>CM028132.1:893675000-896487500 GCA_016271365.2 Neoceratodus forsteri | reverse complement strand
AATACCATTTCAAATGTAACTCTGTCTAGATAAGAAAATAACTGATTAGGAAATTCTGTGTTTCTAATTGAGCTATATGAATGCATAAACTTGTTATTTAAAACTGATTAGGGGTCTTACCGTACTAAGTAGCAAGAAGCTTCATGACTCCAGGTAATATTTTCCTTTCTGCTAAACTTTCTTTAAAAAGCAGATCAAAGATGAAACTTAGTTAATTGATTGCATTGCTAAGCTGTATTTTGTTACTGCTGTTTTTAGAAAATACATTAAATCCCACTAGCAATGATGTTGCTCCTGAAGATACAAAGTTTAATAAAAATGGATATTAAATAGGAAAGTGAATGTTAAATTACCAATTATCTCAAAGTTACTGTTTAAGAAAGTGTTGTAATTTATAGCGTTATTGTAATACACTCAACAGAGTAACAGTAGGGTCAGGTTGAGACCACGTCTGGTGTTTTACTGATGCAGTTACTGGAAAAAGACTCTCACATTCAAGCACATGCATAGTGTTCACAGTTCATTGCTACTAATTAACAGCAGTTGGGACTTATCTAAGTCATTTTTTCTGTTCTTAACTGCCAGATGGGACCATCTGCTTAAGATTTTCCAAGAGCTAAATGTTCAGCTGCCCACCAGAGCTAGAACATACAGTAAGTCTGTATGCTGCTTCTTGTCAGGTATAAAAGCCACAGGGGAATCCATGAATGAAATTCTGTTTATACAAAGTTTTGTTACTGTAACTAAAATATATGATTTCAGTGGTATAGTATTTTATAATGCCATGCTTTTGCAATGCAGCAAACCAAATTTACAGCAATGTGTTTTCATATTTGGTTGACTTTAATATTTAAATCAGTGATCTTTAGGCACTATGGACTTTTTATACTAAAACTGGTCACATAAATTCTAGATCAAAATAGTGAAGTATTTTCTTCTATCAATATAAAACTGCCCCTCTTAAATTAAGAGCAAAAAAGAAGTGTCATTTAGTTTCAACTAAAAATATAAGAAGAATACCAAAACTTTGATCAATAATTGATTAAATAAACTGTTCACACATCAAAGACAGGAAGAAGAGCAGTTCTACTGAAAGGCAAGCTATCAAATGGCACTTTGTTGTCTTAAACGGGTTTCAGATCTTCAGCTTTACATAGTGAGCTGTGCATTAATGCTTGAGGCTACAAGGAATATATTTTACAAAGAATTACCAGTTCTTCTTAATGACATAGTCACTCAAAGCATTAAAATATTGGAATTCTTTATATAATCATAGTGGTCTAGTTGTTTCCTCTCCAGATCATTGACTCCATGACTAATTTATATTTAATCTTCCTGACAACCCATAAATGTAGGGCATATTTTAAAATTCTAATATTTAATCATGAATATGTGTAGCAAAGGTAAAAGACTTAAGGATGAAAAGACCCTTAAAGATAATAAAAACTATGATACTCTAAAATACTGTACCTGGTAGTTTCAAAACTTATAAACTCTGAAAGAATCAATGACTGCACGCCTTGAACTCTGTTCACACAAAATTATACATGCCCAAATCAGAAAATGTCACATTTCTGGTGTGTATTTTGACTCCACTACTTTTTGCATAAATATTTTCATCAACAATGCTATTCTTTATAAATTCATCATAGCTTAGTATTTGTTTTGTGGGTGCTTAATCCCGAACAGGGAGGGTTTAATAAAATCTTACAGTTTGGGCCTGCTGCACAGTGTAAATTCTAAACTATTTTGAAATCATGAACCATGATATTGTATTCACAAAAGCCTGGGCTTAACTTAAATTGAAAAGCCATACTGTTCTTATTAGCATTACAATGCGAGGGATATACATACTAGCAGAATTCAAAGGAAAAAAATGCATAGTAGAATTTGTAAGGCCTGTTTCTGGCACAGTATATGGAAGCATTTGGCAATGTGTACATTTTTGTAAAGACAGCATTCATTATACTATAGTTTCATGGTAGTGTGAATGTAGTTAGTATTATGTAGACACTTCTAAAGTGTGTAAAATCCTGATTTTTGAGCCAGACCAATGATGAAGAGGGCTGATGTGCCCTGAGAGCCTTATCTTTTCCCACACTGGTGACCTGGGTTCGGTAACAAACTTAGGTTGCTGGGGCTAGGTTGGGGTAAGAGAATAGTGAGCATCTAATGGACTGCTCTCTTCTCCCGAGAGTGGGAGGCATGCCCTCTTGATGCTTGGCTGTCAGCTTGTGGAAGCCAGGTAGTAGTGCTGGATTTACAAGAAATGCAGTAAGGGAGGGGCCACTGTTCCATAGCATGTGCTCCACTGTTCCACATGCATAAACTTATGTGCTGTAATGGCTGGGAATGTGGGAGAAAACAGGAAAAGGCTTGCACCAGTTCCATGAATCCCTGTCTGTCTGCCCTTGTCCTGCAGTGCTGAGAAGGATCACTGACCCGGTTCTGGATGTGAGTCTTCGGGTGGGGAGAGGATGGCCCTCCTCTTCCTGGCCACGCCAGAAGGGGGGAATCTATGGGGAATCTATGGGAAGTGTGTCCAGGGGAGGTGAATGTCAGGTGGGGGAGGAAGAAACAAGGCAAAATGGCTTTCCTGCACTGGCAGATGGGAGAAAAAGCTCTACGGAAAAAATAAATCCAGATTTTTGGCTGCTTAAAAGATGGTCATCTTTGGACCTAGTGACATGACAGCTGTCAAGCACACTCTTTTAGACAGATCTGCACACCCTGAATATTTGGTTAACATTAGTAAAGTAGCTGTAAAGTTACTAAATGCCAAAAATTCAAATCAAATGTCCATTTTCAGATGCTGTTTTGGGAAATAAAAATTAAAAATGTTAAAGATTAGAGCCTGAAATTTTCAGTCTCATTAGATCCTGTCACAAAAGTCACTCTTTTCTGGTTTAAGAAAACAAAACTGTAAAATTTAAGTAATTAGTGCTTAATGTTACACTGATTCAATGATATGTAGTAGCATTTTATATGGATTTTTCAGAAAGTTATCTTTTGCACTCTCATTATTGCACTCCTAGAGACAGTGGAATAGGATAATGGGTGTGTGATGATTCTGACAGCATCATTGTTGCATTCCCTCATCTGATTTGTGCACTCCTTCCAAAATGACTGTAAACTCCAGCTCAGAGACCACACACCTATATAGGAGGCAATATAACTCACTTGTTTAGGGCTCTGAGATGCAAACTTGGAAAGTAGGGTTTGAATCCCACAGCCCTCACGTGTATAATGTGTGACCCTTAGTAAGTCACTTAACTTCCTTGTGCTCTCAGGTCATGCCTGCAAACAAGCTTCGGCTTAGTGTGCCTTTCCTTGTTAAACAATTTCTCCCTTCCCCCCACCTAGTGTCAATAACCACATAGGTTCATAGGTAAATTATGAGCTAGGTGGACAAAATGTTTCCATAGGTGCTGGAAACACTTCAAAGGACATACCCTGTGATTCTATTTTCAAGGCAATAGTTGTCTAGTTCTATTTGAAACTCATTCACTGATCTACTACCTATTATCTCTAGCAGCAATTTGTTCCACACTGAAACCACTCTCTTTGAGAATCATGTTGCTCTTTTGTTGGTGCAATTAACACAACCTTATCATTTATTTATTTACTTGTTTAACCAGGAGTAGCACACTAAGCTGAAAGCTTTTTTACAGGAGTGACCTGGGAGCACAGGGAAGTTAAGTGACTTGCTCAGGGTCACACAGTATGCAAGTGGAAACTGTGAGATTCAAACCCAGGTCTGGTCTGCTAGATGTCACCAGATTTGCAGCTCAGAGCCTTAAACCACAGCGTTATACTGCCTAATTGGAGCTCATGCGGTCTCATAGTGTATTAGTATTATTTTAATTCTAAGCCTACATAATCTCAGAGATCATCACTGTTAAAGGCATGTTGTACTAGCCACAGATCACCCTTCATTCTCCATTATTCCAGGGTGTGCAAGTTAAA
Organism: Neoceratodus forsteri; assembly: GCA_016271365.2. Classification (NCBI taxonomy): domain Eukaryota; kingdom Metazoa; phylum Chordata; order Ceratodontiformes; family Ceratodontidae; genus Neoceratodus; species Neoceratodus forsteri. The sequence continues at coordinate 896,483,534 of CM028132.1, read as the reverse complement.
CTGGTAAGCCTATCCACATAACACAGACCTCTTATACCTGTTATTGATTTAGATATTCTGCACTGTACCCCTTCTAATTTGTGAATGTATGTTTTGATTCATGGTGCCCAAAATCTTGCACAATAATCAAAGTGTGGTCTAATCAGACCACTATAAAGTGACAGAATCACCCCACTATCCCTACTAGTTTTGTGCTTTTTAATGCAGCCTAGTGTTTTATAGGCTGTCCTTGTAACTTGGTCACAGTGTTTATTATTCTTCATACCATCTGAGACAATATTTCACAGGTCACTCATTTCAGATGTAGGTTTTAGTATTTGTCATCCAAAGATGTAGTCTGCTCTGCTGTTATTTACACTGAAATGCATTACAGCACATTTCTCAATGTTAAAATCAAGCCCATATTTGTGTCATCACTGCTCAATCCTACAAGTAGCTCATGCTATAGATTTGTTATTTCCTCCTTGTTGCTGGCAACTGAACCCAGTTTAGTGTTGTTAGCAAACTTTGTTAACCACATTTCCTCATTCTCTGTAGTGTGGCAGTATAGATGCTAAAGAAGCAAGGTCCCAGGACCGAGCCTTGTGGGTCCCCACTTGTAACAGATGTCCAGCCAGATGCAACACCTATCAATACCATCTGCTGCATCCTATCTGATAACCATAAATCAATCCATGATATGAGTCTAGGTTAAGTCCTATTTCAATTAACCTCATTACTAATTCTGTATGGGGGACTTTATCGAGTGCCTTGCTTAGGCCTAGATAGACAACATCCCCCAGTTTTCTCAGTTCAAGTACCCTACTCACCCTATCAAAGAATGTTAGCGGGTTGGTCTGACATGAATTACCCTTTACAAAACTGTGTTGTGATTGATCCACTATATTGTTAGTTGCAATAGGGTTTTTGATGTCCTACTAAATTGTATTTTCCAAAATTTTACTTAGTACAGAGCTTGAATTAATCAATCAGTCAATCAATCAAAATCTTTATTTACCCAGGTGATCACCATTGAGCAAGCTCATTTACAAGGTGGACCTGCAGTTTGCAAGGATGAGGGTAGAGAATAGAGTACAAGTAAAATATATGTAAAACAACAGTAGCAAGACATATACAACAAAATATATACAGTGTAGAAATAAAGGTAAATAATATATACAGAGATGCCTTTATAATCCTATCCATCAATAACATGTTCATAGCCTGTAAAGGAGTCCCTTGGATATGGAAAAGCACACACATGGGAGGCAGGGATGCTGGCAGAAAGATTCTGGGGTACTAAGCAGGTGGTGTCAGGGCATAAGAGTGGGCAATGGGTGGGGTGTTGCAGTGAGTACATAGTACCGGTGGGACTGGAATGGACTAAGGTGAACTGATAGTACCGGTGGGACTAGAATTAATGGAGGGGGGAGTAATCTTGGTAAGGGAACACTTAGTTTGAACAGGAAGGACTTAGATTGAGTGGAAACATCAGCTGGACAACTAGGAATGGTGGAAACAGTTATAGAGCTCTACAAATGTTTTGGCATACAGGCTCTTGAACATAGCAAGACTAACAGGGGAGCTAAGTCTCAGTGATTTCTGTATCCTATTCCAAAGCGTGTGCAGGACAAAGCTTATGGCTGCTCTTCCAAAGCAGGTACCAACCCTAGGTACTTTCAGGGAAACCAGCGAGTGACTTCTCAAGGCATAATTCCAAATCAGGCTTAGTGGGAGACAGTCAGCAATGTATTGCAGGAGTTTGTTGGTGATGGCTCAGAGTGACCAGAGGGCTGCATTTCTATACCACCTGTGTTGAAGGGAGGGCCACCCCACAGCTGCATATAATGAACAGTGGTGGGTGGAAAAGGGGAAGCCTGTTATAAATCTTAGTACTCTATGATACAGTACAGGTGTGAGGCTGGGCACTGGCCATATATGAAGTCAGCATAGTCAATTAGTGAGAAGAACATGGATTGGACGAGCTGTCTTTTGGCGTCTGCAGCCAGGATGTGATTTATTCTGAAGAGGAGTCCAAGCCTCTGCCTCAGCTCTTTCAGCAGTTCTTCTATATATTCCACAAAGGAGAATTTATTGTCTATCCAGACACCCAAATACTTGAATTTTGGTGCGTATTCTAGATGTTCACCTAGTAAGGTGGAGATAGAAGGTAATGGACCAGCAGCAGCAGAATATGCCCCCGGCCAGTTGGTGAGAATAGCATTGCCTCGGTTTTCTTGGCATTAAGTAGTAGTCTATTACTGAGAAGCTGGTGCTACAGGATGTTAAAATCAGTTTGTAGGTCGCCACAGGCAGCTTCAGGAGATTCACCGCTTATGTAGAGCACCATGTCTTCAGCAAACAAGTGAATGCTTGCTTCCTTAATGCCTACATCCAGGCTGTTGATATAGATAGCAAACAGTAATGGTCCCAATATGGACCCCTGAGGGACACCTCTTTTTATCAGTTTAAGTGAAGAAAGCTCCCCTTCAGCCTTGATTTGCTGTTGCCTACCAGTGAGGTAGTCATGTAACCAACACAAGGAGGTTTGGTCTAGGCCTATTGTTTATAAAGTGGAGTGGAGCAAACAGTGGTTGATGGTGTTGAAGGCCTTACTGAGATCCAGAAAAACTGCACAGATGAATTTTTTGTTGTCTAAGTCCCGTTGCCAGTCATTAGTTACTTTTCCCAGGGCTGTAATGGTACTGTGCTTTGCTCTGAAGCCTGACTGTATAGGGTTTAGTAAGTTCCAGTTGTCTATAAAAGATCTCAGCTGGGTATCCACAATTTTTTCTAGGAGTTTGGAGAGTATGGGGAGGAGGGAGATTGGCCTATAGTTATTTAGGTCACAGGGATCCCCTGATTTAAACAGGGGGATGACGTGAGCAACTTTTCATAACTGAGGGAGGGAACCTTGTGATAGGGACAGGTTGAATATGTGAGAGATAGGTGTGGCAAGGCTGTGATAAGCAATTTTCAAGTAATATGGTTCAAAGAAGTCAGCCCCAGCACTTTTTTTAGTGTTCAATTTTAGGAGAAGATCTTCAACTTCCTTTATGGAGGTGGGTAAGAATGAGAAGGTTACGCTATTGTTACTCAGTTCCGGGAGCTTAGTGTTGATCTGTGGGTGTAGTCTGCTTATCGGTGCATTATCGAATGGTAGGCCTGCAGTAGCAAAATGATTGTTGAAGGCCTGCAGGATCTCATTTCTGTCATTGATTATAGCATTGTCAGTGGTAATTTCGGAGGGAAGCATAATTCCTGGCGAATGACCAGTCAGTTCTTTTAGTGTGGACCACAACTTCATAGGGCATTTTGATGCAGAATCTAGTTCAGATTGGTAAAAATTGGCCTTGGCCTCTCTGACCATCTTTGTGCAAGCATTTCTAGCTGTCCTGAAGAGACACCAATCTTCGTCTGTGTGTGATTTGTATGCCTTTTTCCAGAGTTGATCTCTTTTTAGTAAGGCAGCCTTGTGGTCCGCTGAGAACCAACAACATGTTCTAGCTTTTATATGTGCTTTAACTAGGGGAGCATGGTTATTTAGGTCACTGGTTATAATTTCATGGAAGATGTCGTAGGCATTACTCATTGATTTAGCAAGGTAAAAACTCTGCCAGTGCAAAGAGTTTTTTAATTCATTGAAGTATGCGAGAGGATTGAAGTTCCATCTGGACTTTTTAGTGGAAAATTTAGATGTTGGTGAGGGTTTAGCATCAGTTCTTATACCAGCAATAAAGCAGTGGTCACTAACATCAGCTGAAAAAATTTTGGCATGGGTAAAGGAATATGGTTTGCTTACTAGAAGGACATCCGATAAGGTGCTGTTAATTGGGTTTTTCTTGTTAATGCGAGTTGGCTCAGTAATAAATTGTGTGAACCCGTGGGAGTCACAGAATTGCTTCAGGGGTAACGAGACCTTAGTCAACCAATCATAATTAAGGTCTCCTAGAATAATTGTTTCAATGGAGACAGAGCCCATAATAGATGACAGATGGGACAGGAGCTGAGGCCCTGCGGCTGGTCTGTAACAGCCTATGACATGGAAAGCCGTTGATAGGGAAAGTTCAACTTTTAGAGACAAACATTTTAATCCACCTGCAATAGAAGTAGAGTCTAGGATGGAGACTGGAAATTTGTTTCTGACGTAGATGGCTACTCCGCCTCCACTGGTCTGCCTATCAGCTCTAAATAGGAGGTAGTTAGGGAAGTTAACCTCTCTATCTGGGGTGGATGCCGGAAGCCAGGATTCAGAGTGCGCAAGTACGTCTGGTGCGGTATGAGTAATCCATGCCTGGACTGATGTAAATTTCTTTAAAAGACTGCAAACATTTGTCTGCATAAAGTTGACTCCTTTCAGTCTTGTAAGGTCAGATGGAGATGAGAGAGCTTTTGTGGGACCAGAGTTGAGTTCAGCATTACCTGAACACAAAAGTAGTAGGAACACAATTTTCCTTAGGGCAGCGAGGAATAGCTTGAAAGCATGAATCATTCTGCATCTAATATAAGTTTGAGCGCTGAGGTCCGGAGTCCAAAGTTTCCCCTTGTGTTGACCTAGGGACTTGTAGCCTATGGTCCATCCAGTATAGCACCAAGATGTGTAGGTTTTGGGTGGGTGGGGTGAGGGGTCACATATTGGTAACAAGGTAGTGGTCCCACATCGAGGAGATTCTACAAAGTGAGAAGGGTATGGAGTCATGTGGTGGCAGCATAAGTTATACATAGTATTAATATAAAGGCAGTCTAGCAGTGGTAGGCATGACTCTATGTTGTGGTCAATTCTGCTCCAATGGTCTGTCACATGGGGTACCATACATAAGCAGGTAAGTAATTGAAACCAGACGAGGACTGCCATGATTGCCCAATGTGTTAACAGGGTGTGAGTTATACCAAGACTCACTAGCAAGGTTCTATAAGTCTCAAGGATCACTGCTCCATGTTAGACTAGTTAAAAGAGACAGGGATTGATGGTACACAAAGATACATGAAAACAGCCTGACGGCACAGATGTCTTAAGGATTTATCTTCAACAGGCAGGGGTATCCTACCAATTAAGCTTCATGAAGAATATTGGGGAATTGCTTAGAGGAGACAACTGAGCTCAAGAGATGATCACCCCTTTAAGAAGTTACAAAAAGGAGACCCCCTTTAAGCAGTTTCTGTAACTGACTAGGGTGAGGGTGAGGCCTCAGGGGGTGTTTATCACTGGGGAAGTGTACATAATAAAGGAGGGAGGAGAGGCTGGGGGGGTGGGCGAAAAAAATTGTCCAGAGAGCAGTACAGCAAGGCAGTGGCCGAGCTGTGTTTTGAAAAAGGCACCTTATGTGCTTCCATTCTCAGTGGGGATCTACAGCATACAATCGGGAAGCAGCCACAGTCCCCAGGAGCCAGTCCAATTATGGGGATTGAAGTCTGACAGCTCTGAGCTAGGAGCTGACCAAACTTACCAGCTTTTCTTGGTCAGGGGGGTGGCGGGCTGGATGCAGAGGTCCTGCCACCAGCAGGTAGCAGCACCAGGGCCACTCAGCCCTCTCTAATTTCTACATTCTGTTTTGCTACTCTTTTTGTAAATATGAGTCACTGTTGCTTTTCTTCAGTCCTCAACAACTGCTCCACTATCTAGGGGAAATTTGACAGATTTTTGTAAGAGGGCCTGCCAGATCTTCTGATAATTCCTTAAGTAACCTAGGATACATTTCATCTGGGCCTGGTCCCTTATTGGGGTCTGATCTTTTAAATCTGATTGCAATGTCTTTCTCGATGACAATTATTTTAGGAGACTCACCAAAATTCCTGTTTACCTCTGGTGTTGCATTCTTTATACTGTATACTGTGCCAAAATATGTATTTAGGAGCTCCGCTATTTCCTTCACGACAGTTTGATATTTGCAGCTTTATGATGTATTGGCCCTACCTGTGGAGTCTCATTCCTTATAGAGTTAATATAAGTAAAAAAGGATTTATAGTTATCTTTAGCCAGCTTAGCAAGATGTATCTCATAGCATCTCTTTGATTTTCACACTGTTTTCCTACAATTCTCTACTGACCTTTTATATTTCTCCCAAGCTGGTTGACTGGCATATTTGTTTGCCCTTATCTTAGCCTTACATTTCCCGTTTATCTTTTGTTTGACTTCTCTACTAAACCATCTAGGAACCTTCCCATATTTGTTGTATTTTGCTTTAACTAGTACATAATTATCTACAAATTGTATTATTTTACGTTTAAAGATGTTCAACATCTCATTTAGGTCCCTTCCCTTAAAGTCTTCTGTCCAGTTCCAACTTTCTAGGGTCTTTCTCATTCCAACAAAGTTTGCCTTGTTGAAACACTTGATATTAATGGCTCCTTGTACCTTGTACTCTATTTGGTGTATTTCAAAGAATACTGCGTTGTGATCACTTCATCCCAATGGTATGTCAGTTCTACAGTTTTTTATCTGTCCCTCAAGATTACGGAGTTCTAGGTCCAGTAAATGTCTCCCCTCATAGCAGTAGTCACATATTGATCTAGAGTCAACCTACAGGTGATGTCTAGGAAGCTTTTTTCCAAGAATGTTGCTCCCATGTACCTGGTCCAATCTATTCCTGGTAAATTAAAATTACCTAATAATATAGTTGCATCCTTAGTATCTAAGTTATCCAAGGCCTCCAGCATAAGGTGATCTAATTCATTGCTTTGAGAGGGTGGTCTATAAATTAGTTCAATAGTAATTTTTTCCTGCTTGTTTGGTATTATATTAATCCACATCTGTTCTAGACCATTATTATGGACATGCACTTGGTTAACTTTGATAATGCTTGATACATATATGGCCACTCCACCTCCTAGTCTATCTTTCATATCTCTGCTAAACAGACTGTAGCCCTTTATATTCCTGTCCCAATGATCATCTTCCTGCAGCATGTTTCTGTTATGGCACTAGAGATGCAGCAAATTTAAATTCCACCAGTGAAGTGCCCGTGAAGTGGGCACTTTGTGTTGTCGCTCTACTACATGAAGTAGCCAATGCAAAGGGCTCACTTCGACTTGTAATTATTATCAAGATTGTCATTCCGCCTAATGAAGTAAGGCGAAGTGACAACAATAGTGGTAGCCCTTCACACACACAGTCACCAGAATTAATGTGCAACCCCAAAGTGCTACTGTCTTGTGCCCAGAAAACCCCCCAGTGCTGACGAAGTGTAATGAGAGCACAAGAAATGCAAAGTGTTCCAAAATTAATGGCGCACTCAGATGTCATACATGCAGTAGTCACACAAAGTCACCAGAATTAATGTGCATCCCCAAAATGCTACTGTCTTGTGTCCAGAAAATTCCCCAGTGCTGATGAAGTGAAATGAGAATGTAACAAGAAATGTGAAGTCTCCCAAAATTAATGGTGTACTCTGTCATGTGAGCAGTGGTCACACACAGTCACCAGAACTAATGTACATCCCCAAAATGCTAATGTCTTGTGACCATAAAATTCCCCGGTGCTGACGAACTGAAATGAGAGGGTAACAAGAAATGCAAAGTCTCCCAGAATTAATGGTGCACTCTGTCATGCATTCAATAGTCACACACAGTCACCAGAACTAATTTGCATTCCCAAAATGCTACTGACTTGTATCCAGAAAATTCCCAGTGCTAACAAAGTGAAATGAGAGGGTAACCAAAAATGCTAAGTCTCCCAAAATTAATGGTGCACTCTGTCATGTGTGCAGTGGTCACACACAGTCACCAGAATTAATGTGCTTCGCAAAAATGCTACTGTGTTATGTCCAGAAAGTTCCCCAGTGCTGACAAAGTGAAATGAGAGTGTAACAAGAAATGCAAAGCCTCCCAGAATTAATGTTTTACTACCAATGCACTGAGAGATGAAGATTGTGCTGTGCACTCAAGAGATGCAAATCCAAAGGCACAACACCTAACCAGTGCTCACAAGTCACAAATCCAAATCTGGAAAATAATAACTTTTGCTGTTGGGGGGGGGGGGTAGTACACGGCAGTAATAGAACAGTCCACTACCAGTAAAGATACCACAAAGCAGTATAAAAAATTCATGCAGGTGCAGTGGATTGCAGGTTCACGCTGCTGCAATTACTCTGTGGCACAATAAAAGGTGTCTGGTTTAATGGCACACAACGCACACTCACTCACACACTCTGCAAGTAATGCATAACAAAGTGAAAACCTTTAGTAATATAACCAAATGTTTTAAACAAACTGAAACTACATACTGCTACACCACAACAATCAACAAATAAATGTCAAGAATTACTGAAAATATTACTGTATGCATATTAACATAGTCATACAAGAAAAATATAACCAAAACAGAAAGACTGCCTTTTTATCCCAGTTGTACTACCTACACCACAAATACGCCCCTCCCCCAAAGCACACTTCACAGTACACAGACTGACTGTTCTAAATTAACATTCAAAATCCACACACAAACAATAAACACTCCATGATATGAGCACAGGAGGGTATCCTATAATTGATGTACAAAATTGTGAGCAAAAAAAAAATAGCTCAAAAAGACTTTTTTAACAGCTTTTAGAGGATTTGAATAGCAGAGCTCTGAGAAGAAACTGTCTCCATCTTCTACTACACACACACTACACAGAACTGAGGCTTTGCAGAACAATCTAGAGCCCATGTGACCTGCAATCCCACAAAGCACTGCAAAATTCACCTTTGGAGCTCAAAAACAAGGTGAAGTGAGGTGAAGTACATTGATTTCAATGTACTTCTCCTTAAAACCAGTGTAGAAGTGGTTTGGGGAAGGTGGAGTAATGCAAAGTCATTCTTTCCAATGGACTTTGTGTTACCCATTATGACACAAAGTACTCCACTTCACGTTGCAGAGCACTTTGTGGATTCTACATTACTCGGTGAATCACTTTGCAGTGTGAATTTCGGCCACTTCGCCCACCACTATATGGCACAGACATAGATACCCTGGCTCTGCAATATGATCTCTAGTTCAGTAATTTTATTCTGCACACTTCTTGCATTTGAGAGCATTACTTTCCAACAACTGTCATCAACATGTTCATTTGAAGTGGTTTTAAAGAGGGTTTATTTTAGTACAATGTCCCTATTACCCATTGTTATTAGTTTTAAATTTATTTGATGCCTTTATTAATTCTATCTGCCAGGACCCATGTTCCTTTTTTATTCAGGTGTAAACCATCATGCCTATGAGATATGTAAAACAAAAAAGTTGGGCATCTGGAAACAATGCACAGTGTGCAAAAAAACATGACTCCATGAACGTATTGTCTGGCCATGGGTGTCCATCTTCTGTGTCAGTTCAATGTGATTCCACCCAAACATAATGTCTGGAAGCCCATCTACCATGATGTCAAATATCACCAACTTTCACAGAAATCAAATTCCAATGCTGAGAGCCAAATCTTCTTGATCAGGGACATCCTGGGCCCTTTCAGACTACAATATTTGCATCAGAAGTTCATCCCAGGAGATAGTAGCCCCCCCATGTCAAAGTCCAACACTGATAGCCCATTTGTATTACTAACATACACTCATAATCCCTCTAAGATCATGGTTGAGCACCCAGAGCCTGACCCTGGTACCTGTAACCCACAACCTCACTTATACTCTATGTCCAACACTTGAAGCCAGTTCCCAGTACTGGCCACTCCACCTCTCCCAAAACCTGTCCCCCACCCTGATGGCAAACATCACACCCTTCCTTTCACTTCTTTGGATAACCACCATCTGATTGCAAATATCATATAACCACTATCAATTTATTGCCATTTGCCATCAGATGCTGACTGGGCTAGGAGGTGAAAGGAGGGATTTGATGGTCACTATTGGGGGCATGGATTGTGAAATAGATGGGTGGGCACCAGTAGATGCAGGTGAGTAACTGATTGAAGGGAGTGCTCATCACAGCACAGAATGAAACTGGACATGACCTACTCCTTGATAGATGTTTGGGAGAGGGAGCGGTTGTAACTTGACACCAGGGAACCACTTGCACAGGGTTGGGGAGACAGAGATGATGTCACTGGATGCAAAGGCATATGAGGCATAGACAGGTAGATATAGTGAGCTGGAAAAAACCTCAGGAGATGATTGGCATGGAACAATATATCTCACCTGAACTGGAATAGTGGCTCTGCCAAATGGAATGTAAAATGGCCATCAATGTACTAACCCTATCCCTTCAGAATATTTTCAACCTCTCCCTCCAATCTGGCTCCATTCCCAATGTCTGAAAACAAGATAGACTTGATCCATTCTTTAAATCCAGGGACAGCTCACTAGTCTATGAGCTACAGGCTCATTTCTATCCTTTGCTGCTCTCTAAGACCATGGAAAAAATTGTCTGTGAGCAACTGGTAAACTATGTCTCCACCCATGATCTCCTAACTCTTGAAAATCACATATTTCAGAAGCTTCACAGCACAACCACCTTCCTAATAGAGCTGACAGAGGAACTCCATACTGCTTTAGACAAAGGAGAGTATGTTGGCACAGCTTTTCTTGACCCCTCCAAGGCCTTTGACCCAGTAAGAGATGATCTCCTCATTGTAAAGCTCCAAGAACTAGGACTGTCTGCCAAGGCCACTGTATGGTTATCCTACAACCTATCAAAGTCTATGTTTCTACTACCCTACCAATAGATCACAAAAGGTCAGATGTGGAGATGAGCTTCCCCATCAACTCTCCCATGCAGCAGAAGTGCCTCATTTCTGTATCCTAGGACATCTGCTGTTCAGCCTTTTTGTCACTAAAGTCCCTGAGGTCTGTGTTCACTCCAAATATTTGCTGTAGGCTGATAACACCATCATATTCACCTCTCACCAGGATCTGAAGGCTCCAAAAAGCAACCTGCAATCTGATTAAGATCTGTAATTGGTTCACCTCTAACAGGCTGATCATTATTGAAAAAAAAAGTTAAACTCTAGTGTTTGGGAGCAGCTATGCCCAGAAGAACAATCCCAAGCTCCACATCACAACCCCGTCTCTGGACCCCATTGAGGAAGTCCATGTCTTCAAGTACCTGGGAATACACCTGGACTCAACCCCATCCTTCTTACAACATGATGACTTTTTCATCAAGAACATCCATCTGCTCCTTGGCCTACTCTTCAGTAACAGGATCAACTTTAATTCGGAGGTGAATAAACTCCTACTCTCCAACCTAATCATTTCAGTAATTGACTATTGAGAACATCTACTCAACTGCCAGCAACTCTGTCCAAGATATAATCTCTGTCACCTACAACTGTGCCTGCAGATTTGCACTCAGCAAGAAGCCTGACTCCCATCAATGTGATCTATACATCTCTACTTTGCTCCCTTTCAACCTCTGAGTTACCCTCAACAAAACCTTACTATATTAAAGAGTGCCTTTTGACCAACTGCTGCCAGGTGTGTCTATAGCCACTTATTTCTGATCAACAGTGGCTATGGAACTTGTTCCATAGGTTACCTTAAGTTGCTTCTGCCTCTCAGGAAAATGTCACTGGATCAGTACTCTTTTGCTTCTAGAGCAGCCAGTGCCTGGACTGCCCTGACACTTTCTGCTCTCCCCACCTTTACCACCTTCAAAGCCCAAGTCATAGCCCACTTATTTCAGAAACTCCACTGCAAGTGTGCCTAGTCCTTCTCTTACATTAGCCCCTACCTTGTGGTCCTCCCAATATCCACACTCTGCCCCCGCAACTTCCACTTGCTACCCCTGTGGTCTGTCATCTGAGCATACCCAAGTTATCTGTTAATGCCTTCTGAATCCTGTTGTTACTATTCTTAATGTGCATTATATTTTAATTGTAGACTGTTGCTGTTGTTGCTTATCGCACCACACATACTTTACAACATTACAACTCTATAGTATGGAATACAGGTCATTGAGAGGTGACCTTTGTTTGCTCTATAGGGCTACAAAGGATGAATATGTGTTCAATACATTATATTTGAATTGGAATCCAACATCTGTACGTACTCGAACGCATAATTTGAAATTAACCGCAACTACAAATAAAACTATGAAGAGAAATAAATTCTTTACACAAAGGATAGTTCCAATATGGAATTCACTTCCAAATGATGTAGTGCATTGTGATAATTTGCCCCTATTTAAATTAAAGCTTGATTCTCACAAGAATGACTTAAAATATGTAGTCCACCTGGCTTAGGTGGTGTGATCAATTTGGTCTTGTCCTTCGGTCATGTACTATACCTATGAACCTATAAACATACCTGAGTTGGGGGATGAGAGGTTGAGAAGTATGTCTCTGGCTAGGAAACCTAAAATGTAGCATACTGGCAATGAACACGGCTAAACTGTCGCATCACTACATTTAAAGCAGGAGGAGGAGGAACTCACTAAATGCTGAGAAGCTGTGGAGTAGTTTCTTGAGCAGGGATGCTGGAAGGCTTTTTTCTTTCTACAAAAGGTATGCCACTGTTGCCACATTTGTGAAGGATGTCCAGCACCCTTTCCAGACTATCTTGTTGTGAGAAGATTTAGTGCACTCTTTTTCTGTCACTGTCTTTCTCTCTTTACAGGCCTGGAGTCTCGAGTAGCAGAGAGTCCTCTGAGAGAGACTTATGCAGTGAGTCTTTGGGGGGGGATTGACAACAGAAAGTTGTGCACCATGTATCCTCTGAGGGAAATATAAATATTTGAACTGACAAGTTCTTTTTAGTCTCCATCCTCCTATTCATCTACATGTTGCATATCTTATGTAAACATACCCGGAGTCAAATCAACAAGATATATTCACCAATGAAATAAAGACTTATTTAGTAACTAAGGCAACAATGATGAACATTGGATCAACAGAACACTGGAGCTGTTGAGAAAATATCTGTTGGCCGTTAACACTACTGATTTCACCAATTGTAGTGTTAATGGCCTTGTTAAAACCAGGAGAGTCACTGGGTAGTCTGTGTCTTCTGGTGTTTGTGAAATAGTGTTTAAACCTTATGCACTGACTTCTACTACCTCCTTTTCTTTTTCACTTGTTTTCTTTTCATTGAGTCTTAAAACACATTTAGATTAAAATGACAAAGCTGATCAGTTATGTAAAATCACATTTTTGTTTATTTGGCAGATTTTGATAGTTGTGATATAAATTTGAATATTATTTTTAATAAAGGGAGATTGGTTGTAATATCATTTTTAGCTGAATATTACATTTATTTTTTGTAAAACTTTTTTTTAAATTTTTGCACGCGTTCCCTGTCAGCTGACCTGTGTATAAAGGCACATCTGCTGGCATCCATTTCCAGATTCACCATTTTTTCTCTACTTTTCCACAGGAGAGCTGCTCTGCTAAACGCAGACAGGGTATTGGGTTCACCAAACTTGCTGAATTTATTCACAGGAGCAATTTTTGCTTTCAGTATGCCTTTCCTTGACAAATTTAGTAAGTAATGCCCTTTTAAAATTAAACATATTTGGGCATAAATTTGTAACTACTAACTAATTTTTAAGTGTGCTGTGCCATTTGTTGCGGCGCTGCTTGTTTTTTTCTCTTAAAAATAATATAGCATAGAAACCTTAAAGATATTCTTCCCTCCACTTTGTGCAAACTGAAGTTATGTAGGATAGGTGCTTAACTATGTAGTGGCTGAACTTGATTTGTCTTATCTTTTTCATAATTTTTATAGAGGTCTGTCAAAATAATGGGGAGAAGATCCATAGTACTAAAATACAGGACAGGGCATTATATTGGGATAAAAATTATCATGGCCTCTTTCACCTTTTCCCTCAATTCTGTCTTCCCATCTTTTTTAGGCACTGCCATGCAATGGAGCACAGAACACTTAACGCAGGAAAAGATGATAACGCTTGGGCTACGGCTTCGTATAGGGCCCCATACCAGCCAAGGAGATTGAATTCTTCTGTTAAAAAGGAAGAGGAGAACATATATTTGTCTATAGAGAACTTTGAGGACTTGTGTGAAACAGACAAGGAAGTGCTTCTGATAATGATTGCTTTCATTAAGCAGTGAGTTAAGCTCTTTAGAGCTTCACTTGAAACCTGTTGCAACTGCTCCTTTCTGGAACCTGCATTAATTTGCACAATCTGATGGGTGCAGGGTGTCTTGCAGTAATTAAACTATATCTTATTATCAGAAGCAACAATAAGCTTAAGAAGGAAAAATGGCTTTTGAACTGAATTTGAATGGACACTTTCTGTGTCTTTTAGTGGCCAATACACTGAATTTTTTTCTTCTGACATTGTGTCTATATTTCACCAAATTGTTTTTTAATGTTTTCCTATTAGTGTTATTTCTAGGATTATTAGTAAACTGACCAAAGAGAGGGATATAAGATAGCATTAGATAATTAATTAATTATTTGTGTATATGTCACATTACGGAGGTTCTATGTCATAATGGTGATTGTGGAAAGGCGATCGCCATTTAGGGAGAGTGTACATCACCAAAAGGAATTATGGCAATGTACATTCACAGTGACTAGTAAACCAGCGACTGGTTTTCTATGTTATGTGAAGCAAGTGCCCCCACAGCCCCCTGCGGGGTTTCACCCACCACACCCCCTGTTTAAGGATTCTCAACTCCGGGGTGTGAAGGTCGGGGCAACTTAAAAATTGAAACCCCAACCAGACACAAAATAAGGATCTCAGCCAGAACCAAACTCGACACCCTCCCAACCCCAGCCTGCCACCTACCCACCACACCACATGTCCAGCTCGAAAGATGACCACCACACTACACCCCACATACCCTCCCTCCCCTTTCACCTGTCATGCAACATGGTCCCTCCCCCCCATACATATGTATATATATCATCATCCTGTCACTGTACTTGCCTACCCCTGCATCTGGTCGCTACCCTGCCAGGTAGCCCAGAACACAGGCACCATGATTAAGTCACCCTTTTTGAAAGCACTCAGTCGTGGTCACCATGTTCACTAGATACCAAATTCTGAGTCATTTAATCCCTTCTCTCAACAGTTTTACAATATGTGCATTCACAGTTAATAGGCTACTGAGCAGTAACCCTGAGGAGGCATTTAGGTATACTTAGAAACCACTAGGATGGTCAATACACGACTTCAAATGAAATTAGACACAAACAGCTCTCCCTTAATGGAAATGTTACCCAAAAAACATGCAGGGAATAAAGGGGATAAAGGACCAAAGGGAAAATAGCAATATAAACTAACTGAGATTACTGACCACATGACAAGGAATAACATATGTTGATTGGGTGTCTACCCAATAGACAAGAATAAATCTCCTGCCATGATTATAATATACAACAAAACATCAATAATAGAGGAGCTTTCTCTTATTCAGCATGGAACTGAATTTTCAAAAGATTTGGAAAAAAATTCCAAACCTGAGTATCTTAGGTAATTATACTACAGTAGATAAAAGCACTGAAACGTCTGAAATCTCACCACTAACAGAAGTGTGAACATAATGAAAGACAAATTTGATGAGGTCCTAACGGAACTACAAAATACCATTAATGATCTTAAAACAATAAATGCAAAAGATAAAACCATGATTAATTAAGGAATAATGTACAGACCCCCAAATCAGGAGGAAGCCAGGGATACAGAAATCCTAGAAACCATCCTCCAGATGTCATGCAAAGGGGACATGGCGCTGGTGGGGGATTTCAATCTGCTGAACATAGACTGGAACACCCACACAGTGGCATCACAGAAGAGCAGGGAGTTTCTAGCCACACTACAGGAAGCAGTCCTAAGTCAACTAGTGACATCACTCCCAAGGGGTGACATGTTTCTAGATCTGATATTCACAAATAGCAATAAGATTACAGGTGTTGAAGTAGGGAACCGCCTAGGCAACAGTGATTATAACATGATATGGTTCAGGGTAAAAATGACTGTAGACTCTACACACTCCAAACTAAAAGTCTTTGACTTCCAGAAGGCAGACTTCGCAAACATGAAGGCCTGCCTGAGAGACAACCTTAGTAACTTGACACATGGGAGTGTTGAGGAATATTGGACAAGGCTTAAGGATACAATAAGCATGGTCACATCACAGTGTGCACGTCAGGTTAGTAAGAACAAAAGGAGGAAAAAAACATGATGATTTTCAAAAGAGGTGGCAACCATGGTGAGAAAAGCATATAGCCTTCAGAAAGTACAAGGAGTCTTGAAACAAAGAGGACAAAACAGAATATAAGCAGAAATTATAAGAGACAGGAAAAGTGATAAAAATGCAAAGGCTCAAACAGAGGTTAGGATAGCTCAGGAAGTAAAATAGGGTAACAAATCCTTCTGCAGGTACATACTTGAAAAAAGGAAGACCAAAGTGGCCATTGTTAGAATCACAAAAAAGGATAGACAAACCACAGAGCAAGACAGGGAGAAGGCAGAGGCACTCAATGAATACTTCTGCTCAGTCTTTACACAGGAAGCAGATGGTAATGGACCAACAGTAGGCATAGAGAAGTGTCAAACTGAAGGAATAGACATGGATCCCTTCACAAAGGAAAGAGTCCTGGAGGAAATAGACAAGTTAAAGGTAGATAAAACTTTGGAGACAGATGGGATACACCCAAGAATACTGAAAGAACTAGGGAAGGGACTGGCAGCCCCCTTAGCAGTGCTCTTCGACAAATCATTAAGGAGCGGGGAGGTGCCAGGATGACTGGAGAGTGCAATAGTAGTACCACTCCACAAGAGTGGAAGCAAGGATCTGGCCCAGTGATGCTGAGGGCTGAGTCGCTGTATGCCACACTTCACGCTATGCTGGTGACCTGAGTTTGGGAACGAGCTCAGGGAGCCAGGGGTCGGCAGGGGAGGACTGGGATTGAGCATCTGAGGATAGCTCTCCTAGTCCTGGGGAAGGTTTGGGGATTTCCCATTGCTCTAGCATCCCCTGACAGAGGCTGGGGGCACTGCAGAGCATGGTAGCAGATGCCTGGGATTGGAGCGCGGTGGGGACATCTTCCGGGTGCGTGTGGGAGTGCGCACATGCTGGGCGGGATGTCATTGCACATCTGCACTTCAGGGGAGAACAAAACTACAGAAATACCCCCTTCCTTCTGGTGAGATGACGGCGATCTGAGGCAGTCTGACAGACCTCACGCCCAATATCGCCCATTTCTCTGGTTCTCCTTGGGGTCTGGAGCCACTCCTAAGAGCAGGGGGAGTACCCAGTTACCGCATACCTGACGTAGCCTGGAGTAGTTGGTTCAGGTGGGCGGTTGTGTCTGGTGGCTGGTGGAGAGACCCTGAGAGATTCCCCAAAGGTAGGGTGCATAAATAAATGTTACAAAAAATAGAAGAGTGGAAGCAAGGAACAGCCAGGTAACTACCATCCAGTTAGTCTAATGTCAGTCATAGGAAAACTGATGGAGTCCCAGCTGAAGGAAAGAATCATAGCTTTTTTGGAGCAAACTGGTCAGCTCGACAAAAATCAACACAGTTTCATGGTAGAAAGGTCCTGCCAGTCAAACTTGGTAGATTTTTTCAGTTGGGTCACCAAAACAGTGGATCAGGTTTGGGCAGTGGATGTGGTTTACCTGGACTTCAGCAAAGTTTTTTGGCTCTGTTCCATACAGGAGAATAGTAAAAAAACTGGAGAACATGGGAACTGGGCCCGAAGTTACAAACTGGGTCAGAAATTGGTTACATGGGAGAACTCAGAGAGCATTAGTAAATGGCATTCTGTCTGTGGAGGGGAGGGTGACTAGTGGGGTTCTGCAGGGCTCAGTTCTGTGGCTGATCTTCTTCAACATATTCATCAGCTACATTGCGGATGAACTGGAGGGAAAGGTGTGCCTATTTGCAGATGACACCAAAATCAGCAGTAGGGTAGACACAACAGAAGGACAGCAAAGCATGGAAGCTGATCTCTGAAAACTGGAGGAGTGGTCCAAGACCAGTCAATTGAAATTCAATGCCAAAAAATGCAAGGTCATGCACCTGGGAAAGCATAACTCGGGAAACTGTACTCAATTGGAGGGGAGCAGCTGGTGGCTACAAAGCAGGATCGAGACCTAGGGGTGATCATATTAGATGACCTCAAGGTCAGTAGACAATGTGAAAAGGCAGCACTAAAGGCTAGTGGTGTTCTGGGATGCATAGGGAGGGGCATCATGAGCAGAAGGCATGAAGTAATCATGCCCCTGTATCAGTCCCTGGTCAGGCCTCACCTAGAGTACTGTGTCCAATTCTGTAGGCCACACCTCAGGAAGGACATAGTTAAGCTGGAGACAGTACAGAGAAGAGCAACAAAGATGGTGCAGGGCTTGCATCAGAAACCATACGAGGCAAGACTAGATGACCTCAAATTATACTCCCTAGAACAACTCAGGAATCATGGGGACATGATAGAAACATTCAAATACCTTAAAGGCAACAACAGGGTGCATGTGCAGAACCTCTTTCAGATAAAGGACTACAGCAGGACTAAAAGGCCCAACCTTCAACTTATGAGAGGAAAGTTCAGAAGCAATACGAGGAAATTCTTCTTCACAGAGCACATTGCAGAACCATGGAATAGCCTGCTGGTGGGGGTGGTGGGAGCCAAGACAGTGGGGGAATTCAAGCGAGCATGGGGCAGACACTGTGGGATACACAAGCAGGCAGCTAAGTAGGGAGGAAGGAAGCCAAGGGCAGACTTGATGGATCATAAGGTCCCCATCTGCCAACAACTTCTATGTTTCTATGTTTCTATTAAGTTACACACAGATGAGAGGTCAAAAAATCAAAGTGAAAAAACAAATAAAAATAAAGTTGTAGAGGAAGTATGGTCCATTTAGGGAACCAGATATACCATCCTATATCTTCTTCAGCTAAGAACTGATAGAATTACTGAAGAACTCATTTGCAGCTAATATGTTAATTATGAAGCTATTGGTAGTCAATAAAGAAGAAACAGAAGCTTTACAAGTTAAAATGGAAATTAATAACATAAAATTAGAGGAGCTGAATAACAAGATAAACTGCCTTATTCCATCACAGGATTCTTCATTTAGCTTTTTAATCTATACTTTAGAAGAATCTAGGGAGAATAAGGAAATAAGACAAAATTTTAGCTCACTAATAATTCCAAAAAAAAACTAAAAAATAGTAAAATGGCTAAGACAAAGGGGAAAAAAGCAGTAGGTAGCCCATTGGGCTACCTACTGCCATCTGCAGTTCACCTCATGCATGCCTGGACACCACTTTGCACCTCTCTCGGTGCCAAGAAGCCTGCAGTCACTGGCCTCCAGGACACAAGCATCAGATGTCCTTGTAGCCCACTGGGCTACCTACCGCCATCTGTGGTTCGCCTCCTGCACACCTGGACACCACTCTGCACCTCTCACAAGCATCAGGTACAGCCTATACACAGCCCCGGCCTTCACAGCTGCTGCTTCTGCTGCTGAATTTTTCAAAAATCAGCACCTTTGCCTGGAAAAGTCCTTATTTTTTGCGCCTGAGCAGGAGCATCCTGACTGACTGTCCGATGGATTGGCATTTTGTTCTCCTAATACCAGACTCAGCTCTTAGATGTTAAGCTAGTGAATTAATTTGGTCTGCCTTTGTTCAAGCAATCTGAAACTGGCAAAAAAAGTACATTTGTTTTTATTCTCCCTCCTATAGCTCAGCTGAATCCTTGCACTTTAGGGGATCCTGTCTCCCTGCTAGCGCTGATTTTCAGTTTCAGTGTGCCAAGTTGTTTCACACAGCTTCCGCTCTGCAGAGTTTTTCCTGTGTCACTGCTTAGAGCCATCTTTTGTAATTGTGTTTAACTTGGTATCCCTTTTGCTGCACAGGATTTACAGGACTTTAGAATTTCAGGATTTCTTTGCTGAAAGTCTCCATAGCCAGCTGATTTGTTTTATTTGAATCCAGTGCAGCTACCAATTTAATTTCTCCTTTTGTCCCCCCCCCCGACTGTGACCCCCTTGTGTTACAAATCTCAGTTACAGAGTGGCTGGCAAGCTGTCTGCTTCCTGCCCTCTGATTTAACCCTCTTTTAGTAAACTGCAGCTCTTTGTCTGTGTGCTAATTTTATTTTCACTTCCATCACTTCAGCGTGTTATTTAATCCCTGTGTTACCCCTCTTTCAACAGGCATCCTTGTAGTCGACTGGGCTACCTACCACCATCTGTGGTTCGCCTCCTGCATGCCTAGACACCACTCTGCACCACTCTTCACCTCTCTTAGTACCAAGAAGCCTGCTGCCACTGGCCCCCTGGTCGCAAGCATCAGGTATGGCCCATTCACAGCCCCAGCCTCCACAGCTGCTGCTTCTGCTGCCAAATATTTTGCCCACTCCCCCTCCCCCTCATAGGCCACCTTTAAATACACTTAAGCTCCTCCTCCCAGTAGTAGAATTCAGGTACTTAAAGCTATCTGTCTCCCCAGCCCCTGTGCTGATCTCCCTCTCTCTCTCTCTCTCTTAATCTCCTAAAGCTTCCCCACTGGTCTACTGCTCTCACCCAGCACTGCTCATGCAAAAGTGTCATAGACCTGCATTTTGGACTCCAAATTTTTCACATCCTCTCTACCAGCATCCACTGTCTCCATTAATCTGCTTTAGCTCACACTGTTTGCGATCTCCCTAGTACCTTCCCTGGTCAAGCTCTCAGCTTGACCTTGGATAGTGTAGTGCCTGTTGAAATTGGCCCCATTGTCTCTGTCTAGCTGCCCACCTCCTCTCCCTTACTGCTACTCTGATCCTCCTTATTACAGTGCCTTCCCACGCCCCCAATTAGCTACACAACTATTTTGAACAAGTATTTTACTCTAACCACCGCTTCTCTAATTTTTTCTTAGGCTAGCCCCAGGTTGGCACCAAGCCAGAGAGTTCTAGCTGGCTCTCATTGCTCAGTACTCCTCAATTAGTGTATTTTCACTCCTGCTCTCCCTCCCCCTTCCACCTCATAGGCCCTAAGTTGCCTTGTTCAAAAGTATATGTAGATTCCGCTAGTACACACCTTATCCTTCAAGGAATGTGGACCTTATTGCTCATAGGCCTTATGGTCAATTTTATACCTTTTTTGCTAGCTCCCTGTACAGGGACCCATCCTTCATTTGGGAATGCCCCCACCATGTAACGCTGTCCACCTTACTGTTTTTTCCATGTCCTCATCACTGGCCTGCCCTTTCCTGCTGCCATGGCACATTGAGACTTAGCAAATCCCAAAAGCTACACCTTTCACCCTTATGGCACCATGCCAGGGTACTTCTACATGCAAACCTGACTTCTGCTTAAACTACAAAATGCCTTGCCCACCTCATCCAAACAAACTGGTTTGGGCACGGTCCATTAAGCTTGTGTTGAGAGCCTTTAAAATGATACTATTCATGCTTTTGCTCTGTTCTGGCAGTGTTGAACTGAACCCAGGCCCCCCTCTACCTATCTCTGCTCCTTGCGACCTAATCAACCTAAACGGTCTAAGTATCCTCCATACTTTTTGATTCATATTTTCTCCTCGGGGCTTCAGTCAGCTTTGACATCCCGACCGACTCCCTTAGCCAAGACACCCGACATCAGGCCATCCTCCTCATTACCCCCACAGATTATCCCCAGGTGCCGGGGTGGTGAGAAGCTGCCCAGCTCAACCCACCGGAGCAGAATCCAGATAAGGAAGTGCCATTTGGGTCGGGCAGCAGGGTCAGAAGCTCATGCTGCCCGACCGGAGCCCAGTTTTCAATTTTCCTCCTTGTGGAGTGCCAGCGTGCAATGACGTCTAGGCACATAGCCGACATCTGCTGTACTCCGCCCCCCCCTTGCTACACCACTCTAGTAGTGCCCCTGGTCATCACCAGGGGCTGCTACAGAGTGATGGGACCCTAGATCCCTCCCCAGGAAAGGAAAGCAGTCCTCTGGACTCTCCATTCTATCCCTCCCTTACTGACCCCTGGTGGCCTGGGCTTGCGTCTGAACCCGGGTCACCAGCATGGCATGAGGTGTGGTGTCCAGTGTCTCAATCCTCAATGCCACCAGACCAGCCAGGTATCCTCCATATTAATGTGTGCAGCCTCCTAAGTAAGTTGGATGCCATTCAGGCTTGGATTACATACATGCAACCCAACATCCTGGTAGTTTCTGAGTCCTGGCTCAAGCCCACTATCCTAGACTCTGAGGTCAACTTACCTGAATACAATACCTTTAGTGCAGACAGGCAGACTAGAGGTGGAGGGGCTTCCATCTACATATTGGAAAAATATAACGTTTCTATTACCGACGCCTCATCATTGCCGAAAGAGTTTGAAAGCCTCACGATCAAAGTTCAACTCTCAATAACCTTGACCTTGCACATCATAGGATGCTACAGGCCTCTCTGTGCAGGGCTTCAACTGTTGTCACCTTTCCCACTCTCTTAATGTGCTGCAGTCTGAAGTCATGATCCTGGGTGACTGTAACCTGGAATGGCTTTTGGACTCCTCCAATCCCTTAAAAACTCTGTGACTCATTTAGACTTACTCAAATTGTTTCAGAAGTGACCCATCCAAATAAAAAGAACCCAGATATAAGCTCCCTACTGACATTATTCTAGTAAATAAGCCGTGCCTCTTCTCACATTCTGGAGTCTTCTTCAGTGATCTCAGCGACCACTGCTTTATTGCTTGCATAAGAGCTGCACCCAAGCCTGTTTTTATTTCCAGGTTCACAATCAGGAGATGTTTACATAATTTAGTGCCACAAGCCTTCCTTTCAGACATACAAAACTTCTTGTTATGGCAGGACTTCTACCTAGCCAAGACAGTAGAGACAGCATACGAGACCTTCCATACTATTGTTCGAGGAGCTATTGACCGACATGCTCCCCTGATCAAAGCACATAGCAAGAAAAATACTCTCCCTTGGTTTACACGTCAACTGCAGTCAGTTTTGCTCAGCAGGGACATGATCTGGAAGAAGGCATGTAAATCAAAGCTTCAGTTGAAATGGACTGATTTTAGAGCAGCCAGAAACCTCTGCACAAAGCTTGTCCAAAACACTTAGTCTAACTACTTCCGGTCAACTCTGTACTCCTCCACCAAGTACCTGCCAAATTCTGGCAAACCCTAAGAGATATTCAAGGCCATACTTCGTCAGGTTCTCTCCCTACCAAGATCTTATATGAAGGATCCCTCATTACCGAGAAGGCAGAAATCCTTGACTGCTGTAATAATCATTTTATTACCTCAGGTATGGCCTTTGACATTTCAACTGTGAGTAACCTACTTACCCAGTTCTCATCTCAAGGACCAGCAAGCCCTCCCCCTGTCCACAGTACTCCTGTCATTGGTTCCTCCTTCTAACTGGTAACTTAAAAGGAAATGGATGACCTACTCTTTCAGTTGGATGCCAGAAAAAGTGCAGGAGCGAATCTCATTGGCCCTTTTTCCCTAAAGCTCATCACCAAGTGCTGGCAGCTCCATTAACACCCTTATTTAATATGTCCCTCAGCTTGGGTAAACTCCCTTCTGTCTGGAAGACTGCCCAAGTTTTACCACTCTTCAAATCAGGATACCCCAGAGACCCAGATAACTACAGGCCAATCTCCTTACTCCCCACCCTATCAAAACTGCTTGAGAAATTAGTGAATTGCCAACTTAAAAACTACATTGATACCTCAAATCTGCTAAACCCTGAGCAATCAGGCTTTAGGCCAGGCCATAGCACAATCACAGCTCTGGCTAAAGTCATAAATGACTGGCAGAGAGCCATTGACTTAAATAATCATGTATGTGCGATATTCCTCGACTAAAGCAAGGCCTTCGATATCGTCAACCATGCATTGCTCTTACTCTCCACAACATTGGTCTGGATGCACCTTCCCTGAAATGGTTCTCATGCACCTGGCAGAGCGGATGCAGCAAGTAAAAGCAGTTGGAGATCTCTCCACTGTAAAACAGATTAGCAGAGACGTACCTCAAGGCTCCATCTTAGGGCCCTTACTTTTCTCACTTTATATCAACAACATCGACCGTGGAATCAAACTTTCCAGTGTACATCTCTTTGCTGACAACACAGTCCTTTACACTGCCAGGCCTACTCCCGAAAGTGCCTGCTCAGACTTGCAAGCAGATTTCCTTACACTGCAACAAAACCTCCTGACTCAAAAGCTCCTATTGAATGCCAAAAAGACCAAGGCTATGCTGTTATCCCCAATGACCAAGTCCATAAACTCCCTTAAGTATGACAATATTTCCACTATCACCACCCTGCTTGGCGAGTCACTTGACTATGTGACCAAGTTCAAGTACCTAGGTATGTGGATCGACAACAAACTTTCTTTTGCTGATCATACAGACGAGCCCTCCTAAAATACTTAGACAGAGGCTTGGACTATTTTTTAGAATCAAGCATCTGCTTAGCCAGGAGGCCAGAAAAAGTTTAGTAAAAACTACGTTCCTAGCTATCTTGGACTATGCAGACTTCCTGTATGGTCAAGTCTCAAAAACCGCCCTATCTAAGCTTGACACCCTTTATCATAGGGCCTTATGTTTCATCTCAGGTGCAGCATATAATACCCATCACTGTGCACTCTATTCCATGGTAGAATGGACCTCACTTACATTCAGAAGGCAAAGAAATGCTATACTATGGACCTATAGATCTACTGTATATCCAATATGCTATCCTCCTAAATTTCTGACTGTCTGCCCTCCTGCACCCTGACTGTCTGCCCTCCTGCACCTTATGAAACTATGCCTTGAGAAGCCATTCGTACATCTCACTAGCTGTGCCTAAAGTCTTTTCCCATTTTGGCACAGCCTCCTTCAGCTATGTGCTGGTCCAGCTGTGGAACAACATCGAGAAATCATTAAAATTGGTTCATCCTATTGGATTTGCAGAATTCAAGTCACTCTATTCAAGATACTTCTCTGGAGCCTTGTCAATGCCCTCCCTGTCACTAAATTGTAGCCATACATTGCTATTCTTATAGTCAACCCTCTACACTTTCTATCCCTTTTTAGAATTACCCTAAGCCATGTTCCTGGATTCATTCTTGCTTTCTACTTGCTGCTGAGCCCCCAGCTTGCACTACCACTATCATTAACTCTGCTCTACTAGAGCTATCAGAGTCTAAAATCACTGGTTCAGTACACTGATGCTGACTTGCTTCTACCTCTCTACTGTAATCCTTACTGGAATGAGGCTTCACCTTATGACTGGGCCTCACTGATTATCCTTGTACCTTGTTTTTATTGCTACATATTGTATTACTATGCCCATTTATGCTATATGTTCTATTGTGCTACTACATTATTTATTCTGTACCTACCAGGCCCTCCTTGAAAATGAGCTTGCTCAATGGAGTTTCACCTGGCTAAATAAAGATTGATTGATTGATTAATTGAAACTAGCAGGAAATGTGGAACACAAACAATGGAATCTGTCATCACTATAGTTAGTCAAACTACAGAGGTGCCCACAGTGGCTGAGCAGGATATATACAGTATGAGGTTCCTGACAAAGATGAGAAAAAAGATGAAAACCAAAAAATTACAGGTTACACTGAAACCAGCTGAAGGCAACATTCAGCCCAATGATCTATGCCAGAAAGTAGGTAACTTAGAACAAGAAGTCACCCTATTCATACACACCTGCAATAACCTCTGCGGAATGCAGACTTATATTAACACAAATGATAACAGTAACAGTGACAGAGCCAAGAAAAGCAGAGAGGTGATAGAACTGATAACAACAAATACAAATAAAAGGACTCCATATCAAAACAGATCCCTAAACAATATTAAGGAAGGAAAACCACAAGACAGCAGGAAGGAAAAATGAGTCTTTGCATCCTTCAAGTTAATAGGCCCCACCCACTGGATAGAAGATGACACCATGGACCAAAGATCACAGTTAGCACTCCTAATGAAAATAAACCTAGTTGAAAATAAACCTAGGTGTTGAATTTAATATTAAAGAGATACAAGATGTGGAACTGGCAGAAGATGCATTTCAGTTTTGTACTTGTACTATATGTATTTTTCAACACATACTGATATAAAAAATCATAATGAACCTGAACCTGTGTGGTTAAGCATTTTTGGAATATCAGAACTGGAAACTGAAAACAACCAGAAGTTAACTGGAACTCTGTGTAATTACTTTAGGAATATTCTACAAATTCCACTAGATAGAAATGGCATCTTAGAAATTAAAAGGAGAATTCATGGATGTCAAATAAATATACTGGCCAGTGATAAGTACATGGCTGTTAAGATCAAAGAGAAGAAGGCAATTTTGAACTCCATGGGATATTACAGTATCTGGTTGATTGTGGGGAGGTTGATTGCCAAGGTGTGAACCAGTAACCCAAAACTGTGGAGCAACAGCATTCTTCCCCAAATATGCAATATAACATTCCAGCTAGAAACAAATACATGATATTAGCAGGATATGAGGTTGGACTCTCTGACCTTCCATCCATTACTACTCAGAGTACACAAAGAACAAACTCTTTAAATGACCAGAATTAAGAAGACCTTTTTACTATAATGCCATGGAACATAGCAGGGTGGGAACAAAAATCCTAGGATACAGACTGGATAGAATACATATCTAAAAGTGATATACAGTAGTATGTGTTCAAGAGTCATGGCACAATGTACAATCTGAAATCACACTGAATGGTTTTCAAATGTTTCAGCATGTAAGATGAAGGGATTCTAGATATGTTTGATCTTCAGGGAGGCTATTGTTTTTTTTTTTTGTTTTTTTTGCAAAATAGAAACTGTTTAAACAGTGTAATGTCTGTATATTTCTTTGAACTTTATAACAGTCCTAATACAAGGCACTAATAGACAGATGGTGGTGGTCAAAAGTTATATTCCCCCTGTGGGATCACCCAAAGATCTGGCAGACTTTCAAATATCTGCTAACAGAAATTAAGTTCAATCATCCTGATGAAGAAGTGCTGTTAATTTAAGATTTGAATGCCCGGTTTGGGGGATTTGATGGGCTTATAATCAATTACCTGCTGTTTTTGACAGAGGAGAACTTTGCTTTCAGAGCAAGTAACAGCAGTCTAGAAGTACAGCTTTTTTACTGATAAATCACTTCTATCTCAGCAGGAGTCAGTGCCTGTTTGGATTAAGCAAACAGATACTTTATTAGAAGAAGGGGGTCTCATTTAAGTGAAAAAAAAGAAGAAAGTGAGTGTTTCTCTGAGGAAGGGGGCTGTATCAACTTAGTTTACTGAGTCAGGAGCAGAGGGTGAATCTAATTGGGGGTGTGGCTTAGGAGTTTAGGAGTACAAAAGCAAGTGTCTCCAATTACAGCTTCCTGCTGTTTTTGACAGAGGTGAACTTTGCTTTCAGAGCAAGTAACAGCAGTCTAGAACTACAGCTTTTTTACTAATTGCTCTCCTACCCACCCCTCCACCCTCCCACCCTAAGATAGTTCTACTTTTATAGCCACTGGATTTGACTGACAACAGGAACTTCATGTTTGGCAGAAGGAAGGGAAGGATCACTGAGACACATTAGTTTCATCAACATTGAAGGAACCTAAAAAATAGCCCTTCCCTGGCTGTGGAGGTCTGAATCTAAGCATGGAAGAAGGAGACTACTGAAGACTGCAGGAAGTTCCTGTCTCAGAACAGGAAGGGCAAAAGTTGTGAGGACACATAGGCAATAGGAAAGTAAGTGTAAAAATACAAAGAGAGAGGAGACAGTAAGCATACAAAGCAACAGGAGAGGGGACGCAAAATAAGTCAAGATGGGAGTGGTGCAGTGCAATGGCTGTGGAGCAGCAGTGTTCTGGGAGACATTCTGGAGGCTGTGATGCTGACCTGTTTGCAGGCACCTCTCTGGTCTAAGGAAGTAAGTTGCCCATCTCCAGACTGGCCTGGCTAGGATTTGTGAAACCTCTTCCCCCACCCAGGGACCACCGGGCCCACCACCGCTACCTCAGAGGTTGCCAAGAAAGAGGAGTGATTGGACCAAGGTGGGCTCAGGGAGGAAGAGGGTGATGGAACAGAGGTGTATCCCTCCAGTTCTACTGCTCCACAATTCATATGCTGTTCTAGCAAAGAGTGGTTCCTCTATGGAGGCACCTGCAGTGGAGACCAAGGAGGATGCTGGGAATGTCCACATAGGAGACCCACAGGAGGGTGGCACAAGACCTCACAGGGGAAGGAAACAACTCCTGGTGGGGGGCTCAATTGTTAGGGGTAGAAGTGAGGGAGGAAGGGGATAGGGAGGTATAAGGTGCCTGCCTGGTGCCATGACTCAGAGGGACAGGAAGTAAATTCTCAGGATTGCGGGAGCAGCTGCATGAGGAAGGGAGTGAGATGTCATTGTCCACCTAGGGACAAATGACCTGGCTGTGAATGGGATCAGAGCAGTGCAAAAGGAGTTTGTAGAGTTGGGGAGGGGCCTTAGACAAGTAGCATGTACTGTAACCTTCTCGGAGGTGCTGCTTGTCTATGGCAAGGATGATGCTAGGATATTCTGCACCAATGGATTCAATGAATGGTTGAAAAACTGGTGTGGAGCTCAGGGTTTTGACTTCATTGGGGACTGGGGAGCCACCTGGAGGGATGCAGGCCTATACTGGTGTGATGGTCTGCATCTGTCTAGGGGGGAACCAGGGTCCTAGATGATAGGTTTAAATGCTTCATTGACAAACATTTAAACTAGCCAAGGGGGGAGACACTGAAAAGGAGCAGGGAAATCCAAGCCTCCCCTCCACAAAACACAGTAGTTAGAGACACCAAGGTAGAGAAGTCAGTAGGTAGCAGGACATGGGTAAATGCAGAAAAAGGCAATAAGGACAAGAATGGGGCTAAAAGGGGTAAGGCCATAAAAGAAAATGGAAGGTGATGAGTACCAATGTCCACAGTCTGTGTAACAAGCTCCCTGAACTAGTGGCCTTGATGGAAGAGGGATGCCTGGATATTGTGACATGCACTGAAACATGGTAAACAGAGAACTATGACTGGGAAGTCAACATACCAGGATACACAGTCTACAGGAGGGACAGGGTGGGTCAAAGAGGAGGAGGAGGAGTATCTCTCTATATAAGGGAAGGGATTAAAGCAACAGAACTAAAAAATAAACAGGAAGTTGATGAGTCATTATGGGTCACCCTGGAGACAGGACACCACAATCCGCATGGGGGTTGTGTACAGATCCCCATCTCAGGGGGAGGAAATGGACAAGGAAATGATAGAAGGCATCCTTAAAATGTCAGAAAAAGGGGAGATATTGTTGATGGGGGACCTGAATATGCTAGATGTTAACTGGAGTACCTTTGCTGTAGGCACATCCAAGAGCAGGGTCATTCTTGATGCCCTAAAGGGGGCATGCATCAGACAGCTAGTGTTGGAAGCTACTTGGGTGGGAGCTATCTTAGACCTGGCACTCTGAAATGGGGTAGGATACAGGATTTAAGATTTAGAAGTGGGTAGCCATCTGGGAACACGTGACCACCAAACAGTGTGGTTCACAATAAATACAGCCATAGAGTTAAGCCATACAAAAATAAGAGTATTCAACTTTAGGAAGGCTGACTTTGGGAAAATGAGAGAGTGCCTCAGAAAAGCACTAGCAAACGGGCATGAAGGAGGGGTGGAGGAACAATGGGGAATAATGAAAACAGTCATCGCAGAGGCAACAAGCCTTTGTGTGAAGCAAATCAACAAAACAAAATGAAGGACAAAACCACTATGGTTCTCAAAAGAGATGGAAGGGAAGGTTAAGGAGAAAAGGATAGAATTCAGAAAATATAAGGAAACACAGAAGGAGCAGGACACAGAACTTTATCAGTTAAAGCAGAAGGAGGCAGGGGAGGCAGTCAGAAAAGCAAAGGCACAAACTGAGGAAAAGATAGCCAACTCTGTTAAGAAGGGGGGATAAAACCTTTTATAGGTACATTATCGAGTGAAGAAAGACCAAGGGAGGGATACAGAGACTTAATAAAGGGGAGGGAATGTGGGCAGAGGGTGACAGTGAAAAAGTAGGGATACTGAACAAATATTTCTGCTCAGTATTCACAACGGAAGAGGAGGGGGAATTACCTAAACCTAACAAGAGAGAAACTCTGAATTGGGGAGTCGATATCAGTCCATTCACAGAAGAAAGGGTTTTGAAAGAACTCTTGAAACTGAGGGTGGACAAAGCAATGGGGCCTGATGGGATTCACCCAAGAATTCTAAAAGAACTAAGGGTAGAACTAGTAACACCACTGATTACACTCTTCAACAAAGCATGGGAGGATGGGGTGGTGCCTGAGGACTGGAGGAGGGCAAATGTGATTCCACTTCACAAAAGTGGGAGCAGAGCAGAGGCAGGAAACTACAGACCAGTTAGTTTGACCTCAGTGGTAGGGAAAATGATGGAATCACTTCCGAAGGAAAGAACTGTTGAGTACCTAGAGGCCAGTGGGGCACAGGACCCAAGGCAGCATGGTTTCACAGCAGATAGGTCATGTCAGATGAACCTAATAGATTTTTTTGACTGGGTGACCAAAGTAGTAGACCGGGGGGGGGGCTGTGGATATGGCCCACCTAAATTTTAGCAAGACATTTGACACAGTCTCACATAAAAGATTAATATATAAGTTAGCCAGTCTTGGAGTGGGTCCCAAGATGGTAGCCTGGATAAAAAATTGGCTGGACAACAAGACACAAAGGGTAATAGTAAACGTAGTCCACAGTGAAGAAAGTAGGGTAACTAGCTGGGTACCACAGGGTTCGGTACTGGGACAGGTACTCTTTAATGTCTTTATAAGTGACATTTGAGAGCACCTGGAAGGAAAGGTATGTCTCTTTGCAGATGACACAAAGATCTGCAACAGGGTGGATACACAAGGTGGAGTGGAAAGAAGATGAAAAGGGACTTGGCAAGGTTGGAGGAATGGTCAAATATGTGGCAGCTCAGATTCAATGCAAAGAAGTGCAAGGTAATGCATCTGGGAAACAAAAACCCAGGGGGAGAGTACACTATGGGGGGGTGAGTTAATAACAACAACAAAAATCGAAAGAGACCTAGAAGTAATTATATCAGATGACCTAAAGGTGGGCAAGCAATGACAGAAGACAGAAGGAGGGCTGGGGAATACTGGGATGCATAGGGAGAGGCATCAACAGTAGAATACAGGAGGTTGTTATCCCTCTGTACAGACAGCTGGTGAGACCCCATCTGGAGTACGCATGCAATTCTGGAAACCCTAACCCTGCAAAGACATAGACAGAGTGGAGGCTGTTCAGAAGAGGGCAACCAAAATGGTGCAGGATCTGCACCAGAAGACATATGAGGAGAGACTAAAGCAGTTTAATATGTATACCCTTGAGGAAAGGAGGGAGAGGGGGGCATGATAGAAACTTTCACATATCTCAAGGGAATTAACAAAGAACAAGTGGCTGGCATCTTTCAGAAGAAGAGATGTGCAAGAACAAGGGGGCACAATTTGAAGATAGAGGGGGGACATCTCAGAGGTAATGTTAGAAAGTATTTTTTTTTTCAGAGAGGGTTGTGAATGTATGGAACAACCTTCCTGAGGAGGTTGTGGAGTCAGGAAGAGTGGGAGAATTCAAGATTGCATAGGACAGGCATAAAGCAATTTTAGTGGGGGGTAGGAGGAAGTAAGCTGTTGATTAACTAAAATCTGCAGCTTATCCATCAGGTAGGGAAATGGGCAGACTAGGTGGGCCAAGCAGTCCTTATCTGCCATCAAATTCTATGTCTCTATGTTTCTATGTTAATTATATACTAGCTTGTGTCAATGAACTACCTAAACGTCTGCAAAAAATGACCAAAGATAACTATATAAACAAGTCTGATAAAGAACTAATTAAAATAATGGAAGAATCAAATCTCTTCCCATTAAATGGAAGTTTCATGGGTGATAAAGTAATAAGTTTATAACAATAATAAGTTTATTTATTAAGTGCAATTCTTTACTATCAAAGCGATGAACAGAACTCTAAAATATTTATAAAGAAATAAAAATATAAAACTTAGTAGAATATTCATACAGTACACGGAATCAGATAATCAGAATCAGAAATCAGGAAAAGCACATAAATACAGATGGGTTTTTAGAGCAATTCTAAAGCTCTCCACTGTCTGGCACTCTCATATCTGATGAGGGAGAGAATCCACAGGGTAGGGGCAGCATAAACAAAAGCCTGAGCTCCAGAGGTCTTCAAGTGCGCTTTCGGAATCTCTAGCAATCCCTTGTCAGTTGAGCGGAGTGGTCGGAGGGGGCAGAAGGGATTCAGAAGCACTTGCAGGTAACTCGGACCCAAACCATGTAGGGCTCTGAAAGTCAATAAACCAACTTTAATGGTGATCCACCACTGAACTGGCAGCCAGGCAGAAAGTGCAGCACAGGACAAACATGGCTGGATCAAGCTGACCTAGACAATAACCTGGCCTCAGCATTTTGCACTAGCTGCAAGCAGTGGATATCAGCCCTAGGAAGCCCAAGGTACAGGGAGTTACAGTAGTCAAGGCGCGAGGTCACAAAAGCGTGGGCCAGGGTTGGCAATTCACCAGAAGAAACAAGGTGCTTAATCTGGGCTATTTTCCTCAGATGAAAAAATGAGGACTTGACCACAGCTGACACCTGTGAATGAAGTGTCAGCCTGTCATCAAGTATCATCCCTAGATCTCACACCCATTCAAAGGACGACAGCTGGGAGCCCCCAAGCCAAAGCCTGGCTGCCTGCCCGGAGGCTAAATCTTCCATTCAGTGACCTGGTTCCACCACTAACGCCTCTGTCTTGTCAGCATTTAACTTTAACCAACTGGAATTCATTCAGTCTTGGATTTCAGTGAGACAGTTGGAAAGACTGAGAGTGCACTATTCTGGCCAGGCACAAAAGACAGGTACAGATGAGTAATATCTGCATAACAGTGAAAACTCAGCCCATACCATTTCACAATGTCTCCCAATGGTAGCATGCACACCATGAACAACATGAGGGACAATACTGAACCCTGCGGGACCCCACATGGAAGGGAGAAGGAGTCAGAGGAAAGAATCCCCAATACTACCCTCTGTGATCTGCCAGTGCGAAAAGACTGAAATCATCGGAGGAATGTACCAGACAGGCAACAGATGACCCACAGGTGATCAAGAAGCAACCCATAGTCCACGGTGTAAAAAACTGATGAGAGATCCAGAAGGACCAAGATGGAGTGGTGCTTCTGGTCTCTAACCATCAGGAGATCATTGAGTACCTGAACCAGAGCAGTCTCAGTATGATGCCTCTTACGAAAACCAGACTGGAGAGGATTGTACTGTAGATAGCATGGATGGTAAGATTGTTCTCCAACTGTTGCACAACAACTTTCTCAATAACCTTCCCTATAAAGGGAAGGTTAGAGATCAGAAGGTAACTTAAGCTATTATAAGTCCACATTAAGCTCCATAATTGATTTAGCTATCTGGTCAGGTAGAGTGGAACTTTGGCAGTTTCTAAAAATTTCTGTTAAAGCAGATAGTGAGTATATGCCACTTATGCTTGGTATTACAAAAAGGGAAAAAAGTGCAAGAGAGAAGATAAAAGAGGTGCTTATTTTTTACAGAATGCAGGATAAACAAAAGACTATCATGTGATCTAAACTTGGATAGATGTATTTCTAGTATGATACCTATTTTCTTGGAGTGTTGGAGTGAACAAAACTCAGATAAATTAAGAGCAAGTGAACTATGAGAATTACTATTGAATTTATTTAAGCAATTACAAGAAATTCTCTATAGATGAGTATTAATGAGCAAAATGGGTTGTAAACAAATAGGATGATTTGATCAAGAATGTAAGGCACGGAAATGAGGTTAAGAAAAATAATAAGAAAGACAAAAGATAGAAAGAATAGAACATTATTTAGAAATATGGAAAGAAAAAATATAACAAGTTTTTAAATGGGAAAAGCACAGCTTAACAACATGAGATGTGGGGGAAAATGTTGAAAGTAATAATAGAAAAGGACAGTAAAGGATTCTGGCAACCAGTTTTGAGAGGGTCAGAAACATACAAGAAAAATATAGACACTTGCATAATGGAATCTCAGTGGTTAAAATATTTTAAAGGTATTTTTTTTATGAGGAGCAGGACAGCCAAGATCTATCGGATCAAAATACTCACAATTGGTTATCAATAACAAACAAAGAAGTCTATCTGGCATTTAAATCTTTAAAAAATAATAAAGCCCTGGTCCAGGATAGCATACCCACAGAGGTCTATCTCTGTAATACTCCACCCTGGTGCAAACCCCTGGCCACATTCTATACTAACTACATTCAGGATAATTAAGTCCCAAATTCCTGGAGAGGGACAGAGATAGTCATTATACACAAGAAAGGAAGTCTGTCTGATACAACTATGTACATGACTATAAGCTTGCTGGACACGAATCTTAAAATATTTTCAAAAATTATATTGGAACATCTAATAATACAAATTGATAAAACGGGGTATTAATGAGCCACAGACTGGGTTCAGACATGAGTATTCTATGATGGACAACTGTTATCTATTGACCCATTTAATTGAAAAATATGTGAAAATAAGAAAGCAACGATTGAACGCTGCATATATAGATCTATCAGCAGCTTTTGATACCATTTCAAGGAACCTACTATGGAGTATAATGTACTATCTGGGTATAGATTTAGTCATCATAAGAATAATCCCAGCCTTATATAGTAACACATGAGTTAATGTAAGAATATGTACAATTGATCAATTATCAAAATCATTTATGACCAACAGAGGGGTCCATTGGGGCTGTGTATTAGCCCCAAACTTTTTCTGTCTCTACATTGATCATATACTAAAAGAATTACAACAAAAGAGTCTAGATGCCCCGAAAGTTGAACAACCCACCTGCCTAGTACTTGCCTATGCAGATGATATTATTTTGTATCTCTAAGAAGCGGTCTACAATAATATTTTAGACATCACAGAAACAAATATTCAAAAACTTAAACTAAGAATAAATTATAATAAAACAAAAACTATGATATCTGGCACTAATAACAATAAGGACTATGGCTATATTGCCCCAAATAAAATAGAAAGTGACAACAGCTACACATACATATTACTCACTTTCTCATCCAATGGAAATTGGACAAAACATGTCCAAACAATCATGGTGAATGCTAAAAAAACTGTGCCCGGGTTAAGAAAATTTTGTTTTCAATATGGAGGGCATTCGATCAGACCCCTGCTAATAGCTCTTAGAGCCAAATAGCTTTCTCATATTTTATATGCATCAGAAATGTGGGAAATCAGCAGGCCAGAAAAAGTACTAATTCCATCAAATAAATTGCTGAGAGCACTTTGAGACTTGCCCTGTCTTGTCCAGCAGAATACCTCAGGGCTGAATTAGGATTAATAAATATTAATGTAAATATAGATAGAAGGACAATTCGTTTTTGGTTACATCTAACAAGACTTCCTCAAAACAGGTTGCCAAAAAATGTCTTAAAGAAAAGGAGAAGTGGACACAAAACAATTTTGATCCAATTAATTGGTTAAAGAAGGTTTATCAAAAAAATAGATAAATATGGACTAAATACACTTAAATAATATGTTAGTAAAAAATTTGTCTTAGCCTGAAGTATAAAAAAACACATCAAAAACAAAATTGAAAATTATTGAAAAGTAGGAAACTTGGAAAAGATATAGAAACAAAGAAACATAGAATTTGATGGCAGATAAGGACCGCTTGGCCCACCTAGTCTGCCCATTTCCCTACCTAATGGATAAGCTGCCGATACGAATTAACCAACAGCCCACTTCCTCCTAACCCCCACTAGAATTGCTTTATGTCTATCCCATGCATTCTTGAATTCCCCCACTGCTTTTGACTCCACAGCTTCCTCAGGAAGGCTGTTCCATGCATCCATAACCCTCTCATTAACTCTGAGCCGTCTCCCCGCTTTCTTCAAATTGTGACCCCTTGTTCTTGCACATCTCTTTTTCTGAAAGACGCTGCCCTCTTGGACTTTGTTGAGTCCCTTGAGGTATGTGAACATTTCTATCATGTCCCCCCTTTCACTCCTTTCCTCTATGGTGTACATATTAAGCTTCTTTAGTCTCTTTTCATATGTCTTCTGGTGCAGACCCTGCACCATATTGGTTGCCTTCCTCTCGACAGCCTCCGCCCTGTCTATGTCTTTGCAGAGATGGGGTCTCCAAAACTGCACACAGTACTCCAGATGAGGTTTCACCAACTGTTGGTACAGAGGGATAACAACTTTCTGTTTTCTACTGGTGATGCCTCACCCTATGCATCCCAGTATCCCCCCAGCCCTCCTTACTGCCTTCTCACATTGCTTGCCCACCTTTAGGTCATCTGATATAACTACCCCCAGGTCCCTTTCCATTTTTGTTGTTGTCAGTATCTCACCCCCATTGTGTACTCTTCCCCTGAGTTTTTGGTTCCCAGGTACATTACTTTGCACTTCTTTGCATTGAATCCAACTGCCATACATCTTACCATTCCTCCAACCTTGCCAGGACTCTTCTCATTCTTTCCACCCCACCTTGTGTATCAGCCCTGTTGCAGATCTTTGTGTTGTCCACAAAGAGACACACTTTTCCTTCCAGTCCCTCTGCAATTTCACTTATCAAAACATAAAAATGGACCAAACCCAGTATTGAACCCTGTGGTACTCCACTAGTAACCCCCTTTCTTCACTGTGGACTCTGTTTACTATTACCCTCTGCATCCTGTTGTCCAGCCAATGTTTTATCCAGGCTACCACCCTGGGACCCACACCAAGGCTGGGTAATTTGTTTATTAATCTTTTGTGCAGGACTGTGTCAAATGCCTTGCTAATGTCTAGGTAGGCCATGTCCACCGCCCCACCCTAGTCTACTATTTTGGTCACACAGTCAAAGAAATTGATTAGATTTGTATGACATGACCTTCTCACTGTGAATCCATGCTGCCTTGGGTCCTGTGCCCCACTGGCCTCTAGGTACTCAACAATTCTTTCCTTCAGAAGTGATCCATCATTTTCCCTACCACTGAGGTCATACTGACAGTTCTATAGTTTCCTGCCTCTGTCTTGCTCCCAATTTTGTGAAGGGGAATCACACCGGCCATCCTCCAGTCCTCTGGTACCACACCATCCTCCCATGATTTGTTAAAAAGGGTAGTCAATGGTGTTACTACTTCACTCATTAGTTCTTTTAGAATTCTGGGGTGAATATCATCAGTCCACATTGCTTTATTTGCCTTCAGTTTTAGGAGTTCTTTCGGAACCCTTTCTTCTGTGAAAGGGCTATCGACCAACCCATCAAGAGTTCTTCTATTAACTGGATTAGGTACCTCCCCTTCCTCTTTCTTTGTGAATACTGAGCAGAAGTATTCATTCAGTATCCCTGCTTTTTTACTGTCCCTCTCTGCCCACCCACCATCCTCTTCATTCAGCCTCAGTATCCCTCTCTTTGTCTCTCTTCACTCCTTAATGTACCAATAAAGATTTTTCACCATTCTTAACCAAGTTGGCTATCTTTTCCTCAGTTTGGGCATTTGCTATTCTGTCTGCCTTCCCTGCTTCCTTCTGCTTTAACTGGTACAGTTCACTGTCCTGCTTCTTCTGTGTTTCCTTATACTTCCTGAATGCTGTCTTTTCTCTCTAACCTTCCCCTCCACCTCTTTTGAGAACCATAGTGTTTTTTTCTTTCATTTAGATTTGTGTATTTTCTTCACATAAAGGTTTGTTGCCTCTGTAATGCCAATTTTGATGTTTCCCTATTGTTGCTCCTGCCCTCCCTCCTGCCTGTTTGCTAGTGTTTTTCTGAGACACTCTCCCATTTTTACAAAATCAGCCCTCCTGAAGTTCAGGGCCTTCACTTTTGTATGGCTTGACTCTACAGCTGAGTTTATCATGAACCACACTGTTTGGTAGTCACTTGTTCCTAGATGGCTATCCACTTCTAGATCTGAGATCCTCTCTCCATCTCCATTTGAGAGTACCAGGTCTAAGATTGCTTCTTCCCAAGTAGGTTCCAACACTAGCTGTTTGAGGCATGCCCCCTTTAGGGCATCAGGAATGGCCCTGCTCTTAGATGTGGCTGCAGCAAAAGTGCCCCATCAGCAATATCTCCCCTTTCTCTGCCATCCTAAGGATGCCTTCTATAATTTCCTTGTCCATTTCCTCCCCCTGAGATGGGGGTCTGTATACAACCTCTGTGTGGATTGTGGTGCCATTTCCAGTCTCCAGGGTGACCCACAGTACCTCCTCTTCTCCCTGTTTACCCTTTAGTTCCATTGCTTTGATCCTTTCCCTTACAGAGAGAGCTACTCCTCCTCCTCTTCTACCCTCCCTGTCCCTCCTGTAGATTGTGTACCCTGGTTTGTGGACATCCCAGTCATAGATCTCTGTGTACCATGTTTCTATGACTGCCATGATATCCAGGCATCCCTCTTCCATCAAGGCCACCAGTTCAGAGAACTTGTTACCTAGACTAAGGGCATTGGTACTCATTACCCTCCATTTTTTGATGGCATTACCTCCTTTTGCCCCATCCCTGTCCTTACTGCCATTGTCTTCTTCTCCATTTGCCCCTGCCCTTCTCCCTATCGACTTCTCTATCTTGGTGTTTACCTCACTAACTAACCTTATTTTTTGGGAGGAGGGCTATGATTCCCTTCTCCATTTCAGTGCCTCCCTCATGGCTACTTTAAATGCTTGCCAATGAAGCATTTAAACTTATCATCTAGGATCCTGGTTCCCCTCCTGGCCAGATGCAGACCACAGTGCCAGTATAGGCCTGCATCCCTCCAGGTGGAGCCCCAGTCCCCAATGAAGCCAAACCCTGAGCTCTGCATCAGTTTTTCAACCACTGATTGAATTCCATGGTGTGGAGCACAATAGCCTCACCCATACCATAGACAGGCAGTACCTCTGAGAAGGTTACCATGTGTGCTACTTGTCTAAGGCCTCTCCCCAACTCCACAAACTCCTCCTGCACTGTTCTGATCCCTTTTCCAGCCAGGTCATTTGTCCCTAGGTGGACAATGACATCCAGCTCCCTCCCTCATGCAGCTGTTCCCGCAATCCTGAGGATTCGCTCCCTGTCTCTCCAAAGCATGGTGCCAGGCAGGCACCTTACCTCCCTTTCCCCTCCCTTCCCCATTCTGCCCTCCTAACAATGGAGTCCCACACCAGGAGTTGTTTCCTTCCCCTGTGTGGTCCCATGCCACCCTCCTGTGGGTCTCCTTTGTGGATGTTCCCAGGATCCTCCTTGGTCTCTCTGTAGGTGCCTCCATAGAGGAACCACACTCTGCCAGAACAGCATATAAATTGTGGAGAGGTACAACTGGAGAGATGCATCTCTGTTCCACCACCTTCACCCTCTCTGAGCTCACTGTGGTCCAACAGCTCCTCTTTCTTGGCAACCTCTGAGGCAGTGGCTATGGCCCTGGTGATCTCTGGGTGGAAAAGGAGGTCCCCTGAATCCTGGACAACTCAGTCTGGAGATGAGCAACCTCCTCCATCAGCCCAGAGAGGTGCCTGCAGATGGGACAACAATGCATCCTCCAGAACATCTACCAGAAGACTGCTGCTCCACAGCCACTGCACCGCACTACTCCCATCATGTCTTATTTGTGGTCCCATAACTGTGGTTTTGTATACTTATTCATTCCTCTCTCTGTTTTTTTATATATAATCCCCCCTCTTCCTTCTGCCTCTGTGCCCTTAAAGCTCTTGATCTTCCTGTTCTGGGACAGTAAGTTCTCATATTCCTCAGTAGTCTACTTCTTACTTGCTCAGAATCAGACCTCCAGCAGCTACTCTTTTCCTTCTAGGATGGTGAGTCTTTTGTGCCTCTGTGATCACTCCCTTCCTGCTCCCAAACAGGAAGTTCCTGTTGTCAGTCAAATCCTCTGCCTATAAAAGTAGAACAGGCTAAGGGTGGTGGGGTGGAGGGGAGGGATGGAGGGCAATATAGTCCCACTAAAGTTCTAACAGCAGCTTCTTCCTCTTGCTGTTCTTCCTCTCAAAATACTCTTTATGGTGTACAAAAACAAACTTATTTTGAATTTAAATATTATCTAGACATCCTTAAAGATACTTTATTAAGAAATAACTACATTAAAGCTAAACTAGAGTTATATGAGGGCAATGTACTTAAAGCTAGGTATAACAACTTGCCAGAATCTAATGAAAACTGTACACGTATCAAAGGAGGGAAAGAAGTTTTAATACATATAATGTGGATATGTCCATGGTATGAAAAATCAAAACGCTATTGGCTTGACCCTTTAATGAAGTGGTCAAATATAATACGGGATGATTTAACTTACATTCTATGTAATACAAAGGATGAGTATACAGTCAGTAGAGTTGCTAAATATCTATATACAGTATGATATATAAAATAAGTAAGCAACAACTACAATAGGGTTTAATAAGAGACACAGAGACTAAACAATTATTGCATACTTGTTACAATAAAATGGATGCAATGCACTGTAATCAGTAGAAAGCTGTCTTTTTCTCCTAATAATGTACTTATATGTATACTTTAAGGATGAAGTATTTATATGTATTTGTATTTTAATTTGTAAAAGACTGTTTTAGCAGTCCAACAATAAATTATGTACTGAACACACCTGAGTTTGTTTATGCCTATAAAAAAGTGCTACTGCTACTCACAATGTAAAAATGTCTGTATTATAGGGATGTGGTCACACCCCTTTAATTAGGGTTCAGTCTTCGCTTATTTGTGAAATTCAAATATTTGCACTTTAATAACTTTGCAACCATTTAACAATTTGCAAGAAATTTTGCACACCCATAATGAAATAAAGATCGTTTGCTGTGGTGAGTTTCTTTCTGATTGGATTTGTGGGTGCAAAGATGTAGAGTGTCACAAAATGTGAACATTAACATTTTTGGTGAAATTCTTTGTCACACTGCTACACACAAATGGCTTGGGATTTTGGTCAGAATTTTTTAGAGTACAAAGGTCTTGGGTCACAGATGTGCCTTTTGAAGGTTTAGTAAAAAAATATTAATCAGTTGTAAAGTTATTCCATTTTAAAATTTCCCATTATTTGCAATGGGAGCAGTTAGATAACCCACTCAAAATAGATCCTTTGTCGCAAATGGGTACTCCTTTGTCTCAAATAGGAAATCCTTTTTTGTGCTTCTACCATCTTTTTTTCAGTTAGAAACGGCAACAAAATGAAATAACCAAAAAATAGAGGCCTTTAGTAAACACCACTGGTTGTGTTATCCTAATTGGGGCCCATAGAGTCCAATTCTGGGTTTAGATTTTCATAACTGAGTCAGAAATGCAGTTTCATAACATGCCAAAATCCTTTTCTCACAAATTGTGAAAAAGGAATCATGATAAAGGATCCTTTTCCGCAATTTGAGAAAAAGGATTTTGTCACCTGAGTAAACTGCATTTCTGTGTGTAAAATTACCTGGTAGTCTAGGGGTCCCTCCCTTCTTCACTGTATACCAGTCCCTGTCTCCATCTAAAAATATCTATTTCCTCAGTAGTCTAGTCATCCCTCCCATCTCCACGATGTCCAATCACCGTCCCCTTTTTCAAAAAAATATTCCCTGGTAGTCTAGTAGTCCCGGCCCCCTCGCCGATTGCCAGTCACCCTCCAATTATTGAAAATAATGTTCCCTGGTAGTCTAGGGGTCCTGATTCCTTCACTGATCCCTGATAACCCTTCCAGTATTGTTTTTTCACAAACTTCCCTTGTAGTGTAGTGGTCCCTCCCAGTCCCTGATCCCTGCCCCCTGAAATAGGAAAAAACATAACTCTGGTGGTCTAGTGGACCCCTCACCCACCCAGCCTCTCAGGTACTGATCCACCTTCCCGACCCCCCCAACCCAGTTCCTAGTGTTATGCTTGGGTTGTATACCACCAACTGACCCACATGTAACCATAACCTTATACACGTACAAGTATTTGTTCCTTATTACAGTCTTACAATGGTTTATCTTGTTTTATTACTTATATTAGTGTTCTTTATAATATTTGCTATGCACATATTTGTCTGTAATGCATTTATCTATATAATATGTATCTGCCATATATTCTTTATACTCATAATCATTCATATTCTGTAGTTTTCCACTACTGTGACACATTGCATGCTTTTATGATTACATTGCAAACATTTCCAGATTCACTGTCTGGAAATAAGAACAGATAACATGTATTCTGTTACTGATGATGAGTTTCTTTTTTCAGCGATTCTTCCTTATTCCCTATGTAATTGCCCAAGGGAGCCATTTTATTTACATGCCTTATCCAAAGCTGTATGTTTATTATATCTGTAACTGCACTTTTAACAGTCATATATAAATGTATGCATACCAGTTCCCCAGAGAGAAAGAGTCCATAATTGAGGAATGGTGGAAAATTGGCTCCTTTGTGATTGTTTTGCTTCACTTGTTGTGGTGTGAGTAATGTAACAAACATATTTTATTACTTCTACTTGTTGTTACTTTCTTTGTCCAGCATATAATGCAAAGAACCTAATGTGTGATCTTTTCACATGTAACAATGGGGAGCCAGTCTGTCATAGTTTTGTCTGGGAAGGAAAAACACTCAGTTTACTTAGTGATTTGAATTCTGAGATGTGACTTTCCTTGGAGGCAAGTAGCACAAGTTTGGTGGCTTAGGAAACTCAGTGTGCAGACTGGTACTCATTGTTTTGTGAATTCCTCCTTCACAGGAGTTCACATACACCATCTGTCTGTGTGTGTTTGGGTGCTGTGGTTGCAAACACAGCAACTGACTCAAAGAACAGTATAAAGTTGACCCTGCTTATTGACATGTCTAAAATATGCACAAAGTTGAGAGAAGACACCTCGGCTTGTCTCACTGCACAAGGTGTGTGGGGAATGCTTAAGTAAAAAAATAGTTAACTATAGATGTTTTGGATCCAATTACATTGATCTGTTTACAGTATATTGAAATGAGACAGTCAACTATGATGCAATCCGCTAGAGGGAGGCAGTATAGCACAGTGGTTTAAGACTCTGAGCTGCAAATCTTGAGACCTGGGTTTGAATCCCACAGCCCTCACTTGCATACTGTGTGACCCTGAGCAAGTCACTTGACTTCCCTGTGCTCCCAGGTTGCACCTGTAAACAAACTTTCAGCTTTGTGTGTCTCACCTGGTTAAACAATTGGAAAACAAAGAAGGTTGCTTTGGAGGCTTTCAAGCATAATAGGGTTAATGGCTACTGATCAATTGGTGGTTGATCCACCTAATATGTTTATTATAGACTACCATGAGGAATCCTCCTCACTAATGTGATTCACAGAACAAACATTTGTCTGTTTTGACCCTAGAGCTATTATTTTTTTATTTTATGGAAGTACGTCTGGCAGGGTGCTGTCTCTATCCATGTGTTTTGGATTTGTGGTGAGTACATTTTAACTATATCTGTTGGTTCGGCCACCTTTTATTGCATTCTATAACAAACCTAAGTTTAAAGGCATTTGTCTATATAGCTGTTCCTTGCTACTCACTTTAGGAAAAGCACTATGTTTACTAGTAGTATACCATATCTTGTTATGTATTTCCTGAATGCTTAGTTTACTCTGCTAGATTGAAGGCAACATATTCAAGAGCACGCTGTTCCCAGCTGTTCTGATAATGACTAATGGGAGAATGTTTAACAAAAACAGCAGAAACATTAGTGTATTCTGTAATGAAAGTTAAGGTTTAATGGTATCAGCTTCATTAACTATAATGATGTGTTTGATTTTAACACTGTTTTGACATTAGCAGTTAGTGCTGTCTAGGATGCAAGAGTTAGGTCTGTCTTGTACTCTGATTGCGTCACTTAGCTTTGTTCACTTGAATTAATTATTTTTTAAATTAAAAGAATCTTCATTTGCTTATTCCAGGTTTACCTTCATCAGTGACATAGTGTTGCAGAATATGTTTTTGAATGTGCCATCCTGGATTTTGATGTGTGGAAATATGTTATAGTTGGGAAACACTGTGCCAGATTCAGCATCTGCTATATCTATTTGTCACTGTTACCAGTTATCAGTCTTTAACTGTGTTTTCTGAGGCTGCACTGTTTTTTTATGTGATTTGTAATGAGGAAAATCTGCTCATAAAGTGGCCTACACTTTTGGTTTGTTGTCAATGACATGTTCCGGTTTGTAGTGTTGGTACATTGTCTGCAAACTTTCTTTCCTTAAGATCAGTAGTTGGTTTAATGCTGAAGTATATAAACTGGTATCATTAGTCTTGGTTCAATTTAATCATAGTTTGCTGCAAAAAAAAGCAGAAGGATGACGCAAATGTTTTTCAATTTTTTTTCTAATATGGCCTCTCCATTTGCCATCATAGAAATCATGATGGTTCATCAGTTTTGTTTTTGCTTCCTCAGTCGGTGGCTAGACAGTGTTCTTTTATCTGTAAGACCTCTCATTCAGTGCAGTGTTCAAGGCCATTGCAGCTATGGCTGGGTTTGGTCCCAGGAAACATTGCACACTGTGTGATCTTTGGCAAGTCACTTGATCTCCTTGTATTATTGAGCTGTACCTGTTTTCCTAGCTCACAGTTGATGTGCCTCCCTAATTAAATCAGTATCACTTATCCAAATATAACTTCAATGGGGTGTGCACATCAAGAGTACTTTTGTTAAAAGTTACTTTTTTTTTTCCAGTCCTCCTCATCTGTCCGTGATGTTAGGACTGCATTTTTTTTTCCTCTGGGCTTGCAGCCATAAATCTGCTTGCTATCTACAAACCTGTCCATTCCTATGTATGCCTTCCTTTATGGAAGCTCTCATGGCTTCTTTGTCATTGTTCTGTACCACTTATCCCCATGCATTGTACCACTTAT
This sequence comes from Neoceratodus forsteri, assembly GCA_016271365.2. Taxonomy (NCBI): domain Eukaryota; kingdom Metazoa; phylum Chordata; order Ceratodontiformes; family Ceratodontidae; genus Neoceratodus; species Neoceratodus forsteri. The sequence continues at coordinate 896,438,809 of CM028132.1, read as the reverse complement.
CCCCATGCATCGCATGGCGATCTGGGGAGGGGGGTGTTCTCCCCCAGCATTTGTATTACGCCATTTACTTTAATTTTAACATGATAGAGACACAATATATACTGCCACAATAAGTATTATATCTGTTTTGGGAGATTTTACCATTTCTCTTACAGGCCTAATTTAACACCCTTTTAACAATTTTGTATGTACAAAATACCAGTAACTTGTGTTATTTATCAGAATGATGTGGGTGTTAATGACACAGTTCTAATGTCAAATTCAGAGAATTAGGGATGCCTAATACTCTGACATTAATAATTAATTTCAATGTCAGGAATTCATCGAAGTATACTAGTAGCTACAATAAAAAAAATCCTAACCCCAAGGATGATCGAATGCATACGTCTTTATAATGTTAATATCAGTATCAGCATTTTAGAAACCAATACTAACCATCCACAAGGAGAATGCTCTAACTAAATGAGATGTTCCCTTTCATGGCTTGTGTTTTATTTTTTCTCTCTTACAAGGATAAGGCTATCCTTCAGAAGTAACCACTGGTAATGTATAAGTGTATTTTAACCAGTGGCCCAATTTCATTATAATTAGAGATGCAGTGAATTTAAATTCCACTGGCGAAGTGAATGCAAAGTGGGTACTTCATGTTGCCAGTCCACTACGTGGAGTGGGTAATGCAAAGTGCTGACTCAACCTTGTCATTACCACTTCACGTTAAGGCGGAATGGCAATGCAAAGTAAGGTGAAGTCATTGTTTTTAATGGACTTCACATTACTCATTATGATTCTAAGTGACTCACTTGGTGTTTCAGATTTGGCAGCTCCCTCACACATCACATGGCTTACAGTACTGTAAGTCACATGCTCTTTAGCTGGGCAGGAAGAAAATGAGTCATACAAGCAGACACTTTTACTTTCTCCTGTGCAGACGGAGAGAGAGTACCGTGTTTAGTGACTGCTGATACTTTGAGATCAGAGCGAGGAGATTTAAACTTTGATTTAGACCCAACAGCTTTTTTAAAAGCTACATTTTTTGGTCTTTTCTGTACTCTTTTTTACTTAATTTGTTCTTTCTGTAAATTTTATTTTTCTTGCCTTTATAAGTAGTTACTTGTTTGTCTGTGTCTGTATGACTGTGTGTGTGTTGTGTGGCAGTATGAGTAGTGATTGCTCAGACCGAGGGAGCTCAGAAGGAGAGATGGACCAGGGTGAGGGAATGTCTGGGGTGGAGGCAGCTCTGGGAGAGCATGGTAGTGGTAAGCGTTGTACTGTGCGCATGTGTGAGGGCATGGGCACCCATTCCTGTTGGATCACTCAAAACATGTGAGTGCCCCCCCACAGAAGCATGACCAGCACTGCCTCCTGTCCTGACTCTGAGGCAGTTGAACCACCACCACCACCAAGTCCAGCACCAGGTCCTCTGGAGCAGGATGTGCCTGTTCCCCTGGCCCAGGTGTGGATCCCATCGCTGTTCAGCACCATGACCAGCTGGCTGCCAGTTCATCTGGCCATCTCCTGTCTGTGCCTGGTCCTCCCCACATCTGCATTGTTTGGCAGCTTTTTGACTGTGTCAGGGGGACAGAAGTGTGGTCAAGTGCAGCCTATGTGAGGTGGAGGTGTGCTGTGGCCCCCGGGGGACTCACCTGGGGACTGACAGCCAGCACAGCCATATGTTCAATTACCAGCAGTTGGAGTGGCAAGCTGCCACAGAACAGACCATGCCTGCACCTGCTGGCCATTCTGTGGCAGAGGATGCAGCTGTGCATTGTGGCATCCCTAAGAAGAGGAGGGCCACAGCAGCACCTGCTGCTCCACCAGCATCCCCACCCCCACCACCACCACCAGCAGGTCAGCCTGTAGAACATGTGGATCCCAGAGAACTGCATGTAACACAGGCTGACTTGACAGGTCTCTGGAGTACTGCCAAGGATAACAATGAGAGGGTGAGTGTTGTGGAGCAATGGCTGAATCACATAGAGGGGCATCAGTTGCAATTTATGTCCATGCTGGAACTGCTGCTGGATCACCATGGGATCCCACAATATTTTATTTTTTCCTCACACCATGTGCCCCCCACACCTTCCTTGCTGTGTTATAAAATGTATTCCTCCACCATCCAAGACTCTTTTATGTAATTATGCACTTTTTTGTTGTCTTCTGTATGCATGACACTTTGTATTCTGAACAGTGCAAGTATACTGTACTAAACTGCATGTGTGCAATCAGTCTTCTTTCCAGTCTGTGTATGTACTGCAGACACTGTCCAGCTCCCTGACTTACAAATAAACATTAATGAGTACAATGGTGGGGTGGTGAAGCCTGGAGAGATACTACAAAACAGGCTTACAATACATCCAAGTAACTATTACAAAAAATTAATACTGTGATTCGTAATGTGAATGATAGTGAATCATGATTTGTGACTGCATTTGTGTCCGTGATGATGAATAAACATGAATGCCTACCGCCTAGAGCTGTGCTTCCCTGATGAGCTGTAGCTTAAAACTCCCAGACTTAAAAACATGAATCAATGAGTACAATGGTGGGGTGGTGAAGCCTGGAGAGATACTACAAAATAGGCTTACAATACATCCAAGTAACTAGAAAAAAAAATAATGTTGTGATTCATAATGTGAATGATCATGAATCGTGATTTGTGACTGCATTTGTGACCGTGATGATGAAGAACATGATTTGTATCACGAGTGACTCGTGATGATGGTCCTGACTTAAAAACGCATATTAATGAGTACAATGTTCATGCAGAATTAAGCACCACACCTGTCCAGTACTCTGAAGGGAAGCCAAAGAAACAACTGTGACTTAAGTTACAGATGGAGATTGGGCCCTTAAGAGATGCAAATGCACAAACGGATTAAGATTGTGCTGTGCACTGAAGAGATGCAGACACAAAGGCACAACACCTAAGCAGTGCTCACCATCAGAAATTCAGCTCTGGAAAAAAATACCTTTGCCGGTTGGGGCGGGCCGTGGGGGGGCAGTGTACTGCACTGCTGCAGTAACAGTCACTAGTACTAATACCAGTAAAGATACCACAAAGAAGTACAAAAATCACACAGCTGCAGTGGATAGCAGCTTCACATTGCTGAAATTATTATGTGGCACAATAAAAAATGTCTGATTTGATGACACGTGTCACACACATACTCACACACACACTAAGTAATGCATAGCAAATTGAAAACTTCAGTAATATAACCACATATTTTAAATAAATTAAAATTATGCACTGCTGAACCACAACAATCAGCAAAAAAGTGGCAAGAAATATTGAAAATATTACTGTGTGTACATTAACACAGTTATACAAGAAAAATATCACCAAAACAGAAAGCACCATCTTTTTCTCCAAGTTAATCTACCTACACCACAGATACGCACCTCCCCCAAAGCACACTTCCACTGTTTCTCAGTACACAGACTGAATGTTGTACATTAACATTCAAAATCCATACACAAACAATAAACGCCCTGTGATATGAGCAGAGGAGGGTTTCCTATAATCGATGAACTAAAGTTTCAGCAAAAAAAATGACTCAAAAAAGCTTTTTTAACATCTTTTTGAAGGTTTGAATCACAGAGAGCTCTCAGAACAGATTGTCTCCTACAGCTTCCTACACACACTACCCCAAACTGAGGCTGTGGAGAACAATCTAGAGCCCATGTGACCTGAAATCCCATGAATCACTGCAAAATTCACCTTTGGAGCTTAAGAACAAGGCGAAGTGAGGCGAAGTACATTGTTTCCAATGTACTTTGCCTTAAGAATTGGTGGAGTAGTGGTTTGGGAAGGTGGAGTAATGCAAAGTCAGTGTTTTCATGGGACTTTGCATTACCCATTAATAATGTAAAGTACTCCACTTCACGTTGCGGAGCACTCCGCGAATTCACCTTCACTCCGCGAATCACTCTGCGGAGCGAATTGGGGACACTTTGTCCATCACTAATTATAATGTCATTATAGTTTGAATCAAAGTAGGATACTGTATTGCCCTTATTATTATTTTTTTCACAAGCTGGGTCAAACCCATCTATATTTATTTGGCATACTACCTTCCAAGTGATGACTTATTGGCAAAGACAGTTTGCCAACCAATATATTTGTGGATACATATTCACACCTCTGTTGGGAATAAAGTGTTCTATAACATTTATGCAAACACCTGTTACTGGTCAGTTTGATAGTATTTACTACTGTATGGTCGGGCATCTGCTCCAGCATTGGTCATACAGTATCCTATTATCTCCATCCTGCCTCTTTCACAGAGGAAGGAGCTCGGGGGCGGGGGCATGAATTGTATATATATACCCACCCCCAGTAACTGATGACTTACATTAACACCTGTTTTAACAACCAGTGTGCCTGAAGGGGCTAATAATTGTTGTCACAGTTAATTACATAGTTAACTACTAACACATCATTGCAAGCCTATTTGTTTAACAAATAACAGTCTAGGTATGGTGTTAGCTGTAAATATACTATTTAATACATGCTGTACTCACTGATAGAAGGCTTTTATGGTTCAACAGTGATGAGTATGTATAATGCTGCAGCTGCTACCATTCTTGGTGTTATTCACCATGTCTATTACAGTTCCATAGATATGATATACTGTAAGCCTAACCTCCTGAACTATACAAGGAGCTCAAGGAGGGGATTGAACCATGCCACCTTACAGTGCACCTACAGTGGTTGCAAATAAATAACATTCCTTCTGAACTTGACTGGGCTACAGCTAGCAGATCCAGAAATGAGTGAGGTAAACCCACTGTCCCTCCAGTAAGAGCACACAAAAAGGAAAGCTTGTGTTTGCTAATAACCCATTTGTTACTTACAAACTTAAAAAAAATATATATATATAATGTTCTCTAACATTATAAACCAGCACGGCCTCTCTGCCTTCCCAGTGCAGTTTAGCACAACCATAAACAATCTATCTGCAAGTGGCTTTATGCCAACAACCAGCATCATCCAATTGAAAGGGCCTTGGCCCTCAACAAGTAATCAGCTGAGCTGGGGGTGGGGGGAAATGTGTACATTCCCTTATTCTTTCACATATCCTTTTTGTCCTTTTAGCTCCTGTAAAAGACAATATTATTTCAACAGTCATTCCTAGACACTGACGACCGACTTCATTTGAAATGTGATCAATGTTTTAAATTTATTTTCTGCAATGTGCTTAATATAACTACTGTTTGATTGTGACTATGTCATTGTCGTTACGTTTTCACATATTGTTGCAGCTTTTCAGGTATAAGCTCAGTAAACTGATGCACATCCGTGGATGTTTGGGGTATTAGGCCCATCTGGGTGACATCTGTCAGACCCACATGGGGGGGTGGGTATCAAGTTCCAACCAATTACACAAATCATTTGTTTTCACAAACTGAAATCTCCCAACACCCCCATGAATGATTATTTCTTTCTTATAGGTTATGTGCCACCATTCATACTCCCAAACAAAAGGGATCAGCATTGCTGTCCCATCAAGATTCATTACAACATGATAACCATGTACACCTGGACACTATAATGGTGGCCACTAACCAATCTTACAGACTAAATGGCAGACTGCTAGCAATTGAAGACAAATCCCTAAGGCCCACCTAGCTGATGGTACACTCCAAGGTAGGCCCTACTGCACAAGGTCACCCACTGGCATCCTGTCTATATGCCAGGCCCAAGCACAACACAGGTTTCTACACCTGTACTGTACTCATACAGTCAAAGTTTGTGCTCTATTCCTACAAAATTCTACTACGTAAACAATAAGACATGGCTGGGTGTTGGCAGTACTGAGATACCCACACACCCAGAGGTGTAGTTAGGCATGAAACCGCAGGTTTCGTGCCTTCAGCCTCTGGGTGTGCGGTATTAGCATTACCAACACCAGCCATGTCTATTGCTTATGGCAAATGGACCCATAGGTAATTTTGGAAAAAAAAGAATATTATAAAAGTTTTGAAAGTCACAAAAAATATACTAAAATGTTGCTAAATAATGTAAAATAGTCCTTCCACTGATGTTTTGCACCTGTCAGTCATCTGTCTTTCTTCACACTCAATGCATTGTGTGATTGTTTACCATGAAATAGAAGAATTCAAAGCTCTGCATTATTCCAATAGTAGAATGCCCCCCTTCCCAGCACACACACAGAATGGTAACATGGAAAACATGAATTCAACATTCTTCAGAGCTCAACTGGCATACAAACAAAGACACACACATAGGCCTGAAGTGGAGCCAGAACCTCAGTTTTATCTGTTGCCAGGTAAGGAGCAGGGAGTTCTCTAGCAAAGTGGTAGAGATAGGTGGTGGATTTTTCAAGGTCATCAAAGAAACACCTGCAATGGAAACTGTGAATAGTATTTGTTTTGTAAATTTGCCTATGTGTGTAAAGGGGCTCATGAGTGTAAATAAAACAAAATTATTTACTTACTTTATTTAATTTAATGGACTTCTATTTTTATGGCCTAGTTGGAGTTTTTATATACAGTAAATGAGTAAAGGCTGTAGCCAAGTTTGTGATGGAAAGTAGGAACTAGGTGGCTTATGAATTATGTGAGTTGCCCTGGTTGGCAGGGACATTTTTTAGCAAGTGGTGTTACTATCTTACTGCAACGGCTAGAACCAAGTCTCAGCCAATCAGAGCACAGGGATTTCTTTGCTCATTTTATATATAGTATTGTATGCCTCATTCCATTGCTAGCACTGCCATGTTTCCAACTGTTGTTACCTCAACAGAGAAAAAGTATACCCAATGTTCCAAGCATAAACTCAGACCAACTAGTGGTCTGATTGCTTCATCACTCCCGGGTACCTTTGTATATAATGTGTAAATACACACATAATATGGCAGAGTGTAAATTCTGCTTCAATACAAACACTTCTAGGTTTTATAGTGTCATATTACCAGACACCTTGCAATAGAACTGATACATGTTTTATCATCTAAGAAACATCGCCAGAATCAAGCACCTTGTTCCGTCCGGTGACTGCCAACATTGATCCATGCCTTTGTGACCTCTCGCCTTGACTACTGCAACTCGCTTTACCTTGGGCTTCTGGGAGTTGATATCCGCTGCCTGCAGCTAGTGCAGAATTCTGCAGCCCGAGTACTGATGGGTACTTCTAGATCTTCCCATATTACTCTGGTGCTGCGGGAACTGCACAGGCTGCCAGTTCAGTGGCAGATCACCTTCAAAGTTGGATTACTGACTTTTAAAGCCCTGCATGATCTGGGCCCTGATTACCTGAAGGAACTCCTGATCCCTTACTGCCCTCTGAGATCACTCCGCTCAGCTGACAAGGGGTTGCTAGAGATTCCAAGGTTAATATTGAAATCAGCTGGGGAGCGGGCTTTTATGTTTGTGGCCCCCTTCCTTTGGAATTCTCTACCCCATCAGACTAGGGAGTGTACGACCATGGGGAGTTTTAAACAGGCTCTCAAATCCTTTTTATGGAAAAGGGCTTATGGTTGACTGTATATTAATTGTTTGTATGTGTTTTATAATATATCTTTGTATCGCTGTCCTTGTACTTTGTATTTTATCTTGTTTTATTGGAATGCGCCTTGAAATTTGAAAGGTGCAATATAAATAAAATATTATTATTATTATTATGTTCAAGACCCAGCATCGGAGCACCACACTGCTGACTACCTAGGAGTATTACACCCTAGATACAAGACCTAACAAAAGGACCTTTTGAAATTCCATAGGTGCAATAGGCGCTATTGTATACCCTGTGTTACATGGTGTAAATGGCATACTGCCACACGATAAAGGTTCAAAGTGTATATAACAAGCATAATATCGCACCTTCATTTTATGATATAGGCCTAAACTAGGCCAAACATCAACTCGTAAGTGGGGAAACTAATTTTTTTCTTTCCCTATTGTCACATCCTCTTCTGAAACTTGGTGACAGGGTGTATTCACAGATGAACAAATGGTGTATTGTTATTATTGGACCCCAACCTGCAGCTCTGAGTGCATGGCCGATGCCATCACTTGTCTATGTCATACCACACCATGACTAAAGGCATTGCTAATAACCATGCCGTTTTCCTTTTAACAACAACTATATGCATGCTATTGTATACCCTGTGTTACATGGTGTAAATGGCATACTGCCACACGATAAAGGTTCAAAGTGTATATAACAAGCATAATATCGCACTTTCATTTTATGAAATAGGCCTAAACTAGGTCAAACATCAACTCATAAGCGGGGAAACTAATTTTTTTCTTTCCCTATTGTCACATCCTCTTCTGAAACTTGGTGACAGGGTGTATTCACAGATGAACAAATGGTGTATTGTTATTATTGGACCCCAACCTGCACCTCTGAGTGCATGGCCGATGCCATCACTTGTCTATGTCATACCACACCATGACTAAAGGCATTGCTAATAACCATGCCGTTTTCCTTTTAACAACAACTATATGCATGTTTTAAAACTAAGTTTTTATGAAAGTTTTACAAGTTTGTAGGTTTCCACAGAGAGGTACTGGTAAGATCTTCAAGCAACACATGTAATTTTTCTTCACGGCTGGTTTTCCATATTTGGCTGGCACCTCAAATGAACTGATTGTTCTTAAATTGACTGTGCTCTTGGTTGCTCTTTCATGAATTATGTTCTTTATGAACTGTCAATATCTGTGCAAAATGTGCTCTTTTTACAAAAAGTTGTGCCTGAGTGGGTGTGGCTATTCCATTGAAACATTCAATGGACAATCTTATGCAACCCTTGCCAAGGCCTTTGCAATCCAGCCAACCAGCAACCAGCTACATGAACATTACTTTCTTACTGTGCTGGTACATGTCTGCACAACCCCATGTGCCATGTATGCCCCATGGGTTACAAACTTTCAGCAAATGACATTTCCAATGTAACTACACTGCTTTGTGGTAACCAACTCAAACCTTATGGACTGGTTCCTCTTTAAGGACATTATTGTTAGATTCTTCAGTCAATAATGTGCCCTGCTGTCCCATGCACCACTGTTATCTTCCTTTTCAACTCTCAATGTGGACTGTTCTTTACGAATGGACAATGACTATAACACTGTTTTTACAAACAATCTTCTGTGATAATACACATCAACAATTTTTCTTATACACAAATCTACTGTGGAGTTGACATACCTAGTTTCTGTTTTGTGTTTTATGATCTGACCATCTGCAATTATGCCTGTGTCAACTCCTGAATAGGTCTTCTTTCAGAGTCGCCCTATCTGTATACTATAGAAATGTAATTCATTTGCGTTATGAGTTTTTATGTGTTTTGAAAAGCAGATGTTCAAATCAATGTTTTAAAGTTTGATAGTAACTTATATCTTATTTTAACTCATCCACTACTAATCCTTTGCTGTCTAAGGTGTACTTTTAACCAGCATCTTGCTCAGCTGCAATTCTTTTACAAGGCTCGTGCCTCAGGCTTGTTGATGCATTTCGATATACTATTTCTACACCTAACCATCTTCTTTTAATTGTGTTGCCCTTTGAGCAAGGCAACAAGGATGGGACTGTTATGAATGGGTTATATACCACCAACTGACCCACATGTAACCATAACCTTATACACATGCAAGAATTTGTGCCTTACCACAGTCTTATAATTTTTTATCTTGTTTTATTAGTTATATCAGTGTTCTTTATTATATTTGCTATGCTCATATTTGTCTGTAATGTGGTTACCTATATGATATGTTTCTGCCATATATTGTTTATACTCATAATCACTCATTTTCTGTAGTTTTCCACTATTGTGACACATTGTGTGCTTTTATGATTACATTGCAAACATTTCCAGACTCACTGTCTGGAAATAAGAACAGATAACACTTATTCTGTTGCTGACTATGAGTTTCCTTTGTTGAGAGATTCTTCCTTATTTCCTATGTAATTGCCCAAAGGAGCCACCTTATTTACATGCCTGATCCAATGCTGTATGGTTATCATATCTGTAACTGTACTCTTATCAGTCATATATAATTGCATGCACACCAGCTGCTCTAAGAAAAAGAGTCCATAATTGAGGAATGGTGGGAAATTGGCTCCCTTGTGATTGCTTTGCTTCACTTGTTATGGTGTGAGTATTGTAATAAGCTTCTTTTATTACTTCTACTTGTTGTTACTTTCTTTGTTCAGCATACCATGTAAAGAACCTAAGGTATGATGTTTTCACATGTAACGCCAGCCAGCAAAAAGCACAGCCATCCTTTCTTCACCGCAGCTGATCACTGACTGATCTGTGAACTAGTGCATACTGTATACAGGACACACTCATTCATAGATCAGTCAGTGGCCAACTGAGGTAGTGAGAAAAGGGCTATGCTTTTCACTTGCTGGAGATCATATTGGGGGGAGTGGGGTGGGCTATCCTGACAATTTGGTTTGCTGTTATGGCTGAAATGCTTGCATGGCAACATACATGTATGGATCTATGGAGGGATGGGATTTCAAGTCCCAGAAGCAAATAAGTCTATGATTATGCTTTCTCCAAAAGTAAGGAAATTCATGGCAAAAAAAAAAAAATAAATGTTAATACATGAATTAGGATTCCAGTGACAAAAGTTTGGAAATGTGGTGCTAAGGTTTCCAACCCTAACACCACCACCCCCCCGTGCAGGCAACAATAGATGTGGGGGCATGCCTTTCGGTTGTCAACACTAACTCTCACCCCAGTCTCCTATACTGTATACATCTCAGCTTACTTACACATGTTTGGGGGAGCATTAGGATTTTCAACTCCAAGGCACACCCCCATGCCTGTTGCTGCCTGCACAAAAGGGGTGGGTGTTATGACTGGAAACCCTAACACCACATTTCCAAACTTTTGTCACTGGAACTCTAACTGATGCATTAAACATGCTTTTTGCTAAGAATTATGTTATTGTTTGTAGCCTCTTGCTGTTGTTGTTATGAATATCTTGTTGTATGTAACCATACTTGACTTGGACACCATTGAATAAGGGCTCTTGAGAACAAAGGTCTTCCAAACAGAAAGAAAAGAGGGTAGTACAGGAATTCCTAACTGTAATGTGGATCTGATTTCTCTCACAATGCACACTACAGTGTGGCCAAGAATCCTGTAAGATACTGTAAATAAGAACTCAGGAGTAGTCTGCCCCAATACAGATCTGTAATCTAAGTAATGCAATATTGAAGAGGAATGACTCAATCCTAAAATGTATTGTGTTAAATAAATGGATATTCATTTTATTTTCACCCTACAGAGTTCTCTAGTATCTCCATCCATGCTATCAACATTCTGTGCTCACAATGACCACTTCCTTGCAGGTGCCTGGACTTTAAACATAAACACAAATAATTTAAAGAATCCCAGTGTCATTTATACTAAAAATATAGATAAAAAAGAAGGTCATTATCATAGTAAACATCTTAAATATATGCAAGGAAGGTAAAAGTTACTTTAAGTATAACCTCCCACAGTAAGCAGCCCATCCTAAAGGTGTGATCCTCAAAATAGTCACACTTTTTTAGTGGCTGCATGCTGTATGTGTGCAGGTTGCTACACATGAAATGTGCATACTATATGTGCAACACATGGGGCTCCACATCTCCCCACATTCAGTATGTGCAGAAGAACAGCATAGGGCTTTGCACAGTAGCATATGACACAGAGGGTCAGGGAGTGGCTAACAATCTTTACAACACCAGGTGCATATGCCAGTCCACAGCCCTGCAAGGAAAACTGCTCAGGTGGAGAGCGAATCTGGCATCTACTATAATTCATGCAGGGGAATGGCCAGAGTGGCAACATCCACAGTGAACAAGGCTCAAGCAGAAGCATACACAGCAGGCACAGTGCCTGTCCATCCTGTAACACACTTGCTCCATACTGTTCCCCCTGGTTCTGGTAAACACTTGTCCTATGTTGAAAACTCCTCTGTCCTTTGTACACACCTGCCCCTTACTGGAAACCCCCACTCTTTTTTTTTTTAATTCAAAGTTTATTGATACATTTTACACCATAAAAGGCAGTTACAATGAAAGTGGTATTGAAATACAGACACAATGTAAAGGGATAACTGCCTAACCCACCCTTCCCTCCCCTTACTGCAGTAACCAAACCTAGTGTCCCTTGAATGCCAAGCTCTTTACCTAAGATCCTATGTGGCCACATAACCTAAGACATACTTAGACCTGAGCCAGAGAAATCAGAGAGTGAAGGGGATCCCAAATTTTGGTATATGCTGCCAATCTATTGTGAAGACTGGCAATCGCTTTTTCTGTATGTAGATTGGACAGGATTTCGTTTACTCATTCTTGGACAGATGGGGAGGACTTATCTTTCCAGTGATGTAAAATAAGCTTCTTAGCCGATAAGGCAATCATCGAAATATGAAACTTTCTTACTTTAACTCTAATAGAAGACAGGTCCCCTTAAAGGTAAATATCAGGAGTAAAATACTCCTGAAGGTCAAGCAGAGGGTCCAGGGAAGTCTTAATTCAGTCCCATAAGAGGAAGACTTTAGGGCAAGACCAGAACATGTAAAGAAGTGTTCCTTCTTCCTGCAGACATGTATTACATGTATTGGAGTTCAGATAACCCCATTTCTGTAATTTAACTGGAGTGTAATACAAGTTATATAAAATATGATATTGCATGAGACACAGTATGTCTAGAGAAATTTATTTATAACAGGATCTCCACAGGGATTGCCAATCCAAATGGTGCTGAGGGAAGATATTGTTCCAGAATCTTGTGGGTCCAAAGGAACCCCCATATTTCTTGTGAAACAAAACCTGATATAATTTAGATATTACACCTGGAGATCCGGTGAGTGAAGAAACCTCAGGTATCAGGGCTGTGACGGTATGGGAGGGGGGATACTACCGAAATTGACTACAAGTAAGTGTCTTAATTGTATAACTTTGAAATGAGAGGAAGCTGGAATATGAAATCTCCTGATAATATCTCCCACTGACAACCATTGTCCATCTTCATCCATGAGAGAAAGAAGTTTCCCATCCCCCAATTGGGATAACCATTGACAGGGAATTTGGTTCTTATTAATAGTGAAAGATGGGGAATTCCAGATAGACTGGGCCAAGTCGAGGTGGGGAGTATATTGCAAAAATGAACACATTTGTGAATAAACCTTTAAGGAAGTAAATATTGTGGGGCACTCCTCGGTCGTACATACCTGGGGGAATTTAAGAAAGAATAAAGTAAGGGGGTCCAGATTCTTAGACTTGATTACATCCAATTCAATTCTAAGCCAAGCCGGATGCTCTTTTACTGGGCTGGGAGATACCCATCTCAAACATTTTGCTAGATGACTGGCCCAATAATATATAGCCAGATGGGGAATCCGTAAACCCCCCTCCAGTTTTGGAGCTGCCAACTTGTAATAAGCCAACCGAGGGTATCTTTCAGCCCAAATAAATCTAGTGAATATGCCATGCATCTTTTTAAACCAGAGTAGAGGGATAAAAGTATTGAGAAGAGATAATGGGTAAAAAATTCTAGGAAATATATTCATCTTAATTATGTTGATCCGACCCCATAATGAAATGGGAAGTTTGGACCACCTCTTGAGATCGTGAACTATCAACTGCGAGAGGGAATCCAGATTTTCCCTAAACCATGTTAGGGGGTTACAAGATAGCTTAATGCCCAAATATTTAAATGACCTGGGAATCCAGCATAAACCTAAGGGACTAATATCATTTTTGAATACCTTATGGTTTAATGGGAAAAATAAGGATTTGCTAGCATTTCAATTTGTAATTGGACAGGTCACTAAATCTGCTATTTCACTCAACAAAGCCGGACAGAAGATACCGGTGAGATAAATGTATCAGCAAGTCATCTGCATATGCAGTGACTTTGATTTCGTGACGCCCAACCCCAATGCCTTGTATGGAAACATTATTGAGAATATTTTGAATGAGAGGTTCCAGATATAAATTAAATAACAGAGGAGATAAGGGACAGCCCTGTCTAGTCCCTGAATGAACTGAAAAGGGCTTGGAGAAGGCCCCGTTCCCAGAGATTCTTGCTGTAGGAGTTTTATAAAGTGTGGCAATCCAGGAAATAAATAGAGGTGGAAATTGAAAAGCTTCCAGAACTCAAAACAAAAAATTCCAATTCACTCGATCAAATGCCTTCTCGGCACCAGGAAGACCAGTCCTGCAGGGAACTCGGCATCCCTGGTTGCCGAGAAGACATGAGATAGGGTACGTAAGTGGTCAGAAGATGAATGCCCTTTCATAAATTCTACCTGTTTATACCTATTAACTTAGGGAGAACTACCATTAACCTATTAGCTAATATCTTCGAGAGAATTTTAATCTCCTGATTTAGAAGGGAAATAGGTCTGTAACTCCGAACAAGCTCAGGATCTTTATCTGGTTTGGGGAAAAGAACAATCATGGCCTCAAAAAGGTGAGGATCAGCTTCCACCCCAGTTAAAATATGTTGAAATAAACGACAGAGTACTGGTAATAAGTGATCCCGAAAAACTTTGTAAAATAGGGAGGAGAATCCGTCGGGACCTGGTACTTTGTCTGCCGGCAATTCTCTCATAACCTCAGCAGTTTCTTCCTGTGATATAGGAGTAACCAGAAAACGCTTGTGTTGATCTGAGAGGGAGGGCAAATGGGAATCTTTCAGATAGCTCTCCATACTCCCAGGACAAGGAGGATGCTCAATGTCACTGTACAAACTTGCATAGTATAGGGCTAATTCTTGCACTATTTCAGTGGGAGATACTTTTAGGGACCCATCAGCCATTGCCCTGATTGGAGGGATAAATCTTATTGATTCTTGTTGCTTAATTCGCAATGCCAGTAGGCGCCCCAACTTTTCTCCCTGGTTTGTGTAACTAGCTCTTGTACGAATAATAGCTAATTCCACCTTTTCCCGAAGTATCTCTAAATACCTATCTTTCAACATTAGGAGTTTTCTCCTGTCATCATCAGAAGCATTAATCAAAAAATTATTTTCAAGTGACCTAATTTGAGACAGTAAAGATATTAATTCCTTCTCCTGTGCCCTTTTCCTGCCCACCGCCATTCTAGTAAGGATCCCTCTCATGAAGGCCTTAAAGGCCCCCCACAAAATATCTGGCTTTGCACTATCTAAAGGGTTGGTTGAAAAAAAAGGATTCAGTTTGCTCCCTTATAAGCTTGCAGTATTTGATATCTTTGAGAAGTTGTACATTAAGTTTCCATCTGGTTTCCCTGTTAGGTAAATTAAGGAATGCAAATTTGCACAGTACCAGTAAATGGTCCAAGATAGGGCCATGTTGAATCAAAGAAGTCTTAACCCCAGGTAGTAGAACCTGAGAAATAAAAATGTAATCAATGCAGGACTGGGAGCTGTGCGCCATTGACCTGAAGGTAAACTCCCTAGAATCAGGGTGCAAGACATGCCAGACATCGCAGAGCCTGCATTGGTCCAATAGGTCTTTAAAAGCCTTCTGCCCTGGAGTGACCACTCCCGGACCTCTACCTGACCTGTCCAGATTAAAATCTACTACTTGATTAAAGTCACCCCCAAAATAATCCTGATGGGAAGCATTGGAAGAATAACAGATATAAGTCTCATAAAGAACCCTGGGTCATCTATGTTAGGGCCATAAAAACTACCGAGTAAAAGTGGAACAGACCAGAGAGTGCCTTTAACAAGGATAAACCTTCCCTCAGGGTCTTTAATGACCTGTGTCGAAACAAAGGGAATACCTCTGTTAATCATAAGCATGACCCCACAACTGTTAGTAGATCCCTGGGCATTATATACCAGGCCCACCTGCTGTCTCCTTAGCTGTGAAGCTTCAGTTTCTAATAAATGAGTTTCCTGTAGGAAAATTATCTGAGAACGTAATAAACTTAGATGTTTAAGAGCCTGATATTGTTTGTGTTTTTTCCTGATCCCCTTAACATTCCAAGTCACAAAAGTCACTTCTTTAGCCATCTAATAATGGTAGTTAAACTTAATGTACTCAGCCCAGCACTCAGGATACATAATACTGCAACCCTACTCTCATGGTTACTGCAGTAAAACCCTTCCTCCTCCCCAACCCCCCCCCACATTTAACATCTTCCCATCCCCCAACTGCCCCTACTCCCTAACAATACCCCAAATCCCACACCCCCACCCAACCTCTACACTGCCACAAGCAACGCTCAGCACAGTACTGGGTCTATTCCTCCATCTCCCTCCTCCTGATAATGCACCTCTGCTAATGGCTACAAATCCTGCATTCCACTGTAATTATCTGAAAAAACAAACAATGTTGATTACCCCCAAAAAATGAGGGAACGGCCTTGGGCTTTCAATACCACCACACCTAAGTATTAGCATGATAGTGACCTGGAGAACGAGGTATTCAATGAGAACCATGCATATCTCAGGTAACCTTAGAAACCAGAGTGAAACTGGGAATGAGAACTGAGATCAGTCTTGCCTAGTGGGACAGCTATACTGGAACTAGAACCAGATCGGGAACCTAGAGAAGGGGAATAACCATTTCCACAGACTGAGAGCAAAGATCGGGAGAAACCTTGCAACCGTGACTCAGGGGAAGAAAACAGAAAAAATGAGTCTTCCCAGAGGTTACCAACCTCAGATTGCAAAAACTCTCCTTGGGAAAATTTGTTGCCCTGCACTCGGGTCTAACGAGAAGATTAAGGGAAATCCCCCTCGAATTAAGAGCTGCACCACTATGAATTACAAATGCACAGTGCACCCTCTAGTGGCCAGATCCTGATCCTAATATAGTGAAAGTTAGCTGCAGAGAAAGACCAAGACCGCTCTGGTTTCTGATCCAAACGAAATGAACATTAATTTTAGCCTCAGAGAGACAAATTCCCCCTACTATTGTATGTACAATACTGAAAATACTGAAACATGAAACTCTGTTCCCCAAGTAAACAAACCCCGAGACCCCAAGTGTCTTTTTCCCTTAACCGGTGTCGACCCTCTGAGATTAGGGCCCAAAAGACTGCTAGCAGGCATGCCCTGCGCTGATCCCCCCAGTCCAAGTAAGACAACAGGAATTTCCAATTCAACTCGCTCTGAATATCTCCTCAAGGAAGGAGAAAACAAAAGTTCTGATCCACAGCTCCAAGCAGCTCTTCTTCCCGCAAACAAGGCCTCTCAGGGCTCTCGAAACAGATCTGGTAGCAAAGATTTAAGGCTCGTCAGTGCAACTGCAAGATCATCATAATTAAACCAGGATCCATTCACGAAAACTTGTAACCTGGCTGGGTATCCCATCCTGAATTTCAGGCCTGCCACAATAATCTTAGACACAATGGGATGGAACGCTTTCCGCTTCAGACAAACTGAGCCAGGCAAATCTTGTCAGATTCTCAGTTTCGTGTTCTCCCAGTGAACCTCTTGTAAATCTCTCACTTTCTGCAGAAAATGCTGTTTCTCTAGGAAATTCAAAAAACGACAGATGATAGGACAGGGGGGAGCCTCCGGAGAAGGCTTAGGTCACAGAGACCTGTAAGCTCGCTCTATAATATATAATGGGCTGAAGGGAGAGGGGCCAGTGACCCGCTCCACCAACTTCTGTGTAAATGCCACAACATGCTGGCCCTCTTCTCCCTCTGGTAGCCCAAGTATCACCATATTGTTTCTGCTTCTACGGCCCTCTAAATCTTCAAGCTTGGCCTCGAGACGAGAGAACTTCTGATGCATAGACACCAATTCAGGATCAAGATTCTCTAACTTTCTCTCCATCAAGACTATTCGAGCTGTGTTATCAGAGACAGTTAACGAAACTTCATCCAGTTTTCTAGAGAGAGTTTTCAGGTCGATTGCCATTTCTTTCATTTCTTCATGAAAGGGCTTGAACTCTTCTAGGAACCTATTGAGCATTAAAGGTTCTTGCTGTCTGACTTGGCTCAGAGGATCAGGCATCTTTGGCCCACCCGTGGCCCAGGATTTCTTGGAGGCCTTTTCGGGAGTAGCAGGGGGAGTGTGCTTCTGCGGGGCTTTCTTCTTGTAAGCCTCCATCCGACGATCTAGCACTCAAACCAGATTTCCAGAGTATTCAGATAGTACTAAATCTCCAAAGCAGAGAAAATGGAGAGATTTAAACGTCCAAAAAAGAAGATTTAATGATCGGGAGGCAGGAGCTTCTTGAAGGAGCTTCTACTCAGCACTCTGCATCACGTGATCTCCCCTGGAAACCCCCATTCCTGGTACACATGCTCCCTACTGGGCTCCATGGCCCCATTACCCCCCCAGCCTGTACTGGACCCCCCATCCCTGGTGGACAGCTGCTTGTACTACCACCTCAGGTCTTTTTGCACATATGCTCTGTACCCACCCATACATACTACCGCCTTCCTGAAAGACCATCAATGACAAGGAGGAATGCTTTTGACCAACTGAAGTGTACTTACTGTGTGAAATGTTGCCCATACTACTGTATAATAATGTGAGCCACAGTCCATAACTCCACAGTGCTACTTCACACCCCTGGACAGCATTCACTGGTTGTTCTTCCAGCATAACTAGTGCAGCACAGCCTGGCTATTCTACAGTCCCACAAGAACAGCATCACAGTTCAGCCTTGCTCACATATTTCCAGTAGCACCCTAGCTAAGACCAGAAGGCAATCAGCCACAGCATCCACTCCTGCAGATCCTGACCATGGTTCTTCTGGACCTACACCTGTCCTGCCACCCTCACCATGCTGCACTGCCATCACTACCATCATCATTATCACCATCCATTGGCAGTCAGTCTTCAGGGTCCTGGTCAATTGTAGGTTTATAGAAAGGTGGCTTATCATTTGGCCTCAGCCACCCCTTCCTCAGCACTAAGACCCCAATAGATACAATTAACCCTACAGATACACGGTAAACAGCAACCAATAAACAGCATGATACATGCACATACATATGTATGTTTGTGGTGTCATCAGGGCATGCCGATAGGTCATGATAAACACATATGTGCCAGTAATTGACCATGTGAGGTGAAAAAACAGCATTTAAAGGGGACATGCAGTAGATGCCATGTCTGATGATGAGGACACCAAGGTATGCTGCTAAAAATGGGACTGCACAGGGCAGCACTGTGCCCTGAAATCCTAATGGATATGGTACTACTGGACCAGAAGAATGAGGTGTTAGAGGAATGCAAATGCTGTGCAAGATGCTCCTGTATTTACTGCCTAAGAGCTGTCACAATTACACTAATAAGAGAGCAACGCATAGGCAGGTGCAACTTCAACACTGGCACCACAGCAGAGCTATGCCAGCTACTAGGACCACAGCCACAGTTCAAGACATGCTTCAGCCATAGACAGGTGCAACTTCAACACTGGCACCACAGCAGAGCTATGCCAGCTACTAGAACCACAGCCACAGTTCAAGACATGCTGCAGCCAGCACTGGGAGTACACACCCATGTTCTAATGGTCCTGGCCTACTATCAGAACGTAGTTTCCAAAGCATGATGGGGCAATTACCAATATGATTCTGTCCTCCAGCAGCAGGTGACTCTGGCAGATGACCAATATGTTGCTGGCATACAATGGTGTCTACATCAATCCCTCAAATTATGCCATAACTGAGGGATACCACATTAAGTTTAAATGCTGTGGCAAGCATGCCCAATGTTATTGGTGCCATTGAGTGTGCACACACCTGGCAATCATTGCCCCAACACAGGCTGAGGAGGAAAACAGGAACTGCAAGGCATACCACAGAATGAAAATGCAGGTTGTGTGTAATGCTGCAGGCATCATTACATATGTCTGTGCCAGGATACTGTGCAGGACAAGCATGCAGGGTCAGGGTGGTGCTCATCTACATTAGTAGTAGTAGTAGTACTGATTGTATTGATCGACCTTGAAAGATCATTACAGTATTATAATACACACTTCTTCATATTACAGAATTATAACAGTTATACACACAGTTAACCATAAATACCTAGTATCTAATACATGTAAAAAAACACTGTCCACTACTATGTCTAAAATGGTCTCGAGGGAAAACCCAATTTGACATAAAGTAAAATAAAATTACCACAAACAGTAAAGTCAATTGATCCTATCCTATTACTATAACCATATAAAGCAGTCTTAACGAGATACTTATTTTCAGATAATGAACAATTTCCAAAAAACACTGCTACAATCCATAACAACTCACATTCAGTAAGTTATTTGTATTGCGCATGAATAAGCCACACTTATCCTAAAATTTCTTCTTACTGCGAGGTTCCAGTATGAGCAGAGAACAGGTTGAATGAGATCAGGCTCCTCTAGGGCATATTCAGATTTAAGTTTCTTGTTTTTTGGTTTTTAATGTAACTAATTGTCATAAAGTATCCAGACATTCATCTGATTGTCCAGTCATCCTTAGTTTGCATTAAAATTTCTGTCAGTAGGTTTTTTCTAATTCTGGCTGATTCTCGATAAAAGACCCTAATCAGCATGTTCTTGACTGGTTGTACTATGGACACTCCCATAGAACATGGAGGATCCTCCGTAGTGCCCCTTAAACAGGAGCATTGCTGATCAATCTGTGTATAATTATTATATCTGGCTTTTAGCATGTTTCTTTCAAATTTGTGAAATTTATACCACATAAAAACTTTTCTTAGGGATGGATCTGTGAGCACATTGAAATAGCATTTATATCCAAACAAGCCATTATTTGCAGCAACCATGGTGAATATTTTATTTTGGCAATATTTTCTACATCCACTTCAATCCATTTATTATGTTTGCTTGGCACATGCGCAGGAAACATTATATGGCAGCTTAGGAGAGAAGCGGGTTGTGGAGGTGCGGCACTGTGATGGGCAGTGCTGGTACTACATTGTTGGGCTAGGCAGTGCTTGGCCAATGCAGGACCAGTGTCCTGATGACACTGGTTCTGCAGAGTGCCACCAAGTTGTAACAATTTCATCACTGCAAATAGGGGATGCCTCATCATTGCAGCATCAGCCATTCTACTGCAATGAGGGAGCGACCCATCATTGCAGGGTAATACCTTGTCTGGTGTAAACATTACCAGGAATGTGGTGGCTGTATGCCGCCACATCAGAGGCACAATGGAAAGCTGACAGGGATGCCCAATCCCCCTTTTCCAATGGGGAAGCCCACTCCCCATCAGCATAATGTCCCCCCATTTCAGTTGTGTGCCTAGGGGTGCACAATCCCTCTCAGCATCACGTGCCCCCCGCACATTTCTGTGCAAACAGGGGGCCCAATCCTCATTGATTTCAGTCTCCCCCTTCCCAGTTCCATTGCCAATGGGAGAGACCACTCCCTGTCAGCATAATGGCCCTCCAATGCTTGCATGTTTGTGCCAAAGGGGTGCCCAATCCCCCTTGGAATCATGCAAACCTCCCACCTGTTTCTGTGCCAATGGGGGGGCCCAATCCCCATTGGCTTCAGTCCCTCTCCCCATAAATGCAGGTGGTACACTGGGAGCCCACCCCAGTGTACCAAACACACCTGTGAAAAAAGAAAACTGACCCATGTTGTCAGTTTTTATTTTTCTACCTGTAAAACGAGAAAATGGTCTCTCAAAGTGTTCTGGTGCCCCTCCCCCAACCCATGCCCACCCTCTGTGTATTCTAACTCCCTACACCCCCTTTCACCCATACTTACCTCCAGAGCCTGGCGTGATGATCTTCGGTGGACCAGAAACACGCCTGCACTCTTAAAAGCCGACCGAGAACTGAAGAAATGCTGGTAAGCTGTATGAGGACATAAATAGAGTTTTTTCAACTTTGGTGCATATCTCAGACATGTTTGAGAATTTTGGCACTAAATTTTCAACATGGGGTTATTGGGACCCCTCCTCATGAATTCAGTCACTGTCACGGCGTTATTCAGTCCCGAAAGGTGATTTCGCAGTCACTGCATGGAATCACCTTTTGGGACAAATTAACAAAATGACAGTGCCACTGTTCATGAGGTGGGCTCTCAAAAAGCCTATGTTGAAAATTTGGTGAAAAAATTCAAAAAAATGACTGGTTTATGAGCATGCGTTGCACAGTTTCCAAGCACGCTCATAACTTCGCAAATTTGTAATATTTTCACTCTAGATTTTCAACACTGGCATTTTCTCACACCTCCTTATCAATAGTACAGCTGTCATTTTACACATCCTGGCCAAAATGTGTTTTCGCACTTCCAGCGCAGAATAGCGCAGTCGCTGTGGGAAATCGGTGTTTGGGACAGATTAAGAAAATGACAGTGACACTGCTCATGAGCAGAGGACCTAAAATGCCTATGTTGAAAATTTTGTGATGGAAGTCCATAAAATGACTGTGTTAGGAGCGTGTGTTGCGCAGTTTCCACGCACCCTTGTAACTTCACAAATTTTTAATATTTTCATGCCAGATTTTCAACACTGGCATTTTTTCATAAATCCTTTTGAACAGTACAGCTGTCATTTTTCACATCCTGGCCAAAATGTGTTTGCACACTTCAGGTGCAGAATAGAGCAGTCGCTGTGGGAAATCAGTATTTGGGACAGATTAAGAATGAGCGAGTAAAAGAGAGAAAGGGTGCAGACTTCTTGGAGGAGGGACACTCAATGGAGCTCTGTCGGGACTGCTGCAGATTTCTTTGTGGGCAGAAGAAGGCACCAACACAGGCAGGAGCCCTGTACAAAAGGGCAGCCTGCAGTGCCAGGAGAAACAGAATGAGCAAGTGAGAGAGGGTGGAGTAAGCGAGCTCAATGGAACTCTGTTGGGACTGCTGCAGATTTCTTTGTGGGCAGAAAAAGGTGCCAAAGCAGGCAGTCATCCAGTACAAAAGGGCAGCCTGCAGCAGTGGGAGAAACAGAATGAGCGAGTGAGAGAGGGGGAGTGGGCAAGCTCAATGAAGCTCTGTCGGGACTTTAGTGTTGCCCACCCTCCCACCAGGGTACTGTGTGGTCCTATGTTACAGCAGGGTCTCTGGGGTGGAGACAAAGCAATGACTGACTATTTTTAGGATTGTTGTAATAATACAGATTTAGTTGTTCCATTTATTTTGCTAACTGAGCTAAGTACTGAGCTGTACTGTTAGGATTGCTGTAATAATACATATTTATTTGTTCTGTTTACTTCTCTAACTGAGCTGAATAATACTTGGAGTGCAATAGGATTTTTAACTGGGCTAAGTGAAACTATATGAGAGCTGAGAACAAAAAATATGGTAGCTGAGGGGTGAAAAACAGACAAGGAGGCTGTAGAATTGCTACAGTAATACAGTATTTAATGGATGAGATTTGAGACTGAATTAACCCGGTCAGCTAGGGGGCAGTAGGGGGACTAGTGTGAGGGGAACAGGAGTTTGAGTAAATAGGGGCCTAACAGTTGTAATAAGGTACACAAACTGGGAGTAAGAGCCAGTAATGTAAGATGGGGGTCAAAATGGGGCAGGTGCCGCATGTCAATAGAGCGGGGATCTTGGAAGGGTGGTGGAGTGTACAGGGTGTGGGTCCACCATGATCCTGGAACTAGGCTTGGAGGATGGGGGGCGTATGGTCTGTATACAACTGGCTAATTTGAGGGAGGAACTGTGGAGGCTAGAGAGGAGTCTAAGTGGCAGGGTAGTTGAGTATGGTAGGCATCCTGGCTGGGGAGGAGAATAGGGGATGGCAAGGGGGTATGTGGGAAAAACAACTGGGGACTGAAACTGACCCCAGTATCAGAGGCACTAGCAGAAAATAAAGGAGAAGGGAAAGGGTGCCCAAGGAGAGGGGAGGCCTCCAGATGGGGGAGGAAGAGACCACGAGGAGTACTAGGGGAGAGAGCAGATGGCTGTGGGTAGGGAGGGACCATGGGTGGGACCAGGGGGGCATGGAGGTGAACAAGTAGGAGGGGGGAACTGATAGGGGGAAGAGATATAGGATGGGTATCAACCAGGAATAGCTTCAAGCCTCTGCTATTGGAGAGAGAGAGAGAGAGAGAGAGAGAGGGAGCAGGAACATACTGAGGTGGGGAGGACAAGCAGAGCATGAGGGGGATGGCAACAGGTAGGGCAAGAGATAGCATGGATGAAAGGGTAGAAGGGGGCTAGTAAGGAAGGAAGGAGGTGACTGGAGAAAAAAGACTATGGGAAGGGGGATGGATTGGAGGGGCATCACTATCGGGGTCAAAGGGAATAGGGGCTCTAAATTGACAACAATGGGGATAGGAGAAGGGCTGGAAATCAGTAGGGGTGGAGGGGAGGTCAACATGTGAAGCCCAGTAGGAAGCAATCAGGCTGGGAAGGGGTTCAAGGGGGATGGGATGAATAAGGCAGAGAAAAGGGGTGAGGCAGAAGTACGGGGCACAGATACAGAAGTCACAGAGGGTTCAGCTGGCGAGGGTAAGGGGTAGGGAAGAATGAATACTAGGGGGGCATTAGAATGGAAAGGGCCAAGGGATGGGGTACTCATCCTGGCAGATTCTATACTGAAAGGGGTGAGGTGGGGTGGAAGGGGAGAAGGCACAGCCGCATTTGGGTTGAAGCTATCCCCCGGGTTGGCTGCTTGAGGGGCAGGGCAGGCACTGCTCAAGTGTGCAGCGAGGGGTAGGAAGAAACCTCATTTAGTGTTGCATGCTGGTAGAAATGACTTGGTGGAGGAGACTGTGGAAGTAGTGAGAGGGAGTTTTGAGGAGTTGGGCAGGCAGTGTGAGGGGATGGGAGTCAGTGGCATTCTTAGAGGTACTCCCAGTACCATGTGCAAGCACGGGGAGCAAGGGTAGGATCATGGAGTTCAGTGAGTGGCTGAGGGATTGGTGGCACACCAAAAATTATGGGTCTAGCCTGTCCCCCATGTACAAGTCACCCAGTGGTACTCTGGTGTCACAGTGGTAGGTGATATATAGATTTTTCTCTCTGCATTGGTAGTGCTCTGGCAGAATGGTATCCCTATGGCATTTTTTACCATTTTCTCTGTCTCTCACACATACACTGGTAATACAATGGTATCACGAAATTTTGAGATTTTTGTCGGCTCCCACAAATACTGGTACACTGGTAGCACAATGGTACTGCGTTATTTTGACATTTCAGCATTTGGTACCTCTCACAGCAACCCTAACTGGGGTAGGGTCTGGGGGAATAGTGACTTGTACACGGGGGACAGGCTAGACTTAAGCAGGGAGGGGAAGGGAGTATTAAAGGTGGGATTAGAGGAGTATATCTCTACTAAGGTGGATTTGAACTAGTGGGGGGTGGCCAAAAGACTGAGGTTGGTAGAAAGGTCCAGACAGGGGAGCCTAGTGAGCTCACACCCCTAGATATAGGTAAATGCTGAGGCGTAGTAACCCTGAGAGGGGTTGGGCAGAGTAGACTGAGTGTAATACAGAAGGCACCACCATCTGGAAAGAATAAGGAGGAGAAAGGGTGCAGACTACCTGGAGGAGGGACGCATGCCAAGGAGAAGAGTGAGGAGAAGGAGGGGTATGGGTGGAAGGTGGTCTCTCTCAATGCAAGAAGTCTTGGGAACAAAATTGCAGAGCTTAAAGTGCTCCTTTCAGAGGGGAAGGTGGACATTGTTGCAGTGACAGAGACTTGAGTCACAGAGTACCATGGCAATCCTGGGATACAGGATATACAGGAGGGACTGGAGGGTTGGAAGAGGGGGTTGCAATCTATTTGAGGGAAAGGATCAAATGCATAAGAGACAAGGGAGCAGAGAAGAGTAGAGGACAGAGGTGCATTGGGTGCAGCTCCTGGACTTCAAGGGGCAGAAATCTGAGGCTGGGAGTGGTGTGTAAAACACCAGCCCAGTCTGGTGATCTGGATGGGGAGTTCACTGAGCAGATAAGGAGGGTGTGTAGAAGGGGGAGTGTGATGATAGTGGGGGATTGTAACCTACCAGGGATTAACTGCAGCACCCCAGCCACTAGGAGTACCAGGGAGGAGGTGCTCCTTGATGCATTCCAGTATGGCCTTCTGACATATTTGGTAAGTGGGCCTACAAAGCTTGGTAGCACTCTGGACCTAGTACTGGCAAATGGGGAGGCAGTGAGGGAGGTAAGGGTGGAGGACCCACTAGCCGGTAATGACCACCAAACAATGTGGATCATTCTCATGCTGGTCAGGGAGACAGGAGGCTCTGGCACTAAGGTGGTGGACTTTAGTAGGGTGGGCTTTGGGATGATGGGAGCAATACTGTAAGGGAGAATCCAGGATATAAGGCCTGGGATGGATGCAGAACAAAAGTGGGGAGTCATAAAGACTGGACTAACAGAGGCCACAGTAGCCTGCACCAGGGACAGGAGTAAGAAGAGCAGAGCCAAGAAATCATGCTGGCTGAACAAGGAAGTGCTGCAAGGGGTGAGGGCAAAGAGGGTTGCATACTGGCAGTACAGGAGAACAGAGAAGAGAGAGGATAAGGAGACTTACGGAAGTTGGTCAAGGGAGGTGGCCAGGAGGGTGAAAAAGCTAAGGCCTTCAGGGAATTAAGGTTAGCACAGGGCATAAAGGAAGGGTAAAAGGACTTTTTTAGGTATGTCAGGGAAAAGAGGAAGTGCAAGGAACATATTGTGAGGATAAAGCGGGGAGGGGATTGGGTGGAAAAGGTGGAGGAGCAAGCAGAAATTCTAAATGAGTACTTCTTCTCCATTTTCACTAAGGAGAGGGATGGTCCACTACCAGCATGGGCTAGGAGTGGGGAAAGAAGGGGAGGAGGTGATGGACAAAGTGATCACAGGGAGTGGGGTGCTAGAGGGGTTGAGTGCAGTAAGGGTAGACAAGGCACCAGGTCCTTGACATCCACCCCAGGGTGCTGAGGGAGATGGTCAAACTGTTGGCTGACCTGTTGGCAGATCTGTTCAACACCTCAGTGGAAACAGGGTTTGTGCCTCAAGACTGGAGGGTGACCCATGTGGTGCCGATACACAAGAGTGGGCCTAGGGAGGAGCCAGGAAATTATCGTCCAGTCAGTCTCACGTCCATAGTTGGTAAGCTTATGGAGGCTACCCAGAGGGAAGGGGAGTGCACACTTCCATCTTGAGTCTTATTTCAGTGTTATTTCAGTCCAGACTGACAAAGCACTGCATTTCATCAGTGCACTGTTAATACATTGCACTGACTTTCTGCTACACTGGTGTACCACTGCTCAATCTTTCTTATGTTTTGATGCAGACTGTAAGAGCACTACAAATAATTATTAGATTTTCATGTTCACTTCTTTGGCGCTGTATTTCCTTCACTAATTTTTGCTGCACACTGCAGTAGTACTGCTCAATCTTTCTTATTTTTTGGTGCAGACTGTAAGAGCACTGCAAATAATTATTAGATTTTCATGCACACTTCTTTAGCACTGTATTTCCTTCACAAATTTTTGCTGCACACTGCAGTAGTACTGGCAACACTTTATAATTTTTATCACACTTCTTTAGCACTGCATTTTCTCAGCAATCTGGTTACCCTTACTGAATTTGTCACGATGGCATTACAGTGGTATAGCAATGGCAAAACTGTGGTCAGCTGAAAAATCCACAATGGTACTACCCAGTGGTACTCTGGTATCACAGTGGTAGGTGATATATAGATTTTTCTCTCTGCATTGGTAGTGCACTGGCAGAATGGTATCCCTATGGCATTTTTTACCATTTTCTCTGTCTCTCACACATACACTGGTAATACAATGGTATCACGAAATTTTGAGATTTTTGTCAGCTCCCACAAATACTGGTACACTGGTAGCACAATGGTACTGTGTTATTTTGACATTTCAGTATTTGGTACCTCTCACAGCAACCCTCAACTCATGTGGTAGCACAGTGGTACCAGTATTAATCTCATCATACTCTGTACTCTAACGCATTGTTAAGATAAATTACATTATCAACCTCATGGAGAACATCTCTCAATTCCATATTTGTATTTGTTAACTTGTCTTTATCTTACTGGTAATGGACTGTTATTGTTCACATAGACCAGAACATTCATAGAGCATTTGTGATCACTAAATGGGTAAGTGACTCTCAAACAACACTTTGCACCCCAAAAACAGGGTAGGATCACAAAATGATATCTTGAATAGCATAACTAGTGAGTCTCTGACCAGTTGGTAAATGGCTGTAAAAGATGTTGCCTCCCTAAACCAGGTAGTATCACCTCTGCCTCCTACCACTGCCACCGTCAGTAATATCACACTTCCCTTGGTGTTCAGTGGTGCTGCTGTCCATTCCATACATTGGAAACTGCCAATAACTACCTGCCCACCCAGTTCCACCACTCACACCATTCATGGCCCCCACCATATGTTTACGCGCTCTCTCCACAGTGGCAATTGGCACAGACACTCTGCTAACCTCTGTGACCAACTGAGGACAGAAAGCCAGTTTTGCGCTCATGTGCCTACTGTATAAACAGTTGTGTACAGTTAGCACATGATTGTGAACTATCATCCATTTTGTGCCTGATCAAGGAGCTGAGAGGATGATCTGCGCCAAATGTAGAAGGGTGTCAAATATATAGTAAGGCTGGGGACCATGGGGTAGTATTTGCTATAAGAACTAACTGGGTCATGGTGGGGACTTTGGATATACAGGGGGCAAGTACTTTCACTCAACACACCACTGCTCACTCTATCAGGCCCTGGGCTGGCTTCCCCCATCAGCCCAACAGACCTATCTCCTGGCCAGCACAGTCAATAAGGCCATCCAAAACCGAGCTACCTCTCCACAATCCCACCTTCTTTGGCCAAAAGTGTTTGTTCTAGAGCTCTGCCTCACTGCTGGCCCCATGCTTGAGTGCCCCCTAATCTCCACCGCATGGGTAAATGTGCATTCTCATCTGCAGCCTCTTTCCTTTGGAACAACCTGCCCACTCGACTTAGCACCACTGACTCTCCAGGACTCTTCCACTCTCTCCTTGGAACTCACCTTCTGTCCTCCACTCCTTGCTCCTGCCCTCCCAACTTATTATCATGCCTCTACTTTCCTTCCCTCCATTTCCTTCTTGGTCCATACCTACACTGCCATGATGCACTTTTTCCTTTACTCATCTCAGATCATGCCTAATTTGTATTACAACTTGGCTACTACTGTACCTGCTATTGTCATAAATGTTATTTATCCATTGTGCTGCAAGTTTATATATATCTTCATATAAATAACCTGTATATTTTTATTACTGTCTATTGTATGCCTTGTCCCAGCCTCCTTTGTACTTACTTTTATTCCTGTGCCATCCTCAATGGCCCAGGTCATGCCTGAAAATGGTTCTCGGACCAGTGCACCTGCTCAGTAAGCAAATGAATGAATAAATAAATAAATGGGAACCACTGAACATCAGGGATAGTAACAATCTACTGTATGCCTGCGGGGTGATTTTAGGATGGGGTAGGACTGAAAAACAGGTAAATTAAGAACCTGGAGCTGTGGGATAATTAGGGGAAGGGGCCCAATGGAGACTGTTTCCCACGATGGTGCTTTGGTGGTGTAACTCCCAGGATACGTTTTGCCTGGTGCTGTAATGTGACCTGTGCTGTAATCGGCATCAGCAACATGGCTGTCACACCAGCATGGGTGAACCCTTTCTCCACACCCTCCTGAGTGCCAACCCTATAACAGGTTTTGGTGTCATCTGCAAAAAGACATACTTTCCCATTCAGTCCTTCTGCAATTTCACTTATGAAGACATTGTAGAGGCCCACTCCTAGTACTGAGCCCCACCTTGCACCATGCCTTTAACCAACTGTTGAAAGCCATGAGGAGAGTCCTATCTTTTCCCCAGATGTATATAGGCATCCTTTTGGCAAAAGCCACCATGCATGCTGGAGGACCCTCCCCCTATCCCTGAAATTTCCCTGCACTACCCCTACCCTGTCCCTTTCTAGGTCATTTGTCCCCAGGTGGACAATGACATCTAGCTCCCTCTCATCTCCTGCTGTCTAATGATCCACTGTATCTGCTCTCATCCCTCCAAACCAAAGTACCTCTCAGATATTTCACCTCCCTCTCCTTTACCCCACCCTGCTTGCAAGTCTATCCCCCTAATTAAGTCCCCCAACAGCAGTTGCTTCCTACTCAGCTGGGGGCCTCTTCCTCCCTCCTTGTAACTGTGGAATGGTCCATGGACAGTGCTTTCCTTGGGGAAGGTTTTCCAGGGGCCGAAAGGGTGGTTCAGCTGCAGGGAGAGTGGTTGGCTGGGTAGGGCCCATTTCAGATGCAGGGAGAGTGGTTAGTAAACAAAGCAGGTGAACTGAAACTCTGACAAACAAACCGGCACAGGGGCAGAAAATGCAAGCCCCATAGGAAAAAGCATGGTGAGGGCTACAATAGATCATTTACCGGAGAAGTCTCAGGTCAGGGAACTACAGCTGAAGAGAACACAGAGAACAGGTAGGCATCGGAAAGTGATGCATGGGGGCAGCGGACATACATGGACTCATGATGGCATGTATGGGAACTACGGATGCCAATGCTGGGGGGTGCAAAGCCCAGCTTAGGTAGGTGGACACTGACCTGTAGGTAGATTGCACAACACACAGGGACCCCTGCATCCCTGCATGCTGGACAGCAGGGAAGTGTACCATGGAGCACAGCCCCACTGCAGCACAGTAGCTGATGGGGGCCCAGGACATTGTGGACACAGAACTTGAATGTGACCATGGTGCACAGCACAGCCTTGAAGCACTGGGACTGTGGGCAAACAGTGGCACTACAGTACTGGTACAAACCAACCACAGACAAGTAGCAACTGCCACAGGTGTGGTCCATGGAGTGTGATGTGCAAACGAAGTGCAATCACACCGGAATGCCTGAGCTGGAACCAAAGACGGTCAGTGTTGCACAGTCCTCTGGCAAAATGGAGGACAGCATGGAAGCCATGGAGGGGCCAGGGTGCTCAATTGCAACCCCAACAACATGGACAATCTGTAAGGTGGTACCATCCAGGAAGGGAAAGTCCAAGCTAAATGTAAATGGCTACCTCCTGGTCCATGAATGGACATGCAATGAGACAGAGAACTGTTTTTTTAACATATCATATTTTTCACCTGCTGTGGCACACACTCCAGCTTGGGGCATCCAGCAACCAGCTCCACCCACCTGGAGAGCTGGGTAGCTCAAACTGCACCCAGGAAGATCAGGGACGGCCATCATGCCATCTTGCTGGAGGGCTCCCCCTCTGCCTGTACCAGCCAAGACAGCTCCAGACCCTCCTCAACAGGACTCCACCAAAGTCCTCCAGGTGGTTCAGAGCACAACCATCAAGCTGCAAGGTCATGCCCAGCCATTTCCCTTTGATTGGCCCTAGTAGCATGGACGTGCAATGACGTCCAGGAGCAACATGCTGACATCTGCTGGGTTCCCCATCTAGTGTCACTGACACTAATAGTTCCCCTGGGCATCCCCAGGGGGCTGCTACAGCACAGTGAAATTCCCCAGCTCACACCAGGACTGGGAAAGCAGTCTATGAATGTTCGATCCCAGTCTTCCCCTGCCGACCCCTGATGGCTCAGGCTCAATCCTGAACCCGGGTCACTGGCATGGCACAAGGTATGGCATCCAGCACCTCAACCCTCAGCACCACCAGGATGGCCTTAGACAGTGTAACGGTGCTGCCAGCACCATAAATCCAAGTCCTGCCTCGGCCAGGCCATCACACTGCTCCAGGATGGCCAGCACCACCTAAAGAAAAAGAATGAGAGCAGTCATGCTCTGGAGGTGACAGATGCTGTACCAGCACAGGTGCTGGCTGGCATCAAGTAGAAGGCACACAGCACCATGGCTAGCCCCACATAGCTACTGCAGAGTGAGGCAACTGCAATGACCACTGAGCTGCAGCAACAGTTGCCAAGCAAGAGGGCCCTGCTGCAGATTGTGAACAGGACCTCCCGCAAGGACCTCTGACCAGAACCAGTGACACTGGCTGACCTCACTATCCCCAAGCAGCTACAGATGGTGACTGGATGGCCATGGTACAGCAGGATCACCGGCAGCACCACCCACCAAGTCCTTCTACTCACCACAGGGGACAACATCAGGGACCTGGCACAGGGACCCTTCTGGATGATGGATGGTATGTTCAAGGCTGTGCCACACCTGTTCACTCATTGTACACCATCCATGCACCCATGGGGATGGGCCTTAACAACCTCATTATGTCATTGGTGTATACACTGATGATGACAAAGAGCTTGCAATGTTACTGCACCTTGTTCCAGGAGCTGAATAAATATGCCAGTATACAGTTCTGCACCCTCAAACCACCTATGATCATCACTGACTTTGAGCAGACTGTGATCAATGCCTGTAAGATGGAATTTCCTCAAGCCATAGACTATATGAATATTGGATTATCTATGTATTTTATTTATTTAGTTAGATGTTATTATTGAAGGGTAAGGGCTTCTTTAAGTAATGTTTAATCTCCATGTGCTTTAAAATTAATTGATAAAGGTGTTAATTAAATGCTGTATTTAAGGGATGTTTTCCTTGACTAGCATCACCCCCTGATGAAGACTTGTTAAGAGACGAAGCGCTGGGCATCTAGTTGATGTTTGTTCTACCGCTGTATGCTTTGTGATCTTTATATGTATAGTAAAAAGTATTTTTTACATGAATATTGTTTGTGCTGCTTCATTTGTGCTTTGTGATATATGCATGGCTGGCTGCCTGTTTGAAGCATAGCTCTAAACCCGTTTGAGCTGTGTCGCTTGAGTCTGTTTTTGAAAGCATAAACAAGGGATGCCTGTTCCACTTTGGGCAGATTGTGTGGTGGAATATCAAGAGCTTTGGTCTTGCACCAAAATACAGAAGTGACCCAGGCTTCAGCCTGAAGATCCATGAACTCATGGCCCTCGCCCATCTCCTGTCACAGGACATTCCAGCAGCATTCATCCTCCTGAAGTCAACCATTCCACCCAATGCCACCACACTCTTCTATTGTTTTGAGCAGACACATGTGCTGGGCAGGATATGGCTGCACAGTAGGGTGACCAAGGTGCCCATGAGATATGACCCCATGTTCTCACTCAGCTGTGGTTGGTTGCAGTCTCAATGAGTGAGGTATACCGTGGACCCAAAGCAATGTCGAGACCTGGCACTGCCATCTCCATGCCCTGCTCAGGAAGGTGCATGTAGGGGTCATGGCAATGCTAGCAGAGCTCCACAGGAAACAGCAATGGACCTATGTCACCAGGGAAGGCATTTGTTGTGGACTGCCATGGACACCACCCAAGAAGAGCTATGAGGAGTGGATAAAGATGGTACTAGCATCCAAGGACAAGGGCAAGCTGCTGAAGTTCCTGTGTGGCATGGCACGTAACACCACTCTGTAGGGTTTCCATGGTTACTTGGCACCTGACAGTTGTACACTCACAGTACACATCATGCACAGCCACCAGGTTGCCACTGTGGCCCCCTACTGCTGAATAAAGTTTCACCCCCACATTTAACATGCACCCCAACCTGGTGGTGATGTCTCATTACAACACTGCTGGGTATCGCCATGCAGCCCACTGCACACTGCCACATCTGCACTGTGTGTAGCAAGTCGCACAGGCCTGATTCTGTGTGAGTCCCCCCAAAATCCTTTCAGCTGTTCATGTGTGCCACACGTTGCACAGGTCTGAAGCTGTGTGAGTGCTCACCAATCCTTCCAGCTGTGCAACTGTGTGGTAACAGCATTCCTGCAATGGGCCCTTGTGGAACCCCCCCACAACACACCTGGCAGCCTTCATGCCACAATGGGCTCCTGTGGCACAGGCCCCCCCAAACACCTCCAGACTTTTTTCTGTGTGGTTACTGCAGGCCCATAGTGGGCTATCATGACACGGCCACATGCACACATTGCACAGTTGGTGCAATGGCATGCTGCTATGTGTCCTGGCATCCACATGTGGTGTTGCTGTGGACCATTTCCTGGTGCAGCTATCCATGCTCTCACTGTGCTGCTCTGCTGTGTGCCTGCAGTGTCATGCATGCACCAGCCAACAGGCATGGTACTCCAATTCCTTCATGCATGCCCAGCTGGCTGGCTGTCAGCTGACATAATCATGCATGCAGGGATGCATGGACAATCCACCATGCTGCCTGGGATGGCTGGTCAACACACTGGGGCATGAATGGCTATTTGTTTCATCCCTGTCCCATGGATGGTGAGACAGTCATCCTTACCGGGGTCTGTGATCAGGTCAGTGTGTCCTCGGAGGGTGCACCACATAGGGGGTGGGTGTTTTCACATTGTCCGTGCTGTTCAGTAGTGGCTCAGATCCTGGGATGGGTGGCGTAGGTCGGTATCAGGTGCTTCATGTGTTTGTGGAAAATCCATTCAACAGCCTCACAGCATCCCGACCTCCACTGGCCTGACAGTGTGTCAGGCACTGTCCTAGGTCAGGCCACTGTGTGTTGGGTTGCTGGGGCTATTGGGTTGTTGTGTTTGGGATGCAGCATGTCAGACTAATAAGTGTTGGGATTATAAAAGGGAATCTAGCAGGGCAGGGTTTCTATGTGCAAGGTGAGTGGTCAGTGGTGGGATGGGCAACTGGTATGTGGGCAAGATGGGTAGTCTGGGTGGGTCCAACTGCAGAAAGAGTTGTTTTCTAGAGGGTCCTGGTCCAGCTCTAATGAGAGTGTTTTGTTTGGTGAGACTGGGAGGTTGGTCCAGCTGCAGGGAGGTGGTCTACTGAGGTGGGAAGGCAGGTCTGGGGGTTCCATCTGTAGGGGGATCATGTCTGAGGGTAGGAAGGATGGCCTGGAGCAGCCAACTAGAGAGTGGGTGATAGTTGATGGGGAGAGGCTGGTTTGGGGCTTGTAGGGTGGACTAGCTGCAGGCAAGGTATACAACTTGGGAGAGGTCTATTGGGATGTTGATATGGTTGTCCAGCTAGGTGGTCATCTGGGCAGGGGGTGTTCAAGATGTGAGTGGTCATGGGGGGGTGCAGGCCCAAAGGGCTGTACTTGGGAACCCTCACTGAAGTCAAATACTAAATTTAGTATTAAAGCATTCATTAATTTGCCTTCAAAGACTAATTTTAGTCATTTTTAATAATCTTTAATCATCATTCAAAAATACAACTGCTAAGAATACTAAATTCTAAGAAGTATTTCAGCAGACTAGTTGTTCAAGAGTAAGTTATTGCTAAATGAGGATTAGAAATAGATCTGCAATGCTCTTAAAAGTACCATTTTTTTTTACTACAACTTAATCATAAATGAAGATTACAGTCAGCAGAGTAGTTTTAGGATTTAAATTAGCCAGTCAAGGCTGTGAACATTACCGTGCATTTCAGTTCTACTAAGCAAGGAGACAGATAAAACAACCAGCAACACCAATGAATTTTAGAGAAGGTAAGCAATAATAAAATGTGGATTTTTACCTAGAAATAATATGGTGCAAAAAAAGTTGTCAGTGTCCCTTTAAAAGTCTATTCTAAACTTCATTTCCCATAAGTCTACTCGGTCAGAGGCCTACATTTCCCAGCTCTCTTCCTGTCTGTGTCCAGTATGATGAAACTGCACGAGTGCTCTGTGGTCTCCGTTTTTGAACAACTGAGGTTTCCTACATCTAAGAGTTACATGTTAAGGTAAGCGCTTATATTTAAAAAGTACATCTTTTTAACTCCCTGAAATGTTAAATACAGTATGGGAATTATCACTCAGGTGTTTTTTGTTTTGTTTTTTTCCAAATGAAATGCTGTGCAAGTTTCACTATTAGTGTTTTGTCTTGAAAACATTTTCTCTTCTCTGAACTCTTGGCTAAACTTTGAAATACACATTTTATTTTCAATCAACCCCCCCCTTTAAAGTGTTTAGGATGCATTGTGCCTCTAGATTACTTGTTATTTGTGGAATTTTTGCTGATTTAGTTACTTTAAAGTAGTGTTGGTGGTGGTGGGGGCAGGAGAATGAACAGCAGGAAGATTGTATAACTGAGCAAATTCAGAATGCATAGAGAAAAATTACAACTTTTTTAATTTGAGAAAATTTGGAGTTACCTGCAGATAAAGGAAGAATTATTTACTGCAGATATTTGAGTGTGTTTGTGGGGGAACTTTTTTTTGCATTTAATATTTGTATTTAACAGTTAAATGTGTTAATCCATTTTGTAATCTGGGGATCAGTGTATTTTTTTTTCCTTTGCTGAAGACTGCATTAATTTGCATTTTATGTTTATTTTATTTCGTTTTGTTGACCCAGCTAAGTGACTAGACAGATTCTTGCCTAGTTTCAGGCAACGACCGGAGGAGAGGATATAGATGAAAGCCAACTGACCTTGAACCAGATTAAGCTGTTGGTGGTATTTTAGTAAATTGGGAGAGAATTTGGCCAGGCATCGGAGAAAATTCCCTGCTTTTTGAGAAGTGCCATGGAATCTTTAACATCCACCTGAACTACCACCAGAACAGGCAGATGGGACCTCAGTTTAATGTCTCATCTGAAAAACAGCGCCTCAGGAGTGCATCCATCCCCCTCATGCTGCACCACAGCATCAGTATTGGGATATTAACATAAGTGCCTGGTATGGGAATAGAACCCACTGCTTTCTGATCTCCCAGCCTCGGAGGCGAATGTGCTACCTGCTGAGCCACTGACACTGCAAATGCAATATGTTAGTGTCACACATGTTTTTTTTTTATACTACGTTGAGAAGTATGGGTTCCATGGTTGAGGAAGGGTGATTGGGGGTCTAGGTGTTGGGAGGTTCTGCTCTGGATGGTGGGTGTGTCCAGCTTTTGGAAAGGGTGTCCAGCTCTGGGGAGGTTACTCAACCTGCAGAGTGGAGGGAGGCTGGTCTGTGGGTGGGAATGAACCCAGGGGTCCAGCTGCAGGGAGGATTGTCTGCTGGGGGAGGCTAGTCCAGGGCATGAAAGAGTGAGCCAGCAGCAGGGAGGGTGGCTGGTGGTGGTGGTGGGGCTAGTTCAAGGTTGGAAGTGAGGTCCAGCTGCAGGGTGGGTGGTTGGATCGTGAGGCTGGTATGGGGCTTCTGGTGGATCTAGCTGTAGGTTGAGTGGTTAGGTGGGGGGCTGCTGGTCCATGGGCTTGGAGGGACAGATTCAGATATGTGGCCTGTTAGAGTTGAGGTTTGGGGTGGTGCTCCAGCTACATGGAGGTTGTATAGAATGTAGTTGGAGGCTGGTCCAGATGTAGGGAGGGTGGCTGGCTGGGTAAGTGGCTAACCCGGAACCTGTGTGGTGCTCTAGCTCCAGCGCTCATTATGTTAAAGGCTGGGGCTAGAAAAGTTGTCCAGCTGCATGGAGGATAGTCTGGTGCCTGGAAGGGTGATCTAGCAGAGAGGAGGGTGGTTGACTATTTTGGGGGGGATGGGTGAGGCTAAAGAGATTGATCAGCCTAGGAGGGATCCAAAGTGGTAAAATTAATTAGAAACTGGTTAACATGTGTGCCCTTCAGCTTAACAGTAGCGCTATGACCTGTTGCAGAGGTGACCTTAGTTCAGGAATGAGCTTGCGTCAGGGGCTCTCTGGGGAGAGGAGGAGGATCAACTGTTATACAAGAGACTCTCTTCTGGGGAAGGAGGACAGCCACCTCAGCTGTAGTACTGCCAACTGAGTGACCACAAGTGGCAGTGCAGGTGGGAGCAGCCCATGGGTGGGAAGACATTGACTGGTGCTGTGCCACACATGTCTGTGCATGTGTTTGTGCACCCTTACTGCTTATGTCCTAAGGGATGGAAGAACATGCAAACATATCCTGACTACCTAGGCAGCTGCTCCACATATTGGATTCATTCTATGGTTGAGCAAGTCCTGGCAGATGCCAGAGTGATAGTGTTGTGGTAGCTGAACAGAAGGAGAGCGACCAGAGGCTGGGTGAACGGAATAGTGGTTGGGGTGGTGGTAAAGGTGTCAGAGGGGGTGATGGTTAATGGCACTTATTACAGTGATAGGACAGTGAGCAGTTCAGCTCAGTACTGGCTAAACCTCTTCAGTGTCTTCATAAGTGACATTGCAGAAAAACTGGCAAAAGCGAATGCCTTTTGCAACAATAACAAAATTTGTACTGTGGGCACTAAGAAGGAGCAGAAAGCATGCACATGCCTCTTGGAGAAACTTCGAAAAGTGGTCAAGATTGGGGCAGTTGTGGTTCTGACAAAGTGCAGAATTGTGCACCTAGGGCATAAAACCAGGAGCTGCTTTATAGGGTTATTTGATGATGATCACTAGCGGGGGACATGATTATTATGATCTTAAAAGAGACTTGCCAAGATACTGCCCTGCACCATATCCATTGGTGCCTTGCTGCCAGAAGACCCCAAGGAAGTTAATATGTCCCTAAATTTATAAGCCATTAAAAAGTTCTGTCCCTCATAAAAATATACAAACTGGGTCCCAAGGACTTCCTGTTTTGTTTCTGCTGCACAAGCTCCACCCCCATGATCACTAGCAGGATGACGAGATGCCAGTAAGGGCGTTGGGTGCACTCCATTATATGTAATGGGCGGCAGCATTTCTATTGATTTTAAACTATATAGTGGCTACCTAGCAATAAAATGTGGGCACTGTTCAACTAACAAGGGCCTTGTTACTTGACTGATGCCCACATTTCATTGCCCAGTGGTCACTAGATCATTTAAATCAATAGAAAAGCTGCCAACCATTACAGATAAAGATGAGCACCCCCATGCTCTCACTGGCATCTTGTCATCCTGCTAGTGAGTGTGGGAGTGAGCTGAAGTGCAGCAAGCAACTGGGAAGTTCTGGGACCTGGCTTGTATATATTTTCACGAGGGACAGAACTTTTCAACGGCTTAAAAATTTAGGAAATATTAACTTCCTTGGGGGATCAAGGGCAAGGCACTGAAGGATATGGTAGGGCCAAGGACTCATTACCGTGGTGAGTCTCTTTAAATTTAACTGAGCTGTGTGAAAAAGCAGTGGATAGAATAGAAGGATGCTGGGGCTGCACAGGAGGGGTATCTTCAGCAGGAGGAGGGAGGGTGGTGTTGCAAGTAATCCCTTATTAGTGAGAGATCCCATAGGCCACATCCACTGCACAGCTCAGATCCATAACAGATAAAACCAGCCCACAACTGTGGAGTGGTACAGTGTGTCACATTGCCGCGTGTCCATTTCGGGACGGCACCGCTCCATTACAGAGCCGGGCAACCATTATGGTGGCACCCGATCCCGCAATGCAGCTTAGCGCTGCAGTGGGGACCAGTGCTATGCCCACACCAAGCCCAGTAATGTTAGCCGGCGTAAGCAGGCTTCATATCATTGTTGAAACCACCTCATGTGGTTTCAACAACAGTTACGAAAATGCCTTCTGTAACGTTACAGATTAAACGCAAACCATTGTGGTAATGGTTTGGGCACTCTGTAACGTTACAGAGGGGTAGTGTGGACAGGGAATAAGAGTACTGTGTCCAGGTTTGGAGGCTGCACCTTAGAAAGGCCATAAGGTGGAGGCAGTATAAAGGGCAACTAAAATTGTACATGGGCTGCGGCGAAAGCCCTGTGAGGAAACTGGGATCTCAACATATAAACCCTGAATGAGAGAGGACATGATGGAGACCCATAAGTACCTTACAAGGATGAACAGGGTGCTGGGGGGTGGGGCTCCTTGAAATAGGAAAAAGGACCATGGGACATGATGAATCTTATGGTGGGGGTAAGATGGATGTGAGGAATTACCACTTCACTGAAAGGGTAGTAGACACCTGGAACAGACCGACAGCATTATAGTGTTGGAGGTCAGGAGTGAAATATGGTGGGGGGCTTAAAACATGTGGTAGTAGACACAGGAAATCTCAGTAAAAAAGCAGGGAAGAAGGAGGGCCATAAGGGCCACAAGAGACCATTCAGATTTACAGAGAAGGACTTCACAGGACCCTCACGGTTGCAGTTGTAGCAAGGTCTGGAAACCACAGCAGAAGGTGACCTGAGTGAGGCTCATCAGCCAGTGGGGTTTATGAGCATGCAGTTTAAGGAAAAAATCTGACAGTCTATATGTGCTGGGGAAGCTCGGTCGCAGTTGTAGTGAGGTTGGGAAACCAGAGTGGAAGAGTAAGAGTGAGGGCTTATCAGTTTTTGAGGAAGCAGTTAAAAAAAAAGTCTGTTTTTTATATCAAGAGGTGTGGCAAGGATACGGCAGCAGAATGCAGAGGGAGTGTGACAGCTGGAGCACAGCTTGGAGCAGCCAGTTGAAAAAGGTTTGGTAGAAAAGCAAAAAACTAAAACTGTTAAACAGAAACAAATGATCCCTGTATGATAGTGGGAAGAATGGGGAGAAGTATGACTAAATGGCAGGTGGTGTGGCTGAGAGACGGTCAAACCTCGGAAGAAACAAAACCAAAAGCAAGATACCAGTAAGCAGCACAAACAACAGGGTCAGGATGGGATGTGTGACTTAGTCCATCAAGTAATATTAATTCCAGAGGATGACATAATAAATATATGTGTAAATGTAGATTCTGCATGTATACATAGCAAGCACAGGATAAATGGATTATCACCACCCATTTATATCCTCTATTGCAGAAAACCCATATTTATAACCCATCAGGGCTCTTTCTCTTTAATGCTCTGTGTTTTTAATTGTGAGTGGTTCTGGACCTTATGCTGCTTTTCCTCCCCAAATCCTTTTGTTAGCCCTGAGCATATTGACATTAGCTGCTGTGCAGCTCTATTGTATATGCAGTACTTGCTCCGCTCATTGTCCCATCAGGAGCCTACTGATTTTCCCCGTTTACTCCCACCCGCAGCTACTTTTAAGTCAAGTTCAGGCATTGCCCTTCAGCTGCACTGTGGATTTTCCTTTGTGGCCCCTATCTTGTCATTTGCTCTCCCAGTCACTACCAGGCCCTCAAAAGGCCCACAGTCTGCCACCATCTTGGCTAGCTAAAAGAGTTCCTGCCAACTGCTGCTGGCTGCTCACCCTCAGCCCTCTTAACCTGCCCCATGGGAGCTCTTCACATGCCACTTTGTGGCTGATGGCTGAGGAGGCATATTTGCTCTAGTCTCTTCCCTCTCCAAAAAAATATCCCATCTTCATTCCCACTCATGGAGCAGGTTACAGCCTGAGCTCTGTGGGCTGAATCATAGACACAACAGACCTTGGATGGCAGATAAGGACCGCTTGGCCAACTCAGTCTCTGCCCATTTCCCTACCTAGTGGATAAGCAGCAGATCCTAGTTATCCAACAGCTGACTTCCTCCCACCACACAACAGAATTGGTTCATGTCTGTCCATGTATTCTTGAAGTCCCCACCATTTTTGACCCCACAACCTCCTTAGGAAGCCATTCCATGTGTTCACTACCCTCTCGTGAAAAAAATACTTCCTCATGTTGCCCCTGAGTCCCCTCTATCTTCAAATTTGGCCCTTGTTCTTACATGTCTCTTTCTGAAAGATGCTACTCTCTTGGACTTTGTTGATTCTCTTGAGGTGCTTGAAATTTCATGTCCTGTCCCCGCCCTTTTCCCCTAGGGCATACATATTCAAGCTTCTCTTTGTATGGCTTGGTGCAGAACCTTCACTATTTTAGTTGCCTCCTCTGGGCTGGCGGTTGAAAGTGCCTGACATTACTGTCACTGTGGTTCAGTAGCACTAAATTGGCTGCCTAGTAGCAGCACCAGAGCATTTCTGGTCAGCAGTTTTCTGAACAGCCTCCTACCTGCTACATACAGTCTGGGCCCAAAACATCACCCCCCACATGGGTTCCAGGAAAGATAATAAAAAAAAAAATTGCCACTGTCCATGAGGAGTGACCCATTATATCTACCAGGCTATACCTTTCAAACCACTGGCCTCCATGGGACAACTCAAGACTCCTGAACCACCAAGTATCCCCTTTTTTAAAAAATATAGGGGCCTCTAGCCCAAATGCATTACCACCTGCCCAACTGGACTACTTCTTAAATTTATTGGCTACCTGCAGGTCACCTAGGGGCTCTAAGGGGGGCGGGTTTGCCGAGTCCCAAATACCACTTTATTCTCTGTTCTTAGCTGTCTGCATTTTTTATTCCATCTCTAGTTTCCTTACTTTGACCTAGTTTGTCTTTTCCTCTGAAACTTCTTTTCCTTTACTCCTGTGCTATATACCATTTTGTATCTCTCTACTCTTGCTACTATAACTTCCCCATATTGATCTCTTTTTCCCTTTATTTCTACAGGTCTGGCCAAACTTACCAATCAGATAAGTATCTTTGTTTAATTCTAACATTCTAATCTCTTCTCTAGCACCTCCAACCCTTTGTGTCCCTTCAACCTTCTCTGTTCTTCCCTTTCAGGTCCTACCAGAATACCCCAAACCAAGGACACCCCAACTCTGGACTCCCCTACTCTGATGGAAAAGGTAAGTCCTAATTACTCAACTGCTTTAGAATCATGGAAATCTGGTGACAGAAAAGGACCATTTTGGCCAGTCGAGTCTGCCCCTTACCCCCACCACCAATCATCATCTTTGTCAAGAGACACCCCACTCTGCCCACTGGTCAGCTCCTGATGTCTGTCCCATGCCCCCTTGAATCCTTTCACCATTTTTGCGCACACCACCTCTTCTGGTAGTCATTTCCTGGACTCCACCACCTTCTCAGTGATGTAATGCTCCCTCACATTGCCCCTAAACCTTCCTTCTTCTAATCTTAGTTTATGATCCCTAGTTCTAGCACTTATTTTCCTACAAATAAGCTTCCTCTCACCTTACTAATCTCCAGCGGGTACAGATCAGATTCCTCCACCTCTTCTCACAGGGCTGCCTATGCATAGCGTGCATCGTCTTGGTTCCATGTCCTGAACCCTTTCATTCTGTCTTATAGCCTTGTGTAGGTGAGGCCTCAGAACTAAACCCCATACTCCAGGTGAGCTCACCATGGATTTATAAAGGCACATCAGCACCTCACTCTTTCTGTTTTATACCCCTCGATATACACACCAGCATTCTATTCACTTTGCCCACCCTGTGCTGCACTCGGTTCTCCCATGTAAGGTTATCTGAGTACAATCCCACATCTCTGTCCTGCTGAGGTTTCTCACACACACCCCGTGTATAAATGGTTTGTGAGTTATTACACCCATGTGCATTACTATGCACTTTTGGCGATAAATTTCCAGCTGTGAAGTTTCGACCACCTCTCCAGAATCTTTAGGCCCTCCCTCACTGCCTCCACCTCCCCTACCAGGGTGTCTACCCTATTGCAGATTTTAGTATAGTCTACAAATAGGCAACACCTTCCCCTGCAGTTCCTCCGCTATATCTAACATACTAAGCCAGCAGAATAGGCCAGATGGTCATGTAGTGTCTGCTAAGTAGCCAGCCTCTAATGGGTTCTTTCTTTCCCACCCAGCCCTAGAAGGTCATCCTCTTCTTCAGATTCACCTTGAACTTGTCCCTCTCTCTTGAAGCCCTCCACTGTGCCTCCTCCACCAGACTCCTGAACAGTGCATTCTCGATCCCACCACCCTCTCAATCAAGAAAAGCTCTCGTCCCCATAATTTCCCTCCTCTAGCTTCCACTCATGTCACCTGGTTGATTTCCCACCTTCTTTAGTCTGAACATCTCTTTAGCACTGCCCTGTTTATTCCTTTACATATTTGAAGCCGCCATCATGTCCCCCCTGTCTCTCCTCTCCTCCAGCGAGTACAGCCCAAAGCTCTTCCAGCCTTTCCTCAGTGGACTCTCTTCCCATGCTCTCAAGCATCCTGGTTGCCCTCCCTGGACACAATCTCCAGCAGTGTTGCGCCATCCATGAGGTGAGGTCTCCAGAACTGCAAGCAGTACTCGAGATGTGGTCTGACCAAGGCATTATACAGAGGGAGGATCACCTCCCTCTTCCTGGATGTAATCCCCCTGGCTAAGCAGTATCCAGTTTGTTTTGGCCACAGTTCTTCTGCAATTTTTAGTGTTATTCATTTTGACGTCTACCACCACCCCTAGATCCCTCTCACTCATCGTGGCTTGCAGTATGACCCCCCCAGGTGTATACATGACCCGGGTTTCAGACCCGGATGCAGCACCCAACATTTCCCATTAAACCTCAGTCCCCACCTCCTTGACCACCCCTCCAGGGTATCCAGGTCCTCTGGACTGTCTCTCTCTCCTTGTCCCTGTCCACAAATGCTCCCAGTTTTAAGTAATCCATAAAGAGACTCATCCTCTCTTCCTCCCCTTCTGTGATCAAGCTCCTCTCTCCTGCCCCATCTCCCCCCAGCTACTGCAACCAAACCCTCTCTGTCTGACTGCTCCCTCCTCCCGCCAGCCTCTCTCCACCTCATCTCACAGATATAGCAGGGTGAATAGATTAGTGGGGTGATGATGGCCTCGACTTGCTCTCCTCCTGTCCCCCTCCTTCTGGTTGAGCCACCTCCTACAAAAGTGATTTCCGTACATTGCTTGTTTCCATGCCCCACCTTCTGAGTAACCATATGATCCTTGTCTATCGGTTCCCTGGGTTATGCCATTATTGGCCTCAGGTAATTAAGGAGGTCCTTTCCTCCCTCTCACCCTCCCGCCTTCCTGCTGCTTCTGATCCCTCCTACTTCTCCTCCCCTAAGACCTGTCAACTGAGAAACACACTGGGCAACCCTATGAACCTCCTTTCCCAATTTATTATTACACTCAAGACCTTG
This sequence comes from Neoceratodus forsteri, assembly GCA_016271365.2. Classification (NCBI taxonomy): domain Eukaryota; kingdom Metazoa; phylum Chordata; order Ceratodontiformes; family Ceratodontidae; genus Neoceratodus; species Neoceratodus forsteri. The sequence continues at coordinate 896,394,293 of CM028132.1, read as the reverse complement.
TACACCCTAATAATCTCTATAATCAAGGTGCCCATGGCTACCCCCAAGTCCACCCTCATTTAGGTGAAGCAATGAGACCTCTAACAGAAATAATTCAGTCAATGTTGCACTAAAAACCCAAGCAGTTTGCCCCCTGATTGGCGCAGCACCTCCCTCGCTCTTGACAGTAAAGCCACCTTTCAGTCCATAGCAGTAGACAGTTCACAAGCACAATAGCCCATCACAACACTAGCCAGCTCAGAGGCCCTAGCAGTAGGTGATTCACACACAGTTTGCGCCATCCCTCAGATGTAGTTGGCATACAGAGTCATTTATACAGTCTGCTTCATTATGCCCCTTCCTGGTAGTAGTCAGTGTTTCCCAAGCAGCACAGTGTACCCTTTTCCCCCAATCAATAACAATCCAGCTTCCTAGTGTTCCAGTTCACCCAATCTAGAATTGTCCTCCTTCAAGCGCTCCACCCTCACTGACCATTTAATAGAGGCCGGGCCAGGGTGGGTGGTGTGAAAACAAAGAACGCAAGCCTCCTCCTCCTCTGATTGCAACTGACCATTTGCCTTTTATGGCCCAATCACACAAAGACAAAGATTCACTCATTTACACTGATTAGCCTTCCTGAGTCACCCGGCTTTGCAAAGTTGTGGCCAATGCCTGCATGCATGGCCTGTCCTCGCCAACAAGAGCTTCCTGTCGATCACCAATGTGATCTCATCCTTTCCACTGCCAATGCAGCCCCAGAATGCCTGCCAGCACCACTTTCCAGCAACAAGCCCCAATCTGGACAGAACAGCTCCCCTCCCCACAGTAGGAACCTGAACTAATGGGTGCCATAGATATTAAAAAGGATGGGTCCCATGGCACCTGACCCCTGGGGTACACCACTGCCCACCCTGAGAATGCACCCCATTTGCCTTACCACCAATCTCTGGTTTTCAGCCTTTGAACCAGTTCTCCACCCACCTTGTTATTTTCTGTTCCACCCCTAAGCCTTCCAGCTCATTTACCAGCCTTCTATGTGGCAAAGTGTCAAGGCATTGCTGAAATCTGGGTAGGCCACATCCTCCTCCATCCACCTTCCTTGTTACCCAGTCAAAAACTCAGTTAAGTTTGTCGGCACAACCTCCACCCATAAAACCAAACTCCTTGGGTCCTGGGGCAGTAATACATTGGGTAAAGGCTCTGAGCTACAGAGATCTGGAGACCTGGGTTTCTGAACCAACAGCCATCTAAGTGCATACTGTGTGATTCTGAGCAGTGTTACTTAACTTTCTTGCCTCCAGGTTGCATCTGGAAACAAGCTTCAGCTTAGTGTGCTACTCCCAGTTAAAACAATGTTCCTTCCCACTTCCCTGTAGACCATTTACAACCAGGTGCTCCACTATTCTTTCCTTCAGCAGTATTTCCATTACTTTTCCCACTGTTGTGGTCAGACTGACCAGTATGTAGTTCCTGCATCCTCCTGTCTAACACTTTTATATAGTGGGACCACATCAGCCCTTCTCTCCAATCCTGGGCATGTCACCAGTTTACAAAGACAGGTGAACAGGGTAGTCAGGAGGCTCTAACACCTCCCTTAGCCCTCAGTGTCCAGGGGTGCATCCATCTGGCCATGGACTTATTGCTGCCAGTTCCATGAGGATCCTTTCTTTGCAAAGGAGCTGTGTCCTTTCTATGATCTCTCCATCCTTATTAATGCTGTCCCATTTCCCTGACCCCTCTTTGTAAAAGCTGAACAGAAGTAGTTTGTCTGTATTTCTGCTTTTTGGTGGTCATCTTATACCCTCCCCCCCATCCACCCTTTTCAGACACTCAATATCTCCTCTTGCCTTCCTTTTCTCCCTGATGTACCTGCATGTAAAAGGTTTTGTCCCTCCTTACCACAATACCCACTGGCTGGCTTGTGTCAAGGGTACTACATAAGTGTGGGTCTGGTGCCAATGTGCACTTTGCATGTGGAAACATTTTGGTTTGCCTGCTGTGTGCTGTAGTGTAGTGGATTATGATGAACTGGTTTTGCTGGATTCTGTACTGACAGCTTCATTTGCAGCAGATCCTGGAGTCCTTTGCAGTGGGAGATTGTCCTACAGTGCATGTTAAGAGTTTATATAGGCTCTCATCTTTGGTTTACTGGCCCCACTGAACTCCCTGGGCTAAGTTCTGTCATGGACTGACTTATCCCCTGGAGAAGAGCAGAAGTGGAAAACATCTGATAAGAGATTGTGTAGGCTCAAAATGTGCATGCAGGCTATTGGAACTTCTATTGCCTGTTGCCAGCTGCAGGGAGTTCTGGGACGTGTTGTGTCTGCGTATATCTGCCTAGAGATGGTCACAGTTGGCCTGCTGTGGTGTGCTATACTGCAATGGATGGTAGTTGGAAATTCCAAATCGGTTGGGGGGGGACTTAGAGGAAGGATTAGGAAGTACTTCTTCACTGAGAGGGTGGTGGACAACTGGAATGGGCTGCTGAGGGAAATGGTGGGAGATTTCACGAGGGCATGGGATAATCACAGAGGGCAACTGGCATGGGGGGACTACAGAAAAGACCTAGTGGATATGTGGGCAAACTGTGCAGACTAGGTGGGCTTGCGGTCCCTTTCTGCCATCACATACCTGTGTTCCTATGTATTCTATAGGCAGATTGGGAAAAGGGAGGAGGGATCCACTACACCACCAAGGAAGCATTCATTGTGCCTTGAATATCTGTTCCTTGGTATCTTTATCCTACCCTGTGTTGGTTGATGTGTGGAGCAACATGACGACCTACCCCCAAAAAAGATCAGTTCTAGGGGCATGGGCAAGGAGTCTTCCTCCCTCTCCCAACCATGACATCCCCTGAGTGACCGAGTCCATTCTAAAAGCCAGGTTGATGGTGTGGTACAGGTCTGGTATCTCCCCCCCAACCCACTTTTTTATTTTAACCTCTACAGAGCCTTTCCAACTGACCCAGCTGATCAGTATTTTTATTTTTCATACTGACCCATTTTCCCTTTTATATCTACAGATCTGACAAAACATTGACTGAGAGTAGGAGGACACTGACCATATGTATCAGATAAGTATTGTTTTTTTGTTTACCCTACATTGTTTGTCATATAATAGTTCATAACAAGCTGCAGATCCTTTGTGAGCCCATTGCTGTTCTTGTTTTACAGGTACGAATGGCTGCTATGGGAGGCACTGGGTTGGAGCTGTACCTTGTGCTTTAGAAAGGAAGCTATGGGCTGGGGGATGGGATGGGCATCAAGGTTGGGAACTCCAGGGAATACCACACAACCAGTTTGCCAAGGCTCATGAGGTTCAAACCCTGTTTTTCGTTTTCTTGCTTTGTGTGCTTTGCATTCTAATGCCTGCATTAATGTAGTGTTTTTGTTTTGCAACAAGTGCTGTCTCATATATATATATATATATATATATATATATATATATATATATATATATATATGTGTGTGTGTGTGTGTGTAATAGATAACCCACTGTAGGGTATGCGGTCACACTCTGATATACGCACACCTTGGTGTGTGTTGTTACACATGCGGCCACAGGCCGAGTGCATCAACCACCCAAGCCATGTGTATATCACTGCGCTTCCACACACCACACAGTGGGTTATCTATCTTTTAAAATTGCAAAATTGTTTTGGAGGGGAGTAAAAGTGCAGGTGTGTGGTTGCACTCTGATATACGCACAGTCACCTAATGGTGTTTGTCCAATGCGATTGATAATCCCATTATAGATATATATACACACACACACTTCACTCGAACAGCCCCTTGATACCGAAAATAATTTTGCACACTGTGTATGTGCTCCCAGTCTGAAGAGGCTCTCTTCTTCTTTTGAAGATAAACCTGGAAATACTGGTGAGGACCTGCATATCAGGGAGGCTCCCATACCATTTTCTGAAAACCAGAAAGATTATTAGTGGTTCCTTTAACTAAATGCCCACCCCCTTCCTTGTGACTTTGAGTCAAACATGGGGTAACAGACTTTAGTACCTCCTGTAGACATAGCCCCCAAGATCTCCATCTTCTTTAGAATTCACAGACGACTTTCTCACTCAGGAACCCTTAAGCAAAGCTTCTTCTGCTGAGGTTGCAGATAATTGCAGATGCATACTGTTTTGTTTTTGTTGAATTTTATGCGACACCATCTTTAATGCAGCCTAATACACTGAAACAGAACTACAACACTGCTGACAGGAGTCCTACTAAAATCACACTGCACACTGAAGTGCATGACAGGTGTTGATGCAGTGCTAATTAACATAATTCACACACACTGAAAAAGCAATGCAAACGCAACACTGCTTCTGCCAGTATTGCTACACCAACACTGCTTCAGGCAGTGTTGATGACAAACACTACATTGCAGCATTTCTTTTGCAGTAGATCAGGGTTATGTTAATTAACATAATTCGTGACTGCACTGAAAAAAGCAGTGCAAAACTGCTTAAGGCAGTGTTGCTGAAAGAACACTGCTTCAGGCAGTGTTATGACAAAACACTGCTAATTGCAGTACTTTTGCAGTGTGATTATAGTGCTAATTAACATAATTCGCACACACCATATCAGCACTGCATGTACACCAAAAGAGACCTGAAGATGCACTGATTAAACACTGATGGACTGCATTATAAAATGATGTGTGCAGGAAGTGTACACTGCTACTGTAACACTGAAATAACACTATATAGTGACTATTTTAACACTTCACTTCCCTCTGGGGATACTGGAGGAGAGGCTGGTAGCATTCCTATAGAGTAATGGCCTCTAAGATGGGAGGCAACACAGGTTAGTCTCAGGGAGGTCTTGTCAAACCAACCTAATAGAGTATTATGACTAGTGACAAGGGAGTTGGACAGGGGCAATGTGGTACATGTCCTGTACTTGGACTTCAGTAAGGCCTTTGATACAGTGTCTCATGGGACTCTGGGGGGAAGCTGGCAGCAGTGGGGGTGGGGAAAAAAGCTGACTAATTGTAAAGAGAACTGGTTACCGGGAAGGGTGCAGAGGGTGATGGGAGGGAGCTCTCAGCATCCAGAGCAGTGACAAGTGGGGTGCTGCAGGGGTCAGTGCTGGGCCTGATGCTAGTTGGTCTCTTTATCTCCGATATAGCACATGGAGTGGGGATCAGGGTTAGACTGTTCGCAGATGATACCAAATTGGGGGAGGTGGTGGATGAAGAGGACAGATGGGAAACACTGCAGGGGGACCTATCCAAACTAAAGATGTGGTCAGTGGAGTGGCAGCTAGGATTCAATGCAAAGAAGTGTAAGGTGATGCACTTCGGGGCTAAGAACCAGAAGAGGGACTATTGGTTAGGGGGTAAGGTTGGGGGTCACAGAGGAGGAGAAGGACCCAGGGATGTTGGTAAATGGGAGCATGAACAACTCGGCTCAGTGTAGGAGAGCAGCAGAGAAAGGCAACAGGATGCTGGGGTGTATTGCAAGGGGGTTTTCATTCAGACACAGGCATGTGATCCTACCGCTCTACAGATCATAGGTCAGACCACACCGGGAGTACTGTCTGCAATACTGGAAGCCATACCTGAGGAGAGAGATAAAGTTACTGGAGGGGATGCAAAGGAGGGTAACAAAAATGTTAAAGGGGATGGAAAGAAAAGCATTTGAAGTTAGGCTGAAGCAGCTGAACATGTACACACTGGAGGAGAGGAGGGATGGGGGATTTGATTGAATCATTTATATACCTGAAGGGGTAAATAAACCTAGCACTGAGGGGGTGTTTAAACTGAGGAGTGGAAGAGAGATGAGGGGTCATGGACTAAAGTTGGAAGGGGGATGTTTCAAGAGGGAAATGAGGCATTACTTCACTGAGAAGGTGTTGTCTAGTTGGAATGCACTGCCAGAGGGGGTGGTAACATTTAGGACAGTCAATAGCTTTAAGAAGGAGTGGGATAAAGCAAGAGGAAGATTAGGGGGGCAGGGGCTGGGACAAGTGGGGGAGGAACTGAGGGGGAGGAGACTGGGGCAACTGCAATCTAGGGTGCTAGTTGCACACTCAGGCAGACTTAGATGGACCGATTGATCTTGTTCTGCTAGCAGATTCATATATTTGTATGTATGTCCATATGTAAAATCACAGTGACTCTGTTCATGAGCAGAGGTCCTAAAATGCATATGTTGAAAATTTGGTGACAAATGTTCACAAAATGACTGCATTACAAGCATGCATTGTGCAGTTTCCACACACCCTCTAACTTTGCAAATTTGTAGTATTTTTACTCCAGATTTTCAACACTGGCAATTTTTCAGCCCTCCTTATAAACAGTACAGCTGTCATTTTTCACATCCTGCCCGAAATATGCATTTACACATCTGGCGCGGAATAGCACGGTTGCAGTAGGAAATCAATGTTCAGGACAGATTAAGAAAATCATACTGTCAGTGTTCATGAGCAGAGGTCACAAAATACCTATGTTGAACATTTGGTGAAATAATTCCACTAAATGACTGTGTTATGCACATGCATTGCTCAGTTTCCATGTACGCTCGGAAGTTTGAGTATTTTAATATTTTCACTATAGATTTTCAACATTGCCATCTCTTCACACCTCCCTATGAATGGTACAGCTGTCATTCTACACATTCTGCCTCATCTGTGTTTTCGTACATCTGGCGCATAATGGCACGGTCGCTGTGGGAACTCAAAGTTCGGGACACATTTACAAAATCACAGTGCCACTGTTCAAGAGAAGAGATCCTAAATACTTTCAAGAGATGGAGGTTACAAAAAGACCATGTTGAAAATTTGTAGTGCAAAGAACAGCAAACACCTGGGGCATTATGGTTTCTAACCATAACGTCCCACCCTGTACAGACTGACAGGCATCGGGGTGTGCCTTTGGCTTGCCGACTGTAATGCTCATGCCATTCCACTCCCATCCTGCAGCCAGTGACAGGTATCGAGGTGTGCCTTGGACTCTTTGGCCCCAGAGTTCACCCCATTCTCCTATATTGCACCCATTTCAGCATTATGTCCTTATGGAGTGGGGTGACTGTAAAGCTGAACACCCCAAGGCACACCTCAGCACTTATCTGTGTCTGTAGGATAGGGTGAGGAGAAATGGCATGAACGTTGTGGGCAACAACCCAAATGCATACCCCAATGCCTGTCTATCTCTGCAGGGTGGAGGTGGGGTTGGCGTGAAATTAACTACTTCATAGCCATTCCTTCTCTGCATCTCTCTAACTCCTGCATTTCCAATGCTAATACCGGCAAGCAAACATTCAGCATTGACAAATGCTTGTTGTATGTTCTATTTTTCATATAGTCTAATGTTTTAGGCTTAACATAATATTTTTTTCTGGGTATTTCATTAGACCCATTAAATCATAGTTCTTAAGGCTAGATAATACAGTGCAGCCCACTTATAAGAACATCGGATATAAGAACATCCCGGATATAATCACATTTTTCTCATGTACCAATCTCACTCCATTGTTTTCTATGGGAGCAAAGTCTGTTTTTAAGAACACCAGGATCGGTTATAATCACTTTTTTTTTTTTTTTTTTTAAAGCAGTGCTCTCTGTGAGGGCCTGGGTAGCATTCCTTCACAGCTCTTTAGTTGCGTCAACCCTTACTAGCACGTTAACTATGCTCTTAAAGCCCATTACAGCAATGCCGCATTCCTGTTTGATCTCAATTGATGTCAGTTGTCGACACTTAGTGTCAAACAATGGTAGTGTCTGCCCAACGGATGATTTTAAGTGCACACATTCACATCTAACTAGCCCCCAAGCACTTAATCATTTAATCATTAACCTTGCTTTGCAAGCTAATTATCCAATTGTTAAAACATTCCTTCATGGTCAAACACTGTGGCTAACATAAACGCAGGCTGTCATTAATTTCTCTCAATGCTGTCTGCCATGGAGAAACGCAAGCGTACCGCACTGACCCTTGCCCAAAAAATCCAAATCATTGAATCCCTCACTGTTCAGGGCACTAAACGAGGTGACATTGCGAAAGAATTTAACATAAATGTGTGCACAATTTCTAAAATCCTTGCCAACAAAGAGAAGCTGTACACTGATTATCAGCATGGGTTTAACACAGAAATCAGAAGAAAACGTCTGGGTAAAGATGAAGTGGTTGAACTTGACTCGGTGGTTCAGTGCCTGCAGGAATGCTGATGCTCCGATTAGTGGACCATTGCTGTTGACAAAAGCACAATTTGCCGATGGACTTGGTGTCCAGTTTACCACAACAAATGGCTGGTTATGTAGATGGAAAGAATGACATAACATACACTTCAGATGTTGCCACGGCGAGAAGCGGGACGCAGATTTAGCTGGTGCTGGCAGATGGTCCAAACGTGTCCTCCCCCTCCTGCTGTCTGAATTTTCACCGTAGGTACTCTATAACTGTGATGAAACAGGAATTTATTTTCAGGTTATTCCAGATGGGACTCTTGCCTTCTGTAGCGACCCGGCATCAGGTGGGAAAAAGGCTAAAGAAAGGCTATCTGACCTTGTGTGTGCGAACATGATGGGAACTGACAAAATGCCCCTCTTGGTCATTGGGACGTCTAAGAACCCACGGTGCTTCCGTGGCATAAGTGTGGATACACTGCTGTCAGTGAGGTAAAACTTTGTATGGACAAAATTAGACACTACATATTAAGCAAAAATAGTGAGTTAACAGCATTTTATCAACTCGACTCATTTCTCGATGAACTGTCCCTGTCCAGTCACAAGCAGTAAAAGATTACGGACTATTTTTTAAAACTGTACAGATGATAAATTATGCTGGGATGTCAGACATTGTCTTTTTACAAGTGTTTGATATTTGTATTCATAACGTGTTTTTAATGCAATGTATCCATTAAATTACTGAATCTGACCACAGTAAACTATTTTGTATTATCTAACTTTGTCTCTTTGAGCTTATTTTGGACAGCAGCATGCATTTTGAGGTTTGCGTCACAGAACAGTGAACGCTAAGACTGAAGTTAGCATTAGCCCTCTTATAGTAACAGCCCACTTATAAGAACATTTTCTCTTGGCAAATATGATGTTCTTATAAGCAGGCTGCATTGTATACCTTTGTACCTGTACCGGTACTGGGTGATAATATCGCCTGCAAAACAAAGCAGGACAATATATTGCAGGCATGACATCATAGGCAGTACCATCACCTGACAAAGACATTGTGGAATGGAATAATGCAGGCCACCAGCCCATGGTGCATCCCAGACATCTCAGTGCCCCCACAGTCACAGGTGGAGCTGGAGGGAAGCGACACACAGAATGACTGGTGTGGTCACAATGGGAACACCACAGCTACCTACTGAGTGGATCCCTGTGCCAGCACCCCCAAGTGCACATGCCTGCTGCACACCGGCATCACCTCCTGCAGCCACCCCGCTGCCCCTGACACAGCCACACAGGGCCAACAACCACTGGTCGGCCACACAGCAGGTGCCTTGTGAGTCCCCCCCCCCACTGACCCAATCCAGCCATACAGCCATCAGACCACGGCCTGCCAAGGGAAGCTCATTAATGGCCTGCCACACATACCCATTCCCCATCCACGGATTGAGGTGACCTAGTCTGCACCATTATGGCATGCCTTTACTGTTGTGTACCACCCAGAACCTTTCAAGACTGCCTGTAATCGACTGAATGATGGCTCAAAAGGCCCTTCAGTACTGCAGATTCCCCAGTGCATAACAGGAGCTGTTCCCTACCTTGGGCAACATGTCATCCAATAATAGGTGGAACAGATCTGCAAGTGAGTGCTGTTTAACTGTGTCCACACCATCGGTCATTCCGTGTGTCACCTCACTCTGGCTCCACCTGTGACTGTGGGGGCACTGAGGTGTCTGGGACACACCGCGAGCTGGTGGCCTGCATTATTCCATTCCACAATGTCTTTGTCAGGCAATGGTACTACCCGTGATGTCATGCCTGTGATATATTGTCCTGCTTTGTTTTGCGGGTGATATTATCACCTGGTACCCTTTGTACCATACTGATCCTTTAATGCCCATAGATAGCCAGCTCTTTTTCTCATCAAGACATTTAAATGGTAGCCTGTCTTACTTCAGCTTGGTCAGTTTCAACCAATAACTAATTTTTCTGTGCTTTATATATGTATTTAAGTTTATTATTCCTAATTCAGAACAAATATACACTGCTGCACAGGAAGGCCCTAAACCAATGGATTTCCTCAATAATTTAAAGGACTGTAAGGAGGTGTCTCTTAGAACAGTCCCATATATGTCAGTGCCATATAATAACAGAACATAGCACTCTCTGTTGTGAGCAGTGATCAGTTGCTTTATTGTCATCTCACCATAAGAATTGAGCCTGCCTAGCCCACATGTGACTTTTTTTGTGCGTTTTCTGAAATTCTGGAGACATGCTTTGACTATGCAGTGGTAGCTGAGTAAGTCACTCCTAAGTATGAATTATTTATCCACTTCCAGTCTGTGATTCTCTATGAACCACTGTCCATTTCCCCTCTTTTGCCCAAATACCAATACTTTGGTTGTCGCAAGACTGATTTTTAATTTTAGGACATTTGTTTTTTGAGTTGATACTGTAGTTCGAATTACAGCAAAAACAGCTCCTCCGTGAAAACAGGTGCTCGAGTCAACACTAAAATCCATCAAGAACAAGACTCGGCACTCTGAAACTGGTACATTAAACAGGCATAATTTTAATGAAGTAAACGCCAAACTAAGCCTCACAGTAACAGGTAGCACAGCAAGGTAAACTCCCAACCAGTTTCATGCAGTGTGCATCGAAACTGTTTGGGAGTTTACCTTGCTGTGCTACCTGTTACTGTGAGGCTTAGTTTGGCGTTTACTTCATTAAAATTATGCCTGTTTAATACACCAATTTCAGAGTGCTGAGTCTTGTTCTTGATGATACTGTAGATCCAATTTTTTCTGTAATCTCTTTTTCAATAGTGATAGCAGGATCAAGTAATTGGTGTATTCCAATGCAGGGCACTCATAAGTTTGAATCTTTGGTGAGTCAGATACCCAATCTTTAATTTAATAACTGGTCAATATATAGGCAGAACAGTGTTGGGGCCAGTATACAACCCTGCCAGACTCCTCTAGTAATCAATATAGTTGTAGGTAGTTGCCCATTTATGCCTGTTCTATTTCTTGCCCATGTTTCTGAGTATAAGTTATGGATTATATCGACCAAATTTGGATTAATACCATGATTAAACACAAGTGACCAGAGTAATTCCCTAGAAATCAAATTGAATGCATTTGAGAAGTCCATAAAGACTGCATAGAACTTTTGTCACCTTACATGGATATATTTTTTGATTAAGTAGCCTAAAATTAAACAGTTATCAATTGTGGAGTAACTGTTTCTGAATCCAGCGTGATAGTCACTTACCCCCCCCCCGTGTGCTATTTGTATTTTTAATCTTTCTAATGTGATTTTTGAGAATATTTTGAAATCTAGGAGGCTAATTGGTCTGTACACAGCTGGATCTATTAGATTCCCTTTTATTTGGACTGTCCTATTGCCACACCCCTCCAAAAAGGAGGGATAAAGTTCTCCCAAATGCATCTGTTGTATAAAGCTACAAGGACATTACACCACAACTGAACATTGGTTTATATATTCCTCGGCAGGCATCCTGTCAGGTCCTGGTGCTTTATTTAATTTTAAAGTCCTAATTGCTATATATATATATATATATATATATATGTCCTTTTTGCAGATTTTGGGGAACTCATTTACTGTATAGTCCTCCCACATAATACATTTCTTAGCCACAGGTCAAAATAGATTTTAGTAAAATGATCCACCCAGATAGATTCAGAGATACAGGAGTTTATAATTCTGTTATAATTGTTGATACCCTTTGCTGCATAAAGCCAGAGTTTTTTTACTATCATTTTCAGTTACTGCTTTTAACATTTGTTCCCATTGCAGATGGACGTATTGTTTTTTTTTTGAATCACTAAATAACCATGATTCACCTACTAAACTTCCAACTTGTTCTTCAATCTTAAGATCCCAGACCACTTTCCTTTTACTTCTAATTCCAGTAAATTCTAAAGGAGAGCTACTTCCCTCTGGTTCTCTAGGAATCAAGCCTTTATGTAATAAAGGAAGGTGATCACTCTCTGTTCTTGGAAGTACTATATAGTCAGATTGCTCCGTACTTTAAAGAGCTACCAAAGCCTCAAAGAAAACTTAAAAAAAACATAATAATTTGGTACAATGTTGTTTGCATTCCATTTATATTTTATTTATTCTTCCTATAATTTATTACTAAGGAAATATGTATGAAATATGATCTTTGTCCATGAGAGTTCATTCTGAGTTCATCTGCCTCTGTTACTTACTCCCTATGTCAAGTCATAATCCTTTGTTGTGACATCACAGTTTGTTGCCATGGGAGTAACTGTGATGTCTCAAGCAGTGCTCTATGACTTCAGGTAGGGAGAAAGCAGCAGGAATAGATGAACTCTTCAGAAGCAAAGAGCCTGTTTTCATGCAGATAACCTAAGTGATCAATATTGGGGAGGAGGAATACAAAACTAATAGGAAATACATGCTGGACTGTGTCTAAATATTATGTTTTGTTATTGTTCTTCTGAACATGTCACCAGCTCGTGACATAGAAACATAGAAGTTGATGGCAGATAAGGACCGCGAGGCCCATCCAGTCTGCCCATTTGTTTTTCTACCTTATAAATGTGCCATCGGCCTTTGCTCTGTCAGTGGCCTATCTATTCATAGTCGTTTGTTTTGCTCCCTTATGCCTATCTCATGCCTGTTTGAAGCCCTGCACTGTATTCATAGCCACCACTTCTTGTGGTAAGCCATTCCATGCATCCACCACCCTTTCTGTGAAAAATAATTTCCTCACATTCCCCCTTAATCGGCCCCCCTCTAATCTCATGCTGTGTCCTCTTGTCCTGATATTTTTCTTATATTTAAACATGTTAGACTCTTTCACCTTGTTAATGTCCTTAAGGTGTTTGAATGCCTCGATCATATCACCTCTCTCCTCCTTTGCTCAAGGGTATACATATTGAGCTCTGTTAATCTGTCCTCATATGTCTTCTGATGCAGTCCCTGCACCATTTTGTTGCCCTTCTCTGGACTGCCTCAATTTGGTTAATGTCCTTGTGAAGTGCTGGCCTCCAATACTGCATGGTATTCCAGATGAGCCTAACCAGTGTCTTGTAAAGAGGGATTATTACCTCCCTCTTACGACTTGTGATACCCTTACTAATACACCCTAACACCCCCCTTACCTACTGCTTTAGAGGTCTGCTTGGATGATTGCAGGTCATCAGTGATGATGATGCCCAAGTCTCTTTCTTCCTTTGTGACTGCTAGCAACTCCTCTCCCAGCCTATAGGTGGCTTCAGGGTTTCTCTTCCCTATGTGCATGATTTTGCACTTTTGTATTAAATCTCAGTTGCCACTCTTCTGACCATTTTGCTAGTTTATCCAGATCTCTTCTCATTCTGCCCACCCATCTGGATCATCTACTCTGTTGCAGATCTTGGTGTCATCTGCAAACAGACAAGCCTTACCCTCTAGTCCATCTGCAAGGTCACCAATGAAGATGTTGAAGAGGACTGGCCCCAGGACTGATCCCTGAGGTACCCCACTTGTGACTTGCATCTCTTCTGACTGTATACCATTTACCACCACTCTCTGTTTTCTGCCCGTCAACCAGTTTGCCACCCAGTTGACCAACTTCTGACCCACCCCAAGCCTACCCAGCTTATTTATCAATCTTCTATGTGGAACAGTGTCAAAAGCTTTGCTGAAGTCAAGGTAGGCGACATCAACTGTTCCCCCTTGGTCCACCACTCTGGTTACCCAGTCAAAGAAATCTATGAGATTAGTTTGACAGGACCTTCCTTTTGTAAACCCATGCTGTCTTGGATCCTGTGCCCTATGGATTCCAGGTGTTGCACTATCCTTTCCTTAAGGAGTGCCTCCATAATCTTGCCCACTACTGAGGTAAGACTGACTGGTCTGTAGTTTCCGCCTCCTCCCTGCTACCACTCTTGTGGAGCGGGATCACATGAACCCTTCTCCAGTCTTCTGGGACCTCTCCTGCACTCAGAGACTCACTAAACAGTTCTGCTAATGGCTCTGCTAGTTCCACCTTTAGCTCCTTAAGTACCCTGGGATGTATGCCATCAGGTCCCATTGCCTTATCCACCCTGAACTTAGCAAGCTCTTGAAGGACCCTTTCTTTTGTGAAGGGAGTAGTACTCACCTCCCTCCCCCTTGTGTCCATGATGCTGAGCTTTGGGCCCTGCCCTACCTCCTCTTCAGTAAATACTGAGCAAAAGTATCTATTTAGAATAGATGCCTTTACAGGGTCCTCCTCCTCACATGCTCTCTTTTCTCCATTAAGCTTAGCAATACCCCCTCTGGACTTTTTCCTTTCACTAATGTATCTATAGAAAGTCTTGTCACCTTCTTTTACTGTTCATGCTAGTGTTTCCTCAGTTTGGGACTTTGCCTGCCTTACTGCCTTCCCTGCTTCACTTAGGGCAGTTTGGTATGCCTCCCTATCTTCATCCCGCTGTGTTCCCTTATATTTCCTGAAGGCCAGCCTTTTGGCTCTGACCTTTTCTGCTACTGTATTTGAGAACCAAAGTGGTTTCCTTCTTCTTTTGCACTTCCTTTTCTGTCTAACACAATGGGATGTTGCTTCAAGTATTGCATCCTTAATGCTTGCCCACTTTGCCTGTACCCCTCACCTGTGTTTCTTTTGCCAGGGCTAGCTTAACTCTGTTGGCCATCTTATCAAAGTCAGCTCCTCTGAAGTCCCATATTTTTGCCTTGGAATGGGATGATTTAGATGTAGTAGCCAAATTGAACCATACCATGTGATGGTCACTGGCTCCCAGGTGACCTTCTACCTGGAGATCTGTAATCCCTTCCTTGTTAGTCAGTACTAGACCTAGGATAGCTCTGTCTCTTGTGGGTTGCTGTACCAGTCGTTTGAGGCCCTCCCCCTGCAGGGAATCCACTATGTGTCTAGTTCTGGCAGATGTTCCTGCTGGTATTGACCAATCTGTATCTGGCATGTTGAAGTCTCCCATTATCAGAACCTCCCCTTTAGCTGTTATGTTTTGTATATCTTCTAACAGTACTGTGTCTATGTCCTCCCCTGGTCTGGGGGCCTGTAGACAACCCCAGTTCTTATGGC
Organism: Neoceratodus forsteri; assembly: GCA_016271365.2. Taxonomy (NCBI): domain Eukaryota; kingdom Metazoa; phylum Chordata; order Ceratodontiformes; family Ceratodontidae; genus Neoceratodus; species Neoceratodus forsteri. The sequence goes on along the minus strand of CM028132.1, from coordinate 896,379,104 downwards.
TGTCCCATTTCCTGTTTCCAGGGTGACCCACAGTTCTTCTGGCTCCTGAGTGTATTCTGAATTTCTGTAGCTTTGATATTTTCATTGACATACAGGGCCACTCCTTCCCCCCTTTTGCACTCGGTCTCTTCTGAACAATACATAGCCAGGTACTGAAGTCTCCAAGTGGTTACTGGTAAACCATGTTCCCACTAATTGCTACTATGTCCAGTTTAGCCTCTGACATTATTGCCTGCAGGTCTGGGATCTTATTTCCTAGGTTGTGAGCACTGTGTACATGATTTTCCATTGGCCAGATTTTGGTGAGTTAGTTGTTGGGTGAGGTTTGGCATTACCCCTGTGTGTCGTATGGGGAGACAAACCTTTTTTCATTAACTGGTAATGCAAATGAACTGCAAACATGCTGAATCCCTGTTTGACCACTAGCTGAGGGGGGAGGGGTGTTCTTCCCATTCGACGTATGGGGTGCTGCACCCCTCTCCCCATTTGCTAGTTTAAATATTCTGCAAAGACGTCAAACTTCTGCCCCAATGCACTGACTCCCTCCTTAGTCAGATGCAGTCCATCAAATTTAAAGAACTTTCGCTCCCATAACTGTTGCCAGTTCCCTACAAATCTGTGTCCTTTTTCCTGACACCAGCCCTTGAGCCACATGTTTAGCTCCCCTATCTCCCTTTCTCTGACCTTCCGTCCATCTGCTTCCCTCTCCCAGACTGGCAGGATCTCAGAGAAGGAGATGCCAGATGAAATAGATGATAGTTTGTCACCCAGCCTGGTCAGGTGTTCCTTGGTCTCCACAACTGACCGGCTGGCAAGATCATTAGTCCCTATGTGTACTAGGACATCAATGTTTTCACCTGCTTTGTGAACAATTTTAGCAATGCGGTCAGTGTCTCTCCATGCTGATGTACCTGGGAGACATCTGACCATTACCCCTGGCTGGAGATGGGTATCAACTCCCTGAATCATGGAGTCTTCTATGATCAGAAGTTTTTTGGATTTCCTTTTTGCTTTTTTGTTTTTGTTCCTGATTTGGGTGAGTTTTGTTGTGCTAGCTCCTGTGCTGAAGTGTCCTGCTCTGCAGTGTCTTCTGCCTCTTTGTTTGATTTCAGAGATAGCGGCAGATACCTGTTTGTAGTGTTTATATGGTTTTTGGAGGTAATATGTTGGAGAGCAGAGAGTGATGGGGCACCGATTTGCCCCTCCTAACCACCTGCCAACCTCCTGGACAAACTACCCTCTGCGGTCGAGGTTTTCTGTTGGATGCTGGGGAAATGGTGGGTGGTTCTTATAATGTATTTCCTCTTGAATATGAAATTTGAGGTGTGCAATCTCTGCCCATGCTGCCCGGAGCTGAGCCCTAAGATCTCCAAAGGCCCAGCATGTAGGACAGTGTCCTAAATCCTGTAAGACTGTCCTTCTGAAAATTGTTCCACAGTACCTGCATTTAATACATCTACACCATATAGCTAGATGAAATAGTGAGGTACCTTTAGCTTTTAAATAAGTAATATTCCCTTCCAGGTCTCCTTGTAATAGCCCATTGAACAAATATAAATCATACTCTTTTAATACGGAGATTAACTCCAATCCTGTGTTATTCATTTTTGTATCTTTGGTTTGTTTAGCTGGCGTAACAGAGAAGGTATTACTTAGCTCAAATGTAGAATTGTTTAAAGATCATACTAGTTTCTAATTCTGGCATTTAAGACATTCATCATTAAGATATCTTTATCCAGATAATTATATTAATGTCCTGAAAAAGGGTTCTAAGCATGTCCCAGACTCCTGTTGTGTAATATTTTGAGCCCATTGGAGGAACATAGCAGTTAATTAAGACTAATTTCGTTCCCTGTATTTCCAATAAGAAAGCGATAACATTGAATTATGAATAAAGTAGATGAACATATTCAAATGAGACCACAGTATTTTGGCAAATATGGCCAATCCCCCAGAACATCTTCCATACTTACTGGCTTTGAAGCCAGGATAGTGAAACATTTCATAACCATGTAAACATATATTGTTCTCTGTTATGCCATGTCTCTTGGCAACAAATAATATCAGCCCTTTTTATGAACTGTGTCCACTCTGTGTCCACTAACTTGGCTTCAAAACCAACAATATTCCATGACATGAACAATAGATTGTTCCTGCCCTTCAATCAATCATCTCTCATACTTCTAGTGCCAACAATACTTTGAAAATTATCTGTTAGGTTATCTAATAGTCAATTTCTATATTCCGTGAGAACCATGAATCTGTTCATAACAGTTGGGTCCACAGATGGTTTGGCTGATTTAGACTCTGTGTTAATTACACAGTAGACTAGATCTGAGTCCTCATTATCAACTATGTACTGGTCAAACATGTCCACAATTTCACTTTTTGATAAGATTCTGTCAACAATGTCTTTATTTTTTACTAGTAAGTCAATTTGACTACCCTCATTTCTTCTCAATATCTGTAAAATGACCTGTTTGTTCATATCAATTCTTAGAATACTATTTAAAAAAATTCAAATAGAAAACTTGCAAGTCTGTGTTTGTTTTCTCTCCAAACCAAAGGATTTCCAAATAGACTCGTGCTGACTGGTTTCATGTTACCACCTCTCTCATGATGACAAGTCTTGTTAAATTCTTCCCTGTTGTGATATAGGATGTATATATCCCTCAGTTGAACATTTTTACCATTATTCCACATGTAATTAGCCAACCTTGGGGAGAAAAAATGTACATCAACAATGGATTGGATTTAAGTTCTTCATCCAATAGTCTTATCTCCTTTATATCATCTATATCAACATCAGTAGCTATTTCTATACAAATTATACCAGCCATTTGCTGTTTAGTAATTTCTGAAAATAAGTTAAACCAGTTTAAAGAGCTGATAAACCATAGTATTGGATATGTTGGCTCCTTAAACATAGAAATATAGAATTTGACAGCAGATAAGGACTACTTGGCCCACCTAGTCTGCCCATTTCCATACCTGATGGATAAGCTGCAGATTCTAGTTAATCAACAGCTTACTTCCTCCTACCCCCCACTAGAATTGCCTTATGCCTGTCCCATGTATTCTTGAATTCTCCCACTGTTCTTGACTCCACAACCTCCTCAGGAAAGCTGTGCCATGCATCCACAACCCTCTCTGTGAAAAAAATACTTTCTAACATACCTCTGAGCCATCCTCCCTCTATCTTCAAATTGTGCCCTCTTGTACTTGCACATCTCTTCTTCTGAAAGATATTACCCTCTTGTACTTTGTTAATTCCCTTGAGATACTTGAAAGTTTCTATCATGTCCCCCCTTTCCTCAAGGGTATACATTTTAAGCTGCTTCAGTCTCTCCTCATATGTCTTCTTGTGCAGACCCTGCACCATTTTGCTTGCCTTCCTCTGAACAGCCTCCACTCTGTTTATGTCTTTGCGGAGATGGGGTCTCCAGAATTACACACAGTACTCCAGTTGGGGTCTCACTAACTGTCTGTCCTTCTCCCCAGTTGAACTATTAACTGAGTGGCCTTCATTATTTTTCCCCTGAGAATAAAGTGTTGAAACTGACTCTTTTGCTCTGCTTATGCTTACTATCTCATATGTTTTTACAGGTTCATCATTAGATATTTCTGCTAGACCCATTTGCTTCTTTTTGTGACACGTAGACTGGGTTAATTTGTTTACACTGTTTACTTAATAGTTCTATTTCAGTCTCCAATCTATTTAGCTAGGCTCCAAATTATTTTGTCAGGTCCCTATGTTTTGAAACAGCTCATCTTTTGCTATGGTCTCCCTGTGAGAACAATTCAAATCTGCTGTGGGAATTTCATTCTGATTCTGGAGTTCTGAATAACTTTCTCCCATACCTACTTGGCAGTCTTTTTATGCCCTTTGCTGCCTTTTTTTTTCTTTTTACACAATGTCTTATTGATTCTTTTCATACATTTTGATGAATCATCAATAATCAATATAGAACTAAAATTTGGTATAGGGTATACGTCAGACAGAATTGGAGGAGTCATCACAAATGAAGAGGATTCATGAATAGGAATTGTTCAATCTAATTTCCCATTAAATTCCTGTAGAATAGACCTATCATAGGCTATATCTTCTCTTACTAATTCTAGAATACTCTTATTGTCATCATATCCCCTCTGGAAATGAAAATTCATCACACTTCTAGCTTGGATGCTCACTGGCAACATTTTATTGAGTACCATTAATATTTACACACTCAATTTCTTGTAAAGTCACACATTTCATGTTCCAGTCCAAAATCAGACATTAATATTCCAGTCTATTTCCCTTTCATATGTTGTTTGATCTTACATCTTGATCCTCTTTTCGCAATCCTTGTCTTCAGGGTCTGGACACCAGATCTGGTCCCCACACTATCATCAGTACCAGATACAAACTTAAAAGAACATCCCTTCCTAGGTCAGGAAACTAAGATCTGACCTCTAGCACTACCCCTTTTGTCCCTCCCCCTTTATGTCCACGCCTAGGTGCTTTTGACCCCAACCCATTTTGTCCAGCCCTTTCTGTCTGCCCCATTCCATCTCCTGCTCCCCCTCTGCCCCTTCTTCCCCTTTTTTACACTCTATATCCATGGGCTACTTGCTGCCTGGCCAGGCTCTTTCATCCCTCTTCTGCCCCTCTGTAGCACATTTTTCTCCCAGTGTTGCCAATCCAAGTCCCTCATCTAACATGCCACCATTCTGCAGCCCTGGGCCAACTTCCAGCCCACACACCCACCTCCCTCTTCTGGCCTAGCTATCTCTTTGGGTGGGTTGGTGGGATCAAATTCTCAGCAGATGAGGGAGCTCAGTGGGCTACCTCACCTAATAAACCCCTTCAGGACCCCAATCAGGACCCCCCTTGGTCCCTTCTCTTGACCAGTCACCACCCTGGCCCTGCATCTGCATCATATGACACTACCTGTGTAACCTCACTAGTGATGTCACCAGGCCCCTTCCCCTTCCCCACCTCCATTGCCCCCACCTAGTCATTTCCATCTGGGCCACCTGACAATTCAGGTTGCCTTTCAGTGGCAACCCTATTTGTCATCTGCTCCCCTCTGGAAATGAAAACTCAGCACACTTCTAGCTTGGATGCTCACTGACAACATTTTATTGAACACCATTAATATTTACACACTCAATTTCTTATAAAGTCACACATTTCATATTCCAGTCCAAAATCACACATTTATATTCCAGTCCATTTTCCTTTCATATATTCTTCGTCTTCCATCTTGATCCTCTTTTCATGATTCTTGTCTTTGGGTTCCGGACCCCCATCCAACCCCCACACCATCACCATTACCAGGTACCAACTTACCAAGACCTTCCCCTTCCTAAGTCAGGACACAAAGATCTGACCCCTAGCAATACCCCCTTGTCCCTCCCCCCTTTACATCCATACCTGGGTGCCTTTGACTCCAGCCTATGTTGCCCTGCCCCTTCCCCTCCAAGGAAGCTTGAAAGATTGAAGTGCAGGAGTTATGTTGTTGGTAAAAGTATTTTGTGTGAAAAACAAAAATAAATAGGTATCTATACCATTGTAAATCTGAAAAGCCTACTGATTTTTTCTTTATGGGACCTACATGTTCGCAATTCCTGTGGAGTGCAGATTTACCTTTGTGTCTGAGTGTTTACTGAGGCAGCAGCCTATTTCTGCACCTGTCCTTTTACCATTTGAAGTGCAGCATCCAAGACTATTTTCCCCTCCACCTTCTATCAGCCCTCCTTATTCCATCTCTTGCTCTCCCCTCTGCCCCTCCATTGACCCATCTCCAGCCAAGCGATGGAAAATGGGCATCCCCTTGTGGGCTAGCACCTTGACCTCCCCCTTTCCCACCTACCCACTAAGCCTATCACGGGCCTTAGGAAGAAACACATTCCGAACTCTAAGAGGTGGACCCCATCTGAACTGTAAACCTCAGTAGCCTCAAATGAAATGACTCTGTGCTGTATATGCACCCCCCATTCTCTATAACCAGCCTTGCTACCTTCCTATTGAACCATTTTTCCCCTTCTCTATGGATCTGGCATCCCTGGCATGCCACTACACCCTCCTGGAGGTGATCTCTGACCAGTCGCTCACCACCCCGGCCACCCCCCTTTCACCCTTTCTAAGTCCACTGTTATGGCCTACACCAATGCACCCCAAGGGGTTTCCCATAGATCATTAATCCTCAGATGTATTATTAGCATGTCTGGCCTGCTCCTTTGCACCCTCAGCTCTTCCAATAGTGGCATAAGTTGGGCCTATCTCATGCCATGGATCCCCTTCCAATGCAGCTTCATTTACTCCATATCCATCCTCAACTGCATCCCACCACATCTGGGTGCTGTGAACCTTTCAGCCAAATACATAAAAGAATGCCCCATGATCCAAATGTGTCTCTGTGTTCCTCTTGCCAGGTAAAAGGAAAGCTTTGTTACATCACCTTTTTGTAGCAGCTGGACCTCCACCAGCCCACCTTCTTCACCTCTTCCTCTGACCCTCCCCTTGCTGCAGCTTCTGATGCTGCCCCTATCCGGAATGAATAGGGGCAAATTGGTCTGGGTCCTCCCCTACAAACCTTAAAGCCTTTTTGAGGACCCTGCCCACCTGGAATCCTGTCACTGGACTCCTGTCTCTGTGCCAAAACCAGATTCCCCCCACCCTGGGTTCTCCTGTATTCCCTCAACTCCCTAACTGCACAGATCTCCCCAGGTGCCTACCACCACAGCACCACTTCTTCCCCCTTGCCAAGCTGATCAGTTTTTGATCTAAGCAGCCAGATCACCACAACGCCCTGGCCAAAACTGACATTGCTGTCCTGCTGTCCCCCCTGCAGGTAAGTTTTCTGCTGCACCACTACCTCACTTATCCAGAATGCCCCTTTCACCAGGAGTGTGAAGATGGCCTGAAATAAGCAGGCTTCTTTGGCCGATGTACAAATCTGCTGCATTGCTCCTAGAAGCTGCAAGAGCAGCTGCCCCCCAATGGGTCATTGTTTGTCCATTCTCACCCCTTGGCCTTTTGTCAACCTAGGAGCATCCATTTCATGGCCCTCCCCTTAGATGTGTAATGCCATTCCCTGTCACTACATGCCCATCCAATCCCTGCCTGCTCTGCACCCATGGTGGTGTGGGCCATCCCCTCTTCCCATCTCCTGATCATGTACTATTTTATCTGGTCCTCTGTGGCTGGCATATTTACCTTGAACCCCTCCTGTGTCTGGAACTCCTGGAGGCCCCCCACACCCTCTCATATGCCTTTAGGGTGTTGGCAGACCAGAAATTCTGGTACAACCATTGGGATCTCTGAAGCCATTCTCTCAGAACTGGTCCAGAATCTTGGTTCTGTGTAATGCTGCTGGCAGGGACAAGTCCCAGAACCTGTTTAACTGCAAGTAGGAGAGACTGTCAGTAATCTTTTTCTGGATGCTATCAATATGCCAAGCCTTGAAAGATAAGTTCAAATGCAACCCCAGTAACACTATATGTGGTATAACCCTAAGCACCATATCCGTAAGCCCCCATTGTCTATTGATCACTTCCATAACCCCTTTGTTGTCACACCAGAACAGGATGCACTTTCCCCTCATCCTTTTCCCCCAAACCTTATTGCTACAAAAATTGGAAACATCTCTAAGAAAGTAATGTCTTTTGACATGCTTGCCTCTCCCCAAGTAGATGGCCAGGCCTCTGAGATTCATTCCCTTTTAAAGTATGCTCCCATCACCAGGGCCCCTGAGGCATCTTTGTATAACTCCATATCCATATTATAGGCACATTCCTCCTGCCAAAATGTGACCCTATTGTAACTCTCCAAAAAGATTGCCCAAACCTGCAGATCCTCCCATACACCCTTGGTGACATCTACCCAATTATGGGGTAGCTTTGCCTTCCCCATGGCCTGCACCAACCTCCAGGTAAATGCTGTGCCTGGGCTTATGACCTTGAAGGCAAAATTAAGGTGCCCCACCAACTGCTGTAATAATACCAGCGGCATCCTCCTTCTGTACCTGATTTGTTCCCATAAACTCCTAAGGAGGGTGACTTTATCCCCTGGGAGGTGAAAACATTCCTGCACCTCTATACCCAAAAACTCCAGCTTGTGCGCTGGGCCTTTGGTCTTCATTTCTGCTAGTGGGATCACTATTTTCGTACACATTTCTTTAAAATCTTCTAGCATCCCTTCTGTCTCCTCTTTCCCATTCCCAGTGAGCAGAAAATTATCCAGGTAATATGCTACCCTCCTGTGCCCATACCTCCACCCAAAAACCCACTGTGCCCATGAACTGAAAGCTTCAAACGTAAAACATGCCACTGAACAACCCATGGGCATGGCTTTGCTGAAAAACACCCCCACTCATATTGTAAGCCCAGAAGGCCCAAATCCTCGGGTATGACTGGCAGCAACCGGAAACCAAGGACTCAGCACCTGTCTTTGCAAGCCACACCCCCCCCAACTGCCCTGATCATCACCACTGCTTGGTCTAAGAATGTGAAAGACACTACCCAGAGGTCCCTGGAGATCCCATCATTCACCGAGGCCCTGTCCCTATATGACAGGTGGTGGATGAGATGAAACTCTCCTGGTTGTTTCCTGGGTACCAGCCCAAGTGGAGATATCCAGAAATCGGCATGGTGGGACTTAAAGGGGCCCTCCACCCTGCTTGCCTCCCTCCACCTCTTTCTGGATTTTCTTCCTGACTATGTTCTCCTTCCCTTTAACTGATGCCAAGTTCTTTGCCTTCATTCCTTTCCACACACACCCAAAAACCTAAAAGGAAACCTTCCTTGAAACCCTGATGCAGCAAAGCCCAACTAATTTAGTCTGGGTAAAGTCACATCCAGGTCTTGGCCACCTCATTGACTATAAGGGTTGTTGCTAGGGGGAACCCCATCACCCCCTCCCTGCTGTGCCCTCAGTTCTAACTTTAGTTGGAATTGTAGCCTCCCCTGTTGTATGCCCCTCTCCCTCTCCCATTGAAACTCCCCCTGTGTCCACCCCAAAAGGACTGCTCCTGTCCATGTTCCCCTTGCTGACCACCCCAATCCCCACCTGCCAAGCAGCCAGATGCTGGGTGCTACCTTGAACATCTAGAACACACCTGCCTGAACTTGCATTTTGCCCACATGCAAGATGCTTTGTTGTAACCCCAGCAAGTCTTGGCTCCTGGGTTGGGGACACTCTTCTAACTTGACTCTCCCCATTCCTCCCAGCTGGTCCCTACAGGGTCTGCTCCCATAGCTCTTAGTGGGTACAATCCCACCATAGGTCCCCTTTTGCTGCTGTCTGCTTTTGAAATGCCACATCATACTTAAGCCACCCATACCCGAGCTTGGTCTTGTAGGCATTGCGGATGATGGCTGTGTATGTCAGGAGAAGAAATGCCAGCTCTGGCTGTTTTTCCAGCACCAGAGCATTGTAAATCAGGAGTCCCACCTGCCATGTGTCTAGGTTCTTCCCTTTGTAGTTAGCATCCTCCTCCTTATGCCCTGCCACTGCTAATGCTACTGTCATCTCTGATTTTCCCACTAACTCCTTCTGTTCATACTTCCTCACTGTATCTCCATCTACAGTAGTAGTGCAGAATTTGTTAAGCAATTTTGTGAGCTTACCTTTTTATTCTTCACAAAATTTAGGGAAAACAATTCTCTAAAATTCTTTTTGTTATACCTTCAGAAAGAGGCCAGTTCCTATTACAGTACTTAAGTGCCATCTGGTAGATTTTCAACTACACTATCAGATGAGACAACCCTCTTTGGGTAGCAGTGAACACACTAACAAACAAAACAAAATCCCTAACTAAAGTTTTCACAATTCTCAATAGGGATTTTTAAAAATCCTTAATACCAGCCCAAAAATGTCCATATACTGCCCCTTCCAAATCTTTTCTTTAATGGAAGTGGGGACATGGTCACCTAACGTGAAATCTGGTGGACCTTCATACAGCTTCTTCCTCCCCTTTTTTATCACTTGAAGTACCTTTTCCATCTTTTCTAGCCCTTTCTCCCCATATCACTGAGAAGCCCCTCTGAATATTCTTTCAAATCCCCTTTATTGGATAGATCCATATTTCCCTTACCCCTAACAGGGCTTGGCCCCTCTGGTGCTGGCACAGGTTCTGGCTGAAGAGCAGGCAGAGGGCTAGGCACAGCCCCACATGGCCTTTTCTCCACTACCCTGGTCCGTCCACCCCAGCTCCTTCTTCTTCCTAGTTGCCTCCTCCTCTTCTTCTCAAAGTCGTGTGGCCTCGATGAGGTCAGTTATTTTCTTACAATATTATTGTTCACTTTATTTAAATAACTCAAACGGCTCAGCTGACTCAGTTTGTCAGTATTCTCTGCATGGGATTCTTTTCAATATAGGCTATGTCTGATGTCCATCAAATTAACTGTCTTTAAGTTAGACTTGGTTAACAAACAGGTACTGAAATATATGCCTAAACAGTTTAGACTGTTGTTTATACCAGATAGCCAGCCAAAAAGTATGAAAGTGCCTAGTATGGCTGGTATAGTTATACAGTAGCTAATAGCTACTATCCTAATAATGCTATGTTTTTAGTTACTAGGCTAAGGTTAAGGCAACAGAACCTCTCATCCAAACAGAAGCACCTAACAATGTCAAAAGAGGGAAGAGCACTTGATAGTGGTTAGTTAATCAATTACGAATCGCTTGCATAATCCTAACATAATGAGAGTGGTTTTAAAATAGTACACCAGGCACAAAACACATAAATAGCATGAAGAGATAAAATTACTTCAACTTGTTTTTTCAACAGTGAAGAGATAAAATCATAAAATAGTATTAGCTGTATAAAATAAACCTTCCAATGTAACTCTTAACAGTATCTTAAATTACAACAATCCTAAAGTGCAGCAAATATTCAACATCTGATTAGTAATTACTTATGTTTGTTCAATCAGCTTGAACAATATATACTTATATAAGAAAAAAAGTATGTGAAAATATTTATAATTTGCGATATCTCTTAGACCATTTTACTCTGCAAGGGCAGCAAACTGGTTTTCCATCCTATATCTTTTCTTTGCTCTTCAGATTTCCTTACCTTCTCACTTTCTTCACTGCTTTGGTTTTCTTTCTTTCAAGTTTATTATCTTTGTTGGTCCCTTTATAAGGCAATCTGAAGCAGCCATGACTCCCTGGTCTCCCTACATTTTTCCCACTTTTCTCTTGCACTTAAAATATTCTTACAGTCCCATGGAAAACATGCCTAAGACTGCTAAAAGTTCTGTCTTGAGGAGCTTCAGGGGCCACTAAAAAGGGGGTAGAAAGAAATCCTAATATGAAAAATTTAACAAGCAAAGTAAAATAAACCATAGAGTAAAGTAAAACTAATACTGGTCCTCGTTGGTAATTTACTATGAGATTAACCTAAAAATAACAAAAAAACTATCAATTAGTGGGCAGAAAGATTTTTAAGCAATATCTATCCTAGTATAGGTCACAGGTAAAACCAATTGCTATAATCAATTGTTATTACTGTTGCTGCTCACAATTTAACCTTGGGTTAGAATGCAAAAGCCTTAGAACTAAAAACTTACTTTCTCTTCAGAACTATAAATTTAGTTAGCTCATGACTCAAGTATTTCAAGTTCTTCTAGTGGATGAAACTTTTAGATATGATTCCTGGCTATCTGTCTGCTTAGGATCGAGTAGAGGCTGAAAGTGGCAAGTCTGTGCAGGAACACCATGCATGCACTATAAGGCAGCAGTCACATGGTTGTCATGGCACAAACTTACAAACTTAAAAATATGTTATGAATTTAATCCTTTTACATGTAAGATATAATCAATATAACAAAAATATGTTAGAGTCAGTGCCCCTAGTTCAGGACTCCAGATCTCCGCTTGCTAAGCACAACATAGGAAGGTTGTCCAGTAAGGCAGAAAAAAGTTAAAAAGGTTAGGATATAGTTAGGGAGTTAAAATCCCACCATTAAATTCAAAGCAATTAGGTAAGTTGGTTAAGCAAGTTGCTCTATTTACACAATAAAATGCACAGTTAAAATGGCCTTCAGGGTGAGAATAAAAACTGAATGTCCAAGGTGAATAAAATTCCTCTCTGTGGGGGAATTTGGCTGATACACCCTCCACAAGGTTTCCTGACAACCCAATGGTCGGAATGGGATCTGCCACCATTAGGACTCCTGTTTGCTCTGGTGGCTCACAGGACAACAAAAAACCTTTGCAGACAAAATTGAGCAACACTAGCTGATCAGGAAAGAGTTTGGCTAACCTCTTTAATCAGGGAATAGTGGCATACTTGCTTAAAATTAAATATAGAATAATGCATGGGGTTGTGTGTTTAACAAATTTTTACACCCCCCCCCCAAGGTGCTGAATGCTACATAAACCCTGAGAGTGAAGCTTGAGGGATTTCTTTAAGCATCTAACACCAAGGGGTGTGTGTGAAAACTTGAGTTAAACACACAACTCCATGTTTTATTTTATATAATTGCTAGGGAGTGTTTTCTCACCACAGCAATTATATAAAATAAAAGTACATCAGTGTGCAGCTGCAGTCTGGTTGGGATAAAAGCCACGTGATTCCCCACTGCTGAAAACTTTCAGGTTTCTTTTGTCTCTTTTAAAAGGAAAAAGAATGGTTTGTTCAAGGTAAGATTTCAATTTGGCAAAGGTTACTGGTGACTGCGGAGAGTTATTTAGTTCATTACTTACCACCGGGAGCTGCTGGTGGTGAAGGAAGAAGATAGCATTGAGAAAGGGAGGACTGGAGGGCTGCGTAGGTGTGGAGCATGGGAAACCAGTGTGTGTTCGTCGTTATAACCTGTTGGTTATAACGGCAAACTATAACTCGGTTTCCCTGTGGGAGAAAATGGTCCTCAGTTACTATATAACACTTATCATCAAGCCCCTACTGGTGCTGCTACTCTACCACAGCACAGCATGAAGCTGCTCACTCACTCCTCCAAGAAGGAGCTGTAGTCCTCGACTACTTAGTGTGGGGAGTTATATGTGACAGGTGGCAGGTGTGTGTGTGTGTGTGTGTGTGTGTGTGTGGTGGCTTTCACTGATACAATAAATGTGACATGCACAATCTTATGCATACTGCTCATTGTATAGTGGTGTAGCCCATGTGCAAACTCTGCATGTGGGTATCAGTATTGCTGTGATGTTCATTCATGAGGGGGTGCATTATGCAGGTGTTTGCTGCATCTCCTGCCTCTCTATTTTTTCTGCCCTCTTCCCAATGACCCTCTCCACCATACAGCTGACAATGACTCCCTGGGCAGGAGGATCTATGGCTGCATGCTGCTGTGATAGCCCCTCCACATGGTTCTTTTGTTCCATGGGCATAGGGCTTGCTGATGTGGAGGATGGCTGTGGATGGGAAGCTTGTGGCCTGTGTTCTGCCAGCATTACCTGTGTCAAAGTGGTGAGGCCATGCCTGAGAACATCTGAGAGGTTGACAAAGCCCCTATCCAATGACCTCCTGATGGCTCTAGCTCCTCTCACATGGCTATCACCTCCATATACAGATGGGTGACACTGAATGTGAGCCTCTGTATCTACTCCTGCCCACCCTTAGCCTAGAAGATCCACTGTTGCTCCAGGCTATGGAACTCTGCATACATCCCATGCTGAGTTTGCCTCCTTTTCTGACATTCAGGAGAAAGTTTTGCTGAAGGTCCCTCCACTGAATCTGTCTGTGGGCAGGGCCCCTGGTGCCCCCATGGATCCAATGCAGTGCTGTAATTTAGTGCTGCACAGTTCATGACCTGTGCTGGGTTGCATGTGGCAGTGTCCAGTGGGAATGGCATGGTAGGTGTTGGTGTCTCTGTGTGTCAATGCCATATGATGTCTGTGGTATGTGGCATGTGCATGTATGTGTAGTAGCGGTGTGCATAGTTGGAAAAATTCATGGTGCAAACTAATTAGTAAATTCACTGCAATTCACAAAGTTAATTCACCTTTTGAAAATCCTATTCACAGTATAAGAATAAATTACTAAAAGTATTTGGTAACTTCACCAGATAAGTAATGCACACAGGTGAAGTTCACTTTGTACTATGGGACTAGAGTGCACATGGTACTGAAATTAGCTATATGCCATGTAGAGTATGTATTGAGCTCAGCTCTCTAAAAAGAGTTGTGGAGAGAAGTCTATCCCTGCTTGTCTAAGAGAGAAAAACAAACAAACTATAAAATCAATCCAAAGGTGGAGCATTTTTAAACCAACTTGATCACAAAAAAGACCAAGAGAGCCTTGTGCAGCTAGATTAGTGTTGCTTGTTTCTGGTTTTGCTGATATATTTAGTTTAAAGTAGTGGTTTTGTTTTGTCTAGTGAAGCACTATTGTGTGTGTGTGTTTGGGGGGGTCAGCTAGAAACGGCAGCCCATAAAGATCAGTGACCTTGATCTTTTTTGACTGTGAGCACTAGTCTGTGTGTAGCAGACATTTTACTGTATTTATTTATTGGAAAAGTCAGATTTACAACCTTTGAGTCATGGACTCATTTACAAAGGCACCTCTTCACAAGGGGGGTAGACAGAGTTACATAGTGGGGTTACAACAGTGAGAACAGTGCAGGTGCAGAACATTAAACATAGAGTACACATATTTTACATAACAATGTTACTTAAAATAGGTTACTGTCAAATACAAGGTACCTAAGGGTTACATTTGGGGTACAGCCCTGGACATACCTAGATAATACCTTGAGAGGGTGGAGGCAGGGATGGGGAGTGGGGTGGGAGAGAGGGGAGAGGATAGGCTGTCCGGAGGATGTTGTCAAGTCAGAGAGGCCTGACAGGAGGATCCCACAGTGGGATTAATTAGGTGCATCTACAGCAATGAGCATCATAGAGATGGTTCCAGAGGGCAATTCTGAAGGGACCAATTTTGGCAATGTCTGTGATGCAGGGTTGGAGGGTGTTGAACCAGGCAGGAGCTCGGTAATGGAAGGACCTCTGGGCTAGCATGGTCTTGGTTCTGGGCACAAGAAAGGTGGCCTTGACAGAGCTACAAGTGGCAACAGATGAGGACACATGCTGTCGGGAAGCAGACACCCCCAGTGGGGAGAGCCCTAGAAGAGATTTTTTGACGAGTAGGCAGGTCTGGTAGTGCAGACACTCCTCAAAGGTGAGCAGATTGGCGGTGGAGTACAACAGGCAAGTGTGAGTGCAGCTAGGGGCTCTGATCAGGAGACTGCAGGTCTTATTGATTGAGAGATGGATTTTAGTCACGGCAGTATTCTCTGCCACAGCGTAAATGGGGAAGCCATAGTCCACCAGCGACAGGATGGAAGAGGTGATGGCCAGCTGGGGGGAAACTTGGGGGAGGCAATCTCTAGGATGGTATAGTAGGCCTCTCTGAGAATTTATGGTAGAGGATAGGGCATTGATGCGGGTGTGGAAGGTGAGAGCCGAGTCAAAAGTGATGCCTAAATATTTGTAAGAGGTCACTTGCTCCAGCTGGTGCAGAGTGCTGGAGAGAATGAAGAGCGAGGCATTCTTGGCCTTGTTTTAGTGATGGGAGAAGAGCATTGACTTAGTCTTCTTTAGGTTAATGACAAGTCAGCGGTCAAGGAACCACTTTCAGCTTGGTTGTAGGTGTGCTGGAGGGATACCTGGAGAGAAGAGAGATTGGGGTGGGATGCAAAGAGAACAGCATCATTGGCATAGAGGAGCATTAATCCTGTGCAGGAACTGGGGAGAGTGTTGAGGTACAGGCTGAAAAGCACAGGGCCCAGAATGGAACCCTGGGGTACCCTGGAACAAATGGGACAGGTATTGGACAGAGAGCCATTTATCTTCATACACTGGGATCTAGCAGAGAGGTAGCTGAAGAACCAGGCAAGGGGACCAGCGGAAAAGCCGAGTTAGTGGAGGAAGTCAAGCAGGAGGGGGTAACAAACAGTGTCAAAAGCCTTGGAAAGAACTATGAACTCTGAGTCGGCAAGGTTGCCGGAGTCAAGAGCAGACACCTCATGATTTTTTTTCCTCACTTTTTGCTCTTGTTAATTATTTGTTTGTGGTCTGCAATTTCTCATTTTGTTTCTGCTGTGCAGTTTGACGTGGTTAACAGAAGTATTGTGTAATTCTGTTTCTGTATTAGTTGTAGTTATTTAGTTCTTAATTTGATGGTGAAATTACCTCTGTCATGTGTCTTGCTTATCCCCATGTGATAAAAAAAAGTTGTTGGTGGTTTTACTCAGCTACTATTAGCTCAGTAATATGTTCTGTTCTCTGTTCAGAATCAGATCACACTGCTAATCTCTTATGGGAGGTGTTGACTGCTGCTATGTACTTTTACAGCAGAGTTTTTTTTATTTTCCCACACAATATTATAAATCTAAATGTATAAAATATGTAAAATGCCTTGGAAGATATCCTGTACTAAAGGGAGACATGCCAGGGAGGTGGCCAAAAAAGTGCATAAGTTCTTTGGGGTAAAAGGGTGCTGCAGATAAAAAAATGTCTGTAGCACTTTCATCTATGTTCCAGGATTGGTAGTAGTAGTAGTAGCGATAAAAGAGTATTTGGCCATAGTGGTGGTGGCATTACTGTGGCCAAATATGTGTCCACCATATCTGTGGCATCCCTGCTGGGGGTTCTGGGGGAGGCAGCAACAAGAGGAATAGTCCAAGAAGTAGCATAATATTGGCTCAGGCACAGTGGTTGAGAAGGAGGTTGTCTATATCCCTCTGGCTCCTGGTGGTGGTGTTGCTGAGCCTGATCCTGATGGTACTTTCCCAGTCCCAAATGACAGTGTGGAGCTTGATCTTGAGTCTAAGCCTGAGGAGAGACATCTGACTGCTGTGCAGTCTCAAAGAACTACATTTTAACATTTGTGTCTAACTGTAGTTGACGAGAGGGAGACAAAGTGTGGAGAAAGTGAAGATGAGGAGGAGAGAGCCAAGGAGGAGAATATCAGTGGTGATGGGGATAATGATTTGGATCCCCAATGTGAACCTGAAAATAAAAAGAGGAACGGTGATGCTGCTGAACATGTGGGGCTTTGCACACCAGTGTGCCATGGAACTACCAACGTCTCTCCAGTATTACAATACAGTGTTGAGCCAATTACACTGTATGAGGCACCCAGCATAGAACTGCATAAATCACACACATAAAAAACATATTCCTACCGCTTGCCTGTTCTACTGCTACCATCGTGTAAACTCAAGGTGTACACAATCTCTAGTTTGGGACTTGTATATATTGAACATAGCTGACAAAACAGTTGCTATCTGTCATCTGCGTTAAATGAGAGTTAGTCTGGAAAATAAGGCAGCCACCTAGGCACAGGTGCCCAACACACACATATCTAATAGAAACATAGAAACATAGAAGTTGACGGCAGATAAGGACCGCATGGCCCATCCAGTCTGCCCATTTCTTTTTCTACCTTATAAATGTGCCATTGGCCTTTGCTCTCCAGGTACCTGTTATGTTGGACTCACCATGACAAGGAAGCTGGGGATCCCACTCCCTTATCATCTGCATTTGTCAAGACATCCAGAAACAGCAGGGGAATACAGTAATAAAGGTGGGGAAGGATTGACTGGGTAAGACTACCACAGAGATGAGCAGGCATTTGTGGGACTGCCTAGTAGTGGTCATAGCAGCAGTGGTGCAATGAGTACTAGCTCCCAAAGGCACCAAAGCACAGCAACCCCAATACAGAAACTCTCTAAATCACTGCTTTAATTCGAGTAACACCTGTGACTCCCCAAGAGTCAAATAATCCTTCACCAAAAATCCTGCCACATTGAGTCCAGATGTTTGGTAGCCCAAGACCCAGAATGATCCAAAATACACTGCATAGCATGTCTGAACATCATGCCAAATACCCAGCTAATCATGCTATTGTGAATGAACTGAATGAAGCAATAGCTGAAATGCTGGTGATTGCACTATTGAGATTCTCTTTTGCAGAGAACATGTGATTTAGAAGGTTGATAGTGTGTGCCTGTCCCAAGTGGTAGATTCCCTCAAAAATGCACTTCTCCACAAATGCCATTCCTGAACCTCAGCTGCAGTCAGCATCACCATACATACATCCCAGTATGGATACGTGGAGCAGCGATCCATTACGCCAGTTCGGCAACAAAGTTTTTGACAGATGTTACAGTGATGGCTTTATGTCGACCACAAATGCAGTCAGCATAAAGCCATCCAGTAAGGAGTTTGTTTTTTGGGAGGGCTTTGCCCCTTGGATGCCCCATGCGGGGGGCTCTGCCCCCCACACCATCTGTATTTATGATTATCAACTCTGAGTTGGAGTTGATTTGGGGAAGGGTACAAGCCATGGAGAAATCAATGCCGGGGTCCCACTGCGACATTACAGTGGCAACAACGAATTGTCACTAATAATGTCCTTCGCTGTCGAAATTTCTAACTGGTATCGACATATGGTGGACCAGTGGTCAAACAGCTACTACATAGACACACACATACAATTTGTTGGCAGATAAAGACCACTTGGTCCATTCAGTGTGTGCAATTACCCATACCTACAGTATCCCCACAGACCAGATTTTATCTCTGGTTCTTTCACCTGCCCCTGTTCCTTTCACCTAAGAATCACCCATGTCTATTCCAAGCCTTTTTGAACCCATCCACTGCCTGGTAGCTCCCATCTGTGCATTACAGCACATTGGCACAAGTGCCTGAGGAAGTATTCAACTCTGTCTGAGGGAACATTTGTGCATAGCCCAAATGCAATGGTAGCAACACTTGGGGTATTTGCCAGCATTCCACATTGACAATGAAGTGTGTAACTGGGTCACACATGGTACAGAAAATGCTAGAATTGCTCCTGACAGAGATTGATGACTGGCTGTACCCCCAGTCACTGAAAGTGGGTTTTATTGCAAGTGATAATGACTCAACTGTAGTGAAATATCTTAGAGTTGGGGGACATTCTCAGTGTTCCATGCCTGTAATATTGCCTTAACTCATTGTGCCAAGGTTTCTAGAATAATCTGATATCAAGGCCACGTTGATAGTGGCCTGTCATATCTGTTCCCACGCCACAAAGGTCTGAGACCATCTCAGGCAGCTGCAGATCCAGAAAACAATGTCTCAGCACAGTATGAAGCTGGAAGTCATCACCAGATGGAAATCAATACTGAGCAGTATTAAGCACTTACATACAAATGTGCCAGCAGAAACAGACCACCCAGCCTATCTAAGTCTGTTCGAGTGTGTAACTAACACCCCTAGTTTGCAGCCACTCCACCCGCTCCCCTTTGTCATCCCACTGACACCCCCACCTCAACCACCCTCACTCTCCCCTGTTCAAGTAGTGCAAGTAGTCCAAAGACATCTCTTCATATTTGCTGCTGCATACAAGCTGTGACAGTGCCGGAGTATCCATGTCTCTGACAATAGACCAGTAGTATCTGATGAATGGCCTGATAATTATTCTAAGGCAATTTTAACTTGCAACACAGGCAGTTGGTAGAGACACTTCCTGTATCAGTTAGGCCATTCCACTTCTATGATCTTTGATGCAGATGCTATTGAATGTACAGCAAGTGCTAGAGGCAGGTGGTGATATGGGAAGCTGTACTTTAATGGAACACATCTCCATGTCTTGGACTGCAATAGCATTATTACCTGCATCCTGCAGCCTACAGAGTTTGAGATTGCCACCATGCTGGGCCAATGTTATAAATGGGGTCTGTCATCAATACTTGCAGGTTGGTGTGATCATGTCACAATTTAACCAATCAGCTAATAAGATAGGTAGATGGGACACAGATGTGAAAGTCACATTTATGTAAGACAGAGATCTTGCCTGCCGGTGCCAAGGGCTAGTGGGGAACACAAAAGGAAGATTAGGGAGATAAACCAGTGGCTCAGGGAGTGGTGTGAGGCCAGAGGGTATGGGTTGATGGGGGATTGGGGGGAGACCTGGGAGGATAAGGAGCTGTATGCTAGAGATAGACTCCATCTCAATTTGGAGGGGAGGGGAATCCTTAAGTTGAAAATAGAGGGGTTCATTGGTGAAAAGTGGGGTTTAAACTTGTGAAGGGGGGAGGGATGGGAGAAAAGGCTGTCAAGGGGGTGCCGATAAAGGAGGGACTCTGTCTCCACCCCCTTGGAGAGCTGGAGGATTGTGGGAAAAGGCCGACTGGCAAAGTGCAGACCAGGGGAAAACAGAATCCTCATGGGAACACGAGCAGGGGAAATGGAACTATAGGGAAAGGGTGGAAGGTAGTCCTGCTAAATGCCAGAAGCTTGGGCAATAAAATGCCTGAGCTCCAGGTGATGCTAACTGAGGGAGCAGTGGATGTGGCAGCGGTCACTGAGACTTGGGCCACTGCAGGACACGACTGGGACCTGAACCTGGAGGGTTACACTATGTTCAGGAAGGACAGGGGGGAGGGAAGGGGAGGAGGGGTAGCAATGATAGTCAAAGCTGCATTGGCATAGGGGGAGTAGAGGAGGCGGAGGGAACCATGGAGGTGATTTGGGTCACCTTGATAACAAGGGGGGGCAAGAGAGTAAAAATAGGAGTGGTGTATAGACCCCCTGCCCTGGCAGAGGAGCTGGAGGACAGTCTGGTGGCAGATGTTGGGAGACACTGCAGAGTGGGCAGAGGAACGGTGGTGGTGTTGGGGGACTTAAACATGCCAGGAACAGACTGGGAGACTATGACATCCTCTGTGACCAGGGAACAGAGGTTGTTGGATGTCTTTCAAGACACGTTCCTAACTCAGCAGGTGAGGGAACCGACCAGCGAGGCGCGGGTGCTGGATGTGGTCCTGGCAGACAGTGACCAGATTGGGGGCCTGGAGGTAAGGGACCCATTGGCGGGAATGACCATGCCACGGTCTGGTTCTGCCTGGACCTAGGAGGGGTAGAAGGCTGCACAAAGACGGAAGTAACCGACTTCAGGGGGGTGGATTTTAAGGAAATGGGAAGGATCCTTAAGGAGCATTTGGATGGGATTGGGTCAGACATGGACGCTGATAGTAGGTGTGAAATCATCAGAGAGGGGTGCAGGATGCTACCAGAACCTGTGCAAGAGTAAGACGAAAATGAGGTAGGGCCCAAAAACCCTGCTGATGGACCAGGGAGGTCCAGGAGGTGGTGTGGGGAAAGAAGGCAGCCTATAAGCAATTCAAGTGCTCAAGGAGTGAAAGGGATTGAGGGGAGTACGAGCTGATGGCTAGAAGGGCCACTAGGGTGGTGAGGGCGTCTAAGGCAAGGAAGGAGCAGAACCTGGCCAGGGAAATGAGGAGAGGGAACAAGGGGTTCTTTAGATACATTGGGGAAAAACGAAGGGTGAAGGGGCAGATTAGCAGGATTAAATCAGGGGAGAGATGGGCACAAGACCCAGGGGAGCAGGCTGAGGTACTAAATGAGTACTTCACCTCAGTTTTCACCAAGGAAAATGGAGGTGCTGCATCATGCATGGAAGGAGACAGAGATACTGAGGAGGGGGGACCCTTACACGTCGGCGGGGTCTGGGGAGGAGAGCATCACTGGCAGGAGGGGCGGGGCTAAGCAGGGAGAAGAGGCACGGAAGTGGAAATCACAGCAGAGAGGAGGGAAGCCTCAGCTCCCTTAAGATGGAGAAAGCACCGGGGCCAGATAAATTACATCCCAGAGTGCTGAAGGAACTTGCGGACGTCCTGGCGAAACCCCTGGCAGAGCTTTTCACCATCTCTCTGAGGACAGGGTGGGTACCCCAGGACTGGAAGGTGGTGCATATAGTGCCTATCCACAAGGGGGGATCAAGGAATGTGGCAGGGAACTACAGGCCTGTCATCCTGATATCGGTGGTGGGCAAGGTGATGGAGGGCATTGTCAAGGAGAGGCTAGGGGGGGACCTGGATAAGTCAGGGTGCCTGGATGATAGACAGCATGGATTCATCCTGGGGAAATCATGTCAGACAAACCTGGTGGAGTTCTATGACTGGGTGATGAGTGCCTTGGGCCTGGGTAGACCAGTGGATGTCCTCTTTCTAGACTTCAGCAAGGCATTTGACTCTGTTCCTCATGTGGGCCTGTTGGATAAGCTGGGAGAAATGGGGGTGGGGAACCAGATGATCAGATGGATAGGCAATTGGCTCCAGGACCGGACCCAGAGGGTCGTAGTTGGCGGGATAGTCTCATCCCCGAGGAGGGTTATTAGTGGGGTCCCACAGGGATCAGTCCTTGGGCCCCTTCTGTTCAACGCCTATGTCTCTGACATAAGGACAGGAATCAGGAGTGAGATGAGTCTCTTTGCTGATGACTCGAAACTGGGGGCAGTGGTGGATGGGGAGGAGGGGAGGGTGGCCCTACGGGGGACCTGGAGGCTCTGGAAAGATGGTCTAGAAAGTGGAAGCTGAGGTTCAATGCAGGGAAATGCAAGGTACTCCACCTGGGGGCCAGAAACCCGGCCAAGTGTACACCCTGGGGGGAAATGCTACAAGTCTCGATGGCTGAGAGGGACCTGGGGTGGTGGTGGATGTCAAGATGAACAACTCTGAGACTTGTGGGAGGCAGCAGCCAGGCCAACAGGATGCTGGGATGCATCGCTAGGATCACCTCAGAAGGAGGAAGTGATACTCCATCTGTATAACTGCTTAGTGAGGCCGCACCTTGAGTACTGCATGCAGTTTTGGAGGCCACACTTAAAGAGGGACATTAACCTCCTGGAGGGTCCAGAAGAGGCAACCAAAATGATTTGGTGCTTGGGGACAGGACCTATGAGGAGAGGCTCGAAGAGCTAAATATGTACACATTGGAAGAGAGAAGGGACCGGGGGACATGACAGAGGTCTTCAGGTACATGAAGAGGGTAAATAGAGGAGGAACAGTCAGGGTGCTTCGAAGGAAGGAGGAGGGGGCCACTAGAGGGCATGGGTGGAAGCTGGAGGGGGGAAGATTCAGGGGAGAAAGGAGGAGGTGCTACTTCACTGAGAGGGTGGTGGAGCCATGGAATGCGCTGCCTAGGGGGGCTGGTGGAGGCAGAGACAGTGGAGGGGTTCAAGAGGGGCTGGGACAGGTACAGGGGAAGGGTTCTGGAAGCAAAATCCAATGCAGCAAGAATATCCAGAACTGGGAAGGGAGAAGCCAGAGAAGGCGAGGGGGGCAGCAAGGTCAGCACCCAGGATGGGGGCTGACCAAACGAGCAGACACGAAAGACCATTAGGCCTATTCTGCTGGCATTTTAGCATGCTAGTATGTTAGAGATGCTGCTATGACCTCACATGGTAACTGGACTAACAAAACATGCAAGTTAACAAAAAATATAACCACAAATCCACTTTGGTATGTTTTGTGACAAGTGGGGAATTTAAGACATGGAGGAAAAGCAGGAGGAAGAGACCGAAGAAGCAGTATGATTGCAGACAGCACAGTGCATGGTGTATGCATATTTGCAACTCAACCGACATTTTACTATCACAGAAGATCCCTTGTTGTACTGAAGTAGCAAGGTCAGTGATTGGCCAGCACTCACCTCCATAGTAGTCAAACACCTGAACTGCCCACCTTTGAGTGTCAGTGTATAGAGTATTCAGTTTGGCAGGGGCCATTGTGAGGCACAGATATACACATCTGTGCCCCCGGAATTGTTGCAATGCTGACATTTATTAAAATGAATGTGGGGTACATTTCACACAACACGATCACTTCTGCATTCCTAGTACATAGAAACATAGAAACATAGACTCTGATGGTAAATAAGGACCGCTTGCCCCATGCAGTTTGCTCATTTCCCTGCCCACCTTTGGAGGCAAGCAATGGCACCACAATCCGCACAGGGGTTGTATACAGACCCCCCTCTCAGGGGGAGGAAATGGACAAGGAAATGATAGAAAGTATACTTAGAATGGCAGATAAAGGGGAGATATTGCTGATGGGTGATCTGAATATGCCAGATGTTAATTGGAGTGCAGTTGCAGCAGCCACTTCTAAGAGTGGGGTTATTCTAGATGCCCTACAGGGGGGCATGCCTTAGACAACTAGTATTGGAGCCCACTCGAGAGGGAGCAATCTTAGATCTGGTTCTCTCAAATGGAGATGAAGAGAGGATCACAGATGTAGAAGTGGGTAGCCATCTGGGAACTAGCGACCATTGAACAGTATGGTTCACAATAAACACAGCAATAGAGTCAAGCCATACAAAGACAAAGGTACTAGATTTTAAGAGGGCTGACTTTGCCAAAATGGGTGAGTGCCTAAGGAAAGCACTAGCAAATGGGCAGGAAGGAGGGGTGGAAGAACAATGGGGAATAATAAAAACCGCCATCACAGAGGTAACAAGCCTTTGTGTAAAGCAAATAAACAAAATGAAACGAGCTAAGAAACCACTATGGTTCTCAAAGGAAGTGGCAGTGAAGGTTCAAGAGAAAGAAAGCATTCAGGAAGTACAAGGAATCACAGAAGGAACAGGACAGAGAACTGTATCAATAAAGCAAAGGAAGCTGGAAAGGCAGTCAGAACAGCAAAGGCCCAAACCGAGGAAAAGATAGCCAAATCAGTTAAGAAGGGGATAAAACCTTTATAGGTACATCAGGGAGTGAAGGAAGACCAAGGGAGGGATAGTGAGGCTTAATAAAGGGAGGGAGGGTGGGCAGAGGGTGACTGAGAAAGGCAGAGATACTAAACAAATATTTTGCTCAGTATTTACAAAGGAAGAGGGAGGTACCTAAACAAACAGAGAAACACTCTGGATACAGAAGTTGATACCAGCCCATTTACAGAAGAAAGAGTTCTGAAAGAGCTCTTAAAACTGAAGGTGGACAAAGCAATGGGGCCTGATGGGATTCATCCCAGAATTCTAAAAGAACTAAGGGTAGAACTAGTGACACCACTGACTACCCTCTTTAACAAATCATGGGAGGATGGGGTGGTACCTGAGTACTGGAGGAGGGCAGATGTGATTCCCCTTCACAAAAGTGGGAGCAAGGCAGAAGCAGGAAACTACAGACCTGTTAGTTTAACCTCAGTGGTAGGGAAAATGATGGAATCACTTCTGAAGGAAAGAATTATTGAGTATCTAGAAGCCAGAGGGGCACAGGACCCAAGGCAGCATGGATTCACAGCGAGAAGGTCATGCCAGACAAATCTGATAGATTTCTTTGACTGGGTGGAAAGTAGTTGATCAGGGAGGGGCTGTGGACATGGCCTACCTAGACTTTAGCAAGGCATTTGACACAGTCTCACACAAAAGATTAATATACAAGTTAGCCAGCCTGGGAGTGTATCCCAAGATGACAGCCTGGGTAAAGAATTGGCTGTAGAATAGGACACAGAGAGTAATAGTAAATGGAGTCCACTCTGAAAAAAGGGGGGTTAGTAGTGGAGTACCGCAGGGTTCAGTATTAGGACCGGTCCTCTGCAATGTCTTTATAAGTGACATTGCAGAGGGACTGGAAGGAAAAGTATGTCTCTTTGCAGATGACACAAAGATCTGCAACAGAGTTGATGCAACAAGGGGGGTGGAAAGGATGAGAAGGGACTTGGCAAGGTTAGAGGAATGGTCAAATGTATGGCAGCTTAGATTCAATGCTAAGAAGTGCAAGGTAATGCACCTGGGAAACAAAACCCAGGGAAGAGTACACAATGGGGGTGAGATACTAACAACAACAAAATGGAAAGGGACCTGGGGTAGTCATATCAGATGACCTAAAGGTGGGCAAGCAATGTGAGAGGGCAGTAAGGAGGGCTGGGGAATACTGGGATGCATAGGGAGAGGCATCACCAGTAGAAAACAAGTTATTATCCCTCTGTACAGACAGCTGGTGAGACCACATCTGAGTACTGCATGCAGTTCTGGAGACCCAATCTCCATAAAGACATAGACAGGATGGAAGCTGTCCGGAGGAGGGCAACTAAAATGGTGCAGGGTCTGCACTGGAAGACATATGAAAGACTTAAGGAGCTTAATATGTATAGCCTCGAGGAAAGGAGGGAGAGGGGACATGATAGAAACTTTCAAGTACCTCAAGGGTATCAACAAAGTCCAAGAGGGTAGCATCTTTCAAAAAGAGGTGCAAGAACAAGGAGGCACAATTTAAAGATAGAAGGGGCGGCTCAGAGGTAATTTAAGGAAGTATTTTTCACCGAGAGGGTTGTGGATGCATGGAACAGCCTTCGGAGGAGGTTGTGGAGTCAAAAACAGTGGTGGAATTCAAGCATGCATGGGACAGTCATAAGGCAATTCTAGGGGCCGGGGGTAGGAAGAATTAGGCTGCTGGTTAACTAGAATCTGCAACTTATCCATCAGGTAGGGAAATGGGCAGACTGGGTGGGCCAAGCGGTCCTTATCTGCCGTCAAATTCTATGTTTCTATGTTTCTATGTTTCTATGTTTCTACGTTTCCCTACCTTTTGGATAAGCTGCAGATCCCAGTTTACCAAAAGCCTACTTCCTCCTACCTCCCACTAGAATTGACTTATGTCTGGCCCATGCATACTTAAATTCCCCCACTGTTTTTGACCCTATGACCTTATCAGGAAGGCCATTCCTTAAGTCCATCTCCCTCTCCATGAAAAAAATACTCCCTCACATTGCCCCTGAGTCATCGCTCCTTTATCTTCAGATTGTGTTTCCTTGTTATTACACATCTCTTTTTCTGAAAGATGTTACCCTCTTGGACTTTATTGATTACCTTGGGGTACTTGTTATCAAATTGACTTTTAACACCAAAAAATGCAAACTCAAGCATTTAGGCAAAAAGAATCAGAGCACAAAATACAGTATGGGAGGGCAAGCCCTAGAGATTACCGAAGTGGAAAGATGCCTTGGCATATACATTTCACAGGACCTGAAAGTGGTGAAGCAATGTCAGAAGGCAGTGGCAAGGGCAAGTAGGATGTTGGGTTGTATCAGCAGGGGAATAACTAGCCAGAGGAGGGATATCATAATGCCCTTGTACAGGCAGCTTGTCAGGCCACACCCTGAGTACAGAGTCCAGTTCTGTAGGCCATACCTTAGGAAGAATGTGAAGATAGTGGACCGCATCCACAGATGGGTGACAAAAATGGTAGGGAGACTCGGGAATCCGTCATACAAGGAATGACTGAAGGACCTCAACCTGTACTCCCTCGAACAGAGGAAGGAAAGGGTGGACATGATTGAGACCTTCAGGTACATAAAGGGTTTCAACAACGTACCAACCGGGGATATCTTCCAGCTAAAGGTAAAATCAAAAACAAGGGGACACGATAAGCAGATAGTAGGGGGAAGATTCAGGGGGAACATCAGAAAATTCTATTTTACAGAGCGGGTAGTGGACAGCTGGAACAGACTCCCAGGAGAGGTGGTGGAGGCAGGAACTGTGGAGGGTTTCAAAAGACCGTGGTACAGACACAAGGGACTGGTAGTTTGGGGGGGGGGCGGATGGAAGGGAAATGCCAGTGGTTTGCTAGGCATACTGAGCAGACTGGGTGGGCCTGGCGGTCATTTTCTGCCAACAAATTCCATGTTTCTATGTTACTACATGAAGGTGGTGGTGGTGGTGTTGGTGGTGAAGATGAACCTGAAGAGCCTGATGTTACTTGCATTGCAAAATTGGCTTCCACTGAGGGAGATGAAGCATGCATGGAGAATTAATTCTCATGTGGGGACAACATCAATCTGGAAGACTGAGAGCTGCTTCCTTAATGAGAATGATTAAAGGGTAGAAAGAAATGTGTTCTGTCCATCCTTTCCCCCTCATCAGTTGAATCCTTTTCTTTATGATTCAGTTTTGTTTTCCTGTCATATTTCTTCCCAAGCTGTGCTGCTGTTCCATAAATCCATCTGAGTACCTCTCTCCACCATCTTATCATTCTGACAAACTATAAAATCAGTGAATACTGCTTGATTAAATGCCAAATTTGCCAACAATATCATTAGCCACTGATGCTTCCACTGCATGAATACAGACTGAAAATCCCAGACTCTTAATCCAGCGTAAATGAAATTTTCTGCCATGTAGACCATAAATCTTCCAGCAATCAAGACACTGCCTCCACCTTCTCTTCTGGCCAGCTTCTGTTCTCGACATCCACCAACAATATGGGTCACTTCTGCCTCCATCCCTTGCATCCAGATTGAGAAACCCAGACTCTTAAGCCCATGCAAATGCCATTGCCAGCCAGGCAGACTATGTATCCCCAAGCAATCAAGACTGCATTTCCTCTTTCTCTGACCTGCTTGTTTCCTCCACATCCATCAACAACATGGGCCATTGTCACCTCCACCGCATGCATTTAGACTCACAAACAAGGACTCCTAAGCCAGCATAAATGCCAGGCCTCCAGCCAGCCAGGCAGCCAGCCCATCAAGACAAACAAGACCTAATGTGTAGCAAATCCCACATTCTTCTGCTGTGATGGTAAGTTACTTTGACTGCTGTATACAATGCTTATCCTCACTTTTGGTGGTGAGTCTGTACTCACTCAGGGGAGGCTTCCACCTTGCTTACAAAACATTAAAATGTGTTTTTTCACTTTTGCCTCCCTCCCTCTCACTGTAGGTTTTTACCATTCACAGAGATGGCCAGTAGGCCAGTTTCAAAGCCAAGCCGGACAGCATGTAAGGCATCAACTTAATTTGCCTCTTCATCTGTCACCTCTATCTGTGGCACCATTGTGCCAGTACATGGCATGGCTCTCACAAATATGATAGTAAGTATCATTATATGATTCTGTTTCTTTTTTTGTTTTACTGCTTTACTTTATATTTGCCTTTCACAGATATACAGTGACACAGTGGCCAAGTCAACCTAATAAGTTATATTTTTTCTTCACAGGCGACAGAGTAAGACAGTGCATCGACAATGGATATACCATCTGCGCGGTGCACCTGTAACTGAGGCTTAGGTCAAGAAGCAAGAACAGACCAGGAGAAATTGTAAAAATCCACAAGTAGTGATTTATTATTATAAGTAACAAGAGAATAAAAACAAAAAAGAAATGAACCAATTGATTTTCAGCATAGGCAGTCCAAAAAAACAAAGTCCAATTTTTGAGTTCAGAGGTGAAATCTACAATCAACCAGCTCTCTGTTACATCATGTCTCCAAATCCCATTGAAGAGACTTGCTCTCCTCTTTTTATACACAATACACAACTCTGGAACCTTATCAGATGCCAACTTCCACCAGAGCATTGTGACACAGAACTCTCAGAACCTTGTCAATTTCTACCTTCTACCAGTCTGAGATCAAAAAGTCACACTCTGAGATTTCCAGTTGAGCCCTCATTGAGATGGTGTGGTAACTCCAGAGCTCCGCGCCTACCCCTTTCAATTTTCCCTGAGATATCAGAGCAATTGCTATAGCTGAATTAAAAAAAATGACCAGAACTATGGGGGACATTCATAGAAATACCAAAGAGACAAGAGAGAGCTACCATCACTCCAGAAATAGCATTTAAAACTATGTGGCAATGTCAACTGCAGAGTCATCTGATTCGGAGCAGTCACAGGCTGTATCGGAGCATCAGGATTAGTCTGCTCCTGCCAGAAATAAACAGGCAAAAAATTAATTAATAAAGTTAGACACAATTTATAAAGAGCTCCTGTCCTTCTAAGCAGAAATAAAAGACCTATACAAGGAACTACGTAGAGATGTGGTAAACCTTGAACAAAGAACTGATGCTTCAGAACGCCAGATCATGATAGTAGAAAATAGAGTCAATGACATGAAAATTGCCTTACAAGGCCTACAAGAGCAATATACCGAGATACAAACTAGACAAAAAAATGCTGAGAATCGGGCACGATGCAAGAATATCAGACTATACAGTATTCCTGAGGGATCTGAGGGACAAGATATAACATAATTTGTAAGTACTTTGTTAAAAACAGCCCTAGAGTTGCCCGAAGACCACAGTTGGAAATGGAAAGAGTTCACCGGGCGTTGGGCCCTCGCTCTACAGATCCGAATGCCAGACCCCAGTTTATTGTTGCCCGGTTCCTTAGTTTTCCAGTTAAAGAGAAAGTCCTCACTAGTGCATGGCGTAGAGGAAAGTATTTTACCAGCAAATTAATATTTATCTTGATAACGACTATGCCCCAATGACAATGAGAAACCCAAGGGCATACTCAGACATTCTTCCAGTCTTAAAGGCAGCAAATATTAAATTCACAATGCCCTACCCTGCATCACTGGTGGTATAGCTTTCCACGGGATGAAAGGAGTTTCAATCAGAGAAGATGCCAGAGAGGAACTTCAAAACAACGAGTTGCAGTTTAAGATGAGGCCAGAGCAGAGAATACCAGCAAGGGATCCACCTCAATGGCAAATAGTGTCAGCTTCTGGAAATCTGTGGAGGGGATCTTCTTAGAAACCCACATCTTTGTCTACTCACCTGGCTGAATTTTGTCACCCAGCTCATGGCAGAATGGTAGGATCTATCCTTTTATGGCAGCCACATATAGTGAGCCTTATAATAGGGCTTGCTGTCTGGCCCCTGTAGGCCTAAGGACCTGGGTTTTTCTTTGAGAATCAGCCTGTGGACAGATTACAGAGACTCACTTCATCTCCTAAACTGGGGAACTATACTTCTTCTTGCTCCCAGCTCTCACAAGGAGGGGATCCGGACTTGAGCATTGTAACATCTTCGGTTTAAAAACAGATTTATATTGTTCCATTATGTACTTTTCCTTTTTTTATTTATTTTTACTTTTCCATAGCTGTTGGAACAGACTGTCTCTTTCTTGTATCTCAAAATAATAAGAACAAACATCTGACAATATATCTGGATCACACCACTTGCATAAAATAACTCTGCTTAATAGAAGGTTTTGTTATAGAACAGAGTTAAAAGGGTAATACCATACAACTTAATAGTCAAAAGAAAGAGGAAAGCAAACAATCCATCAAGATAGGAAACTCACATTTTGATAGAATACTAGGGCTATGGATTTATTTTTTTCTGCCAAGGTGGATATTTTATTTGATTGATTTTTATTTCTCAAAAAGGGTGAAAGATTACCCCTTGGGGCCCTGGAGCTTAATACCCTCAGATTTCAACCAGTGCCTCCGGTGATGTTATAGAAAGCACATCAAAGGAGAACACAAGAGATCTCCTCTACCTTGGAAGCAATCTTTTTTTTTTTCGGTTATTATTGATATTTTCAGATTAGAACTCACAAGACAGACAGTCTTTGTTCAATGGGTCTTACTGGTTGTTATGACCCTAATTGTTTACTAAGAGCTCAGTTGGCTACAATAATAATCATGGTGAATTTGAAATATCAGAAAAAATAGTTTTATATTGTTTATAAGATTTATATGAGAAAACAGCAGGATTGTATATACTTGAAATAGAGTCAGACTAACAATATCAAGGGAAATGGCAGTGGATGGAGGAGGAGAGGGGGTGCAGGGAAAATACAAAGAGAGCTCCATAGATCTTTTGACTTTTGGGGTGCTATAGCAAATGTATGGGAGGGAGACACTGTGAATCTAGAGGATGAGAGAAATATTTGGGTTATTCAAGGGAACTTAACCATTAATATATAATTAAATGATGGTGATTAACACAGTACAATTATTGTCTCTTAACATTAATGGGCATAACAACCCGTTAAGCGATCACGCCTTTTTCAATATGTAAAGAAGCAAGTGTGTAAAATAATTTATCTGTGAGAAACTAATTTAATAGAGAAGGAACATTTGAAATTGGCATGGGGGGAGATGATATAGAGTAATTCACATCATCATAGCCTAAGGGAAAACGCAGAGGGTTAGCAATATTAGTTCTCTCTACTACTCAATTTCATCTGGAGTCGCAGTGTGTCGACCCACAAGGGTCCTTTGTTATATTAAGGGACTTTTTATATGGAAAACAAGTTACATTAGTAAATGTCTATTTCCCACCGCAGATGGTTCCCATGCAATTTAAACGATTCTTTAACAAACTTTTGGAAAATATGCAGGGCTGCCTAATCATGGGGGGAGATATTAATGTAACTTTGGCACCCCACTTGGACTCCTCTACCCCCTCACAATATCAGATCTCACAATCCCACAGACTTTTCCATTCTCAGCAAACCTCTCTGGGTTTAATCAATGTCTGGATACACTTTTACCCCACTGCTAGAGCATATACTTTCCATTCCCCAAGGTATAATATCCATTCTGGATTGGACTATTTTTTCATTTCAAAAGAACATTTAGATTGGTTACAGGACTTAACAATAGGACTCAGATTCCTCTCAGACCACTCTCCCCTGTTTTTGAAATTAGATTTTAAAATATCGAAGAAGACCACAGGGTGATGCCGCAATACCTCATTTCTTAAAGACTTAGGGCCAGATATTCAAAACTTTGCGCCGGGCAAAAACTGTTTGGGCAGGTTTAGCGCGGAATTAGCGCGGGTCTGCTATATTCAAAAGGCCAAATAGTGCGGGCAAACTGCATTAGCGCCAGGCAAAATTATAATGTATGCAAGGGGCAAACTGACATGAATACTGGAGCAATGCTATATTCAGCGACTAGCGCCGTGCTTAAGTGGTTTTGGCGTGACTTAGTACGGTTAATTTAGCGCGGGTACATTACCACCCAGAAAAGCTTGTCTTAACCCTGGGCAATCAGCTTTGTGCCACACTATGGCTTTGGCGGGTGTTTGCATGGGTTTAGCGGGTTTAACCCTAACAAATAAATATGACACATAGATAAAGCCAAACATAGAGGAAGATGTTGTTAACTGATGGCATCATAATGATGCCATCATCTGCCACCAGTCCCAGCCATGCCAGGCAGTAAGTGGTGACCCTGCCACCAGTGGACAGCATGGCAGTGTGGGCATACAGCACACACCTGTGGACCGCACTTCTTGGACACCAACAGATGCCAGCACACACATGCAGCACTGTGGGCATGGAGGATGTTGAGGGAGCATGTATGGGTGGCGAGGCTGTGCTACAGACCAGGTGTGGCCACAAGGCTGGGACACAGCATGCAGTGTACATGGGCCAGTATTGGGAATACCCCAACACCAGTGTGCCTTTCGGATAATATATGCCCCCCCGGACCACATACCACACAGCTGTACAACTGCCATAGCACACAAAGCCAGAAATGTACATGTCACTGTGAGCATCCCATACCACAGGTGCAGCATCTGTGGGTCACACAACAGCGTAACAGTAATGTCCAGTGTCAGTAAACACCCACAGGTTGGGCCTCTCACTGTGTATAGTGCAGTCATCATCACTGCCCTACACACCATAGGCATTGCTGTGTCCACACACTACTGGCCCCCTAGCTACTGTAGTTTCTGCTGTGCACTGTAGCATGACCTACTGTGTGACAGTTGCATGCAGCACCACCACCATCTGTGCCTATGCTTGTTGTCCCAGTACAGCTGCAGGCAGCAGCGCATGTGGAAGTAGTGTTCAGAACTGCATAATATTCCCGTTGCTCATGCAGCGCCAACACGCTTTCATGCTGGTTTAGCGCAGGGCTAAACAGTTAGCCCGGTGCAACCGTATGCAAATCAGGGCATAATGAGATGCTAGTCTGGATGTTTGCCCACAGACTACCTAAGTAGGCTCATTTGCATGTCACTTTTGAATATGGCAAAGTTTAGCGCCAGGCAAACGTGTTTGCACCGGGCTAACGGTTTAGCCCTGCGCTAAACTCGGGCAAACCTGTTAGCTCTGCACTAACAGTTCGGGGAATATTTTACAGTTTTGCACACTGTACTGTCACATATACTGCTGCCTGCAGCTGTACTGGGTCCACGCATTTGCTGGCACACACATTGGCCACATAATTCATCTCTACCTACCTTCACATCGCTGTGCACTGTGTTGCTGTTGTCATTTGCACTTCCTGGTTGCCATATTCAGAGCTGTCTTATTCCAGGGCTAAGTTTGCCCTGCACTCCCAGCCCAGTTTGCCCGGCCTCATTCCCATGCTATATTCAGAAGCTGTTTGCCCCGGGCTATTCCTTTTGAATATGGCTAGTTTTGTGCTCCGGGCTAAGTTTGCCTGCCGGGCAGTGCTAATTTAGCTCCGGGGCAAAGTTTTGAATATCTGGCCCCAAATGTTTAAAACAAAATTTAAGCCCAAGCTCTTTCAGGTGTTGTCTGAAAATTCTATCCTGAGATATCAGTATCTATTGTTTGGGACAAGTTGAAGGCAGTTATCCATGGGGAAATTGTGGTTTATGCTGCATATTAGAAAAAACAATGGGACAGTGGGTATGTAAAGCTTCATGTGGAACTACAGGAACTGCAACGTGCTTCCAATTTGGATACTGCCAAAGTTAGAACTCTGATTGATCAGAAAAAGGCAAAGATACAAAAAATTTAGATGAAAAAACTCAGCAGGCTTTGTTTTACCTTAAGTTCTATAGATATGAAGGACGCCATAAAGGGGCTAGAAATCTAGCTCAGAGGCTTAGAACCCAGAGAATTTCAACTTATATTACACAGCTCATGAACCTAAAACAGAACATTAGGGCTAGGAATGCATCCCAGATCCTGGAGGTATTTCAAAATAATTATGCACACTTATATGGAGCATCCCCAATAGTAAGAAACTCAGAATATGAACATTCGTTAAATTACTCTCATTATCTAAAATCTCGTAGGAGATGGTAAAGAAATTAAAAATTCCAATTAGGATAGAGGAACTTAAAAATGTAGTCTCAAACAGTAAAACCTTGAAAACACCAGGCCCAAATGGTCTCCCTGCTGAGTGATACAAAACATTTTTTAAACAACTCTCTCCCTCACTGGTAGCATCCTTCTGAGAAATTCAGGTGGGACGGACCCCCCCGTGGGCTTATATAAATATCTCCCCTATATTAAAACAGGATAAATTTCCCAATCTTACTACTTCTTATAGACCAATTTCCATTTTAAACATGGATTATAAATTATTTATGTCAATCTGGGCCTATAGGATTGAAAAAATGTTACCACACCTCATACATCCAGATCAATCTTGTTTTATCCGCTCTAGACAGACCAGAGAAAATATTCACGGAACAATACATTTGCTAGATCATATAAATCAGAGAGGGATACCTGCAGCATTTATCAGCCTAGATGCTGACAAAGCCTTTGATCATATTATATGGCCCTTCCTATGGAGAACCCTAACAGAATTTGGATTCCCAAAAGAGTTCACTCCCCTACTGCAATGAATATATGCCTCTCCCAAAGCTTATATAAAGGTAAATGAACAGTTGTCATCCTCAATTCCTCTGGGGAGGGGAACTAGACAGGGATGTCCCTTGTCACCCCTTCTTTTTGCTCTATACATAAAGCCCTTAGCAGAAGCTATAAGGAAACACCCACAAATCCAGGGGATCCCACTTGGGGGGAGGGAATACACATTTTCTCTATATGCGGATGACATCCTGTTAACACTCTTAGACCCAGACAATACTATTCCAGTTATATTAGATGTGATTAATATTTTTTCTGATATTTCCAGTTACAAAATAAACATTCAAAAGACAGAGATTTTATCCCTGAATTTTCCCCCTTCTCAAACATTGAAAGCAGTCCTGCCTTCCAGATGGAGAAATGATAAAATTAAATATCTTGGTGTGCACATACCTCAAAACCTAGACCATTTAGAACCATTGACCTCAGAAACAGAAATATTTATTGGGACCTGGTCTCACCTCTTATTACCCTTTTATTTATTTATTTATTAGAATTTGGGATAAATACCTTTGAGCCAATGGCTCTTTTACCAAGGTTCCATGTCAGTATTCAAAGAATAGAAGTACAGTTTGTGTGAGATTAGCAGGCAAGCAGTTTGAATGCAAAATTCAGTACAGGGTGTACATGGTCTAAAAGCTACAGGAATTATAAATAACTGTTAGCACAACACAATCAAGCATACATTTAAGAATGATGAGTCACAACAAATACTATTTACATGAAATAAAGCTGCCAGAAGGACATTGACAAAGGGAAAGGTAGTATGGAAAAACTGCGCTACTGCCAGTTGTGCCAGGTAGCGTAGGGAAGTGGAAGAGAGAGTGGATGTAGAGGGGTAACTGGGAGGGAGGTGCAAGGAGAGGTGGGAGGGAGGCAAGGATCAGGGAACAAGTTCAGTAGTGGGTGAGATGAGCAGATTGAAAAAGGGAGAGAGGAAGGGAGTAGAAGGAGGGTAAGAGAGGAAGGTTGTGGACCAGTGCTAGTGAGAGAGGCAGGGGTAGATATGGGGAGGGGGGAGGGTGGTGGCAGGCAGAGGTGGTGATAGTAGAGAGGTGCAAAAATAGAAGCAACTACCAGGGAGGTTAGGAGAAACAGTCACAGGTGGCTCTGGACACATCATTTGATGTAGCTTGTGTTTGAACGAGCAGACGGTGCCTATGTTTGTGAGTTCGTTGCCCAGGGAGTTAAACATCTTAGGGGCTCTACCTGCAAAAGACCGCAAGCCTTGGGCAGTGTGACAGCGGGGTACAGACAGAGAATAGTTGTCAGAGCTTCTTGTGTAATGGGAGTGGTTGGCTGGGCTTAAGAGAGACTGAACCCCAGGGGGCATGAGTCTCATCAATAACTTTTTTGCTAGTAGGCAGGTTTGGAAAGTAATCCTTCCCCGAAGTTGTAGCCAGTTTGTCTGTTCATAGAGGTCACAAGCATGTGTGTGGTGGGCAGCACCAGTAAGGAGTCTGCAGGCCCTATTCAGTACTGTAATGATTCACCACAGTGCTGTAAATGTGACTGGTCCATAGATAACAAGCCCATAATCAATGGTGGAGACAATAGAGCTGTGTATTTGTAGTTTAAAGGTGCCAGGTTTCAGGCAGTGTCTATGTTTATAGAGAAGGCTATACAGATATCTACAGATTTCGCAACTGAATTGATATGGCTGGAGAAGGACAGAGTAGGGTCCAGGGTTATACCAAGGTATTTGAAAGTCTGCATCTGGTCCAGGGTCACACCCGAGCTGTTTTTGATAGCCAACGATTGGTGTTTATGTTTGTTATGTATGCCATGGAACAGCATAGTCTTTGTTTTTTTTTGTAATTTAGCACTAGTTTCTTTGAGAGGAACCACGCCTCAACTTGCTTGAAATTTTCCTGCAGTTGTTTCTCCAAGAGGGAGGGGTCAGAGTTCTTAGAGAAAATAACTGCATCATCAGCATACAGAATAATGTTTTCATCACAGGCAGAAGGGAGTTTGCTTAAGGATACAGGCCATCTGTATGACAGTTTCCCTAAATTATTGTATTTTTTCAGACTTTGCCTTTCACTCCTGCCACATTTTATTTTGTGTCCTTTAATAGAACTATGTCTAGATTTGTCTAGGATGGAAAACAGCCAATGATAGGGTGGTCCTTACTGCAACAACCTATTGATAAAGGAGGTATGAACCTCCCAAATTCAAAGGAATATCATAGGGCAATGTTTTGTAAAACAGTAATGATCTGGCTAAATAATCAAATTGATACCACTTGGAAATATATTGAATTTGTATTAAATGACTTATTTGACATTCTCCCTATAGTGTTTGCCCCCTCTCCTCCCTACTAAACCTTAGAAATTTTACATTTGGTACCTGTAATACTTTAAAAATATGGTATGAGATCAGGACACTTCCAGGTTTGGAAGATGACTTCTACTATTTTAGATTGTTAATGAAAGAGAAGGATTTCATACCATCACTACTGGATCATATTTATATGGAATGGCATGGGAGAGGACTATCAATAATCTACCAATTTTTAGATACACATGGAGTGGTAATATTTAAGTGTTTCATCTTCCACATTCCCATCACTATAGATATTTACAGGTTAGAGCATTTCTTCTTCAGAAAAATCCACCTCAGTCTGCTCTTCCAAATCCACTCTCCCAGTTAACGGGACTTCTTCTCGATGCAATTCGAGGACAAAAAAAAAAACATTTCATAGGTCTTGTATTTAAGGCCCTTAGAGGAAACTGGTCTGAATCCACAAGGGACATTTTGAATTCCTGGAATCTAGCATTAAATACACAAATTTCATATGAGAAATGGCTAGAACCAATCACCTCTTTTATGAAGCTATCCCAAGCCCCATACTGGTTTGAATATATTTGGAAGTGTAGAATCTGATTTTTTAATATCACTGCTAAGCTTGTGAAATATTTACCAGTGAAATATGGTGCATGCTGCAGGGATTGTGGGGAGCCACTAGCAAATACATCCCATATCGTTTGGGCCTGCCCAATGGTTACTCAATGTTGGCAAGATATTATGGAAAGTTTAAGACAATTAATAGATAAAGACATAATTTTAACACAACAATTGATATTACTTTATGTAAGGGAGGATGGTACAATCCCACCAAGTAGGAGCAGGATATGCTTTTATTTGGCAGTAGCCAAGAAAGCCAGTACACACCTATGGCGATCCACTACAATTCCCACACTCTCCCTATGTCACACTGTGATGTCTGAAATCTATTTTCTGGAATGGACCATTGCTTTACGATTAGGAATGGCAAAACTAGTCAAACTTATATGGAGACCTTGGGTTTTTTACATTACCCCAATAGATAAGGCCTTTGCTCCTTAAACAGGCCAGAGATAGAAATGGTATAGTAGAAGCATATGAAATGCCCTGGACCTCTAAGTATACTTAACAGAGTCCTAAATCTGGATTAGACCATGTATTAAATCTAGTACATTGATGACTGTATATATTAATGATATTGTATGTCTACTACATACATATTCCTGCTGTAGTATGATGCAAAAATAAAGAATATAAAAAAAGTCACCCACCATTACAGTTTGCTAATAAATTCAAAGAGCTGCTTTTGTAATCATTTCACAAGTAATCACTATATCTAGTTTACAAATTAGGGAAACCAGTTTCATACATATTTTTATAACTATGTATAAGCAAGGTAGAGACAGCAAAAGGGGAAAAAAGAAAACATCAAATAAAGGCAAGAGCTGATTGCATAGTCAAATAGAAAATATGGAAATTGTAGGCAGAATCCTCGCTTCTAACTCTCTCTCTACACATCACAAATGGGATAGGGCCCAACCAACCCTGTAACAGCTCCATAGTGGCAAATTGAGTAGTGTCTAAATAATTTTCTCTTGTCTTTAATGGTCTTCTGTCCTGCTGCCTCAATCAAGCAAGACTACCTCCTCTGTCTGGGGCACTATCATGCCATTTCAA
Organism: Neoceratodus forsteri; assembly: GCA_016271365.2. Taxonomy (NCBI): domain Eukaryota; kingdom Metazoa; phylum Chordata; order Ceratodontiformes; family Ceratodontidae; genus Neoceratodus; species Neoceratodus forsteri. The sequence continues at coordinate 896,340,030 of CM028132.1, read as the reverse complement.
GGCATGGTCATCATAACTGTGATGGTATATATCCTTTCTAGAATTAACTTTTCTTTCAATTGTTTTTTTTTACTTTAAATTTCCTTTCCCAATTGCAAATGCAACATAATAGGGAGTGAGATAGAGGCTAAATATTTACTTTCTTGCATTCATAGATCTTTTTCCATCCTGTCATGGATTCCTCTCCTCCTTCAGGAAGCAAGCTATTACCATCTTCTCCACCAGATTGTTGATGCGGTTAGTATTGCAGACTCATGGTCTGACCTCCAACTCCTTCTCCAGCATCTCCACCACTGTGTATGGTTATATTATCATACGCCAAGGAATAGGATTTGTACCTGATTGACTAGTGCCCATTGGTAGAAGGCATTACTACTAATGGGCAGTAAGAAGTGTCAGTCTTGGTACCCAGTCACTGGTTCAGTAAATTATTGTGCCTACATTCTAGATCATTTTAATCTCCCACCACTTTGGTCTTCTGTAAATTGTCAGTAAACCCAAATCTAATTAAAGCAGTCATGAAGTCTGACATACTCCGACATACCAGAAACTTACTTCAGCATTCACTTTAGTGAAATGATTGAGAGTTTCTGTCATGCATATGATGAAGAAGTCAGTATATTTGGAAAAAGATGAAGAATCACCGCACAACTGCTGATGACCTAAGACTTCATGAGTGCAAATGGCAGCTGTGTCAGTGAAGCTGCTGTCTCTCAGGAAAATGATCACTCTCACATCGAGCTGTTGTGCCAGTATGAGGGATCCCAAAACAGAGTGACAAGTTATGTTAGGAAATATGAGTAAAATGTTGTAATGTGTGAAAGCGCACCAAAGAAAAATTAAAAGGTGTTCTATAACACCACATTTTCTGAAGGTGAAAGTGACAGAGCTGATGCTGCCATGTCTGCCATCGTAGGTGTGGGGAAAGTCACAGCCCACAGTGATGAACTGCCAATTACAAATGAACAGAATATGGAAAATTTAAAAAAAGACCCCAGTTGTAAAATTTAAAACAAATAATTTTGTTCCATTATCTTTATCACATATCTATAACACAATGTACAATACATTTTTTTTTTTTGCTATTCACCTTTTATTGAGAATTTTTGATTACAGGAATACATCCATCAGCACACAAGCAGAAGGGAAAAAAAACAACATCAGACATTGACATATAACTCATTCCAGATGTATTCCACCCCCCCATCCCCCACTACTCCCCAAGTTCTTCCTCCACCAACCACCCCCGAACCAGCACACATAAAGTCTAGCCTATTGACCATATTAATACAGTTGTCATACTTGATCCAGTAAGGAATATAGTAAGTATAGGGGACCCCAAATCCGGTTGAATTTGAGCAGATTGTTCTGAAGACTAGCTATAGTCCTTTCTGTTCTAAGGTTAGCAAGGAGTTCTTGTAACCACTCGCCATATGTGATATCTAATGTGTCTTTCCAATGCCTTAAAACCACTTTTTTAACAGCAGCGGATATCAGACAAATGTGATACCTCCTGTTACGGACACCAATAGCAGCAAAGTCCCCTAAGACGCATATCTCTGCCGTAAATAGGTTGTCCAGCCCGAGAAGAGGGTCTAGTTTGTGCTTAATTCTCTCCCATAGTGGAACTATTTTGGGGCAGTACCAGAAAATATGAAGTAGGTCCCCAATATCCTGTTGACATCTGTAACAGGTAGAGGAGGACACGATATCTAGTCTAGTTAATTTTGAAGGGGAGTAATAAATGTTATGCAATAATTTAAATTGCATTAGTCTAAGTCTGTCTTGCAACAGAAATTTATGGCACGCTTTCCAGATGCAAGCCCAATCGAAATTGTGTTCTGGAAGGAGCTGAGACCAGTACTGCTCCGGAGCAAGATTTCGGGGTTATATCCAACTAAGAAATATACTATACATGGCAGAAACTGCATGAGCTTTTCCCACCAGTGGCTCTAGTGTGCCACTGAAATCCGGAACTGTGACTGTAAGGGGGATCATGCCCAGTTTATTAATCAACAAATGGCGGCATTGAAAAACTTAACAACATTAACCTGCGGGATCTGAAATTTGTTCAAAATATCAGTTGATGTTAACCATTTACCCTCGAGCGATAGAAAGTCTTTGATCAATGCCTCCCCTAACAATGGTAGCCAGTTACCCCTAATGGGTTTGCCATCTATTAGGAGGCTGGGATTTCCTATTAGTGGTTGAGCTGGGTATTTATTATGACAATATTTTAAAAAGGTACATAGTTGTGAATGGGCTTTAATAGATATCTCAATAGGAGAGTTGCGAAGAGATGTGGGTAGAGAGTTTGGAGCACAGTACAACAGGGCCCTAGGTGTGAGCCCTGATTCTAATATACAAGATATCTCCACTGTTAACCATAAGGGGACATATTTACTAGTTTCATGATAATCAATTAATGTTAACCACCTGAGATATTTGTTAACATGACTGGCCCAATAGTACAGACCAATATGGGGAAGTCTCAGGCCACCAATCGATTTGGGAGCGACTAATTTATGGTACGCCAGTCTGGGTTTCTTATAACTCCAAATAAAGCCGGTAATTATGCCATGGACTTTTTTGAACCACTTTAGTGGGAGCCAAATATTCAACATGTTTATAGGATAGAACAGATGGGGAAAGACATTCATTTTTACTAAATTGATTTTTCCCCAGATTGACAATGGAAGCAGCGCCCATCTTTGAAGGTCAACCTCAATACCATTCAGTAATGAATCCAGATTTAACTGTACCATGCGAGTAGGGGATCTTGTTAAAGTAAAGCCTAAATATTTAATTGCATTTGCATTCCAGGCAAGCCCAAAGGAGGTAATATCATATGCATACGTCTTATAATTCAAAGGAAAAACCACTGTTTTTCCAGTACTGAGTTTATAATTAGCAACAGCACTAAACTTCTGGATAATTTCAAGTAGGGCAGGAAAGGAGGAAGACGGGTGAGAAATCTGCAGCAGTAGGTCATCAGCATAGGCAAGCACTTTAGAAGTGTGCCCCCATACCTGAATACCCTGTATCTCTTGTTTTTGTACAATCTGCCTGATAAGCGGTTCAATGTATAAATTAAAAAGGAGCGGGGATAGTGGGCAGCCTTGTCTGGTGCCAACAAAAAGTTTAAAGGGGTCCGAAATTGCACCATTACAATTAATTCTTGCGGATGGAAAACTATAAATAGACTTGACCCAAGCACAGAACTGTTGTGGAAAGCCGAAGGCGTCCATAACCATAGATAGGTAATTCCAATAAACCCTATCAAAGGCCTTCTCAGCGTCCAATGAAACCAATACCATGGGATGATCCATTTCCCTGGAGGATGAGAAGATATGTGCCAATGTCCTCAAATGATCAGTTGAGGATCTTCCCTTCATAAATCCCACCTGTTCAGCCCCTATGAGTCCTGAAAGAACCCCATTAATCCGATCTGCTAGTAGTTTGGTGAGGATTTTAATATCCTGATTAAGAAGTGAAATGGGTCTGTAACTAGACACTAATTCCGGGGGTTTGTCTGGCTTGGGCAGAAGTACAATTAAGGCCTCAAACAGGGAAACATCCGTAGCGGTTCCGCTTAAAAAACATTGAAACAATCTCAACAATGAAGGGATTAACTCTTTAGAGAAGATTTTGTAAATATTGGCGGAGAAACCATCAGGGCCTGGTGTTTTATCAGAGGGGAGAGACTTAATGACCCGGTCTATTTCACTCTCTGTGATAGGTACCATCAGCTGGGCCTGATTAAGCTCATGCAAGGAGGGCAGGTTCAGCCCACTTAAAAAAGAGCTAATCTTCCCTACAGATGGTGGGTCACTCATGGCTCCATAAATCCCTTCAAAGTACCTTCTGAATTCTCCCAGGATATCCTTAGGAGTAGTTTTAATAGAGCCGTCTTCCAAGGAACGAATGGCCGACACTAATCTGTTAGAATCTAATTGCTTTACCTGCCTAGCTAATATACGGCCAGCTTTTTCCTCTTGATCAGTATATACTGCTCCTGTTTTGATGATCGCCCACTCAATCTGCTCACCTAGGATCCTGAGATAGGAGTCATGTAACAGAGTTAGCTCCTGCCGATATTCATTTGATGATGAGGCAGAGAGTCCAGATTCTTTTTCTCGAATCTGGGCGAGTAAATCCGAGATACATTTCAGCTTCTCTTTCTTTCTCCGGGAAGCAAGCCCTATCAGAGTCCCATGCAAGCAGGCCTTGGTGCCCCACTCCATATCTGGCCGAATGGTAGAATTATGATTGAAGGAGATGAATTCCATTATCTGAGAGGATATAAGTTTAACCATTTTGGGGTCCTTTAATAACTGGTTATTAATTTTCCATCTACTCCCTAATTTAGGCAGAGATGAGAAAGCGAGTAAACATGTTACTACTGCATGGTCCGACGGTGGCCCGGAGGATATTCCCGCATTCAAAACGCCCGGTAAGAGAGTATTTGAGATGAGGACATAATCAATTCTGGACATGGTAGTATGTACCTGTGAGGTAAAAGTAAATTCGAGGGCATTCGGGTGGAGGATCCTCCACACATCATAGAGGCCCAATTGGTCCATCATCTCCCTAACTGCTTTTTGGGCAGGAGATAATCCCTTTCTAACAAAACCTGATCTATCAGTAGCCAGATCCATTACCAAATTTAAATCCCCTCCTATTACAATAGGTAAATTAAGATTAGGTGAGAGTACTTCCATAATCTGAACAAAAAATCCTGGGGTGTCAACATTGGGGCCATAGATTGATCCCAGGACAATCTCCAATGTGTGTAATGTGCCCCTAATAAAAATGTATCTCCCTAGGTTATCTTGAAAAATTTGAGTCGGTTTAAAAGGAACTGACCTACGAATCATGACCATCACCCCTCTGCTTTGGGTAGTACCTTCCGAGGCGAAAACCTGGCTTATTTGGAGCCTCCTTAATTGGTTGCTCTCACTATTAAGTAGATGGGTCTCCTGCAGAAATATCACATCAGCTTTCACATATCCTAGGTGTTTTAAGATCTTATATTGCTTCAATTTACGGCGAAGACCATTAACATTCCAACTCACAAAGTTAATATTCCTAGCCATTGTTTAGAGAATAAGAGGCTTTAAAATAACTAAAATCTTTATAACCAATCCCATCTTCATTTGCCTGAACTGCTACATGTGCTGTGCAACCCCCCTAATTTCAGACTTCCCAAAACCAAAAAACCCCATACAACCATAACTAGCCCATAAACCCCTATTCCCCTCCACCCTCATCCCTCCTGATCTATCAATGAGCATGCCTGCAGTATACCGAGTTTACCACTTCCATCCCTTTCCACCCAACCTTCCAAAGTCAGCTATACACACCTCCTATTATCCTGAGTCATGGGAAAATACTACACATTAATCACTATTATCTATAAAATGTTTCTGTTGAAATAACACTTAATAAAGGAGGGGGAAGGAGAGATTCCCACTGAAATTGCCCTCGTTCATCAGCATATACAAAGCCCCAAATGACAGCTTTTAACAACTTTAACAACACTACTAAGTTTTTAGAACTCGGCTCACGCATTAACAGAACCATATTTCTATTGCTTGCAAGGAATCGTTTCCCAATGTTGCCAAACTTAAAAAAGCCCCCAAAGAGCAGCACTACTTAAACAAATGGCTTTGCATCCTGCCAGAGAAGCGGGATATAAAAGTGGACTTTCATCGTGTTCCTTGAACTCGATATTAAAATAACAGATTCAGTACAGTGTCTTGAACAGCGATCGAGATCATCTAAAGGTCTCTGTCTCCACCTAGTGGTAGAAAATTGTGTCACTTCTCCATTACAGCAGCCGCATAAATTAGCAACTCAGGAGTCTCTTTTATTGAGATTCAGTATGCCCTGCCAAAATTAGAAAAGGCGAAAAGCAGGCAAACTTTGAAGCCAGGAGACTGTCCATCGGTAAGCAAGGGGGGGAGATACTTTGACCAAAACCAACCGGTTTCCCCCATGCGAGTAAAAGTAAGAGTGAAAATAAGAGTCAAACATGGGTAAGGGTCCAGAAGAGCGCTATTTGTTGGGAGCTTGAACCAGCATCCTGCCAATTATTTTATAGAGCACGATATACACTGAAACACCTTTTAACAGACCTAATCCTGCCTCATTGTAGAGGTATACTGAGGGACTTCGGCTTCAGCATAGTTCAGGGTGTTTTAAACAAATTAGGAAAGGCAAGTTGAAGGGCTTCAGAGGCGGATTCATAGCTCTCATATCCGCACCAAGATCCAGCTACCAGCACCTGAAAACGAGCAGGATAGCCCATCCTGAACCTAATATCAGCTGCAATTAGTTTGGTGATAATCGGGTGATAGGTCGCTCTTTTCTGCCGTATGGATAGTGGCAGATCTTGCACCACTCTCAGTGTGGCACCCTCCCATCTTAATTCCTTTAATTCTTTTATTTTTAATAAGAAATGCTGGCGTTCCAGATAATTTAAAAAGCGGAGAATGAAGGTGCGTGGAGGGGCTCCAGCTGGAGGTGATGCTCTTAGGGCTCGATGGGCTCTTTCTATTGTATAGGCATGCCCAAAGGGTGAGGGACCGGCAATCTTTTCCACTAGTCTTTGAGCAAACTTAATGGGATCACCCCCTTCCTCCTTCTCTGGTAAGCCAATGATTACAACGTTGTTTCGACAGCTACGACCTTCCAGGTCCTCGACCTTGCCTTCTAATTTAGAGATATGCTGTCTCATGACAGCAAAATCCGGCTCTATTTTCTCGTTCCTTCACTCCACTGATCGTATACGGGCTTCATTGTCCATAGTTCATAGCGTTAAATCCTCCAGGGCGCGCGTAATACTTTTAATTTCTCCCTCAAGCTCTTTCATTTCAACCTTGAAGGTTGAAATTCCTTAAGAAACTGGCTAAGGTAGGTGGTTCAGAGTGATGGGGTGTCCGTGGGCCGGAGCTTGGGCTTAGTGTGTGGCTGAGGCCCTAGATTCTTTTGGGGCCTTCTCCGGAGTAACCAGTGGTGTGTGCCTTGGCAGGGCTTTCCTCATTTCCACTTCCATCAGATGCGACCAGTCAGGAGAAGTCTTCACGATAAACACAGGTAGAGTAGTAGAGATGTCTGAAATTGCTGAAAATTACTTTATAAGACGTAAATGTTGGTCGGGTGGTCGGAGCTCCAGGAAGAAGCAGCTAACTCTCGCTCTGCATCATGTGACCCTTCTTCACAATGTACAATACATGATAAACCTTGTTTTGCTGCCCCCCCACGCAGATTGGTACTATTTTCTTCAACGTAACAATACATAACCCTAATTAAACATATTTTAAATTGAAAAATAATATTTTTCTGTCTGTGAATTTAATTTATTTGTAAATGCCACATGATAAGTGCAATGAGGCATGACAAGATGTGGGTTGTAGTGTGATCACCACACTTCCAGGTGCAATAAGATACTTGGTCTGCTGCCTCATACCTCATCACACCCCTGGGTGTGCAGTGATCACACTACTAACCCACACATAGAAACACAGAAACATAGAATTTAATAGCAGATAAGAAATGCTTGGCCCACCCAATTTGTCTGTTTTTCCCTACCTACTGTATCACCACAGACCCTACCTGATCTCTGGCTCATCCCCCCCCCCTTTGTCTTATAATTAAGGTTCTCTTATGCCCATACCATGCTTTCTTGAACCCCGTTACAGTTTTTGCCACCACCACCTTTGCTGGGAGGCAGTTCCAAGCATCCACCACCCTCTCCATGAAGAAGTACTTCCTCACATGTCCCAGGAGTCTACCCCCATCCAGCTTCACAGCATGATCTCTTGTCCTTGAATATCTTTTTTCTGAAAAATGCTTCCCTCTTGAACTTTATTTATACCTGTGAGGTATTTGAAACTTTCTATCATATTCTTTCCTTTCCCCCCTGTTCATGCAGCCTTTACATATTGAGGCCCTTCAGTCTTTCCTCATAGGGCTTTTGATGCAGACCCTGAACCATTCTGGTTACCCTCCTCTGGACCACCTCCACTCTTTCTTTGTCCTTCCAGAGATGAGGTCTCAAGAACTGGGCACAGTACTCCAGGTGAGGTCTCACCAGTGATCTATACAAGGGTAACACCACCTCCCTCTTTCTGCTGGTGATACCCCTCCCTATGCACCCCATCATCCCACTAGCTCTAATGACTGCCTTATCACACTGCCTAGCCACCTTTAGATAATCAGATATGATAACCGCCATGTCTCTTTCCTGTTTGGTGGTTGTCAATATCTCTCCTCCCAATTTGTATTCTGTCCCTGAGGTTTTCCATGCCTTAGGTGCATGATTTTGCACTTTTTTTGCATTGAAGCCCAGTTACTATACCCTTGACCACTTTGTAACTTTTTCAGATCCCTCTCATTTTTCCACCACCACCCCCCTCCTTGGAGTGTCTACCCTGTTGCAGATTTTAGTGTCATTCTGAAACAGGCAGAGCTCCCCATCCAGCCTCTCTGCAATGTCACTAAGAAAGATAGTAAAAAGGACTGGTCCATGTAAAGAGCCCTGTGGTACCTCATTGGTCACCCTCCCTTCATTGGAGTGAACTCCATTTATGACCACCCTCTGTCTCCTATCCCATAGTCAATTTCTTACCAAGTTTGCCACCTATGGTCTGACTCCTAGTCTACTCAGCTTGGTAACTAATCTCCTACATAGAACGGTGTTGAAGGCCTTGGTAAAATCCAGATAGTCCACATCCACCACTCCTCCCTGATCCAATTGCCTGGACAGCCAGTCAAAGAAATGTATTAGATTCCTTTGACAAGACCTCCCCCATGTGAATCCATGTTGTCTCTGGACCTGTAAGTGACCAGATTCAAGGTATTGCACAATCCTTTCCTTCAGTAGTGATTTCAATAATTTCTCCACCACCTAAGTCAGGCTGATTGGCCTGTAGTTGCCAGCCTCCACCCTACAACCACGTTTGTGAATCGGAACTATATCTGCCCTCCTCCAGTCCCTCAGAACCACTCCCATCTCCAGTGAGAGGTTGAACAGGACTGTCAGAGGTGCAGCCAGCACCTCCCTGACGTTCCTCAGTATCAGTGGATGGACCCCGTCTGGCCCCATTGCCTTATCCACTTTCAGATTTGTGAGTTCTTTCTGGACTATATTCTCTGTAAATGGACTAATATCCACCTCCCATCCTTTGAGGCTTCTGTCACTTTTCTGTGGTCCCTTGCTTTCCCCTTCTTCTGTGAATACTGAACTGTGAACACTGAACAAAAGTATTTGTTAAAGATATCTGCTTTTCTTGGTCCCCCTCCACCTAATCCCCCCCTTCCTTCCCTAGTGTTATAATCCCTCCCCTGATCTTTCTCTTTTTGCTTACATACCTAAAACACATCTTGCCTCCTGTATTTACTTCCTGGGCTATCCCTTGTCATCCCAGCCACCTCCTTAGAGAACCATAGTGGTCTAATTTTCCTCTTACCTTTACTTGCTAGCCTGAGGCAGAGGTTTATTGCCTTCTCTATGCTCCCTTTTAGTTTCATCCACAGTTCCTCCACTCCACCCAAGTCCCTCCCCCTGCCACAGCATCCCTGAGGCATTCCATTATCCTTTTAAAATTGACCCTCCTGAAATCCAGGACACTTGTCCTTGTATGATTGAGTTTTGCTCCAGTACTTGAATTGAACTACATTGTATGGTCCCCAGGTGGCCACACAGCATAACATCAGCAACACTGTCCCTGTTAGTACAATGTCCAGTACTGCCCCCTGCCAAGTGGGGTCCCTAACTAGTTGCCTGAGGAATGGTCTTGGCAAGGAGTCCAGGATGTCCCTGCTCCTAGTTGAAGCTGCAGCCAGAATGCTCCAATCTACACAGATTGAAGTCCCCCACCACCAACACCTCCCCCTTAATTGCTCTTTTGGATAGCTTCCCCCAGAACCTTATCCAACCCCCCACCCATGCTGGAGGTCTGTAGATCATGCCAGTGTGAATAGTGGATGCATTCCTTGTCTGCAGGGTGACTCACAGTACTTCTGCCCCTCCCTCAAATCTCTGTACCTCAGTTGCATTTTATGCTATCTCTCTGAGTAAGCAATAATACCTGACAGGGTGGGTGGTATTGGGCAATACCGGCCTGCCCGGAGCGTAATGCAGCAGAGGGCCTTATAGCCCCTGGAAGGTCCGGTATAGCATAATACCGCCCACCATGGAGGGTATTATTGCGCTTAGAAAATGGGCACTGTAAAAAAATAAGTTTAAGAAAAAATTTTAATGAAAAATTGGTTTAAAGTAAGTTTTGTAATAAAATAGTTCCTCTGCCTGCTTTAGAATGATTTTTTTTTTAGCTAGGGACTTTTGTCCTACTGAAAAGTGTAAATGGTTGCTGATTTGAGCCTGCTGCACTGCAGAGGTGAGAATGAGGGACTAATTTCAAATTTAAAAGCAACACTTTGAGACTGCAGAAGGTGCAGAAAGCAGATTGAAAACCACATAAGGCTACTTTTGTTTTGGTACTAGATCCGCTAAACTGCCTCCTTCTGTAAGTTGTTGTCCTTCTTACCTCCTGAAACACAGGAACAGATATGTTGATTCTACATGTTTCTCTGCAGTTTCCATCCCTCTGGGCTATGCTTTGTGTTTTTTGTTTTTTTTTATGTCCTCGGAGCTCCGGTACCGAGCTCTTCCCCCCCCACAGGTGCAGTTCAAACTGATAGCCATGCACGCAAAAAGCATAAAAGCTGCAGGACCTTATAAGAATAATGGCTTTTTTCCCCCATTCGTGGTACCTTCTTCCGTAAGTACAATAAAAATAATACTTAGTGTCACTCTGACACTTGGACTGCTTTGTGTTCATTAAGGTGGTGTTTTTTTTTTTTACTTTGGGCATCAGTCGTGAATGCTGAGCACTGTTGCTGACTCGGGAAGCAGACTCGCAGTCTGTGACTTTGGTTTCTTTTTAAAATGAAATTAAACAAATCTCTTGGCAGCAGGGGTTATGTGGTACTGACAATGGGAGAAAAGCTGGGGAGCGGTGCTGGCGGGCGGGCAGCCAAGGAAGAGAGAGTCTGCTAACTGTGGTGCTGTTACTATGTGTGAGTGGAGCAGTCATTTCTTCATTTTCCATGCAGCAGATGGACATTCATCTGCGGTATGGAAAATAAAGAAAGTACCGCTGTTCTCATACATAGTGAGCTGCTGGAGATAGCGCACTCACTGTCTCTCTCAGCTGATTTAGTCGTGACTGTTTATTTTGTTGAATTGCTGCCTTATTTTAATGTGTGCCTACAATTTTTTTTACATTTATTTTACATTGGGGGTGTTGGCTGGCTGCAAAGTCACCCACCAAGCAAGAGAAAAAAATGTCAGCATGTCAGATTTGAACGTTCTGACCTCTGGATTTCAGAGATTGGGTCAGTTGGGACCGGCACTTTCTCAGACCCAGGCTCTGTTATCTGATAGATACCTACCTTGCCAGGGCTATCAGCCAATCAGAGCCCGAGAATTTCTATGCCCATTTTCTAATAAAGAGTAACTCCTCCTCCTCCTTTTTCCCCCACCTGTCCGTCCTGAACAACATGTCTTGTCTTATGCCTTACAAAGCCAACCCATCCTCAGTATCCTGCATAAATAAAGTTAATCAACCTGATGCTGATTCCTGATTCTATATTGACAAACAGCTGAAAAATGCCTGTCATAAATAAAAAATATTTAAGAATTTAAAAACAAAAATAAAAAGGATACCTACCTTCCCGTATAGGAAATATTGCTAAATTAAATAACTGGATCCAAGCCAGACCCATGCAGCAACAGAATGTCATCACTGTAGTAATAAATACCTGAAAACAGACAAATGGGAACAATCAGTGGTTAGAAATATACTGTCTCCACATACCCTCAAGGGCAAAAAGTAAAACATTGAAAAATGAATACTAACCTTTGGTGGTAGGACACACAGTGATACTTGAAGATCATCATCTGGATCTGCAACACAAACAGGCATTATAATTTCCTGAGAAAATGTCCAGAATTCCAAAATGTTCATCAGGACAGGTTCTGTGGTAGGAGACTTGAACAACATAGAAGCAGCATATTAATTCAGTTTGCCTATCTAATTTGTTTCCTTGTGTCAAATGTTCTAAACAGGAGTATTTATTAGACTGAGAATTTCTTGGCAGTAAGGTTCATCCCCTAAAGTGCATTACAAGAATTGTGGTGGTGGGACAGACACAGTATTGTAGCATGAAGTAGCCTAACGTATTTATTCTGGCAGTTGAGAAAAATTGTGGGAGCACAGCAATTATGCATATTGAGCTAATATTTTTTGGTCGGCAATTAAGGACCACATGATGCACCTAACCTGCTCAGTTTGTTACTGCATATACTGCCACCACAGACCATATGTGATCTTTGACTACCCCTCTGCTTTCCTCCAAAGATTCTTTTGTGCCTATCCCATGCCGACTTGAAGCCCACCAATATTTTTGCACCCACCATCTTGGCTGGTAAACTGTTCCAAGCATCCACCACTCTTTCTGTGAAGATATACTTCCATACATCCCTCCGAACCCCCCCTCTTTCCAGTTTCATTGCAAGCCCTATTGTCTTGGTGATCATTCTCTTCATAAAAATATTCCCTATGTAAGGTACTTGTAAGTCTCTATCATGTCTCCCCTCTCTATAGTCTCTTCTAAAGTATACATATTGTGATCCCTCAGCCCATCCACATAAGACTTTTGATGCAACCCCTATACCATTTTAGTTGCCCTCCTTTAGACAGCCTATACCCTGTCTATGTCTTTCCTGAGATGCGGTCTCCAGAACTGGACACTGAATGCCAGGTGGGGTTTCACAAATGATCAATAGAGTTGCAACACCACCCCTCTCCATTTGCTGTTGTTTCCCCTCTCTTTGGACCCCAACATTCTGCTGGCCCTGCCTACTGCCTTGTCACACTGCCCCACCACCATGATGTCATCAGATATGATAATCACATGGTCTATTTCCTCTTTTGTGAACATTTTCCCTAAAGTGCATTTCCCCTAAAGTATATGACATGAACTGTGGTAGAGAGACAGACACACAGGAAGGCAGCATGCAGCAGCCTGATGAATTTATTCTGGTACTTAAGAAAAATTCAGAGGCACAGAATTTATAAATATGGTGCAACAAAACAGGCTGCAACATGGTGCTTGTGGGCATGAGGTAGATGCAAACTGACAAATCCACCAAAGTGGGATTCTCTGAACTCTCCCAGAGGAAGAAATTCTAAGCACCATTAGATCAAGCCAGGGCTGGTCTAAGGGTACTTAGAAATATCTCCAATTCAACCCCCCCCCCAAGGGTAGTGATGTTAATATAAGTATTTAATTTGATATTTACTTATGTGAGTGTGTTGCTTGCAGGTGACATTAACTGAGATTTTGTACAACACAGAAAGTTTCTTTTTTGTATGTGCTTTATGTTTTAAACAGTTTTTCATGTATTACATATGTTTTTGATTGGTAATTAGATATCATGTATGTGACATAATTAATGCTGTATGAAATACATGATGTATTCAGTGTATTTAAATGTGATGCTGTAGTTTGTGACTCAAGCCCCCATGAGGAATAGGGTTGTCCCCTCAAGGTACTGTGGAATTCATCCATATGTGGAAGCATCAATAAATGACTTTTTGTTTAGCCTAGTGTGTGACCCTGCATTCTGTGTTGTTTCTGGTCATTTTTTGCTACCTTGTAGCAGCTCCAGGTTCTGTCAGTAGTGCACCAGATAGTGTTTTTTAGTGCCCCATCACCCCACTCCCCCCATCCCCAAATGAAGCCGATGACTGGCATAGCCCACTGGTCACCATCACAGCCTGCCACCAACTGAGCTGTCATTGAGTGCTGTCTTGTATTAAATATGCTCCCCACAACCCCACACAGAATGGAGGCAGGCATTCAGCAATGGGAGCTTGATGACCAGCAGACTGTTCCAGGCAGAATCCAAGGGTTCCTTCATGAATGTGTGCACGGCCCTCTCAATGTGCACACTTACGATGCGCAACAATCAATAAGCAGCACTTGAGCTGCTGCACCACTGATACCCTACAATATGGATCGGCCTTGGCAAATTCAGCATGGTGCCTCCACTTACGTCTCTTTAGATTGTTTCCAAATTTGGTATCTGTTCTCCAGAAGGCATTGATGCCAGAAAGCCTCCCTGGTAAACAATCCTCCTGGTTCTGCAGGCTTTCCTTCTCTGTGCCCCATGGGCTGGATTCCATTATGCTGTATCCGTTTGCTTCCAACATGGCTGTACATGTCCTGTGATCAATGACACAAATCCCAGGGCCACTGGGTCTGAATTTGGGAGAGAGGGAGTTTTATGCTAATTTCCAGGTCTATAACCTATGTTTTGGGTACAGGTCTAGAACCTATGCTTTGGGTAATTCCCCACCACATCAGAACTTGGACCTACCCAGGAACTCAGCAATAACAAATCTAGCAACTGATCTTAAGGGACCCTGGTACAGGTGCTTCCTGCCTATTCAGGTCATTGGAAGTGTGGCATGGACAGGCCCCTTCAGACCTGCCTAACAGTACAGAATGTGCATGATCGGACTGGACCTCTAATGGACTCACAACATTATATCCTTTTTCTTGATTATATGCATAAGATACAGTGACTATATTAATTGCACAGTGGTATTAATTGCACAGTGGTATACTTATTATTTAATTACTTTGTATTTATTTGTTTTACCAGCACATTAGACATTAGAAAAGTTCATTTCATTCTTCTTCAGAGACAAGCTTTTACAACATACAGCACACAATACAAAATTCACATAAGAGCATATAAAATATTAATACAAGTTAAACAGCAGAATGCAAACATATGAAACTATAATTATGGTATAGCATAAACCAAGCTCTTGCCATCTATAAATATTCTTTCAAATAGAATACATCAATATACTTAGAAACTCAGAGGCATACTGATCCAGGCTAATGACTCATGAACTTATTAAGGGCTTAAAAGCATAGACATAGTTTCACAAAAACACATCAGACAGAGCAACCTTTGAACTTCTGTGAGTCCCCTCAAACTTTCAGTAAGGCACAAACCGCTCATATCAAGCTGATATTGCTCAGATTCTTCTCCCACAGTGTGCCATTTAGATCCCTCTTTTATAAGCAAACCTACATTTAGGTGAGCATAAGGATATCAACTTATGCCCTTGTAGACATCAGCCTCATCTGTGTATATTAGTCAGACATTATCTGGCATTGGTAATCCATTGATGCCTGAACCATTTATAGGGTAGCCCATATAGGGGACACACACACTGAGTCTCTGAAGGACAATAATATGGATTCATCACAGCTTCCCAAAGCATAAAGTGTCAAATTAGATAACTGAGAACAAATCATTATATAAATCCTTGATTTTTAACAGAGTTCCTAGAATCAGTTTCAAGTACCAATTGTTGCTCATCCTTTTAACCAATTTATATATTTCTGTGAAAGTGCACCTTCAATCTTCATAATCTTTACCACAGCTGTATTTACATGCTGCAAACATTTGTTCCATTTTGTTAAAACTGTAACAGTGTTCATGACTAGCAAATCATTTAACAAAACTTCCTTTTGATCTTATTTTTACCCTAATTGCTTTATTTTACATCCTTATTATGATCTATGCCTAAAATATACCCTTATGTAACTATTACTGTGCTACCCAATGTATATCTTGTTTTGCTCCTGTACACCTATATTATGTCTGTGCATTTCTGCATATTGTAACCAATGTCCTGTGCTCTCCCGGGTCGTGCCTGAAAATAGGCAGGTCTGTTGCCTAGCGCACTTACCCGGTTACCAAAAGCTAATAAATAAATAATAAATAAAACAGCATAGCTATTCACTGACTGAATTCCCTTATAATCTTAATATATCTAGCTAAACATGTTAATAAAAAGCTGCAAATTATAAACTATCACTATGCACTTCAAACAATAGTAGCATCTTTCCAGCTCTTAGATTTCTTCTAACAGAGTCACATAATATTTTTAGATTGGAGGAGAGTTTTGGGGACTTCCCATTATCCAGTTCAAAACTTAACTCCATACCAGGACTCCCTTGAATTGGCAAATGTTTTAACCTGAAGAAAGTGTTTAATGGGTTTTTATTTCCATCAAATTATTACATAGAATTTCAAGCAAATAAGTTGGGAAAATACCCTCATTTTTATGAGAGCAAAGCAAGAAATAGCATGTTGGAGAAATTAGGTCTTTTCCCAAAACTTAACCAGGGACTGGCGTACCTGCAACTGATACAACATGCTTAACTTTTAAATCCATTTTGCTCAATCCATTACCACTCCATTTGCATTTTCCAGGAAAAAATGCTCAGTTGAGTGATGTTCATTTTCAAGAAGGTCCTGGCTAGGACAGCAAACAACAACAACAAAAAAAAACATCAGATACATACAGCATATTGCATACAGTATACAGAGAGTTGATTGAAATAATACAGTGAAAATAAATAGTAATACCTCAGATATACATAGGACATATGCAGCGAGGTAATTTATTTTCAGCACTAAAGAGGCATGCCTAACTCAGACTCTTGTGCCCCACCCAACAGACCTCAAGTGGCTGGAGAGAACAGCATGCCAACCACTCACAGTAAGCAGATCCTTAGCACAGACACAGCTGTAGGGGTGGGGAACCTCACTGCCCATCCATCCTCCCTCCATAGGTTGGCCTGCTCCATGAGGTCAGTGATACTCATAGCCAAAGAAGTGTCAACTGGGCAGGGCCAGAGGGTGGGGGATGGAATAAGGATATGCTCTGCAATTTAGATTATCAGAGCAAGTGACACCAGTGTTGTCTGCAGAGTAGAGTTCTGTACCACCACCCACACCATAGGACTGGATGGTGCCAGGTAACAGGGGATGCAATACCAGTCCCCTAAGGGGGACCACCTTTAGCAACAGGAAGCACAGAGACTTAACACTGACACAGCATGCCCTGTTGATGGGGCAAAAATCCATCCACCATCTCTCCAAGCTGCAGAATCTGAACAACTCCAAGAGGAACAATGAGACAATTACAGTCAGAGGAGGAGGAGGAGATGGTGGGCCCTGACAGGCAGAGCACCAGATCTGACTTAGCAGCTTCCATAATGCCTCCTTCCATGTCCCTGCAGCCAACGCCTCCCAGTGTCAAGTTTCTTACGCAGCTGAATGGAGCAGAAGGGATAGACAGTGGTACTGATCCCTGGATGGCACTTAGTGAAGAAAGCTAATGGGATAAAGGATGAGCAGTGCAATGTCTTCATGCATCACATGTTTACCTTGGCAACAATGCTATATAGTTGGGAGGTGCAGATCCTGGACATCTGCCCCCAGCAGGCTAGCTGTAGGAGGAGGTGTATGAGTCTGTGAAGCAGTGTCAGTGGCTCAGTAGGTAGCACACTTGCCTCTGAGGCTGGGAGAATATCAGCATCTCAAGGTTTTACATTTTAGAAATCACCAGTCTAGGGTGTGAAATACATCAGGTGTTTGCTCATGGGAACTATTGCCATTACACTTCTACATTTACTGAGATGTAAAAGACAACAAAAGAATAAGCACAAGTAAATTAGTATTTCTAGCTTGTCTTTCTCCTTGTCAGTTCTGGATGCTGACTCAGATTTGCAGAGTTACTGTTTTTTACCTCCCTTTTGATGAACCACAAAATTCTGCTGGCCTTCTTGACAGCAATCATGCACTGCTTGTCCTGCTACAGACCCTTTTCTATTGTGACCGCAAGGTCCTTTCTCTCCTAAGCAGCTGCAAATGGAGCCACACCTAGTGTGTACATCCTACATCTATTTTTCCGCCTCAGATGCATTTGGCTATCTTTAATCTATCTCAGTCTGTGTCAGTGGCTCAGTAGGTAGCACACTCGCCTCTGAGGCCAGGAGATCAGAGGGTTGTGGGTTCAATTCCCCAGTACTGACACTGTAGTGCAGCATGAGAAGGGTGCTGCACTTCTGAGGTGCCGTCTTTCGGATGAGACGTTAAACCGAGGTCCCATCTGCCTGGATTGTTGGTAGTTCAGGTGGATGTTAAAGATCCCATGGCACTTATCGAAAAGAGTAGGGGAAGTTTTTATTCAAGACTAAAAACCAGCATATACAATTTCGAATACATTGATAATCTTTTCTACTACAGTTTTACCCTGCTTCCAAATACTTCTTAATTTACTTTATTCTTCATTCCCTTCAAACATGTAATCTGCCTTTTCTCTGTGTGCACAATACTTTTTCTTCCAGTTTTTAATTTTACATCCTTATCTTCCATAATTCCCTATTGCCCCCCAACTAAGTAGCTTATCTTCTCAACAGCACTTCTATTATGTTTTTATCCCACACATTTAAAATTCTTCCACAACTGCTTCCCTTCATCTTCCCCATAGTTAATAGATTCATTTTGAAACCATCTATCCACTTCCACTTGTATTTTAAACAGTAAATCATTAATTGTTACTTCTTCAGTTTGCAAAAATCTCTGATACCTTACTTGCCATATTACCCATTTAATTATGGCCAACACTACATACACTATGCTGCTTGCCAAGCTCCCCCATTCTTCTGTTAGCTGTCCATAAACCAGAATTTCATACGTCATGTTTTTAAACATTCCCATACCCCATATTCTGGCTATAAGATCCCAAAATAAGTTTATAAATTCACACTTAAACATGTGACTAACTGTTTCCTCTGAGCCCTGGCACTTATTTCTTAGACAGACTCTTTCCTCAACCCTTTTGTGTTTCAAACTCCCTTTGACATTTATTTTCCCATGACTAAATAGCCAAATCACCTCTTTCATTTTGTTTGGTAGCATAGATTCTAATACCTTACCAAGCTTCACAGTCTCCCCAACCTTAAATACAGGTTCTTCATAATATTTCCTTTCCATAATTATCTTATATATATCTTTCCTTTTCTTTATCTGTATTTCCTCTTTGGACACCTCCCATTGTGTTAAATATTTCCAACACACAGTCATATATCCTGGGAGCTTATCTTGTTCACCTACCTTTCCCTTTTTACCCCAACAACGCATGAAAACTTCTACCCAATCTTCTGTTAGAAAATGCTATAGGCTTTGTTCTGCCTGCAATATAGGCCTTATATTTGCCTATATAAATATTAACATAAAAAACAACACCGGGTTTAACATGTTCCAAGTCCCCTTTCTTCACTGGCCTATAAGTATGTGCTCTCTCGACAGGATTTAACCTGCTACCCCACAACATAGTAAAACATACACTTAAAACCTTAGTTTGCATATCCCAAGGTATTGGGAACATATAGGCAATATGTAAAAAAAAAATGGTATTACAAAAGTTTTAAACATATAAATTCTTTTCTCTTTTGTCACATTCTAACCTTTCCATTTATGCACTTTCTTTTCTGCAATTTGTAATTTCAGCATCCAGTTTTGCCTCATAGGACTCTTCCCACCAAACATAATTCCTAGAATTTCTACTTTCCCTTCTATTAACTTAATGCTACTTTGTTGTTTACTCCCTCCTGCTCTTAGAGGAAATATCCTACTCTTTTCATTATTAATTCCAATACCCGTATATGTTTTTTGTTTATCTAACATCTGTACTACTTTTTCTCCTTCTACCTGATTCTGCACTAAAATTACACAATCACCTACATAGGCACATGTTTTGGGAATACACTGCTTTCCCCACTTAATCAGGGCT
The DNA here is from genome assembly GCA_016271365.2 of Neoceratodus forsteri. Taxonomy (NCBI): domain Eukaryota; kingdom Metazoa; phylum Chordata; order Ceratodontiformes; family Ceratodontidae; genus Neoceratodus; species Neoceratodus forsteri. Next base: position 896,320,288 of record CM028132.1, on the reverse strand, counting down.
ATCTGCTGCTCTGCTTCTATTTGTCTTAATAAGGGGTCCAAACGAATCACATAAAGTAGATGGTTCAATGAGCATCCCTGCCTTACCCCACTGTGTACATACATAGGTATACCTAGATGCCCATTCACCAGTGGACATGTCTGCTCTTCAAAATATAAAGCCTTTATTAATTTAAAAAACTCTTATCCAATATATATAAAAAGCCTTCTATCTCCCCTCTTCTCCCTTTCTCTATTATTTCTTTTAAGAAAATACATTTTTGCCTAGTATTCCTTCCCTCACTGCACATGTCTGAGTTCCCATTATTAATTCTGCTGCATATTCTGCCATTCTTCGATGGATGATTTTTGCTTAAATTTTATAATCTGCTGTTAGCAAACTAATTGGTCTCCAGTTCCCTATCTCACTTTTTTCTCCTTTTTTATGAATAAAGACTGTTACACCTTGTTTCATTGACTCTGATATTACACCATTTCTCATTATATTAGTATACAGTAATGTTAGAATTGGAGTTATTTCCTTTTCAAACTTTTTGTAGAAGGAATTAGGAATGCCATCTAAACCTGGGGCTGTATTATTTGTTAAAGTATGTATTGCTTCTTTAGCTTCTCTTTCTGTAATAGGTTCTTTTATCTGTTGTCTGTCTAAATCTGAAATTTGTGGCAGTTTTGTTGTTTCTAAAAAGGATGTGCTCCTTCCCCTTTCTTTAGGGGTTTGGAATTTCTGTTCTAAGTGTTCTTATACCATCACAATCATATTACCTATATTAGCCATTTTCTTCCCATCCTTGTCAGCTAAGTTATACATTACCCTCTTGTCTGATCTGTCACTATTGTCATCCAAGGGATTCATCTGAGCTTTTGTGCCCTGAGTCACACTTTTCTGTTCCATTGTCAATGATCTAGTTCTGTCATACTAGTATCTCCACATTTGCTGTCTCAGCTCCTCTATTCTTTCTCCATGATCCTTTCCATCACTATGCTGCTGTGTTAATTCTTTATATAAGTTTGCTCTGTACCCTAAATATTTGTGATACCTAGTCATTTCTCTTTTCTGAGCTACTTTTATCATAACCTCTTTAATATCTTTTTTTAGTGTCATCCCACCATTCCATGAAAGTGTCATATAAATCACACACCATTCCCCTTGCTGCTAAACTATCCATACGCTCATTCTGAATTTTTTCTTCTTCTAGCAGTTCCACATTCATTTTCCAATATCCTTTCACACATATCATAGTAGATCCTATGTTTATCTTTATGGTCACTGCTGCATGATCTGAAGTTTCCATCGGTGTTATGCATGCACTAGCAATTGTAGTATTTTGAGGGACAAACCAAAAAAATCTATCCTAGAGGATATTCCACCTTTAAAAAAGGTATGTTCTACCTTCTTCCCTACAATCTTATACACATCCTCTAATCTGGCTTTTTTTATGATATTTTTTAAGTTCTGGAAGTCACAAAAGGTCTTTTTGGTTTTCCTTCCCCAATCTGTGCTACTAATTCTTCAATTAAAATCCCAACCCCCATAGAACTAATTTAGCTGTATGTAAAAAGGGTTATACCTGCTTCATAAGAGAAATTCTTTGTGTTTTCATCTGAGGATTATAAATATTTATTATTCTTATTTCTTTCCCTTTAGTAATTACATCTGCCTTTAATGCTCTCCCTGGTGAAATATCTGTCATTTTTAGAACTCAGACTTTATATGTATTAAATCCTATTCCCAAACCAGAACATCTCTCTACCCCTATTGACCAAATTGAGGACCACCATCTCCAATCTTTTTTTAGCAGCTTCTATGTCCCCAATTGTATATAAATGAGTATCTTGCAATAGTGCCACATCTCCTTTTAGCCCACCAAAATTTCAAAAGTCACTAACCTCCTATTTGTATTCCTAATGCTATTAACATTACAGGAGGTACAGTTTATCTGTGCCATAAAAGATTATTTCCACCCACTATCACCCTATCTTACCTTTCTTCCTTTTTTTGGAAGCTTGAGTATCCACTGAGTCACAGTCAGAGGGGTCATCCTCCTCCTCTTCCCCCTCCTCCATTCTGATAGAGAATCACTCCATTCAGCTCTCTCCCCACCTCCTTCCCCTTGAAGAGCCTCTAACTTATTTTTTAATTTAACAATTTCTTTCCCCTGAAAGTCCATCTTTTCTTTCCCTGGTTGTCTTGGCCCTTTGGTCCCAGATCATGTAACCATAATAAATTCTTCCTTTTTTCCCTCCACTATTTCTGCCCTTCCTTCCTCAGTTTTCACTTTGCTTTCTTCTGCTCTCACTGTACTTGCTTCAGTTTGATCTACTCTAAATTCACTTGTTGCAGGTTCTTGGCTGGGGATCTCATTTTCTATGTCTTTTTCTTCTTCATCTCTCTTTTTTGCCTCCTCCACCAGCTTTTCTTGCCTCACTTTCTCTTTCTTTGCTAAGGCTAAATACACAAAATACACATCGTGCTCCCCTTGTTCCCCATGGTCAGGACTGTTATGGGTTGCTCAGGGACAGTTATGAAAGGAATGACCAGATTCCTCACATAAACTGCATCTTATGTCATTCTTACATGCCGCTCCATAATGACCCAGCTGACCACACAGGCCACACTTAATTTTTTCACAGGTGTTGCTAAGGTGCCTCCTATCCCCACACCTATAACACACCCTAGGTTGACCTGCATAAAATACAACCCCCCTGTCCCTTCTTAAAAAAAAAAATGGGTAAATGAAAAAAGTCTCCATTTTGTTGTCTCAAGACCATGTTAAACCTCCTGCCTCCAGTCCATAAGTTCTCTTCATCCAGAATTGGCACTGGGGGCCCTTTCAGTTCGCATTTTTGTCTCGGCCAGAAGGAAATGTCTGCAACATTTACCCCCTCATTTCTAAACAAAACAGTTACTACTTTAAATGCTGGTTTTGTCAGAGGGATTGCTGCAACATTCTTCCACAAGATAGTGTTTTTTAACTGGTGCTACAACTTCCAAAACCTTTCCAGACCAGCTGGATGCTTAAAACTGATGCCATACATAAGATCACCTGGAATGTGGATTAGCGCATAGATCTCATAGTCATAAAATCTCATACTATGTTTAATCAGTTGCTGTCCCACAAATAGCCTATCAGGGACATCCACCACCATTCCTTTGAATTTCAAATGCTCAGCATTTCATCTTTTGGCAGGCTCATTTAGTCTATTCATCCCTTCTGGAAAAAGCCTTTCCCTCACATTTCCTCCCCACACATTATTGCCTGTTTGATCCTCTTGCTCATTTGGCTCTTTATCTGTTTGTAATGTTTTATCTTCTAGCTCCATAGATAATTCCAGTTCTGTTTCCACAATATTCTGGGCCCCCTCTTCTGCCATTACGTTTTGTTTTACGCTTTCCTTCTCTTTGTTTCCCACTCCTGAAACATTCTTCCTTTCTTCTTGCTCCTCATCTACCTCATCCTTTACTTCTTCTTCATTTTGCTGATGTATTTCGACTGTTTGTTCTGTATTAGGATCCCACCTCTTACCATCAGGGTTCTCTTCCAGCCTGCACTCATAAGGGCTTCTGCAGTCCATTCAGGGGTGTTAGGGGACTCCACTCTTTCATCCCCTGTATCATTACTTTGTTCCCCTTTTCCTCCCTTACTCTTAGCATGCTTTTCCTTGGTAGTATCTTCTTTTTTTGGAGTGCTTGGTTTTAAATTGCCACATGTTTTACTTTTCCCCAAATTTTTTTCTCGGACCCTTCTCAAGCCGAGCCATTTCCAACTCCCACTGGCTTTCCCCTTCAGTGTCTGCTTGCTTTCACTTTCTGTATCCTCATAATCTGTCCCATCTGATGGGCCTAAATTTGCCACATCATCCTGAAGCCTTTGATCTTGACAGACCTCCACCTTCCTGTCACTTGCTTTACTTGCTTTGCCTTTAGACACATTCTTTTTTTTCCACAGCCTGTTCTCTCACAATTTCTTGCTTGCTATTTTGTTCCTCAGCATTCTGCTTACCTCCTTCCTCTGTCTCCATAGAGGAAGCTGTAGTTTCAAAATTCTCCGCTGCATTTCCAGACCTCACATCTCTTGTTTTGGGTTCGGTCAGTTTTTCATCCACATCTTGCTTGCTCCAATCACCCATATTCTCGGTCCCTTGCTTCATAAAGACCAAGGAGGAGACCCACTCCTCAGCCTCCAGCTCCTTACTCTCTTAAGTCCACACCACTGCCACATCAGCACTTCCTGCTTTTCTGCTGTCTGGTTCCAAACTGACCTCCTCCACTCTGCAGAAAGTCAAGCCCCCTGCTGGCAGAGTAGGGGAACTTTTATTGAAAAAGAGGACTCTAAAACAAGAAATAACACAGTTATACAAAACAAACAAAAACAGATACAGAACTGAGCAGCATCAAATAAACAAAAAGAAAAAAGAACAACATTAAAACAACCAAGTTACACAATTAACCCATAAAACAGTACCTTTCACCTGACCTTGTAAATGAAAATCAGTATCATAAATAGTTCGTAAAGTTAGAGTCACATTAGAAAGGAGTTCATCGAATAATACCTTTCGCTGTTGTGAAATCCATAAACATCTAGTTAGCTAAATATAAAAACGAAGAACTGGAAAAATTAATAGTAATGTGTCAGCAGGATACTTAGACCATTCACCCTTATGTGCTCCATACATCAGCGTACAATATGAAAGAGATAAAAATAAAGGCTCATTCTATTTAGTAGCTAAAAAGGCCCAAAAAGCTTGAACATATGGACACTTCAAAAAAAGATGTTCTTCTGTTTCCAACATTGAAACACAAGAAGCATGATTACAGTACCTGTCACTAAGTTGTTTATGCTTATGGGAGTTGCCTACTGGTAATCTACCATAAGAACCCATCCAAACACTATCCCAGATAAAATCTGGCAATCATCTATTACAGAGTACCAAAATAACATTTTCCATGGATCGTGAAGGACAATCTGGAAAAATCAAAGCATCAGGTAAGTCAGAGGAAACAATATAATTATACAATTGCTTTCTATTTATTGCTTCTAATTGAGGAATGGAAACTCTCCATTTCAATAAATGTCGAAAGATTTCTAAACCATATTTGGGAAAGAGGGGAATTCTAGCAAAGGGAGTAGGCTTTCCTAATTTCCAAAGGGGCAAACCCTTGGAAAACCAAGTGCTGACATAGGGAAACCAACACTTCCAACCAGGCCTAAGTAGAGGACTTAGGTTATATGAAACAAAGATACTAACAAAAAATGCAACTGGATAAACCATTGCTACTACCCCTTGTCTTATATTCCTATAAGTATAGCCATGTTTAATGGGATTCAATCTGCTTCCCCAAAAAGCTTGGAAAAAAACACTAAATAAGGAAGTAAATAGAGCCACAGGAGGTGGAAACACATAACTAATATATAAAAATATAGGAACCACTAATGTTTTGATAAGCAGAACGCATTTTCTTTTAGCAATTTGTTTTCCTTTCCATCTAGCAACTAGTAACTGAGCCTTATCAAGTTTATGTGACCAATTGGCAGAAACCATATCGCTAGCTCCAAATTCAATTCCCAAAATAGTCATTGGGTCTTTAGAAATCAGGACACCAGAAAGAGTACCAGAAACAGGAATGGGTGAATTACCCAAAGGAAAACCTCTATTCTTTACATAATTTATCTTAGAACCAGAACTTTCAGAGAAGATTGTCAAAATATCACTCACAATAGGACCTTCTTTAACATCCGAAAGACAAAGAACCAAGTCATCAGCATACGCCAAAATTTTAACTGGAGAGACTCCAACATCAATACGTAATCCAGCCAGACCAATATGATTACTAATTAATCGTAGTAAAATATCTATAAAAAAGATATACAAAATAGGACTCAAAGGGCAGCCCTGATGCACGCCATGCTGTACTGCAATGGGTCTACAAATCCAGCCATTTACATTAGGGAGAAGGAACACCGAATTATACATAATCCTGATCCAAGCAATAAATCCCTCAGGTAAACCATATGCATGTAAAATGGAGAACAAAAACCTCATGGGAGACCCGGTCAAAGGCTTTCTCCTGATCAAGGCTTAGAATATATCCGTTCAAATGCCCAGACTGGGAAACAGTAAAAAGTTCACGTAATATTAATAAATTATCATACTGAGTCCTACCCGGTATAGAACAAGTTTGGTGTGGACAAATCAAGCCATCAACAACCAGTGATAATCTATTTAATAAAATCTTACTCAAAATCTTCAAATCCGTTTTCAATAAACTTAACGTCCTCCAATTTTGTAAATCTGCCTTAAGGCCTTTTTTATAAAGTAAAATAACTAAAGCCAGATTCATTGAGGATGCTAACACTGAAGTGGATAACATCTGATTAAATACCTGTGCTAAAACAGGGACAAGATCCTCCTGAAAGGTCTCATAAAAAGCAGCACCAGACCATCCGTGCCAGGAGATGAATCAACGTTCAAAGCAAAAATGGCTCTACGTATTTCAGATTCAGAAATATCATGTAACAACTGCTGACAGTCAACCGTAGACAACTGTGGTAAATGTAAGGAGTCAAAATCAAACAAGTCATACTCAATATCAACATCTTTTTGATATAAAGAACCCAAATAAAGATCAACAGCATCAACCAAGTCAGACAGAGATGTAACCAAGTTACCTGTCATAGAGGTCAACTGCGTAACTAAACGATGGCTGACCCGATCCTTACAATCTTAAAAAGGATCCAATGCACCTTTACACAGCTTTAAACTGAATCTGTGTTCATGGTCTAATGACTTGGCTCTATCATACCGATATGCAAACATCCGTGTTTTAACATTTCTAATTTGGTCTCCATAATCAGTCTTCTCAGTCTCTGTTAAAGAAATCAACCTCTGCAATTGAGACCTGAGACTTAAATATTCCAAATACTGTGAGGTAACCTTGGCACGAGAGTAAGATTGAAAAAGGGATTTCCAATCTTTCTTGGTTTCTTCCCACCTATATGCTGCATCGTCATATAGTTCAAAAACAGAAAGTTGAGCAATTAATTCCTTCTTCCAAGCTTTCTTAAGGGACTCATCAGCCAAATGGGAAGTATTTAAGTGCCAAAGATTCTTTTTACATCTAGGGGCTCCTGCCCAAGTCAGACAAACGGTAAGAGACTTATGATCAGAAAATTCCCAAACACGTAAAATAATCGAAGTAACTTGTAATATAACAGAAAGAAAAATGAAATCAATCCTAGTAGACTGAGATGATTTAAAAAATGTATTACCACCAGAAGGATAAATGCTATGGTATGCATCTTTAAGCTGAGCTGTATCCAAAATCTGTAAAAGCTTATTGGAGTCACAAAATAATTTTGAAGTTTTCAAACCCCTATCCTTGATACTCAGGGCACAATTAAAATCACCCGCCCAAAAAATTAAACGAGAAGTATGAAGATAGGGTTGAATGTCCTGAAAAAGAGCAACACGTTGAGCCTTGGTCTGTGGAGCATAAATATTGATCAATCTAAATCTTTCACCCTGAAAATTAATATCCAATAGTAAAGCCCTACCCGGGTAAATGTCTACCAATTTGGAAACCTTCAAAGTAGGATTAGTAAATAATACCCCAACACCATCACAAAGGGATTCCCCATTAGACCAAAAAGTAACTCCCTTAGACCACAGGTTATGAGCACATTGCACTTCACCATTAGTTTTCAATCTCGTATCCTGGAGACAGATAATTTCACTGCACAGTTGTTGCAAACAAGACAAAGTAGTAACCATCTTCCTATGACTCTTTATACTATTAACATTAATGGATGAAATAGTTAAGAAATCCATAAAGGAGAAGAAAAAGGGGAAAAAAAGGGTCAGTAAAAGGAAAAAAAAACATATATTATGGGGCCTTTGTAACTCTTCTACGTTGAGACCATCTTGGTGGAACCTCAACCAGTTTAACATCCCCATCATCACCCTCTGAAAAATTGTCTGTGACTGCCAGAGTCCTAGAAGAACAGTCTGAGTCTTCACCCTCAGACTCGTCACCAGCAACTAATACTGCAAAGTTGTTACCCACTTTCCACGAATCAGTGGATCCACTACTAGGTAAGGCCGAAGGGGTATGACATGAAGGAATAGTCTTTCCAGATCTATGACGTATCTTGGCAGTAACAGTTTTGAAGGGCAAAACAGGGGAAGGGGGAGAGGGCATCTCAGAGTCATCTGATTTATCCTGTAAAGACAAGGCAGATGTAGAGGGCATAGAGGGAGCAGAGGGAGCAACAACATTAGAAGGGAGGGCAGTTTGGTCCTGCACACTTATGGAAACATTATCACCCAGGCCAACATCCACTACCTCTAAAGTATGTGAACGGGTAACAGGAGACATAGGATGTACAACATCACCAGTAGGAGGCGTCACAGTGAAGGTATTCATATGTTGTGCTACAACAATCAAGCCTTCATGAGAAGGGCAATCCTGTCTATTATGGGATGCCCAAGGACATTTTGCATAACCATGTCCGGTTTGTTTGCACAAATTGCATTTAAATAAATTAAGGCAAATAGTGGCCTGATGTCCAAATTCAAAGCAATGCAAACAACGAGGGGTGTCACAGGCTGTATTAAGATGTGTCTTAGAACCACATTTAAAACATGACTTGGGCTAACCAAAATAAAACAAACTACCTCTATTTTTCCCTAGAAAAAAACTATTTGGTAAATGCTGAGGCCCGCAGTTTGTAGAAAAAAGTTTAACATGTAACTTCCAACCACCATTCCAGATTTTCTCACTATCAAGAATTGGAACTGGCCTGTCCAAAACATCACACCGTTTACGTAAAAAAAAGAATATCTTCTATATGAACCCTTCATTACGAAACATGATAGTAATCAACTTAACAGCAGGTTTTGTTAAGGGTACAGTCAAAAAGGGATCCAGAGAGGGGAATTCTTAACAGTGTAATAAGATGTCCAAAATTGCTCTAAACCAGAAACAGTTTTAAAGCTTATATCATAATTAGAGCTACCAATATGAATAAGCGCATAAATGTCAGACAACACAAATTTCATAGAACCTTTGAGTAAAGTTTTTGCAATATAAAGCCGATCAGGCTGATCTTCCAAGCCACCTTTATAAATCAAACGTACTGCTTTTCTGCGGGGAGCAGGCTCACCCTTATTAGCAAATAAATCAGATAGTTTAAATTGTGGGGGAGTCCCAGCGTTCTGCAGTGGGTCAGGGGCAACTTTATCAGGTGCTTTAGGCAAAGTAGGTGTCTGTAAAGACGACTTAGTCACCCCTTTAACACCATCATCCTGAAAAGGTGGGTCAGGTACAAGAGATACAGAAGAAGCAATCTGTAAATCAAACAATGCAGAAGGTCCAGAGAGTTATAACGTTGCACTACCACATCATTAGGGTCAGGTATCCAGTGAATGTTTCAACCACTCCGCCTCTTCTATCGCCTTTTCAGCAGACCATCCAGCACGAAGTTTGGGAGGAGTAGGGGAGAAGGAAGGATGTACAGAATGAGGAAGTGTAGAAACCAACAAGGACTCAGGCTGCACATCACCCACCTACTTATCAATGTCATGATCCATAACATTTGCAACCAAAGATTCAGAAAACCCTTTCAATACTGTACCAGTCATTCCCAAGCGTTTCGAGGCAAGCTGAGGCACAGCCAAACTGGTTCCAGGAGCAGCATCGAGAGAACACGGCTTACGGCACTCATCAGGGAGATGATTAGGACTGCCAGCCGCCTCAGAAAGATTCTTCGGTTGTAACACACACAACGGGGATTCCAGAAGCGTGTCACTAGGAAGCGACAGAAAAGTACGGAGAGCAGGTGGGGCAGAAACAAGAGAAACGGGCGCAATGTAGCAATTTCATTCAATAACTGAGATTTATGACACGTACATTGCTCCTCCTCAGATATAACAGCAACCAACAAACGTTCCTTTTCGGTAAGCTCCAGTACAGTTCCGTTTTCAGAAATATTCATTTTAGCAGATAAGACATCAGTAGAAACCGTTTCTACAGGAGAAACAAAAAACTCCCCAGGCAGTGCAGTATCAGGAAACTCAGAAGTCACATCAGTAGCCTCTAGCACTATAGGAGCAGAGGAGGAGGCCCAATCCCCTGTCTCGTCCACATCCATCTCCTCTGAAGGGTGAGCAGAAGTGGCCATCTTCCTGTAGACAGCCAAAGGTTCCCCCTCAGACGAGTAGGGGAATTTCCCCAGTGTCCTGGCCAAATTTCCCTCATTCACTAAAAATACCACCAACAGCTTAATCTGGTTCAAGGTCAGTTGGCATTCATCTGTATCCCCTTCCCCCGGGTCATGCCTGAAAATAGGCAAGATTTGTCTAGTGCACTTACCTGGTCAATAAAAACTAAATAACTAAAACCCTCCATTCTCAAAAACTGAGAGTCAATGCTTACCTGAAACACCTGCAATATGTGGCAGGCACTGCATGTTGTGATTGAATAGAGGAGCTATGAGTTCTATCACCCATTCTCTGTGGAATGACCCACAGCAGGTCTACCCTGGCTGGGGTATGGAGAGCATTGGGAAGGCTTGAACTCCCTGCTCATTTTAATACCCCAGCTGACTATGGATCCACCAACAGTTCAGCCTTCCCAGAGGCCATGTGTACCTTTGTCAATCAACAATATAGAGCTGCCAGATTTTCCTAGCTCCCCCGCGCTATGGGATGTCAGGTAGAACTAACACCTTCATTTGTTCATGTGGGGTGAATTGTATATAGTTGTTATGTAATGTTGAATGCAGTGGCATATGGTGACTTTTTTAGCAAGGCATGCAACAATAAATCATAAAAGGCCCAGGGTCTGGCGGCTGCCTAGGCCCCTAGAAGCTACAGGATATTTTCATGCTTTATTGTGCATTTTGGGGAGTATTTTGATACATTTTAGAATGTGCATGCCACCACCACCACTATTCCATTGCAAAGGATTCAAGGGTGTCCAAGGAGGGCTCATTGATGTCTGGCCATATGCTAAGATCCATAGGAGAGTGTTCTGGAGGGATCTTTGATGCCCCCAGGTGTTGTAAGCATGCCCCAAATAAGAATTTCAGGTTACTGTTCCACCACTCCACAAGGCTTAAGAGTGCCCTGGAGGGCTCTTTTTTGCATATTATTAACCGAAGTACCAAAAATATATAGAACATTCCCTATGAAGGAGGCCCCATCCCAATGGCTGAAGGAGAAAAGTAACACATTGCTGCAGTGGTCAGAGGACACCGCTGATTGATTTATGCACCAGTGAGAGCCTGAGTTACACAGGGAGTAGTAGGATTAGGAAACAGAGTCTTAAGGGGACAACAAGGGGACCGTCAGTGAACGGAGCAGTTTGGGACAGCACAGGGAACCAACAGCTAAGGGGAGCAAAATAATTTTGGCCCTCCCCCCATGCCCCAATTACTAAAAAATAATAGTGAACACGTGAACAAACAGGAAAGACAGTGAGTCAACCAACGAGCAGAGATCAAGTGCCAGGGATGAAAAAAAGAAATAAGTTAAGTAAACCTCTTCTTGAGGAGTATAAATTGATATCAGATAAAGAAGGGAATATAAGGCATTCCTGCCGTGTGTTGAGTAATTAATAGATTCTGGGGAAGGGTTCACCTTTCAGTCAGATTTCTTAACAGCAGAGAAAAAAAATCAGGGTGCCACTGAGGGTTTCAGCAGCAAATGATACTAAAGTCTGTATAAGGTTTTGATTGTGGGATTAAAGCATATTGTTCTATTGTGAGATTAAAATCTTGGTGGAAAAAGATTTTCTATTTCTTCTTTTCTTTAACAAAACTAGTTGCCTTCTGAAAGATCACCACTGGTTGAGGCCTATTCTCCATGTCGTGGAAAACCCACACAAATAGCACATAAATGGCATGCATAGAGATGCACCACGGAGGAGGCAGCTAGGATGCAGCATTCACCAAAGGAGCCACTCACCTGGGTGGCCACAAGGGGGCATGGATATCAGTGTGTAGGGGTGTGTAGGGGGACCAGGATCTGCACGATATGCCAACATGGCAGCTGACCCCGTCAAATATGGACATGTGCATGGGATGCACTCATGCTCGAAAGTGGGAGAGGCAGCACAATACCCACACAGACATCCCAGGTGGACTGCAGTGAAATACCTGTGAATGGGGAAGGGAACAAATGGTGGCTGTGGAGGAACATCTGGATGGGTGCTGGCTGTGTGGAGCTGCTGGCCAGCACCCAGGCGACTGCTCTAGTGATGGACATCCAGGGGTCCTGTATGGTGACCAGTCACTGTATGCACTGGTGGAGTCCAAGCAGAGGAAGTGGCTGGACATCCAGGCCACTGTCAATGCCACAGGACTGGAGGCATGAACACTCACTGCAATAAAACATAAATGGATGGATATCTGCTCCACCATGAAGTGAAAGCTGGCAGCAGCACACAGAGCACAGATGGCCACAGGAGGAGGAGTACCGTCTCCCAGGAACATGTTGGGGCCCCTGGAAAGGATAGTTGCCCAGACCATGTTGGATGTCACATGACAAGGGGTGCCTGAAGGATGTGACACAGTGACAGGAAGGCATAGGGCGTGTACCACCAAACAGGGGGGTCCCTGCCTTGTTACCCACAAACTGACCGTACCCTCCCAATCCACAGGCACATCAGTGAGCAGCAGTAGTGTGGACCACCCTGGCACAGGTAGACAGGACTACCAATCAAACCATGAGGGTAAGTACGCCATGACAGGGTGCACAGCCACCCCACATGCAGGCATCACACCAGCCACTAATGAGCTAACAGGATGATATGTGTTCCCCCCAGGTACCTGCACAGAAACACCAGCTACAAGAGAGCCATGGCAGGAGAGGGAGATGGCACACAGACAGGTCACGGACTGGATAGAGGTAGTGCTGCTGAGTACTGACACTGATAATGACGCCAGCGTGCAGTCAGCCCTGCACAGCAGTGTTACCCTTGCAACTGCAGTGGGACTAGATGCTGCTGAGCACACTGCAACATGACTGCCCATGGTGGACACCATGGTCTATATAGTGCCCCCACCACCACCAGGCCCATCCTCCACATGCCCCACCACTGAGGAATGGATGGACACTGCCATGCCACCACATGAGTCAGAGGGGTGGACAGGGTGGGAAAGGTCAGTGCTAAGAGAGGAGGACAACTGGTATAAGCATGCTGCACAACCACTTCATGGAGTTGTGCTGGCTGGAGGAGAACAGGCTGGCAGTGCAGAGGGACAACAAGGAGGACCTGCGGGGACTCACCTGTGTGGTCGAGGGCATGGCTTTGGCATTTCCTTGTAAGACTGTTTGAAAGGCAGGGTAGAGAAACTTACCAGAGCAAGGGAAAAGGATTAAGACTTAGTTTGGCTAAGCAGATTTACTGTGTGGTGGTGTTTTTATTTTTTACTCACAGGGATTGCTACTGTTTGTTGCTAACATTTCATTGCTTTATTTTTTTCTCTGATTCAAATTGTTGTTGCTGGTATACCTTCTTCTGCATTATTACAAGGTGTGCCTACAGGTGTGTGCTAACAGATTACTCCTGTAATCTTCTGATTCAAATTGTCTTTTGCAAGGTATATCTTCTGTTACTGCTTTATTTTTCTCTGGAGCAAAGTGTTTCTTACAGGGTATATCTTCTCTGAAATTACTGTATTACAGGTGGAGCCTACATTTTTGTGACTTTTTTATCATTGGGCTAAGCAAAATTACTGTTTGACACTGTTTTATTTTATTCTTGTTTGTTGAAAAGGTTTGTTGTCTCAGAGGTGTTTCAATCTCCTTCTCACATTGAAGGAGCTAATTGCTTTTCCTCCCACAGCTCTTCCAAAGGATTAGGTGTGTATGTGGGGGGTGGAGCTGGCAAACTGTCAGTAATTTCCAACAGAAAGAAGGGTTAAAAAGTCAGGTTAGTTGATATCTTGGAGGTAGAAGACTTGGTTTGCTGGCCAAGGCACCTAGCTTCACCTGAGCTCTTTCCTTGTAAAACTGCTTGAAAGGCAGAGTAGAGAAACTTACCAGAGCAAGGAAAAGGATTAAGACTTAGTTTGGCTAAGCAGATTTACTGTGTGGTGGTGTTTTTATTTTTTACTCACAGGGATTGCTACTGTTTGTTGCTAACAATTCATTGCTTTATTTTTCTCTGATTCAAATTGTTGTTGCTGGTATACCTTCTTCTGCATTATTACAAGGTGTGCCTACAGGTGTGTGCTAACAGATTACTCCTGTAATCTTCTGATTCAAATTGTCTTTTGCAAGGCATATCTTCTGTTACTGCTTTATTTTTCTCTGGAGCAAAGTGTTTCTTACAGCGTATATCTTCTCTGAAATTATTACAGGTGGTGCTTTACAGGTTTTACAGTTTTATCTAACATTAGGATAAGCTTTCAGGGTTACTGCATTTGTTGTTGACTGATTGTTTCTGCTCTTACCTCCTTGTTCTTTCGTCCGTGGTTCTTCTTTTTAGGCAGGGGAAGGGCCCAGCCAACCACCCCACGCTACACTCCTTTTATAGGGTACCACAGTTGTGACATTTCCTGTGGCAGAGCAGGAAGGGGCGGATCAGTGGGGCCTCCACAAGGTATTCTCATTTACAGGGGCACTAGTAATTTAACTTGTTATAACAAGTTAAACAAAGCACAATTAAAAAATTACTTGCATTTTTTTCCTTTTTTTTTCTTCTAATTACTCTGACTAGGTTACAAACCCAGCAACTTATTTGGAATGGATTTCATTAACTGCAAGTACTGTGGAACAATTTTCAGAAGGACAGTCTTACAGGATTTAGGACACTGTCCTACATGCTGAGCCTTTGGAATCTTAGGGCTCAGCTCGGGCAGCATGGGCAGAGATTGCAGCCTAAATTTCATATTGAAGAGGAAATACATTATAAGAACCACCCACCATTTCCCAGCATCCAACAGAAAACCTCCGATGTAGAGGTGGTTGGTCCAGGAGGTTGGCAGGTGGTTAGGAGGAGCAAATCAGGTGCCCCATCACTCTCTGCTCTCAACACATTACCTCCAAAACCATATAAACACTACAAACAGGTATCTGCCTCTATCTCTGAAATCAAATAAAGAGGCAGAAGACACTGCAGAGCAGGACACTGCAGCACAGGAGCTAGCACAACAAACTCACCCAAATCAGGAACCAAAACAAGCACAAAGGAAAACCAAAACTTCT
This sequence comes from Neoceratodus forsteri, assembly GCA_016271365.2. NCBI lineage: Eukaryota > Metazoa > Chordata > Ceratodontiformes > Ceratodontidae > Neoceratodus > Neoceratodus forsteri. Next base: position 896,305,079 of record CM028132.1, on the reverse strand, counting down.
GATCATAGGAGACTCCATGATTCAGGAGTTGATACCCATCTCCAGCCAGGGTGATGGTCAGATGTCTCCCAGGTACATCAGCATGGAGAGACACTGACCGCATTCTAAAATTGTTCACAAAGCAGGAGAAAACATTGATGTCCTAGTACACATAGGGACTAACGATCTCGCCAGCCGGTCAGTTGTGGAGACCAAGGAACACCTGACTAGGCTGGGTGACAAACTATCATTTATTTCATCTAGCATCTCCTTCTCTGAGATCCTGCCAGTCTGGGAGAGGGGAGCAGATGGACGGAAGGTCAGAGAAGGGGAGATAGGGGAGCTAAACACGTGGCTCAAGGGCTGGTGCCAGGAAAAGGACACAGATTTGTAGGGAACTGGCAACAGTTCTGGGAGCGAAAGTTCTTTAAATTTGATGGACTGCATCTGACTAAGGAGGGAGTCAGTGCATTGGGGCAGAAGTTTGACGTCTTTGCAGAATATTTAAACTAGCAAATGGGGAGGGGTGGCACCCATACGCGAATGGGAAGAACACCCTCCCTCAGCTAGTGGTCAAACAGGAATTCAGCATGTTTGCCGTTCATTTTGCATCACCAGGTAAGAAAAAGGTTTGTCTCCCAATACGATGCACAGGGTAATGCCAAACTTCACCCAACAACTAACACACAAAATCTAGCCAATGGAAAATCATGTACACAAATGCTCACAGCCTGGAAATAAGATCCCAGACCTGCAGGCAATAATGTCAGAAGGCTAAACTGGACATAGTAGAATTAGTAAGACGTGGTTTACCAGTAACCACACTTGGAGACTTCAGTACCTGGCTATGTATTGTTCAGAAGAGACCGAGGTGCAAAAGGGGGAGGAGTGGCCCTGTATGTTAATGAAAATATCAAAGCTACAGAAATTCAGAATACACACATAAGGAGCCAGAAGAACTGGGGTCACCCTGGAAACAGGAAATGGGACAGCCATAAGAACTGGGGTTGTCTACAGACCCCAGACCAGAGGAAGGACATAGACACATTACTGTTAGAAGATATACAAAACATGACAGCTAAAGGGGAGGTTCTGATAATGGGACACTTCAACATGCGGATACAGGTTGGTCAATACCATGGGAACATCTGCCAGAACTAGACTCATAGTGGATTCCCTGCAGGGGAGGGCCTCAAACAACTGGTACAGCAACCCACAAGAGACAGGGCTATCCTAGATCTAGTACTGACTAACAAAGAAGGGATCACAGATCTCCAGGTAGAAGGTCACCTGGGGCCAGTGACCATCACATGGTATGGTTCAATTTGGCTACTACATCTAAATCATCCCATTCCAAGGCAAAAATATGGGACTTCAGAGGAGCTGACTTTGATAAGATGGCCAACAGAGTTAAGCTAGCCCTGGCAAAAGAAACACAGGTGAGGGGTACAGGCAAAGTGGGCAGCATTAAGGATGCAATACTTGAAGCAACATCCCATTGTGTTAGACAGAAAAGGAAGTGCAAAGAAGAAGGAAACCACTTTGGTTCTCAAATACAGTAGCAGAAAAGGTCAGAGCCAAAGGCTGGCCTTCAGGAATATAAGGAACACAGCGGGATGAAGATAGGGAGGCATACCAAACTGCCTAAGGAAGCAGGTAAGGCAGTAAGGCAGGCAAAGTCCCAAACTGAGGAAACACTAGCACGAACAGTAAAGAAGGTGACAAGACTTTCTATAGATACATTAGTGAAAGGAGAAAGTCCAGAGGATTGCTAAGCAATGGAGAAAAGGGCATGTGAGGAGGAGGACCTGTAAAGGCATCTATCCTAAATAGATACTTTTGCGCAGTATTTACTGAAGAGAAGGTAGGGCAGGGCCCACAGCTCAGCATCATGGACACAGGGGGGAGGGAGGTGAGCACTACTCCCTTCACAAAAGAAAGGGTCCTACAAGAGCTTGCTAAGCTCAGGGTGGATAAGGCAATGGGACCTGATGGCATACATCCCAGGGTACTTAAGGAGCTAAAGGAGGAACTAGCAGAGCCATTAGCAGAATTGTTTAGTGAGTCTCTGAGCACAGGAGAGGTCCCAGAAGACTGGAGAAGGGCTCATGTGATCTCGCTCCACAAGAGTGGTAGCAGGGAGGAGGGGGGAACTACAGACCGGTCAGTCTTACCCTCAGTAGTGGCAAGATTATGGAGGCACTCCTTAAGGAAAGGATAGTGCAACACCTGGAATCCATAGGGCACAGGATCCAAGACAGCATGGGTTTACAAAGGAAGGTCCTGTCAAACTAATCTCATAGATTTCTTTGACTGGGTAACCAAGTATGTGGACCAAGGGGAGCAGTTGATGTCGCCTACCTTGACTTCAGCAAAGCTTTTGACACTGTTCCACATAGAAGATTGATAAATAAGCTGGGTAGGCTCGGGGTGGGTCAGAAGTTGGTCAACTGGGTGGCAAACTGGTTGACGGACAGAAAACAGAGAGTGGTGGTAAATGGTATACAGTCAGAAGAGATGCAAGTCACAAGTGGGGTACCTCAGGGATCAGTCCTGGGGCCAGTCCTCTTCAACATCTGCATTAGTGACCTTGCAGATGGACTAGAGGGTAAGGCTTGTCTGTTTGCAGATGACACCAAGATCTGCAACAGAGTAGATGATCCAGATGGGGTGGGCAGAATGAGAAGAGATCTGGATAAACTAGCAGAATGGTCAGAAGAGTGGCAACTGGGATTTAATGCAAAGAAGTGCAAAATCATGCACATAGGGAAGAGAAACCTGAAGCCACCTATAGGCTGGGAGGAGTTGCTAGCAGTCACAAAGGAAGAAAGAGACTTGGGCATCATCATCACTGATGACCTAAAATCATCAAGCAGACCTCTAAAGCAGTAGGTAAGGCTGGGGGATGTTAGGGTGTGATAGTAAGGGGTATCACAAGTCGTAAGAGGGAGGTAATAATCCTCTGTACAAGACACTGGTTAGGCCCGATCTGAGTACTGTGCAGTATTGGAGGCCACACCTTCACAAGGACATTAACCAAATTGAGGCAGTCAGAGAAGGGCAACCAAAATGGTGCAGGGACTGCATCAGAAGACATATGAGGACAGATTAACGGAGCTCAATATGTATACCCTTGAGCAAAGGAGGGAGAGGTGATATGATCGAGACATTCAAACACCTTAAGGGGCATAAACAAGGTGAAAGAGTCTAACATGTTTAAATATAAGAAAAATAGCAGGACAAGAGGACACAGCATGAGATTAGAGGAGGCCGATTAAGGGGAATGTGAGGAAATTCTTTTCACAGAAAGGGTGGTGGATGCATGGAATGAGCTTACCACAAGAAGTGGTGGCTATGAATACAGTGCAGGGCTTCAAACAGGCATGGGATAGGCATAAGAGAGCAATACAAATGACTATGAATAGATAGGCCACTGACAGAGCAAAGGCCGATGGCACATTTATAAGGTAGAAAACGAAATGGGCAGACTGGATGGGCCTTGAGGTCCTTATCTGCCATCAACTTCTATGTTTCTATGTTTCTATCAGCAGGATTGGTGATATGCTAGACAGGGTAGCAGTGCACATGCTGGCAGGGCAAGGCATGCACACACACCTCTCCATCCATCAGAGCGCATATCCATTGCCACCCAGAAAGCCATGATCACAACAACTGACATTGCCACAGACTTCCACCCAGCACTGCCATTTCCCACAAGCACCACACCACTGGCACCAAATACATTGGATGCTCCTGTCCAGGTCAATGTGGATAGGACCATACCTCTTGCCTTAATAAAGGGGAGGGGGTGGGCAGAGGGTGACTGTGAAAAGGCAGAGATACTAAACAAATATTTTTGCTCAGTATTTACCAATCTAGAGTGGGAGGTACCTACAAAAAACAATTGAAACACTCTGGATACAGAAGTTGATACCAGCCCATTTACAGAAGAAAGGGTTCTGAAAGAACTCTTAAAACTGAAGGTGGACAAAGCAATGAGGCCTGACGGGATTCATCCCAGAATTCTAAAAGAACTAAGGGTTGAACTAGTGACACCACTGACTACCCTCTAACAAATCATGGGAGGATGGGGTGGTACCTGAGGACTGGAGGAGGGCAGATGTGATTCCACTACAAAAGTGGGAGCAGGGCAGAAGTGGGAAACTACAGACCTGTTAGTTTAACCTCAGTGATAGGGAAAATGATGGAATCACTTCTGAAGGAAAGAATTGTCCAGTACCTAGAGGCCAGAGGGCACAGGACACAAGGCAACATGGATTCACAGTGGAAGGTCATGCCAGATGAATCTAATAGATTTCTTTGACTGGGTGACCAAGTAGTAGATCAGGAGGGCTGTGGACATGGCCTACCTAGACTGTAGCAAGGCATTTGACTCAGTCCCACACAAAGATTAATATACAAGTTAGCCAGCCTGAGAGTAGGTCCCAAGATGAGAGCCTGGGTAAAGAATTGGCTGGAGAATAGGACACAGAGGGTATTAGTAAATGGAGTCCACTCTGAAGAAAGGGGGTTACTAGTGGGGTACCACAGGGTTCAGTATTAGGACCTGTCCTCTTCAATGTCTTTATAAGTGACATTGCAGAGGGACTGGAAGGAAAAGTATGTCTCTTTGCCAATGACACAAAGATCTGCAACAGAGTTGATGCACAAGGTGGGGTGGAAAGGATAAGAAGGGACTTGGCATGGTTAAAGGAATGGTCAAATGTATGGCAGCTTAGATTCAATGCTAAGAAGTGCAAGGTAATGCTCGCGGGAAACAAAAATCCAGGGGAAGAGTACACAATGGGGGGTGAGATACTAACAACAAAAAATGGAAAGGGACCTGGGGGAAGTCATATCAGATGACTTAAAGGTGGGCAAGCAATGTGAGAGGGCAGTAAGGAGGGCTGGGGATACTGGGATGCACAAGGAGAGGCATCACCAGTAGAAAATTGGAAGTTGTTATCCCTCTGTACAGATAGCTGGTGAGACCCCATATGGAGTACTGTGTGCACTTCTGGAGACCCAATCTCCACAAGGACATAGACAAGATGGAAGCTATCCAGAGGAGCAACTAAAATGGTGCAGGGTCTGCACCAGAAGACATATGAAGAGAGATTAAAGGAGCTTAATATGTATAGCCTTGAGAAAGGAGGGAGGGGGGACATGTCGAAACTTAAAGTACCTCAAGGGAATCCAAAAAGTCAAGAGGTAGCATCTTTCAAAAAGAGGTGTGCAAGAACAAGGGGGCACAATCTGAAGATGGGGGAACGGCTCAGAGGTAATGTAAGGAAGTATTTTTTCACAGAGAGGGTTGTGGATGCATGGAACGGCCTTCTGGAGGAGGCTGTGGAGTCAAACACAGTGGTTGAATTCAAGCATGCATGGGACAGTCATAAGGCAATTCTAGGGGATGGGGTAGAAAGAAGTAGGCTGCTGGTTAACTAGGATCTGCAGCTTATCCATTAGGTAGGGAAATGGGCAGACTGGGTAGGCCAAGTGGGCCTTATCTGCCATCAAATTCTATGTTTCTATGTTTCTATTGCCAACAACTGATAACCTGGCATACCACCACACAACCACCAGGACCAGCTGCAGACCACCCACATCATACTGCTCAGCAATCCACCCCACACACCACACACCATTGGCCATGCAGAGGGCCATGCCAAACTGGGGCCCACGGCATGGCAACATGAACACAGGGCAGGGGCACCGAGGGCCCATGTGCCATGATATGGTATGGCATGTGCACGTGGACAGCGTGGAAGCTTCCAGCAGTGAGTGGCACAACGGTGCCACACATGCATTGGGCACACAGGCTGGAACACACCCCTGTCCTGCACACCCAATACACCCACTGCAGATGCCTACAGCAGGCACACATGCCCCCCACGGCCACAACTGTCATGCATGTCCAACACTTAAAGGTATGCATCAGACCACAGGGCACAGCATGTGTATGCCACAGCAATGGTAGGATGCTTATGTATTGCCATTAGCAGTCAGTCCAAGAGAGCATCACGGTGTCCCTGGCACATGCACCGATCATCCAAAGGTTCTATGTACCACTGTGTTACAGACAGCATGACCGCTTGGAGTCTCTTGGTTCTGTTCCTGCACTGGTGGACCGTCAAGGGGTGGCATGTCACATGGGGGAAGCGGTGGGGCCAGTGGCCTATGGCAGACATAGACGTTGTGCAGCATGGCACATATGGTGAACACTCTGCATGCCATCCCCGGTGCGAGCATCATTATGACACCTGTGTGGTCAAGGCACCAGAAGTGCATCTTCAGGATTCCAGTGGTGTGCTCCACACAGCTCTGTGTCCTCCAATGTGCTTCACTGAATGCCTCCTTTGCCGGATCCTGCAGTGCTGGGTCTGGTGTCATCAGGTATGGCCACAGTGGATATCTGCTGTCACCTGTTGGGGGGGACACAGATTAGTATGGGAGTGGTTCAACTGAGGGCAACACCACACAAGCACACAGTCACACACACACATGCACACACACATGGATACACCCACCTAGCAGCTAGCCATCACCTCCACCACCCACATGTAGTAGTTTGTCAAGCCCAGAGTGGTCAAGCACCTATGTGCCATGGCATGACCTTGGGTACATGCGCAAATGTTGGTGATGCATCTCCCTCGGCATCACACACAACCAGTTAATTAATGCTATGGAAGCCCATACTATTGTGGTATGCCGCCTTGTCAACATATGGGAACAGGATTGGCTCACGCATCCCATCAATGATGCCCAGTGTTTAGGCATCCCATACATTTATTTGTTTTTATTTGTTTATTTCAGAATTCGGAAAAAATACCTTTGAGTCAAAGACTCCTTTACAAAGGTTCCACATCACATAGATTAGTTACAGACAAACATTACAATAATTGTTACAGAGTAAAAGTTCAGTTTGTCACAAAGAAATAGAGCAGTTTAAGACAGTTAAAAACACAGGATGCATAACAATCCCAGGAAGACTAGAACTAAGAGCTATGAGTAGGAGGCGGGCTGGAGGCTGTTGTCAGTGGTAAAGGGAAGGGAGGGGCCAGGTTCAGGAACAATCGCAGTCACTTGTGGACAGGAGGTGGGCCCTAAGGTGAGTTTTAAATTGACCAATTCTTTGTTCATAGACCAAGGAGGAGGGTAGGTTGTTCATCGACAAGGGAGCACTATAGCAGAAGGATCTTTTTATAATTGAGTGGTATGACATGAAGGAATAGAGAAGAGATGGGTGTCTGAGCTATGGGTGTGTTTATCTTTGGAGTCTGGGGTGATTAAAGGGGCAAGTGCCAAGGGGGAGAGGACTAAGGTGATTTTTTTTTGCCAGAATACAGATGTGGAACCTGATTCTGTTGTCAAGGTTAAGCCAACTGGTGTCCTTATATAGCGAACAGGTATGGGTGAGTCTATCACACCCCAATACAAGACGACAGGCCTTGTTTAGGTCAAGTCAAAGTCTACCAAGGGCCGAGGTGCTTGCCCCTCCAAAAATCAGTAAGCCATAGTCAAGCAGAGAGAGTAACGAGGAGGAGACAGCAAGCCTAAGGGCCTCAGGGGTAAGGCATTGTTTGAAGCAATGCAAAAGCCCTAGCCTAATATTTAGGGCCTTACATAGTTGGTGAATATGCTCATGATAGGTAAGGGCAGTATCCAAGGTGATGCCCAGATATTTAAAGGAATCCACAAGTTCCAAGGGAGTCTGGGTTGCCATTAGAATTTGAGGGAAAAGCCCCATTCTGGCATTCTGCAGATGTGCGAATAGCATAACTTTGTTTTTTTTTATAGTTAATAATAAGGTGTTGTGAGGAGAATCAGCTTTCGACAGAGCTGAAGGAGGACTGGAGGGACTGGTGAAGTTGAAGTGGGTCTGTGCTGGAGGAGAAGATGACAGCATCATCTGCATATAGTAATAGGTTGGAGGGGCAGGATATGGGGAGGGAGTTTAGGAAGAGGCTGAATAAAAGGGGACCCAAAATGGACCCTTGTGGAACACCTGAGAGGACAGGAGATTTGATGGATAGGGAATTGCCAATTTTGACATGAAGGGTCCGTTTCGCGAGGTAGTCAGAGAACCATTCCACGGCTTCCTGAGAGAGACCCAGGTTGATCAAGGAGGTTTGGAGAAGAGAATGGTGAATGGTATCAAAGGCCTTTGTAAGGTCTATGAAGATTGCACCCATGATGTGGCCTTTATCAAGCGCAGTATGGATGTGTGATGTAAGTTCAAGCAGGGCAGTAGTTGTGCTGTGCCCTTTGCGGAAACCATGCTGTTGTTTGTAGAGAAGGTTATATTTATTGACGTGCTCAGTGAGCTGATCAGAAACAATCCTCTCTAAGGCCTTGGAGAGGGGAGGAAGTATGGAGATAGCATGGTAATTGTTAGCAGAGGAGTGGTCCCCATCTTTAAATATGGGCATGATAGATGCGGAGTTCCACTTGGCAGAGAATTTACCTAGAGAAAGGGAGAGGTTTAAAATGTGGGTGAGAGGAACAAGGACTTCCTTAAGGGTGAGCTGAAGAATTCTGAGATCAAGGGAGTTGGTGCTGGAGGAGGCGTAGCTAAGGGAAGTACTAAAGTATGGTTCTGCTGACTTACGAGAGATTCTGCGCTGATAAAAGGGGGGAGCACAGGAGTGGGGAGAAGGTGCGCTAGGAGCTGGAGGATCATAGAAATTCGGGGGGAGAACATGGCTAAGGTTGGAGAAGGCATCGCTGAAAACTGCAGCATTAAGAGTGGGGTCTGTGGTCAAGGACCTGTTAGCCATGACTTGAGTGGGAACCGGGTTAGAGTCCTTACCACATATTTCCTTAATGTTGTACCAGAACTTGTGGCCGGAGCCCCAGGATGAGGTTAAGGCGGATTTATAGTATTCTGCTTTGGCTTTATGAATGGTCCAAGTGCACTTGTCCCGAGCCATTCTATACATATGCCTATCATGGGAGAGGCAGCACTTGTTGGAGACCTGTCACAATAAGTCTCTAGTTCACATTAAGGTCTTGAGCCATTCAGTGAACCAAGGTACATGATTGCCTTTAACCATTCTTTTAGTGAAAGGTGCAAAGAGGTCGCATATATTATTGAGGGACAGGGTGAATAGGTCCAAGGCACTATCAGGGTTTACAGAATTTGAAATGAAGGACCAATCCAAGGCCCTAAGGTAAGCTTTTAGTTGTGCCAGTTTACCAGGGCCAGGTTTACGTTGCTCAATTAATTTGGGAGGGGATCTAGGAGTTTTAAAGGACCAGGAGCAGGGAACTGGTGAGTGGTCACTAAGGGCATTTGGTAGGACGGATTCATTAATGATCTTGTGTGGGTGATTGGAGAAGATGAGGTCCAGTAGGAAGGAAGATCAAAACGGGTAGGGGAAGTGACCAATTGAGTTAGGTCTTGGGCTGTAGTGATATCAATGAGATGGCACAGAATGCCTCCTTCATGGCCTGCTGTACATACTACATTGTGGGGAAGTGTAAGTGGGTCCCCACCTCCTGCAGCAGTGCATCGGTCACTTGATCTGACACTGATGACTGACTGACCCGGTCACATCCCTGCACACACGATGGAAGGACCCCGTGGCATAATAGGACAGGGTGCACAGGACCTTGGTCTCCATGGACATGGCTTGGGAGTGCAGTGTCTGTGGCTGAACACTGTCCTGGACCATGGCACATAGGTGTACCACCATCCCATGGTCCACCTGGAAGCAGTCCATGCACTGCTGCTCCTTCAGGTCTGATGCCAGGAGCTGTGACTGCTATGTCCTTAGCCTGTTCTGTGCTCTGCATGGAAGATGGGCCACCACTGCCGCCTTCAGCTGGGCTACATTCAGGAGCACACCAGGGTACATAGTTGCAGCACCCGGTCATGAGTTTCACACCAACAGACTGTCCTGCAGGTGTGCTGTGCGACATCCCTCTGTGTTCTGAGGTTTGTACCTGCCCCTCAGGGTCACCACAGTGCATGGGCTGTGACCCCAAGCCATGCCTTGTGGGGTGGGGTAATGGTGTCTGGCAGGGCATGATGTCACATACACCACTGAGATGGCAGCAGCTACAGCTGGGCATGGTGTGAGTGTGGGGAAGCTTGCCACCTACCCCCAGAAACTATAGAGGGTGGTGTTGTGCTACTGTCAGGACTGCCTAGAGGGAGTAGCCAAATAGCGGGTAACTCAGCCGCCATAGGTGGTTCTACTGGTGTGTTGGGCATGCAAGGGTGTGGGTCCTCCTCTGGGCTTGTGGTGACTGTGTAAATACTGTAAGGCTGTCTTTTTTCCTGCAGGATTACAAGGGGAGGCTGGAGGCATTTGCCATTGAGTTCTGCAATCTCTGGGATGGCGTCAGAGGCCAGGTGGTGGTGAGGTGGCGTAATTGGCCAAAGGAGTTCCTAATGTTTATCACTCTGCATGTCAGAGGGGACCGACATCTACTACAAAGATGCCTGGGGCTGTTCATGGCATGTCCTGGAGTCCTTTAAGGTTGATCATCATCCCACTTTCATTGGGGACTGTGGGAGATTGTTGTGGGGACATCTGCAGGGGACGGATGTGCTTCTCACTTTGTGTGTTTCATTGACAGGGATATCATGGCCCACTTCAGAGGATGCTCTTGGAGGTGCGTAACTACACAGACACAACCACCATTTTGTCATCTGATGACTCAGAGAATGAGGAAGGGGCCTTCTAGGGATGGCATGTCATGGTCCCCGGGCATGGCTGGGTTCGCGGGCCTGGATGTGGGGGTGGATGTTGTGTACTGCTTTGTTACATGTACCCAACATGGTCCTGCATAGTGGGACTGTTTTGCACTCCCTTGTCCTTGTTACCTGTGTGGCTGTTGCTTGCTCTCTGTGGGGGGGGGTTTGCTTTGTTATGTGTATCCAACATGCTGAAGTAAAGTGGATTTGTTTCACACTCCTGTGTCCTGGTGTCCTGTGTGTCTGTTGTTTGCTCTCTGCTGGGGGTTTGGGGGTGCCTGCACAGTGTTGTGGTTGTCTGGTGGATGTGTGTTGCGGAACACCTACACTGCCCATTTGTTGGCCCATGTCCCAATTGTTTATGTGGGCATCTGTGTTCCCAGGGGCCTTCTCAGTTGCTCTCTCCATGTTGGCGGCATGTTGGTATTCCACTGGCCACATGATCGGTGCCCCAGTCTGGTCACTGGTCCCTCATGGGATGTGTCTTCCATTGTCGGGTTGGCCACCAGTGGTGTGCATGCCTCCTGTCACTGCTCCCCTGCACATTGCCTGTCATGTGTGCCATTGCAGGTGTCTATGCCCAATGGGCCTGCATTGTGGCAGGTGGTGTTCCAGCCTGCTGCTGGCACCCTCCTGTTTCCATCACTCCGGTCATCCCCCATTTTGTGGTCCTCTGTGGTCAGGCATTGGGGCATCCCTAGCTTCACTGGACTGTCCTACAGTTGTATGTATCTGTTGGGGAGGCCTGTGTGTTGGTCTTTGGCATGCTCTCAGCTCCTGTTTGTTCCACTTCCATCCAGTGTCATGAGTGGCTTTGGCACGTGACTGTGAGACCTGTTCTGTGTGGTGCCATGGGGGGGCTGCACTACCTTGGTACCCTACTGGTGTGGTCCATGGTGGGCCCCCATTACAGGCACATCTATGCAGTACCTCTGTCTGTCATGCCCACCTGTGCACTTGTATTTAGGTCTGCCCCCATCAGGGCATCCAGCCGTGCTGGTGTCCACACACTTGCTTCTGATGTTCAGTCATTGGAACATGTGCCTAGCCTGCTGGAGCAGCCCCTGCTATGCAGTCCTGCCCCTCCACATGTGCGGTGCTGCTGTGGCATGGAGGTCCATCTAAACTACCCACATGTGCCACTTTGCACCATTCATGCAAGCTGCCTGTCTGGTTGCATGGTGGAGAATCCACTGTCTATTAATTGATTAAAAAAGCCTTGTGGATAAGGTCTTTCCATTTTGCTTTAACAGCTGTTTGCCTTTTTAGTGGGAGAAACGGGTCAGGCATAAAACAGAAATGATGGGAATGGTGCAATGAGTGTCTTCAGGGAGACCTTCTGGATGCTGCAGTGCTGCCCATCTGCAGGCAACTCTCTGGGTTGAGGATGGAGGGTGCTGATTTCCCAAGCCAAGTTGAGTATGATTTGGGATGGCTTCCTCCCCCACCCAGGGACCACCAAGTATGCCCCCACTGCCTCAGACAATCCCAGTAGGGAGGGGTGGTTGGATGATGGTGGACTCAAGGAGGGTGAGGGAAGTTGAGCAGAGGCACATCCCACCTGAGGTTCCACTCCATAACTCCTAAACTGTTCTGGCAGGGTGGGACTGTCTCAGGGTGGCACCCGCAGTGGTGGACAAGGGGGATGCAGGAAGGATCCATAGTGGAGACCCCAGGCAGAGTGGCATGGGACCCCAGAGGAGGTGGAAGCAACTCCTATTTGGGGACTCTATTATTGGGGGGTAGACTTGGGGATGGGAGAGAGGGAGGTCAGGTACCTATCCGGTGCCATGGCGTGGAGTGATGGGAAGTGAATCCAAAGGATCACTGGAGTAGCAGGACAGGAGGGTGAGCAAAACATCATTGTCCAACTGAAGACAAATGACCTAGCTGGGGAAGAGGACAGAGCATTGCAGAAGGATTCCACAAAGTTGGGGAGGGGTCTTAGACAGGTGGCATGCACCGTATCCTTCTCAGAAGTGTTACCTGTCTATGGCAAGGGAAAGGCCAGGGTACTCTACACCAAGGGATTCAATGAATGCTTGAAGAACTTGTCCAGAGCTGAGGGATTTGGCTTCATTGGAGACTGGGGGACCATATGGAGGGATGCAGGCCTATACAGGAGGGATGGCTGCATCCATCTGGGGTGGGGGACCAGGATCCTCAGTGACATGTTTAAATGTTTCATTGCTAAGCATTTAAACAAGCCAAGGGGCTGATGGATGTTAGCAAGGAAAATCAAACTGCCCCCTCAACAGTTTAAATAATCAGAAAGGTGGACCATAGGCCTAGGGAATAACAAAAAGGGCCTGAAATTGGGAGTAAAGGCAGAGGAGGCTTAGAGGAAAGGCATAAGGTTAAGAAGGGAGCCAGTAGGGGCAAAGGCATCAAAACATGAAAAGCAATGTGTACATATACCCGTAGCCTGGGAAACAAGATCCCAGAATTAGAGGCCTTGATGGTGGAAGAGGACCTGGACATTGTTGAGGTCACAGAAACATGATACACTGGAAATCATGACTGGGACATAAACATACCATGGTTCACAGTCTTCAGGAAAGACAGGGTGGGCAAAAAGGGAGGAAGGATAGCTATCTACATTAGAGATGAGATCAAAGCAATTGAGATTCAGGGAATGCAGGAAGGGGAGGAGGTCATATGGGTCCCATTGGAGACAGGGAATGGTGCCACCATCCATACTGGAATTATCTACAGACCTCCAGTGCAGGAGGGAAGGAACTAGATAGGGTATTAGTGGAAACCATCCACAAAATGGCAGAGAAAGGGGAAGTGTTGCTGGTAGGGGACTTAAACATGCCAGATGTAAACTGGAATACCTATGCTGCAGCTACATCCTGGAACAGAAACATACTGGATGCCCGGCAGGGGGCCTGCCTCAGACAGCTAGTGAAGAAGTCCACCAAGGAGGGAACGATATTGGACCTGGTTCTCACCAGTGATGACAGAATTACAGATGTATCGGTGGGAAGCCATCTAGGATCTAGTGATCACCGTACAATGTGGTTCAGGGTAAAAATAATGGAAGAAGCAAACCACACTAAGTCAAGGGTCTTGGATTTTAGGAGAGCTGACTATGCTAGAATGGGGTAATGCTTCAAGAAAGCCCTGGCAAAGGAGGAGGTGAACTAGAGGAAACCCTTATGAAAATGGAATATATTGTGATATACTGAAAAATATGCATTATTGTAAGTAAGTACAATAAGAAACACATTGTCCCAATGTAATATATTATGAAATGTATTTTTAAATATACTGACATAATATGCAAATATATATGCCACTATATTGAGAAATACATTGACTCAATGAAATATAATATACAGCGTATTTCAGCATATAATGAAACCACATATTCTGCTTCATGCATTGCTTGAAAGCATGTAAATCTATTTAGTAATACATTGTTTAAAATATATTATTAGTATATTTCAAAAAATATATACTGAATTCTTTGTACGTTACGTATATTTTTTATATATGTTGCATATATTTTTATATATGTTATATATATTTTATATGTTACATACAGTATATTTTATATGTTACATTTTTTATATATTTCACATGTATTTTTGTAAATCTTATTTTCTTCCCATGTGTACATTTGCATAACTAATTTGCATACTTCAAAAACATGGTTTATCTGCCAAAATCATGATCATTTCTAGTTTTACAATGCTTTTGAATTTACAACACTAGCTTATAGACTGAAAAGAAAGGTACGAGTTATAAAGCAAGTACATGTAGGATCTCACCCAGACCTAAAAGTAAAACAAAATGGGGTGGTATAAATATCAATCTGAGCCTTTAAGAAGCATGAGTTTGTGAGGTAAGTTAAATGTATAAATATATAAAATGTATGTTTGAATTAAAGCTGCACTCTAAAATGATAATTCAATGTAACTATCTCCATGATTAATGATAAGATTAATAAATATCTATCCCCAGTTTCTGCCTTCCTACCATAACCCCCCATGGCAGGGTTCTCAACATCCTGAAGAAGGAAAATCAAGAAATGGCTACCCCTTCTCCTCATATTCAGTTCTTGCCTCTCCACCTGCCCTTCTGGGTCACCAATGTGCACAACCTAATCCCATCCTTTTTACTCCAACAGCACTTGCGTACTTCCTCGAGCCTACTCCGGTACACTCATGCGCTATAAATGGTTCTATCGCTTTATTACTGTTTTGTACGTTTATATGTTCTTTTGAAGATTTTGGACATGTATTGTAATTTACTATTACTGTTTATTGTACAATACCTTGTGTTTCAACTGTTGCACAATCTTACAATGTTGTATTGTTTGTACTACCCACATACTATTGTAACTGATCATCCTTCACAACCCTATCTAACCCTTCCCCCCAAGTTGCACCGTGAGATGAGCAATTTGTTGTTCAGTGTGCCCTCCTGGTGAAACATTTCAATTAAAAAAAAATAAATAAATAAAAACATCCCCTTTGGCTTCACTCTATAACCTTTAATTATCTCTTGCCTCCATTCCAACCAAGTGGAAGCACACCACATGTATCCCCCTTCCAAAAGACGGTGACCCTCTGCTTCTATGAACTACCACCCAATTTCCCTCCTCCATTTCCTGGGTAAAATCCAGGAAGACCTTGTCCTCTCATAACTCTCTTCCTACATTGACTCCTCTTCCTTCTTCACACCCTACTAATCTGGTTTTAGGAAGTCCCACTCCATCACCACCTCTCTCCTAAGACTCACCGATTCCATCCTCAAAGGTAAGGATGGAGGCCATATCACCTCAGCCATTTTTGTCAACTTGGCTAAAGCCTTCAACACTGTCTCTCACTCACTTCTCCTACCCAAGCTCTCTCTCTCACAGGGCTCTCTAGCATGGCCACCAGCTGGTTCCACTCCTGTCTGGTACGCAGATCCCAATCGGTCAGAATTGGTAACACCACCTCTGCCTCCCTCCCCATTACCACTGGTGTACCTCAAGGCTCAGTCCTTGGCCTGCTTTTGTTCTCCATCTTTCTCAACAATCTGCCCACTGCCTGCCCACACACATCCACTCAAACGTACATGGGTGGTACAGTACTGTATACATCCGGCCCCTCATCCTTTGATGTGGTGATCAGACATCAGCAGGACTTCAATGATGTTCAGTACTGGTTTCACTCAAATCAACTGTTTTTTAATGCCAAGAAAATTGTCTCCATGACCTTTGGTACAAGGTTCAGACTTTCATGGCTCCCCTCCAGCCCTACCTTCCACACCCATGATGGGACTTCTCTTGAGACTTGCACCTCCTGCAGATGTCTCAGGGTCTGGCTGGACCAGAACCTGGACTCCTCTGCACATACAGATACCATTAACAAAAAGCTTCATCCAAAGTTGAATGCTTTGTACCACAGTCATGGCTGCATCCCACTACCGGCTTGCCATGCTATTGTACAGAAGATGATTCTCCATATTTTTGACTATGGTGATGTAGTGTATAGTGCCACCCCTAAGTCCAGCATAGCTAGACTGGCCTTTCCACTCTTTTTGTCACATTGCCCTTCACTGTCCACCCACCACCCATCACATGTACTCTTCTGCTCAAGCTCCAGAGCCTGCCTACTCCTTCACAGGACTGCAAAATGACATTGTATGAATGTTATATATCTATAGCCACAGGGCCAGCCCACTCCTTCAGGAGACTGTAAATAGACATTGTATCAATATGCAATATATCTATTATGTAACTGTACATTATATTGTATTGTCATATGCCTTGCACTATTGCCTGCTGTAATGCAAACACTTTGTAAGATTTTGTGTACACTGTATAATACATTTGTATTTCCCCCTTCCCCTCTACCCCAGATGCATCTGGAATCAAGCAGTAGTCTGCTCAGCATGCCTTCCTGGTAAAACCTTTAAACAAATAAATAAGATGAACTTCAGTTGTACAGGTAGAGGTATGTGTAAATAATAAATCATTTATTTTGTTTTTGTCTGGGTAAATATAGGAAACAGCATTTGAAATGTAAAACTAAATACATTTATACATATATTGGCAATATACTAATAACATATATTTATCAACCTTATTTCAATATATTTAGAATTTTATCAATATATTTTGCAATATACGGAATATACTAAAGCAGCCATACTGTATATATTTACAGTACATTGCAACATATTTGCAAAATATATTGAAATATGTTGATTTCCCAATACATTACAATATATTATAAAACAAGCAGATTGGAATATGTTTCACTATAAGTAAATATATTGTTAATAATATATCTTAAAATATATTTCATTTCCATAAGGGCAGTGTTGGAACCTTAAAAGAGCCATAGCAGAGGCAACAAACCTGTGAGTGAAACAAGTAAGCAAGACAAAAAGAAAGAAAAGACCACTATGGTTTTTGAAAGAAGTGGCAGGGAAGGTGAGAGAGAAAAAAATGGTATTCAGGAAGTACAAGGAAACACAGAGGGAGGCAGACAGTGAATGGTATCAGGCAAAGCAGAGGGAGGTGGGAAAAACAGTCAGGAGCTCAAAGGCACAGACAGAGAAAGTATACTGTAGCCCAGACAGTAAGAGAAGGAAAGTGCAGGTCAGTAGGAAACATTCCTATCTACCAGAATACTGACTTTAAGGTAGGGGTCACCATTGAGTTAAATAGAGCAAATTACTTTTTTTTAGGTTTTAATTTGGGTTAAAAAGTGAAGAAAATGCTATTTTTTTCTCCATTACTAGAATGTGTGAGCCCTGATTTGAAAGCTCTTTTCACTGTGAAAAATTAGTATGCTGGTGTCTGGGAGCTAGAAGGCGTACTTTTTTGTTTTCGTTTTTTGGGGATAAAAAAAGTGTAACAATGTTATTTTCCTCCATTTCAGGTACTGTAAAAAAAAAACGAAATGCTAAAATGCGTGTGACCCATAATTTGAAAGGTCTCTTTAATGTGGATAATTATCATGCTGGTGTCTGAGGTCTAGGAGGTGTACCTTTTATGATGTAGGTTTTTATTTGGGAACAAAATGTAAAAAAAAAATGCTTTTTCTTTATAATTTCAGGAACTGTAAGAAAATATCTGCAAATGCCACTAACATGAGTGACTCATCATTTTAAAGCTCTTGTTATTGTGAACATTTTCCATGCAGGTGTCTAGGGGCTAGGATAACATTTTCAGTTATCTTGGTTTTTGTGTCATGTGGGCAGTTGTGCAGAGCATTTTTCCGAATTCAGTTGGTTTACTGGCGTTATGTGTTGGCACATACCTTAGTTTATGGTCTGTTTTATTATGTAAAACAGCTCAGAAATACTCTAAACTGTGGCAGTGTAGTGCACAGATGTTGGTGTGATGGAAAACCATCATACAACAGACGTTTGCCACTTCAAAGGTGTTTTTTTGAGTTTTTGTTTAAAAAAGGAAAAATGTAAATTTTCACTGTTACATGCTCTGTAAAAAAAAAAGTTAATGCTACTAACATGTGTGACCCCTCGTTTTAAAGATTTTTTTTATTTTGAGGAAACTTCGTGCTGTAAGTTTTGTGATAGGAGTTACTGTATACTTTTTTAGTTATTTATACTCCAAGTCAGAGTGTTACCATTTTAGTTCTGTACATTCTAACTGCTCAGGAAAACAGCCATTTTTACACAGGAATACAGCACTCACTCAATATTCCATTCTAGAGCTGAGTGAGTTAGTAAAAGAAAAAAAAACAGGGGAGGGATTGTGAGGTTAAATGAAGGAGGAGGGGAGTGTGTGGAAGGAGACCTAGAAAAAGCTGAAATCCTGAATGACTATTTCTGTCCAGTATTCACAAACGAAGGGGGGAAGGACAGGGACCATGGTTAAGCAGAAGAAACAGGCATGAAGGAGAAGTGGACACCAGCCCATTAACAGAGGAGAGAGTCCTTAAGGAACTCACAAAACTGTTTTTCCCCTCTAGAAAAGTGAGAGCGAGGAGGAGGTGGAAAATTACAGATTGGTCAGTTTGACCTCAGCGGTAGGAAAAATAATGAAAGCAGCATTATAGGAAAGGATTGTGGCATAACTTGAACCCAGCAGGCACAAGACCCAAGACAATATGGATTCATAGCAGGAAGGTCTTGTCAAATAAATCTGATAGATTTCTTTGACTGGGTGACCAGTGTAGTTGATCAGGGAAGGGCGGTAAATGTGGACTACCCAGAGTTTTGCATGGCTGTTGACACCATCCCACACGGAAGGCTAGTAAACAAGTTGGGTAGTCTGGGAGTGGGACCAAAGGTAGTAAAATGAATCAGAAAATGGCTGAGCAATAGGACACAGAGGGTGATGATAAACAGAATCCATTACAAGGAAAGGGAGGTAACCAGCAGTGTGCCACTGGAATCAGTTCTGGGGCCTGCCTTCTTTAATGTCTTCATAAGTGACATTGCAGACAGAATGGAAGGGAAGGTATGCCTCTTTGTGAATGATACTAAGATGTGCAATAGAGTTGACACTCCAGGGGGTGGAAAAAATTAGAAGAGACCTAGGCAAACTGGAAGAGTGGTCAAGAGTGTGGCAGCTTAGATTCAATGCAAAGAAGTGCAAAATCATGCACTTGGGGCACAGGAATCCAGGGAAAGAATACTCTTTGGGGGGGATGTTACTGACAACAACCAAGCTGGAAAGGGACCTGGAGGTAATCATAACAGATGACCTAAAGGTAACAAATCAATGTGAGAAGTCTGTGAGGAGAGCAGAAGGGATGCTGGGGTGCTTAGGGAGTGGCATCACCAATAGAAAACAGGAGGTGGTAATGCCACTGTGTAGGTCATTGGTAAGACCACACCTGGAGTACTGTGTCCAGTTCTGGAGGCCACACCTCAGAAAGGACATAGAGTAGAATCAGTCCAGAGAAGGGCAACAAAAATGGTGCAAGGACTGCACCAGAAACCATATGAACAGTGACAGAAAGAACTCAATATGTATTTTCTTGAGGAAGGGGGGGAGATTTGATAGAGACTGTCAAGCACCTAAAGAGGATAAACAAATTACAAGAGGACAGCATCTTTCAGAAAAAAAAAATTGTGAAAACAAGAGGATCCAATATGAGACTGGGAGGGGGACTTACATGAGGAAGTACTTTTTCATGAAAAGGGTGGTAGATGCGTGGAACTGTCTCCTTGCAGATGTCATGGAAGCAAAAATGGTAAAGGAATTCAAGGCTGCATGGGACAGATGGAAAGCAACCATAGGGCTTAGAAAGGGGAGGTAAGCTGCAGATCAAGTAGGATCTGGAGTGTAAGCCTTACAATAGATGGGGAAACTGGCAGATTAGGTGCACCAAGCGGTCCTTATTTGCCATCAGATTCTATATTTCTGTGTTAATAGCTCTCACTGACTTGTCTTCCACATCAAAGGGAGGCCTAGAAAAGAAGCTGAGCCCTTGGGGGGCAACACATTGGAGCTAAGCCCTTGAGGGGCAGAACTAACTGAGATAAAATTTAAACATACACCCTTTGGGGGCAAGGGAAAGGGACTTTGGAGGAGGCCAGATAAATCTTAACTGGATGTGGTGAGAACAGCTATCAAAGGTGCTGCTGATGTGGTTTGTACAGCTAAAGGAGCCCCCTAGGACTTAGAAGCCACATCTTCCTGCAGCTGATATCCTAAATGCTACATGAAAAGGTGCCACTGAATCAATCTGCATGACTTTCATTTCCCCTGGGGTGTAGTACATTCTCACCTTAAGGCTACAAAGATATGGATCCTCCCAAAAATGAGGGATCTACCCTCAAAATGTGGACTTCAAGGGAGACAAAAGAGACTGTCAACTTCCAGGGAAGGGGCCCCTGTTAGCTATGGATATGGGCATGGCTGGTATCTGTTTGAGTGCTAGCATGTACAGTAGTATGGGCTGATGCTGAAGCCTTACAGCCATTGGAGCACTGTAAGGTAGGAATAAAGACTGAAGGACTGGCTGAAGGCATTGTATGCTGAATGAAGCATGGACTGAAACTGATTGAGATGGTATAAACTACAATGGCAGATCTACTGTACACCAAACAATCCTATAAGTAGTGGCAATGGAGGAGACAAGGTGATAACAGGTAGATCTACAATACAATAAATAGGACTATACTGTAGAGAAGTCATGGAAGCCAACCGTTTTGGAACGGAACTGAATGTGGAGCAATGATGCTTTAATTGCTGTGGCTAAACAGAAGACAGACTGCTGAACATGCAGTGCACACACAAGCAGGATCAAATGCAGGAGGGCACTAGCACCCAGGAGAGCATAGTGCCTAATGGAGCTCAAACCGTTGGAGTAGTAAGTGCAGGAGAGTGGTGCTCTCATTCAGAGCTTGCATACCTGGACCACAGCAACAACGTTCTCTGCCATAAGTGGTAAACTGGAAGCCTGCAAAATGGGGACTGGCTGGAGGCAAGCACTAAGGAATGATGGTGTAGTGATAAAAGCCATGTTGCAAACCACCAGTTTTGTGGAAGCAAGCCCAGAAGGCCACAGCAACTTAAACAGTAGTAGCCAGAAAGCTGAGCACAACCCAAGAGAGCAGAAGCCAAAGAAAAAGGGATGCATGGAGCAAGCCATGCAGTAGAAAAGGAAGGGGGAAACCTGTGCAGCCACAACAAGGAAAAAATCCAAGCATCTGAAGGATGTTTGGACATGTGTCATTTTATAATGCACAGTGGGGGCATGTCATGTGTCACCTGCTGCCCCTTTGAAACACATCCAAAGCCTTAGAAGTGTCTGTAGTCAGGTGATATAAGTATATAGATAAGCAATAAATAATATCAAGGCAGCACAGCCATTTCATGGAATCCTGAGAGGGCAAGTGTTGTCACTGAGCATTAAGTTGTACATTATCCAGCACAGCTGGTACCTCTGTGACATCACTTTCTGTCACAGGACTCCATGAGATGGCTGCTACCTTTAATTTATGGATTATTTAGATATTTATATCTCCAGACTGCTAATAACCACATGCATGCCACATACCGCATCTGAAAGATCTTTTTCTTGGGCTTGCACTTGCAATTTGAGGAACCTAACATGCCATGCTCCACTTAAAACATGATCTCCTGTTTTAAAACCTCCTTTCGAAATCACTTACTTAATACGCGTAGGTGTGACTGTTACTAAGTTGCCCTTGCTCATATGCTCTGACAAAGCTCCCTGAGTGGCTGCACCCAACCTACTACCAACCACTTCCCATTGTCTTACTTATTATCACCTCCTCCGGTCTCTGCACCCCTCTGCCTGTATGCTCATACCACTGTTTGTTTATGAAGTACTACACTTCTGTACCAACCTGTGCTATGCTAATCCTGCAACTTTAAAATTGTAACCAATATATGTCAGCATGTTTTACCATTTATTGTACTCTGTTATGATGTAACAAAATTGTTTTACCGTATTTGTCCTCTTTGTGACGAGGTACCTTTGAAAATGAGCCTCTGGCTCAAAGGTTTGTAAACTGATGTACAAATAAATAAAATAAATAAAATGCACCCAAATCTGAAGGGTAGATTAACTGAAAATTAAAAAACTTTAGAAGAGGAAACTTTAATTACTCAGTTAAATCTTGGCGTAAAAAATCCTAATTGATTAGGGTTTTCTGACAAGATAGTTTTAATTAATTATTTTTAATCTATGGAATTATTTTGTCAGTAAAGTAATTGCTCAACAACTGATTCAACAGGCAGGTCTGGTGGCATAGAGGGCTGAGGCACTGGATGCCTTACCTCTCACCACACTGGCGACCTGTGTTGGGAATGATCACAGGATGTCAGAGGTCAGCACGGGCAGGGGTGCAGGATTGAGCTCTCCTCCCTGAGGAGGGATCTGTGCTTCCCTCAGCACTTGACTGCCTAATGGTGGAGGCCAGGGAGCTGCACAGGCCATGGGAGCCAGGGCGCTAGGCCAATGGGGTGGGAGGAAGAGGCCATCACCAGAGCAAGAGGGCACGTGACTGCCTCCACGGACATGCACCTCTCTGTCTGGGTCCCGGGTAACTGGGGAGAAAAAGTGAAAAATCAGGAGCCACGGCAGGATGAAACCTCCAGGCCAGCTCTGGGGACCTGCCAGGACATGCATAGCATTCAAGATCCCAAATGACCCCTGAGTCTAGTAGGCTGGCAGATAAGCAGCTGCTGTGTGCAGAAGGAGTGATAAATACCTGTATTGAAAAAAACAACTGATTCAGAGCAAAAGATCTAAGCTAAAGTAACTGTCCATTCCTCTGTTTTACTGCTGTAAATGTAACCAAGGCTTTTCAGCTTGCTAGATGTCTATCATACTCTGTAGCCTTTTTAATTTTGTTATTGGGTAGGAATGTTACCGTGTGTTAATGAAGTTTTTGCAAAAAAATATACAATATACACAGATATCAATATTTGAATATAATGTTTTTATAGTGTGGCTATCTCATCCTAAAATAAATATACATTATTGAAAGAAGGAAGGTCAGGGGACAGATTGTAAAACTCAGAGGGCAGGGAGGGGCAAGTGTGGAGGGAGACCTAGAAAACGCATCAGTACTGAATAAGTACTTCTGTTCAGTATTCACTGAAAAGGGGGAAGGACAGGGACTGCAACCAGGCATCAGAAACATAGGGGGGTGGGAGGTAAATACAAGTCCATTTACATAAGAGAGAGTCCTGGAGGAGCTCACAAAATTGAGGGTGAACAAAGAAATGGGACCAGATGGTAAACACCCTATGACACTGAAGGTACTATGGATGGTGCTTGTGACACCACCGTCAGCCCTGTTTAGTGAATCACTCAATACAGGGATGGTTCCAGAGAACTGGAGGAGGACCCACATTGTCCCTCTTCACAAGAATGGAAGCAGGGAGGAAGCAGGAAACTGTAGACCAGTCAACCTCACCTCAGTTGTCGGCAATATTATGGAGGCACTGCTTCAGGAAAGGATTGTGTAGCACTTGGAATCCATCAGAGCACAGGACATGAGGCAGCATGGATTCACAGCAGGAAGGTATTATCAGACAAACTGGGGAGCCTGGGTGTTGGATACAAGAAGCTGAGATGGGTGGGTAACTGGCTGGTAACAGAACTCAGAGGGTGTTGTAAATGGTATAAGTTCTACAGAGTGGAGGGTGACAAGTGGAATTTCCCAAGGATCAGTGTTGGAGGCTGATGCTTGGAGGTTGACATATTCAAGGCAGAAGTTCTGAACAATTATTTCTGTTCAGTATTCACTGTGGAAGGAATAGGAAACACTCCATCTTTAAAGGTAAAGGACACGAAGGGAAGGGAGGTGGACACTAGTACATTCTCTGTGGAAAGATTCCACAGGAACTAACAGCACTAAAGGTCAATAAGGCAATGGGACCAGCTGGAGTACACCCTAGGGTGCTGAAAGAGCTGAGGGAGGTGTTGGAGGCACCACTGGCAGCTTTGTTTAATTTATCTTTAGGTACAGAGGAGATGCCGGAGGACTGGAGGAAGGCTGACATGGTCCCACTACACAACAATGGTAGCAAGTAAGAGGCAGGTAACTACAGGTCAGTTAGTCTGACTTCTGTGGTATGCAAATTAATGGAGCAAATGTTAATGAAAAGGATAGTAGACCACCTGGCAACAAACAGTCTCCCACACCCAAAACAACACAATTTCACTGAGGGGAAGTCATGCCAAACTAGCCTCACAGAGTTTTTCAATTGGGTAATCAGGGAACTGGACCAGGGGACAGCTGTGGATGCAGCATATCTTGATTTTAGTAAAGCTTTCAATATAGTTCCCCACAGAAGGCTGCTAAAAAAAACTGGGGAGCTTGGGTGTTGGGTACAAGATGCTGAGATGGGTGGGGAACTGGCTGGACAGTAGAACTCAGGTGGTGGTGGCAAATGGTATAAGTTCTGCAGAGGGAAGGGTGACAAGTTGGGCCCAGTACTCTTCAATGTCTTCATCAGTGACTTTGCTGAGGGGCTGGAAGGGAAAGATTGCCTGTTTGCAGATGATACAAAACTCTGCAACAGAGTGGACACACCGGATGGGGCAGATAATATCAAAAGGGACCTAAAAAGGTTAGAAGACTGGTCTAAGGAGTAGCATCTGGGGTTCAAGTCTAAAAAATGCAAGATCATGCATATGGGTAACAACAACCCAGGGGCAGTTTACAACCTAGGGGGAGAGGTAATTTCAAGTTCCAGACTGGAGCGGGATCTTGGAGTCATCATCTCAGAGGACCTGAAGGTGGTCAATCAATGTGACAAGGCAGCAGCAAAAGCTAGCAGGATGCTGGGTTGTATAGGTAGGAGAATAACCAGCAGATGGAGGTAAGTAATACTCCCACTGTATAGACAACTTGTGAGGCTTCACGTCTAATACTGCATCAAGTTCTGGAGACACCATCTTTAGAAGGGCATAAACAGTATAGAGGCTGTGCAGAGGAGGGCAACCAAAATGGTGAGTGGTCTTCACAACAAACTGTACGGAGACAGTTTGAGGAAGCTAAATATGTATTCACTGGAGGATAGGAAAGTGAGGCGGGACATGATTGAAATATACAAATACCTCTCAGGAAGAAAAAGAGTGCAAGAAGATACAATCTTTCAAAGAAAAAAGTACTCTAAAACTAGGGGGTCACAACATGAAGCTGGAGGAGGGGACTCGGAAGGGGGATGTGAGGAAATACGTTTTCACAGACAGGGTGGTGGATAAATGGAACGGGTTGCCAGCTAAGGTGGTGGGGTGGAAATGGTTACAGGCTTCAAGAGGTCATGGGACACACACATATGGAGCTTGAGAATGCAATGAGAGAGGACATCTAATGGGAGAGCACAGGTGCACAAAAAGCACTAAAATGGGCAGACGCCATGGGCCTGTGTGCCCTTGTCTGCCATCAACATCTATGTTTCTAAATATGACTGGCTTTTTTGACTGAGTGACAAAGGAGGCAGATCCAGGGTGGTGGTGGTGTATATTGCCTACCTCAATTTCAGCAAGGCCTTTGACGCCATTCCACAGAAAAGACTCATTAACAAGTTGGGCAGTGGGGGGGGTGGGCCAAAAAGGGGAGAACTGGGTTAGAAGCTGGTTGAGGGACATAAAGCAGAAGGTTGTGGTAAATGGGATCCAGTCAGAGCAAATGGAGGTGACCAGTGGGGTGCTGCAGGGATCAGTCCTGGGGCTAGTCCTTTTTAATGTCTTCACTAGTGACACTGCTGAAGGGCAGGAGGGGAAGGTATGCATATTTGCAGATGACACCAAGATCTGCAACAGGGTAGGCACAACAGAGGGTTATACAGAGAATGAGAAGGGACCTAGAAAAGCTGATAAAATGGTTCAATGTGTGGCATATATTAAGAGAGAATATCTAATGATGTCTATCACTAATAGCAGCTGATATAAAAGGAGCTCTGATGTTTCATGTCTTTGATAACACCTCAGTCAAGATGAAACATCAGAGCTCTACATTTCATTCATCTTGACCCAGAAGGGTCACCTGTACTTGTTTGACTTTTGGAATAAATAGATCATGGAGCACCTGTGAAGAACATCTCCATGTCATGATGTAGAGAGATCCAAGATGGCCAGGTGAAGAACATACCATGGTACCTGGCTGAAAATATTTTGCTCATAATACATGGTGAAGCCCAGTCAAATAGATCTGCATTATTCTGAGGAATGGCTGATGTGTATTAGTAGCAGTGGCTCATTAGCTTTCTCTTCTTAAAGTTCAAGTTATGTCTAAAGTGATACATAGAGCAAGTGAACTTATGGACGATATGTTTGAGGCAAGCAAAAGATCTTCAAAATCGATATGAACAACTTGCAGACAGAAGAAGCAACACTCAGCTAATTTGCCAGTCCTGAGGGTGTTCACTGGGACACCACAACAGCTGATATCCCCACTGCCAAACTCTCTGGCATCCTCTGACTTCTTTGCTAAAGGTAACATTTCTACATATTTTAAAACAAGGGAAATAGCTAGCAAAGAGTTACCTGAACAGGAAAAGGAAAAAAGTGTGATCCCGAAGGTTAAAGCACAAAGAGAACAGAGTGGAAAAGGGGCATGGTCCAGAACTTAGCAGCATACATAGCAACTGCCACTATTCACAACTCTAGTGAGAAAAATCAGTGCTTAGAAATGCCTAAGGGAGGAATGCTAAATTCAGTGGACCCAAATAAAAATTCCCAGGAACTCCAAAATAACTCAAATGCAGCTAGCCCAATAAGCGATATGGAAGATTTAAACTTAACAGCTGTACACACGACTGACAGGCAAGAGGCACAAATAAGAAAAGAAATGCAGAACTTAAACACAGCCAGCATTACAATTAACCCAAAGGCAAAAGCTAGTGACATTCCTGAAACAAGTGGACAACACAGAAAACTCAACTGTATAAATGGCAGTAGCTAATTTGAAAGAAAAAATGTTAAAAGCACTGGGGGAAATTAAAGGGTCCCTAAATACAGTAGCAGGGTCTCAGAAGGATCTAAATAATAAACTAGAAAACTTCACTTTGAGAACAAAGGAATTAGAAGAGCATGTCTCAAAGGCAAACGATGTTACAGCCCAGGTCCCTAAAACATTTCTACAGTAAGAAAGGCAAATTCAAATGCTGCAGGAAAAAATAGCACAAGAAGAAGACAGAGCAAGAAGGAGTAAAATAAGATTATGCAGAATTCCTGAAGGAGTGGAGGGAATCACTGATCTGGTCCCATTTTTTGAAAAAATGGTGACAGAAGCACTAAATAGAAAATACCCACAAGACAAAATCATTTAGGACAGGGCCCATAGGACAGGATCACAATCTGATGGTAACTCCAATTATTGCAGAACTGTCTTTATTAAATCACTGACATTTCAAGACTGCAAGGCCCCATTGCAAATGGCAAAAAGAGTTAACTTTTGAAAAGATAAACTTTAATGCGAACCTAGACATGTCTGTTGAAACCACAGAAAGAAGACTGTTTTAACCTACTAAACAGCTGTTATACAACAAAAGCATTAGATTTTCATTACTGTATCCTGCAAAAATTCTCTTTCCATTGAATGGCAGATTACTCAACTTTGACTCTCCAGATGAGGCTATGGAGGCATACAAAATTGCATTTGAAAATCAGAAAGAGCCATCAATTAGCAGAGACTATAGAACACGGACAAGTCCCTATCCAACTTCTCCCAGTGTCTCACAATCTTTTGCAACAACAAGCTCAGAGGCTGAGAAAGGACAGAATCAAGAGAAATTGGGGAGACAGCCAGCAGTAGAAAATGACTCCTAGCTGATATACAATACTTGCTCTTCACTTAATGAATTATAACAAGAAGTGAATTTTGAAGAAGAAGAAGGAAGGGAAAGAAAGACAATACAGAACCATAAAGGAATATTCAAAATTAAAAAATAACATGCAGATGACTCTGCTGCAGCATTGGCAAGCACCACCCTAAGTTTATAGTGGCAAAGCTTTGCAAATGCTTTTCATGAACTCAGCCAATTAGGGTGCTATGACATATCAGCTACACAACATAATTCTAAAGCAGCCCTGTCTTACATTTTCTCCTTCAGAAGAATAGTTTGAGAAAAAATGAAGGCGTGTTCCAGCTAGGCTACTCCTTATGGTGTATGAAGATGGTTACTCATCTACCTTCACTTTTTTTTTTCGGGGGGGGGCAACAAGTTTGCCTGAGGGGAGGATTTAGGGATTTGTTTCTTTTTTTCTGCTGTCTTTTGTTTTGTTTTTTGGGTGAGGGAAATGGGGACTGAGCAGAGGATGGGGGTCTTTCATGAAGAAAATAGAAGAGGATTTTTTATTATAATAAATAAATAGGCGCATATTATGTTGAAACACAAAATAAAGATATACATATTGATGTATTGGATAATTGATCAAAGGGGTCCACGAAAACAAACATACAGCAAGACATACTATTTAATCGATATAATCCAGAAGCAAGACAGTAAGAGGAATAAAACACAAAATGGGTACATCTTTTAAAATTATAACCTGGAATGTTAAAGGGCTACAAAATAGAACAAAATCTGTGAAAATTATTAAATAACTGGAGAAGAAAAAAATAAACCTGATAATGCTGCAGGAAACTCATCTAACAGCTAAGGAGGAGACATTGTTTGAGAATGAACTGCCCTCTGTCTGCTCCTTCTCCTCCTCCTCCATACACATGTACCCTGATGACATGGTCCTCTTCTCCTTGGGCCATTGCTCTGTGGAGGTTGAAAGCAAATCAAAGTTCAGCATGACTTCAATAAAGCCCCGCACTAGTTTTCCACCCACCAACTCACTCTTAATGCCAAGCAAACAGTTTCAATGACCTTCGGCACTAGGCAGAGACTCTCTAGGCTCCCCACCTTGCCCCACCCTTCCACACCCTTGATGGGACAGTTCTTGAGGACACTACATCCTTTAGCTACTTGGGGGATTGGCTTGACCAACACCTCAACTTCTCTGTTCATGTGGATGCCATCTTGAAAAAGCTGCTCCCTAAGTTTGCTGCGCTCTACAGGAAAGATAGTTGTCTACTGCTACTGGCTAGGCACGAACTTGTCCAAAAGATGATCCTACCTATCTTTGACTTCTGTGATATAGTCTACAATGCCACTCCCAAGACTTCCCTAACCAGACTGAACACGCTTTTTAACTCCTTTTGTTGCTTCTCACACCCATCACTGTCATCTCTACCACTCCTTTGCTTTCCCCTCTCTGGAAAATTGCCGTCACCTCCACTGCACTAAATTGGTGTTGAAATTTTGGTTTGGATCTCTCCCCACATGCCTTACTTCTCTTTTATCCACCCTTCCTCACCCTGCCCATTCCCTTAGCTCATATGATGCTGACCTACTGGAAGTCCCCCATCGTACTACTGCCATGGGCCAGACAGCCTTCTCACATTGCTTCTACAAGCTTTGGAATGCCCTCCTCCCCAGATTCATTATTTATCCTTCTCCTCTAACTCCATTACCCTGGTCCTACTTAACTTCCTGTACCTGTGACTAACCCCACCCCTCTCTTCCAAGCTCTATTCTCCTCCCAACTGTCTGCTTAGGGCTTGTTGTCCACTCCTGACTGCACTTTCGGGCCCTGACACTAGAAATTAACTGCATTTTATGACTGCACTTATGCTGTACACTACCATCACTATTGTTCTTGCTGTATTCACATGTATTATGATGATTCAAATGAATCCGCTTAAATTATGTACTGTTTATGATTGTTATGCATGGTAAGTGCTCCCTGTACCCTCTCCCCCAGGATGCACCATAAGACAAGCAACTTGTTGTTCAGTGTGCCCTTCCTGGTGAAACATTTCAATAAACAAATAAATAAAATTGGTGGGGTCCAACCACTACTACAGAATTCTCTAGAAATGAGAGGGGTGCTATGATTGCTCTATATAAAAAATAAACACTACCAACTATAATTAATCATATGATAGACACACAAGGAAGATTTGTTATACACCAAATAAAATTATACAATCTGAAGGTCACAAGTGCAATGATATATGCCCCGAATATTAATGATGCAGGCTTCTTTTCTGGTTTCTTTTTAACCTTATCAATGCTTAACACTCCTTATATAATTGGGGGAGATTTTAACATAGCTATGCAATCGTCTCACAAAACAATAACATTGGATAAAATGCATAATCCTGCCAGAAAGGTCATAAACCAGTTTATGACAGAAATGGGATTGGTTGACCCCTGGAGGTTATTATATGAAGATAAAAAGATATACTCATATTTTTCAATTAATCATCAATCTTACTCAAGAATTAATTGTTTTCTTGTCTCTGAGACTTTGACGTACATTATATCAGATGTGAAGTACCCTGATATCACCACCTCGGACCACTCCTCATGTATTCTGACCAGTAAACTGGTAGAGGCAAAGGAATGTACAAAACTACGGTGTAAGGATCAGAATTTAATAAATAAATGTATTATACAGGAAAAAATAAGTGCAGCTTGTCAGGAATATTATAAGTATAACATTACAAAGGACACCACACTAATGAATATATGAGAAACTTTTAAACTACTACCATATATGTAAGAGGAATAATCATTAGTCTGGAATCAGATGAAAAAAGAGGTATAGAAAGAATACTGAAAGAATTATAAAAATAAATTCAAAACCTAACAGTACAGTGCAGTACATCTTTTAATAACATAATACATAATAGATTAATACAACAAAGAGAACAATACAATCAAATAAATGTAGAAATCACAGAAAAACTAATATTAAACACTAGGTCAAATTACCATGTAGCTACAGACAAACCACTTAAACTACTTGCTTGGCAGGCTAAAAAATACTTAAAAAGAACACACTATTATATCAATTAAAATTCACATTGGTTAAGAAGTAAACAAACCAGAAAAAATAAATGAATGCTTTGTCAAATATTACCAAGAATTGTACACTTCTCAATTAATTAATCGGAGGAGCCTCTGAGATTTCTAGGAAATATACAAATCTCAGCAATTAAAGAAGAAACTAGAATAGAATTAGGCCAACTAATGAAAGAAACTGAAATAAGCTGAGCGATACAAGACTTGCCAATGGGCAAAGCTCCAGGACCAGCTGGATTAGGAGTGGAATTTTAAAAAATATTCAAAGCTTAAACAGTCCCCACATTAGAGGTACTATTCAACACATTTAACACAATTTAAAAAATCCCAGATATTTTCAAACCAGTTGCCATCACTACGGTGACAATTTCACCACAGCCTACACTACAGTGACAACAGCAACAGGTCACTGTTGTATCGGTGCGAGACCTTGGCACTGCTTTCTGGGGTCTTGCACCCCCTCCCCAAATCAGCTGTGGCTTGGAGTTGATTACTTTAGTAATGAGGGTGTGGGGAGCAGAGCTCCTCTGCATGGGTGTTTCAGGGGGCAAAGCCCCCTGAAGAAAATACAGTCTGCAGTGACCGGCTTTATGCCGACTGCAAATGCAGTCGACATAAAGCTGTCACTGTAATGTCAGTCAACAACGAATTTGTTGACCGACTGTCATGGATCCCTTTCAAACAAGCTGCAATACAAGTATTTCCTAAAAAATGAAACGATCCTCTGAACTGTGCATCATATTGCCCCATTTCACTTCTTAATATGGATTATAAAATATTTGCTAAAATTATTGCTAATCAATTAGAATCTATACTACCGACCATAATTAATCAGGACCAAAACGTCTTTAGAAAGGGCAGAACACTAACAGAAAACATAAGGTGAACAATAAATTTTATTTCATTAAACAAATCTAACGATGGTGTATTTTTGGTTATTGATGCAGAAAAGACATTTGACAGTATAGAATGGCCTTTCATCTTTGCCACTTTACAAACAATGGGATCCGGTGCACTGCTCAGCGGATAGATCAGGCTGCTCTATGACGCACCTAGAGCTCATATTAAGACTAATCACAATATTTCTAAACAATTTATTTTATTTATTGAATTTTGGTAACTGGGTAGGCCCACTGAGACTAGACAGTCCCATTTTCAGTGGTGACCCAGTGAGTGCAATATGTCAATAGTGCAATAGTTGACACAGGAAACCATACAGGTATGACAAATGCAATAACAAGACTAACTAATATAGCTACAGGAACATGTCATAATGCAATACAATTATGTCAAACAAACATTCACAACTACCATAAAAAATATACAGAGAACATAATTACTGTAGTTAAAGAACCACTAGTCTAGATAACAGTACCATAGAGTATACTATGGCAGACAGTAACATAATGATCAGTCCCTATTTACAGATAATATTGTACATAATTCAGATTGTACAGATAACATTGTACCTAACTGAGAAATCCTGTGATGCTAAGCACACTGGCAGTGGAGAGGTAGAAAGCCTGGAAGTTATCAATAGCAGGAGCAAGGCGGGGCAGCTAGATGAGCCTGCAGCAAGCACTGAAATTGAGGAAGTGAAGGGCAAGCGGGGACTGAGGAGGGTAATGAGTTCCAGGAGGACACAGCAGAAAAGATGAATGATCTCCGGGCCACAGAGAGATGCAGGTTTGGCACTACAAGAAGGGGGTAGGGTGGAAGATCCAAGACCACGCTGGGGGAGTTGACATTGGATGATATCAGCTATGTAGTGAGGTGTGACTCTATGTACTAGCTTGTGAACAAAGATCAGGGTGATACAGCTCAGTTTGGCCTCATAGGCTAACCCTCCCAGGGCAGATAGGACATCACAATGATGATGGTGAGTGTGGGTTCCCAGAGCAAACCCACCCACTCTGTGGTAGACCTGAGACAGATGAGATGATATGATTTCAGAGGTTGAGAGAAGCAATGGGGCACCATACAAAAGGAGAGGCAGGATGGTGGCATCTGCAATCTGGTAACAGGCAGTTGAAGTAAGGAAGGGACGAATGTGGTAAAGGACCCTGATTTTTTGGGTTAAGGATTTTGGTGAGAGCTGTTACATGTGCATCCAGTGTAAGTGAGGGATCCAAGGTGATCCCCAGGTATTTAAATCACTCAACAGTTTCAAGGGCAGTCCCAGCATGTGAGAGCACAGCCAGACAGGGGAGGGTGTACACAGGTGATCTAGAAAATAACATGCACTTAGTTTTTTTACTGGTAAACACCAGTTACTTGTGAATGAACCAGTCCTCAAGGATGTTAAAGTCAGATTCCAGCTTTGCATTGAGCCAGCCTATGTCAGAGGAGGAGCAGTAGAGGATAGCATTATCTGCACAGAAGTGGACTGAGGCTCCACCACAATTACTAGGGAGACTGTTGATGTATAAAGAAAATAAATACAGGACCCAGAATGGAGCCCTGTGGAACACTGTGGGTTATAGACCTTGGAGCTGATTGGGATCCTGCCCATTTCACATGCTGAGTGTGGCTGTAGAGGTAGCTTTGAAACTAAGCTAGGGTAGAGGTATCAAGGCCAGATATTTTTAGCTGGCATAGCAGCAGATCATGGCAGACTAAATCAAAGGTCTTGGTCAGGTCTACAGATATGACACCAGTGGCATGACTAATGTCCATGGCACAGAATATGCCAGATGTGATTTTGACCAGGGCTGTCAGGGTACTCTAATTTTTCCTAAATCCATGCTGGGAGGTTGCAAGCAGCTGGCATAGGTCTAGCTAGTCCTGCAGGTGATCATAGATGATTTGTTCTTGTATCTTGGTTAGTGGGCATAAAATAGAGATGGAGCAGAAGTTTTCCACTATGTAGTTGGGACCTCCCTTGTGGACAGGGACAACTACTGCCACCTTCCATTTCTCTGGGACGATACAAGTAAGGAATGATCTATTAAATAGACCCCAAACTGGATGGGCAAGGGAATCTGCTCCTAGCTTAAGGAATTTTTTTTTTCCAGTGTGTCATGCCCAGGGGAGCTGTCAGCCTTTAAATTCTTGTGTAGATAATGGACTTTATCAAGGGTGGCTAGTTTTAGGTGGAAGGAAAGTTGGGCCATGGAGTCAGCTGATTGCAGAAGGCCTGAATGGGGGGGGGGCTGTCAAAAATAGATTTATATTTATAAAGATTTGTGAAGAACTCATTTAAGCCAGTTGCTATGGAGGAAGGGTCACTAAGAAAGGAACCCTGGGCATCAAGGGAGCTGGGGGTCTCAGAGGTATTCCCCTTTAGAAGGGAGTTAACCTGTCTCCAAAATTCTTTTGGATTGCGGAGGTGCTAGGTCTGGAGATTTGTAAAATGTAAGTGCTTTGCCTTCTGGATGGTGTTCTTGCAGCTGTTTCTAAGCTGCCTATAAGTTTGCCAGTCAGTACTACCCTTGTATCTACACCAGGCTTTATCATGCGAGGACATGAGCTGACTAAGTTCTTTAGAGAGCCAAGGAGCTTTGGCACATTTTATCCAGCATCTCTTCATAGGGGCTTGGAGGTCAATAATACCAGTGAGTTTAGTCAGAAAGTAGTCTAGGGCTGAACTAACATCCAGTAGGGTATTAATTGTGCCCTAGTCAGTAACTTGGATTGCATCCGTTAGAGCCTTGGAGTTGAATTTTGTCATGTCCCTGACCATTACAACCCAAGATGGGGGACTAGGGAAGTTATTATCACCAAATGCAGATAGTTGAGGAGTGGTCACTTATACTGTCTGAGAGAACCTCTACAGATTTTATCTTCAAGGCACACTTAGTGACCACCCAAGTGAGTATGGTATGGTTGCCTGACTTAATAATACAATAACGGATAAATGCCCCAGGCGTACAAACATGACTGGAACCTCGACACATCTTATCCATGCATGCCAATTTCTGACAAATTTTTGGAGCAAAATTCACAAAACATTATCAAGAACATTAAAGAAAAATATATGTTGTAACTACTTAATTACCATCTTAGGGCTATACCCTATGACGGATTATTTAGACAAATGAAACAAGACTTCTATCGATAGCATCTATTATAGCAAAAAAATGTATTCTTCTCAAGTGGAACTACTGTGCCTCACCAGTCTATGAAACATGGATGAATCTGATGCTGGATATTTCTAAATTGAAACAAATATGGTGTATCAAGAATAATCAAAAAAAAATATTCAAAAAAATATGGACCCCATTCTGGGTTGTAATAAAGATGATAATCTTATAAAATAAAACAAACAACGTAATAAAGAATAATAAAAGAAACACAGTAGGTTAGTCAGTTACTTTCTGGACCCCTGGTGATGATGATAAATCTGACCTACCATCTGAATTTATTTTTTGATGATATATAAGGTATCTGTTATTTATCTGAACCATAAAAAAAATAATAAAAAAAGGAATAAGCAGACTATTGCAAAGAAAAAAGTGTGGACGCTCCATTTATATCAAGTGCTATTGATGAGTGCCATGACTAGATATTCTCTCTTGGTATTTTCTTGTCACTGAGCACCCTGGTTGCCTTAGTGATCTCTGCTAACTCAAGTGTGGCAATTAAGGTTTAACACAAAGAAGCGCAAAATCATTCACCTGGGACATAGAAATCCAACAGTGAATTACAGGATGGGGGAAGGAGTTACTGACTGCTACCAGGGAAAAAAGAGATTTAGAGATAATCATCTCTGATGACCTAAAGGTGGCCAAACAGTGTACCAAGGTGGTGGGGAGGGACAGCGTCATGCCAGAGTGCATAGGAAGGGGTATCACTAGTAGAAGGAGGGAGGTGGTGATGGCACTGTACAAAATGCTGGTGAGGCCTCATCTAGAGTAGGGTGTGCAGTTCTAGTGTCTGCTTCTACATAAGGACATAGACAGGGTGGAGGCAGTCTGGAGAAGGGCAACAAAGATGGTGCAGGGTTTACACCACAGCACACATGAGGAAAGATTAAAAGACCTCAACATGTATACACTTAAGGAAAGGTGGGAACTGAGAAATATGATAGAAACATTCAAAATTCTCAAGGACATAAACAAAGTGCAAGTGGGTGACATTTTTCAGTATAGAGGTTGTACAAGGATGAGGGGGCATGGTATGAAATTGGAGGGGGGGTAGGTCAAAAGGGAATGTGAGGAAGTATTTCTTCATGGAAAGGGTGGTGGATGCATGGATTAGCCTACCCTGGAATGTGGTAGGAGCTGTCACAGTGGGGGGGGGATTAAAACATGCATGGGATAGACACAAGGGAACCATAGATGTGGTGAAGAGAGGCTAAAAGCCCTTGACCAGGTAGGGTCAGTGGTTGTTAAAGCAGGCAAGGAATATGAGCAGACTAAGTGGGCCTTGGGATCCATATCTGCCATCAATTACTATGTTACTATGTTATATATGTAGTTTATTTACCCTTGAAAGTCCAATTGAGATGCAACATCTTATTATTAATGTGCTACTCTTTTTTTTTTCCAATTTTACAGTTGGTAGAAATGAAGCAGAGGGGTGAAGAGACATAGGGGGTTAAGTGAAACTAAGGTCGCAGTGTGCATAAGTGGTTTGGTCAGATTTGAACCTGTCTCCTAGATCTCAAGCCCATGCTCTAAGTACTGTACCACAGTGTTGAGCAACTACCTGAAGGAGAAAAGGGACTACTATTGCATGAAAACTGCCCAAATCACCATACAGCAACCGTTTGGAAATGGTATTACGGTAGTTTTCTAAAATAAGGAAAAATGAGTCATCATATAATCATATTATCGGGGAATGCACTTCTGGTTCATTAAGGTGCTAGCTGAATGCTACAAACATTTGTCTTTTAACAGACTTTAATAGATGTCCATATAATTTTAATTTGTGCTTTGTATTTGACAATGTAATTCATAAGTGCAGCACAGTGGCTCATTAACTATGTACGTATTTAACAATGGTTCACAACCTCATCCAAAGTAGCATTGCCAAGGCTAAACTGAATTCCTTTATCTATATCTATATATACTTCAAACTCTTGTTGCATCTGCCTCCCATTCCTGCTGCACCCTGGCCCCCCTCACCTTTTTGCCTTGCTCTTCTTCTCTTCTGAGCTCACTATACAGCTCCTCGACTGTCGTCACCGATTTCCATGGTGCTGCTCTCCTCTCAGTCTCTCTGACTGTCTCCAAATTGAATTGCAGCACTGCTGCCAGCTGCCATTGTACCGCTGGAACCAAAACTTTTGAAATGAAGTGCCCTTGGTCCTGTTGCCTTTCCAATGGTGCTACTCCTTTACCCAGCTGCCCCTGTTCCATGGACTTCAAGCTCTCATGCCTGTGCTACCACCGGGCATGGCATCATCTCCCTTTCACTCTGTGTTCCCCTACAGCCAAGTCGTTCTTAAGTTGCATGCCTTAGACACTTTTTCCAAGCCAATGCCAGTCAGAGAGGGCCAACTGAAAGGCATCACCATCATCTAGGCAACCAGATGAAACTAGTAGCATTGCAAGACATTGCCAGGATAGCTGATGTTGGAGCACCACTGGTGATCTCGGTCCCCATAGAAGTCAGGACAGACAGACTGCTTAAAGATTGTACTGACAAAAAAAGGTAACACACTAAAAGTTATAGGCATGCAATGCATGCCTTTTATACAGTGAATGAATGCCATTGGTTGATTGTGATATTGTAATGTACAGCATTTATTATTATTGTAATGAATATCAATGTATAGCATGCATCTGTCACTCCTGGGAATGTTGGTTTGGAGACAGAATCTATGGGATGGGGCCAGAGATGGGGGGGATAATACCAACATCTTAGTGCCTCTAACAGGGGGTGACTTAAGGGAGAATGTATATGTACTGTGGCAACCCTTGTCCATCCTTACCCTCTGAGAAGCCCCCATGGTTGACATACAATGTGTTCGATGGAATATCCAGGACCATAACTCCTGTTTCAAAAGTAAAAATATCCTAACACTCCTTAAAAAACAAAACAAAGGGCCACCATTGCCTGCCTACAGTAAACCAATTTCCTTTTGGATGAAGCAAAAAATATCTAGGGATGAGTAGATAAGGAGGTGCATAGCTCCAGTTTGGCCAAGAAACATGGTTTTCCATCCTCTTCCACAAATACTTTAAGTGGCAGGTAAAGGCATCAGTCTGAGACACTGAGGGTAGATGGGTTTTGACCTGGGTGTCATCCATTGAGGGCCCACTGATGTTTGATAACATTTATATACCAAAGAAGACAGACCTGTTATCTTCTCTATTTCAACAAGGCCATAACTAGATTTTGCCCTAATGAGACACCCACTCAACTGGCAAGAGACTTCAGTCTTATCTTCACCACCGAGATGGGCTATTCCTGGTAAAGCAGAGATGCACCCACACTCAGCAGAAGTGCTAAAAGACCTAATGCAGGAGCCCTCCTTTTTAGACTTCTGGTGTTACCATCATCCCAGCACTCAGTAATACACCTGCCACTCCTTGGTACATGACACCTTCAGTCACATAGACATGTGGCTGGGGTTGCCTAACATAGTTCAATATTTTGTAGCAACAGACATTGGGAGCTGCCATCTCTCTGACCACCATCCATTGCTCGTAACCCTGCTGTGGAGCCCTACCAACCCAGATCAAAAGTTTGGAAATGGGACCACTGCTTCTGCAAGACACTAGTTTTAGACACTGGGTAAAAGATGTCTCCCAGGAATTGTTCAACATCAATGATATGGGGTAGACAACCACTGCCTCCTTATGGGAGGCAAACAAACCTACATATGAGGCCAGATTATGTGCTTTGCTACTAGCAGAAGACAGGACAGAAAGATAGAATTTGCCACCCTATCAGGCAAACCCCAGTAACTCAAGACCTCATTCAAAATTCCTCAATGGGACATGAAGGTACTAAGGTTCATACTAAGGTAAGTGAAAGAGCAAGAAGGCCAGAGCCCATGATGCTCTTATACTAAGCCAAATGGTAATAGGATAGGTTACAACCTGCATTGACTAATTTATCAAGTCTGTATTTAAAAATACTCTTAGTCTCACTAGTAACAACATCTAGTGGTAGTTTATGCCAGTGACCCACACTTCTAAGGGTAAAAAGTATTGATGACTGGTGTGTTTAAATGGTTTTCTTATTAATTGTAATGGGTGACTTCTGATATCATGGGTATCATTTTTTAACTCTAGTCCTAGTTCAATCACAAGGTAAGGATTCTGAATGATGTCAAAAGGAAGCAATAGATTACCTCTTAGATGACGGATGGATAAGGACATAAGATTTAGTGTTTTCAGTCTATTATCATATGTTACATTTTTAATTTTTTTCACTTTATCTTTTTATTGAAATTCGAGTGTATAAGAAAGCACACATCTAATACAATAGAAGACTATGCTCCATGTAAGGTATAAAATATCACTTAACAAAACACAGTATTTAGGGTAAACATATTGGAGAAGCCTTATATACATGTATTGATAATAAAACACAAACCTAGACAGGATGTAAGTATCGAGCAGAAGGGTTACAATCAATAGGGTATTATGGGATCAGAAAAAGCAACCATGTACGAAATACATGCTAGGGCAGGCTATGGCAAGGCATTCAGTAAATTGCAAAAAGTGATAAATGTGGTAATATGAACAATGTTCAGTAATGGAGAGGTGAAGATAAGAGAAAAGTGTGCAAGGAAAGAAAGAAGAGAGAAAAAAACAAGGAAGAAAGGAAGGAGAGAGGGAGAAAACAGAGAAGAAGGGAAAAACGAGGAGAAATCTGTGCACAAAAGTTTCGAGAAAACCTAATCTGAGAGCAAAATAAGTAGGAGGGCTAAATATCCCTAAGAATTAGGGTCTAAAAGAACTAGGTTTGATGTACTTGAAGTAATCCTGCCAACATCTGTCATATACAGTGAGTCGGTTATGAGTAACATACGATAATCGATCTAGGGAGGCATACTGAGAGAGGCTTTGAAGAACATCTGAAAGAGAAGGCACCAGAGTTGATTTCCATTTCATAAGAATCAGACATTTGACCAGAAGAGAAAGTATGTTTAGCAATCTAAAATGTGCATGTGAGAGGAGAGAGCTATTTGGGGATAAGGATGCCTGGAAGGAATAGCTGGGGGTCAAAAGGTAGTTGTCCTGTTACTCTGGAGGCAAGTAAACAGACTTTATGCCCGAGCTTATTAATGGGAGCACAAGACCACAAGATATGAAGTAGATCCCCACTGGCCAAATTGCAGTGCCGGCAATTATTATTATTTAATAGGCCCATTCACTGAAGCACAGAGGGGGTTCTATACCAAAGATGTAGGATTTTAGTTTGTATTAAAGAACTACAAGCATCTTTAAAGGTATTATGTGCAATACGCCAACAATTACTCCATTGTGCATCTGAAATATTATAGTTAAGAAGAGTACTCCATTTATTCTTGGCCTGTATAAACTGATCAGGTAGATTATAATAATGTCTTTGTAAATGGAGCTATTTAATTTTACCGATAAATTAGTCCAGTGACAGATGTATGGGTTTAGAAGAGCATGCCTATACACTAAAGCAGAAAGAGAGAGAGATATATAAGCTGCCCAAATTTGTAAAAACTTCCAGAAGTCCTGTTTAGGAAGTTTCCATGTGACCTGCACGTCTGAGAATGATCTAAGAGTGAGTGAATTCTGGTTCAAGATATCTCTGAGAAGAAAAATGTCTTTGTTCCTCCATGTACGACAGAAAAGTGGGTGATCTTCTAGAGTGAGCAATGGATTGTCCTATAAGGGGGCATAAAACCAGGGTGTTGGATTGGATTTCAGGAATTTGTGGGTTAGTTTCCAATAAAGAACAGAGGATGATACAGTTGGGTGAGATTTTAGTTTAGAGGAAATAGGATTAAAAATGAAGAAAGTGGGAACTCCTCCCGGGCACAATGCGGATTCCATTGCAACCCATAGTGGTGAGTGAGGGGAGGGTTTCCGAAACCATTTAATGGTTTGGGCCATTCAGAAAGCCCAGAGGTAGCCTTTGAACCAGGGGAGTCTGAATCCCCCTTTTTTCCAATGTGATAGAAGTTTGTTGTGGTTAAATCTCGGTGGGTTCCCATCCCTGATAAAGTTACCTATTAATTTATCAATGTTAGCAAAAAAGGAGGATGGTAAGACTAAAGGAATATTGGCAAAGCAGTAAAGAATCTTGGGAGAAATGGACATC
Organism: Neoceratodus forsteri; assembly: GCA_016271365.2. Lineage (NCBI taxonomy): Eukaryota > Metazoa > Chordata > Ceratodontiformes > Ceratodontidae > Neoceratodus > Neoceratodus forsteri. The sequence continues at coordinate 896,263,869 of CM028132.1, read as the reverse complement.
TTAATGGCTGCAATTTTCCCCATGAAAAAGAGACTAAGAAGCTTCCATCTGTCCAGAATTGTTTTGATGTCGCGATCCTGCCAGGGTCACGTTGGAGGTCGTGAGGGCTTGAAGAGCTGTTGCCCTCCCCCATCCCCAACAAGCAAAGGTTGCCAGCGATCCTGCCAGGGTCGAGTCGGAGGTCGTGAGGGCTCACGGAGCTGTTGCTCTCCCCCATCCCCAATGAGCAAAAGGTACGGCAGCATGGCGCACAGGAGCTCCGTTGCTGGAGCAGATCTTGCTAAATCTGTTTGGTGCCTTTTTTGAAATTCAAATTCTGACCAGATGCATAGCACCCTTACAAACTACTTTATCATTGGTGTACATGTGGAGATAGATTTTGTAGACTCATAAGAAATTAGAACTTTAATCTTGTCTGCACTGTCTAAAAAAAAAGGTCACACTGTGCTTAGCTACTATACCTGCACCTCATGAAGAAAATTAAAGCTGTTAAGTCATTACTGCTGCTTCTACTGAATGTAGTTGCTAGCCATAGATTGTTTTAAATGAAGGGAACTTTAAGTTGTGCGAAGCTGAGGTAACTAGGAAACTAATTAATCATAACAAGATCTGCTGGGTAAGATCAGGGCAAACACTGCTGAGCTAGTGTGCCTGCACATCTTAAAAGTAACCTACCGTGCTATAACATAGACTGTTTAGATACAGATATAAGGGCAATCGTTGCTGTGCTAATTGTGTATGCACCCCATAAAGTAAAGTTCTGTGCTGTAACATTGACTGTTTTAAATATAGTTCGAGGACTTCTAGGGAGGCCCAAACAGGATCAGGACATGCAGCCTCTAGCTAACGAGTCTTCCCCTGCTAGCTTGCTACCGAATTCTGCCCCCTCCTCCGCCCTTATAAATATTCTGACCTGTTCTCCCTTTCTTCACAGTTGACAGCAATCCTGACAGGGTCGAGTCGGAGGTCGTGAGGGCTCACGGAGCTGTTGCCCTCCCCCATCCCCAATGAGCAAAAGGTAGGGCAGCGGTGCACAGAAGTTCCATCACAAGAGCAGATCTTGCTAAATCTAAGAAGAAGCCAGAAGAGGAAGGAAGGAAACATATTCAGGTTTTATTTTCTCAGAAGAAGCCAGAAGAGGAAGGAAGGAAACATATTCAATTCAGTGCTTTAGAGTAACTGGTATTTGCTATTTTTCTTTTAAACTTAGATTGTGGGCTTTTAGTGACACTATACTTTCTTTGTTGTCTTTACTTATAATTGTTTTTGGGCTGTTGAAAATTTAAAACATAGTGGTGGTGTAATTCTGTGCTGTCTTTAATTGCTGCAAATTTTATCTTGGCTTGTCTGACTGCCCTGTAGTTGGGTGAAGGGTGTTAATTGTCTGGCCTCTGACCTCAGCTACGTGATAACTGGAGGTGGGGCTTAGTCAGAGTTGAAGTAGCAAGCAGAGTTTTATTTTCTCAGAAGAAGCCAGAAGGGAAGGAAGGAAACATATTCAATTCAGTGCTTTAGAGTAACTGGTAATTGCTATTTTTCTTTTAAACTTAGATTGTGGGCTTTTAGTGACACTATACTTTCTTTGTTGTCTTTACTTATAATTGTTTTTGGCTGTTGAAAATTTAAAACATAGTGGTGGTGTAATTCTGTGCTGTCTTTAATTACTGCAAATTTTACCCCCTCTCCTTCCTCCAGCTCTTAATTATATGCCCTGTTAAATCTGATTGACAAGAGCTAAACACAGGGTATAGTAAGGGTGTGAGTAGGAGGGGCATAAGGGGGAAGAAGCCCACCCTCAGCACGACAAGTGTTTTGACTCATTTATTTATTTATTGGTTTCATGGTTTCTTTCTTTCTTTTTTTTTTAAGAAAATTATCTGAGGATCAGTGGCAGGATTTTTAGGACAGTAAATAAATAAAAAGGGAACTAGGAGAGCTTCAGTAGCAGACAAGTAGTGGAATTGCAGTATAATGTGGGGAGTGGTGCAATGCAGTGGCTGTGGGGCAGCCATATTCAGGCAGACCTTCTGGACACTGAGGTGCTGCCCTATCTTGTTATTAAAATTTGTATTGCTTTTTTTCCACTATAACAAAACAACTTATACATAGGCAAAGAAGTGCTGTACCGAAAGTGCAAATTACCTTACCTACAACAATGATTGTATAAACAGAGCACTTTCTGCTTACATTACAACAACAAAGTATTCCCCAACCCTACCCTCCCCCAACCCCCAATTATAAGCCACCAAATCAACTGAAATAAGAAAGAGGTGTTTGATTCTAAAACAAATACTACTTAGTTTTATGGCTTCAGGTCATCAAAAATGCTCTAAAGAGCCCGAGAGAAGCATAAAGCTCTACTCCCCGGCCTATATCCAATGTGTTTTTCAAGTTGCAATGCTAGAGCACATTCTCTCATGCCACTCCACTAGTGTTGGAACCTTATCCATGCCCAATGTCTAAGTATTAGCAACTTCATAACAGCTGAAACCAGAGAGACTCATGCCCTCCATACTTTAGGAGTGTTCATAGGAAAGCGAGCAACAAACAAAACTTGGGAATATCCATTTTAACTGAGCCAAGGATAGGGTCCAGCATACTACTCATAGTCCTCCAGAGACTACGAATCTCAGGCATAACCATAATAAATGATATAGGGTTCCTCTTCTTTTTGCACTTCCAACATAAGGTGAACTAAAGCGCACCCTTCTGAATAGGTGAGTAGAAGTCAAATATAAGTGATGCATGATATTGAAATGTATCAATCTAAACCTATCTTGTTTAATAAACCTGTATAGGTCATCCAAAGTGTCTTCCAAAACTCTGGGAATCTCTTATATTCAAGACATTTACCCAATAATAGCAAACACCGAAGGAAGCCTGTGATCCCATTCTTGGAGGAGCTTGTAAACCTTGGAAACTGCGTGGGTTGCCTAGCTGCATTCAAGAAATCAACATTGATTTCCCCTGATCAATCCAGAAACCAATGAAAATACCGGGTTAACGCTTTATTAGCTGTAACCACTTAAAGAAATCTGCATCCGTGAGACTCAAGCTTTTTTCAGAGCTCCAAAACAGTTATTAGCTGTCTGGTCCCCAAAAATCAAGGTTACGGTCAGATTGTTTATTTGGGGCCAAAAGTTGCAGGTATAGGAGTGCCAGCAATTTTAATTTGAGGAGTGCCCAAAACAGGTTAGGCGCCGATAACCACCAACGTATACCCAATAGTTGTAACTGGTGATTGGCCCTGATTGACCATCCCAAAGGATTATTTTTGAAAGCTCTAGGTATAGTGGCCAAAGGAATAAACAGCAAAGCATATAAAGAACTTTTTGCCATCTTGGCCATACCCCATTCAATATCCAGCCAAAGAGGTGAATATGCAACTTCTCCCTGTTCCTTGCTCCATAAAGTCAACTTACAAATATGCTGGGCGAGGTAATACTTAAAAAGGGAAGGGGCGGCTAAACCACCTTTATATTTGGGAGCTGACAGATTCAAAATGATCTACAGGATGTTTTGCCTTGCCACAGAAGGAATTAAAATCTTCTGTACTTTAGCAACCAATCCTTTGGAAGGTGGAATCCTAACATATCTAATGGATAAAGTATCCTTGGAAGGGCAATCATTTTAGAAGATTTAGCTGCCCATAAGGATAAGAAATTGAACTCCACCTCTTGAGATCCTCCAAGATCTCTTGTATTAAAGTTGTTAAATTGTCCTTAACCATAAGAAGCGAAGCTCGTACTAATATTTATTCCAAGAAATGTTATGGATTTGGTTTCAACTCAAATCTAAATTCTGCAAATCCATTTTCCTAGTGCAATAATTTAGTGGGAAGACTTTTGTTTTAGTGTAATTCAATTTTTAAGAAGACACCCTGGAAAATCTATTAATTTCTTCTAAAATAGGTGGTACCAAAGCCCTGGATTCTCAATGTGTAATAACACATAAATCGGCATATGCCGAACATGTATAATTAGATTCCCAATTTGTATGCCTTTGATGAGTGGATTCTTCATCAGCCTACAAGCAATGGCTCTAGATACAAATTAAATAATAAAGGGGACAAAGGACAGCCCTGCCTAGTGCCTACGCCTAGTTTGAAAACCGGTGACAACATTCCATTACACTTCACTCTCGCCGATGGAATAGAATATAAGATTTTAATCCAACTTATAAAGTTGTGAGGTATACAAAGGTCGAGAGGGTGGCAAACAAAAAGACCAGGACACCCGATCGAATGCTTTTCGGTCCAAGTGATAAAAGTGCTGCTGGAGTTTTAGATTCTTTGGCCTCGCAATAAGGTACATTAGTTTTCTCATATGATCATGGGAAAGCCTCCCTTTCATGAAACCTACTTGTTCCCTACATATTAAGCGATCCATAACTTTTGATAATCTATTAGCAAGAATTTTTGCCAATATTCTAATGTCGGTATTAAGGAGAGAAATTGGCCAGTAACTGTCTAAGCTAGAGGGATCTTTACCAGGTTTTAAAATCAGGGATATTGTGGCCTCAAGGAAACTTGGATCAGAAATACCCCAATTAAACCAGTACTTAAAAGTGTCTAGCAGAATTGGCGAGATATCAGACAGAAAGGTTTTATAAAAATTACTCGGAAAACCATTGGGACCTGGAGATTTATCAGGAGGCAGCTGTTGTATAACCTGATGGATCTCAGAGATCGTAATTGGTGCGTCTAGGCCTTTGGATTCATTTTCTGATAACTTTGGCAAGTTAGCTGCATTTAAGAATGCTGCAATTTCAGAGTCCGAAGGCCTAGAATCTGATTCCTGGGCATATAATTTCTGAAAATATTCCCCAAAATCTTTGGTATTTCACTCGGGTCCGTGCATCTGATCCCCTGACCCACTCGTACACTCACTATATGCTGAGCCGTGTCCAATTGTTTTACACGCAGTGCAAGGAGTTTACTAGCCTTTCCCCCCAAATCCAAATATTGAAGTTTCGCTCGAGAGAGAGCTAGTTCTGCTTGTTGGAAGACCATTCCCACATACTGAGCTTGCAATTTATGTAATTTAACCCACTCAGAGTCGGATGAGCTCCGAGATAAGCTATGTTCCATACTTCTAATTGAGGATAAAACAGAGGCTACCTTAACTCTCTGCTCCCGTTTTTTCCTAGACGCTATCTTGATTAACTCGCCTCTTAGTGAACATTTTACGGCTGCCCATATCATGTCTGTATGAACCACAGAACCTTTATTTTCTGCTAAGAAGTGCACAATAAAGTCCTTCATGGCGATTAATAAGACTTGTTCTTTTAATAATTGAGAATTTAGCCTCCATTGTGGTGATCTGCGAATCTCTGGATATGGCCTGTAAATTATACTGACCGGAGCATGATCTGAGATTACTCTTGCGGAGATATCAGCCTGAACCAAATTGGGAACTGCAGATGAACTAACTAAAATATAGTCAATTCTCGAATATGAATTATGCACCGGAGAAAAGAAGGAATACTGTCTCATATCAGGGTTGAATATACGCCAGATATCGACTAAGGCTGATTTATTGATAAAATCTTTCAGGGCCCTTTGCGCTGCAGCTAGGCCCCTACGTCTATCATGAGACCTATCCAAATCATTTTGCAGTACCAAATTCCAATCTCCTCCAAGAATGGTGATTTTATGAACATCCAGGTACATTTTGTCAAAAAGATTAACATAGAAACATAGAAACATAGAAGTTGACGGCAGATAAGGACCGCAAGGCCCATCCAGTCTGCCCATTTCTTTTTCTACCTTATAAATGTGCCATCGGCCTTTGCTATGTCAGTGACCTATCTATTCATAGTCATTTGTATTGCTCCCTTATGCCTATCCCATGCCTGTTTGAAGCCCTGCACTGTATTCATAGCCACTACTTCTTGTGGTAAGCCATTCCATGCATCTACCACCCTTTCTGTGAAAAAGAATTTCCTCATTCCCCTTAATCGGCCTCCCTCTAATCTCATGCTGTGTCCTCTTGTCCTGCTATTTTTCTTATATTTAAACATGTTAGACTCTTTCACCTTGTTTATGCCCTTAAGGTGTTTAAATGTCTCGATCATATCACCTCTCTCCCTCCTTTGCTCAAGGGTATACATATTGAGCTCCGTTAATCTGTCCTCATATGTCTTCTGATGCAGTCCCTGCACCATTTTGGTTGCCCTTCTCTGGACTGCCTCAATTTGGTTAATGTCCTTGTGAAGGTGTGGCCTCCAATACTGCACGCAGTACTCCAGATGAGGCCTAACCAATGTCTTGTACAGAGGGATTATTACCTCCCTCTTACGACTTGTGATACCCCTACTAATACACCCTAACACCCCCCTAGCCTTACCTACTGCTTTAGAGGTCTGCTTGGATGATTTTAGGTCATCAGTGATGATGATGCCCAAGTCTCTTTCTTCCTTTGTGACTGCTAGCAACTCCCCTCCCAGCCTATAAGTGGCTTCAGGGTTTCTCTTCCCTATGTGCATGATTTTGCACTTCTTTGCATTAAATCCCAGTTGCCACTCTTCTGACCATTCTGCTAGTTTATCCAGATCTCTTCTCATTCTGCCCACCCATCTGGATCATCTACTCTGTTGCAGATCTTGGTGTCATCTGCAAACAGACAAGCCTTACCCTCTAGTCCATCTGCTAGGTCACTAATGAAGATGTTGAATAGGACTGGCCCCAGGACTGATCCCTGAGGTACCCCACTTGTGACTTGCATCTCTTCTGACTGTATACCATTTACCACCACTCTCTGTTTTCTGCCAGTCAACCAGTTTGCCACCCAGTTGACCAACTTCTGACCACCCCGAGCCTACCTAGCTTATTTATCAATCTTCTATGGAACAGTGTCAAAAGCTTTGCTGAAGTCAAGGTGGCGACATCAACTGCTCCCCTTGGTCCACCACTCTGGTTACCCAGTCAAAGAAATCTATGAGATTAGTTTGACAGGACCTTCCTTTGTAAACCCATGCTGTCTTGGATCCTGTGCCCCTATGGATTCCAGGTGTTGCACTATCCTTTCCTTAAGGAGTGCTTCCATAATCTTGCCCACTACTGAGTAAGACTGATCGGTCTGTAGTTCCCGCCTCCTCCTGCTACCACTCTTGTGGAGTGGGATCACATGAGCCCTTCTCCAGTCTTCTGGGACCTCTCCTGTGCTCAGAGACTCACTAAACAATTCTGCTAATGGCTCTGCTAGTTCCTCCTTTAGCTCCTTAAGTACCCTGGGATGTATGCCATCAGGTCCCATTGCCTTATCCACCCTGAGCTTAGCAAGCTCTTGTAGGACCCTTTCTTTTGTGAAGGAGTAGTGCTCACCTCCCTCCCCTGTGTCCATGATGCTGAGCTGTGGGCCCTGCCCTACCTTCTCTTCAGTAAATACTGAGCAAAAGTATCTATTTAGGATAGATGCCTTTACAGGGTCCTCCTCCTCACATGCTCCCTTTTTCTCCATTAAGCTTAGCAATACCCCTCTGGACTTTCTCCTTTCACTAATGTATCTATAGAAAGTCTTGTCACCTTCTTTTACTGTTTGTGCTAGTGTTTCCTCAGTTTGGGACTTTGCCTGCCTTACTGCCTTACCTGCTTCCCTTAGGGCAGTTTGGTATGCCCCCCTATCTTCATCCCGCTGTGTTCCCTTATATTTTCTGAAGGCCAGCCTTTTGGCTCTGACCTTTTCTGCTACTGTATTTGAGAACCAAAGTGGTTTCCTTCTTTTTTTGCACTTCCTTTTCTGTCTAACACAATGGGATGTTGCTTCAAGTATTGTATCCTTAATGCTTGCCCACTTTGCCTGTACCTCCTCACCTGTGTTTCTTTTTGCCAGGGCTAGCTTAACTCTGTTGGCCATCTTATCAAAGTCAGCTCCTCTGAAGTCCCATATTTTTGCCTTGGAATGGGATGATTTAGATGTAGTAGCCAAATTGAACCATACCATGTGATGGTCACTGGCCCCCAGGTGACCTTCTACCTGGAGATCTGTGATCCCTTCTTTGTTAGTCAGTACTAGATCTAGGATAGCCCTGTCTCTTGTGGGTTGCTGTACCAGTTGTTTGAGGCCCTCCTGCAGGGGAATCCACTATGAGTCTAGTTCTGGCAGATGTTCCTGCTGGTATTGACCAATCTGTATCTGGCATGTTGAAGTCTCCCATTATCAGAACCTCCCCTTTAGCTGTCATGTTTTGTATATCTTCTAACAGTAATGTGTCTATGTCCTCCCTCTGGTCTGGGGGCCTGTAGACAACCCCAGTTCTTATGGCTGTCCCATTTCCTGTTTCCAGGGTGACCCACAGTTCTTCTGGCTCCTTATGTGTATTCTGAATTTCTGTAGCTTTGATATTTTCATTAACATACAGGGCCACTCCTCCCCCCCTTTTTGCACCTCGGTCTCTTCTGAACAATACATAGCCAGGTACTGAAGTCTCCCAAGTGTGGTTACTGGTAAACCGTCTCACTAGTGCTACTATGTCCAGTTTAGCCTCTGACATTATTGCCTGCAGGTCTGGGATCTTATTTCCCAGGCTGTGAGCATTGTGTACATGATTTTCCATTGGCCAGATTTTGGTGTGTTAGTTGTTGGGTGAAGTTTGGCATTACCCCTGTGCATCGTATGGGGAGACAAACCTTTTTCTTACCTGGTGATGCAAATGAGCGGCAAACACGCTGAATTCCTGTTTGACCACTAGCTGAGGGGAGGTGTTCTTCCCATTCGACGTATGGGGTGCTGCACCCTCTCCCATTTGCTAGTTTAAATATTCTGCAAAGACGTCAAACTTCTGCCCCAATGCACTGACTCCTCTTTAGTCAGATGCAGTCCATCAAATTTAAAGAACTTTCGCTCCCAGAACTGTTGCCAGTTCCTACAAATCTGTGTCCTTTTCCTGGCACCAGTCCTTGAGCCACGTGTTTAGCTCCCTATCTCCCTTCTCTGACCTTCCGTCCATCTGCTCCCTTCTCCCAGACTGGCAGGATCTCAGAGAAGGAGATGCGGATCGAAATAGATGATAGTTTGTCACCCAGCCTAGTCAGGTGTTCCTTGGTCTCCACAACTGACCGGCTGGCGAGATCGATAGTCCCTATGTGTACTAGGACATCAATGTTTTCTCCTGCTTTGTGAACAATTTTATTATCACGGTCAGTGTCTCTCCATGCTGATGTACCTGGGAGACATCTGACCATCACCTAGCTGGAGATGGGTATCAACTCCCCGAATCATGGAGTCTCCTATGATCAAGTTTTTTGAGTTTCCTTTGTGCTTGTTTAGTTTTGGTTCCTGTTTTGGGTGAGTATTGTTGTGCTAGCTCCTGTGCCGCAGTGTCCTGCTCTGCAGTGTCTTCTGCCTCTTTATTTGATTTCAGAGATAGAGGCAGATACCTGTTTGTAGTGTTTATATGGTTTTTGGAGGTAATGTGTTGGAGAGCAGAGAGTGATGGGGCACCTGATTTGCTCCTCCTAACCACCTGCCAACCTCCTGGACCAACTACCCTCTGCGGTTGAGGTTTTTCTGTTGGATGCTGGGGAAATGGCGGTGGTTCTTATAATGTATTTCCTCTTCAATATGAAATTTGAGGCGTGCAATCTCTGCCCATGCTGCCGGAGCTGAGACCTAAGATCTCCAAAGGCCCAGCATGTAGGACAGTGTCCTAAATCCTGTAAGACTGTCCTTCTGAAAATTGTTCCACAGTACCTGCAGTTAATGAAATCCATTCCAAATAAGTTGCTGGGTTTGTAACCTAGTCAGAGTAATTAGAAGGAAAAAAATGCAAGTAATGGTTTAATTGTGCTTTGTTTAACTTGTCATAACAAGTTAAATTACTAGTGCCCTGTAAATGAGATCACCTTGTGGAGGCCCACTGATCCGCCCCTTCCTGCTCTGCCACAGGAAATGTCACAACTGTGGTACCCTATAAAGGAGTGTAGCGTGGGGTGGTTGGGGATGGGGTGGGTGGCTGGGCCCTTCCCCTGCCTAAAAGAAGAACCACGGACGAAAGAACAAGGAGGTAAGAGCAGAAACAATCAGTCAACAACAAATGCAGTAACCCTGAAAGCTTAACCTAATGTTAGATAAAACTGTAAAACCTGTAAGCACCACCTGTAATAATTTCAGAGAGATATACCCTGTAAGAAACACTTTGCTCAGAGAAAATAAAGCAGTAACAGAAGATATACCTTGCAAAGAAAATTTGAATCAGAAGATTACAGCAGTAATCTGTTAGCAAACCTGTAGGCACACCTTAATAATGCAGAAGAAGGTATACCAGCAACAACAATTTGAATCAGAGAAAAAATAAAGCAATGAAATGTTAGCAACAAACAGTAGCAATCCCTGTGAGTAAAAATAAAAACACCACCACACAGTAAATCTGTAGCCAAACTAAGTCTTAATCCTTCTCCCTTGCTCTGGTAAGTTTCTCTACTCTGCCTTTCAAGCAGTCTTAGAAGGAAGAGCTCAGGTGAAGCTAGGTGCCTTGGCCAGCAAACCAAGTCTTCTACCTCAAGATATCAACTAACCTGACTTTTAACCCTTCTTTCTGTGGAAATTACTGACAGTTTGCCAGCTCCACCCCACATACACACCTAATCCTTTGGAAGAGCTGTGGGAGGAAAAGCAATTAGCTCCTTCAATGTGAGAAGGAGACTGAAACACCTCTGAGACAACAAACCTTTTCAACAAACAAGAATAAAATAAAACACAGTGTCAAACAGTAATTTTGCTTAGCCCAATGATAAAAAGTCACAAAAATGTAAGCTCCACCTGTAATACAGTAATTTCAGAAGATATACCCTGTAAAACACTTTGCTCCAGAAAAATAAAGCAGTAACAGAAGATATACCTTGCAAAAGACAATTTGAATCAGAAGATTACAGCAGTAATCTGTTAACACACCTGTAGGCACACCTTGTAATAATGCAGAAGAAGGTATACCAGCAACAACAATTTGAATCAGAGAAAAAATAAAGCAATGAAATGTTAGCAACAAACAGTAGCAATCCTGTGAGTAAAAATAAAAACACCACCACACAGTAAATCTGCTTAGCCAAACTAAGTCTTAATCTTCTCCCTTGCTCTGGTAAGTTTCTCTACTCTGCCTTTCAAGCAGTCTTAGAAGGAAAGAGCTCAGGTGAAGCTAGGTGCCTTGGCCAGCAAACCAAGTCTTCTACCTTGAAATTCTTGAGGATTGAGATTCTTGAAAAAGATGGGTGAATCACTATTAGGACCATAGATCGAGCCCAAAATCACCGGTTGAGATGCTAAGATGGCATGTATAAAAATATAACGGCCTTCCGGGTCCCAACACTCATGTACCAATTTAAAGGCGACCCCTCTAGCAACTAGAATGGCAACCCCAGCCCTCTTGGTTGAGGATCCAGCGCCAAAAACTTGGGCTACCCACGTTCTTCTAAAATAGTGAAGATCAGCTCTTTTTAAATGGGTCTCCTGTAGAAAGCATAATTTCGCCCCTAGATGAGAGAGGTGTTTTAGGACTACCTGCCTCTTGGCCCTATCCTTGGCTCTTTGATGTTCCAACTAACCAATTTATAAGGTAAGAACATAATATCCACAAATATTATAATGAGGATCTATATAAGCGGTTGTTAGGGATATAGTAATGAAAATCTTCATCTGAATAATACAAGCACCCATAAGACTAAGAGCCCACCTCTTTCTGAATCCAAAACTTGAGTACCCCATCCCTCCTCCCTCCCTCCATCCAACTAACAATACCACCCTGTCCCCCACCCTTAAAACATACCTCCCAACATTTCCTCCTCCCCTTTAATAACGAACCCCCAGTTCCTAGAACTGCACTCCTATAAAAACCTGCCACATGATATACGTCCAGACAACCCAAAATTTAACACCACCGGTCACCAATCAGACCCCCACCGTCCAAGAAAATTACTGCCCGTAAATCAGTTCTTATTGAGAGTTCTCTAGTCAGTTGAACATTCCCTAGGTAGCAAAATGGAAGAGTCATAAGTGGCCAAGGTCGTGTATTACTGGAAGTCAGCTACGACTCTAAAAAAAAAAAAAAAAAGCATCTTCTCTGTGTTCAGAGGGTTGTGACCAGAATGTTCAATATACTAAATCCATCCTTAATAGACGAGTGAGCCAAGCTTTCACTTCAAGAGATCCGGTAACTACTGCTGCAACTCCTGTAGCTTTCATTTGAAGAGATCTGGTAATAGCTGCTGCAACTCCTGAGATGCCTGCTGATATGAATCGAAGGATAGCCATTTCCCAGCATGAGAGACCATTAATATTGCAGGATATTTCACTTTGAAAGGCTTAGACGCTGCAAAGAGTTTGGAGACAATAGGATGTAATTCTTGTCTTCTGACTCTCACAGAATGGGGCAGGTCCTGTATAATTCGTTGCTTTCCTTCCCATAGGAGCTCTTTCATCCTCTGACCTTTTCAACACATGCTGCTTATCCAAAAAGTTAAGAAACCTCAGGATTAAAGGTCTGGGAGGTTGCCCTTGTACAGGAGGAGGGCGTAGGCCCGATGTGCCCTTTCAATTATGTATTCACCCCTCGGAGAGACCTCGACTTTGTAACAGAGTTTTTGTAAAAAGTGATTGGGACGCCTTCTTCCTTCTCAGGTATACCAATGATCACTAGATTGTTCCTTCTGCTGCACCTCAAATCCTCAAGTTTATCTTCAAGTTTTTAATTCTTCTTTTAGCTAGCACCAACTCCGAATCTGCCCTGCCTGCCTTGTTTCCAAGAAGCCACTTTAGCCTCTGTATCCCCAATCCTTCTGAGAAAGTCCACAGATTTTTACCTCCTGCATATCCTCAGCTAACGATTTAATTGTTGATTGCAGCGGCTGCATTATCTCCAGGAATTTGTTTCTGATAGAAGCATCCACTATAGGAAACTGGGAGAGGCTAGCGGCCTGCTGCTTCGCTCTTTTCGCGGCCTGCTGCTTCTCTGGCGTCTGAGGCGGGGAATGTTTTGAGTCATGGTTTTTGTAACAAGACTTCCATCCCAGCAAGAAATGATTGGGCGCAGCGATAGTGAGGAACCTCACTGCGTCTATGTCGGGAGGTTAAGCAAGTCAAGCTTCAGTTAAAACAGCAAAATTGGCGTGTCTGGCGGAGCTCCGGGAGTGTGCGACCGACACTCAGAGCTGCCATCACGTGACCTCCCCTGCAAGCCTGTTTTCAATTACCCCAGTGCTGCCTATCTGCATGCATCTCTCTGGACTGTGGGATGAGGTAGCCAGACTCAAGCGGAAGTAATTTGGGTCAGGAGTACCATCACCCTATCCAGGGACCACCCAGTCAATGCAACTGCCTCAAGGATGCTGAGAATGAGGAGCACTTGGATGACAGTGGGCTCAGGGAGGTTAGAGCAGTCAGGCAGAGGCACATCCCAGATCCTATTCCACTCAAGAACTCATATGCCACACTGGCAAATGAGGACAACCAAATAAGTACCCAGAAGTGGAAGGAAAGGATGTGGAGGTTAGCCAAGGAGGTGACCTCAGCAGGAAAGCAGTGGACCCCAGAGGAGGAGGAAGCAAATCCTGGTGGGGACTCCATCATAAGAGGATCAGCTAGGAACACAGGAGGGGAGGACAGGAGGTGAGGTGCCTACCAGGTGCCACGGCATGGAGGGATGGAAGGAAGATCCTGGGGATCACTGGGAAGGCAAGGCGGGAGGGTGAGCTGGATGTCATTATCCACCTAGGTACTAATGACCTGGCATAGGGAGCCAAAGGAAGTTCAGGAAGAGTTTAGGAAACTGGGGAGGGTCTCAAGCAAGTAGCTACTTCTGTCACTTTCTCAAGTACTACCTGTGAGAGCAAGGAGAGCATAGGAGTGCATGCACCAGGAACTTTAACTCATGGTTGAAGAACTGGTGCTGTGAGGAAGGGTTTGGATTCATTGGTGACTGGGGACCCACCTGGAGGATGGAGGTTTGTTCAAGCCTGATGGCCTGCATCCATCCTGGAGGGAATCCAAGCACTCAATGATAAGTTTAAATACTACATTGACAAGCATTTAAACTAGCAAAGGGTGGCAGGCCAGCAAGGAGGTACCTACTTGCTCACCCCCACAGCTAGCAGTGGAACCAGTGAACCAGAGGGTGGCTATCTCTGCAAAGCAGTGTGCAAAGATGGAGATTAGTGCCCAAGAGGTGGATAAGCAGAAAAGGGGCAAAATTCAGCAGAAGGGCAGACAGCAAGGAGAACCAGGGATAAATGACAACCAAGGAATGGGCTGGAGTAGAACAGTGAAACAGTCTGGGAGGTCAAATCATGGAAAGCCATGTGTGCAAATGCCAGGAGCCTTAGCAAAAAGATGGAAGATCTGGAGGCTGTCATGGTGCAGTCAGACCTGGACATTGTGGCCATCACTGAAACCTGGTGTAATGATAACCACGACTGGAGATGGCCATACCTGGCTACAACATATTCAGAAGAGACAGAGCAGGCAGGAAGGGAGGAGGTGGCACTGTATGTGAAAAATGACATAAGAGGCCACAGAGATCAGGAGGAACAAAATGGGGGAGAGATACTGTGGGTTAAGCTGGAAAGGAAAATGGGGACAGCCATCTGCACAGGTGTGGTCTATAGACCACCAGCCCAGGAGGAAGAAACAGATAGGAGCTGATGCTAGCCATCAAGGATGGCAGACAAAGTGAGGTGGTACTGGTTGGAACTTCAATATTCAGGCGTGGACTGGAGCATCCCAGCAGCAGCATCAACTAGGAACAGATTTATCCTGGACTCCTTCAAGGTGCCTTCCTCAAGCAACTGGTCATGGAACCAACTCGGCAGAAGGCAATACTGGACCTCGTGCTCACAAACAGGGACAGTGTGATGGGGGTAACAGTGGGGAGCACCTGGGAACAGTGACCACCAGTCATTGTGGTTTGAAATCACAGAAGAGCAGAACCAAACCACAAAAAACACGTATCCTGGATTTCAGGGGCAGACTTTGGGAAAATGGGAGATACTTGAAAGAGGCATTAAGTGGAATGGGACAGGAATCAGGGTTGAGGAACAGTGGGCAGTATTTAAAATGGGGATTACAAGAACAACAGAATTATGCATTAAGCAGGTTAGCAAGAGGAAAAGGAAGAGGAGACCATTATGGTTTTCAAAGAGGTAGCAAAGAAAGTGAAAGCCAAAAGATTGCATTCAGGCAGTACAAAAAGACACAGGCAGAAGGGGATAGGGAGAAGTACCAGGAGAAGCAAAGGGAGGCAGGGAGGTCAGTAAGGGAAGCCAAAGCTCAGACAAAGAACACATTGCAAAATCAGTGGGTAGAGGGGACAAAACCTTTTACAGGTACATAAGTGAAAAAAGAAAGACAAAGGGAGGGATAGTGAGACTGAAGGGGGAGGATGGGGACCGCGTGGAGGATGACAACAGTAAAGCTGACATATTGAACAGGTATTTCTGCTCAGTCTTTACTGAGGAAGAGGAGGGTAATGGGTCTGAAGGGAGTAAGGGTGAGAATGGTGCAGAAATGGACACAAGTCCCTTTACGAGAAAGGGTCCTGAAGGAACTGGAAGTAATAAGAGTTGATAAAGCAATGGGGCCAGATGGGGTGCACCCAGGGTCCTTAAAGAACTAAGAGAGGTGGTGGCTGAACCTCTGGCTATCCTGTTTAGCCGATCACTGGAAACAGGGAGGTACCCAAAGACTGGAGGACAGGATGTAGTCCCCTTATACAAAGTGGGAACAAGAGGAAGCAGGGAACTACAGACCAGTCAGCCTCACCTCGGTAGTGGGAAGATCATGGAAGCACTACTGAAGGAGAATTGGTGGAACATCTGGTTGTCAATGGACTACAGGACCCAAGGCAGCATGGTTTCACCAGGGGAGGTCATGTCAGACCAACCTCATTGAATTTTTGACTGGGTGACTAGGGAGGTGGATCAGGGGAGGGCAGTGGACATGGCCTATCTGGACTTCAGCAAGGCCTTTGACACTGTGCCACATAGAGACTATTACACAAACTGGGGAATATGGGTGTGGGCAGGACAGTAGTGTGGTGGGTAGGTAACTGGCTGGGTGGCAGGACACAGAGGGTGGTGGTAAATGGCTGTCACTCCACAGAGGGAAGAGTGACCAGTGGGGTACCACAGGGATCAGTGCTGGGACGGTCCTATTCAACATCTTCATCAGTGACATGCGCGAGGACCTAGAGGCAGAATTTCACTGTTTGCTGATGACACAAAGCTCTGTAACAGAGTAGACACACCAGAGGGTGTAGACAGAATGAGAAGCGACCTGCAGAAACTTGAAGAATGGTCAGGGTTTGGCAGTTGAAATTCAATGCAAAGAAGTGCAAGATAATGCATATGGGGCACAAAACCCTGGCACAATATATCAGTTGGGGGTGAGGATATAGCATGCACCAAGCAGGAAAGGGATCTTGGGGTTATTATCTCTGATGACCTCAAGGTAGAAACAGTGTGACAAGATAGCAGGTAAAGCAAATAGGATGCTGGGATGTATAGGCAGGGCATCACCAGCAGGAAAGGAGGTCATAATTCCACTATACAAGACACTAGTGAGGCCCCACCTGGAGTACAGTGTACAGTTCTGGAGACCATACCTACGTAAGGACATAGACAGGGTAGAGAAGGTTCAGAGGAGGGCAACAAAGATGGTGCATGGATTGCATCACAAGTGCTATGAAGACAGGTTGAAGGAACTGAACATGTACTCCCTGGAGGAGAGGAGGGGATATGATAGAGACATACAAGTATCTTACAGGGAGGAACAGGGTGCAGGAATACACTATTTTTAAGCGAAAAAGATGTTCCAGGACTAGAGGGCATGGGATGAAGTTGGAGGGAGGACGATTCAGAGGAAACATGAGGAAGAATTTCTTCACAGAACGGGTGGTGGACAAGTGGAACACCCTGCCAGAGAAGTGGTGGGGGCTGAAACAATCACGGGATTTAAGAATGCATGGGATAGACATAAAGGAATTCTGGAGGTCAGGGGTAAGGGGCAACAGACTTCTAGGAAAACAAACTGAACTTACAAGCTCAAATGGGCAGACTGGGTGGGCCATAGGCCCTTATCTGCCGACACTGTCTATGTATCTATGTATCTATGTCCCTGCCGATGCTCTGCATTGGCTCCCCACCACTCCCACCACCACCCTTGCATGGCTCTCCCTTATATAAGGAGGAGAATGTGGATCTGAACCAATCAGTCCACTTCTCCACCTGCAGATTATACACACTAGCCACTAGGACTGCTCCTCTTCCCTACTGGTGTTTCACTGATCCTCCTCCCAACACTTAGCTACTATGTTTCTTTCAGTCTCTATACTCACCCTGCTATTCCCTGTTCTGAGACGTCCACCCACTATCTACCCTGTAAATCTTCCAAACTATGACAACACTGTACCAATGCCCGCCTATCAGAATTCCCCTTCTAAATATCCTGCCACACTTAAAGTTACCTTCTTTCCAACAACTAAGCAAGTAATATGCTGCCCTGGGAGGAAACCTCTTCCTTCAATGCACTGCAGCTACTAGAAATGGGTACCAGTATCCCGGCCTCCTTCTACCACAGCACTCTCATCCCCTAATCCTGACATCCCCTCCTACACTGCAGTTCCTTCTCCAGGTATCCCTCTGCATACTTACCCTCCCTATTCCCACATGTTCTGTCACCAAAAACCCACTAGCTCTCAAGTATCATAGGTCCAAAAAATTGGCCTGGAATCCTATCCTCAGGTCGCTCCTCCTTCTACTCCTAATGTCCAGAAATATACACCCAAGCCCTGGGCCCCATGCAAACTCCATGCCCACACCATCCCCTAAAGGTGGCCTATGTATTGCTTCCCTAAACATCTGCAGCCTAGTAAAAAAATGGGACTCCTACCAGGGATGGGTCCTACAGCACCAACCTGAAATCATTACCGAGGGCAAAACCTGGCTCTCCCCCCATATCCCGGACTCATCGGTCTCCCTCCCTGGGTATAATGTTTTCTGTGCTGATCAGCAGGGTCAGCGTGGGGGGGGGTGTGCCTTATACACCAAGGACATGTTGAATGTTCACCTGCTCCCCTCTTCCCACTTTCTCCCCAGACCCCAAGCACTAACACTCAAACTCACTATCAGACACTCAAATACCCCCCTGCTCATCACTGCTGTATACATTCCCCCAAGAGACCAAAAGGTAGCTTTCCATTGTCTCCTCTCCTATCTTACCACCCTATCCCCTCAAAATGAAAAAAATTATGCTGGGGGATTGCAATATCAACTGGCTAGCCGAGGCACCTTCCCCTTTCATCAACGCAGCCACAGCCCAAGACTTCCCACACATAGTCCCTTCACCCACTAGACTAAACCTGCACTCTGGGTACTCCACTCTGCTGGACCTAGTCTTAACAAACTGCCCACACAAAATCTCCAGCACTACTATTCTCCCAGATGTGATTAGTGACCAATCCCCTGTCCTCTGCTTCTGCACATGCAAGACCCCCAAATCCCCACCAAAAATGATACTACAGTGCAAACTTGGCCCTGGTAAACTTGCTCTCCTTAAAACCCACCTTAGTACCATGGACTGGTACTTCATAACTAATCCCCTCGACCCTGACACAGCCCTAGACCTTTTCATTCACTCAAATAATACTATCTGCAATATGTTCACCCCTCTGATCAAAATGATGGTCAAAGGCAACCCGGCGCCCTGGATATTGAATCATCTCCTGGCTCTGATGCAGTCTAGGGACTCCCTATGGCACCTCTCCAATGAGACTGGACTGCCATCAGACAGACAGAAATACTGTGAGGCCTGTAACCAATGTACTTGGGCTATGCACAAAGCGAAGGCAGAGTACTACAAATCTGCCCTAACCTCTATCTGGGGTGTGGGGTGCAAATTCTGGAACAATATTAAGGACATCTGCTGCAAAGTTCACAACCCTGCCCCCACACAAATCCTAACCGAAAAGGGTCTGACTTCTGATCCCTCCCAGATTGCCACTGCATTTAATCTTGCCTGCACTGACCTCGGTCATGTCCTCCCTAGCCACTTCTTTAACACACCCCCTGACTCTTACACCTCTTCCCCCTCTATACACCCTCCATTTCACCTCCGTTGCATCACCCCTAAGTCTGCAGAGCCATACCTTAAAGAAGCCCTAAGCCACTTGCTACTCAGTAGTGACTCCTTAGACTCGAGACTTCTCTGGCTCACACTTTCTGAGGTGCTTATCTCCCTAACTCACATTATTAACTGATCTCTATGCCTTGGGAAATTCCCCTCGCACTGGAAATCTGCCTCGATCACTCCCATATTTAAGAACGGAGACTGTACCTCCACCAGCCACTACCGCCCTACATCTATTCTCCCCCCCATCTATAGCACTAGAGCACATAGTTTCTGATCAGCTCACTGATCACCTAAACAAACACAACATACTCTGCCACCAGCAACATGGTTTCCTCAAGGGATACAAAACAACGATCACCCTTCTCGAGTTCACCACCCACCTCCATACGGCCATCGACAGAGGTCAACTCTCTGGTGCTGTCTTTCTCAACCTCACAAAGGCATTTGACACTGTCAACCACTCCCTCCTACTAACTATCCTAGCCAAACATGATCTCTCACATGATGCCCTTGGCTGGTTTGCTGACTATCTGGCAGACCGTTTGCAGCAAGTCAAAATTGGAACCACCTTATCCGGCAAACTACCTGTCCGCTCAGGTGTCCGGCAGGGGTCTATCCTCGGACCTTTGTTATTCAGTCTCTTTTTCAATTCCCTCCCCCAGTCCTGCTCAGGCAACATCCTTCTCTATGTGGATGAAGCTGTCCTGTACTCCTCCAACCATGACCCGAATCAGCTCCACCTGTCTCTTCAATCCTCCTTCAGTGATGCTGAAAAGTGGCTCACTTTACAACACCTTGTACTAAATTATAAAAAGACCAAGGTTATATATTTCTCCCCCCACTCAGCTCCAAGGAGGATGGCTGTCCTCCACTTCTAACAACCAACCAGGCCCCCCTTGAGCAAGTGGACTCCTTCAAATACCTGGGGGTCACTCTTGACCCAGCCCTCAATTTCCATCTCCACACTCACCTACTATCTACAGCCCTCAACATCCACTTGGGCATCCTTTAAAGGTTTAAACACTGTCTTACTCCTAATGCTCTCTGCCTTGCAGAATCCTCCTTGGTCCTCTCCCTCCCAGACTATGGCATTCTTATCTATAGTTCTGCCAGCTCCTTGGCCTTATCCAGACTATGGCTCTCCCTCAATAAAGCCTGCCACCTCACCCTGGGCTGTGATCGTCAAACCCACACATGTTCCCTTTACAATGCCACTAGTTGGCTTAACCTCAATAACCGCATTAGGTTTCACACTTGCCTCATGGCCAAAAAAGATTTCACTTGGCCTCACCCCAGTTGGACTCTCCCCCCCAATACAACGAACCATGACACAGCAGCACACCCGTAGTTCTAGCAGGCAACTCCTCGTGGTCCCGTGATGCCGCACCTCCCAATTCCAAAGGTCCTTCAGCTATCAAGCACCAACCTGGGTAAATAGCCTACCAAACGCCCTCACAAACTTGAATAGTCTAGGCCTCTACAAAACCCACTTTAGGAACCACCTACTGTCCATGAATCTCTGTGACTGCAACCGTACCTATCCTCCACCCTTTATCAATTGACCACAGCCTCTGGATGGATGTCCCCCACATCACTCCAAAGCCCCTCTTAGTTAGCCCAATGCAGGAGTTCACATATGTTCCCCGGACTTATGCCTTGCTCCAAGTTAAAAACCTTATTGAAAATGCTAGTCGGTATATTGTACTATTGTAATTGAATTCTTACTTGCTTGTGCTACTGTTTCTGTATTTGCACTGTTCTATTCTCCTACTGTATGTAATCTATACTGATGTGGAACCTTTGAAAAAGAGTATTTGACTAAAAGGTATTATTCCGAATCCTCAATAAATAAAAAAAAAGAGGTTAAAGTTAATGTCCCATATCTTCCCTAAGTTACTAGTAATTTTGATTCCTAGATATGTTATACCCTGTGGTGACCAGCGGAATCCAAGAGGTATGTTCATAAAGGCTTTACAGTGGTCATTAAGGGGCATAGTTTGTGATTTGCCATAATTCAAAGCAAGGCCAGAAATTTTGGTAAAATTATTAAGCAAATCATCCAACAGGGGCCCAGCCTCATTCAGGTTTTTGAGTAAGATTAAGAGGTCATCCGCATAGGAGATAGAAACATATCTTGACTTGCTCTCAGGTACGCCCATAATGCCAGAAGATTGATCTAAACAAGCAGTCAGGGGTTCCATGGCTAAAATGAACAGGGAAGGTGACAGGGGATAGCCTTGTCTAGTTCCCCTTGCTAGATGAAAGTAAGAGGAAAGGGTGGAATTAGTAAGTACTTTAGTAACAGGGTAGTTATATAATAGCTTGATCCAGGGGCAAAAGGTATGAGAAAGACCAAAATAAGATAAAACTTGATGAAGGTAGTCCCAGTTTAAGGAGTCAAAGGCCTTCTTGAAATCAAAAGCTATGGCTGCAGCTGGTGTCTTGAGGGATTTGGTTTTGTGAATTAAATTAAATAAGGAACATAGGTGATCAGAACCAGATCTATGTTTAATAAAACCAGCTTACGAACAATGAGCCAACTTGGGAATTAAGGATTCAAGTCGAGAAGTTAGTAGTTTAGCAAATATCTTCCCATCCACGTTTAATAATGAGATGGGCCTGTAACTTGCAGGGTGAGTAGGGTCTTTTTCTTTCTTAGAGATTAGGGTTATCATTGCTTCGGTGCAAGATGGGGGAAGCTTGCCAGTATTGGAAGCTTCTTGATAAACGTTAAGAAGAAGGGGACATAAGCTATCGGAAAACATTTTATAGAAATCAACAGGGAATCCGTCACCCCAAGGGGATTTGCCAGATTTCAAGGAAGACAAAGCTTTCTGCATCTCCTGAAGCAAAAAGGGTTCCTCTAAAGAATTTGTTTCAAGAGTAGAAAGATGAGGAAGATGTAATGAGTTAAGGAACTGATGAATTTGTAAAGTAGATGGAGGATTTGTGTTGGAGTATAGTTTTTGATAAAAGGTTTTCATGATACGATTAATAGAGGGGTTGTCTGAGTGAATCATACCCTGTTCATCTTTTAGGCTTAGGATGTGTCATTTCATCTGTTGTGCTTTGAACTGGTAAGAGAGGAGTTTCCAATTTTTATTGCCGTGTTCCCAAAACTTATATTTAAGTTTAAACAAGGCCAGTTTGGTTTTATGGGAAATTAATTGGTTAATTTTAACTCTAAGTTGAAGAATTTCAAGATGAAGTTGAGAATCAGGACAGTGCTTATTAGAAGAAAAGTATAAATTCTCTTTAGCCTTAAGAGATTTTTCCAAGTCAGCCAGCTGTTGTTCTCTTACTCTTTTCCTATGTGCAGCATAACTGATCATTTTCCCTTGAAGCATAGCTTTAAGAGCTTCCCATACTGAAGACATAGAAGATTCGATTGGGGTATTGTGAAAGAGGAAATCCTGAATTTGTGCTTTGATCATGGGTAAGAAATTGGGATCCCTGAAAAGGAAATGGTCCAGCTGCCAGTAAGAAGATTTAGGTGCTAATGGGCCCTACAAAAGTTGCAATTTGACAGAAGAATGGTCCGAGATTATGATGGGAGAGATGGATGAATCAATAGTTTTTTCCATTATAACAGGAGAGGCTAACCAGTAGTCAGTTCTACTGTATGTCTTATGTAGAGAGAAGTAAAAAGTAAATTCTCGATCACAGGGGTGAAGGAGGTGCCATAAATCAGCTAATCCAACATCTCGCATTAGTAATGAGAGGGCTTTAATACTTCTAGGGTGGGCCTCTGTAGTGGGGCTACTTCTGTCAATGCTGGCTTCTAAAGCTAAGTTAAGATTCCCCCCAAGAATAACAGGTGTATTATCAGTGTTAAAGGATAGAATCTGTTGAGCTAAATTATGAAAAAACTCTGGGGAATCGGAGTTGGGTGCATAGACATTAACAAGCAGAAGAGGACCAGAGTTGGTATTCAGTTTGACCATCACCCATCTGTCGTCAGTATCAGAAATGGAGTTTACAAGTGACCATTTGAGACTCTTATGAATAAGAATAGCAACTCCTCTTTTTTTTGAGGTATAGGATGATTCATAGATCTGACCGACCCAATCTTTTTTAAGTCTATGAACATCCTCTGTTAATAATTTTGTTTCTTGAAGGAAAGCAATTCGTGTTTTATGTTTTTTGAGATGTGAAAGAATTTGCTTCTGCTTACAAGGAGCATTAAGTCCCTTCACATTCCATGTATATAAAAGTATGTCACTCATATTGTTGGTGTTAAAGAAAGGGAATAATCACTGGAGTGTGAAGAGACAAATAAATGAGGTAGAAGATGATTAGAATACAATATATTACATATACGCAGAGAGTGGCAGGAACATTCAAGCCAAAAAAAGTGAAATGTATGTTATATAAATAGCACAGATATCGTATTAAAGTTAGAAGAGAGTTGGGGAAGGATAAAAGTCATTAACAACAACAACTATACTAGTAAGCTAAATAACAAAGAAAACTTTTTATGGGTGTGAGGAGATATGAGTCAGCCAACTGGCTAAGAGACTCTCTCACCACAATCTGGGGCGTCGATGTGGGAGGAGACTAGGGAGGACGGTTATAAATATCATTGAAACCTAAGTCTGATCCCATAATATAATAAAGTAAGTATTTCTGATAAGCTAAACTGAAAGGAATAATACCAAGAAAGGCAGGGGACTGTAATAACCTCAGCTTAATTCTAAGCTAACAGGACATGGTATAAGGATAAAGCTAAACACCAGAACTTATTTATAAACATTAGTAGTAATAGTACAAGATATACTAACTCGAAATAACAGTACATTAAAGAACCATATACAAGATGCGAGTACAGCCTAGACATGGAGCAAGGAATTCAGGGAGCCAGGTGGAATGCAAAAGAACAAATATAAAAGAAAAAGTAGATCATTACCACATTAGAGTGACTCTGAGTATACTTTGCAGCACAACAGAATAAGTACATAATAAATACAATATTGAGGGGGGAAAGAAGAAAGGGAAGGTCAATTTAAGCCCTTACTCCCTGAGCCAAATGCAAATCAGATTTATGTAGAGAGGTATAGGCTCCGGTGACAACTGTAGACAGAAGAGATAATCATAGTAAAGATCAGCTCCGATTACTCAAAAATCACTGAAATAGGTGTTATATGGGGTGACTAGGTCTAGAAGACTAGGCCCAGTGAGCCCCAAAATAGGAGGGACCATACAGCAGTGGATTTCTATAATATCTGTAGGCTTCAAGTAAAATAAGGCTCATAAGGAAGATGTAGATTGACAATCCTTTGCAACAGTACACCAAACATAGCCCACCTCTTTGAGTGCTAATGATAGTTCCATATTGTAAACAGGAGGTAGTAAGAATAATGGAGCAAATGGCAGTGACTTTTCATTGTTAGCCTGTTTCCTTTCTCGATGTACTCCTTACTACTGTTATTTTTGTTAAAATTGCAATAAAAGTTGAATGGAAAAAAAAAAAAAGAATAATGGAGCAAAGGGAAAGAGATAGATTATTTTATTTTATTTATTTAGTGAACTCTAGGATTATAAGTACCTTTGAGCAGGGACTGCTTATTTACAAAGTTTCCACTTCAAAGGATCTAGGGGAACGACAATACAAAGAAAACACTAGATACATATATTACATTTCAAGGTTGAATTAAGAATGGTATGTACAGTGGTTTTCAGAGAGAGACAGCAATAGCCAGCATGAGTAAGTTTTGATGGTGAACTGCATATGGAGTGGAGAGAGATAGGGAGGAGTGAGCAGGCAATGCCATTGTCAGCTAGAAGGGCCGGTTGGCATGAGATCGGTGATGGTGGCTCAGACCTAGTGTCAGCTGAGAGGGAAGGGTTGGGTAAAGGGAAGAGTGCAGGGGGGGTGACAAAAAAGGGACAGGAAGCAGGAACCCAGAGCACCACAGTCAATGATACAAGGTGAGTTAGGAGAGGCAGTCACACTGCGTGGTTGAGGAAATGTAGTGTGGAAGTTCCCTTTTAAATGGACCAAGAGTCGCAGCTTTAAGTGCTTCTTTGTTAAGGGTATTGTAATACTGAGGTGCCCTGAGTGAGAATGATCTCTGCCCCATAGTGGTCCGGCACCTGGGGACCTGGAATTTCTGTTGCAGAACTCTCCATGTAGATTAGGTGCTGCTGAGGGCAGTAAGGAGTTTTGCAACTCCAGGCGGCATGTGCCCAAGGAGAATTTTCTTGATGACTAGACAGGTCTGGTACTGTATTCTGCTCTGGAGAGGTAGCCATCCAGCCTGGGCATATAGGTTACAGGTGTGAGTTAGGTGGGGGGCACCTGTAAGAAGCCTACAGGCTTTGTTGAGAGTCACAGATATTGTCAGGAGAGCTGTAGGGGAGGCAGAGCCGTAGTTGCTAATAATACTTAAGATCCTGTCATCAGGAGAGGGAAGGGGTAAGTTGCCTTGTAATATATAATAATTCACATATGAAAATGAAAAGGCAATAATCAGGATGCATACTGATTGAAGATATGCAACTGAACAGCCAAAAAGACTATAAACTTGATGCACTGCTAAACTGGAGAGTAAAAGGCTAGATACAGACAGCCTGTTTAGTGAGGTAATGTATTAGATCTAACACTAAAATAATGGGTTAGAAAAGCATTGCTGATATACCAAAGTTCCACTGAAGACCTTAAGCTGCTTGTTTAAACACTGCAAAAAAAGTAAATTGATCATGCTGCTATGTACAGCTTTTGCATTCTGCACCAGCTGGGAGCGAAAGCAACCAGGTAGCATAGACTGTAGAGCGGGCGACTAGGCAGAAAAAGTGTACTGGCACTCCCTTTAAGTATCCTGGAAGCAAAACCTACTAAGATATAGCAACTGTGACCATATTACTGACCATTTAAGCTCATGTCACCTTAAGATTTATGAGCAGGATTGTGACTATTGATGTTCTTGCTTTTGGTCTTTGCCCTACGTTCCTTTTTGGGCGACTCTAAAGATTTGAGTGGGGAACTTGCAACAACTTCTGCCCATGAAGTATCGGCAGAAATACATCCCTGAGGCACAGGGCCCTAATTAGTGGGATGTTCATCTGAAATTTTCTGGGAAAGATCCTCCTGCGAGGAGTGCATATCATCCTCCAAGAGAGCAAACGTATTGCTCAAGGGAATAGAGGGGTTGATTTGAAATTGAGAGGCTGCAGCTTCAGGTGTTTGGGGTAAAACCTTGCTAGAACAGCTTGAAAGTCTTGAAGAATAATGCCCCCACAGAAGCTTCTCTTGCAGCCGTGTTGATTGCCTTGAGGTCAAATCAGTTGCAGCATTGCTGCTTGGGGCTGCAAGTTCTGCAACACTTTCCCCAGGTTCCTGTACCTTATCATCCACCCTCTGTGCAGATACCAAAGCAGTGTTCATGTTGCCAATTGCTACTGAACCTCCCAGGGTAAGACTGCAGAGAGAGACCTCTAGATAGTTGGCTAAGGCTTAAGGGGTTTCAAAATCCTTGAAGGAAGAGCCTGAGAAAAGGCCTAGTGTCATGGGGTAACGTAGAGCAAGTTTAATGCTTCTTTGGTGGAGGATTTGTTTAAGTGGATTGTAGGCTTTCCTTCTGATGGTTAAATCTTTTGAAATGTCTCTGTAGATGGAAATATTAAACTTTTGCCACTGAAGTTTCCCCATTTCTCTGGCTCATTTCAGTATTAATTCTGTGTGGGAATAGTTCAAGAAGTGAGCAATGATAGGCCTTAGTTGCTGGTCTGATGTTGGCCTGGGACCCAGAGGGCAGTGAGACTGCTCAATGATTAACATTAGGTCAGGAGGCAGTTTAAGCATTGCAGGCAGCACATGTAATAAAAGCGCAGTAGTGTCTCCTAATTCTACACCGTCAGGGAAGACAAAAAATCGTAAACTGTTGCGATAGTTACGATTTTCAATATCATCAATTTTGGCTTGTAGGGATTTAATAGTTTGATCTTGATTGCGGAGAGTAGCCTGGAGGTCATGAATAGTAGTGGTGTTACAGGCCGTTGCTTTCTCATTAAATGCAATTTTCTGGCTAAAAGTTTCAAGAGTGGTCGCATTCTGTTGGGTGGAGGTTTTTAGATCATTAATCTCAGCCATCAGTTTAGAAAACATTACTTCCACTCTAGCAAGTGAGCTTTGCTGTACTTGGAGATCTGCCTTAATGCTGAAGGATGAGGCCTAGTATGCTGCAGTACAGTGTAGAATAATTGAATATAAGTAGATGATGGATCCAAAATGACTTACAAACTGTCAGGCAGTAAGATTACAGGATGGTCACAAGAGTTGGTACCAAAGAAAAGTCTGGTGAAGGCTGGATGAGGTTAGATTGCAGTCATTCCTGCAGTGATTCTGAATTATGCTGCCATCTTCTGCCTAGTCAGGCCACTCCCCCCCATGTAAAATTTTTTAGACCTGAAACATGTTTTGTAAAACATCTTTGAACTTTATCAAGTGAATTCCCAGCAGGTTTTTCATAAGGGCACCATAGCTGGGCAGCGTATTCCAGGTGTGGCCTAATGTATGACCTATTCAAGGGCATCAACACCTCAGGCTCCCTTGATATGATATTTCCCAGAACAGACCAATCAACCCCATTGGATCTAGTGATGACTCCCTGTATATGTTTATTATGGGTCATATCATGTGAAATAGTAATGCCCAGGTCCTTCTCATCTGATGTATTAATGAGTACAGACCCACCCAGTCTATAAGTGTAATTTAAGTTACTGGTCCCTAAATGCATTACTTTATATTTGTTAGTATTCAGTATTATCCCCCATTTGTGGATCCATGGTGAAATGATATCCAAATCATTTTGAATAGCAGTGGCTTGTGTTAATTTTATGCATGGGCCCCCAATTTTAATGTCATCTGCATATTTGGCAGTGATGGAATAACAATAATTGATCATGTCAGAAATAAATGCCGGAAAAAGGCAAGGGCCCAAAACTGAGCCCTGTGGCACCCCACTAGATACTTTTTCCTCATTGAATGAAGAGCCATTGATGACAACTTTTTTGGGTTTGTCCCTGAAGTCAATTGCTAATCCAATTAATAATAAAACTATTTATATTGAGTTTATGAATTTTTTTGATGAGGGCCCAAATGCCTTGCTGAAGTCGATGAAAATTATGTCACAAGGTGTTCTATGGTCACAAACGGAGCACATATGATCATTAATACATAACAGGTTAGTGAGACAGCTTCTACAGCTTTTAAAGCTTGCTTCTACTAAGAGGTTGACCTCTCCTGTCTCACTGGCCCAAGCTGTCCCATAACCTCCCTTACAGTTGAAATTATTATGGCTCCTGCTTCTTCCTCTTACACCTTCCCCGGTGCCTCCCCTCCATGTCCACCCCCTCTTCCTTAGGCACTTCTTGGATGTGGGTCTCTTCCTACTACTATTAGGCACCCACCTCTAGTACCCTCCCCCCAAGACAATGGCCCCTCTGCCAGCCTATTCTCTTCTTAACCCCGCTTACCCTACCCTCACTAACTCCATTGCTTCTGTGTTATTTTTCACTTGTAACTTGCATTTATCTAGATGTTGTGATTTCTCTCCTAGTATGAATGTATCCTTAGCCTAGCCTTCGACGTGTATAAAGTCTAACATTGTTGACCTTTGTATGTATGTTTACCCTCCATCCTCTGGCATGGAACCTTTGTAAATGAGCATTTCCTGCTCAAAGGTATTTGTAATCCTAGAATTTAATAAATAAATAAAGCTATGTTGCTCCTGATCATGGTGATTTAATGTAGGAGTAATAATGTCTTTTATAAAACTCTCTAAAAGTTTGCGAACAGAAGAGGTCAGACTTAAGGGGTACTAATTCACCCAGTTGTTTTGTTGGTCCTTTCTTAAGTATTGGTAAAATGTTTGCCTTTTTCCAGTCATCTGGGACATCTTTTTCTGCCAAGAAGTTTTCAAAGATTACTTTTAAGAGGAGGGCAATATCTTTTGCTAATAAAAATAAAAGATGTCCTGCCAGATTGTCAGGACCAGAACAGTATTTACCCTTAAATGAGAGTATTTATAGAAGGTAGTGGACATTAAGGCAGAAAAACTTGTAGTCTGTATGGAGCTCAACAAGCTTCTCACTAGGAAGGTAGAGCTCGCCATGTCCCATCTCCAGCATAAGTACTGTGAGGGAGGGGAAAAAGCGGGCAGGATGTTGGCATACTGACTGAGGCAATGCCGAGCCAAGCATCACATTGTGGCACCCTGAGACCCTAATGAACAGGTGATGACCAATCCTGGGGCCTTAAATAAAGTCATACTCACCTTTTATAAGACACTTTTCTCCTCTCTATAACTCTCAACCTACGAGTCCATACAGAATTTCCTGACAGGTATTCCCCTGCAAAAGTTGAGTGGTGATCAGGCACAGCTAATGGATGCCCCTCTTGCTGTTTAAGAACTGGAAACAGTCCTGATTTAGCTCAACAGAAACAAGGCAGTGGGTGAAGATGGTCTCCCAGTTGACTTCTACCACCTGATCCCCCTGATAGTATATCTGGTGATGCAGTGTTTGAGGACATTAATTCTCACACCTCTCTTCAACCCTTCATGAGGAAAGCAACACTGATTGTCCTCCTGAAGAAAGGCAAGGACCTACTCAACCCAGTGAGCTACTTGTCGATATCCCTCATTAATGCAAACATAAAGATGTTGGTAAAGGCCCTAGCCAATAGGCTCAAAAATGCCTCATCTCATTAGTTCACCCACCCTAGTGGACTTAAGAGAAGAATGGGTTCATACCACCTCAGGTCACTTGCTACCCCTTTTTCTTGGTGGGGAGGTACCCTGCTTCAGTTCTGGCATTAGTCGTAGATTTCAAAAATGCCTTCAACTTGGTGGAGGGGGGAGGATACCTGCTCCAAGTCCTAAAGCACATGGGCTTCGGAGACTTCTTTGTTAAGTGGATTTGCATCATCTATAGCTAACCGATGGCCAAGGTGCTCACTAACTCTTCCCTTTTGAACCCTTTTCTCCTTCAAAAGGGAACCAGACATTGCAGCCTATTTTCATCCCTTCTCTTTTTAAACCTCTAGCCATCGCACTTAGTGACCACAAAGATATAACAGGCCTCTTGGTTGACAACCAGGGAGTCTCAGTTCTAATGTATGCAGATGACCTATTGAGCCTCACCAGGGATGCACCAAAAGCTGTAGTCTCCATTCTGAACACCCTGTCAAGTTTCCCTGGAGTTTTGGTGTAAAACTCAACCCTGCCAAGACTGAATACTTCCCCATAGCCATAATTTTCTGAATCCCCCTTCAGAACTCGGGAGATGTCCTGGGCCGCTACAGGTATCACCTATCTCAGGATTCTGATCTGGCCTGACTTACTTCAATGGCCTCAAGCCAACCTGCTGCCCTCAATAGCCAGGCTCAGATCTAAAATTGTATGATGGAAATTACTAAAACTATGGCTGGCCAATTTGCAGCTCTAAAGATGATGTTGGCTCAAAAGCCATATTACTGCATCTTCCATTTATCTATTCCAATCACCAAACAGTAGTTTACCAAGATGGACAGACTGTTCAGCAACCTCTTCTGGAAGGCAGACCTCCTAGGTATAGCAGAGTTAAATTCAGAACACACTGAAGAGTGGGAAGGTGGAATCTCCTTTGGATATTGGGGTATGACTATATCGTTTTATAGGTACAGATCCACAATTTTCTTTATTTTTTATTTAAAATTTTGGTAACCAAAAAAGGCACACTGAGCCGGGGCTCATTTCCATGTGCGATCTGGGGACAACGGTGACAAATACCTACAGCAGGGAGTGTCATACATACATAGATAAGTGCCAACAGTAATTTAGGCAGTACAGAATGCAAGGTATTTACATTGATTATTTAGTTTGCAGAGCAATACATGTGATACTGAAGAATGAGTGCTTTAGATAGGTAGAACTTTTTGGAAGAGAATATGGTATATAAGTAATAACTAGAGAGTAGACTTATGAGGTAAGTTATGAGACAATGGCTGAGGGTGCCAGACCCTGGAGCTCCTCAGTGGGTATGACTGGAAATGGCAGCCATAAGCAGGACAGTACCTGAAAGGCTGTTGATAACTAAAAAGACACACACTAGTAATCTGTCCCCCCTTAAGGGGTTCCCTTAAGGCATGGCAAACAATAACCAAAATGTAGAAACCAAACCTTCTATATCATCTCTTAACTCCCATTTGGGATATCTAACTGATATAGGTTGATAAAAAGACCCTAAAGCAGCAGACGTCAAGAAGCAGAGGTATTCATTTGGTTCTCAGGATATGCCACTACATGAATCCCTAGTGATGGACTTCTTCCAAAATCTCCAGACAAGATTCCAGTTGACCTGTACAGATCACTGGCACTACCTACAACTTAGGATCATGGTCATCCACCTCCTTAAGACACAGACTTCCTCCAGAAGGCTCCTCCATCCATCACAAGACCCAGAAATGACTATGTCTCCCCAAGGGCAGAGCAGGAGCTATCTACAAAATGCTCCAATACTCCCTTCCAGATAAGTCTCTGGGAACTCAAGCAAAGGTGCAAACCCAACTTTGTAACAATAACAGAGGACTAGTGAGTGATGGCCTGGCATAGAACACATATAGTCTGCACCAAATATAGTGCTTTACTGATACATTACAAGATTGTACACCTCTGGTACCAAACCCCAGCACAACTCAAGACCATGTACCTCATGCCCAATGGTCCAAGCTGGAGATGCAGGGCCTCAGGAAGGAACCTTATCCACATTCTTTAGCCCTACACAATGATCATACCTTTCTGAAGGAAGATCAGTGCCTTGTGCAAAACTACCTTGAACAGCCCTCACAAACTCCCTGCTCCTCTGGATTCTAGGAGTATTCCCCAATAATACAGTTATTCCAAAACATCACCACTTCTGGCTCCTGGCAGTGTCTGTAGAGACCAGCAGGTGGATACAGTACTACAGAAATGGAGAAGTACCAAGATTTCCCTCCTTAGATCACTGGAAGACCTTCATGGGAAAACTGGCTAATTTTGAAAGAATTCCTCGCTTTGCAAAAGGTACCCTGGTGAAATTTTACAAGGCTCGGGTACCCTTCAGATTAGCCAGAAAAAACTTTTCTGAAGAACAGTCCACCTGTCCCAGTACCGTGGATTGGATCACCAATCAATCAAGCTCCCTCTACAACCCCCCCCCCCCCACAACTAAATTGCTGTCATCCTACCCTCCTCTTAAGCCCAGTCTTAGTCCCTGAAGCCCAGGTTTAATCATTACTGAACCATCTACATTGATTTTGCTAGCTTTTTTGAATTGCTGTTTTAACTGTTTGTATTTGCAGGGCTCAAGGACATAGCTACTGCACATAATACTGTATGATATAGGCTCAAGTACGAGATCTGTAGTAATTATGCTTAATGCCTGTTTCTACCAGATAGGACATTTTAACCAGTAGTCCAGCATGTTTATGCTTTTAAGTTTCACAGTCCTAGAAGATATCCTGATTTAATGTGTTGTAAGGTATTCTGTTTCACTCAATAAAAATAATTAACTGAAAAGAAGATCGTATATTCTGCCTCACCTTTGATTCCTTTGATGCCACAGTGCTCCCTTATAGCTATAGCCAGTGGTTCTACAGCCAACACAAAAAGCAAAAGGGACAGAGAACAGCTTTGTTGGGTCAGTTTTTATACGGGAAAGTGTTGGGATCTGGTGCCATTTGTTAGGACAGAGACCATGGGGGAGGTATACAGTAGCTGGACCCACATCCTGAATGAGGGCTTGAAGCCCATTTTGGTGAGTGTGTGATGGAGGCATGACCATTCAACCAAGTCACAGGCTTTTTCAAAGTCCACTATTAAAGCTGCAGCTGGGACTTCTCAGTTCACCTCATGAATTAGAGAAATCAGAGATCTGAAATGACGGGAGCTGATACGCCCTTTTATAAACCTCACCTGTGAGGGATGAAACACATCAAGGGAAACTTGATTCAACCTAGCTGCCAGGATCTAGGCCAATATTTTGGTATCAGTATAATGAGGGAACTTGGTTGGTAGCTGCCTGAGGAGATTAGGTCTTTCCCCTTTTTGGGGAGGCCAGTTATAACTGCTTCTCATAAGAAGGTGGTAGGATAGCAGTGACCATAGAGTTTTAAAACACCATCAGCAGGTGTGGGAACACCTTTTGAGCTAGCAACTGATAGTAGCCTACAGGGAACCCATCCACTCTTGGATCTTAGCATCAGTTTAATGTCTTGATTGCTTTCATCACCTTCTGGACTGTCATTGGTGCATCCAATATTGTGGCATGTAAGAGGTCGATGGAAGGAATAGGAATATGGTTAAGGAACCTTTCCATGACAGAGTCCATGGGGGGGATGCATACAGCTCTCTATACAACTGTTGCAAGATAGCATGAACATCTTCAGACTTCTGTTTTATTATACCTGTGCTATCCTTTAGGCTGGAGATAAATCTGCTGGGTTATCTACATTTGAGCTTGTAGGTAAGCAGCTTATTAGATTTTTCCCCTTATGAACATACAAAATTTTCTGCAGAATCAGGCCTCATGGTCTATCGAGTCTGCTCGAGTGTGCAGCTAGCACCTCATCTCGCAGCTGACCCTCCCACCCCCTCTTCGCAGTGTCCCTTCCCCTGTCCCAACCCCTCTTGAAACTGCCCACCGTCTTACAGGTCATTGTCTCATCAGGTAAGGTGTTCCATTTGTTCACCACTCTTTCAGTGAATAAATGTCTCCTCATCTCCCTCCTGAATCTTCCCCCCTCCAGTCTCAGTCCATGCCCTCTAGTGTCCCTCCACTTTCTCATCTGGAAAATCCCTTCTGTGTTGATCTTGTTTAGCCCCTTTAGAGATTTAACGGTCTCGATCATATCCACCCTATCCCTCCTCTCCTCCAGTGAATACATGTTCATCTGTCCCAGCCTGTCCTCACAGGGCTTGCTTTCTAATCCCTGGATCATCTTTGTGGTTCTTTGCTGCACCCCCTCCAACAATCTGATGTCCTTCTTCAGGAATGGGCACCAGTACTGCACACAGTACTCCAGGTGGGGTCTGACCAGTGACCTGTACAGGGGCAGGATTACCTTCCTCCATCTGGAGGAGATCCTTCTTGCAATACTCCCCAGCATTTTGTTGCCTTTTGCTGCTGCTTTCCTGCACTGAGCAGAGTTGTTCATGCTCCCTGTAATGATCACTCCTTGGTCCTTCTCCTCTGTGGATCTCCCCAACTGCACCCCATTCAAGTGATAATCCCTCCCCTGGTCCTTGGCTCCAAAGTGCAGAACCTTGCATTTCTGGGCATTGAACCCCAACTGCCATGTTTCCGCCCACTCCAGCTGCTTAGTCAGGTCCTCCTGCAACCCCTTCCACCCCTCCACATCATCAGCCACAGCTCCCATCTTGGTATCATCTGTAAACAGACTGATCTTGCTCCAGATCCCATGTAAGATATCTGCAAAAAAAATCCCAAACAGCACCGGTCCCAGTACCGATCCCTGTGGTACCTCGCTCATCACCGCTCTCAGTGATGAGAGGTCCCCCCCACAACACCACCCCTTGCTGCTTTCCCTTTAGCCAGTTTTCCTCCCAAACAGAATGAAGTAGCCTCCTGATGGTGAGTTTGGCCTTCCTGATCAGGAGATCATTAAGTTTAATCCTGGTCATGACCAGCAGAGACACCAAAGGGGGGGATAGTCACATTTCTCTTCCATTGGGATTCCAGATCCTTTAACTCTCCTTCCAGTTTGGTTTGCTCAGCCACCATGGTTCTGAGCCTGTGGGCTGTATTCATTATCATTTTTCCCCATAGAGTAGCTTTAAAAGCCTCCCAGACTCTTGTATTGGGCACTTGCCTGTATCATTCTCCTTTCAGTACACCATCACCTCCCCTTTGAGTCAAATATGAAAGACAGGGTCCTCATACAGTACAGGGTCCAGTCTCCAGGCCAATGATTTCTTTGGTGTTGGACCCCATAACACCTTGATCACCAGAGGGGATTTATCGGAGATCACTATCTGGTGAATTTTGGGCAACCATTACCTGAGGCATGAAACTAGTTAACACCATTCGCATATCTATCCTGCTGTCTGTGTCATGAACAGTAAAGAAGCAGGTGTAATCCCTGATATTTGTGTATTGGGTGCACCAGACATGCACCAAATTATGTTCTTCCATCATGACTTGAATAACCTTCATTGCATTTGTATGTAGTTTAGAAGTCCCCCCACTCCTGTCCATCCCAACATCCACTGTTATATTATAATCCTCACTACCAACACTGTGGTTTTCTCAGCACTGAATTCCATAATTTCTTGGCTCTGAGTATGGAGGAAGACAGGGTCATGTGAGCTGGAGCCATAAACTTTAACCAGGACTAGGGGGCCTTCTGGGGAATTATCTAGTAGCAACACCCACTTCCCTTCTTTACCGGCTCTGGATTTATCTATTCCAACCCCAAGGATTTTTAAATAAGGATGGATACCCCTCTTTTCTTTAGCACTGGTCATGCTATTCCTCTCCATGCCCACCCAGTCCCATTGCAGTTCACAACTTTTTCTGAGGTCAGCCTAGATTCTTGTTAAAAGGAAAGGTGGATATTGGGGCATTTCAAATGTGACATTGCCTTCTTCATTTTGATTGTATAATTCAGACCTTGTACATTGCAACTGATGATGTTTCCCTTTACGGAGCATACTTTCAATATCACAGCTATGATAACCCCCCACCATGACCAGCCAATATCATTTCAGGGAGAACCCCCGCCCTCACCCCGCTGGGCTGAAGCCCAAAATATATTCAGCATAAAGTGTACCATTCCAGCAGAGCATATGTACAATATAAACAACAATAATCCTAACTGTTTAAACCCCCTGACATTGTATAATCCATATGGTAGAACATACTGCAAAGCCCCCCCCCTCCCATTTATCCCCAGAGGTTTGTCCAATCTTGGCATGGGTAGAACTCACCAATATGCCCTCAGACACCTCAAGGAGGTTTTGGTATATTTCTTTTCAGCATCTGATACACCACTTGTCATAATGTGCTGCCCTTATGCTAGGCTGTATCCCACACACTGTGGCCCAGGAATGCAGTTTCAGTCCCCTCTCCACCCCTCTGAAAAAAAGTGAAAAGCAGAGGCAAGCAGGGGGAGACAATTGTCATTATAACCTAGAAGTAACAAGTTGTGAATGAGTTTGTTACATCCAGTAGACCTGGGTTTGATTCCCACAACCTCAACTTCCATACTGTATGACTCTGAGCAATTCACTTAATCTCTCAGGTAAAGCTGTGTTTAAAAAAACTTCCACCAGTGGAACTTGTGTGAAAGTCAGACTTTTGGTTTCGCAAAAGTTTGGGAATCAAATTAGCAACTTTTGAGGAAATTGCGACTAAGAATGGTGGTATAAATGTATGAACAAAGAAGATTAATATATTAAACTTTGGAAAACAAATTCAACAGAACTGATAACTGTCAGAGGTCAGTTCTATGGAATTTATTTCAGCAGTTTAATACAATTACTGTGCAGTTCTTGCATTCATTAAACAGGTCAGTGAGTCACTGAACTACAGAATGAAAGTATGACTTGTGCCGTGTATCAATGGCCCCATATTAATTTGCTTTCCTGGTGTCTAGTGGTACCCTCCCATCCTCTGATCGCTTGCCCACATTGTTTCCCTGGTGTTTAGTGCCTCCCCCCCCCCACTGATCGCTTGCCCCAGCCAGCCTTAATTAATATTATTTCACTGCTGTCTTGTGGCACCCCCCACCCTCTGATCACTTGCCCCAATAGTAACAATTAATATTGTCAGTTTCCCTGGTGTTTAGTAGCACCGCCCACCCTCTGATCACTTGTTCTGGTCATGGATCTTGTGTCTCTGGTGTCTAAAGGCAACCCCCACCCTCCAGTTGCTTGCCTCGGCCATACATATTGCTTCCCTGTTGTCATGTGGCACCCCCACCATTGGATCGCTTGTACCAGCCATAATTAATAGTTCTCTGGTGTCTAGCGCCCCCGCAACACTGCCCACACTGGGTTGGGTACACCAACCTGCCACCACCCTTTCATATCTAGTCAGTCACTGTCTGGGTCAGAAAATAGGGATTGGGGTGCACATATGGCAATCAGCACAGCCCTCCTCTCATCACCTCGACTGGCAGCCATATGTAATGATGGGGAGTGTGCATTGGTAAATCAGCCCCTAATCACCAAGGCTGTCTCTGTGGCCTACCCAATTGGCACTGTATGTCAGTAACCCACTCCATCATTCGAGTGTCTGAAGTTTCAGCAAGACACTGCTTAGTGATGGATACAGCAGGGTGCGGAGCCTAATGAAATGGTCAGTGACATGGGAAAGAGGATCTGTCCTGCTGCCTGCCTGCCTGCTACTGAACACCTCAAACATTCAATAGAGCTTGTACTACCAAAACCTGTCAAACATGTGAGGTGTCTTGTACCAGCCACAGCCCATTCTGTTAAACTGAAATCCTTTTGTGAGTGAGCTGCTTCTCAATCAAGTTGGACTCCAACTTTTAAGGCTGTTGCCAACTAATGGGAGCAGCCCAAGAAACTCATAGAAACATAGAAGTTGATGGCAGATAAGGGCTGCAAGGAACATCCAACCTGCCAATTTTTTCTACCTTATGAATGTGCCGTAGACCTTTACTCTGACAATGGCCTATCTATTCATACTCATCTGTATTGCTCCCTTATGCCTGTTCCATGCCTGTTTGAAGTCCTGCACTGTATTCATATCCACCACTTCCTGAAGTAGGCCATTCCATGCATCCACCACCCTTTCTGTGAAAAATAACTTCTTCACATTACCCCTTAATTGGCCTCCCTCTAATCTCCTGCTGTGTCCTGTTATTTTTCTTATATTGAAATATGTTAGACTCTTTCACCTTGTTAATGCCCTTAAGATGTTTTAATGTTTCGATCATATCACCTTTCTACCTCCTTTGCTCTAGGGTATACATATTGAGCTCCTCTAATCTGTGCTCATATTTTTTCTGCTGCAGTCCCTGTACCAGTTTGGTTGCCTTTCTCTGGACTTCCTCCATTTTGTTAATGTCCTTGTGCAGGTGTGGCCTCCAGTACTGCAATTAGTACTCCAGATGGGGCCTAACTAGTGTCTTGTA
The DNA here is from genome assembly GCA_016271365.2 of Neoceratodus forsteri. Lineage (NCBI taxonomy): Eukaryota > Metazoa > Chordata > Ceratodontiformes > Ceratodontidae > Neoceratodus > Neoceratodus forsteri. Next base: position 896,225,619 of record CM028132.1, on the reverse strand, counting down.
AAGAGGGATTATCACCTCCCTCTTATGACTTGTGATACCCCTACTAATACACCCCAACATCCCTCTAGCCTTACCTACTGGTTTAGTGGTCTGCTTGGATGATTTCAGATCATCTGTGATGATGATGCCCAAGTCTCTTTCTTCCCTTGTGATTGCCAGCAACTCCCATCCCAACCTATAGGTGACTTCAGGGATTCTCTTCCCTATGTACATGATCTTGAACTTCTTTGCGTTAAACCCCAGTTACCACTCTTCCGACCATTTTGCCAGTTTATCCAGATTTCTTCTCATTCTGACCACCCTATCTGTATCATCTACTCTGTTGCAGATCTTGGTGTCATCTGCAGACAAACCTTACCCTCCAGTCCATTTGCAATGTCACTGATGAAGATATTGAAAAGGACTGGCCCAAGGACAGACCCCTGAGGTACCCCACTTGTGGCTTGCATCTCTTCTGACTGTTTACCATTCACCACCACTCTTTGTTTTCTGCCCGCCAACCAGTTTGCCACCCAGTTGACCAACTTCTGACCCACCCTGAACCTACCCAGCTTATTAATCAATCTTCTTTGTGGAACAATATCGAAAGCTTTGCTGAAGTCAAGGTAGGCGACATCAACTGCACCCCCTGGTCCACCATTCTGGTTACCCAGTCAAAGAAATCTATGAGATTAGTTTCACAGGACCTTCCTATTGTAAACCCTGCTGTCTTGAAACATAGAAACATAGAATTTGATGGCAGAAAAGGACCGCTTGGCCCACCTAGTCTGCCCATTTTCCTACCTAATAGATAAGCTGCAGATCCTAATTAACCAACAGCCTACTTCTTCCTACCCCCACCCCCTAGAATTGCCTTATGACTGTCCCATGCATTCTTGAATTCCCCCACTGTTCTTGACTCCATGACCCCCTCAGGAAGGCTGTTCCCATGCATCCACAACCCTCTCTGTGAAAAATAACTTCCTCGCATTACCCGCTGAGCTGTCCCCCTCTATCTTCAAATTGTGCCCCCTTGTTCTTGCACATCTCTTTTTCTGAAAGATGCCACCCTCTTGGACTTTGTTGATTCCCTTGAGGTACTTGAAAGTTTCTATCATGTCCCCTCTCTCCCTCCTTTTCCTCAAGGGTATACATATTAAGCTCCTTTAGTCTTTCTTCATATGTCTTCTGGTGCAGACCCTGTACCATTTTGGTTGCCCTCCTCTGGACAGCCTCCACTCTGTCTATGTCTTTGCGGAGATGGGGTCTTTAGAACTGCACACAGTACTCCAGATGGGGTCTAACCAACTGTCTGTACAGAGAGATAACAACTTCTTGTTTTCTACTATTGATGCCTCTCCCTATGCATCCCAGTATCCCCCCAGCCTTCCTTACTGCCTTCTCACATTGCTTGCCCACCTTTAGGTCATCTGATATAATTACCCCCAGGTCCCTTTCCATTTTTACTGTTACATCCTATGTTCAGTTCCTATGGATTCCAGGTGTTGCACTCTCCTTTCCTTAAGGAGTGCCGCCATAATCTTGCCCACTACTGAGGTAAGACTGACTGGTCTGTATTTCCCTGCCTCCTCCCTGCTACCACTCTTGTGGAGTGGGATCACATGAGCACTTCTCCAGTCTTCTGGAACCTCTCCTGTGCTCAGAGACTCACTACACAGTTTTGATAATGTCTCTGCTAGTTCCATCCTTAGCTTCTTTAGTACCATAGGATGTATGCCTTCAGGTCCTATTGTCTTGTCCACCCTGAGCTTAGTGAACTCTTGTAGGATGCTTTCTATTTTGGTAGATGATTTTCCTTGTTCCTCCTCCACCCACTCCCCCTTATCCCCTTTGATCTGGCCCTTTGACTTCAACCTTTTGATGAATCCCATTGTGAGATCACTCCTTGAACATGAAAAAGGGAGACAGAGTTTTTGAGCTCTTTGTGTGGTGGAGCTGCTGCATGGTTATCATGGCTGTTTTTCCCTACTGATGGTGCAAGTGGACTTGCAAGTGCACTACAGGGTTTTACGAAGTGAACTAGAGATAAGGGACAGCCTACACTAAAATAAGAAAGAAAGGCAGAAACCAGCTGTCACATTTGAGGCTTCCTGACATAAAACTATTTCCTCAATAAACAGGCTTTCAACTCCACTCATGGCTTTCCCCACAGTCTTTCTCAGACCTGGTGCTGTATTACAATCTCTGAAGTCCTCCACAGTAAAGTGTTCAGTCAGGAATTCCCGAACACAATTTAAATATTATTCCTGTGATTGTCCCCAGTACTAGTTTTTAAATCAAGCTCCCCTTTTGGGTTGCCTGTTTTAATTTTATTCTGCTGTAATTTATTTTATTGTTATGTGTGTTCTTATTGTGTGTATTTATTTATTGTGTTATTTGTAGCATTGAGGTAGAAACAAAAGTGATACAATTACAGAGAGATGATTTATTGATTTCCAAAAACAATTGGAGATTTCAAATAGACAACAGGGGGCAATATAATGGGGCAACTGATGCTAAAATTGTAACTTTTATTACTGACTACATCCACCTAGCAGGGAAGGTGGGTAGGGTTGTTCACAAATACTGGCACTTATTGTTGTCTGACTCTGTTTTACAAACTCAGATTAACCCCAAACCAAGGGTAACTTTCTCCAAGGGAAGAAATTTAGGGAATAAAATTACTAAGAGCCATTTTTCACCAAGTATTCAAGTACAGACTGGCACTTCTTGGTTTCCTAAACCCAGAGGTGCACACAAGTGTGGGAGGTGCAATGTTTGTCAATATCTCCAGAAAGGGTACAGTTTCTTTAAGGATGACATGGAGTATAAAATAGATAGATTAGTGACATGTACTACACCGTTTGTTGTATATGTCTGCTTTTGTAGCTGTCCTTTTTAGGGCTGTGGGCAGAGCCTACATCACTATTGGGATCAGATTGTAGCTTTAAAAATGGCCAGTCATGGAACCTTCCATTGGACATTTAGAAAGTATTTTTCCAAATGTCCAACGGAGCTTGAAACCCTCTGCCATGATCGGCTGCTACAGAATAACAGCTGCACTATTTCAGCTGTTACTTCTGCATTCTGGTGCATGGACTGTGCATGCTTGACTCACGCACATGCGCAGTTCCACTGGCACCATCATGTTGTGAGTGGCAAACTGCCATTCACCACTACACGTGTGAGTGTCATGCATGCACAGCTGCATCACCACCACCAGCTCCGCTGCATTCTGTGGCCCTCACCCAACTCATATAGCACAGAGGGATCCCATCCCAGTGTACCTAAGAGTTTTCCTTTTACCTACCAACATCGGGTGCCCAATCCCTGTGTCAGCATTATATGCACCCCCCCCACTCATGTGGCACACTGGGAGCCCACCTTAGTATGCCTAACTGTTGTTTTCTTCTTCCTCCCGCAAACATCAGGGTGCTGAATCCCTGTGTCGGCATAATGTACAACCCCACCAGTCATGTGGTACACTGTGAGCCCACCTCAGTGTGCTTAAATGTTTTCTTTTTCTTTCTGTAAAACAGAAAATGGTCCCTCGTTGTCATTCTCCCTGCCGACATCGGGTTGCCCAATCTCTGTGTCAGCATAATGTACAACCCCCCATCATGTGGCACACTGGGAGCCCACCCCAGTGTGCCCAAACGTTTCCTTTCTTTTCTGTAAAAAATAAAATGGCCCCCCTTTGTCGTCACTCCAGTAGTGTGTTTTTTTCCTGCAAAAAACAAAAAAATGGTCCCTCATCATTGCTCCAGTTCCCCTGCCTCAACCCCACTCTCCCACTGAGCACCCACCTCCCCACACACGCACACACACACACACGCACACCCTTACCCCATACTTGCCTCTGGAGGTCAGCACTGTCTTCTTCTCTGCACTCCTCAAAGCCGAACCACAAACTGAAGAATCAAAGGTAAGTGTGCTATAATGCCATTCAGTGGGGTTTTCAACTTATGCTGAAAAATCAGCCATTTTTTTGAATTTGTGCCCCCAAATTTTCATCATTGGATTCTTGGAACTGCACCTCTTGAAAACTGTCACTGTCATTTTGTTACTCGCTCCCTAAAGGTGATTTTGCTGCCACTGCATGGAATTGCCTTTTGGGACTGATTCATGAAATGACAGTGCAACTATTCATGAGGTGGGGTCCCAAAAAGCCCATGTTGCAAATCTGGTGAAAACGTTCCAAAAAATTATTGCGTTATGAGCATGCGTTGCGCAGTTTCTAGGCACACTCCTAACTTTGCCAATTTTTAATATTTTCACTCCATATTTTCAACATTGCCATTTTGCACACTTCCTTCAAAACAGTACAGCTGTCATTTTCCACAACCTGCCCAAAATGTGTTTTCACACTTGTGGCACAGAATAGCACGTTCACTCTGCAAAATTACCTTTCAGGACACTTGAACAAAATTACACTGGCACAGTTTCTACACACATGTGTAACTTTGGTCATTTGGTAGCTCTTCACAGCCCTATTGGCTCTGGCTAGAGTTTGTTATTATGTGGGACATACTGCAAGATAAGCCAAAGAAAGAATAAAGAGCATGGAAGGGCTATTGTAAATGACAATATTTACAATGCCCTTGGAGAACATTTCTTACACTCACATGGAAGTAAATTTGATTGTTTCAGGTTTGCTATACTTGAACATGTTGAAAGACACCAGAGAGGAGGCAATAGAATGAATGCCCTGTCACAAAAAGAAACACAATGGATTTTGTTATTAGAGACTATCATCTCACTGGGTTTAAATGAAGAGGTGGACTTTACACTAATAATAATAAGTAGCAGGTGTATCTGGCTCTAATATACCCTGCATTATCTGTCTCCCCTCCCCTTCCCCTTTATTGTTTTTACTTTTGTTTTCCTTCTGCCCAACTTATTTCTGGGTCATTCTGATAGTAAACCTGGACTCCTGTAAATGAAAGAAGCGAGAGCTGCAAGTTAATTATGCTCACCATGCAAGTAATTTGTCCAGCACTTCTGGGCTATAGGGTTAGGAATTTCACAGGAAGTAGGGAAGAAATTAGGCAACCGTTCATCACTACAGAGCTGGAACATAGATTTATGTGACATGTCTCCATTTTAAGAACTCAGTTCAGTCTGAGCATATTCAGCTTACTCTTGGTTAACTAAATAAATGATTTAACCAAGTAGTAAGATGTGCTAGTTCAGAGAACTATTATGATTTTTCAACAAAATGAGTTTAAATAAATGTAATATTATTGTATCTCCAAATTTCAGGATGATCAGCTTTCCCATTTATTTTCCTTGTATTCCTGGTTTCTCCCCTCCCCCCGATTTAAAAGTCATTAAAAGTTACTTGAAAAATTATGTATTCTAAAAATGTGTAAACTCATGGATTATTGCTCATCTTGTTTTTGTTCTGATTGTATAAAATCCGTACAGATTGTGAACTTTGTAGCTGACTCCGAAATTAATACTGACCTTTGATTAATTGACCTCCAGTAGGTCTTTGTGACCTCCAGCCAATTTGTATATATATAAAAAATATTTTTTATTTGGTATGATGGATTGTGTTAAAGACGTCTTAAAAAGTGACTCCAGAACTAGTTTAAAAGAATTCACAAGACAGTTCTCTTTTTCCTGGTTGCTCGTGGATATTTAATGTTCTATTACAAATACATGAATGAATTATTATTAGAAATTGTCTATGAGATACCTACTATGGGTTGATATTAGTGCTGTGAGGAATTTCCAAATTCCAGAAGAATAAAATTCCACGGAATATTCAAAATTCCTCTGGAATTCTGCCAAATTCTGCCAGAAATGGAATGGTGGAATTCCACAGCATAAAATAGTTGTAGAATGATTTTCCGAAGAAAAATCACTGTTCCACAGAACATTATTCTGCAGATCTCAATATTTTCTGTGGAAATTGTTGCAGAATAATTTTTCACAGAAAAAATTAATGTTCTGTGGAATATTATTCCATGGATCACAGTAGGAGGAATACCACAGGTAAAAAAGTGAAATTATGGCAGAAATTCTGCCGGAGGGATGGTTATTCTGCACTAATTCTGCTGGCACAATTCTGCATTCCACACAGCGCTAGTTGATATATTTTATTGAAACTTTCATCACTTATATGAGGACTTGTCTAAAAGAACATGTTCACTATCAGAATTTGCAGCCTCTCTCCCCCATTTTTAGCGCTGTGGGTGGATTGTAACTCTAAAAATGTCAGATCATAGAACCCCTTTTTGGACATTTGGAAGTATTCCTCCACAGCTGCAAAATAGTGCACTCCCCCTCTGATTTTTGCTGTTTGCTGCTCTATGTTAAAGGCATCTGAAGGGAAGGGGGATGCTACTCTATTGTACTTCTGAACTTCTCATGATATGAACAAAAAAAAAACTTTTGAAACTGCTGTTCTAGACCCTCAATTGAACCTTTGCAGGGCTGCAGATTGAGGGTTAACTCATTATCTGTTTTATTGGAATTTATTGATGCTCTGAAATAGTCAGGAAGACTACAGTGTCAGATTATAGACAGTCCAGTTACAGCTATGTTATACAACTCTCGCCCTTACTGACAAACTTACATTTTTACCCTTGTTCCTATGGGCATTTTATTTTTTTTTTATATATATTTTTCCATTCAGCCTTTGTATATTTGCTATCCAGTGCTAGTGAAAGGTGAGGATTTACTACATCTCTGCTTATCCACAGAATCAGGTTCACTGCTGACTTTTCTTCTCAATGCTCATACAAGGTACACTGGAGATAGCAGTAGATGGTAAACTAAAGCCCTTTGTTTAGCCACAGAGACAGTTACTGTGCTGCCCCCCCCACACTCACCCACTGTGATGAATTTATCCACAGTTACAGTACCAACCACATGGGGCAGGCTCAGTGCAAACTTACCCACACAGTGATGGATTTAGTGCTGGTAAGGGGTAAGGGACTGACACCTCTTGGACTTTAAACCCTTGGATAATTCACAAAAATAGCTACAGTGTGGGGGGGACAGTGTTAGTGCTTGGTTTCCACACTGTCTGCATTTAGTCCTGCTGAATGTTGAGAGACTGCCAGAACTGGGGATGATAGCATTTTGTTTATCTACAGTGACAGGTTGCATGCTCATACACACACACACACAGACACACACACACAGAAGCAGCATGTACTCTGACTAAATACATTTAAGAGGACTGAATTAGCAGCATGCCCATTTTTGATGATTGTGACTGAACAGCACTATACGGTGCCAACAAGAAAATAATAAATTGCTATCAGAAATGTTTGTCCAAAATAATATTTGAGTGGAAGTATGGAAAAAAAATGTTAATAAAAGATCGTTTCCATATTTGACCATTGCTTCTTAATAATCATATATTACTTCAATATCTAGTGTGCATTTTAAATGTTTAACTTGTGTTGCCTAAACACTCTTGGTGTGTAGGGTAAATAATAATAATACTAATAATACAGATTTGTATGTCATAGGAGTCTGCCAAGAAACATTTGTAAACAAGCAAGAGTACTAATAAATGTTTATTACACTACTTACACCAAGCATGCGACAAAGAAAATCATAAGGGAGATGAGTTTCTCTCCACACTCCTGAAGAATGTACATAATCTCCAGGATTGTAGGCTCTCAGGTTCTCCAAGATCTCGTTCTCTCTCTCCCCCCACTCTCCTAGAGATACAGGAGGTTGCAGAAGGTTATATACTACAGATAACAGCATAGCAATAGAGATTACATCATCGTTATGGATATGAGAAACAATATGTATTGGATAATGACTTAGGAGACAGAATTACTAATGAGTATCATATGAGACAAATAATATGCTTCGGTTAGCATTATAGCTTGGACAAAAGAAATGCTGATGGGATCAAACTACAAGTGGCATTTCTTGCCTGTGTATAAAACCTAAAAAAGGTTTTCTCTCTGTGTCAGCTAGCTCAGATAAAGAGAAGTGCTGACTGGCTGCAACTACATATGATTATATGATAATATATATACAGAGTATATGAGATTATATACATATAGGGTGGGATATTCAGACTGTGCCAGGCTATGGAGCATGCCTGGGCGCAGCACAACTGGGATGCACCAGGGCATTGAAAGGGTGATATTCAATGGTGCTGCGCCATGGCTCAGCACTGTTGAATATCACTCTGTGGCAACCTGAATTGCACGTGGTGCAGTGACACTGCACCAATGCAAGTGGCTAGGGAGAAGCAGGGGACTGCGCTAGCACAAGTGCTGCTGCGCTAGGTGCAGCAACCATGATATTCAGTGGTGGACATACAAATGGGGCCATAATGCATTCAAGGCACAAATGGGGCCATTTGCATGTAATTATTGCCCCATTTGCATGCAGGTGCACTGATCCCCTGTGACTTGCACATGGCGCCCAGCCAGGCTGCAGCCATCAGGGACTGACACCCCTTGCACATTGCGGCACAGTGCCCCAATGCTCGTTCATGGGCATGAGTAATATAATAACATGTTCAATATCCCTGGTGGTCCAGTGGACCACTGACAGCCCGATTGTGGGCATATATAATAACTTAACACATCCAGTATCCCTGGTGGTCCAGTGGACCGCTGCCAGCCTGATTGCAGGCATTGTGGTCTAATGAACATTTAAAACCAACCCTGGTGGTCCAGCAGTACCCCACTCCCCACCCACTCACTGTGCCCTGCCACCCTGCTCCCCCTGGTCAGTGGCGGGTGGCAGCTCCCCACCCGCAAGCCTCCCGGCTGCCTTCCAACTGATTGCATACAGTATGGCTGCATGCCCATTGGTCCACAGAGTGGGCCAATTAGTGTGCAGACTGTACCGTACTACACAATCCAGATATGTGAATGGATCCATTCACATATCTGGACTGTGTAGTATGGGATGGTATGCACATCCATTGGCCCATGCTGTGGACCAATGGGCATACAGCCGTACTGTACACAGTCAGTCAGCAGGTGGCAGTGTGACTTGTGAGTGGGGAGCTGCCACCCGCTGCTGACTTGGGGGGAGTGGGGTGGCAGGGCACTGTAGGTGGGTGGGGAGGGGGGTACTGCTGGACAACCAGGGATGGTTTTAAATGTTTATTAGACCACATATGCCTGCAATCGGGCTGTCAGCAGTCTACTGGACCACCAGGGATATTGGACATGTTACATTATTGCATATGCCTGCAATCAGGCTGGCAGTGTTCCACTGGACCACCAGGGATATTGGACATGTTACATTACTACATATGCCCGTGATCGGGGCTGGCAGCGGTCCACTGGACCACCAGGGATATTGGACATGTTACATTATTACATATGCCTGTGATTGGGCTGGCAGCGGTCCACTGAACCAACAGGGATATTGGACATTTCAATTGTATACCTATGCCTGTGATCAGGTATGGGGGGGCTCTGCCATGATGTATGGTGCAGTCGGAGCTCAGGTGGCCACCCACAGCTGGCAGCAGCTGTATTGCACCCTGCAATATGGCATCTCACCTGTGGGTGGCCAGCAGTTGCTCCTTTTTTTTAGGCTCAACTGTGTGCGGCACAAGTAGGATTTGCACATGCATCTGCTCAGCACATCCCCGGCTGAATATCGGGATGTGCAGAGTATGCATGGGCACCCCCCCACTTGTGGTGCGTATATTACTGATGTGTCCCGGTGCATTGGGATTTTGCCATGCACCCTCCTCTTTTGAATATCATGCTACGGCACATCAGTGGGTTGTGCATGGTGCAACTGTGTTGCGCCATGCGTAACCCTTTTGAATATACCGACCCTAGTGTATAAAAGTAATCACTGATGATCCCTCAGGGTCATCTTATCAGTGATTAGGTAGATTATATATGAAATATATATAAAAGACAAACATAATGCATTATAGTGAGGTATAATAGTCATGCATGATCTAATCCTATGAAGGATGTAAACATTGGCATACATGAGCAGCAACACACATTCCTGGCACTCATACTTATATGATGGATGCCTAAATCTATGTATTAGTGCCAAATAGCAGTATCACAGTATAATAGACCAGAAATACAGTGTGAGGTGTATGTGGGACAAAAGGGGGCATAACCTAGGCACAACACTTGTAAATACTATTTATACTTGTTGTTATGACCATGTCATGTACAATAGCAAAAATAATCTATTTCAAAGTAAAAACTCAAAAAGGGAATGTGTTTGTATTGGAGATAGGGATATTGTAAATTTATAGTTTGCCAGTGATGTTGGTAAAAATCAGGGAATGTCACTCTTCCCAAAGCTTTGAAAATGTCCCCAACCTCATATCAAGTTCACTACCAATTTCTGAAGATTACAAAATAATGTGTTCATGCTGCAAAATCACCTTTTGAGAGAAGTGAACAAAATGACACTGGCACTCTTTGTGAGGAGGGGTCCCAAAACGGCCATGTTGAAAATCTGATGCAATACCTCCAAAAAATTGCCAAGTTACACCCGGGAATTGCATAATTTCTATGGGCATTTGTAACTTTGGTCATTTGGTAGCTTTTCATAGTCCTACCAGCTCTGGCAAGAGCTTTTTTGAATTTGTGTTGGAATATGGTGCACTATCACTTTAATTAATTTTTGTATAAAAGTCACATGCTTGTGGTTGGTATCTAGATACATCCCCTGAAGAAGACTCAGATTTGGGTTGAAGCGTTGGGGAACTTGGTTTGTGTAACCAAACACCTTGGAGGAATAAAAGTGGCGACTTGCCTTGAAAACGCCTATCCTGAGTGCAAGCCTTTTTTCTGATTCCACTTTTGGGTCACCTGTTTTAATTTTATGCTGCTGTAATTTATTTTATTGTTATGCATGTTCTTATTGCGTGTATTTATTGTGCTATTTGTGTTCTACTTGTATGGCAGCCAGAACCCCCAGGACTGGATTCCTTAAAATAAAATTAGCCTTGCCTTGCCTATAGTAAGTGTCTGCCAGTCATCGGGGAATACAGAACTTGAAACTGCTCTCTCATAAAGAGAAAGGGACTCTCAGTGAAACTCCCTGAAGAGGGGGCTATCTCCATGGCTATCTATTTTAAGGGAATCCTATACACATACACTGAGGCAAGTAACAGCCTACAACAACTTTAAACCCTGCTGCTCAGATCAGTGTTAACATGCAGTTCCTGAGGATGTGAAATCACAACAGGACAGTGGGGAGCTAATGGCTCATGTGCTGCCTGTCATTATATACGGCGGGCTGGCTGAGTTGGAGAGAAGAGGGCTGTGCTGGTCACCATATGGACTCCCCAATCCCAATTTTCTGACCCAGTCAGTGACTGACTATGTATGGAAGTGGAGTATTATAGCATACCAAAATGCCATTGCCCGACACCCAGGAGCCTGAAAAATATATCCCAACACTTGGTATCCTGATAGTCTGGAATTGCCCATGATAGAGTTGGCAATCAAAAATAAGGGGAGTGCAGGGGTGTAGGGGAAAGGCCCCCCAAAACATATAAAAAAACTCCACTGTGTGCAGTTCCTGACTGTTGGGATACCGACTGTTGGGATATCATTTTTGGGTTCCTGGCTGTTTGGCAATGGCATTTTGGTATGCCATAGTAAATCTTATTGAAGGGGGAGTGGCAGGTTGGTGTACCTAACCCAGTGTGGGTGTTGTGGGGGGCCACTGGACACCTAGGAAATATTAATTACACCTGGGACAAGTGATTGGAGGATGAAGGGTGCCATTAGACATCAATGAAACAATATTTATGGCCAGTGTGAGCAATCAGAGGGTGGGAGGTGCCATTAGACACCTTGGAAACAATATTTATGACTGGGGTGAGTTGATCAGAGGGTTGGGGATGCCACTAGACACCAGAAAAACAAGATATATTGCCAGGATGAGTCACTGGAGGGTGTGGGTGCCATTAGACACCAGGAAAACAAGATATATGGCTGAAGCAAGTGATCAGAGGGTGGGGAGGTGCCACTAGACACTAATATTTTTTTTCTTTTTCCTATGTGGATGGTGCAGAACTGATCACTGAACTGAGAAATAATCTCATGAATTGCAGATTAATGTATTAATTATGCAGTTCATTTATTTAATTCTGCAGCTCAGAGGAAAAAATCCATAGAACAGGGCAAAAAATGTGCCAAACGCTTTTGGAAGATTTCTGATTCGCCAAAGGTGAAAGTTCAGAAAAGTCCACAAAAGTTGAGAAATTTCATGAAAGTCCTACTAAAGCAGAATTCCCAACTTTCACCCAGGCCTACTCCCCAGTGCTCCCAGGTTGCCTCCTGAAAACAGGAACTTCTGCCTAGTAGGCCTTACCTGGTTAGCAGGGAATTAAACAATAACAACAAAATAAAAACAATTGGTATTCTTTCGGACAGTTTATCGGATCATTGCCTTGTGTATGCTATTATAAAAAGGAAAAAAGAAATTACTCCTAAAGTAATACTACACAAAAGCAAGACTTTAAGGCTGTGTGAATTTAGCAAATTCTGATTTTGTGGTATTTTAACAAATGTCTGCATATTTTTCAAAATTATGTGAAATTTTGTTGACATTTTTATCAGAAGTCTTTAATTGATTATAACTCAGTCAGACTTGAAGTTAAAAGGGTGCCAAATTTGATGCCATTTGCATGAGGCTCAGGGAAGTTATAGGAGCTCAACCTTGGCAATCTGTTATTCATGCAAACATTTTTGAAAATATTTCTTTGCTTACAGCATACCACCTTTGCAGCTGAATAATTGAAAATGTATATGTATACTTTCTTGGAACAGTCTTAGAAGTTGCTAAATAGAGTGGTAGTTGGTTTTGTAACTTATAAGTTACAGGAGTTGCAGGAGTTCAACATTTTCACAATTTAATTATCTGTTAAATTGTGTGAAACTTTCCATATTTGGATGTTTACAGCCCCACTGTTATTGCAGGTACAGTATATACCCATAATGAGGCATGCATACCAAAGTAAATATATCATTGTATCTAATTAAGCTAGATACATTAGGTTTAGTAGGTTACAATTTATTGTGGATTCTTATGAATTTGCTAAATGGCACAATTTGTTCAAAAATTCATGTGCACATAATAGGTAAAGCCAGCAGAATTTCACTTGTGGAATTTAACCTTCACAAAGCACATAGCACCACTGGATCACCTTACCTGCACAATCATCATGGCCCTGCAATGCCCCTCCAATCTCCTGCAGCTGTGATGCCCAGCATCATGCTCCATCCTGACTAAACATATTCAGATAATTCTGTCACAGTGGCCAAAGCTGCAAGTAGTTGTGAGGCTTGGTGTCACTTGGTGCCGTTGTTTTCAAATAGTAAAAATATAGAGGGTCAGCAAGTGGCATTGTACAGAAAGTATGCTGCAGATTTATGTACTACCACAAGTTATTAAGTCAGTGTGCTCAAGTGGTATATTGCAAGAGGACAGGTTAGTGCCCAGTGATGTTCATGACTATTCTTCATGATTCATCACTCAAGATAGTGACCTGACACTAGGTATCACTGTACATTTACTGTAGAGCCTCCTATGAATACTACCTTATTGCCTCAGTACCCAACCTTTACTTTCCTCTATAATGGCAACTCAAGTGTAGAACTGGGCAAAATGTATGGACATGGCTTTGACAAAAATATCACAGCATTTCACAATTTCACAAAAGCTCATGAAATTCAGCTTTAATTGCCAATGTTATTTTGGAATCTTTCATTGCTTATAACTTGGCCATCCTCTGAACAAGAGATTAAAGAGTTGACACAGACATCCTCTTTTTTCCATTTAGTTGTTTATCTCAGCTAGCAGCTCATCTTTGAGAACTATACCTCGTTCACAGGGATATACCCTTATCAGGCTGAACCCAGTCATCATTCAGTTGGCTACTGAGTTATTCTCCCACATTTGTTCCCTCCCACCTCCCTTGGTGGGGGCAGTGCCTCTGTCAGCCTTAGACAGACACAGCATCCCCTGTGGCAAATGCAAGCTTCATGGGCCAGCCAGAGGTGTCCCTGTTTTGGTGAAACTCACTGACCCATGCCAACCCTCCTCAACCAAGATGCACTGCTGAGCAACAGCAGTCTGAGCCATGGCCAGTCTCCCGACATGACTTTCTGGGCTTGTTTCTGATCCTGGGTCATCAGCATAAAAGTGTGATTCTCTGCTGCTGGGCCACCGGGTGGCTTCAAAGCCTAATATTCAGGGTCAATGAGCACAATAGAATTTGTGATATTCAGTTGTGTAGTTCTAAACTTATAGGAGCTTAAAATTCTGCAGTTTACATAATTGCAAAATAAATTTTAAAAGTTTTGAAAGTTTGGAGGCTTATAACTCAGTCACCATTAAAGTTAGAGGTTCACTGGTTAGTAGGCATTTGTACAGTGCTTGGTAAAGTCACCATACCAAATGTGGTGTATGTTGGATAAACACATCTAAAATTAGACAGAAATAATTGAAATAAAAAAGTTGCCAACATTTCACAAAAAAGGTCTGCATAAATTTAGCAGAATTTTGCAGAAGTGAAATTAGGATTTTAATACCATTTCAGTGGATGAAACAAATTACACACAAACCCTACAGGACTTTTAAAAATTTAAATGAATGAGATTTTATCAGTGATCTAAAAAATGTTGACTGGTCTGAAATATACTCTTCTAAACACATCGATTAAGCACTTGAGATATTTAATGTAAAGTCTGGCAATATAGTAAATAAAAATACCCCAGTAATAAAAGGAATGCTTAGAAATAATGTTAGTCCCTGGATAAATGCAAACTTGCTAAAAATGAATCATGATGAGGTTTAGAGATCAACTATGGAAGCAGTATTTGAAAAGTAAATGAAAACTAGAGTTCAACAAAAACAGGCATCCCCATAACTTGTGAAAACCTCTGCCATTAAGAAAGCTAAGCAAGTCTGTTGTAAAAAAAAAAAAAACAGTTACAAAGTATGTCAAATCTGGAACCTGTTTTGGGAATCTTTTTAAGATTTTTGAAAACCCAAGACATGACATGGGATTCATAGTATAACTGCATAGAATAAGGTATCTTATGATGAAACTAGTATTGCCAAAGACTTAAATATTTTACAAATGTGTCTCATTGTAAGGAGCAAATAAATGAGCTTGACCCAAAATGTGATGCTGAATCCTTAAAAATAGAAGGGGGTTGAGCCCAGATTTAACTTCCTATACATACTGAGAAGGATGTTTCAAACATCTTGAAAGACATAAATGGTAGCACTGTAAGGGAACCGAGTTTGATGGACTACACTCAAAACTCTTAAAGCTGGGAGTGCATTACATTATGACGCCAGTAATCTTTATGATTATTTTATCCCTATGAAAAAATACTGTTCCTTCTTGCTGGAAGACTGTGGTAGTTACCTCTATTTTTAAATAGGTGACCGAAGTGTTATGACAAGCTACAGACCAATATAAATTTTGCCAGCCTTGTCAAATCTGATTAAAAACTTAGTGTTAAGCCAGTTATCAGACTATTTAGATGGCAATAAACTATTAACCCTGTACCACTCTTCAAAATTATGTACATAAAACTACTCATGAGGGGTGCATGAGCGACCGACAGCATGGTGACAGCCTAAAGTGACAGCTCAGAGGCCCGAGATGGCATATGCAAATAATGGAAAACCATAACGTTTTCATATCGGAAAACAGTGAATGGAACATTACACAAAAAAGATAAAGGCACATTTTGGTGAAAAAATAGAGTGAATCAGTAGACCAGAAGCAGAGACATTTTCACCTGATCGGGAACCCATCAGTGCCAGGGAGCAAACATCAGGTGGCAATAGCATCAGCTTGGGGACAGCAGCCTCTAATGAATGCTACAGATCTTACAGACATTAAAACAATGCTGCAAACTTTGCCATAGGACATACCTCCATTGAGGACAGTGGTCCAAGAACTAACAAAGAGGATGAAAGCAGCTGAATTTAGAATTGCTGACAATGAATTTAATCATGCACATCTTGACACCCAATCCAACAAGACTGAATGACAAGGTTGGAACAACAGATGTGGGCCAATATAGATGACTTGGAGAATCCTGAGTACATGAACAACATAAGAATAGTAAGACTCCCCAAAGGCTCGGAGGAAAGAGATATGTGTTAGTTTCTTCAGACACTGTTACCTAAGTTGCTTGGCTTTTACTGGTATGGACCTCTAGAGATTGAGAGGGCACATATGATGGCAGGACCAAGACCAGCAACAGAAACACCACTGAGACCTGTTCTTGCTTATCTTCTGTGTTTCAGTGTTAAGAAGCAAATTCTGAAAATAGTCAGAGAGAAGGGTATCCTGAAATAGAACTGACATAGAATTCACATTTTTCATTATTACTCCAAAGACCTAGCAGATTGAAGGAAAGCCTATGGACCACTGAAGAAAGAACTGGCAAAGCAAGGAGTTCCCTACTCTATGAGGTACCCAGCTACCCTTCATATCCAGATTGAGGGGAGATTGCAGTCCTTTTCATTACCCCAGGAAGCCAAGCAATATATGCACACCTAACAGAGGAGGGGAAACAGGCAAGAATACGTAAGTAGACTGAATACAGAATATCTCAAGAAACAAAATCAACAAGAGGAAAGGAAAGGAACATGCACTGTTGCAAGCACCTCTGGAAGACCAAACATTGGCATATGGTGAAACCTAAGAGACCTATGTACAGAGGCAAGGATCGAATCCCGAGACCAGGGTACTGCAAAGGAAGTCACTGCTTAAGAATTAGAGGATCCAGACAGTCAATGCCAGACTCCAGCTTGCTGGCAACTGAATTAGAGCCCCTCTCTCTCCCCCACACACACAAAGCACCTAAGGACAGAGAGAACTTTGTCACATCTGAATATCCACACCCAGACATGGAATTGGGCCCAACAGCTGACATAGAGGTGACAGCACAGGCCACAAGGGGAAAAAGAGGTATCGCTGAGACCAAACTGGGAAAAAATTGTGAATGGCTCAGCAGAGGACTTATACAATCAAGGCCAGACCCTCTGCATCCCCCTCAAGGAGCCTGACACAGAAGGTTGAAATGAACACTGCTCCAGATCATGATGGTGTGACTACAGCAGGTACATATTTTGAGTGATGGGGGGGAGGAGGACTCAAAAATATTTAATAAAAATATTTAATTGAATTGTATGGTGTGGTGAAGAATATTAGAAGCAGAATAGGAGTATCTTCAATAAGAAATGTACATTGGGTATGGTAAAGGGGCTGTAATTCTAATATGGGATATGTTAATAATAAATGAAAAGTGCAGGGAAGATCAAGGGGACAGAAAAAGGGAGGTTTCCAGCCAACACAGAAGGAATGGGGACTCGCTAATAATCAAATAGCCTACTTGGTATGGAGTTAAGGTGCAGGTGCAGGTGTACATGCCCCCCCAGAACTAGAATCCCCCTCTCAGTTTTTTGTCTATGGGTTTCAGGTTTAGTCTGAGAAAATAGCCATGATGCAAAGAAAAGAAAGACAGGAATAATGGCCCCTATGCAGATAGTGGTAGTAATTACACACCGGAGGGATATATCCCACGCATGGAGCTCCGCACCTGCGGACAGGTGGGCACTGGTGGCATGCACAACTGCCAATCACATATCAGTGCCCCCCAGGCATGCAGATCCATGCAGGATGGCTGTGGGCAGAGTCACTGACCCAGTCAGCATCCAGTCAGATGCCTGACATTGGCCCCCTCAGTGGATCCCTTGTGCAAGGGCGCAGGTCCGGGTGCATGAATGCCTACCATAGACACCAATACCTGCATGGCATGTCCCAGTCACCCTGTAGATCTCTGCATCAGCTGCACAGCTGGGTACTCTCCTGGCAGCACTTGGACAGTGGTGGCCATGGAGGTGTGGGTGGGCTGTGCCTCTGGCTGGTCCAGACCTTAGCACCGTCAGGAGGGCGGGGGGTCATTGGTGCAGTGGTGGGCAGGGGGGTACACTGGCCACCAATGTGTGTTGGTAGGAGGCAGAAATGGGGCAACTGTGGGGGGCAGCAGACCCAATGAACAGAGAAGGTGCTCCACTGATGGGGGGGTGAGTTGCCAAGACCAGCGGGTGCTGCCATGTGTTGGGGCATGGGGCGCTGGTCCATACAGGGGTGGATGCACTGTGTGGGTGCAAGGGGAGTTGTCAGTGGACAGAGTGGGTGACTAGGTGCACCACCTAGGTACAGCTCTTTGATTGTGTCACCATGTATCACATTGTGCAGGCATCAGCCCTATCGGCCACTCCAGCCCAGCCAATCTTCCTTGTGGGCTGGGGTGGCACAGAGGGATGCTTCACAGTCCTGCCACATCTGGTAGGTACTGTGGGGGCACACAGTGAGTTATGGCAGGGGACCCCCTGGCATAACCTTCACCCTACTCCATACCCCTGTGGGGTAGCACTAGGTGCCTTAGTGCATGATGCATAATGTCAGTCCACCCCGGTGCATTGCTCTCTGTGCTGCTTGGAGATCAGGCACATAGGTTCTGCACACACCCCTTGGTTCATCCAGTGCAGGGGGCACAATGGGTGCAGAGTGGCTATGTGCCACAGATGCAGTTTGTAGCCACTCTGCTCATTCATGTATAGGGGCCAATGTGAATTATATGGATGAATAAAATCAAATGCACAACGAGACTAGATAGAAGGGGACCCCTTGTGTAGTAGAGATACTGGGATTCAAAAGGGAGAGAGGGGGATGTCTGCAAAGATGACAGCTAACAATATGGCCAGGAGGTGGGTTTGAGCAGAAAATATTTAATATGGAGGTAAGAGCAAATTCAATGTGGCAGCACTGCTATGTGTTTTATTAGCTCCATGATATTTGCAACCAAGATTGCTATCTTCCACTCATCTAAACATGCCAAGGATCCTCTTAAATGGGTCCCTTTCCCGTTTCTCCTTTTCCGATGGTGAACAGATATTTTTTTGGGTGGGAGTTTGAAAGGTGACAGACATCACTTCTCCAGCAGTGTGACTGCAGGCTGCATGTTCATGTAAATATACTAGGAGAGGGAGATGGAGCCATGTAGTTAGCCTGGGCTGCTGGTTCTGTGTTGCATGCCAAAGGAACAACAAGGGGATACTACACAATGTGGTGCGGTCTCCCTCTCCCCCTTACACCAATAGCTAAAATTAATGGGAAATTAATATTTCTCAATTAATTAAATGGACATTGGGAGTAGACATGCAGAACAATGGTACCAGGGTGGGGGGGCCCCTCACGATCATAAACTGGAATTCAGTGCTGCTGGGAAATGAGCAAGGTCAACTAAAGAAAAACAAAATAATAAATACAAATTTAAGGGGGAAAGGGAAACTCAGCATAGGAGTGCACAGGGAGTACACAAATTGGTTTAAAAACCACAGCTGCCACTCCTTAACGACCTATGTAGCAAGGTTCTGAGCAAACTGACTAGCTCCTGGACAACTGGAACAGGGGAAGCCCCCCTCTGTCCTATGCACAGCTGCAGACACAGGGCAGCAGAGGTAATTGCCATAGATCAAAGGGGCAGAGCTACACTGGAAAAAAAAGTGGTCCATAACAAGAGAAGAAACTAGAGTACAGTATTACTGCTCACTGGCAAACCTGACCAGAAGGTAAAATCACAAATAGTGGTTCTTAGCCTCAAATCTATAGGGTGACTGTGTAAGTTTCAGTCATGAAAAGTGACAAAACTAGGGAGGCAGGCATGGTATACCAAGATGTGCACAACTGCGATTGAGTGACCCCCAAAGGACAACTCAATCGTGGCAAATGGCACAGTGGTTACCGAGCAGCTACAGTGACCGGATAGGGTTGGTTGGAAGCCATAGAGGCAGGAAGTCACTACAGGTATGCACACAGGAGTGGGGGTGGGAGTGAGCAAGCTACAGGTACGCAGCTGGGGAGGAGCAGGCACACTTGGTGAGGGGTGGGAGGGGATTTCATGGGTGGTGCTGCAGTAGGCTCATGGCATGGTGGCTAGGGTGCTGGGTTCAGGTCCAGGCACAGGTTCATTTTTGTAGTGCCCAGACTGAATTTTATTTTTTTTTACATCTTGACCCCCCCGACATGCTCCCCCCAGAGTTGAAAATCTTTAAGTGGGGGGGCAAACATAAAAAATGTAAGTCCCCAGTGCCATTCTGTTGTGCGCTGGGGAGTCAGAGTGCTGAAATTGATTGTTGGTGTTCTGCCTTCACCATAACGGTGATCACCCTTTGGCGGTCACAGTTATCACATAGAACCAGCAGGCATAGGTGGCAAGGGTTAGCTGGGGACCACTGTACATCAAAGTTGCCTTCCTCCACTGATACAGAGGTCAAAGAGCAGCACGAGTGTGGGGCACTGTGGAGCTCAAGCATGGAGGAACTTGGATTACAGTGCTCAGAAATTAAATACCTTTACATTGCAAATTAAGTTTTATAAATTGTTTCATCTGTTCAAACATGTTCTATTCTTGATAGCGAAATATCCCCTGCTCATGATGGGCAAAACTAAAACAACACACTGGATGGCTGATAGTAACAAACTCTGATCAGAGCTAATATGGCTGTGGTGTGTGTTTTTGGGATGCTTTTACCTATTATTTCTAATGAATTTGCACAGTGCAGATCTCTGGAGAGGCAGTTTCAATGTGGTCTTCCTTTTACATGTTTTTACAACATGTTTTCCTAGAATATGCCTGCTGATTGCTATATATTTAGCCTGGATAGTTCACAGAAGAAATAGCATCTTATTTTCAGTGGGGCTGTACATCTACACAATATTATGGTACATTGTGTAAAATCAGAATGCAGTAAAAGCAATATTTTTCATCTGGGAGATATATGAAGTGCCAGACTGATGCACGAGCAGAAAGATGCACAAAGAGTGCTGGTTGACACTGATACAACATTCAAAGAGAATGTACCACCGGTACATGGTGTGCATACAGTGAAGCCACCAGGATGAAGTGCAGCACTGCAGAATTCTGCAGTAGAGTTACTGCAGCAAGCAATGCAGTTTCAAAGGGAGTTAATCCCTTTTGTCATGCAGTAAACCTGTGACACTGAGCTTCATCCTGATGGGCTTCATAGTTCCTGTTGAAAATGTGACCCTGGATGGGAATTGCAGTGCAGATGGCCACCAAGTCAGGTGCATCCAGGGTGACCCAGACTGAATACCTTCCAGGGGGAATGCTTGGCACATACCGATATGCACCGCAGACCCCAAGGGCGATATTCAGCCCAGGAATGCAAATGAATTAACTGAACTTGCAGGGTGCAAAGGGGCCTTATGCATGCTCATTACCAGCCAATTTTCATGTTGGCATGGGAATGAATACACCAGAGTAGCTCTCACCCCGGAGCCCTGATCCCAATCACTTCCATGTGGGATAGGCCCTGAAGTCTCTGGTGGTATAGTGGCACCCCTCACTCATTCTACCAGCCCCAATTGTACCAGAGTCCAGGCTCTATCAGTTCCATATTATAGGGACCTCAATGCCATCCATACTTGCACCTGAATACACCCACAGTCCATGTTCATAGTGTGATGGTCCCCACTCCCCCACTCCCCCTCAATGGTCCACAGATAGCCCCTTCCCTGCCCTCCAGCCCATCTCATTGTGACAACTAGCTCTGTAATGGGATCACACCACTCTATCAGTGGGTGGCAGAACACTCGCAGTAGGATGCTGGAATGCATTATACATAGGCAAGAGTTGTGTGTGGGTGATAACACCCAGTGGCCATACTCCTCAGGCACTAGCATGCAAATCCATCATCCCAGTGCCATTGCACTGCTCAGTGTGGGTGACATCTGATGCTGTATCCACTCACACAGGTCCCAAAACAGGCATGTTACAGCTGATCTCCCATTCATTTGCACAATTGGGGAACTGCAGATGAACTATCTATAACAGGAAGTATACACTGCAAATGGCATTACAGGATACCACACTCCATGGCACCTGGGATACTTCAGAAGCTCGGAGGGTAGCAAGCTATACAGGAGAACAGGGGAGATTGTGGACTTGCAGTGGTGTATGAGAGCAGGAAGATACAGCATTGACAAGGCATGCATTGAAGGTATGTAAATTCCCTCTTCAGTTTGCCAGGGATGTACACACAGCTGCATACACTGGTGTATGCACAGCTGGCATGGTGACCAATGCATGGTACAGACAGTTGGGTCATTCCAGAGTGCAGGTCTCCAGCCTGGGTTTAGTGCAGTCAATGACTGGCCATGGCAGGGTGTGGACGGCAGTGCCAATCTTTGCAACAGATTGAGTATGGGGGGAGTAAGGGTGCATTCTGTGTACTGGGGCAGTGGATGGGAGTCCTCTAGACTATGGATATGGACCATGGTTTCCTCTGGTGCAATTGGGTCTTGGGAGCCCTACACTATGGAGCTCTTCAGGGATGGAGTTGGCTAGATTGGGAATGGAAAGAGGGTACCTAAATTCTACCAGGGCTGCCAGGTTGCTGTGCACCTGGGTGCACATGTGCAGCCTGCCTCTTGGTGCCCGGCCAGGTTAGACCATCTATTCATGGCCTAACTGTGGGATGCAGTGCTCTGGACTGTGAGGGGCATATTTCCACTGAATATGCTGCAGCACAGCATAAACATTTGATTGCCCCTTTGACTTGAATGGCATACCATTTGTGTATGCCCTGGCCCAATCCCTTACTGCCAGTGCATCCTGCACGTTTGAAAATTGCACTGTTGTGCATTGTTGGAGTTGGTGTGGCACATCTCTCTTTTCCACCGGGATGCCTGCATAGCTCCTTTGAATATTGGGGCCCTGGACTAGGTAGCCTGAATACATTATAAAAATGGCAAAATCATGACCCCACTGAAAACAAGATATTGCATCTAATCTGGGACAGCCTAAATAAATTCAGTGCACAAAAGTGTAAATGAACATCCCTGTGACAATGAGATGTAGCATTTCCCCTGCCCTATCTAGAATATAAAGTATAGGATAAGAAATATTCAGTGCTCCCAGATCCAAATAACCATTACTATGTAAGAAATCCCCTCATTTTGCCTGTGTTTTCCCCACAAAGGCAGAATCAAATCCCTGTAAGTTTTCCTATAAGCCACTGGTTCTTTATTTATGACTTTGTTCTTTATTTATTATATCAGCAGCCTTTTTATTAGGAAAAGAGCTCTGATTTGCTGCTCAGTATTAATATTATATGTCATGATGGCCTTGGAATGATTTTGATTTATATGCTATGCATAAGGCATAATGGAGGACTGTATGAAATAACCAAATATCAAGCTCATTATTTCATGAACTATACTCAAAATTAGTAATCACAAGTCAGACAATCTTTCAAAAGATACTAGTAATGTCTGCAAACTAATTTATTGCAAACAAAGACATTTATATATATATATATATCACACACACACACTGTATTTTTGCATCTTACAGTTGTTAGTTTTCAGACAACTTCTCATAGACTTTTTTTTTGTGTTCACCTGATGGAATCTTGAATGAGTTAAGTAAATGTTATTATTTTATCAAGGCCCTGAGCCAGCAACTCAGTAAATACACACTGGGCAGGATATTCAAAAGGGTTGTGCCATGCGCAATAGGGTTGCGCATGCCCAAGTCAGAAATTGCACCATTCTGCGATATTCAGCAGGAGGCAGTTGCGCCACCGAAAACAGGCTGAGCAACAGCGCAATGCAAATGAAGGCATGCGCAACCGAAGGGGGTGGATCCCTGCATAAAGAGTGCAATGCGATATTCAAAGGGTTGCTCAATGCGCAATAACGGAACATCCGGAAGTTGCGCCACAGTGGAAATGAGCCAAAATAAAAAGGCTCAAGGAAGAGGCACAAGAATGCTACAGGGATGCCAAGCGAGACAGAGAGAGAGAGATGGACAGCTACAGTCCAGAACAGGGCAGGCAAGGAAAGTTGTGTGGGCCATAGGCTGTAGAGGCCAGCGGGGGTACCTGGTGCAGTGGAGGTAGCAGTCAGGACAGCGGGGGTAACAGAGCAACATCAGCCAGGGGTCACAAGCCAGGGAGATGGACAGTGCCAGCTTCCACATGGAAAGCTGTAATGAGGGGGAGAATGCATGCTGCAGGGAGCGTGGCCATGGAAGGAGCCGTCGGTGATCACGCCCCAACAAGCAGTACTGTGCCGCATCAGCTTTGAGCTGTACACAGATGTAGAGATCGGGGTCTTACCACCTGAACAGGGCAATACTGAGGCGGCTCTGTGAGCTGTGCAGTGATGTGATGCAGGCACCCTCACGACGGAGCCACGCCTGTCAGTGGAGACCAAGGTGACAGCCTGCATGTGCCTGCTCACCATGGGCACCTTCCAGAGGCCGACAGGGGACACCACAGGCATCACACAGTCGGCCACATCACGCATCCTCACCCAATTCCTCAGCACTGCTGCCCACATGCTGCGGAGCACATCCATTTCCCCAGCACCGCAGCAGAGCGCACAGCAAACATGCAGAGTTCCACAGGGTAGCACGTGATGCCTGGCGTGCTAGAGGTTACAGATTGCGCACCCATGTGACCATTCGCGCGCCACCCGGCCCCTGATGGGGCCACATATAGGAACAGGAAGGGCTATTCCAGTGTCAACTGCCAGGTGGTGTGTGATGCCACTGGGCGCATAATCAATGTCTGTGCCACACCCTGGCGGAGCACAGATGCCTTCATATGGTATCAGTCCGCACTGTGCCATCGATTCGAGAGTGGGGACATCCCCACAGGCCATCTAGTGGTGAGTACGCATGTAGGAATTGCAAACATGGGGCAAGGGTGGGAATGCCACAGGTGCTATGGTAGTGGCACACAGGGATATTGGCAATATGGACCTGAACATGATACTCATCTCCACCATCTCCACACAGGTGACAGCGGATACCCACTCCGTCCCTGGCTGCTCACACCATACCGGAGCCCCATGACCCCATCGCAGCAATGCTATAATGAAGTGCATGCTGCCACACGCAACATCATCGAGCGGGTGTTTGGGATGCTCAAGGCACGCTTCTGATGCCTAGACAGCTCCGGCGGTGCCCTACAGTACAGCCCCTCAAAGGCCTGTGGGATATTCCTGGCCTGTGGTATCCTGCACAATATGGCCAAAGACTGTGGGATAGCCATTCAGGTCGAGGAGGGGGACAGCGATGCGGATGCCAGCGGCGCCGGTGATGATGGTGATGAGCAGCCCCCCCCGGGACGGCGGGACCCCCGACTGATCCGGCAGGCCCAGCTGCACTGGGACACCATCACGGAGGAGCATTATGCATGACACAGGTAAGTCAAGGGGCCATGTGCAACCAACACTGTCCTGGCGCAACCCACAGGCACACAGAGTAACACACCAGGGATGCATGACGGCAAGGGGAGTGGAAGGGACCAGGCACACAAACACACCATCAGGGAGGGGTGAACAGTCATATGGACACACACACACACCAGGCACAAAGCATACATGGGCAGGTGCACAGCAGAGCAGGAACAGACATGGCAAACACCAGATCCACAGACCACACCTACCACCTGTACTGTCCAAGTACGTGTGTCAGATGCTGGGCACTCTTGCACCTTGGTGTACAGTACAATGCAGCCATCATCATGCACATGCACCTGTGGACAGCAGTCAGGATGGTGTGCAGGTGGTCCATGTGTCGGCGTGATGGGCAGGGCACCCACCAGTGCACTGCCCACCATGACGCACATTGCACACAGGGCAGCACCAGACAGGACCCACACTGGGAGACAGGTCAGTCATGTTGCATTGTTCCATGGCCACCGCGGATGCATGGGTGGCCCCGCCGTGACCCAACAGCACTGGCAGGCTGAGCAGGGGCCACATGGGGTGGCACCGATGGACCAGCAGGGGTCCCACTGCGCGATCATGACCTTGTCCGCACAGGGGTCTGTAGTATGCCAAACATACCTGCACCAGGGGTGCTCGGGATGCCCACAGCAGAACCCGGCATCGACAGGCTGGGTGTCGCACGACACCGGGAATGGGGAGTGAAGAGCGTACTGTGGGGTGTGCGAGGTACAGGGGCACCTGCTTGTGTGCCTAATGCAGCCACGACAGCGACCAATGCCTGGGTCTGCCTGTCAATGGCGGCGGTCACATCCATCCACATATGGACCATCTCTGCAAGGATCAGAGCACAGTCCCTGCTGTGCCGCTCCACAGCCACGCACAGTGCCTCCACGGACGTTGCAACCCGCCTTTGCTGCTGTACTGATTCCCGCAGCAGGCGGGTGTGCTCTTCAAATGGGTACAGTGCCACAATGGCATCCTGTCCCCCAGGGTGTGGAAGGTCCTGATGCTCAACACCCCTTGAGGGTGGGCGCTGTTCACCAGGACCAGGAATGGGCATATCAAAAGGCAGTGGGCATGTGCCACCGCTGGACACTGTACCTCCAGACCTGGTGGGTGACTGCTGCTGCTGCCTCTCCAACCGCTGTGCCCCAGGGACCACTCGTTCCACTGCTGTGGCCGCAACAGTGCCAGACACCTGCACAGCCACCGGTGCTGCCCCACCGGTGCTGACAGGCACAGCCTGGGACTGTGCCGACATGCTGGCACACATGTTGGAACCAGCTAGGCCCAGGGGCATGTGCTGCCCTGCTGTGTGTCCGTCATGGGACACACACATGTCACTGCCCATTGCAGTCCTTGCATCATCAATGGTGCAGGTACGTGCTACAGCCACAGTCACAGTGTGCTGGCATGCTTGCATGCCAGACTGCTGAGACACAGGCTGTGCACCCCACACACCTGACTCACCGACAACAGAGTTGGCAGCCAGGCATGCATGCTGGTGCAGTGCATGCTGGCTGGCGACAGAGGTGGATGGACCCTCCTCCAACTCCGCAGGTCTTCCTCACTGCCTGGACCCACCACCACCATCCCCTGAAGATGAACAGGATCTGTAACAGAAAGTGAGGACATGTGAGTGCATGTGAACAACCTCCCCAACACCACCACCATGTCATACCGCAGTGATGGGCTTCCACCTGTCTGGAATCCACCTCCTGGTACGCCTCAATAGCACTCCACTGCATTGATGCAGCCAGTCGGTCCTCAGCCGGGGTCAGCTCCGCCACCGCTGGCTGGCCCCCGCCTGTGCCAGCATGTGCTGCCCTGAGGGCTGCCACCTTCTCCTTCACCCTCCTGCGGTCTGTCCCCATCTTCTTTTTGCATTCCTGCACGGAGCACTGGTGGCTTCCGTGCAGGTTCACTGCCCGAGCTACCCCCTCCCATGCAGCCACACGGGCCTGAGGGGTGCCCCGCCGTCCACTCAGTAGTGGCTTCTCCTCCAGGTAGGCCTGGAAGAGGGCCTCTGTCTCCGCCGTGGTGAAGTTGGGCCTCCTCCTCCACCCACCATCCTCACCCTCACCTTGGCTCTGCTTGGTCATGTCGGTCTGTATGGTTGGAAGTGGACACCTGTCACTGTGCAGTCTACAGCGTTATCCCATGACCATTGGCCAGAACATCACACAGCATGCAACTCACCTCTCACCTGCAGTAACCGAATCTGGCCAGCGCAGCCCAATGTCGCACATTTATAGCGCAATGCATGCAAATTAGGAGTGGAGCAACTGTAATGAGATGCAAATCACGCCACTGTGCCTTTGAATGGCTGATCAGATGATTTGCATGTGTCGGCTGAATATCGTGCCATTGCGCTTTGCGCACTACGGTTGAGCCAGCTGAACCAGTGGCGCATTTCTGTGACTGTGTGGTACACTGCATTGCACATGCCCAGGTAGCTTACACAGGCGTCTGCCATGCTGATGACGTGCTGTGCGCGATCAGCAATTCAGGCCATGGCCACCATTGTGCCAATGGCGCTACAGCGCTGGTCACCATATGGCACTGTGGCAGTACTGCGCAATAGTCCACTGTAGCACTAGCACGCAGGTGTCCGATCGCCCAGGACGTGTGGACATCCAATGGCGCTGTGCGTGGCCTTGCGCCACTGACCCATGACCTTGTGCCCGACCTTGGCCCCCTGGCGCTGTACGCCTGGCATGTTTATGGCTTCCCACGCTGTTCGGTGACAGCGCGATGTGGACCGACGGCGCTGTCCGAACAGCGCGATAGGCAGTGATGGAGTTGTATTGTGCAACATTTTCACGTGGGGTTGCCGCGCTGCAGAGTGCCATATTGCCACTGTACTTTTTGAAAATGGCATGCAGGAGAGCACCACAATGGGGGGCTTTGGAAATAGCTAACCTGGTGGCTGTGGTGGAGCCTCACTATGGCTCACTGTTTGAGGGAGTGCCCCTGCAGGTGCCACACACCCATGTGTGACAGCAGGTCGCCGCTGCCCTGGAGCAGGCCACTGGGCGGAGGAGGACCCCAGAGCAGTGCAGGCACCGCTATGGTGACCTGCAGAGGAGGGAGCGTGCTCTGCTTGCGCGCCTTAGGTCACGTGCCAGGAGGGGCATTGTGCCCAGGCCAGGTGGGTGTTCTGTGTATGCACCGGTATTGTCTGCATGGGTGACTGTGTAATGTAATCTGCTCATGGGGGTGGGTTGGGCTGTGGTTTGCTGTGAGGGTGTTTGCAGGTGTGTGCTGTTTGGGTCTGGTTGTGTGGGCAGGTACACTCAATGGGGCAAGGGGCTGTCTGCTTTGGGATCTCACTGATATGTTTCTTTTCCTTTGTCTCCCACAGGCATGGAGGAGCGGAGGCGGGCACAGGCTGAGGCCTGGGATGGCGGTGCCAGGGTGGCTGGTGGAGGAGATGTACAACAGCCACAGCCACAGCAGCAGCAACAGCAGCAGCTGCAGCCGCAGCAGCACCTGCTGCAGCGGCTTGATGAGGGTGAGTGTCATTACATCATGGATGCTATTGCATGCTGGGGGGGCATGGACACCTTCCAGGGACAACACTACCATGCATGCAACATGTGACAGTCATCACTGTCCAGTGGCACTGCATGTGTGTGTGTGTGTGCATCACTGGTGGTCCATGCATGCACCGGGCACATGGCTGTGGCACTAGCATCCCATCACGTAGCCACGTCACTGGGCAGCCTTGGTTGTGCTGTGCTGGACATGGGCGGTGTGTGTGTGCAGTGGTACACATGGCCATTGCTGGCTGGTTGTGCTTGTCTTGTGCA
This sequence comes from Neoceratodus forsteri, assembly GCA_016271365.2. Classification (NCBI taxonomy): domain Eukaryota; kingdom Metazoa; phylum Chordata; order Ceratodontiformes; family Ceratodontidae; genus Neoceratodus; species Neoceratodus forsteri. Next base: position 896,196,534 of record CM028132.1, on the reverse strand, counting down.
CAGTCACTGTGGGTGGGTGCAGTCCATCACAGGAGCAGGGCACTTGGCTGTCTGCCATGCATGATGGGTGGGATTCAGGGATGTGGACAGTCACAGCCATTGACTCTGATCACTTGTCCTAGGTATCCAGATCCTGTGCCTGATGGAGCAGGGCCTGCGGAGGCTCACTCAGGTGGCCATCGACACACACACCATTCTTCTGGACTTGCAGCAGCATGAGATGCAGCGCCGGAGGAGGCCATGGGCACAGCACCAGGCAGGAGGAGGGCAGGCTGCCAGGCGATAGCTGAATGTCATCGAACCCCACCTTCCCTCTCCCGGTTGTTCACCCCTGCCTCTTACCCACCCCTACATCATACCCATACCCCAACCCCTGCTTTGTAAATATGTTGTTGTTTGTTGTTCTTGTTTGCATCTTATTATTACATTTATATTTTGATAGGACTACTGTGGTGGTCTCTGATTTGCAACAGGCTATAGGTGCTCAGTTGCAGTGGTGTGCATGGCATCTGGTGTGGTATGGTCATGGGTATGTGTGTGTGTGTGTGTGGCGGTGTCTCTGGTGTGGGTGAGGCTTCCAGTCAGTATTGCCGTGTGCTGCCACCCACTGCTGGGTGCTCATGGTGGGTGTGGCTTGTATGGTTCTGTGGTTCACGAGGTTGCAGTGTGCCGGGGCAGGCCTGGGGATTCCTGCAGTGCTGGTCACTGCGCATGGGTGGTGTCTTGGGGTCACAGTGCTGGGAGTGCTGTGCACACGGGGGGGCCACTGGACACTGGGGTGCTCCACCCCCTTTGTGTGCCAGTCTCAGGTTGACAGTGGGTGTGCTGCAGTAACACGGCCGGGATGTGCTTTGTTTGCTTGTCCCCATGGTCCGTGGCTGTTCCATCCCTCCCCAGTTCTGCTGTGTGCTTGGGGTGTGGGGGTACATTGTTGGTTCAGCAGTGTCCCTGTGCCCATCTGTGGCATGGGTGGTGGGCCCCTGCCTACCTCCCTGGTTGTGCAGTTCCATTGCTATGCTGCTGGAGCCTCTTTGCTTGTGCTATGGCACCTCTGGACTGCTCAGCTGGGCTGCCTTTGTTGCGCTGTGGCTCATCAGTTCTGCTCAGCTTCCCCTTCCTGGTTGCGCTATGGCGCATCATCACTGCTCAGCTTCCCCTTCCTGGTTGCGCTATGGCGCAGGTTGTGCGATATTCAGATATTGTCTGCTTGTGCAATTTGTCTTGCTCCATGTTTGAATATCGCGTGTGTTGCGCATGTGTGCAATTGACTTGCGCTTGCTCCTGCTGTTGCGCACTTTTTGGGCTCAGTTTGAATATCTGGTCCACTGAGTATATCATATTATAAAACGACAAAAAACAATCTTCTGTTTGCAGTTGTTTGATCAGGAATATTCTAAATGATATAAGTTATTTTTGTCACATCTATGTTGGTCCAATAAAAGGTGTCAAATTATTTGCTTCTGTATCACTCATGGTTTGTAAACAGTTAATTCATTAGATGAGGTCTCCCTTGCCCAGAGTTTGACTGTTTCTCCACCCCCTTCCCCCAAATACTCACACACACACACACTATAAGAGATCTCAGTAGCTCTTATCTGTTATGTTTAGGAAGCAGGTTGCAGCCCTTTCTGTCAAAAATAAATTTATGTATTTAGTCTGGGTAGTTCACTAAAGACCTAGCATTTTATCAGATAGGTACTGAGTGGTTAAAAACAGCATAAATCTTTATAAAATTTGCTGGGAAAGGGCATCATTTATGAGGTATGAATCTTTCTTGAAAGATATTCATACCCTACTGAATTAGTAGCAACAAATGTTTAAATGTGAATCATTTAAATGTGCAAGCTGTTGCATTTCGAAGGGGGTAAGCACATCTCCAGTTTAATAGGCAACCAATATTTAACAAGGTGTTTCAGTTTCCTAATGGACATCAGATAAGCAACTTGGAGTTATGTCTCCAACATTCTAAACAGAAAGAAGGGATTATTTTAATTTAATTGTCATAGTGATTTGTAAATGTGGAAGAATACATTGAAATGTCCAAAAAATGAGTTCCATGAAACTCCATTTTCATGCTACAGATAGCAAAATGGCTGTATGCTCCACCCACAGCTATAAAAAACAAGTGCTGAAACCAGATGCATCTGGGTCCAGTACTCAATCTGTGCTACAGGATGGAGCAGCTGACAATGGGCAAGAGAAGATCTGTTAGTCATTAGGAAACAAAATGCGTCAGCTCTTGGCTTCAGTATTGGCCACGAACACAAAGTTTGATTCCCTGACCACCCAAATGGCCATGGTGGAAACTGCTGTTGAAGCCATTAAACAGAGGCTGATGATGTTAAATGGCAGTCAGACCGGAATAGTGCTGCTACAGCCCACTATGCCAAGGATTTCAAGCTTACTCAGAACCAATTAGAACTTTTAGAAAATCAAGTTCGTTCAGCACATGTTCGGTTTCTAGGTATCCTGGAGGGTGCCGAGCGTGACTAATTACACATGTTCCTGAAGTTGTGGCTAAAAGAGCAATTCTTAGAACATCCTGGGATTGAGGAATGGCCCATACTTAAGGCATATCGACTCCATTCCCAAGGTAGGCAAGAGAAGGATACCCCTCTTGTTGTAATGGTGGTTTTGGACTCAGTGGTCACTCAGGACCATCTGTTGCAACTAGCCCAATGGTACCGTCCTCTCTTGTATGAAGTCGCTACCATACTTTTCTTTCCTGATATATCCTATGCTGCATGGCAACGCAGAAAGAAGCATGATGGAGTCCGATCAGTGCATAGAGATCTGGCAGTCCCACATGCACTTTTATTCCCCTGTCAAGTTGCAAGTCGTACATCAAGATAAGGTCTACGTTTTCACAGAATCTTCAGATGTGGAGAAATGGGCAGCACATCTATGATAACAATGGCATTCAGAGGGGGGCCCTGATCTCAGCCCTGAAGTCCGGGAAGATGGATGACTGTTTTATATTCTACAGTATACTGTAGTTTTCTATCCGCTTCTCTCTTACTGTTTCTGACAGGAGCACAGGAGGATTATTAATATCTCTGTGGATTATTTCTGTGGGTTCCTTCTAATACCTAGTAATTAGTTGTACAATAATACACGGGTTTGTACTTTGTTTTGCCTTGGGTGAATACCTTCATTAGCAGGGATTTTAGTATTACATCAGGTTTTGGATGGGGGGGGGGGCTCCATGGTTTCTAGTAGTGCTACTAGCTACATATTCTTTTCTGGACATTCATATTTGGACTGGTAGGCCAGGAGTACCCCCCGTGACTTTCTCTCACCACATAGAAACAAAGAAACATAGAAGCTGATGGCAGATAAGGACAGCAGGGCCCATCCAGTCTGCTCATTTTTTTCTACCTTATGAATGTTCCATAGGCCTGTACTCTGTCAATGGCCTATCTATTCATACTAATCTGTATTGCTCCCTTATGCCTGTCCCATGCCTGTCTGAAGCCCTGCACGGTATTCATATCCACCACTTCCTGAGGTAGGCCGTTCCATGCATCCACCACCCTTTCTGTGAAAAAGAACTTTCTTACATTCCCCCTTAATCAGACTCTGTCTAATCTCATGCTGTGTCCTCTTGTCTTGCTATTTTTCTTATATTGAAACATGTTAGACTCTTTCACCTTGTTAATGCCCTTAAGATGTTTGAATGTTTTGATCATATCACCCCTCTCCCTCCTTTGCTCTTGGGTATACATATTGAGCTCCATTAATCTGTCCTCATATGTTTTCTGATGCAGCCCCTGCACCATTTTGATTTCCCTTCTCTGGATTTCCTCCATTTTGTTAATGTCCTTATGCAGGTGCAGCCTTCAGTACTGCATGCAGTACTCCAGATGGGGCCTAACCAGTGCCTTGTAAAGAGGGATTAATACCTCCTTCTTATGACTTGTGATACCCCTACTAATACGTCCGAACATCCATCCAGCCTTACCTGTTGCTTTAGTGGTCTGCTTGGATGATTTCAGGTCATCTGTGATGACGATGCCTAAGTCTCTTTTTTCCCTTGTAATTGCTAGCAACTCCCCTCCCAACCTATAGGTGGCTTCAGGGTTTCTCTTCCCTATATGCATGATCTTGCACTTCTTTGTGTTAAACCTCAGTTACATAGATACATAGACAGTGTCGGCAGATAAGGGCCTATGGCCCACCCAGTCTGCCCATTTAAGTTTGTAAGTTCAGTTTATGTTTTCCAGGAAGTCTGTTGCCCCTTACCCCTGATCTCCAGAATTCCTTTATGTCTATCCCATGCATTCTTAAATCCCGTGATTGTTTCAGCCCCCACCACTTCCTCTGGCAGGGTGTTCCACTTGTCCACCACCTCGTTCTGTGAAGAAATTCTTCCTCACGCTTCTCTGAATCGTCCCTCCTCCAACTTCATCCCATGCCCTCTAGTCCTGGAACATCTTTTTCGCTTAAAATAGTGCATTCCTGCACCCTGTTCCTCCCTGTAAGATACTTGTATGTCTCTATCATATCCTCTCCCTCCTCTCCTCCAGGGAGTACATGTTCAGTGCCTTCAACCTGTCCTCATAGGACTTGTGATGCAATCCATGCACCATCTTTGTTGCCCTCCTCTGAACCTTCTCTCCTGTCTATGTCCTTACGTAGGTAAGGTCTCCAGAACTGCACAGTGTACCCAGGTGCGGCCTCACTAGTGTCTTGTATAGTGGAATTATGACCTCCTTTTCCTGCTGGTGATGCCCCTGCCTATGCATCCCAGCATCCTATTTGCTTTACCTGCTGCCTTGTCACACTGTTTCCCTGCCTTGAGGTCATCAGAGATGATAACTCCAAGATCCCTTTCCTGCTTGGTGCATGCTATATCCTCACCCCCCAACTGATATATTGTGCCAGGGTTTTTGTGCCCCATATGCATTATCTTGCACTTCCTTGCATTGAATTTCAACTGCCAAACCCCTGACCAGTTGCCACGCTTCTGATCATTTTGCTAGTTTACCCAGATCTCTTCTCATTCTACCCACCCCATCTAGATCATCTACTGTGTTGCAGATCTTGGTGTCATGTGCAAACAGACAAACCTTACCATCCAGTCCATTTGCAGTGTCACTGATGAAGATATTGAAGAGGACTGGCCCCAGGACTGATCCCTGAGGTACCCCACCTGCGACTTGCATCTCTTCTGACTGTATACCATTTGCCATCACTCTCTGTTTTCTGCCCATCAACCAGTTTGCCACCCAGTTGACCAACTTCTGACCCACCCTGAGCCTACCCAGCTTATTAATCAATCTTCGATGTGGAACAGTATCGAAAGGTTTGCTGAAGTCAAGGTAGGCAACATTAACTGCTCCCCCTTGGTCCACCATTCTGGTTACCCAGTCAAAGAAATCTATGAGATTAGTTTGACAGAACCTTCCTGTTGTAAACTAGTGCTCTCTTGGATCCTGTGCTCCTATGGATTCCAGATGTTGCACTATCCTTTCCTTAAGGAGTGCCTCCATAATCTTGCCCACTACTGAGGTAAAACTGACTGGTCTGTATTTCCCTGCCTCCTCCCTGCTACCTCTCTTGTGGAGCAGGATCACATGAGCCCTTCTCCAGTCTTCTGGGACCTCTCCTGTGCTCAGAGACTCATTAAACAGTACTGATAATGGCTGTGCTTGCTCCAACCTTAGCTCCTTTAGTACTCTGGAATGTGTGTCATCAGATCCCATTGCCTTGTCCACCCTGAGCCTAGTGAGCTCTTGTAGGACCCTTTCTTTTGTGAAGGGACTAGTGCAAACCTCCCTCCCTCTTGTGTCCATGGAGCTGAGCTATGGGGCCTGCCTTACCTTTTCCTCAGTAAATAATAAGCAGAAGTATCTATTTAGGATAGATGCTTTTCCTTGGTTCTCCTCCTCACGCTCCCCCTTATCCCATTTGATCTTAGAAATACTCTCTCTGGACATTCTCCTTTCACTAATGTATCTATAGAAAGTCTTGTCACCTTCTTTTACTGTTCGTGCTAGTGTTTCCTCTGTTTGGGCCTTTGCCTGCCTTACTGCCTTCTCTGCTTCCCTTAGGGACGTTTGAAATGCTTCCCTATCTTCGTGTGCAAAGGAAATAGAATACTAGGATGCATAAGGAGGGCCAAAATCAATGGAAAGTAGGTGGCAATCCTCCTTCTGTACAGGTCACTGGAGAGGCCACACATGGAATAATGTGCAAGGTATCAAAGCCCACAACTGAGAAAATACTACAACCAGGTTGAGGAAGTGCACTGTAGGGCAACTAATGTGGTGCATGGTTTTGAAGATTTGATATAAAAGGAGTGGCTTTAGGACACAAACACGTACAGACAATATCCAGTGGGAAACAGGGAGTGTGCTCTGAGGCAGCTGGTGCTCACAGTAAACAATAGTGCAAACAGTTTCCAAACCAACTGGATACAGTGGGAAAGTAACCATACCAGATAAAAAAGTTATCAGCTGAGAGGAACACTGTGCAGAGCAATTTTATTAAGTGCTTCTTAAAGTGTTATTTCCATATGCATATCGACAGGTAACACAGGAGCAAGGGTCAGAAACCCAATGTTGTGTGCATGTGTGTGCTTTGTCAAGGATTACTGCCACTACTGTTAACTGCTATTGAATACAGTAATGAATGAAAGTAATACTGTCAATAAAAAAGTTCAAAAGAGGAGCAGCAGTTCAAAATATAAATCTGGCTTACGAGACACATTTTGTGCTGACTGCATTACACAAGTTCATATTCAGATATCGAACCATAAGCAATAATGACTATACAATATTTGTTAACTTGCATCAGGATTCTGAAATCATGTAAATGACCTATAGATACACGTTTTTGCTGGGAACGTTGCTGGAGTACACTGTATGCTTAAGCAACATCGAAGTGTGGATTAGTACCACATTTTCAGATCACCATTGCAGTGGGATCACAATAGCATACAAAAGTACAAAACTTCATAAATTTACACTCAGAAGAAATAATCACAGGAAGTAGCATCCTTCCACATGGCATGTGCTCTATAGGAAATAGAACCAAAAATTCTGAATCACATTAAAGTACAAATCCAATTTCATTCTGTGAAGCTGCTACTCACAGACCTAAGAATAAAAATGCATATGTGCAAGCAGTGATTCATAGATCTAGAAAGGATGATAGATCAGTCCTCTTGTTTAAATCAGAGAAAAATGCAGTTCTGAATTTATGGATCCAAAAGGATTCCCTACATAGCAAAATCTTACCAAGGTTGCCACCTCTGGACCCAAAGCAGACTATTTCAATATCCAAAAATGTGAAGGATCAATTACCGCAATTCAGTTTAATGTGCTTGAATAGTGTTTTCAGGGTTACCTCTTTCATTTCACCAAGGTGTTCACCCACTCAGACCTTGAACATCACTATAAAATGCTCACGTACATGCATTCAGCTATGTATGCAATCCTTGTGGTGGAGCAGTTTGTAAAGTTCCTGATCCAATCCACTCTTTCAATACCAGGGGTACCAAAAGTGGTAGTCTCTCTAATGACATCACAATGCATGCAGTTGCTGCATTTGTGTGTTCGGGGGTGAGGGGTGGGGGGGGTTGGAGAATCACATCTGTTCTTGATGCACTGGCTAAAGGCTCCAGACAACAAAAAACACAGGAACCCATTTGCTGACAGTAGGGTCCAGGTGGTGCAAATGTTAAAGCAGGATCACGCAAAAGCACAGACCATCACACTCGGCCAGTAAAAATACACAGAAAAATTCTTGAGCGTAACTCATGGTTTTATTTTTGGACTAACTAAGTACAGCACCAGACTGTACTTATTCTAGAAATCAAATCATGAGTTACACTCAATCATTTTGCTATATATTTTTACTGGCTGAGTGTGAGGATCAGGAGTTTTTAGGCTCCCGACAACAGTGTGTCTGATATTGTGACCCTGTCTGTAGACTTATTTAGCAGGTTCACCAGTGTACATTGTTAAAACTGGATCCATTTGGAGAACATGCCAGTTGTTTTTAATACTCTCTAGGAGCTTCCCTGACTAAATAGTGTATGTACAGTAGTAAAGAAAATTCAGCCTCTCAGGCGAAAGTCCTATTCTGTTAGTTCTGTTTCTGCAACAGCTATCCCCACTTTAGTGGCAGCTTTTGCCTAGCACCCCTAATAACCTCTGTTATAAGCTCCTGTTCCTAAATCTTATTCCCAACTCATTTGCTCTGATGTCATAATCCTCTGGTTCACTACAACTGCATTTCACCCCATGGAACTGTGACAAGCCCCAGCAAACGCATTAAGGGAAAGTGACCTGTAATCTGAAGCACTGTACACATTTATTTTGCAGCTCAATGAATTAGTTTTGAAGTGCAAAGCATTTTCATTTCTGGGGGAATGTTTCATACAAGTTTTGGGTCACGTCTATGGAGGCAGCCCTGGCACGGGAGTTTGTGAGCATTTACCTTGGTATGTGGTAAAGGGAAACTATACATGACCCCAGTATGAGTCTTTTCTTTAAACATATCATCATGTACCCATGGCAAATAAATGATTTGCTTTTGTTTTATCTGGGATGGTACAGAGGCTGTACTAACTGAGTTCAAACACTATCTTGCATCCAGTAATGACAGTCTGAGATTTTCAGCGAAACACTGCATTGGAAAAAATGATTACTTGGGACTTAGGATAAGTACTGTAAGGCTAGTGATGGCAAACTAAAAACTAACTTATTTAGAAAGCCAAGTGACTGTAATTCCTTCCTTCCAAGTAGCAGTAGGCATCTAAGACAAATGATAAATGATATATTTTGTCACAGCTGTATAGGGTGAAATGCAATTGTAGTGAATCAGAGGATTATGACTATGACATCAGAGGAGCAAATGAGTTGGAAACAAGATTTGGGAATAGGGTCTATTCTATAGAGGTTATCTGGAGTGCAGGGCAAAAAGCTGCCAATAAAATGAGGATAGAGTTGTTGCAGAAACAGAACAGTCAGAAGAGGACATCCTCTGAATTTTATTACTACATACAATATTCTGTCAGGAAGGGCCTTGAGATTATTAAAAACAACTGGCATGTTCTCCAATCGGATCCAGTTTTTCAAAAGTACACTAGTGAACTCCCTAGGGCAGTCTACAGATGGGGTGGTAACATCAGAAATACTGTTGTCAGGAGCCTGCAACCAGTGCAGCATGAACAGATGTGGCTCCCAGCCCCCGCCTGGAAAATACAAATGTGGCAACTGTGTGCATTGTGATATCATTAAGGGGACTACCACTTTGGTACTCCTGGTAGTGATAGAGTGTACTGGATAAGGAACTTTATAAACTGCTCCACCACAGGGATCATATACATGGCTAAATGTGTGAGGAGCATTTTATATTGGTAAAATGATCAGGAAGTTCTAGGTCCAAGTTGGTGAACACCTTGGTGACATAGAGAGTGGTAATCCCAAAAATGTGCAGTCTGAGCAAGTTAAACTGAATGGTGATAACCACTCTGTCACATTTTTTGGTACTGAAAGACTCTGTCTTGACCCTGTGGTGGCAACTTTGATAACTTATTGCTATGTAGAGAATTGATTTGTATCCATAAAATGAGAACTGCACATTTGTTTAACTTAGACGATTGAGCTAGCATCCTTTCTTGTTAAATGAATCAGTGCTCATATGTATGCATTTTTGTTCCTAGGTCTGTCAGGAGCTGTTTAACTAAATGAAATGGGATTTGAACTTTAATATGATTTAGAAGTTGTGGCTTTACTTCCTATAAAACACATGCCATGTGGAAAGATGCTACTTCCTGCAATTATTTCTTCTGAGTGTAAATTTATGAACTTTTGTAAATTTGCATGTGATTGCAATCCCACTATAACATGATCCTTATTGTTTACGGTTCTGTATCTAAATATGAACAAACATAATGGATAGTCAGCATAAAATGTATCTAGTAAGTCAGATTTATATTTTTAACCACCATTTCTCTTTATACTTCTTCTATGACATTATCACTTTAATTCACTACTGTATAAATAGCAGTCAATATTTCATAGCAGTAATCATTGACGGAGAGCATGCATATGCATGAAACATTGTGATTCTGACCCTTGGTAATGTGTTACCTGTTCTGCTTTTGGAAATAGCTCTTTGAGAAGCCATAAATAAAATTGCTCTGCTGAACATTCATATCATCTGCAACTTTTTTGTCTCATAAGGCTGCTTTCCTATTGTGTCCAGTTGGTTTGGAAACAACATAAAATGTACATCCTGGAGAAAAGGAGAGAAAGGGAGGACATGCTCGAGTCATACAAGTACCTGCATGGAATAAATAATGTAGATACCAAGGAACTATTCTTCTTGAGTTCAAACACAGAGATGAGAGGGAAATCATTATATCTAGCATGAGGGAGATTCAGAAAGGATGTCTAGAAGCCCATCTTTATGGAAATGGTGGTGGATAAGTGGGATAGTCTACCAGAATAAGTGGTGCAGGCCAAATCTCAATAGTTTCAAGTAGGGATGGGCCAGGCAGGTGGTTTTAGTTAGAAGAAGGGGAACAATAAAAAGGGGAGGAGTGCCAGTAGGGCAAGACAGAAAAGTCAGATATGGTTTTCAGAATGTATGGTCCAAGAGCCTTTTTCTGCCATCAATGTCTATGTGCATGTGCATGTATCTATATATTAAAAGTGTCCAGCACTTATGATAAAAAAGCAAAAGCAAATAGTTTAGAAATACTGGTTGTTGACTACATGTATAGTACATATAGTAAAGAAAATGATATAAAGTTGCAGATACACAAGTGTTAATAAACTCAAATTCTGCAGCTACATAGTGGAGCTTTGCTGACATATCACAATTATGTCAGTAGAGAAAGGGAGCTTTGGAATGTCTGAATTGTTTGCAAATGCAGCACCGCCTGTCTCCTTCCATGGAGTGGGCATGAATCACATCTCTCTGAGTCATCCCATTCACTTCAGTGCAGTGGCTTCCTTCAGCCCCTATCCTCCTCCACCACACTATTGTCTTGCTCCCAACCGCTTAGAGTCAAAGTGCAACACAACACTATCTTGACAAGAATTCAATGCAATGCATTGAATGAGGAAATGCTTTCTTCGTAAAGCAATGCAACACTTCATAATACTTTTATTGGCGTCAAAGCAAAAGGCAAAACTAAAGCTGTACTGTAGCTCTAAAGTATATTATTTGTTAAAAAAACTCTCAGAAAAACTACTAAACCATTCCATTCTCTTTGATGAACAGATTAGATGCATCATAGGAAGCATTGCCTAGACATTCGACATGTATGTGTGATCATGGAGACTCACAAGACTGTTGAATCCCACCACTGCCACTTACATGTTGTGTGATCCTGAGCAAGTCGCTTAACCTCCCTGTGCTCCCAGAAAGCAACTGAAAATGTGTTTTGGTACAGTGTGCCTTTCTCAGCTAAAATGGCTAAATTAATAGAGATGTGATTAGTGAAAGGGGAAATGCAGATGTCTGATGTTGATGCAGATTTCGTTCGGAACTTCCTTGCTCCATCTGCATTGTCAAGAGCACTTTACATAAAAAATATTTAACATTGTCTTTGTCCAACAGAAGTTGGAGATTTTTAATTTAGTCTGACAAGGTTATATGACACTAAAGGTTGTGGCATTCCTTTGCTGCATGCAAATTAGACTTTATACAATTATGATTGTGAATACATTTAGGAATGACAGTAGGCACTGCATAAGAACTAAGGTGGAACTGGGAGTCTGAGAGCTTTTTACTCAGCAGAACAACCTTATAAATCCATGCTATGACAATTCATGCACCACCGTCACCCCGTCACTGGCTAATCCCATCCCCATTCCTGACTGCCACTCAAGACATTCTCTCACTCTCTCATTGTACTGGGTAATAAAACATTTTAACACATAAAAAAGATTTCTTGTTTTTGGTGCAGGTTGGCCTTGAGATTGGGTGGTGGGGTGGGTAGCAGGACCACTTGGTTTTGGTGTTTCTGCTAGTAAGGAGGAAGCCATCAGCTAAGTAAGAAGGTAACAGGTGTTTCACCATGCAGTGAGATGGTGGTTCATTTTTCTGCAGTGTTCCCTCAGACCTGACCCATCACCTGACTCACCCGACCTCGACACCCAACAATTGACACTTGTTAGGAGGGGAGAAAAGGGTGCCTACAGTTGGGTGGGGGATGGGAAAATTATTATTTCTCAATGTGGGTGGTAGACTCAGAGTGACAGAAAGTGAATAATGACTTGGCAGAAAAAGGAAGTGCCAGAGACTAAGACAATATACTGTATGGAAGAATAAGATGACCTGTGAAACAAATGACAAAAACAAATGCTGATTGTAAATATACAGTGCATAACAATACATATAGAGATAATATTACAAAAATCTATTGTGTTCGGTGCAGATTTATGTCACTATAGCACCGATGGGGGATGGGGGGACTAGGTCTCAAATGAAATACTGACAGCATCGCGTTTAGTAAAAAAAATTAAAAAAAAAACTCTTGCTAGAGCCAATATGGCTGCAAAATTATTTGAAAAGTGCTGGCCAAGTGCAAAGCATGAGGGACAGAAATTCCAGTTTACATAAGGAGGATTTGGACAGATGTTTTAGTGATTCCCCGATTCCTGGTCAAACAAACATGAAGCCTCATGTTTGCTTTTTATTTAGTGTGATGCTTCATTGAAACAGCAAGTTTTCTTTTCTTTCTAAATGTGAGAGAGCAACAGAATGTCTTGAGCGGCAGCCAGGGATGGGGTTGAGAGCAACCGGTGATGGGGCAATGATGCTACATAAATTATCGTAGCATGGACTTCTATGATTTTTCTGCAGAGTAAAAAAATCTCCTAAACTCACAGCTTTGCTTTGTTACAGCTATGCTGATGTGTTGTGATTATGTCTGTAGAGAAAGAGGGACTCAGAAAACAAACATGAGGCATCATCATTGTTTGATGGGAAATCAGCAAAACATCTGTCCAAATCCTGCTTAGTTAGTTAATCAGTAAGTTAGTTAGTTTTTGCTGATCAGGCAACTGTGCTAGGCAAGCAAATTCCTATTTTCAGGCATGACCTCAGGTATTACCTACAGAAATACAAAGCATAAAACTACAAGTAGTGTAATGGAATTTAGGTACAAACATGATAGCACACATTAAAGCATAAATGGACAATAATGGAATTAAAATACATTGAGGAACTATGTAAAATAGCAATAAGCCCACAAAGTGCATTGGAAGATACACAATGAAATTTACATAATATTTAATTATCAAATAATATTTACATAATATGCACACTAAATCAGCAGCAGCAGAGCTGCTTGGTCCTGGTGAGGCAATCGCCACCTGCTGGAATGGCACAGTACACTGAAGACTGCATTCTCACCCTTCTCCTCCCACTCCAGGCCCCAGTGTAGTCCATGAGCATGAGGGCCAGGTGAGTTCAACAGTGCTGGTGGCTGCAGGCTGGTGCTGACTCCTGAAGCAAAACTTCCAATACCCAGTTGGAGAGTGATATATGCTTATTTCTTCTGAGCAACACTCCATAAAGGAAGAGGCAGAGGTAGCAGCAACACAGGTTGTAAGCTCTGTGAATGATGTAGAATGCAATATTATTCTATCAGAATGGAGATTCCACTTTCAAAACTCATTTATCTGGCTTTTTTTTGCAATTGCATATTAGTAAACCTGTTGAGTTCTGTTTTTTGCCAATTATTGGAACTGTGGAAAGATTTAAGGTTCAGCTATAATTCATGACACAATGCGAAAAACACTGGAATGGTATTCTGCAGATGTTCAAGGATGCATTATGTAATTCATGGAACACAGGTTAATCAGCAGATTTCAATTCTGCAGTTTCAGCATGTTCTTGCGGGGTTTACTTTCCCTTTTGAGAGTGTGAACGTTTCAAAGAAGAAACTTGAGAGAGAGAGAGAGAGAGAGAGAGAAAGAAAGAGAGAGAGAGAGAGAGACAGAGATACTTGACCAATATACTGTAATTGAAAATTTCAGTATTTCCTGTAATGGCTGCTGCAGAGGAACATCCTTCCCCCCATAGTAACAAGCCCTAGCTCCAACTGTTAACCCTCATTACTTCTGCACTTTGAATTGTATTTCCTTGAACCCTCTGGATAGCTTTCTCTGCCTCTCTCCTTGCATAAATTGCACTTTGCACTTTGAATTGTATTTCCTTGATACCCACTGGATTACATTCTCTGCCATATCCTTGCATAACTTTTCTATTGCTTGTATCTTAGTATATGATGCCTAGTTTTTAGGGCTGCAGTGGGCAGAGCCGTGCAGGCCTCTTGTTTTCAGAAAAGGACTCAGCTTATTTCTTCTGACTGAACAACATGTTGGAGTTGTAACACAGTCATCTCCACATCTGTGAAGTACTCCGCTCGATGTTTCAATCAGAAGTCACACTGCACTAATTTTTTTGTCCCCTGTGGACTGTCATGGCAGAACATGGGACACTCTGCTATGTTCAAGATGGCTGCCAAGTTGTATTGTGCATACACAGCCACTAGAGCATGCATAGTAGACAGCAGCCGCCATCTTGAACCCAGTGGAGTGTCCCATGTTCCGCTGTGACCGCTGATTGTTTTTTTTTTAATTATGCATATCCCCCACCTGAAATTCCCTCTCAGCACCAACCCCCTACCCTTCCACAAACATAGCAATGACACTGGGAGTGCCCAATCCCTCAGTGCCACGATCATGCTCTGCCGTGACTTTAACAATGACACTGGGGGTGCCCAATCCTCCTGTGTTATGATTGTGCTTAATATATATACATATATTATTTTCTCCCTCCACTGACCCTCCCTCTCAGCACCCACACCCCACACCCCCAGAAAATGACAATGACACTGGGGTGCCAAATCCCAGTGTCATGATGGTATATATATATATATATATTTTTTCCCTCCACACCCTCCTGAAACATAACAGTGACACTGGGGGTGCCCAGTCCCCCAGTGTCATGATCAGGAATCCCTGCTCTTGTTTTTTTTTTTTTTTACCTGTGAAAAAAAAATCCATTAATGTCTTTTGCATCTGTTCCTAACTCCCCACATGACCCTCCCACTCAGCACTCACCACCCTGTACCCCTCAAGCACTCACTTACCTATCTGGAGTCCAATGCCATAATACTCTTTGGACTGCAGACACATCTTCACTTTTCAAAGCTGGACCATGAACTGAAGAAACAGATATGCGGTTAAATGTATTTCAATGGGGTTTTGAACTTAGTTGCATAACTTGGGCATTTTTGCATATTTTTGTCCCAAATATTCAACATGCCTTTTTTGGGACCCCGCCTAATGAACGATGGCACAGACATTAGGCAAATCTATCCCAAGAGGTGATTTCATGGCCCCTGCATGAAATCACCTTTCAGGTAGGAGCTGCAAATTTTCTTTGCCCTTGTTCATGAGGTGGGGTCATAAGAAGACTATGTTTAAAATTTGGTGTAAAAATATTAAAAAAAACAATAAAGTTATGAGCCTACATTGAATTTTGCAAATGCAGGCTCGGAACTTTGGTAATTTTCAATATTTTTACCCCAAATTTACAACACAGACATATCTTTACAGCACCTCATGAATATGACAACTGTCATTTTTCAACTACTACCCAAAATGTGTTTTTGTGTCACGAAATTTGATTTCACAGTCCCTGCATGACATCACATTTAGTCCTGGAGCTGAACATTTTCTCTGCCCTTCTTCATGAGGCAGGGTCATAATAAGGCTATGTTGAAAATTTGGTGTAAAAACATTAAAAAAAAACATTTTTAATAGTTTTACCCCAGATTCCTCTCTTGCAGTTCTATTGGCTCTGGCTGGAATTTGTTTTTTCTGCTAAGTAATTATTGTCCTGATTGTTATTCATTGCCTTGCTCTACTCCCTCCACTAGGATGCATCTGGAAATGAGATGTTATCAGCTCAGTATGTCTTTCCTGGGGAAATGTGTGAAATAAATACATAAATAAATTCCCTAGCAAGTCTCCAGCTTCTGCCTTTTCCCTGGATGAGACCAGCAGTCTGGTGACAGAGGTCACCAAAAGTACTGAGCATCTTTCTAGAGGGAAAATGTCTTGCACACAGTGAGAGAGAATATTTGAGACAGACCATGGTGAGTGGTGGGGGAAGAGATCCGTCAGGACATTGAAACAATTTAAGTAACATTTGGATGATATCCAACATAAACAGCACCAGATAATGGATAGTCTGGGGGGGAAGAGGCAATTGTGACAGGATGATGGAAACTACATTGCTGTTCTGTTGGTGACCTTCATTGAACTTATTCTTTTCAGTCATTTCTAACATGGAACACTTTCATTGTATAAGAATATTGTATGCACTGAGGCACTATTGATTGTGAGGTGGTCATATTCAACAGGTGGTAGTGCTATAGTGTCGTAGTGGCTATCTACGGTGCAGCTGCTGGCATCTGGCTGCCAATGTCCTAGAGCTGCATTTCCATTTTTTGTTCCTAATAATGTCTGTGTTATCCTCTGTTATGATTCTCAGCTGCATTCCAACAGTCTGTGTTTCCACAGTCCAGTTGAATATCATCTTGTGTGCCATGTCACCACTTTTAGTTGTTTAGGAATGTTGCATGGGGCAAAACTTGACCTCTAGGATTTTTTTGTGCCCTCTTATATTCCCATATTCTAAGCACAACTGCATGTTTCTGCAATCCATCATCTTTTACTGTATGACCTAATATACACCCCATCCACAGGCCAGATTCTCAACCCTATGGAAGTCCCACCAACCACATAAGTCACCATCAGTCCATGCAGTGTTGACTGACAGTGCAGGATCTAACTGAATGTTGTGTGCCCATTTTTGTTTTGTTCTCTTCAGGTGGTCTTCCAATAACCTCCCCATTGTAACTATTAATGGGCTGTGGCCACAGTCACCCACAAAACTTGTGGAGGTCATAGCCATCTTTCATGTCCCAGACCACCTGTATAACATTGGCAGTAGAAACTGACACCACCCATACCTGCTTGGTAGGTCTGATATGTGTCATGATAATCTTCTCCTAGCTTTCCACAGGTGGCCCAGCTAGGGGAACAAAACTGACTTTGAGTGGAAAATCTTTCTTATTGTGTAAGTGTTGGAGTATTGAAAAATAATCATTTGGAATGTTTTGTTGATCTTTCTCTTTTGTGTTGTTACTGATTCTCAATCAGTAGAGGCAGGAAGAGCAGCAGCTGGTGGCCCAACTGGATCTGCATGGGGTGGGGATGGTTCTGCAGCACCCACAATGCATAAGAAAGCTGATAAGCCTTGTGTACAGCCATCAAGCCCTGGTATGAGGTTCATGTTCTTTATTAATAATTACTTGGTTCCATTTTTTCCAATGGAAAAAAAACATATATTAAATACTGTAATACCTGAGTAGGTATTATGGCATTTATGCGGTTTACTTTCCATAGAAAAGTGCTCTATGCACAACACAGCTCAGGCTTCACACAGTTCATTTTCTGTCAAATAAGGTATTTTTCACAAAACAAAACAACCACTTATTACTTTAGCTCCTAAATATTACCTTTTTCTGTTACTTAGCACACTGCCAGAGTAAAAACTTTCACCATGGTCCCTAACTGATCTCCCTTTCAATCCTCACCATTCCTCTGCAGGTCAAAGGATGACACTACTTCACAACAGAAGTAGCAATCTCATGAAATCACCCCGACAATCTGAACAGTTTTTTCAAGTTAATCTTTCTTGTCTTAAATGTTTAAATAGTTGAATTTACCTGTTGAACCTGCAGTTTACTCTCTCATTAACAAAATAAATCATTTCTTTAGCACAAGGTAAGACTCCATGTTCTTGTTTTCATTACAAATCTCAAAAAGAAAAAAAAAACAGGAACCTTAAATTATATACAACAAAATATGGGGTGCAGTGTGTTTCACTTGAATTTAACACACACCTTCATTGTTGGTTGGCTACCATAAACCCCTCGGGCTTCATCCTCAGGGTTTATGTGCCATCCAACAACTCGGGTGTATGTTAAAATCTCATAACACACTGCACCCCATCCTTTATCCTCTATATAATAAAAATGTCATTTCAGCTGTGAAAGGGACTGTAGGACCATTCTTGTAGGACTGTGCAACATGTAATAATAATGGATAAAATATGTGCTGATTGTGGATATTGTTTTCTCCATTATTTGAAAAAAGAAGAGGTGATGAAATGGGTGCATTACCCGCATCCACAATGGGTCAAGCTCAGTTTGTGAACTACGGTGTGAAGCACTGTATAGAATAGTTCACTTTCTGCCATAGCTGTATGGCATAATCCTTAATCTTCACCTGTATTTCCAGTGTTATTATTAAATCAGATATTGGGCTAGATTTTCAGAGAGAAGCTAGATCTGCACACGATGCACTGATTCCTAGCTGTGGCAAACTCTGGGTGCACCAGGGACCCTGTGCTTGATTTTAGTACAGTGGGGGCCCCATACCACAATCCCTAGAGCTGATGAATTTGGAGTGTTGCAGCAAAGATTTGGCACGCTGGAGAGGTTTGACAGATAGTCCCATCAAGCCCCCACCCAGTGCAACTTCAGCCCGGACCTGATGTTTGGGGGAGCCTGAACAAAAAGAGACAAAGAGACAAATAAATGAGAAGAAAAAAAGTAGTATAATACTTACCTTCATGTTAGCGAGGTCCATTCCTTGATTGTTGATTGACAGCACCTATGTGTACCAGGAACCCAATACCAGGTCTTATAGGAGTGAGGAGATATTGATGTTTAAAAAGCAGTGGGAATACAGTCCAGAAGATGATGAGTCCATGAGTATTTTGGATTTGCATTTTTCATGTCTTGAAATAGTTTCATTTTTTTCTTTCAGAGTATAACTACGTTTGGAATAATTCAGTGTGCTATGCTCTCTAATCTGTTATGTTAATAATTCATGATGACTCTTTGTTTTATTGTTTATTAGTAATTCGGAAACACCTTTGAGTCAAAAGACTCATTTACAAAGGATCCACGTCACAGAGAATAAGGTACAGGCATACATAATTAACAGTAGATCAGTGTATAGATTTCAGTTACTTACAATGAGAAGTAGGCAATTGTTCAGTGAGAATTAACACATAAAAGTACTAGGGATATCTTAGTTAAGGTTCTACATAATGGAAAAAACAGATAGGAGACAAATATTAACAGTACCAGCTTGGGCTGAGGAGCAGGCGGGGAGTAAGGTAGTTTCAGGCAAAGGGCCATCGTCAGAGGTAATTATCAGCTCAAGAGCAGTCACAGGTACTTGAGGTCAGAAGGAGTTCCCTAAGGTGGGTTTTGAATGGCCCAAGTCTAGGTTCATTTGCTATTGAGGCGAGGAGGCTGTTAATCCACTGAGGGGCCCTATAGTTGAAGGACCTTTGGAATAGGGAGGTTCGACAGCCGGACACTGAGAGGAGGGTTTGTCAGAGCTATGGGTGTGCTGCACCTTGAGTTCTGGGTTGACTAGAGGGGCTAGCCAAGGGGGGGGGAGAGGTCAAGGGCAATTTTTTTAGCCATGAGGCAGGTGTGGAACTTGATTCTGTTGTCAAGGTTGAGCCAGCCAGTATCATTATAAAGTGAGTAGGTGTGAGTGAGACAGTCACATTCCAAGATAAGGCGGAAAGCTTTATTTAGGGAGAGATGAAGACTATCTAGGGCTGTGGTCTTTGCTGCTCCATAGATCAGTAAGCCATACTCCAGCAGTGAGAGAACTGAGGAGGAGACATCAAGCCTGAGGGCGTCTGGGGTGAGGCAGTGTTTGAGGCGGTATAACAGTCCCAATCTGACATTTTGGGACTTGGATAGGTGGTGAATATGAAGGTGGAAGTTAAGTGCAGGGTCCAAGGTGATGCCCAGGTATTTGAAGGAGCCCACCTGCTTCAGATGGGTCTAGTTTGAAGTTAGAACTGGTGGGCGAAGCTCCTTTCTTGCATTCTGCAGGTGGGAGAACAGCATAAATTTGTTTTTTGAATAGCTGAGAGTAAGGCGCTGAGCGGCGAACCAGTTCTCAGCACAGCTAAGGGAGGTCTGGAGGGAGTGGTGGAGTTGAAAGGGGTAGGGGTTGGAGGAGAAGAGGACAGCACCATCCGCATATAGTAATAGATTACTGGGGCAGGGAAGGACATGGGGAGGGAGTTGAGGAATAGACTGAAAAGTAACAGCCCAAGAATGGACCCCTGAGGGACGCCAGAGAGGACAGGCAGACTATTGGATAAGGTGTTCCCTATTTTGGCCTGCTGGGACTGGTTCTTAAGGTAGTCCATAAACCAGCCCATCACATCACAGAAGAAACCCAGGTTGGACAAGGTTGCAAGTAGTAGGGAGTGGTTGATGGTGTCAAATGCCTTTGTGAGGTCTATGTAGACTGCACCAGCAATATGACCCTTGTCCAACGTGGAGTGTATGTGGGTGGTAAACTCAAGAAGGGCAGTGGTGGTACTGTGCCTTTTGCGGAAGCCATGTTGTTGTTTATAGAGTAGGTTGTATTTGGTGGGGTGATCAGTGAGTTGGTCTGACACAATCCGTTCTAAGGCCTTGGATAGGGGCGGGAGTATGGAGATGGGACGGTAATTATTGGTATTGGATCAATCTCCACTTTTAGGGATCGGGGTAATGGTGGTGAATTTCCATTTGGAGGGGAATATACCTAAGCACAGAGAGTGGTTTAAAATGTGAGTTAGTGGGTATATGACCTCCCAAAGGGTGAGTCAAAGGAGCTTCACATCCAGGGAGTTGCTGCTGAAGGAGGAATGGCTCAGTGCTTTAGAGAGATATGGCTCTGCAGATTTGGGAGTAATTTAGGCGTAGGTAAAAGGGGGCTTCTGGGGAGGGGAGGGCGAGGAAGAAAGTGGATTAAAAAGTTAGGGGAGAACATGGTTGAGGTTTGAGAAGGTGTTATTGAAGGCATCAGCAATTTGGGTGGGGTCAGAGGTCAAAGACCTGTTGACCAAGACCTGGTCAGGGAAAGGATTAGGGTCTCTTCCACAGATTTCCTTAATGTTGTTCCAGAACATACAACCTGAGCCCCAGGAGGTAGTTAAGGAGGATTTATAATAATCTGCTTTTGCTTTTCGCATGGCCCAGGTACACTTGTTCCAAGCCTCTCTGTACTTTTGCCTATTGAGCAAGAGGCCGGACTCAATGGAGAGTTGCCACAGTGAGTCCCTCGCCCGCATCAAGGCCAGGAGGCAATCAGAGATCCAAGGCACAGTATTGCCTCTGACCATTCTATTGGTGAGAGGGGCATATTTGTCACATATATTGTTGAAAGCCAAGATGAAGAGGTCAAATGCTCTATCAGGATCGAGGGCGTTTGTAACGAAAGACCAGTCCATCCCACTGAGGTGAGCTTTAAGAAGTGTCAGCTTACCAGTGCCTAGTTTGCATTGCGTTATTAATTTAGGGGGAGATCTAGGAGCTTTGCAAGTCCAGGAACACAGAGTGGGGGAGTTGTAACTAAGTACATTTGGGAGGATGGTGACATTAGTTATTTTGTGTGGACAGTTGGTGAAAATGAGGTCTAGCAGAGAAGAAGACCCAGTGCGCAGATCCCAACAGGTGGGGGACGAGACCAGTTGGGATAGGTCTTGGGCTGTAGCAGCGTCCATGAATGGTGAGTTGTCACCACCTAGCCAATTGATTTTGAAGTCCCTGAGTATAATCTTTTCTGTATGCAATGGGAGGGTGTCCAGATAGGACAGTAATGAAAGGAAGGACACCTTTTGGTCCCTGGGGGGAATGTAAACAACAGTGATCAGGAGCGGGGTTTGGGAGTGTCCCAAGGTAAGTTTAAGTGTGAGTGCTTGTGGTCCTGGACCCAGTATAGGGTTGGGGAGCAGCTGCTCGTGAAGTGAAGCCTTGCAGTAAATGGTGCATCCACCCCCACGTTTACCCTTTCCGATTGGCATGGTAGAGGTTGTAGTTGGAGAGGATAATGGAAGAGTCGGGGATCCTAGGATTAAGTCAGGTTTCACTGATAGCTATAACATCAGGCTGATGCTGAAGAACCCAGCCCTGGAAGGAGTCCCACTTTTTTAAGAGACTGCAGACATTAAGGGAGGCAATGCAAAGCCCACGGAGAGGGGGTTGGGTAGATGGTTGGGCTGCTAGAGGTCCAGGATTAGGGTGGACGTTCTCTGACATAAGAAGGAGGAGAAGAAAGAACCTGAGTATAGCACACCAGGACTTTTTTCTACTGTAGTGAGCAAGCCCATCTGATCGCACCAGGGTAGAGAAGGTAGGAATGGGGAGGTGGAGTAAAAGGGGGGTAGCAAGTAGGAGGGCTTGAGATGAAGGAAGGGGGAACTGCACCAGTGGTAAGGGATGGTATGGCAGACAAATGGGGCAATGCAAAGCTAGCGTGATGTGCCGAGGGTGATGCTCATAGGTGGTTATAGCAGCGAAGAAGGCAACAAGCTCTGGCACATCTGCAGAGGCTGGGAGGGAGAGAGGGGTCTCCCGGGCATTAGAAAGAAGCCAGGCATCCAGGTTTTTGACAGGCCCACAGATGGGAAGTGAATTTGTGAGGTGTAATGGTTGGGGAGGAGTTAGGGTAGTGGGGAATAGAGAGCATAGCTGTAGAGTTAAAAGAATCATTCTGGTGAGTAAGAGTAATCCTAAGAAGTAGGATTAAGCCAGAAGGCAATATAGCAGCCACTAGTGGTGAAAGTGTATAGGCTACAAATGGAGATGTGGGCTGATTGGTTCTCAGCTCACAACCTCTCCCTATATAAGTCTGAGCCAAGCAAGGATGGTGGTGGGAAGCTGACACTATGCATTGGCGGGGCCAGAAAATTCAAGCTGTAAAGAGCTGGAACAGAGGGGCTCCTCATGGCAAGCCGCACACATACCTTTCTGAAATTAGGGGTGTGGGGGAGGGTGTCTTCCTGCCCAAGTTCTCTCGACCTCAGGGACCCTTGGATCCATTCTGCTGTGGAGGAAAACACAGGGAGGTAAGCAACTTATATTATGGGACTGGAAAGCAGGGGTGGGGAGGGGGTGTGGGCAAGGACAGAAATGATCAGCAGAGACCAGATACTCAATTTGGATTAAAATTGCAGCTTTCTACCAGCCTCAGAAACTTTTTACTCAAACTAATTAGGGGACTGGAATAGGATTAAATTTCTGTTTTATTGCAGCCTCTAAAACCCTTTTTTTTTTTTTTCTATTTTATTTTACTCTGGCAAATTAGGGGATTGAGAGACTAAACAGGGCTAAACAATCAATTGTGAATGTGGGGACAGGAGTTCAAAGCACAGTAGAATACAGCAGAGCATTAGTACCATACATTAAGTTAAAGGTCCTAAAAACAGTTGTAAACTTAAAGCACATCTGAAAGAGATGCATATAATGTGCCTAGGGCATAGAAATGCTTGACTGAAAAACAATCTCCAAGCCTATGCTGACAGAAATTAATTAAGGCAACAATGCAAGCAGCAGAAAAGGCACCAAAAGTCCAGGAAAATTCAAGCTGTGGAGAGCTGGAACAGAGGGGCTCCTCGTGGCAAGCCACGCACATACCTTTCCAAAATTCAGGGGGGGGGAGGCATCTTGCTGCCCATGCCCTCTCGACCTCAAGGACCCTTGGATCCATTCTGCTTTCCACAATTCGGGGGGATGGGGGAGGGCCTCTTGCTGCCCATGCCCTCTCAACCTCAGGGACCCTCAGATCCATTCTGCTTTCTGAAATTCGGAGGGGTGGGGCATGGTGTCCTGCTGCCCATACCCTCTCGACCTCAGGGACCCTCAGATCCGTGACTCTTCTTAATGCAAGATGATGACCCACAGCAAGCTGAGCAAGATCAGAAGGAACAGCCTGGAGATGGAAGCACTGTAGCACATGACAGGACAAACGTGGTCTGATCACATATCACATGGGTTCCTATTCTGTATGACATGTAAAGTATTGTCTTATTGTTTTCAATCTTGTACTTCTGCACCTCTGAGTACTGGTCCTGTGGCACCACACAACCCCATCACCAACTTTCTCTTTGATCGATAAATTATTTACCACTTACTCAGGACCACATATGGGGTTGGCTGCCCCTGACATGTTGGTCACATGGGGTTCTGCATGAGGTGCCAGATCAAATCCAGTCTTTTTTACCTCCAGTCATCTCCCCTGGGTGCAGTCATGCAATGACAAACACGCACACATATGCCCGATGGTACTCATGCATGAATTGCATTCAGCGGGAGGAGGTTCCCTGCAGTGTGCCTTGCTTGTGATACCACCTGATTTCTATGATATTATTTTGTGTCTCCAATTTTGAATTTGCAATTAAAGTATAGCTTTACTGGCAGCAAGACAGTGTGCCCTGCTTTTCTGTGTCTGCATTCTGTTGCTGTAATAGCTGCACCTGACAGCACAGCCAGTGATGTTTGGCAATCAAGCAGAATGAGTGCCCCCCCATCATGATGGGGGAAAGCTGCCTTTTGGATGCCTGATCCTCCTAACCCAGGATAGCCCCTAGTGACCCAAGCTTATTCCCTAATCCGGGTTGCTGGTATCATTAGTGGTAGTTCAATGATTCTACCAATGGTCTAGTTTCATGTTAATATTTTAGCCCACAATTAGAGATGCTCAAAGTCATGAATACTTTGTATACTGTCGCAGCATTTACACGATTATGGTGTGGAGTCAATAAAGCACCAGATTATGGTGACATACATATTCAGCGAACTGTCTGTGCCTCTCTCCCCCAGGTCTTCCCCCCCCCCGAGTTGGTATATTTAGTAAGGGGAGGCACAGCCCCCTGCAAACAGAGAGGTTGGCGGATATGTCTGTCACCATAATCTGCCACTGTGTTCACTCCACACTATAATCGTGTCACTGTGATGCCATGGAACCCCTTCCAGAACTATGTGAATTGACACTTTGGGTAGGTTTTTTGTCGGGTGAAGTGACATTTCATACAAGAAGAACTATGTGAAATGTTGCTTTTGGTGTGTCAGACCTTATTTTTAAACACATCCCACTCCACCCATTCACTTCATTTACTAGTACCCTCTGCCCTCCCCCCACCCAGATTCTTCAGAAGCAATGTATCCACACTGAGCAACATTGTACACTTAAAAATATACTCCACCCACTCCCAGAGAACAACACTGCCACAGGGCACAAAATCAACTTATTGCTGTGGATCACAAAAAGCTGTAACCCTTCCTCAGACCCATAGGCCAAAACTAACTCATTCCACTTCCTCTCACTAGAAATAACCCCGATCATTAAAAACATTCTGGCCTTCCAACCCCACACTGGCAACACCAACCTGTTCTCCCGAGCACACACAAAAAATGTCTTTTCTACAATAAAAAAAGAAAACTGTCCTGCAAATCAGAGATAAGCTGTCTGTTTTTTGGTGAGAATTGGAATAAATAATGAATTATGTCTTTGCCTATAGTAAAACCAAATTGGTTATGGCCCTGAATGTGGGCCATAGAAGTTTTTCTATTTTTAAAATCCCCTTCTCCTACTCACAAAATCAAGTTTCTCCCACCTTCCCCACCCTGTCCCACCAAACCATGAATGAATTCCCCCACCATTCTTCACCGCCTTGTGAATAAACCCCACTCTTCCAAAACACCAAACCCAAATAGTAGCAGTAGACAAGTAATAGACAGGTGCATAAAATAATTGACGTTGAACATAAATACTGTTACGTGAATGATACAACAACACAACCAAGGTAATATTTAAAATGATTTGTTAACAAATATATTTTATATATAAAACTATTTTTTCAAAAGTTGATTAATGTTTCTTAATATATTTTTCTCAGAAAATCCCCTTGAAAAAGCCTGAAAGGTACAGGTGAAATGTTTGAGTCTGACTTGAGAATGTACTTAGAAGACAAATACATTACTGAAAATTGATCTTCTGTGTGTCATCAGATTCTTTCCAGGAGAACTTTCCTTAACTCACAACTGTTTTTCTGAGTCTTTGCAAGCTTCCAATGAGGCAAGAAGAAAAACAACCATTTCCCACGGACACTCTTTTGCCTTATGCTAATATATAGTACCTGTAAAAAAAAAAAACACTCTCCAAAAGTATGAGTATCCTCCCTCTTCTGTGCTGTCATCCAAATGAATATTGACTGCTGTACGTCCTAGTAGAAATACCTTATTGGCTTGTAACCAGCCAGTCTGGTATTACTACTTAAATATGTGTCACTCATCACTGATTTAGGTATCTTCTACTCCACAAAGGGGTGGGGGGGATCCTTCCTTGCCTGGCAACTTATGGCTAGTCTGTCTCATTTCCTCTCTTGCTAAACTGCAAGAGAGGCTTGTATACAACAGACTCTGATTTCCTCTTTTCTTCATTTTTCTTCTCCCTATTCCTGTCTGGCTTCCAGAAGCATCACTTCACAGTCTCCTCCCTGTTGTGTGTAAGTGATTCAAACTTCTCAGCGATGGCTCAGGAGCACAACACAGATGCTATCTTAATTGATCTGGCCAAAGCCTTCAACATGGTGTCCCATTTTCTCCTCCTAGATAAGCTGAGTTCTGCTGGTCTCTCTGCTCCTGCTGTTGACTGGTTTGGTTTTTACCTCACAGGCTGTCAACAGTCGGCACAGGTTGGTAGCACCCTTCTACCTCCGCTTACCTCCCTGGTGGGGGTTCCACAAGGCTCTATCCTGGGTCCCATTCTCTTCTCCATTTTCCTTTGTGACCTCCCCTCAGACTATACCAATTTGCATATTAAGTATGTAAGCAGATGACGCAGTCATCTACACCTCCAGTCCCTCCACTAGAGCCATGGAATGCCTGTTCTAGCAAGAGTTTCACAACATCCTGAACTGGTTCCAGTATAAACAACTCTGGGTCAACACCAGAAAGACAGTGTCCATGATCTTTGGCACCAGCAGGAACTGGCCAGACTACCAGCTCTGCTCATCTTCTTCTCCTGGGATGGTATCCCTCTTGAAGCGTTTCAATCCTTCAAGTACCTGATTGTGTGGCTGAATAGGAAGCTTGACTTTTCTACCACATCAATGCCATTTATGCCTTGCTCCACCCTAAACATGGTACCTTGTACTACAATAAAGATTGTTACTAAAATGGTTCTCCCAGTCTTCGGCTAAGGGATGTGGTCTATGCCTCCACCCTGTCCACCTCCTTGGCCAGACTGGATACCCTCTGTAACTCCTTCTGCACCTTTGCTACCAACTTGCTGTGTCATACTCATCATTGTTCACTGTACTCATGCTTATCCATTCTCCTTTTACCCTCTTGTCACTAGCTTCATTGTACCGCCTTCATATCCAAATACTTGCTTGGGTACCTTTCATTTTACCTTTCATCTCTCCTCTCCATCATCCCCACTGCCTGCTGTTCTCTCTGTTCGAGAGACCCACACACCATTGTCATCACTCATTCTCACTCATCAGCTGGGCAATCAGCCTTTTCCTATCATCTCCCCCTTCTGTGGAACCAGTTCCCTCATCCCTCTGCTTCACTGCTTACCCTGGCCCCCTCAGGTTTCAGCTGAAAATCTCCCTCCTTCCTGTTGTTCCTGTTTTCCCTCTCCCTGATGGTTTCCCATGGAATTTGCTTTCCTACCCTAAAATAGGTGGAGCAGAAATACCCAGTTGTTGCTTTCTACCTGCTTGCTTATTTTGCACTTACTCCTATATTAATGTTGTTCTCTGATTGCACTTTATTGCAACTTTAAACTGTGTCTGTGCCATGTATTTTGTATTCTCTATTTCCCTTCCCCTGGGTCACACCTGGAAATGAGTCTTGAGTCAGTGTGCCTTTTCTTGTTAGCAATTTTCAAATAAGTGAAAGGTTGCTTTCTGTGCTGATTCACCATGACCCAAGCCCATGGGACCATCACAAAGCTGGTTTGTCCTTCAACTAAGGTGAGATGCAAATAGGACACATTAACAGATCTGGGGGGGGGACACTTGTCTATGTCTAATGTTGTAAGCTTTTGCATGTGTGAGAGGCCAGGCCATTTGGCACCATTCACTCCTCCTAAAGCAGAACCAGCTTAAATTGTTTCATTCCTAAATCTGTAATTTAAAGTATTGTGGGATGTATATACCAATCACCATGAACATTTAGACTGATTCTGCTTTAAGCAGGAATCCATGGTGCCACATGGCCTCAAACAAAATCTGCAAAGGCTGAGAACAGAAGACAAGGTTTGTCCTTCTGAGGACTCATCATTGTACATCATCTGTATTTCAACCCAGGGGAAAATGAACCAGCACTTATATGGTCTTACAGGTTTAGGTCATGATGGGCCCAATGTAAGAAAGCATGCTAAAGTGACAAAGAACCTCAGCACAGAAGCACTGTGGCAATGGTTACCCAAAAAAGGCATTGACATCAAGCCAGGTTTCAAGGAAATACAAATTAGCATATAGTCCTATAATGTAAAGCATCATGGGATGAATACGCAAATTACTATGAACATCGAGACTGGTTCTGCTGTAAAGCAGGAGTCCCAGTCTATATGTTCATGGTGATTTGAAAATGCATCCCATAATGCTTTGCATTATAAGCAGAATGAACCTGGCTCAATGCCAATGCCCTTATTTGTAACTCCTGCCTCAGTGTTTCTATGCTGAGGTGCTTTGTCTTTTTAGCATACTTTACATGTTGTCATAGTGATTGGTATATACTTCCCACGATAGTTTGCATTATTGACGTATGTGGAATTTTGTATTTATTTGAAACCTGACTTTATTGCCAATGCCCTTTCTGGGTAACCCTTGCCGCAGTACTTCAGTGCTGGGGTTCTTTGCCATTTAGATTGCTTCCCACCATAAACTGCTTTGGTAAGGATTCTATTGGCTTACTTTTGTAGAACTACTGTATACTGTTGTTATACCTCACCCTGCCCATACTTCTCCCATAAACATCTCAATGTTTTCTTCTGATGACAAAACAATAGAAGTGTCCTTGCCAGACCCAGACTCAGTATCACCTTCCTCACATGATGACTGAGCAGCAGGACTGGGCTGTCTCTTCTAGTGAGCAGCAGCACTGGGCTGTCTTTTCTGCCCTGCTTATGTCTGAGGGCCAGGGTGTGAATGTTACAGTGCCTCATTGTGGACTAGCAAGTGTCCACACAAGTGTCCACACACAAGCACAGGTGTCAGTGGTGGCAGCTGTTGATGTGTTGTTCATATGAGATGAAAAGGGGGGGGGAGGGACTGCATTTATATATCTGAATGGATCTCTTCTATAATGGATATGGGAATGGGAACTGGAAGTCCTTAAAGTAGGCAAAGAGGGAGGCCAGTATGATTTTGGTTTGCTCAGGGTGGCTTCATCACCAATTCAAGGGATGACAGCTGGTTTAGTTGCATGCAGTTAGGATGGGACCAATGGACATATGGGACTAATGAATTATGGTTTGTTTAGCCATACTATCACATGCTCCGCCCTAGTCCTACCAACCCACTACCACAACTTTCAGTCCCAATCCCTTCAGCAGCACTATCCCAGAGTCCTTTTCCACTACCATCATGTAAGAACTGGTGCTTGGTGTAACCGGCACTCTGTAACATTTTTATGCTCCATTGCTCCCTCCCATGTATCCCCTTTCTCCTACAGTTTGTTTCCTCATGTTTTCTACACACTTCAGTTATGCTGGCATGGCAGATGATGGTGTTAAGTCATGATGCAGTCACCACCAGATGCTAACTATGATGGCTCACAATAATTGCTTTGACAATATTTATTCTAAAAGAAAACTTATTTTATGTTACACTTTGACAATATTTATATGCCCAAGTGATGTACACACTGGCACACATGCCAGATGCCACAGTGATGAATAAAAAGAAGCAAGAAGTAAGTATTAGGGAGATTAACACCACACTTTCACCGAAATGCCCACACATGCCCACTGATATACACTCTTCCACCAAATGTGAGACCAATTGTCTCACTGCAGCAAACTACTTCATTTAGTTTTCACTCAGTCATGGCAAAAAAAATGAAATTAAAAAAATGATTTCTTGTGCTCTCCAATACCAACAGTCACTAAAAAAAGTCTTTGTCAAATACTGTAAATCCTTCAAAAATCCTCCCTGCAGCTGGCCTGGTAGCACAACAGTAGTGCTACTAATTTCTACACTGAACACCAGTGTTCACGAATGACCAGGGTCCATTGGGGTCTAGCTAGGGAGGAAGGATTGAGCTTCCCAAGGACTATTCCTCTTCCTCATGGAGGGGGCACACTGTTCCCTCTGCATGACTGCTGACTGGTGGAGGCCAGTCAGGACCATGGCCAGGAATACCAGAGGGGCAGGGTTGCCACTGGACTTCTGCAATGCATGCTTCACACCACATGCATGCAGGAGTGCATTATTGTAGCTGGCACCCTAGGGAACAGAATGAGGAGGGAAGAAATGCTGCCCATCTCAGCCAGCACCACCTACAGGCTCTCATATGACTGACATGGCTATTGACCCACCACACTGTGGTCTTTGCTATGTGGCGGATAACCAGTAAGTCCATGAGAAGGTTGGTGATGGGATTGGGGGGGGTTGCAACCAGAATGAGAAGCCACTTGGTAAAAAAAACTGCTTCTTTCCTATTCTGATGAATTAACTCTATCATGGACAGCATGGGCTGCAGCTGTCAGTGCAGACTCATACTGCACTCTCTTCCTCTATACAGCTGCATATTTTCTCACTAGCCTGACTGCCTGCCTGAAACTACACTAAAACTTATAAATTAGCTATTAACTAGAATAATAGTAATACACAATCCTCTGAAGATTTCTAATGTTTTCCTTGTCAAAACTCACTCTTTCATCAGTCAGGTCTATTTTCTGTGAGACAGAAGTGCAAATTGCACTATGGGCACAAGGTGATAATTTCCTGATCCTCAATGTTGCTGATTGACTGATGCAAGTCATTTGGCTTGAAAGCAAGTTAGACATGCTCTGTGGGTACGCCTTTTAAAACATGTTGTGTTATGATGTTGAGGTGCCAAAGTGCTGTAGGAAAATAGAACCCCATACGACTGAATTCACCAGTCTCAAAATTATAGGGTTTCAGCATGTTCACCAAATGCTTATTTGGCAGAAACTTATCCGTATTTAACTTTATCACTGATTGTTTGACTTTTGTTAGCCTATGCCCTACTTTGGCATGCTGTTTAACAGTGTTACACAAAATCCTGTTGGTATCGATATTTATGGAATTTCAAAAGACAGAAGCATTCCCAAGCCCCCATCATTAGAAGTTTAAATAGTAACTGTATCTGCACTGATTCCCAGTACTCTGGTACCATACCTATTCAAATGCACCCCATCTGCTGTATTCATCTTTGCCACTGAAATTGCCTTGATGTCATTAAAACTGATGACAAAGAGGAGAGTATTTACACAGCTTAAACACACACACACACACACACACACATATATATATATATATATATATATATATATTATAATGGCACGGTAGCTCCACTATACTTAGGGTTGAGTACACCATTTAAAGTTAAATCTGAAATTTGGCAGCTTAATACCTTTGCCACCATATAATGGATTTGCCTGAAAATTGGCATGCACAGTCTGGTATCACAGGTCTCTGGATCTGCCAAGTTTTGTTATGGTCGGATGTACAGTTGCAGAGCTACAGAGCACCAGAAAAAGCACAAATGACACATTTTTGCAAATTATTTGCCTGTGCCTGCAGTCCGCATAGTTTGTGCGACCAGTCTGAAACCTTCAGGGAACATGCATCTGGGGTCCCCGAAGTGCCTTTCAAAGATTTCCATTACTATTTGCGTTAGCGTTTCCATTTATGTCACTGTGTGTGTTACCCTTTACGTTTGCCTTTGTGCTTATGTTTGCGTTTCCTTTTCCGTTTTTGTTTGCGTTTACTTTTGCATCACCATGTGCATTACCATTTGCGTTTGCATACGTGCTTGCATTTGTGTTTCTGTTTGCATTACTGTTTCCTTTGGCATCATTGTTGGTGTTATTGCAACTGTTTGCTTTTCCACTTGTGTTACCGTTACCGTTTGCATGTTGGTTACCATTTGCATTTCTGTTGGCCTTAGCGTTTGCTTTTTCGGTAGCATTTCCATTGTCGAGTGCATTAATGTTTCCTTCTGCGTAGCCGCTGCCATTACCGTTTGCACTTCTAATGGTTGTTGTTCACTTTTTAAACTACTGTATATAGGGAATAACACTAGAGGAGATAAACTATTAGACCTTGTGCTAAGCAATTTGGGACACCAAATAAAAAATTGTAGTACTTCATCACCACTTGGCTCAAGTGATCACTGTGTGATAAATTTTGATTTAAGCGGGGTTTTTTTCAAACACTTTTGACTTAACCATGGTTTGAAATTTTAATAAAGCTAAATTTAATGATATGAGAATGGAACTCTTAGATTGGGGATGGAAAAAGGTTTTTGAAAATAGATCGTTAGTGGAGAACTGGGATAGCTTGGAGAAAAAAAATTATGGACTTAATTGATAGGTATGTCCCATTAAGAAAGAAGTACAATGCTTTAGGTAAAATTCCTTTGTGGTTATCTCCCAAAATTAGAAAATTGATCAAAAAGAAAAAAAGAGCTTATTTAAAAGCCAGAAAAAGTGAGTGTGCAACAAATTGGGCCTTGTATAAAAAATTATTAAAAGAAACTAAAAGTGCCGTAAAACAGGCAACTCGAAAACATGAGCTAAACCTTGTTACAAAAGTGAAAGATAATCATAAATCTTTTTACACATATATCAATAACAAAAAGGAAAGTCAAACAACAGTGGGGCCCATTAAGGATCAGGATGGTAAATTAGTTGAGGATTGCCAAGCTATGGCAGGGCTTTTTAATACTTATTTCTCATCAGTATTTAATAAGTCAAAAAATAAGAGATCATCTGACTAAAATAGATTATAAAATTGTTTTAAATAAAAATGATATTGAGGATAGACTAAAGCACCTGGACCCGAATAAATCTCAAGGACCAGATGGAATTCATCCTAGGGTCCTTAGGGAATTGGCAACAGAATTGGCAGAACCTATAACAGCACTGTTTCAGAAATCTTTGGATAACATGGAGGTGATTGAGGTTTGGCGAAAGGCAAATGTGATCCCTATTTATAAAAAGGGATCTAGACAGGAGGTGGGCAACTATAGGCCTGTTAGCTTGACTGCTGTCCTGGTGAAAATGTTGGAATCTATTGTAAAGGATCAAATAGTGGAGTTTCAGAATACAGTAGGGGATTGTGATGAAGCTCAGCATGGTTTTAAAAAGGGGTTATCATGTCAAACTAATCTCTCCGAGTTTTATGAGCATGTGAGCAGGGCATTGGACGAGGGTGTCTCTGTAGATGTGGTGTTCTTGGATTTTTTGAAGGCATTTGACAAGGTCCCACATGGTGAATTGATTGATGCTCTGATTGAACATAAAATACCGGGGTATATTACAACCTGGGTTAAGGCATGGCTGAGTGAGAGAAAGCAGAGGGTTTGTTTAAAAGGAGTTTACTCAGATTGGTTGGGAGTGGAGAGTGGAGTCCCCAGGGATCTGTTCTGGGGCCCTGTTTGTTTAATATCTATATACACTCATTATCTGGAGGAGAGGATGTCTGGGAAACCAAATTTGCAGATGACACTAGAATTGTCATTAATATCACAAATGGTGAGGATGTGGCAAAGTTGCAAAAAGCCTTATTCAAAATGGAAAGCTGGGCAAGGTATAAGAAGTTATCCTTTAACACCAACAAATGTGTAGTAATGCACTTTGGGAAAAAAATTAATCAAGCTGACTACTTATTAAATGGACATAAATTGGGCAAAGTAGTGGAGGAAAGAGATTTGGGTGTTAAAGTGACAAGTGATTTCAAGCTCCACCAGCATTGCAGTCAGGTTATAAAATCTGCTAGTGGTACTCTTATAAATATCAAGAAACTTATAAAGAGTAGGAAGAGGGAAATGATTGTGCCTCTCTTCGGTGCACTGGTGAGGCCGCAGTTGGAGTATTGTGCTCAGTTCTGGTCACCTGGTTACAGGTTGGATGTAGGAAGATTGGAGAGAGTTCAGAGGAGGGCTACCAGGTTAGTAGTGGATGCTAGGGACCAGGACTATAAGGATAGATTGGAGGACTTGGGGATGTTCACATTGGAGTATAGGCGTCTGAGAGGGGACATGTGTATGGTGTATAATGCACTTAAAAATACAAATCTAAGGGTTAAATTAGGACTTACATTGAGGGAACAGCGATATGACACTAGGTCATATTCATGGCAACTTAAGGGGCAAAATTTTAAGACCACGAAAAGAAGGCACTGGTTTAGTGTTAGAGTCATTCCAGTGTGGAATAACCTACCTGAGGAGGTAGTCACTAGTAAGACTACAGTTGAGTTTAAGAGGAAACTAGATAAGTATTGCATAGCAAATAAAATAGGGGGGTATCAAAATTAGAATTAACAGTGAGCACAATGGACGAAAGTCTTCTTTGCTCTGAAATTACCTATGATACCTATGATACCTAATGGTGTTTCTGTTACCGTTTGCATTTTCGTTGCTGTTTTCATTACCATTTACGTTTCTGTTGCCGTTAGCATTTGCATTACCGTTTGCGTTACCATTTCTGTTTTCATTTACGTTTGCACTTGCGTTTCTCTTACCTTTTGCGTTATCATTTCTGTTTGCATCACCGTGTGCGTTAACGTTTGCGTTACCGTTAGCATTACTATTTTCTTTTACCTCACTGTTGCCATCACCATTTGCATTAATGTTACTGTTTGTGTTTTTGCATTTGCACAGTGCAGTGCAAAGCATTGTTTTTACTATTTTTCAGCACTGTCTTCTGCTACACATAGCACAGCCAGTGTGTGGTTGATTGATCTGAAACTTACCAAGTAGAAAGACCTTTGTTCAAAGAACATGCCAGATTTTGTTTGGTGAAAAAAGTGTTGTTCCTTTCCAGAGTTATTGCTATTTGAAGTTGAACCCCCTCATGGTTACAGATTTTTTGGCCACCAGGTCCACCATTTTAGCACATTTTTGGCTACAATTTCTGCCATTTTGTGGTGGAAGACTTCTTAAAGGTGCAGAAACAAAAATGTAATATCTCTGGAATGGTTTGGTCTTTTCACATAAAATTTGGAGGGTGTTGAGTGGATGTCCTGGGGATGTGAATAATGCTGTTTACATGTTGGAAAAATTATTTGCTGTGGAAATACTGCATGACACAGTTAACAATTTGGGCATAGCATTCTGCATGGTGCTCCTGGCTTGAAATTTATAGCGTAGGTAGCCCTAGTGGTACAGCGGTGCCTTGCAGTGGTTTGGTGTGTAAAACATTAACAGGTGTGGGATTATGCCACTCTGACAAATGAAAATGTGGTTCATTATGCTTCAATAACTTCTGAACCATGTGTCTGATTTGCCTGGCATTTGGAATGTACAAATATTTATAATCCATCTTTGACTGTTACAATTTCTGGGTCACTGGCACTTACAGTTGCTGAATTGTGCATGTTACATTGTTTGCTCATGGCTCTGTGTGACTGTTGAATGGCTGTACAGAGAATTCTGGACACACGGTGTGCTATGGTACATGTCTTCTTTTAACAATTTTTGGTTCTGTCAGATATATGGTTCTTGTGCAGCAAAGTGGCAAAAATGTTCTTTTTGACACTCCTGCACAGTTTTCCCAGCGTGATGCTGTGCAACTTTTGAACAGATTCAGATAACATTTGTTATACACGTTGTGGTATGGTACATCTTCATTTACCAAATTTCATTTAAGTCATCATATAGTTTTTGTGCAGTGAAGTGACAAAAATTCACATGCGGGTCCTGTGCTCCCACCACCACATTCCATTCACTATTTATAGTGCACATTCTGAAAAAGAAGGGAAATTCATGGCAAAAAATCCATTTAATGCATCAGTTAGGGTTGTTCCAGAGAGTCAAAAGTGAGGAAATTCGGTGTTAGGGTTGCCACCCCTTGCAACCCACACCCACCCTGCCCCCACCAGCAGGCATCAGGGTGTGCATTGTGGCTGTCAGTCCTAACTCTGACCCCATTCTCCTATACTGCACCACCTCATCTTATTTACACATGAAATGGGGTGAGAGGTAGGGCCAATGACCCCAACACACAGCCCAATGCCTGTTGGTGGGGGTGGGGTGGGCGTGGGATGCAGGGGTAACTCTAACATGAATTTCCTCACTTTGTTGTTGTGGAACAACCCTAACTGATGCATTCAATGGAGTTTTGTCATATGTGTGTGTGTGTGTGTGTATATATATATATATATATATATATATATATTCTTTGAAAAAACCCTGTTAATGCATCAGTTCAGGTTGTTTCCACAGTGACAAAAGTGTGGAAATTCAACAGTAGTTACTACCCCTACCACACTTTTAATCATCCACATACCAACAGATGTCGGGGTGTGCCATTGTGTCGTCAGCCCAAACTCTGACCCCATTTCATGCATAAGCAAGCTAACATGCTACAGTATAGGAGAATGGGGTAAGAGTTAGGACTGACAACCCCATGGCACACCCCGATGTCTGTTGTTTTGTGGAGGATGGGGGCATCGTGGTAGGGTAGTAGGGTGGTAACTCAGTCATTGAATTTCCACACTTTTGTTGCTGTGGAACAACCCTAACAGATGCAATAACAAAGATTTTTGCAAAGAATATATATATATATATATATATATATATATATATATATATATATATATATATATTATAGATGCACGGTAGTGCCACTATAGTTAGGGTTGAGTACCCCATTTAAGGTTAAAGTGTTAAATTTTGCATCCTAATAACTTTGCCACCATAGAATGAATTTGCCTGACATTTGGCAGGCATGGAACAGTACCATAGATCTCTGGATCTGCCAAGTTTCATAATGGTCAGATATACAGATGTGGAGTTATAAAGCAACATTCCGTAGCACATTTATGCTTTTTTGTGCATTCATTGCTCACACCTACAGGTCACATGGTTTGTGTGACCAGTCCAAACAGTTCAAGGAACATGTAGCCAGGGTCCCCTATGTGTCTTTCAAAGATTTCATGAAAAAATATTAAACGGTTCAAAAGTTATTCAAAAAAACAATTTTCCCATTATAGTCAATGGGAAAAGTTAACAAAAAGTTTGAGTGTCGCAATTGCAGTTTTTAGTGTCGCAAATGACCCCTGTAGTGTCATGAGTCAGCCATTTTTTTTCAGTTAGTGGTCACAGAAATGCTTGGCATTTAAATTTGGGACCCTCTAGGGACACAATTCTTTTTGTCTTCACCTAGTTGGACCCTGAGGATGCTAGCCATGTCTTTTTTGGGGTGGTTAAACAACCCAGAAATATGTTTTTGAAATTTTTGTAAACTGTAGGGTCACAAAGTAGTGTCACACTTGCGATGCTTGTATGACTTGTTTTGCGAAAGTGTCGGGATTTGCGACACTACTTTGTGACAGTATGGCCAAAATAACAGGACATCTTTGCCACCCTACTGCAAAAGAACGGTTTGGTCTTTGGGGCTGAAATTTGGAGGTAAGAAAGCCAACATCCCACAGATGTGCATTTTGGTGGTTTGGTGACAAAATATTACAGGGGTGCAAAGTTACAGTACTCCGAATTTGATGCTTTTTCCCATAGACTAACATTACGGCATCTGCTGTGCCTTTTGGGGCCCGTTTCTCGGAAACGCTTCGAGATACGGACATTTGATCAGCAAAATGCTTAGCCCCCACTATACAAAACTAGCCAGGAAAGTCATAATTTGTATGAAATTTTAAATAATTTTCTACGTCTTATGGTTCCTGAGATATAAGCAATTTAGTATCCAAAGTGCTCATTTTCTGCTCCGAGGCACATTATTATGCATACATTCTTTATATTCACTGTGTTTCTCTATGCAGCTGTTGGTTAAAAAAATAGGGTGTGCGCTTTCGTTACTGTCACAGTTAGCATTCCCACTTGCGTTTCCATAGCCATTTGCATTAACGTTCCCGTCTACGCCACTGTGTGCGTTAACCTTTGCATTTTCATTTGCGCTTGCATTACTGTTACCATTTGCGTTTCCATTACTGTTTCTGTTTGCATTTCGTTTTGCATCACCGTGTGCATTACCATTTTCATTTGCATACGCACTTCTGTTTGCATTTCCTTTGGCATCATTGTTGCTGTTACCATTAGCATTTGCATTTCCTATTGCGTTACCGAGACCATGTGCGTTACCATTTGCATTTCTGTATGCGCTCACGTTTGCATTTCTGCTTGTGTTACCATTCCTGTGTACATCGCCATGTGCAATACCCTTTACGTTTCCATTTGTGCTTGCATTTGCCTTACTGTTAACATTTGCATTCCGATTATTGTATTTGTTTGCATTTCATTTTGCGTCACCATGTGCATTACCATTTGCATTTGCGTTCATGATTCCATTTGCATTTCTTTTGGCATCATTGTTGCTCTTACCATTAGCATTTGTGTGTCCTACTGCAGTACCGTGACCGTGACCGTTACCATTTGCATTTCTGTACGCACTTGTGTTTGTGTAACTGTTAACATTTGCATTTCCTTTACTGTTTTTGTTTGCATTTCCTTTTGCATCACCATGTGCATTTCCATTTGCATTTGTGTACACACTTCCATTTGAGTTTGTGTTTCTGTTTGAGTTTCCTTTGGTGTCATCGTTGCTGTTACCGTAAGTGTCTGTGTTTCCTATTACGTTACTGTGCCTGTGTGTGTTACAGTTTGCATTTATATACGCACTTGCATTTGCTTTTCTGTTTCCATTAATGTTTGCACTTATGTTTTGTATTACCATTTGCGTTATCGTTTATGTTTGCATCACCATATGCGTTAGCATTTGTGCTTGCATTCGCGTTGCCGTTACTTCACTATTTATAGTGCACAGTCTCAAAAACAAGGGAAATTCATGGCAAAAAACTCAGTTTAATGCATCAGTTAGGGTTGTTCCACAGCAACAAAAGTGAGGAAATTCGATGTTAGTGTTCCCACCCCCTTGAACCCCACCCCACCCCACCAACAGGCATCATGGTGTGCGTTGGGGTCATTGGTCCTAACTCTCACCCCATTCTCCTATACTACACCACCTCAGCTTGTTTGCACATGGGAAGGGGTGAGAGTTAGGACTGATGACCCTAACGCACACCCAGATGCCTGTTGGTGGGGTGGGGTGCAAGGGGTGGAACCCTAACATCAAATTTCTCACATTTGTTGTTGTGGAACAACCTTAACTGATGCATTAAATGGAGTTTTTTTGTTATTTATATATATATATATATATATATATATGTGTGTGTGTGTGTGTGTATATATATATATATATATATATATATATATATATATATATATATATATATATATATAAATGCACTAGTTAGGATTGATTACAATGACAAAAGAAAGGAAATATGGCATTAGAGTTTCCAACCCTAACACCCCATCCTGCAGGCAGCAAGAGGGGTGGGGTGTACCTTGGGGTTCTCAACCCTAACAGTCACCCCATTGCATGACTAAAAAAGCTGACATGGTTACAGTATATTAGAATGTGGTTAGCATTAGGAATGAGAACTCCAAGGCACACCCCACCCTGTTGCTGTCTGATGCTAGGTTTGGAAACCCTGATGCCACATTTCCTTACTTTTGTCACTGTAACCAACCATAACTAGTGCATTAAAGAAGTTTTTTTTTGCAAATAATTTCCTTAATTTTTGAGATAGTCTAATTGTATCTTCATTTGGCTGTGGGACCGCAATGACCTCTGGGTCCTGTGTTCCTATCCCTCAATAGGTGCGTACATGTATGTTGTGGTGGAAGTAGTTCAGCCAAAACAGCAACCAAATTGTCAGCATAGACTTATTATTACCCCACCTCATGAATGCTGGGCTGAGAATTTTCAAATCTCCTCCAAAACATCATTCCATGTCACCGCAATGTAATTTCTTGCCACAGGTGAGAAAACACAGTTTGGCTGGGATTTGAAATCTGTCAGCTGTCATGTTCATGAAGTGATATAAAAAAATAGCTAAGCTGAAAATCTGGGGTGAAAATATTGAAAGTTACCAAAATTAAGAGCGAGTTTAGTAAAATTTTAATCGCATGTGCATAACTTTGCCATTTTTACATATTTTGACCTGAACATAGCCTTCTTATGACCATACCTCATGATCAAAGCCAGTAAAAATGTTCAATTCATGCCTGAAAGGTGATTTTGCCAACTGACCACAAAATCACCTTTCAGGATGGATTTGCAAAATTCCAGTGACATTGGTCATGAAGTGGGGTCCCCAGAAGGACATGTTAAAAATCAGGTGTGAAAAAAATATGCAAAAATGGCCAAAGTATGTATCAAATTGAAAACCACATTGAAATACGTTGACTCACATTTACCTTAGTTTCTCATATTGCAGTCGCCAGTTCTGGCAGCAAGATGCGTCTTCGATCGGAGAGTGGATCTTCAGCCTGTCAGCTGTTCAGGTGAGTGAGGATGTGTGGGGGTGTACTGGAGGTGTGGGGTGGTGAGTGCTGAGTCAGAGTTGGGGGGTCAAATAGCTGAGAGAGTAGGAACCAGGGAAACAGTAACAGAATACGAGGATAGCAATGGAAGGGTGTGGGGTGCCATTAAACTCCAGGGAAAGATTATTAGATGTATATAAGGAGAGGAAAAATGTGCTGACTTAGAACCCAGAAGTGAACAAGAAGTCACTGTGGAGCAGGAAAATAGTGTGTGTTGGGGGAGGAACAGCACTGTAGTACAAAGAGAGAACCACATGTGCTTCAGTTCCACTGTGGAAGGGCACAGTGGAAGTATCCGGTCACATGCTTTCAGTGTCCCTTCTCTTTATTATGTCATGCAGCTGTAATAACATGCTTCTCTCACTTTGTCAGCCAGCCATGTAAAGATAAGCAAGGACTACATAGATAAGCATAAATCATAGGGAAATGATGTGGTGACTTAATCAGAGCTTTCATCTGTGGGTCAGAAAATACAACAGAGCATAATGGGTAATAGCCCTCAAAAAGGGTGTGGTTATATGGCTGTAATCCCTCCATGATAGTTTGGGTGGAAGGTAAGGCAAGGTAATTTATTTCCAAAGCATCCATTCCGTAATACTCCAGGTGCCAAACAATAAAACAAAAAAATTACCGTAGAATTACAGGAAAGACAAGTATACAGCAAATTATAAATTACAGCTACTTAAAACATTGTCCTTGCTTCAGTCCTAGTCAGATCCAAAAGCTGAATTAAAAAAATATATTTTTAATAAAACCTT
The DNA here is from genome assembly GCA_016271365.2 of Neoceratodus forsteri. Taxonomy (NCBI): domain Eukaryota; kingdom Metazoa; phylum Chordata; order Ceratodontiformes; family Ceratodontidae; genus Neoceratodus; species Neoceratodus forsteri. The sequence continues at coordinate 896,155,251 of CM028132.1, read as the reverse complement.
AAAAGTTTTCAATGATGGGTTCCCCCCGCCCTGTATTTTTGGAGGAAATGAGTTCCATAACACAGGGGCAGCAACTCCTGAGGTCCGGTTTCCCAATGATTTTGGCCTGGAACAAGGAAATCTTAGGAGGCCCACATCAGAGGAACAAACACAGAAACATAGAATTTGACAGCAGATAAGGACTGCTTGGCCCACCCAGTTTGCCCACTTTTCCCTACCTACAGTGTCGCCACAGATCCTACTGGATCTCTGGCTCTTTCTCTCCTCCTTCCTTTCCCTTAAGATTCTCTTATGCCTATACCATGTATTCTTGAACCCCACCACTGTTTTTGTCCCCTCCACCTCCACTGAAAGACTGTTCCAGACATCCACCACTGTTTCTGTGAAGAAGCACTTTATCACATCTGTCCTAAATATACCCCTTTCCATCTTCATTTACATTTCCTTTTGTTCTTGAGCATCTTTTTTTCTGAAATATACTACCCACCTCTACCTTATTTACTCCTGTGAGATATTTAAAGATCTCAAGCATATCCCCCACCCCTTCTCTTCCAGGGAATACATATTCAGGTCCCTTTGTCTTTCCTTGTAGAGCTTCTGATGTAGACCCTCAAACAAGTTTGGTTGCCCTCCTCTGCAAAGCCTCCACACTTTCTATGTCCTTCCAGTGATGTGGTCTCCAGGGTTGGACACAGTACTCTAAGCGTGGTCTCCCCAGTAATCTATTCAGAGGCAACACCACCTCCCTTTTTCTGCTGGTGGTACCCCTCCCTATTCACCCCAACATCTCACTAGACCTCCCAACTGCCTTTCCACACAGCCTGGCCACCTTTAGGTCATCAGATATGATTGCCACTAGGACTCTTTCCGGTTTGGTGGTTGTCGCTACCTCTCCACCCATTTTGTACTCTGCACCTATGTTTCTGTGCCCTGAGTGCGTTATTTTGCACTTTTTTGCATTGAAACACAGCTGCCATATCCTTGACCACTCCTTGAGTTTCTCAGGTCTCGGTTCATTCTTTCCAGCCCTACTGGAGTGTCCACCATATTGCAGACTTTGGTGTCATACACAAAGAGGCCAAAATTCCCTTCTAGCTCCTCTGCAATGCCACTTAAAAAGACATTAAAGAGGACTGGTTCTGAGCCCGCCCACCAGTGCAGTGGTTGGATTTCTGCCTGTGACCCCAATGACCCAGGTTTGGGAATGGACCCAGGAGTTGGGGGGGCAGGCTGGGGGGTTGAGAAGGCTTGAGCATCCCATGAATGCTCACCTTCTCCAGGGAGGGAGGAGGGGATCTGAACTCAGCATGTGCTGGCCCCTGGCAAAGGCCAGAGGCACAGCAATATGTCAGGCTCCATTGTGGAAAGAAGCATGATGGACATCGGCTTCAGCCTGGATGTTGCATGACACGCCACACCCCCATGACCAGGAAAGCAAAAAGCAACTGTCCAGCCAACCATATGAGGGTCACTGGGTCCTCTTCTGCCACAAAGTGCTCAGCAGGCTGCCTCTCAGGCCGCTCCCATAGCCCCCATGCTATGGAAACAGATTAGGATGCCAAGTCTCTTCTCCCCAAAGCCCCTCCCATGGAGGTGGGGCCCCCCAGTGAAGTGATACATCCAGGCTGACCAAGGGCAATAGAATTTGGAGTGGTGGGTAGGCAGTGGCAGCGGATGAGCCTGGCTGAAGTGGGGGCCATTGACAACCTGAAGCAGTTGCTGGCCAGATGGCTAGGGGGTGCACAAAAAAAAGAGAGGACCAGTCCCAGTACTGAACCCTGAGGCACCCTGCTGGTCACCCTCCCTTTTCTGTAGTGAACTCTGTTTACCACTGCCCTCTGTTGCCTACCCCATAACCAATTTCTTACCCAGTTTACCACCTTTGAACCTACTCTTTAGCTGCCCTCCTTCTGTATGAGTCTCCTATCAGCCCCACAGTAGGGGGCCTGGTTGGAACAGAGGCACTCCTGTTGTCTGGGGGAGTTTCAGCCGATGAAGGTGGCTGAGATCATTGAAGTGATTTTGAAGGGGGATCATGTGATGCCTTCTTCCTGAGTGGACACATTGTGCTCTCGCTCCCACCTCAACGGCCTAATCAACTCACAAATTTGGTAAATCATTCAACAGGCACTTAAACTTCAATTCGTACTGATTTTCTTTGTCTCAATGCAGGAATTGGATGCTGAATTAAATAACTTAAACAGCATAAACCAAGAGAAATGAAGGGCTAAAATGAAACAGGCCCTCCCGTCCAGAACGCCACCTACTACTCCAGACAAACAAGTGAAAAGAGCTAAGATGTATAACGCTAACACTGGAAAAAGCTCTCAACCTCCCGTAGCTGCTGTTCTGCTTTCAGAAGATAGATTTTTAGCTGAAATGGTCCCGCTTAAAGTGGCTTTCGCAGACTTTGCCTCTGATATAAAAGATATGCAAGCAGAATTGAAAGAAACAAACAAGGCACTCTCAGATGTCTCCATTCGCACGTCTTCACTTGAATCATGGAAATCCTGAACAGAACCAGAAATGACGTCTATCAGGCACAAACTACAAAAATTGGAATTAAAACTGGAAGATCTGGAAGGCCGAAACAGGCGTAACAACCTGGTGATTTTCGGTCTTCCAGAAGAAGTAGAGGGTTACTTGCCAGTTACCTTTGCACAAAAATTGCTCATGAAAATAGCTGCCCCCCCAACACTCGATGGCCTATGCAGTGGAAAGAGCTCACAGATCCTTAAGGCCCAGACCCCCTGCTGGTGCAAAACCTAGGCTGTTTATCTTGAAACTGCTGAGTTATATTGATCGCCAACATGTCCAGTCAAAGATCTTCAGGAGGTTAAATGGGAAGAAGCTCCGATCCAGTTCTCCCAAGATTTACCAGTTCCTACGCACCAAAAAATGGCTGAATATCACCCTTCTGTTACTAAATTAATAGCTGCTGGAATAAAATTCCAGATGTTCTATCCAGCCAGGCTAACTGTCTTACATTCAGGCAGTTGGAAAACATTTGAAAATGCAGAGCAGGCTACGAGGGATCTTGCAGCCCTCTTCCCAGATCTTTTCACCTCGTGCTGAGGCTTCATCACTGTGCTTTCCTATGGAAAGTCTGGAGTTGACCGGGGAATACATCGAATGCAAGTTTAAATTCTGATTGACTGTTTCTGTTGTCTGCCCTGGAGATAAGTTTGACTTGGGGGCTCTTGGAGGTGAGGTTGTGATTTTTTTGACCTGGTGGATGTCTGGTCCTGCTTTCTCCCTTATGGGAGCTTCTGTTTACCCCATCCTGAAGTGCTCTGTAGAGGCTTTGTTTTAGAGCTAGTTGTCTGATCTCCGAGAGGTATGCAGACCTGTCGGGCTGAGGAAGAGCCTTAGAAGATGCTCTTTTAGTTCTGATGTTTTGTTTTGGCTGCTTTGATCACTCAATAAGATGATGCAAGTGGTCTGGTCTACATGGAGATGCACATGATCACTCAACTGTTGCAAGCTTGTTCCGCTTCTCTGGTCAGCATTGGTTAGGCGCTATTACTGCAGAGTTTGCCGACTCACCTGTGTGGTAATAAACAGAACTTTTTCTGGTTGTTTACAAGTAATAGCTTGTTGAACTTTAACTTTCATTCAAGATTAATATAAATTGGGCATGTTATGCCCTGATGCATGACCAACTCGTAAATTTGGGTTTTTATCTTGCGATTTAGTTTTTAAAAGTATTTCAAATCACAACAAAGGTTGGTTATTGATAAAGGTTTGGTCATGTTAGATGGTTTTTTTTTCCCTTTTTCCTGTGTGTGTTTTTTTCTTCTAAACTGATGGCATTTTGAAATATTTTTCTCCTTTTTTTTGGCTTACTATGTCTTGTTAAAACTCCAGAATTTTACTGAGAGATTTCTTAATATTTTACCAGAATATAGAGATATATTGAGTTTGATTTGACAGCCTTCAGATCACTAATGGCTAATTAAAGAACAAATATGATAATATAGTTTTTGAATTTATCTATAATAGGTAGAGAGTATGGTTAAGGTACCTGTGTTTTTTAAGCATAGATAATTTTTAATTGTTAACCTTAACACCTATTCAACAGATTGAGGTGGGAGGGGGGAATGCATGATTGCTTAGCTGCAGGAAAAGCAGTCATGAATCAGACATTGGGGTGTGAACCTCCTAAATCACTATCCCAGTTAGGGACTGTTCTTAGTTTAGTCTCTCATTATAATTTGTGGGGTTCAGAGCTAGGTCTTTTAGGTCCTAGCTATGAGGGTTTTAATAGTTTGGAGGGAGGGGAGGAGGGAGAAAGGAAAATAATTAAGGGGTTGTCTGCCACCGAAAAGGGGCCAAATATTCTTATTTTATGTATTCAGGATTGGTTATATTTCTTTATCTTATATTTTACTCTACTATATCATATAATTCTTTATGGTTAGTTTTAAATACTGCTCCTGGAATACAAAAGGGGCCCAGACTCCAGCTAAGAGATCCAAGGTTCTACTTCATTTAAAAAGTTTGCAAATTGATGTGGCCTTTTTGCAAGAAACACATCTCCTGGTCAATCATACTCATTATTTATGTAGAAATTGGGTGGGTCAAATATTTGGCTCGGGTATTGACTCCCCTAGAATAGGGGTTGCCATCCTGATAGCCCGCAGAATTCCATTTCATCTTATACAACAAATTACTGACCCTGATGGTAGATTTGTCTTACTGAAGGCCCTCCTAGGCCACTCTGAATTGGTATTAGGCTCCATTTATGGACCTAATTGTGATGATCCTGCTTTTTTTTTACAAATCTTATGACTCTCCTTGCCACTTGGACCATGTTTTCAATGATACTAGATGCAGATTGGAACCAGGTACTATCTAATTCCCTAGATAGATATGGTCAGATTTGGCAAAAATTATCATTGGGACAAAAGGCTCTACACGAGTTAATGAACTCTGTTGGCCTGACAGACCCTTGGAGGATAATGTATCCAGAAAATAAAGAATTCTCATTTCATTCGCTCCCCCATCACTCTTTTTCCTGGATAGATTATTTTCTTATAACAGTCGATCACCTTCCGGGGGTCTCTCAGGCCTATTACTCTTCAAAGGTTATTTCAGACCACCGTATAGTTCATCTTCATCTAGATATTTCTCTCAACATACATAGAGACAGAATTTGGAAATTGAATAATCAACTTCTGTAATCTGAGAATCAAATACAACTCCTTCAAACATTCATTTCTAATTTTATGGAAATTAATGCTCCATCCATGTCTATAAAAGATTTTCTGTGGGGTTCCCTGAAATGTGCACTAAGAGGCGAGTTAATTCAGCTAGCGACTAAGCATAAGAAGCAGAGAGCCGTGGCTCTCTCTTCTATTTTAGCCCAGATAGAAAATCAGGAAAGGCATCTCCTTCCTTCGGCTCCTATAGAAGAGTGGAAGAAAGTCAAGTCTCTTTGTGCTCAGTACAATCAATTAATAGCAGAAAAGGCTGAATTCCTTACGCTCCATTCTAAAATATCCTATTTTGATCACGGTGAAAGGGTGGGGAAACTCATGGCTTTTCGTCTTCATACCTAAATAAAGGATAAAATAATCACCTCTATTTACTCAATGTCGGGTGATCTTTTAACCTCCCCCCCAGATATTGTGAATGCATTCCAAGATTATTACCAACAATTATATTCAGCATCTGTACTCCCCTCTTTGCCTCAACAATTCGAGAATTTAATTCAAGATATCAATCTCCCCATATTATCAGACATCCAGGCTAATATTTTAAAAGCTCCTATTACTTTAATAGAAATTTGTGACACCATAGACTCTCTTGCCCCAGACAAATCCCCTGGCCCACATGGCTTCACTACAAACTTCTATAAAAAATTTAAGGAGACAATTTCCCCTATTCTCTTAGATACCTTTCTTTATATCTTTAAGAAGGGCATATCTGATACCTCTTTGACTCAAGCTATTATAGCTGTCATTCCCAAACCCAGAAAAGATCTTCTCTTGATTCCTAACTACAGACCAATCTCCCTAATTAACGTGGATCTCAAAATTCTTGCAAAAATTCTTGTTTCTAGATTAGGCCAGGTTTGGGATTCCTTGATAAGTATAGAGCAAGTAGGGTTTGTAAAGGGAAGACTTTCATCTGGTCACCTTAGAAAAATAGCATACCTCTTTTCTCTGTCCAGGGATTCATCTGTACTGGCAGCACTTGTTTCCCTGGACACAGAAAAAGCTTTTGACAGGGTTTCTTGGGACAATCTTTTTATGTTATTAACCAAATATCACTTCCTGATGGACTTTATACAATGGGTTAAAATTTTGTACACTTCCCCATCAGCTCAAATCCAATGTAACAGTGTTCTTTCCACATCTTTCACTTTATTTTGGGGTACCCGCCAAGGGTGTCCCCTTTCTCTTTTCCTTTTCAACTGATATTTAGAGCCTCTTATTAGAAAAATTAAAAATGTGAAACTTGTATCTGGTATTTCAATAAGTATCACGGAATATAAAAATGTCTGCTTATGCAGATGATATACTCCTCCATGTTTCTAATCCTACCCAATCTTTATCTGCTGTCTTTCACATCATTTCCCAATTTGAGGCAATTTCGAATTACAAGTTAAGTATCGTAAAAATGGAAGCTTTTCCTCTCAATAAATATATGGTGAGGACTGACATTGAACATTTGGGACTACAATGGAACACAGATAAATTTAAATATTTAGGGTTCTACCTTCACCCCTCTCCCCACATCATGAAAAAACTTAATTTAGATGTTCTACTTAAAATATTAACAGAAGATCTTAGACGCTGGTCAAAATTACCTCTTTCTATATGGGGTCATATGAGTATAATAAAAATGAATGTTTTACCCCATGTTTTATATCCCTTTAGAAATGTTTAATGGGGCTCTCCCATTATCATGGTTTTCCCAGATACAGAGAATTCTCAATACATTTATATGGCAAGGGAAAAAAGTTAGATGAAGTTACTATAAATTTACCTGTCAAAAAACTGACGGTGGTCTTCAAGCCTCTAATTTTTACATATATTATTTAGCTATACACTTGACCAGGGTTAAATAATGGATACAACCCCCAGAGAATAGTCTAGATCCTGCATATTGCCTTCCTGGGTCAGAATTGAACAAGCACTCTGTTCTGAAAAAGACATTGATCCTAAGGCCCTTCATTTTATTACTAGGAAGAACCTCCCTAAATCCCTAAAGGATACACCACTAAGCTCTTCACTTCATACACAACATCAATTAATCACTTTCCTCAAAGCAGACGCTTACAAAGACACTGCCCAACCCTTGTTCTCAAACCCTAACCTTCTAATTTCAGGTAAGGTAATTAAATATCACCTTTTTTGGCCTGATGTGGGTGTTCTAAGAGTGAAACAGTTGGTTCAGGACAAAAAACTGCTCCTCTATAATGTAGCCAGTAACCATTTCAACTGGCCTGCCACACATGTTTTCAAATATTTTCAGATATCCTATATGCTGACACATTATTTTGGGTTGGGGGATGGGACAGTCCTTTTATGTCTGCTTTACTCCCTTATATTAGTGCTATCCCCTCTTCTCATATAATATCCTATTCATATAAATTTCTCATAACAAATGTCACTACTCTGGAAGATAAGAGGTTCTATTGGTGGGATAATGACTTAACATCAACTTCCCCTCCTAGAAACTGGTCTAATATTTGGAATCACTTACATAAATATATTAAGTGGGATAGATATAGACTTATGCAATTTTATATTAATCATAATCTATTTTATACACCGTTTAAACTTCATCAAATGGGAAGGGTATCTTCTAACCAATGCTCCAAATGTCAACAAGCTCCTGCTGACTTACTCCATATGTTAAGGCCATGTGATAAAATCACCCCTTTCTGGCTTACCATCCAAAATCTTCTTGATCCACTTCTTGCATTATCAGACAATTTTAATTCGGGAATTTGTATCTTGGGTGATTATGCATGTTTACAAGGAAGTCAGCAGAGAGCGCACATGTCCTTAATATCAAGCTGTGCCAAGAAAGTAATTTTGAGGCATTGGCTGGAACCCAATGCTCCCGCCTATATGGAATGGTACACGAAGATTATGTTTGCTTTTCGAGCAGAGCTCATCATTGCTGGAGCTAATAACAGAATGGACAACTATAAACTAAGATGGGAATCACTGTATACCCTTTTATTGATTCAGTAGACCGCAGTCATTTTTATTTTTCCTTTTAATGATAATTACATTTAACATGGTCTTTTATTATTGTATTTCTTTATAACCATCCTCAGTTAATAGTAAGTGGCAGACCGGGATGGGTTTAGAGGAAGGGGGAGGGGGTAGGATACAGACAACGATAACATGTCCTAGGACTTATCATACTGTAATCTTCATCTATGTATTACATATTATGTATATGTATTAGTATTTCATTAATGATTATTTTTCTGTCTAAGCATTTACATGTTGTCTGTATTGATGGTTGTTGTTAAAATTTCAAACTAATACAGCTTACTAAATGAAAAAAAAGAAATGATTTTGAAGTTGTGGCCCACCTGTTGCGAACTAAACCCTGGCCCAACTCATTTCCTAATGGGATGTGCCAAGGTCATTGGTCCAGTGTCAGCCAAGACAGTCTGGTGTTTGTCCTTGGAGGGGGTCTTCCATAACACCTTGAAGGAGGCATTGGTGAGGCCCCTTCTGAAGAAACCATCTCTCAAACCTGATGTCTTGGCAAATTATAGACCTATCTCCAACATCCCATTTTTAGGGAAAGTTGTAGAGAAGATGATGACTCTGCAGCTTGAGGCACACCTTGTGACCTTTGACATCTATGATCCATTCCAGTCCAGATTTAGGGCAATGTACAGAATGGAGACGGCACTAGTTCAGGTGCAAAATGACCTCCTCAGGGAAGGAGAGAGGGAAATGATTAGTTCTTGTTCTCTTCAATCTCTCATCAGCATTTGATACCATGGACCACATTGTGGTTTTGGATCACCTTAGAGACTATTGTGGACACACTGGAACTGTCATCCACTGGTTTGAGTCCTATCTCTCAGACAGGAGGCAGCAGGTAGTGATGGGGAATTTCTCCTCCTCCCCAATGATCCTGACTTGTGGAGTTCCTCAATGCTCAATCCTGTTGCTGATGCTGATTACAGTATACATGCTGCCCTAGGGAGGCTTATCAAACAATACAGTCTGGATTTTCACTGCTATGCACATGACACCCAGCTGTATACGTTTTTTGCACTGGGGACAAATGGCACCGTTGAAGTGCTGAATAAATGCCTTGCTGAAATCCAGGATTGGATGTCCTCTAAAAGGCTGAGGCTTAACCCTGACAAGAAGGAGGACCTGGTGATTGAGCCTGGTTGTGGGTGTGATGAGGGTGCTTCCGGGGTGATAACAGGCTTGGTCCTGGGATCTTCCTTGTTGATGGCATCCTCTAGGATGAAAAATTTAGTCATCGTCCCTGACGACAAAGTGACACTTGATGCTCAGGTGTCAGCTGTCAGCAAAAGTGGTTTTTACCACTTGAGGAATGACCAAACATCTAATTCCGCCTGAAGAACTGCCTTCACTAGTACATGCCTTTGTGATATCCAGGCTGGACTACTGTAATGCTCTATTCCTCGGGGTCAGTGGAGGGAACCTCCACCGGCTGCAGATGGTGTGGAATGTGGCAGCCAGGTTACTGACATGATTGTCAAGGTCCTGTCATGTGACCTCAGTCCTGTGGGATCTGCATTGGCTGCTGATCAGGCGGAGGATCTTCTTCAAGCTGGGCTTGCTCACCTACAAGGCCCTATACAGATTGGGCCCTGGATGACAGACCTCCTTACTCCTGCCATCCCAGTATGATCCCTCCGTTTCTCCACTGAGGGCCTCCTGGCAGTTCCGAAGACCAGGCTGAAAACCTTGGGTGATTGTTCATTCAGGGTGGCTGGCCCGGTTCTCTGGAACTCACTGTCAAGATCTCTGAGGGAGGCCCCATCCGTGGAGGCATTTAAGAGGGGCCTGAAGACCTATCTTTTTAATAAGGCTTTTTCTGAATATTTATAGTGATTTTATACTGATTTTAATATGTTTTTATATTAATTTATTGTTTATTGTATGTTTGTATATTATTTATGCATTATCCTGTCTAAGCCTTCTTTATTACTGTAAGGCTCCCAGATCCTCAGGGATTGGGCACCGTATGAATAACTGAATACTTACTTACTATGTGGAATGGTGTCAAAAGCATTACTGAGCTGGCTGTTGAACCACATCAAGCAGCTGGGAATTCAAATTAAAAATTAGAAAGTTCAACTTGCGCCAACCCAGTGGCTCCAATCTGATCCTCAAGAACACTGCCTATGGACACTTCTGCCACCTGTGCACTCCTCAGATCCTAGGCCTACACTAAACCCATCCTCCTCCAAGCATACGGATAATAACAATAATAGTGCTGCCTTCAGAGAACCTCCTGTGCTTGTTTCTGCCCTGCACTCTACCACTTCAAACATTTCCTCTGACTAGAATTCTGATTTAAAGAAGAAGGCAAAGAATAAACTGATCCACAGGAGTTACCTGCTTCATAGGGTGCAACATGCCAGAACCCACTCCTGTAGCAGGAGCAGGGAGGACAGACCCTCATCAAGTGCCGGATCTTCCACCGATTTGGACAAGTCTGATTCTGCTCTTCTGGACCTGGGCAAACAAAATCTGCCCCAAATGTATCTCCCAAACATTTAAGACACTGTTTTGTTTTTTTATGATGATGCAGGCTGGTAAGCCACAGTATCCACTGCTCAAGTTTCCCAAGATGTGCAGTCCCAGTGGCCCCTGAACTTCTGCTTCCTTTCTGGTGGGCTTTCTCTGCATCTCAGACGTCCATTTGTGCATGCTTAATCCTTTCCTTAAATGCTTGTAAAATGTTTTTTTTGTTTGTTTTGTTTTTTGTTTTTTAGGAAAAAGGAAAAAAGAAATGATTATCAGCCTTGCCTGCTTTCTGATTTAGCATTACTATGCCGGGACATGAATGGGAGGAGATAAGCTTTTGTGTTGTCACCAGCCAGTAACAAGCCTCAAAGGAGGTGAGTTTGCTCTAAATACAAAGTTGAATGGTGATGCTAGAAAGAGGGGATGTGGGTGAGGGAGTGGGTGGGTGTAGTTTGGAGAAGAAAAGGGGGATTTGCACATTGTTTATTCCCCGCCCCCCCGGATGAACTGCAGGAAAGCTGATATTATTACCAAGTCCATCGATGTCACCTTTAGGTGGATACAGTACTGTATTAAGGAACCAGTACTTCTGCATAATCAGATATATTAGGTAGCTACTACTAGTATGGATACTTAAGTTCCTGCTACCCCTTCCTTCTCTCAGCTTACTCTAGCCCCCCCATCCTTGTTTACTCTCTTAATCTTACTCATTAAAGTTGTTCATAAAGTTTATGATGTACATTGGCAATGTGGTAGGGGATGCTCCTTCTTCCACATTACCCTATTCATGGCAACTGGTAATAACTAATCTGGCAAATGTGCTAATTACCAGTGGCTGCATATTGATGGTGATGTTGGAGTCGGTCAGTAACAGGTCAGTTAGTGAATATAAGCTGTCATCTTCTAAGAAGGGACAAACAGCTTGTTCTAAGCCATCCTGTCAGAGGTCAGTAAATTCCCCGGATTTGTTCTAGGGGTTTGTAGAGCATGATGGTATGTCGTCTCATAGACATCAGAGATGAACTGTGGTGCTTGGGTGGCATACACTACAGTATGTACATTAACAATTAAGTGGAGATAATTGCTATTGGATGGTTTCATCTAGAGTCATTCCCACCACATTGTTGATTCTTAATGGCTACTTTCCCCAGGAACTTACACTCCCTACTTGCAGACTTTAAAACTTTTCAATTCCTTACTGTCTCATGTTTGTCTTTCACTTTTTTTTTCTTGATCCACTCTAGATAATAAGCAGCTTCTTTTATATCCTGATTGATGCAGAAATACATTTTGGTGGTATCAGACTCACTCGAACCTCCAACTGCTGCTACTTTTTTTTAGTTTTTGTTATCGCTGGTGCATTGGTGTCTACCGGCACAACAGCCATCTAGCCAAGCACATTAGAGTGTCTTTGGCTGTCTACCACAACACCAAGGTTAAATTCCACTGTTTACAATTTAACATAGAAACATAGAAACATAGAAGTTGACGGCAGATAAGGACCACAAGGCCCATCCAGTCTGCCCATTTCTTTTTCTAGCTTATAAATGTGCCATCGGCCTTTGCTCTGTCAGTGACCTATCTATTCATAGTCATTTGTATTGTTCCCTTATGCCTATCCCATGCCTGTTTGAAGCCCTGCACTGTATTCATAGCCACCACTTCTTGTGGTAAGACATTCCATGCATCCACCACCCTTTCTGTGAAAAAGAATTTCACATTCCCCTTAATCGGCCTCCCTCTAATCTCATGCTGTGTCCTCTTGTCCTGCTATTTTTCTTATATTTAAACATGTTAGACTCTTTCACCTTGTTTATGCCCTTAAGGTGTTTGAATGCCTCGATCATATCACCTCTCTCCCTCCTTTGCTCAAGGGTATACATATTGAGCTCCGTTAATCTGTCCTCATATGTCTTCTGATGCAGTCCCTGCACCATTTTGGTTGCCCTTCTCTGGACTGCCTCAATTTGGTTAATGTCCTTGTGAAGGTGTGGCCTCCAATACTGCACGCAGTACTCCAGATGGGGCCTAACCAGTGTCTTGTACAGAGGGATTATTACCTCCCTCTTACGACTTGTGATACCCCTACTAATACACCCTAACACACCCCTAGCCTTACCTACTGCTTTAGAGGTCTGCTTGGATGATTTTAGGTCATCAGTGATGATGATGCCCAAGTCTCTTTCTTCCTTTGTGACTGCTAGCAACTCCCCTCCCAGCCTATAGGTGGCTTCAGGGTTTCTCTTCCCTATGTGCATGATTTTGCACTTCTTTGCATTAAATCCCAGATGCCACTCTTCCACCATTCTGCTAGTTTATCCAGATCTCTTCTCATTCTGCCCACCCCATCTGGATCATCTACTCTGTTGCAGATCTTGGTGTCATCTGCAAACAGACAAGCCTTACCCTCTAGTCCATCTGCAAGGTCACTAATGAAGATGTTGAATAGGACTGGCCCCAGACTGATCCCTGAGGTACCCCACTTGTGACTTGCATCTCTTCTGACTGTATACCATTTACCACCACTCTCTGTTTTCTGCCCGTCAACCAGTTTGCCACCCAGTTGACCAACTTCTGACCCACCCGAGCCTACCCAGCTTATTTATCAATCTTCTATGTGAACAGTGTCAAAAGCTTTGCTGAAGTCAAGGTAGCGACATCAACTGCTCCCCTTGGTCCACCACTCTGGTTACCCAGTCAAAGAAATCTATGAGATTAGTTTGACAGGACCTTCCTTTGTAAACCCATGCTGTCTTGGATCCTGTGCCCTATGGATTCCAGGTGTTGCACTATCCTTTCCTTAAGGAGTGCCTCCATAATCTTGCCCACTACTGAGGTAAGACTGACTGGTCTGTAGTTCCCGCCTCCTCCCTGCTACCACTCTCTGTGGAAGCGGGATCACATGAGCCCTTCTCCAGTCTTCTGGGACCTCTCCTGTGCTCAGAGACGCACTAAACAATTTTGCTAATGGCTCTGCTAGTTCCTCCTTTAGCTCCTTAAGTACCCTGGGATGTATGCCATCAGGTTCCATTGCCTTATCCACCCTGAGCTTAGCAAGCTCTTGTAGGACTCTTTCTTTGTGAAGGGAGTAGTGCTCACCTCCCTCCCCTGTGTCCATGATGCTGAGCTGTGGGCCCTGTCCTACCTTCTCTTCAGTATACTGAGCAAAGTATCTATTTAGGATAGATGCCTTTACAGGTCCTCCTCCTCACATGCTCCCTTTCTCCATTAAGCTTAGCAATACCCCTCTGGACTTTCTCCTTTCACTAATGTATCTATAGAAAGTCTTGTCACCTTCTTTTACTGTTAGGTGCTAGTGTTTCCTCAGTTTGGGACTTTGCCTGCCTTACTGCCTTACCTGCTTCCCTTAGGGCAGTTTGGTATGCCTCCTATCTTCATCCCGCTGTGTTCCTTATATTTCCTGAAGGCCAGCCTTTTGGCTCTGACCTTTTCTGCTACTCTGTTGAGAACCAAAGTGGTTTCCTTCTTCTTTTGCACTTCCTTTCTGTCTAACACAATGGGATGTTGCTTCAAGTATTGCATCCTTAATGCTTGCCCACTTTGCCTGTACCCCTCACCTGTGTTTCTTTTTGCCAGGGCTAGCTTAACTCTGTAGGCCATCTTATCAAAGTCAGCTCCTCTGAAGTCCCATATTTTTGCCTTGGAATGGGATGATTTAGATGTAGTAGCCAAACTGAACCATACCATGTGATGGTCACTGGCCCCCAGGTGACCTTCTACCTGGAGATCTGTGATCCCTTCTTTGTTAGTCAGTACTAGATCTAGGATAGCCCTGTCTCTTGTGGGTTGCTGTATCAGTTGTTTGAGGCCCTCCCCCTGCAGGGAATCCACTATGAGTCTAGTTCTGGCAGATGTTCCTGCTGGTATTGACCAATCTGTATCTGGCATGTTGAAGTCTCCCATTATCAGAACCTCCCCTTTAGCTGTCATGTTTTGTATATCTTCTAAAAGTAATGTATCTATGTCCTCCCTCTGGTCTGGGGGCCTGTAGACAACCCCAGTTCTTATGGCTGTCCCATTTCCTGTTTCCAGGGTGACCCACAGTTCTTCTGGCTCCTTATGTGTATTCTGAATTTCTGTAGCTTTGATATTTTCATTAACATACAGGGCCACTCCTCCCCCCCTTTTTGCACCTCGGTCTCTTCTGAACAATACATAGCCAGGTACTGAAGTCTCCCAAGTGTGGTTACTGGTAAACCACGTCTCACTAATTGCTACTATGTCCAGTTTAGCCTCTGACATTATTGCCTGCAGGTCTGGGATCTTATTTCCCAGGCTGTGAGCATTTTGTACATGATTTTCCATTGGACAGATTTTGGTGTGTTAGTTGTTGGGTGAAGTTTGGCATTACCCCTGTGCATCGTATGGGGAGACAAACCTTTTTTCTTACCTGGTGATGCAAATGAACGGCAAACACGCTGAATTCCTGTTTGACCACTAGCTGAGGGGGGAGGGGTGTTCTTCCCATTCCACGTATGGGGTGCTGCACCCCTCTCCCCATTTGCTAGTTTAAATATTCTGCAATATTCTGCATTTACCTGTTATATTGTTTATATTGTAGTTGTGTGTTATTTAAAGTTTTCTCAACTGTTGTTTTTTTCTCATAGTAGGTAACATAAGTTGTTAATTCTCCCCTTTTTTAACTCTCCAGACATCAAGCCCTGAGTTACTGTGTGCCTCAAGTTTAAACTGCTGCTAATTTGTAGATTGTGATAAACTTTTTCTTAAATTATCCCCGGTAACCCCCAACCCCCACTATGTCTTCCACTGATCTCTGCATTGCCTCCTGGAATGTTAATGGCTTAGGAACCCCTATTAAAAGGAAAAAAGTGCTTAACTATCTACAAAAAGAAAAAGTGGACATACTGTAGCCCTTCTGTAAGAAACGCACCTTTTGCCCAAGGAGGCAGCTAAACTGGCTAGGGCATGAGTGGGTCAATTTGAGTTTAGCTGCTTTTCCTCTAAAAAAAGGAGGGACTTCAATTTTAATCCAAAAGGGGATTACCTTTTTCAAGAAAAGTCACATAGCGGACCCAGAGGGATGCTTTCAGTTCCTGGAGGGCACACTGCATGGAAGACCAGTAGTTATTTATAATATTTGTGCCCCCAATAGGGATCAGAGCCAGTTCTTTGATGAGATCACAATCCAGCTAAGCTCTTATCCCAATGCTGATATTACATGTGGGGAGATTTCAATGAGGTGCTCAACCCCTTCCTTGACAGAGCTAACACTTATACCCAGTACACATTTACGAGTCCTAGAAGAGCCTTAGTCAACTTAAAACAGGACCTGGGCCTAGTAGATATATGCAGGACCCTACACCCTGATGGGAGGGATTATTCCTTCTTCTCTGCTAGGCATTCATCATATAGCAGGATAGACTACTTACTAGTGTCTAAGGGTTTAAGTTTTTCTTTGACCTAGGTGGACATTAAAAGTAGTATGATCTCAGATCACGTTATGGTTACTATGTATATCAATATTAATATAGACTATAGTGCAGATAGGTGCTGAAGTTTAACACCTCTCACTTACAGAACACTAGCATTCAGAAACATTTGGGGGGGGAGTCAGAATATTTTGAGATGAATGATGATGGTCAACCCACCAATTCAACTCTTTTAGATGCCTTTAAGGTTTTCTTCAGAGGTAGAATAATTTTATTTGCAACAAATAAGAAAAGGGCAGCACTCAAAGAACTAGAAGAAAAAGAGCAGAAACTTAGAGAATTGGGAATAAAGTTTAAACAGAGGAAAAATAGGTCCCAGTCCAGGTTTCATGAGATTATGGCTCTCAAGTTTAAAATTTAAGAAGGTATACACTGCTAAGGCCGAGTTTGCTTTGGCAGTAACTAAGCAGAAGTTTTGGGAATCAGGTGAGAAGTCTGGCAAGTTATTGGCTTATAGATTTAAAAAAAAAGAAGTAACCAAAACTTGATTGCTGGCTTAAAGGATATACTGGATAGCGTTAAGATGGCAAACAAGGATATTAACAAAGTCTTCTCAGAATTTTATGAGGCGCCATATACAAGTCCGGCCTCAGCAGAGAATGAACTGCTGTCTAAACTTTTGGTTTCTGCCAAACTGCTGCCTTTATCAGATGAGAATAAGGAAGCACTGGACAGACCTACAATGGTTGAAGAAATAATTCAAGTTACAAGAGAGTCTCCCAGCAATAAAGCTCCAGGACCAGATGGTATACCTGGTGAGCTTTACAAAGTCATGGGCCCCTTTGTTCCAAAATATCTGTGTAGAATGTATATGGAAGCTCTGCATGAAAAGAAATTGCATGAGTCTCTTACCAGAGCTTATATAACTCTGATACATAAGAAAGGGAAAGATCATTTAAGTAGCAAGAGCTACAGACCAATATATTTTTTTTTTAGTTGTTTAACCAGGAGTAGCACACTAAGCTTTTTTACAGGAGCGACCTGGGAGCACAGGGAAATTAAGTGACTTGCTAGCCTTCTTAATGTATTTATTAATATCATTGTTAAATGGAGACTACAGATCCTAGCTAAAGTTTTAGCACACAGAATTCGAAACATGGTGGATAAAATGGTAAGTCAGGAACAGGTGGGTTTTGTTCCGAACAAGTCAGGTATGGGGAATGTCAGGCATCTCCTTAGTGTGATTTACTCCGCTCAGGTATCAAAAAAGGATTTAACTGTTTTATGCATAGATTTCTTAAAGGCCTTTGATACCCTAGAGTGGGAGTATTTATTTAAGGTACTTGAGGCATACAATGTGGGGGATGATTTCATACAATGGATTAGAACACTGTATAGTGCTCCTTCTGCTGAAGTTATAATGAACAGGAAAATTTCATCCTCTTTCAGACTGTTCCGGGGGACAAGGCAAGGGTGTCTTTTATCCCTGTATTTGTTCATACCTATGTTAGAACCTCTCATAAGAAACATACAGGAACATGCAGGTATTCAGGGCTTCAAAACAGGTGGAATATCCAACAAGACTTTTGCATATGCGCATGATTTGCTGTTCACACTATATCATGTTCCAAATTCTCTCAGAGAGCTTAAATTTATGCTACACAGGTTTTCTAACATTTCAGTCCTTTCTGTTAACTGGAAAAACACTGAAGCATTGCAAGTGTTTGATGGGGAAGGAGATGGTAGGGGTAGCAGATTTCTGGAAAAGGAGTGCTGGAAGAAGGATTTAATTCTCTATTTGGGATGGAAAATACCCAGTAATGTACATACTCTGGTAGACATTAATTTAGACCCACTCTTGAAAGAAATAAGTAGTGACTTGGGGAAATGGGACAAATGGTCCATGTCCCTCTGGGGAAAGATTAATTCAGTCAAGACGATGATTGCCCCAAAGCTCTTTACCTCTTCCAGAATATCTCAGTATTATTTGGTGCTTCCAAATTCAAGATAATTACTTGTATGAGTAAAAGATTCTTACGAGGCTCTAAACCTCCAAGAATTCTTCTGCTCAAGCTTAGGTCACACTGGTCCCAAGGGAGTTTTGGACTACCCTGCTGGGAAATGTATCACCTGGCTTTCTTGTTCAAACCGTCTGTTTTTTTATCCTTTGCCCCATCCACTATTTTGCCTCTCTGGTTTGAGATGGAACATCAGCTATGTAAACCTGATAAACCTTCAAACCTTTTATTCAAATCTAAAATAAGCATGAGCACAGCAAATCCATGTATTCTCAGTTCCATTAAATCTATTAAGATGATCCAGTTCAAATTCTCCTCTGAAAACTTACCTTCACATCTAGAATGCCTTTGGTTTAACCCTAATATACAGCTGGGAGGCAAGACCCTTTCGTTCCCAGAATGGTTCAGATTTGGTATCTCTAATGTGGAGGACCTGACTGACCCTGACACTGATGTTTTAAAAACCTTTTGAGACCTGAGGCAGGAGTACAGACTTCCAAAATTTCACTTAATATCATACTTACAGATTAGAAAGGCCTTAACAGACACAATTCTAGGTCCTAACATGGAGCTATGGAGCATAGGTATGGAATGGGCCTGGTTTGTAGAGTGGTTGTTTCAAAGGGGTGGTTTCTAAACTATATAAGTTGTTGTGTGACAGTGCTGGGAATATGGTATTTAATGAGACCTTAAAATCTTAGTGGGAATCTGCTTTAAGCTTAAGTATCCCTGCAGATGATTGGGCCCTCGTATAGAAGAATGCATATCAGGCATGTAAGGAGGTTCAGGGTAGAAAAAATCAGTTTAAAATCTTGTATATGTATAGCTACGGTCCTGAGAGGCTGAAAAAAGTATGGTACAGCTCAGGGAGTAACTGATGGAAATGCAATGAACCTCATGCTGACCTCCTGCACATGCTATGGAGTTGCCCTCAGGTGTTCAAGTTATGGGAGCAAGTTCATAGGGTCTGTGAGACTGTCACTGGATCTGGGATCTTGTTGTCTCCTTTGACTTTTGTATTGGGAATTTCCTCTCATCTACAATCACTTCCTAAGAGGCAGATCAACTAGGTCCTGTCAGCCTCTCTGGCTCTCAAGAGATTGGTGCTATCACACTGGAAGTTAAAAGATCTGCACCCTCATTGCATGAGTGGTTTAATAACATGTCTGCCTGACACAAAATGAGAGAATTTGTCATATACTGCATAACCAGATGCCTACATTTATTGAAACCTGGTCACCCTTTCTAGAACTGAAATATTGACTTTACTATTTGGTTTACCTTTCAATTCACATCTATGATTGTACAGGATTTCCTTACAGTTTGGTTAAGTTTCTTGGCTCATATCCCTCTATATTAGAACTGTTCATACTGTTTGAATGCCACAGTCTCCTTGATAGCATACTATACCTTAACAATCTTTACATGTTTTTTTTCTCTCCGTGCCCCTTCCTTCTATGACTTAACAATTTTTAGTGGTGTTATTATATTTATTGATGTTTGTTGCTATGAATTCTCACTCATTCATGTGACTGTAATTTGTACTGTTTTCTTCATTTTGAAAAAACAATAAAATATTAAATTAGAAAAAAAAAGCATTACTGAAACCTAGGTAGGTCTCGTCCACCACTCCAACCTGATCTAATTCCCTGGTCACCCAGTCAAATAAATCTATCAGATTTATTTGACATGACTTCCCATCCCCATAAATCAATGCTGTCTTGGGTCTTGTAACCCACTGGATTCAAACAATCCTTTTCTTCAGCAGTGATTCCATTATATTTCCTATCACCGATGTCAGGCTGACTGACCTGTAGTTGCCAGGCTCCTCCCTACTGCCACCTTTATAAAGTGCATCTGCCCTTCTCCATTCTTCTGGAACTATTCCTGTTTCCAGTGGTTTGTTAAATAGGACTGTCAGAGGTGCCAGCAGTACTTCCCTGAGCTCCCACAATACCCTTGGATGCACCCCATCCAGCCTCTGCTACTTTTTCCACTTTCAGATTTGCGAGTCCCTTCAGGACTCCCTCTTCCAAAAAGGACTACTGTCCACCTCCCTCCCTCCAAAGCTCCTGTTACCTTTTTTGTGGCCCATCCCCTTCTGTTTCCTCTGTGAACACTGAACACAAGTATTTGTTCAGGGTATCTTCATTTTGCTCATCTTCCTCTGCACAGTCCCTCCTTCCCTTCTTAACCTTATAATCCCTCCCTTTGTTTTCCTCTTTTCACTTACATACCTTAAAAATGTCTTGTCCCCTTTCATTATCACCTGAGCTATTCTCTCCTCAGTCTGTGTCTTCTTTTTCCTTACTGCTTTGTCTGCTACCCTCTGTTTCCTGTAATAAACCTCCCTATCCTCCTCTCTGTGTTGCCTTATACCTTCTGAATGGTATTCTTTTAGCCTTTACCTTGTCAGTCACTTCTTATTTATTTAGGTTTTTTTCATCGGGTAAGTGCACTAGACAAATTCTGCCTATTTTCAGGCACGTCCTGGGTGAAGGCATACAGATGAATGCCAACTGACCTTAAACCAGATTAAGCTGTTGTTGGTATTTTTAGTGAATGGCAAATTTGGCCAGGGCAACTTGGAAATTTCCCTACTCTGCCTGCAGGGGTGCTATCACTTTTTGTGGACAGGATGAAGGAGCCCAGTTTGGAGCCGGACAGAGGAGGAGGAGAAGTAGGAGAAGCTGGGGTGTGGCCCATTGACTTTTCTGAGTTTACAGAGGAAAGTACGAATATGACTGTGTATCCAGAAACTACAAGGATGAGTCAGGGGGTGCTGTTGCTCTACAGGAGGGTGGGGGAGCCCACTACAGCCTTGACTGAGGAGGGAGAAGGAGCTATGAAGGCTCAGTTGGCTGGGGAGTCAGAAACAAGAATGACACTTTCTGAACCAAGAACGAGCAAAAGTATGGACAATACTGATAGTGAAATAGACTTTTCACAGTTCACTCAGCATGAACCATGTGTGAGTACCTTCAGTCCTGTCCAGGACAAGCAAACTTTATAGAGAGACATAGAATTTACCTCAGACTCTGCATATGATGTGGAGCTGCATAAAAGAAGAAGAAAAATGCTTTTGACGCAGTTGCAGGAAGAAGAGAGGAGACTAGCAATAGCCAAAACCTGCTGTCGTTACGGAGAAAAAAACTGACAGTACTTTGAGTGGCTTGACAGCATCAGTGGAGCCAATGCCCTCTTTATGTTCAACCACAAGCGTTTCTCATTGACAACAAGCAATAGTACATGCAGATCCTGTTTTTGAGTCCACCACTCCAATGAAAGGAGTTTCTGAGAATGTTACCACTCCTTGATCCACTGAAAAAGCTTTACAAGATGCCGGATTGGTTCAGACAACTGATGGGGAATGGATTCCCTGATGATGAGGATGAGGCTGTACAGTGTTACAGAGCCTCACAAAGGGAGCAACTCATGCCAAGCGAGCACTAGAGACCGAAAAACAAACTTCTGCACCCGAACTCAGACATGTGAATATGGGACGCCCCCCTGATAAGCCAGCTAAAAATAATACTAATATTGCCTGTAATGAAAATCTTGACAATACATGTACTGAGCAAGAGGGATCAAATGAGGCTAATCACATTGAGGACCAGCCTGATGGCTTACAAATGGGCATAGATGCCTCACAGGGGGGAATCAATGTACACAGACTCTGGCAACCCAGATAAAGGAGAAACAATGACTCAAAACGAAGTACCTCTGAAT
Source organism: Neoceratodus forsteri (assembly GCA_016271365.2). Taxonomy (NCBI): domain Eukaryota; kingdom Metazoa; phylum Chordata; order Ceratodontiformes; family Ceratodontidae; genus Neoceratodus; species Neoceratodus forsteri. The sequence continues at coordinate 896,133,378 of CM028132.1, read as the reverse complement.
ACACCTAAACCTCCAAATGCAGGAAAAGAGAAAACTGCACCTAGACAATACTCTGACTTTTTCAGGCCTACTGGAGAACCAGCACCAAGGCGCAATGCTGTGCACATTAATTACAAGGGGTTTAGAACAGCCACGAGACAGGATTTATGTGGCAAGAAAACTGATTAAGGATTCTCTTAAGCTTTATGCTTCAGAGATTTATGCAGTGATTCATGTGTGGGACTCCAACTATGATATTAGCTTTAAACAGGTGCATAATCTAGAAAGATTTTGGAAACAATATAACAAACTGAAAGAAACACCTTTATGGTTACCATTTATTGCAATTCCTTTAACCAGATCTGCACTGCGTACTGTTAATATTTTTTTCTGTAAAGAAATTGTAAATATTGCAGAGATTTTATACTGGTTATGTCAGAGGTATGTGGTTCTGGATAAGTCTGAACTTATTATAGATTCTAAGCAAATCTGGACAAGAGGGTGGAAAGTGCTGGTAAAACTGCTGTTGACTGATTTTGGGGTGGCTCATTTACCCAACAGTTTTGTACTAGATAGGGACAAACGTATGCTGCTTTATCCAGGGCAAACACAGTCCTGCTTTAAGTGTGGTTCACCATCCCACCTTAGCAATGTGTGTGATAGCACATGATGTGGTTACTACATGGAGTATGGGCATATAACTGCAACTTGTACAAAGGCAATTAGATGAAACCTTTGTGATAGATAAGGCCACTCCTTTGCCAAATGTCTCTGAGCAGCTCATAATCGAGGTACTGAAATGTCACAAGAGGATATAGTCACAAAAGCACAACAACAGGGCTGTGCAAGAGCTTCTGAACAGCATATGGAGGACATTCGTGGATAGGCTCAGGCACAAGCCCAAACAAAGGCCCCAGCACCAGGTGCTCATCTCCTCCCCCAGATACACAGAGGGAAACACCTGAAACCACAGTACCAGAACCAGCCCAGGAGACAGAGACACTTACTTCACCTCAAGTACCAGAGTTAATGAAGAAAACCATGACCCAGGTCAGATAATAGATTCAGAACTCCCGGGCCCTTCAGGCCAGATGCCTCCAAATCACTTCACGATGGTGCAATCCAAAGGTAGAAAGAAAAGAACAAGAACAGGTTCCACACCCACTTCTAAAGAGAAAAAAAGAGAGAGCTTCTATTACAGAACAGATATAAGGTTCTCAGAACACCAAAGAAGTAGGGTGAGTCAGAAGAAGAAGGAAACTAGATGGAAACCTCTTCCTTGGCCTTCTTTATCCATGACCCCGGTTCTGATTTAGAAGACATGGATACTGACAACATAGGAAAACCTCCACAAAGACTCACTAGGTCACCTGCTAAACTGGGGCTATAAGAGTCATTTACGATACAGGACATGAGGCACACTGCACATAACATACTATGGGTATGCTTATACTTCATTCACAAAATGTGAACAGTATCAAGGAGTTTAGAAAAAGGCAATCAGCTTTTACCACATTAAGAGATAGCACAGCTCACATAATCTTTCTACAGGACACAAGGCTGAAAGCATCTTTTGAGACAACTCAGGCTAACAGACTCTGGACTAAAGGCCCTGCTATATGGTCAGTGGGACCAGATAGGTGTGATGGGGTTGGAATACTCTTAGCAGGGGTGGATTTCCAAGTCACTAATGTAGTAAATCTGGTACCAGGGCAAGTTTTAATTTTAGATGTCACTTATATGACAACCAGATTTTGATTAATAAACACAGACCAAGGTGACTAGGGTGGAACTGTCTCAGGACATTCAACCCTATTTATACACATCAAGATTGGCAGCCTGGGGGAGGGTGATTTTAACTGTGGCCTAAATAAAAAGGATAGAGGCCTAAAACTGACAATATGTTTTGTGGCACAAATTGTTTAAGTAGAATTTTGCAACAATCCTCTTTGAAATATTCTTATCTTATATTACACAAAACTGGAGGCTATACCTTTTCTAAAGGGCCACTATAGACCAGGACATATTTTTTCTTTACATCTCCTGACTTAGATATTTCCAAAGCTAATTTACTGGCCACTGAGCTTTCTGACCATAAAAGATTAGAAATGAAAATAGGTTGGGGGCAGCTTCCTCCCACAGGTAAAGAACCATGAAGGATGAACATACAGCTCCTACAGGACCCAGATTTTGTGCAGGAATGAAAGCAATTTTGGCAGGCCAGGGAATCAGTGATGTGTCTTTATGACACTTTAACAAAATGGTGGGAGGAGACTAAAGAATCTTTTAGAGACTTACTTAAACAATTTTCAGATAAAAAAGCAACAGCAACATATTTAAAATATTTACAGTTATAGGCCACACTTAAAAAGGCGGTGTCACAAGCTGATCAATATGGATGTGAGAATGATTCTCTGATAGAGAATCTTATTAAAAAAATGAGACAGATACAATATGACAGAGGACAGACATTGCAGCAAGAAATACAGTTTGGTTCCCAATACACAAAACAAACTTTTGATCCATACCTGTGTAACCCCCCCGTTACCCGGGGTTACTAGAATCCCAGTAAGACCTAGTGGTAGGCAAGGAAGGCAGCTTGTGAAACTCAAGTTAAATGGATTTCACACTGTCTCACTCTGTTCTCAGTCTCAGCTGAGACTGAGGGATGACATCACCATAGAACTATCGCAGCTGCATGAGCCACATTGGAATCTGCAGATGGGAGTTAGGTTAGAATGTTGGGAGTTTTTGAACAGTGAGCAGCAGTTGTGGTGATAAGTCTTGAAGAGAGGAGCACAGCAGTCTGTGTACAGGCTGTTGGAGCCTAAGCTTTGATATAGAGCTACTTTAGGGAAAGGTGTGTGTTTCTGCCAAAGGAGGAACACAGTAAGCTGTTCTTGAAGTGGTGGAGACTGCTGATACTGGTCTCTGTGCTCCATCCCTCAGGGGATGAGGGGTAAAAGGTTTGCCTGTTATTCCAGGGGCAACCTCCTGGTTCCGGCTAGGGAAGAAGCTGCCTTATTTTCTAAGTTGTGTTGTGGCACCAGAAGCTGTCAAGATTCGCCTGTGGGGCACCTGCAACCAAAGGGTGAGTTCTGCTCTTGTCATGGGGCCTATGTTTCACCTGAACTGTTGTTAAAGTGGGGGTTGTACTGCTGAATCAGTGGGAGGCCTAGAGGAATAGGCTAAGCCAAAGTAAAAGTATGTTCAATTCCAGCACAAGGGGAAAGCCAAGACATGTAGAGGCGATGTGCTATACATTTACCCTTTAATCTACACTGCCAAGCTTTCAGAAAGAGATGTTGAAGTATGTTTGAGTCTAGTACAAAGGGAAAGTCAAGACATGTAGAGGAAATGTGCTATACATTTACCCTTTAATCTACATTGCCAAGCTTTTCAAAAAGAGTTGTTTAACGTCCAGAGAAATGGCTGGGTATGGATTGTGGAAGCTGGAGGTGGGAGACCCCCCATCTTTAGTAGCCAGGTTCACCTCTACGGATTTGCTCTATGGCCCTTTTACTTTACCTCAGGCACTTGGCCAGTGCTGAGGGAAGTACCCAGATGTGGGATTAAAAGGAAATTTTTCTTAAGGAGTCGAAGCTCTAAGGTGGTTTGGGGAGCCACCAGGAAAACGTGTCCATTGCCATATGGACGGGGTTCAAGTTGCCGGCAGGGGAGCCAGGCCAGGAAAAACCCCAAATAGTGTACAAGTTGGGCTGTGTACCCAAAGCAGCGTGCAAGTCTGGGCTGTGTGCCTGGTGGGTTCAGAGCCTGAGGGCTGAAGTGTTGAAGAAGTGTTCTGTTACTCTTATCTGCATTACCAGGAATGTAGCCCCGTGGGGATTCGTCTATGCTTTGTTTGTTCAGTTTGGATGTGAATAAAAGCCACACTTTAGAATCCCATTCCTGGTATTGGACATTACAGTTATTGCTTCCTGTGTTCAGATTTACTTGGGTGCCCCTGTGCAGAGTAGCCAAACCTAAGCCCCTGTGCCGAGTAACCTAGTCCTCCCCGAACCCAGTTGCCACCTGGTACTGCTGTCAGTTTCAACAGCATACCACCTGTCATTTGCAAAAAAGGCAGGGGTGAGGGGTTACACCTGGATTGCAAAAAAAGAGCAGAACATAGAATAATAACTTGCTTACAGACACCTACAGGAGATAAAGTATGTACTAAAGCAGGTATTCTACAGGTAATAAACACAAATGTGAGTAATATTTTTGGTACAAGTGGGGGACTAGAACCTGATCCTTCATTTTTTTTGGATTTACGAATTTCTGCCCTTAACGAAATAGAACTAGATGCTTTAGAGTTGCCAATCACAGTTCAAGAGGTTCAGGACAGTATTAAATCCCTCAATAAAAATACAGCACATGGACTAGATGGCATCAGCTCTGAATTGTACTAAGTATTTTCAGATTATTTAGCAGCCCCATTGGCAGAAGTGTATAATGCATGCTCAGAGGTAGGAAACATATTTCACACCATGTCACAAGGACTAATGATCTTCCTTTACAAAAAAGGGGACAAGACTATACTAAACAACTGGAGACCTCTTAGTCTGTTAAACACAGACTACAAAATTTCGACAAAGATATTGACTAAGCATCTGGCTAGAATAGCATGCACAGTTATTAGCCCTGTGCAAACTTGTGGGATACCAGATAGAAGAATCCAAGAGAATCTACTAGTAATACGAGAACTGTTCCAAAGAGGGTTCAATAACAAAATTATTGGTTTTCTCCTGAGCTTGATCAGGAGAAGCTTTTGACAGACAGTCACATACTTACTTATGGGCAACTTTAAAAGCATATGGTATGCCCATTAAATTTGTAGACTGGATAGCCAGTCTCTATAAGACAGCCTATTTAACCCCACTTGTAAATGATTGGTTTGGTGGCACTTTTAAGTTAGGGTGAAGAGTAAGACAGGGATACCCCTTGAGTCCCATTATATATTTTTGGCCTTGACGCCCCTTCTTCAAAAAGTCAAAAACAATGCAAGAATTCAGGGTATTACATTAACACCAGAATGCCCCCCTATCAAGATCATGGCTTATGCTGATGATACGGTTTTTATTATTACAGATGAAGCTTCTGGAGTAGGGTTAAAAAGAGAAATAGAGGAATATGCATTATATTCAGCTTCCATGATTAATTATAACAAAAGCATGGGCCTTCCTATAGGAGATTCCAATAGACCACTGCCTAGGACAATAGCAGATGTTACCATTAATAATGTTGAGACAAAAAGTTTAGGATTAACCTTTGGGATACCAGATATGGCAGAAAAAAATGTGACGGAATGTATAGGGGTGGCTGAAAGAAAGGTATAAACCTGGCAGGGTAAAAAGATTTCCAAATTAAAAAGGGTCATGTTAATAAAATCTCAGCTTCTTCCGATTTTGCTTTATGTCAGTTATATTTTCCCCCACCTAAAACGTTCGAAGTAAAAATATACAGCATTATTTTTTAGAGGCCTTTGGGTCAGCAGGTTAAATCCTGTTAAAAGAAATACCACCTATTTAACAAAAAGACAAGGAGGTCTGGGAATGATCAATCCAATTGTCTTCTATTATAGCATTGTTTATTCACTAATATTGGTATTCTATGTAAGCCTCGTAACTTAAGGTGGAGTGGGAGTATGTTATCCTGGTGTGGAACCCTCTGGACAGACTGGATAGCAAATACACTTAAGAAAATGAAACAACAGCAATTTCAACCTATATACATCATTTTGACATTGACTAAACTCAAACAATGAAATATTACGCATTCATTATTGTCATCATGCACAAGGAAACAGTTATACGAGGAAATTATTTTACATAACTTTAAAGAACCAGTACTGTTTCCACTTTGTATTGCAGGAGATCAGGGATTGGTGCTAGGATATTTGAATAATCCAAGGATACCACAGTATGTTTGAGATACCATATGGCTGAGCATACATGGGAGGTTAGGAGTGCATAATGCACATAAACATAAACCAGTGGCAGACAGGTATTGCCCACGCCTTGGCTGTGAGGAGGACTTTGAAACTCAGGAACACCTGTTTTTAGATTGCCCTAATGCTAAGAATTTCTGAGGTTGCACATCCACATATTGGAATATAATAGCCTTTAACGGTCTTACATACCAAAACCTGGCATTAGGAACATGGAAAGCAAACCACCTACCAATGCACAAAAGTACATTGCAAGTAACAAGCATCCTGATCATGTATTATTTATGGCAATCACATTGTGCATGGCTCCTGCAACAAAAGTATGTTTTCCATTAGAAGATTATACAGAGTGTAGGAAAGGCGCTTCATGTAATTTATACTAAAGAGCTCAAAATGTTAGATCCTCATAAATTATCCTTGTTATGGAGGAATTGTCAAAATATTTTAGAATCCTAATTGCATATTTTTGAAATACAGTGAAATATATTTTGTTTTCCACCTCGAGGGAATTTTGTGACACTTTTATCAGTTTGTAATTTATGTTTTCTTTTTTGATGTTTTGACTTCACTGTATATATCTGTCTGTACTTATTTTCAATAAAAACTCCCCTACTCTTTTTGAGAAGTGCCATGGGATCTTTAATATCCACCTGCACTACCACCAGAACAGGCAGATGGGACCTTGGTTTAACATCTCATCCGAAAGACAGCACCTCAGGAGTGCAGCACCCCCCTCATGCTGCACTACAGTGTCAGTATTGGGATTTAACCCAAGTGCCTGGTGTGGGGATAGAACCCACAGCCTTTTGATCTCCCAGCCTAAGAGGTGAATGCACTACCTGCTGAGCCACTGATATTGATGTTCTTTCGAGAACCATAGCAGTCTCTTTTTCATCTTGCTTTTGCTGACTTGCTTGGCGTTGAGGTTTGATGCTCTTACTATGCCCCCCTTTAGCTTTGCCTGCCATTCTTCTATTCTTCCACCTCACCTAGGTCATTCCCCCCTGCCAGGTCATTTCTGAGGCATTCACCAATCATTTTAAAATCTGCCTCTCCTGAAGTCCAAGACTGTAAGCCTTTTGTGGTTATATTTGGTAGCTTTCCTTATGTTGAATCACAATGTATGGTGATCATTGGTTTCCAGGTGGCCTCCCACCTTGACATCTGCAACACTGTCTCCGTTAGTCAGCTTCAGGTCAATAGAATCATAGAAATTGTCCAGTGTTACCTTGTTAAAACTGGGATATCTAACTAGTTGTCTATAAAATGCCCCTGGCACGGAGTCCAGTATGTCCATGCTTCTTGTTGAAGCTATATATTGGAGACTCCAATTGGCATCAGAAGGACTGAAGTTCACAACAGCAACACCTCCCCATTTTCTGGCAGCTTACCAATGGCTTCCACTAGTACTTTATCTAAATCCTCCCCCTTTGCTGGAGGTCTGTAGATCATGTCAGTGTGAATGGTGGCTCTTTTCCCATCTTCAAGGTAACCAAAAATACCCCCCCCCCCAATTCTCTGTACAGTATACACCACTTTGTGCGGACATTGGTTAAATGGACAATAGGGTATAGCGATCAAATCCCTGCAACCAAAATCCTCTTCCTATGTTGTCCCATGTAATTCTTATTGATACAGTGTACCTTGCTCTCTGCCAACACTGGACATACTGCGGACTCTAACTCACACTATTGTTGTCTTAGCCTGACATCCGGTTCAACGCTCGACGAGCACTGTCCAACAAGAAATGCAGCTTCATTTTTTGCCAATTGGTTGTCAAGATGCCATCTGCCACTGCAAAAGGTGGGCATAGCAAGGTTATGAATCAGCTGTCATCATGGATCACAGATGTAAGTGTATCACACTGAGCCTTTCTTGCAAAGTAGAGATCTGACACTGTTAGAAAAATGGCTCTACATTTCAAGCTCCCAAAATCAACAATGGGAGATTTACTCTGCAACAAAGATACAATTCTACAAATGTGGCATGGCAATGCAAACCCAGAGCAGAAGTGCAAACATGAGGGTAATGATGTCGATGTTGAGGATACACTTCTACAGTGGTTTGCAAATGCCCTAGGTAGAGAGGTATTGCTAAGCAGACCCATTCTAAAACAAAAGGCACAGCAGCTTGTGGCAGAAATAGGTAAACTGGACTTCTCCCCCTTAGAGGGATGATGCCAATGTTGGAAACAATGTCACAATATCGGCTTTCAGGTGTCTTATGGTGAGAAACTCAGCACCAATTAGAAAAGTGCCAAACAGTGGATGAGTGATGTACTACCAGGTCTGTTGCAGGAGTACAGCCTGGTGGACATTTTCGATGCAGATGAAATTGAAATGTTTTGCCTTTGTGTAAGCTACAGGATCCTAACATTTAAATCAGACACTCCGCAGCACCTAAAGAAAGCAAAGGACTGGGTGTCTGTGTTATGATGCTGCAACATGGCAGGATCTGAAAAGAAAGGTCTTGTTGTTGTAGGAAAGTCAATTCCACCACACACTGCTTTTGTGGTGTTAGTCATCTGCCTGTGCTGTACAGAAACAACCACACAGCATGGATGATGGGGGACATTTTTACTGCTTGTCTCAGAGATTGGAACCAACAACTCAGGAGATGTAAAATTGCTCTGTCAGCAACTTTAGTGGTTATCCTGATGTGCAGGGTCTCCAAAACATCAGGCTCATTTTTCTACTTCCCAACACAACCTGCATCATTCAGCCTCTTGATTGGGGTGCAATCTATTAATTTAAATGCCACTACTTTCACTCAATGCGGGGAAGGTTGTTAGAGGCTTTGGATGCCTCACATGATATAACAGCACATCTCTGCATTAAACAGATTAACCTCCTTGATGCCGTTGGGCTAATGAAAATGGCATGAGATGTAGTGAGTGAGGAAACAATTGTCAACTGTTTCAAAAAAGGAGGCTTTGCTGTTGGCAATATAGCATCTGCCTCTGCCACCGATGTCACTGATATAGCGTCAGAGATTGCTGAATTGGTAGACACCCTCCATGGGCTGTCCGATGAGGAATTCGACCATCTTTGCAGAATGGAAGAGAGTGAGGTTTGTGAGGATCAGGACTACATTCGCCATGTGATCTCTGCAATATCAGCTGCTGCAATAGCTGATGAGGAAGACACTGAAAATTATGACCTGGGTGATGAGATGCAGCCTCAAGTTACATCACACTACGCCCATGCTTCTCTACTGATCCTCTGTCACAAGATGGAACAATGAGAAGACCTGATGCCAAACTGGGAGATGCTTGTTCAAACACGAAAGATGTGGCAGGCATACTCTGTACTGAAAGTAAAGCAGAGCACAATTAAGTGATAACATTCAGTTTGTTGGAGTATACGAAGCAATAACCAGCTTCTGTGGATAATTAAACGCCGAGGCAAAGCCGAGGTGTTTGATCACCACAGAAGCAGGTTATTGCGAGTATACTCCAACTAACTGAATGTTATTACTATTGTACAAGTTGGAGTTTTTGTTTGGAGTGAGTCTGGATCTAGTAAACTATCTCAATTGGTGCAGTGTTTGTGTGAAGCAGCAGCAATAGTGTAGTGGGGAAGTCAGGAAGTAAGATAATATGTGACATGTGAAATTGGAAGCATTGTTTTGGCAGGCTAGTTAGAAGTAGGTCTCAGTTTGTGAATTTGTATTCTTTGTTTTAAAAAGCATGGACTGTAGCAGTTGTTGAGAAGAAAAAGTAGAGAAGCATTTGAGCCATGCGTCATAGCATTTTAGTTGTTAATCTTGACTCCGCCCTGACGCTCACTGACGCTACTCCTTAGTGGCACGGGACTTCATGATACTACTACCGAGAGACCAAAGAATTTACTTTTTTTTTAATAATATAGTTAAAAGTAGAGTGTTTTCTGATAATATGGAGAGTGTTTACTAAGTGCCCGGTCGGACTGCAATGACCAGGCAGAAATAGCAGGAAAGTGGAGCACTGTGGGTCTTGTCATTGGATTACCAGACCAACAGAAATAACTGCCGCAAAGGTAAAATTAGGTACCTGTGTTTGTTAAATAGGCGCTCTGTGATGGCCCAAGTGCTTTACTGTCAGTGTCACACATGGGTATGTGTACTTAATGAAGAAATGTCTGCTGTATTATTCGGCAATGGGGCGAGGCGGGGGGGGAGGCATGCGCACAACATTCAACGCCGTCACACTAGTTGAAACAGTTCTCTGGAACACTTGTTTAACTGCTCGTTTTCAGGCAAAAAACAAAAAGGACAATACATTATAAAGGACAGGGTGACCATTAATAAACAAGGATATTTTGTATGCAGAGAAGTGGATTTTTTTGATACGAGGTTTGGAGGGAGGGGGTGAGGGTTGTGTTTAATGCTTAGGTGGACGGCTGTTCCGACGCCATTTTGTTTTTAGCTTCTGATGCTCGAGATCTGATTAAACGACTGTGGACGTGGTTTGTGGATCTGATTAAACAACTATGGGTGGTGTTTTCCTCAATAAATGACTCTGAGGTATTTTTTTAAGGTTTGTGATGCTATAAATGACAGTGATTCTGGTTTCTGATTGGCTAATAGGGGGTACCTCTCATATAATTAAAGATTACTTTAACAAATAATGAAACTCAAAGTGCACTAAGCATCACTTCACCATTGTACAGTACATTACAGTACAGTACAGTACTGTGCAGTACCTACCCCCCACACCCCTCCTGATCCACATCACAACACCACTGCACAGTAAACAAACAAAAAAATGAAAAATTAAGTTAAATACACCAAGTACGGTACACTAAGGCACTAGGCACTATGCACACACTAAAGTTGTGTTTACACTGTTGCTTTTGTTCCTGATGTAGTCACGATGTAGTTTGTGGCATTATTAAGCAGTTACAGGCACTTTGTGAATGAAAAAAAAAACACATAAACAGATGATACGGCAGACACTCACAATAGTGGACTGATCATGCATGCACACATCAGTTCTTTATAAGTCATGTATACTGTATCCCCATCATTTTTATGCATTCCCTCATGTTAAGCAACACACCTTCTCTTCCCACCGTATTCTTCCTGAACTGAGTATAGCCTGGTATGGCCATGTGTCAGTCATAGTGCACTATGACTCAGTAATAGTCACAATTTCTAGGTCAACCTCTGCCATGATAGCCTCTAGGTCTGGAATGTTCTATCTTTGACTTCAAGCATTTTCACATGGTTCCACCAAGCCAGTTTGACAGTAACCCTGCCAACCGACTTTACAGCAACAGCACAAATGTCGACTGCAATCACGGTCTGCATTGTGCTGCTGGGAACACAAGTGTGTTTTCTGCAGGAGGGAGTGCCCCCCACACCCCCAAGATTTTACTAAGATCACCTCCATGGTGGAGGTGTTTCAGGAAGGGGATGCAAGACCCGGAGAAGCTGTGCCAGAGGTCCCGCTGCTGTAGCATGACCATTACAGCAACCCACAGTGATCTATCATTTTGTTGCTGTAAACGACTGATCACTGTAAGATTTTTGATGAAGTAATGGCATACCTTTGCACATATGACCTTTCAAATATTGTTGCCACTCTTCTTGCTAACCCCTTTTCTTCCCTTTTTGCCCTCCATCCTTGCCTCTCTCTTTTTAATGCTCTTGTTCCCATCCACCTTCATTACTACCACCCTGCTTCTTTTATGAATTTGAACCCTTGGGGATTCATCTTCCCTCAGGTCTTCCCTAATCTCTACTTCAGTCTGTGAGGGGAGCAGTTAATGTCTCCCTGATTCCTTCCACATTCCCTTTTGGCTAGTTTAAATATTTATCAAAGTAACATTTAAACAATCCACTGGCTGCGGTTCCCCTCCAAGATAGATGCAAGCCACCACCCCTGTATAGGCCCATATCCATTCAGATAGGTCCCCAGTCCTCAATATAGCTGAACCCCTCCTCTCTGTGCCATTCCTTCGACCATGAGTTGAAGCTCACAGTGCAGAGAACCCTTTCCTCCTGATGATCATAGACAGGCAGCACTTCAGTGAAAGCTATTGAGCATGCTACCTGTCTAAGAACCCCTTCCCAGCTCCCTAATCTCCCCTGCACTATCCCAGCTACATCCCTAGCCAAATTGTTAGTCCCCAGCTGGACAGACATGCAGCTCACCGCCCCTCCACTGCCCTAGCGAGCCTCAGGATCTACTTCCCATTACTCTGAGCTGTGGCATCACATAGGCGCCTTACCTCCTTCTTCCGCTCCCTTCCTATTCCCAAATCTATCCCCCTCACAATTGACTCCCCCACCAGAAGTTGTATCATCCTCCACTATGGTCCTCTACCACCATCCTTTGGGTCTTCACTATGGAACACCCTATATCCTCACTGACCACTACCATGGATGCCTCCTCCAAGCAGTCCCACCCCAGTAGAGTGGAATAGGAATTGCAAAGTGGTACAAGTTTAGAAATGTGCATTTGGCCCCCCACCCCCACCCTTTCAGAGCCACCATAGTCCAGCCACTCCTCTTCCTCTCTGGCATCCACTGAGGTAATGATGGCAGATTTGGTGGCCCCTGGGTGGGGGAAGAGGTTTCCCAAATCCTAGCCAGCTTGGCCTGGATTCTAGTGACCTTCTCCCTCGGCCCACAGAGGTGTGTGTAGATGGGCCAGCACCACAGTCTCCACAGGTTCTTTCTGAAAGCTGCCACACCAGAACCACAACAACAAAGGGGGCGGCAGGGACTGTATTCAGACAGGAGGGTATCTAGGCAGCCAGGACCCAATTCATGCAGTTCTGTGTAAGTTAACAAACATATCTTGAAATTTATAAATAAGATATACCTCTAAATGGGCAGCAAGTGTGGTGCATGCAGAACCTGCATAATATGGTCAGACTGCAAGGTTTCAGCAATCAGCCTGTCTGTGGCATTCTGCATTAGCTGCAGGTAACATATCAGCTATACAGACACTCCTGGTAAAGTGTGTTGCAATATTCTACTCTTGAAGTATCAAAGTCATAGAACAATGTCACCAGGTCAGCTGGCTCTAAATAGGCTTTAATTCAAATGGAATTACATAGATGGAAAAAGCTATTGCAGCTTACATCTTATTTATTTATTTACTTATTTATTTATGTCCTTGATAACTGGGTAAGTGCACTGATCCAAAGGACCGTTTTCAGTCACAACCAGGGCCACAATAGTGGCACAACTCAAGCAATACAGTACATACAGGTGCATAGTGATAATCACACCTCAGCATGAGGTGAAGTAACAAATGGTACAAAAATTGATTATACAACAAATAACAACAAAGAACAGAAAATACCTACAATTACAGGGAGCCTTGACGAGGTAACTTCAGGTAAAAACAGTGCAAAGTCAACAGTCTAGCATAATGGACACTTAAAATCAGTCACAATAGCCAGAAGATCAGGCAGGACTGTTGTGTGTGATACATAAAATGAGAAGTACAATTACGTTGCATACTAGAAAGCATAGGACATACAATCAGAGAGGAGTAGGCATGGGCAGGAGGGGAGGGGCAGGTAGACCTGCAGTCCACAGTGATGCCCAGATTTCGCAACCTATCCAATGGTTTATAGGGAAGTCCCATTTAAGGATGGTAAAAGGGCACTATCACTGTTCATTGATGACCTAACAAGGCCTGGTTTCACCAGTACCACCTCTGTTTTTGAAGGCTTCAGACTGAGCCCACTGACAGCCATCCAGTGGTGTATTTTACCCAGGCACTCTTCTAACAGTGAGACTGCATTAACCCCGTTTGGTGCCCAAGACAGGTACAGCTGGTTATCATCTGAATAATAGTGAAAACCCAAACTGTAGCATTGAATGATCTTCCTCAATTGCAGCATAAACATGGTGAACAACATGGGGGACCAAGATCAAGTCGTAAGGCACACCAAAGCAGTATGCACCATCTTCTGAAATGTTAGCTCCTAGCATCTCCTGATACACCCTTCTCAGCAAGTAGGATTCAGACCATCAGAGCATTATACTGGTGAGTCATGTATAGCGCCAAAATTGAACTAACAGCGCCCCATGGTCCATGTAAAGTGTTGTCAAATTAACACAGATTGAGACAAGCCTGTTGCTTTAAATGGTATGATTTCACTAGACACTGATATTAATTACCGAATTAAGTGCTGTATAAAAGTAGATGGTCTGCTTTCTAGCCTCACCCCCACTGAAGACTCGTGAGAGTTGAGGCGCTAGAGGAAAAAGCAATACCGATGAGGTTGAAACATTATATGTATCAGCTTGTTAATTTATGAGGCACTACTTCAAGTAAAAGGTTTTTTGCAACTATTTTTGCCTTCTGCATTCCATGTGTGTGCTCCTCTATCTTCTTGTGGACTATTTCCTTGGAGAACCTTAGTGGTCTCTTCCTGCTCTTGCTCTTAGTAACCAGCTTAACACAGAGGTTTGTTGCCTTCTCAATGGCCTGCTTTATTCTTGCCCACTTTTCCTCTACCCCATCCTTATTCCCTATTTCTGCTAGAACTTCCCTGAAGCATTGTCCCATTTTCTTGAAATTTTTCCTTCTGAAGTCCAGGACCTTGGTTTTAATGTGGCTCGGTTCTGGGTCTGTCCTTATGCTGAACCACATCATACGATGATCACTGGTCCCCTGGTGGCTTTCCACTGTGACGTCAGTGACACTGTCCCTGTTTGACAGTACCAGGTCTAGTAACACCCCTCATGAGTGGGGTTCTTTTACTAGTTGCCTGAACAATGCCCCCAGCAGGGAATCTAGGATTTCCCTACTTCTAACTGATGCTGCAGCAAGAAGGCTGCAATCCACATCTGATAGATTGTAGTCCCCCACTAGCAGTACCTCACCCTTATTAGCCATCCCTTGTATTTCATCTATTATATCCTTATCTCCTTCCTCTCCCTGTGCTGGAGATCTGTAGATCACCCCTATCCTAATAGCAGCCCCTCTCCCTTCTCAAGGGTGATGCACAGTACCTCCATTTTACTCTGTCCCTCTTGTATTTCTGTGGCCTTTATGTTCTCTCTCACCCATCCTCCCTTTTTTCCTACCCTGTCCCTCCTGAATAGGGCATACCCTGGTAGGGCTACCTCCCAGTCTTGGTTATCATTGCACCAGGTCTCTGTAATTGCTACTATATCCTGGTTTACTGCTGTCATGGTGGCCTCTTGGTCTGCCATCTTGTTGCCCAAACCTTGAGCATTTGCACACATGGCTCTCCATTTTTACTACCATCTCCCCTCTTCTTGCCCCTCCCCTTTTCCTCCACTATTATCCTTCGTCTTTGTCCTTCCCTCTTCTTCCATTGGTTACACCACAATTCATTTCCAGCCTGAGTTCACCACCCAGTCTCAGCACATAGACATGCTTGGGTTAAAATCCCGGTGAGCACTGTGCACAAGGATATGGAGAAATATTGATGCAGGAAACAACCTTCAGTTTCTCAGGTTAAAATTTGTGGTTTACTGAACAGTTGTCTAATCATAAAACAGGATAACCACAGAATTCAAACAGGGTTTTCCTTAGGATATTGTAACTTATTGAGGACAAACTGGTACAGTAGGGAAACCAAAAAAGACTATCTCCTCTACCACTACTCACTGTCAGTCCTTATCTAACACTAGAGCACCCTGACTAGATCTAAACTAAAACTACATTAAAAACAAAACTGAGGTCAAAAGCACAAAGTTAAAACAAGAAAAGGCAGCTATGCTCACACAGAGCAAAAAATGATGCATAATACAGTGGCCATCTTCCCTTCCCTCCTTCCCCTTCCCACTCTGGTGATACGTGTGAATACACTATGAATATCTAAGTATTTGTACTTGGGGGGGGGGGAATGTTCTGATGTTCACTATTCTTGTTAAAATAGTATTGGCTTTAGAAGTAATTAAACTCCTCAAGTGGCCAGAGCCAGCCACATGGCTATCCGACTTCACTCAGTGACTCACTGCTCTCCTCCTCAGCCTCACCCATACATGTTTCCATGAGAACAGTTGTGTAAGCTCTTATGGATAGTAGGAGGAGGAACTAGAACAGGGAAAATGCTCTCTAGCTTGGCATGGTGGATGAGAGACCCCTGTCTCTGCCAATACCACCAGTCCCCTGTTTCAAGCTGCAATCCCTCAGGTGCTTCCTCCACAGACTGCTGCAGGATCCCCCTCCCCCAATTGGTTACTCCAAGCTGAGATCCATTAGAGGAGCAATGAACCTTCAGTTCCTTGGCGCCTAGAGACTGTGAATGGCAATAAGAAGTAGGCCCTGTAGGCAGCAGGGCTTGTTGTGCCCAAAAGAGTGAGATGCCAAGTGAGTGAGTAAAGAGACAGAGCAGATAAACAATATATCATTTACACTTCAGCAAGCTGCAAGAAAACTGATTCAGTCTGATTGTGGGGCAAGACAGCCACCAGGTTAAGCAGGATGTCATGAGCTCTATGTCTGAGCTATAGAAACACTGGTAAAATACTTTTAAAATACCCTGTTTAAAATTAAAGTGCAAGTAATAGGGACTTTAGAAATACCTGTAGGTAGAGTCCTAAGTGAGTAAGTGTAGGAGCTAGTTTTATTATTTGTTAGGGAGGGCTGCAGCATGGTGTTTTAGCAGATCTGATACCTGTAACATTTACACTGTTGGAATTAAGCTGGCTCCGACGTGCTGAAACAGACTCTGGTTAATGTTGGAGCATGTCTTCAAGCCTGTCTTGAGCTCTGCTTACTCTTCATGTTTTACATGCAGGAATGGAGAGTTGGTCTTGCTCACCATCATTTGATGTTTATTTTTGCTGCTGACTGGAGGTGCTGGTTCCCATGGATGATTGAAGTGGCTATGTGGCTCGAGGTCTGAGTCCGTGATTACAGAAGTAGAGGAAAGCTGCAGCACACATGGATTCTTATGACAGTCTGTGAGTTTGTGCTGTTGAGATTGTCACTTGTGCTCTTTGATTGAAGTTACAACTAGATGAAAGGAGGTTCAGTATGCTAGGTTCAGACTTGTGCTGGTGCAGTTTACAGCGTGCCCTGTGAAACCAATTAGAGGTTGTCCTAGGTTGGGTGCAGACTAGAGACACCAGGAAAGAGGCTGCCCTGTGCCTGCATCAGTGAGAGAGCAAGAGCTGCTAGCAATCTAACTATAAGTTTTGAGGATTGTAAAGCCCTGTATGTGCTCCTTTTCTTGTGTGGAACTTTGACCCACTGACTGTGCTACACCTGCTCTGTTTTCTATCATCTCACAAGTACTCTGTCTACTTGAACTTTTTCAGCTTAGTGGCAGTAAGTTGACTCCAAACTATATATTCTTGGTATAGTCTACCTTGGTAAGAGATAGGGGAACAACATTTTATTTGATTCACTTGTGTCTGTTTAAGTTAGTGCCCAGAGATTTGATTAAACTCTGGAATATGCACAAATATGACACTTGTTTTTGTTGTAATTTGAGGACCTGCTATTCACCACTTGTTCATTTGATTCTGCATTTTATGTTTCTGTTTGGTATCATTTTGAAATCATTTATTGTTTAGTGATTGAATGGTGATGTGTATGGTGTAAGTAAATTGAGTGTCTGTGTCTGTCTGATATTAGGCACATTTTTCAGATTTTCTGTTGGCTGCCTTGAGAGAGGTGGGTCAGGGTTCTCCTATGAGACTTGGCCTTCAGGCAGCTGAGAAGGGTCTCTCCTTTTGTCTACCACTTCTCTCTTGCTAGTGGAAGTTTTTCTGAGTGTGTTGAGTGAGGTGCTGATGATTAATAGTAGTTTATGAAACTGGAGTGTGAGAATTTTAAAATGTGTTTAGATTAGGGATGGGTGAACCAGTTCGTCGAAAATATGAACTGACCTGAACATGATGAAATCTTCGGAAACAAATGGCTTAAGAACACTTTCGGCTGTTCAGATCAGTTCAGATGACTCCTATCTTGGGAACTGCAGTGCAAGGAATGCCAGAATAGAAGAAACCCACGGAAGGGACCAGAGACAAGACTCTGGTCCCTCAGTAGATGACCGAACTGTCCATCTCTCTAAGGAGGCACCTGATTAGGTTGCTGCTCTAGCAACTCTTGTGGTCCACCTTAGAGCTATGCAGAGGAATCTGGAGGACAGAGACGGAGCAATGGCTTCTCCTGGCTTCTCCTTGCATTGCAGATTGCCGAATCAATTGTTTTCTTCAGTGCTTGTGCTGCTTGCATTTTTTTAATGTCCATTGGGCAAGCAAAGAAGTCCACTACCAGTCTGCCACTCCCCCCCCCTAAAAAAATGCTGCATTTTTTAAACTAAAAGAAGAACTTAAGGGAGGAAGGGATTGGGAACTTGGGGAAGTTGAGGTTGGAGAGTGAGGGACTGGGAATCGGGGACTTAGAAGGGGATTGCCAGCAAGGACTGGGTGTGGGACTCAGGAGGGAGTTGGAGATTGGGGTGGGGACTGGACTGGGGACTGGGGAGTAGAATGTATGGGAGAGGAAACTTAGACAGGGGATCTTCAAGAACATGAATATTGAATGATGAGCCAAGATGGAACTTGAAGAGAGAGACTGAGGACAACTTGTGAGAAGTAGAGTGCTGTGTGTATAAAATCTGCCAGCTAGTCATCAGTGCACTAGTGCCACTTCTTACATACTGTCTGTGTGAGCCCCCCCGTCCTGTGTCAGAGAGGGTTAGGCCAGGCAGGGTCCCCCAGAATCTCTGTGGCTATACTAGCAGCAGTGCCTGCAGCATCACCCTTAGCATAGGAGATGTGTGAAATAAAATCTGCCAAGACTGCCATCTAGTCATCAGTGCGCCAGTACCACTTCTTGCATCTTGTCTGTTTGCCCCCCCCCCCACAAGAAGTCAGTCATCTGTCATCTTCTTCCCTGTGTTCACTCAGCAGGGTATAAGCTTTGACTCAGTGGGCAAGGTATCCTGTCACATCACGTGGAATAAAGAAAAACAAATCCTTGAAGGGGAAAAGGACTGAGTCTGAGAGGGTCATGCCAGCCAGGATCCCCCAGAATCTCTATGGGTATACTAGCAGCAGTGCCTGCAAAATTGCCCTTAGTGTGGGTGGAGTGTGAAATATTTCTTGTATACTGTCTGTGTGCCACCCCCTCCACAAGAAGTCAGTCTTCTGTCATCTTCCTCCCTGTGGTCGCTTAGTGGGGTATAAGCTTTGGTTCAGTGGGCAGGGCATTCCATTACATCACATGGAATAAAGAAAAAAAATTAAAAGATATCCCTGAAGGGGAAAAGTATTGTGTCAGAGAGGGTTATGCCAGGCAGGGTTCCCCAGAATCTCTGTGGGTATTCTAACAGCAGTGCCTGCAACATTTCCCTTAGCATGGGTGGAGTGTGAAATAAATTCTGTGTGTGAAATAAAATCTACCAGCCAGTCATCACTGCACCAGAGCCACTTCTTGCATACTGTCTATGTGCCACCCCCCCAAAGAAGTCAGTCATCTGTCATCTTCCTCCCTGTGGTTGCTCAGTGGGGTATAAGCCTTGGTTCAGTGGACAGGACGTTCTGTCACATCACATGGAATAAAGAAAAAAAATAAAAGAAATCCCTGAAGGTGAAGAGCACTGTGTCAGAGAGGGTTAGACCAGGCAGTGTCCCCCAGAATCTCTGTGGGTATACTAGCAGCAGTGTCTGCAGTATCACCCTTAGCATAGGTGGTGTGTGAAATAAATTCTGTGTGTGAAATAAAATCTGCCAGCCAGTCATCAGTGCACCAGTGCCATTTCTTGCATACTGTCTGTTTGCCCCCCACAAAAAAGTCAGTCATCTGTCATCTTTCTGCCTGTGCTCGCTCAGTGAGGTATAAGCTTTGACTCAGTGGGCAGGGCATTCGGTCTCATAACATGGAATAAAGAAAAAATATCCTTGAAGGGGAAAGGTACTGTGTCAGAAAGGGTTAGACCAGGCAGGAGTCCCCAGAATCTCTGAGGGTATACTAGCAGCAGTGCCTGCAGCATCATCCATAGAGTAGGTGGTGTGTGAAATAAATTCTATATGTGAAATAAAATATGCCAGCCAGTCATCAGTGTACCAGTTCCACTTCTTGCATACTGTCTGTGTGATCCCCCTACCTCAAGATGTCAGGCATCTCTCATCTTCCTCCCTGTGCTCACTCAGTGTGGTATAAGCTTTGGCTCAGAGGGCAGGGCATTCCATCATATCACGTGGAACAAAGGAAAAAAATAATAACCACTTTTTGACCCTGAACAAGTGACAGACTGGCATTATGAGTACTCCAGAAAATAGTAAAGCAAAAGCCAGGGGCAAGGGAAGTAATAAATGTAAAAAAAAAATGTATTTAGGAGACCAGAAAGAAATGGCCCAAAAGGTAAAGTACAATAATAACAACAAGCACCACAGTCTGTTGAAGGGGCTGAACTAACTGCTACTACAATCCATGTGCAGGCTAACTCTCAAAATACTGAAAACCCAGCAAGGGTTGGTGGACTGTCTATGTCAAAAGGGCTCAGTAGTGCAACCAACAAAGTGTTGAAAGACAGTGGCAATAGCAAGTCCTCTGAGAAAAAAAAAATGCAAAAACAATGAGTATTCCAATTGTACATAAAATTAAAGCATTTAAGGGTACAACTCGCAGCAGAGTTGCTCGATTTGCAACACATGCATATTGAATAACTAAATCTGTGACCGCAAATGTTAGCTCTACTGAGTCTGATGATGATGATGGTGACGACCATGGTCAAGGTGAGACTGACGATGATGAGCTTGTAACTTTACCTGTAGCCATGTCTCAGTCTGGTTCTGACAGTGAAAATGTGGGCAAAAATAATGATTGATAGTAGTAGTGTGTCAAAAGGGGAAAAAGAAAACGTCAAAGGCACAAGCTACACAAAGTGAAAGAAAGTCTGACAGAAGGTGATGATGGCAATGGTACTGCAGAGGATTCTATGATTGTCTCTCCTGATGCACTTGAATCCTCCGCTGATATGTCTTCCCCATGTAAACCCAGCCACTCAACTCCTAGCCCTCCTGAGGTCGTTACCAGACAAAGAAAGTCTACCTCTACTGTTTAGAATCATATTTACTTAAACCCCAAGGATGCTTGACAAGCTATATGTGTGCATTGCAACAGATGTGTTAGTAGGGGAAAAAATAAAGGGCATCTTGGAACCACAATGATGATGCAACATTTTCTGCAAGTTCACCATATCATTGTATATGTTTCAAAAAAACAGCCTAACATTAGTGGCTGGAAATCTAGTAGTGCTGTCAGTGAATGGGAACATTCTGCTGAAACAGTGGGAGATGAGCACCAGGCAAGATCCCAAGTCCACTTCCACCTCATGGTCATGATAATTCTATAAGGTCCTTTGTTTTGCCAGGCATGGCATGTAGTCATACAACACCCCCATCCAAATGTAACTTTCCCCCCGATAAGAAGTAGTTGAAATTAAAAGAAGTTTTTAAAAAAAAGTCTAAATATTCACAAAACCATCCCATAGCATTGTCAATGAATCATAAAATATTAACAATTATTGTACTTGATTTACAGGAATACTCTATTGTGGAAGATGTGGGTTTCAGAAGACTTATGGAATAGATAGAGCCACAATATTTAATGCCATGTAGAAAATACTTCTCAGTAACCTCTGTGCCCAGGATGTATGACAGCTTAGTAGTTCGAGTAAGGAATGCTCTCCGAGGCTGAGGACAAGTTAGTTAAGGGGGCAGACCTCATTGTCCCTCGGTCCTGCCAAGAAGTGTGGAAAGCTCAGGGGAGGAGGAGGAGGGGGAGGAGAGGGGGAGAGGGCTAAGAGAAGGGCATAAGGTCACGAAAGGGGAGGACCTGATGAGGTCACCAAAGGGGTGGGCAACGTAGTGGGAGAGCAATGAGGTGGCAACCTGTGAATGGCCAGGGTGAGCCCAGGGGCAGGAACAAAGGGGGCAGTTATAAAAGGCTGCACAGCAAGGGGGCTCACAAATTTGCTCCAAAGTGTTTTTACTCTGGGTGCACGTCAGTTTGACTAGGATTGGTTAGATTCAGTGGGCATTTTGTTAGGGAGGTATTTGGAGTTTAACAAAAAAAAAGCATGCTATTCATTAGCAAGAAGTTAAAATTACAGGTAAAATTTGTTAATTGAAGCTGTGAGCAAAGAGACGCTTCAGGGGATGAAAGTGAAGGATTTGGAAGCTTAGGACGTGAGTAACTCTGCAGGCCACTGAAAAGAGGTAAGGTGCAACCTGGCTGATTGTAGAGGAATGACAGCACTGGGGGTGGCATGTTTTTGGTTTTTTCTGTGGGCTGGGGGAGTATGTTGTAATAAAGGAGCAGCAGAAAGCTGGAGGTGCTATTGTTTGGTGTGGGAATTAAGTTGAATGGAACTGGACAGAGCAGCGGGGTGAGGCATCTGGTAAAGAGTTGAGGTTGAAAGGAAGAGTACCAGCACGCGGGAGGTCTTGTTTTGGGTTTCCCTTCAACTAAAATACAGACCAGCGGTAATGCTAGAGGTGGCGTATGGCTGGGGGGGTAGGTTGAAAGGAAGAGCAGCGACTATGCTGGTGGTGGTATTTAAGCCGTAAAATTAAAAAAAAAAAAAAAAAAAGGAAAAGTGACCTCTTTGGTGGATTGGGTTTTCTTGGGCTGATTCTGCATTTATGGGGAATAGGGTGCTGGTTTTTGAGCACAGAAAGCTGGAAAGCTAGGGAGTGGGGGGACAGCAAGGTTGTGAGTCGAGAGGATGTCTCCCAGGAGGGTTTCGGGTGGCTGAGATGCATGACATAGTGCATGGAGGGGCCTGATTCAATTTTCACATCCCAAGCAGGGAAAGCGAGTATACTTGCAGTAAATGGTGCTGGGAAAGCCAGTTGGCCTTTGTTGTTGGGGAAAGAGCTCAGAATGAGTGGAAAATCGAGGCATAAGCCAGGATCAGATGGCAAAAGGAGGCCTGGGCCTACTGAGTGGGATGGCGTCTGACATCATCGCCATGCGGCGTGGGGTCTAGAAAACAGACAGCGTGGTAGTAGCCCAGGGACAAGAGCAGACAAAGGGGGCAAAGAGGAGGTTCCTCATAAAGAAGTGGGGGGACAGTTTAAATAGCAGAATAGCCAGTTTTGGGGCCAAAAGAGAGAGGCCAAACATGGAGTCAGCCAGATGTCTACTGCATGGTGGGGGAGGCTCAACACGTAGATTGGGGGCAGCCACACGATGTGAGCAGGCAGACGGGAAAGAAAGAAGGCTCATCAGGGAACAGAAGGGAAATAATAAAATGCAGAATGGGCATTTTTGGGGACCTAAGGAGCACGACTAGCTGGGAGGAAGGCCTGAGGCCTACTGGGGTGTTTAAAGGCCCAAGAAGAGGGCGCCACAAGGGGCAGGCCCTAGGGGAAGGAAGTGAGATGCCAGTAGGGGGTATGGTGAGAATGTGGGGCTTGAGGCCAGTAGAGCGATTTCACCCCATGCAGAGACAATTTGGTCAGAAGGGGCACAAGAGGCTGGAATGAAGGCGAGGGGGAAGGGCCACGTGGCATGGTGTCTGACATCATTGCCACGTGGTGCAGGCCTACCAGTAGTGGGGACAAGTTGGCCCCTGGAGCAGAGGAGTTGGCCCTTGTTTTTGGGGGCATGAATGGGTGGGGACAACAACAACAACAAAAAAAGGAAAATGGGAAAACCAGTTCGGCAACAAAGACGGGAACAGGAAGGGTAGTGTAACGGGGGCATGGGGGGGTCAGCAAGCTGAAGGGGATATTTGGGGAGGACTTCCCACCCCTCACCCGGCACTTTCAGTACAGAATGTTCAGTGGCAATAGCATGGTGAGAGGAGGGGAGGGAGCCATCTGGCAAAGAGAAGGGAGGAGCCCCACAGGGAAGCCAGGAGTAAGGCAAAATGGCATCACAGGGGAAGGCTGTGGGGTAGGCTGGACGGATATAAAAAAAAAAAGGAACTGCTGATGTGTCTGTTGTTATCCCACTAAGATACTTCAGAGCACAAGCAAGGATGGCACCAAAGAAGGCAAAGCCAAGCAAGGAAGACTGCTACCGGGCGGTGATGGACCTGGTAGGCAAGGCAAATTGATTGCTGGAGGTGGCAGAGCTGGACAGAGGGGAGAAGGGTACGAAGCAGAAGGGGAAGCAAGGGAGGGGTCAGGAGAGGAATAAGAGGGTGCCAACAGGGTCCAGTGCACTGGAGCCCAGGGCAGTGGTTTCTGTACCAAAGCTGATGGCCCCTCTGGTTCCACCTCCAAGTAACCCAGTCCTGGAGCCGGGCCTGGATCCTGTGCCAGAGCCAGTGCCAGTACCAGAGCCTCCCATGCTGGTGTTCCCACCTACCATCCCAGAACCTGTACTACCACCACTGGTCCCACAGGTCCCGAAACAAAGCCCAGCAGGAGTGCCCCATCCGGGGCCTGGCACCCCACAGACAAGCGCAACAGGTAATCAGGTGGTGATGCTGGACAGCAGTGTCAAAGAATATGAAAAACAAATGTTAAAAAGTATTGGGGATAATGGGTTGGGGCAGCTGGAGAAGGCATTAGAAGAAATAAAAGGGACAGGAGTGAAAGGGGGGCAGGGCATTACCAGGGGTCTCCACGATGGGACGGGAGATCGTGGCACCAGGGGTGCGGCTGGTGGACAACGTGCCTACATCTATGAAAGAAAAGATTTGGAAAGGGGAATACGTCAGCATCTTTGCTTTGGCGAATGCTGACAACATGGATAAATGTGAAGAGGAGGACAGTTTCAAGAAGAAAGACATGGCGGCAGCCATGGTTTTATTAGGTAAGGGAGACGATGACAAATTATGGAAAGGGAAAACCTGGGACAATTAGTCCACAGGTTTTACTTAGTTCACTGCCATTGTCATTGAGAAGCGGCCGGAGCTCACTACCCCACTCTTAACCAATTCCCTCATCATAAATAATGCATATAAAAAAGGGGGCCACAGCTGGTTAAGATATGACGAGAAATTTAGGAAAAGAATGGCACATTTTGGGGATGTGAAGTGGGATGCTAGACAGATAGACCTGTGGCTTGAAATTTACATGGGCCCCACTGAAAAGGAGATGGAGGGAGACAAAAGGGGGGGGCAGCATCGAAGGCTTGTTGGGGATACAACAGGGCTTTCTGCTAATGGCCAAACTGCCGGTTCCGGCACGTATGCTCCAAGTGTGGGGGGCACCATCCAGTGTCCAAGTGCAGGTACAGCTGGGAAAAAGGGTCCAGCAGCCTGGATAACTCATACTAGCAGCCCTTTCAGAACAATCAAGGCTCCTTTAGGTAGCATAGAAACATAGAAACATAGAATTTGACGGCAGATAAGGACCGCTTGGCCCACCCAGTCTGCCCATTTCCCTACCTGATGGATAAGCTGCAGATCCTAGTTAACCAGCAGCCTACTTCTTCCTACCCCCACCCCCTAGAATTGCCTTATGACTGTCCCATGCATGCTTGAATTCCACCACTGTTTGTGACTCCACAACCTCCTCTGGAAGGCCGTTCCATACATCCACCACCCTCTCTGTGAAAAAATACTTCCTAAAATTACCTCTGAGCCGCCCCCCTTCTATCTTCAAATTGTGCCCCTTGTTCTTGCACACCTCTTTTGAAAGATGCTACCCTCTTGGACTTTGTTGATTCCTTGAGGTACTTGAAAGTTTCTATCATGTCCCCTCTCCTCCTTTCCTCGAGGCTATACATATTAAGCTCCTTAAGTCTCTCTTCATATGTCTTCCAGTGCAGACCCTGCACCATTTAATTGCCCTCCTCTGGACAGCTTCCATCCTGTCTATGTCTTTGCGGAGATTGGGTCTCCAGAACTGCACGCAGTACTCCAGATGGGGTCTCACCAGCTGTCTGTACAGAGGGATAATAACTTCCTGTTTTCTACTGGTGATGCCTCTCCCTATGCATCCCAGTATCCCCTCAGCCCTCCTTGCTGCCCTCTCACATTACTTGCCCACCTTTAGGTCATCTGATATGACTACCCCCAGGTCCCTTTCCATTTTTGTTGTTGTTAGTATCTCACCCCCCATTGTGTACTCTTCCCCTGGGTTTTTGTTTCCCAGGTGCATTACCTTGCACTTCTTAGCATTGAATCTAAGCTGCCATACATTTGACCATTCCTCTAACCTTGCCAAGTCCCTTCTCATCCACTCCACCTTGTGCATCAACTTTGTTGCAGATCTTTGTGTCATCTGCAAAGAGACATACGTTTCCTTCCAGTCCCTCTGCAATGTCACTTATAAAGACATTGAAGAGGACTGGTCCTATTACTGAACCCTGCAGTACCCCACTACTAACCCCCCTTTTTTCAGAGTGGACTCCATTTACTATTACTCTCTGTGTCCTATTCTCCAGCCAATTCTTTACCCAGGCCGTCATCTTGGGACCCACTCCCAGGCTGGCTAACTTGTATATTAATCTTTTGTGTGGGACTGTGTCAAATGCCTTGCTAAAGTCTAGGCAGGCCATGTCCACAGCCCTCCCTGATCAACTACTTTGGTCACCCAGTCAAAGAAATCTATCAGATTTGTCTGGCATGACCTTCCCGCTGTGAATCCATGCTGCCTTGGGTCCTGTGCACCTCTGGCCTCTAGATATTTAACAGTTCTTTCCTTCAGAAGTGATTCCATCATTTTCCCTACCACTGAGGTTAAACTAACAGGTCTGTAGGTTCCTGCTTCTGCCTTGCTCCCACTTTTGTGAAGGGGAATCACATCTGCCCTCCTCAGTCCTCGGGTACCACCCATCCTCCCATGATTTGTTAAAGAGTTTAGTCAGTGGTGTCACTAGTTCTACCCTTAGTTCTTTTAGAATTCTGGGATGAATCCCATCAGGCCCCATTGCTTTGTCCACCTTCAGTTTTAAGAGTTCTTTCAGAACCCTTTCTTCTGTAAATGGGCTGGTATCAACTTCTGTATCCAGAGTGTTTCACTGGTTTGTTTTAGGTACCTCCCCTCTTTCTTTGTAAATACTGAGCAAAATATTTGTTTAGTATCTCTGCCTTTTCACAGTCACCCTCTGCCCACCCTCCCTCCCTTTATTAAGCCTCACTATCCTCCTTGGTCTTCCTTTGCTCCCTGATGTACCTATAAAAGGTTTTATCCCCCTTCTTAACTGAGTTGGCTATCTTTTCCTTGGTTTGGGCCTTTGCTGTTCTGACTGCCTTCCCAGCTTCCTTTTGCTTTAACTGATACAGTTCTCTGTCCTGTTCCTTCTGTGATTCCTTGTACTTCCTGAATGCTTTCTTTTTCTCTTGAACCTTCACTGCCACTTCCTATGAGAACCATAGTGGTTTCTTACCTAGTTTCGTTTTGTTTATTTGCTTTACACAAAGGCTTGATACCTCTGTGATGGCAGTTTTTATTATTCCCCATTGTTCTTCCACCCCTCCTTCCTGACCATTTGCTAGTGCATTCCTTAGGCACTCACCCATTTTGACAAAGTCAGCCCTCCTAAAATCCAGTACCTTTGTCTTTGTATGGCTTGCTCTATTGCTGTGTTTATTTGAACCATACTGTTCGATGGTCGCTAGTTCCCAGATGGCTACCCACTTACATCTGTGATCCTCTCTTCATCTCCATTTGAGAGAACCAGGTCTAAGATTGCTCCTCTCGAGTGGGCTCCAATACTAGTTGTCTAAGGCATGCCACCTGTAGGGCATCTAGAATAACCCCACTCTTCGAAGTGGCTGCTGCAACTGCACTCCAGTTAACATCTGGCATATTCAGATCACCCATCAGCAATATCTCCCCTTTTTCTGCCATTCTAAGTATACTTTCTATCATTTCCTTGTCCATTTCCTCCCCCTGAGAAGGGGGTCTGTATACAACCCCTGTGCGGATTGTGGTGCCATTGTCGGTCTCCAAATTTACCCACAGTGCTTCTTCTTCTCCCTGTTTACCCTTTTGTTCTGTTGCTTTGATTCCTTCCCTTATGTAAAGAGCTACTCCGCCTCCTCTTTTACCCTCCCTGTCCCTCCTGTAGATAGTGTATCCTGGTATGTTTATATCCCAGTCATGGTTTTGTGTGTACCATGTTTCTGTGACTGCCATGATATCCAGATGTTCCTTCTCCATCAAGGCCACTAATTCAGGAAGCTTGTTACTCAGACTATGGGCATTGGTACTCATTGCTCTCCATTTTTTGATGACTTTACCTTCTGTTGCAGCATCCCCCACTGACCTTTCTACCTTGGTCTTTTTCTCATTTAGTACCCTGTTTTGTAGGGAGAGGCTGGGATTTTCCTGCTGCTTATCAGTGCCTCCCCCCTTGACTAGTTTAAAAGCTTGCCAATGAAGCATTTAAACTGATTGCTCAAAAGACTTGTTCCCTTCCTGGACAGATGCAGACCATCCTGCCAGTATAGGCTGGTGTCCCTTCAGGTGGAACCCCAGTCCCCAATGAAGCCAAACCCCTGTGCTCCACACCATTTTTTCAACCATTCATTAAACTGCATGGTGCAAAGTACCCTCGCCTCACTCATGCCATTGACAGGCAGCACCTCTGAGAAGGATACTGTGTGTGCCGACTCTATGTCCATCAGCAGCAGTGGGGGAAGGGTAACAGGAGGAGAGAATTGGGGGAGAGGGGACATTCCTATCAAACATGACACCAGGACAATTAGAAGACCAGCAGGCAGGGGTTTCTGGCTGGCTCAGACACCCATCAGAGTGGAGGAAGTAGAAAAGTGGCTTGGAGACTACCCAGACCAGGGGGCAGCCAAAAAATTGCAGACAGGTTTTCGGACAGGTGTTAGTTTACAGTTTCAGGGTTGTAGGAAAGTGATGAGGGTGAAGAACCTCAAATCCACACAGAGAAGGATGCAACCCTGGCACACAAAATTCAGAAAGAGGTGGCAGCAGGGAGGGTGGAAGGCCCATTTACCTACCCCCCATTGCCAAACCTGAGGATTTCCTCATCGGGCCTA
Organism: Neoceratodus forsteri; assembly: GCA_016271365.2. NCBI lineage: Eukaryota > Metazoa > Chordata > Ceratodontiformes > Ceratodontidae > Neoceratodus > Neoceratodus forsteri. The sequence goes on along the minus strand of CM028132.1, from coordinate 896,104,593 downwards.
GTGCCCAAATAACAGCCAGGGGAATACCGGGTAATACATCACCTATCCTACCCGGAAGGGGATTCAGTCAATGACTCTACTAGGGAGGAAGACAGCAGGGTCACATACGCCACCCTGGAGGAGGTGGTGCAGCTCATTAGATCTAAACAGAGGGCCTGGCTGGTGAAGATGGATATAGATTCGGCATTCCACCTACTCTCAGTCAGGCTGGAGGATTGGGATTTGTTAGGATTCCAGTTGAAGGGGCAGTATTATTTTGACAAGACCATGCCTATGAGATGCTCAATAGCATGTGCCACATTCGAGATGTTCAGTACCTGGCTGCAATGGGTGTTCCAGACATGGTACAGGTATCAGACGGTGGTACACTACCTAGATGATTTCCTTTTTATTGGGGAAGGAGAAAAGGAGACTGAGGCCATGCTTCAGGACTTCAAGGCACTATGCCAGGAATTGGGGGTGCCACTAGCAGAAGATAAGATGGAAGGGTCCAGTCGAACGATAGAGTTCCTAGGGCTAGAGTTGAACATGAACCTGAAGCTGTACCGCTTGCCAGGCCAAAAGGTACAGAGACTACAGGAGTTGTTGAGGATGGTAGGGGGCCACAGGAGGGTGCAGTTACAGCAGAAGCAGCAGCTGTTGAGGCACCTGAATTTTCCTTTACAGCCATTGCTCTGGGGTGCATGTTTATGTGGCATTTAGCCTGGGCAACTCAGGGGGCCAAACAGCTTCACCACTGGATAAGTCTTAATAAGGGGACCAGGGAGGAAATGGCAGTGTGGGAGCATTTCCTACAGGCATACAATGGGCAGATGTTCTGGCAGGATGAGTGGCTATACAATACAGATTTGCAGCTGAATACAGACATGGCTGGGGAATTGGCATGGGGGGTTACTTCCAAGGCCAATGATTTGCAGAACCATGGCCAGAGGAATGGGCCCGGGAGGGGGTGATGAAAGACATCACTTTTCTGGAGCTGTTTCCCATATGGGTAGCAATGATAGTTTAGGAAAGGTAGCTCAGGAAGAGGCAGTTCACATTCTGGAGTTACAATCGGGCAGTGGTAGAAGTGCTGAACAAGAAAAGGACAAAGTCAGAAAGGGTGATGAGGGTATTGAGCAGGATGGTGAGGCTTGGCCTGACCCTAAACATGTAATTCAGGGCCAAGCACATTGGTGGTGTGGACAATGTGATAGCAGATTGTCTCTCCCAATTGCAGATGGACAAATTCAGGACCATCGAACCTGGAGCAGAGGTTTGGCAGACCACTGTCCCGACGTACGTATGGACAATTGGATTGGGGGAGCTGAAGTACTGTTCCACAACTCCTGGGCCCCCAGGACCTATAGAGTTTATTAAACCTCTTGGAGGGTGTTTCAAAAATTCCAGAAACAATACAGCAGACAGGTAAGTGGGGCAGTGACAAGGGGGCAGGTGGCTAGATTTATTGTAATGGGGTGGAACCAGACTATGGCGCATGCAACCATGGAGGCACATATGGTGGCCATTAGGCAGAACTGTATGCTAAGGGGTTGGGACGACTCAACCAAAAACAATCTGGTCTGCAGAATGATGCAGGGCTGGCTATGGTGATCAGAAAAGAAACAGGATAATGGAAGGACGATCTCTAAGAGTTTGATGGTGAGGTTGATGGGGGTGCTACACCAAATATGCAGCTCAAGGAGTGAAACAGTGCTGTTTCAAGCCCTGTACACTACCATGTATAGCTGGGCTTTTACACTGAGCGAGGGGGTGGGGCATGGCAAGAGGACAGATGGAGGGGGGCTACAATGGGAAGACACAGAATGGGTGGGAGAAGCAGTTGCAGTATTATTAAGGAGATCAAAGACCGATCAGCAGGGGCAGAGCAGTAGGGTGTGGTTAAGGAAGCATCGTAACACAGCCATTTGCCCAGTGGAGGCTCTGCATGTGTATGTGGCAAACTGCCCAAAAGAGGGAAGTTCACTGATGTTTATAAATGGGACCGGCAGGCCAGTCTCCGGGTACCAGGTGACAGCAGTGCTGCACAAGGGCCTCATATTTCTGGGGGAGCCAGGGGAGGGATATTCCTCCCACTCGTTTAGGATTGGGGCAGCCTCAATGATGGCAGCACAAGGCAATAGGCCCAGGGAGATCAAGGAGAAAGGCAGGTGGTCTTCTGACTGTCATAAAAAGTACATATGCAATATACAGCAATAATGATATTTCTGTTTTGTTTCCCATAGCAGATGCAAGAGGAAAGAGAAAGGGGGGAGGAGGAAGTTGAGGGGTTGCAGAGACCATATACTAAACAGTGTGCTTCTGGTTATGCAGGGTTGACCAGGAAGCTCGAGGTGTGGATTTGTGAGCATTCATTTATTCACTGGGCAGAGAAATGGACAGCCAGGAGACAAGGGGGAAAGCAGCTTACCTGGATAGTGACACAATCCGGCTGGTGTGGAAAAGCTGGTGGGGAATGAAGTGGGCACAGCTGCTACCAGAACTCATGGAGATCAGGAAGAACCATAGGCATCCAGACTTAATCGTGATACATCTGGGTGGCAATGACCTGGGGGCGAGGCCCTGGCTGGACATTTTTTATTAAATAAAGCATGATGCGGTAAAAAATAAAGGAATGGCGGCTGGAGGTTACTTTGGCCTGATCAGAGGTCACTCCTTGAAGGGTGTGGTGGCAAGCAGAGAGCCACAAGGGGATGGACAGGGCCTGGAAGCGCATAAATGTGTGGGTGGGAAGATTGTTTGAGGGCATGGGAGGATTAGTCATCCACCATGGAATTCTTGAATGGGTAGATGAATACTACAGGGGAGATGAGATACACCTCTCAGGCCTGGACCTGGCCCTGTTTAACACTGAAATAGTGAATGCCATCGAAGTCTGGCTGACTCAGAGATAAGTTAAGGGAAAGGAGTGGATAAGGCAAGGGGGGGAGAAGGGGAAAGTCCACCATCCATCGCAAGCTGGAGGTGGACTAATGAAAAAAGGGGGGAGGAGGACAGGAAAGGGGGAAAATGGAAAACACTAAAAGGACACAGGATTGATTAGCAAGAGGCAGTGGCACAGTGTGTATGCTTGTGCTCCTTCACAACATAAGAGGAAGAGGCCAGGCCCGTCATGATGTATGTCTGGGGGGGCAGAAGAAAAAGAAGAAAGTGATAGAGTGTATGAATTGAACAAAAATGTGGATGGATATAATGCATATTTTTTTTTATTTGTTTATTTAGATCTATGATTACAATTACCTTTGAGCCAAGGCTCTTTTACAAAGGTTCCATGTCAGGAGAGTACATACATATTAAACATGTTAAACAAGGGCATACAACATTAAAGAGAGCATACAACCATATTCATCATTACAGGTATGGCATCACGGTAAATAGGATACATGAACAACACATACAAGGAATCATTTCAGAAACCTAGAAGAAATCAGGTAGGAAGGGTGAGAGGATAGGGGGTGGCAGCTGAAAAAGAGACTAGAGCAGCTCACATCATTGTCAAAGAACATCAAAGGGGGGTGGTTGATCTCAGTTGTGAAGAGGGAAGTTAGGGGTGGCAGTCACATGAGCTGGAGGCCATGAGATGATGATAGAGGCTTGATTTGAATATGCCCAGTGAGGAGGTGGAGGTGATGTGAGTGCTGAGGGCATTCATTCAGCTGCTTTGGTCCAGAGTGGTGCGGCATCGGGGAAACTGCAGAAGCTGACGTTCAGACCCTCTGGTGTTACAAGGACTAGTATTTGGGTGCAGGAGGGCTTGGACACTAGGTGGAGTAAGGCCCAAAGTAGTTTTTTTCACCATCAAGCAGGTAAGGTACTTTATGTGGTTAGCGAGTTGAAGCCATCCCGTTTGACCGTAAAGCTCACATGTATGTGTGAGTCAGTGGGATCCAGTAAGCAGTTGACAGGCCTTGTTTAGGGAGGTCGTTATGCACCTGAGGGTGGTAGTAGAGGCAGAGCAATAGATTATGAGGCCGTATTCTGTGATGGAGACCACAGAGCTCTGGATAGTAATCTTCAGTGCTACCTGGGTAAGATGCTGCCTATTTCGGTAGAGAATTCCAATGCATGAGTTTACCACTCTGGGAACACTATCAATGTGAGTCCCATAAGATAGACAAGGGTCAAGTGAGATTCCAAGGTATTTAAAAGATGACACTTGTTCGAGGGTGTTACCAACGCTTGTATTGATATCAAGGGGGTATTGCCTGTGTTTGTTTTGCGAGCTGCAGAAAAGCATAGATTTAGTCTTTTTTTGGTTTAGAACTAGTTTATGTTTTTCAAACCAGTTTTCAACAGCAGAGAAAGCAAGCTGTAGGTTGTGAAGTAACGGTTGTGGGTCCTTATGGGGGGTGAGAAGTACAGTGTCATAGGCATACAGGATAATTTGTTCTGGGCTGGATAGTGGAAGGGAGTTCAGGAAAAGGCTGAAAAGTTCTGGGCCCAGTATGGATCCCTGAGGGATGCCTGAGCGAATAGGTTTGGAGTCAGAGAGTACTCCTGAGATTTTTACTCTTTGTGAGCACTGGTCCAGGTAGCTGTTAAACCATGTAGTGGAATCCTGGGAGAGCCCTGCATTCAGCAGCTGTTTGGTAAGCAGGCCATGGTGAACAGTGTCAAATGCCTTAGTCAAATCAAGGAATACGGCTCCAGTTAGATGGCCTTTGTCCAATGAGTTGTGAAGGACTCCAGTGAATTCCAGGAGGGCTGTTGATGTGCTCTGCCCTTGCCTGAACCAGTGTTGCTGTCCACATAGGATGTTATATTTGTCCAGGTAGTCTGTAAGCTGGTCAGCAACAATGCGCTCAAGGGCCCGGGGGAGGTAATATAGAGATTAGCCGGTAGTTCCCCTGTATGGACTTGTTGCCGCTTTTAAAGACCGGAGTAACAATAGCAGATTTGCATTTGCTTGGGAACTGACTAAGGCTGAGGGAGAGGTTGAAGATTCTGTAAAGTGGGTGCAATACCTCTTCAAGGGTAAAGGATAGCAGTTTAAGATCCAGTGAATCACCACTGGCTCTGGACTTGGAGATAGACTTTGTTATGTATTTGCCTTGACTTTTTTTGAAGTGGAATGGTGGATGATTTGAGGTGGTAGGTAAGGAATTTGGAGCAGGGGAGTCAGTTTTGGAAAAAAAGTCCGGGGGCAGAACAGCACTAAGGTCAGTGAAGGCTGCATCGAAAGTATTGGCAATGACCTTCGGGTGAAGGGTGGTGGCTCTGTCAACCATCAGTAGGGTTGGAGAGGATTTGGACTGCTTCCCTGTGACTTCCCTAATATTGTCCCAAAAAGCTCTCCCATCTCCCTAGGTGTTGGCGAGGGCTTCCTTGTAGTAGGTATTCTTCGTCTGTCGTATTTGTTTTGTGCAGTTGTTGTGAGTCTGTTTGTAGTTTTGAATGTCCAGTTGAGCACCTGTGACCCTAGCTATTGCCCAGAGGTGGTCTCTTGATTTTAACTGAGCCAGTAGCTCAGCCGTGAGCCAGAGATTGGAGAGTGCCTTGACTTTTCACTTTTTTACTGGGGCGTAGGAGTCGCAGGCAGCATTGAATAGGGTGATGAAATAATCAAGGGCCGATTCAACATCCAGTGCATTGTATATGGGAGACCAGTCTTGCTGACTAAGACAGGATTTGAGATGGGTCAGTTGGCCACGGGGTAGGACTCTGCTGGAAATGATTTTAGGAGGAGGCTTACGAATCTAATTTGACCAGTTGCAGATGACAGGGGAATGGTCACTGGTGAATATAATGTATATAAATATGATTGTAAAGAGATTGCAAATGAAATTGTGGAGATGTACCATGTGTGAACATGTTATTGTCAAACTATGATATCTTTGATGATTCAGTAAAATTATTGCCAAACTGAGCAACCACACACAATATGGTCTCTGCCTTCATTGGCGTGATTCTGGGGACAAAGAGGTTACCCAATTAAAGGGCAGACCCCAATGTCCCACAGCCCTGCCAAGAAGTGTGGAAGCTCAGGGGAGGGAGGGGAGGGGAGGGAGGGAGGAGAGGGGAGGGACTAAGAGAATGGCATGAGGTCACGAAAGGGGAGGACTTGATGAGGTCACCAAAGGGGTGGGCAATGGAGTGGGAGGGCAATGAGGTGGCAACCTGTGAATGGCCGGGGTGAGCCCAGGGACAGGAACAAAGGGGGCAGTTATAAGGGGCTGCACAGCAAGGGGAGCTCACAAATTTGCTTCAAAGTGTTTTCCCACACACCCACCTTGAAGGAAGGCACAGAAGGGCACTGTGTTAGATGGAGCACAGTGCGCCACTGTGGCAGGTGGAACACAGTGGCAGGCTGCATATGAACTGCCAAAGGTGGATGGCAGAGAAAGGGGGAAAAGTGGAGAGAAGGACAGGAAAGAAAGGGGGGTGGAATGAAAAACACTGAAAGGACACAGGATTGATAAGCAAGAGGCTGGGGCATGGTGGGTACGCTCGTGCCCCTTCAAAACATAAGATGAAGAGGCCAGGCCCCCCATGATGTACATCTGGGGGGGCAGAAGAAAAAGAAGAAAATGATAGTGTATGAATTGAACAAGAATTTGGATGGATAGAATGCTTATGAATATAATGTATATAAATACGATTGTAAAGAGATTGTAAATGAAATTGTGGAGATGTACCATGTGTGAACATGTTATTGTCAAACTATGATATCTTTGATGATTCAGTAAAATGATTGCCAAACTGAGCAATCACACACAATATGGTCTGTGTCTTCATTGGCGGGGTTCTGGAGACAATGGTTCAAATATTTAAAAAAAACACAATGGCTACTATGTACATATACACTGTTTTGCCCATTGTCTTAACCTAATTGTTCAAAGCTTCCTGACAAGTATCATCACTGTGGGTACAGTGCGCAAAGTGTGTGGCTTGTGGTTTCTGAAGTGTGGCCCCTTATACCATTCAGTAAAATCCTGTGACATCCTTGCTGATATCCAGAAGGACAAAGGTCTTCCTCATCTCCAACTTGTTCAGGATGTAGCAACAAGATGGAATTAAACTTACTTTATTATTGAATGCATCCTTGAACAAAAGGTAGCTGTCATTGAGTATATCACGTACAATGATATCAGGGAGGGCATAGTACTGCATTCTACTCAATGGTCTTTGCTGGAACAGTTGTGTCACATTCTGTAACCATTCATGAGTGCTACAGAAAAGGTCAGTGCAGAAGAGGCATCCCTTAGCCAAGTTATTCCACTCATTCTACTTCTCAAAAAAAGGTTGGAGAAAATGAGGAGCAACTTAGATATGAACCAATCTCTAGTCAATAACATGCCTACCAGACTTAGCAATGATGAGAAATTATCAGCCATGACACAGAGCAAGGATTATCTCTTAGTAAGATTGCTAGATCCACATTTCCAGAACAGACACCTTCCAGATATGGTTTCTGATGACATGGAGGAGTTGAACTACAGGCAACTTTTGACTGATGCAGTAGATAAGGTTTCATTGGGAGGACAGGCAGTCAGTACTGTACTACAATGACACCACCTCAAATTCAAAAGACTGCTCCAAAAACCAGTACAGAAACAAACAATGAGAAAGATGACATTTGGGGCCAGGACATTAAAATCCCACAAAGAGAAATTCATGCATAGTAGTAAGCTTGGTAGATGCATATCTGTCTGAGCCCAACATTAGTATTAAGGATGACCCTTTAGCTTACTGGCAAGAGAAAAAATAATGCTGACCAAAGCTGGCTGCCCTGGCTTGTAAGTATATTGGATGTCCACCCGCCAATGTCTGTTATGAGTATTTATTTAGCTCTGCTGGGGATGTTGTGACCGATAAATGAACAAGATTACCACCAGACAATGTGGAGAAACTTACATTCTTGAAGGTTAACTTTCCAAACATTGGCTACATATCTGATGCTGATCCTGAAGAAGATGAAACTGACAGCAGTACCTGTGCTGCAGCTGTGGAGTGACACATCAGCTTTCAATTTTGAGACTCACTAGACTGCTTAAAAGTAGAAATCTGGAAATTGCCTGCCTTTCGACCTCATCATCATCATCATCCTGGGGGTGGGTGGGAGGTGCAGCCTGTACATCACATTCACATCATTACATACTGGTAGCAACTGTGCAGACAAGTCCCTGATCTCAAACACAGTCAGTTTCTCATTCTGGCAAGATAATTTATTTTATTACCAAATGCACCAAAGAATATTTACTTCTTATATAACCATAGCGTTGTTTATTTCACGGATAGTAGTGGTAGTAGTAGCAGTGCTGAAGTGGTCACTTTGGGCTGCCTGATGCTTTTGTTCTTTCACATTGCTTCGCATTGCGTTCCATACTGAGACCCATTGCTACAGTATGTTAAAATAATTGGTGACATACAAAAAACACACGGATCCCTTTTACAAAAAGTCAGATTCAGGAGACTGGTTGAAAAGAAAATTGAGATCTGGGACTTGCCTGTCTTTCGACAGCATCATCGTCATCCTGGGAGTGGGTGGGAGGTGCAGCCAGTACATTACGTTCATGTCATCGCATACTGGTATCAACTGTGGCAGACATGTCCCTGTTGTCACACACACCCACAGTTACTTTGTCATTCTAAGGAGATCACTTACCTAAATGGCAGGGCTAAAGGGCTAGCAGTATAGCCTATCAGTTAGAGTAACGAGCTGTGAACAAGCTTGGTACAACCAGCAGACCAGACCTTGGATTGATTCTCACAACCTCCACTTGCATACTGTGTGATTCTGAGCAACTCACTTAACTTCCCAAGTGCTCCCAGGTCACCCCTGAAAACAGGCACTTGTGCCTAGTAGGCCTTACCCGGTTACCAAAGAATAAAATAAAAAATGTGCACAGTTAAATAACCACATTGGTAAATGCTGCTAGCTCTTTTTTTTTCCCTGGTAGTATTGGTAGTAATACTACTACAAAGTACAATTATTTAAACACACTGTTATCCTCTACTAAAAATCAGACTCAGGAGGAAACTATTTATTTACAAGCTAGAGATCTGGTCTGGGACTTTGTTGTCATCACTGTCATCTTCTCATTCTTTTCTAAGCAGCCATTTTTGGTAACTGTGTCTTAACCTTATTGATTTCAGTGCTGGTAGACTACTTCTGATTTTTCCCTGATTGTAGTAGATGGGGGTAGTAATAGACTACAGTCTTAAAGCATTAGCTGGCTGACTGGCTCTCTCTGACTTGTTCTTTCTGACTGGCTGCCCTCTGCTCTGGCCTGGTACTATTTTTGTGTTCCTAGGTTCTTCTTCATCACTTAACTGTCTAAAACACAACTGGTGCCTGCCTGTGCCTGTTGAGAAATAGAAATCACTGCTGTTAATTATATAATTTATAAACATTATTAGTATTACTCTCTTAGAGAGTATTTTCTACTACTAAACAGTGGTTTAATTGTTTTTTTTTTCTACAGATATGTTGACTAAAAGCAGTTTAAAATGATTTTTTAACATACGGTTACCATAAGACAATAAAGGTCATAAAAGATTCAGATAATGTTCAGATAAGGATCCAAACCTTTTTTGCTCATCAGAACCTTTTAGAAGTTCAGAGCCTTTTGAGTTTCTCCCATCCCTAGTTTAGATATTAATTTTATCAGATACTCTCCCAGCAGACTCAGGCAGCTGTATCCATTTCTAGATTGGCTGCATGATCTGCAGGTAGAGGTTTTAAAGTTATGCAAACAGTTCGGTATACCAAAGAGGAGAAGTAGAGTCAGAGCTGGGGCAGCAAGAAAAATTGCAAAAAGAAGGTATTCAATGGGCAGGGTCCTCTCTGTCGCATTGAGATCCCCCTCTCTCTTTGTAACCTGATTGGGAGGGGGCAAGGTTACCAACCAATCCCTGGTAGGTCGTAGTTGAAAAATGTCAGTAGTAAATAAAACTGTGATCTTACCTGATCTGTTTGATTCAGAGAAGGTTGACCTATCTTTTATCATGGAGGCCTGGTTAGATGATAATACTGGCCATGTTTTATCAGGTCTGGTTCCTTCAGGTTACTCTGTGATTCATTATCTTCACATCAGATGCGGGGGGGGGGGTTGCTGTCATTGCAGGACCACTTATAAAATGTGTCAGATTCCCCTTGGAGTCATATGACTCATTTGCAATGTTGATTTTCACTTGTTTGTGGGTTATGGATTGTAGAATGCTGCCAGTTTACTGTTCACCAGGTGTGGATGGTGATTTTTCTTAGTAACTTCTCTGAGTTGTTGTTGTTCTTGGCCTTGGAGTCCCCAAAACTTTTTGCCCTTGAAATTACCAGACTTGGTAATTTCAAGGAATGTGACACAACTATTCCAGCAGAGACCACTGAGTAGAATGCAGTACTATGCCCTCCCTGATATCATTGTACGTGATATACTCAATGACAGCTACCTTTTGTTCAAGGATGCGTTCAATAATAAAGTAAGTTGAATTCCATCTTCAATACCTGGGATGACTCTTCCTCATCTGCTTCTGTGGAATATTTCCTTATTTTAGTCAGATCATTGGATTTCCACCAAAATGTAAGCACCACCACACATGTGTCTGTCCACTCTCTTGATTTGATTTTTACTGCTGGCATGGAAGTATCTAAAACATTTGTTGAATCAATTGTTTGGTCTGATCATTCTGTTCTGTGGTTTATGATGATGAGCAAGATAATTACTACTCCCCCATCTACTAAAAAGATCCACTGTTGTAGTTGAATGAGTACTAAACCCTATAATTTTGGGGCCCATGTGGACATTTCAGGGATATTGACCACCTCCTCGGGGGGGGAGCAGAAGTTGAGGGTTATAATGTAGTTGTACCTGCTGTAGCTGACTCTCTGGTGCCACTCCACTTCTATCCACATCTTAAAAGTCGCTGCTCTCCCTGGTATAATGATGAGCTCAGGGAACTGAAGAGATGTGGGCAGAGGCTCGAGAGGTATTGGAGGAGATCTGGACTACTTTTTAACAGACTTGTCCTGAGCTCGCATTATCAGAGTTATCAGGAGGTAATGACTGGTGTGAGTAAACAGTTTCTTTACTTCCTCATCACAGCTGGAAAAAACAGACCCACAGCTGTCTTCAGAATGGTGGATATGATTTTTAATCCAGACTGTCTTGGATCTTGGTTAGAGCCCAATTCAGATAAGAAATGTGGCCAGTTTTCTGGTTTTTGTTGCAGCCAAGATTGTGAAGATAAGGCAAAATATCTCCTCCACTGGTGCTTGCCACCAGGGCAGTACTCGAGCAGCTGAGGAAACTGAATCTTAGGTGCTATGGACAGAATTTCAGCCAGCTGATTATGTAAAAATCGACCAGATGCTGTCAGTAATGCAACAGTCCACTTGTGTTCTGGCCCCTGGCCCCCTCTCATTTTGGCTAAGATGGACTGACAGATGCTAGTGCCCATGTCTGTGGAGATTGTGAACTCTTTCTTGAAAGAAGCTATTTTATCTGACCCCCTTAAATAGGCCAGTTTGAATCCCTTCCTCAAAAAAGTCAAATTTAGATCCAGATGATCTCACAGACAACAAGCCTATCTGTAACCTTCCTTATACTGCATAAGGAATGTTATAAAATGAAGGAAATTTATCTGACAGAACACCTGAAGAAATATTAACTTTACCAGCCTCTCCAATCTAGTTCTATTCTCACCACGGCATGGAGACTGCCTAAGTCTGGATCATGAATGATCTACTCCTGGCAAAGGATTGAGGTGAGGTGAGCTATCTGTTTTTGTTCTCTGTGGCATGTCATCAGCATTTGATAGTGTAGATCATGGGGAGTTAGGAGAGCAACTGGGGTGTTTTTGTTGGTTGGCTGACACAGTATTACACTGGTTCAGATCTTTCTTGGAAAATCTCCACCAAACTGTGGTGTTGGGCAATTGTCAATCTGCCCCTTCACAGGTTGTGTGTAGTGTTCTCCAGGGTTCTATACTCTCCTCATTGTTATTCACAGTATATATGCTTCTGCTAGGAGAAATGATCCAAAGGCATGGTTGGGTTTTCACTGCTATGCAGATGACATTCATTTTTATGTTTCATTTAGACCTGATCAGGAGGATCAGATGTGTGTGACTGAGAGAGCCATCACAGAGATCAAACATTGGATGAGTACAAGTTGGCTAAGACTCAATCCCAGCAAAACTGAATTACTCCTGGTGGGCTCATATCAGTTGGTGTCTGTAGTATAAGAAAGTTTTGTTCTCCCTGTATGTGATGGGGAGATACTGCAGACTAAGGAAGAAGTTTGCATCCAAGGAGTAATCTTTGAAAGTCTTCTGGGCTTTTTCATCCCCAATTACTACTGTCATTAGAAGTGTTTTTTGCCACTTGAAAAATGCAGCCAGATTGCAACCTTTCATTAACCATATCAATCTATGCACACTTGTGCAGGCTTTTGTTACCTTACAGATTGACTACTGCAACTCACTCTACTATGGCCTCCCAGCTACTCAGCCTCACCTTTTGCAGTTAGTGCTGAATTTGGCAGCCAGCTTGTTAACTGATATATCCAGATTTAGTCACATTACTCCCACTTTGCAGAAGTTGCCCTGGCTACCGAATAGGTGGCATCCAGAATTTAAAACTCTTCTGCTGACCTGTAAGACCATAAATGGACTTGGCCCTACCACAGTCATGAAATACTGGCAACCAGCTAGTAGGATTATTGGGGCACCAGAGAGTTCAGCTCAGATGCCATGGGGCTTTTGTTAGTCCTAGCAGCAAGATTAAAATCAGCTGAGGATTAAGTATTCTCTGTAGCTGCACTGAAACTCTAGACAATGGTCCTGAAATCCATCCTATCTGGTACCTCAGTGGAAAATTTTGAATCACAACCAGAGACCTGGCTGTCTAGAAAGGGATTATCAGGAGATTGATAAGTTCTGCCAACCCTATGGAATTTGTATGAGCCTAATTTGTAATTATGAATTGGAATTTGTGGCTTGTTGCTATATATTACTTGCAATTTATGGACCACATGCTCAAAGGTGTGGAGTTCCTCCATGCCACATACATGAGGCATGGAGACACTGTGCACCCATTGCACCCCCTGCATGGGATGCACCAAGGTGGGGGTGTACAGCTGCCATGCACCCTATCCCCAGCCCCATGGACCGCAACATGCTGGAGGTAGACTGGGGGTGTGCCAGCATTATGCACCATGCACTAAGGTGCTAGAGTGGGTGGCAGGGGTGCAGAGGAGGGTGCAGCTTACAGCACAGGAGATTCTACCATAACAAACTACATGTCCCCTGGAACATGCTCCTCCCATTGCCACAGACCCAGAAAATAGACGCTGACCTGCCCCAGCCCACTAGGATGATTATGAGGGCTGAGGCAGCTGGAAGGGTATCCCAGGTGCAAGCATTACCCCTAACCACCCCGTACTGGCACCCACAGGCTACCTAACCCACCCCTGCCTGAGACCACAGCACCCAAAGTGGTGGCCATTGTCAGCCCCCCCACAACATGTACCTCTGTGTGCCTTCCATTAAGGTATCACACCCCCTGCATTCCCACCCTCAGTCCAGCAACTCCCATCTACAGTGGTAATCAGGGGTACTCCCCACGGCACCGACAACCCTACCCCCGTAAAGACTTTGATTGATTGATTGATTGAAGGCAAGTGTGGTTTAATGCATTTCAATGGGTTTTCAACTGTACTTACCTTATTTCTCATATAGCACTCACTGCTTCCAGCAGCAAGACTTGTCTTCCATGGGACAGTGGATTTTCACACTGGGATCTGTTCAGGTGAGTGAGGGTGTGTGGGGGAGTCTGGGAGGTGTGGGATGTAGGATGCTCAGTGGGAGGTTGGGCTGGAGGTGTGGGGTTGCATTAGCAATGGACCTTTATTTACAGACTAAAAAAAGACATTGAGGGACCATATTCTTCTTTTCAGGCTCTGAGGGACATCGGAGGGTGGGGGGGTTGCCACTAGACATCTCATTTAAATCAGCAATGCCATGCATAACTCTGAAACTGATCTAGATAGTGGAGGAATGTAGACTAGCAATGTTTGCACTAACTGCTTAGCCACCTTACTGCATTTTCTAATTGTTGTGTTATACACACACACACACATAGACTAATACATATGCACATATATATTACAATATAACATAGCAGTGCACAATCTACACAGATTTTACAAATTAAAAAAAGACATTGAGGGACCATTTTCTTCTTTTCAGACTCTGAGGAACATTGGGGAATGGGAGGTTGTCACTAGACACCTCATTTAAATCAACAATGACACGAATAAGGTTGAAACTGATCTAGATAGTGTGGGAATGTAGACTAGCAATTTTTTCACTTACCACTGAGCCACCTAACCACACTTTCTAATTGTTGTGATACGCACACACTGACTAATACAAATACACGTACTATGTATTCCAGTATAACATAGCAGTGCACTGTCTACACACAGATAGCATTTACACACACACACACACACACAAACACACACACTAACACACATACACTGTCTTATATGGAATTTATTTACTTACACATCTAACACTAAGTTTTACTGTATTTAGGATAAGCACTGTGTTTTGCACTAACTCGTATTAATCTAAGGCATGGTTGGGTAACTAAGGTAGAGGACTAGGGAAGTGTGACAGATGTGACCTATTTGGACTTCAGAAAGGACTTTGGCACAGTCCCCCATAGAAGGCTAATTAACTCATTGTCTCCTAGCAGACACCTGTAGTCATCAGTAAAATACACTGGTGTGTCCGGAGGACACCTACAGAAGTCAGCTACTGACTTCCTGTGTGTTCTTGCAATGTCTGAAGATGTCACTTATATAGTTTAATATATAATATAACAGAATATAATATATATTTGATTGCATAGCACCATTGGAAATGTAATTTTGTGCTGAACAGCTTTGCCACTGATATTTTGTGTATGTCATGTATGCTTTGGGAGTTATTTGCATTTGTTTATGGTATGGTGTGTATGGTTCATGTTGTTTATTTTAGTGAAAAATATTTTTTTGCTGTTTCAACCAGAATAGAAAAAAAACAAAATGACATATTATTATTTGCATACCACCATTGGAAAAGTAATTTTGTGCTGAACAACTTTGCCACTCATACTTTGTGTCTAGCACTTACAGTTCTTGAGCTATTAGGATTTGTTTGTGGCATGCTGATTATAGCTTGATTTTGCTTAGAAAGACCCAGGATTCACTATTAACAGTATACAGGAGACACATGGTTCAACTTCAGAGAGCTCCTGTGGAGGCACTGAGTTAAACTGTGCAGCCTAAAAGTGGATACTAAAACAGTTCTATGGGTGGAAAACTGGCTGAATGGCAGGAGTCAGAGAATTTGCTAAACAGGGAGTACTCTGGAGAGGGAGAGGTGTCAAGCAGGGTGCCATAGAGGTCATTGTTGGGGCTGGACCTCTTCAATGTCTTTATCGGGGATATTGCAGAGGAACTGGAGGGGAAGGTATGCCTCTTCACAGATGATACAAAGGTATGCAATAGGGTCAAAATACCAGGGGGTGTTAAAAGAATGAGGGAATACCTTAATAAACTGGAGAAACAGTCTAAAGAATGGCACCTGGAATTAAATGCAAAGAAGTGCAGGATCATGCATATTGGTCAGAAGAACCCAGGGGCCAAGTACAAACTACTGTAGGTGGGGAGGTACTAACAGTCACAAAGCAGGAAAGAGACTTTGGAGTTATCATCTCAGAGGACCTAAGAGAAAAGAGGCAGTGCAATGAGACAGTTGGAGAGGCTAGCCAGATTCTTCGAAGTGTAGGGAGGGGTATCAGGAGTAGAACGAGGGAGGTCATCTTGCCCCTGTATAAGACACTTGTGTGACCACACTTGGAATACTGTATCCCATTCTAGAAGCCCCATCTGAGAACGAACATAGACAGGGTAGAGGAAGTACAGTGGAGGGCAGCTAAAATGGTGCAGGGCCTGTGGGATAAGACCTATGAGGAAAAACTAAAGGAATTACATATGTATTCCCTGGAGAAAAGTGGGGTGGACATGATTAAGACATACAAATACATCACCTGTATAAACAGCGTACAGGAAGGAAGCATCTTGCAAAGAAAGAGATGCTCCAAGTCAAGGGGGTACAAAATGATTTGGGGGGGCCTCAGAGGAAATGTGAGAAAATATGCTTCATGTTCTACTACAGTATAGCATTAGAGCCATTACAGTCTTTTGCAAACAGACTTGGAAAAGTTTAATGTACCAGGAATGGATTAACAGAATGTACCAATGTACCAGGAAAGGGTTAACAGAATGCCACACAGGCACATGCAGGCATACATGCACACACACACACACACACACACACACACACACACACACACAAAGTTACAGACAGAAACATGTTTACATAGTTCCAACTTTGAAAATATGTGTAAAAAATTATGTGTAGACTCATTTTCTGCTAGTGTAGTATGTCTTCATTTTTACTGAGTGCTCAACACATAGACACAGACAGTTTCTCCTTATGCTTCCTAGATTTATAAGGTTGATTTTAACTGAAGGGAGGGTTGTTAATCTCTTAGACTTAAGTTGTATACACACACACAAACAAACACACTCACACACACACACACACACTATGTCCAAATATCCAGAGATGTGTGTTTTAGATATTTCGAATTAATATGCTTTAGCGCTTACACACACAAACACATTTTCTTTAACATATCTTCAGCAAGACTTGTAACATCAGCTGATTTATTACATAAACATTCCATTTTGTGACATTTGTCTTACTCACTGCTATAGTCCTAGGGTTGTCTGCTTATCTCTGTTTGAAAGGCTGACTGAGTTGACATGTTTATGAGCCATGATCCTTTCTTGAAAGAATTCTACCCAGATCGAAACTTATCACACAAAATAATGTGTTGCAACACTGGTCAGCTGAATAACAGACTGCTGCAATTAATTATTGGAGTGATAGAACAAAACCTCCAATTTTATCTAGTATATTAGGAATTTCAGGAGCTCATTTTTTTCTATTGTAATAGCAAAACATCTGTAGGGCTCTTCCCACTGTAGCCATAAAGAAATTGCTCAAAAAATAGTTTTAGAAAAAAATGTCTTTTCTTTTGGGATATGGGTAATCAAAAATATTTCTGAACATACTGTTACTGAAACTGCCATATATATTAAGAAAACAAGAGAAAGGACTGAAAAAAATATAAAAAAGCTAAACAAGAAAACTGCAGGCATGGCAGGTATGAAACAGTAGTACTACAGTGCATACCTTTCTCTCTCCTCCACAGTGAGGAGAGACCAATATACAGTAATGGGATTCATGACCATATATTTTGTTCAAAAAGGACCTATCCAAGCAAGCTTTCTAACCACATTTAAAATGACATTTTCACATATACTGGTCTATTGTAACTCACATATTAAACATTCGTGTTTATTTACTCCCTTTTCTATTTAATTCAATCCAATTTAAAGTAGCAGTATTTGTTAGCTGGAAAAAAGAATCATTAAATAGTTTTCTTTTTAGCACAAAAGAATTTCTGACATCCATAGATTCATGCTCAGTTCACTTTTATTGCTTACATATATTGTTAAAACAGTTTCACAGCTAATTTTGTAACTAATCCCTCACATCATTAAAAAATAGCCACCACTCACGATTTGTTTTAAAACATGCTTCTGTTGAGGTAAGCTATTAAATGCACATACAATTTAAAAATGCTGTGTCTTAGTTCAGGAATAAAAGAAAACAAAGAGAAAATGGGATATCTATATTTTTGCAAGACAAACATTATTGTTGAAAAAAAAACTGTTTGGTCACTAACAATACTGCTGCTTTAATTCAGGATAAAAGAACAATTAAGCAGTGCTTGATTATAATGTTGTTCCATTAAAGCAACACTTCTGATGGCTAGCAAACATGTTAGGGGTGTGTGAGTTACAAACAGTATTTCATGAATACCACAATAGGCTATTCATTACTCGGGAAGCATAATTAATAATTGGCTATTCTGCATTTTGTTATTTGATAGGAGTTCAAAGTCTCCCAAGACTTGCTGTCCAATCACAGGCCAGTTTGAAAGCACACGTAAGGCAGCTCATGTGACCCAGCACTCACAGAAGCTACAGCAAGAGAGAAAGATTTCTGAGTTGCTGTGAAAGAGCAATCTATTTCCATCCACTTGTTAAAATTAGAGAACAAGCAGAAATCTTGACAACTTTTTTTCCCTTTCTAAATCTGAAGCTGAGAGGTTTGATTTCTGTGCACTTGGAGTGAGAAAATGTGTCTGTTTTAGTAGGAGCAAGAGTGAGAAGAAAGTGAAAATGAGCAAGGGCTTTTTGTTTTCTGACAGAGAAAAGCCAGAAAGGGGACACAGGCCAGCAGACAGACGTGCACACACACACACACACACACACACACACACAACACACACACACACACAGCATGTGAGTGTGTGTGGGGGTACTAAAGCTGTCGTGTTTTAAACAGTGAAAGTGAGATTTTGTGGGGGTTTAGTAAATAAAAAAGTAAGTTTTTTTTTTATTTGGTTGGAGGACTTGAGCCAGATTTTCAAAGGCCAGAGAATGACACAGGGTGCTTGCATCAAAAAGAAATGATGCAAGGAGCAGAATGAGTAAAACTTCTGTCAATTCTAATTGTCTAATGGTGCTTGTGCCAAATACAGGTTTGCATGTGCCAGACTGACTTGCACCATTCTTGCATCTAAAAATTGCCTGCACCATATTGGAAGGGATGCCTGCATCACAGAAATGAAGCACCATCTCCTTATTTGGGTCTCAGAGTTTCAAAGAATGTAGGTTCTGTCTTTGTCCCTAAGATGCATGCCACTGTTAGACCAGCAATAACTGGATTAACTTACACTGGACCATATGAATGAGAGGGTAAGTCCTGTAGAGTTTTGGTTAAAGAGCCAATATTCCCCTGTGGGACTAATGTACAGAATTTCAGGGACTGAAAATGCCATTGTCTAGGTCATTTTATCTGCCATATTTTTTGACTCAGCTTGAGTCATTCTCACCCCATGCATCGTCTTTCGACTCTGCTTGCATCATTCTCACTCCATGCATCCAGCATCTTTTTGACTCAGCTTGCATCATTCTCACTACAGGTATCATCTTTTTGACTTAGCCTGTGTCATTCTCATCCCCTGTATCATCTTTTTGACTCAGCTTGAGCCAGTCTCACCCTATGCATTTTTGATTCAGCTTGTGTTATTCTCTCCTCATCTGACATATTTTTGACAAAGCAGACATCTTGCATCATGTTTTGGGAATTTTCCTACAGATAACTATTTTCTTGTGAAATACAGTGCACATTGTTTAGAGCTCCTGGATTTGACACAAGGTGGTTGTTTGAAACATATTGTGACAGTCTGAGGACCCACTGAAAGTCCAGTCCCTTGTTTGAAACAAAGAACAAGGAAAAATAAGCATAGCTGCATTTGTAGACTAAGTGAAATGCAGCAAAATGCAGAATTGCACTGAATCAATTCATTGTTCGAGGGGGCAGACTTTTGTGACTCTCATCACTACTGCTTCTGTGCAGCTACCATTTTTTCCTGAGTTTGTGTGCACAGTACTATACTGTAGTGTGTGCACACAACTGTGTGGTGGACTCAGCTCAGCTGTTGGGGACCTTTTAATTTTTTTGTATCATTCATGACTTTGTGCCAAAGAAGAAATAAAAAAATCACATTTCAAGTCAGGCTTGATTATTACTGAGAGTGAGACTTTGTCAGGTCACTGGTATTATCACAATGAGTGACTACTGTAGTTCATAATAATATAATTAAATCTTTTAATATTGCAAATATCTTTCTGTGGGAAACCTGGGCTTGGTTCCCTCCAGGGCTGTGTGTGCAACTGTGAGTGCACCACAGTATTTGTTGGCTGGTAGGGTGGGACTAATCAATTGACTTCCACTGCTTCTGGGCAGCTATCTGACATTTTGTTCTGTGTGTGTGTGTGTGTGTGTGTGTGTGTGTGTGCGCGCGGTGTGTGTGTATATATATCTGTATGTGCACTGTGTGTACACTCAAGAAAGACATTCTTGTAAGTTTGTGGCTTTGTGCCTAACAAGAAATGTAAAACAGAATTTCATTTTCTTCCAAATGTATTTACAAATCAGGCTTAACAAGTGAGATTGAGACTTGTCAGCTAACTGGCATTGGGACACTTAGTGACACTGAGCAATATATCATATTCATAATAATATAAGGTAAATTTCATTTCATCTTATTATGAGGTATCATGGCAGGTGGAGGGAAACTAGAAAATGTAGCTGATCTGAAAGACCTAGCAAAAGTGCAGTAAATGGAGAGCAGCAAGCAACAGGTTAGAGTAAGTGTGCTGCAGAGCAATGCTCAAGTGTGCAGTCCCCATGAAAAATTATTTTTTACCCCATCAAAGTCTGTAGCCTACAGCACAGTTTCATGTCAAAATAGTGACTCCCAAATGGCGAGGCTTCAAAACAGCACAAAATAAGAGCGAGTGCCATTTTAGGTGAAATTTCTGTTTGTAGGAGGCTTCTCCCCCCACATATCCCCTTGTGGGGAGATGTGCCACCCACCTCCTTACTTAATATACCAACTCTGGGGGGGGAACCTCAGCAAGGGGGGAACATAAAGTTTGCCAATACTGCACTCACTATTATTCTGTGCTGTTATGACTCCTCGCTGTTTGGGAGTCGCTATCTTCACAAGCTACCCTATAGCACCAGTACGGCATCAATTGACACCTGGGGAAATTTACCAGAAGTACTAGTAGTGCTGCTAGCAGGAAATTGTCATAACTGCCACTGATGCCACCACTGTGAATGTGTCCTTTTTCATCCCGTGCTACTGCCACCAGTACCAGTACCAGCATCACCTCATCCTTAATAACCACCACTGCTCTAATTCACCATCCATTCACTGTGATTACTAGCATCCATGCTGCTGCTGTAATAGTGGCCTTGCCAGTCACTCCTGCCACTGTGATCCAGACCAGTCCTGCCACTGTGACCCAGACCAGTCCTACCACTGTGAACAAGACAAGTCCTGCCACTGTGACCCAGATCACCACTACCACTGTATTCAAGGTGACTCCAAGTATTGCTATCATGATACAATCCCCTACTACCACTGTGGGCCCAGCAAGTTGCATAACTATTTTCAGTACTGTGTCCACCCCTACTGTGACACCTCTTGTTTCTCATCCAGTCTCCAGTACTGTAAGAAGTTGATAGTGCTAATGAGGATGGTAACTCATCTGGGTATGAGTACTTTCCACCAGCGAAAGAATTGCCCACTGACACATCATCTGAGGAGACTAACCTAAGAAGATTTAATGAAGAGGCAGGGCATGGGGAGTGCTACAAAGTAAGGCAGTCACGTAGGTACCCTCCCAGTATTTGTAGCAGCTGTTCAATATAGTGACGTGGTTAGTACTGGTGAGGACTCAAACTTGTGAGGAAGTATGGAGAAAACCAACCAACTTCAAAGCAAATATCTTTAATTTTCTTTTATTTCATCGAATGTTGTACATAGATCACCATGCCATGAGCAAGGACCCCCAACATTTCACCCCTCTATAAGGGGTTCCTCAGGGTGACTTGGTGAAAGAACACAGAGTTGACATGCTGACTATGTCAATAAGTGCGTAAAATATATGTAAAACATATGTGAAAAAGTGAATAAGGAGAATATTGGAGAAATACAAAAAAAGAAAAAAAATGAAAGAAGACTGCAGATATAAGAAATACATAAGAATTGCATTTTTGATAAATAAAAAGGAGAAGCTGTAAGATTTTATACCTTTTATTGGACCAACATGTGTCTTGTACAAAGATGGAATTATACACAGGTGAATAACAGAAAAACTGAGCACTATAAGCAGTATTTATATATACTCTGGAGCACTGTATAAGAAATAAAAACTCTGGAAAAGGTTGTAATTTCCATTTAACAGATAATTGATCAGGTTGCTACAGTAAAAGACACTGCTAAAAAGGAGGGGACAAACCTTGTGTGATGGAAGAATTAAAAAAAAAAGATTAAACAGAGACAAAGGAGCAATGAGGCTAAATGATACAGAAAATTATAACAGGCTATACAATGGGATAAAGAGAACAGTGAAGAGATTAAGAATGGGGTATTGTGAGGGAAAAGTTCCAAGTCTTAGGAAATCAGATACACAACAATGGTGGGAAAAAATAATTTCTTTAAAGTGAAGAGCAGGTGGGAGCGATAGAAAAACAGGCTGAAGCAAGTGGAACTGGTGGGGAAGGGAAGGGGCTTGCCTTTGTAAAAGTGTTAAACAGGGCCTTATTTGAGGTGAGTACAGTTAACCCTGCCCCTTGAGGAAAACCAAGTAGAGGAAGGGGATATTCCTGAGAAGTATTTACTGAAAACTGAAGATGTGGCCAAAGCAATGAAAAAAATAAAAAAATTAAGAGTTGTGTGACCTAGTCTTATTCCAAATTCAGTATGGAAGGAGGCTGTGGATCTTACTGTACCATGGGTATGTACGGCAATATCTTTAACAAATCAATGACAACAGAAAAATGCCTGAGCAATTGAAAAAGGCAAGAGTGGTCCCTTTGGGAAAAACATTAAACCCAAAAGTCATTCAAAAAGATTTTTGACCTATTTCCCTAAGAAGTGTAATAACCTAAGTTTGTTAAGGTTTTGGAACAATTTGGACTGCTGAGTATGTGTCATGCACTGCTGATGAAAATCAGTTTGTCTCCCTAAGTGACACCTCCACAATGCTGGCAGCCTTAAAGTTTTTAAAAATTAGTATGAAAACCTGGGATGATGGAGGTGTTGTACATGAAGTTTTAGTAGACTACAGAAAAGCATGTGCTTTAACAGACCATAATACTGTGATTAAAAAGGTAGAGGAGTGTGTAGAATTAATAATCCATAGTGGAATGGGTCAGTGACTTTCTGCAGGGAGAATCCAGTGGATACAGTTAGAAGGAAGAAAACAATGGTGCATTATTTCTTATGTGGAGATATCCCTCAGGGTACCAAATTGGCATCTTTATTATTCCTGTTGATGATAAATTATCTGAAAACCATAGGTGAATGTATCAAATACAAGGATGATACAACTGCTGTTGTTTTTTAATGTAAGATAGATAGTAAAGTGCAACAAGATCTAGGAAAGATAGAAACATGGTCCAAAGCTAACTTTATGGAAATAAATCCTGCAAAAACAAAAGAAGTTTGGTTTGGAAAAAAAAAACAGGTACCTTTATTGCTGGGGGAGGGTCCAAAGCTGAGACTGTAAATCAAATAATGTTTTTGAAACTGATATTTCTGAATGATTTTAAATGAGCCAAGCAAGTAAATAATAACATTAAGAAGGCCAACACAAGATTATATTTCCCGACTACATTAATTACATCTCTGGTGAGTCAACAAGATTTAATTTATTATTACAGTACAAGAATAAGACCAGCATTTGAATATGGATCCCTGATACGGCACGGTGGGTTAAATATTAAAGAAAGAAATGATTTGGAATATATCCAGAAAAGGGCTCTTAGAATTATTCCTGGTATGGAGGTGGTGTACGAGGAGACATTAAGGGTGTGAAAATTGAATCTTTAAATGAAAGGAGGGAAAGAAAAGGAGAAAACTTGTTTTTGCATATATGATATGCAATCACAATCATACGTTACATAAACTTCTACCCCAACTGAGATGTTAAATTACAGATTAAGATATCAAGAGAAATGTAATCTGCCTAAAGTAAAGACTAAAGAATATGGGGAATCCCTTTTTATTAAATAATTGGGTATAATGTTGTCTTCCCTCTGCCTCTTTACTTGTATAGTTCCTTGCTTTGTTTCTAGCTAGGCATTTATGGTACTGGTGTAAAAAAGAGCATGTATACATAGCGTATACTTTTCCATTTAAAAAGTTTTATTAGATGCTTTATAATACATTTGTCTTAAATTGTGTGTATGTGAATCTGGTTAAGATAGCCTTTTAAACATATGTATTAGTTTACAGTAGTAGTACTCTATTAGATAGTGTATAACTTGCTTGATAAATTGTATGGAATGTCATTTAGTTCTCTTTTTCTGTATACAACTGCAAACCACCTTTTTGGTCTGATTTGCAATCATGTTTTTTAAATAAACTAAACTTAAAACAACCAACACAGCTAGCCAGTGGCCACCTACCACATAGATATCCAGGTCTGGATAACTGTCATGAATAGCTCATAAGACTGTGAGAACAGAGTCAATGATTGAATGGGTAGGTGTGGTACCACGAGATTTATTTATTTATTTATTTAAGAGATTTACCAGATAAGCATACTGAGCGGGGACAGCTCGTTTCCAGGTGCGACCTGGGGTTACATAGGTCAAGAATAGGTACAGAATGCACAGTACAACAGTGAAATAGATAGCAGGTTCAGTAGACAACTCAAATAGAAATGGCATATAAATCAGCTGAAAGTGGATACATTACAGGGAGATAAAATAGCCAGTGGTATTGTAACAGATGAGAGTGGATTTATACAGGGCGAGATTTGTAGGTACAGCAGGTGCAGCTAATCTGACAGTACAATTACGAGGTTTGGTGCACAGGACAGAGTGCATAGTTTGTTTTGGCATGGTTAGGCATACTCTACTGGGTGATAGCAGTAGATTTATTGGCACAGTGAGAAACTAGGCTTGTTGCTTTGGTTGTATTTATGAGCCATTTGGATGCCCTGGTGTGCAGGACTAGTCTGTGGGTAGCAATTACATACATCTGAGAAGTGGGAAAGTAGCCGAGGTTTGAGAAGCCTATGGGAGGTGGAGAGCCTGATATCTGCAGGTAGCTCATTCCATAGTTTGGGCAACCCGATGCTTGAAGCCATTTGGCCCTTTGAGGTGCGCATGAAAGGGACTTGGAGTTGTTTTGAATCCGAGCCTCTGAGGGAGTATGCCCGGGGGGGGGTTGGGTTGCTAGTGCACAGCTGAGATGGGGAGGAGGGCATTTGACCAGTATTTGGAAATGAGATTTGTACAATGCAGTTTACACCAAGACTTCAGCGATTGGAAGGCAAGGGCGCGCTGTACAGGTCGCAGTGATGGGTGGAAGGTGGGCAGTCAAGGACGTACCAGCAGAAAGAATGGAAGAGGGGGTCCAGGCTGGCCAAGGTAGATGGGGGCGCTGCATCGTAGACCACATCACCATAGTCAAAAATGGGGAGGATCATTTTGTGGACTAGCTCCTTCCTGACTGAGGTAGGAAGGTTGCCTTTATTGCGGTAAAGTGAGCCTAATTTAGGGTGTAGTTTTTTCTGTAGTGAGTCAATGTGGGCATGGAAATCAAGGTGTTGATCGAGCCAAACCCCCAGGCACCTGAAGGAGGTGCAGGATTCTAGATTGGATCCATCCAGAGTGTGGAAGACGGGGAGGGGCATCTAGCCTGGATAGTTTAGGATGGGTGCCGAAAGTTATGGAGACGGTTTTCTTAGCATTTAGGACAAGTTGATTGGACCTAAGCCAAGCTTGAACGGCATCAAAATCACGTTGAATAGAAGAGTTTGAGTCACCGATGGAGGGGCCGGAGGTGTACAGTATGGTATCATCTGCGTACATTTGTATGGCTGAGTTGGAACAGACTTGAGGTAGATTGTTTAAAAATATGGAGAAAAGCAGGGGGCCCAGAACCGAACCCTGGGGAACCCCCATGTTAACTGGGAGTGAGGTGGAGACATGAGGGCCAGTTTTTACTGCCTGCTTCCTGCCTGTCAGATAGACTTGGAACCAGCTGGTGGCGGGATGAGAGAGGCCTGCGTGTTGCAATTTTATGAGAAGTTTTGAGTGGGACACGGTATCAAAGGCTTTGGCCAAGTCAATGAAAATAGCGGAGGTGATGTGGCCCTTGTCCATTCCCGAGGAGATATCGTTTGTGAGCCTTAACAGTGCTGTGATGGTGGAGTGTGTTTTACAAAAGCCCGACTGAAATGGGGTGAAGAAAGAGGTGGAGTTGAGGAACTGTGTGAGTTGGGAGAGGGCTAGCTGTTCTTGAAGCTTGGCCAGAACCGGTAGGAGAGAGATCGGGCAGTAGTTGCCAGGCTCAGATGGATCACCTCCTTTTGGTAGTGGGATGATTACTGCTTCCTTCCAGGCTGCAGGAATTTTTGCCTTGGAAAAAGAGCAGTTCAAGAGGTCAGCTAGGGGGGGTGGCAATTGCAGGGACTGATAGGAAGAGGAGTTTGGCATCCAGTCCTAGAGGGCACTTGCCTTTGCTTGGGTCTAGGGAGCATAGGGCAGCTAGAACTTCAGCTGAGGAGATAGGATGAAAGGAGAAAGAGGGCATGTGTGGGGTTGGTGGGGGTATTGCGAGAGGGTTGTATGTGGGTGTGTAGAGCTGTTGGCTGTCTAGAAGAGATTCAGCGCTAGTGGAAAAGAAGGAATTGAATGCTGAGGCAACTTCGCTGGGGGCAGATATATTGTTGCCCTGTATGTTTAGGGTAGGGGAAGGTGGCTGGGCAGGGGGAGAGAACAGGGTTTTAACGGTTTTCCAGAATTTGGAGGGGTGACTTAGATTAGTGGTGAAAGCGTCTCGGAAATAGTTGTTTTTTTGCCTGTCTTATGGCTTTAGTGCAGTTATTTCGGAGGGTTCGGTAATGTTGTAGAGATGCAGGGGAGTTTAATAGCCTGTGTTTTTTCCAGGCCTGGTCTCTAGCCAGACATCTGCCGATAATGTCAGCAGAGACCCAAGGGAGATGGTATTCCCTGACTCTTTTCTTTCTTAGGGGGGCGTGATAGTCCCATAAGGCAAGGAGCTGCTTATTAAACATTTCAAAAGCGTGGTCAATTGTTGGCGTCAGTTTAGTAGAAGACCAGTCGACAAGTGAGAGGTCATTTAAAAGGGAGTGGAGACAGAGGGATTTGTATGCTCTCGTAAGGATTAATCTTGGTGGGTGGTGGTTTGTAGGTCTGTGCACCTTCCTGGTCATGTAGATCATATGGTGATCGCTCAAGGAATCAAGTAGGATGCCAGTCTTAATTATTCTGTGTGGGTGTGAAGTGAGAGCCCAGTCCAGGAGGGAGTGGTTGCGTGTTGTAGGGTTTAGGCGTGTGGGTTGTTCTATTAGTTGGGAGAGGTTTAGGGATTTGATATTGCTACATAGGTTTGAGCAGTCGGGTGCTAGCCAGTTGTGATTTAGGTCACCGAGAATGTAAAGTTCACCTGTGGCAGCCGTAGCTTTCAGGGAGGCTAGATGGTTGATGATGGAATTCGCAGGTGTAGTCGGGGCACAATAAATCCCAGCCACGTATACCGGGGAGGTGCGTGGCAGAAGGAGTTTAATCAACAATGTTTCTATCAGGGGAGACAGACCTGTGATGTGGACAGGGGTGTAGTGAAACTTATTTGATATATACATGGCTATGCCGCTGCCTTTCTTAGTACCTTGGCAGTCCTGCCTGATTGTAGTATAACCAGGGATGGCTATTTCTGCATCCGCATGGTGAGGTTTGAGCCATGTCTTGGATATGATGCAAATGTCAGGTTGGAAGGCTTGGGTAATGACTTGCAGTTCCGGGATTTTATTTAGTAAGCTGCAGATGTTCAGCTGGAGGAGGCTTAGTCCCTTTGGAAGAGTTACAAGGTTGGGGTCGGACGATGGGCCCGGGTTTGTTTCGATATCACCTGCCAAGAGAAGCAGCAGGGTGAGACACCTTGTAGCATTATGCCATGCAAATCTTGGCTTTGGTCTGGAACGGGAGATATGTGGGGTCTGGGGAGGGGTAACAGCCCCTAGATTACTTAGGGCAGATAAGCTCACGGGGAAAGAGAAAGGTATGACTGAGGGGCTTATGAACCACTAGCAGGTGGTTGTGTGGAGCTGCCACTCCTTGGGAGTAGGTAGGGGTGGAGGAGGGGGTGAGGGCAAGATATTATGGTAGAGGTTTGGGTTGTTTAAGGGCTTATTTGAGGGGGTAGAGAGGTAAGAGGCATGGCAGTGGTAAGCACTGCTAGTAGGTAGAGGATCATGTTTGTGTAAGTGAAGGATACAAGAACAGCTGTAATTGGTAGTAGTGGCCTCTACTGGTGGGAATTTATAACCTACAAACCTGAAAGTGGGCTGATAGGTTTTGGCAGAGTCACCTGACCTTGCACCTGCTTATAAATTAGAGTGTCGACCAAGGGTGGTGGTGGGGGTGGTGGGGAGCCAGTGCACAGCGCCGGCGGGGCCAGAATCACGGCAGAGCAGTGCAGCGTGAGCCGCAGAGACAACCTTGTGAAGGTGCCAAAAATAAATTTAAACAAAGGAGCCTTGTCCTGGTGCACAGCGATCGAGGATCGTCGTACCTTCTGGCTTCGGGGGGGGGTTCCAGCAGGCACTATCAAGGGGAGAGCTCAGCAGGGCTCTCATGACCATGAGGGGCTTCAGGGGGAGGATAACTGTCCCATTACCCTCACGACTCACTGTGGAGAAAAGAGGAGCAAAAGATTAATTTTATACTCTTAACAGGAGGGCGGAGCAGCTAAGCAGGTAATGCTGTATGCAGAGATTTAAAATGTCTGACTGTTTTAGGCTGAGTGTTTGAAATTAGCTTTCCAGTTTGCAGAACCTAGAGTACCGCGGCACAGCAAGTACGCTAAGACCCACCAGCTTTAAGTAGAAATTAAAATAACTGACTGTAAGTGGGCTGAGTGTTTAATTTGGTTTTCCAGTTACAAATTCAAGAGTACCTTGGTTTAGCTTTCTGGTTTGCAGAACCTAGAGCACCGCGGCACAGCAAGTACGCTAAGACCCATCAGCTTTAAGTAGAAATTAAAATAACTGGCTGTAAGTGGGCTGAGTGTTTAAATTTGGCTTTCCGGTTACAAATTCAAGAGAACCTTGGCACAGCAAGTACTCTAAGCCCTCAGTTATGGTGCCTTAGGCTGCTAGTTCCCTTATATTTCATTTATTTACACAGAGCAACAGCTTAATTCCCGTGTGCCTGGGTAAGGCAGCTTGTGCAGTGTAAAACAAGTGCAGGGAGACTGTTTTAAAGGTCAGCTCTTAAGGTACATAGCAAAATACAGAAAAAATCATGTAGTTCAGGGGAGAAAAAAAAAACAGTAAAAGCAGTACAGATGCAGTAGACAAGCCAACTAAAAACAGTCTATAGATGTGCACCGACTGCACCGCCTTTAAGAGAATCACGGCAGAGCAGTGCAGCGCGAGCCACAGAGACAAGCTTGTGAAGGTGCCAAAAATAAATTTAAACAAAGGAGCCTTGTCCTGGCGCACAGTGATCGAGGAGCGTCAGACCTTCTGACTTCGGGGGTCCAGCAGTCACTATCCAGGGAGAGCTCAGCAGGGCTCTCATGACCACGAGGGCTTCAGGGAGGTAGCTGTACCATTACCTCGCGGACCCACTCTGGCCGGGGGTTCCAGCAGTCACTATCCAGGGAGGCTCAGCAGGGCTCTCATGACCATGAGAGGCTTCAGGGGAAGGGTAACTGTCCCATTACCCTCGCCACCCATTGAGATGTCACCAAGGTGGAGAGAAAAAAGCTCTGTAGAAAAAACATCCCATTAAGATTCTGAAAGTATCAAACAAAAGTGTGACAAAAAGCAGCCTATTAATTAATTAATGTATTTATTTATTTATTGCTGGGTTATTTTTTGTTTGTTTAATTTTAAGGGAAAAGAACTCTATGAAATTCTGATAAAAATATTAGTTTTCAGACTACAAGTGTAAAAATATCAACCCTCCAAAATTTAGATTTAGAAAGGGAACACAAACTGTCAAGATTTTTGCTTTTCGTATAGTATCAACTGATATAAGTGGATGGAAAAGATTTTGCTCTTTCACAGCAGCAGCTCAGATGTTTGCCTCTATTGTCTGTAGCCTCTGTGAGTACTGTGTCACATGGGCTGTCATCAGTGAGCTTCAAAAATGGTCTCTGATTAGACAGGAAATCTCAGGAGATTTGTAAGTGTCACACAATATTCTAGAGCCCAAATAATAAAGCACACATAATGAATACCTGGGGCCCCAAATACGAATACTTTGATGAATATTCAAAATAAGGGGCCCAATTCTGAAACAGCCCTTAGATCACCGCAAAGTTCCAGCGATTTAGGGTTGCGGCATACTCCTGGTGTGTCTGGGACCATGCTTGTTTTGTTTGTTTGTTCATTTATTGTAAAGTTAAGACCATAGAGCAACACTCATTTACAATGGTGACCTTTGCATACACAGAATATACAACACAAAAGAAAAAAAATACAATAAATACAAAATACAAGCATCATATGATAATATAATGCTTAGAACACAAACATATACAAGCAAACCATTTAAAAGCAATTACAGGGTCTGGAAACAGAGAACAAATGTCTTTTTAGAACACACACAGAAGGTGCCATTTTATATTTACATTAAAATTTATCTGGGATTGCTTTTCTGTTATAATTGTTTGTTGCAATAACTTCACTACTGTTGCTGTTATCTAGGTGGTGTATTATTTTCTGTGGTTGTCCTCTGCCATTGTATTTGTTGGCCAGTTGTACAGCATTATGCACCTGATTGTTTGCCACTGCTGTATTGTGGTATTGTACTCTTGCTGTATTGTTATATTGTACTGTCCCAGGTCATGCCTGAAAATAGGCAGGATATGTTGCCTAGTGTACTTACCCGGTTACCAAAAGCAAATAAATAAATACATAAATATCTGGCTAAAAAAATTGTCTGATCATTTTGTTTTTATATTAGGAACTGACATCTCCAATAGATTACTTTTCCTCAAAGTTGGATCCAAATCTCTAAATTTTAATCTATCCCTTAAGAATCCAGGAACATTACCCAGTCCACATTTATAGGAGAAAATTCTTAAATGGATTTCTCTCCTATCATTTTAAGAGAGCCAGCCCAACCGCTACTATAGATCACAATGGTGAACTTGTTTAGGGCAATTTAATATTAACCTAGCCAATTGGTTATATAAATATCCAGTCTGTGTAATCTATCATAAGTAGAATTGCCGTACAAAACATCCCCATAGTCAATAAGGGGGACAATTTCTATCTGAACAATCAGTTTTTAAAGTATCTACATCCATACTATGCTTCTGTCAGTAGAGAAACCTCACCCTCTTACTAACCTGAGTAATTTGATATTCCAAATGTTTCTTTCCTGCCCCTGTTTGATATAAGCAATAGCCCAGGTATCTATAGGTATATATGTTCCCCAGAGCATCCATAGCACCAGCCAGGACTGAATATTTATCTGTCACGCCACAAGCGGTGGCTCCAAAAATCATGCATTTAGTTTTAGTCATGTTCAATTTAAGTTTCGGTTTGGAGAAATATAACTGGAGACTGTTAAAGTTGTTCTGGAGAACTGTTTGAGCATCATCAAGAGTGGAATTTGATACATAAATTATAGTATTGCCTATATAAAGATGGTAGAAAGCATTTCCTACTTGTTTGCCCAAGTCTTTAAGATATATTAGGTAGAGCAGGGGCCCCAGGAGAGAGGCCTGGGGGTCTCCTCTCTCCAACAACAAAGGGAAGATACTATTCCATTTATTGTTGTTACCTGATGACTTTCCAATAAATAGGATTAAAACCAATCCAAAGGTAAGCCATCAATTTCCACCACAAAAAGCTGGGACAATAAAAGCTAATGGTCTACTGTGTCGAAGGCCTTGAAGAGATCGATCAGAATGGTGCCCATGTAATTCTTGGACTCCATTGCCGTTCTGATGTCATCCAAGACCCTCGGCACAGCAGCCATTTTCCCATGCTGCTTTCTAAATCCAGACTGATATTGGTCCAGCAAGTTCTGACCTTCTAAATAGGCAGTAAGTTGCTGGACCAATAGTTTTTCAAAGATTTTACTAACTAAAGGTAACAAAGAGATGGGTCTGTAATTATTTAAGTATCCATAATTCCCACCTTTAAAAATAGGGCCACCCTAGCCAATTTCCAACTATTAGGAAAATAACCCAAGGAAACAGATCTATTATACAGATAGGTCAATGGACCAGCTATGTGTGTAGCAGAGTACTTTAACATTGTTGAAGTATGACCATCAGGTCCATAACTACCACTTACATTTTAGGTGAGAAGTAAATCTAAGACCAGATGCTGTTCTATTTCCTGAAAATGGAAAAGACAAGTGTTCTCACTGATACTAGTATGAGGCCTGTTAAAAGAAGTTGATGGAGAATCAAAAAATTTACTAGACTCAATGAAAAAAAACTGTTAAATCTGTCAGGTAGGGGACAGTCTTCCTGATTAGAAAGTTGAATGGTTGAACTCATTTTAGATTGTCCATTCAAATCCTCAACAAGCCTCCAACATTTCTTTGAGTCACCCATTGATTTGGACAGCTTAGTTTTGAAGAATTTTTTTTTAGTGTCCCGAATTCTCTTAACATGTGCATTTCTTACTGTTCGATATATTTGCCAATCTTCAGACTTACCAGACCGTCTGGCTTTCTCCCATGCTTTATCTTTTACCTGCTTCTGCTTCCTTAATTGTGAGTTATACCATACACAGTAGCTTAGTTATGTTTTACCTTTCTTGATTTAAGTGGAATGTGTTTGCTGCAACCTGGAGTAAATCTCCCAAAAAGAACTCTCAGGCCAAATCCAGGTCTGGAATAAGTTCCATTCTGTCCCATTTGACCCTCTCCAGGTCAGCAACAAATTCAAAATAATCAAAATGTTTGAAAGATCTGTAACTTATTATTCGAAAAGGTCCCTTATTCCTTGACTGTCCTTTAATACAAAAGACCATATTATAGTCACTAAATAAATCCAAGGCAATCCCAGCTGAATGAAATTGATGGGGGCTATTTATAAAAGTCAAATCAATTAAGGTATAATCATTAGGATTTTTTTGTATTTATATGTGAGGGTTCAGCTAATAACTGAGTCAACCACAAACCAAGGGCAACCGTTTTAAACTTTTTTAGATTTTACAGGATTTAACCAATCTAAATGTAAGTCACCAATTAATAATAAATCATGAGAATGAGAACATGGTACTAGAACATCATGTAATGTATCCAAAACATTTGGAGATGATTGAGGGGGCCTACACAGCCCTGTAAACAGTAAAGGTTTACCTGTGTAAAATTTAAATCCAAGTGCCAAATATTCACAAAATGGTGATATTAGTGGATGAATATTTAAATAAGGGGTCCAATTCCAAAAGAGCCCTTTGATCACCATAACATTCAAGCAATCCATGGCTATGGCACACTCCGGTGCATCAGGGACCATGCACCCAATTCTGGAACATTGGGGGTCCCTGCTCCATGCACCTGGGAAATGCCACAACTGCAGGCTAGTGCCAATTGCTAGGCATACCTGAGTGTCCTGATGGATCCACTCATCCCAGCCCTACCGGGTGAAAGATGGACCGCAATGCCCAGGGTTTTCCTGGGGCAGATGTGGCACAAGTGATTTCCATAGGGTGTTGAGGAGTCAGCGTGTATGCTGTGGGTATGATCGGGTACCTGTCGGGGGTGCCCTTGACAGCACTAGCCACTTACCAGTGTCTGCAATGCCAAATGACTCTTACCCCCACCAGGTGCCCGATCACACCCCTGGTATACACACAGCACTCTATCACCCCCAGGGTACACCCCTGTCCCTTCCAACACCTGGATTACGCATATCTTGCCCCCAACAGCTCCCCACCCTGCAAGGCATTGCAGCAAGGGATTTAGACCACCTCCTGCATGGTCTAACATGACCCCCCTTCCTTACGCCACTGCAGGGCTTTTGGAATAGGAAATAGGCAGCTGTTGCAGCCCCACCATGATAAAAGCCCCCTTGTGACCTGGCATACTGAGATGAAGGTCACAAGGGGAGCACAGTGCCCCCTTTTGTGCAGTGGATTCCCTCACTGGCACAGACTGCATATCAGAATAGGGAATGCCGCAACAAATGATGCAAGGTGCAACTTTCATCATTGCTGTTTGATGCAAGTGCCTTGCATCCAACAGAACCCTTTTGCAATTGGCCCCTAAGTGTTTGCATACCCTAGAACATGTTATAGACATAAGTATTGCTAGATACAATGTACAATATACAAAGCATTCATATGCTTATTGTTTACATACAGTAGGCATAGCAAAGTTTCAAGCATAAGGTAAGGCCCAGTGCAGGGGCTGTAGAGTGGAGGCTCTCATGTGTTGCTTCCTATGTTACTCCCCTGGAATAATGGAAGCAAGGTTTATGACCAAAGGATACTGAAAAGACTCATTCTGTGACTTTTGTACTGGGGAAGGGGCAGTTTAATATGTGTAGGGATTCTGTCATGGAGTTCCACACATTCAAGAATCCTTATTGAAAGTGAGGGATTCCAAAGATTTAAGTTACCCTACTACCGTTCTGATATTCACTTAATACAGTACATATGACAACCTCAGATGCTTGTACCTTTAATTTTGTTTCACTCTATGTCATCTCTGTTCTAACACATTTTTAAAAGATTTATTTTCTCCATTAACAGGAAAAGGAAGCAGCGCATAAGTATTATAATTCTTCTCATCAGATATCATTGTAACAGATGATACTAGAATGAACTTAGAATAATTAATACCAGGAAAAGGAAAGGGAAAGGGAGTTGGGATCCTTCATAAGGGTAGCTGTTGGCAAGAGAGAGGTGGTGATTGTGGGGGACTTAAATCTGACCAAGGTGGATTATAAGATTCCCACCACAAAATGTGCCAGGAGTCAGTTAATCATGGAGGCAGTATAAAGTGGGTTCCTGACCCATGATGTCACAGACCTCACCAGTGAGTGAGCAATCATGGATCTGGTACTGATAAATGGGGACCATGCTCAGGACATCCAGGTTAAGATGCCCTTGGCTGGGAATATCAACCGTGTGGTGTGAATCAGTTTGGACATTAGAAAGGAGAAGGCAAACACCAAGACCAAGGCCCTGGACATCAAAAGGATGAATTTCAGGAAGATAGGGGGAATCTGCTAAGGGGATACCAGGCTAGTCTTAGTAATTGGATGGTGCTCCATCACCAAAGAAGGGATAGCAGCAACCACAATTGAGTGTATCAGGCTGAAGGGGAAAACTCTATGGTCAAAGCACCCAGTTGGTTTTGCTGAGAGGTAGTACAGGAAACCAGGGATAAGAGAATCACTTGAAAGAAGTTCTGGAGGATCCAGAAGGATGAGGACAAGGAGGAGTATCATAGAAAGCCAAGGAGGCAGAGAAAGCAGTTCATCCTGCCAAGGCAGAAGAGATCAAAAAAAGGAGAAAGCCTTTTTTCAGTACATTAGAGAGAAAAGGGACAAGGACGTTGGTATTGTATGACTAAAGAGAGGTGAGGGGTGGCTGGAAGATAGTCAGGACAAAGCAGGGGAACTGAATGAATACTTCTGCTCTGTCTTTACAAAGAAGATAAATGGCCTGGTACCACAATGGAGGAGGGGGCATGGGGTGCAGAGATGGGGACAGGGTGAAGAAAGGTCTACTGATCCTCAAGGTTGATAAATCCCCAGGATGGATGGTCTCAATGCCAGGGTGATGAGGGAACTAATGGCAGAATTAGCAGGTCCCCTGGTGGACCTGTTCAATAGCTCGCTGGAGTTGGGAGGTAGTTCACTGGACTAGAGAACAGTGCATGTGGTGCTACTCCATAAAAGTTAACCCAGAGATGACCCGAGAAACTACAGACTGGTCAGTCTGACCTCAGTTGTGGGTAAACTCATGTAGGCAATCCTTAAGGAAATGTTGATTGGTTTTCTAGAGGAAAACAGTATTCAGGATAAGAGACAGCACAGGTTCATAGCTGGGAGGTCCTTCTGAACAAATCTGATTGATGTCTTTGACTGGGTGACAAAAACAATGGACAAGGGTCAAGTGGTTAACATCCTTTACTTGGACTTCAGCAATGCCTATGACTCAATGCTCCATAGGAGGCTGACCATAAAACTGGAGGACCATGTGGTAGGGGATATACTCACTGGATGAGTAACAAACTGCCTGACTGATAGGATCCTGAGGGTTGTGCTGGTGGGGGGGGGAGCAGTGGGGTCCAGTGGGGCTGGCTGCTTGGCTGGCATTGTTTAATGAATTCCTTAACATTGGATATGGCATAAAGGGCAAGATATGTCTGTTTGCAGATGACATCAATTTCTGTGGAAGGGTGAATATGGCAGAAAAAATACTGCACATAAAGGAAGATCTAGCCAAGCTTGAGAGGTAGTCAGGAATAGTGGTGGGAGAAGTGCCTAAAATTTGCTACATGTAGTATTTTTGGGTAGAACCCAAATTTTGCTTACTACTCTGTGAAGTGAATAACTACACATCTTGAAGTAACATGAAGTTCCCATTGTGCTCTATGGACTTTGCGTTACATCGCCTTGTTTTCTATTGACTTTGTGTTACTTAGCCTTGTTTTTGTGCTCTTTAAGATGAATTTTGCAGTGAATCATAGGATGTAAGGTTACATGGGCTCTATATTGTCTTGCACAGCCTCAGTTCATCGTAGTGTGTGTAGTAGAAAGCTAGAGACAGTTTTTTCTCAAAGCTCTGAGATTCATACCCTCTAAAACCTTTAAAAATGCCTTTTTACCACAGAATTTTGTGACAAAATTTAGTAGATAGATCGATTGTAATAAACCCTGATGTGGTTATATCATCTAGCAATTGTTGTTGTTTTGTGAATATTGAATGTTAATTTAGTTGATCCAGTCTCTGTACTGAGAGACACTGTAGGAGTGTGCTTCAGAGGAGGGGCTGACCTGTGGTGTAGAAGGGAGAGTAGTGAGAAAGGCAATTTTTCCAACCATTGTTGGCTATTCTTTTATTATTTTTGTGTTCAGGTAGATACAGTACAACTTCACTGAATTGTTTATAAATATTTTCTGTTTCCTGGGCAATTTTTCAGTCTTTTTACAGGACTGTCTGTTTTGTACTGACTGAACAGTTAACATTCCTGTGCCTGACCTTTAATCTGTGTGCGTGCTGTCAATTGATATGCATTTCATTGCAGCACTGCAATAGCAGTACTCTGAATTTTTAAGTCTGTCTGCAATTTATTTCCCTACTTCTGTGTAGCTAGGTACTGTGTCTCTCTCCCGACCCCCATCAAAACAAGGTATTGTTTTTTGACTGTCAGCTTTTTAAAGATTGGTTAAGGATTCAAGGACAGATATTGTGTTGTGCCTGTGTGGCTGCATTTAGTGTTTTGCTTCCCAGCCACCCAAAAGTGCCAGAATATCAAGTTGCTGTAAATTGTCTGTGTCATCTGAAAAAATGCCCGTGAAGTGATGGTCAGGCAAAGCAGTTTCTGGTTGTGGTGCTGCTGCCAAGAAGACTATTAGCAGTAGAAGTTGTTGTGAAGATGAGTCAGGTATATCAGGGGCTACAATACCAATGGTAGCAATGTTAAGAATGGTCATGGCTATGGTAGTACACAGCAGAAGGGAAAGGTAGTAGTTGGTGCAAGTAATGGGAATTGTCCAACTATGTTTTTCACAGCAAAATCAGTTGCTTCAGTGCTGGTTGAAGATGGTGTTGTCCTTGCTGTTAGTAAAGTTAGTGAGGGCATGGTTGATAACAACATAAGTATTGCTATAAGTTCAACCCTGTTAAACTTATCATGTGGGAAAAATGTTGTTGAATCCGCAGACTTGAGTGCAGTTGATGTTGCACTACCTACAGTACTTGAACATGATTCTGATCACGATGATGACTCCCATCTCATATTTCCACTGATGTTGTGGATAGGCCATCCAAACATTCCAACATTGACAAAAAAAGTGTGGCTGATAATACTGAGGCTGCTGTTGAACTTGGAATGTCTCCACAGGAGGACAGCCTCCAAAGTGAATTAGTGGATGATGATTATGGTGATGATGCTAGTGACCTTATTTGGGAACTGGAAAAAAAGAAAGTGAAGGTGGCTGTTTGTAAACAGTCTGTTAGTCAATCACCCCCTCTTCAAGGTTCTGCTGTAGCTGTGTCTGTTGATGATGGCCCTGAATTAATTGTCATAGATTGTGATGTTCAGTCAAAGTCCAATTGTGCACAGCAGTAGAAATCATGCATTACACCCGGTTTCATCACCACCAAAAGTGCAGTTTTTTATTTATTTAGTTTTTGTTTACCGGGTAAGTGCACTAGCCAACAGGTGACTATTTTCAGGCACAACCCGGGAGATACAGGAACAAAACATAGTGAAGATGATAACAAAACAGTACAGTTACAAAGACAATGAAGCAGGGTTACAGGTCAAAGGTACAACGAATATAACATTGTTCTATGATGGTAGATAGCAGGAGAAAACGGGTACTGGTGCCAGGACAGACCTCAAAGATTGTTCCAGGCAGACATGGTGTAAGGAAGAAATGTGGTGGGGAACATGGTGGAGGAGGGGGGCTAAGGATCCGAGACAGCAGATTTAGAACTAAACCGAGAGAACCACTGTCTGCAGCTCCGAGCATAGAAACGCTTTACAGCTTCAGTGGCTCAGGGTACTGTCATCAGCCGGGCTCATGGGACTCCTGCTTGGGCACGAAACATGGCCGGCAGCCTCTGGGAAGTGGATCTATCGGGACTGTGGCAGCAGGTTACGGATTTCGTGGTAGGAGGTAGGGACAAGCAGTGGGATTCTTGGTTCCGAGGCTGGGCATACTAACGGCATACGGTCAGGACTGTACGGGCAAGGACATTACAGCAGCATACAAGTGACTAGGCGAAAATTATGGATTAGCGGCTAGAGAGCACTGACAATCAACCAGCCACCTGGTCCCAAAGATGGGTATGGGAGCGACAAGTTGACAGGGTTAGAGTTTAGAAGAGGCATGATCTGATGGCTCTAGTGGCATAGTGGGGACTTGTAGCCGGACTCATGGGTCAGTTCTCCGGCTAGAGAGTGTCAAAAAAGTGGGGGTTGGAGGTGTAGTACAGCAACCATGTGGCATCGGCAGCTGAAAGTTAGGAAAAGTGCCCAGGCTCATGGTTCTGCTGCCGGGTGCAGGAGCTGTATTCTGTCGGGGTGCAGAGGGGCTATACGGATTTAGCGGCAGAAAGCGGGGATTTGTAACCGGGCTCATGGATCTGCTCACTGGCTTGAAAGTGTCAAAAGGCAGGGGTCGGAGGTGTTTTACAGCAATTTAGCGGCTTCAGCAGCTGAAAGTGCAGAAAGTGCTCGGGCTCACGGTTCTGTTACCGGGCGTGGGAGCTGTACTCCGTCGGGGTATGGGGGGGAGGTTACGGCAGTCCAGCGGCTATGGTAGCTGAAATGTTGGGACAAGTCACCATTGTCACGGGTCCGTAGTGGGGCATAGGAGCGTCGCATAGATAGGTTTAAAAGGGAAATTATAGGAAGGATTGGTGACTAAAAAATAGGGAAGCAGAGCCAGGCGAGCAATCCCGGACAAACCTGGGGAGGTACATACAGGGGTAGGGAGGGGAGAGGCTAAGACCTTGATTGTACCAGTACCCAAATACACAAAAAACTGTCCTGTTATATATACCAGTACAAGTTGAAACAGCAGTTTATAAGCAAACAATGTGAAGGGCAAAAGGCAAGGTGCAGACATTTTACACAGTACGTAAAAGAGGCATAATAGTAAGGGCTAACTTCATATAACACAGCATTGTATAGTACAATAGGCTACATAACCGAGTAGTTTAAATAAGGGAAATATAGGATATCAGCAGATAGATAGGGTAAGGAAGAAACAGCAGGGAGAGGGAGAGTTACATATGCAGCAGCAGCACCAGCAGCGACTTATGAAGAGTAGGGCATCCAAATCCCTAGTTTGGGAATTTTTTTGTACAAGATGGCAACAATGAAACAGTGGCAATCTGCCAGCTTTTCCAAGTGTGTGTGCAGTGTGTTAAAAAGGGTAGCCATTTGGGCACTGGGGCCAGCATAATTATC
Organism: Neoceratodus forsteri; assembly: GCA_016271365.2. Classification (NCBI taxonomy): domain Eukaryota; kingdom Metazoa; phylum Chordata; order Ceratodontiformes; family Ceratodontidae; genus Neoceratodus; species Neoceratodus forsteri. Next base: position 896,064,714 of record CM028132.1, on the reverse strand, counting down.
TGAAGAGCAGGCACAAGGCACTGTGGATGTGGCACCAGAGAGATTCCAATGCCATAGTTGGGTGTTCACCCTTAGCCACCTTAGTGAGCATGGCATCCTCTTCCATCAGTGTAAGTAGCAATGTCAATAAAAGTATTGAAATAACACCAAAGGATTACTACAGGCATGAGAAAGATGATGATTTGGAATATTCAAGCAGTGGTCAGAGTAGCAGTGGTAGTCCATGTAGTAGTTCTACTACATCAACCCCTGTGCTTAAAACAAGGAAAATAACAGCATGTATTGACTTGTCACCTGTGCATCCACCATCACAGATCCAAGGTACCCCATACATGTCAATTAGTAGAGTAGAGCCATTTGGCATACCACGTGTAAAGCAACGAACAATGCAACCCACATTGCACAGCCTTTTTGTGAGCAACACTAAATACCCACCCAATCATGCAGATGTACATGAACTCAATGCTGCTGCAGCAGAAATGCTCGCAATTGACCTTTTACCATTTTCCTTTGTGGAGAATGCAGGCTTCTGGTGCTTTATGGCATGTGCATGTCCTAAATGGACGGTTCTGTCCTGGACATACTTTTCCACCGATGCTGTCACTGAGTTATACTGGATGGTGACACAGTCTGTAAGACATAACCTTCAACATTCTGCATCACCTTACATTCTCTTAAGCATGAATATGAGGACAAGTGGCCAAACAGTGGGTAGTTCCTATCTGTGTATTACTGCTGATTGGGCGCAGCTGCCTGGGGTTGTCTGAAATGGTGAGAAGGGAAAGCAGTGTCATAAGTCAGACTGTGGTGGTGGTAGCAACCTTCATGGCATTAGACAGCATGCCATGCTTGCAATGCATAATGTAGCAGGGTTACATACAGGTGAACACATACTAGACTTGCTACTGACAGAAATTGATGAGAGGCTGCACTCCCTGTCCCTAAAAGCTGGCTTCATAGCTAGTGATAATGGATCAAATGTTGTGAAAGGTATTAGCAATGGTGGCTTTCTGCAGGTCCCCTGTATGGTCCACTGTTTAAATCTGGTGGTACAGGAGTTTCTGCAGTACCCTGAAATAAAGCAAATGCTGACTGTTGCACACTGCATCTGTGCCCACTTTGCACTTTGAACACTGACTTCCTGTCTGTTTAACTGCCTCCCTGAATCATGTGACATGCAGACCTGCAGAGACAGTCAGACATGTGATCAGTGGCCTGTTTTTTAATGACTTCACCTTATCAAACTGTAACTCAAAGTGAACTCGAACAGGACAACACGAAGTAAGGCAAAGTCCTACCAGGTCATAATGTCGCACGTTTAATAGCGTAAGACATTATGGCTAAACCGGTACAGCGCCGTAGCTGTGAGTGAATGGTGCAATACCGCGTATACTATTGTATGTGTTATTGCACCATTCACACTTTTCCAGGCAGAGGATAAGACCTCTGCTGGGAGATGGTTCTGCTGAGCAGCTGCCGTGGCTCACTGGACTGAGCCACAGCAGCAGGAACCAAGGCTGTGGGACTGGGTTTGATTCCCTGTACAAGAAACTTTTATTTTTTTTACACATTGTGCACTCCTCGAGTTAACCCCCCCCCGGAGTTGAGAATCTTTAGTGGGGGGTTGGAAGCACAACCCCTATAAGGGGTGGGGGTGGAGTCCCCGACAAAAAAAGGCAGTATGCCTCATGGCAGAAATCTCACTGTATTGGCAGCATGATTTTGCCATGTAGCATAATGTCTTGCGACATTATGACCCCGTGCCAGGTAAAGTAAGGTAAATTTCAAGTTTTTAATGGACAATTCATGTAGTGCAATGCGAATTCAAAGTGGACCACTTTGGGTTCACTTCGTCTGCAAATTAAAACTTTGCTGCATCTCTAGTCAGGAATAGGGCAACTTGGATTCAGTGCAAAGAAGTGCAAGGTCATGCACACAGGAGCTAGGATCCTGAGGACATAGTACAGCCCGGAAGGGGTCCTGGTAACCAAATCTGAGGAAGAAAAAGACATGGGAGTGATGATCACTAGTGAATTGAAGCACTCCTCACACTGCAAGAAGGAGGTGACAAAAGCCAGTGAAATGCTGGGCTGCATTGCAAAGGAAATCACTAGCAGGTAGGAGGAAGTCATATTGCCACTATATAGATCACCTATATGATGAGACCTAGTGTACAATATTGGTGTCCCTACCTAAAAAGAACATTGTAACATTAACCTGCTGAAGGCAGTCCAGAAGTGGATGACAAAAATGGTTAAGAGTTAGCAGGGCAGACATATGAGGAAAAGCTGTAAGACCTCAACATGTACACCCTGGAGGAGATGAGGGAAAGAGTGGACATGACTAAGATATTCAAGTACACAAAGGGCATCAATAAGGTGAATTATGAGGGCCTCTCCAGTCTTAGTGGAAGCAAAACTACAATGTGGCATTGCCTTAAACTGAAGGGGGAATGTATAGGAGAGAGAGTTCTGTATTCGTTTCTTCATGGAGAGAGTGGTTGCAAGGTGGAGTGAGCTCCCTTAGGAGGTGGTTTCACTGGAAATGGAGGAATGCTTTAAAAGAGGGTAGGATAGGGTAAGGGGGATGGTCACAGTTAAGGAGAGAGGGACATAAAGAGGGAGGTAGTAGTTAGAGAGGGGGTTGTGGAGTCCTTAATTGCCACTAAGGACTCTGCAACAAGAACAAACATGATAGACCACTAGGCCTTCTTCTAATGGCAATATTCATGTGCTCATATGTTTGTAGTTGCATGGATATTATACAGTGGTGTTCCCCAGGATGAAACATACTTTTAAGGCACTCTACAGTATGCTGCAGCAGATCTACTGAATAAAGCAATGTAATTTTAATGGTAACTAGTCACTTTTGTCATGCGGGAAACTGTGGCATTCACTTCACCCTGGCAGCGTTACATTTTCCTGAATGACAAAAGGCACTAATTGCTATTGAAATGACATTGCTTTATTCAGTAGGTCTGCTGCAGCATTCTGCAGAGTGCTGCAAAATGCTGCAGAATTGGGTTTCGTCCTGGGGACGTCACTGTATGAGTCATCCTGGGATCATTGTGCAGCCATCAGGTTAAAGTAATCTGGTTTGTCTTGGGGTATCACATTCTAACAAAGTGTCCTTACAGAAATATGGGTGTGCTGTGTACATGCAGAATGCATGCCACATGCTTAATTGTGCAGTGTTTGCATGCAGTTCGCATACACAAAGTGATCCTAAGCGAACCAGGTCTAAAAAGCAAATCAGGTTCACATGCTGCAAGCTTGACATGTGCACAGCAGGTAAGCTGGTGTGAACATCTTCTAAAAATTACATTGGTTCATGTGTTGCACGCTTGACATGAGTGCAGCAGTTAAACTGGTGTGAATGTCATTTAAACATCACATCAGGTTAACATGCTGCACACTTGCCATGTGTGCAGCAGCTAAGCCAGTGCAAATCTCATCTAAAAAAACACATCAGTTTCTATTTCTTATACAACTGCTAGCAATTAAAGTCATTAAAATACACTTCTATTTGAATTCCCATAAAAATTAGGTAAACTCATTAATTCTGATGCTTTTGCAAGTAGTTTAATGGCTTTTGGTTTTTCTCATTAAATCACCATTAAGTTGTAAAGTACTGTTTGCTTACTACATTAAATGCTTAGGATATAGCCAATCAACACCCCCATTCCAGATGTATGAAGAAGGGCCTCTGTGTTGTGAAGCCTATCCTTTTTGTTTTGGACCATGCAAATCCTTTTTGCATATTTAGTGCTACAAATGTGTTTTTCCATGACTGTTTCATCTCACATACTTTCCCTTTGTCATTCTGTATTGAGCATATACACTATGGCCATGCTAAGTACTCTTTATGCTGAGTAGGGTCTTGGAAACGTGCACTATACCTCACATTTTGTCACAGAAATGAGGGACATGGACACTCAACATGAGGGTCAATGAGATACGCTAACCCGTATAATGATCAGGACACATCATGAAACATGGAGATACAGTACCTCAGAACACAGTTGAAACCATTGCATTAGCATCTGAGAATGAATTTCTACCATTAAGAAAGGGTGCCATTTAGGTAGAGCAGAGGGGGGCAGTTGCCCCCAATTGTACCTAGGTTGTTCTTATGGTGTGGCAATAATGGCTTTAAATTTGGATTTAATCTTTTGCACAATAAGTGCCCATTTGGCATGTGTGTGCTCACACAGCAGGTACTCCCCATACTCGACTGTGTTTGTATTGTGTTGTCCACTCTCTCCACCTATTAGCTGTGGCACAATCACATATGATGTGGATGAGTTCCAGACAAGAAAGTGAGCATGAGTCTTGCAAGTGTGACACTGTCTTTCCCACCACAGAGTAGACAGATTGCACACTACAGCTTGGAAGAGTCAGTGAGCACTGAACTCTCAATAGCAGTGTTGTGGCAACATATTTTTGTTGGTCTACTCTTAGTGAGTCTCTGTCTTCCCTAGTGGCTGAAGTGGCAGAGGGTGAGCTAGAAGCTAACTCAAGAATAGGCTACATACTTACTCTGCTAGGCTCGCCTTGCAAAAAAAAAAAGCACAGACCCCAATGGCAGCAAGCTAGGCTTAGCAGCAGTAGTGTGGGTGGCCTTCATAGGCCTTAATCAGTGCAGTGTGGCAGCAGCCACAGTAGAGACCAAGAAAGAAGCAAGCAACCTAAGTTGGGTGGATTCGGTTATTGAGGTGACTTGGTAGCGGACCACATTGGGGACCTGTGACGGTCAGTTCTAGCATCCACAGAATCACAGAAACATAGGCTTTGATAGCAGATAAGGACTGCTTGGCCCACCTAGTCTGCCCCATTATCCTACCTTTTGGATAAGATGCAGATTCTAGTTAACCAACAGCCTACTTCCTCCTACCCCCCATTATAATTGCCTTATGTCTATCCCATGCATTCTTGAATTCCCCTCCATTTTTCACACCATGACCTCCTCAGAAAGGCTCCTCCAGGCTTCTGGTGGAAGGAGAGAGGGGCAGCTGACTGAAAACTGGGCTGGTGGCACACTATGTCAGGCTGCAGGTTCTGGCCATATGGCCGGGTAAGTAAAAGTAAATTATTTTTTTTTATAGGGGGATTGGAGAAGGAGGAAAGACTGAAATATTGATGTTTTTTTCATGTTTTTTCACCTTTGGGTGGCTTCATGACCCATAGCAGATGAGTATTGAATGGAATGGAGTCAGGGAGAAAAATCGGGACAATGTTTTTTTTTGCGGGGGGGGGGGCAGAACTTCAGCCAGGAAAAGAAATTGGTTAGTAACTGGGTGGATTTAAGCTCAAATCTGATGCACTGCTCTGAGGTATATACAGATGAATCTTATACATTTGAATTTTTCCTGATTTGCATATCACATTTTAGTCAAAGCAAATAAGTTGTACCTTTCAGAGATGTTGCAGACATTCTAGAGCTGCCCCTTGCATTCACAAACAGTTGAGCAGTGTGGTATGCACAGACTATTGGAGCCCCACTATAGACAGGCTTATGACCCCCTCCCAGTGAAGCTGACCTCCATATCCCCATGCCCAGTCACGTTATGACAAAGGGCAAATGAAACTGCAGGGTGTGCACCTTTGAAATGAATGGGGGCATTTTTTTATTACTATTTTATACATTATTGATGGAGAGTTGGAGATTAATGAAGGCCACAGCTCGACTAACAAGGGCCTTGTTAGAAGAATAGTGGCCTTCATTATTCTCCAGCTCACCTTCATAATGAACAAAATAGTAACAAAAAAAATAACTTCATTCATTTCAGCCCCAGCACTCTGATCCTTGGACATCATCTCTTAAAGACTCCTGCCTCTGGCTCCCTAGTACTCAACTAAGAGACTTTTTAATTATATCTATACTTGGTGGGTTGTCTGTTGCAGCATGGCTGTACCCACTACAGTATGTGTGCATGGGGGCGGGGAGAACTGGTCATGTGGGGTGTGTGTGTGTGTGTGTGTGTGTGTGTGTCAAGTTATTGCTACTTTTGTGTTTACACATTAAAGTCTGCGTGGAAGCATTCAAAACTATGGAGAGAAAATAGGAGTACAAGCTAGACAGAAGTAATTAAGTGATTTTGTGGATGTTTGTGTATTGGGGTGGGACAAAACACATGTGTTTCCATTGGTATGTGTGCTACAGTTCAACTGTGAAACAGATGAGTGAGTGAAGAAAACTAGAAAGCATAACAGTGGCTACAAGCATGCCACATATGTGCAGATGTATTCAGATACAGTATGTGCTGAAGTACAAGCAAGCCATATGTGTGCAGACAGTACGGCTTAATGGTTAAAGGCACTGAACTGCAAGCCGGGAGGTTTAGAGACATGAAGACCTGGGTTTGAATCTCATCAATGCCCACTTGTGTATGGTGTGATCTTGAGCAAGTTGCTTAACTTTTACATGTGCAGTTATCAGTGACCACTTGCTTTTTGCAAGCACGCCACATGCATGCAGTCTTTCCCTATTTAACATACAAATCATGGTTTCCACACTTGCTTGCTGTACACATGCCATATACATGCAATTGGTTCCAATTTAACATTTAAATTATACTTGCAACATACATATCACTTGGGTAGTTTTATGTGTGCAGCAAGAAAATGTTTCATATAATTATTTCTGTAAGGATGTGATCCTTCTCCCTAAAGTAGGTTACACAGATAGAGATGATACAAGGAGAGGTTATAGAGGTAGCATTTTGTCATTTTAGTTTTTATTTGTTTTCCAGAGAATGTACCTTATTAGAGTTAACAATTTGACACACCAGTCAGTTCTTGCTAGTCTCCCAAACTCAAAACAATTTCTTGTAGTAGTAGTAGTAATAAAATGTATTTATACAGTATAGCACCATTAGGACTATTTATACCCTGTTTACAAGGTGTACCTGTACAGAAACATATAGGATTCATATACATCACATAGCAAACCAAAACAGGTTTATATACAGTAGGATAAATATCATCACTCAGATACATCACAAATACATAAACTGAACTCTATAGAACTTGATAACGAAAGTCTTGTTTGTTTCAGGAAAGTTCAGCACACCTATAAAAGTATATTTTACCCAGTCATGAATGGAGACAAGCTGGATTTTTAATGAATTAGCCCTCCCCATAGTGCACATATTTTAAAACATCAAAGCATTATCCCTTGTTTTATTTGTTTGCCAGATCACCACGTAGCCCTTGAATTGGTGGTAAAAAATTGCTTATATAGTGGTAATTTTTTTTATTCTTGTTACAAATCACCACTTTTACTTTCTTACACTTTTCTTTTCATATTCAAAATTCCTTCAGATGAGCCCTCCCTTCCCCCACCTGGACAGGATGCTGTCTTCCCTCTCCCTGCCATATGCCTGGTCAAATGGCAAGATGTCCAAGTTGGCTTTTGCCAGAGGAGGGGAAAGGAGAGCTGGCTCTGGTTGGTGAGAAAGAAAGGACAGCTATGTATGGTGCAAGGGAGTCAATCAGGAACTGGTACCAGTGCAGGCTTCCAGGGAAGAACAGGGCTGTAACGAGGGCAGATAATTTCTGGCATTTCAGGAACCCAGCCTTTCTGCCTGGGATCCTGAGGAGCAGGGGGTAAAGACCGGGAAGAACCCTGATGCTAATTAGCACCAACAGAATAGAAATATAGAACATTGAAACAGAATTTGTCAGCAGAAAAGGACCGCCAGGCCCACCCAATCTGCCCAGAATGCCTAGCAAGACACTAGGACTTTGCTATTGCCTTCCACCCACCTCCCCAGAACTAACAGACCCCTGTATCTGTCCTACAATTCTTGCCCCTACCAGTTCTTTGGGAATCTGTTCCAGTCCTCCACCACCCTCTCTGTAAAGTAGAATTTTTAGATGTTTCCCCTGAACCTCCCCCTACTATCTGCATATCATGCCCCCTTGTTTGAATTGCTCCCTTAGCTGGTAGATGTCCCCTACTGGCACCCTGTTAATATTCTTGATATATTTGAAGGTCTCTATCATGTCATCCCTTTACCTTTTCTGCTCAAGGGAGTACATGCTGACTTCCCTCAGCTGTTCCTCATATGACAGATGACTGAGTCCCCTTACCATTTTTGTTGCCTGTCTCTGAATGTGCTCCACTCTACCCATATCCTTCTTTAGGTATGGACACCAGAACTGGACCCCATACTCAAGGTGCAGTCTGACAAGCTGCCTGTACAAGGGCATTATGACCTCCCTCTTCCTGCTAGTTATTCCCTTACCGATACAACCCAGCATCTTACTGGACCTTGCCACCACCTTCTCACATTGCTTTGCCACCTTCTGGCCCTGTGAATTCAATATGTCAAGGTCCCTTTCCCACTCTGTAACATCTAGGGCATGCCCCCCCAAATGGTATTCCGCTCCCTGGTTATTCCTGCCTAAGTTTCAGCCTCAGTATCAAGATAGGGTTACTCCATAAACATAAATACAATCTAATGCCTGAAGTCCTTAGACTAGCTATCTATAGCTCCATAGTATCCATTGTTGACAATGGTCTGGTTATCTATGGCTCAGCTTCCACCACTACCCTCCGCAGAATATCAATGGCACTCAATAAAGCGTGCTGACTTCTTACTGGAGCAGCATGCCTTACCCACATTTGTGAACTATTTGAGCAAACAGGTTGGCTTCAGTTAAATGGGAGGATTCACTATCAAACCCGCTTGCTAACTAAAAATGCACTTCTCAGGCTCCTGCCTTCTGGTGTTACAAACTTACTAAACCCCTCTTGCAGCTCCTAACACACATGTAGCTCAGTCAACCAACTCTTCTCTGTCCCAAGATGCCGGACTACACAAAGGCAATGATGGTTTGCATATAGAACACCACTATGGTTTCATGCGCTGCCCAGGGATATCTCTTCCTTACCAAAATTGGGATTATTTAAAGGCACTCTTCATCAGCATCTTATAGCTAACAGTTCCTGTGACTGTTTCAACTGACATAGCACTACCTCAGCAGTACTGACAGATAATTATGTACCTACTCCTCCCCCCCTTACTCTGCAAATGACCACTTTCACCCTAACCACTCTGCCCTATTTCTTGCCTCCTTCCCCAATCCTTCTTTCACCTTACCCCTCACTCTCCACCTTCTTTCCACTGTTTATCTTCACTTACCAGAACTTTTGTTCATCCACTTCTACCTATACCTATTTGATGAAGCACCTTGGCCTGCCTCCTTTTATTAGATATTTTTGATTTCCTACCGCTTCATAGTTTTAATTTTAGTTGCAATGTTAATGTAATTTTAAATACTTTCTTGTAAAAATTTTATGTAATACAATCTGCTGTATATCTGTCACCCTTCCCACTGATGTGGAACCTTTGTAAAAGAGCTGTTATGTGCTCAAAGGTGTTGTAAGCTGAGAATAAATAAATAAAATAAATAAATAAATAAAGTTCATGATCTTGCATTTTTTTCATGTTGAAGGCCAATTGCCATTCCTTAGACCATTCCTCCAATTTCTCCAAGTCCCTGTGCATGCTCTCTACCTCTTCAGGTATATCCACTCTTTTGTAGACCTTCATGTCATCCACAAATAGGCACAATCTTCCCTCTAGCCCCTCTGCTATGTCCGCTATAAATATATTGAAAAGAAGTGGCCCCAGCACTGAGCCCTGAGGTACCTCACTGGTGACCCTACCTCACCCCCAGCACCAAATGATAGGCACCCATGACTGTGGTGATTCTGGCACAGTGAACAACAGGGGTAATCTGAGAGGGTTTTGACATGAGGGTTTAGATTACCATATCAGTGCCGTAGACAGGGTTAGGGAGGTGGATAACTAGAAGTCAGCCAAAGCCCCAGTGACGATAGTGTGCCTTAAGCCCTATCAGAAGGTAACCACTGGGAAGTGGCAGGCCAATTTGCCACCTTGCCCTGCTCCTGGCTGCAACTGTCTTTTATTGGTCTGGTACTGTCTTCATTCTGCCTGAGATCTCCTCATCCTAGTACCATCCCAGTTTGATGGCACTATCAAATTAGTGTGTGGCCATGGTGGTTAGCCACCTCAGGGTGAATCAGAGACTCTCTTCTGTATTCCTTGCCACTTCTGTGCAAGATCTGCAAGCGGTATGTCTACCCTTATTTCTTTTCTAACTGCTAATTTCTCTCTCTCTCTCTCTCTCTCTCTCTCTCTCTCTCCCAAGCAGGCAAGGCAACTTGTGTTTCATAGTGTGTAGATCTGTCTCCATTTGGACATCCTTGAGTTAGTGGTCAGGACTTGGTACTGTAACAAACCAAAAACCAGGGGCACAAATGCAGGATGCCAATGTCATACTTGCTCTGATTACTCATGCTGCAATGCCAGAATTGTAAGGCACCCAGAGCACCTGAGTGATGGAGAGCACTCACAACAGTTTCAATGATGAAATGGGAACATTTACCTGGGCTATGGGGGCAGTAGCTGGCACATGTGGCATGACAGTAAACACCAGGGGTTTTCATCCTCCCAGAAGGGGGACAGCCTACCTCTAGGGTAGCTCCTGAAGGTAGTGAGGGTGCCAAGCATTTGGTGCTGGGGCGCAGGCCCAGCAGAATGGCCTGTCCTGTGGTAGACTGGAGTCTGGTTATGGGAGTATCACACATTGAGAGGGACAGCCTGAGCTGTTGCTGAAATGGGAGGGGCATTGCCTGGCATGACATGCTCCAGATCCATGGTGGAGGAGAGAAGGGACATCACTGCACCTCACCCCACTTAGTGGGCTGTGACTTCTTACTTTTCTCAGAGCCTTCCAGGGTGACTCTTGGCTCCACCCTCCCTACAGGTGGTAGAGTAAAGCAACTAGTGACCCCCATGGGGATCCCTGTTGGAATGCACCAACTATGGTGGGAGTACTTCTACCAGACTCCCTGCTGCACACAAAACTCATGTGTACAGCTCTTGTGTCTTTAATAAACATATAGATTTGACCATTTAACCTATTTGACAGGTACGGTCATTGTCTCCTGGGGAAACAGGAATGGATTCTTTTTTTTTTGTTGTTAATATAATATTTAAGTTTTTTGGTCATTGTGGTACACATGTTACAGCAGTTAAGACATGAAGTTCAAATATAGAGAACACATTAATGCAGCTCTTCCACTCAAACATCCCCCTATTATCCAATGGACCTCTCTGCCCCCTTTAGTACAGCTCAGGGAAGGGGAACATGTCATGTAATACCTGTTACATACAGTAATGTCTTGGTTGCTGTATGGCAAAATAACTTAATGAAGTATTAGTCAGACTCTGAGGAGCAGCACAAGAGGCAGGTGTACCACCAGGGCAGCAATGGAAGAGATCAGGGCACTCCATACATGTTCAGTTGTGATCATTATATGGGAAAGACCTCAATGCAAATAATTTAAAGATTAACTTATGCTAATCTGTCTGAGTGATTTCAATATATTCTGGACACAAAATTAGGGTGTCTGCTCATGGTGTAGGGGAGACACCCTGTCCAAAGAGAGCAACATAGTTCTGAGCACTCATACAATTGGTAAATACTGTTCACAATCCTTCTCCAGGAATCTACCATGGGCATTTTAGTAGTGAGCCAGCACTTTGTTATTGCCCTTTTGGCCACCGTTAGCAATATTACCAAAAGGTATCATGAAACAGAATCCTGAAAACTCCTTGGATACTGAAAGAAGAAATACAACCTAGGGGTAAGCCGAAGGGGTCTCCCAAAGTTTTCATTAAGCTCTGCCTCCAAATTATAGAAAAATTGATGAAGGTCAGGGCAGACCCATATAGAATGATAATGGGTTGCTTTAGTCTCTCTGTGACCTCTCTATCAGGCAGATGAATAGGTAGGGAGATAATGAGCCATAATCACTGGAGCACAAAACTATCTCATTAAATGTTTCCAGGCATTCTTCTTCCATTGGTGGGAACACATTACTTTGGCCACTACTTGTTATACCTGGTTCCAGACATTTTTTTTATTGGTTGGCCAGTTTCCTCTGCCCATCAGGATGCTACATCTAAAGTATTGAATCCTGGGGCCCAATTCTGAAAGGCATCTGCCTGACACAAGATGACTTACATCCAATATGATGGACGCAAGTAGCACCTTGCGCCAACAGATGTGCCAAGTGGTATTCCGAAAGGCAGCCTGTGACAACACTGCAGGGGCTGTCGGCAAAGTGGACTTGCACCACCAGTGCGCCCCAGACCCGGCAGTGACCTGGCACAAGGGAGGGTTATGGCAGCATCTTCACCCTATTTTCAAAAGGCAGCTGCCGCAACCCCAAATTGTTATTCCAAAACAACCCCGGAGGACATCTGACAAAGTATAGTTATGCCAGCTATGAGCTGGCATACCTGTACTTTTCCACCCATTGGGGGTTGCCACAATGTGCCCCCAACCATGCCCCCAGACCTTGTAGCCCCTCTAATCCCAATCCATGGAAAGAACATAAATTAGTCCCCCCAAGCTCCTGTCCACCACAATGCACTGAAAGGACCCTAACAAATGCCCCGATCCCCGCAAATGTATCATAGTAACCCCCCACCCAGCTCAATTCCCAGTAATGTGAATAAGTAGCCCCCCCAGCCAATCCCCAATATAAATAATAATTCCCCAATTCCCCAGTACAGTGAAACATATGACCCATGTCCCAAAGTAACCCTGGTGGTCTAGTGGTCCCTCATCCCCCACCCAGCAGTGCCAGACCACCTTGCTCCCCCCAGTCCCTACCCAGCCAGCGACTGGCATAGTCCACCTCTCACCACAATGGCCAGCTGCTGACTGAGCCCTGTATGAGTGTGTACTGTACATAGTACATGCTCAGTGAATAACAACATCTGTCGTTCACTGAGCGCGTCTTATGTACAGTACACATTCAGACAGGGCTCAGCCGGAGGCTGGCTGCGGTGGTGAGAGGTGGGTTGTGTCAGTCACTGGCTAGGTAGGGATGGGGGGCAGGGTGGTCTGACACTGCTGGGTGGAGGCTGGGGGCCACTAGACCACCAGGGCTACTGTACAGCACTACTGTACATTGTAGGGATTGGGATGATCGTCAGAGGATCCTGTTTGGGGGGGGGCTTGCATCCTGTCAGTGGGCATTGAGGTAGCTTGCAGCACCCTGTTCATGTGCACCCTCCATTTGGTGCACTGCTTGGGTTGCACAAGTTACAGGATGTAGCTGCGGGGACCCTGCCCGTTAGAGAAAAGAGCGCAGGGTCCCTGGAGCATCTGCATTTGGCACATGTTGCCTTTGGTGTGACTTGCACGATGTCTTTCAGAATTGGGCCCCTAATGTGGATTGTAAAGTTTGATAGGGAAGGGGTTCTTAACCATGAAATGGTCAATCCAGGAGAATTTGAACTGGAAGGGACTTTGGCTGTTGGAGCACTCCCTTCCCCCAGCAAGGCAGAACACTCCATGCCACATTCCTGTCCAAATGGCAAGACATGCAAGCTATCTTCAGCTGGGGGAGGAGAAGGGAAGAGCTAGCTGTGTCCAGCCAGAGGCAAGGGTAACAAAAGGCTAGTTATTTTATGGGCAAATGAGCCAATCAGGAATAGGTACCAGAGCAGGCTTCCAGGGAAGAACAGGGCTGCACAGGAGGTAGATAAACACTGGTATTATAGGAACCCAGGCTTTCTGCCTGGGATCCTGTGGAGCTTGAGACACTTCCAATCCATCCTAGAAAAGGGGATGTAAGGGTGAGAGGGAGGGTCAGAAGGAGTAAGGGACCAGGGTTCAAGGCAGGGACAGAGAGACATGGATCCAGCCCTGCTCATGAGAGGATCATTGCAGGGGTGATGAGAGAATTGTTAATAGTTTTACTGCTTGAACTGGGCTTCTCTGGGTTTTTGCCCTTATCAGGGCTTGGTCCAGGGAGCTGTATATGTATAATATGCATACCCTCAAGGAAAGGGGGGGGCATGATAGAAACGTTCAAGTACCTCAAGGGAATCAACAACGTCAAAGAGGGTAGCATCTTTTTGAAAAAGAGATGTGCAAGAACAAGGGGGCACAATTTGAAGATAGAGGGGGGACGGTTCAGAAGTAATGTGAGGAAGTATTTTTTCACAGAGAGGGTTGTGGGTGCATGAAACAGTCTTCCTGGGGAGGTTGTGGAGTCAAAAACAGTGGGGGAATTCAAGAATGCATGGGACAGACATAAGGCAATTCTAGTGGAGGGTAGGAGGAAATAGGCTGTTAGGTAACTAGGATCTGCTGCTTATCCATTAGGTAGGGAAATGAGCAGACTAGGTGGGCCAAGTGGTCCTTATCATCTGTCAAATTCTATGTTTCTATGATTCTATATTTCTCAGGTTAGTGCAGCAGGATACATATGAAACCTTAGTTTGTAAGTGGACAGGGAATGTGGGTTGTGTCAATGTCAGGCATTGAGCGAGACAGCCTGAGCTGGCACCATAACGGGAGGTGCATTACCCAAGCATGGCATGCTTCAGAACTATGGCAGAGGAGTGAGAGGATGTCACAATGCCTCACCCAGCACAGTGGTTTATGACTCCTCCCATCTCCTAAAGGCTCTGGAGTGACTCTTGGCTCCGTATTCCCTACTTGCTATAGGGGGCAGCAATGGGGGACTTCCATTCAGGATCCCTGTTGACATGGCCCACTTATGGTAGAGGTTCCCCTACCAAACTCCCCTCTGTGCTCTAAGCCCCCTTGTGTACTGCTCTTATGTGTTCAATAAATGCTTCATGTGCTGCATAAGCATGACAGCCAGCTGTTTTTATAAGATGGCACAGAGCACTCTGAGTGATTTGAGAATCACCCCAATCTCCATAACAGCAGTGTCAACAGACTTCAAAGCTTTCTGTGTCCAAATCTCAGGCTGCAAGGGCTGCCCAAGGACATCCATGGAAATGGCTGGAGGAGTCGGTGCAATCCATGCTCCTATAGTCCTCACTGCAGGGTCTGTTCTCTCAGAAAAGAAAATGTTCCATTGTCCCCAGTGTGTGTGAAATATCTTCAGAAGAAGAGGTAAGATATTTCCTCTTCTAAGGAACTTGCTTGTCAGTTATTATCTGTTTTGGTGACTGAGCAGTACTTTTCATCAAAATTCAAAAGCTTTTCTACACTGGTTCATCAAAGGTAAATGCCAGTCACAGCATGTTGGCAGCCATCTTTATCTTCATCAAAGACAGTTTTGTGGCCCTGTGCTTAGGCATGACTTCAGTACTCTGTACTTCTGAGAACAATATCCTTGCTTCTGTGCTAAGGCCCTATGTGCCTCCTAATTACTTGTGAAGACAACTGTTTTCCTGTGCTAATGCCTGTATGTTTCCCCTATTCCTTCATTGGCAAGCATGATCATTCCATTTGTTTTAAGTCACTGCAGGATTTCCCATTTCACTCTGTTCACACAATCATGACTCAGTGACTCTTTCTCTTGAGCTACCTTGTTGGTGGCAGGTCTGTAGGAACACTATTTAGTTTCACTTTACCCAGGGCTGAGTGTAATGTCTCAGGATACTGACCTGTTGGGCCTGGCCGGCCCTGCTATTTGTTTCTCTGCATAACTTCTCTACCTCTCACTTTTTACTCTTGGAAAGAATTGCCCATCATAGCTTTGCATTACTGGCATGACAAAGAGTTTGCCCTCATGGTGTAGGAACTCAGTATGGCTGCAGAGCTAGCCAATCTCAATCAGAGACACTCCAATCCAGAAAGCAGCTGCACTCCAAACAAGTAATATGGTTTGAAAAATGGCACTCGGCACATCATGAAAAAAGGCAGTTTAATGAATTGCTAAATACTGCAATAAAATGCACCACCATGATAATTACTGTAAATACAGTATATGGGCCAGTAACTTAACTTAAGTCTGAAACTGGTGAAGCATTCTATCACAAGCCAGGTGCCCTGGTGCTTAGTTCACGTAAAGCATCATTAAAGGGAAGGATTCTGGTACAAAACTCCCCTTTTAAATGCATCCTGTAATTGGAAAATAAAAGATCACACACATTCAGATATTGTTCCTACAAGAAACTGGTCATTTGCAACCGGAGACCAGGAAGTCAAACCCAAATCAGAGCCCGTCAAAATAGATGAATAAGTGCATGCATAACAATGCTAAATTTTAAGTAATTTGCAAACCATGGCAACTTACTCACCTATCTCCTTTGCAATATTTGTACCGTGTATCTTAAATGTATTCCACTTGGCCTGTGATGGAGTGCTTCACTGATCTGGAATTACATGAACTTACTGGCCTGTATATTTACAGTAATTAGCACTGTGATGTATTTTGCTATTTAGCCATTCATTAAATTGCCTTTCAATTTTGAACTTTCATGATATACAGAGTGTCTTTTTTCCTACCTGCAGTACCTAATTGGAATGTGGCTGCTTCCTGGACTGCTGTACAGTAGCTCTGCATGGCTACCTGGTTCTCTCTCCCTCTCCATCTCTCTCTCTCTCTCTCTCTCTCTCTCTCTCACCATGCTGGTGTCCTTCCCATTCTCGGTCAGATTAAGACTGGTTCAAGTCGCTTTAGGTACCTTGCTGCAAATGACTCCTGCCACAAGCTCTTCACCTTATCATCTTGCAGGTCTGTAGAACATTTTAAACCTCCCAGAATGGGAACCCTTGCCCTCCCTGCTGATGCAGTGGGTAAGATTTTTTAAAGAAATCCACCATATTTGTTCAATTCCATGCAAATGCCTTAGAAGCTTAGAAGCATTTCCAAACTTCTGCTGCAAGTTTGTGCAATTGTTCCAGACATGGTGACTCGGAAAAAAAAAAAGATCCACGCATCATGTTTTTTCAGATGCAAGCACCACCAGTGCTGGAAAACTGCTGCAATAACATGAAAGCCTTTAAAAATAGTTTGCCTAAATTTTGATGTATTGAAGCAGATGATGACTTATCCAAAAATATGAGATCCCTCATCAAGCCCTTTGAAAATCCTGCCCCATGACATCACTTTAACAGTAATCTTTTCCCAGATCAAAGTCTTCCTCTTTTAAAATCTTCCCAGGCTGTTACACAACTGATTCTGTGCTTATCCCCGAGGCCCTGGACAATGCCAAAACCCCTGAACTGGGGGAAGGGGCTACATTAAAAAGAAACATAATGAAGAAGGAAGCACATGCAATGAGGCACCCAGACTCTGTTTACACTATAAACCATACTTAGCAGCATTATATCATGATATAAGAGCAGCATGTGCAAGACAGTGCCATCAGCACTTATACTTCTTGAATATATTAGGATAACATTATTATGAGCTTAAAGCACATGCCATGCAACTGTTGATTTTCATTTTCCTAACGTCTATTGAATCTCCAACAGGCCACCAATTCCTCCCCAAGTGACAATGTGGGGGGGATCAAAAAGCTGGAGGCAGACACAAATGCATGATATGTCTGCATCTACCTGACTGTGTCGAAGCAGACCTGTTGTAATTATGAAACTGTGTCTGCTACAGAAGTCACAATGTGCAGTAAAAACAGTGACACATATGATTCAAAACATTGTTTTATCTGCTATTGCATCTTTTTTTCAAGTACAGCATTTAGACCATGTTAGACCCTTTAATGGATGGTCTAAAAGTTTAGATGCATTTCCAGTTCAAAAATAGTGGTAGAAACAACTCAGAGGGATCATTCAGAACTCCCCTTGTGCTATCTTTAAAGTACAATGATAGACCTGAAGTAAAGAGTATTCCTTAAAACATATAGCATGATATGTTTGTATTTTAACTCACTCAGTTTCATTTTCTGAGAATAATCTTTAGATTAATATCTTTCTAGTTTAGATGTTTATATGAATTTAAACTCTGCCATTTATTAAAATATAAACTGAAAACACCTGGTAGCAAAAATAGTATTTTGAAGAAATGATTATGGCAAAAGTAGTTAAATGTTAATATATTACAATATATTGTAAACAGCAGCTATGGTAAGATTAAGTTTAAAATGGTGTTATACATATTTTCTCTTTAAACACACACACACATGTAAACATATACATCATTTGAATTTACTCATACTGAGAACTGCCATCTTCTAGAAGGCTTTTGAGTGACAGCAATGGTCCTTGGAGTAGACCTCTCTTTGACACCGTCCCCAGCAGGGAGCCATACACCACTGGGCTTGCAGGACTTTCTCCTGCTGAGTAGGCCTGGCTTGTAGCTTCCCTCCCTTGTTTGACCACTGACATGCTGAGTTGGCGCTAACTCAGATACAGATATAATGGTGAAGATACATCCTAAATGAGGCACTTGGCCATAATTGAAGTGGCAGGGACGTCACCGTCAATCTATAGCACTCTGTCTACTTCTCAGCAAGCCTAATATAGATAACTGAAAAATAATCATACTGATGCTGCATACTGTTACAAGTCAATTAGATTTAGTGATTCAGCTCTATGTATTTTGTATGTATTCTCAAGGAGACACCCATAATAAGTATACTTATCTATCTCAGCACATTTAAACTGATTTTTCCATACACTCATGGAAAAAATAATGTATGTAGAAAACAACTTAGATATGTATTATTTGGTTATGATTATTATTCATAAAATATATGGTTAACCTTTTAGCTTTAAAAATACTTTTCCAGTTCTAGCTACACTGGATGTAATTGAAACACCTATGCCATAATACATTTTTCTTAAAAAAGTATACCCTGCAATATGATGTTTGACATATATTTCACTTGTCTTGCTTTGGATCTTAATTATGTTATATAGGTATTATAGACAATAATACAGTATGTTTATGTGTTTTTATTATTGATGATGAGTATTTCTGAGCATCAGTTTAAAAAACAAACCTTACTTCGTGAAAGAAACAAAATCTGCCTTTTATATTATGAATTATCTACAGAAACAAACAGCTGCTGGCAAGAATGAATCTTTAAGTCTGGGATGCTGAAAAGCTTTAAAAACAGGAAGTCAGTGATCCAATATCAGAAATTTGGAAGTGAATCAATGGTCACAGCAAATATATATGTCTTTGAAAGGTACACACTTAGAAGGTTGAATTACCTTCACAGCTGGAGGCCTGGATTCGGATACCCAATCAGGTCACAGGTGAAATGAATCTGGTTGGTTGTTCTTTCAGTTTAAATCTTAGTAATCATGAATTTCTATCTTGAGACTACAATCATATGACTCAAAAGCAATGTTTTCACTTTTTTGTTTTTGAGAAATGTAAAACTGAGCATGTAAAAAGGGAATTAAAAATCTCACCCAGGAATAGGTCTTATGCTAGGTCACAATGGAAGAGAACTAGTGAACCAATATAGTTCCATGCAGTACAGTACATCTAGACTGTAGATGACATAATGGATGCAGTATTCCTTTAATGTACATGCAACATGATGCTTTACTCCTTTTGGAAGGGTGGGAGGGAAGTCTCAGCCACAGCACATTGCCATTGTTTGCAGACAGTGTGAGGCAGTGGTTTGGGCTTCACTTAAGGGGGGGGGAGGAAAAGTTCAGGGGAAAATAGACCACTGGGAAAACAAGAAAATGGCACACGGTCATGTGGTACAGAGGAGAAAGGTGCTGGGGCGAGGTTTGTGAAACCTCAGAAACTGTCAAAAGTAACAAGAGCCCCCCCCCCAACCACACACAAAAACTTTACTGAACCATGTTCAGAATTGAAATTGAAAAACTTTATTAGAAAAGTGCATATCAAATGTGGCGGTGAAGCAACAGATAGCTAGTATCACCAAACACACTGGCACTTCGACAAAAAGTTTCAAAACTAGACCATAGCTTGCATATGATACCATGTCATCTCTAAATTCTGCACTTCCAATTCACCCCTTCAGCAGATCCCCATTTTGATCAGATACAGGAGACTAGCCATGTCACACCATAGGGAAAATCCTGACAAATGGAGAAGTTACTACCTTAGATGAGAGATATGTGGGAGGCTAAAGGAGGTCCCAGACACCCCCAAAAAAACAAAGGTATACAGGTAATGGTAAAAATAATCAATCAGTCAATCAATGAACTTAAATTATAACCATGTTGATCATAGACAGATAAAGTTAATAAAATATACAAAACAAGAAACATTTTTAAAAAAGGTTAAAAGAAAACTTTGATTGTGGTTCAAAACAAGAATACAATATAGTATGGCCTGATGAATAAATAGAAAATGTAAAACCCTAGATCATGTAAAAACAGGCATTTTAATAAAATATCATATACATTTACAAGGCCATAGTGCATGCTAGTATTACCCAGGAAGGCCACGTTAGCACCACTTTCTCAAAACCATTGCAGACTACTCGAGTGCAAGAGAATATACACGATGGGCCAAACTCAAAATATATCCAAGCCCTTTGGGTTCATATTCACTTTTTATTCCATCAATTTATCCATTTTTAATTGTCAGAATCATTATACATTGAATAAATATTTATTTATTTGTATTACATTGAATAAATATTGATTTGTATTTTTGTGTACTTAGTAATGATATCATGTTCCCAGCTGTGTCCTGTGTGTTGGGTTGAATGGACTTGTTTTATTGACAGGGGGAATGTTGGCCATGACACCAGGGAAACTCTACGACTCTTCTTTGATAAGTGCCATGGGATCTTTTACTTCTACCTGGAAAGTGACCAGAGATGGGCAGAAGGGACCTCAGTTTACTGTCTCATCCAAAGGATGGCGCATCATCAGTGCAGTGCCCCCCCCCCGAACTGCACTTACAGTGTCCATTATGGGTTATTACCCCAATTTTCTGGTGTGTTGCTAGAACCTACAACCTTCCAATATTTTGGCCCCAGAGGTGAGTATGCTACATACTAAGCCACTGACACATCTACAGTTGATACCTTTGATATACTTTTTTAATTCAAAGGACATACAAAGACTCTAAGCTCCGAAGTTTCTGGGTACAGGGGCCTTTCCTATGATCTTAGTCCCTGGGCATATGGTATTAAAAATGTGTTTAACAGAGCTCATCATCTACTGCTAATTCAAAGATTTCTAAGCTCTGAAATTAGGTAAAGAGCTCAGGGCTGGTTACAAAATTATCTTTGTAATAGAACTCAATGTGTCAAAAGCACAAGGCTCTATTTAAGGCCATTATTACTCATCACTTACATGGATACTGTAGGTTGGCAACTTACTAATAATACCCAGCTGCCCATGTAAACATGAAGATGGTATAGTTATCTGTTTTATAGATACTCCTTAAAAATTGCTCACAATCATTTACAACACTTCTTTTCTATAAATAATTCATCTAGAAACTGCAATCCTAAAGCTGCTTCTGAACTCCCTGAACTTCCTGCCTTCCTGCCAGGTAGAACTCAAAGGGTTGTATTGGGAATATTTTCCTCTGATCCTACTGCTCTGTCCTGTGGGGTGCCTCAGGGCTCTGTGCTGTCCCCCATGTTGTTTGTGGTGTACATGCTTCCCCTTGGAGACATTGTAAGATGATATGGGCTGGAGTTTCATTGTTATGCTGATGATACCTAGCTCTATCTGTCTTTTGCACCTGACCAGAATAGAGCACTCTCAGTGTTTAACAACTGTCTCAGCGAGATCCAGGGTAGGGTGAGGTCCAGCTGGTTGAAGTTGAGCTCTGGGAAGACGGAGGTGATGGTCGTGGATCCTGGCCGCTGGATTGAGGAGTTGGGGCAAATCAAACCTCAGGTTTATTTCTGGGGGATGTGGAGCTCCTTACCTCTGAATGGGTGTGACACCTGGGGGTGATCCTTGATGATCAGATGACATTATGTGCGCAAGTGTCGGCAGTTGTTAAGGTATCCTTTTACCATCTTAGGAACATCGCTAGGATCAAGCACCTTGTTTCATCTGGCAACCTGCCTACATTGATCCATGCCTTTGTGACCTCCCATTTAGACTACTGCAACTCCCTCTACTTTGGACTTCCTGGGATTGATATCCGCCACTTGCAGCTAGTGCAGAACTCAGCGGCCTGGTTATTAATGGGGACCTCACGTTCTTCCCATATTACACCGATGCTGCGGGATCTGCACTGGCTGCTGGTTCAGTGGCCAATCACCTTTAAAGTCGGATTACTGACATATAAAGCCCTGCATGGTTTGGGCCCTGATTACCTGAAAGATCTTCTGGTGCCTTACCTTCTGATGTGATCTCTCCATTCAGCCAAAGAGGGGTTGCTAGAGATTCTGAGGGTAGTTTTAAAATCTTCCAACGGCCGCGCTTTTAGTTTTGTGGTGCCGATCCTCTGGAATTCTCTACTACGTTGGATTAGAAAGTGCATGATGGTGGAGGGTTTTAAAAAAGGCCTAAAATCCTTTTTATGGAAAAATGCATTTGGTGAGGATATAGATTTTAACTAAACACTGTATATTTTAATTTGGATTTTAATTTATTTATGATGTTTTATTATTATTATTGTGTAATGCGCCTTGATTTAAGAAAGGTGCAAAATAAATAAAGTTTATTATTATTATTATTTAACAACGTAGATAAACAGTTCATTACTACTGTACTAGCATGCAGACCCAGCAGATGGCTAGGAGTCACTGAAAAGCACATTTTTGTTTTGTGCATCCTCCCTCCGCCCTACACAAAACAGTCCTTTGGGTCAAATGGAATTCTTGTTGTGCACCCTCCTCCCACCCATGCAACAGGTCCTTTGTGTTCAATAGACTACTGAACGACGCAGTTGTTCTGCTACTGCATAATGTGCATATATCACACACTTTCTTCATAAAGTACATTTCAGGTGAATACTTAATTTTCCTGGCTCTTCTGTTTCTTCCACAATCACAGAATATGGAGGTGCAGCATGAAAGCCATACATGGGCTGCAACATTTCTTGGTGGTCACAGGTCAAAATTATTTCTTCTACTGGAATGAAACCTACCCCACAATCTAAGGCAGGGTACAGTCTTTCAAATGATATATAACATGTTGGGATTGATGTAGCTATTTAGGAGGAGTTCCCGGACACACAGACAGATTAGCTTACAAACAATGAACAATAAATACCATTTCACTAAAAATACCACCAACAGCTTAATCTGGTTCAATTTCAGTTGGCTACCATATGTATCCCCCATCCCCCCCCCAGCCGTCCCTGAAAAAGGGACTTCTAGGCTCAGTGGGCTTACCAGGTCCACAAAATTCAATAAATAAATTAATGTAATAGATACTGTGAGTCTCTGGAACAAGAACTGAGAGAAGTTTCTTACTGCAGCGGAAGAGGAGGAGGGGGGTCATCATCAGAACTGGAGGCTCCAGGGAGGGTGGGAGACAATCACAGCTTAAGATGAAGCAGCTGATGATTTGGTACTCTGCAATAAGGGACATAGTGTTAGGAACTGGGCCAGGGAATGATAGGGAGGTTCTGTTTATGGCATATCCTGTGGATTTTTTTTTTTTGTCAACATAATTTTATTGGGACACAGAGAGGTGTCAGTACAGCATACAACAACTACACATAAAATATCACAATCTGGAATATTCCCTATAAGAATAGACAAGCCAGGCAACATAAATAAATCAAAGCTAATATCACAGAACAATGGTTGGCAAAGAAACAGAGAATCAGTGGTCTGGAACAGGGACTCACTCAAATTACCCGGCAGGGAGTGGAGGATAGGGGATGAACAAGGAGGCAGGCCACCCAAAGACATCAGGGGGGGTGATGCCAAGGGTCCTTTTGAAACAGCTGTGACAACCCACTAATACTGAAAAGAACCCACTTCTATGGCAGTTATAAGAGGGCCCCACAATGCATGAAATAAGCTTTGATGTCCCTGAGCTGAGTATTGAGCTCTTTCAATTGCCATGCAGGCCTTCAAATTGTTAGCCCACTGCTGTATGGTTGGAGGACTGGGAGACATCCAAGTCTGGGCAATGGTCTTCCTGGCTGTAACTAATGCTAATGCCCACAGGACACCAACCCCATCCCCTGGATTATCCTGATCAGCCCCCAACA
The DNA here is from genome assembly GCA_016271365.2 of Neoceratodus forsteri. Lineage (NCBI taxonomy): Eukaryota > Metazoa > Chordata > Ceratodontiformes > Ceratodontidae > Neoceratodus > Neoceratodus forsteri. The sequence goes on along the minus strand of CM028132.1, from coordinate 896,040,804 downwards.
GGAGTTCCTTGGGACTAGCAGGAGGGGAGAAGCTCAGAACTTGTGCCATGATGGTATGCACTGTGAGCCAGAAAGGGGCTACTTTAGGGCATGCCAAAGCCAAATGAATGAAGCACCTGGTGGCAGCTTGATATTTGGGGCACTCACTGGATTTGAAAGAATCCAATTGATGCAGCCTAACAGGGGTGAAATATGCCTGATTTAGAAAATTGAACTGAACTTGATGTAGCTTATTGCTCCTAGAGCACACCATCAGGTGCTTACAGGCCAAGTTCCACATGGGTACATCCACTGTACGCCCCAAGTCAGTGCCCCATTTAAGAATTATCTTTTGCAGGGCCTCCCATTTATCCTGTGGATAGTTAAGGCAGTGTGAGGTGTGAGGGAGCTAGGTATCATTGTCCATCTTGTGACCTAGCACAGGAAAGGGTAGGAGTAATACAGGGTAACTTTAGAGAGCCGAGTAAGGGTCTCAAGCAGATGACACGCACACTGGTGTTTTCCAAGGTGTTACCTGTAAAGGGTAGTGGACAGGCAAGGCTACTCTGCATCAGCACCTTTAATTAATGACTGAAGGCATGCTTCATGGAAGAAGGAACTGAGTACATTGGAAACTGGGGTCCAACCTGGGAGTTCCTTCTGTATCCCAGTAATCTCATCATTGATTTTATTGTGTTTTTCAGAGTCCTCTGCTAATATCAATTCTATGTACATTTTGGTACACAACGCAGAAACTTGTCCCCATGCAGCTTTTCTAGACAAATTTTCAATGACACACAATGGAGTTCTGAGGATTCATAAACCATGAGGTGCTTGATCTTTTTCTACGTTTTTTCCTTTATTTCTTATGATGGTGTTGAGTCATTTTGGAGTATTGGCAAGTAGAGAGCAGTACAGGCAGTCTGGACTAAACAACTTGAACTTATAACATACTGCGTTTTGTGATTTAATGCTGCAAAATGCCTTTGGATTCAAGAGTGATGGATTTCTGATTAACTATTATTGTTTGGGGTTAGTAACCCCTGCACAGCACTGGGACCAACACCCATTGAACACTCCACACCATTGGAAATTTTGTACTTGGGCTAATTGGTGTAGCCACTGTGAGCATTTCCCCTGCTTGTGGGCCCTAAACAGTATCACTGAATGGAGATAAATTGCAAAGCTATGAAATGAAGCAACAACAGGTGCATATCACCATCACTGTGTGGTGACCAACTATACCAATGGTCACTAAGGAACAGCATTTTTCTACTACAAGCAACTTGGAGTGATTTAAAGTGTAAAATGAACACTGAACTCAATGAATAGTCAGACAACAGTGACTACAGTTATTTGGACAACACTGTAACCTCACAAGAAGAAAGCAACACGCAAAGGGTAAAGTTGGTTAATTTTAATTTGACAAAGCAACAGACAGTGAAACAGATGTAGACGTTGTCAAAAATCTGTTTATCAACCTAGAAACATTAAGATTCACAGAAATCAATGCTACATAGAATATTATCATGCTTGAAAAATATTTAGAAAAAGAACAAGCACCTCGTGATTTGAGAATCCAGAAAACTCAATCTTGTAATATCGAAAATTTTTCTAGAAAAGCTTCTTGGGAACAAGCTTATGCTTTGTTTGCCAAAACTTACATAGAACTGATCATAGTGGAGGACTCTGAAAAACACAATAAAATTAGTGAAGAGATTGCTGGGATACAGAAGGAGCTAAATAAATATAAAACACTAACACTCTTCAAGGAATTATATAGCAAGGTAAACACAAAATTACAGCACCACAAGGAAGAAATAATTAAAAGAAAACAGAGTAAATTAGACAGGGATGAAGAAGACTACAGACTGGGTAATATCTTTAGTTGGACCAAAAGGGAGTGCTCATTTAGCAAAGGCAGGTCATAGTCCAGAAAATTTATAAAGAAAGTTACAATCGAAGAGCCTACTGTGAGCAACACTGGAGATACAGCAACAGTGAGTACATTAGACAGTGGGCCCTTTTTGAGAAAGACAAAAGCAGCAAGAATATGAAAGTCTTAAGGAAGAGTCTGTGGGGAAGACTTTCATATTCTCCCTATCTTTACCCATATTTCCCTGTACAGACCCTTCTTTGATTGGTAGCTTATGGTGACACCCCTTAGCAATAACTGTGTAGTTACAGACTATTACTAAACATCCCACAACCACACATAACATGAAAAATCTTGCTCAGGGAGGTTTCTTAAAAACAAATGTTTTTACTAAAATACTGAATTAATGATCATACAGTTACAACTAAAGGATTTAGAAAACATTGGTCACAAAATAACATGAATAAAAGCGGAAAATATACATGAAAAATGCACTATAATTGTTGTGCAAAGTTCAACCTTAAGTTCATAGGTAAATTGTAGTCTGAAAGAATAAGTGAAGTCTGAAAAATCCTTTCTTCCTTTTCAGCCACTGGCAAGTTGTTCTGTGTCTTGTCAGGAGAGTATCCAAAGTACATTGCAATGAGCTTCTGTTTACAGGGGGTATTTATAGTCCTCTGGCAATCTGAAAAAAAAAAAAAAAACTTTTCTGGTTTATAACTGGTGGCCTTCTCTCTAGGCCAGCAGGTATCTCCCTTGCTCTTTCCAGATTTTAAGGACTTATTATTTAATTCCTTATTTGGGTCACCATATCTCCACTTCCTTGGACTACTAAAAAATGTAATTTGACTGTGGTAACCTTGCTGACACCTCCAGCCAAACCTCTTTTTCCTTTTGATCTTAATGGTTTATGACAGGGGAGATAACTTCTCTTATTCTGAGATTTTATTTCACCAATTAGCTAACCAGTTACTTCAGTCCCATTTAAAAATGTAATTTCCAGCTTCCTGGGTAGTAGGTGTTTTCTCAGGTCACATAGGAATGTCACATATTTTGGCAAGACCTTTTCTCTCTTCCTGTGACTTTTCAGTAACACTGGGCATTTTCTTATGACATTTAACATACACAAAACCACATAAAATGAGCATTTGTCAATGCCAAATGATTGCTTGCCGGCATTAGCGTTGGAAGTGCATGAGGTAGACAGATACAGAATAGGAAGGGCAGTGAAGTACTGAAGTGACACCAACCCCACCCCCACCCTGCAGAGATGGACTTGCATTGGGGTGTGCCTTTGGGTCATCACCTAACACACACTCCATTTCACCTCACTATATCATGCAGACAGTGACAAGTATTGAGCTGTGCCTTGGGGTGCTCAGCTTTGCAGTCACCCCATTCCATAAGGAAATATGCTGAAATGGGTGCAGAATAGGAGAATGGGGTGAATTCTGGGGCTGAAGATTCCAAGGTACACCTCAGTGCCTGTCAGTGGCTGCAGAGTGGGGTTGGGGGTGGAATGGCATACTTATTACAGCCAGCAAATCCAAAGTCACACCCTGGACAGGATGTGAACAATGGCAGCTGTACTGTTCATAAAGAGGTGTGAAAAAAATGGCAATGTTGAAAATCAGGAGTGAAAATATCAAACAAATTCTTGAAGTTACAAGTGTGGGTGAAAACTACACAATGCACATTCATAACAGTAATTTTTGGAATGTTTCTGAATTTAACATAGGGAGCCCACCTCATGAACAGTGACACTGTTGTTTCGTTAATCGGTCCCAAAAGGTGATTCTGTGCAGTGACTGTGAAATCACTTTTAGGGACCAAATATCAAAATAACAGTGACTGAATTCATGAGGTGGGGTCCCAAGAACCCGATGTTGAAAACTGGAGCAAAAATTTGCAAACATGGCCGAGATATTCACCTAAGTTGAAAAAAAACTTTTATGCCATTATACAGCTTACTGGCATTTCTTTAGTTTGTGGTCAGCTTTGAAAAGTGTAAGGTGTTCCTGGTCCACCAAAGATCATCACATGGGGATCTGGAGGTAACTATGGGGTGAGGGGGCTGGGAGATGCAGGGTGCGCAGAGGGTGGGTGCAGGCTGATGGAGGGGACCTGATGACGAGGGACCATTTCCTTTATTTCAGGCAACAACAATAAAAAAACAGCACTGCGGACCATTTTCTGTTTTTTGACAGGTTTTGGCCACACTGGGGTTGGCTCCCAGTATGGCACATTTGGTTGTGGGGGGTCATGAAAGCCACACTGGGGTGGGCTCCCTGTGTGGCACACAGTCAGGGTGGGGACACCCCAGGAAAATGCCAACATGATGGAGGGGGGGTTAACATGCTGACAGGTGGATTGGGCACCCCCTGTCAGTAAGCATATCTGTGTTTTGTGGCATGATGCCAAGGGGGATTTGGCGCCCCCTTGCTGATCACAAAACTAAAGGGGGCACATATGCCGACAGAAGGATTGGGCACCCCTGAAGTCGGCTTCCTATTCCTAGGGACTGTGAGCAGCGGGCAGTGAACCACTGCCTTCCATGTTTATTGAAATGTTACACCAGGCAAGGCACACCCTGAAATGATGGGTCGCTCCCTCATTGTAGCAGCTAAATTGTTTCAAGTTGGTGGCACTCTTTTGCACTGCTGTCATAGACAGCCTGCTATTTCATTTGTGTGACAAAGCCAAGCCTGCAAAGCAGTGGCACCACTGGCCACAACACGACCACACCTCCAAAACCTGCTATTCCAACTACCACAATATGTTTATTGTGCACTCACGAGAAAACATAAAAATGACTTCAATTTCTATGAGGACTAAAATCAAGGCCCCTAAAAGATTTAGGTGACAAATGGAATAAAAAATAAGTGCTGTACAGTAATTGTTAGCCACCATATAAGACCATAGTACAACAGTCTTTTAATTTCATGTCATATAATAACATTAACAAAGAAAATAAGATAAAAGAATATGCAAAAAGATATAGTTAAGCAACTGCCAATAACTTCAGGCAGGTCCGCATCTCATTTTTAAGTTTTTGAGCATTAGGAAGCGGGGCAGACAGCGCTCAGTGGGAGGGAACAGAAGGGTTAATGTGTACTCCAGGTGCTGGGATGGGGAACGGAGGGAGCGGGGTGGACAGAACACAGTGAGAGGGAGCGGGAGGGTTTATATGCACTCCAGGTGGTGGGACAGGGAATGGAGGGAGTGGGGTGGACAGCACGCAGTGGGAGGGAGCAGGAGGGTTTACTTTCAATCCGGGTGGCAAGAGGGGGAACAGAGGGAGCAGGGAGAACAGCATTCAGGGAGAGAGCGGAAGGGTTTACTTGCACTCCTGGTGCTGGGACAGGGAACAGAGGGAGTGGGATGGACAGCATGCAGTGGGAGGGAGTGGGAAGGTTTACTTACAGTGCAGGTGCCTGGATGGGGAATGGAAGGAGTGGGGAAGACAACACGGACTGGGAGGGAGCGGGAGGGTTTAGACCCCGGAGTCAGTTGAATAACCAATTATGACTGACTTGCAACCCATTTATTTATTTATTTTTTTATTTTGTATTTTTCCACCTACCTGTGCCTGCATTATCCCCTCTCTTCAGGGCTCCTGTGGTATCCTGCATCAGGGCCCCTCTACGGGTCATTGGCACATATGGGTGCCCCACTCTGTGTACTTCTGATATCCTGATGACCCCCCAGTCAGGGTGAGGGAGTCCCCCTAATCTTCCACAGCCCCTGGACCTCCCCTGATCGCCAGCTTCTGAAGCCTGCCTACCGGCGCCAATGCAGACATTTTTCATCCTGGTGTTTTCTCTCCACCCCTAGGGCATTAGCATGCTAGGAGGGGAAGGAGCTGAGGGCATGCTGAGATGTGCCCCTCACTCCTGTCCTCATCTGATGTCCACCCTCCCACAGCTGCTACCTCTATACTGCACCTACCACCAGAGTTCCCCCAGGTGGCAGTATTGCAGCAAGGCTTGCAGATTGCCCACCCCAGAGAAGGATAGCAGCTGTTGGACGCTCAATCCTTCTTGTCCCCTGCTGACCCCTAGCAGCTCATGCTCGTTCCTGAACATGGGTCACTGGTGTGGTTCAAGGTAAGGTGCCAGCGCCTTAGCCCTCTGCACCACTGGGCTGGCTCAACTTGCAACTCATTATGACTGATTTTTTCAACCAGTTTAAAATTTATGACTGCAACTGAATGAAGAAAGTTCAACCAATTTTTTCAGCTTCCACCATTGTAGAATTTTATTTATGTATTTGCAACACTGCACTGACACACACATTCAGAGAGCTGCAACTTAGAAAAAGGTGGTAAAGAGGGCAAAATGGTAACAAAAATTGAAGCAGAAAACACTCTGCCTCAACTCAGAGCCTTTTGTTGGTGTGCATGTATAGCTTCCTCAACCGAATCTACCAGCAGAGGTAGTGGGCACAAAACCATTGATGGTTTCAAGCATGGCTGGGACAGAGTTACAGGCTAACAGTTACTCAGGGGGAAAGTAGTAAATCAGGGAGCAAAGGGGGTGGTAAATACTCCATACAGACAAACGGTCTTAGGGTATGATAGGGTGTTAGTGCAGAATGGATGGACCATTGGTCTCCTGCCATCACTGTCTATGTTTCTATGCCAGATACACTACAGCACAAGCACACAGCTCTGTTTATCTAGGGTCATATGCACTTCAAGTCCAGTACGGAGCACACTGTAGTACACAGTGCTGTTAATAAGTGAAGGACTGACAGCACTTGAGTTTAAAGTCCTCCACTCCAATACACTGTGTGCTGGTACAATGCAGACTTACTCAAAGTATGATATATTTAGTGCTGGTGAAAAATGAGGGCCTAACAGTCCTGGAGACTGCAATTCTGCTTCCTTGTTCACAGAGTCCTGGACCCCTGCCCTAGAAAAGGCTGTGAAAGTCCTAACACTGTGCAAGTGGGGGTGGGGTTCACACATACAGATATGAACTTCAGTTTACCACTGTCCAGTGAGTCCTGTTTTATCACTGCATGCCACAAGTCTGTATGTCATCACATTCTCTCAATCTCTGCTTTGCTTTTCTGCCTTTAGTTGTTGCTTTCACCCTAACATTGTTGAGACTTATGTTCCTAAAGTGCTGCAGTTACATTACACAGCTGATGCTAAAACATTTTATTTTTCCAGCTGTCTTCAGAAACTGATTTGCTTACTCAGTCTCAGTACCCCGGCACCTATGGAAAGCAATTTTAGTGGTTGCAGATGACTGCTACCTGGGCTCCTGGCACCACAGACAGAAACACTCATCCTGCAGTTACCTGCAGTCGTGCCAATGAGAAACCAGCACTCCAAACAGCAGTAGATTCAGTTCAAAATTAATTATTAGTTTATTATTATTTATTATTATTCTACGTGTATGTATGTGTTTATGTTTAATTTATGTGAAACTTTGCACTTTATCTTTTTGAAGTTCGGTTTTAAAGATATAGCAGCTTCTTCCTGTAAAAGAGTAGGAGGAGAGGTACGATGGTTCTGGTCCCCACTGGAACCCATTTTGAAGCAATAGCATCTATGGTGGACAAAGAAGAATGCTATGCACTACTGAAGGGGAAATTTAGAGGGAATATTATCACCTTAGCCTCAGTGTACTTTCCCCCTGACTCCACATATCAGGAATATCGCTCCTTTTTAATGATGCTGCAGGCATGGGGGGAGGGGTTCATAATATGCCAGGGAGATTTGAACTTAACTCTTAATCCCCAGCTGGATTCATCTTCACAGGCTCCTAGAAAAATGCACCAAGTAGCTAGAAACTTTGCACTTTATCACCTGGAACTTCACTGAAAATGAGCTTTGCTCAATGGAATGTTTCCAGTATTCTTTGAATAAAAATTATTTACTACTTATTAATTTGACTGAGAAGTTGTATAAAACAAAGTATTACAAACAGTAAGCTCAGCATTGCGAACAAATAAAGTACCAAAAGTGCTGAACTGCAAGTCCCACATGTGTATGCTCTGCCTCAGCAGACCATACACATGTGTAGGGGTTGCAATTCAGCACTTTTGGCACTTTGTGTGCACTACTGAGCTTACTGTTTGTATGTACTTTGTTTTATAAAACTTCTAAGTAAAATTAATTTTGAACTGAATCTACTGCTGTTTGGAGTGCTGGTTTCTCATTAATATACTTCATTTATTGTTTGGAGCACCTTCGGTTGTGCCACTTGCCCACTGTGCAATTATAGAAGTACCACAGGCATGCCCATCTGACAGAAGTGGCTTGCTGCTACAGTGCACTACAAACTGACAAACTCGCATCAAAACCTAACTGGTAGGCATCATGCCCTGACACACACACATACACACACACACACACACACACACACACTGTCTCTCTCTCTATCTATCTCTCTCTCTCTCTCTCTCTCTCTCTCAGAGCTGCAAGTTAAGAAAATGAGGTAAAAGGGGTGAAAATTGAAGTGTAATAAGGAAACACTCAACTCAGAGCTTTGAGTGCTGACTGTGCAGCTTTCCCTCTCTCACTCTTTCACAGTCACACTTAAACAAGGGCACCAGTACCATCCATATAATGACTATGGTGCAAGCTGCTTTCTCTTTCTCCGGCACTTGCTGACACCTCAAAATGACTAAACCTTTTTAATATTTACAGGGTAAACCAACAGGTACAGTCTAAAGAAAGTGCCTCCAAATCAAAATCCAGCAGCCCTGTGTCACCCATCCCAAAGTTCAGTCACTCACCTCAGTGCCCACCCATGGCCATCTGTCATCATGTCCTGCTCGGTCAAGTGTTCTCACTCTTCAGTGCTGCTCTTCCACTGGCCAGCCCAGCCCAGACTGTTCTCTCTCCTGACAGATCTTCTCCATCTCTCTCTCTCCCATGTCAGTCCCTCCTCCTGCTATCTAGTGATCAGTGGAGTCGACTTCACTAGGGTGACCACTTCGAAGTGTGTACTGGGGACGTCCCATCTTGGCCCGTTACTGCCCCTGTACATTCAGTCTGCCAGGCCACTGGCTCTTCACTTTGATGAATTCTGTGGGGGTCGTTATTATTGGATGCCCTTCTGGAGTTATTGTTGCTGGTGTTCGTAGCATTGTGTGCTGCTGAGGTAGCCGGTGAAGATTTTGGGAAGCTACATTGTTGACTTGGAGCAGGAAGAACAGAGAGGGGAATCTGACTATTTAAGAGAAGATTATTGGATTACTGATAGAGGACTATACTCCGAACGTTGGCAGTCTGGTTTGAGTTTCCAGGAGCAGTGGGTATATGAGGACCAGCTTTTGATTTGGAGCAGGAAGTTAATGCCCTGATCCTGTGGGTGGGCTGACTTTGGTGTGCAGCTGAGCAGGGGTCCCAGTTCTATTTTGCTGGGTGACTTGCGATTTGGGCCTGTGTCCTCTAGGGTTTCTCCATGGGGCCTGCTGGAAAGCGGGCCTGGTTGGGGCACTCATAGCAGTGGCCGCGGACGTGCAGTTTGGCCTCTCTGCAGGATGTGTTGGGGCCCACTCCGGGTCCAGAGCAGTCAACATCCAAAGTGGATCATCCTGGGTTCTTTCCCCCTCAAATACGGTCAGACTTATCCATATTTCTTCACTTACATTCTGGTTAAGGCAATGAGAGTGCCTTTCTTCTTTTACCCTTTGTACAGCAAGAGTGTGCCCTGTTAGTAAAAGTGCTTGGATACATTTAAACCCTTCCCCGTAGTGAGAGTATTTCAGGGGTTGGGGAAAGTATTAAGACTGTTTACATCTGCTGGTCTCCTCTGGTGGTGTGATGACCACTGGGGGCTGGACATCTCGAGTTCCCCTGTCATTTGACATTTGATCAGTTACGATCAATCTAAATCTGCTGGCCTGGACTGGAAGACTGATATTTTATCTAGTTTATTACTGATTTTAATATATAGTTTTGGGGTTGGGTCCGAGTTTGTTTTGTTAGCTGTATATTTTTGTTTTTAGTTTATGATAATTTTCTTGGTCATAGATCTTGTTTTGTCCACCCCCCCCCCACCTCTAAGTAAGAGTTGAGGGATTTATCTCTCATTTAAATATTTCTAATTGATTTTTTGTTCTGTGTATATGCAGTTATATTAAGTGATTAGGGTTGTTTTGTTATTGTGTTTTCTTTTTATTTTGTTGATAGTGTAGTTTTATCCGGGTCATCAAGATATGCTAGAGGCCTGCCCTCATGGTCGTGCACTATTCATCCTCTGCCTTTCGCAGGTTCCACTCCTTTATCTCCCCCCCATTGCAGTTTACAACTTACCAGCACTGTAAAGCACTGGGTATTGCTTACTGGGGGGAGGGGGAAGGGGGTGCAAATGGTGGAGGGTGAATGAGCAGGGCCACTGCATTGGGGTTGTAAAATCCAGAAGATGCTCTGTGGTGAAATGGAACCCAGATCGTGATCCACCATGTCTGGTTTCCATACCCAAGAGTACTACCAATTTTGGGGGCAGGTTGTTTGGGCAACCCTGGAAGCTCATCCAACTCAAGTGGTGTTCTGTAATGCCAGGTCCATTAAAAACAAGACTACAGTTATTGCAGATCTTGTGGGAACAGTGGACCTGGCTAGTATCACCGAGACCTGGCTGGATGAGAACTCTGGCCCTATATTGGAGGCTGCAACTCCAGCCGGGTACTCAAGGATACACTGCGCAAGATTGGTTCATGGGAAGGGGGTGTGATCTGTTTCAAGACCAGATTGGGCCTCATGAGTGTACCAGTTGAGGAGACAATCATTTGAGTGTACTGTGGTAGCAGGTGTAGGTTGTAGGATCACCCTCATCTACCGTCCACCCGGGGATGAGAAGCGATTCCTTCAGGAAGTGGCAGACTTCATGATCGATATGGCATTTGAGTCGCCCAGGCTGATGGTCCTGGGAGACTTTAATGCCTGGGTCGATGACAAACTCTCCCAATTTGGACAGCACTTCCTCCAGTTGATGACATCTCTGGGCTTCACACAGATTGTTTCCACTTCTACCCATAAACATGGTCACTCTCTTGACTTTGTCTTCCTCCTGGGGATCGTAGCCTTGGATTTGGGGGTGGAACCAGTTGGATGGTCTAATCATTACACCGTGGGGTTCAGTTTCCATGCCCCCCTTTGTAGGCCTACCCCTGTGGGGATGGTCAGGTACCGCCCTTTATGAGACGTAAGCTCCAAAGACCTGGAGGTGGTGCTTGACCTATTGGTCCTTCCATCGGCAAACAATGACCCAGAAGCCCTAGTGATGCCCGTAATAAGGCCATTTCTACAGCCCTGGATGTCATTGCTCCTGTCTGTGTTCATCCTCTCTCCCTTTGCCCTCAATCTCCCTAGTTTGATGGGACTCTGAGGGAGATGCAGTGATCAGGATGAAGGTTATTGCATTGCTGATGGACACCCACCCTGGATACCGACCACCTTAGATTGATGGAACATTATCAAGTCTATCAATCTGCAATCAACTGTAAGAAGGTAGAGTTCCAGACTGGGAAGATTGTAGCCACTCATAATTGACCAGCTCAGCTTTTTTGAACCATGGACAGACTGTGCAACCCAGCCTGTCTACAAGTTCGAAAAGCATTTTTGCAAGTAGAGTGCGATGAACTTGCTTGATTCTTTGTGACTAAGGTGGCTGACATCAGGGTGGAAGTCCGACCGGCACACTCTATGGGCGTTGTTTTGGATCGGTGCTCGGTCGCTGCCACTCAGCTTTCCTGGAGTACCTTCAACTGGCTGGAGTTTGTGGATGTCATGTGGATTGTCCAGGGTATGTGCCCTATGTGCTGTAGTCTGAACCCAGGACCAACTACCCTGATTATGGGTTGTAGTGACATCATTAGCCCAGTCGTAGCCTAGATAGTCTGGTGCTCCTTGGAAACAGATGAGTTTCCAAGCTCCCTGAAGGAGGTGGTGGTGACACCCCTCCTGAAGAAAACTTCTTTGGACTTAGACTGCCATGCAAACTACAGACTAATCTCAAACCTTTCCTTTATAGGGAAGGTGATCGAGAAAGTAGTGGCTGTACAACTGGAGAACCATTTGACCATCCATGACATCTATGAACCTCTCCAGTCCAGTTTTTGAAAGAGGCACAGTACTGAGACAGCACTGGTTTGAGTGTTCAATGATCTCCAGATGGCAAGAGATTAGAAAAAACACTCCATCTTGGTTCTTCTAGATCTCTCATCAGCATTTGACACTGTGGACCATGGGGTTCTGCTCGCTCGCCTTAGATTCATTTGTGGTCTGTCAGGTACGGTCCTCAGGTGGTTTACATCTTTCCACACCAGAAAAACTCAGAGGGTGGTGTCAGGGATTTACTCTTATGACCCAGTTCCTGCCATGTGGGGTCCCTCAGGGATCGATGTTGTCCCCCAAGTTGTGCGTAGTGTACATGCTACACCTAGGACACATTGTAAGAAGGTATGGGCTGAGGTTTCACTGCTATGCTGATGATACCCAGCTCTACCTCTCTTTTGCACCTGACTAGGATAGAGCTCTCTCAGTTTTTAATAACTGCCTCACAGAAATACAGGACTGGATGAATTTGAGCTGGTTGAGGTTGAACTTGGAAAAGACTGAGGTACTGGTTGTGGACCTGGGGTGCCGGATAGGGGGTTCAGGGGTGGGTTTACCCTCAGGACTTTTTCTTGGGAACGTATCACTCTTGGCCTCTGAATGGGTGTGGAACCTGGGGGTAATTTTTGATGAAGGGCTGACACTACGCTCGCAGGTGTTGGCTGTCATCAAATCCTCATTCTACCATTTGAGTAATATCTTCAGAGTTAAGCATCTTGTCCTGTCTGGTGATCTCCCCATGCTTGTCTACACCTTTGTGTCCTTGCACCTGGATTATTGCAATTCCCTCTACCTAGGGCTACCTGGGGTGGATATCCACTACTTGCAGCTGGTGCAGAACGCTGTGGTCTGGTTATTGACGGGAACCCCTCTGTACTGTCATATTTCCCTGGTGCTGTGCAAACTGCACTGGCTGCCAGTACAGTGGTGGATCACCTTTAGAGTCAGACTTTTGACTTCTACAACCCTACATGGACAGGACCCAGACTACCTGAAAGAGCTTCTGGTTCCTTACTGCCCTGGGCGATCACTCCACTCAGCTGATGAGAGGTTGCTAGAGATTCCAAGGGTTTGTTTAAAATCTTCTGGAGTCCAGGCATTTGTGTACATGGCCCCTACCCTCTGGAATTCTCTACCTCATCAGCTATGGGAGTGCGTGGCAGTGGAGGGATTTAAACAGGCTCTTAAAATTTATTTATGGAATCAAGCATATGGTGAATGACTCAAATATTGTTTATTGGTTTTATCTGAATTTTATAATATTTATAATATGTGAATGTATGATTTATTTTCTTTTGTTTTAATTGTTTGCTAGGTACCTTGGCTATTGAAAAGTGCCATATAAATAAATTATTATTATTATTATTATGGTGGGACTCAGGAACCCTGTGCATTGCACAATGCAACAATGAACTGATGACCTGTGCCACACTTTCTCCCTGTTTCGTTCTCCAACACATGCTGCCCTGTGAACTGACCGAGGCTCCGAGTTCATATGCAGCACACACAACTCCTGGCTCCTCCCACTCTCTAATCCGGTTGCTGGGATGGAGAGCAGGGTGGACACCATGCAATGGGAGGGAGTGGGAGGGTCTACTTACATGCTGGGACTGGAAACAGAGGGAGCAAGGCAGACAGCATGCAGTGTGAGAGAGCTGGAGGGTTCACTTGCACTCCGGTTGCCAGGATGAGGAATGGAGGGAGATGGGAGGACAGCATGCAGTGGGAGGGAGCAAGAGGGTTTACTTGCACTCAGGTGCCAGGACAGGGAATGCAGGGAGTGGGGCGGACAGCACACAGTGGGAGGGAGGGTTTACTTACAGTGCGGGTGACTGGATGGGGAATGGAGGGAGCGGGGTGGACAGCATGCAGTGGGAGGAAGTGGGAGGGTTTACCGGCACTCCTGTTGCCACAATGGACAACAGACGGAGTGGGGTGAAAATAAATGTCTCAGCAGGCAAGGCGCACCCTACAATGATGGAGTGCTCCCTTATTGCAGTGGCGAGTTTCTTTTCAGCATGCCCTGAAATGATGGAGCACTCTCTCATTGCAGCGGTCAATTTCTTTCAAGTTGGGGCATGCTTGCTGAACTAGAGTCAGCAGCAGTGTACCACCACATTGGATAAAGAGAGCCAAGCACACAAATGCAGTGGCAGCACTGGCCACCACAGTGCCGCACCTCCACAACCTGCTTCTCTCACAAGAAAGAGTGCTTTTAAATGTTCACTTTCAATGCAGCAGTACCTCATATTATGCTGAGACTGTCTTTGTAAATCTTGTCAGTACCCCCCCCCCCCATACTACTAAGGCTCTCGGACTTCAATTGTGCTCCAATTACTGACTGCATTGAGCTGCTGCAGCTTTACATAGAAAACATTTTATCATTTAAAAGGGACCTCTGACAAATGCTGCCCTGCTAACTGACCGAGGCTCCACGTTCATGTGCAGTGTGCAGAACTCCTGGCTCCTCCCTTTCTCTAATCCAGTTGCCGGGATGGGGAAGGGAGGGAGCGGGTGAACAGCATGCAGTGGGAGGGAGCAGGAGGGTCTATTTATATGTGGGGATCAGGAATGGAGGGAGTGGGGCAGACTGCATGCAGCGGGAGGAGTGGGAGGGTTTACTTGCACTTGGTTGGCAGGATGGGGAACAGAGGGAGTGGGGCAGACAGCATGTAGTGGGAGGGAGTGGGATGTTTACTTACAGTGTGGGTGCCTGGATGAGGAATGGAGGGAGCATGGTGGACAGCATGCTTTGGGAGGAAGTGAGAGGGTTTACTTGCTCTCCTGCTCCTGCAATGGACAACAGAGGGAGTGGGGTGAACACAGAAATGTCTCGGCAGGCAAGGCACGCCCTACAATGATGGGGCACTCCCTCATTGCAGCAGCCAATTTCTTTCAAGTTGGTGGCATGCTTGCTGAACTAGTGTCAGCAGCAGCATGCCACCACATTGGATAAAGAGGCCCAACCCGCAAATGCAATGGTGGCACTGGCCACCGCAGTGCCGCACCTCCACAATCTGCTTCTGCAGCAAGCTGCCGCAACATGTTTTTTGTGCATGCAAACACAAAAAGGAAAGGAAAGCTCCTACTTTTTGTAGTGTTATGGGAAGTTTGGGAGCTGCTGTTTGGCAGCTGAAGTTAAAAAAAAGACAAGCTCTGGCAGAGCCACTATGACTGTGAATGCATTAACTAGATAAGGGTGTTTCATGGGCTTAAACATAAACATTTATTTATTTAAAAAATATCAGATTTACAAACCTTTGAGTCGGAGAATCATTTACAAAGGCACCTCGTCGAAACTAATACAAAGACAGCACAGTCAACAAGTCCAAAAACAATGGCTCAGAGAGCAGACAGTTATAACAATCATTCACTGGAGATACATGGGTAGCAGTAGATAAACAGATTACATAGTTTAGGCACACAGGCACCACATCAAGAAGACCAAAGCAGTTCAAAGAAAATACAATAGCTAAAGCAAATAGACATCAGGAGTCAAAGAGAAGCCCAGAGTGTTCACATGAAGGCTATTGCATACACTAACTGAATCAAAGCATAGTTCATTGAGAAAGGGCATATTTAAGCAATAAGGCATGACAGAGCATGTGTTATCATGTAATAACATCACTCCTGGGGTGGGTTGAAGCATGAGGCAAAGCCGAGTATTTATTTATTTATTTGCATGTATTTATTTGATCCACTGGATCAGCAATATTTGCACAAGCTGTGCCCAGTGCAGATTTTACAGCACTGGTCCTGGTCTGGTGATCTGGGTTTTACCCATACCATGCTGCATATGGCTTAGTGATATACTGTACAGATGGCTGCAGAGTCTAACCCATTGAAGTTTGAAGTTTCAGAAAACCATTGTGCTACAAATATCAAGACTCCTCCTCTCCCTCCCTCACCCACAGTCACAATTAATCCTCTACCAAAGTCATGCTTAAATACTGGTGCCTCTACATCCATGCCACTAAGCTTTTAATGCTTACATGCTTATTCTGCTGCTTTGAGTTAAACTCTTTATTTAAAAACATTTTGTTGAGAAATTTTTGTTTTAGTATATCCATGATCAGGAAAAATGAATTTGTAAAAGAAACCAAAATCCCCATTTATCAGTTCATTGAATCGCAATACAGCATGTTATGAATTTTTCAGATTCTATGTGTAACCTACAGTAAGTCAAACAGAAAGTAGACACAAATGCCTACCTATTTGCAAGTGAAGCCAATGTGGTTATTATCATTCTGTTGAAAACACCTATAGTCAAAGCCAGGATTCACATTGCTAGACTCTGGGTAAGAATGACAAGTTTCCTAAATACTGGTACCTTATTCAGCTGTGTTCTGCTTGGTGTGTGTCTGTGTGTGTGTGTGTATGTGTGTGTGTATGTATGTGTTTAAACATGTAACTTTCTATAGTATATTGTATAGCACCGTGAATCCTGGCTGCAGCAAGACACTGTAACAAGACACATGCCTGCTGTAGGGGCTATCAAACATCAAACCAAAGGGTACGCTGTGAAGACTGATTTGGAAAAGATGCAATAAAACAAACGTGAATGACAGCCCCCAGATGTCATAAAACACACAGTGAAAATTAGAAAAACTCCTCTAACAGCCTAGGCAGAAACAAAACACTGGATTGAAGTGTGAACTTAAAACTGGTAGTAATACATATATTCCTGATTTTAACATGCAGTTTTCCTTTAAGAAGATTCAGTAGAATATTAATAGTAGCCCAGAACTGCCTGCCTGAGAATGAAGTTGGTATATTATTTGGAAAAAGGGAAGGCTAGGTTTCTTGCTATGCAATGTCCTATGAAGTAACACACTGACTGCTCTTAGGATGGTAGTGTCAAATGCTGTGAGGTGCCATGGGGAACTTCTTATGCAGAAAGTTCCAGGAAGTGTTTAACCCATTCTACTTCTAATAGGTGTCTGTACTATCCATTTGTGCAAGCCAACTCCACTTCTCAAACTTAAAAAGAAAAATACACTTCATCACAGACTGTGTTTACCAAGCACTGTGCCCATGATTAAAATAATTTGAACCTCATCCCCCCAAAAATGTGCCCTCACATGAGCATGCATGATTTATCTGTAAAGACAATTAAAAAAATGTATTTCTAAATGCATTAGTAACACCAATGCTTTCAAGGTTATCTGTAAAGACAACTAAAAAATGTATTTCTAAATGCATTAGTAACACCAACTCTTTCAAGATTTTGAAACTACTAAAAAGACAAACTATGTATATATATAGATAGAATATGGTAAACAAATATTGTTAATCCCAAAAGCTTAACTTTGTTTTTAGTATATAAATGTTTAAGAAATACCTGAAAGCTATTTTCCTTAGTTTTTAGACACTTCTTAGTCTTTCCTTTTGAGACACCAGGTGACTCTGATAATCACTTGTTCCAAGGGTTTTTAAGTCAGTTTGAAGGCATTTTAAGTAGCTTCTCTTCTACTCCTTAACAAAATGCAGGGACTCCACAGACTTCTGTTCCTTGGTCCACATCCCAAACATGTGAATCTTCTTTCAGGATGATAGATCCACCTCATGCCCTTCCCACATGAAAAAAAAAGGTGGAATGGACCTTTTGGAGCTTCTTGGGTGGAGGTGGGGTGGAGCTTACCCCCCCAAAAAAATGCTTCCTCCCACTACTCAGGTTCCAGTTCTTGTATCACCCATTTAAGAAAGAAAATAGTACCCTGCAACTATTGACTAACATGAAAGCATATTTATTTGTGGGGGGAAAACATTTCTTGGAGGAGGGTAAGGCGGAGGAGACTATTTACACCTTCAGTCAGTTCCACGGACAGAAAACATGACATCACTCCTTTTGTACATGCAGTACTCCTGTAGGCTCCGTCCACAGTCGTAATAACACTGCAGCTGACATGCCTTTTTTTTTATTTTACTACAGTTAGGAAAATGATGAGGTACACTGAGTGAAGAAAGTGATACCAGGAGGCGGGAGTCAGTGCAAGGGAAACACAGCTGCAGTTAATGATAGAACATGCAGAATAAAGTTTTTAGCACATGCACAACAGCTTTAGAATGTGCATGAGAAGGTTTTTGAGCTGAATGAATTCCATGCACAATAAGCCTTAACCATACACTATATATATATTATATGGCTAAGACCAATAACCCACAGACAGGAACACTTTTTAAAATGTGATAATCCATGTTTTTTTGATTGACTTTTAGTGATAATCCACTTCTAAGCATGTATTGTTGCTACTTGACAATCGCCAACTGTGGATTATCACAAACCGACATTCAAGTGCTCTTTCACTGCACTTTCAAGCAGACCAGACTGGTGTTTTCCCTTGTTTCTATAGCTGCTTGAATGATAGTCCTCCGCATTGTATAGTACCTCTACTCATAAAACTCCAATAGCGAAGACACAATTTCCCATTTTACTAAAAGCAACTAGGCTGTCCCATTTCTGCAGCTTGGCTCTAGCCCCTCTAGGTGGTCTGCCTATCTACCTGTTCATCTTTGAGTTTGTCTCTGGTTTACATCCATGGTCATTGTAGAGCGCTTTTGGCTCTGCCCCTTCTTGTGGGACATGCTACTCCTTCAGTCTCTGTTACTTACACGGTAGTGCTATTGCAAATTTGACACTGCCAAATAAAGCAAATAGACACTTCTGCACTACCTTCATACTGCCTTAATTTAGACATCATTGAGGGCTGGGCAATGCTGAAACAACAAGTCAGTGACTATCCCACGCCACCACTCAACTGCTGAACCAGGAACCAGGATTTTCATTTTAAATTGTATTGACTGGCACATTGGATTACCTAAACAATATGAAAAATAAAACAATGGAGAAGTTTAACCAGGAGTAGCACACTAAGCCGAAGCTTATTTCCAGATGCAACCTAGGAGCACAAGGAAGTTAAGCAACTTGTTCAGAATAATACAGTATGCACCTGTGGGATTCAATCCCAGGTCTCCAGATCTGCAGCTCAGAGCCTTAACCCACTGTGCTATAGTGCCTCCAATGTGAGTTACAAGGTGACAATTCAATCTCGGGGGTTTATGGAACACCACAATCTGCTCGGCCTTCAGCCTCATGGATCATAATGTTCTATAAACCCCTTGATTGAATTATCGCCTTGTAACTAACACTTCACCATTGTTTATTCTGTATATTATATACAGTATTTATAATATATGGATAACCTCTCTAATACAGAAAAAATATTTCCTTTGTGTGACATCACGTCAGTGAACTATGACTTACCATTCACTCAAATGACATCACATCAGCAAATTGTGATGCTTAACTGCCAATAAATTAAGCTGTCCACTTTTTTGTGTTTTGAGGAGAACCATATATTATATATGGAGGCAGGGTGATCTAGTGGTTAAGCAGCTGCTTGGGAAGTGGGTGCTCCCAAGTTCAAACCCCCACCAGATCCAAACACTAACTGTCTTTCATGGCTTTGGGCAAGTCGCTTAAAATTCCAGGGCTGGATTTTCAGCCCTTCTAAAATTGGTGGACAGGGGAAAATTAACATAAGTAGGGCTTCACTTGCGAAGCCACGGTTTTCCAGACACATGTAGTATTTTTCAAAGTGGGAGGCAGTTTATGATCAGCTACCCAATTTACAGCAGCTTGCAGATGGTTTTTCGCTGCAGCTGCACTGAAATGGTACATCTAGTGGAACCAGGCATACCATCTCCCACAGTGGAACAGACTGAAAATATGGACATCTGCAGGTGTGGAGATTTCAGTATGCACTGGCTGCTGCAGAATGGAACTTAGTCCTGGGAAGGCTAAAAATCTGGTCCCCAGTGTCTAGTTGTGGATATGGGTAGAAGCAGCACCCCACTGCAGATGAGATGTAGCATCTCGTCCTTACTTGAGGGCAGGTATCAGAGAATGGTGTCAGGGATTTATTCCTTGGCCACTCATCACCTGCCCTGTGGGGTGCTGCAGGGTTTGGTGCTGTCCTCCATGCTGTTTGCAGTGTACATGCTGCCATTTGGGGACATCATAAGATGGTACGGCTTGAATTTTCACTGCTATGCAGATGACTCTCAGTTGTACATGTCTTTTGTGCATGGCCAGGAGTTAGATACTGTCTTGGTGTTTAACAACTGCCTAACTGAGATACAAGACTGGATGAGTGCTAGCTGGCTGAGGTTAAATCCGAGAAAAACAGAGGTATTGGTTGTGGGCCCAGATTGTAGGATGGCCGGGACATGGGTGGGACAACCCTATGGACTACAGCTTGGAGGAACCCCATTAAATGCCTCAAGCCAGGTGTGTAACCTAGGTGTGATCTTTGTCGAAGGCCTGACCTTGAAGGCTCACGTGTCAGTGGTAGTCAAAGCTTCCTTTTACCATCTAAGGAACATTGCCAAGGTGAAGCACCTCGTTATGTCCAATGATCTACCTATTTTGGTCCTTGCCTTTGTCACCACTAATCTTGATTACTGCAATGCCCTCCACCTAGGGCTACCGTGGGTAGATATCTGCTGATTGCAGCTGGTGCAGAACGTGATGGCCAGATTATTGACTGGAACCTCTAGATCCAGTCATATATCACTCATGCTGTGAGAACTGCACTAGCTGCTAGTACAATGGTAGATTACCTTCAATGTCACCTTGTTGACCTATAAAGCCCCACATGACCAGAGACCCCAGTACCTGCAAGACCTGCTGTATTCCTACTCTCCCTACCACCCACTACAATCCCCCTATGAGAGATTGCTAGAGATTCCCAGGGTACACCTAAAAACATCTGGAGGAAGATCTTTTGCCTTTATGGCTCTGACCCTTTAGAATTCTCTACTTCGGTGGATACGAAACAGCCTGACCATTGAAGGTTTTAAAACTGCCCTCAAGACATACTTGTTCCTCCAAGCTTTTGCAGGAACTTGAGACTGTTTAAAGATAAATTGTGCAGCACATTTTACAGTTATTAATTTTATTATGTAATTTATTGATGTCTATGTTTGTTTGTATACATTATTAAGGTGTCCTGAGCAATGGAAGGGCACCTGTTATAAATAAACTTATGATGATGATGATCTTGGCTGCTTTAGCCACAGTAAATAAATCTGAAAATAAAAAACTGGAAAAATATACAAAATAAAAAAGGAGCATTAGTGGTAAGGAAACAATTCCATCTTAAAATTCTAATGACAAGGGGAAAGCAGTCCTCAATGAATGGTTTAAAAGCTTCTTAATGAGTGTTTAAACTAGCGGGGGGGGGGTGCCAATAGGAGCAGAAAAACTCAAGCAGCCCACCCCCACAAGGCAGTGGAACCAGAACTGAGGAGCTGGAAGCTGAGTTGAGGTCAGCGACACCACAACCAGGCACAAAGGGAACTGCAGAGCAATCAAACCCCCACAAGAAGGAAAACTGGGGTGGGGGGAAGAATACGGGCAGCAGCAACAACAGGAATAGTGGGAGGATAGGCAGCAAAACATGGTAACAAATGCCACAGCCTGGGAAATAAAATCCCACACCTGGAGGCCTTGCTAGTAGAGGGGGACCTGGACATAGCAGCAATAACAGAGACTTGGTACACCTCAAATCACAGGTGAGACATAAATGAACCAGGTTATGTTCTGTTCAGGAGGGATGGGGGGTTAAAAAGGAGGACAGTGGCCCTGTATGTCACAGATGGTATAAAGACAATGGAGGTACAGGGTAAACAGGAGAAGGTCGAGGCACTGTGGGTCACCCTTGAGACTGGCAATGGCACAGCAATACAGACAGGGGTGATCTACAGGCCTCTAGCATGGGGGGGGCGGGGATAAGGAGCAAATGGATGAAATACACAACATGGCAACACAAGGGGAAGTTCTGCTGCTGGGTGATTTCAATATGACTGATGTGGATTGGACTACCCTGGCGGCTGCTTCAACCAGAAGTTGATATATCCTAGATTCCATAAAGGGGACAGGCCTTAGGAACTGAGTGCTTGATCACACCAGAGACAGAGTGATTCTAGACCTAGTACTGACAAATGGGTACCGAATCACAGAAGTCCAGGTAGAAGGGCAGCTGGGGTCCACTGACCACCACATGGTGTAGTTTAGCATGGAGACAGGGACACAGACAAGTCACACCAAGGCAAAGGTCTGAGATTTCAAAAGATTGTACTTTGCAAAGATGGGTAGATGTTTCAGAGAAGCCCTGGTGAAATGGAAAATACGATGGGGAGTTGAAGAACAGTAGGAACACCGGAAAGAAGCCATAGAAGAGATGACGAGCGAATTAATCAAGTTGGTAAACAAAGGCAAGAGAAGAAGGAAACCACTATGATTCTCGAAAGAGGTGGCAGACAAAGTAAGGGCCAAAAGGACAGGATTCAGGAAATATAAGGAAACTCAAAGGAAGGAGAACAGGGAAATGTACCTAAAGGCTCTTAAGTGGGGAAGGCTGTTAGGAGCACAAAAGAGCAGACTGAGGAAAGATTAGCGCAGATGGTGAAGAAAGGTGACAAGACATTCTTTAGGTACATCAGTGAAAGAAGGAAAGCAGGGGAGGTTGTAAAGCTCAGAGGGGAGGAAGGGGAATGTAAGGAGGAGGACCTGGAAAAAGCAGAAATACTGAATAAATACGTCTGTTCAGTGTTCACTGAGGAGGGAGAGGGACAGGAACCACAGTTGGAAAACAAATACAAAGGGGGGGGTGGACACAAGTTCATTCACAGGGAAAAGAGTCCTACAGAAGCTCACAAAACTGAACGTGGACAAAGCAATGGGGCCAGATGGCATACACCCAAGGATATTAAGGGAGCTGTGGAGAGAGCTAGCTAGCGCCTCTGGCAGCACTTGTTCACAGAGTCAGTCAACACAGGAGTGGTTCCAGAGGAGTAGTGGAGGGCACATGTAGTCCCTCTACACAAAACTGATAGTAGGCAGGAGGCAGGGAACTATAGGCCAGTCTGCCTTACCTCAGTTGTGGGTAAGATCATGGAGGCACTGCTTAAGAAAAGAATTGTGGAACACTTGGAATCCAATGGTGCCCAGGATCCAAGGCAACATGGATTCACAGCAGGCTGGTCATGTCAGATGAATCTGATAGACTTTTTTGACTGGGTGACTAAAGAGGTAAATCAGAGGGGAGCAGTAGACATTGTCTACCTCAGTTTTAGCAAAGCCTTCGACACAGTTTCACATAGAAGGCTGGTTAACAAGATGGGTAGTCTAGGTATGTGCCACAAGGGGGGAGAGTTGCTGACAATCACCAAGGAATAAAGGGATATGGGGGTTATCATTTCAGATGACCTAGAGGTGTCTAAGCAGAGTACAAAGGCAGCAGGGAGGGTCAGTTGCATGCTGGGGTGCATAGGCACAGGGATCAGTAGCAGAAGGAGGGAGGTGGTGATGCCATTGTATAAAACTCTAGTGAGACCTCACCTGGAGTACTGTGTACATTTCTGGAGGCCACATCTTTGTAAGGACATAGATAGAGTGGAGGAGGTCCAGAGAAGGGTGACAAAGATGGTACAGGGCTTGCAGCAGAAAACATATGCGGAGAGGTTAAATGAACTCAATATGTACTCGTTAGAGATGAGGGATCGGGGTGACATGATAGAAACATTGAAGTACCTTAAAGGCATAAACAAGGTGCAGAGGAACAACATTTTCCAATATAGGAGGAGTACAAGAATGAGGGTGCATGGCATGAAATTGGAAGGAGGCAGGTTGAGAGGAAATTTTTCTTCACAGAGAGGGTGGTGGATGCATGGAATGGTCTGCCACAAGAGGTGGTGGGAGCGAGCACAGTGGAGGGATTTAAACATGCATGGGACAGAAATAAGGGAATACTAGAAGTGGGAAGGAGAGGAGAAAGCCATTGATCAAGGAGGGTCAGAGGCCGTAAACAAGCGAAGGGCTTACGGGCAGACTGGATGGGCCTAGCTGTCCTTATCTGCCAATAATTTCTATATTTCTATGACATTCCAAAAACCATTCAAGCTCTGATCTCTTGGTTATGAAGTTACTGATTTTCGCTTAGATTTATCTTCCTTGCTGCTTCTGCTGACCCCCATCTTGGCAGCCCTCCCCAGCCCAATTACCCACCATTACCAGGTCTTAGCCCTCTTATGCCCCCATGACTTACCCCTTGTGATGGAGCTGGGTGGACTTCCACTACTCCGCACTAAGACAAGATCTGGTAAGGGTGCCTGGTCAGTGGTGCCAGGCCTGTGGAAAGGCTTTTATCTCTCATGGCCATAGTGGTTTTTTTCCCACTGATTTTCGCACCTCCACATTGGTGTGCAATGATGCTCAGCATCTTGGCAACATTCCCACCATCCTACTGGGCTTCCCAGCTGTTCTGACACCCAGCCTCATAGAAACATAGAAATACAGAATTTGTCAGCAGATAAGGACCACTTGGGCCACCCAGTCTGCTCATTTTGCCTTTGCCTCTGCCTATACTGTCGCTGCAGATGCTAAATGATCTCCGACCACCCCCTACACACTTTCTTACCAAGTCCACCAGTGTTTTGGCCCCCATCACCGCCACTGGAAGACCGTTCCAGGTGTCCTGTGCAAGCTAGAGATGCAGTGTGTCCCCTCCCAAAATATTATTACTACTCGTTTTATCTTAGGTTGGGACAAGGGAATAAGTCCAAACAGAAAAATTGAAACCAGCCCAGATTTTGCCTTTCAAGGTTACACTTTTATTTTCAAAAACCTCTTCACACTGCCAAGATCCTCTCAACGCCCAACATTTTGCCCACTGGGCTTCCTTGGGTCAAGGGTCTAGGCGTAAACTAAGAGCTGTATATGTTAAATTATTGTCTTTTTTTTTTGGTCAGTCTTTTATATTTCACATACCATGATCCTTTTTCAGACCTCCTAGTCTTTTTTGAATATTTTCCTTTAGTTTTCCTTCAGTCGCTCTGACTTTTAAACCCTCACAGGCCTTTATGGTTGTCATGGCTCTCACTATGCATGTCCACCACTCTTTCAATGAAGAAGTACCTCCTCACTTCCCACCTAAATTCCCTCCATCTAGCTTCATTGCATACTGCCTTGTTCTTGTGCAACTTCTTGTCTGAAAAATTCTCCCCTCCTGTACCTCATTCACCCCTGTAATGTACTTATAGATCTATATCAGCCCTCCCAGGTGAACATATTGAGATCCCTCATTCCCTCCTCATAGAGCTTGTGATGCAGCCCCTGCACTATTTTATTTGACCTCCTCTTGACTGCCTCCACCCTATCTATGTCCTTCCTGAGATGTGGTCTCCAAAACTGCACACAGTACTCCAGGTGGGGTCTTATCAAGCATTGATACAGTGGTAGCAGCACTTCAGGTGAGGTCTCACCAACGATTGACACAGTGGTAACACCACTTTTTCCCTTCTGTTGGTGATTTCCCTCCCTGTGCATCCTTGTCGAACTATCTTGCCACCTTGAGGTCATCAGATGTGATAACCCCAAGGTCCCTTTCCTGTTTAGTGACCGTCAGTACCTCCACTGGATATCAGACATGATGCTGGGAGTGCAATGCACTCTCTCTGGGAAAGAAGAGCAGTCCTCTGGACACTCGATTCCATCCTCCCAACCGACCCCAGGTGACTTGAGTTTGCTTCTGAAACTGTGTCACCGTTGTAGCAGGTGGTAATGCTACCGCCATGCTACCTGGCTGGCACAATCACCACAACCTAATGGAATTGTTTCCTAGTAATTGACTTCTATCATTAAGCTTTCTGTACATACAGTGTACAGTATGTGGTGATACAGTAATGGATAGTATATAATATCTATACACTGAATGCAATATGTTCCAGTCTGTGAGGGTATTTACATGTCAGTGCTTACTGTTGTCTTGTGCACTCCATCTAGGAGGAATTCTTGTGGATCTCTGGTAGTGCTTGTCGATGCCTGGCTGTATTACTGTAATGCCGTCGATTGTCACACAAGCATTTCTTCATCATTGGAGTGCACATCACCACAGTCAACACCAACAGGTAAATTTCCTTAGTAACAGTCAAAATGTACTGTTTTCCTTCAACTGCATTGCAAAGTAAATATTCCGAAGGGAATCCAAAACAAAATTGTCAGTACAAAATATCACAGCACTGCTGCAGTTAGTGCTTAGTAAACAAGCATTTGTCAATTCCAGATGTCATCGCGCTGGCAATGGCTTTGGTAGTGCAGTGCGGAAAAACATTTTGGGCAGAATGAGAAAAATGACAGCTGTGCAGTTCATAAGGAGGTGTAAAAAAATGCCAGTGTTGAAAATGTGGCACGTAAATATTGCAAATTTGCGAAGTTACAAGGGTGTGTGGGAAATATGCAACACATGCTTGTAACGCAGTCATTTTATGGACGTTCGGCACCAAATTATCAACACAGGCATTTTAGCACCTCTGCTCATGTACAGTGTTACTGTTATTTCCTCAAACTGTCCCAAAAAGTGATTTCGCTCAGCGACCTCGCTGTTCTGCACCAGACGTGCAAAAACACATTTTGGGCAGAATATGTGAAATGGCAGCTGCACTGTTCATCAAGAGGTGTGGAAAAATGCCAATGGTGAAAATCTAGAATGAAAATATTACAAATGCAGGACGTTATGAGCGTGCATGCAATGTGCCAACGCACTCTCGTAACACAGTCATTTTATTGAGTATCACTAAATTTTCAACACAGGCATTTTAGGACCTCTGCTCATGAACAGTGTCACTATCATTTTCATAATCTGGCCTGAATACTGATTTCCCACAGCGACCATGCTATTGTGCGCCTGAAGTGTGGAAACACATTTCGGTCAGGATGTGAAAAATGACAGCTGTACTGTTCACAAGGAGGTGTACAAAAATGACAATGTTAAAATCTGGCATAAAAATATTGTGATTTTGTAATGTCATAAGCCTGCGTAGCAGCTGTGCAATGCACGCTTGTAAAACAGCCATTTTTTTTAGTTTTCCACCAAATTTGCAACATAGGCTTTTTGAGAGCCCACCTCATGAACAGTGGCACTATCATCGCGTTAATCGGTCCAGAAAGGTGATTCTGCGCAGTGACTGCGAAATCACCTTTCAGGACCAATTAACGATATTACAGTGCCAGAATTCATGAGGAGGGGTCCCAAAAACCCCATGTTTAAAATTTGGTGTAAAAATTCCCCCAAAATTCCCGAGATATGCATTAAAGTTGAGAAACCCCTATTTATTCCATTATACAGCTTACCGGCATTTCCTCAGTTTGCGGTCAGCTTTGAAGAGTGCAAACGTGTTCCCGGTTCACCGAAGATCATCGTGCCAGACTCCGGAGGTAAGTATGGGGTGGAGGGGTGAGGAGGCAGGGCGCACAGTGGGTGGGTGCGGGTTGTGGGAGGGGGATTGGAAGAGTATGAGGGACTGGTTTTGCTTTATAGGTTAAAAAAATAAAATAAAAGACATCGGGGGACCATTTTCATTTTAATAGGTGATTTGGCATGCTGGGGTGGGCTCCCAGTGTGCCACCTGAGTGTGTGTGTGTGTGTGTGTGGGTGCTTAAGCTGACGGGGGGTTGGGCACCCCTATCAGCAGACAAGGAAAGAGGGGGGCCGCAGGAGCTGAGGAGGATTGGGGACACCTTCGCCAAGCAAAAAACAGGGGGGCGGACACATTATGCCGACAGGGAGTGGGCTCCCCCATCAGCAAAATTCAAGGGGAGGGAGGGATACATGCTGATGGGGATTGGGCCCCTGTCGGCAAAGAAAAACTGCTCAGGGGTCGCATGATGCCGAGGGGGATTGGGCACCCGTTCGGCAATCAAAAAAAGGGGGGGGTTACATGATGTCGATGGGGATTGGGCACCTCCATTGGCACACAATTAAGGGGGGTGACAGGCAATAGCAGCAGTCACTGCAGCCATGTTGCCTGCATGTAAGGGGAGGAGTGTTGTGGTCACACTGCATGAGAGCTTTGCTCTAATTGCAGCGGACCATTTCTGTGATGTCTTCACCTCATTAGCTAGGCAGGGTGTTGGCCCCTGCTGCTGGCTGATTGGGGAATGTGGGATACACCTACTGGTGTATGCCCTGCATTCACCCAACAGTGACTGCACCTCCAAATCTGCACTACTGCAAGATGTTCACTGCTCAAGTGCATCAACATAATGAAACACACACCAGCTCATTGCAAAGTGTGTTATCACAAGGTTGCCAGATTCTTGAGATATGATTATTTATGTAGCATACTTGTGACTTAAAACTTACAAATAAACATGTTATTTTTGCTTGTGATCAAAAACAAAATGATGATAGGCATGTTTATTTACATTTTGAATATGTCATCAGCATTTATTTCTACTTTGCCACAAAGGAACGCTTAACCAATGGGAGTGCAGAAGGCACAGTGCTGGTGACATCAAAATAACCTCTGCTGAACTCAAAACAGAGCTGTGAAATTAAGTAGAAACAGCTGTCTACATAAAAAAGAACTAATTTTAAAGATGTACAAGTTAAAATTCTCAGTTTAAATGCAACCCACAACAGCAGCAATGATAATAAATGTCACCAGGTTTGATGTGTTATTCAGTAATGCTGTTGTAACCCCTTGGTGGTGCTATCCCAAGGGCTACTAGCCCTGCCTGCTTGGCTAGTAGCAGATTAAGGGGCCTGAGTTCTGAAACGGGTGCCTCCACCCGGAGATCAGGGTTGGTAGTGGTCAAGCTAACTTGGGCACAGCCCTCCGGGACACTATAATCCCCCTCTTTCCTTACTAGTGGCCAGAACAATACACAATAATCACTTTCACAATACCCCTGATACACCACACAAGTACCCACACTGTTTGCACTTACCACCAGGGCTTTCCTCTGGCCTGGCCCTGGGAACCCCCTATAAAACAAGGTTATACACAGCAAATAATTGCAGGAATAGCCGGGATTATGTAGGGGAAGAGCTCCTCCTCCACAGCCTACTTAATGTAAGCAGCTGGCCCCCGCTCTGCTTAGAGTGAGTCGCACTCGGCACTAGCTCCTTGTTGCTGCTGGTCTGCGGCTGTGCCCCTTTTTTCTGCTCTTGTTTCCCCCCCATTTCCTTTCTAGTTTGTTTCGTCCTTGTGCCTTCATCCTGTTTTCCCATACCTTTCTCTGTGTGTTGCTTGTGGTAGTGGTCTTTTCTTCATCGCCTCTCGGGCCTCACTCTACTCTATCCTTCCCTTTTCCCTGCTGCCGCCCGCTCCTTGCTGGCTGCATTTCTTCTGCAGCCGTGGTGGTGTCTGTCATCCCTTCCAGCAGCCATACCTGCAGCAGTGCAGTTTACTTCGGCTCCCTCAATTCCTCGTTCTTTCAGCGCCTCTGGACTCCTGCCATTGCCCTCTGCCTACGACCATGTACTGGCTCCGGGCTGCTTCTGCTTGCCTTCCCCACAGTTTTTTATGTTCAGGCTTCCTGGACATTCCACTGAGCTGCTCCTGCCGTTTTTTGTTCCAGCCTATCCTACTCGGAGTTCAGCATTCTACGGTGGCGAGCTATCACAGGATGACTCATGCCTACCTCATATGGGGCTCCTTAATCAGTGCTTTAGTTTTCATTGTGTTTGGGACCTGAGCCTCTCGCTTCCAGCGATTCTGACTTTCCCTGACCACCTGCAGTGCTTTCTCATGCAGCATATCCTATGGCCTCAGCATTGTCTATCACGTCCATACACCACAATTACCTTGCAACTTGGGGGCTCGCTTATGTTGGGGGCTGAATATAAGTAGAGGCAGCTTTTAGGAATCATTCAATTTACGCTGGACTCCTGTTCCAGTGAGACAGCTTCCGACTTTCGGACATTGTTCGGCCAGTCGTATGGGGGGATTGGGCAATTTGCAGATGCACCTCATGTGGTCTAGCCAGTCTAGCTTAGCGCCTACAGTCAGCCCAGTTGCCTGCTTTGGTATGTTTTCTTCACTTCACTCAAGGAGAGACTGGCTTTCCTAAGCTTACTACTATGTTTACAGTAGCTACGTTTCCTCATTCCTCATGCCCGTTCTAGCTGTTTTTACTGCTACCAACTTCACGGTGACTGACAACGCAGTGTTGTATCTATTCGTACTGCTGCTTCTAGGGGACCTCCTTCAGTCCATTGGCAGACCTGCACATAGTCTAGCCATATTTCCTATCTTTGGTTCCCCCCCCCTTAGTTTCCATCAATGCTTCTTGCAGAGCTGTATCATCGATTCAGACCTTCAACTCATGCTTCCTTCAGTTTCCAATTTCAATGGACTGTTTCTGACGTACTCCAAGTTCTTCATCTCAGTTCCCTCAGATGCCTCTCGTCCAGTTGTGTCACCGCCTTTCCGATTCATGCACCTACCATCCCTGCCTCACCTCTTGGCTGAGCTATACTACATCATGCCTTCATTAGTCGACCTGCTGCCTCAGACAGTGATCTACAGCTTTCAGCATACTTATTTCCTCCGGTCAGGTTGTCAAATTCTTCCATCTGAAGCATCTTCACTGCACTCCTTTCCATCCATCATCTGGATGCGACAGTCAACAGCACCTTGCACAGCTCTCATGAGTTGGTCCTAAAATATGTTATAGCTACGCACCTCATTGACTCAGGATATGCTACTATGTCTGCATAATGCTGCTTGCTTACTATTACAATTTATATGGATTCACTTCTTACCTTTCTGCTCATGTTACATGCTTCGCCCTCCCAAGGATTAGAAGTCATCATGACTAACCTGCCATTCCAACTTCCTGTGCTCCTCCTGCACTGGCATTCATCTACCCTATGTTTCCGTATTTCATCGATATTTGCATACCAGGACGTGCCCATCTGCATTGCATGCAGTTCTCATTTTCTTTGCGTTATTTACCACTGCTCTGCCACCTGCCTCACCCCGCAGGCCGGAGGTTAGCTATCGTATTTGGTCGGATCTGTGCCCCACCCGGCCTGGAGGTCCTTTGTTCCTATATTTTACTGCATCATAATTGTCTGCTTGACCTGTCTTCGCCCTTCAGGCTGGGAAGTTTAGCTCATCTTCTGCTTCTACGACCTGCCTTCACCCATCAGGCTGGGAGGTTTACCTACTACTCTTCTGCTTCTACGGCCTGCCTTCCTCCATGGGGCAGGGAGGTTTACCTACTTCTGTTCTACTTCTGCCTTGCCAGATCGGGGCCTGGAGATTCCCGCATTCTACTATTCGCCTTCCTGCTGCCGTGTCCTCCAGCCCGAAGCTCCTTTATTGGATCTGCATCTGGCCATTTCTTCATTCCTCTTCTATTCTTGGATGCTTTGCCCTGCTGCTTCAGCTGTGTGGAATTGCTGCTGCTTCACCCTTTCCAGGACATTTAGTTGCACCTCTCATCAAGACCTTCTCCTGATTGTGCTCTTCCGCTTTTGAACCTGTGCCTAGGTTACTCCATTTGACTCAGCCTCTTCAGTTATCTCCATCCAGGACTTTTCTGCTCGACTATTCGGATCTTGTCTCATTGTTGCTGCCTCAACCATTGCATACCTACAGTTCAGAATGCTATTCCGCATCACGTTGCCATCTCTATGCCACGGTCTCTTCTATGCAATCCCTGCCTTCCTTGATCTAATGGATACGTCGGTCCTCAGCACCATTCCATTTTCTACATCTGCCTTACGAATGCAGTCCAACTGTGCTCTAACCTGACTCATGATATGTCTCCTGGAGGCGGTATACCACACTTTATTCCTACTGGCTGACCTCCGTAGGTCTGGCTGCATTTTCCTGTTACCTGGAGCTAGTCACCTCTCATTACCTCTCCAGCTGATGGAACAGCTGTGCTACTCGCCAATGGACTAACTGCCATGCTCTATTCCTCCAGCAGACTTCCATGGGTCTGACTGCGCTTCCCATCCTGGAATCAGCCGCCTCTCTCTCCTACCTTACCAGCTGTCGGTTCAGCTGCACTTTCTACAGGGGCTGATTGCCACATCCTGTTCCTTATCTTCTGCTTTCGTGGGTGCAATCCCTGCTCCTATTACCTCTCACTTCAGATTGACAGTCCAACTGACTTGCTTCCTTTTGGGTTCACCATATTCTACTACTTGGATGCTTCATACCACACACCAGTGTCTCCGATTATCCTCTACAGCTTGCCATTATTCCAGCTCAGCTCTACAGCCGTTGCCTTCATATCAATTCCTAAGACTATACTTCACTTATCAGAACTGGATTCATCAGTCGGTAGCCTGGCTACAAGCCTTCTCATTACACATACTGTACAAGCCCTCTATCAGAAATCAGGAAGTTGTACTACTTCTATTCATCCTGCCTCGTTGACGTCAAGTTTGGATGCAACTATCTGCTTCTGGTCTCCTGTATTGAATTCGTCTGTCATCAACTTCATCTTCACCGTCATACATTTCCTGGATTATGCCCTCTATAAACTGAAGTCCGGAAGAAGGTTCTTCATATCCACTCTCCACCATTCCGAATTGTATATGGATTCTCGGACTCGGACTTTATTAGGAGGAAATTACTGCACTGGACATTTACAATTCAGTTCTTCTTAAGCTTCGTTTATCTGGATTAAATTCTACAAATTAGAATTCAGATTTAGCTGATTAATTTAGTTTAATTAGGATCTCTCTCCTTTAGTATGCCCAGAAGGACGGGCAGGTCAGTAGCCATGGGTCCTCAGAGGTTTCCCCCCAAAGTGTTTTTTTCCTCTCCTGAGTGCTACTGGTCACACTCTCTGGAGTTGGAGGAGGTGATCATCTATTCCTTTCATTATTAGGTGCTGTCATGCACTACTCTTCAGCATTCAGTTAAAGAACAATCTTTGATATGTATATTTTTTTTGGGGCTTTCATAATTCTAAACCAAGCTTCCTTCCTACAGGCGGGATACAGAGAAAGGCCAAAACCATCAAATATTATCAAACAACTCAATTCAAGCATCCAAGTACCTAAGCACAACAATTCTATATTACTTCCTAATGAACATTGTCCTCTTAATGCTGGCCTTTGTATCCAACAACCATCTACATGTTACATAAGCACTGAGCTATGAACCACACATAACAGCAGTACAGTACTCTTGCACAAACTGGAACCACAGTCAGGGTAAATGCAAAAAAGAGTTCGATCTGATTTATTTAAGGGCTTGAACAAAGGAGGGGCGTAATCATTTTAATTTGCTTAAAGGCTCTATCAATCAAACAGTTATGCATGCACTTCAGGGTCCATAAACAGTCACACACAGAGTCTCTGGGTACCCAGATGGAGAATGGTGGGCTAGCCAGAAATGTTGCAGCTGGTTGGTGCCCTGTGATGGAAGAAAACAGCATGCACAACACACACTATTTATAAGCCGGACCCGGAGGGCTCAATTCGTGAAAAGAAAACAACATGACAATCAGATGACACACTTTTAGATTAGGCTGTTGTTGCAGGGAGCTACCCTGATGATTACTCACGATACCCAAGAGTGGACACAGGCTGGCCGAAGATTGAGACAGCAGGTGGTTAATCTGGAGTGTCAGGAGAAGCAGGGCCCACATGATCAGCCGAGGCATTGCTCCTGTTCAAGCGTGGAGCAGGGGGCTGATCCACAGGCAGGTCTCACATTGGTGGCTTTCTCTGTGCAGTGGGTAGTCTGGCAGGGCCAGCGTGGCATGACCCAGGCCGAATGAAGATGAAGGCGGATTCTGTCTGATTAGGCTGGATAAAGCTTCCGGCAAGCAGAACACAGTTCACACAGTGGGGAACCAAATCACGACCTACTTTCAATACACAGCACATTTACATGTAAGTAAATTCTACTGTGCCAGGCAAACTGCTCTCTGGTCACAATCGCAAAGTCTCTGCACAAACCAGGGATTCAAAAGCAGCTGGAAATCCTGACAGGCTGATCGCATTCAGCAAGTCTTCGGTCTTCTTCAGGTTAAAGCCTGGTCACAGTCCAGTGGCTTAAACAGTCCTCACAACTCGGATTCAGTCTGAATAAACTCTATTTTGCCTCTCAGAGACAGCAGGCAGACAGGCAGGCCAAAACTCAGCCCTTTCACAGTTCTCCCATGCAAAACTACACAGAACTGCTGCTCAAAATCACTTGAGCTGTTACTTCTTCACTTCTCAGCTCAAAACTCAAACTAGCTGCAGTAGCCTGGGAAATTCCTCAAGCTCCAAAAGGTTCAGTTGGCTGATCCTCCTGTCAGTCACAACAAAGGCTCCCCCTTCAGGTGCAAAAAGGCACAAAAAGACCAAAATTACAATTCCTACAGATTTTGACTCCAGACAGCTCCTGTAGTCCTGTTCCATTTTAGGTCCCACCAGTACTGATTAGTCCAATTCGCAGTCCAGGACCAAGATAGTGGAGATAAACAAAACAGTCCTTGCTGCAAATAAGGCAGGTTAGACAAACTACATTATCATAATCACTCTAAATGATTTTCAGCAGATAGTTACATTTTCCAAAAGAGCTACCTCTCAGATTACTTATGACTGCAATCCAGGCAGCTCTTAAAGAGACAGTACACAGAGGCTATACAGGCACTCTCTGGCAATCACATTTAAACTGCTAAAACAGGACACCAGCCTGGCAGTGAGCATTTAGGCAAGCTCGAGGAAGACTTTTCGGGAACCCCCATTTGTAGGGGGGTTACACTGTACCTAACCAATGGGATAGCAGCTGAAAATATGCAAGATGACATCACAGTGCAGTTATGCAGAACTCTAACCAGAGCCGTGCCCATATAAATACAGATGTCAAGGCACTCTTACTATTGCAAGAGTGGTCTCAATCATATTCTTAGGATAGGGGGACCAGGAAGTAACTGAAGGTGACACAAAGGCAAGGCAATTCTTTTTCTGTTTGACTCCCATCCCAAACAGCTCTGGGTACCATACAATAAAATAATAACATGCAAGATTTAAAGATTAGCAGATCAAATAATAAAAACTAAATAATAATAGCTAACAACTGATCAATTTAAAATTTAAATATCTGGCAGCTCTATCACCATAAGAATGCAAGACCCCTCGCTCAATAGTAAAAGTGGTCTCAGTGGCTGTATTAATATATTATTAAGCTAGGTCAATTAATAATATATTAAACATTTTAAAAAAAAGGACTCCTGAATGTGGCAATTTACAGGGCACCTGCACGTGAGCCTCTCTTTAAAGAATGATAATGTCGCACACATGGGGGACGAAGTGCTCCAATTGGTCAGGTGTGCTCCTTTGATCTATACAAGTTAAAATAAACTGTTACAAGTTTCACAAGATAGTCCTGCCACTTGTGAGTTATGGTCCTGTCCCCTCTTGCATAACGATAAAGGGCGTATTCTGAGTCAGGCTGTTGGTTTCCCCTATTTATCCACTCATGAGGGAGACTTACACACATCACTTTAGGCTTTGTTTTAATCTTAGTTTAGTTTAGTTTTTTGTTCTAGGAATTACTATCTTTGAGCCATGGCTGTTTTACAAAGGTTCCACGTTGATTGTGTACAAACAAGTCAAGTTATATAGAATGGTCAACCAGTTATGAAGTGGCAATAAGCCAGTATAATACAGTACATTAATGTCAGAATTTCAGACAAAAAGAGGGGAGAGAAAAAAAAATACTTAGCATACACAGAACAAGCTGTTTCAAGGAAAAACTTTAGAGAAATGGACAAAGTGGAAAGGGTAGGAGGAGAAAGGGGGGGAGCAGACATAGACAGATTAGAACAACTCAGATGCCTTTGCCAAGAAATGAAGCAGAGGTGGTAGATGAAAACAGTAGAACAGCCAGGAGGGAAAATCTTTAATTGAGGCAGTCACAGGAGCTGGAGGCTGTAAGGTGAGAGTATAGCATAGATTTGAAAGCTCCTAGGGAGGTGGAGGATGTAATGAGCATGCTGAGGGCATTGAACTGGCTGGGGGCACGACAGGCAAAGGATCTTTGGCCCTGTGTGGTCCTGCATCGGGGGACCTGGAGAAGCTGGTGTTCCGAACTTCTGGTGAGATGGATGCTGGTATTCGGGCATAGTAGGTCTTGGATACACAGTGGAGTGAGGCCCATGGTGGATTTTTTTGCCGTCAAGCAGGTAAGGTACTTTATGCGATTTGAGAGTTGCAACCATCCTGTTTCAGTGTGGAGCTCACATGTATGAGTGCGTCTTTGCGCTCCAGTGAGCAGCCAACAGGCCTTGTTTAGGGAGGTTGTAATGGCGCCTAAGTGCAGTGGTTGAGGCAGAGCCATAGATAATTAAGCCATAGTCATGACTGAGATGACAGAGCTTTGGATAGCAATCCTCAGCGCAGATTGGATAAGGAACTGTCGGTTTCGAAAGAGGATACCAATGCGCTGGTTTACCATTTTCGCTGTGCTATCAATGTGAGTCGCAAAGGTTAGGCCTTGATCAAAGGTGATTCCAAGATATTTAAATGTTTGTCACTTGTTCAAGGGTATTTCCTGGGTATTTGTGGACTGGAGAAGAGCATGGACTTTGTGTTTTTTGTGATTTAGGACCAGCTTGTGATCTAGGAACCACTTCTCAACTTTGGAGAAAGCAAGTTGCAGGCTATGGAGTAAGGGTTTCAGATCCTTATGAGAGGAAAGAATCACAGCATCATCAGCATAAAGGATTATTTGTTCTGGGCAGGATTTGGGGAGAGAGTTTGGGAAAAGGCTGAAAAGGAGAGATCCTAAGATTGATCCCTGGGAAACACCTGAGAGGACCGGATTTGAGTCTGAGAGAACTCCTGAGATTTTTACAGTTTGAGAGCGTTGGGCAAGGTAACTTTTTACCGAGGCACCTGGACCTTGAGAGAGCTCAAGATTGTGTAGTTGTGTGATAAGTAAGCCATGGTGAACAGTATCAAACACCTTTGTTATGTCAATGAAAACAGCTCCGGTTTGATATCCTTTGTCCAAAGCATTGTGGATTTCTCCTGAAAATTCCAGTAGGGCGGTCGACGTACTGTGTCCTTGCCTGAAGCCGTGTTGCTGCAGGCAGAGGATATTATACTTTTGCAGGTAGTCTGAGAGTTGGTCTGCCACAATATGTTCGAGGGCCTTAGAGAGGGGTGGAAGTATTGATAGGGGTCTATAGTTACCAGGTAAGGACTTGTCACTACTTTTGAACACTGGGGTGACTATAGCAGACTTCCATTTGCTGGAAAATTGACTAAGGCAGAGGGAGAGATTGAAAATTTTGGTGAGTGGGTGCAGCACCTCTTCCAAGGTAAGGGACAGAAGTTTAAGGTCAATGGTATCACTGCTTGCTCTGGAATTAGAGATAGCCTTTTTTATATTTTTGTAGACTTCATGTGCCTTGACTATTCTGAAGTGGACAAGCTGTCTCATTTGTGGATAATTATCATATCACCAAGGAAAACATATGAAGTCCTTTTACGCACATGTACACACACACACACACACACGCCACACACTCTCTCTCTCTCTCTCGCTACACTACAAATGGACATACAGACACATAGGCAGATTGAGTGATTTGCATAGCTCTGTTTAAAAAACAGTTTACTGATAGCAGCCTATACAGTAGCCAGGAAAATATTTTAACTA
This sequence comes from Neoceratodus forsteri, assembly GCA_016271365.2. Classification (NCBI taxonomy): domain Eukaryota; kingdom Metazoa; phylum Chordata; order Ceratodontiformes; family Ceratodontidae; genus Neoceratodus; species Neoceratodus forsteri. The sequence continues at coordinate 896,003,398 of CM028132.1, read as the reverse complement.
GTGTGTTTTGACATTATTCAGTTTACATCTCATTAGTTTTATAGAACTTCTTTATTTCTCTCCCCTCATTATTACTGATGACATCTACATGAAATCAGGACCTCTGTCCTCCAAACTTCATTATACACCCCACGTTTTCCTCCAAAAAAGTCATAATTCTGTTTGTGACATCACAATGAGTTGCTGTGTAACAATTTTTTTCCCCACTTGCTATTTATGCTTCCTCTTCAGCTGGCATCAGTCCATCTCAGGGCTTCCAGGCAGCCCCATCTCTGTTTCCTCTTCTATCTCCTAAGGCTTACCTTGCTCTGGGAGTGAGCTCCATGGTATCCCCTCACCATGTTGGATGACCTTTTGGGCTGGATGAGTTTTTTCCTTAGTACGCATTCTGTGGTGCTCCAAAGGTGTGCCCAGTTCAGCGGGGTGCAGTGTCTGTGGGAGGCCCAGAGCTGTCATAGGGCTTGGCTGTGTTTTTTCCATTTTTTCTGTTCTAGGATGCTGGCTGACAGACGTGATCATGCAGACCGTGCACATCCGTCTAGCCACTCTGCAGTGCCCAGCCCCAGATTTGCACTTCTGCCTGCACTACCATCCTTGGTCACCCAGAGGTGTGATTTAGCAGCCGCAGTGATCCCCTCGCCCTGGAGGAAGAGAGCATCCTGCGGGGTGCTCAGTCCTTCTCCCCCTGAGCAGTCTTCTGATGACCCAGGCTCATTCCTGAACCCCGGTCACCAGCGACACAAGCGATAGTGCTACCACTGTACCAGTGGGCCTGCTCACTGTGGAAATAATTATTATCTCACAAACTGAGAATTTTGTTGTGACTTCAGTGAAGAGAAAAACAAGAGGAGACAAGTAGTCTGAGCCGCAAAGATCCTGTTTCCATGCAAATGTACCCAGTAATAAAGAGCCAGGGATGATAAATGCAGAACATGAATGTAAGTAAGAACTGAGTTGTGTCTAGATGTTTTTTTGTTTGTTTGTTTTATAAAATAGGCCATAGAAATCTTATAACCTCATTGGTCAAAACTGTATCACCCCTTGTTGTCGACACCCCAATGGCAAAACACAGAAAAAGACCATTATGGTGACATTCACGATAATGATTCTTTTTCTGTGTTTCACCTTCCCCCAGTGTTCTGCCCTGTCCCTGGACCAACTCTGGCCTGGAGTTGGAATCCTAGAGTCCGGCGGGTGCGGGGGGCAGAGCCCCCCACAGAAAACACCCATGCAAGAGGTGGCACAATACCTGTGTCGGTATTATGCTGTCTCTGTGGGGGAGGTCGGCATTCTCGCTGACAAAATAACTTGGTGCTTCCAGTCGAAACATGACACATGAATTTTGATTATTTGCTCACAACTGCACACCTCACCTGAACTACATATTGTTTCAACAAATAAAAGTAAATTTTTCAACAAATAAAAGTCCACTGGATAACACACTACAGGGTGTGCTTTTCATAAGGGAATAATGCACTTTTTGGGTGGTTGCTGCCCTTGGCTCTGCCTTACTCCTAACAACTCCTAACAACCACTGAAGACATGCATTATTCTCCATATAACTGCACACCCTTTTTGAGCAGAACTGTGCAACAAATTAGGATGGCTTTGTGGAGCCCCTTTGCTCTTACTAGTTAAGCTTTCCAGCTTGAGAGGCACAGATGGATTCTTCTTAGACTATTACAGGAAGGCCTTATGAAGATATGCAACTTTTTATTGTACACTGTGCCAGTTACTAGAGAGAGATAATAGACTGAAACACTTCAACGGTGTTTAGCAAGCTATCTGAGATAACCTTATTTCCACAACAATTTCTTTTTTAGTATGTTTGAATTAACAATCAAATCAAATCAATCTTTGTTTTTATAACGCTTTTCAGAATTAAGGAGTTGCACATAAAATCAAATACAAATCAGATATAACTATATTAAAACAGGGAACAATAATTAATAAATTAGCCATAGTTAGTGAAGGCTAAATTAAAAAGATATGTTTTTAACTCAATTTTAAACCTACTGACAGTCAGGCATTCTCTTAACCCACGAGGTAGAGGTTAACAATGTTAACTGTAACCATCCAGACCACGATTGTGTTTTCCAGGGCTTTGCAAATTTCTCACAATGTCACCAGGATCTCGGTTTCTAGCTTCATCCACTAGTAGGTCTTTCCTAACAGTTCTCTCTAGTATTCTAACCCACACAAACACAGGATATTACTGACCGGCCCACTGCCATTATCCCTACAGGCCTGGAGTCAAATCAGTGGAAGTTATTAGCCAAATGCTTGCGCCGAGGTGAAACAATGAGGAGACTAAGTTTAGCTGTGAAACCAGCTGGGAGGCAGCTTTCACAGACCTGAGGATTATTTATTCAAGATGGAAAAGTCTATTAGACATGAACAATACAGTTAAGTGAAAGTGAAAATTTGAACATATTACTAAGACTTCAAATCATTAATATAATGCTGCCCCACCCCCCCAATACTCTGCTTACAATGGCGAATCCAGGAATTGACAGAAGCGGGGCCACAGTTGACCTTGAAAATCAAACCTCTCTAAGGGTCAGGGGCATTTCCCCCAAGGAAATTTTGAAAATGTAAGGTGTGAAATGGTGGATTTTGGTGCATTGGCCCAGTTTCAGCATCAAAGTGTGGACTGCCTCCTCCAAAAAATCTCCTATTTCCCTTTCCATCACAGAGCTGCTGCAAACAGTATTGACTGCCTCACAGGGATTTATCAGTGAACAAGTACTTTGAAGATAGGTTATTACTGGAGCACAGAGGGAGGTGGCCAAGGGGCTAGCCCTGGCCTGGCTACCTGGGAGGGATATAGGCTGTCTACAAAAAAATAATTCTGTATTTTCATAATTTTTGGCAATTAGCTGAGCACTGAATAACAGATACTCGCCAAGTTTCTGGGGTGCAGAGTATGAGTACTGGCCATATAGACAAACATGCCTGAATGATTGGGACAGTATCTGATTTGTGATCATAAGAGTTAAAGCACTTGACTGGTATCTGATGGTCTTACTGAAGGCTAATGGCTTGGTTGGTTGGCTGGCTGGCTAGCTCAGCTACTGAACACAAAGTACATTGAGCTGAGTCAGACACAGGCAGCTCTTGTCTCTACCAAGCATTAAACTCATGCTAGCAAACAATGGGCTTTCACTATGTCTGGTACTGTAAAATGCATCTTTTTTTTGTCAGGGTTTTTTTTTTTCTCACAGCTTGGATTTTCGTTAAAATCTGTGTAGCTTCAACTAAATAGGGTTAACACCTGTCCTGATTTTCGCAGGACAGTCCTGATTTGGGCACTTGTGTCCTGCAAAAGAAAACATGAAAAATACTACACGGCCTGACCTTATAGTAGGAAAAAATTTTTTTATCTTTCCTCTAAATCTTTCTGAAAACTACAATACCTTAAATAAAATACCTTAGAATGATAAGAAACAATGGAGACAAGTGTACAATACAACCCTTAGTCTTAATTCTGGTTATTTAGAGAAAACAAGTCTGTGGCATTGGTCTAGGTTACATATTATCCTGTAAAATCCATGATTCTGTAAGAAATGTCCCACTTTGGCCTTGTTAAAAAATTTAACCCTATAACTAAATTTGAACTCTGAACCAAAATATCCCTCAGTAAGTATTCAGAACCAACTACCATGTCGGGCAAGTTTGTCGATCCTAGGGATCCTGCCATTAAACTATGCAATATGACATAGAAAAATTATTTTTTAACATTTTTATGGCTGAGATGGGGGGGTGGGTATGAGCCAATAAAACATTTTACAGGTGGCCCCCAAGCAAGTTGTATTCTGTTTACAATAGGGGTGTACCAATCCTGCAGTCATATATCTGGCTGAATATTTCTATTCAAGATTCACATTATTCATTACTCCTACCAAAAATAGTATCATAGTAATGTATCAGCAGAAAAGAACCATCCTGGCCCATCCAGCCTGCCCATCTCAAATACTGTAGATGAAATAAGTTAAAATGAATTTAAGAAGCCTATCCTCCCTCCTCTAAGTTCCCAGGGACAGCCTCTTCCCACCTCACAGCATGTCTTTTAACCCCTCAACCTCCCCACCTCAAGTCTCTTTCTAGCCCATGGACCACACCAATAAGGCAGAGTGCTCCCCAACCCCGTCCATGATGGAAGAAGGCAACAGTATGTGTCATTCCAAGCTGCTAGGTATCCCCCCTTCCATCCCTGCAGTGTACTGTCTCTTCCAGTAATATTAGTCTGTCACTCAACAGCCTTCAGCAAACCATGGGGGGTGTATACTTCTGTCTTGCATGGCTGAGAGACACTAAGTAGACTGCAATATAGAACCAGATTGAAGTTCATTGGTGTCTTACTAGAAGGCAGGAGAGGGTGGTAGAAAGGGAACATTGTTTAACCAGGAGTAGCACACTAAGCCAAACCTTGTTTCCAGATGTGACCTGGGAGGACAAGGAAGTTAAATGACTTGCTCAGGATCACACAGTATGCCTGTAGACAGCTGTCGGATTCAAACCCAGGTCTCCAGATCTGCAGCTCAGAGCCTTAACCCACTGCGCTATACTGCCTCAAAGGATATTAGGAAGGCCCACTACTGATGGCATTCAGGATGCACTATTAGTTACACACAGAATAACCCTACATTACATGCCTCTAAGTTGGCCTCTGGCATTGTGCTCAACAATTATGCATTACACACAATATGGGCTCTTGCATGCCTCCACCCCTCTTCTATTAATATTACTGTAACAGCAATTAGAAAATGGGTAAAGGTTGTTGAGGCTTCTGACTGGCTGAGTGACTTCTCTAGGTGGGTATCTATCAGACAATAGATGCCCACCTATTAAAAGTACCAGTCCAGCCAGCCCCATCACCAGAATCTTGGTGCCCAGCCTGCTCTCTAATTGGTTAAAAGTCCTCATTTTCCATTCAAATATCCACCATTTTTCTCTGTCGCTTAGCGAGAAACAGTTGCACACAATGGTCTGCATTTCAGTACAACTTACTAACTGTAGGCACACACATGTCTCTTCATTATTTTAACTGAACATCAATATCATGAGTCTGTAATACTTGACTGTCCTCACTTACTCGTTCTCCCGTCGACCACGGTCTCTCATTCCTCCTCCCGTCGACCACGCTCACTGCCGAAAACAAAGCTGCTTGTAGCACACAATCGAGCAATGCAGCCTCACCTTCCCAGTACATCTCTGCCATACTGCCCATTTTACTTCAGAGACTGTGGTCTGCCAGATCACGAGTCAGCTAGCAGGACTGCTATCAATTTAAAAAAAAAAAGTCTTCATTCTCCTGTCTCAGAAACCCACTCATGTTAAACCTGTCTACTCTCCCGTCTGCACTCTCATATCGACGAGAAGGCTATCAGTTTTTTTTAATAAAAGTCTTTATTTTGCGGTCTGCATATCTCGGAACCCCGCTCATTTGAAACAGGTCCACTCTCTCGACCATGCTGTCATAACTCTGTTGCTCAGTAACAGTCACTCTCTTAAAAATGCACAGACATCCAAGCAATTAAACAGCTACTGCAAAACAAAATAATACCAAAATAAAACTCTCTCCTCATCACAAGCACAAAGAAAGCTCAGCAGAATAAAACCAGCAGTACCCTATACTGGCAGCTGTACCACTACAGGGATTACTTTACCAAACAGAACTTTTCTGTTCATTTCAAGATCTTTTTTTAATTAATGTTTTGACATTTGTTAAATAATTTTACAAAGCTGTTACAAATAACCCATTTTCTAAGTGCAATAATACCTTTCAGGGTGGGCAGTATGGGCTATACCCACCCTTTGAGGGGCTATAAGGCCCTCTGCTGCCCCTGGGTGGGCGGGTATAGCCCAATACTGCCCACCCTGTCAGGTATTATTGCTTGCTTAATTCTAGCCCCTGGTGGAACTGCCGTTAACTTCCACAGCATACAATATTATAAGTGATATCAGTACTGCCCTTATTGATGTACAGCACAAAAGCTTACAACTTTTGTCTGCCTCCAATCTTGTTTACAGCAAAAATACCTACAGACATAGGAGAGAAGGTCCCTAAACTCTCAGTCCTGGTGGCCAGTATTCTGAATCAGAAACAAAATTCACTGTATGGCAGTCTATACTGCAACATTTAAACATTGTACTCTCTTTTTCTTTGCTTTAAAATTTAAATTCTTTTCTGCACAACTCCCCTTGCGCAAGGACTGACATCATGGCTCCCATTCTGTAGTGGTTATGTGTGCCCACACAACGAAAAGCAGACTTGGCCTGATACCCCAATACAGTTCAAAATGGAACTGCTCCATAAACACTTTCACTCCCCTTCATTGACCTGCAGTAGTGCTCCTGCCATGATGCCAGTCCTTCTACAGGGGGCTTTGCTAGATTTGTTGCCTTTTTTGCGTGATCAGTGTCAGAGCTGACACCGCTAGTGTTCATGTCCATCCAACCAAAAGCAGATTTACCCTGATACAGTTCTCAAATGGAACTGCTCCATTTAAACACTTTTTACTCCCCTTCACTAACCTGCAATAGTGCTCCTGCCATGATGCCAGTCTTTGTATGGTTCTCAAAATGAACTGCTCCATTTAAACACTTAACGGCAGCAGTCAGTTGGGGAAACAGGCCGGCGACAGCACTAGACTCTTCCGACTGAAGCAGACCAGAATGGGGGGGGGGGGATGATGAACAGGCAGGCTACTAACTAGCAAGGCAGCAGTATTACAAACCAAAGCAGTCCCCGAGGCATTGTAATAAACCTCTGGACTGCTAGCATGCTGGTGGGAATTTGAAAAAAAAAAAGGGAGGGACCGGGAGGGTCTAATTACATGCTGGGAATGGAGGAAGCTGGGTGGACAGCACACAGTGGGAGGGAATGGGAGGGTTTACTTGGACGCAGTTGCCTGGATGGGGAACAGAGGGAGTGGGGTAGACAGCATGCAGTGAAAGGGAGTGAGAGGGTTTACTTGGACAGAGTCACCGGGATGGGGAATGGAGGGAGCGGTGCGGACAGCACCCAGTGGGAGGGAGCAGAAAGGTTTACTTGCACACGATTACCAGGATGGGGAACAGAGAGAGTGGAGCAAACAGCATGCAGTGGGAGGGAGTTGGAGGGTTTACTTACAGTGCAGGTGCCTGGATGAGGAACGGAGGGAGCACGGTGGACAGCACACAGTGGGAGTGAGGGGGGGATATTTGTTCTCCTGCTCCCACAATGGACAATGGATGGAGTGGGGTGAACACAGAAATGTCTCAAGAGGAAAGGCATGCCCTGCAGTGATGGGATGCTCCCTCATTGCAGCAGCCAGTTTCTTTCAGGCATGCCCTTCAAAGACGGGGTGCTCCCTCATTGCAGTGGCCAATTTCTATCAAGTTAGTTGCACGCTTGCTGAACTAGTGTAAGCAGCAGTGTGCCAATGCATTGGATAAAGAGGGCCAAGCCTGCAAATGCAGTGGCGGCATTGGCCGCCACAGTGCCGCACCTCCACAACCTGCTTCTGCAGCAAGCTGCCGCAACATGTTTCTTGCGCATCCGAGCAAGCAAACATAAAAATGACCGACCTATATTTGCAAATATCACTGTAATTTGACTAGCTTGCAGCATCCCTCTATCCTTAGACTGAATTTGTGGGAACATGCAGGTCAGATAGGGGAGCTGCCAGGGTACTGTAATTTAGTAAAAACTTGTGATAGTACCCTGCGGTCCTTAGGAAGCTCTTAATCTGCTTCTGGGCTTCAGGTGTAGGCCATGCCTCTTTTGCCTCAATTTTTGCTTAAATAGGATAAAGCTGCCCCGGCCCCACTACATGGCTTAAGTATGCCACCTCTGCCATAGCCACTTGGCACTTTTCAGCCTTTACAGTGAGCCCTGCCCTATGCATCCTGCCTAACACTTCCTTCAGGTGGGTCAGGTGTTCCTTCCATCTTGCACTGAAGATGGCAATATCATCCAGATAAGCCACTGCATGCTCTTCAGTACCGTGTATCACCTGGTTGACCAACCTTTAGAAAGTAGCAGGGGTGTTCTTCATTCCAAAAGGCATTACCCTGAATTCAAATAATCCTATTAGAATGATGAAGGCTGACCACTCTCTAGCTCTGGCAGTTAACTCCTTCTGCAAGTACCCTTTTGTCAAGTCAGTGGTGGCAAGGTATGTCACCCCCTCCCAACTTGTCCAGTAGTTTGGCCATCTGTGGCACTGGGTGGGCGTCAGACTTTGTGACTGCCTTGGGTCCACGATAGTCCACACAAAGAGAGTAGTCATCCAAGTTGAGAATGAGGACTACGGGTGAGGCCCAGGGACTGTGGAATTTCTTGGTTGCCCCTAAATCCAGCATTTCCTCTATCTCCTTCCTAATGTCCTTTAGGACAGCCTTGGACACCCAGTAGGCTGTCCGCCAGTATGGGTACTTGCATATCTGTGTCTACATCATGTGTCGCTAAGTGGGTTCATCTAGGCGTGGCTGTAAACAAAGGGGAAAAGTCATCTAAAACCTCCCTCACTTCCTGAGACAGTTTTGGGGTCAGCTGGTGTGACAGTTTGATTGCCTCCACCAATGACTCCTGCTTGCTTTCCTCTAGCAAGTCCAGGAGTGGGTCATATGTTTCTATTGTTTTTCATTACTTTATTTACTTTAAAAAATTGTTTTAGAAAAACAAGAAATGTAAAAGGTACTGATTTGAATCCCACCAAGTACCACTGAGCTTGTGTGTGAAATGTTAGTAAGTGATAATACAGAAAGTGGACACTAGATGGTAGCAGCACACAATTTAATGTATTTAAGGGGATTAACTAGCCACTGCAATAGTACCCCCTACAGAAAACTATAGGTCGAGGCACTAGATGTTGCATGGCGGTTAGTTACATGCTGTTTACTTTTTGATTTTGTAGCTGCAGAGATCAGTACAGGCAGTCTGGAATAAACCACTTGAACTTGGAACATACTGTGTTTTGTGATTTACTGCTGCAAACTGCCTTCTGATTCAGGAGTGCTGGCTTCCTAATTAACTGTTATTGTTTGAGGTTATGAACCCCTGCTGCAGCACTGGGACCCACACCCGCTGAGCACACCGCACCATTAGAACTTTCTTCCCATTTCAGGGTGCCAATTCTTGTGGATGGCAGCCTGATGAGTAAAGAAATCCAGATGACAATTCAACCATACACCAAGGTAATTAAAGGAAGAGACATCCTCAGTCACAACACCATCAAGAGTCTGGAAGGAAGGGGTTGGGAGTGCTTGGCAAGTCTCTGCCTATTGCCATTGGTAATTAAAAGGTTTTTTGGCACTGAGGAACAGCTGGTTGGCCCAAAACCAGTGCTGGATGTTGTGGTTGAATGCCGGTTGGAGACAGTTCATGAGTTCAGAAGCAGAGGAACCAGAGACGTAGAGAACCATGTCAACTGTGTATATATGAATGGATGCCGAGAAGCAGGCCAGGAGAAAATCTAGTGGCCATAACAGAATCATGGTGCACCAAGCATCATGACTGGGAGATGTTAATACAAGGCTATGTTCTATTTAGGAGATATAGGGCAGGGAGAAGGGGAGGATGGTATCGCGTCAAGATAAATATAGTTGTATAGGAAATATCAGTGAGTCAAAAACAGCACATGAAAAACAAAGCACATTATAATAGCAACATGGTCTTTTTAACGCTTGCTGATTTCAATGATGTAAGCAGTAATTTGTGTTGGCAATGTAAGGTGGTGGGTGGGCGGTGGAAGCCATGCTCACAGCATAGAGTAGTGGTTAGAAACACCTCCTGTGTGTGCTTGCTACCTCTGGCAGGCCTGTGTTCCATACCTGCAGTCTCCTGTTTTTTTTTGTTTTATGTTTAACATTTGCCACCAGTTTAATGTCCCCCTTCACGACCTTGCCCCCTTACTCGAGTTGCATCCCTCAGTGGTTATAAATAGTAAGGGGGTGCAGGGGGAGGAAAGTCACTGCAGGTATATAAAGTGAATGTGGTGATTTTAGTGTGGTAGCTTCCTGTTCTCCCCCATGTATGCCCCCCTCCGAATATCTGCTCCCCCCTTTGTATAACTGGAGACCTAGTCAGTGAATCAGGTTGGTGGTTTTTACTTTATGGTCTGTGCTGTTCTACTGGTCACGGTTTTCCTTTTTGCTGCTTTTCCTTCACTGTTCTTTGTCCATGACATTTTTCCAACACTGTTTTGAAATGGAACAGGAGGAGGGGTGGCATTATATGTAAGAGATGCAAGAAAGGCCACTGAGGTGCAGGTACACCAAGGTGAGGAGGGTCTTGAGGTGATATGGGTCATCATGGGGACTGGCTCCAGGACTGATATCTAAGGAGGAGGTTTGCAAATATGCAGGCCTTTTGACGTCAATCATCTGAAAAATGGAGTAGAAAATATAGGTAGTGCAGTCCTGTGTGTGAGCCAGGAGACACTTGCCAAACAGCAAGGTGATTGGCAGGACTATTTCATACATTTTCTCTATCATGAAGCACTGTGGAAACTGGAGATGTATGGTGGATGAACCCTCCAAGCCCCCCAACATGGGTATTATTTTGCAGTGACAAGTCAATGATGAATTAGAGTGCCATCATTAATGATGTGCTCTTTGATTTACATCCTGACCTGGTATGTATTCAGGAGACCTGATTGGATGACACAGCTGAATTTATGTTGTCTTAGTTGGTCCCACCTGCATTCTCCATGGTACATTACCCAAGACTGGTGCACAGGGCTGGCAGTGTGGAAAACATTTTTAGAACCAGACTCAATTATGTGGAGTCTTCTGGTGAGAGGATGGGGTAATTTGAGTTTCTGGTAATCGAGTGTCTGGCTGGTCTGAGATGCAAGTTAATCCTCGTTTATCACTCTTTAGTTGAGGGTAGTGATTTCCTGCAGGAGTTTACTGAGAGGCTGTCAAACTGTGTGTTGGGATCTCTGAGGACACTTGTCCTTAGAGACTTCAGTGCAAGGGTCAACAGCCTCTCGGATGTATATGTCAACAAACTCCTCCAGTACACCCTGGAGTTAGGTCTCAGACATGACTTTACCTCAGCCATACACTTGACCTTGTTTTCTCAATAGGGTTAGAGGTAAGAAATATCTCAGTGGAGCCTGTCATTTGTTGTATCACTACATCATATTGTTCAACGTGGGGCCCTTAGGAATCCACATCCAACTGTAGAAGTGTTCCAATACTATTCTAAATGGAATATGACTCCATTAAGGGTTCTAGATCTTTTAGACATTTTGAACCTGGTTGTGATCTCTACCAAGGGGTTCAGTGTTATAATGGAGGGCTATGGCAGGGGGCACTGGCCATGTCATTGGACTATTTGGCACCAGTCTGTTCACTCCTGCTGATATCTTACCAAAGTGTTTACTGGTTTTCATATCAGCTTCAGCTGACCAAGGTCACAGGTCATAAGTTGGAGGACAGTTGGAAGGAATCTCAGGTGGAGGTAGACAAACTTGCCCTAGAAGAGCGCTTATGACTGTGTTAGATGGACATCAGAGTAGTTAAAAAGAATGTCTTTGTTTCTGTACATGCAGCTGAAAAAAAACGACCATCTGCACTTTTTCATGTAGTAGATAGTTTATTGCATCCTGACTATCTACGTCACAGGGAATGAGATTCTATTGAAAAGTATGAGTGGTTAAATGAGTTCTTCAAGCAAAGATTGTTGGCTTCCAGGACTCGAGCTCCTCCATTAACCAAGTAATCAGCAGCAAGGATAGACAGGAGTTTTTCAGTGGCCCAATAAATGGTTGGGAGGAGTTTTAACTATTGGATGGAAGATCCTTAGAGTGATTTCATGCTTGTATTGCAATCAGCACCCACCCAGTTGCTCAATGCTGGGTGGTGGGTATTGGTATCTGTGTTGAGGGTATCATCAATGGTTCTCTGTGGAAAGGACTGTTTCACTGTGCCTTGCAAAACGATGGTGGTAAGGCACCTGGTTAAAGTGTCATTGGATTCTGACATGCCCACCAATTATTGTCCTGTCTCTAACCTTCCCTTTCTAGTAACGTTTGTCAACAATGTGGTTTCAACTTAGCCTGTGGCCCACCTGGAGGAAAATTATCTCTTTGAGATGTTTCAGTCTGGTTTCTGAAGAAAACAGAGCATAGAGACAATCTTGATTATGGTATCCAATGGATCTTTTTCTGGTGAGGTATAGAAGGGAGATCTTTATTGTGATCCTTCTGGACCTCTACTTAGCATTTGACACTGTGGATCACACAGGTTTTTTTGCCAGAGTTGGGTAGCTTGGAGGATTGTCTGTGACCGTTTTGCAATGGTTCTTGACATTCCTCTCTTGTAGACAACAGTCGGTAGTTCTCAGCTTTTGCCAGCCACAGATGGTTGCTCTTGACTGTGAAGTTCCTCAGGGTTCTCTTTTCTACCTGTGTTGTTTCCATGGTGCATGCTACTAATAGGAAGTATTGTTAAATGCTACAACACAGCATTTTACAGCTATGGAGATGACACCAAGCTGCATGAGTCTTCCATGCCCGGATTAGAACAGTGTTTGGAGGGCACCAGGGTTTCAATTTAGGATGTGCATATTGGTTTAGATGAGTTCAGAACCTCCCAGAACCTATGGTATTTCCTGTAAAAGAACCTTATCAAAAAAATGTTCTGGTTCTGATAAGGTGCTGACAATTTTTAATGGAGTTTATTATACTCCCCCAGAAGGTGCTGTTGGTGGTAGAACGACTCAAAAGGGGGCTGCAGGTAGTGCAGTACCACTCCAAGTTGTTTTTAGTTTCCTTACCCTTCACTGACAATAGGGTAAGGGTGGATAATGACAAGGAAAACTGTTTTTTGTACTTTAAACTAAAAGGTTATTAAAGTTCCAATATGACATGAATAACTATCAGAACATTTTATGGCTTATCAAAATATTTTAAAACTTAAGAACCTTTTGTGGTTCTCTCCCAAGTTTGGATGGCCTTCAGTTAAATCCCATCGATTCTGAATTGCTAATGGGGGGAAATAAGAGGCAAATATTGGCCATTCAAGGTATCCTAAGTATCTCTACCCTGGATGGAGCATCTTCAGGCAGCAGAAGATGTTTGCAGTCTGAAAGCAGTTGTTGACAGCCTTGTGGCATTTCTTTTTTGGTAAAAGTATTATGAATTTTATCTTCACTGGCATAGTAGAGATGAAGTCCAGAACATTACATTATGTGTAGTGGGGTGAAGTTATTGATTTCCAAGTTTCAACACAGGGTAAAGTTCTTGGGATTTATGAACTACACACTGTGTACTTGTATTTCAGTAAATAGTGGTCGCGGTCCAACAGCTGCCAACTGCAGAGGTGAGTGGAGGGGTTTGTCAGCCATTACACAGAGGGGACAGATGGCTTTGGGGCATGGTGAAGGCACTGGCTACTACTGGATGCCAAGGTGATGGTTTGGGGCAGGATGAATGACAGAGATAACAATGGACACCAGGGACTGTTTGTTTGGAGCAGGATCAGTAAGAATGCAACACTGGTTGCCAAGACTGAAGGATGAGGGCACAGTTTAGGAAGTGGTACCACTGAACACCAAACTAGGGTTGTTGGTTATGGGCCAGAGTATGAGAATGAGATTCGCTGGATGACAAGGCTGCTTTGATTTGGGCAAAGCGTATGAGTGAGCATGTATGCCAGAAATATTTTTATTTGTTCAAGGTGTATGAATGAGGAAGCAACTATGCTACCATATGCTAAGGATGCTTGAATTGAGGCAGGGTTTGGGAACAGAGTGGCATTTGACTTCTAGAACTGCTAGACATAGGATAGGGTGAGGGAAGACATGCCACTGGTCACTAGAGACTGCTTACCACAGAGGTTGGTGCAGTTAAGGAGTGGCAGTGGATGCCAGGGACAGCTTGGTACAGGGGCAGCATATGTTAGACTGGTGCACTGGATGCCAGGGACTGCTTAAGACAGGATTAAGTAGATGGAGAGGGTGTCATTTGTTGACAAGCCATAAGAGTATTAGGGGTGGGTGAGGGGGGGTTACAACTGGACACTTCGGAATGCTTGGTTGAGGAAGGGGGTGAGGCAGGAGGTGCCACATTATTCCATGATCTTGTTGCAGATGTAAGGATTGACAATGCCAGGAAAAAGTGGACAATGTCAGAACAAAGTTATGTGTATGTGTTATTAAATATCTTTTTAAAAAAGAAAGGAAATAATTGCAACAACTACACTTAGACATCAGTTAGGGTTAAAGGCAGCACAAAGCAACAAAAGTAGGGAAATACAATCTTAGGGTATGAAAGTCCGTATAAAAGTTCACTTAACATGATGCATGGTGTGATGTTCCTTGGGGTCTGAATGACTACTTGATGCAGTGTTGGCATTACCTTAATGTCAGCACCCCTGTCACAGGACTGGTATGTGAATAAATTTACCTGCCTTGAAAGACAGTGCCAAAGTTTGGGCAGCACTAAAGCTGCAAGGAACAACCATTGACACCCCAACAAACATAATGCCACTTATTTATCAAGACTCAGGGGACAGTTTTTACTCTAATATCACATTTCCCTACTTTTGTAGCTGTGTGCTCTAACCTTAACTGATGCTTAAACATAGTTGTTTGCAATTAATAGCATCTAAAATAGTGACACCAAGCATTAAAAGTAACTGACTGAGGACATTGTGACAGTAGCATTAGGATATCACTAGCCATGGTGACACCTAATACTGGCAACCACTGTAAAAGTACAGTATCCTCCAGTGCATGATTTTGGTATTCTCATTTCAATTATTGTGGTTGTTTTTGATTCATTGGGTTATAAATAGCATTTTGACATGCCCATTTAAATAATAAATTAGAAAAAAGAGATAAACAGCAGGCACAGAAAAGTGACATACATACTGTAGCAAGATAGCAATTTAAGGTCAAAAGGGACTATAGGTCCAGCAAATCCCCCACTGCCACCCGCTTCATAAGCAGGGATGAATAAGCATGTTATGCAAGCATATGCTGTACTAATTTTATTTATTTAGTTATTATGTAATTATTTAGTTATTTTTGTAATTATTTATTTATTTAGTTATTTTGCTTGGATTTACTGGGTAGGATGCACTAAGCAAATGAATCCCTATTTACAGGTATGACCCAGTAGAATACAAAATACATGAAATAATTCAGGTGATATTACTCGGTGTTACTCAGTGTTTAAAGGCTGAAATGGGTGCCAGGCCCATTTATACTGCCTTCCCCACACAATATAGGGGAGAGTAACCATTATTAACCAGAAGAAATTTGTCCAATTATAGCTGAAACATCGTGGGAGCCTGTAGAACCAAACCAACTGTACAAGTAAGTTTACAGTCCAAAATGTTGAAGAAAATGAAAAGGAAAAAAAACAGAAAGAAACCCATAACAGTCTATCAAGCCAATATGATACAGAGTATAATACAATCATACACATATAAGTGTGCTCCTATCCTGGGGGAGGGGAGTAGAACTCAGGGCTGATCATAGAAATGTACAAAATGTACTAACCCTTAGACAGAATTAGAAAGCATAGGAAATCTACACAGATAGACGGTATCCGTCTGCAGCACAGCAAGGGCTAATATGCAACCTCTACCTGAATTATACCAGGGAGTCTAAACAAACTACACAGATGCAGGATAGGTAACTACTGTGGATACAACTGTGTGCAAGTGCAAGTAAGCAAGCTTATTAGTTTCTTCTTCAGTACTGCTTTGAATAATTCATGGGCGGGTAAGCCACCAATATGGATGGGGAAGAAGTTTCAGAACCTCGGAGTGAAGAAGGAGAAGGCCAGTCCTCCCATCTTAATGAAGCATTTAGAAACTAGAAGTAGAGATCAGACTGAGAGAATAGGATTGGTGAGGAGCACAGGGGAGAGATATGGGGAGACAGAGGAGGATTTTAGTAGTTTATTGACAGAACATCTAATGCAGTAGGAGAGGACAGTAGAGACTGAGAGCCAGCCAAGAGCAGAGTAAAGAGTTCAATGGTGCGTTAGACAAGGCAGTCACAGAGAACTGACAGATGTTTTATGTGAGCCACCTTCCCCTTATGAAGGACTGATCCAGGGGCACATGAGAGGAACAAGTGTCAATATTGTTGACGGTGTGGAGGACACATTGAGCAATGGTGATTCTAGTCTTAGGGATGAGGGTGTGATGTACATGGTAGGTAAAACTGAGTCTGAAGTTGACCATAATGCTAGTCAAATAGATATGGATGGAGAAATACAGAACTGGATCCAATGTGATGCCTAGATATTTGAATTTCTCTACAATGGAGAGACTGGAAACATTAATGCACTGGATGGATAGGGAGTCAAAGCAGAATTTCAGTTTGGGCTGCAATCCAAATAGCATGGCCTATATCTTCAAGGCATTTTGAACCAGATTGTTTTTAATGAGCCAAGACTGGATAAAGAAGAAGTCGTGGTTTAACTCATTGTCTCCTAGCCGACGCCTGTAGGCATCAGTAAAATAGACTGGTGTGTCCTGAGGACATCTACAGAAGTCAGCTACTGACTTCCTGTGTGCCCTGGCAACATCTGAAGAAGTCACTTATATATTTTAATATATAATGTAACAGAATATAATATATATTTGACTGCATAGCACTGTTGGAAAGGTAATTTTGTGCTGAACAACTTTGCCACTGATATTCTGTGTGTATCATGTATACTTTAGGAGTTACTTGCATTTGTTTATGGCATGGTGCGTATGGCTTATGTTGCCTGTTTTAGTGACAAAAAAAATGTTTTTGCTGTTTCAACCAGCATAGAAAAAAAATGAAATTACATATTATTCTTTGCATACCACCATTGGAAAGGTAATTGTGTGCTGAATAACTTTGCCACTCATACCTTGTGTCTAGCGCTTTTGGTTCTTGAGCTATTAGGATTTGTTTGTGGCATGCTGACTATAGCTTGATTTTGCTTAGAAAGGCCCAGGATTTACTATTAACAGTATACAGGAGACATGTGGTGCAACTTCAGAGAGCTCCTGTGGAGGCAATGAGTTAAGCTGGCATTGATGTGAGTGGTGACATGTTGGGGCTCTATTCTCAAAGCTCCCCAATTGACTAAGATGCTTGCATCAAAAAGAAATGATGCAAGGGGCACCTTGCATCACAAGTTGCAGCAGTCCTGATTCCCAGTGCAGGCTACATTGAGGTTGGGTGCCCTTGCACCAGATTGGCAATGTGCCAGTCTGGTACCAAACATGGGGTGTGCCATGGTGCATGGTGCCATGTGCCAGACATTGGTTGCTGTTTCCAATAATGTGGAATTTTGCAATGGTGCCAATGTCTGCAGTGCTGGCCCAGAGATAGAACTGCTCTAAACTGGCTTAACTCCCTGTGCACCTAAAGGGGTCCCACCTGCTGACTCCCTAGGTAGTGGCAGTGGCACTACCCGACAGCAATACAGGGGCACTGAGTACTGTGCCATTCATGAGCCAGGGGGTCTGGCAATGCACAGGAACCACTGTGACAGTGTGTAGGGCACTGCACCATAGCCCACACAGGTGGTACTGAGAGGCTCACTGGAACTCAGGGCCTGCAGCATGCAGGATTGCCCATCTGCATTGATGGTGGTGAATTTCTGCTTGGCATGAACCATCGGCCTGTGCACTGCTGGTGGCATGGTCTGCTGTCGAGGGGGTGTACCATCTGTCATGCTGGGGCACTTGCAGGGCAGACACAGCACTCTGTCCACCTTCCTGCAGGAGAGAGGCAGAGACAAATGCCAGCAAGCCAGCCAGGGATGCCAGCGCTGAAGGACTGCACCAGT
This sequence comes from Neoceratodus forsteri, assembly GCA_016271365.2. Taxonomy (NCBI): domain Eukaryota; kingdom Metazoa; phylum Chordata; order Ceratodontiformes; family Ceratodontidae; genus Neoceratodus; species Neoceratodus forsteri. Next base: position 895,985,615 of record CM028132.1, on the reverse strand, counting down.
GCCAGTGGTGGAGCTGGAATACTGCAGTAGTCATTGACCCTGCACCACAGGCAACACTTCCGCTGGTGCTGGCATTGCCACAGGATAGTCCCACAACTTGTGGCATTCCCCTTCCGTGCACCTTTCCTTTTACATGTGGGTGTGCTTGGTGTAAGCTGCAGGACTTTGGCACCGAGACCTCTTCCTTTCAAGGACTTGGTGCAGGGTCCCTGGCACACCAGTGATCTGTGCAAGCTGCTGTTTGCCGCAGCTTGCCCTGATCTAGGCAGCACTTTGAGAATCAGGAGCTTGATGTGTAGCACAGTGTCATCTGCATGTATTTTAAATGGGTTCCCTACTCAGTGAACTACCTGTAATATTCAATAATTCCCTTGATAAGCAGAAATTTGTTCAGGCTTATCTTGTAGGCCTGCACTGTCTTTTCATGTCAACTGCCTCTACTCACAGAGGAGTTCATACACTCACTGCCCTTTGAGACATGACGTGCTTTGTAAAGTTACCCCTAAATCTGCTAGCTCTGAGCTTCACGGCATATCACTGTGGCCTACTGGAGGATACCAGATCAAATATCTCTGTAAGTTTTATCTTGCTGGTACCCTTGCATATGCACAAGACTGAGATTATGTCCTCTGAGCATACCAGCCTCCTTTTCTCCAATGTAATTATGTTAACCCCTTTAGTGCCCTGTACCATACCAGTGTACGGCACAGGACACTAATCTGCATGGTCTTAAAGACGTACATTGTATCTCTTAATGGAAGGGACACCGGGGCATGGATTCCCACTGTCCTTTCCAAGTCTGACCCATGGGATCTTGTGATAAACCCTTATTCTTGCAATCCCAGGGTTCTGGAATGCAAACATGTGATATGTCTATTTTCACTTTCTAAAGCAGAGTATGAGAGCAGATATTATAGCTGAGCAGATGGAGGTTCCAGAGCTCTGTTTGAAGTGTAAAAAAAAAAAAGATAATACACATAAAATCAAGGACCTGTAGTGTCCTATTACATATTTATTATTTTGAGCAGTTTGGGTGTTTTAGGAAGGGTTATTCTGTTTTTTAAAAAAGTTTCTTTTTCTCTTTTTTTATCAGCTTGTGTCTTGTATTTGGCCTTTACAACATTTATTTATTTATTTTTTAATTTTTTTTTGCAGATGGCTGTTGCTTTGGGACTCCTGTTGCTTTTCTGATTGTTGTTTTAGGGTGTGTTAAAAAGAATTTTTGATATGAGTAGTGCCTTTTATTTTCTCTAATTTACTCCCATTTAGAGTCCTTCCCAGTGCTCCCAGGTTACCCTTTTAAATGAACTTTATGCCCAGTGGGTCTTACCTAGTTACAAAAGAAAATTGATAAAAAACAACATAGAAGAATGTGTTTGTTAGTTTACAGCAATGCTGTAAGTGTCTGTAGTGGGATACAAACATAGGGCTCTAGGTTCTCACCTGGTTACTAAAGAGTAAATAAAAAAACAAAATATCTGATAGTACACTCCGCCACATTGTAAGTATCCATAGTAGGAAGTTTCAGACCTAGCCATCTAGGTTCTCACTGTGCTCCAAGTGCTAGGCAGAACATTTATTGCCATTTAATTGCACTATCCAAAAGTGCTTTAAAATCCAGAAGAGGGAAGGGAGAGAATATCTCCACGACTGAACCATACTTTTCATTTGCTGTACATTTTACCTTTATTTGTATACTCCTCCCAAGTCCTTCCAGGTCACCCCTGTAAATCAGCTTTCTGCCCAGTGGGCCTCATCTGGTTACCAAAGACTAATAATAAGCAAAAGCATAGAAGAGTTGTCACTGCATAGTGACACTGTGTCTGTAGTGAGATACAAACCTAGGGCTCTAGTTTCTCACCTGTTTACTGAGTTGTTAATAAAAAGAAATTGTTAGATAGTACACCCAGTCACATTGTACGTGTCCATAGTGGGATTTAAACCTAAGCATCTTGGTTCTCACCTGTGCACGCCAAGCACTAGGCAACACATTTAGTGCCTTTTAATTGCACTATCCCAAAGAGCTTTACAATCCAGGAGAGGGATGGGAGGGGAGAGAATCTAAGACATACCTTTCATTTGCTGTACTTTACTCTTATTTGTATACTCCTTCATAGTACTGTACTCCAGGTCACCCCTGTAAACAGGCTTTGTGCCCAGTGGGCCTTACCTGATTACCAAAGAATAATGACAAAAATAAAAAATAACATGAAACATAGTATATGAGAATTTGTAGTTAGTATACAGTGACAGTGTCCAGCATGGGATACAAACCTAGGACTTTTAAGTTCTCACCTGGTGATCAAAGAATGAAACAAACAATAAAAGATGGAAAAAAATTTGTCAGATAGTATACAGCAATTACATCCTACCACACTGTGAGTAAGTGTTCATAGTGGGATTTATACCTAAGGCTCTAGGTTGTCACCTGCATGCTTCAAGCACTAGGCAAAACAATTAGTACCTTTTAATTGCACTATTCCAAAGAGCATTACAATCCAGGAGAGGAAGAGGGAGAGGCAAGAGAATATCTCTGCCACTAACTTATACTGCTAGCAAATCATGTCACAGAAATACACAGCAGAGGAGATTTTAAAATATATCATTGGCTCTGAGTCAGAATTGGATGATTTAATTGATTCAAAATCTGGGAGTAACTACTGTGTAAGCAAAATGCCCTCTGATGATACAATATCAAGCAATGCTGATGAGGATGGTCTAGTGCAGTACAGCCTTAAGGCCAAGTCTAAGTCCCCATGTAGAAGTCTAGGGATCTGCTTAAACTTGTCAGGTATCGGATCCTGAGATTTTTCCCCAAAAAGAGGCCCCATTTGAGCCTTTGACAGAGCTGAAGGTTACAGTACAGGCTGAGGGGTGCCAGACAAAGTGTAAGCATAAGCAAAAGCACCTGCCTGATTTTGTGACCCTGTCAGACCAATAAGGCCTTGTGGTTGAGATGGAAGCAGTAATGCAGGCTGAGGAAAGTTGCAAAAAATGCAAGTACAAGCAACTGTCACAGACAGAGACATTATCTGAGCCTGAAAAGGAATTACTGTTTGAGCTGGTATCTGCAACTCAGGACAAGTGCAAAAAGCAGGGGAAAAAAGTCAAGGAATTGTCACAGCACAAGATTCTGCCTGAACAAGAAGCTCATTTTGAGCCTGCAACTCAGGGCACTCTTAAAAAACAAAAACATAGCCATCAGAACCAGCCTGAGACCTTGCTTGAGCCGCAAATGCTGCCCAATTACCAAGTCCTTTTGGAGCCTGCATTTTCTCATGATATAGTGCCTGCAATACAGGATGAGGGTAGGTGCAAAAAGCATAAAAAAAAGGGCAAGCATCTGCCTGAGCCTGAGCCTGAATTAGACCCAAGCCTATGCAACAGCCTCAGCCCAAAAAGTACAAACTAAAATGCAAGCAGTTGCTTGAGCCTGACACACTACCTGAGCCTGCAATTCTGCCCAGAGAAGATATCCTGTTTGAAAATGACTTCTGGCCAAGCCTGATTCAATGCCTTTGTATTACTCCCTGCCTCAGCCTGATTCTCTGTCTGAGCTTGGTATCCTGCCTGAGCCTGACACTTTGCCTGAGACTGACACTCTGTACAAATCTGTTGTCTTACCCGAAGGAGATATTCAGCTTGAGCATTTACTGTCTGAGCCTGACCCCTTGCTAAAATGTGAGTCCTTACCCATCTGTAGTCAAGTCAAGCCATTTTTATTTGTAAAAAAAGCGCTTTTCAAATATCAAATCACTTGCACACATAATTAAAACAAACCACAATAAATAATAAAATAGTAATCAATTAAAAAGGCAACATTCCACTTAGACCATTGAAAAAGCTAATTCAAATAGATAAGTTTTTAAGGCAACCTTAAAGGTCTTAGTTGATAGGCAATCTCTAACCGGATGAGGTAGAGAGTTCCACAGAGTTATGGCCATAAATACAAAAGATCTCACCTTGAGGTCTTTAAACAGACCCTGAGAACCTGTAGCAATCCCTCATCAGTGGAATGGAGAGGCCGGGGGAGGGGCAGTAGAGATGTAGGAGGTCTTGCAAATAACATGGTCCCTGTCAATGTAGGGCCTTATAGGTCAGCAAACTGACCTTGAATATGATCCTCCACCACACTGGCTGCCAGTGCAGCTCGCGGAGCACAGGCATGACATGGCTAGATTGAGATAAGCCCATCAACAGCCTGGCTGTCATCTTCTGCACAAGCTGCAGGTGGCGGATGTCCACCCCCAAAAGCCCAAGGTAAAGAGCATTGCAGTAATCAAAGTGCAAGGTCACAAAGGCGTGGACCAGAGTAGGAAGATCATCAGGCGGAGCAAGGTGTTTTATCCAAGTGATATTCCTCAGATGGTAAAATGAGGATTTGACGACAGCTGAAACCTGTGACTTAAGCGTGAGCTTGTCATCAAGAATAATGCCCAGATTCCTCACCTGCTCAGAGGCCCTCAGTTGATGCCACCTAGCACAAGTCCAGAAGGCTGACCAGCCAGGGACCCCTCTACCTGACGAACAGGGTCCACAACCAACACCACAGTCATATCCAGGTTCAACCTCAGCCATCTGGCACTCATCCAGTCCTGAATCTCGGTGAGGCAGCTGTTAAAGACCGAGATGGCATCACCCCTGATCTAGCACAAAGGACAGGTATAGCTGAGTACCATCTGCATAGCAGTGAAAACTCAGCCCATACCACCTTATAATGTCTCCCAATGGCAGCATATACACTGCAAACAACATGGGAGACAGTATGGAGCCCTGAGGCACTCACAGGTCAGGGGGAAAGGGGCAGAGGAAAAAAATACCTGACAACACTGTCTGTGACCTGCCCATGATGAAAGACTGGAACCATCTGAGGACCATACCAGACAGTCCACAGATCAGCCACAGGAACTCTAACAGCAACCCATGGTCCACAGTGTCAAATGCTGCAGAGAGATCAAGGAGAATCAAGATTAAATGGCTCTTTCAATCTCTCACTGTCAGGCAATAATTAAGTACACGAACATGGGCTGTCTCGGTATTATGCCTCTTCCTAAATCCGGACAGAAGAGGATCATAGACCTCGTGGGTGGTCAGATGGTCCTCGAGCTGCAGCATGACTACCTTCTCAATAACCTTACCTACAAAAGGCTGGTTACAGACAGGTCTGTAGTTTGCGAGACGGTCCAGGTCAAGGGAAGATTTCTTCAAAAGTGGGGTTATGACTGCCTCTTTCAAGTGGTCTGGAAATACTCCCTTCTCCAATGAACTCCAGACCATCTCCACTAGAACCGGTCTGATGACTTCCACACACTCCACCAGGAGGTGGGTAGGACCAGGATTCAAATTACAGTAAGTCAGTCACAAACCCTGGACAATCTTCATGATATTAATGATCACAGGCCAGTAAAAGTCAGACCAGACATACTGGGTGGTAGTGACCTCCCACTGACCATCGCGTTGCTCATTGAAGCATGCTGAATGGACCAGTGACCTGATGGTGACCACATTATCTACAATGAACCGAACAAACTCCTGACACTTAACCTGTGAAAAAGCTATCCAATTCTGAAGACAGGTTGGATTGCACAACCTGTCAACAGTTCAGAAGAGCTGAGCCAGTTGATTCCTCCTAGTGGCAATCTCCCTGGACAAGAACTCTCCCTTTTTATGGGAGATGGCCAATTGATAGTCCCTATAACGGGCCATCAGTCTAAGTTTGTCACCTTCCAAGTCAGATTTCCATCAGTGATGCTCCAGCCTTCATCCCACTCGCCTCAACTCCTTCAAGGTCCCATCAAACCAAGGGGACCAAGGACGAAGAGTGAGTGGACAAACACGGACAGGAGCAATCAAGTCCAGGGCCCCTGATACAGCCCTATTATAGTGCAACAGCAGGTCACCTGGCTCCATGCTTCCCACTGGCTTATTAGATAGGTCCAGCACTGCCATTAGACCGGTAGGGACACATACTAGTGCCCCTTCCTTAAATGAATCTGATCCTTCAGCAATGCTTGACTGAAATAGCTGTCCCAGTGCTTGGTACAGGCCATGACAGGCACCACAGTGGTTGCACTCCTCTTTACCAATGGAATTCCCCAAATATGGAAAAACCATGTTTTCCCAATTTACTGGCAATGCAGGTGTCCATATTGACACAAAGAAGTTTACCGCCATACAATATTTTCAATTATTCTTTAGTAATGAAATAGTATCTCATATTGCGGTGCAAACAAATTTATATACAGAGCAGCTTTTGGGTCAGTATAGGGACAAGCTAAAATCACTTGCAAGGGCTCACCAATTCTATGTCTATTAAAGTTTATTCTGTTGTTTCTGCTGTTACATTACTTTGAATAATTATTTTATTATTTTTCACATTTGAGATATTGATTTAATTGATTTAAAATGATGATGTCATACACAATTGTTATTATTTAAGGCTCCCAGTCCCCCAGATGATTACCTTCTGACAAAGCTCTAACGAACGAAATGCCTAGGCATCTGGGTAACAGTTCCCAGCTATGGTTCACTTGGTATGTCTGATTGAAACTTTTGTGTGTTCTTGCACAATAAATACTTCAATAAAGCTTTGTGGTGTGCATTGCCTGCTTGATCCCACACACAGACCTCTAGAGTGCAACTGACTTTTGGACTTTCTGTGCTAGCCAAGTCCACAGTTAGTACACCAAATGCACCGGTAAGCACTGTGTTCTTCTGCTTAGGCATATTTTTGCCAGACCTCTGGGGTAAGGGTACATACATGTGGTACTGTTGTAGCCAGTGCTCTTTGTAGAATCCAAAAATAGGATTTTTACATACCTACCACTTATGTTACATTGCCATTTGCTTTGAGAAAATTAGAAAATTATGCAAATTTCAATTCTTCATAGTTGCAACAAATATAAAGAAGAAGAAGAATGGGGAGCAAACATTTGGGTAGTGGGTTATATTATCTATGTTTAACGCTAATATGTTGTGTAGTTTTCAGAAAGCATATACAGTACTTTTTCTGTAGCAACATGATGTTCTGGGTTTCTACATGCCAGAGAAGCTATGCTGAGCATTTTCCTTTATGGTTACAAACATTTCCCCTGGTAACTAAATTCAGCACCTTACGTCTTTAGGGCCTATTTCTGTCAGACATCTATGGTGGAGGTACCTAAGTGTGGTACCTCTGGAACAGGTACACTCTGCAGTATCTAAAAATGCATAATTTGGCATTGATTCATCTATATTTTATTGTAGTCGAGTTCCACAGCTGTAGAGTATTTGTTTGTGACAACAATTGGAATGAAATGCATTAAGCATTCTAATTTTCCTCTTTAGCGCTATATTTATTTAGATTATCCTGCACAGTTGCATACATGTGTTTAGGTTTAGCAGAGGCCAACTTTGAAATGGAACATTTTGTCTATTGTTTGGTAAATATATGCACATCCCAATACAATGGTTGTAAGGTAGGTAGCCCAAAATGTCACAAATCAGCCTTGGTCTCTCATCATTAATGCAAGAATTATTTTAAATAAATGTTCAAATATATACAGATTGTTAGTCTTAATAGACAGGCTTGGTACTGCATATTTCAAAGATATAAGCTTTTGCATGGTTATTTATAGTGGCAGCTTTTTAGCCTGGCTGAAATATCAAACTGTTTGCATCCAAAATAAAAATTGTGAAATTATTACAACAAAATACATACCTTTCAAATGTACATCAGTGGGAATAACTTACAAACTTTTGCATAATTCGTTAGCCTAATGGTAGGAGAATTGAAAAAAAAACATAGTTTTCTACCTTACCTGTTTTTCACATAGGCAAAAACTATTAAGAAATAGAAGGTGCACATTGCCATTTTTTTTCACCTTTTATCTAATAGAAAGTAGCGTGCCACTGCTGTAACATGTTTCTGCCTATACAAAATATGTTTTGTTGTGTATATAGTACAGGCATAGAGAAGTTCAGCAACATATAGCTTTTCATGATTTTCAGTTCAATAGTAAGTCTTCTGGGGCCTGATATTCAAAACTTTGGTCGGGTGCAAAACCTAGTTTGTTTGCACAAACTGGACTTTGTGCGGAAGCATGATTTTGAAAAGCCCAGTTAGCACAGGCAAACTCAGACTGTGTCTGGGAAAAGGACAGAGGGGGGGCCCAATGTAAAAATAAAGGGGTGGAGTCCTGAATATTGGTGTAGTCTATTATTCAGAGCATGTGCACTGCTCAAGGCCATTTTGCCCAATCCCATTGCATGGCACATATACCGCCAATTGAATACCTGACTTACTCCTGCACAACCCTAGCAGTTGGTAGAAGAAGTCCGGTGGCACTCCCACTCACAACAAGTGGTCCCTGGTGGTCCAGTGGTCCCCTCTCACCAATCGCCATTCATAGTTACACATAAGAAATTCTCTTCTGGTCCAGTGGTCCCTTCCTCCCTCCCCAATACCAACTGCCGCCTGTTTATTCATGTGAAATATCCTTGGTAGTCTAGTGGTCCCTTCCCCCCTCCCCTTTCTCTGATCACCATCCTGTTAAATATTTGAAATATCCCTGGTAGTCTAGAGGTTCTTCCCCCCTCTCCTTTCTCTGATCACCAACCCATTAAATATTTGAAACATCCCTGGTAGTCTAGTGGTCCCTCCCCCATCCCCATTCTCCAATCAACATCACGTTAATCAGTTTAAATGTCTCTGATAGTTTAGTGAGCCTTCCCCTTCCCCATTCTCTAGTCATCGGGGGGCAGCGTTGAGCAGTATTGCCTCACTCCCAAAGCAAATGGGCCCATAATTGGCATGCAAATGGCTTCTTAATGCCGTGCATGCCCAATGGGCTCATTTGCATAAGTCTTGTTGAAAATGGGGATTTTTGTCTGGTTCCAAGCCATTGTGCCACCCCATTGTGGGTGCCGTGGCTGCCTGGTGCTAGGTGGCTTAGCACCGCATCTCACTGGCCCTATATTCAGTGGAATAGCACCTATGTGCTATTCCACTGAATATAGAAGTTTTGGACAAGTGTGCTATAGCAAAACCAAAAACAAATATTTGCACTTGGTTTTGCCCATCTTGGAATATCGGGCCCCTGAGGTCTTTTCTGCAACATTTCTGAGCAGAAATAGCATTTTGTTTACATTTCAGGCAGTGTTTCATGGTCACATGACCACATATGAACATAACGTACTAAATATAAAAAGGTAGGGTCTGGCAATAAAAAACAATGATGGTTTCCCTACTTTTCCTTGAAGGGAAAACATGGATATTTTAATTTGAAATAATAGTGTGCAAAACTTACAAAAATTGCCTGGCACAGAAGAGTAAAATTCCCCTGGCAGCGAAAGGGTTAAAGGCCACCAGCATCTCCTCATAGATTTATTCTTCCATAGAACTGATCATTTTGGTGGCCCTACATAGCATTCTTTCAAGTGCGTCAATCAATTCATGTCATTCCTTAGAGTATGTCTTATTATTTTTAATGACACATTTAATGATAATGTGGCACAAATAATAGAGACAAAAAAAAATTCTAAACAAATCTTACCAAAAACTCTACCATATCCATTACTGCATGTACATATACCAGTCAGCACCAGGAGCTCATACCTGATGCATACCTGATGCAAGCAAACAAGACGCCTCCAATATTTACCCTGGAACTAGAAGCCCAGCACTGTGGCCAGCACACAGACCCCATAATGTACAGTAAGTCTAGCACAAAGAGCTCTTTCTTGGTGCCATTTACCCTCCCTGAAATGGAAATCCATTACCAGGAACTTACCTCCAGTGTTGTCAAGGCCCCTACTCCCACCTAAATGGAAGTCCAGCACTGAAAATGCATTCCCAGTGTTAGTACCGCCCCCCGAACATGATATTCTGCACTGGGAGCCATTCCTCAGTACCAGTAAACTCTATTCTAATCTGGTTTCCAAGCAGAGGTTTGCCACCAGGAGCCCATCCACAGGGCTGGCAAAATACCACTCCAAACATGTAGTCTGGCAGTAGGAGCACATCTCTGGTGGTGGCCATCCCAAAAATGGAAGTCTAGCACTAGCAGCCAATACCCAGAGCTGGAAAACACCCCAGTATTACAAAATACAATTTCTCCCAACTTGCTGCATAATATTCCTATACACACCCTTGCCAATCCAAATCCCTCACAAGTAACACAATCATTTCCCTACCCATCTGCATCCATATCCTTCCCCTCATCCCTTTCCTATGTAAGCAATAGGATATGGCTTGATGTTGGTAGTACTGAGATATCCGCACACCCAGAGGTGTAGTGAGGCATGAGGCCTTCCGCATCTGAAAATGGGACCATAGGCAACTTTTAAAAAAAGAATATTATAAAATCTTTCAAAGTCACAAAAAATATAATAAAATGTTGCTAAATAATGTAAAATAGTTCTTCCATGGATGTTTTTCACATATCAGTCATCTGTCTTTCTTCACACTCAGTACATTGTGTGATTGTTTACAGCAGAATAGAAGAATTCAAAGCTTTGAATCATTCCAGTAGTAGAATGCCCCACCCCTCCTCCCTCACACATACACACAGAATGGTAACATGGAATACACGATTTCAAAAAATTCTTCAGAGTTACACTGGCATACACACAAAGACACACACACACAGGCCTCAAGTGGAGCCAGAACTTCAATTGTATCTGTTGCCATGTAAGAAGCAGGGAGTTCTCTGTCAAAGTGGTAGGGATAAGAAGGAGATTTTTCATGGTCATGGTCGTCAAAGAAACACCAGCAATGGAAACTCTGTGTAACAGCATGTGTGTAAAGGGGGCTCATGAGTGTAAATAACATTAAATGATTTACTTACTTTATTTAATTTAAAGGACTTTTATTTTTAGGGCCTAGTTGAGGTTTTTTATATATGAGTAAAGACTGCAGCCATGTTTGTGATGGAAATAAGGAAGTAAGTGGTTTATGAATTCTGTGATTTGCCCTGTTTGGCAGGGACTTGTTTTTAGCCATTGATGGTACTCTCTTACTGCCATGGCTAGAATCAAGTCTCAGTCAATCAGGATTCTTGGATTTCCTTGCCAATTTTATATTTAATTTTATGTACTACCTCAAGATTCTACAGCCTTTTCTGACAGAATGATTCCATATGAGTCATTGCCTTCACTAGCAGTGTGCTTTAATCTTCTTCATACAATTTCATCATAGGCAGTCCAAACAAATGTTGATAGTGCTTGAAGGTTGTTTTAAAATCCTTTCTGGGCACTACATCATTTGATAGGACAGCATATTATGATTATAATGATTCCTGGAGGATTTGGACATACACTGATAGTGGAGACAGCAGCAAAGGTAATGGCTCAAAGAGCTATCAGCTGTAATTCCCATCAAATCTTGGGGGCTTATCTTGTGCTCCCTTCTGGAGCTTGCTCACAGCAATACCTTGCCCACCAGCCACACCAGACACTATCCATGAACTCAGTCCCCTTATCAACTTCAAAAAGGAGGGCTGGGCAGCTCTCAGGTGTGAGCTTTCCTTCACCACTGAGGTGCACATGCTATTCTCATGGATGCAAAGTGCAGCCAGGGGACCAAGACATTGTGCACACCTGCAATGTTGGACCAGTTTTAAACCAAAAAATCATGGCTTCCAGACAAGGAACTCTGAAGGAACCATGGAGACTGTGCCACAGAATAAAGAAATCTAAGATACACTCTGATTCTTCTTTTTCAGTACCTAATCCCAAGTATAATATGGCACATGGAACTGGCCACTGCCACAAGAATGACCACATATTTTTTTTTTGGGGGGGGGGACAGATCAAGAGGCACAATTGGGATAGTCTGAGACCACAATGAAGGAATGTTTACTTTAACAGAATACATCATATGCAATAGAACATCGACACCACAATGTGTTCGCCACACCAACAAATAGTAGTTCTCTGTATTGAGGAGTGAGTAAGCAGCTGAACGTTGTGATCTTGATGAGATTCGGCAAGATGAGGAGCTTTTTTTGATGTGCCTTTTTTACTTTTGAACAGGTATGCCACCATTGCCTGAACATTAAAATTAGCTGTTTCCAAGCCCTTTCCAGTCTGACTTGTGCTGCTCAGATATTTTCTGTGTTACAGTTTTATTGTTCTGCAGTCCAATAGGGGAAGCCAGGAGTCCCTATGATGGAGGAGTGCACTCATGGTATAAGTCTGGAAGAAAAGTCCTGTGGAGAGCTGACCACATAGAAATCTGCAATGAGCCTGAGTCTGAATCGATCAGCAGTGGATAATGCTGTCTTTGTACTCAAGCTGAAGCTTGCATTGACTTTTTGCAATTCTGATTTTGTTCTGAAAACTCATGGATATTTTCCTATCTCAGTCTATATGTAGAAGTCATTATTGAGTTCCGTCCATAATTATTTTGCATTGTGGGGTCTTTTTAGAACTTTTTAGAACTGGTAGAGCTGGAAGAATTTAATACATATCCTCCAAGGCACCTGTTTTTAGAAATGCTGGTGACAATTAGCTCATCTATCAGAGCCCATGTTAAACCCACAATTAATATTTTATTGTATTTAATTATTTGCTACCCTAATGTAATGTTCATGCTATTTCTACTTTGGTGGTGGATAATTTGTGTAGCGAAAGGGATTTGAATTGACTTGGAATGTGTGTGGTGCCCCATCTATAGTAACCTTTTGTACTTACTTTTGTGAATTATGGCATGGAGAAAGGGCCAGATTCTATACAAAAGCTGCTGGGTTTGATTTGATAATGATTACTCTTCTGCCTTGATGACCAGAAGGAAAGCATATATGCTGATCTTGCCTGCTCTCAAACAGCGTATCAAATATTCAACCACATATCCCACATGGCTCAAAATACATTTTCCCAATGGGGTTAAATTGTTTGAAGACCCTGAACTGGCTTGGCAAGAATTAAAGACCCACAATTGGGTGGATTGGGAGGAAGTAATAGAGTGTACTGATGTAAGGGAAAAGCGGGAACTGCAAAAAGATGCTTGGTCCAAGGTTTCTCCTGCCGGCAAAAAGCACTGCTGTGAGCAAGCCCTTGAAGAGGTAAACACTCTCCTGCAAATCTACCTCAGAGAAGAGCCTGTGTATGTACTCTCCATGGACTGCTTTGGAACTATTGTTTTTTTACCTCTCCAACACTTCATTGGATGGGCTACTTCAAATGGTATAATTCAGCCCATGTAAGTACTGTCAGTGAATTTGGTGGTTATGGGACAGACTTAGTCCGATGTATTTTTTCATATTTTTACATGGCACAGCTACTCCCTGTATGCTGTATGGATGCCATCTAATGATAGAGCTATTGCATTTGAGGGACTTGATCTAGGAGGACGTTCCCAGAACTTTATGGATATTTTTCACACATTGGACTGGTTCAGCAGATTGCATGTTTTCTATTCAGACTCCTTCTGGATCTGTTTATTCCTCTCACCATTTTCTGCCTTTATTTTCATGCTCTATAACTATCCACAAGATGGCACACAAAGTAAAAGTTTTCAATAGTGGGTGATGTTCATTATATTTACTATATGTGGTATAATTTTTGTTACTGTGATGGCAGGGGAGGAATCTTTTTCTTAAATTGTTCTATGTTCTATTAATCTCTGTTTTCACTTTAAGTGAATTTATATTGATGGTGGAGTACTGAAGATCCTCCATTTGTTTTGTTTCATTTACTTGTTTTTACATATTTATTTGCTAGCCATGATTCACTTAAGTATAGTTTCTATTTGGGTACTGGGCTAGATGCTTTAGTTCCAACACTGGAAGTGCACAACTCAGAGGGCACTGGGTCTGAGGGGGTTTGTGCAGGTTTGCACGCTCCCTCCACCCACTGGGTTCCTCCATTGGTGGAGGGCATTGCCCCTTTGCAGGGAACCTGTGGGGTTTCCAAAGTTTCTTTTGTATGGTTATTGTTCTGTATTGGTTCTGTAAGGGTGTTGGCCTCTATATGGATTGGGGTGGGGTGGGGCTTATGGTGATTTTGTCCCCTTGTGGTACCTATTACTGTTTGTTGACTAATGTTTATGTTTGTCTCTGGGGCATTGTTGAGGGGGGTATTGAATTACATTATTGGGATGTTACTTCTTTAGCTTTTCTTTTATTAGTATTTGACTGTTTGATACTGTTTTTTAAACTTTTCTTTTTAATACTGGTACGTGGATAAATAAAATTTTGTTACTTTATAATTATTCTACTCTTCTTCATTTCTTATGGTTGAAGGTATGTTATGTTTTTTTCTGAAAATGGGTGTCCTCTGTGTGTTTTCTTTGTAATTGAATTGTGTAGAGGCATATGTTGGGCACAAGGGGTATGGTTTAGACTGCATTGTAGTTTGCCTTCTTCTTTCTTTATTTCTGCTTAACATTTATTATCCAAAATGTCACCATTTCAGATAACCACCCTTAATGTAAAAGGATTAAATAATCCTATTAAAAGAGCCAAACTTTTGTCCCACCTTAAGCATTTGAACACTGAAATTGCCCTCATATAAGAAACACGTTTATCTTCCATGGAACATTCTAAACTTCATAGGCAGTGGGTGGGGGTGGTTCCTGTGTCATCTCATCCTACTGGGAAAAAGAATGGGGTCGCTGTCCTAATTAAACATAGAAACATAGAGGTTGATGGCAGATAAGGACCGCAAGGCCCATCCAGTCTGACCATTTCTTTTTCTACCTTATAAATGTGCCATTGGCCTTTGCTCTGTCAGTGGCCTGTCTATTCATACTCATCTGTATTGCTCCTTTATGCCTATCCCATGCCTGTTTGAAGCCCTGCACTGTATTCATAGCCACCACTTCCTGAAGTAGGCCATTCCATGCATCCACCACTCTTTCTGTGAAAAAGAATTTCCTCACATTCCCTCTTAATCGGCCTCCCTCTACTCTCATGCTGTGTCCTCTTGTCCTGCTATTTTTCTTATATTTAAACACGTTAGACTCTTTCACCTTGTTAATGCCCTTAAGGTGTTTGAATGTTTTGATCATATCACCTCTCTCCCTCCTTTGCTCAAGGGTATACATATTGAGCTCCGTTAATCTGTCCTCATATGTCTTCTGATGCAGTCCCTGCACCATTTTGGTTGCCCTTCTCTGGACTGTCTCAATTTGGTTAATGTCCTTGAGAAGGTGTGGCCTCCAGTACTGCACACAGTACTCCAGATGGGGCCTAACCAGTGTCTTGTAAAGAGGAATTATTACCTCCCTCTTACGACTTGTGATACCCCTACTAATACACCTTAACATCCCCCTAGCCTTACCTACTTCTTTAGAGGTCTGCTTGGATGATTTCAGGTCATCAGTGATGGTGATGCCCAAGTCTCCTTCTTCCTTTGTGACTGCCAGCAACTCTCCTCTCAGCCTATAGGTGGCTTCAGGGTTTCTCTTCCCTACATGCATGATCTTGCACTTCTTTGCATTAAATCCCAGTTGCCACTCTTCTGACCATTTTGCTAGTTTATCCAGATCTCTTCTCTTTCTGGTCACCCCATCTGGATCATCTACTCTGTTGCAGATCTTGGTGTCATCTGCAAACAGATAAGCCTTACCCTCCAGTCCATCTGCACTGTCACTAATGAAGATATTGAAGAGGACTGGCCCCAGGACTGATCCCTTAGGTACCCCACTTGTGACTTGCATCTCTTCTGACTGTATACCATTTACCACCACTCTCTGTTTTCTGCCCATCAACCAGTTTGCCACCCAGTTGACCAACTTCTGACCCACCCCGAGCCTACCCAGCTTATTTATCAATCTTCTATGCGGAACAGTGTAGAAAGCTTTACTGAAGTCAAGGTAGGTAACATTAACTGATCCCCCTTGGTCCAACACTCTGGTTACCCAGTCAAAGAAATCTATGAGATTAGTTTGACAGGACCTTCCTTTTGTAAACCCATGCTGTATTGGATCCTGTGCCCCCATGGATTCCAGGTATTGCACTATCCTTTCCTTAAGGAGTGCCTCCATATTCTTGCCCACTACTGAGGTAAGACTGACTGGTCTGTAGTTCCCTGTCTCCTCCCTGCTACCACTCTTGTGGAGCAGAATCACATGAGTCCTTCTCCAGTCTTCTGGGACCTCTCCTGTGCTCAGAGACTCACTAAACAGTTCTGCTAATGGCTCTACTAGTTCTACCCATAGCTTCTTAAGTATCCTGGGATTTATGCCATCAGGTCCCATTGCCTTATCCACCCTTGTGGACAAGGCAATTATTTATACCTGATTGCTCATGGGCTGATGCGCACGGGTGGTGGGTTTTGGTAAATGGCACTTATTTAGATTCTCCTTTATTTGTTTAAAATCTATATGTGCCTATCTCACCCTCCCATACCTCCTTTCAAGAAATCTTTTGGGTAATAGTGGATCATGCCCATGGTTTTTGCATTTTTGGTGGGGATTTTAATTGTATTTTAGACCTTAATTGCAATTCTTCTAAACCACCAGATCCAACTCCATCTACCCATAGATCTCCTGTTGCCAAAATAATAGAATCTTCAGTTACAGTATTGGGTTTCCAGGATGCATGGAGGTGGTTGAGTCCTGGTGATCATAATACATATGAAACGTATTGCCATATTGACCAGTGGTATGTCCCGTTCTCTCATTTGCATCATGTTTCTATGGTTAAAATTCACTCCATTCAGATTTCTGAACATGCCCCACTAACTTTAACTTTAGATGTGGTCCCTATGGTCTGTAGAGACCTTTGGCATCTAAATGTAGGGGCACTAACCTCTCCCCAATTTTGTAATATGATTCAGGAGGCTCTTACCGACTTTTTTCAATTAAATGCTGATCCTTCAATTTCCCCTCCTACTATTTGAAATGCTATGAAATCTGCTCTCCAGGGTAAAATTATATCTTATCTCACTCACATTCAGAAGCAAAAAGAACTAGCACAACTGGATTTGGAGGTGTGGCTTGTGACTTTGGAGTATCAACACAAATTGATGGGTGGGTTAGATCTCCTTCATCAGATTCAGGATGTGCGTGCTCAATTGGCACAAATTGCTGTGGCTCAGGTGGAGAATTTGATCTGGCGTACTAAATTTACTTATTATTCTCAAGGACATAGGGTAGGTTGTTTACTGGTGCACCAACTTCACAAAGCACAAGCTTCTAAGGATATATACCGCCTTTGTACCAGCACTCTGCTTCCCAGGGTTTCAGTTCAATCTCAGGATATTACTCAGGAATTTGAAGTATTTTATTCTCAGTTACACACTTCTAACTGTCAAGTCATGGATGATTCCAAAACTGATGCTTTTCTACACTTGGTCCACTTACCAACTTTAACTCAAGTGGAAAGAGATTTCCTGGATCATCCAATATCTTGAGGATATCCACGTGGCTATAAAAGATCTTAAAACTAAAAAGATTGCTGGGGAAGATGGGTTCCCAGCAGAATTTGATAAATGTTTTGCAGAGTCTTTGGTTACTCGCCTGAAGTCTGCAATTTCGTACTGTATACACCATCATGTTTTCCCTGCAGAGTGGAAATCCCCTTAAATAATGGTAATCCCAAAGCACGGGAAAAATCCGGAGTCCTGTGCTTCTTATAGGCCTATATCGCTGCTTAATACTGATGTTAAAATATATGCAAAAATGATTGCCTCCTGTCTTCAAGCTCTTATTCCTAGGATGGTTCACCATAACCAAATGGGCTTTATTACTTTGTGTAATTTTTATAATAATGTCCGATGAGTGTTAAACATCATTTCCTATCTTAAACATACTAAATTAACTACATTGGCCGTGTCAGTAGATGCCAAGAAGGCTTTTGACAGGTTCAATTGGCAATACCCATTGAAGGTTTTATCTGTTTAGGGGTTTAGTGAGGATTTTGTTGTTAATTTATTGGCTTTATATTCAGGTTCCATGAATGGAGTAGGGGTTAATGGTGTTTTTTTCACAACTTTTTCCTCTAAAACAAGGCACCCACCAAGGTTGCCCAATGTCTCCTTTGCACTTTGCTCTAGCTATGGAATCCCTAGTTGCCTATGTTTGGCAACACCCCAAAATTAAAGGAATCAGGATTGGATTTACTTTTCTCAAAAATGCCCTGTATGCTGACAAGACTTTTTTTTGGGGGGGGGATGATCCCACTGTATCTCTCCCAGCCCTTCTACAAGCTTTAGCTGATTTTGGTAGTATCTCTGACTTTAAAGCTATTTTGGATAGGTGAATGGCAATTTAACTGAGTGGTTCTCTTGACCAATGAAAGAAAGCTCTTTTTCCATGCCAGTGGGCACAGGATGTTTTTTGTTACATAGGTCTTAAAATTTCTGTTAATTTGCAACATCTATATGACATGAATCATGAGTTGATTATGGTAGAGGTTAAGAAGGACCTGGAGAGATGTAATCCTTTACCCCTTTCACTTGTGGCATCAGTTTAGGCCATAAGTATGAACGTTCTACCTCATTTTCTTTATGTTTTTCAAATGTTCCCTATTCGACCTCCTGCATTGTTTGGGCAACAAGTCAATTGATTGCTTTATCAGTTCATCTGGAATGGGAAACACCCTTGCATACATCATAACATTTTATGTCGTAATAAGTCTGATGGGGGTCTAGCACTTCCAGATTTAAAGCATTATTATTTAACAGCCCAAGCTGTTCCCATTCTGACCTTTTTAAAATCCCACCCAAATACAGGCTGGTTGGAATGTGAAGTGGAGCAATTTTCAAGTGTACACCTGAAGATTGCCCCACTTCTCCCATTATCTCAGCTCCATTCTTTTAATGTCACAAACCCATGGTTGAGGCATACTTTAATAATAATAATAATATTGATAACTTTATTTTTAGGGCGCCTTTCAAAATATCGAGGTGCCTAACAAACTTAAAGGAACACATCAAAAATCCAAGTCATAAAATAATATAAACAAATACTCCCAAAAATTATTCATTCACTGAAAGCTTGAACACACAAGTGTGTTTTTAAAGCTTGCTTGAATACCTCCATGGTCATGCACTCCCATAACCAATAGGGTAGAGAATTACAGAGGGTTGGGGCTGCATGCATAAATGCCCGCTGAATGTGTGAAGTTTCATTCATTGGTAAAGGGTACTGATCGCATGGGACTTCTTTCTCCTATAGTTAGCAGTTCTGATTTTTCTCCAGGGATGCGTGATCTGGGTTTCGGATTGTGGTTCCAGCATGGACGTTATGCCCCGGATGATTTAATGGAGCAAGACATGTTGTTAAGTTTTGAAGAGTTACGATGTAAATTTGGTCTCCTTTGTAAGGGATTTTTTCATTACCTTCAGATTTGGCATTTTTTCTCCTCCATTCCAAAAAGGTTTTTTCAATCTGGTGAACTGTTTACTTTGAAAGCATACCTTTGCAATGAATGTAAACCACTATGGAGGCCCATGCTATCTCCTGCTTCTACCAAATTCTGTACCAGCAGGTTATGTTTCTCCTCATCCCACTTGGGATCACTTGGAATCCATGTTAGCTAAAACTTTAGACCTTTTATACGAGAAAGTCTGGTGATTTATTCTTAAAACTACAACCTCTTTTTATTGGTGGAAATTTAGATGGAAAATTATTGTCAGTTTTTTCAGGACTCCAGAGGTGACTGCATTATTTGAAGAGTGGCTCAAATTTAAGTTGGCAGAAGTGTGGGGTCAAGGGAGACCATCTGGATATATTTTGGACATGCCCTAAGATACACTTTTATTGGAAGTCAATAGCTTTGGCCATGTCCAATATTTTTGATGCTCCTATTCTGTTATGTTTGAATTATTTTTTCTAGGTTTCCTACAAGAAGATATTCATACTCTGTCAAACAACTATCTCCATCATATTTTTGTGGTTGCCACTTTTAAAGCTCTTACTAGACAGTGGTTGACCCCCCCCACTGTGCTTGTACTTAATGATTGGGTTAATATAGTACAAGAAATACATGCTATGGAGGACATGTATGTGAATTTACATTTCAAATACAATGGGGATAATGGGGTCTTGCTTTTCCATTGGATTAATGGGGTTTGTATTGGGAACAGCTCACATCCCTGGGCACTACTTCCTCTTTCTGTGGTATATCCCACATAATTCGAACTACCCTTCTCTCTCCCCCTTTCTTTCTTTCTTTCTTTCTTTCTTTCTTTCTTTCTTTCTTTCTTTCTTTCTTTCTATGATTATTGGTATCCTACCCACTATACCTGTAATTGAACATATTCTATTTCAGAAACTGTACTTATAGCTGTATTTGTTTGTTCATGCTGTTTATTTACTTTATGACTGTTATTATATGATATGCCATTTGGGTTCGAACTTAATGCTTCTTTTGCATGTTTTCTCTTTTGTCATTATGATTGTTTCAGATTTATGTTCCTCTGTGTTTTGTATGGATGTTTGGTGTAACCCTTAATAAACTTTGCCTTGAACTAAATCAGATAAGCTACTATTCTTGCAGAGTTTACTTGGTGCCAAGTGGAGCTTTTGCTGTATAGCCCTATCAGCCTTTTTATTAGTTCTGGAGGGCATAAAGGCTCTTGGCTCTCAATACTTTCATTTGTTTCAGCATGGCATGTATAAAGCCATTTTAAGAAGATTGGAAGTGCAGAATATACCAGCTTGCCTAAGTTTATTTTTGAATATGCTGTTTTCTGTGAGCTAAAATGATTTACATTTTACTTTCCTTTTTTTTAAAAAGAAAAACGTTTTATAAATCTGTGGTTCATAGGAATCAGTAGTTTTTGTTTTTTTAGTGGGGGCAACATACTCAACACATAAATATAAGTGATTTATTAATATTTATAAATGTTATTTGGTGTACATTTTTAATGCATTTCATACCTTATTTATTTATTATCTATTCACTCATACATGATTGGTTGGGTGACTATTTTATCTGTTTTCAGGCTCTGAGAATTTTAAGTTTTAAAGTTTTGAGTATTTCAATTTTTTAGTAAGTATTTGGATGGTTGGAGCAATGAGATTACATGTTTAACATATTTAACATATTTGATCTGGTTATTTTCCATTTCTGCCTTTTCAGATTAGCCCATTCAGGTGCAATAAGGCATCGGAGACAGTGAAGGCAGTGGAGGGCTTGTCCCCAAATCTCAGAAAGTACAGAAAGCTCAAGGAAGCTATTAAGCTTAATTCAACTAAACATAGCTCTACTTCCAGTTGCCCAAGGTATCTGTCAAGCTCAGCAATCAAGTTCTGCACAGATCTGTAGAGCCTGATTCAAGACTGCAGTTTTTTTTTAATGCTGAGAAGCAGTACAGTGAAAGGTTTGTGTGACATTTTTTAATGCACTTTTATGCTGAAGTTAGCATTCAGGCTTCTGCAAAGACTCTTTAAATATATATTGCACTTGAAGTTTAACTAGTTTTGTATCACTGTCTGCAGTCTAGTAGCACCTTTGTTCTTACTAGGTAACGTATTTTACCAGAGGTCCTTCTGCGTGAAAGTCTATTTGGAAAAAAAAGTGAAAATAGGAATAGGAATAAACAGACTATCATAGACTACTACACTTTACTGAGCAGTCTGCTTGAAAAGCCTTTTTACAAGTTTTTTCTTTCTCTTTTTCTTTTGAGCAGCTTAACTTGATGTAGTTTCATAACCATATTTATCTAATTCAGCTTTCCTTGATCAACCTGTGGTATAGCCTGTAGTATGGAAATGCATACTAGAAGTGGTCATCAGCTAATTGGTTCTGTACAGAGTAAAACAGAAAAAGAATCAGTTAGATAAAATTCACTTTTATTCACAAAATACATCTTCTCCAGTTTTTAAGACACCTCAGTCCATGAATAATTATCAGATTATGATAGAAGCTGCTTCCTCCTATAATATGGAGGATATTTTAGTCCATATGGGTTCTGAAACTTGACCCCTGTGTAACTGGCTTTTTTTTAGGTGACCCAGTCACTAGTGGAGATTCTATTGCTGCATATAATGGAATAATTAATTCAAACAATGAAGAATTGAGGGAGGAGGTGGTGAGATTAGGAGTTTGGAAAATATTCATCACCTTAACCTATACACAAATTAAAAAAAAGCTGAAAAGGGTCTGTCTGTTCTTGATTCCTTACAATGACCCATTACTACATTTCTAGAAAGGAAGTTAAGTAAACATGAGGAAGCCAATGGATTCATTACAATTCAGGCTGAAATAAATGCAGGCAATCCTGACACAATAAGTAATTTAATTAAACTAATGTCACCTACATCAGTAATTGATACTATTGGCTCTACCCATAATACAAAAAATAGATTGGCTCTTTTAGCCCTATTAGTATTAACACAGACTTTGATACAGTGTTAAATCAGTCTGAGGAAAGACTGGTAGCTACAAAGCAATCTCAGTCTAAAGATCAATTAACCCTTAGGCTGCCAAGAGAATTAGATGTATAGGAATTCTGGACTGATATATCAGTTCATGACACAGCAAGGGCTAAGTATGCCCACTCTCTTTCTACCACCCTAGCTAACTTCCTCACCACTAATTGCTCCTGTACCTGATTCGGCCATGCACCAATTGCTCCCCTCCGCACTGCCCAATCAGCAGCCTTAGCTTTGCTATAAATGCTGGCATATAGCCCCAACCTATGCTTTTTTGTCCTGTGCCTTTTTGTCCTGCACCGTCATGTGTTCTATGTCTCCTGTTGCTTATACCTGCGTATTACTGTGTGCTAAAATTTTTCTTGTATTGCTGCTATATGTCAGGTAATTGTTATATGCTCCATACAATATCCAATGTACTCCATGTGTTGTTGCTTGTAGTTTAATGCAATTGTATCCATATGCTGCTATTTGCCTCTGCTGTTTGCTCAGTTGATAACCTGCATGTTATCCAACCCCCCTGTAACCCTTCCCCCCAGGTCGCACTGGGAGACAAGCATCTTGTTGCTCAGTGTGCCTTTCCTGGTGAAACTATTTTAATAAATAAATAAACTGGACCTGACATCTCAAGTTTTTTTAACATGTCTACAGAGAGTGGGATAAGTAGTAGTATCAATAGTCATAGTATTTCAAAAAGTTTACATCTAGGTACAGATGATAATAACTCTTCAATAGATCTTATCATGTGTGATGAAAATGCCAAGGATTATCAGAATCCTAGCATTTCTCAAATATTTATGATCTTAAAAACTGAGATTTCTGAAATTAAAAATTGTCTTGATCAGCAAGCTGCATTTATAGACCATTTTCAGAGATAATAATACCTGCTACTCCGGTAAAACAAAATAAAAGTTTAAATAAGGCAAAAAATAAACAAAATAAGAAAAAAAGAATTCAAAGAAGAAAAGCAAAGAAGTAAGAATTAACAAGGAGTCAATTTGTGATGATGCCAAAGAGGTTAAGACTACAAAGACACAGGCAGAGTATCAAAACGCACATAACAGCCTACTCAAGATTCCATATACAGTATATAGGCAAGCAGAAAGTAATGCACATAATAAGGAACCAAATCAACTATCTGCTATTAATCCTTCTTCTCAGGAGAGTTTTAAGGCCCCACACTGTGATCCATTTTCCACTAATCCACAGAGGAATACTGATTTAGAAGACAAAAACACATTATTGTTAAATGGCAAGGAAATGTATTTACAATCATTAGAATCTATAGGGATGATTATAAAGATTTTAAATACTTGCTTTTTATTTATTTATTTTTCTTTTTATTTATTTGAAAATTGGTGACCGGGAAAGACCTTACACATCATTTGGTGTTTGCAGATCAGGAAAATGGCCACCAGGCTGGGCGAGCCATCAGCAGCAGTTTTAGAGCAGTAGTATATTTGTTTAAAAACTTGTGTGTATGAGTCTCTATTAGTTTATTTTAGAACAGTTAGTATTGACTGTTTAGTGGCAGTTTAGTTAGAGAAATAAGTGGTTATTAAGTGACTTTCTGAGCATCTTCAGGATCTTACAGCACACCCTGAAGTGTACACTGGTGATGTTTAGGCAGCTCCTAATGATGCCCAGAGTACAGCTCTTAGTTGTAGATTAGCAAAGGTCTAGGGGGCCTGAGAACTATTTTGGAGTATTAAGTGGTCATTTTATAGATCGTGTCCATTACTCAACTGCACCTTTCATTAAGGTCCTAACTTCTCTGGTAGAGTCCTGGTGGTGGGCGAGTGCCCTGGGTGACTGGCAGAACTGCAACCGATCTTGAATTTGACTGTTTTACGAGGAGTGGAAATGGTGTCCGTTAGCTGTGTGTGGGCCTATTCTGCTGGAAAAGAGTGGTCAATGGGCAGCACAGGAGAGAACGTTGCTGCTTGCGGGTAGTGTTTCTGACTGAGGTGAGAGGTCAGTCGAACACACTCCCATTGGAGGTCTACACCACAGCCATGGTGTGCAGCCAAAGAAATCTACAAAATACAGATAGGTGCAGGGAGCGCCGAGCTGCTTAAGGAGCAGTCCACCTTAAGGGGGGGGCATCCAGGTAGATTTCAACCTGGACCAGATGGGAGATGGGGAAGGGTGTTCCTGAAGGGGGGTCACTGCCCTTGACTTTTGGGAGCAACCACAAGAAGGCTGGAGGACAGGCTCTCTGGTACCTCCAAGAGGAAGGTTTGGGGTTAAAAACCAGGCATGAGCTGGTGAATAGGTTGATCCCTGGCTGGTAACTGTGAGGACTGAGTAACAAGGAAAGAAGATTTGCTATTTTTGAATTCTGGGACACAAGAAGGTACTGTACAGTTTTAAATATCTTGGTCCTTGATGGAGAAGAAAGCTTTATGGGAAGTTGGAGACTGGGAAATGGATGACTAACTGGTTCAAATAATTTTAACTGTGAAAACAGAGCAGGCTGTTGAGAAGAGTCTGCTCTGTGCTTGAAATTTTAAAGTGCAGAGGTGGGAGCTCTGCAATCAAATCCATATTGAAGTGACTCTTTAGAGAATGTTTACACTGCACTTTATATTTTGCTGCTGCTGCTGCTCAGACTGTGGGGGAGATTATTGTTAGTTTAGGCCTGATTATATGTTTGCATGTGTGTGTGAGATTGTGTGTGATTAGATTAGAATTAGTGTTAAGTAGTCGTAGTGTAGGGTGGAGTGTGAAATTGAGTTAGATTGTGGGGTTGAGTGAGTAATCATGTGGGGGGAGTGTTTGCTCAGTATGTGTTGGGGGAAAATAGACACGAGCCAAGCAGTACTCCACCTCCAGCCTCAGGGATCTTCCCCCATTTGAGACCCCTCTGCTTCCTCCTGAGGTATATAGAAGATGCTGTGCTTTAGATATTATGAGGAGGCGGAGTGGGGGAAGGGATCTCAGGGTCTGAAGGGGGATGAGAAAGGGGGTAATGGATAGAGACAGTGAGGGCCAGGAGATGCCCTGGGGCAACATTGGTAAAGGACAGGGGTACTCCCTGTCTTGTACCCATACCCAAGGGTTCTGGCTTGTGCAGACAGGTGGTACAGTCATCCTTGGGTTCTTGTCCTTTTAGGGCGGTGTTATGCAATGCCTGGCCATTTAAGAATAAGACTGCATTGGTGGTTGATATGGTAGCCTCTGTAGACCTGGCTTGCATCATCAAGACCTAGCTGGATTAAAATGCAGGACTCATTTTGGCATGCACTATTCCGGCTGGGTTCTCGGTGTTATGCTGCCCAAGAGTGTACCGAGGGGGCTGAGGAGTCTTGATCTGTTTAAGATCAGAACTGGATTTCAGGGAGGTCCCAGTGGGATCTATCAACTCCTTTGAGTATATTGTGGGGGTAGGTGCAGGCTGCAGGATCCTTCTCATTTACTGTCCACCAGGTTATGGGAGGGCTTTCCTGCAGGAAATAGCAGGGCTCATCGCTGGGTGGGTGTCAGAGTTCCCCAGATAGTTAATTCTGGGGGACTTCAATGCCTGGGTCAATGATGAGCCCTCATCATTTGGACAAAACCTCCTCCAGTTGATGGAAACACTGGGCCTGACAAGGGTAGTTACCACTGCCACACATGGGGGGGACACTCATTCGACGTGGTGTTTCTCCTGGGGATGGAGATGGTGGATCTTGTCTGATGGTCCGACCATCACACCCTTTGGTTCAGATTTGTAACTCCACTTATTAGGCCTGTCCCTATGGAAATAGTGCAGTACCGTCCCTTAAGTGGAGTTCTTGCTTATAATAGGGTGGTAGAAGGGGCCCTGGATATCATTGCTCTGGTTCGTGTTCATCCCCTGACCCTTCGCCCTGGGGTTCCATGGTATGATGGGTCCCTGAGGGAGTTGAAGAGGCAGGGGTGAAGGCTGGAGAGACACTGGCAGAAAGCTCACCTGGAGGAGGACAGGCTTAGATTGCTAGACCATTTTAAAGTCTACTAATCAGCAATTTCCAATAAGAAGGCAGAGTTCCTGTCCAAGGAGATTGCTGCAGCTAAAAACAGGCCAGCTCAGCTGTTCTGCACTGTGGAGAGACCATGCAATCTAGTCTGTCTGCAGTCTGGTTGAGCATTGTCACAAGGAAAGTGTGATGATTTTGTGCAGTTTTTTGCTGATAAAGTTGCCTCCATCAGGAAAGAGATCATCCAGTGCCTCCCCATTGGTCCTTGCATTGATCAATCGCATGGTACAGTTACCCAGGTGACCTGATCTGTCTTCAGCCTGCCGGCAGTCACTGATATTATAAGGATCATCCAGACTCTGCGGCCAAGCTGCTGTAGTTTGGACCTGGGCCCAACTCACCTTCTCATAGGGTGTATTGAGGTCATCGACCCAGTCCTGGCCGGGATAGTGAGGAGTTCTCTGGAGAAAGAAGGATCTTTCCAGACCCCTTAAAGAAGGCAGTTGTTCTGCACCTCCTGAAAAAACCCTCCTTAGACCCTAACTGCCCAGTTAACTACAGACTGGTCTCTTACTTGCCTTTTACTGGCAAAATTATTGAAAATGTGGTCATTCTGCAGCTGGAGGGTCATTTGACCAGACGTAATATCTATGACCATCTCCAGTCAGGTTTCAGGAAAAGACATAGTATTGAGACAGCCCTTGTTTTAGTACTAAATAATCTCCTGATGGCCAGAGATCAGACATCCCATACCATCTTGGTTCTCCTTGATCTCTCTGCAGCTTTTGATACTGTGGACCATGGGATGTTGCTCGAGCACCTGCAGCTCTTCTGTGGACTGGGGGGGGGGGCAGTCCTCAGTTGGTTTTGATCATTCCTCTAGGGCAGATCTCAAACGGTGGTGTTGGGGATTTATTCCTCGGCCCTTCTTGAGCTGCCCTGCAGGGTGGCACAGGGCTCGGTGCTGTCTCCCATGTTGTTCGCAGTATATATGCTACCATTAGGAGACATTAAAAGATGGTATGGTCTGAGTTTTCCGTACTACGCAGATGACTCTCATTTATACATGTCTTTTGTGCCCATCCAGGAGAAAGATACTATCTTAGTGTTTAACAGCTGTCTTACTGAGATTCAGGACTGGATGAGTGCCAGCTGACTGAGGCTAAACCCAGGAAAAACAGAGGTTTTAGTCATGGACCCAGACTGTAGGTCAGCTGGATGTTGATGGGACAGCCCTCTAGATTACAGCTGGGAGGAACAGAACTAACTGTCTTAGACCAGGTGCGCAACCTTGGCATGATTTTTGATGACAGTCTGACCTTGAAGGCTCAAGTGTTGGCCATAGTCAAATCTTCCTGTTACCAGCTTTGGAACATAGCTATGGTGAAACTCCTGATTCCGACTGAAGATCTTCCCACTCTGGTCCACATCTTTGTTATCACCCATCTTGACTACTGCAATGCCCTCTACCTAGGGCTACTGGGGGTTCATATCCATTGATTGCAGCTGGTGCAGAATGCAACAGCCAGGTTGTTGACTGGGGCCCCTAGATCCAGGCATATAATACCTGTGCTGCATGAACTGCACTGGCTGCCAGTACAGTGGTGGATAACCTTCAAGGTCACATTGCTAACCTATAAAGCCCTACACGACCAGGGACTGCAGTGCCTGAAAGACCTTCTTTCCCCTTAGTGCCCCTCCCACCCACTCCGATCCTCCAATGAGGGATTGCTAGAGATTCCTAGGGTTCATCTGAAAACATTTGAAGGAAGAGCATTAGCCTTTATGACTCCGACCCTGTGGAATTCTCTACCTCGTCAGATATAAGATAGCCTGACTGTGGAGGGTTTTAAAGCAACCCTGAAAATGTATTTAATTAATCAGGCCTTTTCTGGTTCCTGAGGAGCCTACATTAGTCTGCTGTTGATATAATGAATGAAGTATTTGCCTCTGAATTCTTATGTATATTTTTAGTTTGTATAATGGTGTGGATTTGATGTATTTTGTGGATTTTATTTGTTATTTATTTATTGAAGTCTTGTACTGTATGACACCTGTGAGCAGATGCTTCCTTGAGAGGTTCCACGTCAGATACATTAACACAAGAAGACACAATATAGTTATTATAAATTATACATACACAGTACAAAAAAATTCAACAGTACATGGGTTGCAATGACAAGCAGTTCACAAATTGTGCTAAGGCATTGTACATGGTATGCCAGTGTCCTGGGGAAGAAAGAGAGGCAGAGTCAGGCTGTTGGGTGAGGTAGGGTGGGGCAGGGGCAGTGGGAGCTGGGATAGGGAGGATAGAGGGAAAGAAAAGAGCCAAGGGGTAGGGGGTGGGAGACAAGTGCTAGGGCAAAGGGAGTTAGAAGCAAGTGCTTGGGCAAAGACTTAACCTGGTGGGCAAGGAGCTGGAAGTGTTGAGGCAGACTAAAGCTGAGGGCGCAGACTTGCAGGGCACCTACAGGTACTATTGTCGGTGAGGTGCTGACAGAGTTTGTACTTAAAGGAACCAAGGGTTGTGACTCCGGTGATGTCCGGTGGTAGATCATTTGTCCCCAGAGGGGCCTGGTGAGCAAAGGATTGCTGAGCCATAGTTGTGCGGCACCTGGACACATGAAATACTTGTGTAGTTGAGCTCCTGGTATGCCTGGCATGTATAGGTGGTGATAGAA
This sequence comes from Neoceratodus forsteri, assembly GCA_016271365.2. Lineage (NCBI taxonomy): Eukaryota > Metazoa > Chordata > Ceratodontiformes > Ceratodontidae > Neoceratodus > Neoceratodus forsteri. The sequence continues at coordinate 895,956,687 of CM028132.1, read as the reverse complement.
GGCTCAGAACACCTTGAGGAAGTAAGTTTAACGAGACCTTTTTAGCGAGTAGGCAGGTTTGATAAAGTATTCTGTTCTTCAATTGAAGCCAGCCTGATTGCACATAAAGCTCACAGGTGTGGGTGAGTTTTGGGGCATTAGTGAGCAGGTGGCAGGCTTTGTTTAAGGCTGTTGAGAGACATTGAAGTGCTGTGTCAGTAGTGGAGCCGTAGACAGCTAGGCCATAGTCAATCAAGGTGATAAGTGAACTGTTAATTGTCAAGTTCAAAGCACCATAGGTTAGGCAATGTCTGTGCCTGTAGAGGATACCGATCCTGGTGTAAAAGGCTTTGGCAGTGAAGTCAATGTGCTGTGTTTAAGACAGAGCAGTGTCCAGTGTGATTTCCAGGTACTCGAAATGGGGGAATAGTTCCAGGATGTTACTAGAGTCATTCTGAATTGCCAGGGGATAGCCTTTTAGCTTGTTTTGGGTAGTGGTGAAGAGCATGGTCTTGGTCTTTTTATAGTTCATGACCAGTTTTTGCTCTTTGAACCATTTTTCAGCCACTGTGAAGCAGCTCTGGAGGTCGTATTCCAGAAGTGTGGGGTCAAGGTTGCTAGTAAAGATTCCCGCATCATCTGGTAGAGGAGCATGCAGCTATTGCAAGCAGCAGGGAAGTTCTTCAGGAAGACACTGAAGAGTAATGGACTGAGTATGGATCCTTATGGTACCCCCTGATCTGACCGGTTGACTTTCTGATAGGATGTCCCCAACCTTTAGTTGCTGTGACCACAGGCTAAGGTAGCTACAAAACCATGCTAAGGTTTCTAGGGCTATCCCTATGTTTGAGAGTTGTTCAAGGAGTAGGGCATGATGGACCATGTCAAATGCCTTTGATAGGTTAACAAAGACAGCCTCTACATATGAGGAGAGACTAAAAGAGCTTAATATGTATACCCTTGAGGAAAGGAGGGAGAGGGGGGTCATGATAGAAACTTTTAAGTACCTCAGTGGAATCAGCAAAGTCCAAGAGGGTAGCATCTTTCAGAAAAAGAGATGTGCAAGAACAAGGGGACACAATTTGAAGATGGGAGACAATTCAGGGGCAATGTGGGGAAGTATTTTTTTCACAGAGAGGGTCTTGGTTGCATGGAACAGCCTTTCTGAGGAGGTTGTGGGGTCTAAAACTGTGGGAGAATTCAAGAATGCATGGGACAAAAATAAGGCAATTTTTCTGGGGGGTAGGAAGAAATAGGCTGTTGGTTAACTAGGATCTGCAGCTTATCCTGTAGGTAGGGAAATGGGCAGACTAGGTGGGCCAAGTGGTCCTTATCTGCCATCAAAGTCTATGTTTCTATGTTTCAATGTGCCCTTTGTCAAGAGCACTATGTATGAATCCGGTAAATGCCAGGAGAGCCATGATGGTGCTATGGCTGGCTCAGAAACCATGCTGCTCTGGGCACAGGAGCTGATATTGATTGAAGTACTCCATGAACTGGTCAGTGACACTCCTTTCAAGGGCCTTGGAGAGTGGGGGGAGAATAAGGATTGGCTTGTAGTTGTTTTGAAGAGATCGGTAACCACTTTTGTGTATCCGGGTGACCATGGCAGCTTTCCAGATTTGAGGAAATTTAGAGTGGCAGAGGGATAGATTAATTATCTTTGTCAGTGGACCAAGTACTTCACCTAGTGTTAGTCAAACAAATTTTAGGTTCAGAGAGTCCTCACTGTGCCTTGATTTGCCGAGGGCTTTTTTAAGATATTTTCTAGCAGCGGCTTTGGAGACCAGTTTGAAACAGAAGAGTGGCCAGTTTGGTCATGCTGGGATTTTCTCACTGACCCCTGGAGCAGGGGTGTTGAAGAAGTTCATCAGGAGCACACTACTGAGATCTGAGAAGGCAAGGTTCAGAGAGTTAGCGATGAGCAGAGGGTGCAAAGTAGGGACACTCTCAACATTTAGAATGGCTGGGGCTATTTTAGGGTCCTTCCCAGTGATATCATTTAGATTTGCCCAGAACGATTTGCTGCTATTCCAGGTGTTAGTGAGCGCATCTTTATAAAATTTGCTTTTTGCCTCACAAACTGCCTTTGTGCACTCATTGCAGGCCTTTTCATTCCTTTGGATGTTAGTTGGGGTGCCATGTGGTCTCTTGCATTTATTTGTTCCAGTAGTTCTGGGGTAATCTAGTGGTTTATAGGTCTTCTGGCTTTTCTCTCTGTGATGGGAGCATATTTGTCACAGGCTGCATTGAATTTTGAGATAAAGAGATCTAGTGCACTGTCCACATCTGTGGTTCCATACAGGTCTGACCAGTCCTGCTGTTTTAGGTCATCCTTTAGCTGCAGAAGGTGGCCTTTTAGGAGTAGGTGTTTTTTATGGTTCTGGCAGAGGTTTGTGGTAGTTGTTGTTCCAGAGGAAACTGACAGGGGAGTGGTCACTCAATAAGTCAGGGAGCATGGTGAGATCTGTGAAATGGGAAGGGCAGTTCGAAAGAACCCAGTCCAGAAGTGTGCTGGTGCCCATCTTGTAATTGGTTCAAGTTGGCATGTCCTCCAGTTGGGAGAAGTGGATTGTGGCAAGGGTATCTTTGATGATGTTAGCAACAGGTGAGACCCAGTTGAAATTCCAACAGTATTGTTTCAGTGTTTAGGCTCAGCATGAAGATGTTGTCCAGTAGGTTATTGATGCCAGGTGTGATCTGCTTAGGTGAGATGTATATGGACAGTAGGGTGAGCACTCTGTTGTGTGCTCCTGGCATTAGTTTGATGGCTAGTACTTGGAGATTGTCATTGCTGGGTGGGGGGGTATGACATATCCCTGGTGTGTATTTCTGGTGTACATGACACATCCTCCACCTCTTTTCAAGTGCCAGTCCTGTCAGTACAGGGTGTAGCCAGGCACTGATATGGTAGTATCTGGTATTTTTGGGGAACGCCATGTATTCACAACAGATATCACATCAGGGTGGTGTTGAGAGACCCAGGCCTTGAGACTGTCCATTTTTGGGAGGAGGCTGCAGATGTTTAGGGATGAGAACACAAGACCTGAGGTTTTACGCTGTCTAGCATTGTAGATCATTGGAGGGCCAGGGTTGGGATGCATATTACCAGACATAAGGAGTAGGAGAAGCACAAGTAGTCTTGGGAGCTGTTCCAGTATTAGTTTTTTCTGCTGTTGCCTTACTTGTTTGCTGGGTGCCTGCATTTTCATGTTGTAAATATTGCCCAAAAGTAGTAGTAGTAGTAGCAGCAGCAGATGAGTAATGTGGTCCAGAAAGAGTTTATAATTTCTTGACCTTTACCTTTTTCTGGACACAAGTACTTTAGTGGTGCTAAAATGGGCAATGAATCTAGGGATGAGCAGCACCAAGGAAGGATCTTTTGGGTGACAGCACTATGACCAGGTCCTGGGATGCTCATGCTGGGTGTAGTTTTTGGTGTCCTGGCAGGGGGATGTGATTGAGACATACTCATTAAGGACTGTCTCCTGGTGGTTTAAGTGGAATAGAGGAAGGAGGCAACCTGATGCATGGAGGTCCCATTGGGGATAATAGAGTGAGTATGGTGATGCATAATAGGGTCCCAGAAGCCCTATCAACATTGTGATGCACAAGCCTCAGGAATTAAATGCTACCCGAGAGAGAGAGAGAGAGAGAGAGAGAGTGGAACCTGAGAGAAGTAGGGGTGGGTCACTGGGAGAGAAAACGTGTATTTAATAAAGGAAGGAGGTGGGGAGAGGGGCAAAAAATCACCCAGAGAGCTGCATAGAGAAAGAGTTCCAGTGATCCCAGCTCTTCACCGTGCTTAAGGACTTTCCCCAAGGTAATGAAATAATAGGGACAGTCCGAGGGCACTGCTCAGTGGGAGAGGTAGTCTGTTAAGCTGTCTCCAAGTCTAATAAAGCAACTTGAGTTCCCAATTGCACCATATCTTGGGCAGTGGGGAGCAAGCAAGCAGCAGATGCCTGGAGGGATATGGAGGAGCTGACCCATTGAGGTACAAGGATCCCAAAGAGAAGGAGAAAAACAGGGGAGTTAGTAGTGGGCAGAGGGGGAGGGCACTTAAAGGATTAACAGCCACATCAAAAGGACAGGTATGGGTGTAGTTCAAGCAAGGAGACAGGGAGGAGACTCAGAGGATTAGCCAGGAGAGAAAGGAAAGCCAAGGAAGGGCAAAGGAAATAAAGAAAAAAATTAATAGAGAACAAACAGATGGGGGGTGCGTGCTGGGACCAGGTAGCTGCTATGGGGGTGGAGTCAGACCCCAGTTCAGCAGGGGCAAACAGACCAGAAAAAATACAAAATTATAGTTAAATTACACTAAAGGTGCAGTTAAATTACACATTGCAATTACAATTTAAATTACAATATAAGCTGCAGTTCAAGTAAACAGTGAACACTCTGAAAATCAAAAATCACCCAAAGAGGTGCTCAGAGAAAGAGCTGCAGTGATCCCAGTTCTTCACCCTCTTAAGGACTTTCCCCAAGGTAATAAAATAAAAATAGGGACAGTCCGAGACACTGCTCAGTTGGAGAGGTAGTCTGTTAAGCTGCCTCCAGGTCCAGTAAAGCAACTTTAGTTCCAAATTGCACTGTATCTTAGGTAGTGGGGGGCAGGCAGACAGCTGATGCCTGGAGGGATGTGGAGGAGCTGACCCATTCAGGGTACAAGGATCCCCTTAGGTAGTATGGAGCAAGCAGGTGGCTGATGCTTGGAGGGATGTGGAGGAGCTGACCCATTCAGGGTGCAAGGATCCCCTTAGGAAGTGGGAAGCAGGCAGGTGGCTGATGCCTGGAGAGATGTGGAGGAACTGACCCATTCAGGGTGCAAGGATCACCTTAGGCATTTAGGCATGTATCTTAATGATTATAAGGGTGCCCTGAGCTCAGAAAGGGCACCATTAAAAAATAAAATAGGATGATAATAATGATATCTATTTCTTTAGAAAAGATATCTTGTTTGCCTGGAGAGATGCATATTCACTAGAGGCTCCAGTTTATACTATTATTGATACATCGGAGGTTGCCAAAGTCATGTGTGCATCAATGAAGAGTTGTCAGAACCTCATTTGAATATTGGTACTATGGTCTCACAGTAGTCCATATTGCATGCTATGATGAAAGAGAATCACACAAGCACAATGGTGTATCACAAGAATAGTATTCTGGATTTAACTGGTTCCTTTAATTGGAAACCTTAGAGGTTTTCTGGGAAGATTAATGGAGAAAGAGGAGAGTCCCAAAATATAATACTGGGACAAATGGGCATAGAGCCTTCAACCTCAGAAAATCATTTATCCCTACAGAAGACAGTGCTAGTACTTCTTACAAAATTTTTGGAAATTAATATTGGTCGTAATGGGATAGTAAAAACTCAAAGATAAAATGGGTAGGTAGGAGGGTCACAAATCAGTATTTTGGTTAGTGATGAATCCCTCACAAAAAGATTCCTAGTTGCTGTGAAAGTCTTGATAAAGTTTGTTTACATTTAGACCAGATATATAATAAGAGGGAGACTTCAAATATTCATATCTACCCAGGAGGCTCCATAGGTAATTTGATAAGTCTAAATCATGAATTTACTATAAGCCATACTGTTTTGAGCAATGATTACAAAAGTAATTTCCTTCAGAAGTGACTTAATAAATCAGCCACAGACCAGCTCACAATTGTTATAAATTCATCTTGGCTGTCTATAAATTTTCAACTCCTCTCATGGAATATAGTGGGCTTATCCCTGAAGATCTCAGATCCTGATTGGTTGGAGTTTTTAAATAATTTTCATATTATAGGTTTACAGGAAACTTAGTTTGTTGATGCTTGTAATTTAAATGGTTTCCAGGGTATTCATTCTCCAGCCCTAAAGATGCTTAAGAAGGGGAGACCACTGGGGGGTTGGATTTGTTTGTAAACGTTTCACCTAAATTAAGAGATTAGGTTAATACAACAGAATGCTAATTATTTGTAGTTAATGAACATTGTATTCAAGGATGTAAATATCCTGATACTCAATATGTACAAACCTCCTATAAATTCAAAATTATTTTGGGGCCAATATTTAGGATACTGTGGAGGAACACATACTTCTAGCTCTTGAAAATAATCCTGGAGCAAACATATTGATTATGGGAGACCTTAATGCATGTATTCCCTATTTCAATGATATTGAAAATATTGCACTACCCTTGTTACATGTGAAGTTATATAGGAAATGTAAGGATTTAACATTGAATGATAATGGACAGAAATTAATTTCAAATTTTGGAACCCCATAGTTGGGCAGTAGTAAATGGGCAAACTGAGTCAGATTCTGAGGGGGAATATACTTGCTTAACTGGTAGTGGCAAAGCTCCATTGATTTAAATATTACACATATTATGGATATGGATATTATTAAAGATCTTGAAATAGTACAATATTCCCAAAGTGACCATTTACCTATTGTTTTAACATTGGACGTTCCAACCATATCTAAATTAGTACCGAATTCTATTATAAATGTGCAGTTCAATACTATTAGAACGAAAAGATTGCCCTTAAATCCCTTAGTTCATCAGAATTTGGAAGCTCTGTTGTTTCTCCCAGAAAACCCAGAGCTATTAGAAAGTATAAAAGGAAACCACTCAACTCAGACAGCTTCTAAACAGGTAGCTAAGTTGTATAGGAACTTAATAACAGTACTCTAGAAAAGAAAAACTTTTAGTCTACACAGGGTTAATTCATGGTTTTCCCAAAGTTAAAAGAAAGTAAAAGCAGAACTTCAAAATCTAGTCAAATATACAAAAAAAACCTCTAGACAAAATCTCAAATATCTGAATAAAGCTAGGAAAAATGACTGAGGAAAAGAAAAATTTCCAGGCAAATATATGGACCCAGATGTTTAATGTAGTAAACAATAAGGATGATAAAGCGTTTTTGCGCATGGTTGCTAAAGGTACCAACATTTTACAATCTAATCTGGTAGTTACTATTTCAGCAAATACCTGGATAAGTTGTTTTAAAAGTAGTTGTTTATGATCCTTCCATCTTTATTGCCTTTCACTTCTCTGAGAAACATTTACAATATTCTATAGTCCCTTTATCATTCTCTTTTAAAGGAGTGGAAGAAGCCATCATAAAGTCTAAATTTAACAAAGCTCCTGGTATCAATAGACTTCTACTGGATATAATTAAACTACATCTTAACAGCTGTGTCTATTTACTTACAAACTTTTGAATAAATGCTTAAAGAATTGTTTTATTCTCGGCAGCTGGAAACTAAATATTATTATTCCTTTGTTCAAGAAAGGGGATACCAATGCCCCAAACATTTCAGACCAATAAGTCTGATTGATGCAACAGCTAACATTTTCTCCAAAATTTTGTTAAACAAAATACAAGACTGGACGGTTGATAAGGAAATGTTGTCCCTTATGCAGGCTGGCTTTAAACACTATGGGCCGATTCCAAAAGTAAATAGACTGACACAAGGTGCTTGAGTCAAACATCAATGATTCAATTTACGCCTTGTGTCATAAATTGCGGCAATCCCAATTCTGAAACATGGTCTGCATTGGAATGGGAAGCTGCTGCAGCAAACAGGCAGTGTACCATCCTTGCAACCCACATCAGGGTACATCAGATCACAAGGGGGCTTGAGCCACAGTGGGGCTGCAATATCCCCTTTTTGGGGAATTTAAAAGCCCTGCTGTGGCCGTTGCAAAGGGATCAGCTTAGACCAGCCAGGAGGTGATCTAAGTCCCTTGCGCCGGTGCCACATGCTGTGGTGGGTTGGGGTAGAGATACATGTGGGGTCAGGGGGCAGGAAAGGCTTGGGAGGCAAAGAGTGATTTGGCATGACAGCAGAAAAGTAAGGGATTGCTTTGGCACCATGTGGGGTGCATATGCCTCTGCTAAAGCAATCATTTACTTCCCTGCTGTCTCTTCAATTCACCTTATTCCTCCTGTGCCTCTCCTGGCAAATGGATGTCCCCCCACCACCACCAATGCTGGCCCTTCTTGTGTTCCGCTGGTAGGGGGGCCAGATCCTTGCAGTACTTGCCACAGCTGCACCTATGGTTTGGTGGTGTTGTACACCCATTGCAAACCCAGGGATTTTGGAGACAGGACCCTGATTTTTATAGAATCTGGGGCAGGGTCCCTTGCACACATGGAGTTTGCCACATCCCTGGAACATCGTAACTAGTGTCACTCCAATGGATCTTTCAGAATCATGACAGTTATGTCAACTATAAATCATGTGTATATTTTTGCTCATCTGATTAAAAAATACTTACACAAATGGAGTAAAACTTTATGCCACTTTTGTTGATTTCAAATCCACTTTTGATTCCATAGACAGAGGATTGCTCGGGGAAACATTACAGGAATTGAATATGTCTCTTAACCTCTTGCTTTCAATAGTGCAGCTGTACCCCCATATTTTTTTTTTTTTATTTATGTCTTTGAAAACAGGGTAGGTACACTAATCCAGAGGACCATTTTCAGGCATGACCCAGGCCGCTAAGTGGCAAAACAATACAGATACAAAAGTAAGTACAAAATACAATATACTCACACCTAGCAAATGGTGGTGAGGTAGACAGAGAAATAGATGGTTATACTATGACGTGTACAGGCAGGGCAAGCAGGATCTACAATAACCTGATTTACATAGACAACAACACAGGCAGATAATACAGATGATGCAATATACATAAAGTATAAGTTCATGGTACAAAGTCAAAAGTACAGGTGCAATTTGCAATGGCTGCACATGTTCAAAGAACTAGAAATTAGACATATTTCATAGCAGAGAGTGGTGGTAGAGAAAGGAGAAAAGCAGGGAGGATAGGGGATGGGCTGGGGTTAAGGGGTGGGAGGGAGTGGCAAGGGAGTACAGAGGTGTGAGCAGGGCAGGTGTGGGGTGCGCTGTAAGTGCTGTCTGGCAGTAATAAAATGTTTATAAAACTAGACAGTCAGGGGAACCATACAGAACATTTTGAGTCTAACAAAGGAGTTAAACAGGGTTGAGTATTAGCCTCCATGTTATTTAACATCTATTTAAATAACATCTTAAAAAATATTGAATGTCCTCAGTTCCATTCTCCTAACATTTATGATACTACATGCTCAGCTCTTGCATATGCAGATGACACCATTCTGTTTCCCCTGTCACAGATTGGCCTACAGAGGAAATTGAAGCATTTTTCCCAATTGTGCACCAACCACAAGTTACTGATAAATCACTATAAATCTTTAAAATTATGATTTTTGAGGATAGGAAGCATTTAAATGTCTACATTCACAATCATAATTTGGGAATCATCAGGGAATATTGATATCTGGGGGTTACATTCGTGTCTAATGATTTGTGGTCTGTACTTGTTAAGAATCAAATTAAAAAAGTGAAACAAAGCCTTCAGGCCATTAAAAGGTTTAATCATATATATGGGGGCATGACTGTTATCCCAGCATTGAACACAGCTGAAGCTAAGAGTAATCTCATTCTGCTCTGTGGATCAGAGGTGTGGGGATACTCTTTGTTGCCATCTTCTTAAGTTCCATTTTCTCTATTTTATCGTAGTATTCTTAGAACTAGTAAATCGTACCCTGAACAGTTGGTTAAGACTGAACTTGGTCATGCTCCCTTAAGGTACTTACAGTAGCTAAATGGAGAATGCTGTGTTACTGGCTGCATAGTTTAAAGAGCTCCACTAATCCCTTGCTTAAACTATGTTTTGAAGAAAAAAATCTTGGGCACAATCACAGAAAGGATCAGTATGGCTGTATAACTTACAGGAAACCTTAAACCAAATGAATATGTGGCACCTTTGGCAAGATTCATTCAAGAGAATAACAATTTCCTATACTTATAAAACTCTAATGAAAACTAGACTAATGGAAATTGCATATGATTCAGATAGAACCAATCATGCTAACTTAAAAACCACACATTGGTTTATCCAGTTCAAATATTTTCAGGGGTGTGAATTATACATAATGTGTCCCCTTGATGTCAATGACCACAGGATTCTAACTTTGTGTAGATTTGACATGATTCCTTTGAAAACATTGGAAATCGGGTATAAACAATGTAACAAATAAGACACCAAGGTTTCTGTAACACTGGTCTAGAGAAAGACATATTTCATATCATTTTCAACTGTTCTCTTTATTCCAAAAGGACAGTGAAATATTTGGATGTTTTTATAAATCCATATAAGTCTGCCTTACAAGATTGTTTGGAATTATTATTGAATCCCACTAATGTAAAAGATGCCAACATGCTCATTAATGTCATGAAAGTTGCTCTCAGACACAGAATCAAAATTGCTATTATTTATTAATCTTTGTTTTAGTTTTGTAATGCTGCGCAGTTTTATTGTTGAATGTATTTATATACTTATGCTGTTTGTAATGTTTGTACTAGAATTGTAATGATCTCGGGCTGAACAAATTAAACAATGAATACTGAATACTGAATGTTGTTTTCCTCTAGCCCTATGGGACTGTGAAAAATGGACAGAGGTCAACTCCAAGCACAGAAACCAGGGTGTCAGTCACAGGCAGTCAGATCTAATGTGAAGTGCTCCAGTCAGGCAGAGAGAGTGTTAGTGCTGCTGCATGTTTAACAAAACATGTCTTCAAAACCACTGTGGAGGATATCCCCTAAATAGTATTGTACAGCTGCAACTTGATATTTTTAATTACTAATGATCCTGCAACTCCAGGAGACTGATGGCTAGATAGCTAGAATGATAGATAGATAGATAGATAGATAGATAGATAGATAGATAGATAGATAGATAGATAGATAGATAGATAGATAGATAGGATTGCAGTTGTTAAAAAGAAATTAGGAATCGACTGCAGGATCATAGATGTTCTGAAAGAAAATGTTTGGATCTCCTTAAGAGACTATTTATTAATGTAACTCCTTAATTTCATACATTTTTGGATACATGCATGTAATTTCTGCAATCAGTATCTCATTGTACCTCAATGAGGATTGCAACCTTTATCTGTTGTGTGCACTTGTAGTTTGTGGGAGCTCCCCTTAGTGGCTTGGGTTATCTTTTGCACTAGGAGGAGGGTCCTGTCTTACATTGGTTAAGGCAGTGGGGATATTGCCTGTGCATGGTGGGTGGTGGGATTTGCACTTGTGAATAATTGTTCATTTGTATTTTAAAACTTAATGTAGTCCCCTCAGATCCTTGTTCTAGAGTTTCTGTCCCACTTAACAAAACTTGTCTTTGTATTACCTTCAGTGTTTCTATTGCTGACTTTGACTTCCATTATATTATTGTACAGTGTCATTGCATGTGGTTTATTTGGCTTCATGTTACATGGTATTAGGTCCCTTGTCATCATGGATAGAAATATCATATTTTCTTGTGGGTAAGCCTGCAGATGCATAGTCTCAAAAGGATAAACCTCGGGGAGAGTGAGAGTTTTCCTGGAAGAAGGCATGGATACAACATCATATAATTTGCTAGCTGAAAGAGAGTCTAGTTGATCCAGCAGATTTGTACCTGTGGGAGGTGAATAGTGAGAGTCCTTAGAACGTGCTGCTTGAGCTGGAAGTGGAGATGTAGAGCCCAGAAATCACAGGCCCTTTCTCACTGACTAATATATTTTCTGTCAGACCAAAGAGCGTTACTGTCTAAAGACTTGGAGGTGAGTGTTCTCTATGACTGTGTAAGAGATTTTGAATGACCTTTCATGGTTCTAGCTAAGAGCAGTGAGTTGACACAGTCCTGAACTTTTAGAGACAAACTGGTGGCACATGCTATTTTTACCTGTTATTAAGAACTTTTATTAGAATCAGGAACATTGTAGTTTTTTATCGTACTGGATTCATCTTTGTCTCCCTTCCTTTTATGGACAGTCCATCAGAATCCTGGGATGCTGCATTTTTTAGCTTTCATTGCTGGAGCAAAATGAAAGGAGGTGTTTTAACACAGGAAAGCCAAACAAAATACCCATTAATGACTTTTGAACTTTTTCCATTGTTTTATTTTTGGTAATACGTGCACTTTCAAGTACTAATAAGTATGTTACTACTGATTGTGTTGCATATTTTATGTAACTGTGGGGTTACTGTATGTTGGAAGAGCAGCCTCCTTTAGTTCAATAATTCAATTTTATTGTGTTACCTTCCTTCCTTCCCCAGCCCACTTCCCCATCTAGACTGTCTCAAGAGAAGGGTGTAATATGTTTCCTGGCCTTACAGGATTGTTGGTTGATGCCGACAGGGTACTGGGTTAATATCCTGCAACTGGAACTGCACAGGGAATAGCGCGCATGTATTTAGAGTGACAGGGGTATGATAGCAGAAGGGAATTACCGCTAATCCTGTTGCTCTATGCATCACTGAGGAAATGCTAAATTGCCATGTGCTGGGTACCTGGTCAAGCTGCACCTGTGGTAAACTGGCTAAGGCATCAGCACATGATGAAATTGGGAGACCTGGGACCATGGTTCAGTTCCCCCCCAGGTCTCCCCATGCTACTACTTTAGCTGGGTTTAAAAAAAGAAGTTAAAGTGATCAACGGCTTGTACTGCACCACATGTATACTGGATCAAGAACCCACCCAGCTGCTCAAGACTGGATAGGAGGATTTTTTTAACTGTGTATAAGGGTACCATTAATGACTTTCTGTTTGAGAGACTGTTGCCTGCACATTTGAAAATGGTGGTGGTGGTAAGGCCCCTGCATAAGAAGATATCATTAGATTCAGACCTTTCCATCAGTTATTGTCCCATCTCCAACCTTCCCTTTCTGGTGAAGCTTGTTGGGAAGGTGGTTGCAACCCAGTTAGTGACTCATCTGGAGGCAAATTACCTTTTCAAGATATTTCAGTCTGGATTCTGAAGCTATCACAGCAGTGAAACAAACTTGATTGGAATATTCAGCAATCTTTTCCCAGTCAGGGATAGCAGGGAGCTCTCTATCGTGATCCTTTAGGACCTCTTTTTAGCATCTGACACAATGGATCAAACAGGTTTGTTGGCCAGAGTTGGGGAGCTTGGTGGATTGTCCAGGATTTTGGCTATGATGGTTCCAGTCATTCCATAGCAGAAAACAGCAAACAGTGGTTATCAGCTCTTGCCAGTCACAGCCAGTTGCTCTTGACTGTGGAGTTCCTCAGGGTTATGTCCTGTCACCTGTTTTGTTCTCAGTCAGGGTACAGTACTTGCTCAATCAATCAATCAATCAAAATTTATTTCTAAACCACTTTTCAAAAACCAAAGTGCATATACAATATAAAACAACATTTTATCAAATAAAACATAAAAATAACAAGGCAGCAGTAATAAAACTAAGCGTTATCCCAAATGCCATTCCAAATAAATATGTTTTAATGAGGATTTAAAAGTATTGGTGGACAGGTACTCTCTAATCCAATGAGGTAGAGAGTTCCACAGGGTCGGGGCTACAAAAGAAAAAGCCCTAGCACCTGATGTCCAAAGACAGACCCTGGGAACCTCTAGCAATCTATCATCAGTGGAGAGAAGTGGGCAGAAGGGGCAGTAAGGCTGAAGGAGGCACTGTCTGTGTAGGGTCTTATAGGTCAGCAACGTGACCTTGAAGGTGATCCTCCATCGCACTGGCAGCCAGTGCAGTTCGTGCGTGTGACATGACTAATTCTTGACAACCCTGTCAACAACCTAGCCGCAGAGTTCTGCACCAGCTGCAGGTGACAGAGATCCACCCTCAGTAACCCTAGGTATAGAGCATTGCAGTAATCAAGATGAGAGGACACAAAGGCATGAACTAACGTAGGAAGGTCCTCAGGCGGAACAAGGTGCTTTATCCAGGCAATGTTTCTCAGGTGATAAAATGAGGACTTGACAACTGCTGACACCTGTGCTTTTAGCATCAGTTCATTATCAAGCACAAAGTCCAGATTCCGCACCCGTTCAGAAGGTCTCAACTGATTACCCCCAAGCACAAGGCTAGACGGTTGCCCAGGAGTCAACTTCTCTACCTGCTGATCTGGGTCCACCACCAACAGCTCAGTCCTATCCAGATTCAGTCTCAACCAGTTAGCACTCATCCTGTCCTGGATCTCAGCAAGGCAGTTGTTAAAGCTCGAGATCACACTGTCCTATCCGGGTACAAAGGACATGTAGAGCTGGGTATCATCTGCATAGCAGTGAAAACTCTGCCCATACTGCCTTATAATGTCTCCCAATAGCAACATGTACACAGTGAAAAACATGGGGGACAGCATGGAACCCTGCAGTACCCCACAAGGCAGGGAGAAGGGGGCCAAGGAAAAAATCCCCAACACCACCCTCTGAGTCCCGCCTGTGTGGAAAGAATGGAACCACCTGAGGACTGTACTAGACAGTTCACTGAGTAGCCACAGGTGTTCCAGCAATACCCCATGATCCGTGGAGTCAAATGCTACAGAGAGATCAAGGATGACCAAGATCGAATGACTCCTCCGATCCCTCGTTATTAGGAGATCATTAAGTACTCAGACCTTCAGGCTGGAAGTTGCAACACTGGACTTAAGACTTGCAAGAAAGTGAGTTGTGCTCACAACAGAAGGAGGTGAACCTTACAGTTTACAATTGTCTTTGGTATGAAGCAGATTCCTTAGGAAAGTTAATATTCTTCAGGTGGAGGATACTTCTAACTGAAGGGTGAAATAAGGAACTTAGAATTATCAGAAAAGGCAGTCTTTCAATCAACAGAGGAAGGGGGAGCTTTCTTTACTTTTGTTACAATTGTTAAGATTTTCAGTGCAGGAAGAGTTTAAACCCACAGGGGCTGAATACTGTTTTCAGTGTCTGCCTTTCTGCACAGCTGACTCGTTTTGGGGCTGACTGTTTTCAGAGCACAAGTCACCAGGCTGTTTTGGGGCTGGGGAGGCTTACCAGTGTCTGACTTGGATGTTTGGATTTTTCTCTGTTTGATTAGCAGGGTATTTTCTCTGTCAAATTGTCATGTAGGGCATCTTGCTGACAGGAAGGCACTCATCGCAGCGGTAGGTCAGAGCTTTTAGCTGATTGTTTCATGAGGGCACAGTTTAGGCCCAAACCCTTTCCACCCCTCACCACACCCAACCCTGGAAATAGTTCCTTTATGCCTGGGGTTCTGACATCATTTCCTCAAGAGGGCAAGGTGCATATCACTGTCATATCCTCTCTAGCACACTGCACTGACAATATAAGCATACACATTATACAAATACATATATTTCTATATAACAAACCAATCACACACACACACAAAAAAAACTAAACAAGGTAGACAGTTATGTGGGGAGTAGTGCAAAGTAATGGCTGTGGGGCAGCAGTCTTCTGGGAGTCTTTCTGGAGGCTGAGATGCTGCCCTGTTTGCAGACAACTATCTGCCCTGAGGGAGGAAGTTGCCTGTCTTCAGGCCGCACGGGACAGTAGCAAGGAAACCTCCCCCATCCAGGGAACACCAGAGCCACCACCACTACCTCAGAGGTTGCGAAGAAAGCACAGCAGTTGGACCACAGTGGGCTCAGAGAGGGTAAGGGTGGTGGAACAGAGGCACACCCAGTCAGTTGTTCCACTCCGCAATCCATACACCATTCTGGGGGAGCATAGTTCCCCTTTGGATGCACCCGCAGAGGAGACTAAGGAGGGTGCAGACAACTGTCACAAGGGAGGCCCTCAGGAAGGAGGCAGAGGGCACCAAAGGGAAAGAAAGCAGCTCCTGGTGGAGGACTCAATTATTAGGGGGATAGAACTGGGGGGGAGCAGGGAAAACTGAAGTAAGGTGCCTGCCTGGTGCCATGGCTTGGAGGGACAGGAAGCGCATCCTTAGGCTCACGAGAACAGTTGCACGGGAGTCTGAGCTGGACATCATTGTCCACCTAGGGACAAATGACTTGGCTCATCATGAGATTAGAGCAGTGCAGAAGGACTTTGTAGAGTTGGAGAGGTGCTTAAGACAAGTAGCACACACAGTATCCTTCTCAGAGGTGCTGCCTGTCAGTGGCATGGGTGAGGCGAGGGTACTTTGCACCATGCAGTTTAATGAATGGTTGAAAAAATGGTGTGGAGCACAGGGGTTTGGCTTCATTGGGGACTGGGGTTCCACCTGAGGGACACCAGCCTATGCTGGCAGGATGGTCTGCATCTGTCCAGGAAGGAACAAGTCTTTTGACATTCAGTTTAAAATGCTTCATTGGCAAGCTTTTAAACTAGTCAAGGGGAGGCACTGATAAGCAGCAGAAAATCCCAGCCTCCCTACAAAACAGGGTACTAAATGAGAAAAGACCAAGGTAGAAAGGTCAGTGGGGATGCTGCTACAGAAGGTAAAGCCATCAAAAAATGGAGAGCAATGAGTACCAATGCTGAGACTGGGTAACAAGCTTCCTGAATTAGTGGCCTTGATGGAGGAGGAACATCTGGATATCATGGTAGTCACAGAAACATGGTACACACAGAACCATGACTGGGACATAAACATACCAGGATACACTATCTACAGAAGGGACGCGAGGGTAAAAGAGGAGGAGGAGTAGCTCCCGACATAAGAGAAGGAATCAAAGCAATAGAACAAAAGGGTAAACAGGGAAGAGAAGAAGCACTGTGGGTCAATTTGGAGGCAGGCAATGGCACCACAATCCGCACAGGGGTTGTATACAGATCCCTCTCAGGGAGGAAATGGACAAGGAAATGATAGAAAGTATACTTTAGAATGGCAGATAAAGGGAGATATTGCTGATGAGTGATCTGAATATGCCAGATGTTAACTGGAGTGAAGTGCAGCAGCCACTTCTAAGAGTGGAGTTATTCTAGATGCCCAGGGTGCATGCCTTAGACAACTAGTATTGGAACCACTCGAGAGGAGCAATCTTAGACCTGGTCTCTCAAATGGAGATGGAGAGAGGATCAGAGATGTAGAAGTGGGTAGCCATCTGGGAACTAGCACGACCATCAACAGTATGGTTCACAATAAACACAGCAATAGAGTCAAGCTTCATACAAAGACAAAAGTACTGGACTTCGGGAGGGCTGACTTTGTCAAAATGGGTGAGTGCCTAAGGAATGCACTAGCAAATGGGCAGGAAGGAGGGGTGGAAGAACAATGGGGAATAAAAAAAACTGCCATCACAGAGGTCACAAGCCTTTGTGTGAAGCAAATAAACAAAACAAAATGATGTAAGAAACCACTATGGTTCTCAAATGAGGTGGCAGTGAAGGTTCAAGAGAGAAAGAAAGCATTCAGAAAGTACAAGGAATCACAGAAGGAGCAGGACAGAGAATTGTATCAGTTAAAGCAAAAGGAAGCTGGGAAGGCAGTCAGAACAGCAAAGCTGCTAACTGAGGAAAATATAGCCAACTCAGTTAAGAAAGGGATAAAACCTTTTCTAGGTACATCAGGAGGCGAAGGAAGACTAAGGGAGGTAGTGAGGCTTAATAAAGGGAGGTTGGCAGAGGGTGACTGTGAAAAGGCAGAGATACTAAACAAATATTTTGATCAGCATTTACAAACCAAGAGGGGAGTACCTAAAACAAACAATAGAAACACTCTGGATACAGAAGTTGATAGCAGCCCATTTACAGAAGAAAGGGTTCTGAAAGAACTCTTAAAACTGAAGGTGGACAAAGCAATGGGGCCTGATGGATTCATCCCAGAATCTCTAAAGAACTAAGGGTAGAACTAGTGACACCACTGACTACCTCTTTAACAAATCATGGGAGGATGGGGTGGTACCTGAGGACTGAAGGAGGGCAGATGTGTTCCCCTTCACAAAAGTGGGAGCAGGGCAGAGCAGGAAACTATAGACCTGTTAGTTTAACCTCAGTGATAGGGAAAATGATGGAATCACTTCTGAAAGAAAGAATTGTCGAGGCCTAGAGGTGTGAGGGCACAGGACCCACAGGCATGAATTCATAGCAGGCGGCATGCCAGACGAATCTAATAAATTTCTTTGAGGGTGACCAAAGTAGTAGATCAGGGAGGGGCTGTGACATGGCCTACCTAGACTTTAGCAAGGCATTTGACTCAGTCCCACACAAAAGATTACTATACAAGTTAGCCAGCCTGGGAGTGGGTCCCAAGATGATAGCCTGGGTAAAGAATTGGCTGGAGAATAGGACACAGAGGGTCCATCTGCCATCAAATTTATGTTTCATGTTTCTATGTCTCAGTACTTTGTCCTTACAGAAACATAGAAACATAGACTTTGACTGCAGATGAGACCACTTCGGCCCACCTTAGTCTGCCCATTTCCTACCTATAGAATAGGCCACAGATCCTAGTTATCCAACAGCCTATTTCTTTCTACCCCCCACAAGAATTGCCTTATGTCTGTCCCATGCATTCTTGAATTCTCCTATTAGTTTTGTACTCCACAACCTCCTCAGGAAGGTTGTCCTGCATCCACTACCCTCTGTGTAAAAAATATTTCTCACATTGCCCCGGAACCGCCCCCATCTTTTAAATTGAGTCCCTTGTTCTTGCACGTCTTTTTTCGACAATGCACCCTCTTGACTTTGTTGATTCCACTGAGTACTTAGAAGTTTCTATCATGTCCCTCCTCTCCTTTCTTTCCTCAAGGGTGTTGTTATTAAGCTCCTTTAGTCTCTCCTCACACGGCTTTCTTGCAGACTCTGCACCATTTTAGTTGCCTCCTCTGGACTGTTTCTATCCTGTCTTATGTCCTTGCGGAGATGGGGTCTCCAGAACTGGACTTAGTACTCCACATGGGGTCTACCAACTGTCTGTACAGAGGGATAACAACTTCCTCTTTTCTTGCTGGTGATGGCTCTTCCCTTTGCATCCTGGGTGATGCCCCAGCCCTCCTACTGCTTCTCACATTGCTTGCTGTCCTTAAGGTCATCTGATATGATTACCCCAGGTCCTTTTCCTTTGTTGTTGTTACTACCTTCCCTATTGTGTAATCTTTCCTGGTTTCTTGTTTCCGGTGCTATTATTTTGCTCTTCTTGCATTGAATCTCAGCTGCCATACTTCTGACCATTCCTCCAACCTTGCCAAGTCCCTTCTCATCCTTTCCATGCCTCCTTGTGTATCAACCCTGTTGCAGATATTTGTGCTCATCTGCAAAGAGGCATACTTTTCCTTCCAGTCCTCTGCAATGTCACTTATAAATACATTAAAAGGGTTGGACCAGTACTGATACCTCGTGTACCCCACTAGTAACCCTCTTCTTCAGAGTGACTCCATTTACAATTACTTCTGTGTCCTGTTGTCCAGCCAATGTTTTATCCAGGCTACCACCCTGGGACCCACTCCAGGCTGGTTAATTGACGATTATTAATCTTTTGTGTGGACTGTGTCAAATGCCTTGCTAAAGTTCGTTAGGCCATGTCCACAGCCCTCCCTGGTCTACTACTTGGTCACCCAGTTAGGAAATCTATTGATTCTGTCTGACATGACCTTCCCGCCAGAACCCATGCTGCCTTGAGTCCTGTGCCCCACTGGCCTCA
The DNA here is from genome assembly GCA_016271365.2 of Neoceratodus forsteri. Classification (NCBI taxonomy): domain Eukaryota; kingdom Metazoa; phylum Chordata; order Ceratodontiformes; family Ceratodontidae; genus Neoceratodus; species Neoceratodus forsteri. Next base: position 895,937,279 of record CM028132.1, on the reverse strand, counting down.
GGTACTGAACAATTCTTTTCCTTCAGAAGTGACTCCATCTGTTTCCTACCACAGAGGTCAAACTGACAGGTCTGTAGTTTCCTGCCTCTGTCTGTCCCACTTTTGTGAAGGTGAAATTACATCCGGCCTTCCTGCAGTCCTTGGGTACCACACCATCCTCCCATGGATTGTTTCAAAAGAGTAGTCAGTGTTTCCACTAGTTCCCTCAATTCTTTTTGTACTTGGGGTGAATTCATCAGGCCCCATTGCTTTGTCCACCTCTCAGTTTGTAGAGTTCTTGCAGAATCTTTCTTCTGTGAAAGGGCTGGGATTCGACCTCTATCAAGAGTTTAATAATTGGATTAGTACTTCCCCTCCTCTTTTGTGAATACTGAGCAGAAATATTCATTCAGTATCCTGCTTTTTCACCGTCCCCTCTGCCCACCCACCATGTTCATTCTATTCAGCCTCGCTTTCCTTTGTTTTCTATGCTCTCTGATGTACCTATTGCTCCTGCAGGTACCACCCCCAGTGTTACACCCTGCCTACTAACCTGTGAACATAGGCCAAGGGGGTTGGGTTTGCTAACTTATAACATTTCTAAAACTTTGCAGTACCTCCCTCCAGGTTGTTTTTACATGGGTGAGATGGTACTGGTGTAGCCCCGAGCTTCTAAGCACCACCCACGATGACCAGTGCTACCTTCCCCAGCATGCCCCAATACACAGTTCCCCACATTTCACATTTTGAATTAAAGACTCTCTCATCACATGCCTACACAGGATTTCCAACACAACAACAAGATATTTATTTCGGGGAATAAAGGAGCTGGAAAGGAAACAGGAGGAAAGAGGATATCTTACCATATTTTACACATGTACAGAGATCATTTGGAATTTTGCCCAGTGAACCTCCAGCTGGGTGGCTACATTATTAAAGGCAGACATAAATCACATTTACCATTCGACGTAAGACATCCAGAGTGTCATATACGCCTGAAGGCTGCTGATAAATCAGGTAGTTAAACATAATTATTAATATTACCCACACTGGTACCAGTCCCAGATACAGCAGAAACCCGCAACTATACCAACTTGTTAAACAGATACACAGTCCAAGATGTTGCAGGCCTGATGGAGTTGCAGCTGGTCGAGATGGCAGGCTGGTTAATTTGAGGATGGGTGGGGCAACTTGGAAACAGAGTTTTGTAAAGCAGCAAATTACTATTTACAACCACAGCAGGATTGCCCTGCACTTTAGCAGACAAAGTGAGGATTGCTCCTGCACTTGCAGACTTCGAACATTCCAGAATAAATCATGTGGATCTTACATCCAGAACATTCAGCACAATACTTGGAAGACGAATCTAATTGTGTTAATAAGAGTGATGCTTCTGTCGAAAGCATCCTAAATGCAGTTTAAACATGGTCACATCCAGTACTTCTTTACATACCAAAAGGCATCCATCCAGAGTAAGTTGCAATGACACTTTTAGCAAGCATCCCATACTTTAGTCATTGGTAGTCACATCCAGTACATCTCATATATGAAGAACATTATCCACAAGCGGAGTCCTCATCACATGTCTAGCCATTTAACACTTATACCAAGCTCTCTTAGAGCGAAATTCGTGTGACACAGGACAGGTACGTTCTCTTTGAGGTATCTGGACATTAATATGCTCTAGGGCCTCCTGTCTCTTTATGAAGTGGCAGCTTGTCTTGGGCAGACAGCTCCATGATGGCAGGACTCTAACCCATAGCTACACATTTATATGATTCACTAAGCTCAGCATCTTGCTGCATCTGCAACTTAGCCATTTGGGGCCACAGACAAGATGCATCCATTACTTGAACTAGGCAGTCTCTTATGGGGTTAGTAGTTCAGACTGATGACTTCAATTTTCACACTTAACAGCACACATTCCTTAATGGAAGTATGGAGCCCCAAAATTACTTTCTTAACTCCTCCTTCATCTGGAGGGTAAGTGAGGGTACTCACCAGGTCCTCCATGGGTCTCATCCGTTATCGGGCATCCTGAAGACTTCTTCATGCTCTCTCACTGCTGAGGTACTTGGTCAGTGCTCTCACCACTGCATGATGTCATCTGGTCTGGTCAGCGCTCACAGCAGCTGGACATCTGATTCTTCAGTCCACATCTTTCCCGTTGCTGGAAGGGAAGGCTAGCCTCTGGAGGACAGTACTGGCAACCTCCAGACTAGCTGTTGCAGAAAGCAAATACTGTAACTTAGTTAACTGTTAACTGAAGAAAATAACAATGCCTCTGAAGACTGAAAGGGCTGAATTAAGTGCTCCAGGCTCTGATGGCATGGCTGGAGCTCGAGCCCCTCCCCATGGGGGTCTCCCAGCAGACTGGAGCCTGCTTTGCTGCTCTTTCAGCTCTGCATCTCTGAATGAATCTCCCAGACAAACTGGCAACATTGTCTCTTTATAGAGCTCCTAGCTCGACTCCTGATTAGTAGTAGGGATGGGGTGACATGTCTCCAAGTTGCTGAAGAACCTGTCAATCAGAACACTCGAGGCACAATTGGGTTGTGGAATTTGTGCCCAAAATAATGTCCCTGTAAGCCCCCATAAGCACTTGGGTGCTTACCCATGAGATGCAGTGAATGTCCCACAAGTCCTGGCTTTCTATTGCTGCAATGGCTGCTTAACCCACAGTCCCTTATAGCAGATTAGATACAGTCCTGAATAATGTCCTGGTGCAGCCAGAAAGAAGTAATTATTTGCCCCAAATGCCCCACAGTTCTATAGCTTAAAGGCTGCACTTGTAGTCGCTGCACAGATAAAGAATGTGGCTCCTTTACTTTTTCTGTCGCTACTGCACTTTTGCAAGCTCCCCCTGCAGCAGCTGACAGACTGACACATAGAGTCCCACAGTACTGGAACTGCCAAGGAAACAGTATCAGTTTTAACTTTAAACACTTTTCCCCACAAGTACAGTATATTCCCAACAAGCAACAACAGTTCCATTATTTAAAACATTTTAATTCTTTACTTTTCGGCTGGAGCTAAACATAGCTACCCCGGAGGCAGCCAGATACTCTGTTATACATTATTCAGATGACTGGAGCCCTGCACAGGCATACTCAAATGAGCCCCGGTCAGAACTCCTTTAATTCTCATCTGAGCGGTCCCCCAGCAGGCTGTCCGTGGTCACCGGGTCCCAATTAGGTGGAAGGGATCCCGGGACCCACGGCACAGTCCCCGAGGTGACCGCAAAACCAGCGACTCCACATCAAAGGCGCTTTGCGCGCCAACACGACTCCCACTGCCCGGGAGGCAGCACTTTTGCAGTGGAAGCTCGCAGTCAGCAGTTTAAGCCCCGAGGGGCTGGATTTTCATTTGACGGCAAGCTGGGGCACACACGAGAGCCAACAGAACCTGGGGAGCCAGAAAAATTAGAAGCTAAGTCAGGAGAAGGACAGAACAAAACGGGCTAAGGTAAACCCAGACTGGCATTTCTAGGAACCCCATTTGCAAGGGGGTTACACCTATAAAAGGTGTTATCCCCCTTCTTAACTGAGTTGGCTATCTTTTCCTCAGTCTGGGCCTTTGCTATTCTGACTTCCCTCCCTGCTTCCTTCTGCCTTAACTGGTACAGCTGTCTGTCCTGCTCCTTCTGTGTTTCCTTATACTTCCTGAATGCTATCTTTTTCTTCCTGACTTTCCCAGCCACCTCTTTTGAGAACCATGGTGGTTTTTTCTTTCATTTTGATTTGTTTATTTGCTTCACACAAAGGCTTGTTGCCTCTGTGATGGCAGTTTTGATGATTCCCCATTGTTGCTCCACCTCTTCTTCTAGTCTGTTTGCTAGTGCTTTTCTGAGGCACTCTCCCATCTTGCCAAATTCAGCCCTCCTGAAGTCCAGTACCCTCACTTTTGTATGGCTTGACCCTGTAGCTGAGTTTAATGTGAACCACACTGTTTGATGGTCACTTGTTCCCAGATGGCAACCCACTTCTAGATCTGAGATCCTCTCACTGCCCCCATTTGAGAGTATGAGGTCTAAGATTGCTCCCTCATGAGTGGGTTCCAAACTAGCTGTCTGAGGCCTGAGCACCTGTAGGGCATCAAGAATGGCCCTGCTTTTAATGACTGCAGCAAATGTGCTCCAGTTAACATCTGGCATATTCAGGTCTCCCATCAACAGTATCTCCCTTTCTCTGCAATCCTAAGAATGCCTTCTATCATATCCTTGTCCATTCCCTCCCTCTGGCATGGGGGTCTGTACACAACCCCTGTGCAGATTGTAGTGCCTTTCAGTCTCCAAGGTGACCCACAGTGCCTCCTCTCCTCCCTATTTACTCTTTTTGTTCAGTTGCTTTTATCCCTTCCTTACATAGAGATACTCACTCCCTCTTCTCCCCCGCCTGTCTCTCCTGTAGGTTATGTACCCTGCATACTACATCCCAGTCATGGTTCTCTCAGTACCATGTTTCTGTGGATCTGCTGGTGATATCCAGGTATCCCTCTTCCATCAAGGCCACCAGCTCAGGGAGCCTTGTTGTCCAGACTACGGGCATTGGTACTCATTACCCTCCATTTCCTGATGGCCTTACTCCTTTTTGCCCCATCCCTGTCCTTCTTGCCTTTGTCACTTTCCCCATTTACCCCTGCTCTTCTCTCTTATCACCTCTATGTTGAGTGTTACCACACTCCTACTGTGATTTTTGGGGCTAGGTTCCCTGCTCCCTTTCCAGTGCCTCCCCCTTGGCTAGTTTAAATGCTTGCCAATGAAGCATTTAAACCTATCACCTAGGATCCTGATTCCCCTCCTGGACAGATTCAGCCCATCATGCCAGTATAGGCTTGCATCACTCCAGGTGGACCCCCAGTCCCCAATGAAGCCAAATCACTGAGCTCTGCACCAGTTTTTCAACCACTGATTGAATCCCATGGTGCGGAACATCCTAGCCTCTCCTATGCCATAGATGGGCAGCATCTCGGAGAAGGTTACCGTGCGTGCTACTTGTCTAGGCCCCTCCCCCATTCCACAAACTCTTCCTGCACTGCTCTAATCCCTTTCTTAGCCAGGTTATTTGTCCCTAGGTGGACAATGACATCCAGCTCCCTGCCCTGTGCAGTTGCTCCAGAAATCCTATGGATTCGCTCCCTGTCCCTCTAAACCATGGTGCCATGCAGGCACCTTACCTCCCTCTCCCCTTCCTCCCCCAGTTCTACCTTCCTAACTATGGAGTCCCCCACCAGGAGTTGTTTCCTTCTCCTGTGGGGTCCCATGCTGCACTCCTGTGGGTCTCCTTTGTGGAGGTTCCCAGCATCCTCCTTAGTCTCCACTGCAGGTGCCTCCGTAGAGGAACCACACTTTTCCAGAATGGCATAGGAATTGTGGAGAGGTACCACTGGAGGGATATGCCTCTGTTCTACCACCCTCACCCTCCCTGAGCCCACTGTGGTCCAACCGCTCCTCTTTCTTGGCAACCTCTGAGGCAACAGCAGTGGCACTGGTGGTCCCTGGATGGAAGAGAGGTCCCACAAATCCTGGCCAACTCAGCCTGGAGATGAGCAAACTCCTCCCTCAGCTCAGAGAGGTGCTTGCAGATGGGACAACACCGCATCCTCCAGAATGTCTCCCAGAAGACTGCTGCTCCACAGCCACTGCACTGCACCACTCCCATCATGTCTTATTTCTGGCCCCTTAACTGTTGTTTAGAATCCTTACTCTTTCCTCGTTTTTTTTTTCCTTTCTCTTCTCTCTCTACTTACTTTCTGCCTCTGTGCCCTTTAAGCTCCTGATTGTCCTGTTCCGAGACAAGAATATCCTATATTTCTCAGTAGACCCCTTACTTGCTCAGAGGCAGGCCTCCAGCAGCTAGAGGGGTCCAGAGAGCTACTCTTTCCCTTCTAGGATGGTGGGTCTTTGGTGGCTCTGTGATCACTCACTTTCTGCTCCCAAACAGGAAGTTCCTGTTGTCAGTCAAATCCTGTGCCTATAAAAGTATAACTAGCTTTGGGTGGGAGGGTCGATGGGAGGGAAGGAGGGCAATATAGTCCCAGTAGAGAAGTTCCTCCTGGTATCTTCTGCCAAGCTACTAACAGAATCTTTCTAAGGCAGTCTTTAAATTTAGCTTCCTTCTAGCTAAGTCACTCCTCCTACTTAATAGATCCTTCTACAAGCCCTTTCAATCACCTGAGATTTACACCTAGATAACTGTTCAGATAACCATTCAGTTCAGTTAACTCAGACAAACACACCAATTTTTTTTGTTTTGTTTTGTTAGTTTGTTTTTTCACCCTAAATTAAAGTCCACGTACAAGAGTTCTGCTTCTTTAGTCTCTTCCTGAAACCGGACTGGAGAGGATCATAGACTTCATGGGTGGTAAGAATGTTCTTGAGCTACAATGCGACTACCTTCTCAATAACCTTGCCCAAAAAGGGCAGGTTAGAGACCTGTCTATAGTTCATAAGACAGTCTGAGTTGCAGGAAGATTTCTTTAAAAGGGGTGTCACCACAGCCCCCTTCAGGGAACCGGAAACACCCCCTGGTCCAGCAAGCACCAGACTATTTCAGCAAGGATCACTCTGAAGGCATCAATACACTCCACAAGGAGGTGAGTTGGACCAGGATCCAAACTACTGTAAGTCAGTCGCAAGCTCCAAACAATCTTCACGATATCCACGATCACTGGCTGGTCAAAATCTGTCCAGACAGATGGGGTGTCTGTGCCCTAGCATCGGCTGCTGCTGTACTCATTTGAACTAGTCAAGCAGACCTCTGACCTGATGGAGGACACCTTATCTGCAAAGAACTGAGCAAACTCATCACACTTTAATTGTTAAAAAAGCTCTCTGTCCCCAAAGGCAGGCTGGATTGCACAGTCTGTCAACAGTCCGAAAGAGCTGAGCCAGTTGATTCTTTGCTGCAGCAATCTCCCTGGACAGCAACTCTGCCTTCTTACAGGAGATTTTTGATTGATAGTCCGAATAATGGCGATCAACCTAAGTCTGTCCTCCTCCAGTCCAGATTTCTGCCAACAATGTTCCAGCCTTTGCCCCACTCTCTTCAACTCCCTCAAAGTCCCATCAAACCAAGGGGACTGAGGGTGGAGGTGGAGAGGGAGAGGGTGAACTTGGACAGGAACTATGGAATCCAGGGCCCTCAGCACCATACCATTATAGTACACTACTAGGTCTCCCAGATCTGAGCATTCCAATGGTCTACTCGATAGGTCCAGCACCACCATCAGACCCTCCGGGGTAACACCCCTCAAAGGGCAGTATTGGACCATCTCCAAAGGGGTGGGTCTCACAGGGGGAGCCGTGAAACTGAAACTTATACAGTGATGGTTTGACCAACCAACTGGTTCCACCACCAAGTCGGCAGCCTCCATCCCCAGGAGGAACACCAGGTCCAGGGAGTGACCCTGAATATGAATTGCAGTAGTAACTACGTGCGTGAAGCCCAGTGAGATCATCAGTTGGAGGAAGTTCTGACCAAAATGTGAGAGTTCATCTTCAACACAGGCATCGAAATCCCCCAGGAACAACCACCTCGGGGATTCCAACACCACCTTGATCATGAAATCTGCAACTTCCTGTAGGAAAGATTTCTCTTCTCTGGGTGGACGACAGATGAGAAGAATCCTGCTAACCATACCTGCTCCCATGATACACTCGAAGGATCTAGTGGTCCCCATTGGAACCTCTACAAGGCCCAGTTCCATCTTAAAACAAATGGCTACACCCCCGGCCCATGATCCAATCTCTGGCGGTGTATCACTGAGTACCTGGCTGGAACTGCTGACTCCAATACTGGAACAGCATTCTTGTTCAGCCAGGTCTCGGTGATGCAAACCAGGTCAGATGTCTCAACAAGATCAGCAATAATAGCTGTCTTGTTCTTTATTGACCTGGCATTGCATAACACTGTTCAAGTTGGTTGACAGGCCATGGAAGAGTGGGCTACTTGCCCACCACCCATGGAGCCCTCGGGTATGGGAACCAGATAGGTAGGACCCCTGCTACAACTAAGGAGGATCATTAGGTGCCACAGCATAGTGTTTCACTGTTATGCAGATGACACCCAGCTGCATATGTTCTTCACTTTTGATTGGGTGTCTTCTATATTTTGATTAGGACAGTGTTTGAAAGACATCAAAATTTGGATTAGGGATGGGAGAATCGGTTCAGATGAGTTCAGAACCTCCCAGAACCAATGTCATTTTCAGTAAAAGAACCTTAGCAGAACCTTTTTTCAGTTTCTGATAAGGGTCTGATAGTTTAAACGACATTGATTTTGGAGCTTAAAGCAGCGGTATTTGATAGTCGCAATATAGATTTTTTTTTTGACAATAATGTTTTCTAGCAAACATATCAAGATACCCATTTTCCTTTTTCTTTTCTTTAATTCCTGAACCAAGAAACAGGATTTTGAAGTTTTAAATGTTCTCACCTCAGTGCCATGGTGGCCATGAAAAAAAAAATTACATTTCTTGGTACAGTGCTGTGCTGTTTGCCATCAGAAACATGTGGTAGCACCCTCTCAATACTTCTGTATTATGCATCTAGCATGTACATTCAACAGGTAACTTCACTGAAAAAGATTTTTTTAAATTGTGAGTAATAGCCATCTTCAATGACATGAGTCATTATGTACAACATTAGTTATAGCAGCTACTTTAAAAATGTTTGAGAAAACTAAAAATATGCAGAGCAGAAATCTAAATATGTTGTAAATACTTTTTTGCTAAGAAAACTATATTATGAATTTTTTACCAACTAAAAAATACTGCTGCTTTAATATATGGTACTCCCCTCAACAGGTCTCATCTAGAAAGAAGGCTGTTGGCCATGGTAGAAAGACCCAAAGGGAGGCTTAAGGTAATGTAGTACCAATCCAAGTTGTTTTTAAATTCCTTTACTTTCACTGTCAATAGCTAAGGGTGGAATGTGATGGTTAAACCATTTTTTTTGTACTTTGAACTAAAAGGTTCTGAACAAGTCTGGTAATGCTCGGATAACTATCAACACTTTTTATGGCTTATCATGCAGAACTTTTTAGAACTTCAGCACCTTTTGTGCTTCTGCCATCCTTGGTTTCAATGGCCACCCATTAGCTCTGAATCTCACCAAAACTAAGTTGATAGTGGTGAGAAATGAGAAGAAATAGAAACATAGAAACATAGAATTTGACAGCAGATAAGGACCGCTTGGCCCACCCAGTCTGCCCATTTCCCTACCTACTGGATAAGCTGCAGATCCTAGTTAACCAGCAGCCTACTTCTTCCTACCCCCACCCCCTAGAATGGCCTTATGACTGTCCCATGCATGCTTGAATTCCACCACCAATTTTGACTCCACAACCTCCTCCAGTAGGTCACGTCCATGCATCCACAGCCCTCTGTAGAAAAAATACTTCCTAAATTACCTCTGAGCCGCCCCCCATCTTCAAATTGTGCCCTCTTGTTCTTGCACACCTCTTTTTGAAAGATGCTACCCTCTGGACTTTGTTGATTCCCTTGAGGTACTTTGGACGTTTCTATCATGTCCCCCCTCCTCCTTTCCTCAAAGCTATACATACAAGCTCCTTTCGTCTCTCTTCATGTCTTCCGGTGCAGACCCTGCACCATTTTAGTTGCCCTCCTCTGGACAGCTTCCATCCTGTCTATGTCTTTGAGGAGATAGATTGGGTCTCCAGAACTGCACACAGTACTCCAGAAGGGGTCTCACCAGCTGTCTGTACAGAGGGATAAATAACTTCCTGTTTTCTACTGGTGATGCCTCTCCCTATGCATCCCAGTATCTCCCCAGACCTCCTTGCTGCCCTCTCACATTGCTTGCCCACCTTTAGGTCATCTGATATGACTACCCCCAGGTCCCTTTCCATTTTTGTTGTTGTTAGTATCTCACCCCCATTGTGTACTCTTCCCCTGGGTTTCTGTCTCCCAGGTGCATTACCTTGCACTTCTTAGCATTGAATCTAAGCTGCCATACATTTGACCATTCCTCTAACCTTGCCAAGTCCCTTCTCATCCTTTCCACCCCACCCTGTGCATCAACTCTGTTGCAGATACTGGCCAATTCGAGGTGGCCTGAGTCTCCCTAATAAGGATGGAGTTCATCTTCAGGCAGCAGAAGAGGTTCTCATCCTGGGAGTCATTCTTGACAGTTGATATTTACGAACATATGAACATACAAAGTTTGCCAGCAGATAAAGGCCTAGAGGTCTATCAAGTCTGCTTGAATGTGCAGCTAGCACCTCTTATTCTGCAGCTGCCCCTCCCTTCCACCCTTCCCCTTCATTAACCCTCCCCCTTGTCCTGTCCCATCCTCATTTGAAGGAGTCCACTGTTCTACTGCATACCACTTCAGCAGGTAACGATTCCACCCAGCCACCACCCTCTCTGTAAAAGTGTCTTCTCATCTCCTCCTGAACCTTCCTCGCCCAGTCTCATATCATGGCCCCTGGTGTCCCTCTCCCCTCCTTACTTTGAACAGCCCCTCTGTACCTGTCTTGTTTATTCCTTTCATGTATTTAAAGGTTTCAATCATGTCGCCCTGTCTCTCCTCTCCTCCAGTGAGTACATGTTCAACTCCTTCAACTTCCTCTCATATGATAAGTCCCCCAGCCCCTTGATCATCTTTGTCACTCTAAGCTGCACCCTCCAGTAACTTAATGTCCCTCTTCGAATCTACGGACGCCAGTACTGCCAGTACTCAGGTGTAGTCTAACAATGACCTATACAGTGGCAGAATCACCTCCTCCCTCCTCGAGGATATACCTTGCAATACAACCCAGCATTTTGTTGGCCTTTGCAGCTGCCTTCCTACATTGTGCCGAGTTGTTCATTGACCCTGTAATGAGCACACCCAGATCCTTCTCCTCCTCTGTCTGGGCTAGCTGCACTCCCCCTAGCTGGTAACTCCTCCTTGGGTTTTTCATCCCAAAATGCAGCACCTTGCACTTTTGGGCATTAAAGCCCAGTTGCCAGGTGTCTGACCAGGTTTCAAGCTTTGCCAGATCATCCTGCAACCCCTGCCATCCCCCTAGGTCATCCACCACTGCGCCTACCTTGGTATCATCAGCAAACAGACTGATCTTGCTCTGATATGTCTGCAATGAATATCCCAAACAACACTGGTCCCAACACCGAGCCCTGTGGAACACCGCTCATCGCTGCCCTTGAGTGTAAGAGCTCCCCACCACCACCACCCTCTGTTGCCTTCCTGCAGCCAGTTTCCTACCCATCTCACCAGTTTTGCACCCGCCCTGTGCCTACCAACTTCCTTCCCAGCCTTCCATGTGGCACTGAGTCGAATGCCTTACTGAAGTCCAGATACAGGACATCCACTGCATGGCCCTGTCCAGTTGCCTAGTTACCCAGTCATAGAACTCAACCAGGTTGGTTTGGCAGGATCTGGCCACGTATGAAGCCATGCTGTCTGCTGTTCTGTAGTCCTTTGGCCTCTAGGAGGGCCACCAGCCTCCTTCAGGATAGTCTCCATTAGCTTATCCACGATGGATGTGAGGCTCACTGGTCTGCAGTTTCCTGGTTCATCCTTGAGACCTCTTGTGGAGAACACCACATAGGCATCCTCAGTCCTGAGGTACACACCCCGAATGTATTTATTTCCAGTATGAGTATTGCAAATGTTATCTTTGCTGGCATAGTTGCGGCAAAGTATGGAACACCGCACTATACAGTATGTAGCAGGGTGACGTTGCTAATTTTGCAGGTTCAACACAGGCAAATTCCTTTTTTTTCAAATTTCGGTTAATTAAAGAGGATCAGTCAGCACTAAGAGCTTCACACACATGTGGAGCTGGTTCCAGTTTTCAGTTTGTGTGCAAAAATATTATTTATTCATTTATTTTTTACTTACTGTTTACTGCAGTATAGTAGACTGTGCCAGGATAATTCTGCTGACATGAAAGGTGACATTTGCTGTAACCAGAAATCCCAAACTCCCCTGCAGCAGACATCAGAGCAAAGCTGCAGCACTGGGAGATTCAATAGCCTGCAGTGCATGTTTGAGCTTTAATAAGCCTAGATCAGTTGTTTTCCATTACTGCTGTTCTCACGGGCCTAAGAACAGTCCTCTGTGATAGCATTTAGTCTTGGAAGGACTATGGGATCAGCAAACATGATCAGAACTTATAAAAACTCTAACATGCATTGCTGGCTACTGAATCTCCCATTTCTGCAACCCTTCCTTGATGTCATCTGCAGGGGATTTTATTTTATTTATTTATTTAACTTTTGTTTACCAGGTAAGTACACTAGACAAGTAGTATGCCTATTTTCAGGAACGACCCGGGAGAGCACAAACATACAGTATACATACAAGGCATCACTGGAGAAACAGCGTAATACAGGAAAAAACAATTACAACAACAATTGTATAAAGGCAGAGGCACAGGCAACAAATTATACAAATTATTAAAAGACATAGATAGACATTAGAGAATTGCTGAGTATTCATTTCATAGACCTAGAATAGACATCAGTGGATTGCTGAGTATTCATTTCATTACAGAGGCTAAGAGCAGTCACACATCGACGATTGTTTTAAGTGGGACCACAGGGAGGTGCGAAAGGTCCCATGGGAGGGAGCCGAGAGGACATGATCTGGAAGAGAGTTCCAGAGTCTAGGCACATACGCAGCAAAGTCACGATCCGCCATAAGGGTCTGAGTAGGGGGGACTTTAAGCAACACAGAGGTCTGTGACCTAAGCTGGTAGGGGATGGTGTCCGATTTAGGGAGGAGATGTGCCAGTCCCAACGGGATGCCAGTAGCAAGCACTTTCCTGGTGAAATTTCCCCACACCAAAGTTCAAGTATTCAGCTGGGGGGGAGCCATTGAGTTTGTCATAGAGCTCACAGCGGTGGGTGAGTTTGGGGCAAAGCACGTAAACCGACAGATATCATTATATGCCGTGTTCCACCGAATAAGATGAATTTGGGGTGACCTAGCAAATAGGTGGAATCCATAACTGAGGGAGGGGAGAAGCACTCCTCTCGCAAGTGCCAGTCTAGCTCCCGGGGTTAGATTGTATGTGGCCCTGTAGGCCAGGCTAAGCTTACACCTTGTATCTCTACAGATGTTGAGGATATGACTTCTCATGTCAAGTTGTGGGTCAAGAGTGACCCCAAGATATTTGATTGTGCTCACTGTTGGCAACAGGGGGCCATCATCACAAGTTATGTTGAGCATAGCTGATGAGGCTTTTATCTTGGCCGTGGATCCAAAGAGCATGGCCTGAGTTTTGTTTTGATTCAACACCAGTCTATGGTTGGTAATCCAGGCCAGGACTCTGCTGAAATCTTCAGACAGGCACTGGTTAAGGTCTGCTGAATCACGAGAATGGGCCACTAGCACAAGGTCATCTGCATATAGCGTGACTTGGCAGTGAGAGGTCACCAGTGGCAGTTGATTAATAAAAAGCGAGAATAGGAGAGGTCCTAGTACAGATCCCTGGGGACTCCCATAGTCACTGCTCTGGGCTCCAAGAGGACCTTGTTGAAGCAGGTATGCTGCTTTCTGCTCGTTAGGTAGCCCATCAACCAGCTCATGGCATGAGGAGAGAGCCCAAGAGCCCAGAGCTGCTCCCCCAGTAGGTCATGGTTGACAAGATCAAAAGCTTTTGACAAGTCTATAAATATAGCACCTGACAGTTTGCCCTGGTCCATGGCAGATCTAATGCTAGAGGTTACAGTAATCAGGGCAGTAGTGGTACTATGTCCCTTCGAAACCATGCTGGGCCCTGGAAAGCAGTTCGTGAGTATGCACGCATCTCGAGAGTTGCTCAGCCACCACCTTTCCAGGAGTTTGCCAAGGGATGGGAGAATAGCAATGGCGATAGTTGTCGGGAGTTTGGGATTGCCCTAGCTTCAGAACAGGGACTATCCTTGCCTCCTTCCAGATATCAAGGATTATTCCCGAACTGAGGGATAGATTAAAGATGTGGGCAATCGGAGGGGCAATGTACGCTGCTCCAAGCTTGAGAAGCCTGGGTTCCAGGTTGTTGAGACCTGAACTGGAGTGCTGGGAGAGGGCAGCCAGGCAGTTCCGAATGTCCAGGACTGATAATCCCCTGAGATTAAACACTCTCCCAGGAGGATGTTCACCCTGATTTGGAGGGATATTAAACGAGCTACCCCCATCAGTCATGAAACGAGAGGTAAGGGCCGAAAGGTCGGAGAAGTGGAGATTGAGATGGTTGGCTATAGTATGGGGATTGTTACACGAGATTCCATCAATAACCATGTCCATGACACCCAAGTGAGAGGGCCCACTGATGAGGGATTTAATGTTCCTCCTGAACCTCCTAGGGTCTCTGGCAGAGCAAAGTAGCACAGACTTACAGAAGTTGCTTTTAGCTACCCTAATAGCCTTTTTACACTGATTCCTGAGTTGCCGATATCTCAGAAGATTAGAGGGATCACTGGATCCCTTGGTACTTGCCCAGCATTTGTCTCTCTCATGCATCTGGGCTAGTAGATTACCATTCAGCCAGAAGGTGGCAGTTCCCCTCACCCTCCAGGTGACCCTGGGGGCATGTCTATCTTGGAGATCACCAAAGGTATCAATGAAGCAGGAGGTTGCCACTGAGGGGTCAGAGGCTTCAAGCACTCTGTTCCAGTCAGTACATCTTAGGTCATCCAGGAAACCGTCAGAGTCAAAACTGGAGTAGTTTCTGACATGAATGATTTTATGTGGAATTCTGGGGGAAGGGATTTTCCAGACACAGTACACCGGGGAGTGGTCTGATATGGAGTCGGATAGCGTGCCTGATGATGCAATCCTCTCCGGCCGATTAGACAGGATCCAGTCCAGCAGGGAACTTGAGGAGCCATTAGCAGCCTGTCTCGTCGGGTCATGAATTAGTTGGTTTAGGGATAGGCTGGCAAGTTGAGATTCACATTTCCTAATATTGCCACACTCCCAGTTTATGTTGATATCACCCATAATAATGAGTTCGTTGTCCCCTATACTGGGCTTGACTGCATCCAGGAGATAAGTAAGTCCTATTAGACCTCCCCTAGGAGGGTTATAGGCACACACCAGATGGAGCTTCTTAGCATTCCCCAACAGCAGGAGCACATGAAGAAACTCACATGGAGGATGTTCAGGTTTACACTGAGCCACCAGGGAGATTTTCAGGTGGGTTCTGTAGTAGATAAGGGTGCTACCCCCCTTCCTACCCCCTGGCCTGTCGAGACGGATGAACTCATATCCTTTTAGGAAGCAGGCAGAGTCAGGAATCGAGGGTTTGATCCAAGTCTCAGTTACCCCTAGGATGTCTGGTTTATATAGCTCAACCCACGCTAAGAGTTCATCTCGGTTAGGGAGCAAGCTCCTAATATTCATATGCACTATTTTTAGTCCCTTACTCCCACTCCAAGTAGCAGGAATATTGGTGGACAGCTTAGGGGGTCCAGGATTGAGCTCAATATCTCCGGCCATGAGAAGTGCAAGAAGGACTAGCCAGGGAGGAACCGCCTAAGAGCGGGCTACCTCAGGACAACGTAATGCTTCGGATTTTCTTGACCCTGACCATACACATAAGGCACCTAGTGTCTAGGCTAAGGATAGTACAGTAGTGCATTACCTTGGTTACAAGGAGGCTGGAAAAGGAGAATTCAGTGTCATCATGGGGGGAAGGCCACTGCCCTGGGACTATCAGTAGGCTTGGAGGAGAGGTAGCACATTGAAGGAGGACCAGCCCCAGGGCCAGCACCACAAGTAGAGAGGTCATAAGGCCGACCTGCAGCCTGCTCCTGAGCACTGTAGTAGAAGCTTCCATACCTTCCATAGAAAAGGATAGGAGTAACCACACCCCTCTGGTTGGAGGCAACTGGAGACCAGAATAAGGGAGCAAACCCAGGACTCCCTGCCAGGTATGGCCCTGAAAAGGATGATATCCTCACAACTTGCAATTTCACAAATCAGCAAGACTACCAGCAGGCAAAAGCCTAAGTACAGTCAATAATCCAGGGTTGAGTTCCCCTAGGTAAGAGACAGCCAGTTCAGCCATGGCAACTGAGGTAGCCCGGTTAACCAAGGGTGAGGAAAAATAGGTACAGCCCTAACCAGGGGTAAGGAGAAATGGGTACAGCCCTCAGCCCTAGGAGTCAAGTCATGGCATAAACAAACAAGGCGGTCAGGACAGGCAGAGGTATTAATAAGACCCTAAGCCACCCACCGGCAGAGGTATTGATATGACCCTATGCCACCCACCAACTCAAGGAGCTGTAGGTATTAAACATTAAGAGACATGATCTACAGCTTTGAACTTCCCCCAAAAGAGGTAGGGGTCACTCACGTCGGGGCTATACAACAACCTAGGTAAAGATACCTGCCTAAAATACATCTGAAGTAGTCCTGTTTTCAGGATTAAGCAAATAGGGATTGACCAGAAGATGAATAGTCTTATAATTGATCTATGAATCAGTGTAAACACAGGAGATAGAAAATAATAGTACATACATCAGATTAGGGTAGCAGATGAATAGTCTTATAATTGACTATGATTCAGTGTAAACACAGGAGATAGAAAAATAATTGTCCATACATCAGATTAGGCAGCAGATTCTGTCCCACAGAATTAGAGAACACAATGAGTCACATAACATGAAATCCAATAACCAGGGAGGAGAATGTCGAAGGGACCTCTTGTTACAGAAAATGTCAGCTTTGAAGTTAGCAGAATCTGCCTGATACAATGCAATATTCTACAGTAACTGTACAGTTGCAGCCATAGACAAATTCAGATATTTCCAGATAGTTTAGGATACATCTAAAGATATTCTCTTTGGTGGTCCACAGTACTGCAGGAAGGCAGATAATTTCTCTAGAGATATCACAGAAATTTCAAGACATATCTGCCCATGTCCTTGGTTGCATTTGCAAGTAAAAAAATGTTTTGCACACAAAGTGCATTTAGGAAACAGCCACACAATTGGTTGTGGGACTCTTAATGCTGACTACACCCCTTTACAAATACACCCCACCCTCCTGTGGCATAACGCCCCATCCCATACCACCAGTTTAAATACATTTGTTACCTCCACTCTCTTTGTGGAACCCACCTCCCTCCCCCCAAGTTTTCCAGTGAACTTGCTTGTCATATAATTAAAAAAATAAAACTTGCCCCAACCCGAGTGCCAAAAAATCAGATTCCCAATTTTCCAACTCCACCCACCCTAGTCCTATTCAGATTAGTAGTGCATACTACCCCCAGGACCCCGCCACCCACTGGCATCAAGCACCCTTCTCCCACTTAAAGAAAGGATACAAGAAGACAAGAAATAAGCAGATACCTGTGAAAAAACAAACCACCTTCCACAGTGGTGACCAGCGGTCATCACTGGTTCATTCACAATGAATGAACTCATGACAATGTGTTAGTATTTACAGCTGACTGGCTGACCACACTGACTAATTAGCTGCTGCAACTAGAGCTGGGCATGGGCTGAATATTACTTTCCAAATACCATGAATATCAGGGCTTCTGAATATTCAGAAGCACTTCCTGAATAGAGGACTATTTGGGTGGTATTCATATTTGGCACAGCCCCTGCCATCACAGCCCTAAATAAACACCCCCAAACTCCTGTGCAGCCCCTTCCAAAAAAAAAGGAAAAAACAAGGTCAGTCATGTAACCCTCCTGTCCACCCCACCCTCTATAGCAGCAACCCTTCCCCAGCACCGGCGGCAATTTGTTATAAAAAAAAATAAAATCCCCGATGGCTGACTGGCATAACCCTCCCACTTCCACAGTCAGCCTCCCTCTTGTCTGGTAAATCTAATGCACTTATTGATATACTCCCTCTCCACCCTCCCACCCTGGCAGCACCCTACTCTCCCCCTCCTCCCCCTCCAACACTAGCAATTTGTTATTAAAAAAACAATAATAATAAAATCTCCATTGGGTGACTGGCACAACTCGTCCACCTCCATGACCAGCCACCCTTTCGTCTGGTGAAACTCGTGTGCATTAAATACCCTCTCCCACCCTCACCCCCATCCTGGCAGCACCCTACTTCCACCCTCCACCCCCAGCACCCAATAACTCATCAGAAGATAATGGCAGCACAGTGCTGGCACAACCCTCTCTCCTCCATGGCTGAGCACATTGTAATGAATGAAAGTGTTACTGGCTTGCATAATAAAACCAGCAAATCACATGGTCAGCTGATTTTACTATGCAAGCCCATAACACTTATTCATTTCAAGGCACTTGGCCATGGAAGAGGGAGGGTGTGCTGGTGCTGAGCTGCCATTATTTTCTGAAGAGTAATTGTGTGGAGATAGAGTGGGATTAGGTGGTGCTAGGTGGGGTGGGAGGAGTATATACACACATGAGCTTCAATCAGACAAAAGCATTGCCATGGGAGATGGGCAGGTTGTGCCAGCCCCATTAGAGATTTTATTTATTTATATTTTTTAATAACAAATTGACGGTGCTGGGGAGGGGGTGAGAGTAGGGTGCTGCCAGGGTGTGGGGTCAGAAGGGAGTATATTAATAAGCATATTAGGGTCACCAGACAAGAGGGCTGCTGGCCGTTGAGGCAGGTGGGTGTGTCAGTCACCCATCTGAGAGTTTTTATAACAAATGCCACCAGTGCTGGGGGTGGGGTTGCTACTAGAGGTGGGGTGAAGGGGGTTACATGGCTGCACTTGCTTTTTTTGAGGGGGGCTGCAGAGGATGGGGAGGCTTTTTTTAATGTTTTTTTTCCTCAGTTGTTAGAGCTGTACCGAATATTATATTTGGCAGCCAAATACCGAATATATGGTTGCTGAATACTGACTATTCGGCCAAATTTTTGAAATAAGGTATTTGCACAGCCCTAGCTATACCTAGCATGTCATCACCAATTAATTCGTTGTGAAGGAATCAATGATGATGAGCTGCTGCTAAGGAGGATGGTTTCCTTTTTCTTAGGTGTTCAATGGGGTGTCCGTGATGTGGGCACTTGGGGAAGGGTGCAGACAATAATGGTGACCCTCTCCCCAGCGCATTGCAGTGACAGCACACAGGGATATGTCAGCTGGATGGGGGGACTAGAGCAACATCCTGTCACTATAGGTACATGCACGTGGGGTGGGTGGGACTGGGCATGCACAGCAAGGGATGTGAGGGGTGGTGCTGGTCAGTTGCTCTGCCGACCTTCGGATTTGGTGGGTGGTTGCCGGGCGTTGGTTGGCAGGTAGCAGGGTTCAGGTCTGGGCACTGGTGCATTTTTGTTGTGCCAGACCTGAACCTTTTTTTTAATGTTTTCACCCCCCCATCATGCACCCCCCCCCGGAGTTGAGAATCCTTTAGTAGGGGGGTGCAGGGGGTAAAGCCCCCCATGTGGGGGGTGTGGTGGCACTGGCCTCCCACAGAGAACAATAAAAACTAAGTCCCCGGCACCCTTGTGCTGTGTGACAGGGTGTCAGAGTGCCGAAATAAATTTTTGTCTCTCTTGACTTCTGCACAATGGCGATAGCCTTTAGGCTTTCACCGTTATGACATGGAACCATTCAGTGTCACATTTTTATTGCATCCTTTCTGTGAGGGGGGTAGAAAGTTTTTCTCTTGTCAGTGGGTGGTGGTGAGGGGTGTACTCTGCACTACTTATTTGAATGGGACTGGGCTGGGGTAGAGATGGAAAATTGCAAATCTGATTACTTGGACACAGGGTCATGATGTTGCATATAAAAATAGTGCAGTACTATACTGTGCTGTTAAAACAGGGACCAAGGATGGAAAAAAATGAAATAATTATTTTCTCCAGGGGACTCCACCCCTGCACCCCCCATTATGAGGACCTGTGCCCCTGAAACTCCCCTATTAAGATAACCTCCTCCGGGAGGGGGCAACTTGGGGACTCGTGCTGTTACTGTTGTGCAGTTTTGCCCTGCAACATTGTCTATGTGACAACATGATCTGGTATGGATTAATTTGTCACTGAGGTGTTCAAAAAATGCATGGGATTGGCATAGGGGAACCCCTAGTGATAGAAAAGAGATCAAAGCTGAATATCAAGTAGAGCATGCGGTTTCTGCTGCAGATAGAAAAAATTGGTAGACTGGGTAGGCCTAGCTGTCCTTATCTGCTGTCAATTTCTATGTTTCTACATAGGTGGAGGACATTTTTTTTATTATAAGAAAAGCTATTTTTATATAGCTCCCTCCTTCTTTGCTTGACCCCATCCTACTAGCACCACTGTCTTTGAATTAAGTACCAGCTAAAAACCCCACCTTGGCAATCCTTACTGAGGTGCAGCCTAAGCTTTGCTATAGTTGCGGTAGTGGGAAAGATCATGGAAACACTTCTGAAGGAGAGATTGGTGGAACATCTGGTTGTCAATGGACTACAGGACCCAAGGCAGCATGGTTTCACCAGGGGGAGGTCATGTCAGACCAATCTCATTGAATTTTTTGACTGGGTGACTAGGGAGGTGGATCAGGGGAGGGCAGTGGACATGGCCTATCTGGACTTCAGCAAGGCCTTTGACACTGTGCCACATAGAAGACTATTACACAAACTGGGGAATATGGGTGTGGGCAGGACAGTAGTGTGGTGGGTAGGTAACTGGCTGGGTGGCAGGACACAGAGGGTGGTGGTAAATGGCTGTCACTCCACAGAGGGAAGAGTGACCAGTGAGGTACCACAGGGATCAGTACTGGGGACCGGGTCCTATTCAACATCTTTCATCAGTGACATTGCGAGACCTAGAAGGCAGAATTTCACTGTTCGCTGATGACACAAAGCTCTGTAACAGAGTAGACACACCAGAGGGTGTAGACAGAATGAGAAGGACCTGCAGAAACTTGAAGAATGTTCAAAGGGTTTGGCAGTTGAAATTCAATGCAAAGAAGTGCAAGATAATGCATATGGGGCACAAAACCCTGGCACAATATATCAGTTGGAGGGTGAGGATATAGCATGCACCAAGCAGAAAAGGATCTTGGGGTTGTCATCTCTGATGACCTCAAGGAGGGAAACAGTGTGACAAGGCATCAGGTAAAGCAAATAGGATGCTGGGATGTATGAGGCAGGGGCATCACCAGCAGGAAAAGGGAGGTCATAATTCCACTATACAAGACACTAGTGAGGCCCCACCTGAGTACAGTGTACAGTTCTGGAGACCATACCTACGTAAGGACATAGACAGGGTGAGAGAAGGTTCAGAGGAGGGCAACAAAGATGGTGCATGGATTGCATCACAAGTCCTATGAAGACAGGTTGAAGGAACTGAACATGTACTCCCTGGAGGAGAGAGGGAGACAGGGATATGATAGAGACATACAAGTATCTTACAGGAGAAACAGAGTGCAGGAAAACACTATTTTAAGCGAAAAGATGTTCCAGGACTAGAGGGCATGGGATGAAGTTGGAGGGAGGACGATTCAGAGGAAACATGAGAAAGAATTTCTTCACAGAACGGGTGGTGGACAGTGGAGCACCCTGCCAGAGGAAGTGGTGGGGGCTGAAACAATCACGGGATTTAAGAATGCATGGGATAGACATAAAGGAATTCTAGAGGTCAGGGGTAAGGGGAAACAGACTTCTAGGAAAACAAACTGAACTTATAAGCTCAAATGGGCAGACTGGGTGGGCCATAGGCCCTTATCTGCCGACACTGTCTATGTATCTATGTATCTATGCTTGTTAGGGACTGGCAAATTGCTGATCTTGTATACCAGTGGAAGCTCTCAGCACTTCTCTTTAGCCACCTGTCCTCTTTGATTAGAAGACAAAGAACCTCTGTGCGTAAACACTGAGGCAAGGGTTACCCCAAAGGGCATTTGGCTGGGAAGCCAAGTTTCAAGAAAATACAAAATCACACATGCCCCCACAATGCAAAGCATCATGGGCTGCATATGCAAATCACCACAGAATGTTATGCTGGTCCAACTTTAAGCAGAATTGCATGGTGCCGAAAGGCCTCTCACACAGTTTGCAAAGGGTGCTAACAGAAGACATAGGACACGTGTCATCTCTACCAGGACTCATCAGTATGCCTCGTCTGTTTGACACCCCAGTGGATGGACCAGCTAACCCTAAGGCGATGTGCCTGGGATATATGTGGTGAACCCATTAAAATAAAAACTATTTAAAGACAAAGAACCTCTGTGCGTAAACACTGAGGCAAGGGTTACCCAAGGGCATTTGGCTGGGAAGCCAAGTTTCAAGAAAATGCAAAATCACACATGCCCCCACAATGCAAAGCATCATGGGCTGCATATGCAAATCACCACAGAATGTTATGCTGGTCCAACTTTAAGCAGAATTGCATGGTGCCGAAAGGCCTCTCACACAGTTTGCAAAGGGTGCTAACAGAAGACATAGACACGTGTTTCGTCCTACCAGGACTCATCAGTATGCCTCGTCTGTTTGACACCCCAGTGGGATGGACCAGCTAACCCTAAGGCGGTGTGCCTGGGATATATTGTGGTGAACCCATTAAAATAAAAAACTATTTAAAAGACAAAGAACCTCTATGAGTAAACACTGGAGGCAAGGTTACCCCAAAGGGCATTTGGCTGGGAAGCCAAGTTTCAAAAAATACAAAATCACATTTCCCCCACATTACAAAGCATCATGGGCTGCATACAAATCACCACAGAATGTTATGCTGGTCCAACTTTAAGCAGAGTGCATGGTGCGAAAGGCCTCTCACACAGTTTGCAAAGGGTGCTAACAGAAGACATAGACCACGTGTTTCGTCCACCAGGACTCATCAGTATGCCTCGTCTGTTTGACACCCCAGTGGGATGGACCAACTAACCCCTAAAGGCGGTGTGCCTGGGATATATGTGTGGTGAACCCATGACTTCCCAGCCAAATGCCCTTGGGGTAACCCTTGCCTCAGTGTTTACTTACAGAGGTTCTTTGTCTTTAAATAGTTTTTATTTTAATGGGTTCACCACAATATATCCCAGGCACACCGCCTTAAGGGTTAGCTGGTCCATCCCACTGGGGTGTCAAACAGACGAGGCATACTGATGAGTCCTGGTAGGACGAAACACGTGTCTATGTCTTCTGTTAGCACCCTTTGCAAACTGTGTGAGAGGCCTTTCGGCACCATGCAATTCTGCTTAAAGTTGGACCAGCATAACATTCTGTAGTGATTTGCATATGCAGCCCATGATGCTTTGCATTGTGGGGGCATGTGTGATTTTGTATTCTCTTTGATTATACTACTAAGTGCCAAAAAAGCACTTATGGAAATTTGCCACTGCCAAAGCTCCTAGTAGCTATCCTAGTGAAGAAACTGTTATAGTCTCTCAGAAAATGGGCTTTTTATTTCCTGGCATCTGATTGGCTAGTACCCTTGCCGGGGGGTACATTAACTTTCAATAGATGCCCAGGAAATACAAAGTACCAGCCTAGAGTGCCCTATCACTCAGTGGAGTATGATTATGCCCACCTTGCTTCCTAATTGGCTAAAGTCCCTAATTTCAAAATTAAGTTACCGCCATTTTGTTGTCTCGCTTACTGAGAGATACTAGCATCTCCACTTCACTCACTTGTTTAATGCCAGATGACTAGAAGAAAAACACACACAAACTTTCCTGGGCTCATGTCTTGCTCTACTGCTTTTTCCCCTTTAATGTTTTGCCATTGCCCTGTAAATATGCATTGAGCAACTCGGAGCGCTGACCATACTCAGCTTTGTGTGCCTCAGTCACAAACTCCTGTCCCTCGTAGCATTTGAAATAACTTCTGTTTTTCCCCCACCTGGTAATTAGGCTACAACGCCACTGACTCAGACCAAACACAACCCTGCCGGTCCCCACTATTGTACTCCCACTTTCACAACTCAAACACAGCCCTTTTTTTTTTTATTGTACTCATTCCTCAGGCTGTCACAACAGTACCTTCATTCCTGGTACAGCACAGCAGTCCTACTGCAATACTGCCTAGCAAATCCCTCCATGGCATAATATCTCCATACCAGTGCTAAAACCGGGCCAACTGAAGCAAAGGTGTAATTAATGTATCTTCACCATTTCTTGCAGAAGACACAGCATTTCTGTAAAATATGCCGACTTCTGCCGACTGTCATGCTGTCTCAACGCCTTTTGATCTCATACCTCCACGTAGCCACCCACTGTTAAGTCTGCAGTTCAAAAAAAAAAAATAAAACAAAATGCAAACCTGCTAAACCGTTTTTCTCTCCTTAGTGGTCAAAAGGGGGTGGTTGTGAGCAGCGTCCTAAATGAGATTCAAGGGGCGGGGAGAAGGAACTATTTTATTACAAACCTCATTTAAAACTAATTTTGTAAAAACATTTTTTTATTAAATAATTATTTTCACAGTGCCCATTTTCTAAGCGCAATAATACCCTCCAGGGTGGGTGGTATGGGCAATACCGGACCTTCCAGGGGCTATAAGGCCCTCCGCTTGTGGCATTGGGCCTCATTACACCCCTGGGCAGTCCGGTATAGCCCAATACCACCCACCCTGCTGGTTATTATTACTTGCATAAAGCACTTGAATATAAACTTCTTTCATGTTTCCCACTTTTCTCCTTTCCTGCCTCTTAGCTTAGTTCCTGAAATGTATATAATTTAACCGTAACTCCTCTCCTACTGTACATTGTTTACCTGTCTCAGCACTGTTTGAACTTGATATATCACAACTGTACTACTGCATATTGTGTTGTATTGTATTGTGTATACTTTGTACCAGATGTCATACCAGGACCTCCTTATAAATGAGTGTGCTCAACTGAGTTTTCCTGCAAATAAACTTGAACTTAAACTTGAACTAAATTGTTCCTTTCTGTAATGCTAAGGATTTCATGGCTATTTTAGTTACCTGTTACTGTCCATTCTGTCTAACCAAAATGTCATACTGTAACTGATGTATTTTATCATAACGAGGAACCTTTGTAAATGAGCACTTGTGCTCAAAGGTATAAATCCAAATAGATAAATAAGTAAATAAAAATAAACATTTTTCCAGGAGATTGAGGGAGGGAGGGAGGTGGGTGCTATGAAGGTAGGGGCAACAAATGTATTTGAACTGGTGGTGTGGGAGGAGGTGTTCTTTTGCTGCATGAGGATTTTTTTTAAATTAACAGAAATTTAAAAATAAATACGCATAGTGACACTTCACTAGTGAAGGTGCATAGTTACCACTATGCATAGTGCTTAAATGGCAGCACTATGCAAAGTGGCACCTTCACTGGTGAAGAGCTACTACATGTAGTCTCTGCCTGGTGAAGTAATAATTTCACCAGGCTGAGAATTATGCAAAGTACAGTAGCATTTTGTGTTATGTAAAATTGGATGATTTTGTATTGTGCTACTCATGGAAAAGCTTAAAAACTTTGCACACAGCTATTTCCCATGTGTCTTCTGTGGTCAAGAACTGCTTTTAATCATCCAAAGAACATCTCTATTCTGTGTACCCTGCTCGATTCTGCCAGTCTTGTCACTCTAGTCAACACTCTTGTCTTTTCTTGTCTTGACTAATGCTATTCACTCTACAAAGGTTTACCCAGAGGTTAATTGCAGCAGTTTCTATTGGTTCAGAATGCAGTAATAAGATTACTGTTCTCCATTTGGAGGTCAGATAATATCAGCCCCTTAATATGAGTTCTGGACTGTCTGCCAGTTAGGTAATACATTGATTTCTGGGTGTTTTTTCCAACATACAAAGCCTTGAACAGGGTGAGCCCCCAATACCTCAATGAGCACCTGACTCTTTACATGTCCTTAAGGAATCTTAGATCCAGAGAGTAAGGAATGCTTCAGGTGCCATCATCCAGAATGAAGTCTGCTGGTGATCAGGCAACTACCCAGACCCTCTCAAATTCTTTACCTGAGGGGATTAGCACTGCAAATTCCCTTACACTATTAAAAAATAAAGTTACCTACAGTACTCCAATTAGCATTTGGATAGTTCTGCAGAGTCTAATTTATATGTTTGCATTAAAATGGATGTCATTTTGTGGTGATTGTTTTATATCAAACTTAATATGGTTCATGTTAATTATTGTTATTCTGTATGTACCTCAAGCTTTCAATGGGTGCCTTGCAAAAACCTAATATACCAAACTAATCAAAAAACAAAAAGGATCCCCACAGGTGGAGACATCTAAACATACTGAGCTTTCGTTACACCATTAAAACCTGGGCACAATCAATATGAAGGCATAAAGAACCAGCTACTCCATAGTTGTACCTGGCTGTGTCAGGCACCTTGTGTGTTGGGGTGGTTACACAGCAATAAATATGTGTGCTACACTTACCCACATGGTGCTGCTGGACCTAGCAGCAAACAGTACATAAGAAACAAAAATTGGCACACACACACACACACACACACACACACATTCGTGGCACTGAAGACAAGGCAATTAACCTTCTTGGTTAATTTGGCATTCATACTCACAATACTAATGTTTATTAAATTACCATGTCTACAGTATTGTCAGTTTGTACTCTGGATTTATTTTCTTATGTCCTATAAGTACTTGGCTTGATAGATCAGATAGTGTCAGCTTGGTGCAGTACGGGGGGCCATCAGAAGGCATACTACAATATTCTATATCATCCTGGACAAGCAGCTGCAGAGTGGAATAAGCAATCTGGGGTGGGTGGGACAGCAGTAGCAGTAGTGATACTAATAGATGGAAGCACTAGCAACAAGATCAGAGAACTGGCTTGCCAGAACATGTCAGGAGTAGCAATGGATCTTCTAAATTATTTTCTTTGGCAGAGAAAGGTGGTGCAGACACCATACCATAGGCATATGGTCCCTGCAGAGTTCAGGGGGTTGAAAATTAACTTTTTCTTACACTATTGTGCCCTGCATGCTAGCAAATCTTTGCATTGGGAGCACTGGAGTGGGGGCAGAGGACTGTTCCTTACATTCCACTGTGATTGCATATCGAGAGGGATCTCTGTAGAACAGCGGGGTTGCAGATTAGAAATCTTTTATATATTAAAAGACAAAGAACCTCTGTGCGCAAACACTGAGGCAAGGTTTACTCCAAAGGGCATTTGGCTGGGAAGCCAAGTTTCAAGAAAATACAAAATCACACATGCCCACACAATGCAATGCAGCCCATGATGCTTTGCATTGTGTGGGCTTGTGTAATTTTGTATTTTATATATTAAGCCTACTCCACATCCCATAAGTCTTAAAATGACTCCCATTATTTGGTCCCTTAAAGCCCTAGTGCAGTTTGATTCCTATTTTCATTTTAAACTTCAGTTTGACATTTCACAGGCTATATGTGGCAACCCCAATATTCAAATTAACAGACGACCCATATCCTCTAACTTTTGGCCACAGGTCCGCCTGTCCGCTATTAACTCCCTGCTTTCTGATGGGAGACCTCTTCACTTCCCTGATTTTCAGACATGATATGAGATGTCTGGTTTTTCTAATTTTAAGTATTACTAGTTTATACATTTGATTTCTGCACACTTGGGATCTGAACCCTAGTATGCAAGGTCTGTGGAGCTCATAGATAACCTGAAAACTATTGTAGAGTGCCCCCACTCTGTCTCCTACCTTATAAATTGTTTCAGTGCCTGGACCCGCTGGGTCCAAAATGGGTTTATTACTATTGGCAATCTGTATTTAGAGTGTGCTGGTATCCCAAGGAGTGGCAACATGTTTGGAATTCATTGTTCAAGTATACTAAACAGGATTGGTACCATTGCCTTCAGTTTCAAATTTTCACAGTTTGTATTTTGCTGCTTCTCATCTAGCCTAGATGGGCTAGTTGTCTTCCCCTATATGTACTAGGTGCGATCTAGAGGAGGGAACTCTTAAGCATATTCTGTGGGATTGCATTAAGGTCCAGTCATTTTAGGCTTGCATTAAGGCACAGCTAGATCCCTTGCTGGGGTTTGATGACCTGTTCATGCCGGAAATTTGCTTAGTTGGATTCTATCATGAATCAGTCTTTGGTTCTAGGAAGGAATACATGGCTTTAATAGCCATTATGGCTAAACTAGTTATCGTGCAGAATTTGTTGGATGACAGTGCTCCCTCCTTTAGGGAATGGCACCAGGAAGTGCTCCAGGCTTTAAAAATAGAAAAACAGATTGTCACTTTTTGGGATAGATATGACTTATTCTGGGAGGACGCATGCACGCAGGTCACCTAGATGGCTGCTTAAATGAGCTGCTCTGCTCCACCTAGTGAAAAATCAATTAATTTAGGCTATTAATTGTCAAATCTGTTTAAATTTGCCAGTTGTCTCTCATACCAGAACACCTGTGCTGCCATCTGGTTTGATTTTTAGATAAAAATGTCTTACCAAGACTGTAGTGTTGAACTCTGTGTCACTTACTGGCGGTGGCTTGTTTCTTCTACCAGACATGGCGAACTCAGAGTCCCTTATTATAGTTGGTCCTGAAGATCATTTGGAAATACGTGCAATGTTACAGGCTTTGACACAAGATATACCTAATATCAAGTCTTCGGTATCCCAACTTAATGATCGAATGGAAGCGGCTGAGCAATGGATAGCTGAAAATTAGCTCTTCTCCCTTAATGCTAAATCTGACACTGCCAGATATGGTGACTGCATTGCTAGGTTAGAGCAACAGCTACAATCTGCATGGGCAAAAATAGAAGACCTGGAAAATAGAGGATGAAGTAACAACCTAAGGATTGTTGGAGTCCCCAAGTGGTTGGAAGGCCCTAATGTGATTGACTATTTTCAGCAGCTCTTACCCTAGACACTAGATGTCGGAGGAAAGAGATGCCTTCACAAAAGTGGGAGCAAAGCAGAGGCAGGAAACTAAAGACCTGTTAGTTTGACCTCAGTGGCAGGGAAAATTATGGAATAACTTCTGAAAGAAAGAATTGTTGAGTATCTAGAGGTCAGTGAGGCACAGGACCCAAGGCAACATGGATTCACAGCAAGAAGATCATGTCAGATGAATCTAATAGACTTTTTTGACTGGGTGGCCAAAGTAGTAGACCAGGGAGGGGCTATGGACATGGCCTATTAGACTTTAGTAAGGCATTTGACACAGTCCCACACAAAAGATTAATAAACAAGTTAGTGAGCCTAGGAGTGGGTCCCAGGGTGGTAGCCTGAATAAACAATTGGCTGGACAACAGAACACAGAGGGTAATAGTAAACAGAGTCCACTCTGAAGAAAGGGGGGTTACTAGTGGGATACTACAGGGTTCAGTACCAGGACCGGTCCTTTTTAATGTCTTTAAAAGTGACATTGCAGAGGAACTGGAAGGAAGAGTATGCCACCTTGCAAATGACACAAATATCTGCAACAGGGTTGATACGCAAGGGGGGTGGAAAGGATAAGAAGGGACTTAGCAAGGTTGGAGGAATGGTCAAAAATATGGCATCTTAAATTCACTGCAAAGAAGTGCAAAGTAATATACCTGGGAAACAAAAACCTAGGGGAAGAGCACACAATGGGGGGGCTACTAACTACAACAAAAATGGAAATGGGGGTAGTCATATCAGATGACCTAAAGGTAAGCAAGCAATGTCAGAAGGCAGTCAGGAGGGCTAGGGGATACTGGGATGTATTGGGAGAGGTGTCACCAGTAGAAAAAAGAAAGTTGTTATACCTCTCTACAGGCAGTTGGTGAGACCCCATTTGGAGCACTGCATGCAGTTCTGGAGACCCCATCTCTGCAAGAACATAGACAGGATGGAGGCAGTCCAGAGGAGGGCAAATAAAATGGTGCAGGATCTGCACCAGAAGCCATATGAAGAGAGACTAAAGGAGATTAATATGTGTACCCTCGAGGAAAGGAGTGAGAGGGGGGACATAATAGAAACTTTCAAGTACCTCAATGGAGTTAACAAAGCCCAAGAAAGTAGCATCATTCAGAAAAGGAGATGTCCAAGAACAAGGGGGCGTAATCTAAAGATAGAGGGGGACAGCTCAGGTGCAATGTGAGGAAGTATTTCTTCAAAGAGAGGATGGTGGATACATGGAACGGCCTTCCTGAGGAGGCTGTGGAGTCAAAAACAGTGGAGGACTCCAAAAATGTATGGCACAGACATAAAGTAATTCTGGTGGGGGTTAGGAAGCAGTAAGCTGTTGGTTAACTAGGATCTGCAGCTTATCCAATAGGTAGGAAAATGTTCAGACTGGGTGGGCCAAGGGGCCCTTTTCTGCCATCAAAGTCAATGTTTCTAGATTTCTAATGGGACTCTCTGCTGGAAATTTAGAGGGCCCATAGGTCTCTGGGCCCCTGACCTGCAAGGATAATGCCACCCCAACCCAAAGCCACCTACTGTATTTCCTGTGGTTTTCCATCAAGGAACAAATTTTTATGCTCCCCCAGGAGAAAGCTCCCCTGAAATGGAATGGCCATACCATACATGTGTTTTAGGACTTTTCTCAAAAGAAGTTGCGGCCTGTTGGAAGGCGTTTACTCCTATAAGGAAAGAGCTTGCCATGCAATGGATCCAATATTCTCTAAAATATCCAGCCATCCTCGTGGTGCTTTGGGACAGCCATTGGCTGCATTTTGACTCCCCACATGAAGCTCAACTGTTTCTTCAGGATCAGAGATGCACACCTCCATCTAGCACTCCTGCAATTTCAAGGCAAGCAAACCTGGTAAAACGGATGAGCAACAAGTGGAGGGCTAGCTCTTCAGTGGTTTCTTCCTCCTCCTCTGTTGCAGTATCTGGTTCACTTGTCCAACAACCCCCTTAAAAAATGGCCACTGTTCCTGTTGTGAATGAGGGACTCCCAACCTCAAAGCATGTAAGACAAAAAGGTCTGCATTGTGCAACTGTCAGTACTCATTCCTGACAACAGAAGGAAGCTGAAGATGCCCCATCGGCACAAGGTACCAACTCTCCAGATCCTATACCTACGGTCACTAACCATGGATAGTCGTCAGACCCCGACCCTAAACATTCGAGGCTGTCACCAACACCTTCCTTTGAGAGTAATCAGTCTGTAGATATGGAGTGGGCTGACTATATGGAGGATGAGCTGCTTGCCTCCATGCCACCTGATCTTCTGCTGTCACCTCCCAAAGCTGCAGTGGTTGTGACTTTGGTGCTTGATCAACAAAATGGATTGTCATCGGACCCGACTGCTGCAGCTTTTTCAGATGAATGACTACATGTTGTGGACTGTGAGGTTGGGCTGTGAGCTCGAGAATAACTTCTCTATAAAGGTGGCTGTTTTCACTTTGCTGAGGACTTTAGTTAGATAGACAGATGCTTTCTCATTAGCTCACTCCTGCACTGATCTATGAGGCTGGGGGGATGCTCTGCTACAGACCTGTTTTTGAAATGGGCTAACGGCATCTAAGCACAATACCTAATTTTATCATCACCACCATTAATTTGGGATATATATTTTCTTTATATTTCTACTTAAATCTCCTTTATCTTTTAATGCATATTTTTAGGGGCACGCCTGGCTTGTATTTCCTTTACATATTCAGTTCCTTATGCTGCAGCTCTTTTGCCATAAGCTGGTTTAATTTGGTTGTCTGGGCAATTACTAAATTATTATGATTAGCTGGGTCAACATAGTACTTGATAAATGTTATAAAGGTGTTGGTGGTGGGAGTTTATTGGTCTGCCATAAAAAGGCTTACTCAGTATCGGGCTGGTTTGCCTGTAGCTACGCCTGCTGGGGATTGGGAGAGCATGGATGGGATATTGTTGTCGGCTCCTGGTCTCCCACTTTCCAAGCCAGTTTTTCTCTTTTTGCTAACTCCTTTTGTACCCCTTTTCCTATGCAATGAATCTTAAGGCTCTCTTGCTAATCTTGGGGTACATTACAAGGTTTGCTGGTTAATAGATCCCTGTTTTCTACAGTTTGGTTACTATTTGCAGTTAGGGGACTGAGATAAGTTTACAGTATTTGTGCTGTGCATGATTTTATGTGATCATGCATTCTTGATATATTCAGGTGTAATTTTCATGTTCAGGGAGTTTAGTGTTTTGGGACTCATCATTTGTTCCACGTTTTAGACTGGTTTGTACTCATGTACCTGGTCTTTTAAGATTTATTGTAAACGTGGCATCGTCATGTTATTTGGCACCAATCAATACTCTTGACTTGATCCTGCTTTTTCTTACTGGGATCTTGTTGTTGTATTTCTTTCTTGTTAAATGGTTGCTATTAGAATAATTTCTTGGAATGTTCAGGGAATGAATCACCCCATAAAGAGGAGAAAGGCTCTATCCTCTTTGGGATCACGCAAATGTGACATTGTTTTTCTTCAAGAAACTCATCTCATGAGGGGGAGATGCAGAAGCTTGTGAGAGGATGGGTTGGTATGGCTTTTTCCAGCACCTACTCACTTAAACAGCATGGGGTCTCAATCATTTTCAAGAAGGGATGTCCCTTCCAGGTTGAATATACTTATTAAGTTAAGGAAGGGGGCAATATTCTTATTTTGGGGGCACTAACTGGTGTAAATCATCTGTTAGTTAATATTTATGTCCCAATGTGGATAGCCAGGACTTTTTCTTGCAATTCACACACCATGTCAGACTGATATCTCCCTTCCATGTCAGTTATCATGGGGGGAGACTAACCTCGTTATGGACCCTTTTATAGATAGAACACTAATACCTAAAGATACTCCCTCCCATCAATGTTTGTGGACAGTGTTGATGCAGTTATGTACTGACTATAATTTGATGGATTTTTGGAGGCTCCTCCACCCTAAGGATCGTGGGTACACATTTCATCCACATAAATTCCACACTTGTAGTGGGCTGGATTTCTTTTTGGGTAGTCCCTCATTGATGTCTGAATTGCTGGATGTTGCCATACTCACTATTATAATTTTGGACCATGCCACTTTTAGTGTAGTATAGACTCCTGCTGGGAGTTTTCTGAAATCCATCCCGTTGGTGTTTTAATACTGCTTTTTTATGTTCTGAGGGGTTTCAGGAATGGTTGCAGTCTAAAATTAGGTTTTCTTTTCAAGTAAATACAGACCCTGCTATCTCTCAATTCACCATCTATGATGCTTTTAAAGCATTTATCAGAGGAATGATTATCTCTTTTGCATCCAAGGAGTGTAAAGCCTGGAAACAATAAGCTTCCACTTTAACCACTTGTATTAAGGAGTTGGAGGATGCTATCTACCAACAGTCTCCTGAAAGCCCCACTCAAGTCCAGAATCTCTTAGATCTCAAATATAGGCTGAACACCATTTTTCACCAATAGGCTGTGAGGGTCTTGTTTTTCCAACAACAGGCTATTTGGAAGTTGAGAAATAAAACTTAAAGTTGTTAGCCTATCACTTGTGATGAAAGGCTAGAGAGACCCAGATTCCATATCTAAAGCAGGACAATGACCGTGTTGTAACAGATCCTAAACAAACATCTGGCCTATTCTATGACTATTATCAACACCTACAGTATATACGTCCTCTATCTCCCCTTCCCAGGGTGACTATGATTCTTTCTTTTCTGGTATTACACTTCCCTATTTTCCTCAAGATATTAAGCAGGCCCTGGATGCTGACATCTCCCTCACTGAAATTCAACTTGCCGTCTGTCAGTTGAATCTCGGAAAGGATCCTAGCCCAGATGGCCTTAGCTTAAACTTCTAATAGGCTTTCCAGGAGAAGCTGACATGTCATCTCCTTGATCTTTACTAATCCATTGTAGAGGCCAGCTCTGTGTCCCCCTCTATGCAGGAGGCTACCATCACTGTTCTGCCTAAGCCTAATAAAGACCCAACTTCCTGTGCTAATGATAGGCCTATATTATTACTTAACATGGATTGTAGAGCCGGCCCAGTGGTGCTGAGGGTTGAGGTGCTGGACACCACATCTCGCGCCAAGCCAGCGACCTGAGTTCCAGAATGAGTTTGGTCCACCATGGGTAGGCAGGGGAGGGAAGGAATCGAGCAACTGTAAGACTGCTCTCCCTTCCCAGGGAGGGATCCTGGGACTGTGCCACTCCATAGTGGTCCCTGACAGTAGTCAGGGGCAGCATAAGGAACAGGCAGTGCTGCAAGATGCGGGGCGGAGCTGTGGCAGATGTCGGCATGTTATGCCTCAGATGTCATTGCATATCCGAGCTCCAAGGGGTAACCTTCCAAATAAAGGAAAAACCCCTGCTTGGTCTGGGAGGCAAAGAGGGATCCAGTAGCAGACTCCCACATCTCCATTGCCAGGCTCTCTCCTCAAAGGCTGGTCCAACCCACCACAGAACAGACCCCTTACTTCTCAGAAAGGCTGCCAGGTAGGTGAGGTGGGCCCTCCCTGGTGGGGGTGATCCAGGTGGCTGGGAACTCCG
The DNA here is from genome assembly GCA_016271365.2 of Neoceratodus forsteri. Lineage (NCBI taxonomy): Eukaryota > Metazoa > Chordata > Ceratodontiformes > Ceratodontidae > Neoceratodus > Neoceratodus forsteri. Next base: position 895,903,072 of record CM028132.1, on the reverse strand, counting down.
GTTGTAGGGTGCTGGAGGGGAGAAGAGTTTCAGGCTGGAGAGTAGAGGAGTCTAGCTGAGAGAGGACCTCTGAGAGATGCCCTGGCTAAGTAGGTGAATAAAGAAAGGGTACAAAAAAAAAAAAACACGGATTGTAAAATATTAGCTAAGATTTTGGCATCAAGATTGGAAACAGCTCTTCCATTTTTAATACATAAGTCACATTTGTGCTTTATGAAGGGTAGGCAGAACAGTGATAACTTCCTGGCGGTGATCGATATTATTCAAATGGCTGCTAGGGGCCCAGACTCTGTGGCTATAATAGCAATTGATGCCAAGAAGACCTTTGAATCTCTTGAGTGGAATTGTTTATTTTATGTTATGTAAGCAAGGACAGGATCTTTAGACTTAATGAGGGATGTATCAACAGAGGGCATGGTTTGAAGTTGGAAGGTAGAAGGATGAGGGGGAAAAGAGGAGGAGGTTTTTCACTGAGAGGGTGGTGGAACCCTGGAATGCACTGTCTGGCATGCTGGTTCATACTTCTATGGTGGAGAGTTTCAAGAGGGGGTGGGACAGGTACAGAAAGGAGAAGAAATAGGGGATGGCCTGGCCCCGGGGGGCTGGGAAGAAAGATAGGGGTTTCAGAAAGATGGGGGTAGGCCTCTGTACCCAAATAGGGATCTGAGGCACGAGCAGACTCTATAGACCACAAGGCCTAATCTGCTGGCAATTAGTATGTTAGTATGTTCTTTTGGCAGTGTATATTGGCCCAGTGTTTCAAGCCTGTGTAAGCTTTTTGTATGCCTCTCCAAAGGCCAGGGTTATTGCAAACGGGGTTTAATCGGAACCTTTCACCTTATTTCGTGGTACTAGGCAAGAATGCATGTTAAGTCCTTTGCTATTTTTTGTTAGCTATGGAACCTCTAAATGTGGCCATCAGACAGCATCCTTCAATTTCTGTCATTTCAATAGGCACTCAGTCCATTTTCACCTTACTGTATGCAGACGATTTGCTTCTGCTACTATCCAGGGTGGAAACTTCCCTTCCAAATGCATGGGAAGTGTTGGATCCTTTTAGTGCAATATTAGGCCTAAAAGTTAATTGGGCCAAAACTGAGATTTTACTTTTATACTGTAGAGATCCCAGTTGGGTCTTTATTCCATCACTACCATTAAAATGGTCTCCTGGGGGAATTCAATATTTAGGCATGTATCTCTTCAGTGATGTGTTTGACTTATTTCCAAGAACATGTTAGAGATTTTGGCCAGTTTACCATTGGATTTTAATAGATGGACAAAATTACTTCTCTCTTTGCCAGGCAGAGTGGCTGCAATAAAGCTAATGGTGTTCCCCAAGCTATTTTATTGTTTGAGTAACCTGGCTATTCCTATCCCCTTACAGCTTTAGGATAGGATAGACAGATTGTTCTCTAAAGTTATATGGTAGAGAAAAATTCCACAGTTTGCTAGGAGGGTGCTTAGGGTACCTGGGCCAAAAGGGTGATGGAATATGCCATGGTCATGGGCATATCATATGGGGTTGGGTATAAAGCAGGTGGTTTAATGGTTATCTCCATCTTATAGTAATGTACCTCTCAGGATGGATATTGAACAAGCAATTGTGGGTGAAACACCCTTGACTGTTATACTCTGAGATGCTAAATGGGAAGTGTTTAAGTATACATCATCTATTAAATTAACACAGCAGTGTTGGACAAAGTTATTGAAATTGTTTAAATGGAAAGCTTTAGTTCTGGGCCCTTTCGAACCACTCTGGCACAATCCCAGGATCCAGATAGGTGGCTCCCTCATTCACTGGCCTTCCTGGGTCTCCAATGGACTTTGAACTGTGGGAGATCTTTCAGAAACTGGGATCCTTAAAGGCTTAAACCAGCTTCAACAACTTTTATTTACCTGCCTGAGATCTTAGGAGATACTTCCAGATTCACCACACCATTTGGTCTTGGGTTACTAAGGATTATAAGTTAATTAAAACTGATCTTACTTTGCATGTACAGAGATGGATTCAGCTCTCTAAGGGTCAGATCAGCTACATTTGTATGTTAGTATGTGTTCTGTACTTGCCCAATTGGGAATCTCATAGACTCAGATGAGTATTAGAATTACAGAACCCTATTTTGGAAGTTAACTGGGCAGGTTGTTGGAGACAGGAACATCGGGCTTTACCAGATACCAGGTTGCAACTCCTACAAAAAAAGATTCTTAGTAGATGGTACAGGACCCTGGACTATTTAGACTCAAGGGGCCTTGCCACTTCTAACATCTGTTGGAGGTGTTCAAAAGAGCCTGGAATGCTTTATCATATATTACGGGGAAGTACTTAACTGAAAGTAAGGTGGGAGAGATTCACTGCCTCAGTATAGGAGAACTCTTAACATATCCCTGCTCCACACTCCCTGTTTTTGGTTGCTGGGAGATCCATATTCACTTGGCCAATCAGCCCTAAAGTATAAGTTATTTTTATATTCAGCAACTTTAGAGGCTAAGAGGCTGCTTTTACATAGTTGGAAGTCAACTTCTCTTCCATCTTTTGTTAGTTGGCAACAGTACATGTCTAGAATTGCTTCATATTTACATGTGTTGTTTTGGAGAAAAAATAAAATTTCTGGTTATTATGCTGCTTGGGTACTTAGCTCTCTCATTTTGAGGTGAAGAAAGATTCACTCTAGCTTACTTTAAAGTTACCTTTTTTTTTTTTTTTTGTTATTGCATGCTGTTCATGACTTCTGTTTTTTTATTCCTGACAAGTGATTGCAGGATGATATGCAGATGATGCCCTGATTCGTTATCTTATTTGTGTTGTTAAAGTCACTACCAGGTATTCTCTACAGTTTTTTTGGAGCTCTATTATGCTATTTTCTCATTTATTTTCCTTCTTCTGGGATGCATTATACTTTTATTCTGGTTTTCTCCTTTTACTATATGTTTCGGAATGTGCGATCTTGGTATACGGTATACCTCCAGGACTCAGTGTTTTGTTTGTGTCATTATCTATCTTTGCCAGTTTGCTCTGTAATGTTTGTGCAACTTGATAAGTTAAACTTACTAATAATGTTTAAATACAAAAAAAATGATATAACTTTTTCTGGACTCTGTAGGAACTTCTTTTGTCAGTTTTTACATTAGTGCATTGATTTATCTATTTCCCATTTTATCCCCGATGACCTTTTGCTATTAGTGGAGTTATGTTATGAGCAGCTCCTTGCTCCAGGATAATCTGGTGTAGTGCTCTGGGAAGGGGGTGGAGGGGTACTGTGATGTTATTTCTGTATGTGTTTCTGATGTAGTTTTATTGTTAAATTGCTCTACTTTTTTGTCTTTTTGCATGTTCTGGTGTGATAATATTCAAAAATGTAATAAAGTATATTCAATTAAAAAAAAGGAGTAGACGGCTTGGTTGCACAGAGGGCTGTGGCGCTGGCACCTTACCTTGAACCATGCCAGCGACCCAGGCTCGGAAACGGACTCGGGGCACTGGGGTTCGGCAGGGGAGGAGAGGATTGAGCATCCGTAGGACTGCTCCCCTCTCCTGGGGTGGGGATTGGGATCGCTTCACTCTGCAGTGGCCCCCGGTGGAGACCGGGAGCACTGCATGAGCATCGCAACAGTGAGAGGAACCAGAAAATGGAAAAACAGCTCAGGATTGGCCAGATGATGGCAGCCAGCTCGGCGAAGGGTTAAGCCATGCTACTCCGGTGGTCAGGCTGCAATATGAGGTGAGGGGGCTCCAGGAGGAGGAGTAGTAAGAGGATGTCAGGAGACCGTGGCTGCCTGAAGGAGTGGCGGATCCTGGACACATCGGGTGAAAAGAAATAATGCAAAAAAAAAGGAGTAGTGCTGAATGGGAAGGGGGAGTTATCAGAAGGTACAAAATGTTCCCAGTGAATCCAAGTTATTTAGGCACTAATTGAGGCAGTACACAACAAGCTCCCCCATACATGGAATTACAATCAGTGACTGAAGGAACTGGACTCAGGGGGGTCATGTAGCCTACATAACTTTTTAAAGGTAGGGGGTCAGTGGTGAGGAGTCAGTTGGTGGCAGTGGGGAGTCAGAGTGTTTTTACTTCTAACTGCTTAAGGCAGCCATACATGAAAGTGGCATACTTTTCTTCATGGAGGGAGTTTACATGTACTATAGCTGATGCTGCACTATGCTACACCATGTTATACTACAGACTTTACATGTAATATATACTGTACATTACATGTCACAAAATTAACATACTAACATAGTAAAATGCCAGCAGAATAGGCCTAACAGTCTTTTGCGTCTGCTCATTTGGTCAGCCCCCACCCTAGGAGCTGACCTACCAAATATTTTATAAAGGCATTAAAATTAGCTTAATTTCTCACTGATGTTTCTTTATATTGCTACAGGTTACAAGCAGCATTACATTTCAGTGTGTTTTTAAAACATACTGTTGTTCATTAGAAAACATAGAATTTGACAGCAGATAAGGACCGCTTGGCCCACCCAGTCTGCCCATTTCCCTACCTAATGGATAAGCTGCAGATCCTAGTTAACCAGCAGCCTACTTCTTTCTACCCCCAACCCCTAGAATTGCCTTATGGCTGTCCCATGCATGCTTGAATTCAACCAGTTTTTGACTCCACATCTCCTCCGGAAGGCCGTTCCATGCATCCACAACCCTCCCTGTGAAAAAATACTTCCTTACATTACCTCTGAGCTGCCCCACATCTTCAAATTGTGCCCCCTTGTTCTTGCACACCTCTTTTTCTGAAAGATGCTACCCTCTTGGACTTTGTTGATTCCCTTGAGGTACTTGAAAGTTTCTATCATGTCCCCCCTCTCCCTCCTTTCCTCGAGGCCATACATATTAAGCTCCTTTAGTCTCTCTTCATATGCCTTCCAGTGCAGACCCTGCACCATTTTAGTTACCCTCCTCAGGACAGCTTCCATCTTGTCTATGTCCCTGCGGAGATCGGGTCTCCAGAACTGTACACAGTACTCCAGATGGGGTCTCACCAGCTGTCTGTACAGAGGGATAACAACTTCCTGTTTTCTACTGGTGATGCCTCTTCCTATGCATCCAAGTATCCCCCCAGCCCTCCTTACTGCCCTCTCACATTGCTTGCCCACCTTTAAGTCATCTGATATGACTACCCCCAGGTCCCTTTCCATTTTTGTTGTTGTTAGTATCTCACCCCCATTGTGTACTTTTCCCCTGGGTTTTTGTTTCCCAGGTGCATTACCTTGCACTTCTTAGCATTAAATCTAAGCTGCCATTCATTTGACCATTCCTCTAACCTTGCCAAGTCCCTTCTCATCCTTTCCACCCCACCTTGTGCATCAACTCTGTTGCAGATCTTTGTGTCATCTGCAAAGAGACATACTTTTCCTTCCAGTCCCTCTGCAATGTCACTTACAAAGACATTGAAGAGGACCGTCCTAAACTGAACCTCAAGGGCACCTCACTAGTAACCCCCTTTCTTCAGAGTGTACTCCATTTACTATTACCCTCTGTGTCCTATTCTCCAGCCAATTTTTACACAGGCTATCATCTTGGGACCTACTCCCAGGCTGGCTAACTTGTATATTAATCTTTGTGGGACTGAGTCAAATGCCTTGCTAAAGTCTAGGTAGACCATGTCCACAGCCCCTCCCTGATCTACTACTTTGGTCACCCACTCAAAGAAATCTATTAGATTCATCTGGCATGACCTTCCCGCTGTGAATCCATGCTGCCTTGGGTCTTGTGCCCTCTGACCTCTAGGTACTCGACAATTCTTTCCTTCAGAAGTGATTCCATCATTTCCCTATCACTGAGGTTAAACTAACAGGTCTGTAGTTTCCTGCTTCTGCCCAGCTCCCACTTTTGTGAAGGGGAATCACATCTGCTCTCCTCCAGTCCTCGGGTACCACCCCATCCTCCCATGATTTGTTAAAGAGGGTAGTCAGTGGTGTCACTAGTTCTACCCTTAGTTCTTTTAGAATGCTGGGATGAATCCCATCAGGCCCCATTGCTTTGTCCACATTCACTTTTAAGAGTTCTTTCAGAACCCTTTCTTCTGTAAATGGGCTGGTATCAACTTCTGTATCCAAAGTGTTTCTATTGTTTGTTTTAGGTACCTCCCTCTCTTCATTTGTAAATACTGAGCAAAAATATTTGTTTAGTATCTCTGCTTTTCAGTCACCCCTGCCCACCCCTCCCTTTATTAAGCCTCACCATCCCTCCCTTAGTCTTCCTTTGCTCCCTGATGTACCTAAAAAAGGTTTTATCCCCCTTCTTAACTGAGTTGGCTATCTTTTCCTCAGTTCGGGCCTTTGCTGTTCTGACTGCCTTCCCAGCTTCCTTTTGCTTTAACTGATACAATTCTCTGTCCTGCTCCTTCTGTGATTCCTTGTACTTTCTGAATGCTTTCTTTTTCTCTTGAACCTTCACTGCCACCTCCTTTGAGAACCATAGTGGTTTCTTACATCGTTTTGTTTTGTTTATTTGCTTCACACAAAGGCTTGTTACCTCTGTGATGGCAGTTTTTATTATTCCCCATTGTTCTTCCACCCCCCCTTCCTGACCATTTGCTAGTGCATTCTTTAGGCACACACCCATTTTGGCAAAGTCAGCCCTCCTGAAGTCCAGTACTTTTGCCTTTGTATGGCTTGACTCTATTGCTGTGTTTATTGTGAACCATACTGTTCAATGGTTGCTAGTTCCCAGATGGCTACCCATTTCTAAATCTGTGATCCTCTCTCCATCTCCATTTGAGAGGACCAGGTCTAAGATTGTAGAAAACTATTGATCAATCACTGAATGTCAACAACAAGTGAACTGCTTGCAAGCACCTGTCACTATATTGTTGGCTTCCTACTGACAGCTGCAATTAGTGTTTAATTCTTAGCACTGAAGAAAACAGACAACAAATCATTAAACATGATTCCACTTGAAAATCTATATTAATGTAAACAAAAAAGTTAGAGGTAAAGGTAGTTTTTTTAAATTCTGTCTACAAACACTACAGTTCTGTGACAACCCATCTGCTGTACATGCAACCATAGCATGCAGAATAGCATACTGCAGTTTTACTTATAGTACACATTATCACCCTCATGGAATTGGGGAGTACATTAGATCTGAACTGGGCTATTGGCACTGATGTAAAAGTTCAAAAATGTGGCCATTGAGAGGTTCACATACTGTAGCTCTATTTAATGTACACTTAAAATTTAAGAATAATTATGTTACATGTTGTAGATACATAATGACAAAGTAAAGGGTTTAATCTACTATTTTTGGATGGCATGTTTTTGCAATTTCAGAAGTGTCAACATAAGCAGCTCTTATATCTTGTCAGGCAGTGTATTTAAAGGTAGAACTGTCAGGTCCCTTTGTGCCCCAGCTGTACAACATATCCAGCAATAGAATAGCAGACTATTCTCTTATATGTATATATTGATATGAAGAGAATCAGAATGTGCTTTAACCTGTGAGCAAAGGAGCAAAGCAATTACAGAGCTAAACAGACTACAAAGAAGACCCAATAAAGAAAAATCCAGGAAAATTTGGTGAAAATTCTTCAGGGGCCTTCCAACGTTTAATTTAAGACTGAGAGATGATTAATATTCTGAGTCTAATTTAAAAGACTTAAATGAAACACAAAGGTACATCTTTTGGGTATTTTTAATAACCGTAGTACATCCTTCTATGAATTAACAGCTGGTCCAGCTGGTATTTCAGATTTTTCTTTGCTTGTTCAAGTATAGCAGTTAATATTGGTATAACCATCAAATTAACATAAGGAATGCTTACTAGTATTTCTGCAAAATGTGTGCTTTACTGCTATGATATCGTTTGTAGATATTTAGAAAAACCTATAAAAATTACTTTTTAAATCAGCCTGAAGAACTGTATATTCCTGTTTTACCTAAACATGTCATTCCATATAAAAGGAAAACTATTTGCTTTCCATTACTATTTTACACTTGAATTCTGTATTCCTAACTGAAAGCAGTAAAGCTGGAGAAACAATATATAAACTGAATCACTGAAGCAACAACACTAATTTACATATCTTTTAAAAACATATACAGTACTCTATAACTGAAAATTGAGTCTACTTTTGTTATTGCAAGTTTGTATTTGAATTTATACCTTCCTCACCAACTAGTGAATGTTTCTGTTCCTCAATATCAATTTCATATTATTAAACATGTCATTTTTTGAGATATAGAGTAGACCATAAATAATGATGGTATAAGAAGACATTCAGTCTGATATTTTCATAATACATTATCTATAACACAGAGGTGGCAAAGGTGCACGCAGCAGACAATTGAACTTTCTACCACACATGCGGTTTGACAGTGAGTTGATTTTTCTGGTCCCATATTTTCTGATGGTGCCACTTGTTTTATTAATAAGAAGAAATAGGGAACACAAATGGTATATATGATTTGTGCCCAATTATTTATGAGAAATAACCCATGGCATTGGGCTTACACAACTCATTAGCTTTAAGATACTGGTGTGTCATAAATAATCCTGGACTACTGTGTATCCTGTTTGTCCCTTGCAATAACAATAATGCAGTATATTTTGCTTATGTGGAAATAATAATTAATTGAAGCAATGTTACCAAGACAGAACATGGAAAATATAGTAAAATGTCAAAAAAAGGAAAAAAAGAAATCATAGTAACATATGTTTCTTAGCCTTTTTCTTGGCACACATTCAGAACTTAATATAATAGTAAAGAATGTGTGGAGCAAACTACTTCATGTTAAATATTTTGAATAGCAACATAACAGGGGGAAAACTTCAGGATAATGCCATTTTTAGACACATTTCTGCTTTCATTTCATATACCATATTGTTGGTATTTGGCTTCACTTTTATCATAATAAGTATGAATTCACATGAAAGCAGAATCTGCCCAATAGCCTCAATCTGCCTGGCTGCATGTCTACACCTGACATTACTGTAATTCTCTTCTTTTTCAAGCCTATCAGCACTGGCAGGGCTACCAATTGTTATGTCAGTAACCCTGTTTAGAAAGGAGCCCTTGACACTTGAGGGCTGGGGGAGAGACTTGAGCATCTCAGAGAAGGCTTGAGCATCTCAGGGGACACTCTCCTCTTTAATGGTATGATGCTGTCTGCACCCACCATGCTAGTGCCACCTGAGATACCATAGAATAGCAGGCAGGACAGCTGTTGGAAGGCAGAGGCACAGCATGGCCAGTGCCTTAGGGGAGGAAGTAAAGTGTGAAAACCCATGACTGGCTCCCAGTATTCTTGAACCCTATATCCCTCACTATCTCAAAACAACAGACTTCTACCACTGGATTCAGTTGCTAGAGGGAGTGGTGCCACATAGGTTCTGCTACAATCATGAAGCCATGGGAGTTAAGTTAAGGAGCCTCTGAGGAGAGAAGTAGGTGATAGGATGTGAGGTGGTCTGAGGAGGATTGCAGATGAGGGCCAGTTAGATGCTAGGGAGAGAATGAAATAAAAAAAAAAACATTCACTTGTGATATCACAGTCTGTTGCTGTGGAGGACAATATGATGTCATAAACTAAACATTATAACCATAATTTAACAGAAAAGAGAGCTTTTATTATAATCCATGCTGGCAAAAGAATGCCAGAACACCGCTGGGCCTTAACAGAGTAAAATACTAACAGTAAGCCTTGCACAAACCGATGTCGCACAATGAGGCTGGAAACTCTTTTTATTAAAAGTGAACCACTTTACCACTCAAAATAGCTTCATTTCTCTTCCATCCTTTTACTTATACCGCATTTATATAGAATGGCAAACCATCAACAAGACTGAGAAGCCATTGACAAGGACAAAAAGGCAGCACAAAATTTTAAATCAGCTTACCATTTATTAGTGGCATACAAATGACCCAACTCACCACAGTGCAATAATGGGAAAACTTGTAGCAAGAAGTGTAGACAAACACTACGCCAGTTTGCAACTTATACATGCACACTAAGGTTTCGCTTGGGTGCCCAAAAGCGTCGTCAGAGTAATAGTGCACCCCAGAATCACATATTATATGTTGTTTGGTTACTATAACAATAATCTACCCTTAACAATCTATTAAAGTGACATAGTGCTATAAATAAAATCAGTCAGACTTGTCTCCAAAAAAGAAAACAGGCACTATATAATGAAATAGAAATATGCAGACAGACTAATCATTTTAAAAGGAACAGTGACATGTCATACTGTAACATTGAAGTCAATATCTGGAATATTAATACCACTTAATATCCAGTCTGAAAAGTGATCTCAAAAATCATGCTAAACATTCATTATCTCACTTGAATCAAATCAATGGCACACATACATATAAAATGTGTCATAAATAGTGGCTTAAATTAAAGTGGTAAATACACCATAAAATTGTAATTAAACTATTCATATATAACAGCATGCCAACAGGAGAAAAGAAGTCCCCAACAGCAAGTCTTAAATACTCTTTCCAGTTTGGGGAAAGAAGGGGAGTAACTTCACAGTCAGAGCAGAAGAGGTTAACAGATGTAATACTTGGCTCCACTTCTGGGGTCAGAAGGGATTCCACATCATAGGGTGCTGGAAAGACTTCTGGAACAGAAGGCTATTCAAGAGTGATGGCCTTCATCTCACCAAAGAAAGTGTAAGTGCGGTTGGTCAGAAACTCAATATATACATCAGTAGTTAAAACTAGGGAACAGGGAGCAAGTGACCAAACAATCCATCTCACCCACCCCATCAGATGGCTCCTTGGTCACAGCTCCCCTAGAAAAGAAAAACATACCACATATCATATTATCCACAGATGGACCTCCAGGACTTATCTGTAACAGAACACCTATGGCAAAGAAATAATTTCCACAATCTGGAAAGAGTACAAGGGATGCATGGAAGTTGCTTTGCCTTAACACCAGAAGTTTGGGAAACAAGATAACTGAGCTCCAAGCACTGTTGGCTGAGTCCAATCTGGACATTGTGACAACAACAGAAACTTGGTCCTCTGACTCCAATACATGAGACCTCAACATGCCTGGTTGCTCACTCTTTAGAGTGGACAAAAAGGGCTCAAAGAGGGGGGGGGTGCGCTTTATGTAAAAGAAGAATTAAGGGCAACATCACTTAATAGTATAATGAAAGAAGGTGTTGAATACCTATGGGTTTATATTGTCACACTCTTGGGAAAGAAAGTCTATATAGGGGCACTATATAGACTGCCCAATCACTCTAAAGTAGTGTGGTGTGAAATTGAAATATTTTGTGGCAATTTCACTCTTGAAATTTTATTTCACAACATCTCTACTCTGAAGCCCTGGATAACCAACTGATTCAAGAAATCAAGGGGGTCACTTCCATTGGAGACACTATAATAGTAGGGGACCTAAATATGCCAGGTATTGATTGGTCTGTCCCTGCTGCCAAATCTTCCAGGAACTAAAACATAGTAGATTCTATACAGCACTGCCAACTTGCTCAGTTAGTAGTGTACACTATATCTGTGAGTAAACCCCTAACAAACAGTGACCACAACACTGTATGGTTCACTGTATGCCTTGGAGCTTCTAATTCCCAATTTTGGGCCTCAGAAATCAGTTTCAAAGTGGCAAACTTTGCTAAGATGAGAGAATTCACCAACAAGTGACTAGAGACTGTTATGCAATTTTTACATAGATACATAGATACATAGACAGTGTCGGCAGATAAGGGCCTATGGCCCACCCAGTCTGCCCATTTGAGCTTGTAACTTCGGTTTGTTTTCCTAGAAGTCTGTTGCCCCTTACCCCTGACCTCTAGAATTCCTTTATGTCTATCCCATGCATTCTTAAATCCCGTGATTGTTTCAGCCCCCACCACTTCCTCTGGCAGGGTGTTCCACTTGTCCACCACCCATTCTGTGAAGAAATTCTTTCTCATGTTTCCTCTGAATCGTCCTCCCTCCAACTTCATCCCATGCCCTCTAGTCCTGGAACATCTTTTTCGCTTAAAAATAGTGTTTTCCTGCACCCTGTTCCTCCCTGTAAGATACTTGTATGTCTCTATCATATCCCCTCTCTCCCTCCTCTCCTCCAGGGAGTACATGTTCAGTTCCTTCAACCTGTCTTCATAGGACTTGTGATGCAATCCATGCACCATCTTTGTTGCCCTCCTCTGAACCTTCTCTACCCTGTCTATGTCCTTACGTAGGTATGGTCTCCAGAACTGTACACTGTACTCCAGGTGGGGCCTCACTAGTGTCTTGTATAGCGGAATTATGACCTCCCTTTTCCTGCTGGTGATGCCCCTGCCTATACATCCCAGCATCCTATTTGCTTTACCTGCTGCCTTGTCACACTGTTTCCCTACCTTGAGGTCATCAGAGATGACAACCCCAAGATCCCTTCCCTGCTTGGTGCATGCTATATCCTCACCCCCAAACTGATATATTGTGCCAGGGTTTTTGTGCCCCATATGCATTATCTTGCACTTCTTTGCAATAGATTCAATGTCAACAACCTCTGGATGGTAATCAAACAAACTATCACAGATGCCACAACCACCTTTGCAAAGTCAACAACCAAAAAGAACAAGTGTAAAATCCCTATATGGTTCAAAACAGAAGTCAAGACAGCTATCAGAGACAAATGCAGAGTCTTTCTGAACCATAAAACAAAACTTACCAATACCCTCTGGGAAGAATATCTGGAATTGAGCAAAAAAGCCAAAAACACCATAAGACAAGCCAAGGCAAGTGCAGAGCTTAGCATAGCATAGCTGACAATGTCAGTAATGGGAGCAGTTTTTTAGGTACAGTACATCTGTGAAAGAAGGAAGACTTGTCAAAGGGTGGTGAGACAATAGTCAAGGATGATACACAAAGGGTAAAAATGCTCAACAAATTCTATTGCTCAGTCTTTACCAGGGAATGGGATGTGCCCATTCCAGTAAGTGGCATTTTGAGCATACCAGAAGTTATGGGAACTCAAGCTTTTACCACCAAACAAGACATGGAAGCTCTCAAATGTCTAAATCAAGATAGATTTATTTATTTATTTCAAATTCGAATTAATACCTTTGAGCCGGGGGCTAGTTTACAAAGACTCCAAGTCAACAAGGAATACAAGACATTTACAGGTGATGAAACACTGCAGAACAGAAAGACATCAACTAACAAGTGGTATTAGTGTGCAGTTACAACATTAAGCAGGGTACAAGAAGTAAGGAGAAACAGGACCACACTTCCAGAGAAACATATTAATGCAGCACTAATTAAGTGCAGTACAGTGTTTAACAATCATGTTACAGTTCAGACAGGGTGCTCCCATTCTGCAGAAATGCATGTTTTAGCAGCCAAGGTGAGGCTTTGTCAAGGGGAGGTAGGGGAGGTGGGAGGAGGAAGTGGGCAGTTGTGGAACAGGAGGATGGGAGTGAGAGAGGGTAGCATTTGACAGGTGTGAGAACCGCCTTCAGAGGCCATGGGTTAACAGAAACACTGGCAGTCAGATTTGCTGGCAAGAAGAGATCGAAGCCCATTTTTAAAGTAGCCAAGTCTGGGGGAGTTGGCAATGTCTGCAGGCAGATCATTGAACCATTTAGGCCCACAGTAGGAGAGGAATCTTTGGCCAAGGGTGGTTCGTTTGAAGGGAACAGTTAGAACAGTCCTAGAGGCACTCCTTGTGCATTTAGATGGTTGTGCAGGCTCAAAGAGGGCTGAAGTAGCCATAGGCATGAACCCCATCAAGGACTTTTTCGCAAGGAGGCAGGCCTGGTATTGGAGTCTGTGGTGGAGTGGGAGCCAGCCAGTTTCCTTGTATAGGTCACAAGAGTGAGTCATTTTGTGTACTTCCAGGATCAGGCGGCAGGCCTTGTTGAAGAGGGTTTTGACCCTTTTAAGCGCTGTGTCTGTGCCTGCCCCATATATGACAAGACCATAATCCACAGATGAGAGAACTGAACTGCATGTAACAAGTTTCAGGGCAGCCGGTGTCATTGAGGTGCGATGTCTGTACAGGATGCCAAGCTTCATGTTGGTGGACTTTACCAGTTGCTCAGCATGGGCAGTGAAGGTGAGGGTGTCATCAAGGTGAATCCCTAAGTACTTGAATGTATTGACTTGGTCTAGTACTTCTCCTTCGTTACTAAGTATATGAGTAAATAGATCACCCAGCCCAGATGGAATTCACCCTAGGGTCCTAAAAGAATTAGCCAAGGAACCAGTGAAACCATTGTCCACATTATTCACTCTCTCCTTCCAGACTGGGGTACTGCTAGAGGATTAGAAAACCACTGACATGATCCCCCCTGCATAAGAGTGGGAGCAAAGAGGAGCCTGGAAACCACAGGCCCATTAGTCTGACCTCAGTGGTGCGCAAACGTATGGAAATGCTGATTAAACAAGACATAGTTGATCTCCTGGATAAGAACACCTTCCAAGACCCCAAGCAACATGGATTCATGGTGGAAAGATCATGTTTGATGAATCTCATATCATTCTTCAATTGGGTAACCACCAAATTAGACATAGCGCACCCAGTGGACCTGCTTTATTTCAACTTCAGTAAAGTCTTCGACTCCATTCCACACAAGTGCCTGCTAGCTAATCTCAAAGACACTGGCATTTCAGACCAGTTTATCAACTAGATAAAAGTATGGCTCCAAGGTAGAAGCTAAAGGGTGGTAATCAATAGAGTTTTTTCAAGGAAGGGAGATGTTATAAGTGGGGTTTCCCAGGGTTCTGTCCTCGGTCCAGTGCTTTTCACAGCTTCATTAGCGGCATAGCTAAGGACATAAATGGCAGATTTGCTCTGTTTGCTGATTACACTAATTTGGGAGGAAGAGTAGATACCACAGAATCCCTCAACAAACTTCAAGCTGACCTAAGAAAACTTGAGGCATGGTCCAACCAATGGATACTCGGCTTTAATGCAAAGAAATGTAAAGTAATGCATTTGGGCAGAAACAACCCTAGAACAGATTACTGGTTGAACAGGGTGCAACTTAATGCCTCATCAGAGGAAAGGGATGAATGAGTGTTAATTCATGAGTCTCTAAAGGAAACCAGTCAGTGTAACTCTGCATGTAGCAAGGCCAACAGAATGTTGGGGTGCATCAGCAGAAGCTTTGACAGCAGGAGCAGAAACATTATACTGTCTCTTTACAGATCCAGGTGAGGCCTCAGCTGGAGTACTGCATTCAGTTTTGGAGCCCACACCTAAAGAAGGATATCAACAGATTGGAGATGGTCCAGAGAAGGACAGTAAAGATGATAACAGGACTACATGACCTGCCATAAGAGGATTGCCTGAAAGAGCTGAAGTTATTCTTACTGGAAACCAGACGAGAGAGGGGGACATGATTGAGACATTTAAATACCTGAAAGGCATCAACAAAGTGCCATACCCAGAACTGTTTACTAGGTCCCACAACTCTAATCCTAGAGGGCACAACTGAAAACTTAACGAGGGGAGGTTCAAATGTGATGTCAGGAAGTTCTTTTTCTCCAAGAGGGTGGTTGCACCTTGGAATAGTTTACTTGCTGAGGTGGTGGAGACCAAAACAATCACCTCCTTCAGACTTGGTTTGGACAGGACATACATTCAACACATGGTCGAGGATGGGGACTCATCTTGAGTAAGAGTTCAAAGCTAGCAGGCATGGCCCAACAGGTGTCCACATAAACAAATGGGCAGACTAGATGAGCCTTTTGTCTCCTTCTACCATCACCTTTCTATGTTTTCACGTTCACATGTTCCTTTGTGTTACTATTCTGTCTCCCAAAGAGATTATGTGCATCAGGTATCTAAAATGGCAACATACTGTACATTATCCCACATCAAAAAAATGCAGCCAAATTGATGCTGTCATTAAACCCTCCCCCCCATGCCCCCAGTCTGTAAAACCAGTTACCAGTTAGGGCCCAGGCACACTTTTTCTATGTCCATAAGGCTGACATTATGTGTACCATGTGTACAGTCAACATATGTTTTACAATGGCATATGAAATATCACCCCTTTGGATGACATGAATATATTTGTCAGTCCTAAGTTTAAACTGGCATATTGTACGCCCAATATAAATGGCACCAAAAGAACATGTTAAGATGTAAACAATCCCATAAGTATTAAAATGTATGACATTCTTCACCAGTACTTCATCTCCATTATTAGGATAATTTAAAATCTTCCCTTGTTTAATGTACTAGGAATATATACACCATCCACTCCTGAAAGTGCCGGGGGTTGGGGGGAACATTAGCCACTGAAGAGGTGAATGTCTTTGAGCAATATGTAGGCTTGAAACTACCTTATCCTTTATAGTTGGTGGTTCCTAAAAACAATCCTAGATTCTTCTTTTACTATCTCATGGAGTTTAGGTTCCACATTAAGCATACCCCAATTGTTAGTGATAACCTTACCACACAGTATAGTTGGTGACAAAGGGGCACACAGGTGTACTCACAACCTGACTTCTGTCTTTTGGAACTAAAATGGAATCTCTAGAAATACTTTACACATATTTCACAGCATGCACAATAGATGCATTGCTATAGTCTCTTTACTTAAAGAGCAGCTGACGCCGTCAGGACAACTTTAACAAACCACAATATTTAGACACAGTTCAGCTTGTGTTTCACTTTAGTTCTGTATTCCTCCTCCACATTATTTATTACTGAGGTCATTTGCATTAAAACAAAATCTTTGTTCCTGAAGAGTTCATCTATTCCTGTTGTTTCTCCCTACCTAAGGTCATAATTCACTGCTTGTAACATCACATTTACTCTCACAGCAACACATTGTGATGTCACAACTGAGGATTATGACTTGAAATAGGGAGTAAGCTGCTGAGGCAGATGAACTCTAAGGGAACTCAAAGGGATAAAGATCATGTAGTCATGCAAATTTACTCAGCAATAAATCATGGGGAAGAGAAATATATAGAATATATATGGAATGCAAGCTGAATTGTACCTAATTATTATGTTTTTTAAAGTTTTCTTTGAGGCATCAGTAGATCCTTAAAGTGACTCACCTTATATGCTTTTTCTTTCTCAAAATCTTCCCTAAGCGTGCAGTTCTTCAGAGTATGTAACATTTGTCCCTTGGGGATATTATCTGCTATGTCTGGAAGGTGACAGCTATCATTTCTTAATAAGCTGTTCCTGTCAGTGGGTTTGTAAAACAAACATGCATCCACTTGAATCATACTGATGGCACAAATACGTATAATATGTGTCATAAATCGAGGCTCAAATTTAAGTGGTAACTAGACCAGAAAATAGTAGTTAAACTATTAATAATTATAGGGTTGTTTACATCTTAACATGTTCTTGTGGTGCCCTTTATATTGGGCACATGATATGCCAGTTTAAATTTAAGATGATTGACAAACATATTTGTGCCATCCAAAGGGGTGATATTTCATGTGCCATAGTAAAACATCTGTTGAATTGTACATGGCACCCATGATGTCATAGAAAAAGTGTGTCTGGGCCGTAACTGGTAACTGGGAAAAAATAGGATGTAGGGAGTCCTTCTGGATTTACAGATTGGGGGCTGGCGGGGGGTTGGGTTTTAATGAAAGCATCAATTTAACTGCATTTTTTGAGGTGGGATAATGTGTGTTACCATTTTATATATTTACTGCACATAATCTCTGTGGGAGACAGAATGGTAACACATAGGATCATGTGAACAGTATGTTAGCCTTGCTGTTATTTTTTTTCTCCTGTAGACATGCTGTTATATATGAATTGTTTAATTACAATTTTTTGTTGCATTTACCACTTTAATTTAAGCCACTATTTATGACACAATTTAAATATGTATTTGTTCCATTGATATGGTTCAAGTGGATACAATGAATATTTATTATGAGTTTTTTAGATCAAGTCAGGCCAGATCAATGAGGCCAGAGAGGCTATTGCTGGGCTAGGCATGCACCAGATTATTACAGCTACCACCCACACAAACTATGAAACTGGTATGAATCTGTCCTGGATTGTATCATTGTCACCAACCCCTAATGTGTGGTAGCATCCAGTGTTCTTCCAGATTCCCTTAGCGATCACAGAGCTGGTTTTTTGTAGATGGTCTGCAAAGGGTTTAATAAGGGAACCTAAGTATAGTACAACCTAGATTATCCAAATGTTCTGGGAGACATCAAATTTGTTCAGATAATTGAGAGCTCCGATAATGGAGGGGCCAAAACATTAGGCAAACCAGATTTGGGGGACAATGTCAGAGATCTGGATAATCGAGGTTCAGATAATTGAGGTTATACTGTGTATTTTTACTAGACAGTTAAAAAATGGAATACTGCTGAATTTTCTGATGCCATTTCTGCCGCAGACTAGTCCTTTACTGGTCACATCGAGAGTATTCATGATGCCTTGAAAACTTTCAGTAGGACCTTTCTAAGCATCTGTGACTCTATTATCCCTCTAAAAAAAGCTTGGTGTCAATGACCAAAAAAATGAATGGGTCACTTCAGATCTCATAAATGTTAATGCAGAAGAGAGACAGGGCTTAGGCTAAATATACAAAACTTAAACTTCCACATCCCCTGCAGCAGTATAAAGCACTCCATAATAAATGTAAAACATCAGTTTGTGCATCCAAAATAAACTTCCTTAGAGACCAGCAACTAAATGAGAGGGGAAACTTTAAACTCACCTAGAGAACTTTGAATGATTTAGTTGAGAGGGCTAAAAAGGATGAACAAATCTCCCTTACCAAAGACCCATTAGTGAGCCTTGAGAGGTTGCCAATCTTTTTAATTCTTATTTTGGTGACCTTGACATGAATAAGCCTAAGATTTCTCAACTCAATGAGTCTAGCTCAAATGGTACATCAGAGTCCCCTTCAAATCTTTGTGACTCTTCCACATCCTGCACCAAATTCTACTTTCATTTCCTCTCACTTACTGAGATAATTAAATACATAAAATGAACAAACCCAGACCCAGTCTGGGCCCTGATGACATAGACTACCGTATTCTAAAACTTGTCTGTGAATCCATGGCTCTTCCTTTAACCAACATCTTCAACCATTCTCTGTGTAGAAGCCTCTGTCCCATCAAATGGAAAAGTGCCACCATAAAAACCACTTCACAAATCTGGTTCCAAGAATGATGTGTGCAATTTCAGACCAATTTCACTTCTCGCTCCTCTCTCAAAACTTATTGGAAAAATCATTCTGGATCAGATCATGGAATATCTGCAAAAATACAGCTTAACTGATGGACTCACAACATGGATTCAAGGCTCGCCACATTATGGAAACTGCCCTGCAGAGGCTCACAAACTTTACTGATAAGGCTAATGATGAAAGGCTCTTTACTGGCTTGGTGATTGTGGACCTCACTAAGGCATTCAATCTAGTAGACTATGATGTACTCCTTAATACCCTGCCCCACTTACATTTTTCAGGAGAACATATGAACATAAGAATCTGCCAGCAAAAACAGGCCACATGGTCTATCAAGTCTGCTCGAATGTGCAGCTAGCACCCTTACCTTGCAGCTGCCCCCCTCACCCTATTTCATCCCCTTTTAAAACTATCCACTGTCTTACAAGATACCACCTCCTCAGGCGGAATGTTCTATTTAGCCACAACCATCTCTGTGAAAAAGTGTCTCCTCATTTCTCTCCTATATCTTCCCCCTGCAATCTGAGACCATGCCCTCTGGTGTCCCCCCCTTCTTAATTTAAATACCCCTTCAGTACCTGTTTTGTTTATCCCCTTTAAGTACTTAAAGTTCTCAAGTCATATTCCCTCCTGGTCCCTCCTCTCCTCCAGGGAGTACACATTTAACTCCCTCAGCATTTCCTCATAGGGTTTGACCTCCAATTCTGGGATCATCTTCATCGCTCTGCACTGTACCCCTTCCAGTAATCTGACATCTTTCTTCAGATATTGGAACAAATATCATTTGCAGTACTCCAGCTGTGGCCTGACCATCGACCTATACGGAGGCAGGATCACCTTTCTGCTCCTGGAGGAGATCCCTATTGCAATACACTCCAGCATCCTGTTAGCTTTTACTGCTGCCTTCCTGCACTGCTCTGAGTTGTTCATATTCCCCTTTATACCACCCCTAGATAATTTTCCTCCTCAGTGGTACCTAGCTGAACTCTTCCCAAATGGTAGCTCCTCCCTGGGTTCTTTGCTTCGAAGTGCAGTACTTTGCACTTTTTAGCACTGAATCCCAATTGCCATATTTCCGACCATTCCTCCAGCTTAATCAGGTCATCCTGTAGCCCCTGCCACCCTTCTATATCATCCACCACAAGCGCCATCTTGGTATCATCAGTGAACAGACTGATCTTATCCCTGATGCCATGTGAGATATCTGCTATGAAAATCCCAAACAGCACTGGTCCCAGTACAGAGCCCTGTGGAACCCAGCTCATCACAGCCCTCAGAGATGAGAGTTCCCCCACCACCATCATCCTCAGATGCCTCCCCTGCAGCCATTTCTCAATCCAGTTCACCATCTTAGTCCCCACGCCTGCTTTTTTCAACTTTCCCCCAGCCTCCCATGCGGCATGGAATCAAAAGCCTTGCTGAAGTTCAAATACAGGACATCCACTACTCAACTAGGTTGGTCTGGCAGGATCTCCCTGTACTTAAAGGAGTAGTATTTAAACGGTTCAGGAATTGCTTTAGCAATAGGTCACATAAAACAATGATCGGAGGTCTATACTCTGACGTTTGCTCCATTATATATGGAATACCACAGGGTTCAATTCTAGGACCCTTACTGTTTTCACTGGTGATCAATTCCCTGCCAGAGATACGTAGGCACACAGAGCTTATTCTATACTCTGATGATGCAGCTCTTTTTTTACAAAGGTAAGACTCCCTCTGCCCTGCTTGACAAACTTCAGCATGACTTCAGTAAACTTCACTCTTAGTTCTTCAAACATGGACTAGTTCTCAATGCCAAAAAAAAAAAACAAGTCAGTTGTATTTTCAGGTATCAGAAAAGCCACTTGCTTCCACTTCACCATCAGAGATAATGGTGGTAACCCGAATGAGAGAGTCACTGAGTTCAGATACCTTCGTACCTACCTTGATTGTTACTTCACTTATGAATATCATATCAGTCAGCTTATTTAAAAAGTTCACCAAAGCCTTGGCATGCCTTACTGTGTTAAACAGTTTCTGATACCCAAAACTAGGGCCCTTTTACCAAATAGTTTTCTTTGCTGCCATTAATTGATTACTGCTCATTGGTTTTCTCCTCCTCTCCCTCTCAGAAAATGTTCGGTGGGCTAAGGGCTACTTACCACAACATTATTCAGTTTGTCATCGATCTCCCTAGAAGGACTCATCACTGCAACCTGTACAAGGCAGCAAATTGGCTGTAGTTAAAGAATAGATCTGGCAGTAAAATTCTGACTTTCTTCCACAAAATTCTCTGCTGCTGTTTGCCTAATAGTATTGTTTCCATTTTTCAGCGGCCTGTAAATGCAAGGACTGTCAGACTTATATCAAGTTACACTTTCTCAATTCCAATTTGCCACACTACTAAAGGACAACATTCCCTTTCCTAAAGGGGTGTCAGACTCTTCCATGCCCACACCATCCCCTACAGGTGGCTTATGTATTGCTTCCCTAAACATCTGCAGCCTACTAAAAAAATGGGACTCCTACCATGGATGGGTCCTACAGCACCAACCTGATATCATTGCCATGGGTGAAACCTGGCTCTCCCCCCATATCCCGGACTCATCGGTCTCCCTCCCTGGGTATAATGTTTTCCGTGCTGACTGGCAGGGTCAGCATAGGTGGGGGGACGTGCCTTATACACCAAGGACACACTGAAAGTTCACTTGCTCCCCTCTCCCCACCTTCTCCCCAGACTCCAGGCACTAACACTCAAACTCACTATCAGACACTTCCATACCCCCCGCTCATCGCTGCTGTATACATTCCCCCAAGAGACCAAAAGGCGGCCTTCCATTCTCTCCTCTCCTATCTTGCCACCTTACCCCCTCAAAATGAAAAAATTATTCTGGGGGACTGCAATATCAACTGGCTAGCCAAGGCAGCTGCCCCTTTCATCGACACAGCCACAGCCCAAGACCTCACACAAACAGTCCCTTCACTCACCAGACTAAACCTGTGCTCTGGGTCCTCCTCTCTGCTGGACCTAGTCTTCACAAACCGCCCACACAAAATCTCCAGCACTACTATTCTCCCAGATGAGATTAGTGACCACTCCCCTGTCCTCTGCTCCTGGACGTGCAAGACCCCCAAATCCCCACCAAAAATGATCCTACGATGCAAACTTGGCCCTCGTAAACTTGCTCTCCTAAAAACCCACCTTAGTATAATGGACTGGTCCTTCATAACTAACGCCCTCAACCATGACACAGCCCTAGACCTTTTCATTCACTCATATAATACTATCTGTGATATGTTCGCTCCTCTGACCAAAAGGATGGTCAAAGGCAACCCAGTGCCCTGGATATCGGATCATCTCCTGGCTCTGATGCAGTCTAGGGACTCCTCATGGCACTTCTCCAATGATACTGGACTGCCATCAGACAGACAGAAATACCGTGAGGCCCGTAACCAATGTACTTTGGCTATGCGCAAAGCCAAGGCAGGGTATTACAAATCTGCCCTAAGCTCTACCTGGGGTGTAGGGTGCAAGTTCTGGAACAATATTAAGGACATCTGCGGCAAAGCCCACAACCCTGCCCCCACACAAATCCTGACCGAAGAGGGCCTGATCTCTGATCCCTCCCGGATTGCAGCTGCATTTAATCATGCCTTCACTGACCTCAGCCATGTCCTCCCTAGACACTTCTTTGACCCACCCCCTGACTCTTACACCTCCTCCCCCTCTCCACACCCTCCATTTCACCTCTGTTGCATCACCCCAAGTCTGCAGAGCCATACCTTAAAAAAAAACTTAAGCCACTCACTACACAGTAGTGACTCCTTAGACCCGACACTTCTCTGGGCTCACCCTTTCTGAGGTGCTTATCCCCGTAACTCACATTATTAACTGATCCCTATGCCTCATGAAATTCCCCTTATGCTGGAAATCTGCCTCTATCACCCCGATATTTAAGAACGGAGACCTTACCTCCACCAGCAACTACCGCCCTATATCTATTCCCCCCTATCTAAAGCACTAGAGTGCATAGTCTCTGATCAGCTCACTGACCATCTAAACAAACACAACATACTTTGCCACTAGCAACATGGTTTCTGCAAGGGATACAGCACAACGACCGCCCTTCTTGAGTTCACTACCCACCTCCATACGGCCATCGACAGAGGTCAACTCTCCGGTGCTGTCTTCCTCTACCTCACAAAAGTGTTTGACACCATCAACCACTCCCTCCTATTAACTACCCTCACCAAACATGATCTCTCACATGATGGCCTCGGCTGGTTCGCTGACTATCTCGCAGACCATTCGCAGCAAGTCAAAACTGGGACCACCTTATCTGGTAAACTACCTGTCCACTCAGGTGTCCCACAGGGATCTATCCTTGGACCTTTGTTATTCAGCCTTTTTCTCAACTCTGACCCCCAGTCCTGCTCAGGCAACATCCTTCTCTCTGCGGATGATGCTGTCCTGTACTCCTCCAACCATGACCCAACTCAGCTCCACCTCTCTCTTCAATCCTCCTTCAACGATGCTGAAAAGTGGTTCACCTCGCAACACCTCATACTAAATTATAAAAAGACCAAGGTTATGTATTTTTCTCACCCACTCAGCTCCAAGGACGGTTGTCCTCCACTTCTGACAATCAACCAGACCCCCCCTGAGCAAGTGAACTCCTTCAAATACCTGGGGGTCACTCTTGACCCAGCCCTCAATTTCCACCTCCACACTCACCTACTATCTACAGCCCTCATCATCCAACTGGGCATACTTTACAGGTTTAAACACTGTCTCACTCCTGATGCTCTCCGCCTTGCAGTCTCCTCCTCAGTCCTCTCCCTCCTAGACTATGGCATTCTTGTCTATAGCGCTGCCAGCTCCTCGGCCTTATCCAGACTACGGCTCTCCCTCAATAAAGCCTGCCACTTCACCCTGGGTTGCGACCGTTGAACCCACATATGTTCCTGTTACAATGCCACAAGTTGGCTTAACCTTGATAACCATATTAGGTTTCACACTTGCCTCATGGCCAAAAAGATTTCACTCGACCTCACCCCTGCTGGACTCTCCCCCCAATACAACGAACCATAACACAGCAGCATGCCCGTAGTTCTAGCAGGCAACTTCTCTTGGTCCCCCGATGCTGCACCTCCCAATTCCAAAGGTCCTTCAGCTATCGAGCCCCAACCTGGGTAAATAGCCTAGCAAACACCCTCACAAACTTGAATAGTCTAGGCCCCTACAAAACCCACCTTAGGAACCACCTACTGTCCACGAATCTCTGTGACTGCAACCGAACCTATCTTCCATCCTATATCAATTGACCACGGCCTCTGGACAGATGTCCCCAACATCACTCCAGAGCCCCTCTTAGTTAGCCCAATGCAGGAGTTCACATATGTTCCCTGGACTTATGCCTTGCTGCAAGTTAAAACCTGTATCGAACATGCTAGTTCACTTTAATGCACTATTGTAACTGTATTCTTACTTGCTTTTGCTACTGTTTCTGTATTTTCACTGTTCTGTTCTCCTACTGTATGTAATCTATAGTGACGTGGAACCTTTGAAAAAGAGTCTTTGACTCAAAGGTATTATTCCGAATCCTCAATAAATAAATAAAATAAAAAATAAATAAAATAATAGCCTGCCACTACCTCTGGTTCAATGTTTGTCACTTACATTATTTAAAAAACATTTAAAACGTTACCTTTTTGAAAGCTATGTATGTAAATGTTATCCATGATCATGCTATTTATTCATACAGTATGAATTGTTTGTCACTGGATACTTGTGAAAAGGAGCAATTTTGTTCTCATGCCTTTCCAGCATAAAAAACAAATGAAATGAAATGGAATGAAATGAGATCACTTTTCAGAATGGATATTAAGTAGTATTAACACATTCCACATGTTGGGTTTGATTCTCAAAGGGAGCTTAGACTGGTGCAAACTGTGGCAAAAGGCAGCTTTTGTCAAAGCACGGTGTGCCTGGGACCCTGTGCCTGATTCTCTGCCATGCAGGATCCCAGTGGCTAAGTCCCAGGGCTTGTGACAACCCTAGCCATAAGTCAAAAAGACAGCGCATCTAGAGGATATGCTGCAAGCTGAGGGGCTGCCAGGCACCAGTCTATGACTTCACTGGTGGTCTAATGAACCCCCCCCAGCCCCAATCCCCTTATTTACACAGTAATGTGTCTGCAGGGCTCTTGTGGACCCTCCAGCACCAATAAGCCTGTAAATAAACGTATACATGTAGTAATTCCCCTGGTGGTTTAGTGGTCCTTCCCCCCACCCCAATATGCCCATAATTATATTGTACATGACATCATTACCTGGTGGGCTAGTGGCCCCCATGACCCAAGCTGATGACTGGTACACCCCTCCTCTCACCAACACACTGGCCACTGACTGAACTGTCACTGAGCTTGTAATTTTATAATACAGTACATGCTCATTGATTGACAGAGTTGTCAATCAGTGAGTGTGTACTACATTATACAGTACGGGCTCAGTGACAGTTCAGTCAGTGGCCTGCCATGGTGGAAAAAGGAAGGCTGTGCCTGTCCCAGCTCGGGGTTTGGGATGGGGGAGAGGGGCAATGGGTACTACATTCCAGGGTGGAGAACCACTAGACCACCAGGGGAAAATATTGGAAACCTTGTCATATACAGAAATATCAGGGCAGGGAGGAGGGACCACTTGACCACCAGGAAATTCATGCATGAGTACTTTTATTTATGGGAATGTCAGATATGGGAGGGGCTGCTATCCCAGCAGGGAATTATGTCATGTACAATATATTTATTGGCATATCAGGGCAGGGGGCGGTACTGTTAGCCCATCAGGAGATTATGTCATGTACAACATAATTACGGGCATTTTGAGGTGAGAGAAGGGACCATTAGGCCACCAGGGAATTACTATGTGTACACATTTATTTATAGGCATATTGGCATGTGGGGAGGTGGACAATGGCACAATGTCACACATCACAAAACTCTTCCAGAGGGCATACTTCTAAATACCCTTAGACCAGCCCTGGCTGGTCTAACAGTGCTTAGAATGTTGCCATCTGGGAGAGTTTTGTGAATCCTAATATTGGGAATGTGGCAGCTTACATCTGCCGCATAACCCCTAGTGCCATGGTGCACCATATTATGGCACATGGGTAGTGCAAGCCCCCTTTGGCACATGCAGCCTGCAGTTGTGGCAAGCTGCCATTGTGAATTGCTCCCAGCACATCATTGCACTGTGCACCATCCTGTGGAGCAGCGCACAAAGTTGGACACAAGAAACACTGCAAGATGGTCACAGTGCAACGCACTCTGAAATCCCATTCACTCATACCAGTTTCGCACTAATTGCGACACCCACATTACAGTGCCCTATGTTCTTCACCCTATTGATGGTATACTGCACTGACAGTACTGCAGAGAGGGTGCTAGGACATTCCACCTACTAGTGCTAATAACACCACTTGTTATACCGGAGTAGTACCATCCCTGTCCATGCTCTGGTGTCCACTTTGCAGCAGATGTCACTCAGACATTTAGGATAGCAATGTGGCCTGTGCCCCATTAGAGGCTGGATGTGTGACTACAGTGTAAAACATAGTAGCAGAGTAACTGTCCACACCCAGTTATGGATGCTTTGCTTTGACTGCCATGATAAATGCATACCATTGATTGTCATGACCTACCCAGTCCCCACACAAATGAACACTCAGTGACATGTACAAACAACATGTACAGTAAGTTACATATGTTCGGACAGGACATATCAATGGCATTATCTAACATAGATTTATGGAGAGGGCACACAGGGCCCTCTATGGATGGCATACTTCATTAGTTAAACTACAGAACACAACATACAAATGTAACAATATATGAGTTATCGCAAGTGTGGGATAGGTGTAGGCAAGGTATGGATCAACAGGGAAAAGGACGAAACAGCATTGGCTTCCGACAACATACGATGGGTGAACTTTTCCTCTCTAGATGTTGTCACCTGCCACTGCAGACTCCAGGTATACACCAGATAAACACTGCTGTCAGCCTAAAATAGCAAAAGGGAACATCTTTTGTTGTCACATGCCACATGCTACACTGCAGGTATAAAAGACGAAGTGAAGCTTGCCAGGATGCAACCCAATTCTGTGGAATTTGGCAGCAGAGTTACTGTAAGAAACAAGGCAATTTCAATGGCAATTAAACCCTGCTGACATGCAGGAAACATTGATACTGCATTTCACCCTGGTGAACTCCACTGTACAACACCATGGGCAACACACGCTGTGCTACATCCAAACACGCTGAACACACATTTCCATGTACATATCCAGTACAAATAGAACACAGTTATGTAAAGTAGGGATTACTGGATTTTGGAATCATTTTTATTTACGTTTTTTATTAAGTTTTCCAGTTGTACAATTCACAATAGCTCAGTCCTGGCCAGAGTGGGGTTCCGCTCCATGGAGTTATAACACTAAACGTTGTTCTGAACAGGCACAGTCTGCATCAGAGTTATGTTAAAATTCTGAGCTAGTTGAACTGCTATTATTATTCTATGTACTGCATACATATGTCTGCTACTATTGATCAGAAAAATGTCATTTTGGTTTGTGCACTAAATTCTGCAATAAGTACTGTCAATTACAAACTTATTTTCCAATAGTCTGAGATGTACTGGAAAAGTACTTATTTAGACACAACTGATAGAACTGTAAAACTTTATAAAACTGAGATAACAGACTTGGATTGAGGGAATCAGATGATTATTTATTTATTTAGTTAAACATCAGTTTAGAAACCTTTGAGCCAGAGGCCCATTTACAAAGGTACCTTGTCACATAGAGGACATCAGAACAGCAGTACAAGGGACAACAGAAATTACAGAAACAAGAAAGTTACAATTCAGGGTTACAGTAAGTTTCAATACCAATGAACAACATGGGAGAGAGTGCAAAGACTTGGGGTTGGGGTGGGGTGCAGGTAGGGGAGGGTAGAGGTAGAAGGAGAGGGACAGGGAGGAGGATTAGTAGAGAAGGAAAAGGGGAGGGGTGCCGCCAGTGAGCATTGTCAAGGGTGTTTTTTTTTCTTTTTAGTGGCAGTTGCATTTCATGTGAGATGAGCAGGTGGTTTCTGAGCCTGAGCTCAAAGTTTGCTAAGGTTGGTGAGTCTGAGATACCGCAGGGAGGAGTTATACCAGGAGGGTGCACGTAGGGAACGCCCTCTGCCCTTGAGAAGTCCTGGCTCTTGGTATGACTAAAGTTGTTTTTGATGAGCTGCGAGTGATCAGGGTCGGTGTAGTTCGGCGAATTGAGTCAGATAGGCCCGTGGGGGATAGGCCATGAAGGGCTTTAAAGGTGAGCTGGCAGGTCTGATACATAAGCAGCTCATCCAGGTTGAGTAGGGTTGCCAGGGTGTACAGCAGACATGTGTGAGTGAGTCTGGGTGCACTGGTGATAAGTCTGCAGGCCTTGTTAAGCGTAAGGCGAACCTTGCTGAGGGCTGTCTGATCAGCTGAACCATAGACTGGAAGGCCATAGGTCGATGAGAGATATGACAGAGGAGGTGACAGCCAGGCGGAGGGCATCTGAGGAGGCATTTCTTGTGCCGGTAGAGAATGCCCAGCGCGAAGTTGACGCAGAATTTAGGGCAGATATATGTCCATGGAATGAAAGTGCAGGGTCAAAGGTCATTCCAAGATATTTATAGGACTGCACAGGTTCGATGTGGATATTGGGGTGGAGTGGATGGCGAGGGAAACTTGTTGTACTTATTTTGGGGGTGGGAGAAGAGCATTGTTTTGCTTTTAGATTGATAACAAGTCGGTGCTCAGTGAACCAGGTCGCTGCAGAGTCAAAAGCTAGTTGGAGAGAGTTCTGAAGCAACAAGGGGTTACTGTGAGAGGCAATGAGTACAGCATCATCAGCATAGAGAAGGATCTTACCCGTACAACTGCTGGGTAGGGAGTTGAGAAAGAGGGAGAATAGTAGGGGTCCAAGAATAGAGCCCTGGGGAACTCCAGAGCAAATAGGGCGGGTATCGGAGAGAGTTCCACTAACTTTCACACGTTGGGAGTGGGCTGAGACATAGCTGGTGCACCAGGAAACAGGTCCAGTGACAAAGCCTATTAGGTCGAGGGTGGATATCAGGAGAGGATGCGATACGGTATCAAAAGCTTTAGACAGGTCAATGAATATTGCACCAGCCAGGGCGCCAGAGTCCAAGAAGGCATGGAGGAAGTTGGAAAATTCTAGGAGTGCTGTATTGGTACTATGACCAGCTCTGAACCCGTGTTGTTCAGGGCAGAGAACATTGTACTTACAAAGGTAGTCAGAGACTTGGGATGCCACAATTTTCTCCAAGGCCTTAGAGAGGGGGGAGAGGATCGAGATGGGTCGGTAGTTACCCGGAAGAGTCCTGTCGCCACCTTTGTGGACAGGGGTAACCGTGGCAACCTTCCAGTCCACAGGGAATTGTCTGAGACAGAGTGATTTGTTGAAAATGCATGTGATAGGGGAGAGGACCTGATCCAGGACCTGACGAAGGAGGCAGGGATCAAGTGAGTCATTACCGACGGTGTTACCTCTTAGGGCTTTAAGCAGGTATGGCCTGGTTTCTTTTATGATGACACAATGCAGGTGGAAGGAGGGGCGTGCGATGGGTGGTGGGACAAAGATTACAACAACGGGGAAGCAAGGAATGAGGTCAGGCAGGGGGAAGGCAAGAACCTTTTTTTTGTTTGTTTGTTTAATTATCTATAAACTTATTTACTTTCCTTTTTATTTCTGTAGGGACCCGGAAAAGAGAAAAAGAAAGAAAAGATCACTGTCCACCCATAGCAAGCAGTTATACAATAAAAGTGTTATCTACTGCCATAATATAGTGAATCCAAGGGGTCAGTTTTTAAGTAAATAAATTATGTTTATCATTCTGACTGTGTGTGATTTTTTTCCATCACATACGTCTGGTTGACTAATTTATACCAGTCTTGTATTGTGGGTGGAAGATCTTAAAGCCAATGTTGAGTGACAGCTTTACATGTCAAAGTGATCAGGATCCACAGGAAGTAATAAGAGTTGATAAAGCAATGGGGCCAGATGGGGCGCACACCAGGGTCCATAAAGAATGAAGTGAGGTGGTGGCTGAGCCTCTGGCAATCCTGTTTAGCTGATCACTGGAAACAGGAGAGGTACCCAAAGACTGGAGGACAGCAGATGTTGTTTCCTTATACAAAAGTGGGAACAAAGAGGAAGCGATGAACTACAGACCAGTCAGCCTCACCTCTGTAGTGGGGAAGATCATGGAAGCACTAATGAAGGAGAGATTGGTGGAACATCTGGTTGTCAATGGACTACAGGACCCAAGGCAGCTTGGTTTCACCAGGGGGAGGTCATGTCAGACCAACCTCATTGAATTTTTCGACTGGGTGACTAGGGAGGTAGATCAGGGGAGGGCAATGGACATTGCCTATCTGGACTTCAGCAAGGCCTTTGACACTGTGCCACATAGAAGACTATTACACAAACTGGGGAATATGGGTGTGGGCAGGACAGTAATGCAGTGGGTAGGTAACTGGCTAGGCAGCAGGACACAGAGGGTGGTGGTAAATTGCTGTCACTCCACAGATGGAAGAGTGACCAGTGGGGTACCACAGGGATCAGTGCTGGGACCGGTCCTATTCAACATCTTCATCAGAGACATTGCACAGGACCTAGAAGGCAGAATGTCCCTGTTTGCTGATGACACAAAGCTCTGCAACAGAGTAGACACACCAGAGGGTGTAGACAGATTGAGAAGGGACCTGCAGAAACTTGAAGAATGATCAGGGGTTTGGCAGTTGAAATTCAATGCAAAGAAGTGCAAGATAATGCATATGGGGCACAAAAACCCAGGCACAATTTATCAGTTGGGGGGTAAGGATACAGCATGCACCAAGCAGGAAAGGGATATTGGGGTTATCATCTCTGATGACCTCAAGGTATGGAAACAGTGTGACAAGGCAACAGGTAAATCAAATAGGATGCTGGGATGCATAGGCAGGGGCATCCCCAGCAGGAAAAGGGAGGTCATAATTCCACTATACAAGACACTAGTGAGGCCCCACCTGGAGTACAGTGCACAGTTCTGGAGACCTTACCTATTTAAGGACATAGACAGGGTAGAGAAGGTTCAGAAGAAGGCAGTAAAGATGGTACATGGATTGCATCACAAGTCCTATGAGGACAGGTTGAAAGGAATTGAATATGTACTCCATGGAGGAGAGGAGGGGGAGAGAGGGGATATGATAGAGACATACAAGCATCTTACAGTGAGGAACAGGGTGCAGGAATACACTATTTTTAAGCAAATGTTCCAGGACTAGAGGGCATGGGATGAAGTTGGAGGGAGGATGATTCAGAAGAAACGTGAGGAAGAATTTCTTCACAGAATGGGTGGTGGACAAGTGGAACACCCTGCCAGAGGAAGTGGTGGGGGGCTGAAACAATCATGGAATTTAAGAATGCATGGGATAGACATAATGGAATTCTGAAGGTCAGGGTTAAGGGGCAACAGACTTCTAGGAAAACATAAAGTAAACTTACAAGCTCAAATGGGCAGACTGGGTGGGTCGTAGGCCCTTACCTGCCAACACTGTCTAAGTATATATGTATCTATGTATCTATGATATCACAGCTTAGTATGTTTAATTGTTGCTGGAAATAATAACAGAATAAAGACTCGTCCCTCAAGTGGGAGTGTAACAGGCACGATATCATTTATTATGGCATCTACATCCATCCAGAATGGCTGGAGCTTTGGGGCCTGCCCCCAAAATATTGGTATGGTAGTGGCGGAGCCAGGTTTGGGAGCCAGGAGGGGGCAAGTCAGTCATTTTGGGGGCACCAACATGGTAACAGGCGAAAATGATAATTTGAAAATGTGACTGTTATGGGCATTAACTGTACATTGAATCAGCCCTATCTATTGCATATTGAAGTACCTTGCACATGGAAACAAAACAACCCTACTGTTCATTAGAACATCTCTGTTGCAGATGTAAACAAAACATGCCTATCGCATACTGAAACACCAGTGTTACAATGATGCATGCCTTTGTCTAGTGCTCTGCTGCAGCAATCTGCTGCATAAAGTGAGTAGCAATACAACTGCAAAAACAGAGAGTTTAGACTAAAAAAGTTTTATTTTGGCTGATGCTAGTAGTAGAAAAAAGGTAGGGTCACACTCAAAATGTTTGGCCACTTTCATTGCACTGCTGCTGCTTAAATTGAGCTACCTGCTAAGTCACAAACCCAAGCCAACTAGCCAAGGCATAAGAATGTTTCAGCAAACTACTACACACTACTGTTTGTTGCATGTGTGCCAAAACATTTTCAGCGGATGAAAACCTTGGGTCTATAGTATACTAGTGTCTCTCCTCTCTCTTCTAATCTGCTATAGTGCTCTGCTGCTGCAATCTGCCTGTGCTGCATAAAAGGAGAGAGACTAGCAATATAAATTCAAAGACAGTCAGAAAAACTCTCAAGATTAGAGAGAGATGAGACTGAGAGATACGTTTTATTTTGGCTGAGCTCAACTGGCTGCTGCTAGTACTTATACTTAATATTTACAACCATACAGCAATCTGTGAGGACAGGTGTGAAGATGAAGAAATGAGAAAGGAAACAAAGCTGTGTCTTCCTTTGTTTTAATCTGCTGTCTGCCCTAGGGAATCCAATGGTGATTCTGATGGATCCAGGTCATGACTAGGCCAGCCGGGAGAGGGACTCTCAGTCTTGATTTTTACTTCAGCCACAGAAAGACTGTGCCATCACCAGACTGGTCAACAAACAAACTCTCCCTCCCACCACAGTCCTCCGAAGTCAAAACAGCAGCAGCAGCATTAGGGAAGTCAAGTCAATGGGCAGTCGGCAACACTCAGCAACACACAGGAGTTCATGCTGGTCTTGGTCAGTAAGGTATTCGGCTGCAAAGGCAACAGCCGCAACACAGATTAGCAGTAAAGCCAGTAATAAATAGCACCAGCAGCCACAGAAAGACAGTCGGGTTGGACAACAATCACGAGGATGGTTGGTTTCCTTTTGCCCTGCCGCCTCTTTGCTTTCCCACTCTCAAACTCAGTGGCTGCTTTCATGCATTCTTTGGATACCAGGAACTCATTAGCTGACAGACTTACACTCACAGCCAATGAGGTGTTAAGCTGGATGTCAGCTGAGCTCACCACCAGCCCGGCCTCTGCTCACTACCTCCATACCTCACTGCTCCTGTTCTCCAGGCTCCTCATCTCCTGAGTGAGACTTTTGTTTAAAAAAAGTTTTAATTTCATTGGGATCGGAGACTATCTGGACTGGACACAGTGTCACAGGGGTGCTGGGCAGGTGTGTTGTTGGCACGGCAGTTTGATGGAAAAAATGCCAGCCAGTGGGACCATGGGGGGGTGCAACTCAACAGACAATAGGTACTGCGGGGCACCCACTCCCCTGCCCCTTTTTGCTCCTCCACTGGGGGTGTGGTTTTCTGTTTCCTCCTCAGAATCCCTCCAGAATAAGCTGGCCTGGTGGCACTGATTGTTGAGGTGCTGGACACCACACCTTGTGCCACACCTGTGACCTGGATTTGGGAATGGACTCGGGTCACTCAGGGATCAACCGGGTTGAGGAAGGATTGAGCATCCATTGACAGCTGTCCTTCCTCAGGGGAAGGGATTCAGTGCAGTGCATTGTAGACTGGCACCCAGCGGTGACTGAGTGTCAGCATAGGTGTGCTGCCCAGAAGTGGGAGGGCCCAAGTCCAGCGCATTAAACTGCCTCTGAGGAGGTGGAGGCAGAGGCAGTTACCCTGCCCATTGCACATTCGTGGGCCATGGAGCATAACAGGAGGAAACACGGAGCTGGTAGGATCCATGATTGCTGAGCTGCACTCACTCTGACCCTCCGGCAATCTAGATGTCACATTCCAGGGGTGGGGGGAGGCCTCTGCCCCTCGCCAATGGCCCTGTCATGGGGGGGGTAACCCGTGGGGGATGGCCAGGTGGGATGGGTGTGGGGAAGATTGGCCAGAGAGATGAGTCCCCTCCGAGGGAGGGTCCGGAGCCACCTGCACACTCTGAGGAGAAGCAGAAAAATGTAAACAGAAAAAAAAAGGGAATCCCTCCAGCTGCAGCTGTTGTATTCATCTTGTATTTCTGGTATTTAGCCTGAATAACTGGTGTCTTAAAATACCTGACTTTAATCTTTTGTGGTAGGTGGGTAGCCTGCACCTGCACACTTTACTAACACCAGTTTAAAGTTCACACTGCTTGTACTTGCAAAAGGAAAAAACAAGCGTACCTTGTTCTTAAACCAAAAAAAGCTTCCACTTTATTGTTATATAATAGAGGTTTGCTGATAAGCCATCTGATAAAACTCCAGATCACCACTGGAAAGCAACAATCAATGAATGACGTGTACACAGTGAAAAATGGAAAAGTTATCAGTACTCTCTCTATGCAACACCTGATATCTCCACTGTGTACACGTCAAGACATTAAAGAAAAAAAGAACTGGAGCACTACATTTTTACGGCGCTCTGCTCCCCACCCACAAAGGTAAACAGCATATCACATAAATATACAGCTGAAATATAAATTAATAAGCAGCAAACCACTGTTATATAAAAGGGATATGTGATGGTTGCGTATGTGATAGCTGAATGTCAGCACTCTTGGCAAGTGAGCTCGGGGGTCAATCACTCATGGCTACAACACTTGTGATAACCCTGAGCTCACTTGCCACTCATGCTGATATATCAGCTATCGCATACGTAACCATCACATATCCCCTTAATATCATGCTGCAATATTTCTTGCACACATGGACTAGACAGCATTACATTCATACAAACAAGAAACTCGTCTATCTTCCTGTTCCCCCTACTCTTCCACATAGAAGATTGATAAATAAGCTGGGTAGGCTCGGGGTGGGTCAGAAGTTGGTCAACTGGGTGGCAAACTGGTTGACGGGCAGAAAACAGAGAGTGGTGGTAAATGGTATATAGTCAGAAGAGATGCAAGTCACAAGTGGGGTACCTCAGGGATCAGTCCTGGGGACAGTCCTCTTCAACATCTTCATTAGTGACCTTGCAGATGGACTAGAGGGTAAGGCTTGTCTGTTTGCAGATGACACCAAGATCTGCAACAGAGTAGATGATCCAGATGGGGTGGGCAGAATGAGAAGAGATCTGGATAAACTAGCAGAATGGTCAGAAGAGTGGCAACTGGGATTTAATGCAAAGAAGTGCAAAATCATGCACATAGGGAAGAGAAACCCTGAAGCCACCTATAGGCTGGGAGGGAGTTGCTAGCAGTCACAAAGGAAGAAAGAGACTTGGGCATCATCATCACTGACGACCTAAAATCATCCAAGCAGACCTCTAAAGCGGTAGGTAAGGCTAGGGGTGTTAGGGTGTATTAGTAGGGTATCACAAGTCATAAGAGGGAGGTAATAATCCTCTGTACAAGACACTGGTTAGGGCCCCATCTGGAGTACTGCGTGCAGTATTGGAGGCCACACCTTCACAAGGACATTAACCAAATTGAGGTGTCCAGAGAAGGGCAACCAAAATGGTGCAGGGACTGCATCAGAAGACATATGAGGACAGATTAACGGAGCTCAATATGTATACCCTTGAGCAAAGGAGGAGAGAGGTGATATGGATCGAGGCATTCAAACACCTTAAGGGCATAAACAAGGTGAAAGAGTCTAACATGTTTAAATATAAGAAAAATAGCAGGACAAGAGGACACAGCATGAGATTAGAGGGAGGCCGATTAAGGGGAATGTGAGGAAATTCTTTTTCACAGAAAGGGTGGTGGATGCATGGAATGGCTTACCACAAGAAGTGGTGGCTATGAATACAGTGCAGGGCTTCAAACAGGCATGGGATAGGCATAAGGGAGCAATACAAATGACTATGAATAGATAGGTCACTGACAGAGCAAAGGCCGAAGGCACATTTATAAGGTAGAAAAAGAAATGGGCAGACTGGATGGGCCTTGCGGTCCTTATCTGCCGTCAACTTCTATGTTTCTATGTTTCTATGTACTCTTATGATAGGTCACCACATCATTTGAAGTGTTTCATGTTGATGTGCTTTGTCAAAGGCTGATGTGGTAAACCAAGCACTGCCATCTTTTTCTGTCAACTCTTAAAGGCACATACAGTAGAATATATTTAATACAGCAAACATTAAAAACCATTGTAAATAGCAATTGTGCAGTGTCACAACAAACTCTTCACCAATTTAAATATAAAAATAAACACAATAATATAAAAGACCACTAGAAATAGAAACAAATCCAGATCTGGTAAAATCACATTTTGTTAACTTGACACTGGAGATATTTGTTGCATTGTTAGAGGCAAAGCCAAGTGTAAGTTAAGTCCTGGTGCTCCTTATATGTCAGATTGGGCACAAGTACTAAAACAGTTTTGAGTGTAATTTTAATGTAAGCGGTTAAGCCAAGCATCAGTATCTTAATATTTGAACCTATGACGTCCTAGTGCTCCTATGTATGAACATTCCAAAATGCCAGCAGCAACAGGCCATTTTAGTCTATTGTATCTGCTCGAGTGCGCATCTCTCAGTCTATGCTACTGGAGCTGCCCCCCTCCCCTTTCCCAATTGAGTTTTCACTCATCACACTCTCTTCCCCCCAACCCATCATCCCTCCTGCTTTGACTCTACCATTCACCTTGTCCCATCCTCTTTTAAAGCTGTTCCCTGTTTTCAATGAAGCCACCATCAGAAATTTTTTCCATTTGGACACCACTCTTTCTGTGAAAAAGTGCTCCCTCATTTCTTTTTTGAATCTTTCCTCCACTGATTTCAGACTATGCCCTCTAGTGCCCCCCCCCCTTAATTTGAGAATGCCTTCTGTTCTAACTTTGTTCATACCTTTAAGATACTTCAAGGTTTCAGTCATGTTTCCCCCTCTCTTCTGTCCTTCAGGGAATACATATTGAACTCCCACAGCCTCTCTTCATTTTTTTCCCCCAAGGCCTGGATCATCTTGGCGGCCCTATGAAGTACCCCCTCCAGTAACTTGATGTCTTTTTTCAGACAAGGGCACCAGAACTGCTCATAGTACTCCAAGTGCTGTCTTACTGATGACCTGTACAAGGACAAGATGACCTCCCATTTCCTGGAGGTGATTCCTCTGGCAATGCATCCCAGCATTTGTTTGATTTGGCTGCTGCTTTATGGCACTTCACAGAGTGCTTCAGGTCCCTCTTGATGATTACTGCTAGATCTTTTTCCTCCTCCAAACTGGACACTTGTACAGCCTTCAACCAGTAACTGGCCCCAGGGTTCATAGCTCCCAAGTGCATGACCTTGCACTTCTTGGCATTGAACCCCAACTGCCAGATATCCTATGATTTCTCAAGTCTAGCCAGGTCCTCCTTGAGTTCCTGTTTCCCCTCCTATATGTCCACTCTCCCACAGAGCTTAGTTTCATATACAAATAGGCATCTTTCTCATACTGGGCACAACAGGTACCAGAACAGATATTACTTGTTACCCAAAAACAATAAGAACATTTAAGGGCTTTACACAGGGTACCAGGAACATTGTTCCCGATGATTCACCACTAGAAATACAGTACTCGCATCAGTGCACAGACTCCCAGAGTAGCAAGGCAAGCCATGGTATGGTCATATTTGTAAAGAAAGATAAAAACACACAAGGTCTGAGCTATGGTATCTATAGCTCTTTAAGATAATTCCCCAAAACATCACAGAATTCAATTTCAATCCATGGAACCACCATTAAAAGTCACAAAATCCTTGGAGTACATTTTTTAACATCTGGAGGGTGTAATATTGGAGGGGTAAATCTGGATATCCACAGCTCTTCAAAAGCATTATCACACCATCACAGAATTCAAATTCATTTAATGGAACAACCATTCAAAGGCCACAAAATCATTGGAGTGCATTTTATTTAACATCCCAAGGTGGGTGGTGGGGGTTATTGAGGGGAAACCAGTTCCTAAACATGAAACATTTTAGGAATGGGCCTAATTCCAGTTTGTCATTTATCACTGGTGGGTCTGTGGCTCTCATTGCAAGAATCCAGTACTGATCCCTCTTTAAAAGGGCTCTGTCATGATCCACGCATCTTGGATGTTTAGGTGTTTATTCGATTCCAATAAAAGAAATGTTATGTGCATTGCGGTCTGTAGCTTTATTTAAATGTGTTTGCAAAGCATAACTTAAATCATTGTTTTCTATGGCTCTCATATGCTCTCCAATTCAGGTTTTAAACTGACGTTTAGTCTTTCCAATATAAAAACTATCGCAAGAGCAGGAGGCCAGATATATAACACCTTCAGATGTACCCACTATGAATCCTCTTACTTTAAAAGTGTTTTGTCCTGTCTTTGGATTCAGGAACATTTTGAAGGTTACAACCATAGGGCAATATTTACAGTTGCCACTTTAATAGCACTTGTCATTTCTGGCTGGTAATCACATTCTTGGCCTCTCTGGTAACGGCTGTACTGTATGTACAACCCTATAATGGATATTTTACCCCTTTTATACACACAGCTGGGTTGTGTATCTTTTAAATCTTGTAAACCTGGGTCTAGACTAACCACGTGTCAATGTTATTGAATTATGTGCCCTATCTCCTTTGATTGTGCACTAAATGTGGAGATGAAATTCATCCTTTGGTCCTTCCTTTCTCTTGGACCCTTTTCAATTAATAAATTATTTTGCAACATGCTATCCACTTCTATTCTGCCCTTGAATACAATATTCTCAGAATATCCCCTTTCATGCCATCTGCATTCCAGTTCATCAGCCCTTTCTTAGTATTCTTCATCATCCCTTCAATTTATTTTTATTCTAATAAATTGTCCCTTAGGAATGCCTGCTATTGTGTGGAACAGGTGGCTACTGCTGGTATGTAAAAGGGTATTTCTATTGGTGGGTTTATTGAATAAGTTCAAGGTAACCCCACCCCTTCTATCCTTTGCAATACTAAGCTCTTGGACATTTTCTTCAGTACAAGTCCACACAATAATAATGTCATCAATAAAGCATCTCCATGAATTAAGCTTATCCCAAAAGTAATTCACATCAAGGTTTCTGACCACCTCTTCTTACCACTTTCCTAAAAAGAGATTAACATAATTAGGGTCAAAGCTTGTCCCCATTGTGGTGCCCTTCTTTTGTAAGTAAAAACTGTCCTGATAGAAAAAGATGTTAAATTCAAACACAAAATTAGACAGTTGTATTAATGCTTCTATGGGCAGATCTAATAATCTCTTCTTTCTAAAAAATAAGACATGGCCGCCAAGCCCTCTCAGTATGGAATATTAAAATAGAGGACTTCAACATCTAAAGTTACCAACAGGCTGTCTTCCTTTACATGTATATCATCAAGCATGTTGAGGATATCACCAGTATCTTTAATGTAAAGTGGTAATTGATGAGCTAAATTACTAATGACATGGTCCACAAATTTAGGTAATGGTTCCATAAGAGAATCATTGCCAGAAATAATGGGTCTACCCAGAGGATTCACCAGACATCTGTGTAATTTTGGCAGGCAGTAGAAAGAAGTTCTAACTGGAGCCTTGACATTCAAAAACACTGTTATTTGGGATGGGAGCCAGTTATTTTGTTTAGCCAGGTTTAGATAATCATCAATATATTTTTTTCAATATAAGGTGGGATCATCAGAAAGTTTTATACTGCACATCGCCTTGTTGACTATGTACTTCTGCATATTATTTACAGATATACAATACAGCTGCTGAGCCCCCTTATCAACTGGCTTAATGGTTATAGATCTATGACACTTGGCTTGGTCTCTTACGTTAAAATTACACTAAAACTGTTTTAGTACCTGTTGTGCCCAATTTGACATGTAATGAGCACCAGGACTTAGCTAACACTTGGCTTTGCCTCTAGTCATGGAACAAATATCTCCAGTGTCAGGTTAACAAAATGTGATTTTACCAGAGCTAGATTTTTCCATTTCTAGTGGTCTTTTATATTATTGTATTCATTTTTATATTTAAATTGCTGAAGTCTTTGTTGTGGCACAGCACACATGCACTTTACAATGTTTTTTAATGTTTACTATATTAAATATATTATATGTGCCTTTAAGAGTTGACAGTATAAGAGGGGAGTGCTTGGTTTACCACTTCAGCCTTTGACAAAGTACATCAGTGTGAAATGTGTCATGTGACATGGTGACCTATCGTTAGAGGAGGGGGAACAGGAAGAAAGATGAGTTCCTTATTTGACAAATGTAATGCTATCTTGTTCCGTTTGTGCAAGAAACATTATTTGCAGCACAATGTCAATAATGTGGGAGCACTTCTTGGTTTAAGAAACAAAGTATGCTCATTTTTTCCTTTTGCAGTTACAAGCAGTGTGAACATTGATGTGTTGTTAGAACAGTGTGCAGGTGCCAGCTACTGCACATGATAGCGTGGCACTGCCATTCCTGAGGTGCAGCTCCAAGTGCTCTTTTCTGGCTTTACTCTTCCATGAAAACTCTTGAAGTGTTGGAGAGGATGAGGCCTTGCTCGATTCCTCTGCTGTTCTTATCCAGTGTGTATTTAGAAGTTGCGTATTAAGTTTGTGTGACCATTTACTTTATTTCATTTCATTTATTTTTTATTCTTGTAGGCCTGATGAGCACAAATGCCTGTTTTTACAGGTGACAAGTGACAGACAAAAAATACACAAACAGCATAAACTTAAACATACAGTACAATAACTGAATAAAAACAAGCAACCATACAAGGTACAAAAAAACACTTCATATACTATAAACTTCAAGTACATTCCTGTTTATCCTTCAAAAAGGAAATTCATTTCTTTTTAAAATTGAAGACTGTTCTACAATTAGTCATATCTCCTGGCTGGGAGCTAAAAAAAAAAAGAGGAGAAGAGTAAAGTTAGGATCTCTGACCAATTACTTTTCTAAACAAAGGGACTTTAAGGGTTATTCTATCCTGTGATCTGATCCCACAGCTGTTGACAAATCATGAAAACAAGATTGAAATTGAGTTTGAAAGAATCCCCAGAGATAATTTTAAATATGAAAGTGCTCATTTTTAATAAGACTTTATTGTCAAGAGACAAACAATTAGATTATGTAAATAAAAGACAATGGTGTGTACGAAAAGGGGTGTTTATCATGAATTGATTTATTGCATTGTGTGTAGCCCAAATTCTATTAAGAAACTTAATACTAGTCATAGAATAAACAATAGGACCATGGAAGCACCAAGGGAGGTTGACAGTGAAAATGCCAACCTCCCTCACAGCAACGGCACAATACCGACGTCGGTATTGTATCGTCCATGCAATGAATGTTTTCTGTGGGGCACTGTACCCCCTACACCCCCAATGTGGGGGGCTCTGCCCCCGCACCCCCAGATGTTAGGATTCTCAACTTCAGGTTGGAGTTGGTCCAAGGGGTCGGAACACTGGCGGAAAGTGAAGCACCAAAAAAGGACCATTACAGCGAATGTCGCTGTAATGTTTTGTTTTGGTTTTTTTTCGCCGTTTGGGTGTCAGCCTGAAGGGGTGCACTGTAGGACCATAGTCCAGAATACTTAATAGAAAAATATTTGCCATTAGCTGCCTTGCTTCACTTAATAGACAAGATTTAACTCTGTATAAGCCTCCCAGCCTTTGGTGTATAGTCTTCCTAACACTATTAATACATAATTCAAAAGATAACTTGGAATCTAAAATTAATCCCACATACCTAAAATGTTCTACCATTTCTATAACATTCCCATCAAGGTCTATAACTGAAGGAAAGTCTATACATTTTTGATCATTCATAAACACCATTGCTTTTGTCTATTTGTAATTTAATACCATACAGTTTGAAATGTATTTATTTACAGTATTTTTATTTATTTCGTTTTTTTTGACCGGGTAAGTGCACTAGACAAATCCTGCCTATTTTCAGGTACAACCCAGGGGAAGGGGATACAGATGAATGCCAACTGACCTTGAACCAGTTTAAGCTGTTGGTGGTATTTTTAGTGAATGAGGGAAATTTGGCCAGGACACTGGGGAAATTCCCCTACTCTTTTCAATAAGTGCCATGGGATCTTTAACATCCACCTGAACTACCACCAATCCAGGCAGGTGGGACCTCGGTTTAACATCTCATCTGAAAGACAGCACCTCAGAAGTGCAGCACCCCTCTCATGCTGCACTACAGTGTCAGTACTGGGATATTAACCCAAGTGCCAGATGTGGGAACTGAATTCACAGCCCTCTGATCTCCCAGCCTCAGAGGCAAGTGTGCTACATACTGAGCCACTGACACTGCAATTTACCAATTCTGCAGAATATCAAAATTAGCCTGGACCATCTCGAGAGTGCTTTTGGAGCTTGCACTAGTCCCATACAAAACTGCATCATCTGCATTCATAATCAGAGAAGTCTGAGTACATACTCTAGGTAGCATATTCATATAGAGTGAGAAAAATGAGTGGCCCCAAAATCGACCCTTGTGGAACACCACATAGGATTGGTTTAGACAAGGAAGACCCTCCACCAATGGAAATAACATGAGACCTATTTGAGACCTATTCTTCAGATAATCAGAAAACCATTTAATAATATCTGATGAGAAATGTAAATTCTGTAAAACCCCTGAAAGTAAACTATGCTCAACCAGATTAAAGGCCTTTGTGACTTCCACAAAAAGAGCTGCAACAGAGTGCCTGTTATCTAGGGTACCCTGAATGCAGCTGGTGAACCCCACCAAGGTTGTCTCTGCATTATGTTTGGCTTTAAAGCCATGCTGCTGTTCTGATAATATAATTTATTGATTCAAAAAATCTGTAGTCTGATCCAGAATGATTTTTTCAAAAATCTTTGGCAAAGGAGCTAGAAGGGAAATGGGACGATAGTTAGAGACCAAACTAGGATTTCCACTCTTAAGGATAGGCCTTATTGTTGGAAGCTTCCATTGGTTGAGAAATATTCCAGAACAAAGTGAAGAATTAAATGTCATGGCTAGCAGATAGGCAAAATATTTTACCTCTGTCTCTGTAATCCTAAAATCTATGTCATCGTGTGATACAGAAGGGCTAGCATCATTTCCTAGAAGATAATTAGCAACAATGTCAGGTTAGACCATTTTAAAATAAAACTTTGGTGACGAAAAGGTCATTATCTACATTACAAGAATCAGGTGCTGTGGGGGAAACTGTGACCTATATCCATCTAGATCTCCAAAATAGTTATTAAACATCTGTGAAACCAAACCTGGATCATTTACTATAGATTTATCTTCTTACAAGGAAATAGAATTAGTTGTTTCCCCCTTCCTAGTAACACATTTAAAGTCTTCCAGGTTTTTTTAGCATCCCCAAATGCTTTTTGTTGCTCAGACAGAAATTATTGTGTCTTTGCCCTTCTGATCGCAGACTTACACCTATTTCTAAGGTTTTTATAATTCTGCAAGGAAATAGCATCATTTTTTATTTTAAACTGTTTCCAACTTTTGTCCCCAGAGTGCATAAGATGTAACAATTCTGTTGATACCCATTGATGTTTGTTATGCCGTATTCTCATTCTTTTTAAAGGGGTAATGTTGTTCACTATCGAGAGGAAACACCTAGTAAATAAGTCAAGCATCAAATTAGGGTATTTAAGACATTGAATCTGTGTCCAATCTACTCCAGACAAGGCAGAATCAACAACTTCCGAATATGTTTTTTTTTAGATTTCTAAACTCAATATATTTAGGGG
The DNA here is from genome assembly GCA_016271365.2 of Neoceratodus forsteri. Lineage (NCBI taxonomy): Eukaryota > Metazoa > Chordata > Ceratodontiformes > Ceratodontidae > Neoceratodus > Neoceratodus forsteri. The sequence continues at coordinate 895,859,183 of CM028132.1, read as the reverse complement.
GATTTCTTTCCAACTTTGCAGCCCAGTCACAACAAAATAGGGCAATGGTCACTCAGGCTATCTGAAAAAGCTTCAGAAGTTAATATCCTCATAGGATCTGCAACCAATAACCAATCTAAAGTTATTCCAGTGCAATTTTTATAATTAAATTGAGTAACTTCATCTATCAGCTGTTGTACACCCATATTGAGCAGACACTTCCTTACATTGTTTTTTTAATCAACTCCCCAGTCACAATAAAGATCACCCATTATAATCAATTCATGATTTGGGGAAAGATCTTCTCTGAGGTTTAGAATACAGTCCAGATCCTGACCACTGAAACCAGGGGAAGAATATGTAGAACTTATAATTAAGTGTTTCTCTTGACTCAGGATTAACTACATTTAGACCAAGTCACTAAATAAGCCACAATGGGATGAGGAAAATAATGTAGCTTTAAGTTGAGTTGAAATACAAATCATTACCCCCCTCCTTTTCCCCAATATTTCCTTTCTAAATAAATTATACTTAGGTAAGGAGACTTCTGAGTCAAGAATTTTTGCACTAAGCAATGTTTCAGCTAAAGTAAAATATCAAAACTATTATGTTCTATCCAGACTAAGAATCCAGACCATTTAGACAACAAACTCTGAATATCAAGATGAACTATCTTCAGAGTTGGTTGTTTGCTGCAGTTAGATTGAATGGTGCTATAATCATTGTTACAGGTAACTTTGTTCTGAGAAAAAGGGCCAGGGTAGGGGTACACAGAACCTGAAATGAGTAATATAAGAATCAACAGTCTTTTAAACTTAATTTTATTATAGAAACTCTTCTCACATTTAGTTTCCATATTCTGTGACTTAATCACAGCTTTAGTAAAATACAAGATAGTAGGGAAACAACATAAGCAATCACATATGGATGGTGATAGCACTGAAAAAGAAAAGGAGGTTAAATCATTTAAATTTATATGAGTCCACTGACTATCATTAAGAAACCCTTTATCTATTTTTGGTGAGTCACCAAAAGAACCTGCATGAAAGGGAGGTGATTCTGAACATGAGAAAAAATGCCCTGAAATCAGGATTAATAGCAAAATAACCCTCAAGAGTAGCATCATTAAAAAAATGCAATAAAACCTATTACAGTAATAAAACTGGCACTTAAAAGCCTGCAAGAATAAGGAAACACTAAGCTATTTTAAAATATTATCTATTACTAAGCACTAACCTTAAACAAAACTGAAATTTTCTCGAGGAGTGGTGTTTTGCGCCACTCATGCTCATACAACGCTCGCGCTGGCTGGTGGTGCTGGCTTTTAAACCTGGAGCCCCTCCTCTTCAAGTGACATGCAGCTCAGCTGTCAGCTCTCTCAAGCCCCCTACACTCTGAGCAAATACTGCACACTGTCCCAGGAATCAATGAGAACACAAAGGCAAACTTATAGTTTTAAAGTGCAGTGTTTCAGCTAGCAGGTAAATGACAGTTCAGGTGTAGGCAGAAAAATGCAGTAGTTGAATGTAGCATGTTTAAAGGTAGAATACTGTGATATCTTGCAGATAAAAGCTCTAATAAGGCTCAATATAACCTGGAGATGAGGTGTGATGGGAGTTCTTCTGTCTTCACTTGTTGTGTAATTAACAAGAGTTAGGGTGGTGGTGCGGTAGCATTCTGGATCTGTGCCATGCGAGACGTTATATGTTTGACATGTAAATAATAATATTGGTCTGTAGGATGTAGGTTATACTTTGCTTTAAGAGTATCGAAGGGTATTATGCGTCTGTTGTCTATACATTGATATAATTGCACTAAGCCTACATTCTCCCAGATCCAGTAACCTGTGTCCAGTTTAGATGGGGTAAATTAGGTTTTATATGGACAGCTGCATTACGAACTAGGCTAAGCATACTGTGAAGAGGATGAAGGGCTTTTGCCCAGCTTGCTAATTTAGAATGAGAATATGGGTAGTCTTGTTGCACCAGTAAGGGTATATTAGGGTACAGAAAGAACACGTTATCAAGGGATTGCAAGTTATCTTAATATAATTCTATAGCCTTCCAATAACTTTCATATCTCAGTGCTAACCAGTATATGACTGTTCAGATCTGCACTGCCTGGTAATATTACTAAAGATTGGGGAGGGCTAGTCCTCCTTTGTTCTGTGGGTAATTGTATCATTTTTAACTTTACTCTAGGGTTCTTACCTAGCCATATAAATCAAGATATTGCTTTATTCAAAGTTGTAACATCATATAAAGGGATCAAGATAGGCAGGGTTTGAAATAGATATAATAATTTTGGTAATATGTTTATCCGTATTATCTCTATTCTTTGATTCAGTCCAAGGGGAAGTTTGTCCCAGGTTTATAAATTGTGTTGCATTTGCCTTGTGATGGGTTTATAATTAAGGGAATGATGACAAACTAGACCTTCCGAAAGTTTTACCCCTAAATATTTAAATGAAGTGAGCTCCCAACAGAAGGGATAATGCTGGACAGCTGAGTCAGACGTGATATAATTTATGACCAGGGTTTCTATGTTGGCTGATCTTCTAGCCAGTGAGCCTACTAAGGTCTTTTAGTTTGTGTCACAATGGGCCAAGTGTGTTATCTGGGTTTGTCATGTAAATTAATAAATCATCGGCATATAAAGCAAGTTTATGGTGGGAAGGTCCTACTGTGATGCCTGTTATGTCAGGGTGTGTGCTTATGGATTCTGCTAGGGTTCAATATATAGTGCAAATAGGAGAGGGTAAAGGGGGCAGCCCTGCCAAGTTTCTCTGTGTAGAGCAAACGTCTGAGAATAATATCCATTTACCTTTACTGTGCCAATGGATCAGCATATATTGCCTCTATATTATTAAAAAACTTTGGAGGAAATCTGAACTTGAACAAGCGAATGGTATAAAAAGGGCCAGGTCACCCTATCAAAAGCCTTCTCTGCATCTAGACTTAGGATGAGAGAAAGTTGATTCATACCTGTCATCTGTCACATAATGTGCAACTTTTTTTTTTTGATTTTGTCCAGAACAAATCCGGTCTGGACAATATTTATCAGGTTGGGGAGATTCCTATCAAGTCAGCGAGCTATAATGGATATAAAAAGCTTATAATCAGTATTAAGTACAGATATAGGTCTGTAAGAATTTACATGAGTGAGATCTTTATAGAAACACAGAAACATAGAAACCGATGGCAGATACAGAAGTCTGCCCATTTTCGCTACCTACTGCAATAATGCACCCTACTTGATCTCCGGCTTACCTTCTATTTCCTATTGCTAGAGTTCCCTTATGTCTACCCATGCATTCTTGAATTCTCCTACTGTTTGTGCCCCCACCACCTCTGCTGGGAGGGTGATCCATGCAACCACCACCCTTTGTCTGAGAAAATACTTCCTCACGTTACTCCAGCTTATTAGACCTATATTAGGCTTCAGTATCACTGATAGAGATGTTCTCTCCATGCATCTAGGAGCATTCCATTTTCTTGTGCATAGCAAAATGTTTTATGCAGCAGTGGAAGAGTTTCTTCTTTACATTTCTTATAAAACTCATAGCTATAACCATCAGCGCCTGAGCTCTTGTTTGCTTTACATTTGGATAGGATGAACTCTATTTCATTAACTTAAATTGGAGCTATAAGGTGTTGTGTGTCTGCCTTTGTGACTTGTGGTAATCGTAACAACTGAAAAAAAGATATCTATGAAGGGAAAGGGGACCAGAATCATGTATTCTTTTGATTCATTTATTCTTTTCTAAATATGCATCTGCTTCAAGTACATGATGGCTACCAGATCACATGATCAAATAGTATATGACAGCTTATGTCAGCCAGGATAGAGGGTCTGATGTTCTCATGGGAAAGGTAACAGGAAAGCTAGGGAGAAGGCAATAAAGCAATACACAAAGTGGGGAGTCCTTCCTGGAGATGTTCCCATGTTAGGCAAAGGACCCAGGTGCATGTCATAATGTTAGCAAGCAGGTGCTTAAGGGTGAGCACACACACACACACACACACACACACACACACACACACACACACACACTCAAAGAGGGCTGGGACAACATGAGACTGTCACTCAAAGTGAGTAAGACCCCTCCCCACAGGAGTAAGAAATATATTGTAGTGCTGTAAGAAGGCTCTTTCTCTTGGACCTGGTACATCTGAAATCCAGAGCCCTGCAGTTAGAAGTCTGTTAAGAAAGATAGCTTAGGGAAAAGTATTTTCTTCAGACAGCAGTAGGTAAAGACATAGGTTTTAGAAGAGAATAGCTTAGAATCCTGCTGTACGCTATGTGTCTGTTCAACCTGGTTTTATTTTCTTCTTCTTAGTAAATGTGCAACCTTTTGCTTTCCTGTAAATATATCCTGTTGTAAATACTCAGTCTTTTAGTAAAGCTTCTATTTTTATAAAATCAGTGACTGTTTTATTTGAAAGGGTAATTCCACCAATTCTACTGGACTTTGTTTGCAGACCATCTCAGAAGGGGCACTCTATCCACAGTTATTGTGTTTGAACTTCCTGACCTCGAACAAGGAGGAGGTAAAAAACAGGTTTCCTGGTTCCTGTTGGCAAAAACCACAGTGGTGGTGGTGAACTTGAAGTCCCTGGTGTGGGATTTTTTTGTTACATTATGGATTAAAATGAAATCCATATTCTGATCTGCTGTTGAGTATAGTTTTTCATAATCAAGAACAGCACTGGATTTATAGACTATCTAGAGTGATCTATCACCATATAATTTAGGAATGAGCACTTATGATCACTTTTTTTGGAGTATATGAGTTAGGGGCAGAGTGTATCTTGGCCCACCTTCATAATATTTTTGCTTTAAATATGTTAGAGCTGTTTCTATTTTTTGCATCTGAAAAGTTTGTATCTCTCTCTCTAACCAGTGTATAATAGGAAAGACCCTTTACTGCTCTCCTTATGTTCTCCTTGCATGGTTGTCAATTATTGTGTGAGTCTGTTATATTTTCTGTCTCTAATCTTTTTCTTTCTGGTAGTGTATGCAATGATATCCCCCCTAAGTATTGTTTTGGTGGTATCCCATAGGAATGTTGGAGAGACATCTGGACCTGCATTGTTTTGTATAATTTGTGGTATTCTATGTTTTATTAATTGTTGAAATTGTGGGTCTTTAAGATGAATGGCAATACGTCACCAGTATATATTCTTCCTCTTCTGTTCTCCAATTTGTACTTCTAGGTGGAGGGGGCATGATTGGATAACTGGATTGAATCTATATGGCATGTTAAAATGTTATCAATGTGTTCTTTCTGCATGTAATAACAATCGATGTCAGTATATGTAGCATGTGTTTGGGAGTAGTATGTGTAGTCTTTCTGTGTAGGATGAAGGGTGCACCAGATATCAGTCCATCCAACCTGTGCCATGTATTGCAAGCAGAATGTAGTGATAGGTGGCTGTCCAACAGGTGCTGGATTAGTAGAGTCACAGTGTGGATGTATAGTAATATTTAGGTCATCACCTTTAAGAAGAATTCCCGATGTATTTGATATAATTTTGTTAGCGATCAGACGGGCATCAGAGTTGTCTAATCAAGGGGGTGAATATATACTCACTAGTGTAATGAGAGTATTGTAGAGGGTACCTGCAACTAATGCAAAACAAATGTGCCTATCTACTACCTGTTTAATCAGGTTAAATGGAGTATTTTGCAAAATAAGTATCATCGTTCCCCTGCACGGGTCTATGTGATAATGGCGAATGCCTAAATGGGATCACCTTTATTGCTCAGTCAGAGTGCTGAACACATTTTTGGCACTCTGACAACCCAGTGCACCAGAACAATGGCACCAGGACAGATTTTTACTGCTTTCTATGGGGAGGCTGTGCCCCCCCACTCCCCCCATGGGGGGGTTGCCCCCTGCACCCCACTACTTAAAATTCTCAACTCCATGGGGGTGCATGTGGGGAGTGGCTATTAAAAAAAAAAAAGGGTCAGGCCGGGCGCAATAAAAAAAATCACACCAGCGCCCAGACCCGAACCCAGTACCTCAGCCACTCCAGCCACTAGCCAATCCCCGATGCCATGACGCAGCTCGACCAGCAACTGCAGTACCACCCCTACAGCTTCTCCACCCCTTCCCAGCCCATGAACACTATGCTCGCTCCCACCCCCCCACGTGCACGTATGTATGTATAGTGTCATCCTGTCGCCTAGTTCACCCACTCCCTCATCCAGTTACCCTACCTTTCCATTGCTGTGAGTGGATTGCATGGAGAAAGAGTCACCGTAATGGATGGCGCCCTTCCTCATGTGCCCACTTCACGGGTTACCCCCCCTCTGCACTTACCTGTGCCATTGGAGGAGGCATAGACTTAGGCATATTCAAATTTTTTCATGAGTTGGTGACTTGTGTCATTAAGGTGCATTTCCTGAAAAAACAGTACATTAGGGTGCACCTTGTTAATTAATGAAAAGGTTTTATTACATTTAACTTGATTGTTGAGCCCATTCACATTATGGGTGTAGATTTTGATGGGAACTTGTTTGTTAGTCATATTTGCAGTGTGCAGCATGACCAAAATTGTGTACTTGGTTTATTACATTGATAAGATGTATTATCCTCCTCCCCGGGTCCCCACTGTGTAACCAAGATATCAAAGTGACTGAACCTAGTATAGACTTTCTTTTTCATGCCTGACCTTAAGGTAATAATAAACAGGAAAATAAACGTGTTCCCTAACATGATAGAGAAAACTCTAAAACAACAGAAACATAGAAACACTCTTAAATACACTAATCAGTAACGAAGAAGGGCAACAGGCCCAGATGTTAAATTATATGACTTCAGAGGTAGGGGACTAAATCTTGTTATGCCCCTTAATGCTGAACGAAGTTCAGTAAAACTGTTCAGCATTGTTTGGAGGGTAAAACTTCTATAACAGCAGCTGCCTCTGCTGTTTAGAGCCCACGACTATGGGTAAGGGATAGTGTCCCAGTATAGGGAATGTTGTCACCATTAATATGGTATTCCTGCTTCAATAAACCAGAACTATTGTAAACTATTTCTAAAATAGAGTGTCTAATGACAGTATAGAAATGGCTAAGAGACGGGAGCCCTGCACTTGCCCAAAAAAGGCTGTAAGAATGAGGGCAATTTATCCCCATCCTAAGCCTCAGTGTTGACCAACAGATGATAGGATTGCATCTGGTAGGGTATAGTGCACCTTAGTTGCAGTAAGAGTAGTCAGTGTTCAATAGCCAAGTGAACAGTCTATATCTGGGAAAACTGATATCTGAAATCTCACCTAGTTTGAGATGTGTCCTGGTTTTTTTTTCAGTCCAAATTCTAGGAGACGAAAGTTGGGGGGCTCATATTGCAACATGCAATTACATCATGGCAGCATACAAGGGAGAGTCACCAAGCTAGAATAAATCAGAGGTCAAGTAGATTGATAGGTGGTATATAGAGAAAAGGGGATAAGCAACTGGATGAAAAAGATTTTAAATCAGTTTGAGATCTGAGTTGTTAACCCTGTAACAGGCAACACAGATCATTTATCTATACTTTTAGGTTGTTAATATTTAAGTTATTAGTATTAAAAACATATGTGAGCACACAATGCAAGTACTAGAGTTTTCACAACAGGTTTGAGAATGGCCGGCCTGCTGGCACAGTGGCATGGGGTCCGTCTGCGAAACTGACGTTGTAGGTTCGGGAATGGACCCTGGGAAGTTGGAAGGCCAGCCGGGGGGAGAAGGATTGAGCATCCAAGGGATGGCTCTCCTTCTCTGGGAGGAGGGTGGGCTGTGTGTCCTGTCTAAGTGAGACCCCTAGCAGAGGCTAGGGGTTTTGCTGCGAATGGCGCCTATACTCCCCTGGAGGCATGTCAGATGCTGGCGTCATTGCACACCACGCCTCCTTCAGGGGAACAAAAATCAGTGGCTACCATCCATGATGCCCCACTTCCCCCAGCCCTGATTGCCCATCATGACACTCCTGAAAATGACCTTTTCCCATTGCACGCTGTACCTGGCCGACCCCCACACCTTGACCTGGATGGCAAGTCAGGGAGGCAATGCCAGTAGCCACCCCTGCCGGCAGCCTTCTCCCATCATCAAGGGGCTCTTCCCTGGGGGGCAATCTAGGGGGTAGTTTCTGCATGGAGATAAGTCCAGGGGGCAAGGAGGGGGACCAGGGGTTGGCGGGGACTGAGCTGTAAAGGTGGTCCGCAAGGAAAATATACTAAACATAAAAAGACCAACAGGTTTGAGAATGAATTTCTCTTCTTAATAGAATGTCCCACAGCTGTCTGTGATACAACTCTTTAGTTAAACCTCACAGAACATTTGTTCTAGAGGATAAATGTTGGGAGCTCCCCTGGGACTATGCCCAAGTGAGTTAAGTAGTAATGGTAGTTTTTCTGATCACAGAAAATATGCCATGTCTCAAGCCTTTGTCTGAAATCAGGCCCCAGGGTGCAAAATTAAAATGTGCCCCGATTAAACTTCTGTAGTCAATTTGTGCACAATACAGGCATCTATTGTAAGGGCAAGCAAGATCAGTAACAATTTACAGTGGAGCCCACCAGGATCAATCACAGCTCTGCAGTATTCTGCAGTAGAGTTACTGCAGCAAACAATACAATTTCAGTGGGAGTTAGTCCCCTTTGTCATGCAGGAAACCTGTGACACTCTGCTTGAACCTGGCGAGCTTCACTGTATGTTCAAGCTACTTTATTGATCGGCTAAGCCTGTACAAGCAACATAAATTTTGTGGTTGCCATTTCAAGGTTAGTCCTGCTCAGCACCAGTGTCTGACTTTTTCACATACCCAAAGACAGAGCTCAACCTTCGAGATGTCAGGTCACGTGCTTAGTCACAGGGATAAGGTTCCCTCATGGGCACATGCTTTCTCACATACACAAATTCAATAACTGCCTGAGGACCAGCTATTGCAAATCTTGCCTGTGCAATTTCATTTGTTGAGCAACTTTGCTATCAAGTCATTAGATAGGATTGCTGCTCGGTAGAAGGCATGGGCTGAGCAAGGAGGTAAGTGCTCAAGAAGTGAAAGGAAATAAGGGGAAAAAGAAAAAGGAGGAGGAAAGGAGATAAAAGGGTGGGATAGCCAAGGAAGGAATCAAAAGAAACTGCAGCCTTTATACACAAAAATATTTTTTTATTAGAATATGTTAGAGCTGTAAGCGGTGTAAGTTGGTTAGAGGTTAGAGTTACATGGCAGTTAGACTTTAATGACTAGAAATACTTGGCTGTCCCCCACCCCACCCAGGTGACTCTCCCACATAGATCTTCACTCACACTGTAATGGCAGCTTCAATAATGCAGATGAATGTGGGAGTCACTCAGGAGTCCAAGTCTCATAGTATTTCGTTGATCTCTTGTAAAGTGGTTAAAGTGTGGGTTCTGCTGGGTCCTGCCACTGCATGGAGGTTGGTGTTCTGGTCTTATATATGTATGCATTGTGGAAGTGGGGGTTGTGGCTGCTATACCAGGTAACTAACTTTAGTTGCAAGCACTGCCCAGGCATCCTCTAGAGTATGGTATGGTTCAGTTCCTTTTAACTTTGAGGAAAGGGTGTTTGGAACATAGTCCTTTGTCCCTTAATGGGTACAAAAATTTGAAGCACTCCTTTTGACAGGCTAAAATAGCAGGGGCATAGTCATGATTGATGTAAATACGAGTAGTTTGAAATTTATTTATTGAATTTTGATGACCGGGTAGGCCCACTGAGCCCCGAAGGTCCCTTTTTCAGGAGCGACCCATATTAGAGGTCACTTTTGCAAAGGCATTGTAATCATCTTTTCTTTGACTATGTAGGATAAAAAGCAGGTCACTGTTGAGTGTGGTTTTGCCTTAGGGTCCTGCAGTTTTGGACCTAGTTCACAGTGTGCACATTCAGTATTAAATACAATGTCCAATGGGAGATCCAGGGCTCTACGGAGGACCATTTCTAGGAACAGAATCATCTGTGGGCCTTCTTTGCCTTCAGGTATGCCACATATATGAAAGTTTTGTCTGCAGCATCGGTCTTCAAGGCCTTCCATCTTGTCCTGTAGGGCTGCAACCATTTTAGTGAATTGAAACAAGTTCTCTGTTTTCTCCCACTCTGGCTTCTAGCTTGATAACAGTTGCCTGGTTCTTCTGTGTGATTTTCTCTAACTGTTTTGTCCTTCTTTCAGTACCAATAAAATTTTTGTTTTAAGCTCTATAAGCCCCAAGTTCAGAGAGGATTATATCAAGTTTTTTTTTGTTTTGGTGGCTAATTGCTGTGGTCTTTTGCTTTTCTGTCAGGAGTGATGAGGTGGTGGCCTCACTCAGGGATTCTTCAGCCTGCAATCAGTCAACATCTAAGCTTGTTGCAGTTGTATTTGGAAGTTTTTCTTGCCCATGGTCCTAACATTCTCTGGTAAGATATTTCATAAGAAATTATTCATTTTGATAGTGTTGTGAGGCATTTTGTAGGTGTAGGTCTCAGAGTTCTGAGGTTGGGTGGCCATATCACTGATGAGATCACTGCAAGTCCCAGATTTAATCTGATTTTTGACTTGAAATCCATAATTAGTATTTTCAGATTCTGTGTCTGAAAATCCTTAAATCTGGAAACTGTGGTTCAGAACTGGATTTCTGACTCAGAATTTAATTCCGGTTCCTCATCTTGCATTTAGGTCAGCCTCCCCCTTCCACCCAATAAACCCCAAACTAACCTTTTTTCTCCTTTCTTGACAATAGGCTCCTCCAAGACAGTCAGTCTCCTCCACCTAGGTCCATCTTATGTTCTGGTTTTGGCCCAGCTGGGTCAATTATCCTCCCTATCAACAATTGACCAAGTGAATCCTGCCACTCAGCTATAGTACGACACTGACACGTTTACCTAAAATGAGCCCGGTAGTCATTAGCAACTCTAGTCATATGAGTACACACATCACAAGTCTCACAGCCAGCCACCCATGCAGTCTTAATCAAGTTGAGTGTGACCTGACCCTCACCTCATAGTCAGCTTGTCGCTATCCTCAGCTACATCCAGGTTAGAGGACTTAGCCCTCCTCCATTATTCTGCAGCTGCAGTACTGCCCATAAATTCCAGTGTGACTTGGGAAAACAAGAAAAACCACCACCATTGCCAAGAGGAGCAAAACTCTGGGAAGTTATGCCAGAAGCACTCTGCATAGGCATCTGGCATACTTGTTTTCCCAATTAGCCGAATACAACTCAGAAAGGTTGGAGTGGACACAGTGCTGGGGTCATAGAGACAGGAGTCAGGAGTGTCTTCTTGTGGTAGCCAGCACAAGCAAAGATGAGTCAGAGACATTGGCACTTATGAACCAGGCTGGATTTTTGGGTTGGGGGAGCTGTTTGGTAGGTTTTGGGGGTTACAGATGGGAGGCACATCTTCTGTTGGCTATGGAGGTTTGTGGATGGAGAAACATAGAAACATAGAAACATAGAAGTTGATGGCAGATAAGGACCGCAAGGCCCATCCAGTCTGCCCATTTCTTTTTTCTACCTTATAAATGTGCCATCGGCCTTTGCTCTGTCAGTGGCCTATCTATTCATAGTCATTTGTATTGCTCCCTTATGCCTATCCCATGCCTGTTTGAAGCCCTGCACTGTATTCATAGCCACCACTTCTTGTGGTAAGCCATTTCATGCATCCACCACCCTTTCTGTGAAAAAGAATTTCCTCACATTCCCCCCTTAATTGGCCTCCCTCTTATCTCATGCTGTGTCCTCTTGTCCTGCTATTTTTCTTATATTTAAACATGTTAGACTCTTTCACCTTGTTTATGCCCTTAATGTGTTTGAATGCCTCAATCATATCACCTCTCTCCCTCCTTTGCTCAAGGGTATACATATTGAGCTCCGTTAATCTGTCCTCATATGTCTTCTGATGCAGTCCCTGCACCATTTTGGTTGCCCTTCTCTGGACTGCCTCAATTTGGTTAATGTCCTTGTGAAGGTGTGGCCTCCAATACTGCATGCAGTACTCCAGATGGGGCCTAACCAGTGTCTTGTACAGAGGGATTATTACCTCCCTCTTATGACTTGTGATACCCCTACTAATACACTCTAACACCCCTAGCCTTACCTACTGCTTTAGAGGTCTGCTTGGATGATTTTAGGTCATCAGTGATGATGATGCCCAAGTCTCTTTCTTCCTTTGTGACTGCTAGCAACTCCCTCCCAGCCTATAAGTGGCTTCAGGGTTTCTCTTCCCTATGTGCATGATTTTGCACTTCTTTGCATTAAATCCCAGTTGCCACTCTTCTGACCATTCTGCTAGTTTATCCAGATCTCTTCTTATTCTGCCCACCCCATCTGGATCATCTACTCTGTTGCAGATCTTGGTGTCATCTGCAAACAGACAAGCCTTACCCTCTAGTCCATCTGCAAGGTCACTAATGAAGATATTGAAGAAGACTGTCCCCAGGACTGATCCCTGAGGTACCCCACTTGTGACTTGCATCTCTTCTGACTATATACCATTTACCACCACTCTCTGTTTTCTGCCCATCAACCAGTTTGCCACCCAGTTGACCAACTTCTGACCCACCCTGAGCCTACCCAGCTTATTTATCAATCTTCTATGTGGAACAGTGTCAAAAGCTTTGCTGAAGTCAAGGTAGGCGACATCAACTGCTCCCCTTTGGTCCACCACTCTGGTTACCCAGTCAAAGAAATCTATGAGATTAGTTTGACAGGACCTTCCTTTGTAAACCCATGCTGTCTTGGATCCTGTGCCCTATGGATTCCAGGTGTTGCACTATTCTTTCCTTAAGGAGTGCCTCCATAATCTTGCCCACTACTGAGGTAAGACTGACCGGTCTGTAGTTCCCGCCTCCTCCTGCTACCACTCTTGTGGAGCGGGATCACATGAACCCTTCTCCAGTCTTCTGGGACCTCTCCTGTGCTCAGAGACTCACTAAACAATTCTGCTAATGGCTCTGCTAGTTCCTCCTTTAGCTCCTTAAGTACCCTGGGATGTATGCCATCAGGTCCCATTGCCTTATCCACCCTGAGCTTAGCAAGCTCTTGTAGGACCCTTTCTTTTGTGAAGGGAGTAGTGCTTACCTCCCTCCCCTGTGTCCATGATGCTGAGCTGTGGGCCCTACCTACCTTCTCTTCAGTAAATACTGAGCAAAGTATCTATTTAGGATAGATGCCTTTACAGGGTCCTCCTCCTCACATGCTCCCTTTTCTCCATTGCTTAGTAACAATTCTGGACTTTCTCCTTTCACTAATATATCTATAGAAAGTCTTGTCACCTTCTTTTACTGTTTGTGCTAGTGTTTCCTCAGTTTGGGACTTTGCCTGCCTCTGCCTTACCTGCTTCCCTTAGGGCAGTTTGGTATCCTCCCTATCTTCATCCGCTGTGTTCCCTTATATTTCCTGAAGGCCAGCCTTTTGGCTCTGACCTTTTCTGCTACTGTATTTGAGAACCAAAGTGGTTTCCTTCTTCTTTTGCACTTCCTTTTTGTCTAACACAATGGGATGTTGCTTCAAGTATTGCATCCTTAATGCTTGCCCACTTTGCCTGTACCCCCTCACCTGTGTTTCTTTTTGCCAGGGCTAGCTTAACTCTGTTGGCCATCTTATCAAAGTCAGCTCCTCTGAAGTCCCATATTTTTGCCTTGGAATGGGATGATTTAGATGTAGTAGCCAAATTGAACCATACCATGTGATGGTCACTGGCCCCAGGTGACCTTCTACCTGGAGATCTGTGATCCCTTCTTTGTTAGTCAGTACTAGATCTAGGATAGCCTTGTCTCTTGTGGGTTGCTGTACCAGTTGTTTGAGGCCCTCCCTGCAGGAATCCACTATGAGTCTAGTTCTGGCAGATGTTCCTGCTGGTATTGACCAATCTGTATCCGGCATGTTGAAGTCTCCCATTATCAGAACCTCCCTTTAGCTGTCATGTTTTGTATATCTTCTAACAGTAATGTGTCTATGTCCTCCCTCTGGTCTGGGGCCTGTAGACAACCTCAGTTCTTATGGCTGTCCCATTTCCTGTTTCCAGGGTGACCCACAGTTCTTCTGGCTCCTTATGTGTATTCTGAATTTCTGTAGCTTTGATATTTTCATTAACATACAGGACACTCCTCCCCTTTTGCACCTCGGTCTCTTCTAGAACAATACATAGCCAGGTACTGAAGTCTCCCAAGTGTGGTTACTGGTAAACCACGTCTCACTAATTGCTACTATGTCCAGTTTAGCCTCTGACATTATTGCCTGCAGTTCTGGGATCTTATTTCCCAGGCTGTGAGCATTTAATGTACATGATTTTCCATTGGCCAGATTTTGGTGTGTTAGTTGTTGGGTGAAGTTTGGCATACCATGCAAATCGTATGGGGAGACAAACCTTTTTTCTTACCTGGTGATGCAAATGAGCGGCAAACATGCTGAATTCCTGTTTGACCACTAGCTGAGGGGAGGTGTTCTTCCCATTCGACGTATGGGGTGCTGCACCCTCTCCCCATTTGCTAGTTTAAATATTCTGCAAAGACGTCAAACTTCTGCCCCAATGCACTGACTCCTCTTTAGTCAGATGCAGTCCATCAAATTTAAAGAACTTTCGCTCCCAGAACTGTTGCCAGTTCCCTACAAATCTGTGTCCTTTTTCCTGGCACCAGCCCTTGAGCCACGTGTTTAGCTCCCCTATCTCCCCTTCTCTGACCTTCCGTCCATCTGCTCCCCTCTCCCAGACTGGCAGGATCTCAGAGAAGGAGATGCTGGATGAAATAGATGATAGTTTGTCACCCAGCCTAGTCAGGTGTTCCTTGGTCTCCACAACTGACCGGCTGGCCAGAAAGCCTCAGCCTTTTACTTATTTTCTTTAAAAAGTTATAATAACAGGACAAGTTCCATGAGATACAAGTCTCATTACAAAACATACCATGGTCAATAGCTAACAAGCTAAAGTAGCTGATGAACCTGACTGTCTGTAACACGTCTGAGAACAGGACTGTAGTTATCCCTCTGTCACCACAGATAACATTAGTGTCAGGAAGGAGTCCAGATCACCAGACCATCCTCTGCAGCATGTCTCGGCCCTGATTCAACATGTAAGACAGGCTTCAAGAAAGCACTGGCTGCACACTGCACAGTAAAATTAAAATAAGGGAAGGGATGGGGGTTGCTGCTTTTTGAAATGCTGTGTGGAGGGAAGTTTGTTTAGGAGTCGGATACATGATTGGAAAGTCTGACTCTTGTTCCACTAATTCCAATCCCTCACTGGCATAGGAATAGGAATTGGAGTCAGAATAAGAATTTTAGAAAATCAGATGGATGCACTCAGATCATATTTCACAGAATCCAACCACCCTTAATGCAAAGCACACAGTTGCGGCAGTAAAATAGCTGTAATTGTTATAGTGGTAGCAGATGGGGGGAACTGCCCCATATGGCTGTCAAGGGGATGGCCTCATGTTGCCCTCAGCAGTACAGGGTACATAATCATCAGATGATTCTATTTACCTGGAAAACATGACAACATCTGTAGGTATCAGTGCCTATTGCAATACATTCTGCAGTGCACATAACACACATCACCACCCAACTGGACATGCAGCATACATACTGCATTAAGACACTTACATGATGTCCCATGAGGGCCCTCCAACAGTCAAAAGCATCACAGTATTGGCACTTGTCACTGCTCAGATCAAAATAGGAGGGCATTGTGATGACCTTCACCACAATGAGGCACAAGTCTCCTGTGTGATCCAGGTCCATATGTCATATGCTTTGGAAGGTAGCCTGGACTTCAATGCTGTTCTATGTAACCTATGCTAGATGGATAATGTTCTGCATGGGCAACAAATGGTATCTGACACACTAGAGTTTTGTAACAATATGCCATATGATACTTACTGTATAATATTCCATCCTCCAGTTTGGGGTCTCAGCATGATTCAGTCACAATTTCTCTATCATAAAGAATGCCAGTATTAGCTGTCATTGTGGGATACTTCCATCTGCAGCTGCCATTATCAATCCACCTGGTGTAAGAGACAGTTCTTCATGTGCAAATACATCTGTATGTGGGGTTACTGAATTTGTACTATAACCAATCAGCCATCTGCATGTGGTTAGTGCATGCCAGGTGCTCATATCCCCAGATCTAGCCTATGCACCACACTCATTGTACTGGGTGTCCGTGTGTCTCATCCAAACCACATACTGGAGCAGAAAAGGTGGATGGCTCCAGAGTCAAAGTTCATTGTGAAGAATTACTGACAGAGCCTCTACTTTGGTGCATGAGTCATCATGCATGACTATGTCACTCACAAAATATCTGGTCCCTTTAACTGCAAGATGTACTGGTTATGTCCCTTTCCATGGGGGGGTGTCGAGTGGGGCATGTGCCCATGGAGTTTCTCTGCACACCATCCCACTAACTCATTCATTTGTAAGATGAGAAAGACATAAGAAACAAAACTAAGGCTATGCCCAGCAGTCTCCATCTACAGATCTCTCTGACCTGTGATGGTCATGGGAAAAAGAGCTAGAGTGAAGTCAATAGGAGGGTCACTGAGCCACCACGGGTGAGTATGTGTGCCCTTTCTAACATAGCCACCAAGCTGGGCTTGCTGTGAGCAGCAGGAGCTCTGTTAGCTTTCTGTCATAGAGAACAAACCCTGCTTTTTTAAGAGTTTCTGCAGTTTATATTACTAATTGCTGTAGTTCAGTTGAGTGTGCGCAGACTGTAGTTGTTTTATTTGGTAGTCTAGAATTGGGGTGCTTTAGTGGTAGATTGGTCTTATGTGAGCAAGTGGCAGGAGTTAGTATTTTTTATTTTCTAGTAGCAGTGCGAGCAGCATGAGCCACTGAGTGCAACATGGCTCCTTGGGCGGCATTCATTTATTTGTTAACCACAACAGTAGTTTTATCTATGTTCCTAAAATTTCCATAGTAGCATGTGACAGAAACGCCATCATTTCAGCCAAACTGGTGGCAGAGGATTGCTGTGACCTTGGGATGCTCTGCGCCTGGAGTTAAGTTAGTGTGTCGGCAGCATGATACAGTTTTAGTGAGTACTTATGGGTACTTTATTACCTTAAAGTTGAACCAGCATAACATTCTGTGGTGATTTGCATATGCAGTCCATGATGCTTTGCATTGTGTGGGCATTTGTGATTTTGTATTCTCTATTACTTTGTCCCAGTCTGGAGAGAAGAGCTGGAGCAGCAGGACTATAGTTGCAGTAGTGCAGCTTAAGTCAAATTGGTTGTATCCTTGAGAAGATCCACTAGAGAATCCAGCAGTAGTTGTGGCTCAGTTGCTTAGTTGGGGCCTGTATGGGCCTGGAAAGTGAGGATGGTAATAACCTGGATATCTGTTTTGTGAGGAAGGAGAGCATGGAAGCTTAACAAGGAGAAGTGCAAGTCAGCTAACTGGGATAGAATAGTCTAAGGCAGTGAGGGAACCAACTGGCTGATTTGTGCCTAGATTCTCTTGATATACATCTACATCTAAAGGATACCTAAACCAACTTTTTTTTACACATTTTTTTTTAAAGACGACTCCATAGTCTTGTAAAGGAGAGGCTGTTGTTTACATTTATACTGAAACTGCATTTATTAAAGTAGGATCAATGCAGTTTCATAGAATTTGAAAATTGTAAACACAGCCTCTCCTGATTCAAAAATCCTGCTCTAAGAATCCTAAAATGGCTGCCTTGATGATGTCATTGAAGAGAGAGATGCCCAACTGTGCAGATGTATTCTAGCTGTGCTAACCGCATTCAAATGCAAATAACTTTAAAATGAAAAATGATATCATGGTACAGTGAGGACAAAAGTTGTTCAGCATAAAATATCTACAACATGATTGGTGTTTCATTTATTGATACTGTTTAGTTTTTTAAAAATTTGTAAAGAAAGCAGAAGACAATTCAATTGTTTTTCACTTTTTCAACATACAAATGCAAATAATATTAAAACAAAAAAGATAGTATGGTACTGTGAGCATGACATTTGTTCAGCAAAAATAAATATCCACAAAATGAGTAGTGTTATATTTATATGTGCCTTTTAGTTTTTTTTGTAATTAGCAAAAAACATCAGAAAGTTCAATTATTTTTCACTTTTTGCAACAAACAAATCCAAATAGCTTTAAACTGAAAAATGACAGCATGGTACTTTGAGCACAAAAGTTGTTCAGCACAAAAATATATATCAAATGAGTGGTCTTTCATTTATTGATACCTTTTAGGGTTTTATAATTAACAACAAAATGGCAGGAAATTCAATTTGATTTTCACTTTTATTGAAGGTATGGCATAAATGGAATAGGCTGCTTCCCTACTGGAAAGATTGTTAAAATGTTTTGTTCTTGTGCCCTCCTTCAATTAACAAAACTGTAATTTGCTTTTCAAATAGCTCCCACTTCCTGCCTTCCAAGGGGTGGGGGTGCAAAACTGTTGTTCTCTTAAAGTTTCCTTTTCTGTTTTCCTTTCCTCTGTCAGCCTCACTGTGACAGGCTGAGCCACTGATTCTCATTTTCCCACTTTACATTATCAGGCAAAGTGATCTAGGGCACACTGCATTTCTCATGTAGCCACTCATCAACACTTCCTTGTCTTCCTTGCATTTTGTCAGTGCACATGAACTCTTCCTTTGTCATACTACCCAGGGCTATATCTCGTTCTGATGCTATTTCCCATTTTTTGGTTTAATTTTGTGTCATTCAGCTGTGTACCATTTAAATTGGAATGTTAGCTCTTTTTTCAGTCAAAGAAACCAGGGGCATTGTTCTCCTCAAAGCAGTTACCTACTTGTTGTCCCACATCTATACCATTTGCTTCAATGGCAGCATAGGTGCCTTTGGCACCCGAGTGAAGACATTCACACTTCTCAGGTTGTTGATGGCACTCAGTTGCCTTCATGCCTCAGAACCCACCTCGCAACCCACCTGGGGCCTACGGTAATTTAGCATTACCACACACCCTGTTGTGTGTTATTGCTTACTTACAATTTATAATGTGATCCTATGAGAATTATATATTGTACTTCCCAGGTGGTTGAAGACTCTCAAATGTGCCTTGTGCCTCACAACCCACCTGGGGTATGCAGCAATTTAGCCTTGCTACACATCCTGACATGTGGTACTGATCTCTTAAAATTTATAATGTAATCTGAGCCAGCCAGGTGTCACTGAGGGTTGAGATTCTGGATGCCACACCTTGCAACGTGCCAGTGACCCAGCTTCAGGAATGGACTTGAGCTGCCGGGGGCTGGCAGAGGGAGGGAAGGATTGAGCATCCCATGACTGCTCTCCTTCTTTTGGGGTGGGTGAGGGACATGCACGACACTGTAATGACATCTGGCAGAGGCTAAGTGCTCCATAGACGTGGGCATACACAGGGGAGGAGTGCAGTGGATGTCTGCATGTATGTGCATCAATATCATTGCACAACTGGCTCCTCAGTGGGAAAAAATGGTGGAAATTTGGTGGGCAACCTGGGCAGCTGATGGCCAGCCCTGTACCCCTGGAGTCATGTTGCATCTTTGCCAATTCTGTGCCACAGATCCCTATGGGAGGGATCCTGCATTGGCCAGACAAGTGCAATGACCGACTCCTTGGGTGTGGGTGCCGGTGGCCAGGTGTCGAAAGGGGACCACTCCGACTAAGGTGAATAAACTATGGCATAAAAAAAACATGTATAATGTCATCTTATTCAGATTATGTACTGCACTTCCCAGGTGGCTAAAGGCACCCAGTTGTGCCTTATGCCTTATAACCCACTTGGGGTATGCAGCAATTTAGGTTTGCTGCACACCCTGCCATGTGTTATTGTTTACTTACAATTTACAATGTGATACTATGGGAATCATAGACCACACTTCCTAGGAAGATGAAGGCAGTCAACTGCACCTCATGCCTTACAACCCACCTAGGCCATACAGCAATTTAGCACTGTCACACATCCTGCTGTGTGTTATTGCTTCCTTACAATTTAAACTGTAATCTTATGAGAATCATACACCGTACTTCACAGGTAGTTGAAGGCATTCGACTCTGTGACACCCCAGCACACAGCAAAATGGCACCGGGGACATCAATTTTTAATGTTTTATGTGGGATGCTGTGCCCCCTGCACTTCCCTACTTAAGGCTTCTCAACTCCAGGGGCTACATGTTGGGAGGAGGGTGAAAAACATACAAAAAAAGGTATGGGCAGGGAGCAACAAAAATGCACCAGTGCCTGAACCTTAGACCAGTACCCTGCCCACCAATGCTGCCAACCCACCCATCACACCACAGGGTAGGCTCGGCAACCAACTATGGCACCACCACTCACATAACCTCCCACCCCTCGCTGCATGTGCTCACTCCCCCCCGCTTGCATATGTATAGTGATATCCCATTGCTATATTCACTGACCCCCCCAATCTGGCCACTTTACCCTACCATAGCACTGCAGACATGTGCCAGAGATTGGGTCGCCATTATTATAGGTGCCCAATCGCCAACGCTAATATCTTGGCTACCCCCCCATGGCCTTTGACATCGGTGGGCCTCTCCAATCTGGTTTTATGTTTAAGCATAGCACAAAGACTGAAATGGTCAGGGTACCTAATGACCTTCTGAGGGTGAGAGATATAGGAGAATGAACAATTCTCATCCTCCTCAATCTCTCTTCTGCCACTGTGGACAATGGGCTGTTATTGGATCACCTAAGGGAGTATGTAGGACTCATAAACAAAGTCATCTGCTGGCTCGTGTCCTACCTCAGGGACAGGATACAGATGGTGATGTTGGGAAATTTCTCTGCACTCTCAGTGGCACTACCCTGTGGCATACCACAGGGCTCAGACCATTCTGCCATGCTGTTCAAGGTGTACATGCTGCCACTAGTAGGGATCATCAGGGGTTTCACTGCTATGCAGATGATACCCAGCCCTATTTGTCATATTCACCCAGAATG
Source organism: Neoceratodus forsteri (assembly GCA_016271365.2). Classification (NCBI taxonomy): domain Eukaryota; kingdom Metazoa; phylum Chordata; order Ceratodontiformes; family Ceratodontidae; genus Neoceratodus; species Neoceratodus forsteri. The sequence goes on along the minus strand of CM028132.1, from coordinate 895,838,276 downwards.
CTGGCAAATGATTGGCCAATATCCAGGAAGAAGCTAACTGTCCCCAGGATTAAGCAGGCAGTAGGGAGGATCCTGGGGTTTGGAAATCCATGCTAAAACCTAAAACTGAGACAGGTAGAATGGCACAGATAAGGTAGAATGGGAGTAAAAACAGGAGGGAAATTGAGGGAAGACATGGGGATAGGAGGGGAGCTACTAGAATGGGGAGGTTGCAAAGCCTGGAAGGCCATGTGTACAAATGCCCACAGTCTGGGAGATAAAATTACAGATGTAGTGGCCTTGATGGCAGAGGCAGACCTAAACATTGTCACTGTTACTGAGACATGGTACACAGGGAACTATGAATAGGACATAGCCATAGTAGCTTACACTCTATTTAGAAAAGACAGTGTGGGGAAAAAAGGATGGAGGGGTGGCAATCTATGTCATGTAAGGAATTAAAGCAACTGAAGTTCAGGAAATACAGAAGGGAGTGGAAGCACTGTGCATCACCCTGAAGACAGGGAATGGCACTGCCATTCACAGAGGCGTGATCTACAGACCTCCAGCACAAGGGAAGGAGATAGATGGATGGGATGCTAGTGGAAGCCATCCAGAAAATGACAGACAAAGGTGAAGTGCTGCAGGTTGAAAACTTCAATTTGCATCAAGTGAATTGGAGCACCCAGGTGAAGCCACAGCCAGGAGCAGAGGCATCCTGGATGCACTGCAGGGGGGTGTGACTCAAGCTGCTTGTGGCAGAACCCACTGAAGAAGGAGCAATATTGGACCTGGTGCTCACCAATGTGGACAGAGTCACTGATGTAATGGTGGGTAGCAACCTGGGGTCCAGTGATCATCATATGGTGTGCTTCAATGTGAGAACAGTGGAGGACTCAAACCACACAAAAGCAAGGGTCCTGAATTTCAGACTGGTCAACATTGTAAAAGTGGGGGAATGTCTCAAGGAAGCCCTGAAAGGAGAAGAAGAAGGGAGGGATGTAGACAAACAATGGGCTAACCTTAAGGAAGCCTTAGCAAAGGCAACAAACCTTTGTGTTAGGCAACTAAGCAAAACAAAGAGAAAGAAAAAAAAACACTATGGTTCTCAAAGGACATGGCCAAGAAGGTAAGAGAGAAAAGGTTAGCTTTCAGGAGGTACAAAGAAACACAGTGGAAGGAAGACAGGAAACTATATCTGAAAAATCAGAGGGAGGTGGGGAAAGCAGTCAGGAGCACAAAGGCACAAACGGAGGAAAAAATAGCCCAGGCAAATAAGAAAGGAGACAAAGTTCTTTTTTCAGGTATGTTAGTGAAAGAAAGAAGACATGGTTTGGGATTGTGAGGTTAAAAAGGGAGGAAATGAGGGAAGGGGTGTGGAGAGGGGGACCTAGGAAAAGCAATAATCCTGAACAAATTTTTTTGTTCAGTATTCATTGAAGCAGGAGAAGGAGAAGGAGAAGGAGAAGGACCACTATTGGGCAATAGGAGCACCAATGGAGAGAGGTGGACACCAGCCCATTTATGGGGGAAAGAGTTCTAAAGGAACTCAAGAATCTGAAAGGGGACAAGGCTATGGAGCCAGATGGGATACATCTCAGAATGTTAAAAGAACTTACAGAGGTGCTGGCAACATCACTAACAGACCAATTCAAAAAATCAATAGAGACAGAGGTGGTTCCAGGGACTGGAGGAAGGTGAATGTAGTCCCTCTCCACAAAAGTGGGAACAGTGAGGAGTCTGGCAACTATTGGCCACTTAGCCTGACCTTGGTGGTGGGGAAATTAATGGAGTCACTGCTAAAGGAAAGGATTGTGATCTTGAATCCAGCGGAGCACAGATTCTGAGGCAGCATGGATTAACAGTGGGATGATCTTGTCAAACAAATCTAATAGATTTCTTTGACTGGGTGGCCAGGGAGGTAGATCAGGGAGGGATGGTGTATGTGGCCTACCTAGATTTCAGCAAGGCCTTCGACAACATCCCAAATAGGAGTTTGGTAAATAAGTTGGGCAGCCTGGGAGTGGTCCCCGAGTTTGTAAACTGGGTTAAAAACTGGTTGAGTGACAGGACACAGAGGGTGGTGGTAAATGTTATTCAATCCTGGGAGAGGGGGTAACCAGCAGGGTGCCACAGGGATCCATGCTAGAACCAGTCCTCTTTAATGCCTTCATAAGTGACACTGCAGAGGGGATGGAGGGGAAGGTATGTCTCTTATCATATGACACTAAGACCTGCAACAGGGTTGACACTACAGGGGGTGGAAAAATGAGAAGGGACCTAAACATGCTTGATGAGTGTTTAAGAGCGTGGCAGCTAAGATTCAATGCAAAGAAGTGTAAATTTATGCATTTGTGGAACAAACATTCAAGGTAGGAGTATGAGATGGGGAAGAGGTACTGACAGCCACCAGTCAAGAAAGGGACCCGGGGGTATTTATAACTGATGACCTACAAGTAACCAGACATGTGAGAAGGCTATGGGGACAGCCAGTGGGATGCTAAGGTGCATAAGGAGATGTATTGCCAGCAAAAAAAGGAGGTGATAATGCCACTTTAAAGATCACTAGTTAGACCTCATCTGGAGTACTGTGTCCAGTTCTGGAGACCACATCTCCGAAAGGACATAGAAAAAAAATAGAGGCAGTCCAGAGATGGGAAACAAAAATGGTGCAAGGACTGCACCAAAAGTCATATGAAGAAGGACTAGTGGACCTCAATATGTATTCCATGGAAGAGAGGAAACAAAGTGGGGATATGCTAGATACATTCAAGTACCTTGGGGTATAAACGAGGTACAGGAGGGTAGCATCTTTCATAAAAAAAAAAGGTGTACAATAACAAGAGGGCATGATATGAAGCTAGGGTGGTTAGGCTCAGGGGCAATGTGAGGAAGTACTTTTTCATAGAAAGAGTAGTGGATGCTTGGAATAGCCTCTCTGCAGAGATGGTAGGGACAAAAATGTTAGAGAAATTCAAGAATGTATGGGATAGACATAAGACATAACTACTGTCACAATAGGAAAGAGAGGGTTAACCACAGATCAACAAAGGTCTGTGGTATTGCATTTGGTAGGGAAAAGGGGCAGACTAGTTGGGCCAAATGGTCCTTATCTGCCGTCACCTTCTATGATTTTATGTTTCCATCTCACTTGTAATTCTCAAGCTGTCCTGTTGCTGTCAATCTGCTCTCAACCTCATAGTCAATGTTTACTGCTCAGTACTCTTTCTGGGGCTCCTTCCTAAGGTACCTTTAGTGATGGGAATCTTTTCTGTGGCACCTCCAGGGGTGGAATCCTCTTTGAGGGCTCCTTGTCTTCAGTACCCCTAAAGGATAGTAATTCCCAATAGAGAATGGCCAAACAGTTATTACAGTTGCACAAGAATAACACTACTCTGGTTGCGTAGGCCCATTGAATTGCTACAAAGACAGTGATACTTCTATTGAGAAAGAAATATTTTGGGAACAATCTCAGTGTATAGGATATAGGCCATGAGTGCTGCTCTCACATATCTGTGGTTTTCCATCCGTCTAGGCCCATTACGTGACCAGCTATCCACGGACCTTAATGATAGATGCACCCTTAAGATTATGTTTTGGGGTAATGTCCATGCTGTCCATATTGTGATTTTCCCCAGGTAGTAATACTTAAACCAGAGTACAGTAAGTCTGACAGTATCTCTGAGTCATACATCTCCTAACAGGAAAGGCTCCTATCCAGCTTCACCTGGAAAGGAAAGTAGGCTGGAATGGGGGTAAGGACTTTTTGACCACTGTTTCAGATCTTGTTCACTGCAACAAATCAGAAACAACTCCTTTGGTGGCTTGGCAATAACTCACAGGAAGAGTTACAATGCTGGATAACCATGGAGAGCAAATTGGCAGGGGACAATCACCAGTATCTCTTTTTTTTTCATATCACTATTTACTCTCTTTCTGTGGCACGGGCATGGCAGGTCATCCGGCTGCCGGCACCTACACTCCTGGACCCAGTCTGGCCAGCAACATGCTCTCCTCCACAGGGTTTGGTGTGCACACAGTATCCCCCACCCCCCTTTGGGACCTGGAGACAATACCTGGGGACACACCTCTCAGATCTGGGGGCGCAGTGCATGGCCATCAGCCACCGCGACCGTTCCACTATTTTTCCACCTTGGTGTTCTCCCTGGAGCCGGCATGCAGTGACATACAGCACACTTGCATGCCAATGTCTGCCAGGCTCCAGCCCTCTTTTTGTGCACCGCAGCTGAGCAGTGCATCCAACAGCTGCCAGATGCCACTGCAGAGCGACACAAGCCCCCTGCCCACCCCAGAGAGAGGAGAGCTGTCTTGGGATGCTCGATCCTCTCCCTTCCCCTGCCGACCCTCGATGACCCAAGTCCATTCCCAAACCTGGGTCACTGGTGTGGCGTGAGGTGTGGCGTCCAGCACCTCAACCATCAGTGCCACCTGGCCAACCTAGGATCTCTTCTTTATATCTCAATATTGCCATTATTTCAACACTGGCATTTATACAGTACTCTCTGGGGATTTTTTAACTAGTGGGTAAATGGCTTGGGGGTCTCACAGCACATCTTAGAGAAATATGAACATATGAACATATAGAAAAAACAGAAGAAGTCATTTGGTCAATCTAATCTGCTTGTATTGTAGGGTCCAAAGCTTGAGCTACAGATCCTGCCCCCTCCCAACTCTTCCCACCCTTTCCATCCTCCACACCCTTGATCATTACCTTCCCCAAGTCTTTCTAAGCCTCTCTTGAAGCTGCACATCATCTACAATGACACCACCTCTTCAGGCAGCGCATTCTACCCAGCCACCAACCTCTCCATGAAGAACTGCCTCCTGAACCTCTCCCCTCCAGCTTAACACTGTGTCCCCTCATGTTATGACCACCACATAGCTTGAAGAGATTATCCTTGTCCACCTTATTTGTTCCTTTCCAGTACTTGAAGGTCTCAGTCTTGTACCCCCCCCCATCCTCCAGGGAGTACATGTTCAGCGCCCTCAGCCTCTCCTCATATGTCGTTCCCTAGAAGGCAGTATAGCACAGCGGTTTAAGGCTCTGAGATGCAAACCTGGAGACTGGGACTTGCCTTCCCACAGCCCCCACTTGAATACTGTGTGACCCTGAGCAAGTCACTTAACTTCCTTGTGCTCCCAGGTCACACCTGGAAACAAGCTTTGGTTTAGTGTGCATTTTCTGATTAAACAGTTTCTCCTTTCTATTTCATTCCTTTACCCTGCTGACTCACGATCATCTTTGTAGCCCTTTACGCAACCATATCTAGCAATTTAATATCCCTTATGAGGTGTAGTATCAGAAGTGAACTCCATATTCTAGATGAAGCCTCACAAGTGACCTGTACAAGGGCAGTATAACCTCCTCTCTCTCACTGCTGATCCTTCCAGCTGTGCATCCCAGCATCTTGCTTGCCTTGTTTCTGTTTTCTTGCACTGCGTGGAGTGCTTCAAGTTGCTAGTCATTATCACTCCCAGGTCCTTCTCCTCCTCTGTTGGAGAATCCAGACCCCTCCCAGGTAGTACTCCATCCTGGGATTCTTGGTTCAAATGTGCATAACTTTGCATTTCTTGGCATTGAAGCCAATCTGCCAGATCCTGGACCACCTTTCAAGCCTTTTCAGACCATCCTGTAGGTCCTGAATCCCTTCAACTTTGTCCATCCTCCCATAGAGTTTGGTGTCATCTGTGAATAGACACATTTTGCCCTTAATGCATCCCCAATGTCATTAATGAAGACATTGAACAACATCGGTCCCAGCATCAAGCCCTTCAGCACCCCGCTGATGATCTCTCTAGTGCTAGATAACTCTCCCCCACTACCACCTTCTGGATTCTATCCTTCAGCCAGTTTCCCACCTGTCTGGTCATCTTCTCCCCAACACCAAGATGCACAAACTTCCTGATAGAAACATAGAAGCATAGTATTTGATGACAGATAAGGACTGCTTGGCCCACCTAGTCTGCCCATTCCCCTACCTAATGGATAAGCTGCAGATCCTAGGTAACCAACAGCCTACTTCCTCCTACCCCCCAACTAGAATTGCCTTATGTCTGTCCCATGCATTCTTGAATTCCCCCACTGTTTTTGACTCCACAACCTACTCAGGAAGACTGTTCCATGCATCCACAACCCTCTTCATGAACAAATACTTTCTCTCATTACCTCTGAGCCATCCCTCCCTCTGTCTTCAAATTGTGCCCCCTTGTTCTTGCACATCTCTTTTTCTGAAAGATGCTACCCTCTTGGACTTTGTTGATTCCCTTGAAGTACTTAAAAGTTTCTATCATGTCCTTCCTCTCCCTCCTTTCCTTGAGGGTATACATATTAAGCTCCTTTAGTCTCTCTTAGTATGTCTTCTGGTGCAGACCCTGCACCATTTTGGTTGCCCTCCTCTGGACAGCCTCCACCCTGTCTATGTCTTTGCAGAGATGGGGTCTCCAGAACTGCACACAGTATCCAGATGGGGTCTCACTAACTGTTTGTAGAGGGATAACAACTTCCTTTTTTGTACTGGTGATGCCTCTCCCTATACATCCCAGTATCCCCCCAGCCCTCCTTACTGCCTTCTCACATTGCTTGCCCACCTTTAGGTCATCTGATACAACTACCCCAGGTCCCTTTCCATTTTTGTTGTTGTCAGTATCTCAACTCTTATTGTATACTCTTCCCCTTGGTTTTTGTTTCCCAGGTGCATTACTTTGCACTTTTTTGCATTGAATCTAAGCTTCCATATATTTCACCTTGCCTACAACCTTGCCAAGTCCCTTCTCATCCTTTTCATCCCACCTTGTGTATCAGCCCTGTTGCAGATCTTTGTGTCATCTGCAAAGAGACATACTTTTTCCTTCCAGTCCCTCTGCAATGTCACTTATAAAGACATTAAAGAGGACCGGACTCAGTACGGAACCCTGCGGTACCCCATTAATAACCCTCCTTTCTTCACTGTGGACTCTGTTTACTATTACCCTCTGCGTCCTGTTGTTCAGCCAATGTTTTACCCAGGCTACCACCCTGGGACCCATTCCCAGGCTAGCTAATTTGTTTATTAATCTTTTGTGCGGGACTGTCAAATGCCGTGCTAAAGTCTAGGTAGGCCAAGTCCACATCCCCTCCCTGGTCTACTACATTGGTCACCCAGTCAAAGAAATCAATTAGATTCATCTGACATGACCTTCCTGCTGTGAATCTATGCTGCCTTGGGTCATGTGTCCCACTGGCCTCTAGGTACTCAACAGTTCTTTCCTTCAGAAGTGATTCCATCATTTTCCCTACCACTGAGGTCAAACAAAAGGTCTGTAGTTTCCTAGCTCTGTCTTGCTCCCACTTTTGTGAAGGGGAATCACATCCACACTCCTCCAGTCCTCAGGTACCACACCATCCTCCCATGATTTGTTAAAAAGGGTAGTCAATGGTGTTACTAGTTCTCCCTTAGTTCTTTTAGAATCCTGGAGTGAATCCCATCATGCCCCATTGCTTTGTCCACCTTCAGTTTTAGGAGTTCTTGCAGAACCCATTCATCTGTGAAAGGACTTATATCGACCCCCACTATCCAGAGTGCTTCTATTGACTGGATTAGGGACCTCCTCCTCCTCCTCCTCTTCCTTTGTGAATACTGAGCAGAAGTATTCATTCAGTAGCCCTGCTCTTATACTCTCCCTCTCCCTCTTTGCCCACCCATCCACCTCCTCTTTATTCAGCCTCAGTATCCCTCCCTTTGACTTTCTTCACTCACTAATGTACCTGTAAAAGGTTTTATCCCCCTTCTTAACAGAGTTGGCTATCTTTCTCTTGGTTTGGGCCTTTGCTATTCTGACTGCCTTCCCCACTTCCTTCTGCTTTAACTGGTATAGTTCTCTGTCCTGCTCCTTCTGTGTTTCCTTATACTTCCTAAATGCTATCTTTTTCTCCCTAACCTACCCCACCACCTCTTTTGAGAACCATAGTGTTTTTTCCTTTCATTTTGATTTGTTTATTTGCTTCACATAAAGACTTGTTGCCTTTGTGATGGCAGTTTTGATGTTTCCCCATTGTTGCTCCACCCCTCCTTCTTGCCTATTTGCTAGTGCTTTTCTGAGGCACTCTCCCATGTTGACAAAATCAGCCCTCCTGAAGTCCAGTACCTTCACTTTTGTATGGCTTCACTCTACAGCTGAGTTTATCATGAACCACACTGTTTGGTGGTCACTTGTTCCCAGATGGCTACCCACTTCTAGATCTGAGATCCTCTCTCCATCCCCATTTGAGAGTACCAGGTCTAAGCTTGCTCCATCCTGAGTGGGTTCCAACACTAGCTGTCTGAGGTATGCCCCCTGTAGGGCATCAAGAATGGCCCTGATCTTGGGAGGTACAGAGCTAAAGGCCTTGTTGAAATCCAGATAAATCATGTCTACCGCTTGGCCCTTGCCTAAGTCTTATGACCCAATCAAAGAAGTCAATCAGATTCATTCGGAATGGTCCCCCCCATAAACTCATGCTGCCTCATATCCTGGAGACCATGCACCTCTAGATATTCTGCCAACCTTTCCTTAAGTATGATCTCCATGAGCTTGTACATGATTGAGGTCAGACTGACCGGTCTGTACTTCTTTGAATCATTCTTGAGGCTGCTCTTTCTTCAGTCCATTCCATTCTTCAGTACTGCAGTGTCACACTCGACTCCCATGAACTATTGAACAGGCCCAACAGTGGACCTGCAAGCTCCTCTGCTAGTTCTTCAGGAACCTTAGATATACTCCATCCAGGCCTGGTGATTTGTTCACCTTCAATGCTAGCAGCCCCTCCCTCACTCTATCCTCCTCTGTCACTACATCCGTGATCCCTCCCCCCTGAAGACACCAGCCCATACTTCTCCTGGGTGAAGATGGAACAGAATTATTCATTTAGTATCTCAGCTTTACCCCCATTTTCTTCCACCCACTCCTCTCCTTTCTTAAGCCTAACAATCCCATTTGTCTTGTCCTTTTTCTCATTTATAGTGAAAAAAAGACCTTATACCCCTTCATATTCACTCAGCTATCTGCAGTTCCTTCTGTGCATTAGCCCACTGGACTTCATTTCATGCCACACTAGCCAGCCTTAAGTAATTATCCTTATCCACCTCTCCCTTGGTCTTTCTGAATTTCCCATATGCTAACCTATTTTTCCATACTGCCTGGGCAAGCCCAGAATTGAAACAGCTGGTGAGTTGGCCCTCAAATTCTTCCCCTTGAGCCTAATGCACTTCTCTGTGGCAACCATTATTCCTTCCTTAATGATGGACCACCTTTGGTCCACCTCTATTTGTGCCCTAATGCTCACCAGGTGCCTCATTAGCCCGTTACCCATCTTCCTGATGTCTGCCCTCCTAAAATCCAAGATTTTGATCTTAGTCGAGATGTATTCCCTACAAATATCCCCATTTGGAACAATCCTTTATTTCAGATTGGGGATCAGTTGATTCATTTGGCTGCTTGGGTACAAAACAGCATTCAATTACTTTGCAACACAATTGACAGAAACGTAGCAGACCTAATAAGATATGAAAACATACCAGCCATATTTATATTAAGTAAGCATGACTGCTGGGGATTTCTTTTAGTAAAATTTATCCTCCAGCTATGTCTTCAAAAACCCAAAGTTTTATAGAATGGACACCCTCCTAGCAGATGTCCATAATAAAGAGGTGAAAACTGAAGAATTTTTTTTTTGCCAATTATTTTACCAGGCGAGGCACACTAAGCTGAAAGCTTGTTTGCAGGTGCAACCTGGGAGCACGAGGAAGTTAAGTGACTTGCTAGGGTCACACAGTATGCAAGTGGGGGCTGTGGGATTTTTTATTTATTTATTTATTTTATTTAGTTTTTGTTGACCGGGTAAGTGCACTAGACAAATCCTGCCTATTTTCAGGCACGACCGGGAGAGGGATACAGATGAATGCCAACTAACCTTGAACCAGATTAAGCTGTTGGTGGTATTTTTAGTGAATGAGGGAAATTTGGCCAGGATACCGGGGAAATTCCCCCACTCTTTTTTGATAAGTGCCATGGGATCTTTAACATCCACCTGAACTACCACCAGTCCAGGCAGATGGGACCTCGGTTTAACGTCTCATCCGAAAGGCAGTACCTCAGAAGTGCAGCACCCCTCTGATGCTGCACTACAGTATCAGTATTGGGATATTAACCCAAGTGCCAGATGTGGGAACTGAACCCACAGCTCTCTGATCTCCTGGCCTCAGAGGCGAGTGTGCTACCTACTAAGCCACTGACACTGACAGATACCAGATTTGCAGCTCAGAGCCTTAAACCACTGCGCCATACTGCCTCCTTATTTTGATTCCTCTAACTTCAGATTCGCCAGGCAAAATCAAGGCCAGAGATTAAGTGCAGTAACATAGAAACATAGAATCTGATGGCAGAAAAAGACCCATGGTACATCTAATCTGTCAGTTTTCCTACCTTATGCCCCTTGACCTGTTGTTACAGGGGGTTATGTTGAAGTGTCCCCTTCCAAAGATGCCCATTCCATCATTTTCCACTGCCAACCCCTGTATCTGTCACACTCTCTCCTGAAGCCAGTAGTAGACCCCACCTCTACCACTTCTGTGGGCACTCTGTTCCATGGTTCTACCACCTTCTTGAAGAAGAACTTCCTTACCTTCCTCTTAAATCTCCCACTGATAAGACAAGCCATGCCAACATATCGCTATTAGTTAAGTGTGACTGCTAACCCCTGCCATTACTGTACATGTGTGCTTTTTTTACCTCAATTCACCCTAACCAGACACAACTGATGAAAGGCAACAGACCTCTCCTATGCATGTAACTAACACACACACACACACACACACAAATCAATCACCAAAGATTTTGATCCCAAGCTCGGACTGGACATGTGCGGGGTGAGTTTATAGAGTGTACAGGAACAGTGTTGTTTTTTGTGGTTGTGCTGGTGGAACATGTACAGATATATCGGGCATTTCAGGACTTGGAGAAGACACAATAGAAGGAGTAGGTTTGGAAATAGTTTGTGCCATGAGTGATTTTAATTTACTTGACCTTACAAAACTTCATGACAGTCTTGGAATCTTCACACTCTATTTATTTTCCTTGGCCTGTACCTCAGACTCCCAGAGTGGATCCTTACCAACATAACCATAATCAGAATACTCATCCTCCTTCCATAACCCTCTTCCTCCACTTCCTCAACCTGTGCTACATCTTCCAATTCCTCAAGTATATCCTCAGTCTGAGAATCAGAAAGCTTTACAGAACCCATCAGGGCATGTGCTTGTAACACCTTCCCTCATATCTTTCCTGCTCTGATACCATTTCTTTAGGGTATCTACTGGAACTAGTTTCCTTAACACCTACATTCTCATGTTGTGAAGCAGGGTTGGAATTGGAACCTGCTGCACCTGCACCAATCATGTGACATCTACTGCTACTGCTGCTGCTGCCTCATACACCTGCTTCCAAAAGGAAATCCATAGCTGCTGTTGCAATAAATGGCTTAGGTATTGCTTTCCTTTTCTTAGCCCCTTCCACTCTCCTTTTGACAAAGATGCCTTTGCTTAGCTTATGCTGCTGCCACTTGACTAACCCTACCTTTTCCGCAGCACCATATCTAACTCCAGTTATGGTGTCCATGATTATTTTAAGTCAGATACTGTACAATGGAACAATACTGGAAATTTTAAACTAAAAATGCTGCTGGGAGTGCTGAGCAAGAGAAGGGTACTGCTAACCACAGTTCAACAGCTGATGGGTCACTTAGGTTCTGAATGCAGTGCCATTGATTCAGGCCATGCTTTGACTTGGTGGCTGACTGTGGTCACACAAGGGCAACCACATACCATCACTCCAAAGACATTATGGCTAGGATGAAGTGAGATCTTCATGTGTAGGTAAGCTTCCTGCGGGAGTATAATGGTATCACAATGTGGCAAGGAGATTGAGTTTATAACACAGAGCTAGAATTGTGCATTGTTATGGAGGGGTTTTGGGGGTGGGGTTTATTTCCAGGGTTAGTGGATGTCAACAGCATGGCAGTAGAGCTGTAAGGAAGTGGGGGCTGCTGTAGAAAATCACATTTCTGAATATCTTTACAATCCTGACAGCAACTGCAATATGGGAACCATCAAAAAGGAACAAAAGGGTTAGGATCTGGAGTTATGATAATCTGGTGGTGGAAGTTATTAACTATCTGCAATGTTTGTGACAGGTCTGGGACAGTCATTAGGTTGGCATGCCAGTTGATTTTTAAGTGCTTACATTGGAATGTGTATTTTAAGGCATATTTTATAGATGGTTACAGGAATATCATTGCTGACAGTCTTTCTTGTTTGCAGATAGACAAATTCATGGTGCTAGCACCCAGGGAAGAGTCAGTCAGTACTGAGGTTCAGGCAAAGTATTGGGAGATTGGATAGAGAGAACCCAGCCACTTTTTCAGGGTGCCTGGGCTGACAGTTCTTTGATGACATACAGTAAGAATCCTCCTACCATGTCTTTCAGGCATTTCAAGACAGGGCTGGTTTACAGGTATGTTGGTCTTTGCCAGTGGCATAAGTGGCCCAATTCACTGCACAGATGTTCATAAAGGTCATGGCACAAGCTACCTTGGCCATGCACCTGGCAATGATATCAGTGGTATGTAAACTGTGGGAGGGATGAGCCATGTCAGACAAGGCACATGGTGCAGGGATGCTTAGGAGGAGGAGTAAGAGCCAGGATAGCTGCTGGCCAGTGTCTGTGGCCCTGCTTGGGGTGACAGTGAAGAGTCTAACATCTGTATGAAGCTAGAAGGCTGATCTATTTATGGTAGCCATCCATTTGATGTTTTTTGTGGCCTTCAAAGTTGGCACAGTGGCCCTGCAGAATAGAGTGAATTCCAGGGAAGGGGTGGTCAAGTCTGGTAATGACAGGGTGTGTGAAAAAGTGCCTGCAGGGGCACAAAACAGCATCAGGTGCACTTCTTAGGATGGTGGGTTGCTCTCATTGGCTATGTGCCCTTCACATTTGTAAGCAGCAATTATTAATCTTTTTTCCACTATTATATCTGTTTCTGTGATCTTTGTCAGTAGAATGAGTGCAAGGCTCTTTTGGTTGCACATGTTCAGGTTTAGCCCCATGCCCCTCTGGTCCCAGGGTTATCATTTTTTTTGCCTTTGATGTCAAGGAGTCATGTGATAGGGTATGTATTTGCCAAGGTCCAAAGGGACAGAGATGTACATCACCCATAGGAATTCTGGGATGCTGTGCACTGTTCAAGCATAAATGCATTTCTGTACATGGGCTCATCATTTGCAGTCCATTCTTGATGCATGGAGATGGTTCCCCAGTAATCAGATACCAGGTAATAGCAGAAATGAAGAAGGCTATTGCTTTTGTAAAGAAGGAACACCAGGATGTATAACAACAACACTTCATTGTTGGAGGTGCATCAGAGATAGTGGCATTGGGGTACTTGAATGCAGACATACTGTACAAAATACTTGTAGGTAGCAGTCTAATAGGTTTAAGTCTTATGTGACAGTTGGAATACCTTGCTTTTTCCTCCTGATTTTTCCAATAGATCAACCAAACCATAAAACAGTGTGGATCTGCGATCTTTTGTTCATCTTTTTGGCAGAGTGGATGGCAGCTTTATGCCTGGGAGGGAGGCAGCTGGGGTTTCAGCTTTCCAAAGGCAATGCTCTACTGTCATAGCAATTGGGGAATAAGTACGCTGCAGCTGCTACCAACACTGCTGCATTTGAGAGATCAGCAAATGGAGCCAGATCTTTTAGTTGTTCCTCTGAGAGGGACTGATAAGAGTGTCAGGCCATGGTTGGATTTGTTTCTACAAAACGAAGACCATCATAGATAAGATAGGTGCCATTTGGAACTAGGTAAACATTTTGTCAGAGTTGGTGGTATAAGGAAGGTCAGGATGCTCTACAGAAGGACTCCTCTCTTGTATTATTTAAATTAATTTTTTATTAATACTATTTTATTTTGTAAAATATAGGAGATACACATTTGTAAATTTGCACACTTGTGTTAGTAATAAAATGGTCAGGTCCAAGCTACTAACAAGCCATTGGTAATGTCTTTGTCATAAGATTCTGATGTCATCATTGGGTGACTATAAATGCTGGTGCTGAGCACCATTCAGGTAGCCTACTAATAAAGTACAACTGAATGAAATGCCGGGGCAAGGGTGATTCAGCAGTCCATAAACAGAAGGAGGCTGCCCATCGGCTGCAGTTGCGGCAAGCTAAACAATTAAACTCAGTACCGGAAAAGGCTTTTCAACTCTCACGAGTGAGAGCAAATAAAGCTCCCAGCAAGGGAACGAAACGCTGTTGGGCTTTTTCTAGAGGGGTGGCACTTTATTTATATGTAAGTGTGTGTTTTATATATGGATCTTAATAAAAGTCAGATTTTTTATACACACATATCATTTGGACTTCATATTTGCTCTCACTCGGGATAGTTGCAAAGCTTTTTTTTGGTACTGACTGTTAGCAGTATCTGGGTTAAGGTATTTCCAGTTAATTGCAAGTCTTTAATTCTGCTGTTAAACATTAAATTTTCCACGGAGCACTGCTGCAGTGGAGTTTATCTGCTTCTGAAGGGGAAATTGTATTTATCAGTGCCTTTGTAATGATCCCTTCATTTGACTGCCTCAGTAGTCCATTCTTCTTCAGTACCTGTTACCAGGGTGTGTGTTTTCTTTCCGCATTTGTTCATGATATTGACTGACTGCTGGGAACACACCTGGTCCTCCCTCTGCATGCACACTCTCTGTCTTGTTTTCTGAATTTCTAGCTTTGCTACTGTACTTGATAACTGCAGTCACAAGCACTATTTCAATACAGTGTTGTAGGACTCTTTTACTCTTGCCAACCAGCTTCCTTATATAAGTGTTGCAATCTGTTCTAGCCTGCAATATAGGGAATGTTCTCCTAGGAAGCAACATGATAGAATCATGCAGTTGCTACAGTGACAACACTAAATGAAAACTGTGTCCTCTCTGAATTACAGGAGAGAGAGAGAGAGAGAGAGAGAAAGAGAGAGAGAGAGAGAGCAAGCAAAGGAGCTTAGAGGTATACAGCCTTTCTCACTGGAACAAAGAAACCTGCAAAGTTGCTTTCTGCAACTAAAAAGTAACTACTGTCAGAACATAGCTACACTTGATCAGTATGTTAAGAAAAGTGGTTTGTGGGTTACTAAAATACCTTTGATTGTCCTGGAAAGTTTCAAATGCAGGGAGAACTGTAAAAGGGTGGCCCTATATTACACACAAGAATTAGTAAAAATTATAATCAAAGAAGACAAACTAAACATATTGAGCCAGATTTTCAAAGGGCGATGAAAAGCTTGTGTCAAGTCCTGCATCAAATCAATTTTTTGGCACACCTGCACCAAAGTCCTTTGCCGCAAATGCACCTGATTTTAGTAGGTCGAGTGCAGTTATGACATGTTACCTGATTTACAGCAGCTTGCTCCAAATATTTGGCACAAACCCTGTAAAAAGGGTACCCAATATTGATGCAAGCTAGACTAGAAATTGGTCTAACCTGCAGCAATTGGTGCACAGGATGGAAAATCCTGATTGTCAGAGGGGTGAATGCCACCATGCGCCATTTGTTCAGCACACACGAGGCATGTGTCATTTGTGTCACTTTGAAAATCTGGCCCATTGTCTATGGACATTAGAGAAACCACAAAAGAACTGTAACAAGTTGCTTCAGACAGCAACATTAAAACCCTGGTCAGAAAATTGAGAGATAAACTAGCTGCAAGGGAAAGGGAGCTAATTTCCAGAACAAAAGTTCAAACTAGAGAGACAGAGGAGCAAAACTACTCACAAGGGAACATTTTTCAGCTGGGGAGAAATCCAAGGTTTTTAAGCAGGGGGAGACAAAACCCTTTGGAAAAGAAAACATGCATTACACTGTGGTACAGGCATAATGACTAAATGGAAGATGAGTTATCAGATGACAACCCCTACTACATAGAGGAGTCCAATAAAGCAACAGACAGTAAATCTGTTTATTTTAAGAAAGGTTCAGGAGATCTGAAAACAAGACAAAGATAAAACAAAGCACAAAGCACACCAAGGACGAAGATGGAAATGGAAATCACAAAATATCTTGGGAGTCTGAGAAAAAGAGAACAATCCAAAGAAATAATCGATTTGGCAGAGGAGGAGTTTTCAACTGTTGAGATAAGGGTTCTACAAAAAAGATTATCCTTTTGTGTCATTGTCAGGTCCTAGTAAATTTCAAAAAACAGGTGGATATTTATTTATTTAAAAGTTTCACCAGGAAAGGCACACTGAGCAGTGTTGCTCATTTCCAGATACATCCTAGGGGAGAGAGGGGAAGGGAAACAGGAAAAAAATTCATGAAGTAAAAATTGATAACAGTCATATACAAATGTGAAAAAATACAGAAAATTACAACTGATAACAGTAGCATAATTAGAATGCAGGATTGTACAGAGATAAGTGCTAACACTGGTAGGAAAACAGAGGTAGAATTAAGGACTGAGATTAGCATATTATACAGCACTGAATACACTATGGGTATGGGGGCCAGGAGACCAAGCCTGGGAATATGCATTGGTAAGGGGATGATAACAGGGTAATAACTATGGTTGCTATGCACAAACAGGTGGAACGTATGAGCCAGAGGTGCGTACCCCACCGGCGTAGCTCCACACCCGCAGACAGGTGTGCTCAGGCAGGTATTCACTAAGATCTGCCACCTGTCTGTGGCTCTGCCCTCCTGGCATGCAGGACTCTATAAGCTGCCCGGGGCGGAGTTGCAAACCCAGGCAGGCATCCAATGGGATGCCAGTGCGGGGTCCTGGAGTGGATTACTTGAGTGGGTGGCCACGGGACCCAGTTTATGCACCACACACAGGCACCTGTGCACTGCACAGATGGTCCCCATTGGCTGGTGAGACCCACTTCCTGAATCTTGCCCCAGCAGCAACCCCCACCACCTGGAGCATAGCTGTCCCCCCAAAAACATAGCACAGCACCAGCCTATGTCCCTTACTTGGTATGAAAGAACAGAAGAAGGCCAGAGCTCATCGAGACTGTTCCCCACACTATGTGAGACATTATTTATCTGTTATCCCTCAACCAACATCTAATTTGTTTTTAAAGACAGTGGCACTAGTTGCATCTACCAATTCTTGTAGCAAGGTGTTCCATACAATGGATGCTCTTATTGGAAAAAAGTTTCCCCTTTTGCTGGTTTTATAAGTTTTTACTTCAAGCTGTTTATTAATCAGTCTCGGAACATGTCTCCTTTTGGAGAGTGTTAGACCACATTTTTCCATTAGATCTGGTGAATTTATTAAATTAAAAACCATAAGCATATCACCTCTTAATCTTCTAGTTTGAAGAGAGATGAGACCAGTAGCTTTTAATCTGTCCTGATAATCCAAGTTTATTAATCTTGGAATCATTCTAGTTACTCTCCTTTAAACCTGTTCAATAATTGCTATGTCTTTTTTTTGGTTTGGATTCCAGAAAAGGGAGCCATAGTCTAGATACGGTCTAATGTATGCCCTACAAAATGGAATAAGGCATTGTTCAGTGTGATTAACAAAAGTGCATTTTATTTGCCTCAAAAGTCTGTTGGTCATGCAAGCAGTTCTAACACAGTGATCATTTGATGTAAGTTTATTATTAACATATATCCCTAAATCTTTTTCACAATTTGATGAGTGAAGTGGTAGCCCATTTATATAATATATCATTTTTGGATTATTTACACCGAAATGCCCTACTAAACATTTGTCTTGATTAAACTGTATATGATTTTCATTTGCCCAAAGTGTTAATTTTTTCAAATCCTTCTTTAATGCAGAAATATGTTCTTGATTATTAACCTTGCCCCACAATTTAGTATCGTCTGCAAATTTAACCATGAAGTTGTTTGGCCCTGTTTGTAAATCACTGATAAAGAGATTAAACAATGTTGGTCCCAAGACCAACCCCTGTGGTACACCACTTGTGCATAGCAGCCTTATGCCTGCCTACTGCCCCCTAATATGGCAGTGCCCCAGCACCATCAATGCACCATCAATGCAGACCCCCCCACACACACATACTGGGGCTTCAACTCCAGGAGGGAAGACCCCCCACCACACATTGGGGCAATGGCCCCATGAAGGCAGACTCCCACACACAACGATGCCCCAAATCCATCTGTCCACACAGCCCCCCTGTCCAGAACACCACAACCAGACAACCCCCCAACCACTGATCCCAGCCCCTCCTGGTGATCATTGTTGTTCAGTGGACCCCCTCCACCCCATGGCACTGACACTCCCCTGGCTCCTGTACCTGCCCATAGGTGCTGCATCCTAGGATGACCAGCGACACAGCCCTCCTCACACCTCCTCAGCTGCTGGCCATCCAAGTGATGCTGGGAGCACACCACTATACAGTATATAAGCTGTGAGATCCCAGCATCACTTGGATGGCTGGCGGGTGATGAGGTGTGAGGAGGGCTGTGCCGCTGGCCATTACGAGCCATGGCACTGATGGGCATGTATGGGGGTGGGGGGGTTGTCAGTGCCATGTGGGTGGTGGGGTCCACTGAACACCAATGATCACCTGGAGGGACTGGGATTGGGAGTTTGGGGCTTGCAGACATGGGCACCTGTGGGAACTGGGGGGGATCCTGCTCACCACCAGGGACTGGAACATTTGTGTGGGCTGGTGGGGGGGTTAGCCTGTGCTACACTAAGGAAGGGCAGATGTGTCGGGGGCAGGGGTGTGCTGTCAGATGTTTGGGGGGCTGCAATGCCATGCATGGGGACTGGGCACACATGTTGGGGGGATGTTTGGCACAGACACCTGTGGCACTGGTTTCTGTTTATGTTGCCAACTCCTCTGTGTGCTTTCTGGTTGCATAATAACTTTAGTGTGAACTGTACTATATATACTGTATGTGTTACAGGGGAATGGTTGTGCCCCTATTGTTAGAGCTGAATAGTCTGTTTAATGTTAAACCCCATTTTTTGCACCTTAATAACTTTTGCATTTTTTGATGAGATAGCCCAAAATTTGGATGCTGCCAGAATCTCAAGAACAGGAAAAGATTCTTGAAGGCATCTTATATGGTTTTTGAGATATGGAGTGCCAAAAAACAGAAATAAAAAACATGTTTGTTTTCCCTATACTTAATATTGTTCTTTTTTTCTCACCTACAGCCTAGACCATGTGGAATTTATTCATAACATTTGCTGGGAACAAGGAGGACATGCCAAGGGTCTTCCTTTGGAAGGTTTGGTGAAAAAATATTTTATATTTTTAAAGTTATAATGATTTTTGAGTTAACATTCTGATGTGACTAAGCTATCACAAAAGGTTAAAAAAATCTATAGTGAAAAGGAAAAAAAGAACATATTGGGAGTGGTTATTTGCATTATTTACTTGTCATGGGGGAAGTAACAGTCAAGATTGCTGCCTTTTTCTTTTTACTGTTTATTCTAATACATAGTGAAAATACATAAAAATTATGCATTTTTATGTTTGCTTGCGTACGTGCATAAGAAACATGATGTGACAGCTTAGGAGAGAAGTGGGTTGTGGAGGCATGGCAGTGTTACAGCCAAGGGAGGCACTGCATTTGGGGGCTTGGCACTGGTGGACTGATGGAGGCACAGTGTGCAGATGACACTGGTCTCCAAAAGTGCACCAAGTTGTAACGTTTTCGCAGCAGCAATCAGGGTCCACCTGGTCATTGCAGCATCAGTCATTGTGCTGCAATGAGGGAGCGACCCGTCATTGCAGGGCAAAATGTTAGCTAGCCTAATACTGTTTGTGAACATGGTGGGCGGCTTGCCACCACATTCACAAACAATATTATGCAGCATCCCATGCCGAGGGGGCGCCCAATCCACCTCAGCAGCATGTGCCCCCCCAAATGGTCTTTGTTTGCCAATGGGGTCCCGAATCCCTGCTGGCTTCAGTGGCAATGTTTAATTTGCTGACAGGGGAGCCCACTCCCAGTTGGCATGATGTCACCCCCCCCCCCAATTTTGTTGTCTGATGACGGGGTGCCCAATCCCCATTGGCATGATGTCCTCCCCATTTTCTTGTGTGCCGTGAGGGTGCTCAATTCCCATCAGCTACAGCTGCCCCCTAAAAAGAGTCCATGCCCCTGTAAAATGGGAAACTGTTCCCACATTGTCTTTTTATTCCTGTAAAGAACAAGCGGTCCTCGCGGGTCTCCCAGACCCCCTCCACAACCTGCACCCACCCACTGTGTACCTGCCTCCCCACATCCCCACCCCATACTTACCTCCAGAGTCCAGCTCGATGATCTTGGTGGACTGGGAACACATCTGCACTCTTCAAAGTGAACTGAGGAAATACCGGTAAGCTGTATACTGGAAGAAATAGGTTTTTTTTCAACTTTGCTGCATATCTCAGGCATTTTTTGGAATTCTGGCACCAAATTTTCAACATGGGGTTTTTGGGACCCCTCCTCATGAATTCTGTCACTGTCATGGCGTAATCAGGCCTGAAGGGAATTTCACGGTCACTGTGTGAAATCACCTTTCGGGGCTAATTAATGAAATAACAATGACAGTGTTCATAAGGTGGGCTCTTAAAAAGCCTATGTTGCAAATTTGGTGAAAAAAGTCCTTAAAATGACTGTTTTAGAAGCATGCATTGCGCAGTTCCTATGCACGCTCATAAGTTCAGGAATTTATAACATCTGCACTCCAGATTTTCAACATTGCCATTTTATCGCACCTACTTATGTGCAGTATAGCTGTCATTTTTCACATGTTGCCCAAAATGTGTTTCTGAGCAAGTAGCACACAATGGCGCAGTTGGTGTGTGAAATCAATGTTTGGGACAGATTAAGAAAATCACAGTGACACTGTCCATGAACAGACATCTTAAAATGTCTATGTTGAAAATTTGGTGAAACAATTCCTAAAAATTACTGTTTTACGAGTGTGTGTTGCACAGTTTCTACGCATGCTCATACCTTCGCACATTTGCAATAATTTCACTCCAGATTGCCAACACTGCCATTTGCCCACACCTCCTTATGAACAGTACAGCTGTTATTTTTCACATCCCGGCCCAAATGTGTTTTTGCACTTCCGGCGCCGACAAGCGTGGTCATTGTGGGAAATCCATGTTTGGGACACATTAGGAAAATCACACTGACACTGTTCTTTAGCAGTGGTCCTAAAATGGCTATGTTGAAAATTTGGTGACAAAAGTCCTTAAAATGACTGTGTTACGAGTGTGCATTGCGCAGTTTCCACACACGCTTGTAACTTCACACATTTGCATTATTTTCACGCCATATTTTCAACATTGCCATTTTTCCACACCTCCTTATAAACAATACAGCTGTCATTTTTCACATCCTGGCCAAAATGTGATATTGAACAGCTGTATTCTTTGATACAACATCATGATGGCATAACAACATGCAAGTATTTTGGGGGAAAAAGTTCTGCACCAAACCCAACAAGGTTTCTAATAGAAAGCATAAATGTCATCTTCACTCATAATTCTTTTGAATTTGATGGAGAACATTATTATCAAATATTAGGTACTGCGATGGGACCTGCATGGCCCCATCTTATGCAAACCTTGAGTGGGATGTTGGGAGCTAGAAAGTGTGTTTTCAGAAACCTTCCCATTCACAGATGTTGTCATCATGTGGTACTGCTTTACTGATGACATCATCCATGTATTGGGAGGTAATAGAGGAAAGATACCTGAATTTATTTGGTGGTTAAATAATAGTAATAAATTGGGATTGAAGGTAACACACGGAGTTGAGGAAAATACAGTGCTATTTCTTGATATACTTCTACAAGGGAGAGCTATGCAGTGTATAATTTCAAAGAATTTTAGAAAGGAAACAACATGTAGCTCAAATTTACATTGCAAAAATGCACATCCTAAGAAGCTGAGAAAATCTGTCCCTTTTAGTCAATTATTACATTTGAAAAGGAAGTGCAACAGTTTTGTGGATTTTGAAATTCAGTCTGAGGAGATGATTGAATGCTTCTTAGAAAGGGTGTATGATTTAAAACTGCTGCTAGAAGCAAAGGAAAAGGCAAAACTAAAAGAAAGGGGAGATTAGTTATTGACAAAAGAGAAACCTATCAATCAGCAGGCGCCAATAACTTTAAGTATTGAGCATAGTCACATATGTGGCAAAGTGGGGTAAATTGTTCACAAATACTGGTCAATTTTAACTAACATTGATACATCCACAGAAGTCTTTGATGCAAAATCATGCACATCATTCAGAAAGGCAAAAATGTTAAGAATTCTATTTTACATAGTAAACTTAAACAAGAAAGTTCTACAGTGGACACCATGTGGTTGCCCCCTGCCCCCAAAAGCTTTAGAAATGTAGAAATTACAACATACTGTACGTTAATATGCAATTGAAAACAGTGTGTTTCCACATCCAGCAAAGCTGAAAAAATACAGGATAAGTGAGTGCATTACTTGCAGAACTACTTATGTAGTATATGCATTGATATGCCTTTGTGATATGCTCTGTATAGGCATGACAAAATGTAACTTGAATAAATGCATTTAAGAACATGTGAGAAATATAATTAATGTAAATGAGAACAGTCCAGTGGGCATTCATTTTCAAGACACACACAATGTAGACCCTAAGAATTTTAGGTTCATTGGGTTAGAATGTGCCAGAAATGAAAAAATAAAAAACCTCTGTTCCTTTGACCATCAAGTTGCCACAATTAGAGACTACGTGGATGTGGCGACTATAAAGTTTAAAATCAAAAGGTCTGAATGATGTATCAGACCTTAAACCATATTTGGGACAGGTATAAACATTGTCAATATTATTATGTTCAATCATTTACAGTTTATTGTAGTTACAAGAAATACTGCTGCTGTTATAGGTATTGAAAGATTGATGATGTATATATGAAATACTGCTGATAGGCAATTTGTTCTGTTTACTGTATTATATTATTTTAGTAGTTCTAAAAGAGTCTGAATGCTGATGTAATAGAAAGTTAAAATGCTGAATGGAATTTAAAGAGCTTTTTCAGAAGGGGGCCTTATGGAATTGAAATGACATCTGATCATTATTTGAAATAAGGACTTACAGTATGAATGGATCATCACTCGAGTGGGGGACAACAGTGAAAATGAGAACACTATATTAGAAAAAACTTCTCAATATCATACTGCTATTTAAGCAATATATTTATAGTGTATTGGGATACAACAAGACAAAACTGTATATCACCATGTGGATTTATAATTAAGAACTTGGTACATATGAGTATTTAAAAGAATTCAGTTTAATTGAGTGAAAACTTTAGTAGGAATTAAATTGAGTTAGTTATTTAAGTAGGTCCCTTAAAGCTCTAAGTACAAAGTTATGGAGACTGTTAAGAATTAAACTCAGTTGCTTATTTTATATGCAACTTTGTGGTATAAAAATAGTTAAGGAGTTCTTTGAGACCACACCCAGTGAGGAAGATGAGTACCAAAACATTGAGGTTAGTTGTGGCTGGCTGGCAAATGGGTTTCTGTAGGTCTTTCTTTACTTGTCTGTATGTGCCAATTATATTTAAGGAATTTTTTATTTGCACTGGACAAAGTTTTGTTCTAGCACAATAAATGTCATCTGAATATACTCAGGAATTTGTGCTTATTTTCAGTTAGATCTTTACCCGTTGCTCACCTTTACAAAGGAAGCTACCTATTTAAAAAATCTTCTTTCTTAAATTGTAGAAAAAGAATCCTGTTTCATGGCAAAACAGAATCTTTCTCCACAATTTGTGGCAAAAGATCCTATTTCACAATAAAAGATTTTTGTGATTTGTGCAAGAAGAATTCCCTGGATAACATAAACAGGTTTCTGGGCTTTATTTTCAAAAACTGACCCCAGAATCTGAATCAGATTGGTGTTTACTAGCTAACAGCATTTTTAAATTATCTAAGTTTCTTTGCCTTGTTAACTGAAAACAAGATGGTGGCAGCATGAAAGAGAATTCCATTTTTGTGAAAGAGGATTCTCTTTCATAATCAAGAAATCCTCTTTTGCATGGCACATCTAACTTTTCCCATATGAAATAATGGGAAACTTTGACATTTAATAACTTTTGAACAAATCTATATTTTCTCAACAAACCTTCAAAAGGCACATATGTGACCCAAGCCTGATATACCCTTAAAATTGCAGACCAGATGCCCAAGCCATTTCTGAAAAGTGGTGTGACAAAGAATTTACACAAAAATGGTAAAATTCAAATTTTTTGACACACTGCATCTATGGACCCACACATATGACTCAAAAAAAGCTTGCCAAATCAAGAGATCTCTGGTGCTTAATGGTGCATGCAAAATTTCATGCAAATCATTCGAACAGTAGCAAAGTTGGTTGGACAGTAGCAAAGTTATTATAGTGCAAAATTTGGGGTGTAACATAGACATGACTGTTGAACCCTAACTATAGAGTTAATATTAAGGTTAATAATGCCCCTATAATATATATTAGTTGCAAAAAAACTCTGTTAATGCATCAGTTAGGGTAAAAATGATAAAAGTATGGAAATGTGGCAATAGGGTTTCCAACCCAAACACCCAACCCACATCATCTATGCAGCAACAGGCATCGGGGTGTGTGCCTTGGAGTAATCAGCCTTAACGCTCATCCAATTCCATAAGTAAATAAGCTAAGATGTGTACAGTATAGGAGAATATGATTGTTGTCAAATAAATTCCACTGGATAGGTAATTTTGCAAATGAACCACAAAATCACCTTTCTGGCGGGAGTTGCCTAATGACAGTCCTATTATTCATGAGGTGAGGTCCCCAAAAGACTTTGTTGAAAATGTGGTGTCAAAATCTCAAATAAATGTCAAAGTTATGCATAAAAGTTGAAATCCTCACTGAAATACATTGAACAACATTTACATTAGTTTCTCATATTGCAGTCACTGGTTCCAGCAACAAGATGTGTCTTTGATTGGGAGGGTGGATCTTGAACCTGGGACCTCTTCAGGTAAGTGAGGGTGTGTGGGAGTGTCAAGGGGAGGTGTGGGGAGGTAGGTGCACAGTGGGTGGTCAGGTTGGGGATGCATGTGTGATCGGTGATGGACTTTTTTTTTTACAGTTTAAAAAAATTTAAAAAGACATCGAAGGACCGGTTTTCTTATTTTCAGAATACTAAGAACATGGGAGGATGGGGGAATGCCACTAACCACCAATGAAAATGCATAAATGTGCATCTGGGATCAGGGAGGGAGGGAGGGTCACTAAACCACCAAGAAATATAAACAACCAAAACTAATATTAATATTGGGGATCGGGGAAGGAGGCCCAATAGACCACAAGAAAAATTTCTATTAAAAACTAAATGACATTGGAGATGGGGGGGTTTACATATACCGGTGGGAGAGTGGGACTGGGGGTCACTGAAGCATAGACATGCGACACAGTTTCCTCTTAAACTGCAACTTGTGTTCTGGTCAACAAGCACAATGTAAAGACACAGAACTCTAGAACAGAGTTTATATATTCACCAAAGCAGGAAAAGGCACATCTGTTAGGGGAGCACTTTGTACCCTGAAAATGTCAGCCCAAAAGTCCAATCCATTTACTTGCTATGATGACAAAGAAAGAGAAATATAAAAATAGTTTTTCAAAAATTGTAGGAAAAGAATTGTGTTTCATGAAACTTGTCACATCAAGCGATCTTTGGTGTTTGATGGTGCATGCAAAATTTCATGCAAATCGGTCAAACAGTAGTAAAGTTATTAAAGTTCAAAATGTTGGGTTTAACATACTGTAGAAGTGACCATTGAACTCTAAATATGGGGTGCAACTGCACTCCTAATATATATATATATATATATATAGCTATATATATATATATATATATATAAAATAGTGGCACAGTAGTGCCACTATACTTGGGGTTCAGACCTCACTTCTATTGTTTAACCCAAAATTTGCACTTTAATAACTTTGCAACTGTTTCATCAATTCACCTGAAATTTTGCAAGTGCTGTTGGGTACCATAGATCTGGAAAAAGACCAAAAACTCAGATCCAGTCAAACCTCAGAGTAGTCAGCAAGAAGGAAAGCATACTTTAAGGGGAGTGACCATAGTCTTAATCAAGAGCTGAAGCACCCTAAGCAAAGATTGAAAATTACAGCCCGCTCACCCAGGTTTTCTTCAACAGAAAATAATTTTAATTTCATAACATCCAGATAAACAATGTCCTACCTTTCGGGAATACCCTTCCTCATGGAGTCTGGTTCTAGTAATAAAAACATGTACCTGTATAGCACAATATTATTTTCATTTTAACATCCATGCTATCTACTTCTAATACTGGGTGGGAGACATACAACAACAACACTTAAGTCAAGTTATTCTCTTTCTTCCTTTTGTTTTAGATTTACCATCAGTTTACTGCATTGTTTGTGCTTCCCTAAAATAAATAAACATGCTAGCTAGTTAGTACTTATCCTTCATTTCAGCCTTCATTTCTATTATTAGCAGCTCTTTCTAAAAGAGTACATCATACTTTTTCCTCTAAAACTTAAGTATCACTGTCCTGAAATATATATATATATATATATATATATATATAGACTTATGTTTCCTTTATCACAGGAAAAGATTATTTATTTATTTATTTGCTTTTGTTAACCGGGTAAGTCACACTAGATAGCCAAGTGCCTATTTTCAGGTGAGACCCGGGACGGTTACAAACTGGGTTACAGAGAGTTTACATACAATCATGAGCGAGGTTTACATCGAGATGCAGGACGAGCATAAACAGGATAAGGAAAGTTGAGTGAACAAACAGTAAGACAAAAACCTAGGTTTACATTAAGATGCATGACAGCTTAACAGGGCTATCGTAGGAAGCTAACAACAAATGGAGACAATATAGTACAGGATACGTACAGCGCAAAACAACAGAAGATACGGTTACCCGAGGGGTAACATATAAGGTTGTAAACATCTAATGCATACAATGTTATTCTCCTTACTATTCTCTTTACTAGCTCATTAGGGAAACACTCCTTAACTTGTCTTTCATAAGTGAATACAGGTTTAACACTAAAAACTGAAAGTCTCAAACATCTCTCTCAAAATTTTGTTTTACATGCACGTATTCTGCAAGATCTAAGAATAGAAATGAAGGCTGTTGAAGCACATTACAAGATACAGGTCTCACTACCATTTAAACCACTTGTTGAAGTAACAGGATGCTTAATTTAAAGGAAATCAGATAAATAATATAAAAACAATATTTGATTGGTAAATACATATATTTTGTTTGCAGGAAGTATTTAAAGGCAGGATACATTTTCAAAATATGAGTTGATACAGCACCTAAGAGTATGAATTGTTTTTATACATCACAAATTATTTTTAAAACATATATTTTTTGAAGTGATGAAAATAATAAGAGAAAATGATAAGTACTGACCAGCTAACATGTTTATTTATTTTAGGGAAGGACAAACTATAAAGTACATTGATGGTAAATCTAAAACAAAAAGAAGAAAGAGTATAACCTGATGTCAGTGTTGTTATATGTCTCTCCCCCCCCCCCAGTATTAGAAGTAGATAGCATGGATGTTAAAATGTAAACAATA
Organism: Neoceratodus forsteri; assembly: GCA_016271365.2. Classification (NCBI taxonomy): domain Eukaryota; kingdom Metazoa; phylum Chordata; order Ceratodontiformes; family Ceratodontidae; genus Neoceratodus; species Neoceratodus forsteri. The sequence continues at coordinate 895,810,626 of CM028132.1, read as the reverse complement.
TTGTGCTATTATATGTTTTTATTACTGGAACCAGACTCCCTGATGAAGGGTATTCCTGAAACGTAGGACATTGTTGGTCTGGACGTTATGAAAATAAAATTATTTTGTATTGAAGAAAATCTGGGTGAGCAGGCCATTGTTTTCAATCTTTGCTTAGGGTACCATAGATTTCTAGATTTGCTAAGCTTCATTCCAGTCAGATGTATGGGTGCAGAGCTATGAAATGTAAAAAAATGTGAAAATTATGACTTTTTTGATGAGTTCTTTGTCATGCCATTTCTCCAAACCCGATTGGCAGTTTGGTCTAAAACATTCAGGGTATATGGAGTTTGGGTCGTAGATGTGCCTTTTGAAGGTTTGGTGAAAAAAATATTAATCCATTGAATAGTTATTAAAATTTCAATTTCCCATTATTTTCTATGGGAAAAATTAGATGTCCCATGTGAAAGTACAATTCTCTTTTGCAAATGGGTTCAGTGTTTTCGAGCTTCTACCATCTTGTTTTAAACTAGCGATGCAGAGAAAAACAATATAACTTAAAAAATTCTGCTCCTTGGTAAACACTGAGACTTGTGTTTACCCAATTGGGGCCTGAGGAACACAATTCTGTAGTTATTTCTTTAAAATGATAACAAGAAATATGTATATTTTAATTGGGCCACTTTTACTGCCTCAAATTGTGGCACTACTTTCACAATTTGCGGCACTACTCTTGTAAAACTGCCACAAATTGTGGCACCATTGTGTGAAACACCAGGGGTTTTGCTGCAAATTGAGGCAGTGGTTCATGAAACAATGGGGTTGTGCCACAATCTGAGGCACTAACAGCTGTTCAGGTCCAAAACCTTTCCCAAGGATTTCTGGAGCTAATTGACCCCAGATTCAGATTCCTCAGCCCTGATTAGTTAAACACCTATTGGTGTTTATGTAATTAATTTACTTTCTCCTTGTTTTAGAGGCTGTAAGTGGAAGGGGACTGGCGTATGCTCACAGAGATTTACCAACATTGAGGCGCCCAAGGCCCATGTTGACACTAGAAGGCCCCCATCTGGCACTGTAGGACAGGAGCCCACTACCAGTGTCCCTATGTATGAATCCACCCATCCCCCAGGAGTACTGTGGGACACTGGGGAGCCCACTCCCAGTGTCCCAATATATCTATTTGTTTACTTACCTATTTATTCTCAATACAAAAACACAGTCCTCTGATGTACTAAACTGCTGCTGACATTGGGCGTCCCAATCCCTGTGTTGGCACTAGGAGATCCCCCACCACTGTGGGAGAGTGGGGAGCCCACTCCCAGTGTCCCCACTTATATAACCCCCCAGCACTCTAGGACACTGTGAAGCCCACTCAGAGTGTCCTGAAATATGACTTTACAACCTGTAAAAAAGAAAACAGTCCCTTGCCATCTCCCCCTCCCCTTCCCCATCCTGACCCTCCCACTGAGCACCCACCCCTTGCCCCATACTTACCACCGGAGGTTTTCAGCTGTCATCTTCTCTGGACCAGGACACATCTGCACTCTTCAAACCCAAACTGCAAACTGAAGTATCAAGGTAAGTGCTGTATAAAGTATTTCAATGGCATTTTGAACTTATGTTCCTGTCTTTGGCATTTTTAGGTATTTATACTATGCACCAAATTTTCAAAATGGCATTTTTGGCACCCCACCTCATGAACACCATCACTCTTACTTAGGACCAGAATTGTGGTCGCCACACAAAAACACTTTTTGGGACTGATTAATGAAATGACAGTGCTAGTGTTCATGAGGTGGGGTCCCAAAAAGCTCATATTGAAAATTTGGTAAAAAAATTCCAAAAAATTTCAGAGTTACATGCAGTCATTGAACTTTTTCTATGCACACATATAACGTTCATCATTTTTTTCTCTCCAAATTTTCAACATAGCCATTTTATTCACACCATCTCATGAAAAGTGCAGCTGTCATTTTTTACATCCTGCCTGAATCACGTTTTCACACCTGTGGTGCAGAACGGTGTTTTGGCATGGATTTTAATATTTTTATGACTGGATTTTATGATGTGAGTTCATAAGAAGACTATGTTGAAAATGTGGGATAAAAATATGAAAGTGTCAAAGTTATGACCAGTCATTCCAATTTGGCTTCACCCACTTGTAGCTGTTAAGTATTTGTACCCCAGATTTTCAACAGAGCCTTCTTACTACCCCACCTCATGTATGTCACAGCTGTCATATTTTAAATCCTGTCCAAAATGTGTTTCCACACCTGTGATGAGGAATGACGTTGCAGTTGTGCACAATTATGTTTAGGCATGGATTCAAAAATGTTCTGTGCCGGGGTACATGAGATGGGGAAGTAAGATGGCTATGCTGACAATTTGGTAAGTGTTGTCATATGAATGGAACTGCAAGACACAGAGGTCGCTGTGTTTTCACGGCTACTTTCATATATGTACGTATTGAGGGATGGGAAAGACTAATAAGGATATAATTAAACTATCTCAAAAAGTAAAGAAATTCATTGCAAAAACTTTCATTAATGCATCAGATAGGATTCTTACTGAAGTGACAAAAGCAGGAAAATGTGGTGTTGGGGTTTCTAACCCTAACACCCTACCCCCCCACCCTGCAGAGACTGACAGGTGTCAGGGGTGTGCTTTGGGGTCATAGGCCCTAATGCTCACCCCGTTCTCCTATACTATGCCAATCTCAGCTTATTTACTTATGGAACGTAGTGAGCATTAGGGCCACTGATCTCAAGGTTCAGGAAGAGGGAGGTAGACCTCAGAGGGAGGGATTGCAAGGGAGGAAGGCAGGAATGTCACATGACATGGATGACCCGATTGGACGTCCGGAGTCCAGGTCATAAAAGGGAGCCATTTTGGTAGTTTGGGACAGTGGCAGGCCAGCGCCAATCAGAGTAGGTCAGGTAGAGTGAGGAAAGTACATTTTCTTCTTTTACTGTGAACTGCTGTGAGGGGCGTGATACTGTCAGGTGGAACAAAGAAATGTTTTTTTAAAAAGTGCACATTTGTGGGCAAAATTGGGCTTTGGGAAGAAGAAGGCAGGCCTCAGAGGAAAGGAATGTAAGGGAGGAAGGCAGGGATGTCATGTGACACCAACAAGCCTATCAGACAGCCAGAGTCCATTTATATTGCCCAGGGGCAAGTGACTCCTCATGTGAGTGACCCTGAAGCATGAGTACCATGAAACAGGAGTGTGGTGTCTGACTAAGGGGCATCTGCAGGGCATGCACAGGGAGGACTGCAGGCCACAGGCCACACTTGAGAGGGGAAGGAAGGAGTCAATGGAGATTATATTTCAATAGGACAGCAGATTTGTTTGTAGCAAAGGGTGTACAGAACAGGATTCATACATGAAAGGGAGAACAGGGAGAATGTAGGATCCTAGGGATTTTGGCAATAAGCAGGCAAGGGGAAGGACAAGGAGCTGGAGGGTATTTGTCGGCAGTGAAGTGAGAGGGGTGGCAGGATGGGTGGTAAGTTGTAATGGATGTGGGGCAGTCATCTTCTTGGGGATTGCATGTAAGGAAGGGGGTGTATGGTGTGTAGGCAGTTGGGGCAACTGAGAGAAGAGCTTGGATGGTTGAGAAGGGACTATAGCAGAAGGAGGGAGAAAGGCTGAGGGAACACAAGTGCTGGAGGACCTGGGAGAAGAGAAAGAGTAAGGATTAGATTGTTAGGGTCAAGAAGGGTGGTGGATGGGCAGAAATGGGAGCAGAGCAGGAAGAAGTACTAAACAAGAACTTATTTTCAGTATTTACCAGGGAGAGAGATGGGACCATGCCTAAAGAGAAGGTTGGGGTGGGAGAAGGGGGGGAGAAGGTTACGGATGGGGAGATCCCAGTGGATAGGGTGATGGAGGGCCTTAAGTCCCTAAGGGCAGATAAGGTGCCTGGGCCAGATGGGATTCCCCCTAGAGTCCTTAGAGAGTTGTTGGAAGTGCTGATGGGGCTGCTGGTGGATTTATTCAACATCTCCCTGGATAATGGGTGCATACCCAGGGACTGGAGGATAGCACATGTGGTGCCTCTCCATAAGAGTGGGCCCAGGTATGAACCAGGGAACTACAGACCAGTGAACCTTACCGCCATAGTAGGAAACTTAAAGTAGACTATCCTCAAGGAGAGGCTGGTGAAATTTCTAGGAGAAAATTGTCTCCAGGATGACAAACATCATGGGTTTGTCTCAGGCAGGTCCTGCCAGACAAACCTGGTTGACTTTTTTGATTAGGTGATGCGGGCACGGGACAAGGGCCATGCGGTGGACATCCTTTACCTGGAGCACAGCAAGGCTTTTGACTCATTACCTCATGAAAGGCTTGCCAGCAAGATGGGTAACCTAGGAGCTGGGATGAAACTAGTTAGATGTGTTAAGAACTGGTTACAGGATAAGCAGCAGAAGGTAGTCATGGGGTGTAAACTATTGGAGTTCAGAGCTGTAACAAGTGGAGTCCCACAGTACTCTGTGCTGGGATCAGTGCTGTTTAACATTTTCATTGGCGACATTTCAGACAGAATAAAAAGTAAGATCACCTTCTTCACAGACGACACTAAGATCTGTGCAGAAGTCTATGGACAGGAAGGTTGTAGAGTACTCCAGGAGGATTTTGCAAGACTGGAGGGCTAGACAAACACATGGCAATTAGGGTTCAATGCCAAGAAGTGTAAAGTCATGCACTTGGGGGGCCAGAAATCCAGGGAATAGTTACTGGTTGGGAGGAATGCAGCTATCCACTTCAATGGAGGAAAAGGATCTGGGAGTACTAGTAATGGGAAATTAACCACGCAGCCCAGCTCAGGAGGGCAGTAGCAAAGGCCAATAGAATGCGGGGTGCATAGCAAAGGGAATCATTTCTAAGACAGAGGCAGTAGCCCTGCCCCGTACAGGTCCCTGGTGATGCTACACTTGGAGTACTGCATGTAGTAGTAGTGCCCCTACTTGAAAAAGAACATAAAGCTACTGGAGGGGGTGAAGTGTAGGGCAACAAAAATGATCCTGGGGATGGGAGATAAACTATATGAGGAGAGACTGAGGGAGCTCAATATGTATTCCCTAGAGGATAGAAGGGAGAGAGGGGGATATGATTGAGACCTTCAAGTACATGAAGGGCATAAACAGAGTAAACACTGAGAGTATGTTCAAATTAAAAGATGGGAGGGAAACCAGGGGACACAGACTGAAATTGGAAGGAGGAAGATTCAGGAGGGAATTGAGAAAGCACTATTTCACAGAAAAGGTGGCTACAGGGTGGAATGCACTGTTGGAGGAGGTGGTATCTTTGAGGTCAGTGAGCATCTTCAAGAGCGGGTGAGACAGGATCAAAGGGAGAGTCCAAATTGAGGGTGGATGGCATGTGTGTGAAGAAAGCAAGAGGAAATAAAGAGAGGGGGCAGGGGGAGGCAACTGCAGTCTAAATAGTTGAAGTGCTGCACACTCAAGCAGACTAGATAGACCATATGGGCTTTAGATGCTGGCAATTTCACATGTACATAGTAACAACGGGTTAGGCAAGGATTACAAAGGGAAGCTAAACATTGCCTCCCTTATAGGTAGCATTCTACCAAATTTTACACTGCTTGAAGCCTGGGTGGCACTTGTTCTACCCGATATAATTTCTCTTACAGAAACATGGCTTTCTTCCCAAACCTCTGATGCTGCCATTACACTGGGTGATTATGACATATTTAGGCAGGACTGCCAAGATAAACAGGTGGGTGGGGGGGAGGAAGTTGCCTAATCTACCTAAGGGCCAACTTACAAAGCCATAAACAGAACCTAGACTACCTCACTAGTTACTGCCAATGCTTGACAGTTAAAATTGTACTGGGATGTGGACTTAAATCACTTGTCATAATGTTAGTCTACATACCCCAGGCAAACAATTCAGCATCAAATCATTTGCAAGATATTTCAAACAAGCCAGCCATAACTGAGAAACCATAGTCACTGGAGAGTATAATATAAACTGAGCAGCCAAATCTAGTGTTGCTGAAAAGGATCTGGTGGCCAGCCTATTCTTTATGCAAGTAGTCAAAGATTGCACAAGGGCCAACTACAAAACTGGAACAAGAACTCTTATTGACTGGATATTAGCCACCCACCCAGAAGGGCTAATTGAGGGGTCTTTCCTACTAAATTATTCTTCTTCCCATGTATCTAGGAAAATACATTGTATGAAATACATAAACTACCTTTTTTTCCAAATTAAACAATCGGTAAAGAATAGATTGAGCACCTGCACCAGAGCTGTCTCGGTACTATGCTTCTTCCGAAAACCAGACTGGAGGGATTGTAGATATCATGGATGGTAATGTGGTTCTCCAGCTGCAGCGCGACAACATTCTTAATCACCTTCCCTAAAAAGGGAAGGTTAGAGATGGGTCTGTAGTTAGCCAAGCAGTTCAGGTCCAGAGAAGAAGAAAAAGAAGAAGAATCAACATTTATATAGTGCTTTTCATACATCCAAAGCACTTTACAAGCAATGCTAGACTGGTAGTGAAGTGACTGAATGTGTGGTGGTGGCCATACTGCACATCATCACCCACACACAGCCTGAATAATTGCATGAACCAGTTTATGGGAAGGGGAATGTTGACCAGGACACCGGGAATGTTCCCTACTCTTTATGATGAGTGCCCTGGGTTCTTTTGCTTCCACCTGGACACCCACCAGGACAACACCAGGATGGGCAGAAGGGACCTCGGTTTAACGTCTCATCTGAAGGACGACACACCCCAGCAGTACAGCACCCCCCCCGATACTGCACTCGGATGGCAGTGATTTTTAGGTGCAAGTCCAATCCCGGTGTGGGACAAGAACCCACGACCTTCTGGTCCAGAGACGGATGTGCTACCATCTGAGCCACGCTGACATCTGAGAAGCTTTCGTATGGTGTGGTGTAACCACCGCCTCCTTCAGGGAGTTAGGGAACTCACCCATCTCTAAGAAGTACTACACAATCTTAGCCAGGACAGGGCCAATAGAATCAATACACCCCAAAATGAGGCGTGTTGGGCCTGGGTCCAAACTACAATACGTCGGATGCATATTCTAGATAATCCACATGATATCGATGGTATCAGGCCAGTCGAAAGAAGACCAAGAAAACCAGGGTGCACAGTGAACAGCACTGACCACCATCAACTCCCACAGAGTGAGCTGGTTGGATCTTGGCCCTGATGCTGGCCACCTTATTAGCAAAGAATTGAGAAAACTCATTACACTGAGATTGTGAAAATGCTCCTCGGACCTGTAGACAGGTTTGGTTGCACAGCCTGTCTACGGTTTGAAAGAGCTGAGCTGGTCGATTCTGAGCTGCCGCAATCTCCCCGGACAAGAACTCTGCCTTCTTATGGGTGATTGCTGCTTGGCAGAGCTGATAATGCTCCATCTATCTAAGGTGGTCAGCATCCAGGGAGGATTTCCACCAGTGACACTCTAGCCTTCATCCTCAAGGTCCCATCAAACCAAGAGGACTGAGGGCAAAGAGAGAGAGAGAGGACGAGCATGGACTGGAGCGATAAAGTCCAGGACATCTGCCATGGCCTTATTGTAGGCCAGAACCAAGTCCTCAGGACTCCCACTTGCACCCGGTAAACTCAATAGGTCCAATATCGCCAGTACACTATCAGGAGACACATCCCTCAGAGGCCGGCATCTGACCATCTCCACAGGGGCAGGCCTATAGAGGGGAGCCTGGAAATTGAATCCTATGGTGTGATGGTCCAACCAACCGACTGCCTTCACTGGCCTCAGCTGTCCTCTCCATCAGTATATATATGGCCTTTCTGAACTTTATGGCCTGTTCATAGTCACCCAGAAGCTTGCCCTTCATCATAAATACTTCTCTATGCTTATGATGCCACCATCTTTACCAGTAATCCACTGATAGAGACTGTAATGATCAAACTAGAATCTCTGATCAAAACCCCAGTTACCCAAAATTCTATTTCAAACCTATTTTTACAGTGGACACCCTCAAATATGTAAAATGAGTCCTGGGTAAAATAAGGGTGGGGGTGATATAATAGACATAAAGTTAGTGGCCCTGTCCTTAGAAGAACGTGCTCTTCCCCTGTCTAAAATATTTAACTGCTCCTTGCAATACTCTGAGTTCCTGGAAATCTGGAACACAGCACTAGTCACAAAAGTGGTGACCGCTCCATCGTTGCCAACTGCAAGCCTAGATCAATCCTTTCTCCACCCCCCAAGGCCCTTGAAAGAACAAATATTGGACCAAATTGTCACCTACCTGTGCAAGTATAATATTCAGTGTAAACAGCAACACCGATTCAGGAAGCTCCATAGCACCAGTACTCCAGTGCTGCCTTTATAGAGTACACCAACTTCCTTCATGAGGCCCTTGATGGAGATCACCTGGTGGGTGCCATCTACATTGATTTGACAAAAGTGTTTGACCCGGTAAATCATTCACTATTGCTTGATAAGCTCCACACATTAGGCCTCTCCCTGGACATGGTAACCTGGTTTCATAGCTACCTTTCTGACCACACACAACAGGTAAAGATACACAGTACTCTATCAGATGGTAAAAGCATGTCAATAAGGATACCGATAGCCGGTCCAGTGGTGTTAAGGGTTGAGGCGCTGGCACCTTACCTCGTGCTATGCCAGCGACCCATGTTTGGAAATGAGCACGAGCCATCGGGGGTTGGCAAGGGAGGAGAAGGATTGAGCGTCCGATGGACTGCTCTCCTTCTCCGGGGAAGGGAGTTTCTGGTAGTCAGCGCTCGTTCACCCCCTGGCAGAGGCTGGAGGACAGGGCACCACACCACAAGCTGGGAGGAGTCGGGCCAGTCACCTGGAGGAAGTGCATGTGGAAGCGTGCATGCAGCGTGCACGCTCCCCTCTGTTGGCAACATTGCACAGTCCTGACTCCTGGGGGAGAAATCAAGGAGGAGAAAAAGACACTGCCGTGAAGTATGGTGGAGGGTGCCTTGCAGGCTCTGCCCCTGGCTAGCCATGGCACTGGCCAACTAAATCTGGACCTCGGAGGGGGAGTTCAGGATCCCCCACCAACCCCACAGGGGGGTAAGCCCTGGGGTCAGGTCAATGCCTGCTGGTAGACGCTGGGGGACAGGGCTGGGGACGCCCTCCTGAGATAGCTGGCAGTGAAGGAGAGAAAAATAATAAGTAAAAAAATAAATAAATAAATAAGGATACCGAAAGGCTCAGTACTTGGCCCACTACTTTTTGGACTGCTCATTAATAGTCACCCAGTAGCTTGCCCTTCATAAAAGGTGCTTCTCTATGCTGATGATGCTGCCATCTTTACCAGTAATACATGCCAGGAGATACTATCTAGTGACCTATATAATAGCTTTGAGTCATTGGAGAAATGGTTCAAGCTAAATAAACTAGTCCTAAACTATAAGAAAACTAAGACTATGCTGTTCTCTGTTCCACAAGCAAAATAAAAGGTCCCTCCACTTGCCATCTATTATGCTAATGGTACTATATTGGAACATATGTATTCTTTTAAATACCTAGGACTTACCCTGGATGATACTCTTTCATTTGCTCCCTTATGTGCACAACATTGTTAGTCTTGCCAATAAAAAGCTAGACATGCCGTTCGGGCAACAACTGAACCTCACCAAAGAATACAGGTACCTTGTGGTATCCAGCATGGTCCTCCCGCTCTTTGATTATAGCTTTCCAGTCTATGGGTGGGCTACTGATTCTGTTCTTAATAGAATCAGGCTGGTACTTAATAAGGTATGTCTCTTTGCTCTTGGGGCTGACATGCTCACTCATAACTGCTCCCTATATTCCTTAACCAACTGGCTTCCCTGCCAGAACAGACTAAGGTACAAAATCTATCTGCTCAGAAAAAAAGTTCTGATAGGGCTTACCCCGCCCTCGCTATACAGAACCTCCTCCACCCAGATAACATCCAATACTCCACCAGGAGTATGTCTAGTAACACCCTGGAAGCACCCTTCAAAAAAACAAATCAGGCCATGCGTTTCTTTGCAGTCAGACCAGCTCAATGCTGAATGAATTTCCTGAATCCCTGGTGGGACTCCTACAAATAGCCTTCTTTAAGAAAGAGCTGAAAAGGGAACTCACTCATAGATCCAAATGTAACTGTTATAACTGACTCATACATATTGTTATCTCTGTCTTCTCCTAAAAGTTAATGTCTTGTACTTTGTACTAGCTTAAGCTCATTGCTCATTACTGTCCTTGCCCCATTAAATGTGGTTACATGGACTTCCTGATACTTCTGCTTGACAATGCTCGTCTGCAACTGCTGCCTTTTGTATTTTATTATTAACTTCTCCATGTACCTTGTCCTTGTCCTTGCCCTTGACATGGAACCTTTGTAAAAGAGCACTTGTACTCAAAGTTTTTTTTTTTATGAATGAATAAATAAATGCAGTGCAGCCCCCTTAAATGTATACCTTTGGGACCAGCAAAAAGTATGTATTTAAGAGGGCTATGTGTTTATCTGATCTTGTATTCTTTTAATGGTCAGCACAACTTGCAGCATGTGCCAGTGGGCTGGGTAGGGAAATGAACTGCCAGTAGCACTTAAGTGCTTCTTTGGTTGGGATAAAGTAACTTGGGACATGCTGTGGCATTCTGTGCTGTGATTCTTGTGCAAGGAATGGTGCTTTTGGGATTCATATAAAGTGCCTCCATGACCTTCTTTGGGGTTCTTTGCTTTGATTTTAGCGTGAGGGAGGATGCTTTTGTCATTGAGTTTGAGAGTTAAAAGGTTGAAGTAAGTGATTAGCACCTCATTTTAATTAGAGCAGCCCATTAACAGAGGTTCTATGTCATTATAGTGCAAATTGATGGGCGATTACAAGTTGGGCACATTTTACACAGCGCCATCAGTTAGAGCAACCGTAACACTCAGCGACCATATTTATGACCATATTCAATCACAGCCACCAATACATATCAGCCACATTATGCTGGTCTAACTGGACAGGCATACCCCATTGAATCTATATAAATTTCATGCCACGCAGGGGGGCTCCACCCCCCTGCACCCCCCCATCTTAAATAGTCTAACACCATGCCAATTATGGATTGAGGGGGTAAGCTACAATTCATATCGCACTACAGGTAAGCAGCTCTCATTATATCTGCACATCTATACAGATGTTGCTGTAAATGCTACTTCAATATAGTAATGCAGTCGCTCATGTGTTAATGCGCCATCATTGTACAGTCACTGTATGTGTGTGAGCTGTATTTCCTTCACTCAAAGGTAGTCACTGTATTGTCGGCACTGTAATGACATGATACTATTAACAAACAATTAATTGCTAATTAGTAAGGCAGCTACAGGCAGTGTCATTAAAAATGGGCCAGTCAGTCCTCACTTGAACAGAAAAACTGAGGGGAAAAAATATGCATTTAAAAGGGACCCTTTATGCATTTAACAGGTCTATTTTACATTGCAAGCATAGAAAAAATTGGGACTTGGAAATGCTATACTTTTATGCAGGCTATTTGTTTATCAGGTATGCAATAAGTGGGATGCACTGTATTTCATGCTGCTGCTTTTTGCTGCAAGGTTTAATGTTAAGATTCTGTCTCCTGGTATTCCATTACCTGGGTGATGCAATTAGGACACCACAATTATGGTAATGAGAAAAGGCTGTGAGTGACAGTGATGTGCTGGATTTTGCAGTGCCCTGCACTCACAAGGTTTTCGTTGACACTGTTCTCCTCCAGTCCACTCATGCCCAGACCTGGAGGAAATTATATTTAGTGTTGGGGATGTGGGTGGCTTTGCCACCCACAAAAACTAACTCTTCTCCCTTACTATCCCTTGTCTGCGTAGCTGGGTTGCGGTTAGTGGTGGGCGAAGTCACCAAACTGTTACGCAGAGTACATCACATATAAACTTGGAATTCACATAGCACTCAGAATTTGTGAAGTACATTACTTTGCCTTACTTATTGGATACAAACTCCCATTGGTTACAATAGACTTCACGATAACTTCCCTTTTTGTATCACTACTCCCTTACTTTTAAAGTGAAGTGCCATTGAATTGAATGGGCTTCGCATTAACTTCACCTTGTTAATGCTCTCCAAGGAGAATTTTGCATTGATTCATGGGATGGCAGATCACATGGGCTGTATATTGTCTTGCACAGCCTCAGTTCAGCGTAGTCTGTGTAGTGGAAAGCTGGAGACAGTTTGCTGTCAGAACTCTGAGATTCAAACACTTTAAAAACCTTTAAAAACCCCTTTTTGCCACAAAATGTTGTGTCAAAATTTAGTACGTCGATTGCAGGAAACACTTGTGTGTTGGTATCATCAAGTGTTTATTGATTTTGTGTGCATATTGAATGTTAATTTAGTCCACTCAGTCTCTGTACTGACAGACACTGTAGAAATGTGATTCAGGGAAGGGGCATCTCTGTGGTGAAGGGAGATTCACAGTGAGAAAGGCAGTCTTTCTAACTGTTGTTGGTTAGCTAGTGTATTAGTATTTGTGTGCTCATGTACACACAGTAATACTTGTAGAAATGTTTGATTTTTTTTTTTGCTGTTTGCTGTTGTGCAGTGGATTTTTTCAGTTGGTTTAAAAGATTTGGTGATAGTGTACTGAACTGTTAAATTTTCTGCACATTAGCTGTAATGTGTGTGTGTGTGTGTGTGTGTGTATGTTCCATCAAGTCAGACATAATTTATTGTGCCACACTGTAATCGCAGCACAATGAGTCTCTTATCCATCTGTGGAATTTTTACTGCTTCATTCTGTCCTCTTAGTGGACTAGTACTGCAACTCCTCCCCCCACAAAAGGTATTATTTTTCCATTTTTTGATTTGTGTGACCACTGGTTAAGGTGTTGAGCCTCTGTGGCTGCATCTCTTGAGAGTGCAAATTTCCATCTGTCTGTGCATCTGCATCTCTTTAGGGCCCAATCTCCATCTGTAAGCCACAGTTGTTGTTTTTTGGCTTCCCATCCAGCCCAAAGTTCAGAAATCTAAATTTGTTGTTAATTTTGTGTAACACAAATGGAACTGGTTTACAATGTCCCACTCACCCTGAAAATATATCCACAAATATATACATTTTCATAAAAAAAATTTTATTTTAACATCATCACTCCCAGTCAATAATATACATCAATGTTTCAGGTAAACCCTTCTTCAAGACAAGACTGGATCTTCTAAAGTAATAAACATAAAAATATATAAACAAACAGTTTTTTATCATCACAATTCCTAACCCCTTAAAATATAATGACAAAGAATACTTCAAATGAAGGTATTATAAACCCTTACTATCCATTTTCTGTAACTTTTCTTTAGGTTTGCTGCTTTACTATTACATTCATGTTCGACTCCCACCACAGGCCACTGTCAAAATTAAAGTAAAAATACTTACTAAGCAATTACGATCAGATACAAACTAAATTCTTCATACTATGCACATGAAATATTGTCTTTACTAACCACATCTTAAACATTTTTTACCAACCTTATACTATTAAATCATGTTACATAATGTTTGTAAATCCACTTCACAGGGACATCTGCAAATACAAAAACGATATGTTATTTTTTCCTTTTACTTTTTACTCTTTCTTCCCCTTCCCTCTATATATGTTCTCTAAATAACACCTGACTCTAAACAGGCACCCCTATTTTTAAGACTTCTGAGCTGAATTGATCTCTCTAATCATAACACATTGAACTATTTCCACCAAACTAACGTATTTCACCTTTTCAGAAGTTTAATGACTTATGTATCAAAGTTGCTAACCTTATACTCTTGTAGTGTTTCTATCCCACTGTCAGAAGTGTTCACATTTTCTATCTCTAAAACAAATCAAAAAGATCACATTTTAAATTGCCTACTCAAATATTTCAAGTTGCTAAAAGGATGAAATGCAGTCATTACTTACTGAAGTAGTTATCCAGTGTCCTGCTTTGGTGGAAGTGAGTACAGGGCAAACTAATACCTCTTTTATACCATGGTCAGACCCCATCCCCAAATCTGGCATCCAACACAAAAGTATAACACAAGCTAATTAAGCATGCCTGAGTGCCAGACCTGCCTACTGACGGCAACAAATACCAAATTCCTTGGTTTTACAGGTACTACCTGAGTTTCTTCTGATAAGAAACTTACCATAAATCTTCTATTACTCTGTTCAAACATCCTATTTACACTTAAAATTAGACACTAGGGGACATAGTAACCTGGACCAATGTTCTACTGCTGCCACTCTCTATCTCTGTATAAACAATATTCCTAATAATTTCTGTTCCAAACAGTATAACTAAAACTTACAAAATTGGTTGCCAATCAATAACTTCATTTAAACCGTAACGGGGATTATTTGTCTGAAAATAATCAATAAACCATGCCTCTCACAAAAGTAACTTATTGTTGAAATCACCCATCCTAGTATTTTTGTGAACCTTCTCTATTCCAAAAAAAAAATGTAATGATGGTAATTGGTGACACCTGCACCAAGAAAGACATGCTACAGGGGAAGTTAAATCTTTGTTCCTGATGTAGCCTTTATGTTCCCCTATTCTTTGTTTAAGTTGTCACTTTGTTTTCCCTATATACATTAAGTCACAAGGGCATTTAATATCACAAATCACTCCTTCAGTTTGACAATTTATAAATTCCTTTATAGTAAAATTCTCATTTCTACTAGTGTTCCAGATCGTTTTTATTCTGTATGTATTGTGGCAATGTACACACCTCCCACAACTGTAATTACCTTTCAATTCATCTGTTGTGAATAATACATTTCTCCTGACCTCTGGTAATTTATGTTCCGAATGTACCAATCTGTTTGTCAAAGATCTTACTTTCTTTGCCACTACTTGGACCCCTTTATTAAAAGCTTTCTCTCCTTCTTTGGTGGATTCCAAAATCTTTCAATGCTTTTTAACCATCCTGAATATGTCATAATATATATCACTGTATTTTAATGAAAGTACAATCTTTTTATTTAACTGGTCTTGATTTTCTACAGTTCTTTTGGAAAGTAAAGTTTTCCTTTCTTTTTCTGATACCTTTTGTTTTGCTCTTTCAAGTGTTCCCTTTTTATAACCTCTTGCTATGAATCTCTCTGTCATTTGTACCATAAACACTTCCACATCTTGGTTTTCAGAACAGTTAAGTTTTACTCACAAATATTGACTCATGGGAATTGATCCTATCAAGCTTTTTGGATGGAAGCTATCAGCTCTGAGTATTGCATTTCTATCTGTTTGCTTTCTATACATTTTAGTAAATAAACCCTCAGGTTTCTTAAGAATAACCAAGTCCAAAAATGAGATTTCTCCTGCATCATGGTCAATCGTAAAATGCAGGTATTCTGTTTGAGAATTTAAATAACTATGAAATTCCAATAGTTCCATTTCTGTTCCCTCCCAAATTACAAAAATGTCATCAATAAAGCATTTCCTCAAAAGAAGATGTTTTGTAAAAAGATTATTATTGTAAACACATTTCTCCTCTTTTTCTCCTTTTTTTCCTCTCCCCATGAGTAAACAATTACAAATTATGTTTATGCCATGTTGAGGTACTGGCTGAACTGGAAACATCTTTCTTTGTTAATTTTGTGTGTAATCCAAAAAAAATGCCTGCAAAGAGACATATATGCAAAGGTGTTTCTGGCCATGGCACTGCTGCCAGTGGCAAGAGTGGCTGAGATTGTGGGCATGGAAGTATGCCACATAAAGGCATAGTTGATGGCAGTAAAGGGATTTCTTTGAGTGTGTTTTTCACTGCACAATCAGTTGCTTTAATAATGGTTGAAGATGCTGGTACCTCCGCCTCTGCTGGTGGTGGTAGTGAAGTTGCTGATGGCATGATTATTGGCCCAAGTTCAACCTGTGACAAGTTAACAGATTACCAAAATATTGTGGTCTCTAAAGACATGAGTCAGACTGTAGTTGATGTCACACCCCCCACACCCATCCCCACGGTAGCTGAATATGATTCTAATCCTGACGATGACTCATTGTCTCAATGTAATGTTTCTGTTGCTGTTGAGGTTATTCCTGAGCCACCCAACAATTCAAATGTTGAAGACAAAATAGTGGATGATCATAATGAGACTGTGGTTGGAACATGTTCTCCACAGGACAGCATTAAAGCTGAAATAGTGGATGTGGATGATGATTATGATGATTTCAGAGACCCCAATTGGGAACCAGAGAAAACAAAAGTAAAGGTGGCTGTGTGCAAACAGTCTGTTAGTAAATCAACCCCTCCTCAAAGTTGTGATGTAGCTGTGCCTGTTGATGATGATGACCCCGTAATAGTCATAGATTGTGATGGGCAAGTAAAGTCCAAATCTGCCCAACAACAGAATTCATGCAGTACACACCCCCTTACAGTGTCTAAAAACTGGAGTCCAATAGGCAGCATCATGTACATGTGAAAAGTAGGGCTTCAAAATCACTCACTTGAGATTTTTTTATACAAGATGCAAGTGATGAAACAATGGCAATCTGCCAGCTTTGCCAAGCACATATGAGGCGCGGTAAAAAGGGTAGCCATCTGGGCACTGGGGGCCAGCATACACATCTGAAGAGCAGGCACATGGCACTGTGGACTTGGCACCAGAGAGAAGGTAATGCCATAGTGGGGCGTTCATCCTCATCCACCTTATTGAACATGGTCTCCCCTTCCTTGAGTGGAAGTAGCCCAAGTAGCCATGCCTGTAGTAGTGGTGAAATTACTCCTGAGGATTACTACAAGCATGAGGAGGAGGATGATTTTGAATTGTCAAGTAGTGGTCAGAGTAGCAGTGGTGGTGGTCCACACAGTATTTCTAGTCCAGCATCAACCCTTGTGCTTAAAATGGGGAAAATAACTTCCTTTGTTGACTTGTCCAATGTGCACCCTTCAGCATAGAAACATAGAAGTTGATGGCAGATAAGGACCACAAGGCCCATCCAGTCTGCCCATTTCTTTTTCTACCTTATGAATGTGCCATAGGCCTTTGCTCTGTCAATGGCCTATCTATTCATACTCATCTGTATTGCTCACTTATGCCTATTCCATGCCTGTTTGAAGCTCTGTACTGTATTCATATCCACCACTTCCTGAGGTAGGCCATTCCATGCATCCACTACCCTTTCTGTGAAAAAGAACTTCCTCACATTACCCCTTAATCGGCCTCCCTCTAATCTCATGCTGTGTCCTCTTGTCCTGCTATTTTTCTTATATAGAAACATGTTAGACTCTTTCACTTTGTTAGTACCCTTAAGGTGTTTGAATGTTTAAATCATATCACTCTCTCCCTCCTTTGCTCTAGGGTATACAAATTGAGCTCCATTAATCTGTCCTCATATGTTTTCTAATGCAGTCCCTGCACCATTTTGGTTGCCCTTCTCTGGACTGCCTCAATTTGGTTAATGTCCTAGTGAAGGTGTGGCCTCCAGTACTGCACACAGTACTACAGATGGGGCCTAACCAGTGTCTTGTAAAGAGGGATTATTACCTCCCTTTTCTGACTTGTGATACATCTACTAATACACCCTAATATCCCTCTAGCCTTACCTACTGCTTTAGTGGCCTGCTTGGATGATTTCAGGTCATCGGTGATGATGACACCCTAGTCTCTTTCTTCCCTTGTGACTGCCAGCAACTCCCCTCCCAGCCTATAGGGGGCTTCAGGGTTTCTCTTCCCTATGTGCATGATCTTGCACTTCTTTGCATTAAACCCCAGTTGCCACTCTTCCGATCATTTTGCTAGTTTATCCAGATCTCTTCTCATTTTGCCCACACCATCTAGTCATCTACTCTGTTGCAGATCTTGGTGTCATCTGCAAACAGTCAAATCTTACCCACCAGTATATCTGCAATGTCACTGATGAAGATATTGTAGAGGACTGTCCCCAGGACTGATCCCTGAGGTACCCCACTTGTGAGTTGCATCTCTTCTGACTGCATACCATTTACCACCACTCTCTGTTTTTCTGCCCATTAACCAGTTTGCCACCCAGCTGACCAACTTCTGACCCACCCTGAGCCTACCCAGCTTATTAATCAATGTTCCATGTGGAACAGTATCGAAAGCTTTGCTGAAGTCAAGGTAGGCAAAATCAACTGCTCCCCCTTGGTCCACCACTCTGGTTACCCAGTCAAAGAAATCTATAAGATTAGTTTGACAGGACCTTCCTTTTTGTAAACCCATACTGTCTTGGCTCCTGTGCTCCAATGGATTCCAGGTGTTGCACTATCCTTTCCTTAAGGAGTGCCTCCATAATCTTGCCCACTACTGAGGTAAGACTGACTGGTCTGTAGTTCCCTACCTCCTCCCTGCTACCACTTTTGTGGAGCAGGATCACATGAGCCCTTCTCCAGCCTTCTGGGACCTCTCCTGTGCTCAGAGACTCACTAAACAGTTCTGATAATGGCTCTGCTAGTTCCCCCCTTAGCTCCTTTAGTACTCTGGGATGTATGTCATCAGGTCCCCTTGTCTTGTCCACCCTGAGCTTATTGAGCTCTTGTAGGACCCTTTCTTTTGTGAAGGGACTAGTGCACACCTCCCTCCCCCTGTGAAGGGACTAGTGCACACCTCCATCCCCAATGTGTCCATAGTGCAGAGCTGTGGGCCCTGCCCTACCTTCTCTTCAGTAAATATGGAACAGAAGTATCTATTTAGGATAAATGCTTTTACTGGGTCCTCCTATTCACACACACCTTTATCCCCTTTGATCTTAGCAATACCCCCTCTGGACTTTCTCCTTTTACTAATGTATCTATAGAAAGTCTTTTCACCTTCTTTTACTGTTTGTGCTAGTGTTTCCTCAGTTTGGGTCTTTGCCTGCCTTACTGCCTTCCCTGCTTCCCTTAGGGAAGTTTGGTATGCCTCCCAATCTTCAATCTGCTGCGTTCCCTTATATTTTCTGAAGGCCTGCCTTTTGGCTCTGACCTTTTCTGCTACTGTGTTTGAGAACCAAAGTGGTTTCCTTCTTCTTTTGCACTTCCTTTTCTCACTAACACAATGGGATGTTGCTTCAAGTATTGCATCTTTAATGCCGGCCCACTTTGCCTGTACCCCTCACCTGGATTTCCTTTTGCCAGGGCTAGCTTAACTCTGTTGGCCATCTTATCAAAGTCAGCTTCTCTGAAGTCCCATATTTTTGCCTTTGAATGTGATGATTTTGTTCTGGTGGCCAAATTGAACCATACCATGTGATGGTCACTGGCCCCCAGGTGACCTTCTACCTAGAGATCTGTGATCCTTTCCCTGTTAGTCAGTACTAGATCTAGGATAATCCTGTCTCTAGTGGATTGTTGTACCAGTTTTTTGAGGCCCACCCCCTCCAGGGAATCCACCATGTGTCTAGTTCTGGCAGATATCCCTGCTGGTATTGACCAATCTGTATCTGGCATATTGAAGTCTCACATTATCAGAACCTCCCCTTTAGCTGTCATGTTTTGTATATCTTCTAACAGTAATGTGTCATGTCCTGCTCCTGGTCTGGAGGCCTGTACACAACCCCAGTTCGTATGGCTGTCCCGTTCCCTGTTTCCAGGGTGACCCACAGATCTTCTGGCTCCTTATGTGTATTCTGAATTTCTGCAGCTTTGATATTTTCATTGACAGAAAGGGCCACTCCACCCCCCCCCCCCTTTTTGCACCTCGGTCTTTTCTGAACAGTACATAGCCAGGTACTGAAGTCTCCCAAGTGTGGTTACTGGTAAACCATGTCTCGCTAATGGCTACTATGTCCAGTTTAGCCTCTGTTATTTTTGCCTGCAGGTCTGGGATCTTGTTTCCCAGACTGCGAGCATTTGTGTACATGATTTCCCATTGGTCAGATTTTAGTGTGTTAGTTGTTGGGTGAGGTCCGGCGTATCCCCTGTGTATCGTATGGGGAGCAGGACCTTTTTCCTTACCTGGTGATGCAAATGAAATACAAGTATGTTGAACTCCTGTTTGACCATTAGCTGAGTAGGGAGGGGTGTTCTTCCCATTCCATGTATCGGGTGCTGCACCCCTCTCCCCATTTGCTAGTTTAAATATTCTGCAAAGACATCAAACTTCTGCCCCAATGCACTGACTCCCTTCTTAGTCAGATGCAGTCCATCAAATTTAAAGAACTTTCGCTCCCAAAACTGTTGCCAGTTCCATACAAATTTGTGTCCTTTTTCCTGGCACCAGCCCTTGAGCCACATGTTTAGCTCCCCTGTCTCCCCTTCTGTGACCTTCTGTCCATCTGTCACCCTCTCCCAGACTGGCAGGATCTCAGAGAATGAGATGTCGGATGAAATGGATGATAGTTTGTCACCCAGCCTGGTCAGGTGTTCCTTGGTCTCCACAACTGACTGGCTGGCAAGATCGTTAGTCCCTATGTGTACCAGGACATCAATGTTTTCTCCTGCTTCCTGAACAATTTTAGCAATGCGGTCAGTGTCTCTCCACGCTGAAGTACCTGGGAGACATCTGACCATTAACCCTGGCTGGAGATACGTATCAACTCCCTGAATCATGGAGTCTCCTATGATCAGAAGTTTTTTGGATTTCCTTTTTGCTTTTTTTGTTTTGGTTCCTGTTTTGGGCGTGTTCTGCTGTGCTTGCTCCTGTGCTGCAGTGTCCTGCTCTGCAGTGTCCTCTGCCCCTTTGTTTGATTTTGGAGATAAAGGCAGATACCTGTTTGTAGTTTTTATATGGTTTATGGAGGTGATATGTTGGAGAGCACTGAGTGATGGGCACCCGATTTGCTCCTTCTAACCACCTGCCAACCTCCCAAACCAACTACCCGCTGTGGTCGAGGTGCTTCTTTTGGATGTTGGGGAAATGGCGGGCTGTTCTTATAATAATATTTCCTCTTGAATATGCAATTTGAGGCACGCAATCTCTGTCCATGCTGCCTGGAGCTAAGCCCTTTGATCTACAATGGCCCAGCATGTATGACAGTGTCCTATATCCTGTAAAACTGCCCTTCTGAAAAGTGTTCCACAGTACCTGCAGTTAATGATATACATTCCAGGTAAGTTGCTGGGTTTATAACCTGTTCAGAGTAATTAGAAGGAAGAAAATTAAAGCAAAAGTTTGATTTTGTGTTTTCTTTATTTGTTTTTGTATAACTTGTTATAACAAGTTAAATTACTAGTGCCCCTGTAAATGAGGTCACTTTGTGGATACCCCTCTGAACCGCCCCTTCCTGCTTTGCTACAGGAAATGTTACCACTGTGCTACCCTATAAAAGGAATGTAGTGTGGGGTGGTTGGTTAGGCCCTTCCCCTGCTGAAAAAGAAGAACCACGGATGAAAGAAACAAGGAGGTAAGAGCAGAAACAATCATCCAGCAACAAATGCAGTAGCCTTGAAAGCTTATCCTAGTGGCAGATAAAACTGTGAAACCTGTAAAGCACCATCTGTAACAATTTCACACAAGATATACCCTGTAAGAAACACTTTGCTACAGAGAAAAATAAAGCAGTAACAGTAGATTTACCTTGCAAAAGACAATCTGAATCAGAAGATTACAGCAGTAATCTGTAAGCACACACCTGTAGGAACACCCTGTAATAATGCAGCAGAATGTATACCCAGCAACAACAACTTGAATCCAAGAAAAATAAAGCAATAAAATGTTAACAACAAACAGTAGCAATCCCTTGTGAGTACAAAATAAAAATAACAACACACAGCAAAAGCACCACAGCAATGGAAGTTCACACAGCAGAGCCATTTTGCATGCCACATGCAAAATGGGTAACAACGCAGCCCATGATGCACAGACTTTTTGCCTGGAACATGAAATACCCACCAAAGCATACGGTGTCATGTGAAATGAATGCTGCTGTTGCAGAAATGCTCGCAATTGACCGTTTGCCCTTCTTCTTTGTGGAGAATTCCACATTCCGGCCTTTTGCGGCATGTGCCTGTCCCAAATGGAAAGTCCCATCCATGACCTACTTTTCCACCTGTGTTGTCCCTGAGTTGTACCGGACTGTGACAGAGTCTGTAAGACATGCTCATCAACATTCCTCCTCACCATACTTTCACTTAAGTATGGATATGTGGACAAGTGGCCAAACTGCGGGTAGTTCTTATTTGTGTATTACTGCACATTTAATGCAGGTGCCTGTCACTGTCTGTGCTGCCGGTATTGGAAAGCAATGTAAAAAAGCAGACTGTCATGGTAGCAACCTTCAGAGAATTAGACAGCATGAGATACTTGCAATGCATAGTATTGCAGGGTCCCACACAAGTGAAATCATGCTAGACTTGCTACTGACAGAAGCTGATGAGTGGCTGAACCTCCTGTCCCTCAAAGCTGGCTTTATAGGTAGTGACAATGGATCAAACATCATTAAATGTTATCATCAATGGTGGCTTTGTGAGGGTTCCATGCATGGCTCACCATTTAAATCTTATGGTACTGGAGTTTCTGCAGCACCCTGACATCAAGCAAATGCTGACAGTTGCACGCTGCATCTGTGCCACTTTGCATGTTCTTGAAAGGCCTGTGACTAACTTAGGCAGCTGCAGATTCAAAACAGCCTCCTTTAGCACCACCTCAAGCTGGAAGTTTTCACGCACTGGAACTCAACACTTGACATGGCAGAGTGGTTGTATGAACAGTACAAAGCCATCTCAGAATACCTAGTAAGGCACACTAGCTGTGACAGTTCAGGGGCATCACTGTCTATGACAATTGAACAGTGGTGTCTCATGGACTCAGTGATAGCAATTTTGAGGCTGTTTGAAGATGCAACACAGGCAGTGAGTGGTGACAATGCATCCATTAGTCAAGCCATTCCACTGCAGCGAGTGCTGAGACAGACTGTGTTGAATTGGCAGCCTAGCCTTGATGTGTCTTTAGATAGGTCAAGCAGTGCATTACTTAAACACATGCTAACAATATTCTGCCACAATCGCCACTACTCAGCAAAGTGCAGAATTTGGAATAGCAGCAACGGTGGACCCATGATACAAATGTGGCATTGCATCCTTACTGGGAGGAGGGCCTGATCAGGTTCAAAACCTTACTGGACAGCTGGTGCGATTGGTTCATGAAGCACAGAAGTCACTTGCAAATTTTTGGCAAACTGCATCAAAACAAGACTGAAGATCACTGTGGATTAAGCTCATCCAGTAAGGGTGCTGCGGAACAAGGGGGGGTGTCAGCAAAACAGGTTGCCATTAATCCACTTTGGGGTGCCTTGCCTCAAGTAGGAATCTGTGACCTTGATGAAGCCTGTGAACCAATAGATGACTCATCATCAGGACTGCGTGCAGCACAGAGAATGGTTGATTCCTATTTGGCAAAAAACATGCATCTGTCAGTACTTGACAATCCTCTGCTGCACGGGAGTGGTAAGGTCAATGAATGGACAAAGCTGACTTCAATAGCACTGAAGTACTTCACCAGCCCACCCTCCAGAGTAAGTATGGAGAGGGTATTCGGTTATGCGGGGGCAATAGTGCATGACCTTCATACTAACCTCTCACCCACAAATGTCAGCATGCTGACATTTATAAAAATGAATCAAGGTCACATACCAAGTCGAATTATAACATCTTTGTTTGTACCCCATCACGATGATGGTTGTGCTGATGATATGGATATAGCAGACCATCCTGGTGGCAGCGTCAAATGGTCTACCATTGAGATTGATGATTTGGTCATGGAAAAAGCATTTCTGAATGGGCACAATTCTGACCTTGATGACTGTGAGGGTAGCTTCCTCTTTGATCAGGAGGATGAGGATGGTGGTGCTGGTACTGTGTAATGGGTTTAAAGGCTGCCGCATTTCTGCAATGTTACCTTTTTTTTTCTTTTATAAAAGAAAAACAGTGTCCTTGACTCTCATTCTATATGACAGATATGCACAAATAATGATCCATCATTGCTATTTTACCTTACCATTTATAGATTTCCAAAGTACAGTTAACATAATGTGCACTGCTGCCATTAGCAAACACAGTCAGCAGCATCATAAACACAACTGTCCACTTAAATCCTGTTGATTAAATGACAGATATCCTCCTCCTGAGTACTCAAAGACTGTAACACATGATATCCAGCCACCCATCTTGATGAGAGTGAGAGAGATCAAGAATGTGTAACTGTGTCCATGCCCAGTGAATGATCCCACAGCCAGTCAGCCAGCCACAGCCACCTGCCTTGATGAGAGTGAGAGTGAGAGACAGAGAATGTGTACCTATGCCCATGCCCTGAAGGAACCCGGAGGCTCAGCCATCCACAGCTAAAGCCACAATTCTTTGTCTTATCATTATTTTACAGGGAGTATGTACTAATTCATTGTACTATGTTTTTTCAAAGAAATGTTTGAATGCTTCTTTAACCATTTTATAGATGACTTTGTCACCAAATACCAGCAAGTTAATTTTTTTCACAGGTTCGACATACAAAGAGTGTAACAGAACAGGACTCGGAGTACTGTAGTACCACACAACAACCACCTAAAGGATATCATTTTCAGGTAAGTATCAGTAGTATTTCATCTGTTCTTTTTTGTCTTTCATTTTTCAAAGCCGGTGTAAAGCATCAATGGAGGTGAGATACAGGCCAGATAATATATTTTTTATGCACATCTGTCACTAGCTTACTTCAGTATGATATGATTGTAGTAAGTTTTATCCTGGTCACGGCAACATGCCATGTAATGTTACTTAAGTTAATCGAGTGTGCCAGTGCATGTCACATGCACTAAACTTGTTTGTTGGTCTTCTAGTGGCTTACTAATAGCTTGGTATTTTAATCTGTATATCATAGACAGGATCAGCCACACTTGTAACAGAATGTCTTAGTGCAATAATGTCTGAATAATTTCTTCTTCGTCTTTTTGCAGGTAACATTTAAGTGCTGTGTGCTGCCATCAGTACTTTCTTCAAATCAGAACACATGCAACTTGCATGAATCTGGACTGGAGGATACACATAAAACCTGCAAAGAAGACAAACCATTATTCAAACTTGTTTTCAAAAGATACCCTGCCCCCCACACCCCCACCCAAAAAAAAATACTTACCTTTCATGGCTTGACCCTAGTTTTCATACAGCAAAAGTCACAGCAAGCTAAAATGTGTGCAACAAAAGTAGGACTCAATAACCTGCGAGAAAAAGAAGGACATATATAAAATACATAAAGTTAATGTCTGGGTGTCTGAAAAAACATGAACATGAAACGTACAGTAACTTATCAATGGTGATATGAATCCATGACATAGGGCAGTATGTTTCAGTCAGTGCAGCAGATTAATGGTCCTCTAATACATCTCAGTATGGTTCACCCAATGGTCATCTTTGGCTATCATCATTTGGCAGCACACTGTACATCAGCTCAGTCAGCGGCAGCAGCAGGAAACAGAAGTATGACAGCAGCAGCAGGCATCAGAGTTGTGGCTGTTAGTGCATGCGCTATTCAGTGCAACCTGAAATAAGTGTGACTTTTCAGCACATTTTCTCTTGTGATTATTCTTCATCTGGAGTCAGGAAGGACAATAATACTGGATGCTGAATGATGTAGCAAGATAACAGTATAAGCATGCTACATTCACATATCATAGTAATTTTTTTTCTGGTGAGAGGCAGTAATTGTGTTGTGTGATGACAGGGTATTTTTGATTGTGGTTGTTGTGGGTATTCTAGGAAAAGAGAACACAATCAGTAGTAACCAAAATCTTATATTGCCTGACAACTACCACAGCAGTACAATAATTGGTTAAAATTTGTACCTGTACTTTTCTATGTGATTTTTGATTGCTAGCACTTATCTACTGACTTTTCTATATGATACCCTTATTTTCACAATTTACATCTGCTGTACTACATTTTTTTAGATATGACATTATAAACAGGGTTCCTTTTAATCTTGCTTGCAGCAGATTTTCATCAGTATTCACATTGGTTTTTGTACATCTATCATTTCAAATCCTTTCTATTGGGACTACAACAAAGTACCATGCTATCCAGCAGGACATGGTACGCCACCATTACATTATGGAGCAGTAAGTGTACAAAAACAGCTGGGTAAACTGATTAAAACATGGTTCAAAATAAGATTTAAAGGGGCACTGCTGTTATTTCATATCTGAAAAAAGGTAATGGTATCATACAAACAAGTCAGTAAATAAGGGACAATTGAAAATAGAATAAAACTGTATAGATCAAAATTATACAAGAGCAGTTGTGCATTGTCAGGTGGTTATTATTAGCCAGCACCCCTCAAACATATATGATAGCTGACATGCTCCAGTGTTGAGGGGTATTAATAATAACATTAACAGTATTAATAATACCATGCGGTCCTGTCCAGTAACAAAGTTAGAGCACCTGAATGTGTACCCAAATGTGTACCCACAGAAAAACACTGCAGTGTCCAAAACCCGCTAATACAACCCCCAGTAAATGAATTGAGATTTTGAGAGTATGCGCTCCACTGACATGTATGGGCATGATTTTTCTAGAGTGTCTCGTACTACTTAGTGTTGCAATTTACAGAAATAAAAGCATTCACAGGAGTAGAGTAACAGACACTCTCACTACAGCAGTTGCTTTCAGTTTTCTAAATTGCAGCTAAAAATAGCACTAACACCTAAAGAAAGATAGCACCTATACAGGTCAGGTGAGTGCACACACATCAGTCATTTTTTAACATCACAAAATTAACATGGGGGTGCCTGCCTGCATGATGGCATGTCCGCAGGTTCAGGAAATGCCTCTGTTTTTCTGTGGGTACACATTCAAGGTGCTAGAACTGTTTGACTGGAAGTGGAAGACCAGTCAGTATGACTCTCAGTCACTGTCTACAGCTTAATGATCCACAATCATTGCAGTAGGATAAATTCCACATAACATTATTTACCACCTCTGCCTTGACACAGCACGGGTACCACGCAACACGGTTCAGATTGCTATGTGGGGAGTGGCACTTCCATCTATGTACTGGTAAAATAAACTTTTGGGAAATGTATTCTACTTCAATTGCTATGGATTATTAAACTGTGAATAGGGTACTGAGAGCCTTACTGACTGTTCATACTAGATGGGACTGCATGGTATGTTATCAACACTATAAACACTGGACAAAGTCATCTATCATATATGTTTGCAGGGGGATGGATACCTGACAGTGCGCACATATTCTTTGACAGATTATTCCACTACTACTTTAACACAAACAACACGACAGGAAGAAAACACTATTGCCAATAAAAACAAAATCCTGTTTGTAAACAGAGATTATTACCTAGGATTAGGAATATAAGGAAAGGAAGGACAGCATTTTTTATGTCACTTTCTTTAAACTGGTTCTAGTGGGTATTTTTAAAAAGTTGGCGGGGAACAAGGTTAGGACTGAAAAAGGAAAACAGAACACAAAATGAAAATTATACAGCAAACAAAATCTCTAAGGTTCTAGGTTGTGGTGAGACAGCAGCAGCTGGAGCATAGACTTAATCTGCAAATGGTGACCCTCCATACACTATAACTGCTCCTCAAGATTCTCCACCCTGTTCATAAGGTGGTCTACCACACTCCACGTAACACACAAATCAACCTGGGTGGCAGGAGTTGTAGCAGGGTTTCCTCCAGAGTCATCACGTGTAGGTGCAGGTTCTGGAGCAGCCACTTGCTTCCTCATCCTTCTGCACTTTGCACCCTGTACAGGTGGAGGTTGTGCTGCCATCTGTTGCCCAGCAGGTGCATTCCCTCCACGTTCTGCTGCTTTGGCCTCCCACTCAACACAGTGGTGGTTAGCAAGGTGCATGCGCTGCCCACCTGTCCCAAGATAACTACCCTGGGCCCATGACGCAAAAGCACATCACATATCTTACACTTCACAATACTGGAGTCACCGGGCGTGAACTGAAGCACTCCCTCACAACAGAGCTGCGGGGAGAACTGGGCACAGGTAGTGGGGTCCAGATGTTATGTTTATGGCCTGCTGCTGGTGCATAATTGTGGGGGACAACCTGCTACTGCTGCTGCTCCTGCATGACTTCCAGCTCCTGCTGTTGCTGCTGCTGATCCACAGGGTGATGGCAGTTGGTGGGGGGGCAGTGGTAGGTGCCACTGGCGGGGGTGCTTGCATCGCACCAGTGCATCCTCTTTCAAAGAGGGGAGCACTACTAGCAACACTAAATACAGTGCTGCGATTGATATGCAGGATGCCACAGTGCATACATGGCCCCCTATCTCCATTTTACATACACACATACACATATCACTATTAAGATCGACAACTGATACAAAAATAAAAAAATGTAAACTAAGGAATTAGGATGTGGAATAACATAGAAACATAGGCTTTGATGGCAGATAAGGACCGCTTGGCCCACCTAGTCTGCCCATTTCCCTACCTATAGGATAAGCTGCAGATCCTAGTTAACCAACAGCCTATTTCTTCCTACCCCCACAAAAATTGCCTTATGTCTGTCCCATGCATTATTGAATTCTCCCACAGTTTTAGACCCCTGAACCTCTTCAGGAAGGCTGTTCTATACATCCACCACCCTCTCTGTGAAAAAAATACTTCCTCACATTGCCCCTGAACTGCCCCCCCATCTTCAAATTGTGTCCCCTTGTTCTTTCACATCTCTTTTTCTGAAAGATGCTACCCCCTTGGACTTTGTTGATTCCACTGAAGTACTTAAAATTTTTGTCATGTCCCCTCTCTCCTTCTCCCTCCTTTCCTCAAGGGTATACATATCAAGCTTCTTTAGTGTCTTCTCATATGGCTTCTCTTGCAGACCCTGCACCATTTTAGTTGCCTTCTTCTGGACTGCCTCTATCCTGTTTCTGTGCTTGCAGAGATGGGGTCTCCAGAACTGGCTGCAGTACTCCAGATGGGGTCTCACCAACTGCCTGTACAGAGGGATAACAACTTCCTGCTTTCTGGTGGTGATGTCTCTCCTTATACATCCCAGTATCCCCCCAGCCCTCCCTACTGCCTTCCCACATTGCTTGCTTACCTTAAGGTCATCTGATATGACTACCCCTAGGTTTCTTTCCATTTTTGTTGTTGTTACTACCTCTCTCCCATTGTGTAATCTTGCCCTGGGTTTTTGTTTCCCAGGTGCATTATTTTGCACTTCTTTGAATGAGGAATCAGAATCAAAAGGGCACAACTAAAAGCAACAAATAGGCAGCTAAACTACTAAAAAAGCTCTAATTTCGAGGAAATATTCAAGATATAACTCTCTCTCTGTTACAGGCAAATGCTCCTTCACCAAGTCTTTTATTTATTTTTTTAGTTGTTTAACCAGGAGTAGCACACTAAGCTAAATGATTTTTTTACAGGTGCGGCCCGGGAGCACAGGGAAATTAAGTGACTTGCTCAGGGTCACACAGTATGCAGGTGGAAGCTGTGGGATTCAAACCCAGGTGTGGTCTGCTGGATGTCACCAGATTTGCAGCTCAGAGCCTTAAACCACTGCACTATACTGTCCTCTAGAGTCTAGTCTAGGCAAAGCAAAAGTTAAACTATTTTACTGTATGGCTGATTAACTTCCTGCCTGCAACATGTGACCTGCAGACTGTGAGTCTGTGACTTATGTGATCTGTGGGCTGTTTCACTATCACTCACTTCACCCTTGTGCAAAAATAAGGCAAAGTCAATGTGAAACTGATGGTGCAAAGTCACCCATTATGAGAAGGACTTCATATAGACATAAACAAATGCCAGGTGGGCACTTCATCTGCAGTTCGCCAAGGAATTTAAACTTTGCTGCATCTCTAGTTGTGGGGGAATTTAGGGCTATGGTCATTGTGGGTGACATGTTTCTGGCACTCTCATTTACAGTGACCCGATTCATGTCGCAGTACAGTGGGTGAATTCTGTCTCCCCACTAAAGTTTTTACTCTGTAGTTGTGAGGAAATTGTGAGAAAAGCACAAGACTTTAGGGGAAAATGTGAGAAAAGCATAATATTTTTAAATTTTGTGCTCTCAAAAGTTTTCTCAACTACCAGAGTAAATATCTCATCTCATGCTGCTGCCTTCTACTACAGGGTTGAGTGCAATGATACTGCCTGCCCCACCAGCACAGATCTTGTTACACGCTTGTGAGAAAATTGTGAAAAAAGAACAACATTTAGGGGAAAATGTGAGAAAAGCACAACATACATAAATTCTGTGGTCCCAGAATTTTTCTCAGCACACATAATTAATATGTCAGGCTGCTACAATTGGTGCTACATACTACTGCGCTTTGTGTTTTTCTGCCCCCCAGCACTGTTGTTGTGACTCATTTAGTGTTGGTTGTGCATAACTCACAACTTACATAAGTTATCTTGTCTCAGAGTTTTTCTGGAGTGCAACCAAAAATGTGACATATCATTACGTGCTGTGATATGGTACTTGAGATGTGCTCCCAGAAATCTTACATGCTACTGCTGCTGCAGTCTGGTGCTACTGTGCTGTGTGAGTCCCCACAGTAACTTTCAAGATGCATATTAGTGTCTGGAAAATAAAAGTTAAGTCTCATGCCTGGAAAAATTCTCAGGTTGCCCAGAATTTAGATGTGATCCCAGAAATCTTATTTGATGCTGCTGCTGCTACTGTAGCTGGTGCTGCTGTACTGTGCAAGTCTCCACAGCAACTGTCAAGATGCACATTAGTGTTCAGAAAATAAAAGTGAATTCTCATGCTTGGAAAAATTCATAGGATAACCAGAAATGAAATATGTTCCCAGAAATCTTATATGAAGAAGTTGCTACTAGCTGGTACCATTGTGCTGTGCAAGTCTCTGTACTTTGTGAATGTAGTATGCAACAACTGGATCTGGATGATCTTCAATTTGAGTACCAGTTTGTAGTGATATACCAGTGAAGGTAAGTATTTTTTGTAGTCTTTTTTGGGGTTGTGGGTAGGTGGGAGGGTATTTGAAACCATTGTAGTTCTAATCATCATTTGTTACTCTTTCTCACTAGGGTGATTGACTCCTATTTCTGCATGGGTCTTTACAAGATCTGGTTATTTAATTTAGGAGTTTTTCCTACCATGGAAGGTATGTTTTAAAAAAAAATGTTATTCTTATCCGTATGTCGCTGTAAAACTGCTGTCTATCCTGTTCCTCTTGTTTCAGTTACTTTTCGTGTGTGTAACAAATTGTACTATTAGGCTGCAGCAGCATCAGTCTGAGGACTGTTATATATGCTTAATACTGATGGTCTTTTGACTTTATAACACCACATGCAGTGGTGGAGAAGCTGGAGGAGGAAGTTCAAAAATGAGTGGGCAAAGTTGACCACATCAACGATCTGGTTGAGATTAGAGATGGCAGTGTCTGGCTTGTTGTAGAAGGCTGAGGAATTCATCTTGATGGCACAATGTAAACATACCTCATGTGAATACAAAATGGAAAATATTTAGACTGTGGTATGCTCTATAATGGATTACAGTGCACCTGGAAGGAAACCCCAAATTAAAAAATTCTAAGAAAACAGAACTTTCAGAAGGGATAACTACTCTCACTTTGGTGATGGAACAGCCTTGAAATAGAATGAAGGTGCCCCAGGCAGATGAGGCAGAGGAGGAGAAGTATTGCTTCTGGAATGAGAAGAGAACAGGACTGGAGTAAACCTGTAAAGACAATGGAAAATTATGGAGACCTTACTAAAGTAGCCACTGTGGGTGAGTGACCAAATAGACAGTATATATGGTATCCACTCCAAGTCACATTATATGTTTCATCTGTGAATTAAAAAAATAGCTTGACTTCAGCACCATTGTGGCTGCACGATAGATCCATACTCATATCCCACCCTTTCCGTACATGTGACCTGTAAAGAAAAAAAAAGGAATTTAGTCTGATTTTGCAACCCTGGTGGTGGCACAATATATCCATGGCTCACTCACAGCTATCACTTGTGAAGACAAGAGGCAAATTATTTTTCCTCAGATGGCCAGTGTGGTGGCCACAACTGGCCACACAGTATATCCATTGTCAGTCTTACAGTCTTACTTCCACTGCTGTCTCCTGTGAAAACAAGACTGAAAGTATTGTTCCTCTCCTCAGTTGGCAGCCTATGGTATTGACTCACAGTATGCCTGTGAAAGTAAATCCCGAAAAGAAAAAAAGAAAAATGGACTTAAATGATACTCATCATGATGTTACTGATGGCCATTCATGGTATGGCACAATAGTGCCTCAGAGGAGTATGAGGCAGCTTCTTGGCTGCTGAGGATGAGGCAGTAGGAGAGAAGATCTGTGAACACAACAGTGAATTTATTTTGAGTCTAGCCCACTCCCTGTATTTTGTACCTGTGAAAAGAATATGAATATAGAGAAGTAAAAAACCAAAAAAAAATTGAATAATACTTACCAGTCATATTAGTGATGTTTAATACCACAATGGTGCCCCCTTAGGATGGGAGGAGGAGTAGGCATCTTGCTGGCTGGAAGAGGCAGCAGGACAACAGAAGTGGCTTCATGTAGTAGTAGATTTATCTCACACTTATGCTGAGTTAAGAGTTCCAGTTTATCTTAAGGCATGAGATGGAGAAGGAGGCACATGTTTTTCCTGGGGAAGAAGGACTGGAGGAGGTTTTACTGAGGAGAATCATCAGTACTTGTGGATGTGGCAGCAGGTACAGTAGTCTGGTCTTGCATTTATACTGTGCTAAGACACCAGGAAGGTGTGGTGCATCACAGGCCAAGTGGGGGTCCTGGGTCATGGAGGTGCAGCAGGTGGTGCAGGCAAGGTTGCAGGTGGGGAAGGAGCAGGGCAGTCATTCACTGCTGGTGGCACAGCAACACTGTCATATTAATTATTGCCACTGTCTCCTCCAATTTCAGTTTTGACTTTATAGTTGTGCAGGTGTCGCCATCTTGCAGTTTTTTGTTCATAGCAGAAAATCAAGTAGGCAGAGCACCCATATGGCATGCATATATTCGGAAATTATTGCATCATCACTCACCACAGAGGAGGAAGTGGCATTGGTCTGCAGTAGAGCAGCACAGCAGTCAGGTACTTCTTTTCTGCAGCAGTATTAACAGTGAAAGGATGAGATGAAATGCAAGCATGCAGTAGAGCAGAGTCAAGTACTTCTTTAGCACATCTCAACCCCTTGTCCCACAAATAAGTGACAAGGCTTAAAACATTTTAACATGTTTATGTGCATTGAAACTATTATTCCAAACAACATTTTATAAAAATTTAAACAGTTGATTTACAAATATGTCCCACACACCTCATAACAACAGCACTGAAGAAAAATCAAATTTCATATGATATGAGTTGAATTTCTTTTACTCAGAGTCATGTTCAATAATGCTGTTTTGCTGTGATGCAAGGAATTCACCTTTACCATCTTCACTGACAGAATTTTATCCTCCAGGGAAGTCCTTCTCCATTTCTACCATGCCTGCCTCTGTCCTTAGAATAATGCCCATTGCCTGCATTCAGCTTCGATGTCCTTGTATGTGAGGTGTGGCCAAACTTATATTGTTCTACTTGGTGAAATATGATGCTGATTCATTCTGATAAATTTAAAATACTGACATTGGTGGGGAAAGGTTGTTGCATCTGTCTGCAATAATGGCCCCTAATGAGATGAAAACACATTCAGAACTCATGCTAGATGGAGTACAGCTCAGACATTTTAAGGCTATTGAAAGGCTACACCTGCAGTTCAATGGGTGAGCAACCAGCTATGCCTACTTCCTGAGCTATTTACAGTTCCTCCCAGCCTCCATCTGAAGCACTTTCTCTTTGGCAGCTGGGAGGCTCTGTTGGTCTGTCTTCTCTACTGGGCCTGCTGTGGCAAAGTGTGGCCTTTGCCTGGGGCCTTGCCCCCCCCCCCAGTTTATTCATGCTCAGGACTCTGCTTGATTTCTGCTGAAAGTGTTTGTGTGTTTCTCCTGATTTAGTTAGTATTTCTTTTGCATATGGCTACTGTGTGCTTTCTGGCGTGTTTGTTTTTCTGCTTTCTTGT
This sequence comes from Neoceratodus forsteri, assembly GCA_016271365.2. Classification (NCBI taxonomy): domain Eukaryota; kingdom Metazoa; phylum Chordata; order Ceratodontiformes; family Ceratodontidae; genus Neoceratodus; species Neoceratodus forsteri. The sequence continues at coordinate 895,776,718 of CM028132.1, read as the reverse complement.
GGTCATGTTTTTGGTTTGTGTTTTCTTTTTGGGGCTGTATGCCTTTTCTCATCATATTGTTGCGCCTTGTTTGCACTGTGTGTCTCTTGCGCCTGTGCTCAGGCTCCTACCAAATTTCTGTTTTTCTCCATTTGTTATTGCTTGTTTCAGCTCCCATTCCCAGTTGCTGCCTCATGTGCTTCACTAATTGATTGCACCTGGTCCTGGCTTTGCTGCTTAGCTAGCTGCTTCACTCTGTTTACCTTAACCTGATGCATTTTGTGCAAGGCCTATTTTACCTTTGCAGCCTTGAGTTCCCATAAGGTTTCTTTCCTGCTTCCATGCCTTGGTATTTCTTTCTTTATTTTTCTTTTCTTTCCATAAACCCTTGGTTTTCATATAGCAGTTTTGGGGATTTAAATTGTCTCTAACATACTTATTGCACTCAATGTGACTCAAACCAGAGTCTCCTACAAGTCTATATTACATTCTCTGTGGGATACAAGCCTGTTTAAGTGCAATCGCACCAAGCAATTACTACTGTTGTTTTTCCGTGCATTATTGCCTATGCCTACATGGCCATGCTTGTTTAATTATTCAGCTCAGCTACTACTGGCAGCCATAACAAATTACTTTTGGAAGCTGTTAACTACATTCTCCCCAGTTTTGAATTCTTCTAGTATTAAACAAACCCCTGTTTTGAATAATTATTTCTGTTCTTGAACATACTCCAGTTTTGAATACTTATTTCTGGTATTGAAATACTCCTGTTTTGAATACCTTTTTTCCAGAATGAACATACTGAGGTTTTGAATATTTATTCCCATATGAAAATACACTTTTTGAATACTTTTTTTCTGGTATTGACAATACCCTAGTTTGAATACTTATTTCTGGTATTGAAAATACCCTGATTTTGAATACTTATTTCTGGTATGAACATACTCCAGTTTTGAATGTTTTTTTCTCATACTGCATTTAAACCAGTTTTGAATACTTGTTTCTGGTATTGCCAATACCCCAGTTTGGCATTCCTTTTTCTGGTATAGAGCATACATTTCATTCTGTGTTCCAACCTGCATTATACCTGCTGCTCAGTCACTTCTGATGCTGCTGATTCATGATATGTTATTCTGCCTCTATTTTGGGGGGTTCTTACACTATCAATGTTAGGTTTGCTGTCTGGTCCTATGGTGCTCATCTGTGAGTTTTCTGTTATTCCCACAGTGGGGGACAGGGTTGTCTCAGTGGGGTATCATGGTTTCAAGTGGCAGGAGCATGCTTTTATGTTTATTATGATTTAGCCTGCTCCTTTGCCTTAGCAGCTTTCAATCTTCCTGGTCTAAATACTTTAACCTCACAACCTACATGGCTTCAAGATATCCACTGCATTCCATTACAGCATTGCAAATGCTCCTTACTGGACTAACCTAACTCTGCCTTACTGGCATTTAAAGTATTCATGTTAATCATCTCAGTTCACTATTCATGTTGACACTATATGAATCAGCTGCTTTGTGTAAACTATATGATTTTGATTCTTTATTTTGTCAAGAGTTTCAGTACACTTCATGCCTTGACCAGCAAGAAACCTTTATTTCAATTGCTTGTGCTACCTAGCTAATAAAGGGCCTCCTAAATTGCTATGTTGGCATTCATTAAGTTAAAGTACCTTCTCCTCCAGAGGAAGGAGGTTTTCCCTTTTCCTACAGTGAGGAGGCTTTCCATTCTGAAACCATCACTAAAACGAATGGCATAGCCCAATTCTGGAAGGAAGGTGATCTTGGCCTTGGATCCTCAGAAATTTTATTTATTTATTTCATTTGTTGACCAGGAAAGGAGGTCTAGACAATTCTGCCTATTTTCAGCCTTGTCCCGAGGAAGGGGGATACAGATGGATGCCAACTGACATTGAACCAGATGAAGCTATTGGTGGTATTTTGTTTAGTGAATTTAGTGAAATTTCCTCCTCAAAGGGTGTTTTTTTCTTTTCTCCATGCCACAGATCATAATAGTTAGTTTTAGTAATAGTCTTGGCTTACTTAGGTAGGTTCCGCTGTTGGAAGGAGATGGATGGTGGCCCTAGTAAGCCATTCCCTCTCTCCTTAGGAAGCCCCATGCTGTCATCAGTGCAGTCAAGTGTAATCATTGCAGAGCATCTGGAGGGAAAGGTATGCCTCTTTGCAGATGACACAAAGATCTGCAACAGCGTGGACACACCAGATGGGGTGGAAGAAATAAGAAAGGACCTAAGTCTATTTGAGCAGTGGTCTGGTGTCTGGCACTTGAGTTTCAAGGCTAAAAAGTGCAAGATCATGCACATGGTCACAGGAATACAAGTGAGGAGTACAAGATGAGTGGGAAAATTCTGGCCACCTTAAGACAGAAGAGAGACCTGGGGGTTGCCATATCTGATGACCTGAATGTAACCAAACAGTGTGAAAAGATGGTGAGGAGGGCAAACAGAATGTTGGGGTGCATAGGGAGGGACATAACAGGCAGGAGGAAAGAGGTGGTTATGCCACTGTGCAAATCACTGGTGAGGCCTCAGCTAGAGTACTGTGTTCAGTTGTGGAGACAACATCTCTGTAAGGACTTTGACAAAATACAGGCAACTCAGAACAGGGCAATGAAGATGGTACATGGACTGCACCAGAAGCCCTATGAGGAAAGATTTAAGGACCTTAATACAGTATCTATTCACTTGAAGAAAGAAGGGAAGGGGAGATATGATAGAGACTTTCAAGTACCTTAGGGTAATAAACAGAGTACAGGTGGAAAGCATATTTCAAAGAAAACTCTGCACAAGAACAAGAAGACATGATATGAGGCTGACAGATGGAAGGCTCAGGTGTAATGCTAGGAAGTACTTTTTCACTGAAAGGGTGGTGAAGCCAAGGAACAGCCTTGCAGCAGAAGTGGTGGTTGTATAAACAATATGGGTGTTCAAAAGTGCATGGGATAGACATAAGGGTACCCTGGAGACATGCAGAGCAGGACAGCCACTGATAAAACAGGATCTGGGGCTGCAGCAATAAGTAGGGAAATGGGCAGACTAGGTGGGCCGTATGGTCCTTATCTGCTGACAGATTCTATGTTTCTATGTAAGCCATATTATTGGTGCTAACTTGTGCATCTAATTTACTGAATGTTTCACTATGCTGCCAGTTGATGTCAGTCTGCTTCTCTACCTCCTAGTCATCAATCGCTGCTACAGTTCTTTTGGAGTTCTTCCTAAGATACCTTTAGCCAAGGGACACTTTCCATGGCACATCTAGTGATGGAACCTTCATACAGGGTTCCTTGCCTTCAGTACCCCTACAGGGTGGTAATTTCTAATGGAATAGACAGTGCGAATGACCACAACATGGTTATACTGTTGCACAAGTATATTATTCTGGTTGCGTAGGCCACTGAATTGAAAGGCTATGCCTGCAGTTCAAGGTGCCATGTGATAAAAATGAAGATTTAATCATGACTCAGACAAACTCAATGATCAGCACCACAGCTACCAGACAAGAAAAATGATGGCACAACAAACGCTTACAGGGGAGAGATCTAAAGCCATTATTTGTGTGGGGGCTATGCCCCCAGCACCACACTTTGTGGGTGGCAAGCCCCCTGTACCCCAATCTCTAAATAACCAGCTACAGGGGGTGGACACTGGGGGGAGAGGCAAACATGGTATGGGGCTACTCGACGGAGTAGCAGTGTGCAGGGGGAGAATGTTGGGGGGAGCAACCTACAGGTAGAGGAGTAAACAAAGTCATGGATTAATAAAATTCCAAAAATAAAAATCCCAACAATGCAACAATGACCAACATAAAAATAAACCCCACGCCAGTTCCAAACTCCAGACCACCACCATTGTAGACTGTAGCCTTAACCACCACACCAGAAGGCCAGCTCAGATTGGTCGTCCCAAACAAACCTCTATATCCTCCTCTCGCTAGCTTTCCTTCACCATACAGTACAGAACCTCACCATGTTTTCCAGTTGTTCTCATTTCATCTCGCTATTCTGTCACAGTCGTTCTTAACCCAGGTGCTCAAATTGAGTCACTCAATTTAAGTGGCCCGTATTGCACGTTACCCAGTTCAATGGGTGAGCAACCAGTCATGCCTTCTTCCTGAGCTATATAAGCAGTTCCTCCCAGCCTCCCTCTGAAGGGACAGGGTGATTGGGAAAGGAGGGGGTGTGGCACTATATGTGAAGGAAGGACTGAAGTGTGTAAGGGGGGAAGGGGAGGAGGGTAGTATGGAGTCATTTTGGATACAAATCCTGGATTCCAAGAATAGGATTCTTAGAATAGGAGTGGTGTACAGGCTGGCATCTCAGACAGAGGAGTTAGACAGGGAACTAGTGGGACAGATCAGGAGAACCTGCAAGAAGGGTAGTGTGGTGATTGTGGGGGACTTCAACATGCCAGGAGTGGACTGGAGTATCCCAACAACCAGGAACAGATGGGAGCAGGTACTGCTGGATGCCTTCCAGGACAGCCTCCTGCTGCAAATGGACAGTGAACTAACCAGGTTAGGGAATACCCTTGACCTTGTGCTGGCAAATGGGGACTTTGTGAGAGAACTTTCTGTGGAGGAACCGCTGTCAGGGAGTGACCACCACTCAGTATGGCTCACATTGGATATGGGCAAGGAAGGAGTGGAATCTGGCACAAGAGTGCTGGACTTCAGGAGGACTGACTTTGGGAGGATGGGGGAAGTGGCAAAAGGGTACCTGGCCAGAATTCAATCTAGTATGGACACTAACCAGAAGTGGGAGCTCATAAAGCTGGGGATAGTGGAGGCAACCAAAACCTGCTGCAAGGCTCAGAGCAAGAAAGCTAGGGCTAAGAAACCAAGCTGATTGAGCAAGGAGGTCATGGAAAAGGTAAAGAGGAAAAGAGCTACCTTTAGGAAGTACAAGAAAGCAGAGAGAGGGGAGGACAGGAAGGAGTACTTGACAGAATTGAAGGAGGTGACAAGGGCAGTAAGGGGAGCCAAGGCATCTATGGAACTCAGGCTGGCACAAGGCATTAAGAAGGGGGAGAAGGACTTCTTTAGGTACATCAGGGAGAAAAGGAGTTGTAAGGACCACATAGTAAGGATTTGGAAGGAGGGGGATTGGGTGGAAGCAGGGTGTGATAAGGCAGAAGCACTAAATGAGTACTTCTGCTCAGTATTTACTAAATAGAAGATGGGGGTGACACCCAAGGGGGGAGAAATGGTAGAAACAGGGGAGGAGGGGGTGACAGGTGGGGAAATCATGGAGGGCAGAGTTCGGAAGGGTTTGAAGGCACTGAGGGTGGATAAGATGCCAGGCCCAGATGGCATCCACCCCAGAGTACTGAAGGAGCTGGCAGAGGTCCTTGCAGGACCTTTGGCAGACCTATTTAATGCCTCACTACATTTGGGGTGTGTACCTCAGGACTGGAGGATGGCTCATGTGGTGCCTCTCAACAAGAGTGGCCCCAAGGATGAACCGGGAAATTACAGACCAGTGAGCCTCACATCCATCATGGGTAAGCTAATGGAGACTATCCTGAAGGAGAGTCTTGTGGCCCTCCTAGAGGCCAAAGGATTACAGGACAGCAGACAGCATGGCTTCATATAGGGTAGATCCTGCCAAACCAACCTGGTAGAGTTCTATGACTGGGTAACTAGGCAACTGGACAGGGGCCATGCAGTGGACATCCTGTATCTGGACTTCAGTAAGGCATTTGACTCGGTGCTGCATGGAAGGCTGGGAAGTAAGTTAGTAGGCACAGGGGCAGGTGCAAAGCTGGTGAGATGAGTAGGGAACTGACTTCAGAGAAGGCAACAGAGGGTGGTCGTGGGTGTGGCGCTCTCACACCTAAGGGTAGTGATGAGCGGAGTTCCACAGGGCTCGGTGTTTGGACCAGTGTTGTTTGAGATATTCATTGCAGACATATCATTGGACATCAAGAGCAAGATCAGTCTGTTTGCTGATGATACCAAGGTAGGAGCAGTGGTAGATGACCTAGGGAGATGGCAGGGGATGCAGATGATCCGGCAAAGCTTGAAACCTGGTCAGACACCCAGAAACTGGGGTTTAATGCCAAAAAGTGCAAGGTGCTGCATTTTGGGATGAAGAACCCAAGGAGGAGTTACCAGCTGGGGGGAGTGCAGCTAGCCCAGACAGAGGAGGAGGAGAAGGATCTGGGGGTGCTCATTACAGGGTCAATGAACAACTCGGCACAATGTAGGAAGGCAGCTGCAAAGACCAACAAAATGCTGGGTTGTATTGCAAGGGGTATATCCTCGAGGAGAGAGGAAGCGATTCTGCCACTGTATAGGTCATTAGACCACACCTGGAGTACTGCGTGCAGTATTGGTGCCCGTATCTGAAGAGGGACATTAAGTTACTGGAGGGGGTGCAGCGCAGGGTGACAAAGATGATCAAGGGGCTAGGGGACTTATCATATGAGAGGAGGCTGTGGGAGCTGAACATGTACTCACTGGAGGAGAGGAGGGACGGGGGGCACATGACTGAAACCTTTAAGTGCATGAAAGGAATAAACAAGGCAGGTACAGAGGGGCTGTTCAAAGTAAGGGAGGGGAGGGACACCAGGGACCATGATATGAGACTGGAGGGAGGAAGATTCAGGAGGGAGATGAGGAGACACTTTTTTACACAGAGGGTGGTGGCTGGGTGGAATGCATTATCTGCAGAAGTGGTATCCAGTAGAACAGTGAACTGCTTCAAAAGGGGATGGGACAGAACAAGGGGGAGGGTCAATGAAGGGGAAGGGTGGAAGGGAGGGCAGCTGCAGAATAAGGGGTGCTAGCTGCACATTCAAGTAGACTTGATAGACCTCTAGGCCTTTATCTGCTGGAAAATTTTGTATGTTCGTATGAAGCACTTTCCCTTTGACCCACCATCCTTCCCTCTTCCTCCAGTGGCTTGCCTTTCTACTTCCAGGGGGTTCCTTCTTAAGTTACTATACCTTTAGCCAAGTGACCCTTCCTGTGGCACCTCTAGTGGTGGAACCCTCTTACAGGGATCCTTGCCTTCACTACACTTGCAGCGTGGTAATTCCTAATGGAATAGAGACTGTTAATGGCCACAACATTGTTATACAGTTGCACAAGCATAACATCATTCTGGTTGCATAGGGCATTGAACCACTGATGGCTTATCTTTCATGTTATTCTGCCAATAAAGAAGTGGCTCATCATCAGAAGCTAAATGTACCTCATCAGCTAAGTATATTTCAGTCCCTCTTGCCACTATTTTTTCCCCATCATCATCTGCCTCCTGTGACTCATGGTCAGTAACTCTGACTTGTGACAGTACTACCTAAAGTGGATTAGATGATGTATGTGCTTTTTTGCCTGCAAATGAGCTGCTGCAATAGTTACCTTTCATTCTCTTTGCATTTCCAAAGCCATATTCTCCTCCTGCCTTCCTCTGAGTAAGCTGCTCATGCTTATTTTTCAAAACATACATCCCATGTGCCTTTTCGGTGAAAAACTTTTGAAGCTCTAGGATCTGGTTCTGTACCCCCTGAATGACTGAGGACAACCCACATTTGTATCAGGGGTCCAGCATAGTCACTCTGCTGAATTCAGCGAATATTTGTAAGCTGTTCAAGTGTTTGTTGTGGTCTATGACCTCCAGCAAGTGCTCAACCAGTGAATAACTTAATGTGTCACCATTCATCTAAAACTGCCTCTGCACATTCACAATGGTCTACCTCAGCACATGGAGCGGGAGTATGGCATGGCTTAGGGTGGCAGTGTCCCCACTCATTGCCTGTGTTGTATGATTGAATGGGCGCAACATTAAAGTTAAGGCATCCATAAACCTCCACTGATCTATGAATAATGACAAGGAAACTCCTTCTTGTATGCATCAGTATGTAGATGAATAAAGCCATATACTGCTTGTGCATCATTTCCAGCATATACTGTATAACAATGAGTTCCACCTTGTTACAACTCTTGTTTCATCCACTGCTGAGGCTGGCCATTTTTCATTTGCAGTGCCCTCAGCTGATCCCTGGCCTTTCTGGATCTTGAAAAATGCATATAGGTTCACCAAAACACAATCAGTAGTTCTTTAATGTCCACCTGTGACACAAACTCTATGGCCACCAGGTTTATATAGTGTGACAAACAAACCCTGAAGAAAAAGAACATCATTAATGGCTTTAACAACATTTGACCCATTGTTACTTGTAATAAACCCTGTCTATATGAGAGGGGGTGCAGGCAGGTGGCTAGCTCCTCTAAAAGTGACACAGCCATGCTTTTCATGGCATGCATGGCATGCTAATACAGCACAGAAGACTGGTTGATGCTTCAGCCAGTGCTAGTATCAGTTCTGTCCATACAATTTGTTGAGTTCCATTTAGTAACAAAAAGAAACATGCCTCATCCCTACAAATTCCACCCATTCTGCAGTTGCACACATGTGTAAGATTGCAGCCGTTGGACAACTACTCTACATGTTAGTGGTTACTTGGATATAGCAACTTAGCAAATGCTGCAGTGCATGCTTTACTGTATTATCAACATCATTTCTCAGTTCTGGAACGGTCTTCTGTAAAAAGATAAGTTGTGGAAGGAACCTGACATTTTGGGCATGCTTTGAACACATCACCTGCTCTCATTTTTCAGCACCACAAACTGCCTCTGCTTGCTGCTTTCCAGCTGCTTTTCCCTTTCCTGCTGCTGCCTTGTTACCACACGCTTTGCCCTTACCTCTGCTACACATTTTACTGCTGCAATAAGGACATTTTGCTTTACACAATGCTAAACACCTGCTTGTTTCTGAAAGGATTAAACCTCACTTTGGTTTTATTTTTTGGGACAAGAAAAAGCACATTGAACAGAATATCCTTTAAAGGTGCACACAAAATGAGAGGAATTTAAGTGACTTGCTCAAATTTACACAGTATTGAGGTGGTGGCTGTGGAATCTATATCTAGGCATCCAGAAAGATTAGCTTGTTGTTCTGAGCCACACAAAATAACAAATATAGCTGCTGCTAATGATAAATCTGAAATGCACAAAACTTTGATAAGATTTGAAGATACAGTCAACTGGCAAAAGGAATTAGAAGAAGAATCCTTGTTGCCCTTCCCCGGCTGCTGCAAATGTGTTGCAGACTGAGTGACTGTGAGAATAGGCTACTCAGCAATGCAGACAGAGCACACACTAACATTTCAAGTAAAAATATTATAAAATAATCAAAAACACTTCAAAAAATATCTTAAAATGAAGCTTGATGAGTGAACTATTTGGCTTTGAAGAAAAGTATGGTTTTTGAGGCTTTAACACCAAGAGGTAAGGTCTCTCACTCTCTCTCAGAGAGCCCACAGGCAGATCATGTCTTCTTGCACACACTGCTAGGACTACACAGAGTACAGCTCTTACAGTCAGTTTCCTGTTACAGAGACACCATGTGACCTTCTCTCATGGTACTGCATGTAATCTGAGAACTTCACCTGAAGCAAGCTTTGTGAAGTCATGTACTTTGTGAATTTCCATAGTGGCATATTGGCTGCAATGATCGCTTCAAGTATTTGAAGAACTTTGCAAAGTTTCCAAAATCTACAAAGTTTATTCAAAGGAAAGTTATTTGAACTTTGCACACCTCTATAAGTGACACTTTTTCTTTGAGAAGTTTAAGGTTAGAAATGGGACTAATGCATGGAGGGAGGGCATTACAAAGTGATTGTCTGAGGAGGCAATTGTTCTTGAATAACATTTCCATTCAGTCTAGATGACTTGTAAGTCACCCTGGCTAACACTTTTGAATTGATATATTAAATTAACAGGATATATGATTTCCAAACAAGTAGAAGGTGATTTAACAAACTATTATGAAATACATATGAAACATTAAACTGACATCCATTGTTTGTTTAAATGAAAGGTAATAGAATCTAACATATACAAGACAGTGTTCACTATAAATAGTAGAATGATGTAAAAAATATTACCAGCAAACTATTACCACTAATCCCTTTATTACAATATTGACTATACTGAATATATAAAATAGAGAGGGAGAGAGAGAGACAGAGAGAGAGAAAGAGAGAGACTTACCGTATTCATATCTTTGACGGTCCTGTATTTGTGAAAGCCCCAATCAGCTAAACCTGAGTATGAATAATGTCAGTCATGTAACAACGGTGTATGATAACATCTTACTGAATGCACAGATCTATTACAGAATGTGATAATAATGAAATACAGTTACATAAAACAGACTGCAATATGTAGCCCACACTAAAGCATTACTTTCCTTAGTATTGTGACACTTCCATGGTAAATTATCAAGTATGTCTAAATTGTGCAGGTTCCTCTCAGGTTGATAACAGAACCCAGATAATTGAGCTGTTAACCATGTACTTCAGTGGTCAACATGGCTATACATCTCTGTCTTACAACTACCCCTCCCTCTTGTTTTTCCAGATCTCAGGGGAAGTAGATGAATGGCACTTGACACTATCTAGCTACACAAATGATGGATTAGACACAGTGCTGAAGCACAAGCTCCTTTTCAATTATATCCTTTTCTAAAATGAGAGAATTCTTTAAACCAAAACACTGACTGTATGCAAGTACTGAACCTGTTGATTTTTATCCCTTTAAGAGATGCACCTGCCTTTCTTTATTTCAATTTGCATTTTTATAAATTGTGCTAAATGTTATTACTGAAATGCCTTACTATTGACCATTATCTATGTACTAAGTCATAAGTAGCTTATTGCCAAAAACATTTAAAATATATTTGTAGCACACATTATTTACATAAAATTAACTAAACACATAAAGAGATTGAGTGCATTGCCCATAATTGCACATTATCATCCTCTCTATGCAATTATTCTTCATAACATTATTGAATTTTTATACTAAACTATTGTAGCTTACTAGTCACTATATTTACAATACTACCAACAGTCCAAAACCTAACACCCACTGAAAATGCAAGTGTGTCCAGCCACTTTGATTGTATATGCTTAAAAGCTGCAGTTTACTTTCTGCAATAACTGATATCCGCAGTTTTATTTTCTCATGCTGTAACAATACTCAAGCAATGGAGCAGGGCAAGAATGGCCTCAGGCTTCCCAGCAGACACAGAATCAATTTTGTTTCATAATAGGCCACAAGCATAAACTCAGAGGTCAAGACTGCACATGTCATCTTTTGTTTGACCAGATGAGGGCTAAGAGGCACCACCATCTGAAAGAGGAGAATCAGAGCTAGACCATATCACTCAACCTTTTGACTTGCAAATCAAGGAAAGGGCTTAAAGTCAGGAAAAAAAATCAGGAGAAAATCTTACACAAATTGTTTCATCCTGTGAACACTAATTACCTGAGGATGTGTGCACTGTGTAGACAAAAAAACTGTAACTGCTAGGCACATAATCACTCTTTAAACTGAATATTTATCTAACTGCATTTATTTGCTGTTTTGTCCCCAGAGTGTAAATGGTTGTAGTTACTTTACATTTCATAGCCTATAACTTTGTAAAATTCTACAAACCTTGTGGAAATTGGAAAATAATGGTTGTCAATTTTCTGTTGCCATTTTGATTCTCTTCAATGAAAGCTGCATTTTACAATTAGGAAGATCCATTGGGTTGATAAGGATCTATTCCTGAGGGTGCCTAGTATGTTTTAATATATCATGTTATTGTATTAATTTGCAAATGATACAGTGTATTAAATTGTAGTAGTGTGTGTAGACATAATTTCTGCATAGTTCTATAAGAAGGGATGCTCCCAGAACATGTTGTTTTAAGTTGTAGCATACTTCATGAATTTATGTAATTGAGATGCATCTCAATCACCTTTCATAATGGAAAATGATGAACATTTCCCAGTTTGGGTTCACACCACCAGCACAAAGGTATCAGTTTGCATATAAATTTATGTTAAACCAAAAAATACAGACATCAGTTAGGTAATGCATACATTCCTACTATTTTAAAGAGACATGTGCCATAAAAGAAGGTGATTATTAGATGCCAGTTTTTTATTCTTTAAAAGATATTAACTATATACTAAAGAATGTAGAATGTAAAAACAAAATGAAGCAAAACATTAAAGGTTCTCTAAAATTATTTATGAATGACAAGACAACAAACTATACAAATGCACAGTAAATTTGATGAAAGAGTTTGAAAGTATAGTTTTTACATTGTGAATAGTTTAAAATAGTTTCTGTTTCAAAGAAAGATTAAAATTATGATTATGATTGCAATGCAGATGTTGTCTTGATATCAACATTAAAGAGGGCAGAAACATATAATATAGCTCTATGGCATTAATAAGAAAATGTTGCATATAATAATTACTCAATAATATAAAGAGATTTATAGTTTTAAGCTGATAAACTAAACCTTTCTACAATTACATTTCTATTACACACACGGTAATACCAGCTGGGCAGTATTTGAAAACAGTGCATATTGCAAGGCAACCAGAGCCTTATAATAACAGCAGATCTCACAGTTTCTCTGGCAGAGTGGATCAATTTTTATAAAGAGCTGCTGATATCACAGGGGGCATATTGAGGAAAATATGATATTTAGAACCATTTGTGCTTATATTTAACATATTCTTTGTATTTAGTTTCCCCTTTTTTATTTTTCCTTATAACTTTGAATATTAAAATGAAACAGGAACACTGTCTTCTAGACTAGGGGGAGAGGGAATTTTCAAAACCTACAGTATGACTAGATGCAGTTTTTCATTGTGTAAATTCATTGCAAAAAACACATTAATGCAGACATTAGGGCTGTAGAACGCAAAGCCACAAAGAAGGGAAATGAAAAACATTAGGTATTTGCGTCTCCAGAATATTGGCAAATCAGTGGTGGGGTTTTACTTGGGGTTGTCAACCTTAATGCCCACCCCTCCCTCCAGCACATAGCCTCCCATCTGAAGCACAAGATACAGCTCCAACCTAGTGCCTCATAGTGATACAGTACAGCCAACATAATCTGTTGGAGCTTTCTTAATACAGGGCACTACTGGCCCTGTGTGAAGACATCACATTTGACTTCATCTGGTCAGGGAGGGGGTGGGCATTAAGGTTGATAACCCCATGTAAGACCCCACCACTAATTCGCCAATACTCCCGAGACCCAAATCCCTAATGTTTTTAATTTTCCTTCTTTGTGCTCTTTGAGTTCTACAACACTAATGTCTGCAGTTAACATCATTTTTTGCAATGAATTTTCATTTTTTTTCAGATAGTGAAGCTGTATCCTCATTTGTGCAGGTCCCTTGGGAACCTGTGTAAAATGACATAAATTCAGTATTGGAGACAGTCCTGATCCAGTGCATGGGCCCAGCAGGCCCCAGCACACATGTCAGTACCTGCTGGCTGAGATTCCATGACCTACCACAAGGTGTGGCATCTGTGCCAAAACACTGCTCTGTCCCTACCCAGGCTGAAGCTGGTGCTGCATGCTGCAGCATCTTCTCAGTCAGTCTTATCCTATTTAACTGGCTCATTGAGTTCACACCTGAACTTAACTCACTGGTTTAGTAAGGCAGCATGTTCCCTAGTGGCGCAACAGACATCCCTTCAAATGAAGTTACTTAATAAATTCTTTGTTTTTCAATATTTGGACCCCAGACTTTCAACATAGTCTTCTTATGACCCCACCTCAAAAACCTAGTAGGTGAACATTTTCCAAATCCCTGCTAAAATGTCATTTCATACCGCATGTGTGAAAACATGTTTCAGATGGGATGTGAAAATGACAGCTCTGTTCTTCATGAGGTGGTATGAAAAAATGGTTATGCTGAAAATTTGGAGTGAAAATATTGAAAATTATTAAAGTTATGTACCTGCATAGAAAAATTTAAACTAATACTTGTAACATGGCCGTTTTTAGGAATTTTGTTTTAGCAAATTTTCAACATGGCCTTTTTGGGATCCCACCTCATGGACACTGGTGGTGAAATGTCATTATTCTGTCCCAAAAGGTGATTTCACACAGCAACCGTGAAATCACCTTCTGGGCCCAATTAACAAAATGACAGTACCAATGCTCATGAGGATGGGTCCCAAAAAGGCCAAGTTGAAAATTTGGTAAAAAAATTCCTTAAAATGGCAAAGTTATTAACATAAGTTCAAAACACCACTGAAATCCATTATAGAGCATTTACCTTTATTCCTCAGTTCACAGTTTATCTTTGGAGAGTGCACATGTGTTTCAGTCCACAGAGAATGCCATTGCACAACCTCGACAGGTAAGTATAAGGTAAGGGGGTAGGGTGGTGGGTGCTCAGTGGGAGAGTTGGGATGGGAGGACATGGACGGTGGTGATGATGAGGGACTGTTTTCTTTATTTCAGGTTTTAAAAAAGAAAAGACATTGGGGGACTTTTTTTTTCAGGAAGCAAGGTATTAAATACATTATTTAAGGGCAGTGGTGGTGGGATCCTCTTTGCCCCATACTGCTGGAGGGACTTGTAAATGCCAACACAGGCACTGGGCCTCCCAATGTTGGCAACTATGAAATAAAACAGTGGGCTGTGAGGGAGGCATCCAACAGTTGGCATCCCGGTGTCGAGTGATACATAAAATAATATAAATTAAATAAATAAATACACTGCCACTGGAGATTGGGGACCCATAAGTGCAGATACACTTTATGCAATAAAACAATGGGCTGCGGGGGGGGCATACAACACAGGGAGTTGGCATTCTGGTGTCAGATTATACAACAATATCAATAAATAAATAAATACAATGCTAGCAGGCATTGGGGCCCCCAGTGTGCAGATAACAGTTTATTCAAGCACAGCACAGTCAGAATAGTGGGGCTATGATGACAGTAGCCCTATCCCTGTCCTATGAGTCACAACACAATAGGGGTTTTAATACATGACACAGCTGTCACTTGTTAGCAAATGACAGCTGTGTCATATAGTGCAACCAGCTGTTGTCAAATTGAACTATCCATAAAACGCTTATTTTTTAAACATGGTGGTGCTGCTGGGGAGGGTGGGTTGCTTGGGGGGCAATAATGCCAGAAAATACTTCACTAATCTAATAAAAAAAGAAAACAAATGTTTTTTTCACCATTATGTGTGCCATACCATTCACTGTGGTATTGCGGTATACAAAACACCAAAGTATATGATATGACACAGATAACAAAATGCGACAGCAGGACATCAAGCTTTTGCAAAAAACCAAAAAGCAACTATCTGTAGAATATTGATTTTTTGAACTGTGCATGCTCACAAATGGAACTTTTTTCTTAAATGATTTAAAAATTACTGAACGGTGAGAAGTAAATACCACAAAAGCACAAATCTTGGGCCAAACTATCAGACCTGAAAGTTTCAGGTTTTAGATCCTTATATTGTATATTTTCAGTTATTGAGGAGCAAAAAATTGATCTACCCGAAATTTTCCAAAATAAGAGATCCAGGCACAAAGGCTGTGATTTCCAAATTTCATGGAAATCGGTCGAATGGGCAAAGTTATTAAGGTGTATAAATTGAGGTTTAACATTAAAGTGCCTCCTCAACACTAATATACAGGTGCAGCTGTAAACCAAATTGCCTCTATGTCCAATTTTCAAAGCTAGGACATCGCTAATTCTAATTTTCAAAACTGACATTGTTATGGCCAGATCACAAAGTTCAGTTATATATGTGCCTAGCTACAATTTTCAGATTAAGTATAACAAAGTCCATCATTTAAATCTGTGTCTAGCAATTTTATAGCCAAAACCTGGATGTAAAGTACCTTAAAACAGCTAGAAATGTAATAGAGAAGTTAAATTTTTGAAAATAGCTCCAGCAAGACAGAACATGATCTAGACATATGAAGGCAGTCTCTGAGACTACTGTGGCTAGGAACTGCTTGCATTTTATGACTTCTGAAAATCTCACCCTTAAAGTTGCATTCATTTTACTACTTTGGAAAATCTTACCTGATGTAACATGGAGTTGCATCTATTTTATAGCTTTTGAAAATACCCCCATTTACTGTATCGGTTCTGACTTCTTATCTACACATCATTTCACAGCTGTCTTCTTGTCACACTGCATTCAGTTGAGATAGAAATAATTATAATATAATAACTGGTGCCCATTTTTTCCCCATAGGGAAACCAGGCTGTAATTTTATAATTGTAATCAGCTGGTTATAACAACAAACACACGCCTGGTTTCCCTAGCTTGACGCATGCACTGGCCATGACATTCCTGTTCCCTGCACCATTCCCCGCTCCTCAGTGCCGCACCCCCTCCAGTTCCCTGACACACAGTAGGTGGTAAGTTCTTTTCTTTAAAGAAAAAAAAGATCATTGGGCACAGAAAACCTAGATAGGGTGAAATAAAATAAAAAAAACTAACAGTAGTTTATGAGCCGCCATGGACCGTGCTAAAATCCCAGCAGTCTGTGGCTTGAAACAAATCAATTTATTTTTAATAATTACTGTGGCAAAAAAATGATCCCCAGCAATTGTACAAAATAAAGGATGGGTAGGGGGTTTAAAGCTCAGATTTTACACACACCTCAGGGTGGGATGCCTGAATAACCCCCCCCCCAAGCTTCACTCTCAGGGTATATGTGGCATCCTATCCCTTGGGGGGTGTAAAATCCTTGTTATAACCCCCTACCCATCTATTATTCTCTAAGCAATAATGTAATTAACAGAGGTTTATGATGTCCTCTGCAAGCAAGCAGTCAGAGCTGAGGAAGTCTAATTGACAGTGATTATATTTTCATGTCAATGTAGTCTACTTACAGGATCAAGAAAAAATGGAACCTAAATAAATAAAATAAATAAAGCAATAGTAGCAATTTGTCTAAGCATCAATGCTTCCCCTGTGATATCATTAATAAATGTTGTACTTGCCAATGCACAATGATAATTTACTGGTGCAAAGAAACTGTGTATAGTACAGTAATTCCCAAAAAAATATCAAAAGCAAATAAAATCCATTATAATATAGGTTCCACGAGAATGAACATCAGTACTAAACGGAATGAGATCAGGCCTAAGAAACAAAACATGCTTCTTATACTGCAATGTCTCAGTTAAAAACCATGTCAGATCACCACAGTTATCTGTACAACACATGCGGTCTGTTCTGTTGTCCCACCAGAAGAACTGATGGAGTGAAAAATTCTTGAAAATTCCTTAAAATCTTTTAATATCACAACCTAAAGGCGTTATTAAGTTATTATTTCTCTTCAACAGTTGAGATGGGTGCTTTTAAATCTCTTTTAGATAGGATTAGTGCTGTGCGAAAATAAAATTACTCTGGTGGAATTACAGCAAAAGCTAAAAATACGCTTCCACAAACTTTCGTAATGCACTTTGGCAACTTTTGTGAAATTCTTACTTAAACCATGGAATTAATGTATGACTTGCAGATTAATGTAATACTGTAAAGGGCAGAACAAAATTCAGCAAACCTTGTCAGTGAAATATGGAATTTTTTTCCATATATTGCAAAATGCTGTATTAAACTGTATAATGGAGTTCTGCATGACTGTATTTCTACAGTTCATGCATATCATTCAGAAATTCAGTGAGAAAATTTCATAGAATGTGATGAAAATTTACCAGCACGTTCAGAGGATCTGGATTTTGCCAAAGTTGTAATTTTAACAAATTTTTCAAAATTTCCACAAATTCAGATTTCACAGTTTCTGTCTTGCACTATGCAAGATAGATCAGTCGAGATGAAGTGGGGTTCTACTTTTCCCTATTTTAAAACTTCATGGACTTAGTAGTTACACAAGGTTAAAGAGTAAGCAAGTGACTCTGGTAGAATTTGTATCTCAATATTCCTGGTAGGAATTAATTGAAATCCTTAATACTGCATAGGATTTGATCTGTGTACATGGTATCCAGCCCAGAAAACATCTGTTTTTTTTTTTTTATTAGAACTGTCCATTCTGGGCCCTCAACCCACTTTTAATAGGTCATAATCTCACACCACTTCCAGAAGTACTTTAATTTATGATTTTAAATATTCTTTCAAACCATGCATTGCCTGCACAATGCTGGTGTTTGTAAGTGGATGGGCATCAAGGCCTGCCAAGCCTTGTGACAGAATGAACACTACAAAATTCATTGAAAAAGACTGTATAAGGTATTGAAATATAGAAACACAGAGTGTCTTGGCAGAAAAAGATCAGTGGTCCATCGAGTCAACCCAAGATATGCTACCTCACCCTGACCTAGTGTCCTTGTGGGTTATTCCTCTCTGCCCCCACCTCCAACAACCCTCCTCTGGTACTCTCCAGTGGAACTATGAGTCCTCTTACTATGTCCCAGCCATGTCTGAATCCAGACAGGGTACCTGCCCCCAACACTTCAGCCAGTAATCTGTTCAGTGGCTCCACCCCCCCAGTGAAGTAGAACTTTTTCACATCCCTCCTGAATTCCCCCACCAGAAACTTCCTATCACACCCTCTAGTGACTGCATCCCTGTTTCCAATAAACAAGTCTTCATTATTCACCCTTTTTATAACCCTCAAAAATGTCTATATCATGTTCCTCTTCTTGCTTCTGACCTCCAGGAAGTACATGTTGAGGGCCACCAGCCATACATCATAGGATCTGCCTTGCTGGTGTTAGTCATTTTGCTGGCCCTTCTCTATACTGACTCCAGACAATGTACTTTCTCAGGTGAGGGCTTCAGAACTGGAAACAGTATACCAGATGAGGCCTCACCTCTGATCTGTACAGGGGCAGTATTATTTTCCTTCTCCAGCTATCAAAACCTAACCTGAAACACCCCAGCATCATACTGCATGCCTCATTGCACTGGCTAATGTTCAATGTTGATGACCCCCAGATCTGTCTCCTCTGTAGTAACAGTCATCCTATCCCTTCCCATCTAATACTCAGGGTGTAAGTTCATTTTCCCTAAGTGCATCACCTCACACTTCTTCTAATTAAATCTCAACTGCCAGATCTTCGACAACTTTTCCAGTACTCCAGGTCATTCTTAATCTCCCTCACCCCTTCTTTACTGTCTACCCTGCCACATAAGCAGTGTCATCAGCAAAGAGACAGGTTGTACCTTGAATATCATTCCCTATGTCATTAATGAACATATTGAACAGGACAGGTCCTATTGAGGAGTATGTATTTTTCTCAAGAGGTACGATAGACTCAGATGGCACCACTTCACTATGCTGTACTTGGTAGCCATATTTCAATGGTGAGGAGGATGTCGATAATACAAATGTCATTGTGGAGTATATCAGAAGAAAATAAAATGAAAGGTAAGTTCTATAGGAAGATGGGAGGTTGTGGTTAATGGGATATGGGGCTGGTAGATACAGAAAGGCCATTTGTTCTTTAAAACAATAGCATCACCTAGATAGAGTACACTGCCTGGTTGGATCTAGTGCTCTGCTCTGTCCTAATGCTGGGTGTCAAAGTTCTGTGATATTGCCACTGTTGTAAATCATTTATTGTTTTCCCTATTTGGAATCTACTGGAAAAGCCACAGCTTATGATGAATTCTTATGTAGCCAAGAGTGCTTTGCGTGCTGCAGCCTATGATGGCTCTACAGTAGTTTCTAATTCTGTGCCAAAAACTTAAAGCAAACTGAGCTACTGTTACGTATGTGTTGCCACAAACAATCCTGAAACAATCTTGGAAAATTCATGAACTATAATGCTTTACCAGTATTAAGGCCCAACTCTAAATGACTAATCATATCATCCAATGTTTTACTCAAATAAAACATTATAGTTAATGCACTTACTAGGATTGTTCAAGAAGTGTTTGAAGATAGTAAATGGGCTGGATATGTAACAGCTGTGTTGGTTGTTTGCTAAAATGTTGACAAACATTGGTAGTGGTTAATGCACAGACAGTTGGGACACAGGGAAAGAGGAAAGCAAAAGTTATGCATAGTCAACTGCCTGTCAATGTGTTGCCACATACTCTATTTGCTGGTTTCTATTTTTGGTTTGAAAACAAAATGTAATGAAAACTAAATTGTGTGCTTTAGTTGTCCCTTGGCTAATCAACATTCTCATATTGAAAAACCTTAGAGTTCCATAACTGCCTAGCTTTGTTTTGCAGTACTCAAACTCTAAGACTTCAGCAGATGGCACTTTTAATTAACCAAGAAACATAAATTACATCATTTACTTATAGAGTAAATTGTCTCTCCATTTAGATTTGAGGTAACCTATCAAATTCCAACTTGAAAATACTACACATAACTAAACAGAATGTCAGAAGGACCCTCTGTAATGCAGACTTAGGTAGGAGGGGGCAACATTGTGACTTCACGTTATTACAGCAGGATCAAAATAGGCAAGTGCAAAAATCATAATTTTTCTTAATGTCTCCAGTTGAAATTTGTGTTGTCAGTCTGAGATGAGTCTGCTCTGTTTGTGTGTGTGCGTGTGTGTCTGAGGGGCACGTTGTTATGTCAGAGAATCTGACAAACTGAAATTATGTACAGACAGAGGTAGGTGTCATGGGATTGACTAAATGCAAGGTAACTTGTTGACAAGCAGAGCATCCAGTCATAAAAAAGCATGTCAGAAGGTCTGTTGCACACAGAATGCTTTGGGAAGTGGCAGTGTAAGAGTGTGGGGAAAGATTTATTTATGTATTTACAATACTGAACCAGGAATGACATAGTGAGCTGTACATAGCACATTTGTAAGTGTGTGGTGGGGGAATTAAAATAGTGAGGAAGGATTAAAATACAGCAAACATTAGATTACAGTTGTAGCGATAACATTAATAAACTGTACAAAATATAAAAAAATAAACAGAACAGGAAAAAAGTGAACAATATCTAAGCATACAGTAAATGCATAAGAGTATCAAGGAAGGGAAAAGAAGCCTGTAGATTTATTTAAGCACTTGACAGGCAAATTATTCAATATAATAATTTGTATTGATCAGATTGTCATATACTGCTGTTGCAGCCTGGTTCACAGAAATGTTTTTGTTAAACAGGCCAAGAGGAAGAAGATTTTAACTGGATTCGGAGTCTGCTCCACATAATGGGAAACATCTAGGTGAGAGCAGTCAGGCCAATATTTCAGCTGCATTTGGGAGTAACAAAGGAACAAAGGCTCATATCTCTTATATAGAAAGAAGAGGGGGAAGCTGGAGAGGGAGAAGATACAGTTTCTGTAAAAGCACATATCTATCCAGTATTTAAAGATTAGTAATGCTGCATAGCTACTGTATATGCAACGTTGAGCTCCAATCTGGTCCTCTATAATTTTCTGTCCAGCATAACTTATTGTTATGTGTGGTTCATAGCTCAATGCTTATGTAACATATTGTAACTGGATGATATTGATGGTTGTTGGATACAGAGGCCAGCAGGTAAGAGGACAATGATTATTAAGTACTAGTAGTATAGAATGATTTGTGCTTAGGTACTTAGCATGAGCATAATAGAATCAATGAATATAGTACATATGAATCAGATAGATTGAGTAACTTGCTTGGATGCTTGAATTGAGAGTCTTTATCTTATTTGATGGTTTTGGCTTTTCTCTGTATTCCACCTGTAGGGAGGAATCTTGAATTAGTATTATGTGACCCCCCAGGTGGGATAAGAGTGCCGCAGAAGGAGGAGGTGCCAGGGGAGGATGGTGGGTGATTGCGACTCGCTCTAAGCAGAGTGGAAGTTAGCTGCTTAATTTAAATAGGATGAAGGGGAGGAGCTCTTCCGCTACATAACAACGGGCTTGCCCTTCCATTATGTGTGGTTCATAGCTCAGTGCTTATGTAACATATTGTAGATGAAAGATGTAGATGGCTGTTGGATACGGAGGCCAGCAGGTAAGAGGACAATGTTTATTAAGTACTAGTAGTATAGAATGATTTGTGCTTAGGTACTTAGCATGAGCATAATAGAATCAATGAATATAGTACACATGAATTGGATAGATTGAGTAACATGCTTGGATGCTTGAATTAAGAGTCTTGATCTTATTCGATGGTTTTGGCTTTTCTCTGTATCCTACCTGTAGGGAGGAATTTTGGATTAGTATTATGGGACCCCCAAAAAGAATATAATATCAACTATTGTTCTATAACTGACTGATGAATGAGTCTAGCAGGAATACACCCTTAATGATATGAATAGATGATCACCTTCTCCAGCTCCGGAAAGTGTAACCAGTAGCACTCAGGAGAGGAAAACCCCCCTTGGGGGGAACCTCTGAGGACCCATGGCTACTGACCTGCCTGTCCTTCTGGGCATACTAAAGGAGAGAGATCCTAATTAACAAATTGAATGAATTAGCTAATCTGAATTCAAAAGTGTAGAACTTGATCCAGAAAATGGAGCTTAAGAAAGAACTGAATTGTAACATGTCCAGTGAAGCAACCTCCTCCTAGTAAACTCCGAGTTCAAGAATCCATGTACAATTCAAATGATGGAGAGTGGAAATTGAAAAGACAGTCTTCTGGACTTTAGTTGATAGAAGGCATGAGAATCCAGGGAATTGTATGATGGTGGAGATGAAGTTGAAGGCTGACGAACTCAATACATGTGATTAAATGAATTAGTTGAATCCAGTCTTTGACGTAAATGAGGCAGGATGAATAGAAGTAGTATGACTTCCAGGTTTCTACTAATAGAGGGCTTGTATAGCATGTGGAATGGAGAAGGCTTGAAGCCAAGTTACTGACTGACGAATCCAGTTCTGGTAAGCACAACACGAGTAGAGTATAGCTTTAGGAAGTGATATAAAGGCAACAGCTGTAGAGCTGAGCAGGAATGATGGCAGGTTGTAGAGAATTAATCTGAGGCACTGGTGTGAGGTTAGGAAGCATCCAAATAGTAGAATATGGCGAGCCCAAAAAGTAAAGAAGTCGGGTGGACTGCGAATCCGAAGAGAGAGAGAAGTAGGTAGCAAGGAATGCACTAACGTAGGCAGGTGGGAAGGAATGGAAGTGGCAACCGGCCCCTGGTGAGAGCGCAGCTAAACTGACAGCTGGTGAGACAGGAGAGAGAGGCAGCCAATTCCAAATATGGGAAACGCAGCCAGACCCATGGAGGCCTGCTGGAAAAATAGAGTGTGGCAGGTATTCCCTCGATGAGGTGAGCAACAATCCATCAGCTGACGAGGTAAATATAGAGGTGACTAGCTCCAGGTAACAGGAAACGCAGTCGGACCTATGGAGGTCAGTCAGCAAGAATAAAGTGTGGTACATAGCCTCCAGGAGATGGATCTTGAGCCATTTTAGAGAGCCATATTGCATTTAAAAGGCAGACTTAGATAATGGAATGGTGCTTAGGATTGACGTATCCAGTAGATCAAGGAAGGCAGGAATCACATGGAAGAAACCGTGGCAGAGATGGCAACCTGACGAGAGGAATAACATCCAAAACTGTAGGTATTCAATGTTTGAGGCAGCAATAACCCGACGAGACCCGAATAGTCAAACATAAGAGTCCTAGATGGAGATAACTGAAGAGGCTGAGTCAAATGGAGTAGCGTCACAGGTCCAAGAAGTGGTAAAGCACAATCAGGATAAAGAAGGTCTTCATGAAAAGTTCAACTAAGTGTCCTGGAAATGTGAAGCAGCAGTAATTCCAGACAGCAGCAGCGGCATTCAAAGCATCCAAGGATAGATGATGATCGAAGGAATGGCCAGATGCGAATCCATAGGGAAGGAGCTTCCAGCTGACCGACACAGCAGGTATGTGTATAGTAGAATGTGTGACTCTCCAGGCTCAAGCTGGTGAGACAGAAGTAGAGCAGAAGGAGAAAACCCCCCAGCCCGACGGGCGAAGGCAGGTCGTAGAAGAAGACGAGTAGTAGGTAAATCTCCGAGCCCGATGGGCGAAGGCAGGTTGTATAAGCAGGTGATTATGGTGTAGTAACTTAGAGGAACCGAGGACCTCCGGGCCCAAGGGCAGAAGCTTGACCGAATGTGATGGCTGAATGTCGAACTGCATGCAATGCAGAGATCATGCTTCGTAAATAGGAATCACAGTAAATTAGGAAACACACGTGAAATGGATGCCAGCTCAGGAAGAGCGATGTAAATTGTGAGGCAGATGAGACGTGATGACCTCAGACCTCTGGAATGGCAAGCAGGTAATATGAGCAAGTAAGGCAAGCGGGAACCTGTACATAAATGAGATAGCAAGCTGCATGTTAGTCGTAGAGCATGGAAGCTGGGCAAAGCGTCCAAAGAATGGATGCGGAATGTCAAATCATCAATTAAAAATCCTTAGTAAGGAGCTCCTAGGTGTCTGCCGCAAGCAGGAGGCAGGATTGCTAAGAATGGGATAGCCAAGTTGCAGTGTTCAAGTGCCGATGTCATGGCAGTCAAAATGTCTGCAAATTCCAACTTAGAAGTATGGTGGAGAAGGGCTGAGAGAAGCACGGCTTCTTGACGTTGGAGAATATTGTAGCAATGTAGCAACCTTTGCCGCTGGAAGAAATTCCAGTAAGTAGGAGACAGGGACCAGTGCCCTGAGCCTGAACTGCCACAGAACGCTGAGGGCTGCATAAAATGTCAGTGCGATATTTGCAAAGAGGACCAGTAGAAGCCTATGAATAATGACCCAAACACGATCCAGTTGTTCACTAATGAAGCGGGTACTATGATTATGAATCACTAAATATGAAAGGCAGCCTAAATAAAACATTCAATTTCAACCCATGAATGATGTCATCATGTGGGAATGACATGGCTCTATACTGAAGTAATAGCAGTGGATAGGCATGTGTAGGTAGGAACCAGATTCAGCAGAAGAACAGGGAAGCAAATGGAGCAGAAGAGGAGGCCAGCAGCTCAGGCAGTGGTGCAGCAAGCATTGCCGATGAGGTAGTCCAGGAGCCGCTATTATCAAGAGAAGTAGGCAGGAGCCCAGCCCAGCAGTGGCGTTGGAAATGCCGCAGGGAGGCATTTGAAGATGCAGCACAGTATATGGCTTCCAGGTATCACCAGCGGAGATGTCCCAGCCAGAAGTAATTGACAGAGTCAACCCATGTAAGTTCCTAGAGATACGCAGCAAAGCAGGGACATGAAGTTACAATGGGGATGTTGACAGATGACTGGGAGGAAGGTAGTGGCTAGCAGCGGGTCAAGGTAGTGGAGGAGGCTCCAGCAATGAAGGTAGGAAGCAAGGGAAACAATTCCAGGAGACGAACACAGTGGCTGCATGGCTGAGGTCACTAAGAGAACAGGAGAAAGAAGCTAGGTTAGAAACAGAAATACAACAAAACAGTGGCGGCAAAAGCAGCTGAGAAATGCATAGGAGAAACAGGAGAAGAAAGGCAAAACTTAGGCACAAAACTCCCCCAAGAAGGGAAGCAGACAAACAAACAGGGCAAAGAGCTGAGAGGGACAGGGAACGTACTAAAAGAGCAAGACAGAAGAGAACGTGGGGGGGGCAGCAAGCAGAGGAGAAAAACTGAGAGCAACCACAACAGAGCGGCACACAGCAGACGTGGTGATTGCGACTTGCTCTAAGCAGAGCGGAAGTTAGCTGCTTAATTTAAATAGGATGAGGGGGAGGAGCTCTTCCCCCACATACTGTAACAACAGGCTTGCCCTTCCAATCCTAGGCAGACTATGCTCCTCTCCCCACGTCTCTCAGCATGCTGAAGCTTTTACGTAAGACAAACTGCACAGCAAGGACTGGAAGGAAGGATAACTGAGCAGCTGGCTTTCCATCATAGCTTTTTGTTCTTATCTGTAATCGAGAGTAGGGAGCAGGACTTTACTGCAGTGGACCTTTGGGGCTATAGCAGGTCATATTAGGGAGGTGAGTGGTTGAGTAAAAATTATATTAGGTAGGTGAACAGCTGTAGGACAACCTGTTAAAGAACAGGGTATATATAAACATTTGGCAACACTTCCTTCATAATGGAGAGGGGCCAGGGGTGCAGATATTGATGGACCTGTTTCCTAGTTGATTAAGTGATTGAGATGGGTTGTGTCTTGCAGGGGTTGTTTTAGAAAGATGGTATCAGTTGGGGAAGAGACTTGCAGGATGTTAAATATGGTTCTACACAGTAGCAGCAGTGTATGGAAAAATGTTTTTCCAAAAAGCTCATTTTAACAGAATTGATAAAAAATATTAGCCTACATGTCAAATCTACTTGTCTTAGTATTTCCAATGCTGCAAGCCATGAGCTTTTAAAAAAAAATACATTTCTTGATCCTAACT
Organism: Neoceratodus forsteri; assembly: GCA_016271365.2. NCBI lineage: Eukaryota > Metazoa > Chordata > Ceratodontiformes > Ceratodontidae > Neoceratodus > Neoceratodus forsteri. Next base: position 895,750,581 of record CM028132.1, on the reverse strand, counting down.
CTTACCGTGTCTAAAATATTTAATATGAAAGTCAAATGTAGTGCCCAAATTTGTGTTTCTTGAGAAAAATTAAATTAAACATTTATAAATTGCTCACATTTTCGTGGAACTGGAAAATGTTACCACCAAATAAAATTAGAAGATGCCAGGAATTATTTATAGTGAAAAAAGCTGGGGCCAATTTCTTTTCCCAATTCCAATGCAGTGCTGCTTTAAACTACATTGTTGAGGTCCTTCTGCACTGCTATTTTAAGTTGTCAATGAGTCAGCAACTCACATTATGTTGTTTTACAATTCTTAGCTAGCAAGACATCACCTTTTTATTAACTTTTTTGGCAAATGAACTGTATCCCTCTGCAGCTCTAGCTCAACTGCAATTTATATGTAGCCCTGATTACATTGGGAGGTTAAATGGCTTTAGAAAGCCTCAGTTACCTATTTTGGAGCCAAATGGCAACATCCCTAACATATAAAATCATAAATTGTTTCATATTGTTGCCACTGATTCAAGGGTATAGGGTTTGGCTTTATCTTTTTCCACTTTGCGATATTTTTTTTTTCATTTCAACCACATGCATATTATTTCTTAACATGATGCCAAGACTCTAAATGACACTTCTATAGTTAGGCTGCTTGACAACTGATATGTTAAAATCCCGATTTTTGGACAGTTGTAATTCATACAGTACAGTACACCAAGTGAAAGATCTGACTGACAATGTCAGGGTTTGTTCAGTGCAATCAAAACAAAGGCTGACATGTTCAACTTAATCTGTTCTACTGTTTTTGTATGGTGTAAAACAAAAAGGTAAATGCACAAGGATGGGGTGTAAAGGATAAACGTCAAATATGTACAGATACAAAAAATTTAGCACTCACCAACCCATATTTGTTTAAAATCATGAGAGCAGCATATTTAATAAGAGTTGGCAAGTGCTTAATGTTTTGTACCTCTACCTGTTTCTGTATGGTGAATTTTGTTGGGTGTCCAGGAACCTCAGGTCTAGCCATGTGAACCTGTAGCTCAGTGGTTAGAGTACTGGGATGGTATTCTGGGGACCTGGGTTCAGTTCCCAGTAGGTCATATTATTTCTTTCTCATTACAATTTATAATAAAAAACAAAGATGTGTAAACATTTGAGGAACTAAATAGCTCAGTGGATTGGTACTAGGTTGAGGAGCCTTTCCCCTCTAGGTCATGGGTTCAAACTCAGCACAGGTCTGTAGTAGCTGAAAACCACTATCACCTGAGGGCTGATCAGTTGCCTATGTGAAATGAGCTGTGGTGGTCTCAGTCCAGTTCACAGTGGGCAGGTGTCCCCATCACAAAACCACCATCACAACTGGCACTAACTAGCACCCCTGTTGGCAGCCTACATGAAAGGGCAAAGACTAAATGGACATGGAGTATGAACTATCCTCTCACCTATGTAATGGTACCTCCATGGCAGGGTTGATGCACATTGTCAGGGTAGTGTTATGAAGCTTGCACTGTGATCACGTGTGCTGTATCTGTCATGTGTATAAATAGAGGACTTCAGGTTCCAGTGCTGTCAATCCTGCATCTTTCACATGCATTAAATTCATACACAGAAGAACCAAAAAACTTTGAAAAAATGTGTAAACATTTGCTCTGTGTTTTTGTTTTGTTTGTTTGTTTGTTTGTTTTTAGCAGGGGAACAGGCTATAGCCCAAACTATATACCAATAATCCTTCCATTGTGAACTCTTTGTATTCCTGTTCCAAATAATGCTTGAATAAGTAGGCTTTTAAATTTATGTTCGGGTGTGCATAGCACAAAAATAGAAAATGGTTTAAAATCAGGAACATTACTCAGTCTTAATAATTCACTTTGCTCTTACTAACATGGTTCAGCAATCCCCCATGCTGTTCTACAACATAGTTTGAATTGGGTTAATAAGAGTAAAATAAATGCAGGTAATTTTCCTGAATAAAGGTCAGTCTACTGCATTTTGTGCAGAGGAGACACTAGAAGAGGAGATGGAGGGTAAAACCTATGAAGAAAGATTAGGGAACTTTGTCTCATTAGCCAAGAAGATAAAAGAATAAGAGCTGACTTAATGTCAACATTTAAAAGATTACCAGGGAAGAAGAATTAAAAAAGAAATTCAAATATTATCTGAAAAACACAAAGGTAACAAGACCAGGGGCCACAGTTTACAAATATGGGGCATTGTTAGAAGTGTGAGGGAAAGAGGTACTTTTCATTTAGAGGGTGGTGAATATATGGAGTAGTTTACCTCAGTTAGCAGTGGGAGTACAAACTGTAACACAGTTAAGACACAATTGGATGTGCATAACTTGAGCACTAAAATATTATAACCATTGATAAATGAGCCATGATAGGCCTTGTCCTTTTTCCATGTTAAATGATTATCATTATAAAAAGGTTTTTAATTTGTTCCAGAAGATCAGTAGATTTGGTAACAGTATGTACATCACGTGAAATGTATTCATGTTGCTTATTGTATCTTTTCATTATTGTACTATAATGTAGTATCCTGTTCACCCTGTTGTACCTTAAGTGCTTCTTTTGATCTGGCATTATGATGTCCTACCCAGGACCTCCTTGTAAATAAACTTTACTCAATGGAGCCTTTTACTGGTAAAATAAATAAATACAAACTAGGAGGCAGTAAGGCATGGGGCAAGAGGGAGGGAGGGAGGTGACAGAAGTAACAGCAACTAGACATAAGGACTCCAGGGTAGGATTGGGTAAAACAGGGCAGACTGGATGGACCAATGCTTTTGTTTTCTGCTGACATTTTCTATGTTTCTAAAATAATGGTTTTGTTTAAACAAACCTGGGAACTTGCTATCATAGGGCAAACCAGAATATGACCACATCTAAATTTTGCATCAATGGACAGACTAGGCTGGCATTTTCAGGCTTTCAGGCATTGGCACCAGAATCTAAAAATCATGAATATTTCCATCTGGATCAGCTCAGCAGTTTTTGATTTACAGGTCATGAGAAAAAAATAATATTTTAATTCTTATATGATATTTTTTTTCCTTTTTCTGACTCTACAGCCAAAAATATGAAGTCAAAACTACACAGCACTCCTAAGTCAGAGTGAAACAGAAGGAGACACTCATTGATGCTTCCACCCCACTAAGTTGTTGTACAGCACTAATAGGCCATCCTCACTGTTGTCAATCACATTAAATTACTACTAACCATATTAACACAATGGCAGTTTATCAAGATCCCACCAATGTCATGAGCAGCACTGTGAGACCATCTTCAGTGCCACCAAACAACCCCACCCAAGTCCAAATGCATCACCAGAAGAAGCACTACTCTCAATCCCCAGTTGAAGAGCCGCAACTTGAGCCCATAACCAGTGTGGTAAAATACTCTACCTTCTAAAGTTTTTATGTGACTCTGTGCACCCATCAATGATGTAACCAATCATCTCCCACCCACACCCCAACTTAAATAGCATCTCTGGGATCCCATTCCTGGTACTTCAAAACCTTTGCCTCAAACATCCTTTGTGACTCCAGAAAGAAATGTTCAGTGCTGTTAAACACTAAGCACCACCACCACACTTGAACTTAAAGTGCAATGCTGATAACTCAATGTTCCTGCTTCTCTTTGAAGTTAAATTGCAGCAGTGGGAGACTATCTCTGATGCTGCTGAATCCCACAACCCTGACACCACTCTTCCATAATTAAATTACAGCACTGTGAGACCACAACTAGTTTTCCATTACTGTAGCATGTTTACAAGTAGTCAAAAATCTGTGTTACAGTAAGGGTTAGGGGTTTGATGGGTGCAGGGTTGTGCCACTAATCACCAGGGACTTCTTTAGATAGCATATAGAAAGGGAGGGGTACCGTTAGATACCAAAACGTTTATGGCATTTGACAGAAAGAGGGAGAGGGTGATAACAGACACCAGGGATAGGGTAAAAGCAGGGGTGTGGGTGCATACCAAGGGTGCATGGTACTTAAAATGGCTAGACAGGTGGCTACTGGACATCAAGGTGTCCATAAATTTGGATGTTGTGAGACAGAGGGGTGTACTGGGACACCAGAGAATGCTTGGCAAGGGGATTACATGGAGGAACTTCAGAAAGAGAGAGAGAGAGAGAGAGGGGCTTTGGACACCATGGGGCAACTGAAGTGAGAATGTGAGTGGGAAGAGTTGATACAGAATACCAGGGACTGTTTGGCATGAGAAGAGGTAAGGGATGACACCAGGGAATGCTTGGAACTGGCAGGGGATGGGGAGAATCAATAACTGGACACCATGATTTGTTTGGCATGGATCTGGAAAAGCAATATGGTGCCACTGGGTACCAGGAGGTGCTTAGTATGGGGCTTTGGAGAGCTAAGGACTTCCACCAGACACCAGGGAGTTCTTGGCATTGGCTGGTGAGAAAGTAGGCATACCACTACACATCAGAGATGGCTTACTATGTGATGGGGTGATGGAAGAGAGTGGCACTCACTGGACACAAAAAAGTACTGGGCATGGAACTGGAAGAGGGAGGGGGAGGGAGGGGACTACCAGTGGAAGACATGGCTAACAGGTAAGGGCTAGGAAGAGGGAGTGAGGTGCCACTGAATACCAAGGAGTGCAAATCATGTATGGGTAGAGAAAGAAGTGGAAATCATGTATGGGCAGAGAGACAAAGAAGTGCCAGAATGGGTGGGGGAGTTATATAATGGCACTGAGAATGGACTCATAGTGCCAAACCAAATACTAAAAATGAAATTTATCAAACCAATTGCATTAACATGATGTTAGGGTGATATACAAAGCAGAAGAAAGTCTAGAACCAAAATGACAGTACTCAAGTCATTTATCCTAACTGTGCCTGTTTTCCATTAGTAATGTAAGATCACAAGTTTTCAGGTATGTAACAAAACATTTTAGCAAGCCATTTGGCACAGCGGAAGAGCAACCTCTTATGACGCTGGTGACCTGAGTTTGATAGTGAGCTTGGGGCGCTGGAAGGCTGTCAAAGGGGTGAAAAATCAAGCAGCTGGAGGACTGCTTTCCTCCTCCTCCTCAGGGGGGAAGGTTTGCAGGGCCTGGGTCTGTCTGGCATTAGCAGAAGCTAAGGGAAAGGCACCCGGCACTGCCTAGCGAGGCTGGAGAGGTGTGCCAGGCACTGACATGCAGTGTGCAGGATCACATGGCAGAAGTCATATCACCACTGCATGCCATGCTGCACAGGGGAGAAAAATGAAAAATTGCACCAACCAGTACAAATGACACCGGTCCCTCACAGGCCCTGCATCCAGCTATCAGATGCTGTCCATGTGAACCAGATACTGGTTCCAGTGGGGATTGGGGGAACCTGCTGACCCCACTGGTGGTGGGGGGCATGCCCTGTGAAAAGAGCCAGATGAAGGCAAGTCCTGAGGATGACGGGGTAATGGGGTTGGGGAGACTGGTGGAAAGCGACTGGTTGGTGCCATGCAGGAAAAGAAAAAAATAATTTGGTAACACAACCTCACATGCAAAATTTTACAGAATAATTCTCAATAAGAGTGACTGACTTAAACACTTCCCTTTGGACCTTTTGTACTTTGTTCACCACCTTAAGGTACAGTTACATCTTTCAATAAGTTATGTTAATTTTCTGCACTACTAAATAGTGTGAGTTTACATAATGATTCATACCACTACTTAAACCAGTACAACTATGCAGGCCATACAAATCCTCTACTGCATTCCTGATTGTGGCACAGAAACCATGAAGTACTGTGTTTAAAACTTCAAAGGTGTGTATGCTGTTGTTTTCCTCAGAAATGATGCTGTCACAGCTTGTGAGGTTTGTTTTCTGTTATTGATTTAATTTTCTCTCCTGGGCATCTAATTTCTCTTTATTCATGACATGATGTCTACTCACTCTTTTTCATTTTTACAGCTGCAGTGGGCAGAGCCCTACAGATGTCTTGCTATCACAGTAGAAAAATGGAGCTCATCAGATTCCGAATGAACTTCACATAATTGGAGTTGGATTACAATTACTCCACTAGAGCAGTTTGGCTTTGGTGTGTCCCTGCTCCGCATTATTTTGGAGAGAGAGAGATAGAGAAAAAGTGAAATTGTCTGATTCATTCATACATCTCGTCTACTGTACATGAAACATACTCATGCCAGCTCATATTACAGTCAGTGGATACACTCAGTGTAACTGCACTACTTAGAAAAGAAAAAGAAAAACAAATCCTGCTCCCTCCCTCTGTCTCTCTCTCTCTCTCCCTCCTGTGCAGCATTTCAGTTATATAGGATGTCCAAATAAAACACATTCCTAACAGCTGTGTTTTCCTTAGCTTGTGAGTAAACAAGTGCTGTTATCAGTATAGGAGATCTGCAACAGTGTGTGTGTGTGTGTGTGTGTGTGTGATGTGTGTGCGCACATGTGTGTGTCACTCTGTTAACCCATGTTCCGGATTCAGAACTAAACATAGCACTATCTCAGCCCTCGCCAAAGTTACTAATGACTGGCAGTGTAATCTTGAGAGCAAAAACTTTATTTGTGCTGTTTTCCTTGATCTAAGCAAGGCTTTCGACACCGTCGACCATAGTCTGCTCCTCTCCACCCTTCAAACCATAGGTGTGGACCCCTCCTCTCTGCGTTGGTTCACTGACTATCTTAGGCGTAGCAACAAGTTAAAGCCGAAGGAGGCCTGTCCCCCTTAAAAACTCTGCAAAGAGGGGTACCTCAAGGTTCTATATTAGGGCCCTTACTTTTTGCAATCTACATTAATAACATCGACTACTGTATAAAAGAAGCCAACATCCATCTGTTTGCAGATGATACAGTTCTCTATGTGAGTCGCCCAACACCTGAAGCTGCCTGCAATGACCTACAGTCAGAATTCAACCTTTTGCAAAGCCAACTCCTCCAAAAAAAGCTACTCCTTAATGCCAAAAAAACTAAAGCGATGGTCCTCTCTCCTTTTATCCGTACAGCTAACCCTGTGTCCAGTGGGACAGTTCCCCAAATTACCACAGTTCTAGGTGAAAAACTAGAATTTGTTACAAAATTCAAGTATCTGGGAGTTTGGATAGACCAAAGACTCTCCTTCATTGAACATATCGAGGACTTGCTAAAACGACTTCGGCAAAGGCTTGGACTGTTTTTAAGAATCAGCCAATTTCTCACCAGAGATGCCAAGAAACAACTGGTCCAATCCATTTTCCTATCATTGGTTGATTACGCTGACTTCCTCTACAGCAATGCCCCAACTCTTACATGGCTAAACTGGACACTCTACCATCGAGCACTGAGGGTTTATAACGGACTCCCTTCGACACATCACTGCACCCTATATGCGGCAGTGGGATGGACATCACTAAAGTTCAGGCACCACAGAAACAGCGCTCTCTGGACCTATAGAGCCATCTCTAATAAGCTGCCTTACTATATCTCCTGCTGTCTTCCCTGAGTATAATTGGGAAATACGCGTAAGAAGTTACTCAGCTATTACACTTAAAGTATCCAAAGCAAAATCCGCTTGAGCAGGGGCAGCCATAAGCTTGTGCTACCTACCTTATGGAACAGACTACAAAAAACTCAAATTACGCACTCTAATCGGTATAAATGCTTTCAAGATGCTTTATTTCCATTACAATCAGAGAAGTATGTAACTGCTTCACCACTCAGACCCAGTACCGGTGTCTGCACTGGTATATAGCCATGCCTAGACCCAATTTTAAGTACTGACCCCCCCAGCTTGCTCCTCACCAGCCTAATTGTTCTCTCTCTTATCCCCCTGTCTTATCAACACTAGGCCCATCCATCCCCTTATTCTTCCTTTCCCAACCTCAGATAGGAGCTCACTACCCTGGGTTGTGACGTCCTACCATGCCCTGTACTTTATAGCATTCAATCCTGGGGCTCACACATACTCCTTTTCTCCATCCACCTTCTCTACATCCAGCTTTACCAACTCCTTTCTGTGCACCATGCCCTCCTAGCCTTTCTCCCCCTACTTCCCTCCCTCTCTTCCCCCCTACCTTCACCTCTACCTGGTGTATATTTTTAATTTTATTTTGTTCTTCCGTTACTTCCTCCTGCAACCTTAGATAACCTGCTTTATCTTCCTATAGACACTTCTATGTATGTAAATACCATATAATCTATACAATATCTGTATAATTCTATGTACATATGAACTTCTTTTTCTTCCTCTCTGTAAAGAGTATTATCTGTATTGCCTTGTAAACACCCGTGTTGACCTGTATATACAATTGTTCATGCTCCACCCAGGTCCATCTTGCAAATGAGCTTCTGCCCAACGATGAACGCCTGGTTAAATAAAGACTTGATTGATTGATTGATTGATTGAACCCCTTCCTGGTACATTAACCTTTTTCTATTTAGCTTGCAAAAGGCTGCAATGCTATATGTTAGCAGTGCACAGTTCAGAACATGAAGCAGTGTGTGTGTGTGTGTGGTACTTTGTTCTAACCCCACTGGTTATTATAGATACATACATAGGTACATAGAAATTGATGGCAGATGAAGACCACCTGGTCCAACCAGTCTGTCATATTAATCCCTATCTAATGTGAAGCCCCATGCCCAAACTGAACTCTGGAGCCCCCCCATCGTCAGAATACCCTTATGTCTATCCCACTCCTTCTTAAATTCTGTGACCATTTTAGCTTCTTCCACCCCCTCTGGTAGACTATTCCAGGTGTCCACCACCCTCTCTGTGAAAAAATATTTTCTCATATTTCCCCTGAGCCTTCCCCCGTCTAACTTCATGTTGTGCCCCCTTGACTTGAAGCATCTCTTACTTTGGAAGATGCTTCCTTCCTTCCTGTACTCTGTTTATACATGTGATGTATTTGTATGTCTCAATTATGTCCCCTTTCTGCCTCCTTTCCTTCAGGGAATACATATTCAACTCCTTTAGTCTTTCATCATAGGTCTTATCCTGCAGGCCGTGTACCATTTAAGTTGCCCTCCACCCTGTCTATGTTCTTTCTCAGACAGGGCCTACAGAACTGTACACAGTTTTCCAGGTGTGTCCTCATGAGTGTCTTATACAAAAATATAGAAACATAGAAGTTGTTGGCAGATAAGGGCCCATAGGCCCCCCACATCTGGGCAGTTACCATAGTTATCTTGACTAAGCGAATCTTAATCAGCCCACCATCTCTTCCCCTTGTATTTTCAAACTTCCTTTCTGTCTGTCCTATGCTTTCTTGAAACCTGTAACCATTCTGCCTCCACCACTTCTGCCAGCAGGCTGTTCCATTTGTCCACCACCTTTTCTGTGAAAAAGAACTTCCTAACACTACCTCTAAACTTCCCCACCTCCAGCTGTTGGTTAACTAGAATCTGCAGCTTATCCAGTAGGTAGGGAAATGGGCAGACTGGGTGGGCCAAGTGGTCCTTATCTGCCGTCAAAGTCTATGTTTCTATGTTTCTATGTTAGTCCTTGAGCATCTTTTTCTTTGGAAGATGGTACCAACCTGAACTCTGTTTTTTCCCGTGAGATATTCAAAAGTTTCAATCATGTCCCCACTTTCCCTCCTATCTTCCAGTGTACACTTATTTAACTCCCTCAGCCTGTCTTCATAGGGTTTACTGTGCAGGCCTCCCTCCATTCTGGTTGCCTTCCTCTGTACTGCCTCAACCCTTTTTATTTCCCTTTGAAGTGGAGTCTCCATTACAGGATGCAGTACTCAAGGTGAGGCCTCACCAATAATCTATGCAGTAGGATTATTACCTCCTTCCTCCTGCTGGTAATTCCCCTACCTATGCAGACCAGTATCCTGATAGTCTTCCCTGCTGTTGCATCACATTGTTTTGTCATCTTCAGGTCATTCAAGATGGTGACCACCAGATCTCATTCATGCTTGGAGCTTTCAATTTCTTTTCCACCAGGTGATAAACTGCCCCCAAGTGTTTGTGCTCCATATGCATTATCTTGCACTTCTTAGCATTGAAACTTAACTACCAATCCTTTCACCAGTCCTCCAATCTTTGTATGTCCTTTTCATTCTTTCCACCCTCTCTGACATGTCCACCCTGTTGCAAAGTTTTGTGTCATCTGCAAACAGGCATACTCTCCCTTCCAGCTCCTCAGCGATGTTGCTGATAAAGTCATTGAAGAGGACTGAGCTTAGCACTGATCCCTGTGGAACTCCAAAGGTCACTCTTCTCCCTGCAGAGTGTGTACCATTCACCACCACCCTCTGAGTTCTATTTTTTGCCAACTCTCTTCCCATCTCGCTACATTGCAACCAACTCCCAGGTTCTCCAATTTGTTTATCAGCCTTCTATGTGGAGCCATATCAAATGCTGCACTAAAATTGAGGTATGCTGCATCCACAGCCCCCCTCCTCCCTGAACCACCTCCCTGGTAACCCAGTTGAAGAACTCTATCAGGTATGTCTGGCATGACTTCCCCTATGTGAAACAATTCTGCCATGGGTCTTGCAGACCATTGGTTGCCAGGTGCTCCACTATCCTTTTTTTCAACAGTTATTCCATTCATTTGCATACTACAGAGGTCAGGCTGACTGATCTGTGATTACCCACCTCTTTCTTGTTTCCGTTTTTGTATAGCGGGACCACATCAGCCATCCTGTAGTCCTCCGGTACCTCCCCTGTTTCTAATGACAAGCTAAACATAGCTGCTAGAGATGTGGCTAACACCCCCCTTAGTTCCCTCAGTATCCTGGGGTGAACTCCATCTGGCCCTATCACTTTTGTCAACTTTTGTTACTCTCAGTTCCCTTAGGATCCTTTACTCTGAGAAGGGACTTGTGTCCATTTCTCTCCCCTTTGTATCGCTCTCTTTTAATTTTGGCCCCTTACCTGCTCCCTCCTCAGTGAATACTGAACAAAAGTACTTGTTCAGTATGTCTGCCTTAACGTAATCTTCCTCCACCCAACCAACCTCCCCAGTTTGCAACCTAACTATACACCCTTTAGTTTTCCTAGGTGGAAGATAGAGGATAGAAGGCTAAAGCAGGCAAGTATTTGCATTTTAGGGTGAAGTCTGCATTATGTGAATACTTTATAGCCAACCCCTCTGCCTGTATCTTTCTGTAGATGCATTGACAAAAATGAAAAAAACACCCCACTTGCTTTACTTGTGCAGAGATGGCATTGAAAGCATGGATACTTGCTAGCTCAAAGTCAGTCATGACAAAGTCTGCTGATAGCCTGGGGTTTAGATTTTTTATAATATATGGTAAGTGCCTATTAGCCACCATGATCAGCTGTCACACAGCTTTGTTATGCACTGATTAGAATTTTAAAAGTTGTTAACCACTCTTCGGAAATTCCAAATAGTGGCATAACAAAAAAGAATGCACCAGAGTTCCATAATTCTCACACATAGAATGCAAACATTGTTTTTTTGACCATACACTATAAAAGATGATGGCTGGGGAACGGGTGACAACCATTCTGAAATCACCTCTTGTGGTTGCTAGTGCTACAGTAAACCTCTCAAGCTGCACTCTCGAGGTTTACCATGTTGCCCTAGCAACCACTCGAGGTAATTACAGCATGGTTATCCCCTGATCCCCAGCCATTATCCTCTATATTGCTGTCAACATTTGTGCATATGTTGCTCATCTCTTGCCAGGTAACAGGGCATACATGGCTGGTTGTAGATTTCCAAAGTGCTCTCCATGGATGACATAAAGCTGTTGGAATAAAAGGGAAGCAACACTAAATGTGCCATTTGGATACCAGTTTTTTGATTGCTCCAAGAATCTCCCTTTATTTTCTGTTCCAAAAATTAAGATATGCTCTGGCCCAGGGCCACTGTCAAACAACAGAAAATTTATTGAGGTTTGTCCTCCATCTGGTGTGTACAGTTTATAATACTCTGGTATTAGTAGCACTGTCAGATCCTTAGGGTTGGGTGGGGCACCATGCACACATACAAGCTGAATTGTATGCTTTATATTTTGGTCTATCAGTTTGCCTTGTGTGGCCAATAAAACTGTCTCCTTTGCATGGATTTGTATTTGTGCTGTGATGTCTTGTGATGAGGCAGCCCTTTCTTTAGCATCATTTACTGCCTCTGCCTTTTCCACTGCACTGGGGTCTGCTCCATGAGTATGCTGTGAGAATCAATGAACTATTGTGTGGTCATCCTCATCTTTGGTATGTACTGAGGTGTTACACCCCTTAGGTTTCCTCACTGCCCATTCACATTGCCAAATAGCTTTGCCATCACTACCCCTCTTGACCAGCATTTATATGTAGTTGGACTCATCCACCAGCTTCCTTCTATTTCTCACCGACATAATGAAATGGCAGGACATTGTTAGGCAGATGCACAGCAGAGAAGGCAGCATACAACAGGAGCATACAAACAGCAATGAAAAGCAACTCTGTGCTAGCAGATATATAGATTAGTCACTGATTGGCTAAAGCACTGCATTCCAGTAATTGGCAGCCTAATGGAAGTACATTGTGAGTACATTGATTAATTAGCAGGCTGTCATTAATTATTCATATGCTAGTCAGGCTGGCAGTACGAAGTCACAGTTGACTTCTGCTTTTATATGCAGCTTTTTTTGTTTAAAGTCCTATGTCTGCTTGTGTTCTGGTGAAAGGGTTTGTAATCTGCATAAACAGTAGGTGTTTTAGTATTATTTTAGTAAACAAGAAAAATAAGTGATTAAAAAGTTTAAAGTTGACACTGTTAGTGTTTACTGAGAGGTGTGAGTGAAATGTCTGGGAGTGAATGTGCATGGGATGAAACTGTGCGGGAGTGAAATGACGGGAGTGAAAGTGGCAGGAGTGAAATGTTGTCGACCTGAAGACTGGCACTACACACAAAGTGTTTCAATAATATTTTTTTTTTATTTTGACCCCAAATTTTCAAGATTGTCATTGTACAGTATGACTCCCCTTATAAACATGACATGTGACATTTTTAGTATATTCTCCCAAACATAATTTTCCACCACAAGTGCGAAAACATATCACACCCAAGATTTAAAAAATGTCACCTGTTACATTCATGAAGTGGTGTAGAAAGATGGCAATTTTGAGAGTTTGGATTTAAAATATTGAAAATTAGCAAAGTTATGAGTGAATGTTGAAATATTGCAATGTTCACTCATAACCATAACACTGTATCATATTCAAACACCAAATTTTTAGCATATCCTTCTTATTGGTCCACCTGATGAACCCAGTAGGTGAAAAGTTTCAAACTCTTGCTAAAATGTCATTCTGTGCTACAGGGGAGAAAAAAAAACATTTTGGCCAGTATTTGAAAAATGATAGCTGTCATCTCAATGAGGTGGTGTGAACAAACAGCCATGTTGAAATTTTGGGATCAAAATATTGAAAATTACCAAAATTATGAGCCAGTGTAGATAAATCTCAATGCAGACACATAGCTTTGTTGTTTTTACATATTGTGACCCAAATTTTCAACATAGCCTTGTTATGACCCTGCTGCCTGATAAGGGCAGTGGAATCTTTCAAATCCCACCTGAAAGCTGATTTTGCAGAGTGACCACAAAACTACCTTTCTGGCCAGATTTGCATGATCCCATCACCCTTGGTCATGAGGTGGCATCCCACAAAATGCCATGTTGAAAATTTGGTGAAAAATATTCAAAGATGATAAAGTTAAGAATAAAAGTTCAACCCCCATTGAAATACATTAAATGACACATACTTTATTTTCTCATATTGCAGTTGCTGGTTCCAGCAGCAAGTTGTATCTTTGATCAGGGAGTGGATCTACAGTGCAGATTCAACACAATGGGACATGTTCAGATGAGTGAGGGTGTGTTGGGTGTGTGGGGTGGTGAATGCTGAGAGGGAGGTTGGGGTAGGATGGGTGGGTGATGAGGAGCAGATCAGCAAGGGACTATTTTCTTTTTTCAAGGTTTTAAAAAAAATATATTGAGGTAATGTTTTCTTTATTGCACCTCACATTCTGAAAGTGGGAATTGTGAACCCCAGTATCAGACTACTATTTGGGAAACAAGAGTGAGTGACATGGATAGAATGGGTCAAGAGGAGCAGTACAGGTGGTGGGCACCCCGGTATGCTTTTATGAAATATGAAAATACATAAATCCTGGGAAGGGTAGATGAGCGATCTGTAAGGGAGGATGGAGAAAAAAGTGGTACTGGAGGTGGGCACCCCAGTCTGCTTAACAAATATTTTAATTAGTGAAACTTGGCACTCCAGATTATGCAAACAAAGATTTCATGTCTGTGCATGTTTCACTCTTGTAGATTTACTGCCTTATTGTGATCACAAGGTATCTTGTGATATGGGGCACTAGCAAGTGGGCACCAGCTGAAACGGTGACCCACATTCAGCTAGTGCCCTGATGGCAGGGGTGTGGGGTTGGTGACCAGATGGGGTGGTTCACAAAAAGGTGACAGAATGTCGCTCGTACATGTGTGCAAGGTGGTGGGAGCAAGCCCGATGAATGTGGGGTGAGAGGGTATGTGAGAAGTGGTACCATTAGGTTCCGATGAGCTGGCATTGTGTTGTGGTTGGCTGAGTGCTGGCTTGGGGTGTGGGGATACAGGGTTTGGGACCGGGTGCCGGCAGTTTTTGTTGCACCCGGCCTGAGACAGTGTTTTTTTTTTCTGGAGATGCACCCCCCTGGAGTTGAGGAATGCTAATTTAGAGGGGCAGTGGGGGTGAAGCCTCCATGGGGGTTCAGGTGGCACAGCCCCCATAAAACAAAAAAAAATAGTTTTTTTTGCATCACGTTTACTGTTGCTGGAATCCCACATCACCAAAATTCAATTTCATTGATGTGGGGGTTGCCATAAGGGTGTTCAGCATGCCGGATTCACCCTTATGACATAGAACCGATCACACTTAATCAGTAGAGGCAATTCATATGATTTCTTGTACAAAAGCAAGTCATTTGTCAGTCAGTGGTTAGATTCTTGATTGGTATTCATGTTAGACGTGTCAAGTTTAAGTTTCCCATGGTCAGACACCATAAGATATAAAGCCTAAAATCCAAGTATGTTTAGGAAGGTAAATGCTGTGCTAAAAAGATGAGAATGTTTACTGCTTTTTTTTGGATTGTTACACATTCAGTATGTCAAGCAGAATAAATCAATGTTTCTGCAATTTAGTTTGCCTGACATTTATTGGTATTTTACCAGTTTTCAATACAATGTTGTTCTTGGTGCAAAATAAATGTCTTCCACAGACTGCACTGTTTAACTGCACACTTGTAAGATTGCTTTTTTTTTAGAATGCAACAATGCAGAATTATTTTTATATTATTTAAAACTCCCTCCCCAACCCACATCTACCATGTTCTAATACATAATTATTACCAGTAATACAACAAACAGTAATCAGTGATGTGCATATACAGTAAATTCCTTTCTGGACTGCAAATGTGCTGCAAACAAGCCAGACTGTGGTCAGATTATTTTTTTTTTATTCCTATTGAAATTGACACTAGTTTCTAGCATGAAATATGAAAGCCTTTGTTAAAGTATTATTTTCAGCAAGGAATGATTAGTTAGCAACCCTCTTTGATTCACTTGTGGCAGTACAAATAATTATCAGCTTGTTTATTTTTTGAGTGTTCAAATATTATTACCCATATGACAACGTAAATCTAAGAGTTAAAGAAATGCATAAACAATATAGCACTTTATGCACTTGATATTTGTGACACAAACAAGTAAGACTGCATTCAGGATTTTTTTTTCTCCTATTGATACTAGTACACATTTCCTGTGTAAAATTTGGCAGCCTAAGTTACAGCATGGCAGTAAGCAGATGATTAATAATTACAAACACTTATCTAGTCACTGCAGTAGAAATAGTTCTGCTTTGTGGTTTTTTTTTTGTCAATTTCAAAAAGTATGTCCAATTTGACAACGTAAAAGGAAAGAAAATCATATATGTGACAAAAATTCCATGTCAGGACTTGTTCTGTGTACAGAACTTGGAGCTGACAGTAATCAGATTTTCCCATTGACACTTATGCAATTTTTTTTCACTTAAGTAGGGCTGACATAACACATTAAATTTTACCTCTTACAAGACAGAGAATATTAGCTGGTTCATAATATACAGTACAAGAATAACATCTGTTCAGTAGTAAAAATTTGACAACAAGGTTCTAATATATTACATCGGACTGACAGAATGGTGACACTTCACTCTGCCAGCATCTAGTCTAGTGCGAACTGAGGTTGTGACGTGTAAAAGCACATGAGTTCCATTTAGACTTCAGTGCAGCCTTTGGCTTGAAGCAGAGATTTTCTATACCTGGGACAAAAGTAAGAAGACTCACACTGCAAAGAAAAACAGTCTTTACTAAACATAAAGCTTGTAAATGTCACAATAATCCGGTAATAAATACAGTAACAAGACATTACAGATGCTAAATACATGTAACATTTCACCTTTAAAAATATCTAAATTAGGCAGACAGAAGAGAGAGAGACAGAAAGATAGAACAGAGGTTCGCTGGCTCAACTGAACCAAGTGGCATGACTCCAACTGTGGCTTCAGCTTTGAAGAAAGTCATGCTGTTCTTATACAGAGAATGCAGGTTAAAAAACAAACAAGCACCAGAATGCAGCTAAGCAGGTCTTATATACTGTAGCTAGCATCAGATGTTTGTTTTTTAAAATTACACATTTTTTTAATGTATTTTCCATTTTGGGGGGTGGAAACAAGATGGCAGCTGTCATGACACAAAACATTTTTTTTTGGTGCTGTGAAAAGCAAGTGGTGAGAAAACAAACATGGTCTGTGTCATAGAATTTTTCCTATCTTATCAGAATGTTATCCCAAAAACCATTCCAAGCGTGCTCAGAACAGAAAAAAAAAATAAACTTGAAATCCTGATAACGCTGGAATTGTTTAATATTTGTTTAATGAAATCTTCTAAAGGCACTACTTTGACACAGTATACTTCTACACAGAAAGCATGAGGATAAAATTCCATTCTGTGTAGGCTGTGAGAGCAGAACCAAAAACCCATATTAAGTATAGGAAAAATTAGACATCTACAGGAAAATCACATAAGCATATTTCAGAAACTGAACAAGCTGCCATCACAGAGCTTCCCACATATTTAGACCTTGCCAACTAGACAAAAAATGTTAAATTTCAGGTAATTTCATCAAATACTGCCATAGCAATTAAGGTGCAAATTTAGGGGATTAGCAAAGAACCTGTTGCTCAACCCTAACTATACTGGGATGACCGCACAGTATAATATTTTACATATGTAATAGCACAAGTATTATTAGGATTGAGAAAGCTGTTTAATGTTACCTCCCAAATGTTTGCACCTTAATACCTATGGTGCTGTTTGGCAAAATTGCATGAAAGTTTGCATGACGGATATGGGTGGCAACAGTTTAAGATGTTGGACATTTCTTGACAGTTACTCATCCAGATTCTGAGAACCATAAATATAAAAAGCCTTTAAAAATTCACTTTTAGGCCACTTTATGCTTAACTGTGGAACAAAAACAGTTTCAAATGTTGTTAAAAAACCTTCAGGATAGAATGGGTTTGGTCAAATGGTTTGCTATTTGAAGGTTGCATGAAGAAATATCAGTCAGTTCCTGAGTTATGAGGTTTTGAAATTGGGCTTCTTAACATGCTCAGAATGGTTTTTGTGATGACCCTTTACTATGGAAGAAGATTTTACCTTAATGAACCATATTATTTCTTCATTAGAAAATGTTTTCACAAGAAATAATTGGACACTTGGACCTAGGTAAACGGGACCTGTTTAGCTAGATTGTGTGCTTTGGCTGACAAAATATGACCCTGAAATACTTTTTCTTAGCACCCCAAAAATCAAGTTACCAGCTTAGCGAAGATTGAGATTTTATTGGTCAATATCTGAGACACCTTTTTGTGCACAAAAAGTGAGAACAAAAAATGTTATGCTCACACATAAAAAAATAAATTTTACTGCTGCATACCAATTTTTAGGTTTAAGCAAATAATTCTTTGGACACCAACACAGTGTGAACAAAGAATTTTATGTGAGCACATAAAAATTAATGTGTAGTGTCAAATAATATTTTTATGGGCAAACAAAGAATGATTTGATCATAACTAACTGTGAACGAAGAATGCTGGCTCACAACAATAACATTAGTACTTTGCACCAAAAAATAAATTTTAGTCAAAACTCAGACATTCTTTAACATTTTGTCACCAACTTTTCACTAATCTTATTTGTAAAGCCCCTTTGATGAAGACAATGCATGAGAACTGTCACTTCCTTCTCTAAATGTGTTTTTTATGTTGTAACACCATAAAAGCATTTAAAAGGTATGATTCAAGTCTATCACTCCTGTGGATGTTGTGGAGGCTTAAAATATATGTACTGAGAACTTAGGACATGAATATTGAATAATGGGATGTGCACTGCAGTACAATTGTGCTAGCACACATGTAATGCGGGACTGCAGGATTTGCATAGGGCCCAAATGGTACCTTGCACATTCTGAAAATGCACAAAATGCCATGGTGATGGAATTTGTGGTGGGACTGAAGTGTGCTCTGCAAATTGTGTATGCATAGAATGACCCATATGTACATTAAGCTCATATACATAAGTAGAGATATGCAAAGTTGCAAGAATTCACTCCACATAAAAATTTGTTGATTTCCACAGTTCCTCAAAGTTTTCCACAGTTCAATGTTGTACTTCATGGACTATTGGCAGATTTGTGAAATTCCCATGTCGAAAACTGTGACACATGTTAAATTAATAGTGGAAATATCCCAGATCTGCTAAACTGAAACTTTGCAGTTGAAGTTCAGCATAAGATGCCAAGTTTGCAATGTACCATGTGATAAGAGGTCACGTGTTGCTGAACAGGCAATAAGAAGCTAGTTTGGTTGTTCTCTCAGTGTAGTGTGTTCGAGAAAGACTTAGAGAGCAGAGCTAGTGCTTGTAGCATAGAATCAAATTCTAAATATAACATTGTCCCCTGAATCCCCCCAGGAATGATGGACGCTACAACAGTTTAACTTGTGGATTGCTCGTTGGCAAATTTATTTATGGCACAAAGATACATTTACACCCATAGATTTTTATAACTTCATAATTCAAATCCACACAAAAATTTCTTTAGGAGCTTCCTGGTTACGGCCTCTGTCCTTCTTCTGGTCATTCTTCCAATCTTGACTTTCAGGGCCTGGACACTATGAATCTGGCTCCCCCCTCCTCCACACCAGAACATGGCCAGTTCCACCTACCTGGGCTTTTGCCCACCAGGCCCAGACACTTCTGAATCAGGTACCTGGACCTATCCCCTCCCCACTTTACCACTACACCTGGGTTCCTTGCCCCCAGCCCATGTATCCTACCCCCTCCCCCTTTCCTTTCCCCATGCTCCCCCTTTTTCTTTCTTCCAACTCCCCATGGGCATCCTTGCCCCTCCCTACCATGGGACTCTGACCTAGCCCCCTGGCCCAATCGTGCCTCCCCACAGTGGAACACCAACCCTATGCCCAGGGCTCCTAGGACACTCCCCTGCCCTCCACTCTTTCCTTTTGTGCCAGCCATGACCTCCAGAGTCTTCCTTAATAAGGGTTGGAGGGTGGGAAAAAATTTCCAGCAAAAGATGGGGTCCTGCCTGAGTCCTGGCCTAATATACCCCCTACAGGCCCCTGGTCAGAACCCCCTTAGAACTCTGCTCCCAGCCAATCCCTGGGGCTCTGGCATGCCCTTGTGATGTCACCAACTCTGTTCCTTCTATTCCCTCTGCTCCCACCCCCCAACTCTCCCCCTCCTGTACCTCTTCCTGGCAGGGATCATTTGACAACCTGACTTGCTATTAGTTGCAACCCCCATTGTCTCCTGAATCCCCCCAGGAATGATGGATGCTACAACAGTTTAACTTGTTGGTTGCTCATCGGCAAATTTATTTATGGCACAAAGATATATTTACACCCATGGATTTTTATAACTTCATAATTCAAATCCACACAAAAATTTCTTTAGAAGCTTCCTGGTTCCAGCCTCCGTCCTTCTTCTGGTTGTTCCTCCAGTCTTGACTTTCAGGGCCTAGAAAGTGTGAATCCGGCCCCCCCCACACCAGAACCAGGCTGGTTCCACCTACCCGGACTTTCATCCTCCAGGCCTGAACACTTCTGAATCCTGCACCTGGACCTATCCCACTCCCCGCTTTACCACCACACCTGGATTCCTTGCCCCCAGCCTGTGTATCCTCTCCCCTTCCCCTTCCCCCGCTCCCTCCTTTTTCTTTCTTCCACTGCCACTCCTCCAGCTTGCAATGGATGGAGGGGTTCCCCCCTTGCAGGCTAGTATCTAGGACCTTTTCTTGCTATCTGGTTCGCTAGCTCCCTGATAGGCCTTAGGAATAGGCACATGCCAAACTCTGATAGGTGGACCCCGTCTGACTTGTATACCACAGGCTGATCAAAGGAGATGTCCTTGTGCTGCAGGTGCACCCCCCCATTTCAATCACTGCCCTGGCCACCCTTCTATTCAAGCACTTCCTGACCTTCTCAATCAGCTGGACATCCTGCACCCCCATCCAAACCCTCCAGGAGGTGATATTGGACCAGCCGAGTGTCACCTTTAGCCACCACCCTCTCAATGTTTCTAAATCTCCCATGATACTCTGCCATAATGCCCCCCATGGCAGACCCCCCAAATAGTTGCCCCAGGTGTATAATAATGCAATCCGGCGTACCCCATTGCAACTTTAATTCTTCCATCAGAGGCATGATCTGTGCTCACCCCATCCCCCAAATGCCTTTCCACAGCACCCTGGTGTGCTCAGTGTTATATCTCAACTCTGCTCCTCTGGAGGTGGTGACCGCAAACCTTTTAGCCCAGTATATGAAGGAATGCCTCACTATCCAGATTTTCCTCTTGGAACCTGCCATGGAAGATGAAATAAATGGTGTGAATTGCTGTTGTCAATACCTCACATACCTCCTATAGCAGCTGGACCTCCAGCACCCCACCTTCTCTACCTCTGCCACTGCAGCCCCTTTTTCTACTGCCTCCATAGCTGCCCCAATCTGAAATGAATGTGGGGCAAATTTACTTGGATCTTATCTGAGGAACATCAGAGCCCTTTTGAGTACTGCCCCTACCTGAAACCCCATGACCAGCGAGCTGTCCAAGTGTCAGAACAGCACTCCCCCGGCCCCCCCGAGTGTTTCTGTACTCCTCCAGTGCCCTGACAGTGCAGCTGGTGGACTGTGGTTGCCTCACTAGTGACACCTGGGCCCCCCTCCCCCCGGTCCATCTTAGATGTGACCAGGGTAATGACCACCTTGTCGTGCCCCCATAGGATGTCCTCATACTGCAAAGCCTGCCTGGTGGCTGCCTTTCTTGGGGCCACCATTTCCCCCACCCGGAATACCCCTGCTGCCATAACCGCAAACACAGACTGGAATAGTAACCCCTCCTGGGCTGAGGTGCATACTTTCTGGGTCACCCCTTAGACCTTTCCCAACAGTTTCCCCCTTATGGGTTGCCTACTGTCCACCTTGGCCACCTAACCCTTCCACCACCTGGTCAGCATGCATTTTATGACCCTGCTGGCCCCTACGTCAGGCCAGCCTTGTCCTGGCATACCCCACTGATGTCAGCTAAGTGCATGACCATCATGGCATGTGCCAGCCCTCCTCCAACATCTCCACCACTAACCTCCTTACCTGCTCGTCCCAGGCCGGTTTGGCCCTGTCCCACCCGTATTTCCTTCTGAAGTCCTGAAACCTTACCCATCTTGTCTCGTATGGCCTCAATGTGTTAACTGCCCAAGATCCCATGCTGTGTTCTTCCAGCCTCCCACATCCTGTCTGGGATCCTGGTCCTGTGTGGTGCTGCCTGAGTCCTCAGCTCCCAAAACCTGTTGAGCTGTAAACAGGAAAGAGTGTCAGCCACTTCGTTCTTCAGCTTCTCAATGTGCTGTGCTTTGAAGGATATATTGAAATGCAGTCCCAACAAAACCAGTCACCTGAGCAGCCTGCCCACTGTCTCTGTCCTCCCCATTTTTTTTTTTGAAATTTAAGTTTATTGGTTTTAACAGCAAAATAAAACACCAACAAAACAGAACAATCCGAAGAATGTACACAAGAAGTAGCAAACAAACAGTACAACCAAAATACCCACTCCCACCCACCCCACCCAGAAAAGCCCCCACATCCCCAAACCCACCCCCACCCATCCCAACCACCCAAAGACAGATAAATCACACAATCTTTGACAGATGAAATCCCCTCCATCCAACCCCACCCCACCCAACTGGGGCACGCCAACAACAAAAGAAACTATTAAGTCTGGATACCACTGTATGCTATAACAAAAAATCAGAACATTAGTATCATAAATAGCATGATAGCATAGAAATCAAAATTTAACAAATGACATAACATACAAAGGGACTAGCGGAATTGGGCCACAGAGTTGCATTATTAAAGCAGACATAAGGCCTGGAGCTTATCCCATCTCTTGCGAAACAGGTCCATACGACCTTTAAAACTAGCAATCAGCCTCTCTGACTGAAGGTACAACACTACCTCCTTCAACCAATCGGCAAAGGATAAGACCAAATGATCCATCCAGTGTCTTAGGACCAGCTTCTTAACCGCCATGGACACCAAGGCCATATGATATCGATGCTCAATGGTATCTACATGGGAAAAATCACCCAAAACACAAATCTCAGGACAAAAAAACCCAGTCAGACCCAGAAGAGGATCAAGGTTCTCCCGGACCAGGGACCACAATGGAGCAACTTTAGAACAGTCCCAGAAGATATGAATTAAATTACCATCACCTTGTAGGCATCTAAAACACTCCGGTTGGGAAACCATCTTACGCTGAAAGAGTTTGACAGAAGTATAATAAAGGTTATTCACAATATAATATTGTGTTAACCGCAGCCTTTCCTGGGTATGGTATCTATGCAAATCCTTCCATATACCAGTCCAATCCGGGGAAATGTCGGGAAGAAGGTCTGTCCAGACCATCGGACCCTCAACAGCCTCCTGAGAACTATAATTCAGAAGATAAGAATAAATCAACGAGATGGAGTGAGCTTGGGAGACAAGACTAATAATGTCAGAGAGGAAAGGATAAGCAACCGATTCCCTAAAAGAAGTACCAAATTTGCTACCGATTAAGTGCCTAAGCTGATAAACCTTAAAACCCCCTCTACTTGGTATACCAAATTTCTCCAGAATATCACCTGAGGAGAGAAGTGAGTCTTGGCTAAACAGATGCTCAACTGTGGCCTCTTTAAGTTGTGGGAGCCATTCCGGCGTAATCCAAGAGCTGCCTAACCTAATATTAGGATTAAAGACCACCGGTTGTCCCAGGTCCGGAGCGCTAGAAATATGAAAAAACTTGAGGCATTGTGCCCATGATCTAAAGGTACCCATCACTGCTATCCGACACCAGCTGTGAAAGAGCCTTTGGAGGCACATAAAATAAAGCGTATTTATCTAGTTTAGCCTCAGAAAGAAAGGCACGTTCAAGCTGGAGCCAAATTGGGCAGGATATCTCTGGATCAGTGGAAAACCATCTCCCTAACTTAGAAAGGTGAGCCGCCCAATAGTACAGCAGAAGATTAGGCAACCGCAGGCCGCCTTTTTCCCTGGGGAGCGACAGCTTGGTGTAGGAATGCTGTACCACCTTCCCCCGCCAAATAAAACTAGAAAACAACGCATGGAGTTACTGAAAATAGGAAAGAGGAAGCCAGAGATTAATCAAATTCAACGGATAAAAAATCCTGGGAAGAACATTCATTTTAATAACATTGATTCGGCCCCAAAGTGAGATAGGGAGAGCTGACCATCGCTGTAAATCCTGGCTAACCAAATCCCTAACTCTGTCCAAGTTTAACTTTTTCAAGAGGAGAGATCAGTAGAAGTGGATCCTAAATATTTAACTTGGAACTAGAAGTCCACCTCATTCCCAAGGAAAATCCTGCTTATTAGTATACTTATTTAATGGGAAGATCTCACATTTAGAAATATTCAGCTTATAGCGGAGAAAATACAAAACTCATGCAATAATATTGATAGCAGCCTTCAAAGATGCTGCAGGATCTGTTAAGTGCAGCAAAACGTCATCTGCATATGCAGAAAGAACCAGTTCCCGTTGCTCTAGCCTAACACCTCTGACCTGCGGGGACGATTTAAGTCTAATCAGCAATGGTTCCAGAAATAAATTAAATACTAAAGGGGAAAGGGGGCATCCCTGCCTGGTGCCAGCAAATAAATGAAAAGAAGAAGATAAGACCCCGTTGCAGTAAATCTTAGCAGAAGGGCAACTATAAAACGTCTGAATACTATTCAGAAAAGGAGACGGAAAACCCATTCTCTCCATTACTGACCAGAGGAAAGACCAATCAACCCGGTCGAAGGCCTTTTCAGCATCAAGAGAGACCAGAGCAACCGGAAACAGGGCTGTTTGAGCATATTGAGAAATATGTGACAAGGTCCTCAAATGGTCTGCCGCCGACCTCCCCGGTATGCAACCAACCTGTTCAGGGCTCAGCAGCCCAGACCAGACCTTTTTGATTCTTTCAGCTAGTATTTTAGCAAGAATTTTCATGTCGTAATTTTGAAGAGAAATGGGTCTATAATTAGCCGGATCTGTAAGAGTTTTATCAGCTTTGGGGATTAAAACAATAGTAGCCTCAAACAGAGCAGGATCAACCTCGGGAAACCGATAGATAGTTATATAGTTTAAGGAGAATAGGTACCAGGTCCTTAGCAAAAACCTTATAGAAGTTTGCAGGGAAACCATCCGGACCCGGCGCCCTGTCCGGAACCAAAGAAGCAATGGTACTCTCTATCTCCTCGGCTGAAATAGGAGCCAGTAGACTAGCTTGCTGAGCTTCTGACAGACAAGGGATGTCTATCTCCCTCAAATACGCCTTGACGTCCGAGGTGGGATAGGACAGAGGAGACTTACTATAGAGATCCAAGTAGTATTCCTTGAAAACATGCGCAATATCTCTGGGAGAAGAGACAACCTCACCAGATGGAGAAGACAAGGAGGGGATGATCCTTGAGCTTCCCAATGCACGAAAGCGCAAGGCCAGAAGTTTCCAGGATTTTTCCCAAAATCAAGATACTTAGCTTGAGTTTTATCAAGCAGTATTCTGTTTTCTCCTTCAAAAGATCCGTATATTCATTTCTAGCTGATAGAAGATCCTTAAGATCCCTTAGAGAGAGGAGGTTAAAGAAATTTAGCCTCTAATTCCCTAAACTTGTTCATCAGAGCTAAGAGATTGCAAGCCGAGTCCTCTTCCTAAAGGAAGCCATTTTAATGAGTTCGCCCCTAAGATAACACTTCAGAGCACCCCAAACCATATCAACTCTTGGAGTAGAGTTCAAATTATCTACCAGAAAAAGGAAATCCAAGAACTAATGTCAACACATTTTGATGGTCCTTTAGCATTTGAGTGTTCAACACACATCGAATCACGGAATAACTGGGTCTAAAGAAAGTCTGATCCAGACTACGGCATGGTCCGACAAAATAATTGGCTCAATGCCAGACAGAGAGATATTCGAGAGAAAGGGGAGACTAACTAAAACCATATCCAGCCTCGATTTGGTGCCATGCGATTGAGAGTGAAAGGAGAAGGCACGACAAGAGGGGTTAGCAAGCTGCCAAGGATCACACAAGCCCAACAACGAACTCAGATCCCGAAAGGCACGCTGAGCCAGAGAAGAAGGACGTTTATCCTGAGGATCTTTGTCCAAAATAGATGAAAAGGGCACATTCCAGTCGCCCCCCAATATAAACTAGTCAGGGAGGAAGCTGGACAATTTATCAGCAAGGGACATAAAAAAGGCCGGATTCCCACCCACTGCACCATATATGGAGCCTAGAACTACATTACCACCATTGAGAGTACCCTTAATCAAGATAAACCTCCCCTCTGGGTCTGAAACAATCGTCTCATTCGTAAAGAGTACATGTTTTTTAATAAGAACCACAACCCCTTTGCTAAAACAGGAATTTCCTGCAAGGTAGGATTGAGAAAAACCAGAACGAGATAACAGCCTGGTGTCATCATGGCATAGATGTGTCTCTTGCAAAAAAAGGATATCAATTTGAAGTAGTGAACAATGATTAAAGGCCTGCAACCGCTTGACCCGGTCCCTAAGTCCTCGAACATTCCAAGACGCTATTTTGACTGTGTTCATAACCATTTTAAGTACAGCATGATACAACCAAACATCCAGACAAATACAGCAAAGTAAAAAAGAGCAAGGCGCACCCCCATTGTAAAGGCCAGGGACATAGTGATCCCCCAAAACAATTCAGGCCTAGATCCCCACAGAAAAAACCCCGTCCAGCATACCCAAACAGAGCAGAGCCAGAACCTATGCAGGCAGGGTAGGCCCTCCCGTCTGTGAAACCCTGGCAGAGCATGACTAATCCCCAGACCCTCAACAACCCTTAAAACCCCCTGATCGAGTTCAACAACAGTAATCCCCCAGAGACAGCAGTCTACCATAGTAGGCGAGAGACCAAACAAAACATATGGGATAACACACATCAATCCCAATCCCCCCACAAACCCAACAAAGACGAAAATCCAAGAAGCCCAGAACAAGCTAGTCAGTGAAAGAAAGACCCTCCTCCCCATCTCCTGGAAAACCCACCATGATCTGAGAAGGATCAAACTGGCCCCCCACCAACATCCAATACCCCAACAAACCCAAAATAACTATATACAACGAGTGGCCGAGCATGAAAACCCATCAAACAAGCTAAGGCCTAAGGGCTCGAACCTCCCGACCCCCATTGCGAACCTCTGATTCCCCAGCATAGAGTACAAGTACCAATGTGCAAAATAATTCAGACACAATCCGATGACCCCAAACGTCCACCATCCCAACATAGTACTCCCCATCAGTCCCAGTACCAGGGAGAGGTTAGCCAACCCCCCAACATATGGCTGGCGATTCCACATCCAGCGAGCAGACACTCTTAGACCCGAGCCCCCCACCCCCACTCCGGGCACCGATAATCGAGGAGGTAAGCAGGCAAAAGGAAGAGACAGTAAGAGGAAACCAGATAGGAAGGGAGGCACAAGGATACAACGAATCATCCCAATGATAAAGAAGCCCATCCACCCCCAATCTGGCCCAGCGGTCCCCCCCGCGTCTACCCAGGGAAGAATGAAATTCAAATAGCACACCTACCCGAAATCCAGGCAGCCCGCAAAAAAGGAATTCCTGAAATCCAAAAAGAGTAAGGAAGCACTGGATCTATAGAAACATCAATCCAGAACCGCTGTTTCCGGAGGGACCGGTAAGATAGAGGGACCAAACCGGTCCGCCCACCAGGAAGTCACCCCCAGGAAACAGCAGCCGTAGAAAAAAAGTTCCATTGCGGGGAAGCATGAATGGGAACAGCGAGAGGGATCCCAGCCACCCGACAAACCCACCCACCGCAACCCAAACCAGGCCGGGCAACCCAGGGAGGAAAAATAAAGAGAGCAAGAAAGTAAAAAAGACCGAAAGAGCGACCAGATGTAGAAAAAAAACCAGAGAGAAGGTAAGACCAAGAAGCACCCCCAATCAGCTAGCATAGCAAAAAGTTATGCATTTATCACAAAAGGCTGAAATACATGTATTTTAGGCAAAAGAAATCGTAACCCCACGGGATCACCACACTCTTATATTAAGATAGAAAATAGTGAGTCCTTCAGCCAGCCGACTTAAACAGATCCGGTAGTTTAGTAGCCAGTTCCTTGAGGGCCGCTTCGGGGGAGTTAAAGCTGGTTGCCATGCCTCCGACAGTGACCTTGAGAATCGCCGGATAAATCATCTTAAAGGGGATAGAGGCGGCTATTAACTTCTGCACTACGGGATGGTAAGCTGCCCTTTTTTCCTGGGTTTCTTTAGGTAAGTCCTGCGTAATCCGAATTCTGGATGCACCCCAGAAGACATCTTTAAGTTCGAGCGATTTCATATAGACGTGCTGTCTTTCCACATAACTTAAGAACTTGACAATAATAGGACGTGGGGGGGATCCAGACGAGGGCCTGGGTCTCAGAGAGCGATGGGCCCGTTCCAGGTGATAAGAAGAGCTGATAGGGGATGGGCCCACGACCTTGTTCAGGAACCTCTGCAGAAAGGCCATCAAGTCTGGGCCCTCTTCCATCTCGGGTAGGCCCAGAATTAGTAAATTGTTCCGGCGATTACGCCCTTCCAGGTCTTCAGTTTTAGTTTGTAATTTTTTAATCTGTTGTTTAAGCTCGGTGACCTCAATTTCGGTTTTCGACCTCCTCTGCTCCGACGAGAAAATTCTAGCCTCCATGTCCGAAACTCTAGTAGAGACAGAGGAGAGATCGCAACACAGGGACTTAAGTTCGCCAGCCAGCTCTTTCAAAATATCTTTCAATGGAGTGAGCTCTTGGAGGAACCTATCCTCCATTAAGGGAGTAGCCTGTTGCACTCTGTCCCCGCTTCGATCAGGTTTAACAGTGCCCTGATTGCGTTGTTTCTTTGCAGCTTTCTCCGGGGATGCAAGGGGTGTGTGTTTGACTGAGGCCTGCTTCCCATCCACCTCCATCCCGATATTATAAACGGTTATTTCACCAACAGAGCTCGTTTTGCGACAGCAGGCAGATTAGTCAGACATCTCCTAAACAAATTTTGTGTTTAGATGCCAAGATGACTCCAAAAACAGCCAGGAAAGGTGGCTAGAGGGGAGAACTCAGAGTCCCAGCTGCTGCCTAGCTAGATGCCATCACGTGACCCCTCTGTCCTCCCCCATGACTATTAATGACTTCCACCACCCCTTTGTTATTGCACTAAAACAAGATGCGTTTCCCTTGCATCCTATATCCCCACACCTCCAGAGCCAGCCATATCAGGAAGATCTCCACGAATGTGATATCCTTCAGTACACCCCCTCTTCCCCATGGTGCTGGCCAAGGCTCTGACATCCATTCTTCTTGGAAGTATACCCCCATTCCCAGGGAACCTGAAGCATCTGTGAACAACTCCAAGTCTGGATTCTTCTCCCATTCTTCCTGCCAGAATGTCACTCCATTGTAGCTGTCGAGAAAAGCCTCCCATACCCAGAAGTCCTCCTGCATGCCTCTCAACACATTCACCCAGTAGTGTGGCAACCTAGGCTTCTCTGTTGCCCTTGCTAGAATCCTAGAGAATGCCCAGCCTGGGCTGATGGCCTTGCAGGCAAAATTAAGGTGCCCCAGCAGTTGTTGCATTTGTACCAGCGGCACCCTCCACCTCCCCATAACCTGGGCTAGCAGGCCTCTAAGGCATGCCACTTTGTCCCCGGGAAGCCAAAAACATCCCTCTTCTGTGTCCATCTCAATGCCCAGGAATTCTAGTTTTTGGGCTGGGCCTTCTGTCTTGCCCTGTGCCAAAGGTATACCCACCTGTCGGCACATTGCCTTAAAATCCCGCAACATCACCTGTGCCTCCGCCCTGGATTTCCCAATGAGGAGGAAATCATCCAGGTAGTGCACCACCCTCCTGTGCCTATACCTTGCCCCATATACCCACTGCACCCAGTTGCTGAAACTTTGAAGGTGGTACATGCCACTGAGCACCCCATGGGCATGGCCTTGTCGAAATACATGCCCCCTTGAAATTGAAAACATAACAGGTCCCAATCCTCAGGCCAGATGGGTAACAGCCAAAACACTGATTCTATGTCTGTCATCACCAGCCATGCCCCCTCGACAGCCCTGATTAGCACTATTGCCTGTTCCAGCAAGGCATACAACACTGCCCTAAGGTGATTGGGCATGCCCTCACTTACTGATGATCCCTCGGGATAGGACAAGTGACGGATCAGGCAGAATTCCCCTGCAGCTTTCTTGGTGACAATACCCAAAGGGGAAACTCAAAAATGCTCACGGGGAGGCCACCAATGGGCCCTCCACCCTACCCACCCTGATTTCCTTATCTATCTTGGCCCCCACTATTTCCTCCTCTCCCTTTACTGACCCTAAATTCTTGGCCCATATCCTTGCCCACTCTTCTTGAAACCCCAGTGGGAAACCTACCCAGAAAGCTTCCCTGAGCAGCTCCGCCATCTCCCTATTCAGGTAGTCTGTGGTCCATTCTTCCACCACTGCTAGGGAGATAGGGGTGCACACCAGCGCGTACCCCCATTGCCCTTCCCCATGCACCTCATTAATGCCATCCCCTAGGAGCATAGTGTTGTCCCCTCTGCCACCCCTCAGGCCCCTGCCATGACCACTCGGGCACCCCAAAAGGACTGCTTATGGCACTGCCCACAGGGCTGTCCCCCTCTGTCCACCCCCTGTCAGTAGTTGGAGACTGTGTGCAACCCCTTACACATGCTGGAACTTACATATGCTTCATGTACATGAGGGTTTGTTGTAACCCCAACACGTCCTGGCCACTGAGGTAGGTGCAACCTTCCTTAATTGTTTGCCCCAGCCCCACCTCCTAGGGTCATAGGGTCCTTACTCACAACTCTGAGTGGGTATAGTCCCACCTCAGGTCCCCTTTTGCTGCCTTCCTCTTCCGGAATGCCTCGTCGTGCCCGACCTTGGCCTTGTACGTTTCTCTGATAATGGACATGTATGTCAGTAGGGAAATGGTGAGCTCTGGCTGTTTTTCCAGCACCAATGTGCTATATATGATGAAGCCCCCTTGCTAGTTCTCAATGGTTTTCCCTTTATATTTAGCTTCCTCTGTCTTGTGGCCCACCACTGCCAAAGCCACTGCCATTTCAGACTTTCCCAATGACTCCTTCTGCTCATATCTTATGGCCGTGTCCTCGTCCACCAGCCCGAATATGTCCACATACTATCCCTTCCAGATTTTTTCTTTGATTGACACCAGGACGTGGTCCCTGACCGAGCAGTCTAGAGGCCCATCGTATAATTTTTTGGCTGCTGTCTTGGTGCCCCCACCCTTTTCCGCCCCCGCCCCAGCACCTTTGCTCTTTAATGCCTGAATGGTCCACTCCATATTTTCAATCCCTGCTTCACCCATGTCCAACAGCATTCCCTCCAAATACCCTTTTAGTCCATTTTCATCTGAGAGATCCACATCATCCTTACCACCGTCAGGGCTCCCGTCATCCGGACCCCTTTTCCTCTGCCTGAGCGCTCCTCTCGCTCCTTCCATTTTCTCATTACCTCCTCTTCCTTCTCCCTCTGCTTTGCCGCTGCCACCAGTTCTGACATCTGGCCCATCAATGTGGATGCTTTCTGCATCAATTTCTCACTGGACAGCTGGGATTGCTTGGGTGCCAGGGTGTTCCTATGTCACTATAATCAGAGGGGTTGAAAACAACATCAGCCACACATACCAACAACCAGGACACCCTTTCCTGAGTGCCATGGGCCCTAGGGCTGCACCCATCCCAGAGCCTCTCCGCAGGCCAACCCCCACCACTCGGGCATCTAGCACCTGATCTGTTTGACTACTATGTAATGCAGCCCAGATGATGTAGTCTCCTTTTTTTGTGTTGCTGCCTGCCCAGCATCTGGCGGCCCATGTTGGCCCCCACCATGCCCCATCTTCCAGTCTAGAAGGCACGCCTTTTCTCCATGCCCTGCCCCTCTCAGTGCCAGCCCAAACAGAAAAACCACCATGCCTCCATAGCCTGGATGCCCCAACACACCCCGTGTGCAGGCCAGCCTCGCACTAAACCTAGGCCATCAAGAGGTCCTGGGTCTATCTGGTGACCCCTACAGCCTGTCCTCAGTCCCTCACCAAGCCTCCGGCCTCACCACAACCAACCAAACCACCCCTCCCTTCCCCTGCCCCCTGTGACTGCCAGAGGCACCAGTCTTGGTGCGAACAGCACTATACTTTGTTTCATATATTTACTTTTTTTCATTGTTCATTTAATTTTTTTTTTTTTATGTTCCTGCCGTCGGGCAGCCCCATTTACTAAACCATGCTCTGCCTAGCCTCATATGGAAAATGTATGATTTTGTTGCCCCCCCAAGCTCAGCAGCCATGCTCCTGGTCTGCTGGTCCGCCCTTGGAGGTCCATGTCCATGTCCATGTGTTTGCTTTCTGTACATGAGGACAGTTGTCTCTGGGTTTAAATCCAGAGTCTTTTACTGCTGTGGCCCACTGGCTGCAGTCAGCCCCAGGAGCACTCCGATTGGCTCCATATAGCTCTACACTGTTAATGTTTGACTACATTGTGCTAGATTATGTTTTCTGTTAAAACTGTCTTGTTTGTAATTTATAGCTGAAGTTTTCTGATTTAATGTAAATGCCTGTATTTTGTTCCTCATAAGACCAGTAGCGACCTCAGCTCAGGCCTTTGAAACCCCCCCTCTTCACCTTTTTACGCTACTATTGTGTTTTAAAAAGCCCTGTTATTGCCCACTCAGACTTGGAGGCACCTTGCCTAACATTTTGGTCTGCAACAACCCCCCTGTTTAAGCCAGTCTGCATTTCTTTTTAGCTCCATGAGCAGCCCCACCCCCTCTGACTTTCTTATTTAATTCTCCTCTGCCTTCTCCTTCCAGGTAGTCTGAAAGCCACAGCCATGGTTCTCTGATGAACCCGATCTGCCAGACTGCCACCCGCAGTCCAGGTCTGAAGCCACCAGCCCCTCACAGAAATGCAGGTACGGACTTGCCTTCAGGGACTGATTACCTCCAGGAAGGGAGCCCTAGCTGCCAATTTTTTCAACCACCTACCCACCCACCCCGGTCCTGATTAAATACTCATAAACCCCCGGCCCAGCCTTCTAGCTCACTCCTACTGGCTACTGCTAGCCATGCCTCACTAGTTATCTAGGCCTTCATTTTTCATTGGTACCCTATCCTCCCACAAGATCCACTCATTTCCTTGGCCCTCTCAAGGAACTGTTGCAAATCCTGTGTTTATTACTGGTAAAAGGAAATATCTCCACGTTAAGAATACCATCTGCGTCTATCCTTCTCTGTAGTTGCCTTATATTACTTTGTTATACTCTACCCAAAATGTTGGTTTACAACTTGCACAAAGACCAGTTTCTCTCCTCTATCATCTACCAAGATATAGCCTCTCACATTAGACCATGGCATCCTACATCAGGGACATCTCCTCTGTGGTCATGCCCCTCCTCCCACCAGGCCATAACTATAGAACATGTGCAATTCCCAAGGATGGTGTCGGCTCTATCAGTTCTCTATGTTTATCCCTAGCAAATAGCAATTCTCCCTTTAACACAGCCACCGCTAAACCAATGTACGCTAGAAGGAGTAACAAAAGAATATTTAGCAGGCTAAGACACCATCTTAAAAAACTACTACTGCTTCTCCTACTCTGTTCAGGAAATGTTGAATTAAACCCGGGTCCACCTATTTCTCTGGACGCCCCTGTGGACCTCCCTCAATATAAAGGGATTAGCTTTCTTCTTATCAATGTCTGTAGTTTGCTAAAGAAGATTGACTCTATACAGACCTGGGCTCTACATGCATCTCCTGATTTCTTCATGATAACTGAATCCTGGCTCACACCCTCGACCCCGGACAAATCTATCAACGTACCCAGATATATCATCTTCCGCTGTGATAGATCGACTAGAGGGGGAGGGGTTGCAATATATGTCAAAAGCAAATTCACAGTCACAGTCTTTGACTGTACCTCAAAGGCTAAGGAATTTGAATGCCTTGCTCTAAAATTATCACTTTCCAGTGAGAAATCACTCCTTATGGCAGCATGCTACCGACTACCGTCTGGTGGCTGGGCACTTCTGCCACATCTTCAAAACCTTCTTGACTCTGCTAATACTGAGTGTATTCTAATGGGGGATTTCAATCTAAATTGGAATGATGACAGCTCTAAGAAATTGAAGGATCTATACAATGTTAATGGTCTTTTACAAATGGCGACTGCTATAACCAGACCTAACAGAAAAAACCTTGAGCGCAGCACCCTCCTGGACCTTATGCTAGTAAACAAACCTCACACTATCTCGCATACTGGAGTATTCTTCAATGATATAAGTGACCATTGCACTACTGCCTGCATCAAACATCCTTCCCAAATAAAAACAGCCTCCAAATACAAACTGAAAAGATGCCTGAAAAAGTTCTGCCAGTACACTTTCCTGAAAGATATAAGCAACATTCGTTGGCAGGATTTCTATCTAGCCCTCACCTTTAATGAGGCATTTAACATCTTACACAGCCTCTTACTGGGGCTAATAGACAAACACGCCCCACTAAGACTGATCAAATCAAAAAATAAAACTCCTGTCTAGTTCTCTCCCATCCTGAAGAAAGCACTTAGGGATAGGGACTACTGGTGGAAAAAATGAGGAAATCCCTCCTGGATACCGATTGGTTAGCATTCCGTACCACTAAGAATGCTTGTACCAAGCTAATTAGGTCAGAAAAACCTAGGTACTTCCAAAAAGAACTAGAAGACAATAAAAACAACTCTGCCAAATTTTGGAACATTCTCAAAGAAGTCAAAGGTCAGTCCACTGAAACACCCCTTCCAAACAAAATTGTGTCTGATGGTACCACCTATACGGACAAAGCTGATATACTAGAGAAGCTTAATGATCACTTTGCCACTGTAGGGCTTGCCTTTGACACCTCATCTATCAGAAAACTTAGCCCTGCAAGAGACTACACTGTTGGATTCACTGATAATCACAACCATAACCAACCGCATCCCACCCCCTTCAGCTTCCTCACAATTACATTCAAGCAAGTGGAGGACATCCTCCTTTCTCTGGATACAAAAAAGAGTGCGGGTGCAGATAATATTGAACCTTACTTCCTAAAACTTGGCCATACCTATCTGACCGCCCCCATTACACACTTATTCAACACCTCTCTGATTCAAGGTGAGCTACCTGTCTTGTGAAAAACTGCCCACATCATATCATTATTCAAGACTGGGGATCTGAGTGATCTGAATTATTACTGGCCTATTTCTATACTATCTGTCCTCTCTAAATTACTTGAAAAAATTGTCAACATCCAACTTAGAGAACATTTGGATCACAAAAGTTGCTAAACCCAGCTTAGTCCGGCTTCAGAGCCAAACACAGTACAGTATCGGCTCTTGCCAAAGTAACTACAGACTGGCAAATGACCTTGGACTCTTAGAAGCATGTATTTGCCCTCTTCCTTGATCTAAGTTTGGTTTGATTGGTTGCAACTCTCAAACCGGATAAAGTACCTTACCTGCCTGATGGTGAAAAAATCCACTCTGGGCCTCACTCCACCTTGTATCCAAGACCTGTTATGCCCGAGCGCTAGCACCTGTTTTACCAGAAGATCAGAACACCAGCCTCTCCATGTCCCCCGATGCCAGACTTCTCAGGGACAAAGATCATTTGCCTATCGTGCCCCCAGCTGGCTAAATGCCCTCAGCACTCATATTACTGCCTCCACCTCTCTAGGTATTTTCAAATCAAGGCTGTTCTCTCACCTTGCCACCTCCAGCTCCTGTGACTGCCCTGATTAAACCTCCTATTTTCTCACAACCCACCCTGTTCTGTTATTTGACAAAGACATGTTTGGAAACCTTTCTCCTGCTATTGTCTACTCCCACACCTTTCACTTACCTCTCTGTTCTGGACTTTTCCCTATTTGTTTCTCCTAATCTGGCATGACCTCTTTCTTGTAATAATAATGTGATTATTGATATCTCATGTCCTTTTGCACAAATGATTTGATATGTATTTGTTCGTTCTCGCTCTTGACACAGCACAAATTGTTGTGTTATCTATGTAACCTTTTTTGTACTGTACCTAATTGACTTGGAACCTTTGTAAAAGAGCCTCTGGCTCAAAGGTAGTAATTCCTAGAACAATAAACTAAACTAAACTAAACTAAGTAAGGCCTTCGATACTGTGGATCATACCATCATGCTTACTGCACTGAGTAACATCGGACTTGATAGTTCTGCCATTAAATGGTTCACCAGCTACCTAACCAATAGGTTACAAGTCAAAGCCATAGGAGCTCTGTCTCCACAAAAATCCTTATTATGAGGAGTACCACAAATTCATCCTTGGATCTGGCCCATGAGTACTTACAGAAAGACTTTGTCACCCTCCAATACAACCTTCTCACTCAGAAGCTCCTCCTCAGTGCCAAAAAGACTAAAGCAATGATTCTCTCACCGAAGTCTACTTCCAGATGTCCACATATCACACAGATCCGAATACTCTTAGATGAACCCCTTGAAGTAGTTGATACCTTTAAATACCTAGGGTTCTGGCTGGATAACAAGCTCAACTTTCTGTGCCACTTAAATGAAACCTCGAAGAAACTAAGACAGCGATTAGGTTTATTCTATCATATTAAGCACCTACTCACGTTAGAAGCCAGAATGAGACTAGTACAAACTACATTCCTTCCTATATTGGACTACGCTGACTTCCTTTTCAGTCATTGCCCATCAACGATGCTAAACAAACTGGACACCCTTTACCACCGTGCTTTAAGATTTATCTTAAATCTACCCCATAATACACATCACTGTCATCTATTCCAGGTTTCGGGATGGACCTCACTCTCATCTAGAAGAAAAAGGAATGCTTTCCCCTGTTTTTTTAGTGCATTATCTGATAACCTCCCTGCATACATCTCGAACATCTTCAAATGGGCTAAAGGTTCCTATGGCCTGAGACGCTTCTCCTTAATATGCTTCCAGATTCCTAGAGTGAAAACTACCCTTGGCTCAGCAGCAATCAACTACTCACTTCCATCACTTTGGAACACTATGCAAGACTCATTAAAATTATCCTCACTTCCCCTGGAAATAGTTCCTTTATACCTGGGGTTCTGACATAATTTCCTCAAGAGTGCACGGTGCATAGCACTGTCATATCCTCTCTAGCACACTGCACTGACAATATAAGCATACACACTGTATAATATATATATTTCTATATAACAAACCAATCACACACACAAAAAAAAAGTAGATAAACATGTGGGGAGTAGTACAATGTAATGGCTGTGGGGCAGCAGTCTTCGAGAGTCTTTCTGGAGGCTGAGATGCTGCCCTGTTTGCAGACAACTCTCTGCCCTGAGGGAGGAAGTTGCCCATCTTCAGGCCATGCTGGACAGTAGTAAGGGAACCTTCCCCCAGGCCACACTGGACAGTAGGAAGGGAACCTCCCCCATCCAGGGAGCACCAGAGCCACCACCACTACCTCAGAGGTTGCGAAGAAAGCACAGCAGTTGGACCACAGTGGGCTCAGGGAGGGTGAGGCTGGTGGAACAGAGGCACACCCAGTCAGTTGTTACACTCCACAATCCATACACCATTCTGGGGGAGCATAGCTCCCCTATGGATGCACCCGAAGAGGAGACTAAGGAGGATGAGGACAACTGTCACAAGGGAGGCCCACAGGAAGGAGGCAGAGGACACCACAAGAAAAGGAAGCAGCTCCTGGTGGGGACTCAATTATTAGGGGTATAGAACTGGGAGAGCAGGGAAAACTGAAGTAAGGTGCCTGCCTGGTGCCATGGCTTGGAGGGACAGGAGCATCCTCAGGATCACGAGAACAGCTACACGGAGTCTGAGTTGGATGTCATTGTCCACCTAGGGACAAATGACTTGGCTCATCATGAGATTAGAGCAGTGCAGAAGGACTTTGTAGAATTAGGAGGGGCCTAAGACAAGTAGCACACACAGTATCCTTCTCAGAGGTGATGCCTGTCAATGGCATCAGTGAGGCAAGGGTACTTTGCACCATGCAGTTTAATGAATAGTTGAAAAAATGGTGTGGAGCACAGGGGTTTGGCTTCATTGGGGCTGGGGTTCCACCTGGAGGGACACCAGCCTATACTGGCAGGATGGTCTGCATCTGTCCAGGAAGGGAACAAGTCTTTTGAGCTATCAGTTTAAATGCTTCATTGGCAAGCTTTTAAACTAGTCAAGGGGGGAGGCACTGATAAGCAGCAGGAAAATCCCAGCCTCTCCCTACAAAACAGGGAACTAAATGAGAAAAAGACCGAGGTAGAAAGGTCAGTGGGGGATGCTGCAACAGAAGGTAAAGTCATCAAAAAATGGAGAGCAATGAGTACCAATGCTCGTAGTCTGAGTAACAAGCTTCCTGAATTAGTGGCCTTGATGGAGGAGGAACATCTGGATATCGTAGCAGTCACAGAAACATGGTACACACAAAACCATGACTGGGACATAAACATACCAGGATACACTATCTACAGGAGGGACAGGGAGGGTAAAAGAGGAGGAGGAGTAGCTCTTTACATAAGGGAAGGAATCAAAGCAACAGAACAAAAGGGTAAACAGGGAGGAGAAGAATCACTGTGGGTAAATTTGGAGACCTGGCAATGGCACCACAATCCGCAATAGTTATATACAGACTTCTCAGGGGAGGAAATGGACAAGGAAATGATAGGAAAGTATACTTAGAATGGCAGAAAAAGGGAGATATTGCTGATGGGTGATCTGAATATGCCAGATGTTAACTGGAGTGCAGTTGCAGCAGCCACTTCGAATAGTGGGGTTATTCTAGATGCCCTACAGGGGGCATGCCTTAGACAACAAGTATTGGAGCCCACTCGAGAAAGAGCAATCTTAGACCTGGTTCTCTCAAATGGAGATGAAGAGAGGATCACAGATGTAGAAGCTGGTAGCCATCTGGGAACTAGCGACCATCGAACAGTATGGTTCACAATAAACACAGTAATAGAGTCAAGCCATACAAAGGCAAAAGTACTGGACTTTAGGAGGGCTGACTTTGCCAAAATGGGTGAGTGCCTAAGGAATGCACTAGCAAATGGGCAGAAAGGAGGGTGGAAGAACAATGGGGAATAATAAAACTGCCATCACAGAGGTAACAAGCCTTTGTGTGAAGCAAATAAACAAAACAAAATGAGGTAAGAAACCACTATGGTTCTCAAAGGAAGTGGCAGTGAAGGTTCAAGAGAAGAAAGCATTCAGGAAGTACAAGGAATCACAGAAGGAGCAGGACAGAGAACTGTATCAGTTAAAGCAAAAGGAAGCTGGGAAGGCAGTCAGAACAGCAAAGGCCCAAACTGAGGAAAAGATAGCCAACTCAGTTAAGAGGATAAAACCTTTATAGGTACATCAGGAGAGAAGGAAGACCAAAGGAGGGATAGTGAGGCTTAATAAAGGGAGGGAGGGTGGGCAGAGGGTGACTGTGAAAGGCAGAGATACTAAACAAATATTTTTGCTCAGTATTTACAAAGGAAGAGGGGGAGGTACCTAAATCAAACAGTAGAAACACTCTGGATACAGAAGTTGATACCAGCCCATTTACAGAAGAAAGGGTTCTGGAAGAACTCTTAAAACTGAAGGTAGACAAAGCAATGGGGCCTGATGGGAATTCATCCCAGAATTCTAAAAGAACTAAGGGTAGAACTAGTGACACCACTGACTACCCTCTTTAACAAATCATGGGAGGATGGGGTGATACCGAGGACTGGAGGAGGGCAGATGTGATTCCCTTCACAAAAGGTGGGAGCAAGGCAGAAGCAGGAAACTACAGAACTGTTAGTTTAACCTCAGTGGTAGGGAAAATGATGGAATCACTTCTGAAGGAAAGAACTGTCGAGTATCTGAGGCCAGAGGGGCACAGGACCCAAGGCAGCATGGATTCACAGCGGAAGGTCATGCCAGACAAATCTGATAGATTTCTTTGACTGGGTGACCAAAGTAGTTGATCAGGGAGGGCTGTGGACATGGTCTACCTAGACTTTAGCAAGGCATTTGACACAGTCCCACACAAAAGATTAATATACAAGTTAGCCAGCCTGGGAGTGGGTCCCAAGATGACAGCCTGGGTAAAGAATTGGCTGGAGAATAGGACACAGAGAGTAATAGTAAATGGAGCCCACTCTGAAAAAAGGGGGGTTACTAGTGGGGTACCACAGGGTTAAGTATTAGGACCGGTCCTCTTCAATGTCTTTATAAGAGACATTGCAGAGGGACTGGAAGGAAAAGTGTGTCTCTTTGCAGATGACACAAAGATCTGCAACAGAGTTGATGCACAAGGTGGGATGGAAAGGATGAGAAGGGACTTGGCAAGGTTAGAGGAATGGTCAAATGTATGGCAGCTTAGATTCAATGTTAAGAAGTACAAGGTAATGCACTTGGGAAACAAAACCCAGGGGAAGAGTACACAATGGGGGGTGAGATACTAACAACAACAAAAATGGAAAGGAACCTGGGGGTAGTCATATCAGATGACCTAAAGGTGGGCAAGCAATGTGAGAGGGCAGCAAGGAGGGTTGGGGGATACTGGGATGCATAGGGAGAGGCATCACCAGTAGAAAACAGGAAGTTATTTTCCCTCTGTACAGACAGCTGGTGAGACCCCATCTGGAGTACTGCATGCATTTCTGGAGACCCAATCTCCACAAAGACATAGACAGGATGGAAGCTGTCCAAGAGGAGGGCAACTAAATGGTGAGGTCTGCACGGAAGACATATGAAGAGAGACAAGGAGGAGAGGGACATGATAGAAACTTTCAAGTACCTCAAGGGATCAACAAAGTCCAAGAGGGTAGCATCTTTCAAAAAGAGGTGTGCAAGAACAAGGGGCACAATTTGAAGATGAGGGGCTCAGAGGTAATTTAAGAAGTATTTTTCACAGAGGGTTGTGAATGTATGGAACGGCCTCGGAGGAGGTTGTGGAGTTAAAACAGTGGTGGAATTCAAGCATGCATGGGACAGTCATAAGGCAATTCTAGGGGTGGGGTAGAAGAAGTAGGCTGCTGGTTAACTAGGATCTGCAGCTTATCCATCAGGTAGGGAAATGGGCAGACTGGGTGGGCCAAGCGGTCCTTATCTGCCATCAAATTCTATGTTTCTATGTTTAAGCATTTTCACATTCAAAGCTCTATTAATGGATTATCTGAAGGAATCATGCAACTGTTTCAGATGCCGATGACCCCTAAGCCCCAGGTGCCACTCTCAAATCCTACGCTAAGCTATCTCATCCACCCCACATTCCTAACAACAGAAACATAGGACCTACAAGCCTAGTTCCCTTAATCCAAGATGGCCATGCCTGTTCTCTACCTTTTACCTATTCTGGCCTCCCTTTTGGCTGCCTACTTTTTCACCCCAGTTTCTACCCTATTCCTTAATACCTCCTTATTTTTTATCATTTAGGTATGAGCTCTTACTTAGCGGAGACTATATGGGATTGTTGTCTCTTCTCATTTCAGTAAAGCTTATCATTATGTACCTTTGCATGTTAATTATGTTGACCGGTATGTATAGGCCCATATTGACTGGCACCTTCACAAAGTTTTTTCTTTTTTTTTTTGCACTGTTGTCCACCGTAATTGTAATCTTATGAAGTGTACTGTATTGTATTAATGCCCAGGACCACCTTGAAAATGAGCTTGCTCAAAGGTGTTTATGCCTGGTTAAATAAAGTGATTGATTGATTGATGTGCACAACCTGCATGGCAGGCCTGGCCCCCTCTCTGAGGTCTTATTCCCCCAACGGTATGACTGCCAGGCCCATCCAAGACCATGCTGCGCCATCAGCGTGTCCAGCGACAATTCTGACCTTAATCGATGAAGGCCCAGCCCCGGATCAGGGGCCTCCCCCATTTAAAGCTTACTTCTGTTTTTTAGTTTCTGTTTATTATTTTTTTGTTTGTTTTAAAACATTCGATTTTGTGTCCAAACACGCTACCATATCCCCATCACCACCTCACCCTGCAGTGACCGCAGTCATGACTCCTCTTGGCCACACCGTACCACGTGGCCGTAAGCCTGGTAGTTGCACACCAACCTGGAGGGGCCTCCCCCCTCTACCACGCGGTTCTCCGCTTCCTCCCCTGACATCACCACAAAACCTGCCCACTGGCCATGCTCCTGACTCCACCAACCTGGTGATTATAAATGCTTGCTCCAGCCCCGAGGGTACACAGCAGGCTGGCTCTTCACCCTTAGCAGTCTTCCTGCTGCATCTACCCGCTCACAGGGAACCAGCATGCCGTGCCAGGTCACCCCAGGCCACATGGCCCAGAGGTCCAGCTGCTCCAAATGCGTGCCACTCTGTCCCTGCCTCCAAATACCGCATTCGCCATTTCTGCTGTTTTAATGCAACAAATCACAAAAACGCCTCCCCTGTGCACCAACCAAACCAGCGCTTCTTCCGCTTTCCCCATTTCTTCTTTATCAACTCCCAGCAAAATCCCCCCTGACTCTCTGTCCATAATAAAAACCAGAGCCCCTAGGCTCTCTGCCCATACTACCAATGCCGCACCTCCACCAGCAGCCTGCACGCTGCCCAGCTCATCTGTTATTCACCACAAACATTTTTATATTTTTAAAAAGCGGCCACAAATCCCTATGGCTCTCTGCCATTCAAAACAAAATACCGCAAAGCAACCACTCGCACTCCCAATTTGAGCCTGCATGCAGCCTGAACAAAGAAGGCCCTAACTCTACCCTGCATCGAGTGCTCGGTCCCCTCGGCCATTCCGACCCAATATTAACCACTACAGGGCAGCCACTCGCTCCCATGCATTGCACATGCTTGATCCAGGTTACAAATGCCCTGAGCAAAACAACACAAACCCACCATTTTAGACCAATGCACATTTGAGGGGAAAGCTGATCCTCTCCCTCTACTCTCATCCTTACATGCTATGAGAGCTAGCCTGGAACCCACCACTGGGCTCTACCACCACAAAGCACATTCTTTTTTTTTTCTAATGATTAAGGGATTATATCAATGCCCAGCAAGGACAACAAACTTCCAGTTACTCTTCTTTTTTTTTCTGTACTATCTGCCAACAAACTACAATTGCTATTCAGAATGTACCACATGGCCTACAAGGCCTCAGAAACCTTAAAGTGCCTTACCTGTTGCTTGCCAATGATGTGCTGAGTTCTAAAAAAAAAAATTCCCAGCAAAAGAGGGGGTCCTGCCTGAGTCCTGGCCTAATATACCCCTACAGGCCCTGGTCAGGCCCCCCTTCAGGCTCTGCCCCCAGCCAATCCCTGGGGCTCTGGAATGCCCTTGTCATATTACACTTCTTTTGCCCTGGTGATGTCACCAGTATCGCCCCTTCTATTCCTTCAGCTCCCACCCACACCCCCCTCCCCCTCCTGTGCTTCCTCCTGGCAGGGATAATTTGACAACCTGGCTCCCTTTTTAGTGGCAACCCCCATTATATAAAAGAGCATTTTGGTGGTCAAATTGCTTCAAAACTGTGTTTGTGAGTACCTTGTGCACACACACACA
Organism: Neoceratodus forsteri; assembly: GCA_016271365.2. Taxonomy (NCBI): domain Eukaryota; kingdom Metazoa; phylum Chordata; order Ceratodontiformes; family Ceratodontidae; genus Neoceratodus; species Neoceratodus forsteri. Next base: position 895,707,404 of record CM028132.1, on the reverse strand, counting down.
CTACTTTTTTGCATTGCTCTTCTACGGTATTCTTTAATTGAAGTTTTTAGTTTCGTTTTAACAGAGAAGTAGTGGTATGTTGACTTGTGTGGGGGAGGGAAGGAAAAATTATAGAAGGCACACTTGTCTTCAGTGAAAAATCACTGGCCCAATACCCTGTCTTTACTAAGAAAAAAATCACTATCCTGACTGGGTTTTAAACAGAGTGATTGTTGTGTCCCTGTTGGCACACCTGTCTTAGGAAAAAAACCACTGTCCTCCTGACTGCAATTTAACCAGAGTTATTCTTGTGTCCCCGTCGGCACATCTGCCTTAGGAAAAAATCACTGTCTTGACTGTGCTTTAACCAGAGTGATTGTTTGTATTAGTGAAAAAGATCATTGTCCTCCTGACTGAGCTTTAACCAGAGTGATTGTTGGGTCTCTATCGGCACACATGTTTTAGGAAAAAAAAATCACTGTCCTCCTGATTGCGATTTAACCAGAGTGATTGTTGTGTCCCTGTTGGCACATCTGCCTTAGGAAAAAAATTACTGTCTGGACAGTGCTTTGACCAGAGTGATTTTGTCCAAAGGTATTATGTGACAACAGGGACACAACAATCACTTTGGTGAAAGCACAGTCAGGACAGTGATTTTTTTTTCCTAAGCCAGATATGCTGACAGGGTCACAAAAATCACTCTGGTTAAAGTGAAGTCAAGAGGATAGTGATTTTTTTCCGAATGCAGCTCTGCTGGTAATTGAAATAACAATCACTCCTGGTAAAATCATTGTCAGGACTGTAATTTTTTTCTAAAGCAGTTGAGCTGACTGGGACACAACACTCTGGTTAAAGTGCAGTCTGGACAGTGATTCTTTTCCTAAGAGAAGTGTGCAGACAGGGACTTAACAAACACTCTGTCTAATGCGCAGTCAGGAGGACAGTGATGTTTTCTGAAGGCAGGTGTGCTGACAGGGATACAATAACACTCTGGCTAAAGCTCACTCAGATGCAGTCGGGGGGACAGTGATTTTGTTTCCTAAATGGAATGTGTGCTGACAGGAACACAACAATCACTCTGTTTAAAGCAAAGTCAGGCAGTGATTTTTTTTCTTAAGACAGGTGTGCCAAAAGGGACACAACAATCACTTTTGTTAAAGCGCATTAGGACAGTGATTTTTTTCCTAAGGCAGGTGTACCGTCAGTGACACAACAATCACTCTGGTTAAAGCACAGTCAGGAGGACAGCAATTTTTTTCCAAAGGCAGGAATGCTGACAGGGACACAACAATTACTCTGGTTAAAGCGTAGTCAGGACAATGATTGCTTTCCTAAGAGAGGGGTGCAAACTGTGATTTCACCAGAGTGATGGTTGTGTCCCTGTTGGCACACCTGCCTCAGGAATAAAATCACTGTCCTAACTACACTTTAACCAGAGTGATTATTGTGTCCCTGTTGCACGCCTCTTTTCAGAACAAAATCATTGTACTCCTTATTGTGCTTTAACCAGACTGTCCTCCTGACTGCGATATAACCAGAGTGATGGTTGTGTCCCTGTTGGCACACCTGCATTAGGGAAAAAAATCACTGTCATTACTATATTTTAACTAGAGTGATTGTTGTGTCCCAGTTGGCATACCTGCCATTGAAAAAAAATCACTGTCCTCCTGACTGTGCTTTAACCAGAGTGATTGTTGTTTCCCTGTTGGCACACCTGACTTAGAAAAAAAATCACTGTCCTAACTGCACTTTAACAAAAGTGATTGTTGCGTCCCTGTTGGCATACCTGCCTTTGGAAAAAAATCACTGTCCTCCTGACTGTGCTTTAACCAGAGTAATTGTTGTGTCCCTGTTGGCACACCTGACTTAGGAAAAAATCACTGTCCTAACTGCACTTTAACAAAAGTGATTGTTGTGTCCCTGTCGGCACACCTGTCTTAAGAAAAAAATTACTGCCCTGACTTGGCTTTAACCAGAGTGATTTTTGTGCTTCTGTCGACACAGCCCTGCCTTACAAAAAAAATCACTGCCCTGATTTTGCTTTAACCAGCGTGATTGTTGTGTCCATGTTGGCACACCTATCTTAGGAAAAAAATCACAGTCCTCATTATTGCACTTTAGCCAGAGTGATTGTTGTGTCCCTGTAAGCACATCCGCTTTCAGAAAAAAAATCACTGTCCTCCTGACTGCGCTTTAACCAGAGTGTTTGCTAAGTCCCTGCTGGCACTCTTCTCTTAGGAAAAAAAACACAATACATAACACATACTGGGCTTAAACCAGAGTGTTGTATCCCAGTCAGCTCAACTGCCTTAGGAAAATAATCACTGTCCTGACTATGATCTAACCAGACTGATTGTTGTTTCACTGTCAGCACAGCTGCATTCAGAAAAAAAAATCACTGTCCTCCTGACTGCACTTTAACTCGAGTGATTTTTGTGACCCTGTCTGCATATCTGGCTTAGGAAAAAAAAATCACTGCCTGACTATGCTTTAACCAGAGTGATTGCTGTGTCCCCGTCATCTCACCTGACTTTGGGAAAAAAATCACTGTCCCCCTGATTGTGTTTTAACCAGAGTGATTGTTGTGCCCTGCCAGCACACCTTCCTTAGGAAAAAATTCACTGTCCTCATGGCTGCGCTTTAACCAGAGGGATTGTTGTGTCGGAGTTGGCACACCTGCCTTAGGAAAAAAAAAATCACTGTACTTACTGCTCTTTAACCAGAGTGATTGTTGTGTCCCTATCAGCACACTTGTCATAGGAAAAAAATTACCATCCTCCTGACTGCACTTTAACCAGACAGATTGTCATGTCCATGTCAGCACACTTGCCTAGGAAAAAAAAAATCACTGTCCTAACTATGCTTTAAACAAATTTAATGTTGTGTCACTGTTAGAACATCTGCCTTAGGAAATAAATCACTGTCCTACTTATTGCGCTTTAATCAGAGTGATTGTTGTGACCCTATTAGCACACCTGCCTTATGAAAACAATCACTGTCCTAACTGTGCTTTAAACAATGTAACTGTTTTGTCACTGTTGGGACATCTGCCTTAGGAAAAAAATAACTGTCCTATTGACCGCTCTTTAACCACAGTGATTGTTGTGCCCCTGTTAGGACAACTGCCTTCCGAAAAAATATCACTGTTCTCCCAACTGAGATTTAATGAGAGCGATTGTTGTTCTCCTGTTGGACACCTGCATTAACAAAAAAATCACTGTCATCCTCTGCGCTTTAATAAATGTGATTGTTGTGTCCCTGTCTTGAGGAGAAAAAAATCACTGCCCTGACTTTGCTTTAACCAGAGTGATTATTGTGTTCCTGTCAGCACACATGCCTTAGGAAAAAAAAAATCACTGTCCCCCTGACTGTGTTTTAGCCAGAGTGATTGTTGTGTCCCTGTCGGCACATCTGCGTTCGTAAAAAAATCACTGTCCTCCTGACTGCACTTTTACCAGAGTGATTGTTCTGTCCCTTTCAGTACACCTTCCTTAGGAAGAAAATCACTGTCTGGACTGCGCTTTAACCAGAGTGATTGTTTTGTCCCTGTCGGTACACCTACATGGATACATACAAACTGTCAGCAGATAAGGACCGTCAGGCCTATCTACTCCACCCCTTTGTATCACCTGCTTGAGCAGCATGCAACCCTACATGTTCACCTGCTATAGCTACTCCTTCCCATCTCTTCGATTCCCACATTTCTGTCCCATGCATGCTTGATTTCTGTTACTGTCCTCGCTACCACTACTTCCTGGGGCAGGCCATTCTATGCATCCACCACCTTGTCCTTGAAGAAGTACATCCTTACATTCCCCCTAAACTGGTCACCCTCCAGTCTCATGTCATGACCTCTTGTTCTTGAACACTATTTAAGCAGGAACATGCCCTTCCTCTTAACCTCATTTATACCCTTGAGGTACTTGAAAGTTTCTGTCTTATCACCCACTCTCTCCTCTTTTCCAGTGTGTACATATTGAGGTTCCTCACTTTCTCCTCATATGGTTTATGCTGCAAACCCCCCACCATCCAATTAGCTTTCCTCTGCACCGCCTCCATCCTAGCAATATCTTTGCACAGGTAAGGCCTCCAGAACTGCACACCGTACTCCAGATGTGGCCTCACCAAAGTTTTGTACAGTGGAACTATTACCTCCCTCCTTCGACTCATGATTCCTCTCCCAATGCACCCCAACATCCAACTGGCCCACCACCCCGCTTTGGCCGTCTGCCTGCATGCCTTCAAATCCTCCATGATAATGATGCACAAGTGTTGCCTCATCTTAGGAAATAAAATCACTGTCCTCTTGGCAGCGGTTTAACGAAAATGATTGTTGTGTCCCTGTTGGCACACTTGCCTTACGAGAAAAAACACTGTCCTGACTGCTCTAAAACCAGAGTGATTGTTGTGTCCCTGTGGACTCACCTGCCTTATGAAAAAAATCACTGTCCTGACTGCGCTTTAACCAGGGAGATCGTTGTGTCCATGTTGGCATACCTGGCTTAGGAAAAAAAATCATTGTTCTTGCTGCACTGTAAGTAGAGTGATTGTTGCGTCGCTGTCAGCACACCTGCCTTAGGAAAAAAAAAATCACTGTCCTGACTATGCTTTGACCAGAGTGATTTTTGTGTCCCTGTCAGCACACCTGTTATAAGAAAAAACTTACTGTCCTCCTGACTGCACTTTAGCCAGAGTGACTGTTGTGTCTCTGTCAGCACACTTGCCTTAGGAAAAAAATCACTGTCCTGACTGCACTTTAAACAAAGTGATTGCTGTGTCCCTGTTGGCACACCTGTCTTAGGAAAAAATTCATTGTCCTCCTGGCTGTGCATTAACCAGAGGGATTGCTGTGTCTGAGTTGGAACATCTGCCTTAGGAAAAAAATCACTGCACTGACTGCACTTTAATCAGAGTGATTGTTGTGTCACTGTTGGCACACCTGCCTTCGGAAAAAAAATGCACTGTCCTCCTGGCTGCACTTTAACCAGAGTGATTGTTGTGTCCCAGTCAGCTCAACTGCCTTAGGAAAAAATTCACGGTCCTGACTATGCTGTATCCAGACTGATTGTTGTTTCACTGTCAGCACAGCTGTCTTCAGAAAAAAATTACTGTCCTCCTGGCTGCATTTTAACCAGAGTGATTTTTGTGACCATGTCAGCATACCTGGCTTAGGAAAAAAAAAATCACTGTTCTGACTGTGCTTTAACCAGAGTGATTGTTGTGTCCATCTTGGCACACCTGCCTTAGGGAAAAAAATAACAGTTTTCATTATTGCACTTTAAGCAGACTGATTGTGTCCCTGTTGGCACATCTGCCTTCAGAAAAAAATCATTGTCCTACTGACTACACTTTAACCAGAGTAATTGTTCTGTCCCTTTCAGCACACCTGTAATAGGGAAAAAAATGATTTCCTCCTAACTGTGCTTTTGCCCTTTAACCAGAGTGATTGTTGTGTCTCTGTCAGCACACTTACAATGATACATAGAAACTGTTGGCAGATAAGGACCGCCAGTCAGATCTAGTCTGTCCTTTTGTACCACCTGCTTGAGTGGCATGTGACCCTACCTGGTCACCTGCTATAGCTACTCCTTCACATCTCATCGATTCCCATATTCCTGTCCCATGCTAGCTTTATTTTTGTTAATGTCCTTGCCACCACTACTTCCTGGGGCATGCCATTCCATGCATCCACCACCCTCTCTGTGAAGAAGTACATCCTCACAGTCCCCCTAAACTGGCCACCCTCTAGTCTCATGTCATGACCTGTTGTTCTTGCACACTGTTTAAACAGGAATATACCCTCCCCCTTAACCTCATTTATACCCTTGAGGTACTTGAAAGTTTCTATCATATCGATCCACTCTCTCCTCTTTTCCAGTGTGCACATACTGAGGGTCCTCACTCTCTCCTCATATGGTTTATGCTGCAAACCCACCCACCATCCAATTAGCTCTCCTCTGCACCGCCTCCATCCTATCAATATCTTTGTGCAGGTGAGGCCACCAGAACTGCTAACCATACTCCAGATGCAGCCCCACCAGAGTTATGTACAGTGGCACTATTACCTCCCTTCTTTGACTCGTGTTTCCTCTCCCAATGCACCCCAACATCCAACTGGCCCACCACCTCGCTTTGTCTAGCTGCCTGCTGGCTTTCACGTACTCTGTGATAATGATGCCCAAGTGTTGCCTTGTCTTAGGAAAAAAAATCACTGTCCTCCTGGCGGCAATTTAATGAGAGTGATTGTTGTGTCTTTGTCGGCACACCTGCCTTAGGAAAAAAATCAACCTATTGACTATGCTTTAACCAGAGTGATTGTTGTGTCCCTGTCAGCATACCGGCCTTAGGAAAAAAAATCACTCTCCTGAATGTGCTTTAAACAGCGTGATTGTTGTGTCATTGTGGACTCGCCTGCCTTAGGAAAAAAAATCACTGTCCTGGCTGTGATTTTAACCAGAGAGATCATTGTGTCCCTGTTGGCAAACCAGTCTTAGGAAAAAATCACTCTCCTGATTACGCTTCACCAGAGTGATTGTTGTCTTCATGTCAATGCACCTGCCCTAATTAGGAAAATAATCACTGTCCTCCTGACTGTGGTTTAACCAGAATGATTGTTGTGTCCCTGTTGGCACACCTGCCTTAGGAAAAAAATCTCTGCCCTGACTGTGTTTAATTAACCAGAGTGGTGGTTGTGTCCCATTCAGCACACCTGTATCAGGACAAAATCAATGTCTTCCTGGCTGTGCTTTAACCAGATTGATTGTCATTTTGCTGTCAGCACACTGGTCTTAGGAAAACAAATCACTGTCCTCCTGGCTGTGCTTTAACCAGAGTAATTGTTGTGTCCCTGTTGGCACACCAGCCTCAGGGAAAAAAATCACTGTCCTTACTGTGCTTTTACCAGAGTGATTGTTGTGTCTCTGTTGGCACATCTGCCTAAGGAATAAAATCACTGTCCTGACTACAGTCAAAGTGTTTGTTGCGTCCCTGTCATCACACCTGTCTTGGGAATAAAATCACTGTCCTGACTGTGCTTTAACCAGTGAATGTTGTGTCCCTGTTGACAGACCTGCATTACAAAGAAAATCACTCTCCGGACTGTTTTTTAACCAGATAGAGAGTGCTGAGTCTCTGCCGGCACAACTGCCTTTTAAATAAAATCATGGTCCTGACTTAGGTTTAACCAGAGTGAATGTTGTGTCCCTGTCAGCACACCTGCCTTAGGAAAAAAGTCACTGTCCTGACATTGCTTTAAGCAGAATGATTGTTGTATCCATGTCTGCACACCTGACTTAGAAAAAAAATCACTGTTCTGACATTGTCTTAACCAGTGTGACTGATGGCAAACCTGTCTTAGGAAGAAAATCACTCTGCTCCTGACTGCACTTTTACAAGAGTGATTGATGTGTCCCTGTCGACACACTTGCCTTAGGAGGAAAATCACTGCCCTCATTACTGCACTTTAATCAGATGGATTGTTGTGGCCCTGTGGGTGGACTTGCCTTAGGAAAAAAAATCACTGTCCTCCTGTCTGAACTTAAACCAGAGTGATTGTTGGGTCTCTGTTGGCACACCTGCCTTAGAAATTAAATCACTGTCCTGACTGCGCTTTTACCAGGGTGTTTGTTGTGTGCCTGTAGGCACACCTGCCTTAGGAGAAAAATCACTGTCCTCATTACTGCCCTTTAACCAGAGTGATTGTTGATGCCCTGTCAGCACTCCTGCCTTAGGAATAAAATCACTGTAGTGATTGCGATTTAACTAAAGTGAATGTTGTGTCACTGTCGGCATACCTGCCTTTGGAAAAATATCACTGTACTGACTGCGCTTTAACCAGAGTGAATGCTGTGTCCAATTTTGATACACCTGCCTCAAGAAAAAAGTCACTGTCTTAAGTGCACTTTAACCAGAGTGATTATCATGTCCCAATGGGCACACATGCTTTTGGAAAGAAATCATTGTCCTGTCTATGCATTATCCGGAGTGATTGCTGTGTCACTCTGGGTTCACCTGCATTAGGAAAAAATTCACTGTTCTGACTGCGCTTTAATCAGAGTGATCACTGTGTCCCTGTCATCACACATGTCTTAGGATAAAAATCAGTTTTCTGTGTGCGCTTTAACCACAGTGATTGTTCACTGACCTATGCAGCCAGTATAGTGTTATGTTTATGCAACTGTGTTAGTTTGGTTTTGGCCATTCGCACTCTCTGTTCCAGAGGAATTACCACTTAGGAATCCCCCTAAGGAGAAAGTACTGCCACAGGAGGAGGAAGGGAGGATGGTGGGGCAAAGAAAAAATACTTCACAATGAGGTTGACAGGAACTGCTTATATAGCTCAGGAAGTAGGAGTGGCTGGCTGCTTGGCCACTGAACTCCAAGCAAAGCCTTTCCAATTCACTGACCTATGCAGCCAGTATAGTGTTATGCTTATGCAACTGTGTTAGTTTGGTTTTGGCTCTTCGCACTCTCTATTCCAGAGGAATTACCACCCTTTAGGAGTACAAAGGAACCCTCGGAGAGAGTTCCACCCCTAGAGGTGCCACGGGATGATTCCAATCGCTAAAGGTACCTTAGGAATCCCCAAAATAAATGTAGTATCATCCACAAAAAAGGAGGCAACATGAAGCATATAAGCAAGCAGTAACTGTGACACAGGAGCAGTAACTGTAATGTAGTAGTGGGGAAGCATAGGCAGTTTGATAATGCAATGAGATGCTCAGTTGGATAGTATAATGAATACCCAGGCTTGCATAGCATGATACTGATGGTTTGCATTGAGATTAGGGGATCCCTTAAGGAGAGAGGGAATGGCAGGGCATCCTCCACTTCCATCCAACAGTGGAACCTACCTAAAGAAACTAGGAGAAACAACTATGCTGACTAAGTGTTATGACCTCTGGCAATGGAGGAGAGAAAAAAAACCCTGTGAGGAGGAAATCTCTGGGGATACAAGGCCTAGGTCACCTTCCCTCCAGACTTGGGATAGTTTAGTTAGTGATGGCCCTGCAGCTGCAATTTGGAAGACCCAATTAAAGGGAGGTGGAAAATATTCCAATTTGGAGGAAGGCTCTCATTCAAACGCTCTAGTGGGAATGCCATGGAAGATTGCAAGAAAACTCTGCAACAATACATGCATCCAAGGCACAGGAGGAGAGCAACAACTGCTGAGGCACTCACCTGGCCTACCCAGCCTAAATCAAACCAGGTGAACCAGAGGCAGTAGTAGGAAGAATGCAGTGAAGGTGCCTCATTAGGGAAACCACTAAAATCAATGGCTAACCATTATATTAGAACACTAGAGCCAAAGGAGGTAACTTTTTCCACCCTTCACAGCTAGTCTTAAATTCTACACCAGAAGCTGCTGTCATATAGCAGGCAGTTAAAGCCAAGCCTGGGGCAAGAACATTCCCAGCTATGGGCCAGGTGAGAAGGATCCTGCCCCAAGCTGGACACACTCAAGATGTGGACTAAATGCAGAGCAAGACAGTTGGCTGCAGGAACTCTGCACCATAATAGAATGGCCGGCATGCCCCAGATATTGACTGAGAGCTGAAAAGCTGGTGAGCTGAATGAGCACGGCATGCTGAGATCATAATGAGCATTGAGTGCAGAGACCTTGCAAGGTCAAATGCAGATTGAGTGCAGCAGAGTCCCAGAGGCTGAAGGTGAGGGATGGCAATAGGCATGAAGCAATGGTCTGCGTAAACAAGGAGCAATGGTTGCGTAAGCAAGTGTAGACCTCCACATAGGTCAGTAAGCAGTAGTAGTGATAGGTGGACCTGCACAGAGGTCTGCATAACATACTGTATAGCATTAACAGCACTGAATTGGGGGCAAGTCAGCCAGACATGAATAGCCAAATCAAGGTTACAAATACTCTGAGGATTTTTCGGCGGCGAGGCAATTTTAATATCATAGCTATATTAACAGCCTCAGCAGGAGCTTAGTTGGCTGACCTCAGAGTTATAAGTGCAATAAAACAGGCAGACAATGCTTGAAAGCAGGTATAGCCAGGCAGTGCAATGAAGCTGCAAGTAGAATTACAGCAGGAATGAGCAGCACTGCTAGGGTCAGGGTAAACTGTGTCAGGTGTAAAGAATTGAGTATGCAACATGGAGCAGCTATGGCTGAGCTGAAACACACAAATAATGATTGCAGTTGCATTACAGTAGTTTGAGCATGGTGAGCACGTTGTAAAAACACAAGCACTGAGTACAGTAGTAATCAAAGTAAACAGCAGCAGTGTCTACAGTTGTAGGTAACTGAAAGCAGTAGTAGGAGCTCTGAGGTGCAGTATGCTAGGAGCTTAGAAATAAAGCCCCTCTCCAAAAAAAGGAAGGAAACACACAGAGCCAAAGGCAAAATACAAACCAGAAGCAGGAAAATAAACACAGAAGCCCAGCAGAGACAAGCAGGAGTAGCAAAAGGTGGTGGGGGGGAGGGCCCCAGGCAGCCAGAGCAGCCCAAGCAGCTCAGAGGACAAACCAACAGAGTCTTCAGCTGCAAAGAAAGAATGCTTCACAATGAGGCTGAGAGGAACTGCCTATATAGCTCAGGAAGTGGGAGTGGCTGGCTGCTTGGCCACTGAACTCCAGGCAAAGCCTTTCCAACTGTGTTCCTGTTGGCAAACCTATTTTAGGAAAAAATCACTGTGTTCCTGACTGTGTTTTAACCAGAGTATTGTTGTGTCCCTGTCAGCACACCTGCATTAGGAAAAAAAATTGTTGTCCTGACTGTGGTTTAACCAGAGTGAATGCTGTGTCCCTGTCAGTTCACCTGCCTTAGTAAACAAAATTACTGTCCTGACTGCAGTTAAAGTGTTTGTTGTGGCCCTCTCATCACACCTGCTTTAGGAATAAAATCACTGTTCTGACTGTGGTTTAACCAGAGTGAAAGTTGTGTCCCTGTCGGTACACCTGCCTTAGGAAAAAAATCACTGTTCTGACTGTGCTTTAACCAAAGTGAATGTTGTATCCCTGTCAACAGACCTGCCTTACAAAAAAAGTCACTGTCCTGACTGCGCTTTAACCAGAGTGAGTTCTGAGTCTCTTCCAGCATTCCTGCCTTATAAATAAAATCACGGTCCTGACTTAGGTTTAACCAGAGTGAATGTTATGTCCCTGTTGGCACAACTGCCTTAGAAAAAAGTCACTGTCCTGACATTGCTTTAACCAGAATGATTGTTGCATCCATGTCGGCACACCTGACTTAGAAAAAAAAAATCACTGTTCTGAAATTGCCTTAACAAGTGTGATTGTTGGGTTCCTGACTGCACACCTGGCTTAGGAAAAAAATCACTGTCCTCCTGACTGCACTTTAACCAGAGTGATTGTTGTGTCCCTTTTGGCACACCTGCTTTAGGAAAAAAATCACTGTCCTGACTGCACTTTAACCACAGTGATTGTTGTGTACTTTTCTGCTCACCTGCCTATGGAAAAAAATCACTCTCCTCCTGACTGCACTTTTACCAGAGTGATTGCTGTGTCCCTGTCAACACACCTACTTTCAGAAAGAAATCCCTGTCCTCCTGTCTGCGCTTTAACCAGTGTGAATGTTGCGCCTGTGTTGGCACACCTGCCGTAGGAGTAATATCACTGTACTGACTGCGGTTTAACTAGAGTGACTGTTGTGTCCCTGCTGGCACAGCTGTCTTCGGAAAAAAATCACTGTCCTTCTGTCTGTGCTTTAACCAGTGTGAATGTTGCATCTCTGTCAGCACACTTGCCAAAGAAGTACGATCACTGTCTTGACTGCTTTTTAACCAGAGTGAATGTTGTGTCCCTGTCGGCACACCTGCTTTAGGAAAAAAATCACTGTCCTGACAATGCTTTAACCAGAGTGATTATTGTGTTCCTGTCAGCACACCTACCTAAGGAGAAAAAAATCAGTATCCTGACTGCGGACTAACCAGAGTGAATGTTGTGTCACTCTTGACACACTTGCCATAGGAAAAAATCACTGTCTTGACTGAGGTTTAACCAGACTGAATGTTTTGAACATGTCGGCACACCTGCCTTAGGAAAAAAAAAATCACTGTTCTGGCAATGCTTTAACCAGATTGATTGTTGTGTCCTTGTCGGCACACCTACTTTCGGAAAGAAATCACTGTCCTCCTGACTGCTCTTTAACCAGTGTGAATGTTGCATCTCTGTCGGCACACCTGCCAAAGGAGTAAAATCACTGTCCTAACTGTAGTTTAACCTGAGTGAATGTTGTGTCCCTGTCAGCTCACCTGTCTTAGGAAAGAAATCACGATCCTAACTTTGCTTTAACCAGGGTGATTGTTGTGTCCTGTCAGCACACCTGGCTAAGGAAAAAAATCAGTGTCCCAGTTACTGCGCTTTAACCAGAGTGTCAACAGTGTCCCTTTTGGCAAATCTGCCTTCAGAAATAAATTACTGTACTTTTGGCTGCCATTTAACCAGAATGATTCTTGTGTTCCTGTCAGCACAACTGCCTTAGAAGAAAAATCACTGTCCTTATTACTGACCTTTAACCAGAGTGATAGTTCAGTCCCTGTCAGCACTCCTGCCCTTGGAATAAAATCACTGTAGTGACTGTGAATTAACCAAAGAGAATGTTGTATCACTGTCGGCACAACTGTCTTAGGAAAAAAATCACTATACTGACTGCACATTAACCAAAGTGAATGCTGTGTCCAAGTCAGTACACCTGCCTCAACAAAAAGTCACTATCTTGAGTGCACTTTAAGCAGAGTGATTATTGTGTCCCTATCAGCACACATGCTTTCGGTAAAAAATAATTGTCCTCCTGTCTATGCTTTATCCAGAATGATTGCTGTTTCACTCTGGGCTAACCTGTATTCGGAAGAAATTCACTGTCCTGACTGCGCTTTAACCAGAGTGATCATTGTGTCCCTGTTGTCACACATTCCTTAGGAAAAAAAGTCACTGTCCTGACTGCGCTTTAGCTAGAGTGATTGTTGTGTCTCTGTCAACACACTTGTCTTAGAAAAAAGTCACTTTTCTGACTGCATTTAACCAGAGTGATTGTTGTGTCTCTGTTGGCAAACCTATTTAAGCAAAAAAATCAGTGTCTTCCTGACTGCTCTTTAATCAGAGTGATTGTTGTGTCCCTGTCGGTACACCTACCTTCGGAAAAAAATCACTGTCCTGACAGCGCTTTAACCAGATTGAATGCTGTGTCCTTGTCATAGTGCCTACTTTAGGAATAAAATCACTTTCCTGACTGTTGGTTAACCAGAGTGAATGTTGTGTCCTTTTCAACGCACCTGCCTTAGGAAAAAATCACTGTCTTGACAACGCGTTAAAAAGAGTGAATGTTACGTCTCTGTCGGCAGACATGCCTTGGGAATAAAATCAATGTAATCACTGAAGTTTAACCAGAGTGAATGATGTGTCCATGTCAGCACACCTAGCTTAGGAAAAAAAAAATCACTGTTCTGACATTCCTTTAACCAGTGTGATGGTTGTTTTCCTGATGGCACACCTGCCTTTGGAAAAAAATCACTGTCTCCCTGTCTGCCCTTTAACCAGTGTGAATGTTGAGTCTCTGTCGGAACACTTGTCTTTGGAAAAAAATCACTACCTCCCTGATTGCACTTTAACCAAAGTGATTGCTGTATCTCTGTCTGCACACCTGCCTTAGGAGAAAAATCGCTGTCCTCATTACTGCACTTTAATCAGATGGATTGTTTTGGCCCTGTCAGCACACCTGCTTTCAGAAAAAAAATCCCTGTCCTCCTGTCTGCACTTTAACCAGTGTGAATGTTGTGTCTCTGTCGGCACATCTGCCATAGAAGTAAAATCCCTGTCCCCACTGAAATTTAACCAGAGTGAATGTTGTGACCCTGTCGGCACACCTGCCTTAGGAAAAAAATCACTTTCCTGACTGCGCTTTATCTAGAGTGAATGCTGTGTCCCTGTCATCACACCTACCTTAGGAATAAAATCATTGTCATTAGTGTGGATTAAGCACAGTGAATGGTGTGTTTCATTCGGCACACCTGCCTTAGGAACAATCACTGTGTTGACTGCACTTTAAAAAGAGTGAATGTTGCATCTCTGTCAGCACACATGCCTTAGGAATAAAATCAGTGTCATGACTGAGGTTCATCCAGAATGAATATTGTGTCCATGTCAGCACACCTGCCTTAGAAATAACAACACTGTCCTGACTGCGCTTTAACCAGAGCGCTTGTTGTGTTCCTGTAAGCACATCTGCCTTTGCAAAAAATCACTGTCCTCCTGACTGCGTGTAACCAGAGTGATTGTTGATGCCCTCTCAGTACTCCTGCCTTAGGAATAAAATCACTGTAGTGACTGCGGTTTAACCAAAGTGAATATTGTGTCACTGTTGGAACACCTGCCTTAAGAAAATAATCACTGTACTGACTGCACTTTAACCAGAGTGATAACTGTATCCCAATCGGCACACATGCTTTTGGAAAGAAATCATTGTCCTCCTGTCTATGCTTTATCCAGAGTGATTGCTGTGTCGTTCTGGGTTTACTGGCATTAGGAAAAATTCACTGTCCTGACTGCGCTTTAACCAGAGTGATCATTGTGTCCCTTTCATGACACATGTCTTAGGATAAAAATCTCTGTCCTGACTGAACTTTAACCAGATTGATGGTTGTGTCCCTGTCGACACACTTGACTTAGGAAAAAATCAGTTGTCTGACTGTGCTTTAATCAGAGTGATTGTTCTGTCCCTGTTGGCAAACCTATTTTAGGAAAAAATCACTGTCTTCCTGATTGCGCTTTAACCAGAGTGGTTGTTGTGTCCCTGTCAGCACAGCTGCCTTAGGAAAAAAATCACTCTCCTCCTGACTGTACTTCTACTAGAGAGATTGCTGTGTCCCTGTCAACACACCTGCTTTCGGAAAGAAATCCCTGTCCTCCTGTCTGCACTTTAACCAGTGTGAATGTTGCGTCTGTGTTGGCACACCTGCCATAGGAGTAATATCACTGTACTGACTGTGGTTAAACCAGAGTGACTGCTGTGTCCCTGTTGGCACAGCTGCCTTCGGAAAAACATCACTGTCCTTCTGTCTGTGCTTTAACCAGTGTGAATGTTGCATCTCTTTCAGCACACTTGCCAAAGAAGTAAAATCACTGTCTTGACTGCAGTTTAACCAGAGTGAATGTTGTGTCCCTGTGGGCACACCTGCCTTAGGAAAAAAATCACTGTCCTGACAATGCTTTAACCAGAGTGATTATTGTGTTCCTGTCAGCACACCTACCTAAGGAGAAAAAAATCAGTATCCTAACTGCGGACTAACCAGAGTGAATGTTGTGTCACTCTTGACACACCTGCCATAGGAAAAATTCACTGTGTTGACTGAGGTTTAACCAGAATGAATGTTTTGAACATATCGGCACACCTGCCTTAGGAAAAAAAATTACTGTTCTGGCATTGCTTTAACCAGATTGATTGTTGTGTCCATGTCGGCACACCTGCCTTTGGAAAAAAATTACTGTCCTTCTGACTGCTTTTTAACTAGAGTGAATGTTGCATCTCTCTCGGCACACCTGCCAAAGGAGTAAAATCACTGTACTAACTGCAGTTTAACCAGAGTGAATGTTGTGTCCCTGTCAGCACACCTGTCTTAGGAAAGAAATCACGATCCTGACTTTGCTTTAACCAGGGTGATTGTTGTGTCCCTGTCAGCACACCATAAAGAAAAATAAATCAGTGTCCCAGTTACTGCGCTTTAACCAGAGTGTTTGTTGTGTCCCTTTTGGCACGTCTGTCTTCTGAAATAAATTACTGCCCTGATGACTGCCCTTTAACCAGAATGATTCTTGTGTCCCTCTCAGCACACCTGCCTTAGGAGAAAAATCACTGTCATTATTATTGCCCTTTAATCAGAGTGATTGTTGAGTCCCTGTCAGCTCTCCTGCCCTAGGAATGAAATCACTGCAGTGACTGCGAATTAACCAAAGAGACTGTTGTGTCACTGTCGGCACAATTGTTTTAGGAAAAAAATCACTATGCTGACTGCGCATTAACCAGAGTGAATGCTATGTCTAAGTCAATACACCTGCCTCAAGAAAAAGTTACTATCTTGAGTGCGCTTTAACCAGAGTGATTATTGTGTCCCTATCAGCACACATGCTTTCGGAAAAAAATCACTGTCCTCCTGTCTATGCTTTATCCAGAATAATTGTTGTGTCACTCTGGGCTCACCTGTGTTAGGAAAAAATTCACTGTCCTGACTGCGCTTTAACCAGAGTGATCATTGTGTCCCTGTCATCACACATGCCTAAGGAAAAAAAATCACTGTCCTGACTGCGCTTTAGCTAGAGTGATTGTTGTGTCTCTGTCGACACACTTGTCCCAGGAAAAAGTCACTTTTCTGACTGTGCTTTAACCAGAGTGATTATTGTGTCCCTGTTGGCAAACCTATTTTATGAAAAAATCAGTGTCTTCCCGACTGAACTTTAACCAGAGTGATTGTTGTGTCCCTGTTGACACACCTGGCATAGGAAAAAAATCACTTTACTGACAGCGCTTTAACCAGAGTTATTTCTGTGTCTCTGTCGACACACTTGTGTCATTTAAAAAATCACTTTTCTGTCTGCGTTTCAACCAGAGTGATTGTTGTGTCCCTGTTGGCAAACCTGTTTTAGAAAAAATCACTGTCCCCCGACTGTGCTTTAACCAGAGTGATTGTTATGTCCCTGTCATCATGCCAGCCTTAGGAACAAAATCACTGCTCTGGCAGCACTTTAACCAGAGTGATTGTTGTATCCCTGTCAGCACACCTGCATTAGGAAAAAAAAACACTGTCCTCACTGTGCTTCAACCAGAGTGACTGTTGTGTCCTGGTCGGCACACCTGCCTTAGGAAAAAAATCATTCTCCTCCTGACTGCACTTTTACCAGAGTGATTGCTATGTCCTTGTCGACACATTTGCCTTAGGAGAAAAATCACTGCACTCATTACCGCATTTTAATCAGAGTGATTGTTGTGGCCCTGTTGGCAGACTTGCCTTAGGAAAAAAAATCACTTTCCTTCTGCCTTCACTTTAACCAGGGTGATTGTTGGGTCTCTGTTGGCACACGTGCCATACCAATAAAATCAGTGTCCTGACTGCGGTTTAACCAGAGTAAATGTTTTTCCCTGTCAGTACACCTGCCTTAGGAATAAAATCGCTTTCCTGACAGCACTTTAACCAGAGTTATTTTTGTATCTCTGTTGTCACACTTGTTTCAGAAAAAAAATAACTTTTCTGACTGCGCTTCAACCAAAGTGATTGTTGTGTCCCTGTTGGCAAACCAATTTTAGGAAAAATCACTGTCCTCCTGACTGTGCTTTAACCAGAGTGACTGTTGTGTCCCTGTCAGCACACCAGGCTTAGGAAGAAAATCACTGTCCTGACACCACTTTAACCAGAGTGATTGTTGTGTCCCTGTCGGCACACCTGTCATACAAAAAAACATCACTTTCCTCCTGCCTTCACTTTAACCAGAGTGATTTTTGAGATCTCTGTTGGCACATGTGCCATACAAATAAAATCACTGTCCTGACTGCGGTTTAACCAGAGTCAATGCTGTGTCACTGTCATCACACCTACCTTGTAAATAAAATCACTGTCCTTACTGCGCTTTAACCAGAGTGAACGCTGTGTCCCTGTCATCACACCTACCTTGTGAATAAAATCGCTGTCTTGACTGCAGATTAACCAGAGTGATTGTTTTGTCCCTCTCGCCACACCTGCCTTAGGAAAAAATCACTGTGCTGACTGCTCTTTAACCAGAGTGAATGTTGCATCTCTGTCAGTGCACCTGACTTAGGAAGAAAATAAATGTCATGACTGAGGTTTAACCAGAGTGAATGTTTTGTCCAACTCTGCACACCTGTCTTAGGAAAAACATCACTGTTCTGACATTGCTTTAACAAGAGGGATTGTTGTGTTCCTGATGGCAAAATTGCCTTCGGAAGAAAATCACTGTCCTTCTGGATGCACTTTAACCAGTGTGAATGTTGAGTCTCTGTCGGCACACGTCTTTGGAAATAAATCACTGTCCACCTCTCTGCGCTTTAACCAGAGTGACTGTTTGTCCCTGTCAGCATACCTGCCTTAGGAGTAAAATCACTGTCCTGACTGCAGTTTAACCAGAGTGAAGGTTGTGTCCCTGTCGGCACACGTGCCTTAGGAAGAAAATCACTGTCCTGACTGCAGTTTAAGCAGAGTGAAAGTTGTGTCCCTGTCAACACACCTGCCTTAGGAGAAAAATCACTGTCCTCATTACTGCACTATAATCAGATGGATTTTTGCAGCTCTGTCAGCAGACTTGCTTAGGAAAAAAATCAGTGTCCTCCTGTCTGAACTTTAACCAGAGTGATTGCAGGGTCTCTGACCACAAACATGCCAAAGAAATTAAATCACTGTCCTGACTGCAGTTTAACCAGAGTGAATGTTTGTCGCTGTCAGCACACCTGCCTTAAGAATAAAATCACTGTCCTGACTGCGGTTTAACCAGAGTGAAGGTTGTGTCCCTGTCGGCACACGTGCCTTAGGGAGAAAATCACTGTCCTGACTGTGGTTTAACCAGAGTGAAGGTTGTGTCCCTGTCAGCACACCTGCCTTCAGAAAGAAATCACTGTCCTCCTGTCTGCGCTTTAACCAGTGTGAATGTTGCATCTCTGTCGGCATACCTGCCATAGAAGTAAAATCACTGTCCTGACTACCAATTAACCAGAGTGAAGGTTTTGTCCCTGTCGGCACACCTGACTCTGGGAAAAAATCACTGCCCTCCTGTCTGCGCTTTAACTAGAGTGACTGTTGTGTCCTTGTCAGTACACCTGCCTTAGGAAAAAAATCACTCTGCTCCTGACTGCACTTTCACAAGAGTGATTGCTGTGTCCCTGTCAACACACCTGTCTTAGGAGAAAAATCACTATCCTCATTAATGCACTTTAATCAGATGGATTTTTGCGGCCCTGTTGGCAGACTTGTTCTGACATTGCTTTAACCAGTGATTGTTGTGTTCCTGATTGCACACCTGCCTTAGGAAAAAAAACACTCTCCTCCTGACTGCACTTTAAACAGAGTGATAATTGTGTTCCTGACTGGACATATGGCTTAGGAGAAAAATCAGCCTCCTCCTGTCTGAACTGTAACCAGAGTGATTGCAGGGTCTCTGTCAGCACACCTGCCATAGAAATACAATCACTGTCCTGACTGCAGTTTAACCAGAGTGAATTTTTGTCCCTGTCAGCCCACCTGCCTTAGGAATAAAATCACTGTCCTGACTGCGGTTTAACCAGAGTGAAGGTTGTGTCCCTGTCGGCACACATGCCTTAGGAAGAAAATCACTGTCCTGACTGCGGTTTGACCAGGGTGAAGGTTGTGTCCCTGTTGGCACACCTGCCTTCAGAAAGAAATCACTGTCCTCCTGTCTGTGCTTTAACCAGTGTGAATGTTGCATCTCTGTCGGCACACCTGCCATAGAAGTAAAATCACTGTGCTGACTGCCAATTAACCAGAGTGAATGTTGTGACCCTGTTGGCACACCTGCCTTATGAAAAAAATCACTTTCCTGAATGCGCTTTATCCAGAGTGAATGCTGTGTCCCTGTCATCACACCTACCTTAGGAATAAAATCATTGTCCTGACTGCGGATTAACCACAGTGAATGTTGTGTCCCTTTCAGCACACCTGCCTTAAGAAAAAATCACTGTGTTGACTGTGGTATAAGCAGAGTGAATGTTGCATCTCTGTTGGCACACAAGCCTTCAGAATAAAATCAAAGTCATGACTGAGGTTTAACCAAAATGAAAATTGTGTCCATGTCAGCACACCTGCCTTAGGAAAAAAAAATCTTTTCTTTGACATTGCTTTAGCCACAGTGATTGTTGTATTCCTGATGGCACTCCTGGCTTAGGAAAAAATCACTCTCCTCCTGACTGCGCTTTAAACAGAGTGACTGTTGTGTTTCTGCCTGCACACCTGCCTTTGGAAAAATATCACTGTCCTCCTGTCTGCGCGTTAACCCATATGAATGTTGCATCTCTGTTGGCACACCTGCCATAGGAGTAATATCACTCTACTGACTGCGTTTTAACCAGAGTTAATGTTGTGTCCCTTTAAGCACACCTGCCTTAGGAAAACAATCACTATACTGACTTTCCTTTAACCAGAGTAATTGTTGTGTCCTTGTCATCACACCTGCCTAAGGGAAAAAAAAAATCAGTGTCCCAGTTACTGTTCTTTAACCAGAATGATTGTTGTGTCCCTGTTGGCACACCTGCCTTCAGAAATAAATTACTGTCCTCCTGACTGCACTTTAACCAGAATGATCGTTGTGTCCTTGTCAGCACACCTGCCTTAGGAAAAACATCACTGCCCTGACAGTGCTTTAAGCAGAGTGATTCTTGCGTCCCTTTTGGCACACCTTTTTTTAGTAAACAAATTACTGTCCTCCTGACTGTACTGTAAGCCGAGTGATAGTTGAGTCCCTCTTCTGTTGGAAAACCTATCCTAGGAAAAAATCACTGTCCTCCTGACTGCGCTTTTGCCAGAGTGATAACTGTGCCCCTTTTGGTTCACCAGCCTTAAAAATCACTGTCCTGACTCTGGTTTAACCAGAATGATTGTTGTATCCATTCGGCACACCTGTCTTAAAAATCACTGTTCTCACTGAGCTGTAACCAGAGTGATTGTTGTGTCCCTGTTGGCACACCTGCCTTCAGAAATTGTTCTCCTGACAGCACTTTAACCAGAATGATTATTGTGTCCCTGTCAGCACACCTGCCTTAGGAAAAACATCATTGTCCTGACAGGGCTTTAAGTAGAGTGTTTGATGTGTCCCTCATGGCGCACCTGTTTTAGGAAACAAACTACTGTTCACCTGACTGTGCTTTAATGAGAGTGATAGTTGTGTCCCTGTTGGCAAACCTATCTTATGAGAAAATCACTGCCCTCCTGACTGCGCTTTTACCAGAGTGATTGCTGTGTCCCTTTTGGCACACCTGCCTTAAAAAAAAAAAACACTGTCCTGACTGCTGTTTAACCAGAGTGATTGTTTTGTCCATGTCAGCACACCTGCCTTAAAAATCACTTTCCTTACTGAGCTTTAACCAGAGTGATTGTTGTGTCTCTGTCGGCATGCTTATCTTGGGGAAA
Source organism: Neoceratodus forsteri (assembly GCA_016271365.2). Lineage (NCBI taxonomy): Eukaryota > Metazoa > Chordata > Ceratodontiformes > Ceratodontidae > Neoceratodus > Neoceratodus forsteri. The sequence goes on along the minus strand of CM028132.1, from coordinate 895,686,304 downwards.
AAATCACCGTCCACCTGACTGCACTTTAGAGTGAATGTTGTGTCCCTGTCGGTACACCAGTCTTAGGAAAAATATCAATTGTCCTGACAGCGCTTTAAGCAGAGTGATTCTTGTGTCCGTGTTGGCACACCTATTTTAGTAAACAAATTACTGTCCTCCTGACTGTACTTTAAGCCAAGTGATAGTTGTATCCCTGTTGGAAAATCTGTCTTAGGAGAAAATCACTGTCCTCCTGACTGCGCTTTTACCAGAGTGATTGTTGTATCCATTCGGCACATCTGCCTTAAAAATCACTGTCCTCACTGAGCTGTAATCAGAGTGATTGCTGTGTCCCTGCTGGCACAAGTGCCTTGAGAAATTGTTCTCCTGACTGTACTTTAACCAGAATGATTATTGTGGCCCTGTCAACCCCCGCCCCCGCCTTAGGAGAAACACCACTGTCCTGACAGCGCTTTAAGTAGAGTGATTGATTTGTCCCGGATTCCCTTTCCCCTCACAAAAAGACAGAGACCATTGTTTGCTGTTGTGCTCAGATTGGCAATTTATTTATATATTGTAATTCCATGTTTCATTTTATCCACCCAAAACCTGGGTGCCTTCTTCTCCTTTCTGTTAGGTAACGGTGAAAATCGAGACTGCTTTTATCCTTCAGCTTCGTCCTCTTTTCATCTCATTCCTTTTTCTTCCCCCCTTCCCTCCCTTTTTCCCCCACTAGCCGGTCTCCAGCTTGCGTTGGATGACTGGCTTTCCCCTTACTATGGGTATTATTCCCTTACACCTGAGGGAACCTCCTTCCCAGTCCTCCTTTTTTTTTTTCTTTTTTTTTATCCAGTATTGTTTACATGCCTCCTCCATGCTTTTATAAAACCCATCATCTCCGTATTAAACATATCTATGGCTAGATCTGACAGGTGCATGCCATCTGACCTGTAGAAATCTTCTACCCACTCTTCCACACCCCGCAGTATTACTTGTCCACCCATTTTTCTTACCAGTGTCCCTACCCTTCTGTTCATCTTTCTCCTGGCCCTATCCACAGCTCTATGGCTGTGCTCCTGTCTCCAAAACCTTCTTGGTATCATATCTGACCAGGCAAGGCATACCCTAGGCCACCAGTGCTGTATTGTCTCTAGGTCCCTCTTTATCTGTATGTATGTGTCCACCCATGGCTTGCCACCAAGGTCATTACCCCCTAAATGTATTATAATTAAGTCTTTAATGGGTCACCGCTCCTTCAGCTCTTTCAAGATGGGGAGCAGTTGTGTCCATCTCATCCCTCGGATGCCGCACCATACCAATTTACATTGTTTCACATTTTGGTAAAGTTGCTTTCCCTCAGCCTTTTTCTTGGCTCTCCTTTCTGCCCAATATATATGAGTGGCCACAGATCCAGACTTCCGTGCTCCTCCCTCTTCCTATAGGGTTTAAACAAAATAAATATCTTTACATATGGTCTTAGTTTGTTACCATAATAACACCTCTCCCTGCCCCCCCCGTGGATCCATAACTGTAACAAAACATAGGTGATATGTTAGTCTCCACACTGCAGTGTTCGAATGTATCTCATAACTGGCAGACCGCCAGTGCCCCTTTTCCAAAATATTATTCACCGTCTATCCTGCCGCTGCCCACTGTGAGGCAGCCCTTATCCGTAAGGAGTGGGAAGTATAATTAATAGGATACTCCCCCAAGAATTGCATGCCTTTCTTGAGCAATGCTGTGACTTGATAACTTGTGACTCTACTTCCATCACCATGCACAAATAATCTCCCTGTCCTATTCCCACACTCTGCGGTGAAAGCCCACAAAGCCTGCACTGGGCACACTGCACCCTCTACATGTTTCTTTAGTGTTACCATGCAACCTTGTCCCCTTTGATCCATCTTTGATCTCTTAATCCTGATCTGTATCTCCTTCATCCCCCAGCTTATATCTTCCCATCCTAGTCCCCCTTTCTCATCTTGCCTGCCATGGCCTACCACCTCATCACTCTCATGGCCCCTGCAAACATTACCACATAAATCGTGTGAAATAACTGGGCCTCGGCCTTTGATCTGCATATTGCTGGTAACACATCCTTCAGTTTTGCCAGCTACTGTTCCCCTATTGGTCTTCTATTATCCACCGTCCCTTGTTTTAACCTACCCCATCCCTGCATCATTCTTCTAATGATCATTGATTTTGTTGGGTCCTTCCATCCTTTTAAACTGCAGATCACACTAATCCCTGCCAAGTAGATCCCCACTGTGGCATGGGCTGTCCCCTTCTGCCATTGCTCCATGGTGAACTTCCCCAACTGTTCCTCTGTGAGCTGCCTACTTACCTCCATGTGGTGAGTTGCTCTGAATGTTTGAAACACTCACCAGGCCCCATCATAGGCCCTCAGAGTCCGTGGTGCCCATGAACTGCGGAACAACATTTCTGCTTCTTCTTGCCAATGTCCCATATGCTCGGTGGTATGGGCATTTTTTGCTCTTCTGCTGTTGGCGCTAGCCTCTGGAAATGATCCATCTGCAGACGGAAAAGGCTGTCAGCCAGGGTATTGTGTACCCCTTCTATGTGTTTTGCTCTGAATGACATGTTCAGCTGTAATGCCCTTAGCACCAGAAGTCACAAAACTTACATGACTGTTTCTGACCTGGCTCCCCTGTTGTTCAGGACCTCCACCACTGCTCTGTTGTCACACCAAAATGTCACTTTTTGATCCTGCAATTCTTCCCTCCAAACCAGGGTGCATGTTCAGATAGGCATGATCTCTAGCAGTGTTATGTCTTTTACCTTACTGTCCTTTACCCAGTCTGATGGCCAAGGTTCTGCAAACCATCTGCCCCTCAGATAACCCCCCATGCCAAGCCCTCCGGCTGCATCTGTGTAAAGATCGAGGTCCGTGTTATACACCCATTCCTCTTGCCAGAACAAGCAGCCATTATACTCCCCAAGGAATTCCTCCAATACTTTAAAATCTTCCTTGACTCCTTTTGTCATGTCTACCCAATGGTGTGGTCTGGTCACTCTGGCTGTGACCCTTGCTAACCTCTTTGTGAAATCCCTCCCTGGCCCAATAGCCCTGTACGCAAAGTTCAGATGTCCCAATACTTGTATCTGTTTTAGTTGTACTCTTCTTCTACTGGCATGCATGTGAATCAGTTCTTTCAGTTTTTTCATCTTTTTGTCTGGTAGCTGAAATACTTCCCCCTGAGCATCTATCTCAATGCCCAGAAACTCTAACACCTTACTGGACCCTTCTGTTTTCTCAGGTGCCAATGGAACCCCTAGCTCCTTACACAGCTCTTGGAAGCTGGCTAACATTTTTTCTGTTTCTCTTCTCCCACTGCCTATAAGAAGGAAATCATCCAAATAGTGAATCACTGCCTTATAACCAGTTCTTTCTTGAAATATCCACTGCAAACATGAGTTGAAAGCTTTGAATGTCGCACATGCTACAGAGTAACCCATGGGCATAGCTTTGTCAAAATAGTACTGTCCCCCAATTTTAAACCCCAGCAATTTTCTCCTTCCATTCATAAGTCTGCACTGCATTTGCATATTGTTATTTTTTGAATATTTATTTAGAATAATTTGGATTTTGCTTTGGTTTATTTTATATTACCGATTTTATTGGACGGACAGTGTGTGCAGTGAGAGGGCCTCACTGTCCCGACATGTTTGGACTTTTCAACATTATACTCATTGGCAGTGAGAGTGCCTAAAAATAACTGCATTTTCTTTTTTAGATCCCGTTTCATCATATAAAGGACAGTGGGTGCAGTGAGAGAGCCTCCCTGTCCCTATATATTTGGATTCATAAATAATCTGTTTATAGTTTATTTTTGGTTGTTTAGTTCTGTAGGTTTTGGTTTATGTTTTTGGGTGGGTTTTTAGTTTAAGTGTAATTGTGGGTATTTTATTTTAGAGATACCAGGATTTTTTATTCATTTGCTTGCAGTTAGTTTGTCTCCCGCTATGTTATGTGTTGTTTAGGTATCTCGGTCGTGCATTATTCGTCTTCTGACCTCCACCCTTTTTGGCCTCCTCCCCTCCCATTTTCCACCTACCAGCACTGTTGGGTGCTTGGTATTGCCTGTGGGAGGTGAGGTGGGCATGGTGGAGGCCGTGGACGCGGTAGGGCGAATGAACGGACCTCTCATAGGGTCAGTATAGAAGACGCCTCTGTAAGAAATGGGAGCCTGGAACATGGTTTTCCATACCTAGTCTCCATACCCAAGGGCTCCTCCTATTTGGATGGGCAAGTAGTCGGGACGGCTTTGGATCCCTGTCTAACTCGGGCGGTGTTGTACAATGCCAGATCTGTTAAAAACAAATCAGCTATTATCTCTGATTTTGTTGAGACAGCAGATCTGGCTTGCATCACCGAGACCTGGCTGGATGGAAATGCCGGCCCTATTTTAGAGGCGACTGTTCCAGCTGGGTACTCAGTGATTCACCACCCAAAATTGGATCACGGGGGGGGGGAGTAGCGGTCTGTTTTAAGACCAGCTTGGGGCTCACAGGTGTACCAGTGGAGGAGGCTGAATCCTTTGAGTGTACTGTTGTGGCTGGTGTGAGTTGCAGGATAGCCCTCATCTACCGTCCACCAGAAGATGAGAGACTATTCTTGCAGGAAGTGGCAGACTTCATCGCCGATATGGCATTGGAGTCGCCCAGACTGATGGTTCTGGGCGACTTCAATGCCTGGGTCGATGACGAACTTTCTGCCTTTGGTCAGCACTTCCTCCAGTTGATGACATCACTGGGCCTTACACGGATTGTTTCCTCGGCCACACATAATCACGGTCACTCCTTGGACTTAGTTTTTCTCCTGGGGAGTGAGGCCTCTGATTTGGTGGTGGAACCTGTCAGCTTGTCCGATCACTACACCATGAGCTTCAATTTTTGTGCCCCCCCTTCGTAGGTCTGCCCCTGTGGAGATGGTTCGATACCACCCTTTATGGGATGTGTGCCCTGAAGACCTGATGGTGGTGTTGAACCTCTCAGAGTTTCCGACTGCCAGCTTGGGTCCAAAGGCTATGGTCTTGGCTTATAACCAGGCCATTTCCTTGGCCCTGGACTCAATTGCTCCCATATGTGTTCATCCCCTCTCTCTTCGCCCTCTGGCCCCATGGTTTGATGTGTCCTTGAGGGAGTTGCGACATGTGGGACGACGGTTAGAGCGTCATTGGAGGAAATCTGCTCTGGATGCTGACTGCCTTAGTTTGGAGGAGCATTATCGGCTCTACCAATCAGAGATCTCCCATAAGAAGGCAGAATTCCTGTCCAGGGAGATCTCTGTCGCTCAGAATCGACTGGCTCAGCTCTTCAGAACTATGGACAGGCTGTGCAACCCAGCCTGTCTCCAGCTCCATCGAGCCTTTTCACAAAAGGAGTGTGATGAGATCGCTCAATTCTTTGCGAATAAGGTTGCCGACATCAGATCCAAGATCCGTCCAGCACGCTGTAAGGGGGGAAGCTTTTGGTCGGTGTTTGGTCATGGAATCCTCTGTCTCCTGGTGTTCCTTTGACCTGCCGACGTTCAGTGATATTATGCGGATCGTCCAGGGGATGCGCCCTACGTGCTGTAGTTTAGATCCTGGCCCTACCTCCCTAATCTTGGGTTGTGTTGAGATCATTGGCCCATTTCTGGTTCAAATAATCTGGTGCTCCCTAGAATTGGGTGAGTTTCCGAGCTCCCTAAAGGAAGCTGTGGTGATTCCCTTTTGAAGAAGGCTTCTTTGGACCCAGATGTTTTTTCCAACTACAGACCGATCTCCAACCTTCCCAATAAAGGGAAGGTTATTGAGAAGATAGTGGCAAACCAGCTGGAGGACCATTTGACCATCTATAATATCTATGAACCTCTCCAGTCTGGTTTTCGTAAGAGGCATAGTACCGAGACTGCTCTGGCTCGGGTGCTCAATGATCTCTTGATGGCAAGAGATCAGAGAAACTGCTCTATCTTGTTCCTCCTTGATCTCTCTTCAGCCTTTGACACTGTAGACCATGGAGTTTTGCTCGAACATCTGGACTCCATCTGTGGACTGTCTTGTACAGTGCTCAGATGGTTTTCATCTTTTCTATCTGGGAGAATGCAGAAAGTTGTGTTGGGGAATTTTTCCTCTGACCCTTTCCCTCTGCAGTGCGGTGTCCCCCAGGGTTCGGTGCTCTCCCCCATGTTGTTTGCAGTGTATATGCTACCCCTCAGAGACATTGTAAAAAGGTATGGGCTGAGATTTCACTGCTATGCTGATGATACCCAGCTCTACCTGTCTTTTGCCCCCAATCAGGTTAGTGCTCTCTTGGTATTTAATAGCTGCCTCGCTGAAATCCAGGACTGGATGAATGTGAGCTGGTTAAAGTTGAACGCCAGTAAGACTGAGGTTTTGGTCGTGGACCTGAGTCATGGGTCAGGGGGGTTGGGGTCCAGTCAGCCCTCTGACGTATTGCTGGGGGGGATCTGATCCTTACCTCTGAACGGGTGCGTAACCTAGGAGTGGTACTTGATGACGGGCAGACTCTTCATCATCAGGTGTCAGCAGTCATTAAGTCCACATTTTACCATCTTAGGAACATCGCCAGGGTGAAACACCTTGTTCCATCCAGCGATTTACTCATGTTGGTCCATGCTTTCATGACATCTCGCCTTGACTATTGCAACTCCCTTTACTTGGGGCTTCCTGGGGCTGATATCCACCACTTGCAGCTAGTGCAGAACGCTGCTGCAAGGTTAATGACAGGGGTGACTAGAAGGACACATATTACCCCTGTGCTGCGCGATCTGCACTGGCTGCCTATACAGTGGTGGATCACCTTTAAAGTAGGTCTTTTGACCTTCAAAGCCCTGCACAGACTCGGCCATGACTATTTGAAAGAGCTTTTGATTCCTTACCACCCCGTGTGACAGCTCCGTTCAGCCGACGAGGGGTTGCTAGAGGTTCCGAGGGTTATATTGAAGTCTTCTGGGGCTAGGGCCTTTGGGTTCATGGCCCCAACCCTCTGGAACTCTCTGCCTCGCCGGCTTAGAGAATGCACGACCGTGGAAGCCTTTAAGCGGGATTTTAAGACTTTTTTGTGGAACAAGGCTTTTGTGGACTGATGCTGTTATGAACTGTTGATTTTATATGTATATTCTGATTTTATGATTTATTTGTACAGCGCCTTGGTACTTGTAAGGCGCTAAATAAATAAAGTTTTATTATTATTATTATTAAGTCCCAATCCTCTTTTCTAACTGGAAGTAATCTGAAAACTGACTCTATGTCTGTCTTGGCCATCCATGCATCCGCAGTTGCCCGGATAATCCGGACTGCATCTTCCAGGGTAGAATACGTCACTTTACTGTATTCCTCACCGACAAAATCATTCACTGAATCACCTTCTGGAAAGGATAGGTGATGAATCACCCTGTATTCCCCTTCCTGATTTTTGGGGACCAAACCCAATGGAGAAATCCTCATATTCTGCAATGGAGGGGGTATCATATGGTCCTTCTATTCTCCCTACTGCCTTTTCCTTCTCTATTTTTTGTCTTAACATTTCTTCCCTCCCTCTCACTGAACCCAGATTGTTCACCTCTCTGGCTTGCCTTGGGCCCTCATACTGCAATGAAAAACCTGTGTGAAAACCTTTTTTAATCATTTCTGCCATTTTTCTCTCTGGGTATCTGTCTAACCATTCTCTCCATGCCTCTATCCTTATGGGGGTTCTAGTTTCTTTAAATTGCCCCCTTGTCCTCATTTATTTTTCCCCACCAAGGTCTCCCCCTCTGGTTGATGCCTGGCCTTGCTGGTCAATGATTCTGACTCCCTCTATTTGCATGTCCCCCAACCCTCGCCCCTTATTCCATGCCTGCCCTTTATATTCCTGCCCTTCCCAAAAAAACCGCTGACCTGACCCCTGCCCCCCAGATCCTTGGGTTCGTTGGACCCATGTCGTTCTGCATTTGCTCGCCGGATGTGATCCCCCACATTTCAAACAGGCGTGCCGGAAGTGGCATTGTGTCCAGGAGCAAAAGGCCCTATTGTAGGCCCATCAACATCTTTGTAGCATGGTACCTTTTTTCCCAAACTCTCCCTCAGGCGTGGACTGATCAGTTACGTAGTCTGTCCACAAGTCTAGTTGTTTTGTGTTCCATCTTACATCCCTATATGTCGCCATTCTCTGCCGAAAGAATTCGTCATAATATATCCACCCCACAACCCCTTTTGCTTTTGCTCTCCTTATTATCAGGGAGTATGTGATGAGCGGGATGCAGAACTTGGGCCTCTTCTCCAATATTATGGCTGAGAATGTGGCGAAACCTACAAACCACCCTTCCCAAGTATTTCCTTTAGTGAATTTGTCTTCCTCTTTCTTGCCTAACAAAACCACAGCTGCTGCCATTTCAGTCTTTCCTATATTCTCTGTTTCCTCATATTTCACAGCCGCTTCCCAGCTTACTAAAGTGAAAATATCCACATACTCTCCCTTCCATATTTTTTCTTTTGTGGCCAATGGAACGTGTTCTACCACTCTCATCCCCGGAGTTCCTATCTCCCTTGTTCCTTTTCCTCTTTTTCTACTCCTCCTTACTTCTCTTTTGGCACCTTTTTTTCTACCCTAATCTCGGCCAGTGTTGACTCCATCTGGCTCAAATCCCCTGAGCCAAGTGCCAAAACAATTTGACCTATGTACTCCTTGATACTGTCACCAACAGAGCTGGGTGCATTACCTGTGGCCTTGTCCGATCTTTGCTGCCTGCTGTCCTCCTGGTGCCCCAGCATGTCTCCCTCTGGTTGGAGGGTTGTTTGCCCTACTAGTGGCTGTGCAGGAACCACTGTACGCTGGGGATCCAGTCTGAGCTTCACTGGGGGAACCTCCACCTGGTCCTGGGGAGGTACTGACGGGACCAGGTCTACTGGTTGCAGAGGTACTGGACTAGCCGCCTTGGTAGGTCCCGCTATCAGAGGTTGTACCCTAGCTGGGCTGTGTGGCTTCTCAGCCAGCCACTTCCCCTTGCCCTCTTTACCCTTCACCACTTTCCTTTTCTCCCCAGACCTCCCTGGTTCCTCCCCTTCCACCAACTCCCACATTCTATTGGCTTTCTCGGACAGCTCCATTATAGCCCTGTAGGAGTCTTCCTTCGAAGGCCTGCTCTTCTTGGGTGCCATGTTCCTTGCTTCTTGCCAATTGTGAAGACGCTGAAGATGAGAAAAGAAAGTTCCATTATTAAAACTCTGCCTGGGGCAGTATTCCGAGAGGCCAGGCCCGCTTCCCCCATAGGCAGCCTCTAACTATGATGAACATGCCTTTTGTTGCCCCTTTATACTCTTGGGTATCAGATAATTATTGTCTCCAGTCTTGATTCCAGGGGCAGGCTGCCACCTAAAACATGACCCACCATTCCCCAGTATCACAATCTTTCCCATGACCGAAACCTCTCTGGGCCTTTGTTTCTTTTTTTTTTTTGTTTTGTTCACCGACATCCTTTTCTGGGTCTCCTTCCATTGCTTGACCCGACCCAGCTGGCATGTTACATCACGCCACATGGCCTGGCCTATTTTCACCAGTTCTCTGGCCTGTTTCCATTCGTCATCACCTCATGCTTCCCCCAGTGCTCCCCTTCCCCCAGGCCCCCTGCCTTGCATCCCACCTCAAGGAACTTTATCCCTTTGCCATTAGGTGACCTTCCCCTGCCTGAGCAGCAATGCCAGCTGCTCATTTTTTTTTCTTTGCCTGCTCCCTTGGCATGTGTCGTCTGACCGTGTGGTCACTCATCACCGCCCATTGCTAGGCCCCTTGGCAGGTCTCTCCTTCCTTGCTGACATCAAATGTGCCCCCCTCTAGAGTGCTAGGCCTATCACCATTTCTGCCAGGTCAACTCGGGCCTCTGCTCCCTCCTGGTCCTCTCCCCCTGACGTGTGATGTCATGCCACATGGCCGCTTGTCATCCCCATCTGCTTGGCCTTTCCCTAGGCCTCCCCTTTTCCTCATAGTTGTCCAACATGTGAGTGCCCCCCCCAGTGTGTATCATCACATCAACTGGCCGCTTCATCATCCCCGCTTGCTAGGCCTTTCTTTAGGCCCTTGCTCCCTACTCCTTGACCAACTGGCTTGTAGCCAGCGAAAAAAACCAAATCCTCTCCCTTCTTGACATGCTAGACCTAAATCCGTAGGCCTCTGCAGCCACTTCCCCCTTTCTCCCATGTCTCCACATGGGGCCATGAGGCAGCGAGACTGATGCTGTCCCTCTGATCAGCCTCTTCCTCCTGGAAGCAGGTGGTACCCTCGTGGTGATCTCCCCTGGGGATGCGAGGAGGTAGGGGGGGGGTCATTTGTAAGCCATGCGGTCAAGCTGGTGTGTGGTAACAAGTGCAAAGCTGCTCTGCACAGCTCACTGGGTCCCTGTGGGGAAAAACAAGCACCAAGGATTTTGTGTTTGGGTGAAGGATCCTCTGTTATCCCCACAGCTCCATTGCAAAAAAATCCCTTGGTGCCCAAACAGCTGCAGATCCCCCAAGGATTCCAGTCGAGCATACCATGCTCTGCAAGGCCTCAGAGACCTGTTTCCCCTCGAGTCGCATGACTTGCTTCAATCAGCAATGCCACAGTTCCACCGTGAACTTCTTTACCAAAAACCCACCACCCTGTATATCAGAGTCAGACTCCCAACTCTGTAAGCTACCAGCTCTACTTGCTAAAGGCCCGTGCAGGCCCCAGTCAATCCAGCTTCCACATTCTCAGGCTTTTTTCTCCAGCCAACCTCAGCTCTTCTAACTGAAAAAAACCTTCTCTTGGCCACCACGCTTACCCAGCTAACCCCGCTCCTGCGTGTCTATTTGCCTCGTGATTTTTACCAAGGCATACAACCTCTGTGCAGCTGCAAAATTCAGTCCAAACCACCAAAAACACATACACTTAAACCAGCAATGCTAAACTTGCCTCAAACAAAACTATTAAGCCTGTCAACTACCAAGCAAGGCATACGACCTCAGTATAGCTGCAAACGCTTTCTCCAAACTCTCCAAATGCATTCACTCAAACCAGAAAACTAAAATCTTCTTTCCAATAAGTCTAATGAACTAGCCACATACCATTCACCTTCAAAAGATGATTTCTTTTCACTAAAATTTTTTTTTTTGCTTTGAGCAAAGTAATATATACCATTATATATTATTGTTACTTAGCTGTTTATTTTATTCTTATCATTTTTTTTTATAAAACTTCATTCTTGGAGCTCTCTTACCTGTAATGTCCTAGTGCACAAACCTCTCTAGCTGTCCAACCAATCTGATGTGCAGTAGTTTCAATTAGATCAAAACTCCAGCAAAAATGGCTGAACCACTTCTGTGCTACCCCTTATGTACTTCCACTTGCCCCTCCCCTTCCTGTTGCTTGCCCGTTGTTCTATTCCCTGGCCCTCCCCTTCCTTCCCCCTCCCCTTCTGAGCACAACCATCCTACGCAGGAGGGAAAGGGTGCACCAGGACAACCTGGTCTGCCCCTCTTACAGGGCAAACTTCATTGTCTCTCGTGGCACACCTGTTTTAGAAAACAAACTACTGTCCACCTGACTGTGCTTTAATGAGAGTGATAGCTGTGTTCCTGTTGGAAAATCTATCTTATGAGAAAATCTCTGCCCTCCTGACTGCATTTTTACCAGAGTGATTGCTGTGTCCCTTTGGCACACCTGCCTTAAAAAAAAAAAAAAACACTGTCCTGACTGCTGTTTAACCAGAGTGATTGTTTTGTCCATGTCAGCACACCTACCTTAAAAATCACTGTCCTTACTGAGCTTTAACCAGAATGATCGTTGGGTCCCTGTTGGCAAAATTATCTTGGGGAAAAAAATCACTGTCCACCTGACTGTGCTTTAACAAGAGTGAATACTGTTCCCAAGTCAGTACACCTGCCTTAAGAAAAATGTCACTGTCCTAAGTGCACTTTAACCAGAGTGTTTATTTTGTCCCTATCGGCACAAATGCTTTCAGACAAAATTTACTGTCCTCCTGTCTATGCTTTATCCAGAGTGATTGTTGTGTAACTCTAGGCTCAACTGTGTTAGGAAACAATTCACTGTCCTAACTGAGCTTTAACCAGAGTGATCATTGAGTCCCTGTCGTCACACATGCCTTAGGAAAAAAATCACCGTTCTGACAGTGCTTTAGCTAGAGTGATTGTTGTGTCTTTTTTAGCATACCTGCCTTAGGAAGAAAATCTCTGTCCTGACTGCACTTTAACCAGAGTGATGGTTGTATCCCAGTCAACACACTTGACTTAGGAAAAAAATCAGTTTTCTGACTGCGCTTTAACCAGAATGATTGTTGTGTCCCTAATGGCAAACCTATTTGAGGAAAAAATCACTGTTCTCCTGACTGCGCTTTAACCTATGTGGTTGTTGTGTCCCAGTTGGCACACCTGCCTTAGGTAGAAAATCACTGTCCTGACTGTGTTTTAACCAGAGTAATTGTTGTGTCCCTATAGGCACACCTACATTACGAAAAAAAATCACTGTCCTGACTGCGCTTTAACTACAGTGATTGTTGTGTCATTTTCAGCACACCTGCCAACAGAAAAATATCACTGTCCTCCTGACTGTGCTTTATCCAGAGTGATTGCTGTGTCCCTGTCAGCACATATGACCTAGGAAAAAATCATTGTCCTCACTGTGCTTTAACTAGAGTGATTGCTGTGTCCCTGTTGACACACCTGCCTTAGGTGAAAAAAATCACTGTCCTGATTCCTGCATTTTACTGAGAGTAATTGTTGTGGCCCTTTTGGCAGACTTGGCTTAGGAAAAAAATCACTTTCCTGTGTTCTACACTTTAACCAGAATGATTGCTGGGTCTCTGTCGGCAACCTGCCTTAAAAATAAAATCACTGTCCTGACTGTGGTTTAACCAGAGTGCATGCTTTTCCCTGTCAGCACACCTGCCTTAGGAATAAATTCTTGGTCATGAGTGCGGTTTAACCAGAGTGAATGCTGTGTCCCTGTCATCACACCTGCCTTGTGAATAAAATCACTGTCCTGACTTTGGATTAAGCACAGTGTCCTTGTCAGAAATCCTGCCTTAGGAAAAATCCACTGTGTTGACTGCGCTTTAACCAGAGTGAATGTTGCGTCTCTGTCGGCACAGTTGTCTTAGGAATAAAATCAATGCCATGACTGAGGTTTAACCAGAGTGAATGTTGTGTCCTTGTCGGCACAGCTGTCTCAGGAAAAAGATCACTGTTCTGACATTGCTTTAATCAGAGTGATTGTTGTGTTCTTGACAGCACACCTAGCTTAGGAAAAAATCACAGTGTAAAACACAAGGTTCTTGGCTAGTGGTCCCTGGTAATCCAATAAAGCCACCTGACACCGAATGTTGTTTTAAATCAGTTGCAATTTATTAATACCAAATAAGTCCTAACAATTTTACCTCTAACATGATCAAATCTAAACAGCTGATGGCTTTTTACCACCAGGGTTACAGCATTTCAGAGGCACATGAAACCATACATCTCTGGATCCCCCGAGCAAGCTATGGATAGTCTCAGACTGCAGATTGTCTGAGACTGTGTCTTCTCGAAGGGATGCTGGACACAACCATAGGTCCCATATTTATGTGTAGCAAGCTTAGAAAAAAATGCAAGGCTGGAATTTCCCAAAAACTACCTCAGCAGTTTTAAACACAGACAATATGTCATTCAACAAGTCATAAGACTCAGGTTCAAAAATACATTGACCATAAGATGCCTCAGTCATAAGATACATTTTGACACTTTGCTGAGACATTCGGTCATTCTTAAATGGAAAAACAAGTAATCGGGGAATTTTATTTGTCAAAAATACTTACTTTAGGATACAGAAAACATGCGAGGGGATGTGGCTGTTCCAAAAATAATTGGCCTACAGATGAAACCCAGACAGTGGACAAATTGCATCATAATCACAAGATGAGAGAGGAACTTCAAGCTTCAAGGCCGACTGCGGTTACTAGCAGCTGCACTCTTATCTTTGCTGTAACATTTTAAAAAGACATGTTTTGGTATACAGCATTGCTGAATAAGACAATTCTAAATTAGACCTTGACTGTGCTTTAAGATTTATTTTATTTTCTTCAGTTTAACCGTTAACCATTTAAAGCCTCCACATACATGCATTGATATGGTGGTATCATTCATTTGCTTAGCCACTGGCAGCCATTGGCTAGCTAGCCATATTAACTTATATGTGAGCCTCATTCAGTCATCTATTGGCCATTTGTATTTTCTACAAGCCTTTTACACCTTGCCATAGTCAACTGTATATATACAGGTGGCTATCAGCAATTGTATATAACTGAACTTGTATATACCTAAGCCTTGGGGCCCCTGGGCAAATTCAACAGTCCCCACCTTGAAGGTAAATAGGCCTCTGAGGGACTCGAACCTTCACAAAAGTTTAACATAAATGTAAAGATATTCGTTTTTAACTGAAGGTTAAAAAACAACTAAATAAACATTTTTACTCTTAAACTGTTAGTCTAGGTGAATAGGTATATGATTTAAAACTGGTTTCTAGCATACAGATAGTCAAGGCATTTATAAAAAGCATCCTGTTCTGGAGTTGGTACAGGGATGATTACAGATGGAGCACAAATGGTAAGTTTGTAAAACATAGTGCAGAACTCAGGGACATCAACACCACAATTGAAATATGTGAAAAGATGCTAACATGTGATACCACATATAACACAATATGACATAACAATATTTGTTGATGAAGAAGAGTTCATGGAATTCACTCTGAGAGGAGATAAGGTAGATGCTACCTTGTGCTGAGGTGTGGCACACCCTTGGAGCTTGATTGAAGAATCTGTTGATAATGTCTCTTGTTATATAGGTCATTATAAGATGTAGATGACCAGTTTAGTAACAGCCCATGAAATTAACAGTCCATAAAGTTCATATAAGTAACCACAAGTTGGTGTAGTTACAGTACAGGTGAAATGTCATTTGCAGAATGGTGGTAACCCCACAAGGCACATGGGGCAATGCAGACAGTAATTTAAAAACAAAACACCAGCATAGTAGAAAAGTCAGTGTTCATGTTGCTGGCTGCTGGATGGCTGATTGGCAGACACATTGGCCAGGGGTGCATTAGATTGTGCATTGAGTCCTTTTAGTGGAGTAGCCACATACACACTGGCATGGCATTTGTGTTGTGGTAGTTGGTTACACCCCGGCGCAAAGATTAACAGTCCATAAAAAGGTAACAATTGACAATAAACCATTAAGAACACATTCCATAATAGAGCAATAGGTTTGTATAAAGTACCAGCCATGTTTGGAACAAGCAGCAGTGACGAAAATGGATGTCTTGCTAGAAGATTAATTGAAGAAAAATCTTCTTGCTGAAGTTAGGGGATTGACCCTACCCCAGACTTAACTTCATAGTAAGCAGAAACAATAAGCTTGATTGTAGAGTCTGAACTGACTGGACCTTTTATAGTTAATTTAAAGTTCTACAAATATGTGTAATTTTGCTGAAAACATTACATTTACAGAGGTAATAACTTGATTCATGCAATAGTCCTTATATGGAACCAGTTGGCTCAAAGATGGTGATGACATCAAAGCTGTGGCAATTGTTTTCTTTTCAGGAAAAAGATGAAGGTTTTTGGCAACTTAGATAAAAGTATTACTGCTGTTGAACATGGAGATCTTATGTGTGCCACACCGTGGAAACCTGCAGACTTACAAAGTGTGTTAGAAACTGAGTTAAAAACACATAAATAATATTTTAAACCAATTACTTTTTGTTTTGTACAGAATGGTGTGACAGAGCCTAAATTCTGGCAATTGGAAAGAGAAAAATTAAAATGAGACGTCAAATGCACACCTGGGGGGTGCAGGCCGAGGTCCAATTATACCATTTGACCATCTGTGAATCCATGACAATGTTATGGTTACACCCTTTTTGCAAATCACAGAAGAGGCTATACAGTGATTTTCCTCTATCTGTTGCTAGCAGGCCTAACTGAGACCTGAGTTATGAAATCTTGCAATGTTACAATAACATGCTTTAAACATATCGTTTCTGGCAATATGCCTGTTACACTATTGTTGGCCTATGCCAACTTAATAATAGTGTCTATTGCACTTGTGACAAGTGAAAGGGTCTACCTTCTTTATCCTGTATAGTGACATACTCCAAAGTACTGAGTGAAGTAAGGCTTGAAGCATAGGTTTGGAGCACAATCTAAATTCTGCATATTATACTTGTTAAGATTTAAAATAACAAAACCTGCATAGAGTGCACTTATTTTTCAGGGGTACCTGTGAGTAATGAGACAAACAGAGTATTGATTTGTCTGGGGTTTTGCTTTGGAACATATTGTAGGGGTGGGTCAGCAATGCTGGCCCCAGTATTTAGATTTGGTTATGAGCATTAGAAACATTTATACATGTGGAGCACTTTTCTGAATACACACATGCTACAGTGTAGCAAGATGTATATCAAAACATTCTAACATAAATGTGAAACATAAGCATTTTTTGCAATAGAACAATTTTAGTATTGAGCATAATGCATAAAATACATTTTAAACACAGAACAAATATAGCCTGTAAGCTTAGTTCAGAGTCCAGGAATGTTAAGAGTATTGTGAATTTACTTGTTGAACATAACCATTGAATAAGTTGCAGAGGGTGTGTGGTACAGTTTAAGTTTATAAGTTGCAGTCCATGGTAAAAATGCATCCATTGCTGTAAGGCTATGGAAAGTTGTTTTACATTTGTCTGACAGGATAAGAAAGCTGAAAAAACAATCAAAAGACATGAATATGTGCAGAAATACATACACAATTCCCCCTCTAGCATAACTGATTACTTGCTGAGGGCAGAAGCCCTTGTACTAATAATAGGTGTGAGATTTAACTGTTTGCACTAGAAAAAAAGCAGCAGGACTGAGCTGGGTTGTACTGTTAAAATACCTTGGGTCTTTTCAAGACCTGTAAATAAAAAATAATTAATGGCAAACACATTTTATTTTATTTATCCCATTGGGGAGACAGTGATGTACCTTGCAACCCTTGTGGGTATTACACTGGAAGGAAGGATAGTATGCCCCCCCTGCTCCTACTGGTGGAAGAGACACATCTTAAATACTGTAGCAATAAAAAGGTTAGCTGTGGATAGTGACATGGATATTAACCCATATATGGTCTGGCAATATTAGTAGCTAGTCGAGCAGCACCTTAAAAAGGTGTGCACTGGATACATGGTAATGGAGTGGTCCCATTGCAGTCCCCACCGACCACACTTTAAATTATAACAAGAAAATATTACAATTAGTTTAGTAAGTTTCATACCTTACTATAAAGATGGGGAACTTCTTTTTCTCTAGAAGAAAGAGAAGAAACAAACAGACAGACAACAAAAACAAAAACAAACATACACAAGTCTAAAAATAAAACAAGATTATTTTCATCTGATAAAAGAAGCTGAGCATCCTTGGGTTCCCCTATCCTAAGCATGACAAAATGTCAGCTGAGTTATAAAAGATCCGGATTGATGGTAATACCGTACGTACATATCTCTGAGAATGCATTTTAAAAAGAGAAAAAAAATGATTACACCATGGTTACACATAAAAACAAAAGCCATTTTTTTAACTGTAGATAGTAAACTCTCAAAAACAGCTGTAATAGTCCTTTTTTTTTAAAGTGTATTGTGTATATATATAAAAAAGTTAAAAAAAAAGTATGGGGATGTGATAAATAATTCTCCCCTTCCAGCTGGACTGCCTTGCATACTATGGGAATCACGTGATATTATTCAGGAACAAAGAAGTTGTGCTTACAACCAAATGTTCATTGCCTGTGTTGGCTACAAGCCCAGAAGAAAGGAGAAGAGAAAAAAAAAAGTTTGTTCCTTTTTACTTAGAATGCTAGTTATGTAATAAAAAGTTAAATTGCATGGTTCACTCTTGGTGTGCTTTCATAAAAACATACATTTTGTGTAAAAAGTTGTGCTTTGAGTAGGGAATACACATCAAGTTTGAACTGGTAGTAACATAAAATGTTGAAACACAAGAAGGTTAAATAACATGCAAAAGGTCACACAGTGTGCATGCAGGGGTCACTCAAACCCAGTTATTTTTGTAGTGTCCTTGAACACTACTGATATTAAAATATCTTTAAATAATAATAGAGCACACAATAAAACTGCTGGACAAGACAGTACACACACATACACATACACAAAAAGAAATACTTCACATAAAATAAGACTGACATTATTTGACACCAATTTGCTGAGGTAATGTCCATAGTTTCATTAGAAAACTGTACGTGTTTTAGATATATGTGCTGCCTCCTGCCTGTCTTGTAACGCTGACAACCTTTTTAAACCAACAAATTTATGCATATCTCCATGCCAAATCTTTTCAGAATAAAACATTGTTTTTTAAACACCTTCCAACTCCTTTAAAATACAGCACAACATACCATCTGTAAGTGAACACATCTAGTATAACATGGTTACATCTTTTGGCGCATAGCCAAAATATGGCACTCTGTCATTTTGCAAAAAGTTTATAGTTTTAACTAGAAGTATGATAAAGTCATTCATAGCTCTTAACACACTACATTTTCACCTAGCAGTGGCTTGGCACATTGCTTGCAAACTACAAATCTTTTTTCACATTGCAGTCTATGACGTCATATCTCTTCACCATCAACACTACCTGCTCCAACCAACAACTACATACAAAAGTTCTTCGCTGACCCCATCTAGGCAGCACAAATGTTCCATTAAAAATAAAACTAATTAAAACAATTCGATATAAAGCAAAGAAGCTTCTTCTTTTTTTACTGTAACATGTTCTGTACCAAAGGCAATCAATGCTATCTTGCAACTCTGACAACAGAACATAATTACAGAACACAGATATACACTGGAAAATATGCATGAGAGAGATGGAGCATTACCTTGTTTAGTATATGTATCACAGAAATAAAACAGATAGAAATAAAAAAAACTTTAAATAAAAAAAATCAGACTTACCCAGTGCCAAGGTATTTTCCTTCTTCTTTTCTGATACACTGGTCTGATTGAGAAAACCGACTGCAGGACCTTCATGATCATCTCCAAACACTGCAGCTATTAGCCCTTTCAAAGTTTTTCTTTTGGCCATATTAGTAACCTGCCAAACCAAGTCTTTTTCCAGAGCTCTGGTTTGCAGTTTAAAAATCTGTAGCAGTACTAGGTACTAGGTTGAGATCCAACTGGTGGAGATTCACAGTACCTGGGTTTGGGATCAAATGTTTCAGCCTTTATAGGAGGCAAGGGAACTTGAAATTGATACAAAAAAAAACTTGAAACTACACATGGGGGGGAATTTTAAATCAACCTGTCTGTAGTCACATCCACTGTGTATGCATCCACAGTGGTTTGTTCCTCTTTCTGTAACTGTTGCTTATCTAACATTACTTAATCAACCACTGCTTTTCTACTAAAAGCAGCCTGAACTGTGAAAGCTATCATCGGCTCTAACAGTATGTACTTCTAGAAAGCACAAATTACAAGGGCAGTTGCCCTTGCTTGTTTGAGAGACTTTTCCTTAATACATCTCTCCACATATTCTTAAACCTGGGGTCCTCAAACCCCCACATAAATAACCTTAAACCTGGGGTCCTCAGACCCCCACATAAATATACATTACCCTTACCCAGCTTATAGCTGTCCATAGACCTTTTTGCTGTAGGTTCAAGTACACTCAAACACTCAAGAGTCCCTTAGACTCCTTTTCCCAGCCCCAAAGTTAGGCTATGACCCTTACCTGCATGGACCCTGTTTAAAGTTAACACTAGACTTTACCAGATTTACCAAGACCAGAACCAAAACCACCTCCTGGCTGGCTCGCCAATTTGTAAAACACAAGGTTCTTGGCTAGTGGTCCCTGGTAATCCAATAAAGCCACCTGACACCAAATGTTGTTTTAAATCAGTTGCAATTTATTAATACCAAATAAGCCCTAACAATTTTACCTCTAACATGATCAAAACTAAACAGCTGATGGCTTTTTACCACAAGGGCTACAGCATTTCAGAGACACATGAAACCATACATCTCCGGATCCCCTGAGCAATCTATGGATAGTCTCAGACTGCAGATTGTCTGAGCCTGTGTCTTTTTGAAGGGATGCTGGACACAACCATAGGTCCCATATTTATGTGTAGCAAGCTTAGAAAAAAATGCAAAGCTGGAATTTCCCAAAAACTACCTCAGCAGTTTTAAACACAGACAATATGTCATTTAACAAGTCATAAGACTCGGGTTAAAAAATACATTGACCATAAGATACCTCAGTCATAAGATACATTTTGACACTTTGCCGAGACATTCGGTCATTCTTAAATGGAAAAACAAATAATCAGGGGAATTTTATTTGTCAAAAATACTTACTTTAGGATACAGAAAACATGCGAGGGGATGTGGCTGTTCCAAAAATAATTGGCCTACAGATGAAACCCAGACAGTGGCCAAATTGCATCATAATCACAAGATGAGAGAGGAACTTCAAGCTTCAAGGCCGACTGCGGTTACTAGCAGCTGCACTCTTATCTCGGCTGTAACCTTTTAAAAAGACATGTTTTGGTATACAGCATTGCTGAATAAGACAATTCTAAATTAGACCTTGACTGTGCTTTAAGATTCATTTTATTTTCTTCAGTTTAACTGTTAACCATTTAAAGCCTCCATATACATGCATTGATATGGTGGTATCATTCATTTGCTTATCCACTGGCAGCCATTGGCTAGCTAGCCATATTAACTTGTATGTGAGCCTCATTCAGTCATTTATTGGCCATTTGTATTTTCTGCAAGCCTTTTACACCTTGCCATAGTCAACTGTATATATAGAGGTGGCTATCAGCAATTTTATATAACTGAACTTGTATATACCTAGGCCTTGGGGCCCCTGGGCAAATTCAACAACAGTCCTCCTGTTTGCATTTTAACCAGTGTGAATGTTGCATCTCTGTCAGCACACCTGCCATAGGAGTAAAACCACAGTCCTGACTGCAGTTTCACCTGAGTTAATGTTGTGTCCCTTTCAGCACACCTGCCTTAGGAAAAAAAATCAGTGTCCTAGTTACTGTGCTAAATTACTGTCCCCTTGACTGCACTTTAACCAGAATTATTGTTGTGTCTCTGTCAGCACGCCAGCCTAAGGAAAAACATCACTGTCCTGACAGCACTTTAAGCAGAGTGATTCTTGTGTCCCTGTTGGCTCACCTGTTTTAGTAAACAAATTACTGTCCTCCTAACTGTACTTTAACCAGAGTGTTTGTTGTGTCCCTGACAGCACACCTGCCTTAGGAGAAAAATCACTCTCCTCATTACTGCCCTTTAACCACAGTGATTGTTGTGTGCCTGCAGGCACACCTGCCTTAGGAAAAAAATCACTGTCCTCACTGCACTTTAACCAGAGTGATTGTTGTATCCCTGTCGACACATTTGACTTGGGAAAAAGATCAATTTTTGACTGTGCTTTAACCACAGTGATTGTTGTGTGCCTGCAGGCACACCTGCCTTAGGAAAAAAATCACTGTCCTCACTGCACTTTAACCAGAGTGATTGTTGTATCCCTGTCAACACATTTGACTTAGGAAAAAGATCAGTTTTCTGACTGTGCTTTAACCAAAGTAATTGTTGTGTCCCTGTCAGCACGCATGCCTAAGGAAGGAAATCACAGTCCTGACTGCACTTTAACTAGAGAGATTGTTGTGTCCCTCTAGGCACATCCACCTTAGGAAAAAAATCACTGTCCTCCTGACTGCAGTTTTACCAGAGTGATTGCGGTGTCCCTGTCGACACACCTGCCTTAGGAGAAAAATCAATCTCCTCATTGCTGCCCCTTAATCAGAGAGAATGTTGTGTTCCTGTCAGCACAGTTGTCTTTGGAAAACAAAATTACTACCCTCCTGACTGCACTTTAACCAGAGTGTTTGTTGTATCCCTGTCAGCACATCTGCCTTAGGAAAAAAAATCAGTGTACTGACTTTGCTTTAACCAGATTGTTTGTTGTGTCCCTTTCAGCACTTCAGTCTTAGGAAAACAATCAAATGATGCAGGATACCGAGTAGAAGCTCCTCTGCATAGCTCCAACCTCCTAATCACAAATTATTGCTATTTCGGTGGCTATTTTCCCCTAAAAAACAGAAAGTTTACAGTTTATCACCTTCTTAACATCCCGGGCTCCTGTTTGCTTGTTGTCAGGGAGGATGGCGGTGTATATGAAAAAGCCTCTGCAGAAGCATACACCGCCGGTCATTCCCGAGAAGGCCCCAAAACAATCAAGGGCCTTGAGTGTTGTGGATAAGCCAGGGCTTCAAAGCCTGATCTCCGAGCAAGAGCCCCTAACTCTAAGCAGATTTTTGGAAGAATTCCAACCCTTCCAGGAAGAAATTAAAGAAATCTCAGCTGAAATTAAATCCCTTTCTAAGAAACTTGAGGAGGTCACGATGAAAACTTTGGATAATGCAGCCCATATCTTATCTCTTGAGAAGCAAGTGGAAAAAATCGATCCCGGTCTCGTAGCCATGCGGCAAAAAATCTCTAGCCTGGAAGCTAAGTTAGAAGATTTGGAGGGCTGCAGCTGAAGAAATAATGTTGGTATTTTGGGCCTTCCAGAAGGAGAAGAAGGCGTGAATATGCTGGGGTTTGTGCAGAAGCTGATTAAGAAGGTCACTGGTCCCTCTCCCTTTGGGGCTAACTACATCATTGAAAGGGTGGATAGGTCCTTGTGACCCAAGCCATCCCCAGGAGCAACGCCATGTCCCATTATTTGTCATTTTTTAAATTATCTTGAGCGACAGCACTTTCTGGGAAAAGTGAGAGAGTTACAAGAAGTGAAATGGGAAAATAGCAGACTCAGAATTGCCCAAGATTTACCGGGGTCGGTCAGGGCAAAGCTCACTGCTTTTCATCCGGTTGTGTCAAAAATTATAGCTGCAGGCCTTCGCTTCAAAATGGGGTATCCAGCTAGACTACAAGTACTAGTGGACGGTACCTGGTTAACATATGAGAATCCTGAAGCTGCTCTCTCGGGACTGAAGGCTGCTCTGCCTGATTTGTTTTGGGATACTTGATCTGTTGGTCGATTTTACCCCACCCGGTTTTCGAAAGGAGAAGAATTCCTTCATGTTGCTATACCAAAAGAGGACTGAATGTTAATCTGGTTTTGTGGACTCTTGAATTTTGCAACGGAGGGGACTATCTTCAGCAGAGTTTTGACCTTTTGTGTTTTCCATCTCAGTGTTCAGTGTTTTGGAGCATCCTTACATCTCGGGACTTTTTCTCTGGGGGGGGTGGTGTTTTGGTTTGGAAGCATTATCTTTCTACTTATACAGATCACATCTTCTGGTTTCTCATTTCTAGGGACACTCGATTGTCTCGCAGAATATAGTTTATATCATGAAAACCTTCAAGTTTGATATATTAGATTATTGGGGCATGGTTTGAGAGAGTGTCCTTTTGGTTTTAATGATTTCTAGATATTATCACTAGAGGGCATTATTGCACTAATTTTCGTGGTTCAGCCCCCCTTTTACCTGTTTGTTTCTGGAATTTATTTCTATCAGATATAGATTGCTTTGGGGGCTTGGACACAGATGGAGGTCCGCTACTTGGGAGCATTTAGTTTACCAGTGATTATACGTTTTGGGGAAAGTTTTCAATTTTATTAATGGCAGCAGCTATGAGAGCATATTCGGAGAGTGTCTCTTACATTGTGTATTCTCTTTTTTCTCTCAGGATTTTGGGGTTTCTGGATTGCTCCCAAGTAGGGGTTGCTCTCTTCTCTATTTCTCATTCTTGCCATTTCTGTTCTGGATTTCAGGAGTCCAGCGCTCACCTATTATCATCTACAATACTTTTATCTTTGAAGTGATGTTATTGCTTATTGATTCTATAAGAAGGTTTACATTCTAAAGCGGGGTTTTCAGGTACACAGGTGGGAGGTTGGAGGGGGAGAAAGGAAAGCGGTATTGTGCTGAACGTTGCTCAGGACAGTTGGGGGAAGGGAGGGCAATACTGTGTTCAGGGTTGTCATATTACTTGTTAGTTGGAATGGGATGGAATATTTTCGGAGGTGGGGTGGTGGGTGGGAAGAAAGTTGATACCTGGGTGGGTAGGGTATACAGCAGCAAACAGGGGAACGGGTCATTTATGTCTGATTGTTATAATTCCTGTATTTCATATAATGTTTTTTTTCTTCCTTTTCTGGATAAATGGCCAGTAGTATAAATATTGTTACATGAAATGTGAAGGGGATAAGGAAAATAGTCAAACAATACCAAGTGTTAAAACACTTAAATTTACTATCTTCTCAGATTATATTCCTGCAAGAATCTCACTTATTGGAAAGTGAATCTCTGCAACTTAGGAGGCAACAAATTGGGCAGGTTTTTAATGCCTCAGGGTCCACTAATAGCTGCGGGGTTATGATTCTAATTAATAGAGATATTCCCTTCATTTCCCAACAAGTTTTCAGGGACCCGGATGGCAGATATGTCCTAGTTCAAGGGAGTCTCTAGTCTATGCCTATTTTACTTGGTAGCATTTATGGGCCTAATGCAGATGATCCGGGCTTTTACATGAAACTTATTTCCATACTCCTTCCCATGCTTCCCATTGGCATAATAATAGGCGGGGATTTCAATCTGGTTCTTGATCCCAAAGTAGACAGGTCTGGTACTGGGTTGAGGGGCTTAACGCCTGGACAGAGGATCCTCAGGGACTTTCTGGACCAATGCAGACTGTGTGATGTGTGGCGTGTGTTACACCCAAAGGACAGGGAGTATACTTTTAATTCACCAGTGCACAGAACCCAGTCTCGCATTGACTATCTTTTCCTCTCTCAGATCCTTTTGCCAGGGATCATAACTGCCTCGATCCAGCCAGGTCTAGTATCTGATCACTCTTTGGTAACTTCCAAGCTGGCCTTCCTTAACATTCCCCATAAAGAAACCCGATGGAAATTAAATGGTCAATTGCTCAAAGATACTAAATACTGTGACCTAATAAAGGAGCGGATTGATTTCTTTTTCTCCACTAATTCCTCTGAGGATATGACTCCTGGTATTTTGTGGGGTGCTTTCAAATCATATATGAGAGTGATCATTATTAGCTTAGCCACAAAAAGGAAAAAGACTCGAGAGGTGGAATTATTAGCTTCATTATCTCTAATTAGGTCTTTGGAAACCAGGTTATCCTCTAATGCCTCGGAAGACGATATGAGAAGGCTCTCGGTAGCTAAAGATAAATATTTAGGCCTATTGAGGGAAAAAGCAGAATTATCTATTATTTGTACCAAAGCAAACTATACCAATCAGGAAGAAAATGCGGGCCACCTACTAGCCTTAAGGTTAAAGCAGCAAGAATCAGCTAGATTTATACCTCCAATTAGGGCCCAGACAGATGGATCCTTGAAGGTATCTCCTTCTGAGGTTGTGCGGGAGTTTGCCTCTTATTATGAGGATCTATACAGGGATATGGAAAACCCTCCTTCCTTAGAAGAGCTTGAGGCCTACCTGAGGGATTCCTCTCTATCGGAATTGCAGGGGAATCTGCTATCCTCACCAATATCACTAAAGGAAATTTCAGAGATCATTGGAGCTTTGCCCTGAGACAAGGTCCCAGGTCCAGACGGGTTTTCCACTTTATTTGATACAACTTTTTGACCACAATTATTGCCAGTTCTCCACTGGTTGTATTGTCACATTCTTTCTGGCACAAAAGTAGATGCGCACTTGTTTGAGGCACTGACTGTACATCTCCCTAAGTCCGATAAGGATCCGGAATTAGTGCAAAGCTACAGACCAATATCCTTATTGAACCAAGATGTTAAAATTCTCTCTAAGATATTGGCTGATAGAATAGCACGAGTTCTTCCTGACCTGATTAATATGTCTCAGGTAGGATTTATGAGGACACGTTCATCAGATGATCATCTATGTACACCTGTCACACGTAGTCTCGGTGTCCAGGGATGCTGCCTTTCCTGCAGGATTGGTCTCCTTGGACGCCGAGAAGGCATTTGATCATGTTAATTGGAATTTCCTGTTTCAGGCCCTTAAAGTATATGGCTTTCCGGCTAAATTTATAGAGTGGATTCAGGCCTTATATCAAACTCCATCTGCCAGAGTTACTGGCAATGGAGCATTCTCCAAATCCTTTCCTTTGTCTTCTGGTACTCGGCAGGGCTGCCCTCTCTCCCCCCTTTTATTTAATTTATACTTAGAGCCCCTTATTCAAAATATTCTCAATAATCTGGAGATAAGCGGTATCCCGATTGGCAATCAGGTGGTAAAGATCATGGCTTACGCTGACTATCTCCTTCTTCATCTATCTCATCCTAAAACTTCAATTCCAGCCATGTTGAGGGAAATCACCAAGTTCAGTGATCTCTCGAATTATAAGTTGAATATAACCAAATCCTCCATTTTCCCTCTTAATCATACGGTTTTTAAAAATGATTTGTCATCTTTTGGTCTCGGTTGGTCTCCCATGTGTTCTCAAATATCTTGGCATTAATTTGACGCGTAACCCCTCCTCCTGGTTTAAGGAAAACCTGGAGCTTCTTTCCCAAGTGATAGTTCAGGATCTCAACAGATGGTCCAAACTCCCTCTCTCTCTCTTTGGGGTCACATTAATATCATTAAAATGAATGTTTTTCCTTGTTTATTTTATCCCCTCTCACTTCTTAACTCCTTCACACTGTTATCATGGTTTCATAAAATGCATGGAATTTTCACAAATTTTATCTGGTCTAATAAACAAGCCAGGTTAGCATATTACAAACTAGCTGCTCAAAAACTAGATGGAGGGCTGCGGATTCCCCATCTAGCAATTGATTACTGGGCTAGTCATATTGCAGAATATTTGCAGTGGGTTAATCCGGGCCCTGAATATTTAAGACCGGTCTGGCTCAAAACTGAGTTAGACTTTATTCAATCTGAGAACATTGACCCCCAGACATTGTTATATCTAAAAATAGCCTCCCTACCAGACACTATTAGTTGTGCTATTATCCGAATGTCCCTCAGAGTTCACACGCAGCTTTGTTCATTTCTGCGGTATTCCCCAGAAATGGACCTGTCCCAGCCCATTTGGAATTCCCCATCTTTCTCAATAAACAAAAAGATGATATCTCATAAATGGTTGCCCCAGATTGGGGATGGGATAATTTCTACTTTTCTGGATGACACAGGGGAATGGCTCTCAGTTTCTAATATCATCCGTAAGTTTAATATCCCCTTAACTTTTTACTTCACGGTGGCCCAATCGAAACATTTACCCTCTACAATATTTGGTAATGTCCTTCCTCGTCCTCCTGATTTTCTGTTTGTATCGGATCTCTCCCCTTTATTGGGGTCACCAGGTACTATCTACAAAATATATTGTGTCCTATATCAATGGATATGGAGAGTTAGAAGAGCCCCTACTAGGCTCTGGGTTTCTTTTTTTCCTTAATATACTCCCAATTGGCCAGCTTTATGGAAGTTCTGTCATAAATATGTTTCTCAGGATAGACTTCACCTTATGCAATTTCATATATTGCATAACATGTATTATACCCCTGTGAAGCTCAAGAAATGGGGTCTTATAAATTCAGGGGCCTGTACCAGAGGATGTCAAGAAGAAGGTATGCTTCTTCATGTCTTTTGGTCATGTCCTAAGATAAAGTCATTATGGATAGCCATACAGGATAACCTAGACCCCATACTGGGTTGGCAGGAATACTTCACTCCAGATGTACGTTTGTTGGGGGATTTATCCTCTATCAAGGTTAGAATTAGAAGGTTTCATATTTCCATGATTGCACTATCAGTTAAGAAAATTGTGATGCAGCACTGGAGGGATGCATTAAGCCCAACATATCAGGAATGGGTTAATGAAATTTTGGCTAATTTACATACTGAGAAAGTGATAGCGAGCCTTCACAATAAGTTGTAGTGGTACAAGAATACTTGGGATCCCCTTCACATGTTAATTATGGTCAGAGCTGCTAAATGAGTCTGTATATCCAGTGCTTTTTATTTTGTGATACTATATTGTATCCTTCTATTTGTGTCAGTTCCTTGCTGCTGTATGGAGTGTGGGGGGAAGGGTATGGGGACAGCTCATGTATTATTCTATGTATAGGCACTGAATGTGGTAATTTTCTGTCCCCTGTATTAGTAAAAAATGTACTAATAAAATATGAATTATAAAAAAAAAAAAAAAAAAAATCAGTGTCCTCCTGACTGTACGTTAACCAGAGTGATTGTTATGTCCCTGTCGGCACACCTGCCTAAGGAAGAACATCACTGTCCACCTGGCTGCACTTTTATCAGAGTGATTGCTGTGTCCCTGTCAACACACCTGCCTTAGGAGAAAAATCAAAGTCCTCATTACTGCCCCTTAACCAGAGTGATTGTTGTGGCTCTGTCGGCAGACTTGACTTAGGAAAAAATCACTGTCTATTGTCTGCAGTTTAAACACAGTTATTGTTGGGTCTCTGTTGGCACACTAACCTTAGAAATAAAATCACTGTCCTGACTGTGGTTTAATCAGAGAGAACGTTTGTCCCTGTTGGCACACCTGCCCTAGGAATAAAATCACTCCCTTTAGTGAGGTTTAACCAGAGTGAATGTTGTGTCCCTATCGGCATACCTGCCTTAGGAAAAAAATCACTGTCCTGACTGCGCTTTAACCAGAGTGAACGCTGTGTCACTGTCATCACACCTACCTTAGGAATACAATCACTGTCCTGACAGTAGATTACCCAGAGTGAATGCTGTGTCACTGTCATCACACTTACTTTAGGAATAAAATCACTATCCTGACAGTGGATTAACCAGAGTGAATGTTGTGTCCCTGTTGGCACACCTGCCTTAGGGAAAAAACACTATCTTCACTGTGCTTTAACCACAGTGAATATTGCATCTGTGTTGGGATGCATGTCTTAGGAATAAAATCAATGTCCTGAATGAGTTTTAACAAGAGTGAATGTTGTGTCCATTTTGGCACACCTGTCTGAGGAAAAAAAAATCACTGTTCTGACATTTCTTTAAGCAGAGTGATTATTGTGTTACTGACAGCACACTTGGCATAGGAAAACAAAAATCACTGTCCTGTCTGTGGTTTAACCAGAGTGATAGCTGTGTCCCTGTCAGCACACCTGCCTTAAAAATCACTATCCTCACTGTGCTTTAACCAGAGTGATTGTTGTGTCCCTATCAGCACACTTGTCTTTGGAAAAAAATCACTACCCTCATGATTGCATTTTAACCACAGTGTTTGTTTTTTAACTGTCAACACACCTGCCTTAGGAAAAAAATCACTGTACTGACTTTGCTTTAACCAGAGTGATTGTTGTGTCTCTGTCAGCACAGCTGTCTTAGAAAAACATCACTGTCCTGACTTTGTTTTAACTCAAGTGTCTGTTGTGTCCATGTCTGCTCACCAGCCTTTGGAAAACAATCACTGTCCTCCTGACTGTGGTTTAACCAGAGTGTTTGTTGTGTTCTTGTCAGCACACCTGCCTTTGGAAAACAATTACTGTCCTCCTGACTGCACCTTAACCAGAGTGATTGTTGTGTTCCTGTCAGCCCACCTGCCTTAGGAAAAAACTCACTGTCATGACTGCGCTTTAAGCAGAGGGATTTTTGTGTCCCTGTTGGCACCCCTGTCTTAGTAATAATATTACTGTCCTCCTGATTCAGCTTTAAGCACAGTTATTGTTGTGTCCCTTCTGGCACATCTGCCTTATGAAACATATCACTGGCCTGAATGTGCTTCATCCATAGTGATTGCTGTGTCCCTGTTGGCATACCTGCCTTAGAAAAAGGAAAATCACTGTCCTGATTGTGTTTTAATCAGAGTGATTGTTGTGTCCCTGTCAGCACACGTCTCAAAGCCAAAAAAATTCACTTTACTCCTGACTGCACTTTAACCATTGTTGTATCCCTCTTGGCAAACATATCTTAGAAAAAAATCACTGTTCTCCTCATTGCCCTTTTACCAGAGTGATTGTTCTGTCCCTGTTGGCACGCCTGTTTTAGGAAGAAAATCACTGACCTGACTGCGCTCTAACCAGAATGTTTGTTGTGTCCCTGATGACACACCTGCCTTAGGAAAAATATCACTATCCTGACTGTTGTTTAACCAGAGTGATTGTTGTATCCATTCAGCACATCTGCCTTAAAAAATCACTGTCCTCACTGAGCTTTAATAAGAGTGATTGTTGTGTCCTTGTCAGCAAACTTATCTTGGGGAAAAAGTCACTGTCCACCTGACTTTACTTTAACAAGAGTGAATATTGTGTCCCTGTCAGCACACTTTTCTTTGGAAAAGAATCACTACCCTCCTGACTGCGCATTAAACAGTGTGTGTGTTGTGTCACTCACAGCACACCTGCCTTAGGAGAAAAATGACTCTGCTCATTACTGCCCTTTGCCCAGAATGACTATTGTGTGCCTTCAGGCACACCGGCCTTAACAAATAAATCATTGCCCTGACTGCACTTTAACCAGAGTGATTGTTGTGTCCCTGGCGACATGTTTGACTTAGGAAAAAGATAATTTTTCTGACTGTGCTTTAACAAGAGTGATTTTTGTGTCCCTGTTGGCAAACGTATTTTATGAAAAAAATCAGTGTCCTCCTGACTGCGCTTTAACAAGAGTGATTGTTGTGTCCCTGTTGGCACACCTGCCTAAGGAAGAAAATCACTGTCTTCACTGCACTTTTACCAGAGTGATTGCTGTGTCCCTGTCACTGTCCCTGTCACCTGCCTTAGGAGAAAAATCAGTGTCCTCATTACTGCCTCTTATCCAGAGTGAATGTTGTGTCCCTGTCGGCACACTTGTCTTTGGAAAAAAAATCACTACTCTCATGAATGCACTTTAACCAGAGTGTTTGTTGTGTCCCTGTCAGCACACCTGCCTTAGGAAAAAAATCAGTGTACTGACTTTGCTTTAACCAGTGATTGTTGTGTCTCTTTTTTTTTCCAATTCAAAGTTTATTAACAACATGTTTCAATACAAAGCCAGATCCACATCATACATGCAGTATCTAGAACATAAACAGAGATTTTGAAGATTCGGCCCCCCACCCACCACCCGTCCATTCCCTCCCTCAGCCCCCCCCACTATAATCCCCTCTTCTTCTGTCTCCACAGCACAGAATAAGACATCTTCTTGAAAGGAGAGCTGCAGCTCAAAATAAGCCAGGCCATCACGAGGGTTGCAGAGTATATAATACATACAATGGTCCCCAAAACTTATTGAATTTGTCTTGTTTGTTACAGAGACTTGCAATTGTTTTTTCTGTCCTCAAATTGGCTAGAAATTCTTGTAGCTATTCTGTGTATGACATGACCTCCTTGTCTTTCCAATGTTTAAGCACAAGCTTTTTGACTGACATTGAAATTAATGCTATATGGTATCTACGATTATGTACTGCAACCCCAGAGAAACTGTCAAATTTCAGTTATAAACAGATCTTCAAGGCCTTGCAAGGGGTCTGCTCTTTGTTTAATAAGAGTCCATAGAGGGGTCACTTTAGGGCAATCCCAAAAAAGATGCAGTAAAGAGCCCTCTGCCTGTTCACATCATGTGCAGGCAGATGAAGTGGATAGGCCAAGCCTAGCAAGTTTTTGCAGGGAATAATACAGGTTGTGAAGTATATAATATTGCATCAGGCGGAGCCTGTCTTGGGTCACAAACCTGTGACAGCCTTGCCACAAAATAAGCCAGTCCAAATGTAGTTTCAGGGAGCAAGAAGCCCAGTACCTCCGAAGAGCTTAGGTAGTCTGGATATGTCTGGTCATATAGTAATGCATACATTTTGGACACTGCTTGGGGAAAACCAACTAGGGGTATTAAGTCTGAGTAATAGGGTGCTTCCAAGGACTGTTGAGGTGAGGTCCCAAATGTTTTCACAAGTGAATGTCTTAATTGAAAAAACTTAAAAAATCTGGGACTGTGGAATATTTACCTTATTCATAATTTCAGGAGAGGTGAGCCAAGTCCCATCTTCTTTACTCAAATATTTGAGAAGACAGTCCTCTAACTAAGGAAGCCATACAGGAGGAAGGACATTGCCATCTATCTTGAGGTTGGGGTTCCCTCTCAGGGGCTGACATAAATCCTGAGTGTTGTTATATTTAAGGAATGTACATAATTGGGGATGAATTTTGAGGGATGTATATACTGGAGATCCATGTAGAGAGGCAGGGAGAGATTTGAGCTTTGTATGCAGGAGCGATAGAGGAGATATTCCATGAGCTCAGATGTGGGACAGTTCAAGTTTAAGCCAGATGGGCACATAAGGGAGAGAACCACCTAAGGTATTTGATGAATTGGCTAGCCCAGTAGTAAAGTGCTATATGGGGGAGACGTAAGCCTCCCTTGGATTCTGGAGCAGCTAATTTATGGAAAGCCAGTCTAGGCTTTTGACCTGACCAAATAAAGTCAGTAAGGATACTGTGTACTTTCTTAAACCAAGAGACGGGTAGCCAGATGTTTAAGAGGTTAAGTGGGTAAAAAAGTCAAGGGGAAAGCATTCATTTTAACAAGATTAATTTTACCCCAAAGAGAAATAGGGAGTAGGGACCATCTTTCTAAATCCTATTTCAATATATGGAGAAGAAAATCTAGATTTGCATTTTGCATTTTGGTCTTATTCCTCAAGATCTCAATTTTGAGGTATTTCAGGGAGCTAGCTACCCTGGAGAGACCTAGGTCTGCTGTTGTGTTCAGTAACATCTTATGGTTAAGGGGAAACACCACCATTTTATCTAGATTCAATTTATAGTTAGAAAGAGCACTGAAATAGTTAATAATGTTCAACACATGGGGAATGGAGGTATCAGTATGGGACAATTGAAGGAGCAGGTCATCTGCATAAGCAGAAACTTTTATTTCTTGATCTGGAATAGATATACCTTGAATTAACCAACAGTTAGTTGTTCTGCATGATAGAGGCTCTAAATAGAGATTAAAAAGCAGTTGGGACAAAGGGTAACCCTGCCTTGTCCCCGATTGCATGGAAAACAATACTGAGATAGCCTCATTACTACAGACCCGGGCAGTAGGGAACTGGTATATGGCTTGTATCCATTTCTGGAATTCTAATGGGAAATCAAATGCTTGGAGAGTTCTAAATAAAAAAATTCCAGTTAACTCTGTCAAATGCCTTCTCAACATCCATGAAGACCAGGGCAGCTGGGAAGTTTGCATCCCTGGATACTGAGAGAACGTGGGCCAAAGTGCATAAATGGTCTATAGATGACATACCCTTCATATATCCCACTTGTTCTGGGCCAATAAGATCTGGGAGAACTACACTAATACGATCCACTAATAATGTAGTCAGAATTTTAATGTCTTGGTTGAGGAGGGAGATGGGCCTAAAACTGGTGACTAGGTCAGGTTGTTTACCTGGTTTAGGTAGGAAAACAATTAAAGCTTCAAATAGGGATTTATCTGACTCTACCCCGAGAGAATATGCTGGTATAAAGGTTGTAAGAGAGGGATTAGTTGATCCGCAAAAGCCTTATAAAAATTGGGAGAGAAGCCATCCGGCCTGGGGTTTTGTCTGTGGGAAGATCCGCAATGGCTTTTTTCAGTTCAGTACATGAAATCAGTGAAGTTAAGGAGAGTTTCTGAATTTCCAAGAGAGAAGACAGAGAAAAACTACTAAGGTAGTCATCCAGTTCTTTTTCTGAAGGGGGGTTCATCATAGGACCATACAGCTTGTCATAATAATTACTAAATTCAACTATAATATCATCAGGGGAGACTATTAAGAGGTCAGTCTCTGCCGAACGAATGGCTGCAATGAGCCTAGTGGACTCCTGCTGCTTAATTCTTAAGGCGAACAGCCTGCCAGCTTTTTCCCCTTGGTTGGTATAGCAGGCCTTAGCCTTCAGAATAGCAAATTCTGCTTTCTCTCAAGAGCTCTAAATATGATTCTTTCAGTTTAATAAGATCCTGTCTAATCTGGTCAGAGGAATGGGGAGACAGTTTGGCTTCTATATCCCTAGTTTGGGAAAGGGTGGAGATTAATAGCTTCTCGCTCTTTTTCTTCCATTGTGAGGCTACACTGATCAGGGGTCCCCTAAGGTAGGCTTAGAAAGCACACCATTCTACATCAGGTTTTCCTGTGGAGTTATGGTTGACAGAAACAAATTGAGTAATATGGTCCGATATATACACTTTGTTACATCTGGGTCTTTGAGTAGCTGGTTGTTTAATTTCCATCATTCCCCTCCTTTAGAGAGAGAGAGAGAGAGAGAGAGAGGGAAAGACATTTTGTAGGTGATCAGAGCGGGATCTGAGGGAGGACCAGGGTATATGGAAGAGTCAAGTACCCACGAGAGAAGGGATTGAGAAATGAAGATGTAATCGATATGGAAGGAATTCCCATGTACTGGGGACTTAAATGTAAAGCATTTATCAGTTGGGTGCAGAACTCTCCAGACATCACATAATCCTATCAGGTCCATGAGGTCTCTTAATGCCCTTTGGTCAGGGGGAAAGACCCTTACAAGAATTACATGTATGGTAAACTGGGATCAAATGCCAAATTTAGGTCCCCACCCAGGATTAGCGGGACAGAAAGGAAGGGAGACAGTATGTTAATTAGCTGCATGGAGAACCCAGGGAATCAATATTCAGACCATAAATACTACCAAGTAATATCTCTTTTGTGTGCAGTGTGCCTTTAACAAACAGAAATCTGTCTAACTGATCTCCAGTCACTTGGCTGGGAATGAAAGGCACTGATCTGGATATCAAGATCATTACTCCACAGCTCTGCATGCTCCCACCCACAGAAAATACCCATCCCACTTGCTGTCATCATAGCTTTAGCACCTCAGAATTAAGTAGGTGTGACTCTTGTATACAAATTACATCTGTTTTCAATAAACCCAAGTGTTTTAACACCTTATACTGTTTAAGCTTCTGCCTGACTCCTTTAACATTCCATGTTGCAAAGGTTAGGTCTCTAGCCATGTGTCCAGGCACAGAGTAATTTGGTTAAAGGCCCGAATGGAAATCTACTTCTGTGGTCAGCTTGCCTATAGATTGCTCTCATCGGTGCTGTCCACCCCCCTCACAGCCATCCCTTGTCTCTTTGACACCCATAAATCCCCAACAGAATGCCTGTAAGATCATTCCTCCCTACATAAACATTTCCCCCAAAGTCAATCCACACCCCCCTTCCTGCCCCCAACACGTTGTCTTGCTTTTCTTGCAGCATTACACCCTTACACAACTCCCTTCCCTCTGGCCACCCTTTCTACTCTGAACTATGAACCTCGCCAACAGGTGGAATTTTCTACAATCAATAGTTTCTGTATTACATATAAAATTGAAAAAGTTAAGCAGTTATGGATAAAAAATTAAATTAAACTTTAGCTTAAACAAGGCTCTAGCCTCATAACTCCAGAGGCAAATGTAACTGTGGTTAGGAGTTATTGAGCTGTTTAAGTAAGAGGGGGGAGTTATTGTAGTTGTTCACTGGAGCTAAGTCTGTAAATATCTTCCATACATTTAAACAACATTGATTTTGATAGGAAGATCTAGTGAAAGGTTCTCATTTCCCCCCCAAAATAAAACCTGAAACAAATAGGGTAACTTTCTAGAGCTGAAAATCAGTGTTGCAGGGTTTCTACTCATATTAGCGGTACAGTCCAATTCTCATGCACAGTTAAACTAAAACAGCCCCATAACAGAGAAAATCCAGCTCCAATAACAGACCCCTGACCAGCAAATTATAAAAAGTGATTCTGTGCACAGTCACAAAGTCAGAGACCAGATTCAGGTCTCAGGGCCCCTCTAGTGGATGGATCCCATTAGTACAGGCAACTTGTGGAAGGGGCTTAGATAGGTGTGAGCATATTCAAGGCACCTATTGGAGCCTGCTCTGGGTACAATCAAGTGAGCATGTTAAGTGTCCTTGCCGCTCAGAGCTGGATCAGAAAAGGTTGCAAATCATTCCCAATGGATGACTGAGAGTCTTGGTACAGGCTAATTAGGGGTATTGTTTCCGTATTGCCAGAGTCACTATTTTGTTAGGAAGAATGTCTCTTCTTTAAATCAAAGTGGTGGGATTTGACCTCAACTCTTAGGAGGTCCAGTGCATATCATATATGTTGCTTTAATTTTGCCCTACACAATTTGACATCAACGTTTTGGAATTCTGTAAATAGTTATTGTAACCAAACAACTCCATAACTCAGCTCATGGGTCTCGAAAGAGGTCTGGAAAGATGAGTTTGAGCCCTACCATTGCTTGCTCAAGGTCCTCATAAGTGATCCAGCTGCCCGATACAAAGACTTGAAGCCACTCCGGGTAGTTAATTCGAAACTTAATGCCAACTGCTACAAACTTCGTTACAAGGTGGTGAAAACTGGCTCTTCATGGCTGCACTGTTGCCGGCAAATCCTGGGTGATCCAGATCCTGGTTCCTTCCCATTTTAAATCCTGAGGGTTTCTTACTTTTGCTAAGAAGTGCTGTCTCTCTAGAAAACTCAGAGAATGAAAGATGAGTGGGTGTGGTGGGGGAGCTGGGCTGAGGCATTGGGCGAAGAACCCAGTGTGCCCTCTCGATGATATATTTGGGCCCAAAGGGTGAGGGTCTGGTGACCTTCTCCACAAATGTTTGCATAGAGAGCACTGTGTCTAGCCCTTCTTCTTTTTCTGGGAGGCCTATGAGGACTGCTTTGTTTTGTCTACTGTGGCCCTCAAGGTCCTCCACTTTAGATTCAAGTTTAGCCAGTTTCTGTCTGGTAGCCATGAGCTCATTCTACTAACTTCCATCAGGTTAGTAGAATGCCACAATCCAGTTGTAGATAGCACTAGATACTGTTATCTGTGAGTATAAATTTTTTTTTTTTTTTTAGAAATAGCATCCAGATTAGGTTGTATTCAAAATGGGTAGCCGGAGAGAAGAAGGAGTGCTGCTATCAGACACTCTGAATAACTGGAAGTATGATTGCTGTGTCTCTGTCGGCACAGCTGCCTTAGAAAAACACCACTGTCCTGACTTTGCTTTAACCAGATTGTTTGTTGTATCCCTGTCAGCATGCCCGCCTTAGGAAAAAAATTACTGTCCTCCTTACTGCACTTTAACCAGAATGATTTTTGTGTCCCTGTTGGCATACCTGCTCAGAAAAGAATCACTGTCCTGATCTTGTTTTAACCAGAGTTATTATTGTGTCCCTGTCGGCACATGTGCCTTTTGAAAAAACTCACTGTCCTGACTGTGCTTTAAACAGAGGGATTGTTCTGTACCTGTTGGCAAACTATTTTATGAAAAAATCAGTGTCCTCCTGACTGTGCTTTAACAAGAGTGATTGTTGTGTCCCTGTCGGCACACCTGCCTAAGGAAGAAAATCTCTGTCCTGACTGTACTTTAACCAGAGTGATTGTTGTGTCCCTGTCGACACATTTAACTTAGGAAAAAAATCAGTTTTCTGACTGTGCTTTAACCAGAGTGATTGGTGTGTCCTTATTGGCAAACCTGTTTTATGAAAAAATCAGTGTCCCACTGACTGCGATTTAACCAGAGTGATTGTTGTGTCCCTGATGGCACACCTGCCTTAGGAAAAAAATCACTATCTTGAGTGCACTATAACCAGAGTGATTGTTGTGTCCCTTTTGGTGAACCTGCCTTAAAAATAAGTGTCCTGACTGCGCTTTAAGCAGAATGAATGTTGCGTCCCTGTCGGTACACCTGACTTAGTAATAAAATCACTGCCCTGACTGCGATTTAACCGGAGTTATTGTTGTGTCCTTGTTGGCACACCTGCCTTAGGAAAAAAAATCACTGTCCTGAATACACTTTAATAGAGTGAATGCTGTATCCCTGTGGGTACACCTGCCTTAGGAAAAAAGTTACTGTCCTGACTGCACTTTAACCAGAGTGATTGCTGTGCCTCGGTCATTACACCTGTTTTAGCAATGAAGTCACTGTCCTGACTATGGTTTAAACAGAGTGAATGTGCTGTCCCTATTGGCACACCTGCCTTAGCAAAAAAAAATCACTGTCCTGACTGCACTTTAACCAGTGTGAATGTTGTGTCTATGTCGGCAAACCTGCCATAGGAATAAAATTACTGTTCTGACTGTGGTTTAACCAGAGTGAATGCTGTATGCCTGTGGGCACATCTGCCTTTGGAAAAAATGACTGTCCTCCTGACTGCACCTTAACCAGAGTTGTTATTGTGTCCCTGTCAGCACACAAACCTTAGGAAACAAATCACTGTCCTGTTTGCGCTTTAACCAGAGTGATTGCTGTGTCCCTGTCAGCATACCTGCCTAAGAAAGAAAATCACTATCCTGACTGCACTTTAACCAGAGTGATTGATATGTTCTTGTCAGCACACCCGCCTTAGGAAAAAAAAATCACTGTCCTCCTGATTACACTTTTCCCAGAGTGATTGCTATGTTCTTGTCAACACACCTGCTTTAGGAAAAAAATCAACGTCCTCATTACTGCCCCTTAACCAGAGTGATTGTTGTGGCCCTGTCCGCTGACTTGACTTAGAAAAAAATCACTGTCTCCTGGCTGCAGTTTAATCAGAGTGATTGTTGGGTCTCTGTCGGCACTCTTGCCCTAGATATAAAATCACTGTCCTGACTGTGGTTTAACCAGTTGAATATTTGTCCCTGTTGGCACACCTGCCTTAGGAATAAAATCACTGTCCTTACAGAGGTTTGAACAGTGAATGTTGTGTTCCTATCGGCACACCTGCCTTAAGAAAAAAATTACTGTCCTGACAGTAGGTTAACCAGAGTGAATGTTGTGTCCCTGTCGGCACACCTGCTTTAGGAAAAAATCATTGTCTTCACTGGGCTTTAACCACA
This sequence comes from Neoceratodus forsteri, assembly GCA_016271365.2. NCBI lineage: Eukaryota > Metazoa > Chordata > Ceratodontiformes > Ceratodontidae > Neoceratodus > Neoceratodus forsteri. Next base: position 895,647,438 of record CM028132.1, on the reverse strand, counting down.
GTGAATATTGCATCTGTGTCAGAACACATGCCATAGGAATAAAATCATTGTAATGAATGAGTTTTAATCAGAGTGAATGTTGTGTCCATGACAGTACACATGCCGGAGGAAACAAAATCACTTTTCTGACACTTCTTTTCCCAGAGTGATTGCTGTGTTACTGACAGCACACTTGGCTTAGGAAAAAAAAACACTGTCCTCCTGACTGCACATTAACCAGAGTGATCATTGTGTCCCTGTTGGCACACCTGCAGTAGGAAAACAAAAAACACTGTCCTAACTGTGGTTTAACCAGAGTGATTGTTGTGTCCTTGTCAGCACACCTGCCTTAAAATCACTGTCCTCACTGGACTTCAACCAGTTTGATTGTTGTGTCCCTGTTGGCACACTTATTTTGGGAAAAAATCACTGTCCACCCGACTGCGATTTAACCAGAATGCTTATTGTGTCCCTGTCAGCACAGCTGCATTAGGAAAAACATCACTTTCCTGACTTTGCTTTAACTAGGGAGTTTGTTGTGTCCCTGTTGACTCACCTGCCATTGGAAAACAATCACTATCCTCCTGACTGCACTTTAACCAGAGTGATTGCAGTGTTCCTGTTAGCCCACCTGCTTTAGGAAAAAACTCACTGTCATGACAGTGCTTTAAGCAGAAAGCTTTTTGTGTCCCTGTTCACACCTCTGTCTTAGGAAAAAAATCACTGTCCTCCTGATTGTGCTTTAACCAGTTATTGCTGTGTTCCTTTTGGCACACCAGCCTTAGGAAAAATATCACTGGCCTCAATGTGCTTTATCCAGAGCGATTTTTGTGTCCCTGTTGGCACACCTGCCTTAGGAAAAAAAAATCACTGTCCTGACTGTGCTTTAATCAGAGCTATTTGTTGTGTCCCTGTCAGCACACTTCTCAAGCAAAAAATCACTGTATTCCTGACTACACTTTTGCCAGAGTGATTGTTGTGTCATTGTTGGCAAACATATCTTAGGAAAAAATCACTGTCCTCCTCACTGCCCTTTTACCACAGTGATTGTTCTGTCCCTGTCAGCCCACCTGCCTTAGGAAGAAAATCACTGACCTAACTGCGCTTTAACCAAAGTGTTTGTTGTGTTCCTGATGGCACACCTGCCTTAGGGAAAGAAAAATCAGTGTCCTGACTGCTCTTACAGCAGAGTGATTGTTGTGTCCCTGTTGGTACACTTCTCTAAGCAAAAAATCACTGTCCTCCTGACTGTGCTTTAACCAGAGTGATTGTTGTGTTCTTTTTGGCACACCTGCCTACAGAAAAAAATCACTGTTCTTTAACCAAAGTGATTCCTGTATCCCTGTCAGCACACCTGCCTTATGAGAAAAATCACTGTCCTCATTACTACACTTTAATCAGAGTGATTGTTGTGGCCCTGTCGGCAGACTTGCCTTAGGAAAAATAATCACTGTCCTTCTGTCTGCACTTTAAACAGAGTGATTGTTGGGACTCTGTCAGCAACTTGCCTGAGAAATAAAATCACTATCCTGACTGCAGTTTAACCAGAGTGATTGTTGTGTCCCTGTCAGCACATGTGCCTTAAAAATAAGTGTCCTGAGTGTGCTTTAACCAGATGGATTGTTGTGTCCTTTTTGACACACTTGCCTTTGGAAAAAAATCACTGTCTTCCTGACTGTGCTTTTATTATTTTTATTTTTTTATTTATTCATCCTCCTGTGGCCGCCTCACTGCACCCAAGCTATTCTCTCAAATCCTGTCAGCTGGGATCCGTCCGCCGTCTGTCTCGTCTGTGACTGCTGGCACCCTGTAGCCTCTGCAGTTAACCCCCCGAAACAGGGTGGCAGGGAGACCCCTAACTCCCCACCAATAATGGATCCAGCTCGTGTGCCTGCGTCTTGATGAACACTCACAGAAGGCCATCAAGCCACAGAGGTGCCACTTTTTCCCTGTTCCAAGAGTCCCCTGGGTTGGTGGGTGCAATGACGCCGGGGGTCATGAGCGCACACATGTCTGGACGTGCCACCATCCTGGCATCTGCCCCGACTCCTCCCTTGAGTCCGGCATGTTTCCACATCCCCATCCTCTGCCAAGAGTCAGTCGGGCACCAACCATTGTGGACCCCCCTCCATGGAGAGGGAGAGCAGTCCTTCGGATGCTCAATCCCTCTCCTCCACAGCCAGCCCCTGGCAACCCATGCTCACTCCCGAACCCTGGTCATCAGCCTTGTGTGAGGTGCTGCGACCAGTGCCTCTGCCCTCAGTGCCACCGGGCCTCCTGACTGTGCTTTAACCAGAGTGATTGCTGTGTTCCTGTTAGCACACCAGATTTAGGAAAAAAGTTGTTGTCCTAACTGCACTTTAACCAGATTGTTTGTTGTGTCCCTGTTGAAACACCTGCCTCAGGGGAAAAAAATCACTGTCTTCCTGAGTGCACTTTTGACAGAGTGGCTGTTGTGTCTCTGTTGGTACACCTGTATTCGGAAAAAAATCACTGTCCTCCTGACTGCACTTTAACCAAAGTTATTGTTGTGTCCTTGATGGCACAAAAGCCTTAGGAAAGAAATCCCTGTCCTATCCACACTTTAACCAGAGTGATTGCTGTGTCCCTCTCAACACACCTGCCTTAAGAAAAAAATCACTGTCCTCCTGTCTGCGCTTTTTAACACAGTGATTGTTATGTCCTTGTCGGCACACTTGTATTAGAAGAAAAATCACTGTTCTTCTAATTGCATTTTAACTAGAGTGATTGTTGTGTCCTGTAAGGACACCTACCTTAGGAAAAAAAAAATCAGTGTACTGACTGCGGTATGAACAGGGTAATTGTTGTGTCTCTGATGGCCAACCTGCATTTGCAAAAAAAATCACTCTCCGTCTGACTGCAGTTTAACTAGAGTGAATGTTGTGTCCCTGTCGGCACACCTGACTTAGGAAAAAAAATCAATGTCCTGACTGCGCTTTAACAAGAGTGCATGCTGTGTCCCTTTCGGTACACCTGCCTTAAGAAAAAAATTACTGTCCTGACTGAGCTTTAACCAGAGTGATTTTTGTGTCTCTGTCATCACACCTTCCTTAGGAATAAAATCACTGACCTGACTACAGTTTAACCAGAGTTAATGTAATTGTTGTGTCTCACTGGCCAAACTGCATTTGCAAAAAAAATCACTGTCCTTTTGACTGTGGTTTAACCAGAGTGAATGTGGTGTCCTTGTTGGCATACCTGTCTTAGGAAAAAAAATCACTGTTCTGACAGTGCATTAACCAGAGTGATTGTTGACTCCTTGTCGGCACACTTGTCTTGGGAAAAAAATCACTTTTCTGACTGCACTTTAACCAGAGTGAATGTTGTGTTCATGTCAGCACACCTGCCTCAGAAAAAAATCACTGTTCTGACATTGCTTTAACCAAAGTGGTTGTTGTGTTCCTGACAGCACACCTGGCTAAGGAAAAAAGTCACTGTTCTCCTGACTTCGCTTTAACCAGAGTGATTGTTGTGTCCCTGTCGGCATACCTGTCTTTGGAAAAAAATCACCGTACACCTGTCTGCACTTTAATCTGTGTGAATGTTGTGTCTCTGTCAGCATACCTGATACAGGAATGAAATCACTGTCCTAACTGTGGTTTAACCAGAGTGATTGTTGTGTCCCTCTTGGCACATCTTTCTTTGGAAAAAAATCACTGAACTACTGTCTGCAATTTTTGACAGAGTAATTGTTATGTCCCTGTCGACACACTTTATTAGAAGAAAAATAGAAGAGAAATCACTGTCCTCCTAATTCCTCTTTAACAAGCGTGATTGTTGTGTCCTGTAGGCACACCTACCTTGGAAAAAGTCACTGTCCTGACTGCGGTATAAACAGAGTGATTGCCATGTCCCTGTTGGCCCACCTGCCTATGGAAAAAAATCAGTGTCCTTCTGACTGCATTTTACCAGAGTGATTGTTGTGACCCCATCGGTACACTTGTCTTAGGAAAAAAAAAACAGTGTCCTCCTGCCTGCAATTCAACAAGTGTGATTGTTGTCTACCTGATGGCACACCTGCTTTAGAAAAAAAACTCACTGTCCTGACTGTGCTTAGACCAGAGTGATTCTTGTGTCCTTGTCGGCACACTTCTCTAAGAGAAAAATCACTGTCCTTCTGACTGCGCTTTAACCAGAGTGATTGCTGCATCCTTGTTGGCAAACCTATTTTAGGAAAAAATCCCTGTCCTCACGATTGATCTTTTACCTGAGTGATTGCTGTGTCCCTGTCAGCACACCTGCCTTAAGAAGAAAATCACTGTCCTGACTACACTTTAAGCAGAGTGTTTGTTGTGTTCCTCTCGGCAGACCTGCCTTTGGAAAAGAATTACTGTCCTCCTGACTGTGCTTTAACCAAAGTTATTGTTGTGTCCCTGTTGGCAAATCTGCATTAGAAAAGAATCACTGTCCTGACTGTGCTTTGACCATAGATATTGTTGTGTCCCTGTCAGCACACTTCTCTAAGCAAAAAATCATTGTCCTCCTGACTGCATTTTTACCAGAGTGATTGTTGTATTGCTGTCAGCACACCTGCCTTAGGAAGACAATGACTGTGCTGACTGTGCTTTACCCAGATTGTTTGTTGTGTCCTTGTTGGCATATGTGTCTTAGGAAAAAATCACTGTTCTCCTGTCTGTGCTTTTTAACAGAGTGATTATTATGTCTCTGTTGACACATTTGTATTAGAAGAAAAACTACTGTCCTCCTAACTGCTCTTTAATGAGAGTAATTCTTGTGTCCTGTAGGCACAATTGCCTTGGAAAAAAATCACTATCCTGACTGCAGTATAAACAGAGTGATTGTTGTGTACCTGTCAGCACTCTTCTCTTAGGAAAAAAATCAATGTCCTCCTGTCTGCAATTAAACTAGAGTGATTGTTGTCTACCTGATGGCACACCTGCTTTAGGAAAAAAATCACTGTCCTGACTACACTTTCACAAGAGTGATTATTGTGTCATTATCGACCAACCAATTTTAGGAAAAAATCACTGTCATCTTGAATGCACATTTTCCAGAGTGATTGTTGTGTACCTGTCAGCATACCTGCCTTAAGAAGAAAATCACTGTCCTGACTAAGCTTTTAGCAGAGAATTTGTTGTGTCCCTGTCGGCACACCTGCCTTAGGAAAAAAAAAATCACTGTCATAACTGCACTTTAACCAGAGTGATTGTTGTATCCTTTTCAGCACACCTGCCTACAAAAAAAATCACTGTACTCATGACTGTGCTTTAACCAGAGTGATTGCTGTGTCCCTGTTGGTACATATGCCTTATGAAAAAAATCACTGTCCTCCTGAGTTCACTTTTACCAGAGTGATTGTTTTGTCCCTTTTAGGACACTTGCATTCAGGAAAAAAATCACTGTTCTCTTGACTGCACTTTAACCAGAGTTACTGTTGTGTCCCTGTCGGCACATCTGCCTTAGGAAAAAAATCTCTGTCCTGACTGCACTTTAACCAGAGTGATTACTGTGTCCCTGTTGGCACTCCTGCCTTAGGAAAACAAAAATCACTGTCCTGACTGTGGTTTAACCAGAGTGATTGCTGTGTCCCTGTCGACACACCTGTCTTAAAAACACTGTCCTCACTGTGCTTCAACCAGAGTGATTGTTGTGTCCCTGTTGGCACACTCATCTCAGGAAAAAATCACTGTCCACCTGACTGCACTTTAACCAGTGCGAATGTTGTGTCCCTGTTGGCACACTTGTCTTTTGAAAAAAAATTCACTACCCTCCTGACTGCGCTTTAGCCAGAATGATTGTTGTGTCCCTGTCAGCATACCTGCATTTGGAAAAAAATCACTGTCCTCCTGTCTCCGCTCTAGTCTGTGTGAATGTTGCATCTCTGTCAGCATACCTGATATAGGAATGAAACCACTGTCTTAACTGTGGTTTAACCAGAGTGAATGTTGTGTCCATGTCGGCACACCTGCCTCAGGAAAAAAAATCACTGTTCTGACATTGCTTTAACCAGAGTGATTGTTGTGCTCCTGACAGCACACCTGGCTAAGGAAAAAAAATCACTGGTCTGACATTGTTTTAACCAGAGTGATTATTGTGTTCCTGACGGCACACCTGCCTTCGGAAAAAAAATCACTGTCCTCCTGTCTGAGCTTTAACCTGTGTGAATGTCGGCATACCTGATATAGGAATGAAATCACTGTCTTGACTGTGGTTTAAGCAGAATGAATGTTGTGTCCCTGTCAGCACATCAGACTTAGGAAAAAAATCACTGTCCTGACTGCACTTTAACCACAGAGGCTGCTGTGCCCCTGTTGGCACACCTGTCTTCAGAAGAAAATTACTCTCCTCCTGACTTTGCTTTCACCAGAGTGGTTGCTGTGTCCCTTTTAGAACACCTGCCTAAGGGAAAAAAAATCAGTGTCCCAGTTACTGAGCTTTAACCAGAGTGATTGTTGTGTCCCTGTTGGCACACCTGCCTTTGGGAATAGTTTACTGTCCTAATGACTGCACTTTTTCGAGAATGATTGTTGTGTCCCTGTCAGAACACCTGCCTTAGGAAAAAAATCAGTGTCCTGACAGTGCTTTAACCTTAGTGATTGTTGTGTCCCTGTTGGCACACCTGCTTTAGGAAACAAAGTTCTGTCATCCTGACTGTGCCTTAACCTTAGTGATTGTTGTGTCCCTGTTGACAAACCTATTTTAGGAAAAAATCACTGTCCTCCTGATTGGGCTTTTACCAGAGTGATTGTGTCCCAGTTGGCACACCTGCCTTAGGGAAAAAAAAAAAACACTGTCCTCAATGCGGTTTAACAGAGTGATTGTTGTGTCCCTGTCAGCAGACCTGTCTTAAAAATCACTATCCTCACTGTGCAATAACTAGAGTGATTGTTGTGTCCATTTCAGCACACTTATCTTGGGAAAAAATCACTGTCCACCTGACTGCAATTTAATCAAAGTGAATGTTGTGTCCCTGGCAGCACACTTGCCTTAGGAGAAAAGTCACTGTATTGAGTTTGCTTTAAACAGAGTGATTATTGTGTCTCTGTTGGCACACCAGCCTTAGAAAACAATCTCTGGCTGAGCCACTATGATTGTGAATGTATTAACTAGATAAGGGTGTTTCATGGGCTTAAACATAAACATATATTTATTTATTTAAAAAATATCAAATTTACAAACCTTTGAGTCAGAGACTCATTTACAAAAGCACCTCATTGAAACTAATAAAAAGACAGCACAGTTAACAAGTCAAAAAGCAATGGCTCAGACAGCAGACAGTTATAACAATCAGTCACTGGAGATACATGGGTAGCAGTAGATAAACAGATTACATAGTTTAGGCACACAGGCACCACATCAAGAAGACCAAAGCAGTTTGAACAATATACAATAGCGAAAGCAAATAGACATCAGGAGTCAAAGAGAAGCCCAGAGTGTTCACATGAAGGCTGTTACATACACACTAACTGAATCAAAGTACAGTACATTGAGAAAGGGCATATTTAAGAAATAAGGCATGACAGGCTGTGTGTTATCATGTAATAATTACCGGCCATAATTTTTTCCATAGAAAAAGATGGTTATAATTTACCTGGTTATAATGGCAAACACGAGCCAGCTTTCTCTCTGAGCAGCGCGTGCCACCAACACCTGTAAAGGAAACACAGATTTTTCTTTACAAACTCGCGATCTGTCACCTCGCTCCATCCTCTCACTGCTTCAACTCTTACCATCAAAGAAAAGTGTCTTGTCAAGAAAAAAACACCTGAAAACATTACAAAAAAATTATATTTCTCCTCACACGCATTGCGAGATCTTCAAGCAGCTCCCTGAGATCTCCCCCGAAACGGCATAGCCATAGCAACCAGAGCCCTTACAGTGCAACAGAAAAATGAGTAAACATACAAAATAGTTAAAGAACTTTAGAGAACATTAACAAATATTCTTTGTTCAGTACTGTTTAAAGTTTAAGATACCTGTTTTAGTTAAGGCGCAACACGCAGTTACTGAGCAAAAGTTACCAGACAGACCTCACTATTTCAAGTACTGTAAGTGAAACAGTAAAAAAAAAGAAATGTAATGAAATCATTAAGTTCTTATGCAGTAAATCTATTTTACTGTTACTGAGATGTACAATAAAATGCACAGTTAATGAATCACAGCACTGCTGCAGTCGGCTACTCTCTTGACAAATAACACAGTTTCTCAAATAAACATCCTATGGTTGAAAAAAAACTGTGGTCAGCAATTATATAAAATAAGATATAGGTAGGTGGCATAAACTCAAATTTTACACATACCCTTGGTGTGGGATGCCTAAATAAACTGCTCAGGCTTCGCCCTCAGGGTTTATGTGGCATCCCACACCTCGGGTGTGTGTGTAAAATTCTCGTTATAACCACCTACCCATATATTATTCTATATATAATGTCACTTCTGGGGGGATTGAAGCATGAGGTGAAGCCGTGTGCTTCCACCACCCCAGGAGTGACGTTATTACACGATAACACACACTCTGGAGTGCCTTATTGCAATTATACAATGGCTTGTTATATACAGAATAAAAAATAAATTTTAAAGGATGTTTTTGTTAGTGTGGAAAATATTTCTTGAGACAAAATGCAAGGAATGATCAACTCCAAAGCTACGGTGATGTTATTGTGTAATAACATCACTGTTTCAATGGGTCAGCAGCCAATCAACTTTTTACATTTTTCCTTGCCATTGTATGCCTAAAAATAATGCCACTATCTGAATTACAGTTACCTATATGTTTTGCATTTGATTCTGTGCACTGTTATAGCAATCAACTCAACAGAACCAGGCCATCATATACATGAAGGTACTGTACTCTAACTGAAAACACTGCTGAGACAACTGTATGTTGTGACAAGGTGGAAGATAAACATAATGTTGAGACAAGTTTTTGAAGACATTTGAAGTGTTTGTTTTGTTTTTTTTAGAGACTGACATATAGGTCACACACACAATTCATATAATATAAAAGTACATATGCCCAAATGCCAATGCAAATTCTACACATTTCATTACAAGCTGTTCTCTTGAAAGAAGATATTACTATATAAGGCCTAAAGATGTGCATCAGGTAAATGTAAACTGGGATATGTGTGTTATTGAGGGTACTGCATAGTTTATCTTTCATTGCTGCTCTATTTTCACAAGCTGTGCCCAGTCCAGATTTTACAACTCTGGCCTGGGTCTGGTGATGAGGGTTTTACCCATACCCCACTGCATGTGGTTCAGTGATATACTATACAGATGGCTACAAAGTCTAACCCATTGAAGGTTGAAGTTTCAGAAAACCATTATGTTAAAAATATCAAGACTCACTCCCTCCCTCACCCCGAGTCACAATTAATCCTCTACCAAAGTCACGCTTAAATACTGGTGCCTCTACATCCACACCACTAAGTTTTTAATGCCAACATGCTTCTTTTTTCTGCTGCTATGAGTTCCCCCATCTGTGAAATCCCATTCTGCATGTGGCAGTCCCCCCCCCCCAAACCAGATAATTTTTTTAAAAACATTTTGTTGAGAAATCTTTGTTTTAGTATGTCCATGGTCAGGAAAAATGAATTTGTAAAAAAAAAATCCCAATTTATCAGTTCATTGAATCACAATACAGCATAATATGAATTTTTCAGATTCTATGTGTAACCTACAGTAAGTCAATTAGAAATTAGACACACAAATGCCTGCCTATTTGCAAGTGAAGCAAATGTGGTTATTGTCCCAGATTTCCCCCTTTTTCCTCACAAAGAGACAGAGACCATTGTTTGTTGTTGTGCTCAGATTGGCAATTAAGTTATTTATATATCATAATTCCATGTTCCATTTCATCATCTTTTATTATTATATCTCTCAGAATTTCATTTATTTTCATCCATATATCAATCTCTGATCATCCCTCTTTCTTTCTCTTTTTCTCCCCCAGGTAAAAACCTGGGTGCCTTCTTCTTCTCCTTTTCTGTTAGGTAACGGTGTAAACCGAGACTGCTTTCTTCTTCATCTTCTTCCTCCTTTTGTGTTATTCCTTTTTCCTCCCCCTCCCCTCCTTCCCCCCCCTTTTTCCCCACTAGCCAGTCTCCAGCTTGCCTTAGATGACTGGCTTTCCTCTCACTTAGGGTATTATTCTCCCTTACCTCAGGGAAGATCCTTCTTAAACCTTCTCTTTTCCCCTTTTTTTTTCATATTCCTTTTTTTGTGTGTCTCCTCCATGCCTCTATAAAGCCCATCATTTCTGTGTTAAACATGTCTATGGCTAGATCTGACAGGTGCACCCCATTAGATCTGTAGAAATCTTCTACCCATTCTTCTACACCCTGCAGTATTACATGTCCTCACATATTCCTTACCAATGTCCCTACCCTTCTGTTCATCTTTCTCCTGGCCCTATCCACAGTTCTATGGCTGTGCTCCTGCCTCCAAACCCTCCTTGGTATCATATCTGACCAGGCAAGGCTTACCTGAGGCCACCACTGCTGTATTGTTCTGAGGTCCCTTTTTATCTGTATGTGTCTACCCATGGCTTGCCCACAAGGTCGTTGCCCCCCAAATATATACTAATTAAGTCTGAACTAGGTCACCATCCCTTAAGTTCCTTCAAGGTGGGAAGCAGTTGTGTCCAACTCATCCCTCAGATGCCACACCAAACCAACCTACACTGTTTCACATCCTGGTACAGCTGCTTTCCCCCAGCCTTTTTCTCTGCTCTCCTTTATGCCCAATAAATATAGGAGTGGCCTCAGATCCAGGCTTCCGTGATCCTCCCTCTTCTTATGGGGTTTAAGCAAAAAATCATTATCTTATACATGCTCTTAGTTTCCCCACCATAGTATCCCCCTCCCTGTCCTCCCCGTCCCCATTTGTCTCCACATCTGTAACGGAAAACAAAGACAATATGTTAATTTCTTACTTCAGTGCTCAAATGTATCTCTTATAACTGGTAGACTGCCATCTTCCTTTATCCAAAATATCATTCACAGTTTCGCCTGCCGCTGCCCACTGTGAGGCAGCCCCAATCCGCAAGGAATGGGATGAAAAATTAGCTGGGTCCTCCCCCAGGAATTACATGACTTTTTTGAGCAATGCTGTGACTTGATAACCAGTGACCCCTTTCCCATCACCATGAACAAATAATCTCCCTGTCCTGGTCCCATGCTCTGCAGCGAAAGCCCACAAAGCCTGCACTGGGCATACTGCGCCCTATATCTGTCTCTTTAGTGTCACTATGCAAACCTGTCCCCTTTGATCCGTTTTTGACATCTTAATCTTGATCTGTATCTCTTTCATCCCCCAGTTTATATCTTCCCATTCTAATCCCCCTTCCTTGTCTTTAGTGCCATGGCCTACCACCTCACTCACTCTCATGGCCCCTGCAAACATTACAACATAAATCATGAGAAATAGCTGGGCCTCGGTCTTTGACCTGCATATTGCCAGAAGCATGTCCTTCAGTTTTGCTAGCCACTGCTCCCCTATTGGTCTTCTGTTGCTTACTGTCCCTTGTTTCAACCTACCCCAACCCTGCATCATTCTTCTAATGAACAATGATTTTGTCTGGTCCATCCATCCCTTGAGACTGCAGATAACACTAATCCCTGCCAAGTAGACCCCCACTGTGGTGTGGGCTGTTCCTTTTTGCCACTACTCCATGGTGAACTTTCCTAACTGCGCCTCTGTGAGTGGCTTACTTACCTCCATCTGGTGTGTTGCCCTGAATGTTTGAAACACTCACCAGGCCCCATCGTAGGCCCTCAGAGTCTGAGGCACCCATGACCTGCAAAATAACAGTTCTGCTCCTTCTGACAATGTCCCAGATGTTCCTTGGTATGGGCATTTTTTTCCCTCTCCGCTGTTGGCGCCAGCCTCCAAAAACAGTCCAGCTGCAGACAGGAAAGGCTTTCAGCCTGGGTATTGTGCACCCCTTCTATTTGTTTTGCTCTGAATGACATGTTCAGCTGCAAGGCCCTTAACACTAACCATTGCAACACTTGCATGACCGTTTCTGACCTCGCTCCCCTGTTGTTTAGGACCTCCACCACTGCTCTTTTGTCACACCAGAATGTCACTCTCTGATCCCATAATTCTTCCCCCCAAACCAGGGTACACGCCCAGATGGGCATGATCTCTAACAATGTTATATCTCTTACCTTGCCATCCCTTACCCAATCTGATGGCCTCGGTTCTGCAAACTATCTGCCCCTCACATAGCCCCCCCATGCCAAGGCCCCCCGGCTGCATCTGTGTAAAGATCAAGGTATGTGTTATACACCCATTCCTCTTGCCAGAAAGTGCAGCCATTATATTCTCTAAGGAATTCCTCCCATACTTTAAAATCCTCCTTGACTCCTTTTGTCATATCTATCCAGTGGTGTGGTCTGGTCACTCTGGCTGTGACCCTTCCTAGCCTCTTTGTGAAAGCCCTTCCAGGCCCAATAGCCCTGCATGAGAAGTTCAGATGTCCCAGTACTTGTTGTACCTGTTTTAGTTGTACTCTTCTTCTACTGGTATGTAGCTTAATCAGTTCCTTTAATTTTTTCACTTTTTTGTCTGGCAGCCAAAATATTTCCCCCTGAGCATCTATCTCAATGCCCAGAAACTCTAACACTCTACTGGGCCCTTCTGTTTTTTCAGGTGCCAGTGGGACCCCAAGTTCCTTACACAGATGCTGGAAGGTAGCTAACATTTTTTCTGTTTCTCTTCTCCCACTGCCTATGAAAAGGAAATCATCCAAATAGTGAATCACTGTTTTATAACCAGTCCTTTTTTGAAATATCCACTGCAAACATATGCTGAAAGCTTCGAATGTCGCACATGCTATAGAGCAACCCACGGGCATGGCTTTGTCAAAATAGTACTGTCCTCCAATTTTAAACCCCAACAGGTTCCAATCCTGTTTTCTAACTGGAAGTAATCTGAAAGCTGACTCTATGTCTGTCTTAGCCATCCATGCATCTGCAGTTGCACGGATAATCCGGACTGTGTCTTCCAGGGTGGAATATGTCACTTTACTATATTCCTTATTGACAAAATCATTCACTGAGTCACCTTCCAGAAAGGATAGGTGATGAATCACCCTATATTCCCCTTCCTATTTTTTGGGGACCAAACCCAATGGGGAAATCCTCATATTCTGCAATGTGAGGGTATCATATGGTCCCTCTATTTTCTCTGCTGCCGTCTCCCTCTCTATTTTTTGTCATAACATTTCTTCCCTCCCTCTCACTGAAACCAGATTGTTCACCTCTCTGGCTATTCTTGGGCCCTCACACTGCAATGAAAAACCTGAGTGAAAACCTTTTTTAATCATTTCTGCCGTTTTCCTATCTGGGTATCTGTCTAACCATTCCCTCCATGCCTCTATCCTGATGGGGGTTCTAGCTTCTTTAAATTGCTCCCTTGTCCTCATTTCTTTTTCCCTGCCAAGGTCTCCCCCTCTGGTTGATGCCCAGCCTTACTGGTTAATGATTCTGACTCCCTCTATTTGCATGTCCCCTACCCTTCCCCCCTCTATTCCATGTGTGCCCTTTATATCCCTGCCCTTCCCAAAAAACCTGCTGACCCCACCCTTGCCCCCCAAATCCTTGGGTTCCTTGGACCCATGCCATCCTGCATCTGCTAGCTGGATGTGATCCCCCACATTTTGAACAGGTGTGCCAGAAATGGCATTGTGTCCAGGAGCAAAAGGCCCTATTTTAGGCCCAGCAACATCTTTGTAGCATGGTACCTTTTTTCACAAACTCTCACTCAGGTGTGGACTGATCAGTTACGTAGTCTGTCCACAAGTCTAGTTGTTTCGTCTCCCATCTTACATCCCCATATGTCGCCATTCTCTACCGAAATAGTTTGTCATAATATATCCACCCAACACCCCCTTTTGCTTTTTCTCTCCTTATTATCAGGGAGTATGTGATGAGTGTGATGCCCAACTCAGGCCTCCTCTCCAATACTATGGCTGAGAATGTGGCGAAACCTACAAACCACCCTTCCCAAGTTTTCCCTTTAGTGAATTTATCCTCCTCTTTCTTGCCTAACAAAACCACCACTGCTGCCATTTCACTTTTTCCTATATTCTCTGTTTCCTTGTATTTCTCAGCCATTTCCTGGCTTAGTAAAGTGAAAATATCCACATACTCTCCCTTCCATATTTTTTCCTTTGTGGCCAATGGAATGTGTTCTCCCACTCTCATCCCTGGAGTTCCTATATCCCTTGTTCCTTTCCCCTCTTTTTCTACTCCTCCTTCCTTCTCTTTCAGCACCTCTTTTCCTTCCCTAATCTCGGCCAGTACTGACTCCATCTGGTCCAAACCCCCTGAGCCAAGTGCCGAAACGATTTGATCTATGTACTCCTTGATGCGGTCACCAACAGAGCTGGGTGCATTACCTGTGGCCTTGTCTGCTCTTTGCTGCCTGCTGTCATCCTGGCACCCCAGTACATTTCCCTCTGGGTGGAGGGTTGGTTGCCCAACTAGTGGCTGTGGAGAAACCACTGTACACTGGGGATCCAGTCTGGGCTCCACTGGGGGGACCACCACCTGGCCCTGGGGAGGTACTGATGAGACTGGGTCTACTGGTTGCAGGTACTAGACTAGCCACCTTGGTAGTTCCCGCTATCAGTGGTTGTGCCCTGGTTGGGCTGTGTGGCTTCTCAGCCAGCTGCTTCCCTCTGCCCTCTTTGCCCTTCACCATTTTCCTTTTCTCCCTGGACCTCCCTGGTTCCTCCCCTTCCTCCAGCTCCCACATTCTATTGGCTTTCTCAGCCTGCTCCATTATCGCCCTGTAGGCATCTTCCTTCGAAGGCCTGCTCTTCTTGGGTGCCATGTTCCTTGCTTCTTGTCAACTGTGAAGACACTGAAGAAGAGAAAAGAAAATTACATTATTAAAAAACTCTGCCTGGGGCAGTATCCCGAGAGGCCAGGCCTGCTTCCCCATAGGCAGCCTCTAACTGTGATGAGTGTGCCTTTTGTTGCCCCTTTATACTCTTGGGAGTCAGCTAATTATTGTCCCCAGTCTTGTTGCTGGGTGCCGGCCCCCAAAACATGGCTCACCCCACCCCCCAGGATCGCAATCTTTTCCATGGCTGAAACCTCTTTAGACCTTCATTTCATTTTTTTTGTTTTATTTTTTACATCCTTTCCTTGGGCTCCTTCCATTGTTCGACCTGACCCAACTGGTGTGTTACGTCACGCTGCATGGCCTGGCCCATTTTCACCAGTCCTCTGGTTGCTTCTCATCGCCCATTGCTAGACCCCTTGGCAAGCATCTCCTTCCTTTGCTGACCTCGAGTGTACCCCCCTCTGGGGCACTAGGTCTCTCATCAGTCCTGCCAGGCCAGCTCAGGCCTCTGGTCCCTCTTGGTCTGCTCCCCCCGGTGTGTGAAGTCACACCGCTTGGCCATTTTTCTTTTTTTTGTGTCCATCTGCTTGACCTTTCCCTAGGCCTCCCCTTGTCCTCCCAGTCATCCAACATTTGTGTGCCCCCCCCAGCATGTGGCATCATGCCAACTGTCCAATTCGTTGACCCCCCCACTTGCTTGGCCTTTCTTTAGGCCCTTGCCCCCTACTCCTCGACCGACTGGCTTGTAGCCAGCGAACAACTCCCGAAATCCTCTTCCGGCCCAATGCGCTAGCTCTACATGGCCATGGGGCAGCGAGACCAATGCTGTCCCTCCAGTCAGCCCCTTCAGCATCTGCAAACCATGCGGTCGAGCTGGTGTGTGGCAAGAAATGCAGCGCTGCTCTGCGCAGATCACTGAGTCCCTATGGGGGCAACCGAGTGCCAAGGACCTGCATTGGGGTGAGCAATCCCCTGCCATTCCCACAGCTCCAGTGCAAAAAAAAACCTTGTGCCCTGGTGCCCAAACAGCTGCAGGCCCCCCCAAGGATTCCAATCATGCCCACCACTCCCTGCAAGGCCTCAGAGACCTGCCTCCCCTCGAGTCACGCGACTCACCTCAATGAGCAATGCCAAAGCTCCCCTTCTCCACCAAACCCCCTTCCTGCACTTCAGAGCCAGATTTCCACCTCATAATCCACCAGTTCTACTCACCAAAGGCCAGTGCAGGCCTCAGTCAATCTAGCTTCCACCCTCTCAGGCTGCCCTCTCCAGCCAACCTCAGCACCTCTGTCTGAAAAAACTCCTCTCTGGGCCACCACACCTATCCAGCTAACCTTGCTCCTGCATGTCCATGCACCTCACGATCTGCACCAAGGCCTACCATCTCTGCACAGCTGCAAAACCCTGGTCCAAACTACCAAAAACCCACAGCCTCACACCAGCAATACTAACTCATCTCAAACAAAACTATTACACCAGTCAACTACCACACAAAGCATACTACCTCAGTACAGCTGCAAACTCTTTTTTAAATCTTTCCAAACGCATTCACTCGAAACAAAACTAAAAAAAACTTCTTTTCAATAAGTCCAGTAAACTAGCCACATACTACTCACCTTCACAAGATGATTTATTTTACTATTAAGATTTATATTTTTTTGAGCAAAGTAATCTATACCATTATATATTATCATTAGTTAGCTGTTTATCTCATTCTTATCATCATTTCTTTTTTTTTTTGGAACCTCTCTTACCTGCAATATCCTAGTGCACAAACCTCTCTAGTTGCCAATCTGATGTGCTGCAGTTCCAATTAGATCAAAACTCCAGCAAAAAGTGGCTGACACACCTCTGTGCTGTTTATTATGTACCTCCTCTTGCCCCTCCCTGTCCTGTTGCCTGGCCATTGTTCTATCCCCTGTCCCCTTCCCTTCCTTCCCCTTCTGAGCACAACCATCCTAATAAAAGGGAAGGGGTGCACCAGGACAACCTGGTCTGCCCCTTAAAGGGCAAACTCCATTATCATTCAGTTATAAACACTTATAGTCACAAACTGCAAGTTAAGAAGATTCAGTACAATATAAACGGTTGCCCAGAACTGCCTGCCTGAGAATGAAGTTGGTATATTATTTGGAAAAAGGCAAGCCTGGGTCTCTTGCTATGCAATGTCCTGCAAAGATGGTGGTGTCAAATGGCTTAATGAGGTGCTGTGAGGTGCCTAAGGGAACTTATTATGCAGAAAGTTCCAGAAACACAGTGGTAAAAACTGGAATAACAGATTCCAAGGAGTAATTAACTCACCAGGAATGTTAGAAAAAACTACCCCATTCATTCACAGGTGTCAATGAATGTATTTGTTAACCATGCTGGTTCGTCTTCTTGCTTCCCTCATGGTAAAAATGTGAAATTACATTTGTGTTATTTTAAATGAAAAATGAGTGATAAATAACTTGTCCAGTTGGATGTCAGCTCTGATAGTTGTTCCAGTCTTTTTTTTCACTGATATAAACTGAGCCAGGAAAAAAAGTAAATAGGAAAAAAAACAGCATTTTGCTTCTACAAGTAGTTGCTAATTGCAGCTGGCATGTTTAACATGTGCAAGTCAACTTCACTTCTCAAACTTAAAAAGAAAAATACACTTCATCACAGACTACGTTTACCGAGTACTGTGCATATTTTAGTATATAAATTTTTAAGAAATACCTGAAAGCTGTTAATTTTCCTTGCAAGCTGAATCCTTAAGCTGTAGTTTCAGAAACTTAGTCTTTCCTTTTGAGACACCAGGTGACTCTGATAATCATTTGTGCCAAGAGTTTTTAAGTCATTTTGAAGGCATTAAGTATATTCTGTTCTCCTAGTCCTTAACAAAATGCAGGGACTCCACAAACTTTTTGTGTTCCTAGGTTCAGATCCCAAACTACTGAGTCTTCTTTCAGCATGATACAGCCACCTCATGCCCCTCCCACATGAATAAATAAAAAAAAGGTGGGCTGGATGTTTAGGAGCTTCTTGGGTGGAGGTTGGTTGGATCTTACTTCCCCTGAAAAAAACAATGCTGCCTCCCACTACTCCCACTACTCAGGTTCCAGTGCTTGTACCACCCATTTAAGAAATAAAATAGTACCCTGCAACCATTGACTAACATGAAAGCATATTTATTTGAGGGTGGAAAACATTTCTTGGAGGGGTCTCCAAGAAATTGTGTCCCTCTTGGCAAACCAGCCTTAGAAAAAAATCACAGTAATGACTGTGCTTTAACCATAGTGATTGTTGTGTCCTTGTTGGCAAACCTATTTAATGAAAAAAATCACTGTCTTCCTGACTGTGCTTTTGCCAGAGTGATTGTTGTGTCCCTGTTGGCACACCTGGATTAGGAAGAATATCACTATCCTGACTTCACTTTAACCAGGGTGCTTGTTGTGTCCCTGTTGGCACACCTGCCTTAGGAAAAAAAGTCACTATCCTGACTGTGCCTTAACCAGAGTGATTGTTGTGTCATTGTCAGAACACCTGTCTTAAAAATCAGTGTTCTGACTGATTTTTACCCAGAGTGATTGTTCAATCCCTGTTGGCACACTTCTCTAAGCAAAAAATCACTGTCCTCCTGAGTGTGTTTTAACCAGAGTGATTGTTGTGTCACTGTTGGCAAACCTATTTTAGAAAAAAATCACTGTCCTCCTGACTGCACTTTTACCAGAGTGATTGTTGTGTCCCTGTTGGCACAGCTGCCTTAGGAAGAAAATCACTATCCTGATTGCACTTTAACCAAAGTGTTTGTTGTGTCCTTTTCGGCACACCTGTCTTCGGAAAAAAATCACTCTCCTCCTGACTGTTCTTTAACCAGAGTGATTGCTATGTTCCTGTCAGCTCACCAGTCTTAAGAAAAAAAATCACTGTCCTGACTGCGCATTAACCAGAGTGGTAGTCATGTCTTTGTTGACAAACCTATTTTAGGAAAGAATCACTGTCCTCCTGACTGCACATTTTCCAGCATGATTGTTGTGTCCCTTTCAGCAGACCTGCCTTAGGAAAAGAATCACTGTCCTACTGACTGCCCTTTTACCAGAGTGATTGTCATGTCCCTGTCAGCACACATGCCTAAGGAGAAAAATCACTGTCCTCATTACTGCCCTTTAACCACAATGATTGTTGTTGCTCTGTCAGAAGACTTTTTTTATTTATTCATTTATTTTTCAATTGATTGATTGATTGATTTATGACTTTAGTAACCTGGTGAGCACACTGATCCCAGGGACCATTTTCAAGCATGACCAGGGTCATAACACATGGCGCAGGGTGACACTGGAGTACAAGGTAACAGTAATACATATGAAACAGATTTGATTCAAGCAACAATAGTAATCACAATATACAGGTTTGATGCATAGGTCCATCTGAGAACAGTGAATACAAGGTTTTAATATCAGACATGAGGAGATTTGGTACAAAACAAACAAATCATAGGCACAGTGTACAATGTGTGATTGCATCGTCCAGTGAGCAAGTAATACACAGAATACTCAGTAAAAAATATATATACAATATGTACAGGCAAGGAAGTCAAATATTACTGTGAAAAATACAATATAACAGTTGTAGGGAGGGGAGTTGACTAGTGTGGGTAGGTGGGTAAACCCTGGGCTGGGGAGTTGACTAGTGTGGGTTGGTGTCAGACCGCAGGGAGCAGCGGCAGGATGAGTTTGCCAGGAACTAGACTTTAAGGCAGGACATGAAACTGGAGTGTGTGTCAGAGGAACAGAGTTCAACTAGTAGTTTGTTCCACTGCAAAGGGGCAACTGCAGACCAAGCTCTGCTACCCATGTTGGTGGATACCCTAGGAACAGCCAGAGGGGGAGTACCATTAGATCGGAGGTTGCAGAAGAGCATTCTGGTTTGCAGAAGGGCAGTTAGGGGGGATTCTGGAGCCATGCGGATGACATTGTCTACCATGCAGTAGAGGGCTAGGTCAAAGCAACCTTGTAGCGGTAGCCATCCAAGGGTATTATAGAGGGTACAGTGGTGGGTGAAGAATGGGGCCAATAAAGCAAAGTGACAGACGCTTTTGTAGGCAGTGGAGAGTTTAGCCATGGCAGTAACTGAGGTCTTGGCATAAATCGGGGAGCAGTAGTCAAGAATAGGGAGATTACCCTGGACAATGGCTATTCTGGCTTCAGGGGTAAGGTATTGCCTAAATCTATAGGCGGCACCTAACTTTTTTATGGAACCTTCTGACAAGGGAATTTGCATGCTCAGTGAAGGTGAGGGAGGGGTCGAGCAGTACTCCTAAGTATGTAAGTACTCCTAAGTACTCCTTTGTAGGTGTTTACATCCTCCAGAGCTGGGCCATCTGGGGTGAGAATGCGTAAGGGGGCATGGTTTTTAGTTTTGGCCAGAAAGGGCTTAGATCTGAACAGCATGGATTTAGTTTTTTTGGCATTTACTAAGAGGAGTTTTTTTGTGAACCAGCTGTGGGCCACAGCATAGTTGTGCGAGAGAACTGAGGAGACTGCAGCTGTGAATTTGTCAGTATGGAAGAGGACAAGGTCATTGGCATACAGGAGAGAGTGACAGTTGAGGCAAAGGGAAGCACATTAACAAATAAGGAGAAAAGGAGGGGACCCAGGATTGAGCCTTGAGGGACCCCCACAGAGACAGGCAGGGTGGGGGAGCAGGTCTGACCAATACACACAAATTGTGAATGATTGGTAAGGTAGTTAGTGAACCAGCTTGTGACTTTCTGAGAACAACCAAGGAGGCTAAGATTGGAGATAAGAAGAGCATGGTTAACCATGTCAAAAGCCTTTGAGAGGTCAATGAAGACAGCCCTGGTGGCTTGCCTTAGGAAAAACAGTCACTGTCCTTCTGTCTGCACTTTAACCAAAGTGATTGTATGGTCTCTGTTTGGCATGCCTGCCTTAAAAATAAAATCACTGTCTTGTCTGGTGTCTAACAAGAATGAATGCTATGTCCCTCTAGGGACACCTGCCTTCAGAAAAAAAATCACTGTCCTGACTGCGCCTTAACCAGTGTGAATGCTGTGTTCATGTTGGTACACCTGCAGTTCAACCAGAGTGAATGTTGTGTCCCTGTCGGTACACCTGCCTTAGGAATAAAATCACTGTCCTGTCTGCAGTTTAACCAGAGTGAATGTTGCGTCCCAGTCGGTACACCTGCATTAGGAAAAAAATCACTGTCCCGATTGCACCTTAACCACAGTGAATGCTGTGTCCATGTTGGTACACCTGCCTGAGGAAAAAGATCACTGTCCTGACTGCACTTTAACCAGAGTGATTGTTGTGTCCCTCATGGCACACCTGTCTTAGGAAGTAATTACTGAACTCTTGTCTGTGATTTTTAACAGAGTTATTGTTATGTCCCTATCTACACACTTGTACTAGAAGAAAAATAGAAGAAAAATCTCTGTCCTCCTAACTCCTCTTTAAAAAGAGCAATTGTTGTATCCTGTAGGCACACCTGCCTTGGAAAAAAAATCACTGTCTTGACTGCAGTATAAACAGAGTGATTGCTGTGTCTCTGTTGGCCCACCTGCCTTCGGAAAAAGTCACTGTCCTTCTGATCGTTTTAACCAGAGAGATTGTTGTGTCCCCATCGGTACATTTGTCTTTGGAAAGAAATCAGTGTCCTCCTGGCTGCAATTTAACCAGCGTGATTGTCGTCTCCCTGATGGCACACCTGCTATAGGAAAAAAAAATCACTGTCTTGACGGTGCTTCAACCAGAGTGATTCTTGTGTCCCTGTCAGCACACTTCTCTAAGAAAAACATCACTGTCCTCCTGACTGTACTTTAACCAGAGTGATTGTTGCATCCTTGTTGGCAAACCTATTTTAGGAAAAAATCACTGTCCTCCTGACTACGCTTTTACCCAAGTGATTGTTGTGTTCCTGTTGGCAAACCTGCCTTACAAAAAAATCACTGTCCTGACTGTGCTTTAACCAGAGTGATTGTTGTGTCCCTGTCGGCACACTTCTCTAAGCAAAAAATCACTGTACTCCTGACTGCACTTTAACCAGAGTGATTGTTGTTTCCTTGCTGGCAAACCTATTTTATGAAAAAAAATCACGCTCCTCCTGACTGTACTTTTACCAGAGTGATTGTTGTGTCCCTGTCGGCACACCTGCCTTAGGAAGACAATCACCATGCTGACTGTGCTTTAACCAGATTGTTTGTTGTGTCCCTGTTGGCACATCTGTCTTAGGAAAAAATCACTGTCCTCCTGTCTGCACTTTTAGTAGAATGATTGTTATGTCCCTGTCGACACACTTGTATTAGAAGAAAAATCATTATGCTCCTAACTGCTCTTTAATGAGAATAATTGTGCCCTGTAGGCACATCTACCTTGGAAAAAAATCACTATCCTGACTGCAGTATAAACAGAGTGATTGTTGTGTCCCCATCAGCACACTTGTCTTTGGAAAAAAATCAATGTGCTCTTGTCTGCAATTAAACCAAAGTCATTGTTGTCTACCTGATGGCACACCCGCTTTAGGAAAAAAAAAATCACTGTCCTGACTGCGCTTTAACCAGAGTGATAGTCGTGTCTTTGTTGACAAACCTATTTTAGGAAAGAATCACTGTCCTCCTGACTGCGCATTTTACAGAGTGATTGTTGTGTCCCTGTCAGCATACCTGCTTTAAGAAGAAAATCACTGTCGTGACTACACTTTAAGCAGAGTATTTGTTGTGTCCCTTTCAGCACACCTGCCTTAGGAGATAAAAAAAATCACTGTCATGACTGCATTTTAACCAGAGTTATTATTGTGTCCTTTTCAGCACACCTGCCTACAGAAAAAAATCACTGTCATCCTGAATGCACTTTTACCAGAATGATTGTTTTGTCCCCTTTGGGACATCTGCATTCAGGAAAAAATCACTGTCCTCTTGACTGCACTTTAACCACAGTGATTATTGTGTCCCTGTCAGCATACTTGCATTCGGAAAAGAATCACTGTCCTCCTGTCTGTTTTAATCTGTGTGAATATTTCGTCTCTGTCAGCATACCTGGTATAGGAATGAAATCACTGTCCTGACTGTGGTTTAAGCAGAGTGAATGTTGTGTCCATGTCAGCACACCTGCCTCAGGAAAAAAAAAAATCACTGTTCTGACATTCTTTAACCAGAGTGATTGTTGTGTTCCTGACGGCACACCTGTCTAAGGGAAAAGAAATCACTGTTCTACTGACTTCACTTTAACTAGAGTGATTGTTCTGTCACTGTCTGCATACCTGCCTTCAGAAAAAAATCACTGTCCTCCTGTCTGCGCTTTAACCTGTGTGAATGTTGCGTTTCTGTCAGCATACCTAATATAGGAATGCCATCACTGTTCTGACTGTGGTTTAAGCAGAGTGAATGTTGTTTCCCTGTAAGCACATCGGCCTTATGAAAACAATCACTGTCCTGACTGCGCTTTAATCAGTCTGAATGTTGTGTCTCTGTCAGCAAACCTGCCATAGGAATAAAATCACTGTCCTGACTGCGGTTTAACCAGAGGAAATGTTGTGTCCCTGTCGGCGCACCTGACTTAGGAAAAAAATCACTGTTCTGGCATTGCCTTAACTAGAGTGATTGTTGTGTCCTTGTCGGTACACCTGCCTTTGGAAGAAAATTACTATTCTCCTGACTGTGCTTTAACCAGAGTGATTGTTGTGTCCCTTTCAGCAGACCTGCCTAAGGAAAAAAAATCAGTGTCCCAGTTACTGCGCTTTAACCAGAGTGATTGCTGTGTCCCTGTTGGCACTAGAGATGCAGCAAATTTTAATTCCGCCGATTAAGTAAACACGAAGTGGGCACTTCACATTGCCACTCTACTACACGGAGTGGGCAATGCAAAGTGCTCACTGCATCATGTCATTACCTTTTCACATTAAGGTGGAATGGCAATGCAAAGTAAGGCAAAGTCATTGTTTTTAATGGACTTTTCGTTCCTTTTTTTTTTTTTGAGGTTCAGTTATAACATGATGGGGAATATAGTTTATCTGATAATCAGATTACATCAGACTATTACCCAATAGCATTATTTCATCATTACCACCTACTCTTCTCTATCCTAAGGATATGATCCAGGCTTTCTTAAAGTTCCTATCACTCTTCTTTTTTTCCCCCTCCTCCTACCCATTAATTTCTCATTCTACCCTTAATTTATACATCTTCAGATAGGAAAGTATTAAAGGGTTGCCATATCTTCCCAAATGTCTCCTTCTGTAGCTCTTTAACATATTGGACCCTTTCAAGATTCATTGCATCCACCATGTAGTTTATCCATGCTTTAAAATCTGGTGGTTTGGGGGTTTTCCATTTCATTAATATGCATTTTTTTGCAATTGTCAAAGCTATTGATATAAATGTCATTGTGCCTGATCTATCATATTACCTTGCTCCATTAATCCAAACATTGTAAATAGATTCTTAAATGATATTTGTTTAGTTTTACCCTTTTTAATAATATTATACATTTTGGACTAGAAATTAGTCAAAAAGGGACAGTCATGGATTAGATGCATCAATGTGCCTGATGTGGTTGTACACCTAGGGCATTAATCATTTAATTCTATATTAATTTTATGAAGTTTGTATGGGGTGAGATATGTTCTATGTAAAATGTTATATTGGATTTGCCTTAATTTAGTTGATTTAATATTCAACAAAGCAGTGCCCAAAATCCTATTCCATAGTTCCTTAGCTATTTCTTCCATAAATTATTTTCCCAGTTCCATTTGCCATTTCTGTTTTAATTTATCTATTTCTTTTATAGTAATCCCACAAAGAGATCTATATAATATTGATATCATTTTTTTTTATTTTCCTTTTGTTCCTCTACCTTTTCTAAAACTGATGTAGAACATAATTTTAATTCTCCACTTGTCTTTTTTATATAGTGTTTGATTTGTTTATATTTGAAAATATGTGTGGCTGGTATAGAAAATTGTTCCTTTAGCCTTTCAAATGACAAAAATACTTCCTTGCCAAAGAGTTGACCAAATTCTATCAGGCCGTATGAAATCCACTATTTGGTTATCTGATCATTAATTGATGAGGGACAATTCCAGTTATTGTGCAATGGAGTATATTTTGTAACTCCTATGTCACATTTTAAAACTTTATGAAGTTGATTCCAAAATTTAAGTGTTGTGATCAGTGATAGTGGATAATCTTTTAGTTTGATTTTATCCAATTCTGGCCCTGAAAATAAGAAGTTCAGTAGGAATGAATATTTCACTGTTGATTTCTCTATTATAATAGAGCTTCTTTTATTTGTCTGATGTTGTATCCAACTCCATATTATAGTCACCTGTGATACTAAATACTATTTATAGAAAGCAAGCAAAGCTAATCCTCCCTGTTCTTCTGGGAACACCAATTTATGGTATGTTAGTCTTGGCTTTTTATTTGGCCATACATAATTGGTAACAATTTTTTATGGATTTAAAATAGGACATTGAAACTTCTATTGGAAAGGTTTGAAAAACATATAATATTTTAGGTAAAACTTGCATTTTTACCAAATTAACCCTGCCAGTTAAGGTGCAGGGTAAGCTCTTCCATCTGTCTAAGTCTATTTTTATTATTTGCGACTTCTTTTCATGATTCATTAGAATTAACTTATCCATCTTTTTGGTAAGTGTAATCCCTAAGTATTTAAACGAGTTAGCTTCTGGAGAATAATTATTGTCTTTAAATACTATTCCCCTGCATCTTGAGTTTTAAGTATCAAGGTTTTCTCATAATTAATCTTAAAACTTGATTCTTTTCCAGATTGTTCTGATATCCTTATAAATTCTATAATAGATTCTTGATCATTATCCATATACAAAAGGACATTATCTGCCTATAAATTTATTTTATTATATGTATCTCTATACTGAATACCTTTAATAATATCATTTTGTGTTATATATTCAGCCCATGGTTTGATACTAATTGCAAATATCAAAGTGGGAATAGAGCAGCCCTGTTGTGTTCCTCATGATAATTTAAATCCTGGGGACAACAGATTATTAATTTTTATTTGTGCTGTAGGGAGATAATATATCAATTTTACCCACTCCATAAAGTTATTGCCAAAGTTCATTTTCTGCATTGTTTGTGTAATGAAATCCCATTCTACACAATCAAAAGCCTTTTTTGCATCAACCGTTATTAATATAGTGTCTTTCTAATCCCTATTTTCCAATAAATTTATGGTTCATCTCATGCTTTCCATTATTTTTCTTCCTTTAATAAATTCATTTTGATCTTGATTTATAAGCTCCAGCAAGGCCCTATCTAATCTCTTGGCTAGGACTTTGGCGAAAACCTTATAGTCTGAGTTTAACAATGATATTGGTCTATACAACTTACATATATCCAGGTCTTTATCATGTTTTTGAAAAAGGAGTATAATAGCTTCATAAAACGTTTTTGGAATTTTTTTTAATTCACTTATTTTGTAGTAAACATTTTAACAAAAATAGGGATTAATATTTATTTAAATTTGTTTTAAAAATTATGTTGTAAACCATCTGGTCCAGGTGCTTTATCTAACTTCATTTCTTCCACTGCTGCTTCTACTTTCATATATGTAAAAGGTTGATACAGTGCATTTTTTGTCTCTTTGGTTAATTGCCTTAGTTTAAGTTTTTCCAGGATACTAGTCTGCCCTTCCTCAGTTAATGTATCCTGAGCTGTATATAGCTATTTATAATACTCCACAAAAATGTTCATTATAGCCATTGGATTTTTCTTCAGCGTTCCCTTATTATCTTTTATTTGCATTATATTATTACGTTCCTGATCTTTTTCATCTTCCAGGCCATTAGCTTTAAAGGTTTACCTGCATTAATGTAATACTTTGCTCTTGTTTTTAGTGTTTGATTCTCAGCTTTTTCTGTAATAAATTTATTATAAGAATCTTTTTTTTTAACTGGCTGAAAATTTGCATATCTTGAGTCGAGGAATGAATTTTTTCCAAAACACTAATTTCATTTTCCAATGTCTTATATTGTTGAAGCCATTGTTTTTCCTCCTACCCCCTAGCCCTCTTATCCTTGCTTTGAAGGAGTCCCATACCACCATTATAACTATATTTTCTTCTAAGTTTCTTTTAAAGAATTTCCTCATTTTTTTTTCCAAAGTTTCAGAACTTACTGTATCCATAAATGCCACTGGATCCATTTTCCACAGTGGAGACATCAATGTATGATGGATTAATTGTATTTCCAATATACAGGGGGAGTGATCCAATATCAGAATTCCTGGATACAGCATTTCTTTAACTATATACATTATAGTTTCTGAAACTAAGAAATAATCGGTTCTTGAATATGAGTAATGCACTTTAGAATAATAAGAATATTGTCTTTTTTCCTCCTTCAAGTAGTTCCATGGATCCACTAATTTCAAATCTCCCATAAAATATTATATGACTTTTATTGCTGAGTTAAAATTATACATAGCACCTGAAGTTCTGTCTGATTTATTTAACACTAAATTGAAGTCCCCCTATGATATAGGGTGAGCTAAAGCTTGACGACTGCAAAAAAAAAAATCTGAAGAGAATGATTGATTGTTATAATTAGATCCATAAATGGTTGCTATTGTCAAAACTTGAAATTCTATTTTTAGTAGTGTGATAACAAATCTCCCATTTTGATCCTAAATTATTTCAAAATGCTAGGATGGAGGTTCCCTCTTGAAAAAACATGGCAGTCCTACTGACATGCGAAGTGTAAGGTGAATGCATACCCTTTCCCCATTTTTTCTGATACCACGCAAAATCAGATTCTCAAAAATGTGATTCCTATATTAGCAGGCAATTGATACATTTACTATTTATGTAGTTTATGATCATAACCATTTTTGTTCTACATCTTAGCCCTTTAACATTCCATGTTTATATTTTTAATGTAGTAATTTTAGAGTTTTACTTTTATCTTTTTAGTCTGGATCATTCCCTTTGATAAATTATCTATTTGATTTCTTTTTTCCTTGGAATTCTCTATTTTCATTTTTTCCCCTTCTATTTAACTTTAGCCTTTATTTTTTATTTAAAAAAATGTCTCCTTTCTTATTTGCTTTCTTGCCCCTTCGCTCTTGCCATAAACTCCTAAATCCCCCCCGTACCCTCATGGGGAGCCCTTAAGATCTCCACCCCTCACCTTTTTGGCAGAGATGCTCTAAATGGCATCCCTTGTGCCTCTGTGATGCGGTCACATTGTTCTTTTATACCATAATCTTTTGCATTCTATTTTCCTTCTTCTTTCTTCCCTATGTGTATTATTAATTAACAGTATCATGTGTGTTATTTATTTATTTATTTATCTATGTGCAGCATGTCAGGAGATGATGTCAGTTCCTGCTGAGAGTAGCTGAGCAAGATGCAGAAGAGGACGCGGACGCAGAGTCAGTCGACAGAATGCATTAGTTAACCAAGAAAATGATCTCTAAATAGTACACTGCTACCCTCACGGAAACCTCATGGTTTAGTTTTTTTGGTTTTGCCATGGCAGAATTATGTATTACTTTTATGTCGGCCTAATGATCCATGTTAATAAAATTGGCATAGTTACCTGAGGCTATAGGTTGAGAAGTCAATGTGAATTGAATCTGTTAAAAAAGAAGGGAAATGGGTGAGTGAGTGACTGAAGAAGCTGGTGACATGACATGTTGAAATCAGTGAGGAGTGTTAAAAAGATTACCAGGAACTACAAAGGTAAAAAAATGGAAAAAGGTAAGAGAAACTCTGAAGAGGCAGCACAACCTGAAAAACAATTCCATTCAAATGGAGAGAAAAAATGCAGAGACTGGGTAAGTGAACCTTTGTTGTCCCCATTACCAGATACCCCTCCAAGGCATAATAGAATATGAACATTAAACAAAGTGGAAACATGACACAGTACTGTAAAATTAAAATGTTGGATGCAATGGAGGGCAGTGAAGAGACTCAGAATGATGACCAGGTGGAAAATGAAGGGGAGAACAATGGGCAGGAAGAGGAGGCCCTGCAACTGAATGCCAGAACAGATGAAACAGATGTACAGGGGGAACTTACTATGCAAGAAAATTTATTATATCTACAGAAACAGGGCCAAACATCACATCTATTTAATAAAGAGGAGGCACTGCATTCAGAACTTGATGAATTGCTACAGAAACAAGCTCCTACTCCTAACCAATCTGTACGAAATAATGGGGAAGGCAGTGTTGGGGTAATGAAGGCATTAGCTGCACTAAGACAAAACTTGCTCAATGCTATGGGAGAGTTGGGGTGTTTGATAAAAGGGATCTCAGATATAATTAATACCCTAATAGAAAAAATGTCCACATTGATGGTAAGCACACAAGAACTAGAATAATGAGTCTCCAAGGTAGAGGACATCAAGGGCCCTTACTAAAGATCCAATCACAGCATGATATTCAAATAAAGAACTTAACAATGAAAATTGCGGACTTGGAGGATAGGTCTAGAAGAGGAAATATAAGGCTGAAAATTATTCCAGAAGGGATAGAAGGCACAGGGGATCCCCTTTTATATTTTGAAAAAATGGTCACAGAAGTGGCAGGGAAAAAAGTTCCTGAACAAAAAGTGGCTTTAGACAGAACTCATCGAGTAGGATTAAGGTTCAGTAATGTTACTAACAATTATCCACACTCTGTGTTAATAAAACCACATAGATTCCAGGACAGGGGACTGGAAAAGGTTTAAAATATGCAGAGTTCACATTTAATGCATACTCTGACTTATCAATGGACACAATGAATAAATGGAAATTCTTTAATCCAGTGAAAAAAAAAAAATTGTATGAGAGGGGAAGACGTTTCACAATGCAACATCCAGCAAAACTATGGTTTGTAATAAATGGGAAAATCACTACTTTTGATGATCATGAAGAGGCAGAAGAGGCTTTTGAAAAATGCTATGGAAGTTCAGCAGGGCAATCACCTCACCCTGGGAGATCACATCCATATGGATAAAGAATGGAAGAAAGAAAGAAAGGGAGGCAAAAAAGAGTTAAAAATAAAAGAGAAAAAATTGAAAGTCAAGGGGCAGGAGCAAGGGGGGGGGGTTATACCACATTCTCACTGATCAGGTCATAGAAACATAGAAACATAGAATTTTATGGTGGATAAGGACCAATTGGCCCACCCAGTCTGCCCATTTCCCTACCTAATGGATAAGCTGCAGATCCTAGTTAACCAGCAGCCTACTTCTTTCTACCCCTACCCCCCTAGAATTGCCTTATGACTGTCCCATGCATGCTTGAATTCAACCACTGTTTTTGACTCCACAACCTCCTCTGGAAGCCCATTCCATGCATCCACAACCCTTTCTGTGAAAAAATACTTCCTTACATTACCTCTGAGCTACCCCCACTCTATCTTCAAATTGTGCCCCCTTGTCCTTGCATGCCTCTTTTTTTGAAAGATGCTAACCTCTTGGACTTTGTTGATTCCCTTGAGGTACTTGAAAGTTTCTATCATGTCCCTCCTCTCCCTCCTTTCCTTGAAGCTATACATATTAAGCTCCTTTAGCCTCTCTTCATATGTCTTCTGGTGCAGACCCTGCACCATTTTAGTTGCCATCCTCTGGACAGCTTCTATTCTGTTTATGTCTTTGCGGAGATTGGGTCTCCAGAACTGCACGCAGTACTCCAGATAGAGTCTCACCAGCTGTCTGTACAGAGGGATACCAACTTCCTGTTTTCTACTGGTGATGCCTTTCCCTATGCATCCCAATATCCCCACAGCTCTCCTTACTGCCCTCTCACATTGCTTGCCTACTTTTAAGTCATCTGATATGACCACCCCCAGGTCCCTTTCCATTTTTGTTGCTGTTAGTATCTCACCCCCCCATTGTGTACTCTTCCTCTGGGTTTTTGTTTCCCAGGTGCACTATCTTGCACTTCTTAGCATTGAATCTAAGCTGCCATACACTTGACCATTCCTCTAACCTTGCCAAGTCCCTTCTCATGCTTTCCACCCCACCTTGTGCATCAACTCTGTTGCAGATCTTTGTGTCATCTGCAAAGAGACATACTTTTCCTTTCAGTCCCTCTGTAATATCATTTATAAAGACATTGCAGAGGACCGGTCCTAATACTGAACCCTGCGGTACCCCACTAGTAACCACCCTTTCTTCAGAGTGGACTCCATTTACTATTACCCTCTGTGTCCTATTCTCCAGCCAATTCTTTGCCCAGGCTATCATCTTGGGACCCACTCCCAGGCTGGCTAACTTGTATATTAACCTTTTGTATGGGACTGTGTCAAATGCCTTGCTAAAGTCTAGGTAGGCCATGTCCACAGCCCATCCCTGATCTACTACATCTAGGTCCTGATACATGTATCTTGAATGAGTCCAACCACCTTCCTATCCAAGTTAAAAGCTAAGGGGGGCAAGTAGGGGGATCATATGCCATTTTCCATCTGTTGGGTCATGATATATGCATTTTGAATGAGTCCAACCATCTTCTTACCCAATATAGCTATAAGTAGTTACCTAAAGAATTGCTAAAGTGGTATTTTTAACTTGGGATCATACTTCACTGTTCTTCATTGTACATAACACACTGGGCTCATATGTCATTGTTCTTCATTGTACTTAACACATTTTATGGAGGGGAAGTGTTAGGATCTTTGGCAAACGGGAAATGTAGAGAAATCCTGACCATGGCCCTGTTTTCTTCCCCCCTTTTTTTTCCTTAAGGATGAGAGCCAGGAGGCTCTCATCGAAGAATACAGTTTAAGAATTGGCCAGGCCAGGTTAGAAATTAGGACAAGCTGGACAGGATAAAGAAAAAAATGTGCTGGACTTCACGTTCCTTATTATGTTTCTAAGTGATCCACTTCAGGTTTCAGATTTGGCAGCCCCACCCCCCCACACATCACATGGCTTACAGTACTGTAAGTCACATGCTCTTTAGCCAGGCAGGAAGGAAGTGAGTCATACAAGCAGACACTTTCACTTTCTCCTGTGCAGACGGAGAGAGAGGAGTGTGTTTTGTGACTGCTGATACTCTGAGATCAGAGCAAGGAGATTTAAACTTTGATTTAGACCCAACAGTTTTTTAAAAGCTACATATTTTTGTCTTTTCTGTACTCTTTTTTATTTAATTTGTTCTTTCTTTAAATTTTATTTTTCTTACCTTTATAAGTAGTTAGTTGTTTGTCTGTGTCTGTGTGACTGTGTGTGTGTTGTGTGACCGTGTGAGTAGTGATTGCCCAGACTGACGAAGTGCAGTAGGAGAGATGGACCAGTGTGAGGGAATGTCTGGGGTGGGGGAAGCTCTGGGAGAGCATGGTACTGGTAGGCGTCGTACCGTGCACATGAGGGGGGGCATGGGCGCCCATTCCTGTTGGACCACTTGAAACTTCTGAGTGTTCCCACCCCCCAGAAGCAGGACCAACACTGCCTCCTGACTCTGAGGCAGTTGAACCACCACCACCAAGTCCAGCACCAGGTCCTCTGGAGCAGGATATGCCTGTTCCCCTGGCCCATGTGTGGATTCCATCCCTGTTCAGCACCATGACCAGCCAGCTGCCAGTTCATCTGGCCCTCCCCTGCCTCTGCCTGGTCCTCCCCGCACTTCCATTTTTTTGAAGTTTTTTGACTGTGTGGGGGGGACAGCAGTGTGGCCAGGTGCTGCCTATGTGAGATGGAGGTGTGCCGTGGCACCCTGAGGACTCATCTGGGGACTGGGGGCCAGCACACCCATGTGCTCAATCATCACCAGTGGGAGTGGCAGGCTGCCACAGAACAGACCATGCCTGCACCTACTGGCCATTCTGTGGCAGAGGGTGCAGCTGTGCATGGTGGCAGCCCTAAGAAGAGGAGGGCCACATCAGCACCTGCTGCCCCATCAGCACCTCCACCACCACCAGCAGGTCAGCCTGTAGAATGTGTGGACCCCAGAAAACTGCATGTAACACAGGCTGACTTGGCAGTTATCTGGAGTGCTGTTGAGGATAACAACAAGAGGGTGAATGCTGTGGAGCAGCAGCTGAATCGCATAGAGGGACATCAGTTGCAAATTATGTCCATGCTGGAACTGCTGCTGGATCACCATGGGATCCCACATTAGTTTTATTTCCTCACACCATGTACCCACCCACATCTTCCTTCCTGTGTCATAAAATGTATTCCTCCACCATGCCTGACCCTTGTATGTAATTATGCCCTTTTTTTGTTGTCTTCCGTATGTGTGACACTTTGTATTTTGGCCCCCCTTCTTTCTGTTAAGTGTCTGTGTGTGTCAAGTGTGTGTGTGTTTTCTGTTTTGGTGCCTCATTAATGTTTGCCTTCTGTCACAGAGTTTTTGTGGAAAAGCAGACTAAGCAGTGAAGTTATCCCGTGCTAAACTGTATGTGTGCAGTCGGTCTTCTTTCCCGTGTGTGTATGTACTGCAGACACTGTCCAGCTTCTTGCAAACATATGTATGCTGATTGCTGTCTGACTTGTTGCTGTTTTTATGGTATAAATAATAAATTTCTTTATTTATTTGTTTTATTTAAATTTTGGTGACCGGGTAGGCCCACTGAGACCATAATGGTCCCTTTTTCAGGGTTGACCTGGAGTTAATTACAGTCAACAGTACAATAAGAAGTAAGAACAATTCAAGGGAAAGTGCGCATATACAGACATTAAAATCAGAACATATAGTACAATCACAGGCAGGATTAGGTAACGTTTAGAATAACATGGGGTAAACACTAGTTTCACAAGAGTGGCAGTTACATAAGGTTCTTTTATCAGGTCAGTTTTATGGGTTACAATTTCAAGTGTTTCAGAAGTGATACGATTCAACTGAAATAGGATACCAACCTGTTAGGCTGCAGGTTTTTAGTATCAGAGGTGGAGTGCTGTTTTCTATCCTCAGCGGTGTCATGCACAGAGGCTTAGCTCTAGAAGGTGCGTCTTTAGGCCTTTTTTTAAAGTCCCAAAGGAGCTGCAGTCTTGAAGATTGTTAGGCAGGCCATTCCATAGGGACGGGATGTAATTTTTGAATGACCGAAGGCCTTGGCTTGTTCTGACTTTTGGGACATGGAGGAGTTGATGACACGGAGATCTAAGTGTTCTTTTAGGCTGCTTGAGTACTAAGGTATGACTCAGGCTGGGGGGAGCATCCATTTGTAGAAGCTTGAAGGCCAAGCATAGGGAAGTGTAAGCCAGTCTGCCCTCCAGGGAGGGCCAATTCAGTGAGTCGAGTATATTACAGTGGTGTTCTAGTGGCTGAGCTCCCAGGACAAAGCGTCCTATTCTGTGGTACATTTTTCCTAGCTTTCACATCTCTGTGTTTTACATTGAATGTAGCACTGGGGCACCATAAAATAAGGTGGGCAGGAGCATGCCCGTGGCTATGGTTAGCCTGGATGCCTGAGTGAGAAAAGGGGTTAGATGGTACATGAGCCCAAGCTTTTGATTAGTGCATTGGTTAATTCTTCAACATGAACCTTGAAAGAACAGTCTTGATTGATATAGAGTCCCAGGTATTTGATGCAATCCACTACCTCAATAGGATGGCCACTGGACAGATAAGGGGATAGTAGACATGTTCTGTCGGGGCCCAATTTACTGGGTCCGAATAGGATGGCTTCGATTTTTTTCTCATTTAGGACTAGCCTATTTGTCAGGAACCAGGTTTCCAGTAGGGAGAGATCATGGTTCAGGAGTTGGTTTAGCTGTACAGCATTTGAAGCAGATCTGTATAGTACTGCATCATCCGCATAGAGGGTCACTTTCGTTCCGTCACAGTGATTTGGTAGGTTGTTGATAAATGGAGAACAGAAGGGGCTCCAGTATTGAACCTTGGGGGACACCCTCAGCAATGAAGTGCTTGCCTGACTCCACCCCTGCCATCTGATTATTTGAGATCTGTCTTGCAAGTAATCTTTAAACCACTGTGTTGAGTGGTTGTCCAGAATGAGAGAGCTAAGCTGCTGGATAAGCAATTTATTGTCTACTAGATCAAAGGCCTTGGTAAGGTCTATGAAGACCGCACCAGTAAGTTGGCCTTTGTCTTGGGCAGCAAGGATGTCGGATGTTAGGCTCACCAGGGCAGTATCAGTACCATGTTGTTTTCTGAATCCATGTTGTCATGGAGTGAGGAGGCTATGTTGTTCAGCATATGCCTGGACTTGTTGGTATACAATTATCTCAAGCATTTTATTTAGTGTGCAGAGAATAGAAATCAGTCTATAGTTTTCAACTAGCTCACTGGGTCCTTCCTTCTGGATCAGGGTAACCAAAGCTGTTTTCCAAGCTGAGGGGACTTTGCCTTCCATCAGCGACCTATTGAACAACCACATGACTGGCACGGCAATTTCTTGGTCAACCAGTCTGAGTAACTTGGGTTCAACCTTGTCATAGCCTGGAGAACCATTTGTCTTAATGCTCCTTATGAGCTTTAGGACCTCAGTTTTTGATGTTAACCTAAGGTGACAATTAGGTGATGAGGGGAGATTCAATGAGTCATCCGAAGATGGCTGTTTTGGGCTGCAGGGATGAACCCTGTACTTGCCAAGGTCAGTGAGGAATTCATTAAAGGCATTTGCAGCATCTTGTGGGTTCGTGTGGTGGACATCTCCCACAACAATGTCACAGGCATTTTGCGTGTGGTGGCCTTTCAGAAACACGTTTATTTGGGACCAGAATTTCTTGGGGTTAGAGAGATTTTTTGTTTGTAGGTTCTTAAGGTACTGTTGCTTGGCCTGTTTTAAATCTTTTTTACATGAGTTTCTGAGCATTTGGTAACAGACCCAGTCATTGGTTGAATTAGTGGACTTGTACCTGCCCCAGGCCCTGTCCCTTTCCCTCTTTAGTTTTTTTAGATCACGTGTCAGCCACCTAGACTGTTGTCCTTTGACTCTCATTTGTTTTAGAGGGGCGGGTTTGTTGTAAAGATAAGAATATGTAACGTATATTTTGTTAGGAGATCATAGCAACCAAAAATCCTGCTTTTCAACAAACCGTATCTAACAGACATGAAGTATTGCTGATGCACCTAAAATATTTCATGGTGTACAGACATTATAAAGTCAGAAAATTTATAAGGTCCAGTTCACTGCCACCACACTGTACTACCACATTCCTTTTTTTATTATTAGTTCTAGAATATGTCTTTCTAGTTTACACTGGCAGTGTCAGTGTTTCAGCATGTTGATGTACACCATAACACGACATGGTACCAGCCGTAGCACAGTGTGGTAGCAGTGTACTGCAGGACGTGTTGTATATTCTGACTTCAACATGTCTGTACACCATAAAATATTTTGGCTGCCTCAGCAATACTTTATGTCTGCTGGGTATGGTTTGCTTAAAAACATGATTTTTTGTGCTATTGTCTCTGCAAAATTATGTGTGCACCGTGTCTGTGACAAGTGATTGACACACTGGCCCAAGACATATAACTTTGTCTGTGGCCGTTGATGGTACAAATAAAATATACAATATATATTCTTATCTTTATTCTTTATGCCATCACCAGAAACAGTGCAACAAGTCAGCATCATTCAGCATATATATATATATATATATATATACATATATATATATATATGTTTGCAACTTGACGCTGGACAGTGTCTGCACACACAGGAAAGAAGATGGACTGCACACATTTAGTTTAGCACAGTATAGTTGCAGTACTCAGTCCTGCTTTTTGACAAATACTTCACGATATCATGACAGAAAGCAAACATTACTGAGGCTCCAAAAATATTTACCAGACTCACCAGAATTCCCAATCCCAAAATGAATCTGTCTTGTGTCCAAAAAACTGACAAGTGGTAAGAAAGTGAAATGGGAGCATAACATGAAATGTAAAGTCCCCTAGAATTAATGGTGCATTCAGTCATGCACGCAGCAGTCACACAGAGTCCCCAGATTTTTTCTGCATCCCCAAAATGCATCTGTCTTGTGTACAGAAAATTGACAAGTGGTAACAAAGTGAAATGGGAGCATTACACCACATGCAAAGTCCCCCATAATTAAATGATGACCATGAGCGAACTGTTGCTGGTCCAATGTGTGCTGCATTTCCAGCAAATGCAATGTGATCATCTCAATCGGATGGAAGGGTGCCCTTTGTCTGTACACTAATAGGAGCCTTGGTGAGTTAATATATATTTGTGTATTTTGTAGTTGGGGGGTTGACATGGACATGTTCTCATTGTATTGTTTTGTATCACAGGTCACAGATACCGTTGGTGTGCACATTCCAGTGCTCGATGAGAACTTTTTGCATAGAAATTTGAAATCGATAACTCTCAAGCAAATGAAGGTAAGTATTTTTTTGGGGGGGGTGGGGGGAAGCATATTTGCAGGTTTATCTCTAATGGTTTCTTATCTTGGTTACTTCACAGATTTTATCTTCATCCCTCTTGAGTCTTGTTGTTAATGATGGTCATGGTCATCAAATGAAACGACTTCTGCTTGTTGCATGTCTGCCCCAGCTGGGGAAGGGCTACTTCTTTGGATAAGGCCACTTTGACACAACAACAAAGCATCTGGAAGTTTCCTGAAAAAAGAAATGAATCACTTCTTATAACTAGATTGTAATTAGTCCCTGGTTCTCAATCTCAAGTTAAGTTAAATGTCAAAACCACATCTTCTCAAGTAACACAACCTGTGTTCAACTTTTTCAACACTGTCATGGTCATGGCTGCACAGCTGCAAGTTCAGAATACAGTGCATGATATCTTACAGAAATAGTTTTGGTGACATACACATGTCACTTAGTTTATGAATAGTACTCAGTTGCATTTGCTGCAGTCTTTTACAAAAAATTGAATGGATGAAATAAAATATTGATACTTACCAGTATGGATTTCAAATGGGTATTCCATAGGTTCCTGTGCATGGTACAGCTGCAGTACCATTAATACCAACTTACAGCGAAGGAGAGTTTTTTGTTAACCTGTAAAAAAACAATATAAGTTTACCGTATGTGTTTGACTGATGCAGCTCAGAAAAGGTAAAGAAAACAAAACATATATCTAAAGGAAGTTAAATAGCATAAAAAACATTAGTACACATACTCACATTATAGTTTAAATATTAAGAGGCTTTGTGCCTGTGGCTGATGGGTGAGGTCTCCTGTTCAACTCCCTTTGCCTGGGCATGGTAAATGCAAATGTAATGGGGAAATATTGTCTGAATGACACTGGTGGTGGCTGCTGGTGGTGAGAGCTGAGGCACATGATGACATTTCCTGTTATATCTTCCTGCATCTGGTGGTGGTGGCAGTGGCTAACATCGGTCCCAGTGGTGGTTGTGGTCTGGGGGCGGCAGACAAACTCATGCTCAGTGGTGGCAGTGGCTAACATCAGTCCCATTGGTGGTGGTGGTCCAGGGGGCAAGCAAACTCATGCTCAGTGGTGGCAGTAGCTAACATCAGTCCCGGTGGAGGTGGTCTGGGGTGCAGACAAACTCATGCTCAATGGTGGTAGTGGCTAACATCAGCCCCGGTGGAGGTGGTCCAAGGGGCAGACAAACTCATGCTCAGTGGTGGAAGTGGCTAACATCAGTGCCAGTGGTGGTAGTCAAGTGGGGTAGACAAACTCATGCTCAGTGGTGGCAATGGCTAACATCAGTCTCAGTGGTGGTGGTCTAGGGGGTGGACAAACTCATGCTCAGTGGTGGCAGTTGCTAACATCAGTCCTGGTGGTGGTCCAGGGGGTGGACAATCTCATGCTCAGTGGTGGCAGTGACTAACATCAGTCCCGGTGGTGGTGGTCCAGGGGCGGACAAACTCATGCTCCATGGTGGCAGTGGCTAACATCATTCCTGGTGGTGGTGGTGGTCTGGGGGTTGGACAAACTCATGCTCAGTGGTGGCAGTGGCTAACATCAGTCCCAGTGTTGGTGGTCCAGGAGGCAGACAAGCCCATGCTCAGTGGTGGCAGTGGCTAACATCAGTCCCAGTGGTGGTCTGGGGTGGACAAACTCATGCTCAGTGGTGGCAGTGACTAACATCGGTCCTGGTGGTGGTGGTCCAGGGGGCAGACAAACTCATTCTCAGTGATGGCAGTGGCTAACATCAGTCTTGGTGGTGGTGGTGGTCTGTGGGGCAGACAAACTCATGCTCAGTGGTGGCAGTGGCTAACATCAGTCCCAGTGGTGGTCTGGGGTGGACAAACTCATGCTCAGTGGTGGCATTGACTAACATCAGTCCCAGTGGTGGTCCAGGGTGGACAAACTCAAGCTCAGTGGTGGCAGTGACTAACATCAGTCCTGGTGGTGGTGGTCCAGGGGGTGTACAAACTCATGCTCATTGGTGGCAGTGGCTAACATCAGTCCCGGTGGTGGTGGTCCAGGGTGCAGACAAACCCATGCTCAGTGGTGCAGTGAATAACATCGGTCCCAGTGGTGGTGTTCGGGGGGCAGAAAAACTCATGCTCAGTGGTGGCAGTGGCTAACATCCTTCCCGGTGGTGGTGGTGGTCTGGGGTGGTGGACAAACTCATGCTCAGTGGTGGCAGTGGCTAACATCAGTCCTGTGGTAGTGGTCCTGGGGGGTGGACAAACTCATGCTTAGTGGTGGTAGTGGCTAGTGGCTAACATAAGTCCCAGTTCTGTTGTTGGTCCGGGGGGCTGGACAAACTCATGTTCAGTGGTGGCAGTGGCTAACATCAGTCCCAGTGGTGGTGGTGGTCCAGGGGGCGTACAAACTCATGCTCAGTGGTGGCAGTGGCTAACATCAGTTCCAGTGGTGGTGGTCTGAATCCAGGTGGGCACACTGCCTTTTAACAACTTCAGTTAAAACCTGCCAACATTAACCACATCATCATCCTCATAAAGAAAGCTGCCCTCACAGTCATCTATGTCTGAAGTCTGGCCACTGAGAAATTCTTTCTCCATTTTGTCATCATCTGTGTCAGTGGTGGGCCGTTTTATGCTGCTCTTGCCAATGCCACCAGGATGGTCCATTTCCACATCACCAAAACCACAATGATTAGGCCAGGGTATGAATACCGAGGTTGCAGTCTGTGCTGGTATGTGCCTCTCATTCCTTTTTATGAATGTTAGCAAACTAACATTTGCAGGAGAGAGGTTTGTCTGACTATCCCCGACTATTGCACCTGCTGAGCTGAATATCCTCTCGACATTTACACTTGAGGGTGGGCATGTGAGGTACTTCAGTGCCACTGCAGTGAACTCTGGCCATTCACTGACTTTTCCACTCCAGTACAAAAGAGGATCATCAGTTATTTTCAGATGCCTGTTTTCAGACAAATATGACTCAATCTTTCTCTGTGCTGCACCAAGTCCAGTGGTTGATGCATCATCCTGTTCTCTGGAATCATTTATTTCACAAATCCCCACTTGGGACAAAGCCTCCCAAAGCGGGTTGACACAAGCCACTTTGGATGACAGATGACCTGGAACTGCAATCCCCTTCCCCTTGCAGGATGAGCTTGATGGTCCTCCAGGTACACCTTCAGCTGGATTATGCTGCTGAGGTTTGCTGACTTTGGCATGTGCTTTCTGTGCCCCATGAACCTAGCGCACCAGTTAGTCACTGATCTTTTATACCTTTTCAGGCCCTCCCTCCAGTACTGATGCAATTCCACGTTTGTATCATGGGTCCAGCATTGTTGCTATGGCAAAGTTGTCACTATGCTGAATGCTCAAAATGTGATGATTCTGGTCGAATACTGTCAGCATGTGTTTCAGCAACATACTGCTAGTACTGTCTCCGGCAACATCAAGACCATGCTGTACATTTGTCAGTGTCTGCCCCAGCACCTGCAGCAGTGGAATTAATTCCTTAATGAAGGCATACTCGCCACTC
This sequence comes from Neoceratodus forsteri, assembly GCA_016271365.2. Lineage (NCBI taxonomy): Eukaryota > Metazoa > Chordata > Ceratodontiformes > Ceratodontidae > Neoceratodus > Neoceratodus forsteri. Next base: position 895,606,835 of record CM028132.1, on the reverse strand, counting down.
ACTGCCTGTGTGGCATGTTCAAAAGGCTGCAAAATTGTTATTACATAGTCCATGAGGCACCACTGTTCAGTTGTCATAGACATGGAGGCCCCGGAACTGTCACGGCTAGTGTGCATCACAAGATATTCTGAGATGGCTTTGTATTGTTCATACAACCTCTCTGTCATGTATAAAGTGGAGTTCCATCAGGTGACAACTTCCAGCTTCAAGTGACGCTGAGGGAGGCTGTTTTGCATCTGCAAATGCCGCAGTTGGTCACTGGCCTTTGCAGATCATGATTCATGGGGAAATATTGTCTGAATGACACTGGTGGTGGGTGCAGATATGGCGCGCAATGGTCTGCATTCCCTTTACATCAGGGTGCTGCAGAAACTCCTGCACCACAAGATTTAAACAATGGGCCATGCATGGAACACAAAAAAAAGACACCATTCACCACATTTGACCCATTGTCACTTGCTATGAACCCAGCTCTCAGGGCAGGTTCAGCCACTTGTCAGTTTCAGTCAGTACCATGTCCAACATGTTTTGACCAGTGTGTGAACAGGTCACATTGCGCATAGCAATCGTTGCATTCTGTCGAATTCCTGGAAGATTGCTACCATGACAATCTACCTTACTGCACTGATTATTCACACTGCCAACATCACAAACAACCCCAGCAGCTGTGCTCAGTGTGCAGTTATACACAAAAATTAACTCCCTGTTGTTTCGCCACTTGTCCACATATCCATACTTAAATGGATGAATGGAGAGGAGGAATGTTGAAGGGTATGTCCTACTGAGTCGGACACAGTACGGAACAATCTGGGGACAGCACAGGTCGAAAAGTATGTCCTGGATGGGACTTTCCATTTTGGACAGGCATGTGCAGCAAACCACCAGAACCCAGAATTCTCCACAAAGGAGAAGGGCAAAAGATCAATTGCCAGCATTTCAGCTATAGCAGCATTAAGTTCACGTGACACTGTATGATTGGGGGGCTACTTCAGCTTTGTGCAAAAACACTCTGTAATGTGGGCTGACTTAAACGTTTTACACCGGGTGTGATGACAAATGGTTCTGCTGTGTGATAAATGGCATTCGCAGGGGGTGGAGTGTGGATGTTTGATGAAGACGGTTGCACAGGTGATGATGACAAACCCAGAAATGCAGTTATTTTGCCAGATTTGCCAACTGGGGTTGATGTACCACTTGCACTAGATATACTGCATTCACCACCACCACCACCACCAAAACTGCTTCTCTCACCAGCACTGGAAAACATTTCAGAATCATTATGCTCCTCCAACTCATCATGCCTGTAGAAATCCTCTGCTCTTATTTCCTCACTACTGCACACGTTTAATCACCTACTGTACTTAACACTCATGGAAGGGGATAACATGCTTGTTATGGTTGCTGACAAGGGTGAACGCCCCACTGTGACATTAGCTGTCATCTTGTGCTGGGTCCACAGTGCCATGTGCCTATTCTTAAGGTGCGTATGCTGTCCTCCTGTGCCCAGATGGCTCCCCTTTCTACCTCAACTCACATGCACATGACAAACCTGGCAGATTGCAACTGACTTATCATTTGCATCTTGAAAAAAAAATCCCAAACAAGGGATTGTGATGCTCTACTTTTGACATGTTCATGATGCTGCTTATTTAACTCAGTTCTTTTAAGCACTGAAGTGGGGGAAGGGCTACATGATATTTTGGGCACTGCACACCTGGACTGCAACTGACCACCATGACAACCTATCATTATTACTGGGTCATCATCATCAACTGAAACTGGTAAATCACAAGTTTTTATGGGGGGGGGGGTTAATGCAAACAGACTCAGACATAGCCACCTTGAATTTCTTTTTCTGCAGTTCCCAACTGGGGTCAATTACATCATCATCATCATATTCATCAACATCACACACATCCACATCTTCTGCTTGGATGCTGGCATGTGGACTGTATGTTGCAACCACAGCAACATCATCATCACCACATTCATCATCATCATCAACACCACCATCACCTGATATTTTTTCACCTCACTGTGAATCACTGCATGAAAAATGGATGACATGAACCGTGATGGACGAAATATCACATTGTATGCTATCATTGACATGATTATCAGAAACCTCATGTTCAGTTACTGGGATGTTACTGGGAAGTATGACTTATGAGGGTGGGTTTTGTTCAGGAGGGTCCATTCTATCAAGGCATGCCATTGGTTCAGTTCAAATCAGTCAATAATTCGCGTTTCACCATTTTTAATTCTTTGTTCGTGAGCCTGCAAATTCTTTGATCGTGAGCCTGCAAATTCTTTGATTGTGAGATTCTTTGATCGCGATCGTGCATGGTGAGAGAGGGACGAGATGGCCCAAATTAAAAATCAATTTTCTCAGCCCAGGGATGTCCTAGGAAGTCAAATGAGGGTGGGCTTTACTCAGGGGGATTTGTTCTGTTGAACCATGATGGTGGTGTACCACAATTCCTTCACTTTTCTGATTTATATTTTTAATTCTTTGTTCATGAGCCTGCAAATTCTTTGATCATGAGCCTGCAAATTCTTTGATCATGAGATTCTTTGATTGCGATCATGCATTGTGAGCGAGAGATGAGATGGCTCAATTTAAAAATCAGTTTTCTCAGTCATGGGATGTCCTAGGAAGTCAAATGAGGGTGGGTTTTACTCAGGGGGGCTTCATTCTGTTAAACCATGATGGTGATATACTGTAATTTCTTTAATTTTTTTGATTTATAATATTTTTAATTCTTTGTTTGTGAACCTGCAAATTCTTGATTGTGAGCCTGAAAATTCTTTGATCATGAGATTCTTTGATCGCCATCTTTGATCACAAGGGAGGGACAAGATGGCCAGATTTTTTATAATGGAATGGATATGGGGAATTTTAGTAATTTTTCATATTAAATATCTCGGTAACAGTTTGGTCTTTTTACTTGAAATTTGGAGGGTGTTTACGGCATGTCCTGTAGATGTGAATTATGGTGTTTATGGGTTGGAGAAATTTTTTTTTGTGGAGATATTCCTGATGCACTTTACGTGTTGTGGACAGTGTTTTGCTTGTGGTGGTGGCTTGAAATTGATAGGGTACCTAGCCTTAGTGTCATGGATGTAGTTTTCAGTTGTTGTGTGTGTTAAATGTCAACAGGTGCAGAACTGTGCCAGTTTGATGAATGAAAATCTCATACGTTAAAATGTTAAATCTCGGACACGGTTTGGTCTTTTCACTTGAAATTTGGAGGGTGTTGACAGCGTATCATGTGGATGCAAATTACAGTGCTTCAGTGTCAGAAAACTTTTTTTTGCTGCAGATATGGAGTGGTGCAGTTTATGTTCTGCGGACATCATTTTGCTTGTGGTGGTGGCGTGAAATTGATAGGATACCTAGTCTTAGTGTCATGGATGTAGTTTTCAGTCATTGTGTGTGTTAAATGTCAACAAGTGCGGAAGTGTGCCACTCTGATGAATGAAAATTTCACATTTTGATATGTCACATCTTGGACACGGTTTGGTGGTTTTACTTGAAATTTGGAGGGTGTTGACGGCATGTCCTGTAGATGTTAATAGAGGTGTTTACATGTTAGGCAATATATTTTTGTGAATATATTGTGTGGTTCAGTTTACGTTTTGTGGACAGCGTTTTCTATTGTTCTACTAGATTAACATTTTTTTGGTGGCTGGCCTTGCTGTTGTGAATGTACTTTTTAGTCATTGGGCATGTAATGAGGCCTGACACTTACAAGTTGGTGGGAGCACGGGGCCCTTACCAACTTGCGTAACTTTCTACTTTTCTATTCTTTTCTTAAAAAGTAAGGAAATTCTATGCAAAAAAACTTCATTAATACATCAGTTAGGGTTCTTCTACAGTGTAAAAAGTGAGGAAATTCGGGGTTAGGGTTGAAAACCCCCCTTGGACCCCCCCAGTCTACCCCCCAACTGGCATCGGGGTGTGCGTTGGGGTCATTGGTCCTAACTCTCACCCCATTTCCTATACCTCTGCTTCTTTACATGTGATGGGAGTGAGGTTAGGGCTGATGATGACCCTAACGTGCACCCCAATGCCAGTTGGGGGTGTGGACTGGGGGGGTCCAAGGGGGGTTTTCAACCCTAACCCTGAATTTCCTTACTTTTTTCGCTGTAGAAGAACCCTAACTGATGCATTAACAAAGTTTTTTTTGCATAGAATATCTATATCTATATCTATATCTATATCTATATCTATATCTATATCTATATCTATATCTATTCATTGCAAAAAACTCCATTAATGCATCAGTTAGGTTTGATAGCACAGTGACAAAAGTTTGGAAAAATGATGTTAGGGTTACACTCCTACCACCCCACCTCCAACCCTCCACACCCTCCACACACCAACAGGCAGTGGGGTGTGCATTGGGGTTGTCTGCTTAACTCTCACCCCATTCCATAGGGAGGAGCATGAGCATTCTGGGCCCTGTGCTCACACCCAACTGTAAGTGTAGAGGCATAGCACAGGAGGGCCTTCTTCTCCCAGTTTTGCATAACAGGATCCATAGGTGGTAGTGTGATCCCTCTGGGCCCTGCACTCCCACCCACCCATAAGTGTAGAAACATATCGCAGGAGGGCCCCATGCTCCCAGTTTTACATAATGGTATCCATAGGTGGGAACATGGGCCCTCCCACCTACCCATAAGTACAGACACATAGTGAAGGCCAGGAGACATTCCAAGTAACCCTTGTACTTCAAATGTGAGTATTTCTCAGTTATCATTCCACTTTTGAAAAAATTCCACAGCAGTTGTATCCATGAGCTGGCCACCTCCAAGTATGCTTAGTACAGCTGTGCTTATCAAAAAATCCATAACTTGAACCGTTTTCAAGATATAGGTGCTGAAAGGTGCCACAGTTGCCACAGTGTTATGCTATTGGAAAATGTGCAGCTTTGGAGTGCTGTAACTACAGAATCTGTGTAAATGTTCTCACCAAACCAGCAGAAGGCACATCTGTGATGCAATCCTTTGCTGTCCTGCAAATGTCATCCTAAATGCCCTAACCGTTTGTTTGCTATGAAGTGGCAAAGAAACTGTTTTTGTTGGGGCTTTTTATCCACAGACTTTCAAAAAAGTCCTGCTAGTTTAGCTGTGGGACTTTCGTGAAAGAATCGTGAACTTTTGCAAAAGTACTGCAGAATTTTACGAAAGTACCACAGATTTTTCTTTAAAGCTAAAATGGAGGAAAATGTTAGAAATCATATTTCCTGACACCCTATTGAAAAACTAATGGCATGTTCATGTTCCTAGGGCCACGGTTAGGTAAACTGAACTGTTGATTGTTTACCAAGGGGCAATATTTTTTAAGCTACATCATTTTTTCTGTGTCACTATCTGAAAACAAGATAGTGGCAGCATGAAAGTTAAAAACCCAAGCATGACACTAAAAGGGGCTTTTACAAAAGTTTTTGTGTTGCACATAAATTTTTCCTATACTATAGGCTATAATGGGAAACTAATAAGTTTAATAACTTTTGAATGGATTAATATCTTTTCACCAAATCTTCCAAAGGCACATCAGTACCCTGTCTCCATATACCCTGAAAATTTCAGACCAGTACCACAAACCATTCGGGCTGTAGAGATGAGCAAAGAATTTGCAAAAACATGAGGATTTTTCACACTTTTTGACACTCCGCAGCTCCACAACTGCACATCCAACCAGACTGAAACTTGCTAGATCCAGATGTCTATGGCACCAGACTATGCATGCAAGCTTTCAGGCAAATCAGATATATATGTAAAAAAAATATATATATATATTTATATATATATATATATATATTCATTGCAAAACAAACCTTTGTTAATGCATCAGTTAGTATTGTTAGTAAAGTGACAAAAGTAGGGAAATATGGTGTTATTGTTTCCAACACTAATGCTCCACCACCACCCTGCAGACACTGTTCAGGCATTGGAGGTGTGCCTTGAGGTTGTCAGGCCTAATGCTTACCCCATTCACCTATACTGCACCCATCTCAGCTTATTTATTTACAGAAAGGGGTGACTGTTAGGACTGACAACCCCAAGGCCCACCCACAATGCCTGTCAGTGTCTGCAGGGTGGGGGTGAGGCAGCAGGGTGGGAAACCATAATGCCATATTTCCCTACTTTTGTCATTTTAATAACAACCCAAACTGATGCATTAATGATTTTTTGCAATGAGTTTCCTTACTTTTTCACATAGTTTACTGTATCCTTATTTGCCCCACCCTCCATAACTGTCCTTATGTCACAGTAAGGGCCCTGCGCTACCATGCTCTGTGATTTTCCTTATTTTACTGTAAGAATGCAGGGTTCTTTGGACCCTGCACACCCATCCCTCCATAGATGCATGACCAAATTATCACCATAGCAATCTTATTACCCCAGCACATGTAGCTGGAACAGGAAAGTTTTAAATCCCCTCCAAAACCTAATTCTGTGCAACTGCAATGCCATTCTGCACCACACATGTGAAAAGTCATTTTAGTCAGGATTTGAAAAATGACAGCTGTGACATACATGAGGTGAGATAGCAGGAAGTTTATGCTGAAAGTTTTGGGTCCAAATCTTAAACATTTCCACAGTTATGCGCATACGTAGCAAAATTGTAACAAAAGGTTGTAACTTTGCCATTTTTACATAATTGGACCCCAAATATTCAACATAGCCTTCTGGGGACCCACCTCATGAACAATATGACTGTCATTATGCAAATCCTGTCCAAAAGGTGACTATGTCAACTGACCATGAAATTCCCTGTTGGGCATGAGTTGCATAACAATAGTCATATTGTTCATGAGGTGGGGTCCTCAGAAAGCTATGTTGAACATTTGGTGTCAAAATATGCAAAAATAGCAAAGTTATGCACCAATTCTGGAAATCCCACTGAAGTCACACAAAGGTATACTGGTACCACGCACCATGCATCATTTTATGGAAGCAGAATACATGTTATTCAATGGTACGGTATTTGTGCAAAGCTTGGTATACTGCGCAGCCAGTAAACTTTTGAGCTATTACATGTCCATTGATTTCCCATATGATTCAAGATCTTCTTTCATGAGTTATCACACGAATCATGATCTTACTTGGTATAATGCTGATATTAACAAAGAATTTAAATGCTAAATAAAACACATTTTAAGGGAATTTTTCGAGCAGTAAAGTGCAGAATGCAACTAAGGGGTCCAAATAAGCAAGCTTCACTTGTTAGTGCCTTCCCAGAATATCATTTTTGGGAGGTTTCCAAATGTAAATTTTTCAGGCAGACCTGAAAAACAAGATGGTGGCCATCTGAAGAAGGAATTTTCCCATAAAAAGCAGGATTACTTCTTTGTTTCATACAGCTATCTTGCAGTGCTTACTGAACATGATTTTTTTCAAATTTGTAAATTGCAATAACTTCAAAACTGCTTATTATTTTTTCACCAGACTAGCAAAAGGCACATCTGTGGGGGTAGTCCCTTTATGCCCTGAAAATTTCAGACTGAAAAAACAAATGGGGCTATAGGCATGTTCAAAGAAAACTTCCCAGCAAAGTCAATGAGGGAAAACATGTTTTTTTCATCTCTCCATAACTCAGAGACTGCACATCCAACTGGAACATAACTTGCCACATCGGGAAATCTACCCCACTGGGCAGTATATATCAAATTCTTTGCACATCCATGGAATGGTTGAAATGTTATTAAAGTGCAAAATTTTAAGTTTAACATTGAAGTGCCTACTCAGCCCTAACTATAGGGGTGAGCCCGCATATTTATCTTCTTTGCAAAAAACTTTGTTAATGCACCAGTTAAGGTTAAACTGACAAAAGTAGGGATAAGTGGCATTAACCCTAAGACCACACCCCCACCCTCCAGGCAGCAACTGGAAAAAAACATTATGGTTTCACCTGTCCTGTATCTTTGCAAATCAGACATGGGGTGTGCCTTGGGGTTGTTTCCCAAATGCTCACTCCATTCAATCATTAAAGAATCTGAGATGTGTAGAGCATATGAGAATGAGGTGAATATTAGGGTTAAAAACCCCAAGGACATCCCACATCTGATTTGCCAAGTTGCAGGAAAGGTGAAACCATAATGTTGTTTCCTGTTGCCACCTGGAGGATGGGGGTGGGGTGTTAGAGGTTGGAAACCCTAACACCACATTTCCCTACTTTTGTCAGGTTAACCCTAACTAGTGCATTAACAAAGTTTTTTGCAAAGAATTTCCTTTCTCTTTGAGATCATGGAATCATATACTTATTCATCCAGGTCCCTTTGGGAACTGATGCCTTGTGCCAAGGGAACTTTTCATCTGCCTACAGAAGTGCAGGGCTCTTGTGACCCCTGCACTTTAGTGAAGCAATGAATGTGAAGAATTCATGCAACTGTCTAGTGGGCTGCAGAAGCACAGGACCCAGTGGTCCTTGCACTTCCATGTGGCCACAGATATAGATATGCAAGACAAAGAGTTCATCTGTCAGACATTGCACAGGGCTGGCTGCCACCTAGGAGTGCAGAGGTCCAGGGCCCTATGCCAAGAGGACAGTTGCCTTCACTATATGGTACCCCGGCACCTAAGGGTGCAGAGTGCCATCACTACAAAGTTTCCCTCCATCTTTTGTACAGTAGTTATTTACTGGACGGAATTTCACTCCCCAGAATACTGCCCCTTGAGGTGCAGATTCTCATATTCTTATGATTTTCTTATGCCACAAGTTCTTGCATTTTGACTTTTCCATTTACTTATAGGGAGTCCTAAACTCAATATATTCTTTGGCCATGACGTGCAGGTGCTGGAGTGCCATATCTTTTAAATGTCCCCCCAATACATAAATAATGATGTGGCATGGATTGGGGCTCACTCACATTGGAACTACAGTAGGGACAGAGCCTTCTGAATGTACAGATTACTCCAGTACCTAAACAGTAAATCGCAAGCAGCATCCTCTCTGCCTTGGCAGGCTGCACATTGCTCCAGTCTTTTGCTCTTACAATACATTTTGGCGTTCAATGTGGGCTATAAATGACCCAAGGCAAAGCTTTATAATTTAATACTTTAAGGGGATCACTTGTATATGCTCAGTACCAATTGGAAAATCATGTGAAATGAGAGGGCACTGTTTAAGTTTTTGCAATTGTGAATATGTGATAATGGGATGCTGGGGAACATTGTACATATGATGACAATAAGGCAAGGGTTTATTTGAGGACCAAAGGAACTTCAAGTCAAGCATAAGGTGCTACAAAGATGTTGGTAAGCTGCTAATACTTGTTGGGAAGCTGCCAAAATAAGAAAAGGTTAAACGGTGGTTATCAGAAACCCCACACAGCAGCATTATGAATGTCTGTGTACTGTGCTGCTAAGGTTTTCAGTGGTCACTTAAAATTGTTTTGGTCTTAATTAGAATTTAATTATTTGTTTGAAATCTGACACAGAAGTCTTACAGTGATTATGGGCTTATGCAGCTATGGTTTTCAGCTGGGAGCAAATTAGAAAATGTACAGATGAATTGTGCAGATACAGCTCTCAGCTGGAAGTAAAACTGATGAACTGTAGAAAGAATATCAGCTAAATTATTGAAAGATAACATTTGGTGATGGGATATCAGGGCATAAAGCATTGGTGGGGAAGGGTTGAAAAGGGGCAGGTTGTTATCAAAGGGTCATGAAACTAAGGAGAATAGTGGGGAATAATGGGTGTGGAGCAGCGGTGTACATGGACACGCTGTGGAGAACGAAGTGTTGCATTATTTGTAGGAGACTGTGGTACCTGGAAACATAAATTGTTAGCCTGTGAAGGGAGGTAAAAAGGCTGGGATTGGGGTGAAGCAAAGGAGGGGGAAACTGTACAGAAACTACCACAGGTAGGAGCTGGTTGGATTGCACAAATGACAGGTACTCAGGGGTACCTACAAGGGTGGAATACTTTTATGGAAATTCAAGGAACGGCAGACGGTAGGTGGTGGGGAGGGCAAGGGGAGTGAAGAGGGGTATTGCACAGGTTGGTTCAAGTACAAGAAATGGAAATGGTAAAGTGAAGGTGGTTAACAAATTTGCAAATGGTAGGGGTGTTAACCTGGCTAAAAGATACTCTCCCTGAAGTTATTGGAAGGACATGAACAAGAGGAAGAAAGGAGGGATTTGGAGAGTGGGAAAGAGGAAGTATTAGAAGGACAGGTCAAGTTAAGTGGAGATACTGGTGGTGCTATGGGAGCTAAAATGGGGGTCAAGGGACAGAACAAGGTAGAGGGGTGTCAGGCTGATGAGGAGAGAAAGGGAAGGGGGTGGATGGGAATGGCAATAATGGGATAGAGCAGGCAGGAACAGGACTGAGGGACAGTTGGAAGGAAGAGTGGGAGAATTGGGGATGTGCAAAAATGTGCACTAGAGGGAAGCAGTTCAGTTAAGGGTATGTGGGAATTGCAAATCTTATCTGCATAGAAGTCCAAAGTTGTCACAGGGGGGAGTGTGAGGCAAGAGGAACAGGAGAGAGAGTGGACAATGCCAGAGGGACTAGGAGGTTTGAACAGGACAAGAAGTGGTGGAGCGGGGGGGGATCTACTGAGAGCAAACATAAAAAATGTAGAAGGGTGGTCATACTTTGAGAGTCAATAATTAAGGGTATCAAATGGGGATGGAAGGGTGAAGGGGGAAGAGTTCTATCTGGGTTAAGGGCATGCCAGGCATGACAGCATGTAGAGCCAAGCACATCATTCATTCCACAGTGAGGAAGCTAGGGGTGAAACCCCACATAGTAGTGCACTTTGGAACAAAAGATCTGGAGGGAAATAGCATGCAGGAGGTACAAGGAAGGTTTAGAGAATTGGTCAGAATTTGTCAAACTGTGTGGAACACTGTTTCATTTTCTGAAGCCCTGCCACAGCCTAGAGCTAGCACAGACAGAAGCCAGAAGATTAAGGATTTCAATGAGTGGTTGGGAAAATGGTGTCTTGATATAGGGTTTGGGTTGGTGGGAGGCTGGGGAAATACATGGGATAATAAGGAGCTGCTTACTAAGGACAGACTGCATCTGAGTATGGAGGGAAAAGGAGTTTTAAAAAATAAGCTGGGGGAGTTTACTGTCAGGAATTAGAATTTAAACTAGAAGGGGGGGCTTGGACTTGTGGGGCAGGCAGTAAGGCAAACATTGGGTGAGCCGTAGCCTCTCCCCCAAACTGGAAAATTGATCAAGAGGAAGTGCCCGCAGATGGGCAAAATCAGTAGGAAAGGATGGGATGGAATGAGGTGGGTGGTTTGGAAGGTGGCCTCCACAAACTCATGGAGCCTGGGAAACAAGTTATCCAAGTTGCAGGCAATGATGGTGGAGGAGGGTTGACATGGTTGTTGTCACAGAGACTTGGGACACCCAGTACTAGAACTGGGACTTAATCATCCCAGAATACAGAACATACAGGAGGGACAGAAATACTAGAAGAGGAGGAGGTGTGGCAATATTTGTAAGGGAGGGGATAGAGTGAAGCAGGGATGAGAGTGAAAACAGTAATGTGGAAATGTGGATTATCTTGCATGATGCTAAGGGAAGAAGGGTCAATCTGGATGTAGTCTACAGGTCTCCAACACAAACTGAGGAAAAGGACAGGGAGTTGGTAGAAAACCTAATTACTTAATGTAATGGGGTAGAGGCAGGATGGTGGTGGTGGGAGATTTCAAAATGTAAGGGGTGGACTGGTGCACTGTGGCATCAAAAAATGCCAAAGAACAGCTACTGGATACTTTTCAAGATGTATTTCCATCACAACTGGTGGTGAAGTCAACCAGACAGGGAAGCATCTTGGTCTTGTTTCTGGCTGATGGTGATCAGGTTAGGGGTGTAGTAGTAGAAGACCCACTGGTGGGGAGTGACCACTCAACAGTATGGTTCTACCTAGACCTAGGGAGGAAAGGTAACCAGACATACACAAAGGTAATGGATTTCAGGGGTGCAGATTTTGGGAGGATGGCAGCCATCCTGGAGGGACACTTACAGAAAATAAGTATTGACATAGACAGGGATCGCAGGTGGGAAAATTTGAAGAAGGGGCTGCTAGAGGCCACTAAAACCTGCACACAGATCTGAGGTAAAAAAGGCTAAATCAAGGAAACCTACCTGGTGGACCAAGGAAGTGCAGGAGGGGGTAAAGGAGAAGAAGCTAGCTTAGCGGAAATATGGAAGAACCTGTAGGTAAAAATGCAGCAAAGTTAAATTCCGCCCGTGAAGTGGATGCAGAGGGTCCCACTTCACATTACCATTCCGCTATGTGAAGTGCCCATTTAAAACCCTCACATCGCATTGTAATTATGACTTTGCATTGCTCACTCTGCCTTACTTCACTTTAAGGCGGAGTGAGAATTCACAGGTAGCCCACACATATCACATGGCTTACACAGTCTAGGTCACATGCTTCAGGCAGGCAGGAAGTGAATCATGCTTGAAAGAGAGTTTCACTGCAGCAGCAGCTCCTGGCTCCAACAACACCTGGGACCTCCCCCCCCCCAGCCTTTGCCTGGTCCTCCCCTCACCTCATTAGTGTGGGAGTTCTTTACTACACTGCTTGGTGAAAGCAGTGTAGTGAAATGTAATCTGTGTGGTATGGAGGTGCACTGTGGCCCCAAAGGAACTCACCTTGGCACAGCTGGTCAGCACACCCACCTGTAAAACCACCACTGTGTACAGTGGCAGGCCAAGGTTGCAGAACAGGGCATTAATGCACCTGCTGGTGGGGTCAGCATGGTGTCCATCTGTGTGTGGTGGTGTGAAGCTAGAGAGGCCATGGATCAAGTGGCTGCTCCACCATCACCACAACCTGCAGCAGGTGATGGTGGCAACCCTGTCCGACTACTTGCCACACAGGCCAATTTGGGCCTGATGTGGAGTGAGTTGGAGGCTGTTAACCACCGTCTTGACAATGTTGAACAGCAGTTGGAGTGAAATGAGGGGCACCAGCTACAGTACAAATTATGAGGATGCTTCTACTGCTTCTGTCCCATCAGAATGTTGATCGTTATTTTTATTTTGTCCTTGCACCCACCACCCTCTGTGTGAAAAATTAGTTCCTGATGTTGCTCCTGATTCGTTCATCCTCTATCTTCAAATTGTGCACCCTTCCTCATGCACATCTCTTTTTCTGAGTGATGCTACCCTATTGTATGTTGTTGATTCCTTTTCGGTACTTGATATTTTCTATCATTCCCCCCCCAGGTTATCATCATCATCATCAACATGAACTGCTACATCACAACGTTTTTGAGGAGAGGAGGATTTAACACTATCAGACCCAGACACCGCCACCTTGACTTTCTTTTTCTCCGGTTCCCCATCAGCATATAGTCAGAACTGAAAAAAAAAATTTAACTGCTGTGATTCATGAAGAACGTGATTTGTCTCGTGATGAGTGACTGGTGTGACATGACTAATGAACTGTACACAAATACCCACGGCTGTACTTCCCTGACCTGTACCGCCCCAAACACCCTGACTTGAAATCACATATTAATGAGCACAATGGTTAAGTTGATATACTACAAAACAGGGTTACATGCAACTTACTACCCAAAAACGTAAAGTTTTGTAATTCATGAATCATTGTGACCATGAAGATGAAGAATGCGATTTGTATTGTGAATGACTAGTGATGATCACCATGACTTAAAAACGCACATTAATGAGTACAATGTTCACGTTGAGATATGCACCACATGGTACTCTGAAGGGAAGCTAAACAAACAACTGTGACTTAAGTTACAGATGGAGATTGTGCCCCAAAGAGATGCAAATGCACTGACTGATTAAGATTGAGCTGTGCACTCAAGAGATACAGACACAAAGGCACAACAACACCTTAACCAGTGATCACAAGTCATAAATCCAAATCTGGAAAAGAATACCTTTTGCCAGTTGGGGGGGTGGGCAGTGCACTGCAGTAACAGTCCATTACCAAGACACCACAAAGCAGTACAAGATATTGCAGGTGCGGTGGACAGCAGTTTCACAGTGCTGCAATTACTGTGTGGCACAATAAAATGTGTCTGATTTGATGACATGTGTCACACACACACACACACACCACACACACACACACACACACACACACACTACAGTAATGCACAGCAAATTGAAAATGTCAGTAATATAACCAAATCTTTTAAACAAACTGAAATTATGCACTGCTGCATCACAGCAATTAGCACAAAAATGTCAAACATTACAGAAAATATTACTGTGTATACATTAACACAGTTATACAAGAAAAATATTACCAAAATAGAAAGACTACCTTTCTCCCAGTTTATCTACCTCCCTCCACCACAGATACACCCCTCCTCCAAGCACATTTCAAGTGTCTATCAGTACACAGACTAAATGTTCTAAATTAACATTCAAAATCCACACACAAAACAATAAACACTCGATGATATGAGCACAGGAGGGTTTCCTACAATTGATGTACTAAATTTTGAGCAAAAATAAATGGCTCAAAAAGGCTTTTTGAATGGCTTTTAGAGGGTTTAAATCTCAGAGCTCTGAGAGCAAACTGTCTCCAGCTTCCACTACACATACACTACACAGAACTGAGGCTGTGCAAAACAATCTAAAGCCCATGTGACCTGCAATCCCATGAATCACCGCAAAATTCGCCTTGGAGCTTACCAACAAGGCGAAGTGATGCAAAGTACATTGATTTCAATGTACTTTGCATTAAAATTGATGCAGAATTGGTTGCAGAAAGGCAAAGTAGTATGAAGTCATTGTTTCTAATGCTTTTCATGTTCTTCATTATAATGTGAAGTACTCTGCTTCTCGTTGCAAATTATTTTGTGGATTCCACCTTAATTCATGAATTGCTTCATGTAGTGGATTTTGGCCACTTCGCCTGCCACTACCTGTAGGGAGGAGGATAATGAGGAGTATTCTAAGGCAATGAGCAGGGCAGTACAGGCATCCAAGGCATTCAAGGAACTTAGGTTGGCACAGGGAATCAGGGAAGGTAGAGAGAATTTTTCAGATACATCAGGGAGAGGAGAAAAGTTAGGGAACAGATCACCAGACTGAAAAAGGAAGGTGGGTGGGTAGAGAAAGAACTAGAGAGTGTTGAGGTACTAAATGAGTACTTCTGCCTTGTATTTACAAAGGAACAAGATGGACCAACCACATGGGGGGAGGCAGGGTTGGGATTGGGTAGGGGGAAAACCAAATTTGTAGTGCGATATATGAGAAAAGAGTGTGTGAGGGCATAAAGGCCTTGAGAATGGACAAAAAAGCCCCAAGCCAGATGGGATCCACCCCAGAGTCCTCAAGGAACTTGTGGACATCCTGGCAACACCTCTGTCTGAATTGTTCAATTCCTTCCTCCAAACAGAACATGTACTCATTGACTGGAGAGTGGTACACATAGTGCCCCTCCATAAACGCGGACCAGGGATAAACCAAGAAACTATAGGCCAGCAAGCCTGATGTCAATAGTGGGAAAACTAGTGGAGACCATACTGAAGGAAAGGCTGGCAGAGTTTCTGGAGGCTAAAGGCTTCCAAGACACCCAACAACATGGATTTTCTCATGGGAGATCTTGTCAAACAAACCTAATTGAATTGTTTGACTGCGTGACAAGATCTCTGGTATGGGTAGATTTGTTGATGTCCTATATCTGGACTTCAGCAAGGTGTTTTGCTCGGTACCATACAGGAGACTCCTGGGTAAGCTGAGGAACTTAGGGGTAGGGGATAGGATGGTGAGATGGATTGGAAACTGGCTGAGCAACAGACAGCAGAGGGTGATGGTTGGGGGAGCTATCAGCACCAAGGAGGGTCATTAGCGGGGTCCTGCAGGGATTGGTACTGGGACCACTGTTATTTAATGTTTTCATTTCAGACATTGCAGAGGGTATTAGGAGCAAAATGATCCTGTTTGCTGACAACTCCAGACTAGCAGCAGCAGTGGATAGTGAGGAGGGAAGGCAGATGCTCCTGGAAGACTTTGAAAGACTTGAACAGTGGACAGTCACATGGCAATTGGGTTTTATTGCTTGGAAGTGCAGCGCACTACATTTGGGAGCTAGGAATCCAGAGTACAACTACCATTTTGGGGGGTAAACATAATGATCTTGGAGGAGGAAAAAGATCTAGGGGTAATGATCACTTGAAATATGAATCACTCAGAGCAATGTAGGAAGGTGGGGACTAGGGCAAACAGAATGCTGGGGTGCATTGCTAGGGGGATCACTTCAAGAAGGGAGGAGTTATTCCTATCACTGTACAAATCCTTGGTGAGGCCACACCTGCAGTACTGTGTACAGTTCTAGTGCCCTTACTTAAAGAAGAACATTATGCTCCTGGAGAGGGTCCAGAGGAGGTCAACTAAGATGATCCTTGGAATGGGGGATGGACCCGATGAGAAGAGATTCAGGGAGCTAAACATGTACTTCCTGGAGGACGGAAGGAACAGAGGGACGTGATCGAGCCCTTTAAATACTTGAAATGTATCAATAGAGTAAACACTGAGGGTTTATTTAGACTGAAGAGGGAAGGTTCCATAAGGGGACATGCCTAAAATTAGTAGGGGGTAGGTACAGAAGGGATCTAAGAAAAATTTTCTTCACAGAAAGCGTGGTGGTGCCTTGGAATGTACTACCTGAAGAGGTGATATTAAAGGAATTAGTGGGAGGTTTAACAAAAGGATGGGATAGATGCATGGGCAAAGTTCAGCTTGGGAGAGCAGGAACTGGTTGGGGAAATCATGATTGGAATTGGGGAAAGAATTTATGGAAGACGGGAGAGTAGGCAGCAGCACTGGTTAAACTGTGAGCATCTTGAGCAGACACAATAGACCTTAAGGACCAACCTGCTGGCATTTTCATATATTCATATGTTAACTGTAGGTATCCCATATTATCTTTCTTTTATAATTTAATATCTCACAACTTCTTGGGTAGCAGTTCCTTTGTGATTTTTTTTTCACCATAAGAAGAGTGCAGTTTTACCCCAGCAGATGTCCCATATGTATACCTTAAGATTTTAGGACAAATAATTTTTCAGGGGGAGAAGAGGGAGAATATATTGAAATCTCATCTATTCAAAGAGTGGTGATAGCAGAAAGGGGGAACTGCAAATTTCAAGATGTTATTTTTCTATGGGGTTAAGAAGATCAGCATTATAGCAATAAATTAAGAGTAATAAGCACAAAAAAATGGTTCACCTATGTCGGTGCAAAAAACATGTTG
Source organism: Neoceratodus forsteri (assembly GCA_016271365.2). Taxonomy (NCBI): domain Eukaryota; kingdom Metazoa; phylum Chordata; order Ceratodontiformes; family Ceratodontidae; genus Neoceratodus; species Neoceratodus forsteri. The sequence continues at coordinate 895,589,608 of CM028132.1, read as the reverse complement.
CCGACACCATTACAGTGCAGGCAACATGATGTCCAGCATTACAGCACTAGACATTATGTGTCCCGGGAGTTACAGCAGCAAGGCACCCTCCCAGGGAAATAATCGGCTTTTGTGGGGGCTCCCCCCCCACACACCACACCCCCCACAAGTTAATATAACCTTCTCTGAGGCAGGCAGGCCCTAGAGGGAGCAGAAATTGTGTGGGTGTAAAGGGTAGTATGACTGAGGGGTGATTTAAAATCAAGATCACCCATGTCATCGTCATCCTTGTTGTGGTGCCCTAATTGTGGTGACAAAATTAAGTCACTGTTCTAATGGTATACCCCTGAAAATAGGTATATGTATGCTTGTGCATCTATCCTGGTCATCAATGCAAAAACTTAAACAAATAAATGTATAATTAACAACAGAGTTGATTTTGCTTAAGTAAGTGCATTTACAGTACACCTGATGCAGCCTGAGATCTAACGTGTGTCCAAGCTGATTAATAATGTCATTTTTTTTAGGGTGAAAAAATGTGTTACACACTAGTTCTTGATATGTACAGTGCCCATAAATGTTTTGACAATATTCAGGAACGCTTCAAGCCAAGTATAATTGCTTGTTTTAGGTTGTTCTTTTGATGCATAACTCTTTCAAATAAACTCTGGCCAGAGCCAATAGGGCTGCAGGAGAGGAATCTGGGTTTAACATTTTGAAAATTATTTTTTTTTTATATTTTTACACCAAATTTTCAACACAGCCTTGTGATGAACCTGCCTCATAAAGAAAGGCAGAGTCAATGTTTAACTCCAGGCCACAAGGTGATGTTGTGCAGGGACTGCAAAATCAGATTTTGGGCTGCAAACAAACATATTGGGCAGGAGTTGAAAAATGACAGCTGTCACATTCATGAGTTGCTGCTAAAAATGGCTATGTTGAAATGTGGTAAAAATATTGACTATTACAAAAGTTATGAGCCCACATTTGCAAAAACTTAACATAGCCTCATAAATTAATAGGTGAACATACTAGAATCATAGAATGCAAAGAACAATACCACCCCATATTACATTTATTCAAAGCCATGGAATGCATTGCTAGTCTTTTTTTGGCATTGAACAAGTTTTACTTGGTCCATGGGTAGGAACTTTGTAAACAGCTTGACTTAATTAAGCCCTAAATATCATGATATCAAGGCAGAAAGTGGGTCAGGGTGCATTGAGATGAACATGCGTATAAGGTAAAGAAAATTTATTGTGGTACTGTACTCTATAAAGACCCTGCTGAAAGGATGCAGCATGGAGCTTGGCATAGATGCTAAATTCTTTGGTACAGTCTTATAGTGGAGCAAGTTGGTGTCGGTATTCTTTTTTGAGTGGGGGATTGTGAAAAATGTCAGATAGTTGTCAATTCCAACCTATCTTTTTTCTTCGTTGATGACAAAATTGCTGCAATAAGAAAATGGGCTATGCAGATCATTATGATCCATCATATTTTCAATAACCTCAACTTTTGACACCCTGTAGGTCACTGTCCCACATAGGAAAACTAATCTTCTCACTCCTTTCTGAGTGCAAACCAAGCCCCCTTTTTGTTTTGACAAACCCCCATCTGCCACTGGCAGTGAATTTATGTAGTATTTTTTAGTTCTGCATATTTATGCAGTCCCATACAGTAAAATGCCAACTGATACCTTTTGTAAGCTTCCCTCTATCACTTTCTTCATGTTTCTTCCAGTGTTTACATTTACTGCAGCAGTAAAGAGAATGTGTTCAGTACTAAAAAAAAAAGGAAAAGAAATTTGCTTGTGGGCTTTCTGTTTGGATACCTTTGTTAAGGGGAAGCTGCATTTTCAAAGCAGGAATACATGGAAGGGTCTAACAGATAATATCCACATTTATGTTTATGACCAGGGACCGAGTTACCTGAAAGATCTCCTTTGTCCCTACTGTCCCATCCATCCTCTTTGATCCACTGATGAGGGATTGCTAGAGGTTCCCAGGGTACGCTTGCAGACATCTGGAGCAAGGGCATTTAGCTTTGTTGCTCCGTCCCCTGTGGAACTCTCTACTTCATCGGGTATGAGATTGCCTAACCGTTCAGAGTTTTAAAACTGCTTTAAAAACCTATTTATTTAACATGGCTTTTGCTGATTGGTGGGGTTATTTTATTTATTATGCTATTATATTGTTTTTTGTAGAAATTATATGCTTTTTTTATAATAATTTATTTTATGCATTTTATTGTACAGGTGTTTTGGTTTTAGAAAGGCGCCTTTTATAAACAAAACTGATCTGATTTGATTAGTAGTTATTACTCTCCTCTCCATGTGGAACAAAGCAAAAAATGGATCTGAAGCAGCAGAACAAGTAATATGGTGCTCAGCAATGACAACACTGAAACAAGTCAAAGGATGAGGAGCACCCACATATGCAAAAAGCACTAGGATCACAAAAATATTCAGAGTTCTTCATTTAAGTAAAGTGCATAGTGCACCCACACATAGTGAGCATAAAAAGTGATGACTGAGCCACTCTGAAAGTAATGCTTTTTCCAGCACCTGCCAGACATCATCAGAGTGAATCACTCTGATGACACCTGGCAGGAGTCAGGAGAAATGATAGTTGCAAAAAGGTACAGCCACCACTTTTTTTGTGCTCACTATGTTTTATTTATTTATTTATTTATCAAGTCTAGGATTACAAATACCTTTGAGCCTTGGCTCTTTTACAAAGGTTCCATGTCAGAAAAACACAAATTATGGGGAACATCAAGACAGACATTACAACAATGTGGACATTGCAAACAGAGTACAGATTAATACAATTCAAGGGTAGCATTGTAACAAGGCAGCCAGCGGCATTTGTCAAAGAAAACAGACAACAGATAAGAAGTGCCAGAGTCATAGGGAGAGGGAAGAGGGGAGGGGGGAGAAGGAATTTAGGAAGGGTGGGGAGAGGGTGAAAAGTGCAGCATTGGGTATACCAAGATGTGAGGTATGTGTGGGTGCACTTTGCACTTTCGTTAAATAAAGGACTCTAATAATATTTTTGTGGTCCTGGTGTTTTCTACATATGTGGGTGCTCCTCATCCTTTTGCTTTTTCCTGTGGAACAGCAGACTGAGATGGGACTTGAGCTCAGTCTTCCCAATCTCAGGGATATTGACAGGACTGAACATATGGATATGTTCTCTATCAGGACACAGGGACATGCTCTGAAGGTAACAGATGGCAAGTGTAGGAGTAACATTAGGATGCATATTTTGTTCCAGAAGGTGGTGGCCTTCTAAAAGGACCTTCCAGTAGAGCTGGTGGACATGAAGGTAGTGTTACCCATCCATTAACCTTTGCCAGCATTGAGCCAATACAGCTGTGGAGAGCTTTTAGGAGTGGCAAGAGTGTTGAAAAGAATATGCCATGCTCTTCCTACACCACAGTCAGATGTAACTGGTACTGCCATGGTTACAGAACTACACATGATTGATACTTGCACATGTGCAGTTTGCTCCAGAGTCAGCCGTATCATGGCAGCACTGACATGACTACATGTGGGCAATACTTACATATGCATAGTTTAAGTCAGCACCGCCATGTTGCACACAGTGACCATTAGTATCTCAGCAAACCTGTTCGATGTCAGTACATTGCAAGCAGATGTCAACATAAGTAAAAGGAAGACCCCACTGAAAATGAGATACTGAATCTCAGCCAGGCTAAGCTGTATCAGTACATTGTGAAAATGGGTAAAATTAGGACACCCTGAAAATGAGATACTGCATCTCAACAAACCTGACCTGTGTTAGTACTATGTCAGAATGGATAAAAGTATGAGCCCACTGAATATGATATACTGTATCTCAGCCAGGCTGTCTTATGTCAGTACATTGTAACAGGGCAAAAGAGCACATAACATAGCCATAACATTTGTTATAGCAATTTTACTGACAGGCATAATGAAGTTAGTTGCATGCATGTATTGATTTGAGCATACAGGAAAATGTGCAGGAGTTTTGTCCCAGTTTTACATGAAAGACACAGGGAAAGTGAGGTTGCCCTACAGGGAAATGCTTTGTTCAGTCTGGGAACACTGCAGTTGACACCCCTATGATTTCTTTGTAATCCCCTATGATGCCCCTTGCAACCTCTGAAACCCCATAAAACATTAGCTGCCTATCATTTACCCTTCCTACAAATATAAAACCATAAGATTTCCAATGCCACTAATTAGATAAGTCCCTGAAAGCGTTAATATAAATCAACTCTTCAGAGGAAATACTATAAATCATTGCTACACACATACATACATTGGGAGAGATGGCCAAGGATGCAATTTGGAACTGCTCTGCAGTAAGTTTCTGTAACCTGTATTGGAACTCAAACACGGGTAAAAGTAAGACCCCACTGAAAATTAAATACTTCATCTTGGCCAGGCTAACCTGTATCAGTAGCACACATAAGCCAGAGCAGGATGCCAGCTTAATAGTAAAAAAAAATTTATTTAAATAACAACCGACTGACCGACACAGTGACTGACATATTTCGGAGTGTCCTCCTTCCTCAAAGGCTTTTGAAGAAGGAGGAAACTCCAAAACATGTCAGGCACTGTGTCAGTCAGTCAGTCGGTCAATTGTTATTTAAATAAAATGCTTTTTAACTATTAAGTAGGCATTGTGCTCTGGCAATTGTTATTTAAATAAAATGCTTTTTTACTATTAAGTTGGCGTTGTGCTCTGGCTTATGTGTGCTAGGAATTCTTTTTACAAATGAATCTGGTGGGTTCCTATAGTACCACTTTGTCCATGTGTGCATTCTTGATATGCGATACCATAGAAACATAGAAACATAGACTTTGACGGCAGATAAGGACTGCTAGGCCCATCTAGTCTGCCCATTTCCCTACCTACAGGATAGGCCGCAGATCCTAGTTAACCAACAGCCTATATCTTCCTGCCCCCCACAAGAATTGCCTTATGTCTGTCCCATGCATTCTTGAATTCTCCCACAGTTTTAGACCCCACAACTTCCTCAGGAAGGCTGTTCCATGCATCCACTACCCTCTCTATGAAATAATACTTCCTCACATTGCCCCTGAACCGCCCTCCTTCTATCTTTAAATTGTGTCCCCTTGTTCTTGCAAGTCTCTTTTTCTGAAAGATGCTACCCTCTTGGACTTTGTTGATTCCCTTGAGGTACTTGAAAGTTTCTATCATGTCCCCCCTCTCCCTTCTTTCCTCAAGGGTATACATATTAAGCTCCTTTAGTCTTTTCTCATACGGCTTCTCTTGCAGACCCTACACCATTTTAGTTGCCCTCCTCTGGACTGCCTCTATCCTGTCTATGTCCTTGCGGAGATGGGGTCTCCAGAACTGGACACAGTATTCCAGATGGGGTCTCACCAACTGTCTGTACAGAGGGATAACAACTTCCTGTTTTGTGCTGCTGATGCCTCTCCCTATACATCCCAGTATACCCCTGGCCCTCCCTACTGCCTTCTCACATTGCTTGCTAACCTTAAGGTCATCTGATATGATTACCCCCAGGTCCCTTTCCTGTTCTGTTGCTGTTACTACCTCCCCACCCATTGTGTATTCTTCCCCTGGGTTCTTGTTTCCCAGGTGCATTATTTTGCACTTTTTTGCATTGAATCCTAGCTGCCATACGTCTGACCATTCCTCTAACCTTGCCAAGTCCCTTTTCATCCTTTCCACGCCTCCTTGTGTGTATCAACCCTGTTGCAGATCTTTGTGTCATCTGCAAAGGCATACTTTCCTTCCAGTCCCTCTGCAATGTCACTGATGAAGACATTAAAAGGACTGGACCCAATACTGAACTCCTACGGTGCCCCACTAGTAACCGCCTTTCTTCAGAGTGGACTCCATTTACAATTACCTTCTGTGTCCTGTTGTCCAGCCAATGTTTTATCTAGGCTACCACCCTGGGACCCACTCCCAGGCTGGTTAATTTGACTAATAATCTTTTGTGTGGGACTGTGTCAAATGCCTTGCTAAAGTCTAGGTAGGCCATGTCCACAGCCCTCTCTGGTCTACTACTTTGGTCACCCAGTCAAAGAAATCTATTAGATTCGTCTGACATGACCTTCCGCTGTGAACCCATGCTGCCTTGGATCCTGTGCTCCACTGACCTCTAGGTACTCAACTATTCTTTCCTTCAGAGTGACTCCATCACTTTCCCTACCACAGAGGTCAGACTGACAGGTCTGTAGTTTCTGCCTCTGTCTTGGTCCCACTTTTGTGAAGGGAATCACATCCGCCTTCCTCCAGTCCACAGGGTACCACACCATCCTCCCATGATTTATTAAAAAGAGTAGTCAGTGGTTTCACTAGTTCCCCTTAATTCTTTTAGAATTCTGGGGTGAATTCCATCAAGCCCCATTGCTTTGTCCACCTTCAGTTTTGGGAGTTCTTGCAGAACCCTTTCTTCAGTGAAAGGGCTGGGATTGACCCCCCTATCAAGAGTGCTTCTGTTAATTGGATTAGGCACTTCCCCCTCCTCTTTTGTGAATACTGAGCAGAAATATTCGTTCAGTATTCCTGCTTTTTCACTGTCCCCCTCTGCCCACCCACCGTTCATTCTATTCAGCCTCACTATCCCTCCCTTTGTCTTTCTATGCTCGCTGATGTACCTATAAAAGGTTTTATCCCCCTTCTTAACTGAGTTGGCTATCTTTTCCTCAGTTTGGGCCTTTGCTATTCTGACTTCCTCCCTGCTTCTTTCTGCCTTAACTGGTACAGCTCTCTGTCCTGCTCCTTCTGTGTTTCCTTATACTTCCGAATGCTATCTTTTCTTCCTGACTTTCACAGCCACCTCTCTTGAGAACCATAGTGGCTTTTTCTTTCATTTTGATTTGTTTATTTCTTCACACAAAGGCTTGTTGCCTCTGTGATGGCAGTTTTGATAATTCCCCATTGTTGCTCCACACCTCCTTCTAGCCTGTTTGCTAGTGCTTTTCTGAGGCACCTCCCATCTTGCCAAAGTCAGCCCTCCTAAAGTCCAGTACCCTCACATTTGTATGGCTTGACTCTGTAGCTGAGTTTAACGAACCACACTGTTTGATAGTCACTTGTCACCAGATGGCAACCCACTTCTAGATCTGAGATCCTCTCACTGCCCCCATTTGAGAGTCTGAGGTCTAAGATTGCTCCCCTCACGAGTGGGTTCGAAACTAGCTGTCTAATGCCTGCCACCTGTAAGGCATCAAAGATAGCCCTGCTCTTGGATGTGGCTGCAGCAAATGTGCTCCAGTTAACATCTGGCATATTCAGGTCTCCATCAACAGTATTCTCCTTTCTCTGCCATTCTAAGAATGCCTTCCATCATATCCTTGTCCATTCCTTCCCCTGACATGGGGTCTGTACACAACCCTGTGCGGATTGTGGTGCCTTTTCAGTCTCCAAGGTGACCCACAGTGCCTCCTCTCCTCCCTGTTTACTCTTTTGTTCAGTTGCTTTCATCCTTCCTTTACATAGAGAGCTACTCCTCCCCTCTTCTCCCTGCCTGTCTCTCCTGTAGGTTATGTACCCTGGTATGTTAACATCCCAGTCATGGTTCTCTGTGTACCATGTTTCTGTGACTGCTACGATATCCAGGCATCCCTCTTCCATTAAGGCCACCAGCTCAGGAGCTTGTTTCCCAGACTACGGGCATTGGTACTCATTACCTCCATTTCCTGATGGCCTTACCCCTTTTGCCCCATCCCTGTCCTTCTTGCCTTTGTCACTTTCTCCATTTACCCCTGCCCTTCTCCCTATCGACACCTCCATGTTGGTGTTTGCCACACTTACTACCATGATTGTTTGGGGGCAAGGATTTTCTCGCTTTTCCAGTGCCTCCCCTTGGCTAGTTTAAAAGCTTGCCAATGAAGCATTTAAACCTATCACCTAGGATCCTGGTTCCTTCCGGACAGATGCAGCCCATCATGCCAGTATAGGCTTGCATCACTCCAGGTGGACCCCAGTCCCAATGAAGCAAAATCCTGAGTTACACACCAGTTTTTCAACCACTGATTAGAACTTCATGGCACGGTCATTCTACCTCCCACGCCATAGATGGCAGTACTCCGAGAAGGTTACCATGCGTGCTACTTGACTAAGGCCCCTCCCCAATTCCACAAACTCTTCCTGCACTTCTCTAATCCCTTTCTTAGCCAGGTCATTTGTCTCTAGGTGGACAATGACATCCAGCTCCCTCCCCTGTGCAGCTGCTCTGGCAATCCTGAGGATTCGCTCCCTGTCCCTTCAAGCCATGGCACCAGGCAGGCACCTTACCTCCTTCTCTCCTTCCTTGCCCAGTTCTACCTTCCTAACAATGGAGTCCCCCACCAGGAGTTGTTTCCTTCCCCTGCAGGGTCCCCTGCCACCCTCCTGTGGGTCTCCTTTGGAGGTTCCCAGCATCCTCCTTGGTCTCCACTGTGGGTGCCTCCATGGAGGAACCACACTTTGCCAGAATGGCATGGGATGTGGAGGTACAACTGGAGGGATGCACCCCTGTTCCACCACCTCACCCTCCCTGAGCCCACTGTGGTCCAACCACCCTCTTTCTTGGCAGCCTCTGGAGGCAGCGGCAGTGGCACTGGTGGTCCCTGGATGGAAGAGGAGGTCCCACAAATCCTGGCCAACTCAGCCTGGAGATGAGCAACCTCCTCCTCAGCCCAGAGAGGTGCCTGCAGATGGGACAACACCGCATCCTCCAGAACATCTCCCGGAAGACTGATGCTCCACAGCCACTGCACTGCACTACTCCAATCATGTCTTATTTCTGGCCCCTTAACTGTTTGCAATCCTTACTCTTTCCTCTGTTTTTTTCTCTCTCTCCTTACTTTCTGCCTGTGTGCCCTTTAAGCTTCTGATTATCCTGTTCTGAGACAAGACTATCCTATATTTCTCAGTAGACCACTTACTTGTTCAGAGGCAGACCTCCAGCAGCTAGAGGGGGCCGGAGAGCTACTCTTGCCCTTCTAGGATGGTGGGTCCTTGGTGGTTCTGTGGTCACTCACTTCCTGCCCCAAACAGGAAGTTCCTGTTGTCAGTCAAATCCTGTGCCTATAAAAATAGAACTAGCTTTGGGTGGGGGGGTAAAGGGGAGGGAAGGAGGGCAATATAGTCCCAGCAGAGAAGTTCAGTCACACAGCAGTCCTTTCTCCTGGTGTCTTCTGCCAAGCTATTAGCAGAATCTTTCTAAGGCAGTCTTTAAATGTAGCTTCCTTCTAGCTAAGCCACTCCCCCTACTTACCAGACCTTTCTACAAATAATTTAAACCTCACAGCAGTTAAGCCCTTTCAGTCACCTGAGATTTACACCTAGATGACTTTTCAGTTACCCATTCAGTTCAGTTAACCCAAACACACACTTTTTTTTTTTGTATGTTAGTTTTTTTAACCTAAATTAAAGGTCCAAATACAAAAGTTCTTCTACTTTAGTCCCAGCAGAGAAGTTCAGTCACACAGCAGTCCTTTCTCCTGGTGTCTTCTGCCAAGCATGCTATCATTCTTTCTTTATCCAAGAGGGCCGATACCTCTACACCAGGGAACTATCGCTCTATCTCCCTCCTTCCTACTTTAGCTAAACTGCAAGAACATATGGTTCTAACCCAGCTATTATCTTATCTCTCTAACTACAACTTCTTCACCCCCTTCCAATCTGGCTTTCGTAAACACCACTTGACCACGATCTCTAATTAGGCTTACTGATTTGATCCTCTTTGGGATGGACAGTGGTCAAATCAAATCTGCTATTTGTGTCAATCTTGCCAAGGCATTTGACACAGTTTCCCACACCCTCCTACTCAACTCCCTCTTCTTATCAGGTCTGTCTGACTCTGCCACCAATTGGTTGAGTGCTTACTTAACCAGCCAGACCCAATCAGTTAGAATCGCTGACTGTATCCCCCCACTCTCTATCAACATTGGTGTCCCTCAGGGGTCTGTGTTAGGCCCTATCCTGTTCTCCATCTTCATAAATGACCACCCATCAGTCTGCAACTTATCTTCTATACATATGTATGCTGATAGCACTGTCCTTTTCACCTCTGGCCAGTCCCCTTCAGATGTTACATGCAGACTTCAGCTGGACTTCAACAATGTCCCAAACTGGTTTCGCAATTATCAACTCTTCCTTAATCCTAAGAAGACAGTTTTCATGACCATCAGCACCAGGTAGAGACTCTCAAGGCTCCCTTCCCTGCCCTCCTTTCATACCCTTGATGGGGCAGCTATTGAGGACACTACCTCCTTCAGATATCTGGGTGTCTGTCTTGATCAACAACTTGCTTTCTCTGGCAACATAGATGTCATCCTGAAAAAGTTGCGCCTCAAGCTTGGTGCTATATTTAGGAATCAGAACTGCCTCCCTCTTCCAGCAAGGAGCAAACTGGTCCAGAATATGATCCTACCTATCTTCAACTACTATTATGTAGTGTACAGTGCCATTCCCATAACTATGTTAGCCACATTGGATACCCTTTTCAACTCCTTCTGTCACTTTGCTTTTGACTCCCCTTCTCTCACCCATCACTGTCAACTCTACCACTCCCTGGCATTGTCCTCTCTTGTGAACAGACACTTACACCACTGTGCAAACTTCATCTCAAAATTCTGACTTGGCTCACTCCCAACTTATCTTGCTTCCTCCCTTGCCATCCCCCTCCACCTGCCCGCTCACTCAGATCTCATGACTACAGAACTCTGGTAGTCCCTTGACGCCTCACCACTGTAGGCCAATTTGATTTCTCAAACCACTTCCCTAAAATGTGGAACTCGCTATCAAAACAGATTCAGTACTCATCCTCACCCTCCTCTTTAACTGCAGCACTTCACAACTACCCCTCGGTCAATTCTTCCTGTACCAAAACTCCTTTTGAGCTTGCCCAGCTCCTAGTCTTTATCAGTGCTTAAGTCTCTGTAGTTACATCGGATACTATTACAGCACTTATAGTGAAGTATATCGACTTCTGCAAAGTGTTTTCCCAAGTACTGTTATTAACTGCTAGATGATCCGACCTCTGTGTACTTTGTCAATTGAATGTTCTTACAAACTTACTTTCTTAAGTTCTCTACCTGCATTTTCATAATGTAATGTACCTTATTTTCATCATTGTTGTAGATGGTTTCTAGTTTGTGTATGTACTTCGTCAATAGTATCTCTCCCATCACCCCTTCCCCAGGATGCACCATGAGATGAGCAACTTATTGGTCAGTGCCTTTCCTGGTGAAACATTTCAATAAATAAATAAATAAATAAAAATTGAAAGCTGGTCATCCAGGAATAGGATTCTGCTTAGTGCTGAGAAATGTACTGTAATCTGTTTAGGTAGACAAAATGCATTACAGACATACACTTTAAATGGGAAGGATCTAAAAGTAACAACACAAGAGAAAGATTGTGATATTATAGTTGATAATAAGCTTGAGTTTAAACAACATAGAACACAAATAATACAGAAAACAAATTTTATGGTAAGGAATATAAAGAGAAGTTTTTTTTTTGTATAATATTTTTATTAGTTTTCACACATAGTGACATACAGACATGTTGACCTTCAAACATGAAAGTCACATTACACATTAAAAACAACATCAACAACAGGTGCAATCATTTGTGCATTCCATTAGTATTTTCTTTCCCATCTAGTTAATACATCATAAATATTGAGGTATATAAGGTTATAGTTCTAGTACTATTCTTTAAACTCAGCCTTTTAATTTATTAGCAAATATTAAGGTCCTATTACCACTCTCAACACCTTAATCCTGCCCTTATTATCATTTTCTCTTCTGGGTTCAATGAGGACATACAGTATAAGGTAACCAGGTTCTTATAAAAATTTCTTCCCGATCCCACAATGCATAAGTCAACTTCTCCAACGCCAATGTTTGCAATATCATCTGCTTCCATTGTTTAAGATTCGGCCTTACATGAGACACCCATGTATCCTGTATACAATGACGAGCCAAGATAAACGAGACTCTCACCCATCTAGGAAGTGGATTCCACTCCTCTCTCTCTCTCCCACTTCCATTCCAAAGAGACACAGTAGTGGATCCCTCTCCATCTCCCTTCCAGCTATTGCAACCACTTCCTTTACTACCTCCCCCAAAAGATTTGTAGGATGGGGCAGGTCCAAAAACAATGTATGTATGTGCCTCTTTCCACTCCACATCTCCCACATACCAGTGATATTGAAGGATGTGCATCGTGGACCATTACTGGCGGGTAATACAATCGATGAAGAAACTTGTAATATGCCTCCTTATATCTGTTACATGCCATAATCCCTGAGTGCATTGGAAGTACTGTATTCCAATTCTCCTCCATGATGGATCTCTCCTGGTCCCTTTCCCACAACATTCCTGTTTTCCCTGTTTTATTTGGGAGTCTCTGATTTCCTCTCTTAACCACCTTCCTAATGAAACCTTTGGGGTCCCCCTTGGCCTGATATATTAGGCGTTCTACCTCATCCAGTTTAAGTCCCCTCTCCTCTCCTCTTTCCAACTTACACGTGAATGTTCTTACCTGCAGGTATCGAAACAGGTGCTGTCTCTCCACCCCCAGCTCCTTCTGCATGGTCTCAAAGGTACAGAGGTTTCCTTGCACCAGAAGATTCCCTAGACTCCAGATTCCCTTCTGTTCCCACTCATGAAAGCCTTTATCTTCTAACTCCAGCAAGTAAAATGGATTGTTTGCCACAGGTAATAATATGGTTTCCCCTTGTTGTGTCCATCCCCGCTTTCTGATCTGTCCCCAGGCTGTTAAGACCTGTTCCACCAATGGGTTATTATTGCCTCTACTTTGGTATGCTCTTAAACCCCTAGAATGCAGGTATGCTGTGAGTCATCCCGATGCTCCCACCTGTTCCAATTCGACCCAGCTGGCTTCCCTGAACTGATGCACCCAATCCGCTATATATCTTAGCTGCACCGCCAGTCCATAGTTATGTATGTCCGGTAGGGCTAGACCTCCCCTTCCCTTTTCCATTTTTCATTTTTGTAGACTAACCCTTGGGCATTTACCCCTCCATATAAAACTCGAAATAGCTTTTTCTATTTTCTCTATGTCCCCTTTTGTAAGCCCTACATGCAACATCTGTAACGGATATAATATCCTGGGGAGCACACTCATTTTTACAGTATTTAGTCTGCCCATCCATGAAATTGGTAATTGTTCCCATCTCCTAAGATCTGCCCCTATCACTTTATGCAGTTCCATGTAATTTAAGCTATAGAGGGAGCCCAACGACCCGCCCACCCATATACCAAGATAGGTAAAACACTTCTCTACTTGCTTCAGTCCCCATTGTTCTGTTTCTTTACCCATCTCAGGAAAACACATCATTTTCGATTTCCCCAGATTGAGCCTATACCCCGAGAAGGCCCCAAACTCCTTTACCAAAGCCAATAGGGGAGGCATCAATTGGTCTGGATTTTTCACAAACACTAACATGTCGTCCGCATATACAGCAAGCTTATGTTGTGATCCCCTTGCCCCTTCAATTCCCAAAATTACTGTGCAGCTCCTTACGGCTATTGCCAATGGTTCGATTACTATTGCGAACAAAAGGGGGGACAGAGGACAGCCCTGTCTCGTACCTCTCTCCAATTTGAATCCGTCTGATAGTTCTCCATTTACCATTACCCGTGCTCTAGGTGCCATGTACATGGCCCTTACCCACCACACAAATGGTTCACCCAGACCAAACCGGGACATCACCTCAAATAAATATTCCCATTCTACTCTATTGTATGCTTTTTTGGCATCCATGGAAATAACTCCTACTACTTCTTTTCCCTGATTTGCTCTCCATATAATATTGAGGAGATGATGTATATTATGATATGACTGTCACCCTTTAATGAATCCGGTTTGGTCCGGGTGAACCAACACCGGGAGTATTTGCTTCAACCTCAGTGCCAGCAACTTTGCCAAAATTTTCAGATCGCAGTTAAGCAAAGAAATTGGTCTATATGAGGCACATTCCTCCACATCTTTTCCCACCTTAGGTATTAGACAAATAGTGGCATCATAACAAGTTTTAGGCAGATCAGTCTCCCCTGTCTCCTGATTTTGGTGAAATACTTCTCCTAGTAGTTCTCCCACCTGGCGTCCCATCAGTTTATAATATTCTATGGGGAATCCATCTGGGCCACTAGCTCTACCACTCTGCAGCTTCTGTAATGCATACATTATTTCAATTTTTGTAACCGGTTGACTAAGCATCTCCCTCTGAACTTGTGTGGCTTCCGGCAGCTTTACTTTATCCAGAAACCTCTGAATTTCTTCATAATTGCCCTCATGCTCTGCTTGGTATAGGTGCTGGTAGAAGCCTCTAAAACTTTGTTTTATACCTTCCGTATCTTTATGCAGATTTCCCTCTTTGTCTCTTACTCCTATAATATATGTGGGGGTTCTGCCCCCTTTCAACAGTTTAGTTAGTAAAGGACTAGGTTTGTTCCTCCATTCGAATACATGGCATTTCCAATAAAGCCCTGCTTTCTCTGCTTCTGCTTTAAGATGGGCTTTCAGGGTTTTCCTAGTTGTTTCCAACAACTCAATTGCTTCCCCCTTTTCACCACCTGCCACTCTCCTTTCCAATTCCTTCAACTTCCCCTCCAGCTCTATCTGTACCTTCTTTTTCTGTTTTTTCAATCTAGCCATATATTGTATGATTGCCCCCCTCATTTATGCCTTACCCACCTCCCACAGCACTGTCTTAGATACCTCCACTGTATCATTATTGTCCATGTATCCCCGACACTGGGTTGTTAGATGTTCTTTAAATTCTTTATTTTTTGCCATATATGTTGGGAATTTCTACTGGGTAGGGCCTCTTTGTTTCCCCCCCCCCTCTTATTTTCAGGATAACCATTGCAAAGTCAGATACATGTATGGGGCTATGTATTAGATCATGTACTCTAACATACCATCCCCTGGGTAGGTAGATGTAGTCGATCCTGGACCACATTTTATGTGGGTTAGAGATAAAAAGGTATATTCCTTTGCACCTGGGTTGGCTGTGTGCCAACTGTCTATGAGGTCCATGTCCACCATACCCATCTCCCACTGTCTCATTATTTCTTGTCTCCTCCCCTTCCCTTCCGAATGATCCATTACTGGGTCCATCATCCAATTAAAATCACCACCCAGGATAAGCCCTGGGAATTGTTCCCTTGTTAGCAGATCCAGCAAGAACATGTAAAATTGTGGCTCGTATACCGCCGGGGCACAAATACACCCAAATGTTATTTTTTTCCCCTTTAAGTTCTCCTGAGATAAATATATATCTCCCCTCTTTAGGATCTTTAACTACTTTGGTGATTACCAGAGGGAGAGCCTTGTTCACCAATATGGCCACTCCCCTCTTATGCACCAAAAAAGACGCTGCGTAGCACTTCGCCACCCAATTCTGTGCCATTTTGGCATGTTCAGTGTCTGTTAGATGGGTCTCCTGTATCAGAGCCACTTGTGCCCCTGCCCTTTTCTGAGCCGTCAATAACACTGTCCTTTTGACTGGGTTTGCCATGCCTCACACATTCCATGAGACTACATTCATATTTTGTATATTATCCATTTATATATATATATATATGTTTCTTTCCACTCCTCATCCTTAATAGGATTGAGTCTATTTGACCCTATTATTTGCTTTAAGATTTCCTTATACATCTCCTTATTCTTCTAATACCTATATCCTGTCATTGCACATATTAAGATGATTGCATCAACATACAAAACAACAGTAACAACATTAACAGTACATTGTATAACATTTATTCTACCTATCCCCTCTTGTCCTTTCTCTTCCCTACTATCATTAGTAATAATACCTTCCCCCTGCCCTCCTCCCCAATTATCCTCATCTCCTTATTTTCCCCTCTATCCTTCCCCCTCTTATCCCTTATCTTCTCTTCCCCCTCTGTCCTCCCTCTTTATCAGCCCTCTCTGTTCCCACTCTCCCTCCCACCATCCCCCTTTCTCTCTGTCCACCCCTCCACCTTACTCTACCTTCTCTCCTTGCAATTATTTGTTTTAGCTTATCTCCCCCTTTTATTTTTCCTAGTCTCCCTCTCCGTTTGACACTAATCGCCTCAACAGCTTGAGTGTCCTCTAAAAAAAAAACCCTTCTGACATCTGTGCCCCACAGCCCCCCACTGCCAAACTAGATTTCTCACTACCTCTTTTAATTATAATGTTTCATACCATCTCTCCTCATCTCCCACCCCTCTCCGTTCCATCCAGGCGACCCACCACCCCTCGCTCACTAAAGTATCCTGTCTGCCCCATCTTCCCATCTATCCATACATGTCCAATCCCTCTCAGTTTGGTGTCCCTTCCCATCATTATGCCATATTCTGCACGTTATTATTTGTCACTCTCCCCTGTATCAGCACCTATAGCCTTCCTGGTCTCAGCTCTCAAACCCTCGTACCTCTCTTTCTTTTACCTATCCCCCTTTACCTAGGAGATGTACGAGACAATCAACTCCCCCCACTCATCACAGCACTACCTCCCAATAGCATCTCCCCACAAGAATCCAAAAGGCATGGAATATACAGTAGGCTGTGCCATCAACATCATGTGCCAGGCCCTCATCCACACTGTCGGGCAAATACCATTGACAGTCTCGTACATCCCATTTGCTGCCCTGGAACCAGTTTCTCTAACCACCCTCAGTGTAGCATTAACCCCTTCAGTTCAGGCCCTCTTATGTCCACCAGATCTTGATGTTAGTCCACCAGGAGCAGGCCTCACTGTCAGGTGAAAAGTTCATCTATTCTTCAACTGCACGCATATTTCAGGACTTCCCTCTTTTAATCCATAAAACCCCATCACACTTTCACTCTCCAGGGCTAACACATAAGATCCAGTCCCTTCTTAAAGCTCTGTTCTCCAGAGTAGGGGCAGGGGGCCACCAGCAGACAAGATGGAAGGCAGCAAAAATCGTAACAAAAACCAGCAAAGAGAGATAGACACAAGCACTTCACTCCCGTACCTACTCTTATTTAATTCATCCCAGCTTCTGCTTCATGATACAGACAAATTGCTCCGCTCCCCCCGCTTCCCAAAATGAGAAGGTCGCTCCTTCATGCTTGATTTTTAATATCGCCGGATAAGCCAGAAAGTTAGCATTTACCCATAAGAATCCAAGAGGCATGGACTGCAAGCTGCGCCATAAATATCACACGCTAGGCCCTCATCCATGCTATCAGTCCAGTACCATTGACAGTCTTGTACATCCCATTTGCTGCTCAGACCCAATTTCTCCAACCACCCACAGTACAGCGTTGAGCCCTTCAGTCCAGGTCCTCTTATGTCCATCAGGTCTTGATGTTAGTCCACCAGGAGTGGGCCTCACTGTCAGGTGAAAAGTTCGTCTGTCTCTCAGTTACATGCATATTTCAGGACTTCCCTCATTTAATCCAAACATCCCATCCCAATTTCACCCTCCAGGGCTATCACCTAGAGTCCATTCCCTTCTCAGGGTTCCATTCTCCAGAGCAGGGGAAGGGAGTCACCAACATACAAGACAGAGGGCGGTGAAAATTGTAGAAAACCCAAAAAGAAAAGTAAACACAAGTACTTCTCCCCTGTACCTTCTCTTACTTAATTCAGCCCAGCTTCTGCTTCAGGGTCCAGACAAATTGATCCACTTTTTCTGTTTCCCAAACTGAGAAGTTCTCTCCTTCATGCTTGATCTTTAATGTCGACTCATAAACCAGAAAGTTCACCTTGAGCTCTCTGAGCTGTTGCATTGTGCTATTAAACATTTTTCTGTGCTTAAGAGGGTGCGCTGAATAATCTTGAGAAAAGAACAACCTATGATCCTCATACAGCAGCTTTTCCTTTTCTCTGTAGGCCCTCAAAACCTCCTCCCGGTCCTGAAAATTATGGAATCTCATAATTATTTGTCTTGGGGGTTGATCTGCAGGTGGCAGGGCCATTACTGCCCGATGAGCACGTTCCAATTTGATGAGCCCTTTTGCAAGTTGGAGGCCTAACAATCCGGGCAGCACACAGGCATGAAAGTCTAAAACACTTTTTCCTTCCCTACCCTCTGGTAATCCTCGCAGATGAAGATTGAGGTGTCTATGGTAATTTTCTTGATAATAAAAGCCTCTTTGAAATCAGCCAGCTCCTTCTGTAGTGTCAAGATTTGCCCGGGGACCGCTGCCAGCTCGTCTTCCAGCTGTGAGATTCTGTCTTCTGCCTCTGTAAGTCTAGTAGCCTGCACTGCCTGTTCCTGGACTTCTTGCAGTTTTAGGTCTAGTTTTCCCTCCAGCTTTATGAGCCGTGGCTCCAACGCCACTATAACTTGTCCGGTTAGTTCCCGACCTAGCGTGGTGACCTCTGCAGCTGACATTGAAACTAGGCCCAAGTTTTCTCCTCCTGTGCCAGCTGTAGCTTTCTTGGCACTTTTGTTGGCGAGTCGCTGGCTTTTTGCCGGATTGTGCGTCAGATATTCGTCCATCCTGCCTTCCACCATCGAGAGGTATATATTTTACACACTTATCAAGGTATTTATATTCTGTTTTATTACTTTATTTCGGCTAGTGAGGGAGAGCAGTAAAGAGACATGTCTGTCCAGTTCAGCTGCTCATTAGCGCCCCCCAGGAGAAGTTTTATCAATAAAACAAAGGGATATTTACTACCACTATATAGGATGTATGTGAGACCACATGTGGATCATTGGTCATTACTATGGAACCCTTATACACAAAGAGATATCAGCAGAGTCAAAAAGGTACAGTAGAGATTCACTAAAATGATGGGATACCTGACAGCATATAATTACGAAGATAAACGTAATAAGTTTGGGCTATTTAAACTACAACAGAGAAGAGTCAGAGGAGACCTAATGGCAATGTTTAAAATAATGATGGAACTGGAACTAATAGAAGAAATGGGGATCATAGTACAGGATAAACCACTAAGCTTCAGGGGACATAAGAAGCAATTAAAGTTAGACACAGCTAGGAATAACAGTAGACATTTCCTAACCCTGGCTTACTGCCCAGGATGGGGCCATGGGAGTGGGACCCCCCCCAAACTTTGGTGATGCAGGAGTGGCAGCAGAGGTGGGATCGTCACCCATGGGGCTGGATATTTTAAGATGCTGGAGTTCCCCTGGAGTCTGCAATGATGTCAATGGGTGCACCTGACATCTGTCCCACCTCCTGTAACATGTGGCCTTGGTATGTGTGGCCCCCAGCCTCTGCCAGGGGCCATTGACATGCCGAATGCTTGTCCCCCTTCCCTCCAGGAGAAGAAGAGTTGCTGAACAGCACTCAGTCCTTCTCCACCCCAGCCAGCCCTCCAACTCCCGGATCTATTCCCGAACCCGGGTCATCTGCATCATGAGTGGATGCCCTGCCCCTGTGCAGGCAGGCTGGCACCAGTATCCTGACTTAATTTCTTTATTTCAGTACACTGTTTGCAAATGTATATATTGAAATCACTTAGCAGAGAGATGGCGAATGTCTTACAGTTTTCACATTTAGTGCCTATTTCCCCTGAAATAAGCTACACGGTGTTATCCTCCATTTTAGATTACTAAGTAACATAGAATCTGTCGGCAGATAAGAACCATGCAGCCCACTTATGCTGCCCATTTCCCTACTTGGTTTGGCAATCCCTACTGTTTTCTGGGCTGCCTTTCCCCTGCTCCAATGTACAGCAGGGTGCCTTTATGCTTATCCCGAGCACTTTTGAATCCCTGTACTGTTTTCACTTCCACCACCTCTACTGGTAGGCTGTTCCACAGATCCACCACCCCTCTGTGAAAAAATACTTCTTAGCATTCTCCCCCAAGCATCTCTCCCTCCAGCCTCATATTATGTCCCCTTGTCCATGTGCACTTTTGTCTCTGAAATATGCTCCCCTCCTGTACCCTGTTTATTCCTCTAAGGTATTTGAAAGTCTCTATCATATCCCATCTCTCCCTTCTCTCTTCCAGTGAATAGCTGTTTAATTACTTGAGTCTTTCCGATATCCTGTGATATGGGGTACTAGCGAGTGGGCGCCTACCAAAACAGTGACCCACTTTCGGCTAGTGCCTTGATGGTGGGGGTGTGGGGTAGGTGACCTGATGAGGGTTGTCATAAAAAGGCAACAGGATATAGTGTGGGTATACATGTGTGGGGGGTTGGGAACGAGCCCGACAGACGTGGGGCAGGAGGGTATGTTTGGGGTTGTGCCTTGTGGTTCCAGCAAGCTGGTGTCATGACGTGGTGGGATAGGTGCTGGCTTGGGGTGGTGGGGATGCAGGGTTTGGGACTGGGCGCCGGTGGCTTCTGTTGAACCCGGCATGAGACAGTGTTTTTTTTGACATGTACCCCTCCGACATGTACTCCCAAAGTTTTTGTGCTCCGGATTTACTTTTGCTGGGATTCCACATCACCAAAATTCAATTTCAGTAATGTGGGGTTGCCATAAGGGCTTTCTGCATACCGAATTTGCACTTATGATATAGAACCGTCTTTCCTCGTAAGGTTTGTGGTGTAGTCCATGTATCATTTTTGTTGCTCTTCTCTGGACTGCTTCCATTCTGTCTATGTCCATCCTGAGATGAGGTCTGCAGAATTGGACATGGTATTCCAGATGAGACCTCATCAGTGATCTATAGAGTGGCATCACCACTTCACTCCTTGTACTAGTTATGCCCCTTCCTATGCACTCCAGCATTCTGTTTGCCTTCCCAACTGCTTTTTCACATTGTTTGGCTGACATTAGGTCATCAGATATGATAACCTCCAGGTTCTCTCCTGACTTTTGGTGGCTAGAACCTGCCCCCCCCCATCTTGTATTCCTCGCTTGGGTTTCTGTGTCTTAGGTGCATTATCTTGCACTTCTTATCATTGAAACCCAACTGCCAAACCCCTGACCTTTCCTCAAGTAGTCTTAGGTCATTTCTCATTTTATCTTGCCCCTCCTGTGTGTCAACTCTGTTGCAGATCTTGGTGTCTTCTGCAAACAAGCATACTTTCCCCTTCAGTCCCTCTGTAATGTCACTTATGAAGACATTGAACAGAACTGGACCAAGCACCGATCCCTGTGGAACCCTGCTGATCACCTCCCCCTCTTCTGATTTTAACCCATTTATTACCACCCTCTGCATCCTGCCTTTTAGCCAGTTACCAACCCATTTTACCACTTTAGAGCCCACACCCAGATTCCCCAATTTGTTAAGCAACCTTCTATGAGGAACGATGTTGAAGGCCTTAGTGAAATTCAGGTAGGCCACATCCACTGCCCCTCCTTAATCCACCACCCTGATTACCCAGTCAAAGAAATTGATGAGATTAGTCTGACAGGCCCTACCCTTAGTGAATATTGGCTGCTTTGGGTCTTTTGCACCGCTTGACTCCAGGAACTTCACTATCCTCTCCTTAAGCAGGGACTCCATCAGCTTCCCCACCACTGAGGTCAGGCTTACAGGCCTGTAATTGTCTGCCTCCTCCTTACTTCCATTCTAGTGCAGAGGGACCATCTCTGCCCTCCTCCATTCTCCAGGTACCTCCCCCCATCTCCAGATACTGGTTGAATAGAATTGTCAGCGGACCTGCTAGGACTTCCCTGAGTTCCTTCAACACTCTAGGGTGAATCCCGTCTGGCACCATTGGCTTCTCTGTCTTTACTTTTCCTAGTTCCTTTAAGACTCTATCCATCATAAATGGCCTGGTGTCCACCTCTCTACCCTGTACATCATTCCTCATGAGTCTTGGCCCCTGCCCTGCTTCTTCCTTGGTAACTATTGAGCAAAAATATTTGTTCAGTACCTCAGATTCTTCAAGGTGGTCCTCCACCCACCCACCCACCCTCTCCTTCTTTGGCCTAACAATACCATTTCTGGTCTTCTTCATCTTTGCTAATAAAATGGAAGAAGGTCTTGTCCACCTTCTTAACAGCCTGTGCTATTCCTTCCTCCATTCTTGCCTTAGCCCCTCTGACAGCTTTCCCAGCTTCTCTCTGCTTCTCCAGATATTTCAGTCTGTCTTCTTCTTTCTGTGTCTCTTTGTATTTCCTGAATGTCTTACATTTTTCTCGTACTTTCTCAGCTAGTGATTTAGAGAACCACAGTGGCTGGTTCTTTCTTTTGCTTTTGCTAAGCAATCTGACACATGGACTTGTCACTCCTTCTATGGATCTCTTGATCCTAAGCCACTGTTCTTCTACTCCTCCCACTATATTTTCTGCTGCCAGGTCAATTCTGAGCTGTTCCCCCATCTCCATGAAGTTGGCCTTCCAGACATCTGGGATCTTAATCTTTGAATGGCTTTCTTCTGCCAACGTATTGACTCTAAACCACACAGTTCTTTGGTCACTGATACCAAGGGGACTGCACATCTCAACATCCATGATTCTGTCCCTATTTGTCAGCAGTAAGTCCAGTATAGCCCCCTTCCTGGTGGGCTCAACCACCAGCTGCCTTAAGTTGCCCCATACATAGCAGACATGAGGTCCCTGCTCCTTGATCTCCTTGATGTACTTGCAATCTGGGTATTCCAATCTGCATCTGACATGTTGAAGTCACCCATTAGTAGTGCTTCCCCTTTGGCTGCCATGTTATGGATGGCTTCCACTAATACTAGATCTATATCCTCCCCTTGCATGGGAGGTCTGTAGACTACTCTAGCATGGATGATTGTTTTGTTCCCTGACTCCAGAGTGACCCACAATGCCTCTGCTCCTTCCCTGGATCCCTGAGCCTCTGTAGCTTTAATCCCTTCCTTTACATACAAAGCAACCCTTCCTCCCCTTTTCCCCTCCCTATCCTTTCTAAAAAATGTATACCCTGGTATGTCTGCATCCCAGTCATGGTTCCCTGCATACCATGTCTCCATAACAGGCACAATGTCCAGGGGTGTGTCTACCATCAGTGCCATTAGGTTTGGCATTTTGTTTCCCAGACTGCGGACATTTGTGCACATGATCTTCCACTCTGTGTACCTCCTTAATGTTCCTTGTTTATTGGTCTTTGCCTTGTGCTGCATTAGTGATGTACCTTCTGGTCTCTCCCCTATTCTGACCATGGTAGTTTTACGGTTAGATATTGTGCTAGTTATTAAGTCCTCACTGCTTTCAGTTATGTCCTGTAGGGGGGCTTTGATAATCCCCTTGACTGTCTATGCCTACCCCCATGGCAAGTTTAAATGATCACTAAGGATGCACTTAAACTTCTCAGAGAGAATACCATTGCCTCTCATGGATAAATGCAGGCCAGCTGAAGAATATAGTCTTTCATCCCTCCAGGTGAAGTTCCAGTCCCCAATGAAGTCGGAATATTACCTTGGTTTTGGGGGATGGGTTACAGACTCTCATGGCCACCTGTCTTAACCTGGCTGACACTGGCAGACAAGCTTGTCTCAGCCAGCATCGCCTTGGCCCTGCTCTTCCCTCTGCTCACTAGGGCACTACATTTATCTATGAGGGACTGGAAGAGATGTCACTCACACTTCTGGGAGTGATCTGGAGTTAAAAGTACATTTTTAAGACCACTATACACTTAAACTGTAGTTAAAACCAAAGTCTGAGTGCACCAGAGTTCACTAACGGCCCTCCAACTGCAGGACACATGAACAGCAGTGATAAAAACCATGGAGTTTGTCCTTAGGTCAGGTATCACCTTACAACATTATACGGTGTCCTCTTAATTGATATATTTGCTTCTTGGAGATTCTCTCCCCTTGTTACTATTTAAAATAGTTAAAACATGCTACCTCAGCTGTCAGGAGCTAAAATAAAACCCTCATATCGCCTCTGCTTGCTAAGGCACTAAATTTATCCATGAGGGACTGGAAGTGATGTCACTCTCACTTCTGGGAGACATCTGGAGTTTAAAGTCAATTTTCAAGACCACTATACACTTAAACTGTAGTTGAAACCACAATTTGAGTGCACCGGAGTGCACTAAAGGGCCCTACCACTGCAGGACACACCATCAGCAGTGATAAAAACCATGGAGTTTGTCCCTAGGTCAGGTGTCATCAAACAACATTATACAGTGTCCTTCTAGGTGATATATTTGCTTCTTGGAGATTCTCTCCCCCTGTAACTGTTTAAAATAATTAAAACATGCTCCTTCAGCAGTCAGGTGCTAAAATAATACCCTCTCTTTACATTTCTTAAAAACCATGGGCTGGATTCTCACAGAGAGATGGAAATTCCATAGTTACAAAAAAATGGCGTGCAGCACTGTGGAAATTTAGCTGCGGCGTATTCACTAAGAAAGTTTCCGCAGCTGCCGAAACTTGTAAAACAGGCTAATTGTGAAATTCCACAAGTGCTGAAAATCTGTAACATTTTTCCCACAGTTGCAAAAATAATATTAGATGCCCAGCAGGCAGAACAACAGCAGGTGCCCCATATTACATGGAACAGAAGACTTTCACAGTCTTGCAAAAGTTGCAGCAGAACCAGCACTTCCAATGAGTCAAGCAACAAGTCCCACAACTGGGATCATGGTAGCACCACCTGTTCCAGCAGGACCTTGCACCCACTGGCAATATGTATCTGTTGGTTGTGTCTCTCTCTGAGGTGTTTCTTCCTCCTGCGTCTATAGCACATACTTCTGGCCGTTACCACCTCTGCCTCTACTGCCTTTGGGGCTCCTTTATGGACTACACTTGATACTGTGGTTGTGGCTTGTTGCCTTGCAATGGAAATGTGTTCTATTTGTGCTGTAACAACTGACACTACTATACAGCCCACAGGTTTGCTGTTGCTGATGCCTGAATCCCTACAAAAATTGTATTCCAATTGTTAGTACACTGCTTTCTGCTCAGTGTGAGTTACTCCTCACTCTCTGTAGTGCAGCATGTGCACAACATTCTTTCCACAACCGTGGAAAAACAATGACTGAGATTAGCCTTTAAAGGGGTATGCCATACTTTTCAATGGCTTTCTCTTACTCAGGAACTTCTGCAGTTGCACTTTTTTCTGCAGTTTGCAGTGTATTTTTCCTGCAGCTACGGAAGTTTTGTGTATACCACTTAGCACAATTAACCCCTTTTTTCCACAACTGCACAACTTTTGGGGATTTACACATTTTGTTTGTACCTTCTGTGTGTTTTGAGAATCCAGACCCATATTTCTCATCATCATAAGAAGCAATAGCTCAGAAGTAATCCATTCTTTCATGTGGACTCTAACTCTCATCCTTGGTTTAGGGGTGACGATATCACACATTTCGGTGAACATCTGACTAAATGCCTCTAATGGCAAATCAATGTCAGCACTCAAACTGCCCCGGAGAGTAGAGGGTTAATTTTCTATGCAGAACATAGAACACTGTGCTTGAGCTCAGTTCAAACCTCTGTCTGCTGCACTTTGAAGCACAACTGTCAGATTCTTATGAGCTAATACTAACTACTATGTGGACATTGTCAAATTTTTACTAGCCAAATGGCATCCAAATATTTTGGATCCCCAAAAGACTCAAGTCAAGAAATCCAAAATCAAAAACCAGGTAGTGAACAACTTAAGACTGTTAACTTAATAATATAACCCACTCCCCCTCTCTAAAAGGAAGGAATACCCAAATGCACCCCTGGGGTGCAACACTGCACCTGCCAGCCCACTTCCCAAAAACAGGTTCTGAGATGGGAGGTAAGGAAGGAGGTCAGAATACAGCAAGACTCCATTAGAAGAAAGATAATTACTAAGATGAGTAATTTTTTCTTCAAACAACATGAAGTCTTGCTGTATTCTGACTATTGCAGACTACCAAGCAGTACCTCCATGGAGGAGGAAATCAAACATACCTTGGGAAAGGCTCTGCAGTACTGCTGTACCAAACCGAGCATCACTCCTAGCCTGGATGTCCAGGGAGTAATGCTTGGTAATTGTATGGACTGTTTTCCAGGTGGCTGCTTTACATATCTCTAGCAAAGGAATATACCTGGCCGCAGCCAGGGAAGCAGCTGTACCTTTAGTCAAATGAGCCCTCAGGCCTGAGGGAGGTATTTTGCCTAGCTTCTCATAGAATTGAATACAATAAACAATCCACCTGGCAATAGTTCTCTTCGTGGCAGGTTTGCCCTTACCCACTTCCCCATAAGTGAGAAACAACTGAAGGGAGTCAAACCTGTGAGCCTTAGTACACTTAATGTAGTAACAAAAGGCTCTTTTAACATCCAAACTGTGTAAACTTCTTTCTCCTGAAGAAGAATGATCAGTGAAGAACGCAAGGAGAGACATAGATTGGTTCAGATGAAAATCTGAAACCACTTTAGGTAAAAACCTCCTATTAGTTCTAAGGACCACCTTATCTCTATGGAATGAGATAAAATCAGGCTCCACTGACAGAGCTTCCAATTCACTGATATGTCTGGCAGAGGTAATAGATACCAGGAACACAGTTTTCCAAGTCAAGTACTTAAGCTCTGCTGAAGACAAAGGCTCAAAAGGGGGTTGCATAAGCTGAGCAATGCAAACATTAAGATCCCAAACAGGGGTAGGATCCCTAAAGGGGGGATTGGTATGAATCAATCCTTTGAAAAATTTACAGAATACAGGGTGAGATGACAGTGAGGAAGGCTTTCCTGCTGACAGAAAAGCAGAAACAGCTGACAAATGTACTTTGAGAGTAGCTGGCCTGAGACCTAGGCCATTAAGATGAACCATATAATCCAGAACCGTAGACAATTCAGCAGTGTCTGGGGATATATGCTTCTTGAAACACCAAATGCTGAATCTTTTCTGTTTGGAGCTGTAAGTTTTTCTGGTGGCAGACTTTTGAGAGGCTTTGAGAATATCCAGAACCCCTTGGGACAGATGCAAATCTGCATACTCTAACTCTTCAAGAGCCATGCCTTGAGATTGAGCGACCGAAGATTGGGGTACCAAATCCTCCCCTGAGAGGAGGTTAATAGGTTGTAATTCCTGGGAAGAGACAGAGGAAGATGGACTGCTAGGGACAGCAACGGGGGTAACAAGGCTGACTGGCCCAGTCTGGAGCAATCAGAATCACTTTGCAAAGTTGTGACCTTACCTTGACCAGAACCTTGAACAGTAAAGGAAAGGGAGGGAAGGCATATAGAAATTTCCCTTCCCAGTTCAAAATCAGAGCATCCAAAGGGACTGAGCCCAATACTGGGGGTCTGCAACAAAACAGAGGAAGTTGGTGATTGTATGGGCTGCAAAGAGATCTATCTCTGGAGTGCCCCACCTTGAAAAAATCACTTTCAACACCAGAGGGTCCAGGGACCATTCATGATGGCCCTGAGAGATCCTGCTCATGCAACTGCTAACACATTGTCTTTCCCTGTAAGGTGGACTGCTATCAGAGAGGTCTGCAGAGAATAAGCTAGGGACCACAAAGTCATGGCTTCCATGCACAAGGCTGTGGATGGAGCGCCTCCCTGCTTGTTGATGTACCACATGGTGGTGGTGTTGTCTGTCCTGACCTGACCTGAACCACCTTGTTCTGCACTAACTGAGAGAAAGCTTGCAGGGCCAGAAAGACTGCCCTGAGTTCCAAGAGATTGATATGAAGACAGGATTCCTGAGGGGACCACAGTCCCTGGGCTGTGAGAGCCCCCAGGTGGGCTCCACACCCCAATAGAGAAGCATCCATGGTTAGGACCACAGAGTGAAATTGAGTGATGAATGGGACTCCTTGCCTGAGGTTGTCCTGATCCTGCCGCCATTGGAGAGCCTGGATCAGAGTGTGGGTCACTGGAACTAGTCTGGTTAGAGAATCTTTCTTCTGAGACCAAAAGACCTTCCGGTGATACTGAATGTCCCTCATCTGAAATCTGGCCCCTTGGACCACTGCTGTAGAAGCTGCCATGTGGCCCAGAAGTTGAAGGAAGTGCCTTGTTGGCCGAGAGACCAGAAGGTGGAATGAAGAAGCCAGTTCTACAATAGCCGTTGTCCTTTCCAGGGGAAGAAAAGCTCTTGCTTTGACTGTATCCAACTCTGCCCCATGAAGGTGAGGAGCTGTACAGGCTTGAGAACTGACTTGGGAAGATTGAGAAGGAATCCTAGGGAAGAGAGCACTTGCTGAGTCACTTGAAGGTCTGACTTGACTTGGTCTAGGGACTGACCCACAATGAGCCAGTCGTCCAGGTATGGAAATATGAAATATTTTTCCTTCTTAAAAAGGCCACTACTACTGCTAGGCTTTTTGTAAATACCCTTGGAGCTGATGTCAGGCTGAAGGGCATAGCTTTGAACTGATAATGGCCTGAAGACAATTCAAACCTGAGGTACTTTCTGTGGGAGCACCTGATGGGAATGTGAAAGTAGGCATATTTTAAGTCCAGAGAGGCTAGCCAGTCCCCTGGCATTAGAGAGGGAAGGATTATTCCCAGAGTCACCATTTTGAATTGTGGTTTTAAAAGATGTTTGTTCAGGTATCTTAAGTCTAGGATGGGTCGCCACTCCCCTGTTTTTTGGGGGGGTAAGGAAGTACCTGGAGTACAGACCTTTGCCCCTGTACAATGTAGTAACTCTCTCTACAGCCTTTAGAGCCAGTAGAGATGAAACCTCTGCCTCTAGGGCAATGGTTTTGGAGATTCTTGCAGGTGGAAAAGATCTGACCCTCAGCTTTGGAAATTTCTTGAAGCTGAGAACCATCCCCTGGCTTGCCACCTCCAGGACCCACTTGTCTGAGGTAACAGACATCCAGTCCTGGATGAAGTAAGCCAGTCTGCCTCCTACAGGAATGGGGGAGTCGACCTGGGCTGACACATCAGGGTGTCTGCTTGGCAGGAGCCTTAGGTTGAGGGATGGATGCAGCCCTGCTCATCCCCCTTCTGCCTCTCCCTCTCAAGAACCCCCTCTGAGGAAATGGAGGAGAGGCCTGTGCTTGGTAGAAAGGCCTATGAAAAGGCCTGCCCCTGCCCCTAGCCTGCTGCCTTTGAGGAGTTGCCTGCCTTTCCTTGGCCTGTGCACTCCTATAGGTGGTCCTATACTCATTCATCTTTTTCATGTAATTCTCTGTCGGCTCCCCAAACAGAGAAATACCCACCACAGGGAAATCCATGGCCTTTGCCTGGGTGTCCTGTGAGAGACTAGTACATCTGAGCCATGCCATTCTCTGAAGAGCCACAGATGTAATCATGACTGTAGAGAACTCATCATTGGAGTCCACAGCAGCATGGAACTGTATCTTAGATGCCTCAATCCCATCAGCAGCCACCCCCTCCAGCTCCGAGGCTAGCTGGAGGGAGGCCTGCTTAGTCAATGCCAGTACAGTGTCCCACCTGGACTTCTGGTACCTGGCTGCATAGGCCATATAATTAACCTGCCTGAGTCCCAAGGCGGATGCCATGTACTGTTTCCTTGCCATGGCATACAGCTTCCTAGAATCTTTATCTGGTGTGTGTGTAGCCAAGGGTATATTAGCCTTATCACAGGCTGCAGCCTGCACAACCCTAACATGGCTGCATTGTTGATACAAGTACTCTGTACCAGAACCTGATAAGGTGTACCTTTTGTCCATCCTTATGTTGACAGGAGGTACAGAATTTGGAGTTTTTAAAATCTTTTGTGTCTGTTTCCCAAAAGACTTATGAAGGGGACTAGACAGTCTCATGGGCTCTAGGATGTCCATCATCTCCACATAATCAGGTTCCCCTTGTTCCTCTACAGCTTCTTCCACAGGGGGCTGGAGGGGTTTCTGCCACTTTCCTGTAAAACATGTAGTGGGAAGGGGACTCAGAAAACCTAGGAGGGGAAACAACAGAAGTCCTGTCTGGGGAGATGTCTGGTTCAATGGGCTCAACCAGACCTCCCACACCACCGTCATTGTCATCATCATAATCTTCATCCCCCTCCAAACCCGGTTCATAGAAATCTTCAGGGGTCTAATCTTGAACTGGAGGAACCGACTGAACAGAGCGCCTGCCAGAAGGCGCTGGATCAGACGGAACTGGACGAAACAATTCTACAATCCTTATCACATTGGCAATCTCTTCAGCAGTCAGAAAATGGGTCTCTGGGACCGAACCAGACGATTTTTCTTTTTCCTTTTGTAGGAACCGATCCCTTAGGATCGGCTCTCATCTTGCCCGAAGAAGTATCGCCCTGGTCAGAGGGTACTCCCTCAGGTTCGGTCGGAACCGAACTGGGATGGCCATCTGGGTCAGCAGACTTCACGGCCTCCTTATCCCTAAGCCTACCTAATCTTTTTTCTAGGGTAGACTTAGGGAAATTTTCACAGATTTGGCAGTCTGAATCGAGGTGGTCAAACCCCAGACAATAAACACAGGTGGTGTGGGGATCAGCCTTAGCAAAGACCTCCCCACACACACTGCAGTGTTGAAACTCAGTGGGCCCGGTTTTTCTTTTGGGTTTCTCAGACATAGCCATCCTAACCACAAACTTACCCTTTTAATGGCAAACAACCAGACAAGACACTCTTATCGGTTTCTAACCGTGTCACGGATATTGGAAAAAAACACAAGAAAATGCAGTTTTTTTTAAACCGATAAGGACTGGTAACCACACTCTAAGTTTAAAAACAAAGACAGAATATGTAAATCACTAAACAGCCGGTTCAGCTGAACCAGAAGAAAAATCTATTTTTGCAATTTCCAAAAGTTTACTATGTCTAGTTCACTACCTAGTACTTAATGTACCACAGACAGAGATCTGAACCGAAACTTGCAAAAAATAATCTGTAAAACCAAGGACTTTTTTTAATTTTTTTTTATTTAGTTGTTTAACCAGGTATAGCACACTAAGCTGAAAGCTTTTTTACAGGAGCGACCCATGACATGACATGCTGTAGGGCTTCAGCACTGAGGCCCTTTAGATTTCTTGAGAAGATATATTATTTGTGTCACTCATCTGAAGTGCACTACATCATTGTCTCTTACTCTGTGTGTGGGGTGGCAAAACAAATATGGCAGCAGTTTCTCCACTACCGAGGAGTTGGACTGCACTTCTGTTATGGTATTACATTTTTAACAGTATACTTTAACCAACTTATGAACCATGAGCAAAGGAGAAATCTCCGGAGCGGCCATTCAGTTAGGCGGAGTAAAGAATCTGACAGTTGCTCTTCAAAGTGCAGCAGACAGTGGTTTGAACCGAGCTCTAGCTCAACGTTCTACACTCTGCATAGAAAATTAACCCTCTATTCTCCAGGGCAGTTTGAGTTCTGGGGCTAACTGCAATAGTCAGAATACAGCAAGACTTCATGTTGTTTGAATGGTATCCAAAAATGACCCGTCTACTTGGCCCATGACATGCTGTAGGGCTTCAGCACTGAGGCCCTTTAGATTTCTTGAGAAGATATATTATGGTGAACTTCTAGGCCCCATTGCAGACCATTTACAAAAAATCTGGAACAAGATAGTGTTTAAGTTTATTGAACAGGAAAGTCTATAAGCACATGTGCCCATTTTCAGAGGCATCATTGGTCAGAAATGAACAGGATGTACTGTATCATAATAGTACAAAATGTACATACTTAAATAAACAATAGACATTTGTTTAAAATACCATATGCTGTTATTTAAAACAGGCAAGGACTGTTATGCTGTAGGTATTTTTTCAAAGCTTTATTAAATTTACCAAATGTCAGATAATTTGTTACAATATATGGAGGCAAATTCCAGTATTTGGCAACACAAACATCAAAGGATGATTGCCCAATTTTGTTTTCTTAGGTGTAGAATTATGGAACCTTTTTTTTGTGACCTGCTAAATGTTAATAATTGCTGATGACACCCTTTAATACACTGAGTTGTGTTTCAAATGATGTAATAACCAGTAGAATCAGTTATTATGGTGGTTTGTGTCACTCATCTGAAGTGCACTACGTCATTGTCTCTTACTCTGTGTGTGGGGTGGCAAAACAAATATGGCAGCAGTTTCTCCACTACCGAGGAGTTGGATCGCACTTCTGTTATGGTATTACATTTTTAACAGTATTTATTTGGTTGATCTTGACTTTCTATTTTTAAAAATGTATCTGGATGATCCTGGTGTTGTTTTGTTTCAGGCTGGGCTTCAGGAGATAGCCACTGTAATCTAGAATGGGCAGTGGCTGACTATGCGAGTTTCCACAGTATAATTAAAAAAAGAAAGAAATTTTGTCAAGAGTTTATCCTGCTTTTGAAATTAGTGTGTGTGTGTGTGTGTGTGTGTGTGTGTGTGTGTGTGTGTGTGTGTGTGTGTGTGTGTGTGCAGAAGGGGGACTGAGTAGCAACAGGGATCACACAATGTTCATTCAGTAACATCCTTTGACTTCCTTGGACAAGTAATTATAAAAAAAATAATGCCTGTGCAAGGTCTTTGCTTTACTCTTAGGATTTATGGACTATTACACTCCTCCGGTGTGTGAAAATTCCTCATAACACACACCTGCACAGGCATTAGTCTCTACATATTAACTAGTGAGTGTTTTTCCCATAGGGAAACCCAATTATAATCTGCCATTATAAGCAGCTAGTTATAATGGCAAACACTCGCTGGGCTTCCAACGCTCCATGGACGCCCAACCCCCCCACCAGGTTTGTCCATCCTCAACCATCAGCCACCATAACTTACCACTGAACACTTCACAGCAACTTACACTCGGCAGTAAGAAACATAAAAAAACTGTAACTGAGTGTTTATAAAAGTGGATGGAAAATCTGAATGAAAAAAAGGAAAGTTTTCCAATGTGGACCGTGCTTCCTCTAAAACGGACTGCAGTTGACAACAGATGTATATTTTATTTTATACAATTGCTGTGGTGAAAAAATACTTGCCTGCAATTATATAAAATAAAGGCTGGGTAGGTGTGTAAAACTTTAAATTTATACACACACCTCAGTGTGGGATGCCTTTATAAGCCCCTTGAACTTCACGCTCGAGGTTTATGTGGCATCCCACACCTTGGGGTGTGTGCAAAATTCTTGTTATAACTCCCTACTAAAGCCATTATTCTCTATATACTAACTGTTATAAACTTTGTCAGAAGATTAAGCATCTGCTCTACAATATCTTTATTTACCTACCATGACCAATTCCACACGTGTAGTATCTATATTGATTCAAGAGGCAACCACCCTGTTTTTTCATACAATAAGCAATCACAATATATGTTTTACTATGTGCATGGATGGAAAATATACAAGATTTGCTTATTAATATAGTAATTTTGAACCTGTCTTTACCACATTCATAACAGTAGATTGCCATGAGGTGCAAAGGTAAAGTAGTGAAAAAAAAAACCTGAACGTGTGCACTTTCATGAAAATCTCTTGAAGTCAGCACTTTGCAGCATTTTCATGGGGTTTGTTCGGAATTAATTGAAATACTTAAGTATGTTCATGCTGTTGTAATTATATTGATATTTGAATTTTTAAATGGAACTGATAAACTGGACAAGGGAAAGGTTTTCAGAGCTCAGTGAGATGTACACTAAGTCTTTAAAGGGATGGGGTAACAAGAAATGTCTGGAAATGATATTTCACTCAGAGTCATTAGCATGGAGAACATGCTATCATTTGAAGCTGTAGAGCCAGAGAGTGTAGCTATTTCTCAAAGTAGGATAGATTAATTTCTATTTAGAAGACTACCATTGCATATATGAATTGGACAATCGAGGGATGAGCAGAATTCTCAGCAGAATTTTAAAAGAGCATTGTGGAGGGGCGTAGCTTAAGCTTCATGCTGATTATGCAGTACTATATAAGAGCTCCAGAAAAGTCACCCTCATCAACTGACTTCATGCTGAGGACTTCTTGATACTAGAAAGGTGGTTCTCATCAAATAAATTTGTTCTTAATGCCAAAAAGACAAAAGCCATCCCGTGTGGTCCCAGACGTTTGGGTGTAGAAAGGCAGCACCTGCTAAACCTGTCCACATCAGGTGCTAACCACATAGAGGTGGTAGAGACAATTACTGTAAATGCCTAGGGGTATACCTGGACCAAGAAGTATCCTTCAGAACATATACTGATTATGTCTCTAAATCTCTGCACTAAAAAATTGGTTTGCTCTTCTGCCTGAGCAATGATCTCATAAAGGAATCTCGACTTGTTATTGCCAGGATCATGCCGCTCCCCCTCTTACAATATGGAGTCCCAGCTCTTAACTCCCTGAGAAGCATTGAACTAAATAAACTTGAAGTACTCTATAATAAGACTGGCTGATTTGCCCTCAGTACCTCACCTAGGATTCATCACTAAAGCATCTTCCTGTCCCTGAACTGGCCATTCTTGGAGGACAGACTAAAACACCCCATCCTCTACCTCACTTATAACATTTTGAAAGGCACTATTCCACCTTGACTCCAGCACATCCTGTCTCCTAAAAGCTCCTTAAAGCTTCTCTCAAAATCTTTTTGTTTGAATAGGCATTTCTTAGATAGTTAATATGTGCCTTGCATTGCCCAGTTTTATTTTATTGTATTTTAAGTGTTGCTTTGAGTTAGTTTTCGTTCAGAATTTTATATGTGAACCATGTGCAGCACTCAGAGCCTGCAAGATTGGGTCCTTTATAAATAAAGATTACTTTGCCTTGCCTAAACTATTATGGAGAGTGCCTAGGTCCTCTGGTTGCCCACTACTAGAAATACTCAAGGTTAGGTACAGTGCTGGGGTGAAATCCTTTGACAGCTCAGCTTCATCCCTATGGAACACTCTTCCTGTTTCCCTCCAAAACTGCTCCTCACTTGGAAGGTTTAAAAAGGCCTCACGGTATGTCTACCCGAGCCCAGCCTGTATTCCTGCAATTGCTGACCTGTAACTGCTGCTTTTCTTCTGTACTTCTGGTTTGCACTTGGTGATGTTATGCCTCCTTATTGTTCTTTGCTTTATGTATCCTGACACACATCTTGCCACTGGGTTACTCATCTTGAATGTGCTATACTGTGTTATTGTCTTGACCTGTAATTTTTTTTTTCCTGTGTACTAATCTCCTGTACACCTGTGAATACTGTATCCATAACTTACAGGTATCTGGCTTTGAATACCTAGGTTATGTATCCATGCATATTCTGACTCTGTATAATCTATACTATTTGTATTCTATGTAAATAAGCCTGGATCATCCCTGAAAAAGGGACTCCTTGTTCCAGTGGGCCTACCTGGTTAACAAGAATAAATACATAAATAAACAAACAAATAAAGAGGTGCAACACGGGCAGTTAGAAAACTGAATGGACTTTTGATCTGATTTAATTTCACATTTTCTATGTTTGTATTATAATTTCATCAGTTGCAATATACCTACATTAGACAGAGGCACTTGAGGTATGTAAAGTTCCAAAAGTGTTGATTTCTGTAAAAATTACATAATGTCAGCACTTCACAGACTTTACATGTGATTTTCTTACAAAAAAAATACTTTGCTAGAAGTCCAGGGGCCCATTTTTAGAACCAGCTGTTAGTGCTACACACCCTTAGGGTTGTGTTTGAGACATCACTGGGTTGGCCTGGGGAACATATACAGACAGGCAGTGTGCTCTGACTGGAGCGCATTGCCTGTCTGAATATGGGAGCTGTGCACAAAGTGACTATGCACTGCTTAACAATGACCCATGCTGGAATGTGTCACACTGGAACCATGGGCCTGATTCCAAGACAGCTACGCCAGGCATAAATGCAGTACTCCAGTTCAGATGGCACTAATCACAAGTTATGCCAGCGACTTGCAACACTTGCAATTCCAAAAGAACACTTACGCTGCAACCCACAACCGCTACGACAAATGCAAGTTATGATGCAGTTACACCAAAGAAAGTTTACACCACCGTGTAATGCAACTTGAGACATGCGTAACACACCAACACCATAAAACTACTATTCCAGAACAGGTGGCATAAGGAAACATGCCAGAGGAAAGTAATGTAGGTTAGAACAAGAAATAGCTGTCCTAACCAGAGCAAAGGCCATAGAAACACCCCCCCCCACATAGCCAGACTGCAACATACCACCCAACTAGTAGGCCCTGGATGTGGAACAAGTGGGCAAACAGTGGAACACCATAGCAAACGTACCCTAGGAAGCCTAGGACACAGTGAAATAGGCAGCAGCATGGCCAGAGAGGCCAGTAGTAAGTGAACAACATATGAGGTGCAACATGTACCAGAGCAAATAGTAAGAAAAGCCCAACAATGAATGTGGACAAGGCATCGCAAAGTGGAACAGAGACGTGTTGGGACAGGCAATGAAGAACAGTGCCAACTAATGTGGGACAGCCGTGAGGTATGGACTGCAGACAGCAGTGTAGCGGGACACACAACACAGGCCACAATAAGAGCTGAACTGGGAAAGCTGAGATCTCTGAGCACAGGTACCACCACCACCACTCCAGCACCATCATGGTGGCACCCACAGCACTAAGGTGGGCACACTGTGGTGCAGCGCAGCCCTGGTAACAGCATGGCACCCATACCATCACCACTGTGCTGCCAGGGGAGGTGAAGCTGGCCACCAGGTGAAATGCGACACAAGTGGCAGCAGTGGAGCTGGAACAGTGTCCATGCATGTTGTACAGCAGCCATAAGACAGGACCATGATCATGGGATGGCACCACAGGTACTCACAAAGGACAACAGCATGCACATGCAATGGGCATGGAGTCACAGGAGGTGAAGGACACACACAGGTCAGAGGAACAATGTCATGACGATGGTGCCACCAATCACAATGCTCCTGCCTTGGCCACTGATACACATAAAGAGTACAACCACAACAGGGACACAGCATCGGGTTGCACAGACCTGCATATGTATAGTGGTGAGACGCACCATTTCGGTGTGCCACTGGTGCCACCCATAGAGACCACTGGTCCCCTGGGTGGAATGGAGCTGTACAGGCCCAAGGCCACCACACTGCCAAGATATACACAGTGTGGCGGCATGTGGCCCAGACAGGGAACAGTGTGCTACAGCACACAAGGCACAATCTGGCCAAAACCACCGGTGCGTGCCCATGGCTGTGAGCTGCACAGCCGGCACACAGATACCATGTGCACAATGAGGATGCACAGGGGATGGCACAAGACTGCCACATGCATGCCCTCATGTGTACGCCAACACACACACGCACATGCCCATGCATACCAGAGATAGACGTGCAGATCCAGGTGTGCAAAAACATAATTTAATGAATGGTAGAAAACACTATATAAAACAAGTTAAACAGTAACAAGAACAACAACATCAACCACAACATCAACAACAACAGGAACGCCCACCCCCCCACAATACCCTGCCCTGTACAGCCCACCCACACAAGCCCAGGTGGCCATCCCCACCCATATGTACATGGACCACCCCCATATATACAAGGCCCTCCCACACCATCTGCACAATGCCAGCCCCAGCAAACAACAACATCCAGCTGAAGGCACCATTCCATATGGACTCCACCCAAGCATGACCTCCCCTACAGCCCCCCACAAGGGAATCAGCCCCCATACACCACACACTGCCCACAGTCCTCCCCAAAAATAAATACCCACAACAAGCTGTCCCCACCCCCTCACAGGCCCAAAGCAGCAAAGTGGCCCAAGGCTGTAGGTCCACTGTCCATGGCCAGGTCTGGTGTGCTGCACTAGCACCTCTGAAGTGCCACTAGGAGGGCACTAAGGGATCCATGCAGGCATGCCACATCGGCCATGATGGCAGTCACCAGCACCATGAGCTCCTGGTCTCCCACTGGTGGCTGCCCTGGGTACAGCAACACCTGTGGCCCAGGCTGACCCCCAGGTGACCCAACACAGGCATCCACGGCTCCTGGCTATCACTGGTCCATGCCACTGCTGCCAGCCTGGTCCCCATCACTGTTCATGGCCTGCATGGCCATGTCCACCACCTGCACATCAGGTGGGGGCACCGTCAGCTCCTGCACCTCCTCTGTCTGCTCCTCCTCCACTGGTGCAACACTGGGCACTTCCACTGCCACTGGCCCCACAGTGAGTTGAACGGTGGCCTCCTCCATCTCTGGCAGCTGCACTGGCCCCTGCTGTCCACTGTCTGTGGTGTCCAGCACCTCCACTGCCACCTCTGCCTCCTCTACTGTCACTTCCACCACCTTCACCTCCTCTTCTGCTGCCTCCACCACCTTCTCCACCTCTTCCTTCTCCTCTGACGTTGACAGCAGCGGGATTGGCCAGACCCTTCTCCACCGGCACTGGGTGCAGCACTGGTAGGCCTCTGCATCTGCTGCCTTCATGTCTGCCATTGCCCACAGCAGGGCACTTTGGCAGGGCATCAGTCTGCCAGATGCCACCCCCGCCCCCATGGTCCACTGTGGCATGGTCACAACACATGGCAAACAGTTCATGCACCTACCAAACCTCCTGCACCATTCCCCCTGTGGCATTCCTTCAACGTGCTGCTGGTCAATGTCCGGACAACCCTGTGGACCCTGGACACCATCATCTGCACATGTGGGAAAGGAGAACACAGTTACATGTGTGCACCAGTGCAGGCCATGGCCTGTGTGGCAGCGTAGCACCACTGTGTAGCTAGTAGTGGGATACCCACCTGCACCTGTGTCCTGGACTGTGCGCATCTCCATGTCCCTCCTGTGCACCATGTCCACCAGCCACTGCAGGATCCCTGAGTCCCACCATGCCAGGTCCTACCAGCAGTGCTGCAGCTGCCTAATGGTGCAGGGTATGCCACTTCTGGCACCGAGGCATACCCCTTATTTCCCCCCACACCCTGGCATGCTCCTTAACTGTGTACCTCTTGCACCCGAGTGGGAGGAGTGTCATCCCCCACTACTGAACTAGGTTCATCTGCTGCTCAGTCTCCATGGAGGTGAAGTTGGGTGCTCTTCTGCTCAGGCTGAGGCCTGTGCCATGTGACATGCTGGCAGCTGTGTGACACCTGCCACGGGGGTGTTTTGTATGGGCAGTGTTGATCTGCATGGCAAAAAGTCACAGCACAGCTGTCAGTGCACAGTACAATGGTGACCATACTTTCCCTCCTCCCTACATGCTGGCTGGCATGACATTCAGTGGACAGCACTTCATACTGGGCTGGGGTACAGTGGCAATGAGTGCAGCAGTGCACCCCACATGCCGGCACAGGGGTGCAATATGGCTGTGCTACACATACATTCCCCTGCGAGCCATGCCTCCCACCGATGGTGTACACGCTGCCACCACACACCGTATGACAGGGGTTTGTGGTGCCATGCATGTACAGTGTGCAATGGGGGTCCCCACATCAGCTGCCTACACCACACCCCCCCACACCACCACCCACCAGACCCAGCCATGCACTTCCCCCTTACCAATCCCATGCACAGGTGTTCCTAGGCACAAAGCCTTCCACCACATGACTGCGGCCTCCACTGTATCCCTGCACAGTGGCATAGTCCAGCTGCATGATGCTTGGCTGTCATGTGTTGCCACATAGCATGGAACATGTTGCCCCTCAGATTTGTAGCACACCACGGCACAGCTGTGTACAGTGTGGGTGGCAGCCAACACCCCTACCCACCACCCTGCCGTGTGGATGTGCAGCTTCATGCACAGGGGTATACAGCACTGTATCTATACACCTGTGCCCAGGGTGCAGTCCCACCGCCCCCACATGCAAACAGTGTGACTCTGTGCAATGCACCTTCCTTCCCTGTGCACACGGTTTGCACCTGTGGGCAGCCCTGCAGCCTTGTGTGGTTCACCTGGATGAACAATTGGCAACAAGACATTACCAACCAGTATAAACATTGACCATTGCAAATGTGGTGGTGGTATTGCACTGTCCTACTCCCTGCCACTGTTCTGGGGGTTCTCTCCTGGACAACAAGGTTGGAACACAACATTAGAAACAGTCAGTAGTACAGGCTGTTGTATATGTGCAGGCTGTGCACTGTTCAGTACTCACCAATAGTCAGGGTGTGACTCTCCTGGTTCAACAGAATGGAACACATCATTAGCACATGTATGCTATACTGTCTGTAGCATAAAGTCAGGTAGTGCACTGTCCCAGTATTTACCAGTAAGCAGGGTGTGTCCCACCTGGGCCTACACTCCAATGTTGTAATTGCTGGGATCAACTGCTGCCAGAACCTCCACTCAGTCCCCATGATTAGGGTGTGTGGCCTATGATCTGTCTATTTGCCTCACCTATGTCTCATGTACAGGCTACATGTGCAGTACACAGTGTTACTGCGATATGCGTAATTCGGTGACGCACACTACAGATACACAACCGTGTGCTGTAATTGCAGCCTTTACACAGATGCGGGCTTACGTGTAGGTTGTGCATATGCAACATGGGATATGCATTGCACACGGTGCTGGCTGTGTGCTACAAACGATATGTCCTACTCCAGGGTTGGAGTGACCGAGTCCACACAGCTGTACAGTGCATAGTGATTTACTTGGTCCTGGTGACAAAACTCGTACCACAGTGCATTGTTACATTACATATGTGATGTCCCCTCACACAAGCCCACACCCAGTGACAATGCAATGCATACTCACACATGTGCTGTGCTACAGTGACCACACCCCCCCACCCAGTGCACTCATGCACACACACATATACGCTCCCACACCCCAACACACACGCCACATGTCAGGGCCCCGTGCCCACTCCAACAGCCATGCCACCCACCGCCTTCTACCCATAGCAGCAGTGCACCATGTGGCACGACAGTCTGTTGCCTGCTGCTACCACCCAGTCCTTTTTGCACTTGAATGTGCCACGCCCCGACCTGCACCTTAGGATGTGGGCTCTGCTGCCCCATAGGTAGCACTGGGCCCACCCTGTCCCTGGTGCATCACTGCTGTGCCACCACTGTCCAGTTTTTCTGCCGGCAATGCCAGCCTCCGGGGTCATCCGAGCCACCCTGGGGCAGTTGGTGCATGTCCTGGCGCTGTCCCCAGTCCCCTATCCTGTGGCCTGCTGCTGTCTGTGACCTGCTGGTGTGCTGCCACCTGTGATGTCTCCTGTTGTCTGGCATTGGTCTTGTGCTCTGTACCCAGCACCTTCTGCCCCATGCCCATGGCGGTGGGTGTTACTGTGGCCCTACACTGTGGTGCTCTGGCCATCTGTGGTGCAACTGGGGCTGCTGTTGTGGATGTGATGGCTGCTGTAGTACCGGTGCTGTGGGTGTTGATGGCAATGGGGGCCGAGATGCCTGTAGGGTAGGTGGTGCCGGTGGTGGTAGTGGTGGGATCGCCTGCGCTGGCGCATGTGGGGGTGTTGGTGGTGGTGGGAGCTGCTGCTCCAGGGGTGTCAGTGGTGGTGGCGGTGGTAGGGAGGGTGCTGCTGCTGGGCCCTCCACCCCTAGTGGTGGCAGTGTTGTCGCTGCTACTGTCAGTGGCAGTTGTGGTGGTGCTGGTGGAAGGTACACCTCCTGTGTCGCCTGTGTGGTGGTATCCCTCGCCACAGTGCCTCGTGGGCGCAGGCCTGCGTGGGCCCCAGTAGCATGGTTGACAGTGCATCCTCCTGTCTCATCTGCTGGGCCACCGACCCCTCGTAAGCCATGGCCAGGCAGGTGATGGCTCTTGTCTGTGCCTGCACACAGGACTGGGTGGTTACCATGGTGTCCACCAAGCGATCAATGGCTTCCTCCGTAGTGCGTGTCCCAGTCTCATGTAGCCCTGTCAGGTTGCCCATGTGCTCCTTCAACATGGTGTTGTATGCATCTATGCTGAGCCTGATGCAGCCCAGCATCTCCCCCTGTTCAGCATGTTCAATTACTAGTGTCCAGCAGAACTCTGCATAGTTGGTGGGTGTCTGCGGGTGATCCTCCTCCGGGGATGGCATGATCCCATCCAGGGCCTCCTCTAGCCTGCAGTATGATGCAGATTTCATGTCTGGCACAATTTCATCACCTAGGTTTCTGCAACTGAGGAAGTCACTGAGGTCAAGCCCATCTTCCTCCCGTTGTTGCTCCTCCAACACCTCACGCTCCTCCACCACTGGTATCCTGGCTGTGTCCTGCTGTGCCACATCAGCACCACCTGGGGTATGCATCGTGGTGGCCTGTCGAGTGGTCTGCACTTGTGTCTCCATGTCCACTGGCCCTGTATCCACTGATGCCTGTGGGAGACATCAGTGCATCAGTGATACCTCCAATGTCATGCCTACCATGCCTGCCACCATCCCAACCCCTGCATAGCTGTCCCATGCACTGGGGGCAGCGCAGGCCATGGGGTTACCTGCCCCATGTATACTGGTGCTGCACCTGTGGGGAAATGACAGTACATCAGTGCTACCACACCATATCATGCCCACCATACTTGCCTCCATTCCCGCCCCTACATCGCTGTCCCACTCACTGCGGGCAGTGCTGGCCATGGCCTTACCTGCCCTGGTGTCTGCTTGTGCCATATCTGTGGGGGAACGATAGTGCATCAGTGCTGTAACACCATTACATGCCTACCGTGTGTGCCTCCTTACCCATCCCTGCATTGCCATCCCACGCAGTGGAGGAAGCGCTGGGCATCAGCTTACCTGTCCCTGTGTCTGCTGGTGCCACACCTGTGGGGGAATGGCAGTGCATTAGTGCTACCACACTATATCATGTATATCATGCCCACCATGCTTGCCTCCATTCCCACCCCAGCGTCACTGTCTCATGCACTGTGAGCAGCGCTGGCATCAGCTTACCTGCCCCTGTATCTGCTGCTGCTGCACCTGTGCGGTGAACAACAGTACATCAGTGCTGCATCCCCATGTTTTGACTACACTGCTTGCATTCCTCTCAGCTGTACCAAACTATGGGGTCCAGTCCCTAATATTACCTCCCATCTGGTCTCTGTTCCACATTGTGTGGCTTTGCCCCACCTTCACTGTTCCCACCATAAGGCAACACTCTATGGTACATGATGCATATGTTATATTATTCATTATACAATGGCATGCACAAATCCTGGCTTCTAATTGGCCAGTTTGCCATCATAGCAGGGATGTTATCCTGGCATAACATCCCTGCTGTTCACCTTGCTGATTTATTTCCACACTGGCTGTTGCCACATGATGATTGTTTGCATTGTCTCTTTAGACTCATCGATACTATTACACACTACCTAACACATTCTTGGACATTATTGTTGTCTGTTTACTACACCATGCCATTGTATGATAGGCATTCTGCCCTCCAGGGTAGGTGTTCTGCTCTGATAACATCCCTTCTCTGGTGTTGTGCACACTCTGCCAGTGGCCTTGGGCAACACTACGGAAGGCAGACTGTTATCCCAACATATCACCCTCCCTGTTGGACATTGTTCCTTTCCTTCATACTAGACATCCTGACCATAGAGTACACATTTACGCAGTGCCCTGGACTTCTTAGGGAACACCCTTTGGTGTTCCACATATTGCCAAATTGTTCCACATTGTGGGGGGTATTGTTCAACATTAGGGGGACAGCTGATTGGGAGTTATGCCTGCATGACACCATTCACACCCCTGCAGCACCATCCCACCCACTGTGGGCAGTGCTGGCCATCCACTTACCCGTCCCTGCATCAATCAGTGACGTGTCGAGGTCTGTGTCCCCATGGATGCTCTGCTGGCTCATAAATGCCAGCACCCTCTTCTCATGGCCACTGCTGGGTCTCACCTCTTGTGGCTGCCGCCTGCCACCTGTTGTGGTCCTCCTTGGCCTTGGCATGGCACTTCAGGTCGCTTAGGCGTTTCTGTTTATCGCGCACGGTGCGTCTCACATTTGCAACGGCATTGACCTTCTTGGGTCACCTCCTCCCATACCTCCTTCTGCTTGAGGCGCTACTCCCGTTTCCCTCACTTGCCCATGAGCAGTTCTGATTGGGTCTGCAGTTTGTCCAGGAGAACATCAGTCTCCTCATGTGTGAAGTTCCTCTTACGTTTTTTACTCCCACTTGCTGCCTCTACCCCACTACCCACCATCTTTCCCATAGCTCCTACACCATGTCTGCATCTTGTGCACTTTTATGTAGTCATCAGATTGTGATATGCATAATACTATGCCGCTATTGTGGATTATGCCATGTCTTGCGGGCATAACTTGTGACATGCATTAATGGCCTTTTCCCTCATATCTGGCAATTCTTTTGGAATCTGGTGCTGCTCACATGTCACAGGGGTTTTGGCATAACTTTATGCACTGGTGTACTTTGCGCCACGCTCTCCCCACTGTCTTGGAATCAGGCCCCATATCCCCTGTGAGCCATTTTTCAGCTGACAGCATGTGAATACACATGTACTGTATGCCATGCAAGGCAACAGGGTCCATTTGCCTTTTATAATGGAAATACAAAAACAGAATTTGTCAACAGAAAAGGACCATTTTCTCACCCAGTCTGTTCAAATTTTTCCTGCATACTCTGTCTCCTTAGATCATAACTGATCTCCAGTGACCCTCCCTCCTCCTACCAGTTTTCTAGTGCAGCCTATATCGATCCCACACATGCTTCAGACCGCCACTGTTTTCACCTCCACTACTTACCCTTACAGAAATATAGGTGTGCTGTGTACATGCAGAATGCATGCCACTTGCTTAATTGTGCAATGTTTGCATGCAATTCACATACACAAAGTGATCCTAAGCGAATCAGGTCTAAAAAGCAAATCAGGTTTGCATGCTGCAAGCTTGACATGTGCGCAGCAGGCAAGCTGGTGTGAACATCTAAAAATTATATGAGGTTCACGTGTTACATGTTTGACATGAGTGCAGCAGTTAAACTGATGTGAGCATCATTTAAACATCACATCAGGTTCATATGCTGCATGCTTGCCATGTGTGCAGTA
Source organism: Neoceratodus forsteri (assembly GCA_016271365.2). Lineage (NCBI taxonomy): Eukaryota > Metazoa > Chordata > Ceratodontiformes > Ceratodontidae > Neoceratodus > Neoceratodus forsteri. The sequence goes on along the minus strand of CM028132.1, from coordinate 895,544,969 downwards.
GCTAAGCTGGTGCAAATCTCATCTAAAAAACAAATCCGTTTCTATTTCTTATACTACTGCTAGCAATTAGAGTCATTAAAATGCATTTTTATTTGAATTCCCATGAAAGTTAGGTAACCTCATTAATTCTGATCCTTTTGCAAGTTGTTTAATGGCTTTTGATTTTTCTCATTAAATCACCATTAATTTGTAAAGTACTGTTTGCTTACTGCATTAAATGCCTAGGATATAGCCAGTCAACACCCCCATTCCAGATGGATGAAGAGGGGCCCCTGTGTTGTGAAGCCTATCCTTTTTGTTTTGGACCATGCAAATCCCTCATGCATATTTAGTGCTACAAATGTGTTTCTCCATGACTGTTTCATCTCACTTACTTTCCCTTTGTCATTCTGTATGGAGCATATACACTATGTCCATGCTCAGCACTCTTTATGCTGAGTAGGGTCTTGGAAATATGCACCATACCTCACATTTTGTCACTGAAATAAGGGACATGGACACTCAAAATGAGGGACAATGAGGGACACTAACCCATATTATGATCAGGACACATCATGAAACATGGAGATACAGTACCTCAGAACACAGAGGAAACCATAGCATTAGCATCTGAGAATGAATTTCTACCATTAAGCAGGGGTGCCATTTAGGTAGGGCGGGGGGGGCAGTTGTCTCCCCCCCATATTTGTACCTAGGTTGTTCTTAGGGTGTGGCATTAATGGCTTTAAATTTGAATTTAATCTTTTGCACAATAAGTGCCCATCTGGCCTATGTGTGCTCACACTGCAAATACTCTCCAGACTCGACTGAGTCTGTATTGTGTTGTCCACTCTCTCCACGTATTAGTGGTGGCACAATCACATGTGATGTGGATGAGCTCCAGCTAAGAAAGAGTGCATGAGTCTTGCAAGTGTAACACTGTCTTTCCCACCACAGAGTAGACAGACTGCACACTACAGCGTGGAGGAATCAGTGAGCACCGAACTCTCAACAGCAGTGTTGTGGCAGCATATTTTTGTTGGTCTACTCTTAGTGAGTCTCTGTCTCCCCGGTGGCTGAAGGGGCAGAGGGTGAGCTAGAAGCTAACTCAAGACTAGGCTACCTACTTACTCTACTAGGCTTGCCTTAAAAAAAAAGAAAAAAAGCACACACCCACACAGCAGCAAGCTAGGCTTAACAGCAGTGGTGACAGTGGTGTGGGTGGCCTTCATAGGCCTTGATCAGTGCAGTGCAGCAGCAGCCACAGCAGCAACCAAGCAAGAAGCAAGCAGCCCAAGTTGGGTGGGTTCATTTAGTGAGGTGACTTGGTTGCGGACCACATTGGGGACCTGTGATGGTCAGTTCTAGCATCCATAGATACATAGAAACATAGACTTTGATGCAGATAAGGACTGTTTGGACCACCCAATCTGCCCATTTCCCTACCTATTGGATAAGCTGCACATTCTAGTTAACCAACAGTCTACTTTCTCCTACCCCAAACTATAATTGCCTCATGTCTGTCCTATGAATTCTTGAATTCCCCCCCTGTTTTTTACCCCATGATTCCTCAGGTAGGCTGCTCCATGATTCTGGTGGAAGGAGAGAGGGGGGTAGACTAAAAACTGGGCTGGTGGCACACTATGTCAGGTTGCAGGTTCTAGCCATTTTGCCAGGTAAGAAAAAGTAAATAAGTCAGCCCACCGGCACAACAAATGGATTTCTGCTTGAGATGCCAGTGATCTGGGTTCAGGAACAGATGCGGAGAACTGGAGGGCTGGCTGGAGGAGAAGGATTGAGCATCCCATGGACTGCTCTCCTTCTCTGGGGGGGAGGGAGGGGTTGCGTGCCTGGTACTTAAGGGACTCCTGTCGGAGGCTGGAAGATCCACCAGCAACCAGTGATCACTTGCTATTTGCACGCATGCCACATTTTTTTAATTTTTATTTATCAAGTCTAGGATTACAAATACCTTTGAGCCTTGGCTGTTTTACAAAGGTTCCACGTCAGAGAAATACAAATTATGGGGAACATCAAGACAGACATTACAACAATGTGGACATTGCAAACAATACAGATTAATACAATTCAAGGATAGCATTATAACAAGGCAGCCAGCGGCATTTGTCAGAGAAAATAGACAACAGATAAGAAGTGCCAGAGTCATAGGGAGAGGGAAGGGGGGAGAAAGAATATAGGAAGTGTGGGGAGAGGGTGAAAAGTGCAGCATTGGATATACCAATATGTGAGGGTAGAATCCAGTGAGGAGGGGAAGGGGGACCACTAGAGCAGGAAGGGAAGTAGAGAAACAAGGTTAAGTTGGGCAGTCACAGGAGCTGTTGGTAGTGAGATAGTCCCAGAGCCTAGTTTTAAACATATCAATTGTTGGGGCAGAGGAGATGGTGGGGCTGAGGTCATTGAACCAGAGTGGCACTCAATAAGCAAAAGAGCATTGTCTTTGTGAAGTGTGACAGTGGATCTCCTAAGGCACCATTTGTTAATTCAGTGTTGTAACAGAGTTGAGACCCCAGAAGGTGCAAGGCCAAGGTATTTTCTTTCGACATGGAGCAGGTGAGAAACTTTATGCAGTTTGATAGTTGGAGCCAGCCAGTCTGAGTGTACAGGTCACATGTGTGGGTGAGACGGTGAGCACCAGTGATGAGCCGACATGCCTTATTTAAGGCAGTTGAGAGGCGTCTAAGGGTTGTGGTCGAGCCATAAATGATGACACCATAGTCCATTACAGAGATCACAGAGCTCACGACTGCAACCTTCAAAGCTTCTGGCATGAGGTGTGGTCTGTGTTTGTAGAGGAGACCAAGCCATGTATTAGCAGCTCTAGCTACATTATCTACTGTACATGAAGTCCATAGGAGAGATTAGGGTCAAGCTGTATCCCTAAGTATTTGAAGGACTCCACCTCATCTAGAGTGTTTCCCTGGGTGGTGGAGATAGCCAAGTGGTGTAGCTTGTGTGGGTTATGACAGCTGCAGAAGAGCATAGATTTGGTTTTCTTGTCACTGAGGACCAGTTTATGATTAAGAATCCATGTCTGTACAGAACTGAAACCAAGTTGAACATTGGGTTGAAGAGTTGCAGGATCTTTGTGAGTGGAGAATACAACAGCATCATCGGCATACAGTATGATCTGCTCAGAGCAGTGGTAAGGGAGGGAGTTTAAGAAAAGGCTAAAAAGGAGGGGGCCCAGTATGGATCCCTGTGGGACACCCAAGCGAACAGGCAGGGTGTCAGAAAGAGCGTCGGCAATTTTTACTCTCTGCAACCGGTTTTCTAAGTAGCTTTTAAACCAGAGAGAAGAGTCAGGTGATAGCTCGGCATTCAGTAGTTGGTGAATTAGTAGTCCATGATGTACTGTATCGAAGGCCTTGGAGAGGTCGACGAAAACGGCCCCTGTGAGAAGGCCGTTGTCAAGGGATTTGTGCAAAGCTCCAGTGAACTCAAGAAGGGCTGTGGTGGTGCTGTGACCTTTCCGGAAGCCATGTTGTTGTGGACAAGGTATATTGTATTTATCCAAGTGGTCAGTAAGTTGATCAGCCACGATGCGCTCGAGTGCCTTATAGAGTGTGGGGGCAGTATCGAGATAGGGCGATAATTTGAGTGATTCGTCTTATCCCCACTTTTATGGATAGGTGTCACGGTGGCTGTTTACCATAGGTCTGGGAATTTTCCACAGCTGAGAGAGAGGTGTAGGATTTTTGTTAATGGATGAATTACCTCATCGAGGGTGAGCAACAGAAGCTTAAGGTCCAGGGTGTCGCTACTAGATCTAGATTTAGAGATAGCTGCAGTAATATAGTGGTGAGCTTCATTCAGCCTTACTTCCCTGAAGTAGAAGAGGAGATGGTTAGATGGAGGGGCTGAGGTATTTGGGGAGTAGGCCTTGTTTTTGAAAAAGTCATGGGGTAGAACAGCACTAAGGTCTGAAAAAGCCGTGTTAAAGATGTTCGCGATCACCTTGGGGTCGAGGGTTGAGGATCCATCAACCATTAACATGGCTGGAGAGGTTTTGGGCTGTTTCCCTGTGACATCCTTAATATTGTCCCAGAAAGCACGACCATTTCCCCTTGCATTGGTGAGAGCGTCTTTGTAATAGGGGGATTTCATTAGCCGTATGGCTTTTGTGCAGGCATTTCAAGCTTGTTTGTAATTTTGTATGTCCAGTTGTTTGCCAGTGGCCCTGGCAACTACCCAGAGGTGATCCCTTAGTTTCAGCTGTGAAAGAAGAGCAGCAGTGACCCATGGGTTAGAGAGAGATTTTGTTTTGCGCCTTTTAGCAGGGGCAAAGAGGTTGCAGGCTTTGTTGAACATTGACATGAAGTGATCAAGAGCCAAGTTAACATCTGTTGCTTCATAGATGGGTAGCCAGTCTTGTAGAAGCAGGTATTGTTTGAGATGTGGAAGTTTCCCATGAGGAAGGACTCTGCTAGCGATAATTTTGGGAGGGGGCTTAAGGAATTTGTTAGACCATGCAGACTTGACTGGGGAGTGGTCACTGAGAGAGTCTGGAAGAAAGGTCGTATGAGAAATCCTTGTGGGGTGATTGGTGAGGACCCAATTCAAGAGGGTACTGGTACCAGTCTTGTAGTTAATCCTAGTAGGGGAGTTTACCATTGCATGAGGTTAGCAGCTGAAATGGAGTCTTTATAGGCACTGGCACTCGATGCTAACCAGTTTATGTTGAAATCCCCTAGTAGAATAAGTTCAGCTTCAGGAGGATGAGAGTTGATAAAGTTTAGGACGTCGTTGAAGCCATGTTTAGGGTCCCTGGGCAAAATGTATATGGAGACAATAGTCAGGGCTTTATGGTTGGGACCTAGGATGATTATTATTGGCAGAATCTGGGCCGAGGCAGAAAGTGATGGAGTTGCTACAGGGTGCCAAGACAGGGAGTCTTTGATATAGATTGCAACCACCACCTTTTGGATATCCGGTTCAGCCTGTGGACATTGTAGCCTGTATTGTTACTGCTGAGTGATAGAACTTTAGGTGGCAGCCAAGTTTCCACCACTGCAAGGATGTGGGGTTGTGTTGGCATATAAAGGCTTGGAGTGCATCCAGCTTTGGTAGTAGGCTGCAGATATTAATAGTTGCAAGGATAAGGGCACCTGAGTTTGTGTGTGGCCTGAGCTTCTAGGGCCAGGATTGGGATGGACGCTGCCTGAGATGAGAAGGAGGAGGAGGAGTAGGAGTTTTAAGGAGCAGAGTCACAGCTCTTTGAGAGATAGTTTTGATCGTTGTTTCCGGGAGTAGAGGTTGCAAGGTTCCAGGTGGTATCCCATATGGACTGCAAGGTGGTACAGTGTAGAGAGGTGGCCACACTTGTTGAGAGTAGTGGTTGGGTTCAGTAACCAGGAGTATCCAAACAGTGCACCAAGCACAAGTCTCAAGTGAAAGTGGAGAGTTCCCTTGGAGTAGCAGTGGAAACCAGAGTAGAGGGTGGCGGGGGTGGGGGTGGCTAGGACAAGGGAGAGAGAAGGGGGGGCAGGGCAAGGAGGAGGAGAGGTGAGAGAAAGGCAGAGAGAACCCACATGGCTTACGTACTAGATAGAGATAGAGATATAGCCCACTAGTGGTGAGAGAATATAATATGCTAATGGAAAAGTCAACAAAAAAAAAAAAAACGCTCAAAATTCACTTCTAATATCAACTTAGAACTTAAAATGACTGTAAGGATTAAACAAATTATTAAACCCTGGCACATAAATTCAACTAGAGACACAGAGGGAGATACAGTAGTTAGAGATGTGTTCTGCAGGAGATAGTGTGGGCCACTTGGAAATCAGCTTCCACTGGTACCAAATCCAAAAGTCAGGGCTAGTACCTTGCAGTACAGAGGATTTCTGAAAAACTGTTTAGGTTCCAGAAATTGAGGGGTCCATGGCCTGGTCAAGGTATGCTGGATCCCTTGCAGTACAGAGGATTTCTGAAAAACGGTTTAGGTTCCAGAAATTGAGGGGTCCGTGGCCTAGTCAAGGCATGCTGGTTCCCTTGCAGTACATAGGATGCATGCAGTCTTTCCCTATTTAACATAAAAATCATGGTTTCCACACTTGTTTGCTGCACACATGCCATACACATGCAATTGGTTCCAGTTTAACATTTAAATCATACTTTCAGCATGCATATCACTTGGGTAGTTTTATGTGTGCAGCATGAAAACATTTCATATAATTATTTCTGTAAGGGATTCCACTGGCAGTCTGTTACAGGTGTCTACCACCATTTTAGTGAAGAAATATACTGTATCTCTCTCAAACTTACTTCCCCCTTCCAGCTACATAATATGCCCCCTAGTCCTAATGATTTTTTTCATTTTAGAGAGACTTCTCTCCCAACCCTGCTCACCCGTATGAGGTTGTTGTTGGTCTCTATCATGTCATCTATTCCTTTACCCTCTTCTAGGGTATATATGTTGAGACCCAGCAATCTCTCCCATAGGGCTTCTCGTGCAACAGTTATGTGCTTATTAGCAGGATGCTTATTAGCAGGTCTGCACAATGTGTTGTGCACAACTGTGCAGAGGGATTGTGTGTGCCCACCCCCATCTCAGGTACATAGTAATATCCCTGGCAGCCAAGTGGCCCTCTCCCAATTGTCAGTCCAGTTCCAATTGTCATATAACAACCCCATCCATGGCAGTCTAGTGGCCCCCACACACCCCTGATTGCTGGTTTGAACCCTCCACTCCATTCCACCTACCCAGTTCCCTCCACCCTCTTCCTCCAGCGGCACCTCACTCACTTCATACCCAATATGGCAAGATCTGACATCCACTTCACCCTAGAGATGGCAACCAGTTTCATGTAAAAATTGTAAGTTTAAAATTGCTATCACCAATTCTGTGAATATTTAATAGCAAGAGCTATTATAGCTCATAATCTTAATAGTGCCTGGAATGTTAATGGCACTGTAATATTAGCAAACAACACACAAAACACAGTACACAGTACATGTTCCAACCATATGAATCAACGACTGTTGAACTGCAGAAGATATGCCCCCCAGTTCCTCGAAGCACCAACAAGCTAGATGAATCACAGCCACTTTCTCTTACCGTCTCTGTCCTCCTGTGCATCTGCCACCCTCTGTTTAATAATAAAAACAATAAAGTCCATAATACTTTGTTTTAATTACAAGTACTGTTCTGGTCTGCAAAAGCTTCTCTGTCACTCCCTGTTTCCCATGATGCACCACCACAGATGTAGCATGTTTCAAAATGCTATTATTGTGTCTGTGTTCTGGCCCTATACCAATTGCGCTAGTGACTTCAGGAATGGAGATTGAATTGATTACAAGCCAAAAAGGTAGGCCCCTTGCTCTGTACAGGGGGTTCATGTACAAAAAAGACAGAGACAGCTGGAAAAGTGTACTGCAGGTGTGCAGATGCACATAAAAATAGCTGCCTGGCCTGAGTCCACACTTTGGCAAATAAGTTCACAGCACAGATTAAAGAACACAGTCATGTAGCTGTTGCTGGTGATGTTGGAAGGTCATGACTCTGTTGCAGGTTGTTTGCCTGGTGTTCAGCTGATAAAAAGGACAGTCCAAAGAATTGGGCAGGTCAAGTGCGGTTGTCCAGTGAAGGCCTAGCACTGTGGAGGAACTCGTAATACTAAATGAGCTCACTTTAACAACTTCTGGTTCCTAATATATGACAGTGGTAAGGAGCAGGAATACTTTCTTATGTTTGCCACTAATGCCAACTTGTGATTGCTCCAAGGGTATAAAGGGAAGGGATAAAAGCAACTGAACAAAAGAGTAAACAGGGAGGAGAGGAGGCACTGTGGGTCATCTTAGAGACTGGAAATGTCACCACAGTCCGCACAGGGGTTGTATACAGATAGTGAGGCTGAATAGAATGGATGGTGGGTGGGCAGAGAGTGACAGTGAAAAAGCAGGGATACTGAATGAATACTTCTGTTCAGTATTCACAAAACAGGAAGTGGGAGAGGTGTCTAATCGAATTAACAGAAGCACTCTGGAGAGGGGGGGTCAATACCAGTCCTTTCACAGAAGAAAGGGTTCTGAAAGAACTCCTAAAACTGAAGGTGGACAAAGCAATGAGGCCAGAAGGAATTCACCCCAGAATTCTAAAAGAATTAAGCAGAGAACTAGTGACACCACTGACTACCCTTTATAACAAATCATGGGAAGATGGTGTGGTACCTGAGGACTGGAAGAAGGCTGATGCTGATTCCCTTCACAAAAGTGGGAGCAAGACAGAGGCAGAAAACTACAGACCTGTCAGTTTGACCTCTGTAGGGAAAGTGATGGAATTACTTCGAAGGAAAGAATTGTTGAGTACCTAGAGGCCAGTGGGGTACAGGACCCAAGGCAGCATGGGTTCACAGTGGGAAGGTCACGTCAGATGAATCTAATTGATTTCTTTGACTGGGTGACCAAAGTAGTAGACCACGGAGGGCCTGTGGACATGGCCTACCTAGACTTTAGCAAGGCATTTGACACAGTCCCACACAAAAGATTAATATACAAGTTAGCCAGCCTGGGAGTGGGTCCCAAGATGACAGCCTGGGTAAAGAATTGGCTGGAGAATAGGACACAGAGAGTAATAGTAAATGAGTCCACTCTGAAAAAAAGGGGTTAGTGGTAGGGTACCGCAGGTTCAGTAATAGACGGTCCTCTTCAATGTCTTTATAAGCGACATTGCAGAGGACTGAAGGAAAAGCATGTCTCTTGCAGATGACACAAAGAACTGCAACAGAGTTGATGCACAAGGTGGGGTGGAAAGGATGAGAAGGGACTTGGCAAGGTTAGAGGAATGGTCAAATGTATGGCAGCTTAGATTCAATGCTAAGAAGTGCAAGGTAATGCACCTGAGAAACAAAAACCTAGGGGAAGAGTACACAGTGGGGGGTGAGATACTAACAACAACAAAAATGGAAAGGGACCTGGGGGTAGTCATATCAGATGACCTAAAGGTGGGCAAGCAATGTGAGAGGGCAGCAAGGAGGGCTGGGGGGATACTGGGATGCATAGGGAGAGGCATCACCAGTAGAAAACAAGAAGTTATTATCCTCTGTACAGACAGCTGGTGAGACCCCATCTGAGTACTGCGTGCAGTTCTGGAGACCCAATCTCCGCAAGACATAGACAGGATGGAAGCTGTCCAGAGGAGGGCAACTAAAATGGTGCAGGGTCTGCACCGGAAGACATATGAAGAGAGACTTAAGGAGCTTAATATGTATAGCCTCGAGGAAAGGAGGGAGGGGGGACATGATAGAAACTTTCAAGTACCTCAAGGGAATCAACAAAGTCCAAGAGGGTAGCATCTTTAAAAAAAAGAGGTGTGCAAGAACAAGGGGCACAATTTGAAGAGTAGGGGGGGCGGCTCAGAGGTAATTTAAGGAAGTATTTTTTCACAGAGAGGGTTGTGGATGTATGGAATGGCCTTCCAGAGGAGGTTGTGGAGTCAAAAACAGTGGTGGAATCCAAGCATGCATGGGACAGTCATAAGGCAATTCTAGGGGGCCGGGGTAGGAAGAAGTAGGCTGCTGGTTAACTAGGATCTGCAGCTTATCCATCAGGTAGGGAAATGGGCAGACTGGGTGGGCCAAGCGGTCCTTATCTGACATCAAATTCTATGTTTCTATGTTTCTATGTTTCTATACAGAAGGTAATTGTAAATGGAGTCCACTCTGAAGAAAGAGGGGTTACTAGTGGGGTACCGCAGGGTTCAGTACTGGGTCCAGTCTTTTTTAATGTCTTTATAAGTGACATTGCAGAGGGACTGGAAGGCAAAGTATGCCTCTTGGCAGATGACACAAAGATCTGTAAAAGGGTTGATACACAAGGAAGTGTGGAATGGATGAGAAGGGACTTGGCAAGGTTGGAGGAATGGTCAGAAGTATGGCAACTTGGATTCAATGCAAATAAGTGCAAAGTAATGCACCTGGGAAACAAAAACCCAGGGAAGATTACACAATGGAGGGGAGGTAGTAACAACAACAAAAATGGAAAGGGACCTGGGGGTAATCATATCAGATGACCTTAAGGTTGGCAAGCAATGTGAGAAGGTAGTAGGGAAGGCTGGGGGGATACTGGGATGTATAGGGAGAGGCATCACCAGCAGAAAACAGGAAGTTGTTATCCCCCTGTACAGACAGTTGGTAAGACCCCATTTGGAGTACTGTGTCCAGTTCTGGAGACCCCATCTCTGTGAGGACATAGACAGGATGGAGGCAGTTCAGAGGAGGGCAACTAAAATGGTGCAGGGTCTGCAAGAGAAGCCATGAGGAGAGGCTAAAGGAGCTTAATATGTATACCCTTGAGGAAAGGAGGGAGAGGGGGGACATGATAGAAACGTTTAAGTACCTCAGTGGAATCAACAAAGTCCAAGAGGGTAGCATCTTTCAGAAAAAGAGATGTGCAAGAACAAGGGGACACAATTTTAAGATAGAGGGGGCACAGCTCAGGGGCAATGTGAGGAAGTATTTTTCAATGAGAGGGTGGTGGACACATGGAACAGCCTTCCTGAGGAGATTGTGGGGTCTAAAACTGTGGGAGAATTCAAGAATGCATGGGACAGACATAAGGCAATTTTTGTGGGGGGTAGGAAGAAATAGGCTGTTGGTTAAATAGGATCTGCAGCTTATCCTCTAGGTAAGAAAATGGGCAGACTAGGTGGGCCACGTGGTCCTTATCTGCCATCAAAGTCTATGTTTCTATGTAAGGGTGTTCAGATTGGAGAGGGATTGCACATTTAAATCACGTCCTTCGCTCTTTGAACAGTTGTACACAGTACATGGCTTGAAGTCAGGGACTGTTGTTATAGTACTTATGTGCTTATATGTTCAAGAAAATATGCAACATATACAGGTGTTTTTAATCAGCTACAGTCTCTATGCTCTACACTGTACCCAACCACTGCCATCATGGATTTAGAAAAATCTGCATTAAAAGCTTTTTTGTTAACTTATCCAACTACAGATGTCAGGAGATGCTTTTTCCATTTTGTGCAAGCTGTGTGGAAAGAGATACAGAAACACCCACTTGTGCAAGAAATGTATTGTACTGACTCTGACTTTGCATTACATCTGTGCAAGCTGCTATCACTGGCCTTTGTGCCTACACCTGATGTTGCCAGTGTATTTGATGAAATGAGAGACTGGGAATTCTTTCAAACAAATGAAGAGATGTTATGTCCACTGCTGGACTATTTTGAAACAAGATGGATTGGAAGACCGAGGGGACGATCTGGCAGAAGAAGAGCTGCTTTATCCCCACAGCAGGGGAACTGTCATGATGCCACTGCCAGAGGTCTTGCCCACACTAATAATGCAGTGCAGGGTTGGCATCGTGGCTTTAATAGCCAGCTAGGTGCATGTCACCCTAGTGTGTGGAAGCTTATTCAGTACCTCCAGGAAGAGCAAAGGATGACAGAGTTAAAACTGGAACAGAATATATTGGGGGCAGTTGGCAGTGGCAGTAAATGGAAGTACAAGGACTTGAATGAAAGGGTTCAGGCAATTGTGGCACAATACATAACACAAAGCCGCTATGACTTTCTTAGAGGACTTGTATACAATTTTCATTTTCAAGTCTGTGGCATATCATATTTTTACGCAGCATGCATAGTGTGACTTGATCACACTAGCAGTTTCAAAAAACTGCAATTGCATCTGTTCTCTCTTTTGTTTGATTTGGCTGATTGGCTTTCATTTAGAATTGTTATTTTTTTCTTCCTTTTTTTGTAGTTAAGTTAAATAAAACATATTTTCATTTGGTTGATTGAGGTTGCTGTTAATTTGGATGATTAGGTTTTTTATTTAATAGAAAAGGTTGCTATTTTAACATGTCTGAATGACAAGACATTGAAGTTCTGGGTTTGGTACATGGAGTCTCCCGATTTACCATGGCTACGGTAGGTTCATGGAGTCTCGCTCTTTGCCATGGTCACAGTTGGTTAATGGTGTCTCACCATTGAAGCACATCATGATTAGTGTGTATTGAGAATATTGTTGGCTCTTTGCCAGGTGGAATCACTATTTTTGCTTCATCACCATTTTATGGCACTCGCTGATAATTAATTTGCGAGTAAGTAGTCACACATTTTTAGTCACGATTTTCCTGTTGCTATTATAACAGGAAGCCATGGCAACCATTACAGCACCTCTACTCCTTCACTCAGACAGTTGCAAGTTAAGGTTGTGAATATAGGGGCTGTCCCAGTTGCCATCACTGAGAAGGAACAAATATCAGTTTGTGCCACCTGCAGTAAGTGGGGTGCCAACTGTGGGTAGAGGGACCTGGGTTTGTTGGACAGAAAGGTGGTTCAGATCGGTGATCAAGGGCTTAGGGGACCACTAGACTGCCATGGAAAGGATTATTATATGGCAATCAGACTGGTGATTGAGGGTAAGAGTGCCAATAGACTATCAAGAATAGGATTGTTATATGGAAATGGAAAAAATATTTGTTTAAAGCATAAGCATAATATAATTGAAATCTTGGGGCCTTATAATAAGTACTTTCTCTTTCATAAACTGTTTATTTTCACTGCTTAAACATGCAGTTACTGTATATCATATCCTTTCAAAGGACATGGACAGTGCTTTCAAGGGTCCTGCAGCCTTCTGTGAATCGTTAGAATGCTTCAGCACTCCTTAACATTATAAGAACTAAGCAAGGATGTTGCAGCTTCCAATATGCCTTTTGGACTTGTATGCACAAATGTTTCTCATCAGCGTAACTGGCCTTTGCAAATAATCAAGAACCACTTAGTGCCTTACAAATAGCCACTTCCAGTATGGATGAGTTCTTGTAAACTTCAGACTCAGCACCTCCTAAAACTGTTTGTGACATACAGACATTCAGGTCTATTCAGTAATGAGCAGATTGCCTAAGCACTGTGGATCCATGGTACATAGCAATCGTACGACTGAATGCTGCACACTTGGGAGGCTGGTGGAACCCAGTCAGTAGTCACAGAAGAGATGCACATCCCTTTCACACAGGACCCCTGGCTGGCCTGCAGCTACATGTGCAGCCAGTCTGGTGGTGTATTCTTGGGTGTGCCCACACTCCACACCATTCACAAAGGCATGGAGTGCCTGTCAAGGGGGCACAAGATACAACAGCGAGGACCCTGCTGTATCTGTTGTGTGCCTCCTAATGTCACCTGCCAGCTGTGTCAGGACAGGTAATTCTCCTCACCATGCTGCCCCAGCCCAGTGGGCTGACAGGGATGGCTGGGGGCAGCCTTTCAAGCACTCCTCCATATTTTTAATATTTTCAGATCCATGCCTTCCCAGACTCCCCTGCTAGTGTGAAGAAGGTGATCCACTCCGGGACAGAGGATAAGCATCCGATTGGATGCCCATGTGTTTCCCTCAATCCTCCCTATGCAGCAGTGCATTAGGGGGCAGGGTCATGGACAGGTACCCTACAGAGGCATGCAATAGTGCATACTGTGCACCGTGCACCTGTCCACAGTTGAGGAGCTACGCAGGCCAGGTACATGTGATTCTTGCATACCTGGCCCCACACTGATGCATAGCCCCCATTGCCAGTACAGTATACTGCCCATTGTTTTCCAAACAAATTATAGTTCAAGTTGAATTACAGGGATTGTATAAAGGATGGAAAAAACAGACTTGCATGTATTTTCATGGATAAACTGTTCTGTGAAAATTGTCATTTGCACACACAAATCCTGGATTTCATACAGAATTGGTGTTTTGTGCAATAAACTGTTCATTTTCTGTGTGTCAATGGTTATTTCAAACAAAATAAGTAATTTTCAAATGATTTTCCCACAAGTATGCCAGCACATGAAAATGGCAAAAGTATTCTATATTTGAAATGGTAAAAAATGTGTAATTTGGAGTTCCATGTGATTCTTGCCCATAAAATAGCAACTCCATCCAACTTTAGTTTGTACTACCAGACTTCAGAATTCCATAAAAAGGTAGACCAGCAAAATTATTTCTCTGGAGCTGTTTTCAGTGGGCAATTTTTGAGATATCTATCTATCTATCTATCTATCTATCTATCTATCTATCTATCTATCTATCTATCTATCTATCTATCTATCTATCTGTCTGTCTGTCTATCGCAGCTGTATGTTTTCTCCTGTTGCTACAGTATGCCTTAGTAAAAAGTTTGGATTTTTGAAAACAATTACAAAGGTTAAGACATTTTTGTTGTCTACCATCTGTACTGTTGTAGAGTCTTTTGTGGGACAAGTGCCCTACCATGCAAGAAAATATATGTGACTGAAACATGTACAGAATTAGTTTCTTCATAGCTACAGTATACCAGACTAGATTTGGTGGTTTTGCTGAAAACCCACTCCCAGCTCACTAACAAGAAAATGTTCAGTTAATTACTGATTGATTCATTGTAACTCAAATAAAAAAATGTAATTTAAAAATATTTCATTTTTGGGATGTATTGTCTTTGATTGCTGACTGTGGTGTGCTTTTTATCACTGATGTCTTTTGAGTTATGGAAAATTGTAGCCATGGCCAGCTTTTACTGATATAAACCATATTTTTTTATTATAGAGTTGATAAAACAAAATAAAAAAGTGAAGCTTTTTAATGCAGTTTGCCTTGTCTGCCTGTATAGTAGCCACAACTGTATGTTCCCTCAAGCCACACACTAAGAATGGCACAAGCCAATGGTTTTGTTTCCACTGCAGAAGAAATCAGTCCAAAAGCAATTCATTATTAATGCCTGAATATTCTTCCTAAACAGTTCTGATTATTTCACAAGAAAGAGGTCAAGGTAGTGGAGAAAGGGATTGAAGCAAATAAACCCTCAATCTCTCTCCAAATAGCATTTTCATCTGGCTGCATGTAAATTCATCAGATGACTAGCCTCTAAAAGCAAAGGCGAGGTTAATCTGCTATGACTGTTAAAATTTCTCTGATATGCCCACTGAATAAAGAATTAAGATAAAATGAACCATGCAAGGTACCCCGAATTATTTTGGAAATTTATCATGAAATATATCCAAGTTAAAAAGGATCAACTCCAGCACAGAAGTAAACTACATTTTCCAATCTGAAATGTATTTCAAAAGTATGACAAAAATATATTTTGTTTTGTCATTTGTCACTCAGCTGTCAGAATTTCTGAAGGTATGGGAACCCTACTCTAAGGCACAGTACTCTTAATGGGTTTACTATAAACTGAAAATCTTCCCATCATCTTAAAAGAGTAGTATTATTTGACAGTACTGGTGCAGTCATGCTGGAAAATAACAGTTTCTAGAAGCAAGAGTCTGAGTGAGTGCTTAGTGTATGCTTTCGCTTTTATGTGAAATGCAGTTCTCTGCTTAAATAAAAATGAAAGAAATTCATCAAATTCTCATCCTAAAGCAAACTTGATGGCAAACATAGCAAGCCCTTCTGGTGGCCCTCTGCTTATTAAACAAACTCTTACTGAGTATACATTTTTCAAGTGTACATGTATATTGATGAAGTAATATATCTTACTACAGGGGAAATGTATAAGAATAAAGGTTCATAGCTACATATAATTTAAATTATAAGGAAAAGAGCCAGAAATATAAAGTAAAATGTAAAACAGGCTACTTATGAATACTAACTTAGATTGTTTGTCTTACATAATATATCTGATAATACTTTTTAGTAATTAAAAGTAAATAAAATAGCAAAAAGAACAATTTACTTACTTCTGGAAAACTCATGTCACTGTTAGATTAGTGATAATATCAAAAACAGAAGTATTGCACTGTAGTGAGCTAAGAGTACAGCAAAAGAGTACTATAACAACGTTCTCCGTGTGGTAATTATTTTTATTCAGTATTATTTTCCTAGGAGGCGCCTTTATAAAAAAACCAAAATGTAATAAAATTCTCGTTTCCCCTTTCTTTCCAACTTTTGGGAGTTGTCTTGTAGTACTGATATGTATAAAAATCAACATAGTTTACAGTGTCAAACAGTGTAAAGGAGAGTTACAAAAATGATACATGGCCTGCAGAAAAAAAACTATGAAGAGCATCTGAAAAACCTGAACAGGTACTCCTTGGAGCAGCAGAGGGAGAGGGGAGACAAGATTGAGACCTACAAGTTCCTAAAGGGAATAAAGAAGGTACAGGTTCAGGAACTGTCCCAAATCAGAAAGCACACAAGAACTAGGGGGCACAACATGAAGCTGGAGGGGGGGGCAAATTCAGAGGTAACACATGCAAGTTTTTCTTTAATGAGAGGGTGGTGGATGCATGGGACAACCTTCTTCAGGTAGTTGTGGAGGCAAAAATAATGGTTGGTTTCAAGAATGCTTGGGACAAGTACAAAGGCACCACCATACTGACTAGCAATGGGGGCTGTGGGTTCAGTTCCTACATCTGGCACTTGGGTTAATATTCCAGCACTGACACTGTAGTGCAGCATGAGAGGGGTGCTGCACTTCTGAGGTGCTGTCTTTCCGATGAGACGTTAAACCGAGGTCCCATCTGCCTGGATTTGTGGTAGTTCAGGTGCATGTTAAAGATCCCATGGCACTTATCGAAAAGAGTAGGGGAATTTCTCCGGTGTCCTGGTCAAATTTCCCTCATTCACTAAAAAATACCACCAACTGCTTAATTTGGTTCAAGGTCAGTTGGCATTCATCTGTATCCCCCTTCCCTGGGTCATGCCTGAAAATAGGCAGAATTTGTCTAGTGCACTTATCCGGTCAACAAAAACTAAATAAATAAAGGGAGGGGGTAAGCCTATGGGCAGATAAGATGGACCGTATGGTCTCCTTCTGCCCTCACTTTCTATGTTTCTGTGTTTCTGTTATGTTAATATAAATTGAAAACTTTTATTGACACTAGAATTGTGGAAAGTGTTTGAACCTCGCTAGGCACAGTACTCATCAAAGTGCCAGTACTTCATGTGACCCTTTGTGTAGTGAAGTACTCATTTCATGTGGTGAAGATTATGCAGAGTAACACTTTGCACAGGACTTTGCCCGGCCAAAACTCCATGAAGTGACACTTCACTCACCAAGTGTCACTTTGCAGACTGGAAATGTCCAAAGACAAATGCCACCCACCCCCACCCCTGTTGCATGCAGAAACCCACTCTGCTCCCTCAATCAGACCCAACACCCAATAGTCATTATAAAGTTAAATAATAGACTCCCCTCTCTGATTCACCCAGCACAACATACATCCACATGCACCCTCCCTCCTACCTTTGCCCATGCAAAGAAGATTAGTTTAAATCATTACAGGACCATCATCTGTCCTTGGTGTAATCCTCCTGCTATCCCATGCAGTCAGCAAAACCACCAGCCCTCCTTCAGCCATCCCATAAAAAAGACAAACTCTTCCACCAAACTACTCAGCACCCACCCCATGCCACATTAGGCATCCTGACGTGACCCAACAGACTGGATAAGAAAAGTCATTATTGAGTAGTCAGATTCAGGATGGATTAGGAGTTGGATAGGACAGCAGCCAGCACTGACAGTTCACTCACTGTCTTGACTGACTGACATCTGAATGAATAGGACAGCCTGCTTACTATAGGTTTGCACTCTGATTCATTCCAATGTTGGCCAGCCAAGATGAAGAAAGGAGGGTCAGTGCCAGTCACTGTCCTCACCATCTCTCAGTCCTTCTTGAGTCCAACTCCTTCACAATTAAATTTTTGTATCTGTTCTGTTGGTTCTAGTTAGGCCAAGTTGCTCAGTGTTGCATGAAAAGGTAGAAAGTGGTGGGAGCTGGGTGTGTGGGATGGGAGATATCTATTTATAGGTTGGGGGAAGAGGGTGAGTGGCTGTGCTGACAGGTGGGCGGGTCATGGAAGAAGGCAGTTTAGTAGTAAATAACAATCCTGTAAAATTTTAATTAATCTTTTTTACATGGGTTGGGGGAGGAGGAAGAGGTGTCAATGAAGGTGGGGAGTATACTAAGTAGGGGGGGGGAGGGGGAGTCCAGTACCAGACTATTTAATGATGGTCAGGTCAGGACACAGAGAGAGAGAGGAGGGTGGGAGTTTGCATGCTACAGAGGGTGGAACATAGGGAAATATGTTTTTTTATCAGTCAGCAGCCAGCTGTGGTGGAGAGAGGGCACTGTGCTGTTTCCCAGCTTAGGTTTAGGATGGGGGAGAGGGGTGGTGGCACACTATCTGCTGGGGTGGGGGTGCACTAGACCACCAGGGAATAGATGTGCATGCATGTACAGGGGATCAGAGATAGGGAGGGGGGGTTCATTGGACCACCAGGGAAAGATTTCTAATGATTATACAGGTTATTGGGATGGGAGGTTACTCTGGACACCAGGGATATGATGTCCACAACAGGCAGGTGATCGGGTGGGGGGAGTGACTGCTAGCCACCAGGGAAGGCTTTTTAATATATGGGACAAATAATCAGGTGGGGGAGAGACAGCTAGCCAACAGGGAATTTTATGCCTATTTTGAGCAGGGCTTCAGGTGGGGGTGGGCCACTGGACACCAGGGACATCTTATATGTTTGATATTGGGGGAGATCGGTAACTGGGGAGGGCACTAGACCACCAGGACCTGGTGTTACTCATATTGGGATGGTGATTGGTGAGAGGGGGGACCACTAGACCACCAGGGACTGTCTTTAGTCAGATGAAGTCGGCAGTCAGTGAGAGGGGATAACTAGACCACCAAGGAATGTTTGAAAGTATATCGGGCTGGTGATCTGCGAGGGTGGCACCGCAGTTCCTCCACCAACCATTAAGGTTTTGGGGGATTAAAGCATGGTCTCGGTTGGTGGTATTTGCTCTTCGCAAAAGGACCCACAAAAGGCCTTTGCATGGGTGAATGGAACAGTGCTGATATTTATTCATTACAAATCGGGTTTACAACTTTTGAGTCAGAGACTCGTTAACAAAGGCACCTCGTCACCGGGGGGCAGACATCAAGACAGTTATTACAGTGCAGATTAAAGCAGAGGATAACATTACAAGTGCAGTAAAAGGAACATTTAACATAGATACACTTAGGTTGCATAATGTAGTAGTTTGTATGTTACATAATGTACAAGATTGTGAGTTACACTCATGGATATAGTAGGTCCTCAGAGAAGACAGTGGGTTAAATCCCTGTTTGGATCTAGTAGGGAAGGGGTAGATCTGGGGGAGGGACAGGCTGTCCAGTGGATGTTGTCGAGCCAGGGGGCTCGACAGCGTCCCCTCCACCTCATTTGCATTGCAGCTCCCCACCCACACTTTGCCCCGGCACAAATCCAGTTTCTGCATGCAGACTGGGCTTTTGTAAATACTACCTCAGCACAAAACTCGGTTTACACCATTCTAACTGGGTTTGTGCCAGGGCAAAATTTTGTGAATCTGGTCCCTGGTGTCAGCTAACAGTGGGAAGTGTGACAATTTATAAGCAGCACCACCAAATGTGTGGCTTACAGTATATTATTTGGTACAACTGTAATTTATTGTTTGTGTGTTGGACAATTCCTATGCTCAAGATCTGCATACTGTAACATATATGGGTGATTATTAATGTCAGTGTCAACAGTGCTCAAGATTACATTTTTTTGCTTTGCCACCAGTCTGATTGTTCAACTTTTCCATTTATTGGAATTGACTTTGCATATCAGCATGCATGTGGAGTAGGACTGAGTCAAGATACTGCTCTAGAAATAGAATAGATTTTTTTACACTCAAATGTCTTATCCTATTAGGTCTAGAAGAGGAAAGTGCTTTCTTTTTCAGTCTCTCTAGCTAAGGTACCTTTGTTTCACTGCGCTGTCACCGCTATTGTAGTCATGTTTTGACTTAATAAATTTCTAGTTACTCCCCCTTCTTACTCCTTCAGTTTCAATTTATTTTAAAGGACTTGATAGATCCATGATCAGTACCTGCCTGTTTTTATGGATGACCAGGAGAGACAATCACAAATAAACCAAACAGTATATACAAGCAAATTATGATACAGCATAAGCATTAATTAAAACAGTGACATTCCTTGACATCAAGCAAATGTGATTTTAAACTGCAAAATAATTCCAGCGTAAGCTTGACTGTTTAAACTTTCCATAGGCAGTGAAATAAAGACTGATGGTGCTTGATAGCCCAGGGATCTTTGTCCAAGTGATATTCGCATAAAGGAACTTCATAAAGTAATCTTAAGGATTCCTCCTAATTTCTCTTACTTCTCCTTTAAATTTTTGATCAAGATTTTTAAATTACATATTTGTCTACAATTTAATATCCACACAAGTTAATATATTTCTGTAAGTGTTTCCTGACCCTGGTTGAACTTTTATTTTTTCAGTACAGTTTTTTGGCAGATTTTTGTCTCAATCACAGTTATTACACTAAGCAGCCTTCTACACATTTTGTATATCAGTGCTCTATATTTATACACACTAATCTGGAGGATTTGATCATTTGCAAATTTTACTTGTAAAGCAGAACTTAATGTGTTTCTTCCATTTCAGACTGCATGCTTTTAGTTCCGTAAAGAAGTAGGGAACAATAAATAGAGACCTAAAAAGGCTTGCGGAATGGTCAAGGATACGGCAGTTGAGTTTAAATGCGTAAAAAGTACAAAATCATGCACCTTGATCGCTGAACCCCAGAGGGAGAGTATAGAATGGGGTGGGGTACTGTTGGTTGCTAAACAGAAGAAAAACCTAGCATAATCATAACAGATGGCCTTAAGAGTCAATGCAACAAAGCAGGAGGAAAAGCCAGTGTGATGCTGGGGTGCATAGGGAGGAGTATCACCATAAGAAGGATAGAGGTATTATTGCTACTGTATCCATCATTGGTGAGTTCACACCTGGAGACCGTGTCCTGTTCTGGAGACCACACTTCAAAAAGGACATAGACAGGGTAGATGTCACCCAAAGAAGAGCAACAAAAGTGGTGTAAGGTCTACAATGAATGTCCTATGAGGAGATACTGAAGGACCTAAACATATTCATCCTGGAAGAGAGGTGGGCATAATAGAGACCTTTATATACCTCACAAGGGTGAATAAGGTAAAGGAAGGGTCAGTTAATCAGTTAGTTAGTTAGGAAGGGTTCAGTTAGTCTAATAAAAAGGTATCACAAAAAATGTTAATGAAGGGAACGTTTTTCAGAAAAGAAAGTGTACAAGAACTATTTTTTTCAAAAAGGAGGTGCACAAGAACAAGAGGGCATGCAATTAAGCTGGAGGGTGAGGTTTAAAAGGGATGTGAGGAAGTATTTATTCACTGAAATGGTGGTGGATGTCTGGAACAATCTTCCAGTGGGGATGTTGAGGGAAAAAACAGCATTGGGCTTCCTGCATGCATGGGATAGGTGTAAAGGAAAACTGGTATCAATGTAGCTTGACTCCATGTAGGATCCGTGGTTGCAAAATAGGCAGGGGAGAGAACGCAGGCTAGATGGGGCAAGCAGTCTTTAGCTTCCAATAAGTCCCATGTTTCTATGTCTGTTAATACCCCCAGCTCCTGCTGAAGCATTGATCTTCAGAAACCATTGGGGGCATCCTGTCTGTGGCTCCCATTGCTGTTTCTGTGTTTGACTTCCACTCCAGTGAAATAATTGTAAGCCCTACCTAGACCTTTCTGTCAGTTGACTGTAGCATTGTCTGTTCTGCTTTGCTGTGTTGCCTTGCTTAGCAGCTTTTAACCAGCTACACTGGTACATTCTATGATGCTTCCCACTGGGTGCCCTAGCATCTTTAAATGCAACTGAATCTTTAAAGAATGCATATTTGGACACCTGAGATGTGCAGGAAAAGCTTGTTTTAACTTATCATACAAAGTATGCTTGTCCTATAGGACAGCACCACCTAGTGAAAAACTGCATTATCCAGGTCAGTTACTCACATGTATGCTTTGTGCAGAGCTTAAACTTAAGACTGTTCAATCTTTCTGACCTTATAGGTGCAGAAACTCTTAACTTATATCTGGTAGCAAAATGTATTATCATCAAGGGGCTAATGCATACAAAAAGAAAAACACACACACACAAGGCCAAATGCCAAGTGGCATTTATGAGTTTATTAGACCCCAAGATGGTAATATTTCATGAGCATATACCACCTGTCTATAGATATTTTAAAAACCCTTGCTGTGCCGCAGACTGATATATCAGTCCAGAATTCCTATATGTTCTAATTCTATCGGCAGCCTAAGGGTTAAATATTACATATGGTTTGATGGGGGCATGGCCAACAACCAGCCAAGATGGTGGCTTAATTGCAAAGCTCTCTCTGCCTTTGAGCCTAGAACCCGAGTATATGCTGTTTCGGTGATACTTGACAGGAACAACTAAGTTTAAAAGGGATGGGAAAGTATCCGCTAGCTCTAGATTGTTTCATAGTGACAATCGTACATAAGAATCCTTCAAGAAGAGCCAGTTTGTTCTAAAGGCACCCACACTATTAGGCTGCATGGCGCAGTTGACAATGGGAAGAGAGGAGCCCTCAATTAGGGACATGTTTGCCTCAATAAAGACTAGCATCGATGCTTTAACTTTGGCGGCGAACACCACTGCTATATCGATGCAACAACTGGATGCTAGGGTAGACTGAATCGAGCAAAAAGTGACAGTGCAAGATGATGTAATGCAGGGCCATTGTGCGACCACGCGGGAGCAAGCGGCCCAAATTCGTTCTCTACAGGGCAAGCTTAAGGACTTGGAAAATAGGAACCGCTGAAACAATCTGCGGAACCTTGGCTTCCCGGAGGGCTGTGAAGCCGGGAAGGTTTTATCCTTTTTGCAACATATGCTCCCTGAAATCTTGCAACTTCCTGAGGGCACCAGGATTATAATTAAAAGGGTGCATCACTCTCTGCAACCCAAACCCAGACAAGAGGACAGACCCAGACTGTTTATTGTTCGAATTCTAAATCATGCAGAAAAGGAAGCAATACAAGCCAGAGCCAGGGAATTGGGGCAACTTCGCTGGCACGAACACACAATCATGATCTTTTAGGATTACTGTAAGGAGTTGGCTACTAAAAGAAAGGCTTTCTCTGAAGTACGTCACAAATTACATGCATTACAAGTCCCATTCACTCTGCTATACCCTGCTAATTTACAGATTACAGACAATGGGACTACACATCAGTTCGCCTCCCTGGATGCCGCAATGACCTTTATTACATGGAGATGGGAAGCAGACCTGGGCTCCTTATCTTACAACAAACATGCTGATCTTCCCTACCAGAAGGCCTGCTGGATGCTACAGTGACAATGCCTGTTTCATCCCTCCAATCGACGTTGGAGCCCCGGGAACAGAGAGCCAGGAAAAGACCGCCATCATCACCACATCCCAAGTGCGATCATCGTCAAGAAAGGGCACCCATATTGGCCCTACAGGATCAAAACTTTGCTTCCACCAAAATGGCCAAAATGGAATACATTAGCCCCTATTTTACGCAAAATCGCTTTCCCCCGTTACAAGACCTGTCAGGTACCGAGCAAGGAGAGGAGATGATTACCAATTCAGCAACCTCGACTAGAAGCAACAGTGGACAAGAAAACACATGGGCCTCGGCTACGGATGTGGCCTTCCCACTACAGGATCCAGGATCATGATCCTCGGCTCCCGGATCACCACCAGGCCACAACACTGAAATTAACCAGACGGAGTTGCATCAACCCGTGGGAGGAGGACGAACAGAGCAGTCTTAACCACGGAAGGCTCATCAGTCAGATAAGTACCAAGAGATAGGTGTCTCGGGGGATTGAGGGCTAACAGGGTGGGGAGGGCAGAGTTAACTGATGCCTGCTTAACAGGGAGATAAAAATCTAGCTCCCTCAGTATAAGCCCGTGCAGGCTTGTAAAAGGTCTTTTTTCCCTCTAGACGCCAAACCCAGAGGTACTAGATAAATGGACTGTCTTGATATGATATGCTTTAAATATTAAATGTGTTCCATGTACAGGTTACTACCCTAGAGAATGCATTATACGTTATATTTCTGCCCGCTCTGACAGACCACCGAATATATATCCCTTGGGAGGTGTGACGAAGGGGAGTGTGATCAAGGCCCCAACAAGACAGGTGGAAGAGCACGTAAATTATGTGTCAGGCAGATCCCACACCCAACGCGGATTTTTCAGTATGTCCCCTTTACTAAAAGGCATTGTACAGGAAAGGGCACAATTGGCATAAAGCACCCTTATCCAAGTATGAGATATGCACG
Source organism: Neoceratodus forsteri (assembly GCA_016271365.2). Taxonomy (NCBI): domain Eukaryota; kingdom Metazoa; phylum Chordata; order Ceratodontiformes; family Ceratodontidae; genus Neoceratodus; species Neoceratodus forsteri. The sequence continues at coordinate 895,520,849 of CM028132.1, read as the reverse complement.
ATCCAGAGATACTGGGGCCTATCAGACATTATAAAATGGGCACAAAAATTTCTAAAACCTGATTGGCTAAGAGCCTCTCAGAGCCGTGTCCTTATAGTGCCATATTGCTGCAACCTGCACTTCTTCAAAGAGACCCGCCGATGCACAAGTGGCATATCGTTGTGCCCGCGCTATCACTATCTGACAAAGCAAGCAGCTCAGCGGGTTGTCAAGGAAGGCTCGCACATTCACACAGTGTCTCCTCACAGCAGCGGCACCTACAGTGCCTCGGTACTCAAATAAACCACCTATATGCCACTGTCTATGACCGAAACCCCCCTTTCTACACATCCCTAAGCATAAATGTTTGGCGTATAATTTTTTTATTTAATTTTATTTCATTCTTCCCATTTTACTCACTCGCTGGTTATTTCCTCCCACGTATTGCTGCTACTTCAAGAAAACCACAGTAAGCGCTTTCACATCTCCACACTCCATTTCTCCATCACTCCATGTCCTCTCCTTTCAATATCAATATTAGTCTAAAACTGTTTACTCACAAAATCATGTATTTCTGTTACTGTTGCACTTTGACATCGGGAAGCAGGAAACTGCAGTCTACGGACGCCGGTAAGAGACACGTCGCTCCACTCAAATCATCCCAACTAAAACTGATACAACCAGACAGAAAAATATACAAAAACAACTAAAATGTACACTACATAAATAGTTTTATACATGTTTGTCTTGGAGTGGAGAACCTTCACAGTAGATGTGTTCCTTCTATGAAACACGCTCGCTCTTATACCCTTGGTGCCAATAGCTGTAACTCGAACTGAGTGGGCAAACAAAACAATTTAAACAAAAAAAAACAAAACACATGGTTTCAAGTCTTTCTCTGGGTCACTATGTGATGATTGGGTCACTCACACACCACTGCCTGTAGTAACTTTCAATGAAAGAGCTCATTCCAAGACAATGATAAGGACTATTTTTTTACTTTTACTCCAATTATCACATTTTTACTATTTTTATGCACATTTCCGTCTGCATTTTTTAATTAACTTCTTTGGGAGGGACCCATTTATAGAGTGAATAAGACACTCGAGGGTGGTTTATGGCCTGATAAAACACTTCCCAGGTGCTAAAGGCACTGGCATGGCGCCTTGTGCCTCGTCCGCATCAGGGGCGTGCTCTTATCAGGCCATAAACCAGACCTCGTCGTGTCTTATTCCTTACATATTTGGTTTATTGAGGGTCGAAAGTGACAAAGGGAAAGGAGATCTGAGTTAAATTCATGACATTCCAACAAGATGTCCTGACCTCAGACCCACTCTAAATATAAATCTTAGAGGGCTCCTCCACCCCCCCTAAAAAATACATATTTTTTTCTTTTCTACTATCTGAATAGGGCAGAGATAGATCTCGATTGGGTGCCCCCCATCTGGAGGGAAATATTATAATGATGCAATGCTCGAACATTGGGATAAGCAGTTTAATCCCGGACGAGACGTTCAATAGTCCGGTCTACTATAGACAACATAGGATTTTGTTTAGTGTTAGAATACTAGTGATCTCTCTATTACAGATGTTATACTGTGTATTAGCCAAAGGGAGATTTGTTCTGACATAAGGCTATTTGCCTAATTTATGGGGCATTAGAGTTGGTATGTTTAATCCATTGTTTAAGAATCCTAGGAGAACCCCCCCCCCTCTGAGGTACAGAACTGGGGAGTTCATACAGTGGCTCCAGAGGTATTCAGAGCAGATGACTAAATAACTATGATGCCAGCAATACCCAGATGAACAAAACAGTAATAATGATTGTTAATGTTGAAATCTGTCCAAGTGTTCAGGGAACAGGGCTCTATGCTGACCACATCTAGTTCTATAAGTATAGGTCACTAAAAGTGATCCCTCTGATGTCTGATCATCAAGGAGGCATGGTGCCCTATATATATATACCCTGAACAGTCTTGGGGCAAGGATCTAAAGATACTTCTTACTCATTGATATTAATAGTACTGCACTGTTTAGTTTAGAAGCTCTGTAGTGTGGGGTAGTCCTCCTCACGGAGACTCACACTTTTCCACGGCCCACAACACGATCAGCCATACCATTGGCTGGGGATCCAGCCGGTAAAGTCCTCTTGTGCTATCTAGGATGTTTTTGTTTAATAGGTTAAGTACAGTAGTTAAGCAAATATAGAAGTGGATCTTAGACCAGTATTTTTGAGACCATCATTGTTAAGTGGTCTTATAATTCAGTATAACAAAAGTGGTTCTCAGGAACTTAGCACTGAGTTCATCTAATCTCTCTAGGTAATCATCAGACCAATATGATGGACGTGGTATTCCACACCTGGAATGTCAGAGGATTGAGTTCCCCATTGAAAAGAAAGAAAGTCCTGACACATTTGAAATGTTTACATTCCAAAGTCACCTTCTTACAGGAAACTAAATTGTCAGGGAATGGTCATACTCGTATGACTAAGGACTGGGTGGGCTAACAGGTTCATTCTAACGCCCTTATCTGGAAGCATAGGGTCCTAATTTTACTGCATAAATCTCTCCCATGGTCATTAATGCAGACACTCTCAGATCAGGATGGCAGACAGGTGATAGCTACATACCAAACCCCCACAAGTCCACTCACGCTATGTAATATCTATGCCCACAATGATGATAATCCCATTTTTTCACAAGCTGGCAGAGATGATACTACAGTTTAACCACCAAAACTGCTCCCTTCCTGTAGGTGGGGAATTTAATGTGACTCTGTTTCCAACTCTGGACAGGAATGATACAGGCAAAGAAGCACACATCACAAGTAGGAAAGCCATCCAGCAGATGATCCTAGATCAGGCGTTTACAGATCTACGGAGGAATTTTCACCCCAGAACGAGAGACTACACCTTCCACTCAGAGGTCCATGCCTCATATACTAGGCTGGACTTCTGGTTGGGTTCACCAACTGTTACAGCTATAACCCTTGATGTCATGATTCTTCCCAGAACCACCTCTGACCATGCTCCAGTGCAGCTTTTTATACAATAGGAAAGAGTAGCCCCCCACCCAGACAATGGAGATTAGACCCTCTCCTTGGGAGAGACTCTGATTTTATCTCATGGGCCAAACATGAAGTGTCACTCTTTTTTGCTGAAAATCCCATAATAGACACCTCAGCGGCTACCACGTGGGAGGCCTTTAAAGCTACGATGAGGGGTAATATTATGGGTTATGCAGTGGTAAAAAGGAGAGAGAGAGAACACCAACTGGTACACTTAGAAAAACAGCTCTCAGCAGCTGAGGACAGTTTTAAATCTATGCCCTCCCCCTCTATACACTCCCCTATAGGTAGAACTATTCTGGGCTTACGCCTGGAAATTAATCAGCTCTTGAACAGGAAGGCAGAAGCAGCTATTCTCTGACTAAAACATACCTTTTGGGAAGGCGGTGATAAAGGGGGCAAAATACTTGCATATCAACTAAGGAAACTGCAGGCTAGCAGATACATTTCAGGGCTAAATAACAAACTTGGGACATTGGGTACCTCCCCAAGGGACATGAACAACAACATGTCTGTATTTTACAGATCTCTTTATACCTCTACTCACATAACAACTAATAAAGAGACCCAATCCTTTTTGGACACTTTGCAACTATCCAAATTGCAGGCACAGCAAGCACAACTTTTAGACCTTCCAATTACCGGTGAAGAAGTATCTGTAGCTATTCAAGGACTGAACAAAGGAAAATCCCCAGGTAGTGATGGCTACACAGCAGATTTTTATCAGGCACTAACTCAGGTTATCTCCCCTCTCCTGACTTTAGTCTTTCTTAAGATAGAGCTAAAGGGCACCCTTCTCCCCTCTATGTGTGAGGCCACTATTGTGGTAATCCCAAAAAAGGGTAAAGATCCCACAAATCCTGGAAGCTATCACCCCATTTCACTTATCAACCTGGACAGCAAATTATATGCTAAAATCCAGGCAACGAGACTTAGTTCCCTACTACCGGGACTTATACACCCCTCACAGGTGGGATTTATACCAGGCCGCCAAGTTCAGACCACCTGAGAACTTTGATGAATCTAGTGCCATTTTCTAAGTCACTCTCAACACCAGCCGCTACTATTGCAGTGGACTTTGAAAAGGCATTTGATTCCATCGAATGGGATTATCTTTATATGGTTCTGGTTTATTTTGGGATAGGGGATACCTTTCTCTCTAGTATACAGGCTATATATGTGGGTCCCTTGGCCAAAGTTAACACAAACTCTGCACTTTGTCCTACATTTCCACAGGGCAGAGGCACAAGGCAGGGATGCCCTCTCTCTCCCCTCCTTTTCTTCTTAGCCATTAAACGTTTGGCTGCGGCGACACAAACTCATCCTGACATATTGGGTCTGACAGTGTGAAACACAATGTATACAACTTTAATGTATGCTGATGACCTTTTGTTTCTCTTGGCAGACATCCAGAATGCCATCCCATCACTGCTCAGTCTTCTAGAGGTGTTTTACAAACACTCTGGCCTATGACTGAATCAGAATAAGACCGAAGTACTGCCCCTTAACACTCACTGCACACAACAGATGGTCAAAGCAGCTTATCTACTCTGAGCTCCCAATGGAATTACTTATTTGGGAATTGTCTTAACCTCATCCTTAGATACAGTATGGCAGAATAACATTCAACCCCTCCTCTCCTCTATTAAAACAGAATTTGATAGGTGGAAGCTTCTTAAACTTACACTAGCTGGGAAGATTGGGCTGTTAAAATGGTATCTGCCCCTAAGCTTTTTTATCTCCTTATGCACTTGCCCATTCCCTTTCCTAAACAGTGGCACAAGCCCTTTGACAGTTTGGCCAGGGATTTTCTCTGGGAGGGAACTAAACCTAGATATTGTCGGTCTAAACTTAGGTCACACTGGAAGCATGGGGGTTGGAATCTCCCATGGACAGAGGGCTACCATAGGGCTTTTCTGCTGGCCCAAATGGTCAGGTGGTTTAGCCCTCTCTCCCCCTCTCCCCATAATGGATACAACTTGAGATGGATTTAACGGGAATGGCGCACCCCACCTCACTTCTTTTCAGGGGTATATATCCCAAATCCGGACCAGTGCATAGACTGAATACAGAACACAGTTCACTGCCAGTGGAAATTTCTCAAACAAATTGGTATGACATGCATAGGAATATGACAATGGAACTTCTTCCACTCTCCTATGTTCCCATTTGGCAGAACCCATCTATCACCATAGGTGGCACTGTACTATTGTGGAAACACTGGCTGAAGTTGGGCATCTCCAAAATGGATAATATACTAATACCAAACCTTAACACACTCCATACCTTTCAATCCCTCTGACAGAAATGGGGAATCCCACACTCAGATTTCTGGAGATACTTACAATTGAGGGATCCCAATCGACATCTTTTAGCTCTGACCCTGCTCTTTGATAAACCATCTGAACCCTCTGATCTGAAGAAATGGATACAACATCCTCAGGGGCATGCAGGTGGTATATACGCTAAAATTTGGGACACCCTTCCTTCCCAGTTGGAGCAGGCAAGAGGTAAATGGGAGAAGATGTTACAATCCCATATATCATCAGTGGACTGGAACCAAGCCTGGAAGGATACCCATACCTGGTTTAAAGATGCTAGATCCAGACTGATTCAAAACAAAATTGCCCACTCCTGGTATCGAACCCCGGTATTTCTGCACAGAGTCAAACTTCAGGAAACTGACTGCTGCTGGAGATGTCAGAAACCAGGAGGTGATCTATTGCATATATTATGGTCTTGTCCAAGGATAAAACCCCTCTGGGGAGAGTTACAAACCCTGGCCTCTGAGGTTACACAACAGCAGATTACCCTTAGTCCTCATTTTTACGTACTTGGAATAAGAAGTGAACTCCCTCAGATGTCACCGCAAATGTGCAGATGGCTAGCTTTGCTGACCCTTCAAGCTAAAAAACCATACTTTGTAAATGGAGATCCACTCTGGTCTCTACACTTGCAGAAATACTGAAGTGTCTCTCAGCTCTGGCTAAACTTGACAGAATTTCCCACCTTCAGGCAGCCCAAATGTCTATATTTAGACTCTGCTGGACACCGTATCTTAACAATGTACAACCTCAGACAGGGGTGGGATGAACGATCCTTCAAACGGTGATGGATATACTATATTTAGATGGGGACTGTAAACTTAGGGAATGATGTTTTGAGAGGTAATTCATGCTGATTACCTCCTGGGGTTTGGTATCATGTGACCCACCCTTTTCACTCTTCAATCTCAGGTATACTAAGCTGTAAATCTGCTCTTCCATCTTTCTGTATCCTGACACAGTTAAGTTAAGTTAAGAACTTAAGCCTTGGTATGTATTTGTTTCTCCTTAGGTTGTTGGGGACTTTGCAGAGCATATACACACTCTTGCCCGAAACTTCTCCAGAGGCCATGAAAGGTGATTTGATTGGCTTGTCCAGGAACAGGGAAACATGCATGGTGTGCTTATGTCCGGTAAAGCAGGTTGTCTGTGGGAGACCCTGTATTGGTGAGTGTAACAGTTTGAATTTTTTTTCTTTTTTTTTTACTACATGAATGCTTCCATTTTAGATAATTTTGTCTGAATATGTTAACAGTTAGACCTTTGTACAACGTTAAGATAATTTTTAACAATCACACTGATAACTTCAGGTCACTTTCAACCTCTGTGCATCACCAATGTGCCTGTGCATTATCACTCTGAATAATGTGTAGGAATCATTTCTGGTTACAAGCTGATGTACTGTATATACCTACTGTAGACTGTGTGACATTAGTGTCACTTGTACATCGATAAAATCTTGCATATCTTAATTCTGCACCCTGTAACCACTGCAGATACTGATGTGAGCTGGACAGAATGTTAATTTCAGAAAACAATAAAAGTTAATACAGACATATGGTTTGATGAATAGTTCTTGATTTTAAAACGTTCCAGTATTGCAGCAGTTAATGTGACTGAGATGTGCAGGGCTTCAGGCCATGTAATCTTGAAGCAATGGAGATCCTCCCTATTCCTAGTTAGGTAAGAATCAGAATGGTTTCCAATCTGTTTACAGTAAGAGTGGCATGTACACTTCTGTTCTCTGAATAATCAGCTTACTTTATGAAAGGTCAATGTTTTATAAGTTAAAGTGTATATATTTTAAGCTGCTTGCATTTTGCTGAAGTAAAGTAGGCAACTGAGGGAAAAAGTTAATTTGGATTTTCTAATTCTGGTTCTTTAGTTGTATAAGTGCTTGTGAAAGAACTTATACTTAGGAACCTGGAATCTGATGACAGATAAGGGCCCCTTGGTCCATTGCGGCTCACTCAGTGTGCCCATTTTTCCATATCTACATTCTCAACCCAGCCCCTGCTTCATCTACGGCTCGTTCTCTCCCCCCTTTCCACTATGATTCCCTTGTGCATATCCCATGTATTCTTGAACCCCACCACTGTTTTTGCCTCCACCATTTCCACTGGTAGGATGTTCCAGGAATCCTCCACTCTTTCTGTAAAGAATAATTTTGTCATATCTCTTCTGAATCTACCCCTTTCAACCTCATAGCATGTCCCCTTGTTCTTGAGCACCTTCTTTTCTGAAAAATACTTCCCTCCAGTAACTGCATTTATACAACAGATGTGAAGACAAATTTGCCAAGGTAAACATGTTATCTTGGGTAATATGGGCAAGATAAATGAAGTTGATTACTGAGCATGCTCAGAAATTTATATTACTCATTGCAGCCACACTGAGCATGCTCAGAAATGTATTCTCACATGTGAAGATAACATTTTGAGCATGCTTAGTTACCAATTTCAATTATTTTCCCCCAAGACACCATTGGAAATGAATTTTATGGCACATTAAGAGTTTTCTGGTAAAACTCTTTCAATAAAAAAAGTAAAATATAAGATGCCATATATCTTTTGATTGAATATAGAGTAGTCTAAGTAATTTACATTTTTTTTTATTTTGTAGGTTTTTACCATTTCTAGTATAAAATTCAACTAAACACCTGTTGCATAAATCAAATATGACATGGGCTGACTTAAGATATCATTTTTATCTTCATTTGAGGGAACTGGTCTATTGTTATCTGCAGACCAATCCCTTCTCATGAAGATAAAAATGATATCTTAAGTCAGCCCATGTTATATCCTCTATTTACCTTCATGAGGTATTTAAAGGTTTCTATCATATTCTTCCCTCCTCTTCCTCTCTTTTAAGGTGCACATACTGGGGTCCTTTAGTCTCTCATCATAGGGTTTTTGATGCAGACACTGTACCATTTTAGTTGCCTCCTCTGAACTGCCTCCACTCTCTCTATGTGAGTCAAGAAATGTGGTTTCCAGAAATGGATACAGTACTCAAGGTAGGGTCTTATCAACAATCTTTACAAGGGCAACACCACCTCCCTCAATCTACTGGTGATACACCTTTCTATGCACCCCAGCATCCAATTAGTCCTCCCAACTGCAAAGTTGCACTGTCTGGCCACCTTTAGGTCATCTGATATAAACACCCTCAGGTCTCTCTCCTCCTCAGTAGTCATCAAAACCACTCCACCCATGTACTCTGCCTCTGTGTTTCTGTGCTCCAAGTGCATTATTTTGTACTTTTTTGCATTGAAATCTAGCTGCCATATCCTTGCCCATTCCATGAGTTTTATCAGGTCTCTGCTCATTCCTTTCACCCCCTGGAGTGTCCACCATGTTGCATACCTTGGTGTCATTTGCAAAGAGGCAGATCTTACCTTCCAGCTCCTCTGCAATGTCATTTATAAAGACATTAAGGAGGAGTGGTCCAGTACTGATCCCTGAGGCACCCAAATGGTCACTGTCCATTCCTCACAGTGAACTCCATTTACTACCACCCTCTGTCATGTATTCCTCAACAGATTTAATATCCAGTTTATCACCTTTTTATCCATCTATAAGCTACTCAGCTTGCTTACTAGTCTCCTCTGTGGAATGGTGTCAAAATCCTTACTGAAATCTAGATAAGCCACATCCGCTGCATCTCCTTAATCTAATTCCTTGGTCACCAAGTCAAAGAAATCTATCAATTTATTTGACATGACCTCCTCCTTGTGAATCCATGCTGCCTTGGATCTTGTAACCCATTGAATTCAAGATATTCCACAATCCTTTCCTTCAGCAGTGCTTCCAGTAACCTTCCCACGACCAATGTCAGACTGAGTGGCCTATAACTGCCAGCCTCTTCCCTGCTGCGACTCTAGAGAATTAGGGCTACATCTCCCACCTCCAGTCCTCTGGAACTACTCTGGTTTCCAGTGATCTATTAAACAGGACTGTCAGAGGTGCAGCCAGTATCTCTGTGAGCTCTCTCAACACCCCTTGATGCACACTGTCTGCTTCCCTTGCTTTGAGCACTTTCAGATTTTTTTAGCCACTCTTTTTTACCTACAGTAAGTTGCAAGCAGAATGGTGTCAAGTCAGTTTGCAGTAAGTCTATCCTATCCATATCCTTTCTCTGAATTATCAACTTGCTGTGCGAAATATTACTTCTTTTACAACTTAATAATAATAATAATAATAATGATGTTTATTTATAAAGCGCCTTTCAGTTTCAAGGTGCTGTACATATTAAAACAATAGAGTCACACGTTAAAATTCAATAATAAACACAGATAAAACCACAACATAGTTAATAATTTCAACACAGTCAGCCATCCAAAAAGGCCATTTGCCAAAAATGTGTTTTCAGGCCTTTCTTAAATTCCTCCATGGAGGTGCACTCCCATAACTGGTAGAGAATTCCAAAGAGAGGGTGCAGCATAAGAAAATGCTCTACAACCTGATGATTTAAGACTCACTCTTGGAATCTCTAGCAACCCTTCATCGGCCGAGTGGAGCAATCAGCAGGGGCAATAGGGGACCAGAAGTTCTTTCAGATAGGCTGGACCCTGATCATGAAGGGCTTTGAAAGTCAGTAAACTGACTTTAAGGGTGATCTGCCACTGTATAGGAAGCCAGTGCAGTTTGCACAGCACCAGGGTAATATGACAGGACCTACTTGTCCCAGTCAAGACCCAGGCCGCTGCATTCTGCACCAGCTGTAGGCAACAGATTTCAACCCCAGAAAGCCCAAAGTACAGGGAGTTGCAGTAGTTCAGACACAAGGACACTAAGGCGTGGACCAATGTTGGTAGGGCGCCAGACGGAACAAGATGCTTAACTCTGGCTATAGTCCTAAGATGGTATAAGGAATTCTTAATGACTGCTGACACTCGTGACTGTAGTGTCAGCCTGTCATCCAAGATAACCCAAAGGTTGCACACCCGTTCAGAGGTCGGAAGTGAAATGCCACCAAGGAAAATTCCTGAGGGTGTAACAACAAACGACACCTCTATCTGATGACCTGGGTCCACAACCAAAACCTCTGTCTTTTCAGAGTTCAGCTTCAACCAAGTAGAATCCATCCAATCCTGGATTTCCTCCAGACAGTTGTTAAACACTGAGAGAGCTCTATCCTGGTTGGGTGTGAAAGACAGGTATAGCTGGGCATCATCTGCATGACAGTGAAACCTCAGCCCATACTGTCTTAAAATGTCTCCGAGGAGCAGCATATACACTGCAAATAACGTGGGATACAGCACTGAATCCTGAGGCACCCCACACAAAAAATAAATTGGGCCTGAGGAAAAAAAAACAGACACAACTCTTCGTGATCTCCCAGTGAGGAATGAGGTGAACCATTGAAGAACCATTTCCTATATTCCAAAAATATGCCTCAGGCATGCTATCAACACCAAGTGATCCACAGTGTCAAAAGCTGATGAGAGATCAAGGAGAACCAAAATGGAACATCTCTTTTGATCTCTCGCCCTCAGAAGATCATTAAGCACCTGAACCAGTGCAGTCTCGGTGCTATGTTTTTTACAAAAACTGGATTGGAAGAATTCATGGATGTCATTGATGGTTAAATGGTCTTCCAATTGGGCTGCCACTACATTCTCAATCACCTTCCCAATAAAGGGAAGGTTTGAGATAGATCTGTAGTTTGTGAAACAGTCTGGGTCCAAGGTAGCTTTCTTCAAGACAGGTGTCACCACCGCCTCTTTCAGGGAGCTAGAGAACTCACCCGACTCCAAGGAGCACCAGACTATTCGCACAAGGACTGGACTGATGATATCACTATAACCCAAAATTAGGGAAGTCAGTCCAGGATCCAAACTACAGCCTGTAGGGTGCAAACTATGGATAATCCTCATGACATCCATGAAATCAGGTTGACTAAAGGAACTCCAAGAAAATTGAGGTACTGTGAACTCACACTGTTCAACAGCATCACCCTTAGAGATTGCTGGATGCAAATCCACCCTGATGTTGGCCACCTTAGCTGCAAAGAAACGAGCGAGCTCCTCGCACTCTAATTGTGAAAAGGCTTTTCAAACTTGCAGACAGGCTGGATTGCACAGTCTGTCTACAGTTTGAAACAGCTGTGTATGTTTTATAAAAGATCTGCTTTTGGCAGAAATAAAGTTGCCAATAGTGTGGTAAAAGAGTTGATTTGCATTTCACTCTACATTGTTTCTACTTGTCAGCTTTTGCGATGTGAAACGTGTTTGTGATTTAATTTAAATTGCCTTTTGGAAACTGGCTGCCCCCTTTGTAATCAGAAAAGTTTTCTTTCTTTCAGTAGTGTGTAAAAATGTTTGGGGTTCACTTTACAGTGTTGCCAGTTGCCTATATTTGCAAAGAAAATGTGTTTCTGTTTTTTCTTAAACTGTATTTTGGGAATCTACCAACTCAATAAATTAGAAAAAAAAACCTTTTTTTTCAGGAACTGTGGATAAAATGTTAATTTGTTACCTCAAAGTGTTGCTAACTGACTTTACTCTAAAAAGTATTATTTTTTTTAAGTTAAATGTAAGTGTTGCTATGTTCTGCATTGCAAAGGTCTTGCTGTGAAAAGGCAGTGGGGGGGCAAGTTTGTTTTTATTTCAAACCACTTTATTTTTTTTAACTGAAATGGTTCTGCTTTCTCAAATAATTTGGGAATGGGGTTCACTGGAGTTGTTGTGAACCTTATTTTTTGGTATTAACATGTTAATAAGACTCTGAGGCTAAATTAGTAATAAAGTGTTATAAACATGCTGATATGGTTTTGAGAGTAAGTTTAGTAACAAGGTGTTATTGATGTGTTAACAGGGGATTGGGAATGGATTTTGTAATAAGGAGTTATCAGTTTATGAATAAAGTGTTAAGGTAAGTAATAAGGTATTACAGTCAGACCTGGTTAATCCATAAACATTTGTTTTTCACCATTTTGTTGAGTAATATATATATATATATATATATATATATATATATTCATGGCAAAAAAACTCCGTTTAATGCATCAGTTAGGGTTGTTCCATAGCGACAAAAGTGAGGAAATTCGCTGTTAGGGTTGAAACCCCTAACTCCGAATTCCCCTCCCCCAGCACGACACACACAGACACACACACACACACACACACACACACACACACACACATATGCAAGTATGGGGGAGGACCAAGACAACATAACCAATGACAGACATCCAGCAGCAGGTGACAGAAATAACAAATGATTGTCTAAATGTACTACGAGACATCCCCACCCACCTGACCAGGTACTGCATGCTCAGTGGAGATCAACAGCAAAACTGAGGCCATGTACACCAAACGTACACATCCCTGATTGCAGCTGCACACAACGTACCACACTTAGTAGTTGCATGGCCTTACCTACCGATGCCCCACACCACACCACACCACTTGTGGTGGTCCACCTGAGCAACAGAGTTCAGCAAAACCAAGGAGTTGTACAGCTATAATATCTCTGATTATAACAAGGGTTTGAGAAATGCAGCTTTCTAAGTAAGCAATAAGACCACAACAGAATGTGCATGGAACAGATTTTACCGCCGCGGCTAGGGGTGTAATAAGGCACGAGGCCTTGGCCGAGTGCCTTTAGCCCCTGGCGTGCGGTAAAATCTGTTCCATGCACAACCCTGGAGTGTCTTATTGCGCATATAAAATGGGCTACTTTCTGTTTTTATTTTTTACAGCAAGAAAAATAATTTTAATGTGTGGAAAAAACAGATCTGCATGTTCAGATTTATGATAAAATAGTCCTTCTGCCTAATACAGAATGACGTTATTTATTTATTTATTTATTGAATTTTGTTGACCAGGTAGGCCCACTGGGCCCAGGAGGTCCCTTTTTCAGGGGCGACCCGGAGGTAAAAATTACATACAGGTAAGGAGAACAGTACAAAATGGGTAAATAATACTGGTGCTATACACAGTTTGTCTTTCTGTGGCATCAGTAGTGCTGGTTGTGTTACTGGAGTCCCCGTTATGGAGTGAGTGGAAATGAAACTCCAGATGCTTCGGGGGGGCTGGGAACTGTTAAAAAAGCAGACATTCAACTCGCGATTAACATTAAATCTTTACCGCAGGAGACGAGATCGAACAGCTGTGCTGTCTGAACCTTGCTGCCCGAGCTGGGTTGCACTCCTGCTGGTGACAGTGGTGGTGGTACGGGAGTTCAAGAAGCAGTCATGCTCGAATCTCTCTCTCTCTCTCTCAGATATGCGTCATTCATCAAGACATGCCGTCGCACCAGAAATGAAACTCCAGGTGCTTCAGTGGGGGGGGGTAGACTGTTAAAAACCGGACATTCAACTCGCGATTTATAGCCTGAGATTAGTGAGCCATGACCTGGTGTGGTTACACTCTTTGTTATGCCCTTCCTCCCTCACATTCAATGCTCGTACGCTACTGCAAGTCCCAGAGTGGTGCAACGGCATGTCTCGATGAACGACGCATATCTGAGAGAGAGAGAGAGAGAGATTTGACCATGAGTGCTTCTTCAACTCCCATACCACCACCACTGTCACCAGCAGGAGCGCAACCCAGTTCGGGCAGCAAGGTTCAGACAGCACAGCTGTTCGATCTCGTCTCCTGCGGTAAAGATTTAATAACCGGAGAGGTGGCGGCTGCCATCTCCAAGAGAGCCGAGGCAACGCGCTCGTGCTGGACCACACAATAAGCCCTTCAGGAAGCTCAACGCCTTCGGGAATGCTTTTCTGAACAAGTGGGTGTCTTCTCTTCTGTTTAAAAAAAAAATGTCTGCCAGTAAAAATGCCAACATTCTATGGCACCAGAATCTTGACCTTTTTACTGCCAGCTCTTTTTTTTACCCATGCATGGAACAGATTTCATGCATGGGTAACTAGCCAATCAGATTCCTTGATTTAGCCTACCCATTTTATAATTGACTGTAAACATTGTAACACTCTTATGTCTAGTTTTTATTAACAGACATGTAGAGCCTAACCATATGATGAACATGGTTTAATGTTGTTTAAAAAACAGTTTTATTATGATAGCAATAAGCCACTCCCAGGTATTATGTTAATGGTCAGTTTATCACTGTCTAGCGACATATGGCACTCGGTTATTCAACATTAAACCCCTACAGGGTGACTAACTGACCATTTAACATAACTGTTGGTCATGCCTTATTGCTTAATTGTCTTTATGAGTAGATACTCTCCCTCTGTTAGGCACTGCAGCAGCTTTGCAACACAGTGTCCCACCTACTTACACCATACACTGTCTAGTTACTGAAGAATGACTGTCAATATGAACTCATGAAGATGAACAGTGTAACTTGATCATTACAGTCATTGAAACCCTAGTGTGATTATAACTCACAGAGTCAGTGATAGAGGATAACACCTACTATCCTAGTACAGTTACCCCATTGTGAGTTAAATCAATACTAAAATACATTCAGTTTATATCTACAGCATACCTACTTGATTCCTGTAGTACCACAATTAACTTAGTTATCAGTTTGATCTCATCAGTGACAGAAGTGTGGCAAACCCAAATAGTAGGCATACAGCCTGAGTATGAAACAACTGTTAAAAAAAAATCACACTATGTCCATAAGTGGCATAGATCACTCATTGCAGCAACAGTAAATGTATTACTATTTGAATAAGTTAGACATCACAGATGCAATGAGATTGTCTTTATCAGGTACAGCATACTCAGTAAGTGTCTACATCAAAAATCTCTCCTACATACATCTCCGATACAGGTACATCATTGTTGGATCAGTAGTGCTATGATATTTAGAAGTTGCTTGGCCTGATCCATGCAATTATAATGTTTCTTACAAAGAATACTTACTGCATCTTTAGTATTGAAACACACTGAAGGTCTATGTATGTACATTACCAGTACACCTTCATCAGTAACAATGCATGTCATACTGGCAGTACGAATTTCACAGCGTTGAACAGGAATGCCTTTCCATACGTTTACATCAGCCTCTCTATGTTGAGTAAACCATTGCAGTAAATGTACTACTATGTAAATCACCTACTAAATGTATCACTACTTTTATCTTGAGCATGCTAGTGTCTTGTAGTTAATTTATGTGCTTCTCTTAATTTATGTATACTCACTAGTGTTAAAACCTTTCTACAACTCTCATCATGCACCTTCAGCATTTATATTGAATAACGGCACAGTACCCGTTGTCGTGTGGTGTGGGGCATCGGTAGGTAAGGCCATGCAACTACTAAGTGTGGTACGTTGTGTGCAGCTGCAATCAGGGATGTGTATGTTTGGTGTACATGGCCTCAGTTTTGCTGTTGATCTCCACTGAGCATGCAGTACCTTGTCAGGGGGGGTGGGAATGTCTCGTAGTACATTTAGACAATTGTTTGTTATTTCTGTCACCTGCTGCTGGATGTCTGTCATTGGTTGTGTTGACTTGGTCCTCCCCCATACTTGCATATGTGTGTGTGTGTGTGTCATGCTGGGGGGGGGATCCGGAGTTAGGGTTTTCAACCCTAACAGCGAATTTCCTCACTTTTGTCACTGTGGAACAACCCTAACTGATGCATTAAATGGAGTTTTTTGCCATGAATATCCTGTCTTTTTCAGAACTATTACTCACCATAGTATATGATTAATAGTTGTAAGAATAGTGCACATACATAAAAAAAAATGTTCCAATATCAGAAATATTTCAAGTCTTGTGGTTGCATTTACTGTTATTAACAGTAACAGTAGTCAACTATTAATCATATTGTTTTTATTACTTTATTAATTGTAATTTGTCATTGTTATTCCATGTAATAGTTTTTATGTAAAAGTGTCTTACTCCTTTTGTTTGTGAGCACATATGTAAATGAAAAGATGTACATAACTAAAAGACAATATGACATGACATGGACACCATTAGTTCATCTATTGAACAAATGGATATGTTACTGTAGTAACTTGAGATTTGATAGAGTGCTTGTACTACCAACTGAGGTGGTACCACCAATCATGTGAACAGCGTGGAAGAGTTTGCTCGGTACTGAATACATAAATTTGTTGTAAGTATGGCAACACAGACATTTCAATGTTGTACTAGCACGTACATACTTATCTTCATCATGATACACATACACACATTCTGTAGCACTAGTTGTATGAAACAACAACAGTGTGCCACAAATAGTGTAATGTAGCATTGTCACACATCTAACTTACTTCTATGGAGAATCTGAACTCTAATACCACAATAGTGTGGTATCAGGTTTTACCAAATCAGAAAATCACAGTTGTATTAATCTTGTTAAAACTATTTTCAAGAAACATCTGTACTACACAATAACACACCAAACACAAGAGAGTATATATAAACTTTTTTTACTTTTAAAATATATTATATATAAAAAATTACAAACAAAAATATCTTTCTTCATATAAAAGTACAAAAATATATATTAACACAAATAATATTTGAACAGGGTAAAAAAAATAATGTAACTGTGTATTCCATCATACACAAAAAAAATTATTCAAAATCGCTTTTGTCACACAAATAAAAATATCTATTAAAAGTCTTGTCTTTTTTTTCAGTTGTGTGCAACACTTGCGAGAGGTGTATGCACTGCTTGAGGCAATCCAGGCTAGGAACTGGATTCGATGTGGAGGCACAAACGAAGTGGAAGCTGTTGCGCCCTCCGGAGGAGATACTGGACCACTATGAAGGGTGGCCAGTTTCGCCCAGGGAAGCTGCAAGAACAGATGGTGGCCGGTGGGGAGAAGACTGCTACTCGGCACAGCACTCATCACCACTACTACGACCGGGTCTTCACAAGGTTGACAGTCTGCTGCTGTAGAACCAAGAGACCTGGATTTTATCCAGCCTTCAAGGATGACAGCATTTTCTTTGGCGCAGACTGACAACCTCTGGCATGAGTCTGTTTGTAGCAGCGTGCAGTGGGCCTGCATTTTCGCATCGGAGCCCTACAAAGATTTAAAAAAATTATGATGAATATACAACACAAATTCAACAATTACGACTTTCAAATATTTCACTTCAAATATTTCTTATCTACTGCAATATCAGAAATGCATTCAGTTCAAAGTTATGATAATAGTTTTAAGTATGATGCTAAACTATTTAGTATCTTATTTCTGTCTCTGTCATACTTGATTATCTATATTATCTAATAAGCTGACAACATAAAAAATGTATAGTTAGCTGTGGCTTAGAATGCTACTCTTATATTTTCTTTCACTACTCATAAATATTCAGTATGTACATACTTTTGCATTATTGACACTATTATACCATACAATTGAAATACATCCTCATCAAGTGTGAGAATTTTTACTTCACCATGTCTGCCTATAATGTGTAGTCATGTCTGCTGTGAAAAACAAGTACCTTGACATTAACACTATCATAATATAATTTTCTGTGTACACAATCATGGTCAGTTTAATGATACTTTGAAACCAAACAGCTTTTTACCTGTGTTTCAGGCCCTCAACACACATCACTACTTTAAATAATTAAGTCACTAATATGACATGCGCTCCCAAAGCATACCAGATATTCAGCTGGCTGCAGAGCTGTGCAGGCACAACCCCAACCTGCGCCTGCACAACTTTGAGCAAAAAAAGGATTGTTGAGGCCACCCAGGTGAGCTGCTGCATTGCAGGATGCAACAGCAGCTGCCACCTGTGGCTGGCCCTCAACACACTGTCTTTACCTCTCAACCTTTGACCACCAAATGTGTAACATTGCCTCTCAAAATGTGGAAAGAATGGGCAAAACGTGGAACACTTTATCAAATTGTTAAATTAGAAGCTCACAACACTGTGAAAATGTTTGCATTTATGTTCAGAAAGTCTTGTTAATCAAATTTATATATTTAGCATCATTTACTATGGAGTTTTGCTTACAAATGTTAACACTGAATGGTACATGTCCTCAAAATGTGAAACAGGAAGCTTTTGTGAAGTAAAATAAGGAAAGTTCCTCGTAATGTGGTATACTTGAGAGGTATGCACTCTGTGCCCCCCCTCACCAGCCCAATTGTGGGTAGCAATGTGTGCCCCCCAACACACATGTGTATTGGGGGGGGTTGCCAACCACATCCCGCAATCGTGATTTTCAGGATATGATTGGGAGGTGGAGGAGGGGTGTGTTTGAATACTCCAGCCCGCAATCAGGGTTATCGGTCCACTGGACCACCAGGGATATATTCGGGAGGTGCGTGGGGTGTTTAATTACTTCATCCCGTGATCGTGCTTATTGGTCCACTGGCGCACCAGAGCTGTGTTGGGGGGGAGACACATTGCTGCCCGCAATTGGGCTGGTGGGGGCTATTTATGGCGCCCGCGATCGGGCCGGGGTGGTGGTGGGTTTTTACTTTGCCCACGATTGCTGCAGAGGGCGTCCTTCCCCTGACAGCTGCTGCCTGGTAGGGAGCCAGGCGTAAGTCCTCAGGATCGGGCACACCTGCATGCACGATGCAAATGGGCCATAATCAGATGCAAATGGCCCCCCCGCGCCTTGCATGAATTATAGCCCCATTTGCATATCACCTTTTGAATATCAGCATTTTGCCACCACAAGTTGAATGCTCCACTTTCTCAATAGCACAACTCCTTTGAATATCGCCCTTGACACACCCCAGCGCAACTATTTTGCACACCGCAAGGGCTTGTACCTATGAATGGTGCAGTTTGAATATCCAGCCCTTAGTATATAAATACACAACATTTTCAAACCTACTACAGTGTATGGGAAATATGTAATACCTGATTGTAATGATAGCATCGAATGCTCATCTCGAAACAAATGTTTTAAATAGACATATTACCACCTTTACTCACATACAGTCTCACTGTCATGTCCTTACACTGTCCCAAAAAGTTATTTCACACAGCAACCACAGCATCATATAATAAAGTATAAAAAACACAGTTTTACAGCATAGGTGCTCATTAAAAGTATGACACTGTGTGTCGCAAGGCCATGCAGCATTGAATAATGTACCAATGTGATGTATGTGGCCCAATATTTAACACAGTTTCACTACTCAAGAGCTTCTTTTAATAGCACCCAACCCACTAATACACACCGTATGATGTAGTGGAATTTGCACCACTGCAAGTAGTCATGGTACTGCATTTTAAATGTGGTGAGACAACTTCCATAGTGCTATATAGAAATGTACGATATTCACAGGGTGACACACAAACAGTCCCATTATTAACTGTATTATCACTTTTATCGACATTCCCTCAGTTCATGATAACCTTTTTAAAAATACACATATCTGACAGTGCACTGAACAGCATCACACTGGATTGTAGAGGTAAGTATGAGGCTGGCAAGGCTGAAGACAGACACACTGCACAGCTATTCACTTTAACTGGGGAAAAGGGGATCATGAACACTACAAGGCACATTTTTAACTTGTACATTGAGAAATAAACAAAAAAATCATAATTGGACACTTAATGCATTGCACACCATTTAGGTCACTACAATATCCTCCCACCATGTTTGTGTTTTTTAGGTGGTTGGGTATCTGCACTGATCAACGGATTGCCACCCTTATAAGGTCACAGCACACATAAAGTGTCAATGTCACAGTGATTCACCCCCACAACAAACAAAGAAAGTGGTACTGCCTCGAGTAACGATTGTATGTTCTCACACCCAGACAATTGAACATTTGGTGAGTATGCCAACAGACAGTGCACTCCCTATCATGCAGTAAGACAGCAAGGTGTAGTTATCAACAGGAGCATTGATCACCACGAATGTCGACAACCATATGGTACTCTGGAACCATGCAGATAATAGCAACAACACATTTCATCTTACGTGTGGGTTGGCTGCCGCTTCCTGCTTCACCTCCACATGTTCGACAGCAGCAGCTTCCCGGCTCTATTAAAGCAAACAAGTAAACTAAATGATCACATCAATAGATGAACTATCAAGTAAAAGTGTTTTTCTTTAAAACATCAATTTCTATTACTACATCATTCTATATAACTATCATATGAACAAATATCTCTTTACAGAAACAGCTCTGTCTCAAATTAGATGTATAAGAAGTTAACTCAGTATTACATGCATATAACAAGTCTTCTCATCTGCAAAAAAGCCACATAAGTTGAAATTATGACACCATGTATATATCTTTTCCAAGACAAATGTCCATCCAATCC
Source organism: Neoceratodus forsteri (assembly GCA_016271365.2). Taxonomy (NCBI): domain Eukaryota; kingdom Metazoa; phylum Chordata; order Ceratodontiformes; family Ceratodontidae; genus Neoceratodus; species Neoceratodus forsteri. The sequence continues at coordinate 895,500,287 of CM028132.1, read as the reverse complement.
AGAACAGTTAATATAAGAAATTCATTTTTTTCCTGGTGATTCCCTAGCACTGTTTCTTCAATAACGTTTTTCCAAAAGAAAACTCACAAATATATTATTGGTAGTATGCAGTGCAGAACAAGCAGTGCCTACCCATCAATTTGCAATACTTATAACATTGTCATAATGTATGATTTGTTACACAGAAACATCCTAAAACATTACATGTATAGTTCAATTTACATACACGCATACCTAATTATATGACGATCTGTTCTTTAAACAGTTTTAAATGTGAGTTATTATAATAATAATAACACAAACACAACGATCATGTCACTGTTCACCAATGACCCTCTAGCTGAATATGGCAGCCGTTTATGAGTTATTAACCATATTACCCTACAGGGCTATTAAAACACATTAACAAACATGTAGATATTCTATGCTGTCCATTAATAATTATTGCAATAATAAAATGAAACATTGGCATGACATATACAAATTTTAAGTGAATACAATCTAGGGACATGTCAGTAATTACTAACAGAAAATTAAGCAGTACACCATTGAATACCACTGAGACACCTACAACATTAGAATTGGTAATCTATACCATTGTACCATTAAACTCCACCACCAAAATTGGTAGAGGAGAAGACCTGCCCCCACAACACCACATCTACCGCTATGGACATACATCCATTATCAGATTCATGAACAATAGTATTCCACCACATGTGTAGTAATACCAGTTTGTTATGGTAGTACAGGATCTTTCTGCCATGGTGGCACTGCACATTCACTCAGAATTGGTTAACACCTTTTGAACTATTTTGGTGGATATTCAAAATGGTTGACCCATACGCAATAGGGTTGCACATGTGCAAGTACAAAATTCGCCATTCTGCGATATATATTCAGTAAAGACAGTTGCACCACTGAAAACAGGCTGAGCAACAGCGCAATCAAATGAATGCATGGTCAAGTGGAGGGGAGGAACCATGCATGAACTCCAGAGCCCGATATTCACCCGGGCTGTGCAGAATTGTGTAGCCACAACCCCCAACCAAGCCTGCATGACTTGGAGCAAAAAAAAAGCCCTAACTTAAGGGTTACCCACAACTGAGCTGCTGGATTTCAGGGTGAAACACAGCAGCTGCCACCTGTGCTGGCCCCCAACCCAGTCCCTGTGCCCCCTGCATCCCGATTGCAGCACCCAACTGTAATCCTCCCACCCTCTCCCAGTGGCCCGTGACCGTGAAAGCATTTGTGTCCCTTCAACACCTGGTGAATTCGGCAGCACTGTGGCCCCCCGAATGTGTATCCATGATGCTCCAGTGGACCGTAAGTTGGCCAGCGGGGCATTGTTCCCCGATGGCGCAGCCTGTCAGGCACCACACATTCCTCGGGGATGGCATACATACATGTGTGCCATACAAATCACCATAATCACATGCAAGTGCCCCCCACTCACGGCTTACATAGATTATACACCCCATTTGCGTATCACGTTTGAATGATCGCCCAGACGCACAGCTGCTACGACTAATTTAGCACAACACAATGGCTTACATATGAATGGCACAATTTGAATATCCCACCCTTTGTGTCATGAGAAACCCTGTTTCTTATTTGTAAACAAGCCTAACAAATTTGTGATAATAAAGTCTCTCACCGTGAGTCAATCAAAATGACACTTTCGATTGTCCGACTGACCACCCTCCACAGCTTGACTCTGTGCTGGCACTACCTTAAGCGTGCAGCTGGGGGCATCGCTCAATGTTCTACCATGAACCAAAAAAATATCTAAGTGTTAGATGTAAATCACAGTACAGTTTTTAAGACTTACAACAACAGTAAATCACCCACAGACATACAACATTCTTCCTAATTATACAGACCACAAGCATTATGGGCACATATTATAATAATAATCTATATTTCTGTGCAGAGCCCAGCACAACCTTTATCTACATAGTCTGTAACTTGTGGAGCATCAAACACTATTGATATATATATTTATACGTAATCTGTGTATTAAGCATTTGGTCCACTGAAACTACCAGGTATACATTGGAAGAGTGGTGGGTCTATTACACTTACTACACATCAGCAATATCCTTCCACTGGACCACGGACACATTAATGACGAGAGGATGATTTATTACACAGTATTACAGACTTGTACAAGTTTCAAACCACTACATCACAATAACTAAACAGTAACATTTGTTCTCTTCAACATACCATAGTAATGAAATGCGTGTATGTATAAATGTTTCTATTTTCTGGCATAGCTATCTCAGCAAGCTCTGGTTTATCGGTGAAGTGCAGAGTAAATAAATGGAAAAATTATGCAACATGTTTTGATAGTACATCCTTACCATAGTATAAACTATTATAAAAACATTGTGAGAAATACAGGTTTCTGATTAGTATCAAACACGTTATTAGCTGGTATGTCAATCTTTGATTGACATATATAGAAAAGACTAGAACATACAAAACAATGTTCAACACTATTTACAAAATATTGCTATGATAATACTAATAAGACCTCTGAGTGTTTATATTAATGGTCACTTAATCACTGTGTGGGGGCATGCACTATAACACTGTGCCTCATGCCACATTACACAATAAACACAGATTTACACAACATTGACATAATCGCTCCTGATGTCTTATTGCAATCATCCAGATATACAATTATTTTACAAGTTCTGGAAATACATGGACAACTATTATGAAAACTTGACTGAATTTACTTACAGTGAGTAAGGCGCCCCCTGCAGCTGGCTTGCCAGCAGCTTCCAAAACTCATGCGAGGTAGTACCAGCACGTATCATTCTCCGGTATCCCCTCCAGTTGTTTTAAAATGTAGAAACGTTGGCGCAACAGCTTCCACTTCTTCTTCAATTGTACCACACTCTTGTTTTTGACTTTCAAAGCTATATACAGATAGCTGTTAATGCGCCTCTACATCGAATCCAGTTTTCGATTAGTACTCCTCATCAAGACTCTCGCATTGCCTCTAGCCTGGACTGCCTCAAGCAGTACACACCTCTCGCAAGGTATACTGCCCGACTTATGTCACTTTTAAAATGTTCTAGTTCTGAAATACAAACAAAAACAATTATCTACATTAGTATCATGTAACACTATAAATCATTTCTTAAATGAATTCCATATAATACTAATTAAATTAAAAGAGCACATGTCCTTCAATATAGCAAGAAACACAGATCAGTAGCATTATATAGAGGCTAAAAGAAGTTTAGCCACCTCAACAGTACAACAAATGCTGCTACACTATGGTGTCCCCACCACCATGCTATCCTCTAGTCTCATGGGTGGGGGTACTGCATCGAACATCAGATTGTACAACACCATGACATATCCATCTGTACTACACTGAAGTGTTCACACAACATAGTAACGTGATGTTAAACAGAGATGAACCACACATTGCAGAACAGTGCAACACCTATTAATGCACTGAATAAATGTGAAGACAGCTAACAAACTGATTGAAAGTAAAATTGCATGATAATCCTGTTGTGCATTCATGTAGCCCATATACTAATAACTACCCATATCTGTAACATAAAAATAAATCTATATCCTGACATACCAGTAAAAATGTATACATTTACAGTACCACTATGTTTTATTGAACCACACACATAACATGTTTACAAGCTACAACACTGTAAGGCCACAGTAAATGGTACACTCTATTTTACATACTCAAACTATTTACTAATGTTGAGACATAACAATATCATACAATTGTGAACTGACAGCAGCAGGAAAATTACTATTGCTGCACCCCCCACTATTGTAATATAGCAAACCCATATATGTGTCATATATGTGAGTGATGCATGCAGTTGATCTATTTTTGGACCACATTAATATGGTTCTGAAAAGAACCTTTGTGTATACTATATATTTCCTCAAACAGTCTCACAATCTTAAAGGACTTTCAGGATTCCATCTTGAAGGTCTCCCCAGAAAATGACAATTGCCAGCATGTGAGAAATATACACCATCTGGCAGGAACAGCCAATCATTACAGTATTTTTAATTGAGGTGCATGATAGTATGCATTCCATGCATGCGTAGAAAAGCAGTAATCTGTACATTTACTTTCTGTGAGCTCTGTCAATCAGATACATATGATGCTCTGCTTGCCAGACTCCAGCTCTGTAATATCTGAAAAGATGATAATACAGGCAGGCAACATAGACATAATAGAAGCAAGGTCCAATTTGCATCTGTAACTAAATCTACCCAGCGTTTTGAGCCCAAATCATTGCCTCCAAAGATTATTAGCAGTATGTCAGGAGGAGGTGAGTTCTCAAAGTCTGTGCATGGTTGACATAAGATGTCCCATCTCATGCCACCACGACCAAACAATCTTACATAGCAATTCGGGAGCTGTAGGTCCCTCCCAAAATTACTATGAACTGCAAACTCAGCTGCTCGTCTTATGTAACTGCTTCCAACTATCCACAAAATCCTTTTGCTATTTTCTGCCATTCTAAATTTTTAAACTCAGAACTGTACAGAGAGCTACAAAGAAAGGAACTGTTCACCCTGCAGTGACCAGACAGCACTGAAAATCAAACTGATATTTTCCCTCCTTATTTCAAGCTAGCTTCAGTGCATTCAGACAAAACACACAAATAAAAAAAAAATTCCCTCCTCCTCTGGCTTCATTAGCCAATGTAACTCATGCATTCAGTATTACTAGACTATGTTCCTGCAAAAATCTGAAACCACTGAGAACTGGAAAAATGCATCCTTTTCATAGGCAGTTTTAAACAATTACAACATCAGAAACAAGTCTGTTTGGTTCCATTTTCTCCATACAACTCCAGTGCACCTTCCTATCTCCTCCATTTGCAGCTGTATCTGTACAAGTTAGTACTAAAATGCTTTCTCACTTTAAACTATTTCTCTTAAGAATATAGCCTGCTAAACAATAACAATTAACATTATGAGATTCAACGAAAAAAAACATTTTGATTAATAGTATGTACATGTTGCAATAAGTTTTTAATACTAGAAAATATCATATGAAGATAGACTGTACTTACAGTTTCAAACTGCTCTTTCTCAGCAATATTCAAAATGGATCCTGTTTACTTTCTTCTCAGTGTTGTCCATCTACAATTCCTTCTCCAGAAGTGGCCTGACAAATCTTAAATTACATTGGTAGAGCTAGCTGTCACTCAAACACACTGTTTTATGATTCGATAATGAATGTTTCAGCCACTCCCAAGTGTTAGATTAACTTTACTATCGAATGCACGAAAAGTACATTTACAACACTTTCGATATTACGACAGTAAAATTTGTGAAAGTGTCGAGATTTGACAGTACTTTTGACCATACTGTCGAATGCCGCGAAAGTAAAATTTGCGACACTTCGAATGTACGAAAGTATTTTTCGAAACTTCGTGCTCACAGTAATTTTCAAACTGTCTATATATTGACACAATTTCAGATTTTATGGAAAAATAGCTCAATTTTCAATTTAAACACATAATCTGCTGCATATGCTGAACTCAATGCAGTTCAGATATTTTAGATTTACAATGTTCCAAAGCGTGCATAACAACTGTGCAAGCATGAGACTTGCAAAACACTAATTTGTTGTAATTTCACACTCAAATGTACTCATATATCCATTTTAAGACTTCTGCTCATAACAGTCTCACTCTGATGTTTATACATTTCTCACCATATAGTAATTTCTCATAAACTGAGCAAAATGCAGCACATAAGCAAAACACACTATTGTTAAGATGCAGAGTAATGAAATCTGTACTATTCTAAGGTTGTGTGTAATAAAGCAAAATTTTCTTTCTCAACTGAAAAGTATGACAATACACAAACTTACAAGTGTACATGTGAACTGCACTACGTAAGCTTGTAAATCAGAAATATTTCAGAATTCTCCACAAATTTTCGACATATTCATTTTAAGTTGTCTGTTCATAAACACAGCCACAGTAATGTTGTGACTGTGCCCCACACAGTTATTTTGTCAGTGAACTGCAGCATTGCACAGTACATGCGCAGAAAACATTTTCCATGTTCATAAAAATAACAGCTCCAATAGTGATACACAGGGTACAAAAACACAATGTTGATAATATGCAACGCGATATTGAAATTTCGTTAACATGCAAAGCATACTTAGCAACTGTGGTACCCACACTCACACAACAGTAATAGTGGCATGTCCTCCTCTAATTATAAACATACTAATTGTTACAGATTTGGTAATGCACACTATCACTCTCAAGTTTTTGCTCTACCATATAGTAAATTATCATACTAACTATGCCATGACCGCTACATGGTAGAAAAGCATGTTAAGTCCACAGGTAAAAAAAATCACACCTATCCTAGTCATAATAACACATGTGAAGAAAAAACTTTTAAATGTTAGTGCTAAAATATTGAGACTGAACAAACTTCTGATATTCAATGCTGGCTGCAGATGCACATTCATAAAAACTATTGTTTACTTATGTTTTACCAAATTGTTAACATACCTAATGTACTATTCTATCAATACACACTGTTATAAGAAATTTACACAAGCCTATTCTAAAACTTTTTTCTCTCTCATACAGGTGCCTGATACTTCTGTAGATTGCTTACTGTCACTGTCAACCATTATACTAAAAAATGCCAACTAAATACAGACGTAGATGTGTCTCAAAACGAGAGCGGTATAATAGTACTACACTGTTGTATAAGGGCAACAAACAAAACAGTAAAGCTTTTGCACCTTTTGTTATCTTTTGCTTCATTGGAGATTGTATTCTAGTAAAACAAAATTGTAATTGAACTGTAACTTTTTTGTTTGTAAGTACTGTGTCCCTTGTACTACTGTTCTGATGTCCTCTTTGTGACAAGGTACCTTTGTAAATGAGCCTCTGGCTCAAAGGTTTCTAAACTGATGTTTAACTAAATAAATAAATAAATAAATAAAGGCACACCCAAAAATGAACATCGACACACCTTTACTGCAACAGCGACTCCTACATCAAGTCACTGCACAACCAAACAAAAATCCTTAACAAAAAAGCAAAAATGTATACCATCACAAATGTTGTGTCGATCTCTGAGACAAAACACAACTATTTTGAGTGCAACCATCAAGACACGCTCAAAAGAACACTGGAAAATCAAAAATAGTGACTTACAAGTCAGAAAGAGAAAGTATTTCCAATCACTAGCAAGTAAAACTAAGATCGAAAGACTAATCGCTGCTGTGCTACGGCACACCCGCAAAAAGAGCAAGAGTCACCTTTCTCTGATGAATTTACATCTGAAAGTACGAACTTTTGTCAACAGAGCACTGTTTGTACTACAACGACTGTGGCGTAAGATGTGTCGTATTAGCGAACAATTCAAACTTGTATATGCCATTAAAAATGAAGCTTCAAGTATCCTTGTTTGACTGTTGACAACTTCTGTCATGTTTTCACAGGACAGTGGCTGCACACACAGCACTCAGAAGCATATTTCTGGGAAGAGTCTTATCATTACTTTACAAAAGAACAGATGTTCAGTATTGATGAGTCCGGCAAACTAAAAAATGTCCTCAGTATCTCTGATGACAATCAGTTGGATAGTGATGATGACTGTGGTCCAACCACACTGTTCAATAAACGCCACTGCCTGACATGGTCATGTGATGATACCTGCCACCGTAGGCAATCATCATTTCAAAAAGTAGAACACTTTGTTAACCTATTCGAAATAACAGATCGCAAAGAGAGACATAAACTGTTTACAGAAATTGACCATTGTGAAATCCAGCCACATACTGGACTCATGGGTCACTCACTTGCATGTCTCAATAGTGGTGTTTGTGATAGTAATTTTTCACAACATGCGGATGCTTGCAGTACATCAAACAGGCATGCAAAACTTTGTCTACAGAGTATATGAAGTACAGCGAGCTGTACATTACTACACTTGTTTAAATGACTTATTGCAGTCAGGTGACATGCAGGGTGCCATCACTTTCCTAAAAAAACTGCAACACATTCCTTCTGTACCAGAAACAACTAATTTTCAGTGTAACACTTCTGTAGAAAAATCTGTTTCAGTGTTAGAAAATGACATTCTGAAACAGTACGGGAAGGAAATTGCTAAGTTTGAGGTTGCAAAGTCTCAGAAGTTTGATTCTGTATGTGTGTCATGCAACCGTTTGTGCTACATGAAACAAACAGTCACAGTCAACCTAGAAACCTTGTCACCATACAATGACATGTGGTTCCGCCTGGCATCATTCTTGCTGCTGAAATCTGACTTTCACTTACAAGACACCATTGTGCTATGTGAACACTGTTTTTCAAAACTAAAGTGTAACACTTTGCCAGCAAAGGTCAGTGCTAAACAACATGGAAACAGATGTTACACAAGTGAGATTTCAACAGTGAATATGTTTGAGCGTATTCTAATTCAGACAATGAAACCATTCCAAGCGATTCTCGTCTGAACACAAAGACATGGAACATTCAAGAAGAGAGCTTGTTAGATCTCTAAAGGGTTCTGTGATGTATCTACCACTTCCTCTACAGGAAAATGTTCAAGCAATCTCAACTGAAAATAGCTTGGTAATTCTTGTAAATGAATTGTGCCTACAAAGGCCAAGGTCATCTGGCAAGAATGTTGTCAATGTACAAAAGGTAAAGCTTGCTCTTGCTTATTTAAAGAGTAACAATTCCTTTTATATAGACACTTGACATAGATCAGATGGCCAGTCTCTCTGTCCAACATGATCTATTAGAAAAAAGTAAGCCAATCATTGAGAAGTTCAGTACACAGACAAGTGGCAATGTGTATGAACAGTACACAATTCACCCACTACATGGCAGAGATCCATTAGGAGACAACATTGATCTCTATCAAATGAAGCAGGTGGAAGGTGAGCCTGTCAGCATTTGGGAGGCAACACTAGAAGCATGCTGTTTCCCAGACCTATTTCCAAAAGGGTCCGGTGGATGCCTAGATGAAATAGAAGTACGGGTACAGGGTGCTGAGTACCGCACTAGCCGTGTCCTGAGCAAAGATGGCAAATTCAGACGTAACATACAGTACCTGTTCCATCTGCTCTGGGAGAGTGAACTTAGCATTCTGTCTGCGTGTATAGCACATACCATTCATCTAACAAGTCCATAGATGGAATAACAGCTGCTCATTTTCTAGAGAATTAAACAGAAAGATGAAAATGTGCAAGTGAATCTGTCTTCCATACTTTCAAGTCTCGTGGCACCAAAGAATATTGGTATCACAGACACTCGGAAGTGATGACAATGCTACGAGAGTATGGTGCAGCCACATGGTTTGTCACACTTAGTTGTGCTGAATATGCCTGGGACGAACTCATTGAACTATTGAAGTGGGCAAATTCCAATGTCGAAGGCACCTCATCAATGACTGTCGGAGAAATGTGTTCACTTGATCCTGTGTCTGTCACAAGACATTTTCACAAGTGGTTCCATGACATTCTCACTTTCATCTTGTCAAAGGACAATCCTCCTCTAGGTATTGTACAACATTACTTTTGGAGGACAGAATATCAAGCATGAGGTGCCCCTCACATCCATATGTTATTGTGGATCAAGGATGCGCAACGCATTGGTGAACATGAAACAGCAGAAGTACTATCATTCATCAAAAATATATCACTTGTCACATTCCAGACAAGTATGACAGTCCTACTATGGAAGTTGGTACAAAGTTCAAGTGACATATTTGCACAAAATATTGCTGGCGAGTAGTAAAGAACAAATCTAATTGGTACACACGATGTCGCTTTGGATTTCCTAGACAAGTTTGTCAGATGGTGCCATGAATGACCTTTTCTCAGCAATGCGACACCACTTGAAGGCAAAATCAACCAAGAGGATATACGAGTTACCCAGGGATGAAAAAGAGGTGTACATAAATGACTACAACCCAACTCTTCTCCTAATGTGGCAAGCAAACATAGATGTTCAGTTTGTGGCTGACAACTCATTAGCCCTGGTTGATGCGTCACCGTACATAACCAAACATGAACAGACTAGCTTGCAAGATCTTTGGGAAGATATTGCCACTTCAAGCAAAAGCCTGACATCTCAGCTGTGGTCATTGGGTTTGAAGACTCTTTCACACAGAGAATGTAGAGCTTACAAGCCAGTGACCGGTTAATGGGTACACATCTGTACGGGAAGTCTGACGCTGTACGTTTCCTCAGTGTAAACTACAAAGAGAAACGGAAGCGTGTACTGATTCCTCATGCCGAAATTGAGGAGCTCGCTGTCAATACACCTTCTTCAAAACATATCTTGAAGAATAACCTGATAGACACATACTACCCACGTAGACACAACGACATGAATGATATGTGTCTGTTTGAGGTGGCTAAGTGGTATGACTACAAGACAGGCGCAGCACCTGACTCAACACGACACATTTACAATGTCAATGGACTAGATGGCTGTCTTGTGAAGAGGCAAAAGCCATGGCTTATAGATCACTGCAAACTGCATCTAGGCACATCAGAGAGCACAGAACATTACTACTTTGCTCTCCTATTCCTATTTAGACCCTGGAGGAGTGAGTCTGAATTAAAAGGTGACTCTGACACATTTGAAGACCAGTTCAATCTCACTTACGATAATTTCCAAACTGAGTACTCACAGACATATATACAAAGACTAAAAGCTGAGAAAGAACAGCTTGAGAAGGCAGAGAAGCAACTTCAGGAAGACACTCCAGTTAGTTCACAAGACAACCTTGATCCAGAAGGACAAGGTGTCTGAGGTGACCCTCTGCCCTTAAATGCCCCAGAAGTGTTAATGTCAGAATTGAGACAGCCATGCAACATGGCACACACTCTATGGTCAACCCAGCTGACTTAAGAGAAAGCTAAATCAGCTGCAGCATACAGTTCACTCCCAAGTGGTTGAAGCTGTCCAACATGGTATACTACATGAAACAAAACAATGTGACTGCACTCAGTACAAGCCACTACTAATGATTGTTAGCGGTTCAGCTGGCACAGGAAAGTTTCTGATTGAAGCCATCACTGCAGAAGTGCGGAGTTGACAGGCTCTTCAATGTCTGTTGCTGTGACTGCTCACAGGACTAGCAGCATACAACATTGGTGGAGTAACATTACACCATCTCTTTATGTTGCCAGTCGAACATGGGAGAACTGGAGAGTATCGTAAACTGTCATTTGAGGTTGCATCTCAGCTCCGTTCCATGTTCACAAAGATGCAGTTACTCATTGTTGATGAAATCAGCATGGTCTCCAATGTCATGCTTGCCTGTATTCATCTATGTCTACAGCAGATCTTAGGTACTGACGATGGAATGCCATTTGGTGGTAAAAATATACTTGTGTTGGGAGACCTTTTACAACTTGCACCAGTCAATGCAGAGCATGTATTTACAACTCTGACTGCCAAGCAAGCTAAGAATATCCTCGGTTGCATTGCAGGCTATAACATATGGGAATTATTTACCTATGTTGAGTTGTCTGAGAACATCGCCAAAGTGGTGATCTAGCTTACAAATCACTTTTAGATGAAGCTCATGCAGGTTCTCTATCACCAGAACATGTTTGTATGTTAAATGATCAAAAATCACAGTACATAGTACATGCATAGAAACAGCCTGTAATGTCTTCAGTGAGATATACTCTACTGGCAGACACATAGTGTGTCTTATGCCACGACTAAAGAAATGCGCTAATTCAACAATCTAATGCTACAAAGAGAAAACCAAGAGATTCTAACTCTGCATGCAGTTGATACAGTTGATGGCGTTATTCTTAGTCGAAAGCTGGTAGCAAAGATGACTAAACGACTAAGTGAACTGAAGTCAGATGTTTCACGAACAGCTGGCCTAGAAGCTGTTCTCACAGTTTGTAAGAATGCACGTATCATGCTGCGACATAATCTAGATGTAGAACAAGGTATGGTAAACGGTGCCTATAATGTCCAGAAGACATATATTGAGACACTTGTAGTGCACTTTGACAACATGGAACACTCTGTACACATAGATCGAACCTGCGTAAAATTCCAGGTTTTTAAGGATATCTACGTAAACAGGAAACAGTTCCTATTATGTGCTGCATATGCTGTCTCCATTCACAAATCTCAGGGATTGAGTTTGGATTCAGCAATAGTGAACATAGGTACAGACATTTTCAAGGATGGCATGAGCTTCGTTGCACTTTCCGCATATGCAGTCTTTCTGGATTGCACATCATTAGTATAGCACCACAAAAATACGAGCTGACAAGCGATGTATTCTTGAGTACAACAGGTTACGTACTCTACATCAGCCACAAATGTCTTTAATACCACTGCCTACATATCTGTCTGTCTCACACAATTCAGTCACAGCTAGAGGTAGCAACAAACAGCAGCAAGCTTCCAAAAGTGATTCAACAAAAAAGAGTTCAGCAAAGCCCACAACGTCAAGTAAACATTCACAACCAGCAATTCATCAGAAATCTGTTGGTGTAGCTGCTGTGCCAGTCTTTGTCAACAGCAGTAGAGTAAACTGCTATGCTAACTCAGCTATGCAAGTTTTTCTACACATGCCGCAGTTTGTGCAGGCAATATCTGCTTCACAAGACAATCCACTATCAAACGCTTTGAAGCAGATTATCAACATGACTTCTGACCACTCTAACAATGTACAGTCACTAACACCACAACGACAGGTGTTAGCTACATATACTGGATGTAGTACATTTGCTGCAGACATACAGCAAGACACTACTGAGTTTATGATGGCTGTCATAAACAACCTGGATGAAGACAGCACCCCAATGCGGCAGTACTTCACAGTAACATATGTTACAAAATATGTATGTGTTTCATGTGGCAATTCACAGCGTGAAACCACACAAGACATGCTGTGGATAACTCTCTTTGTCCCTGAAACCAAAAGTGTCAAATTTTGACAGCTATTCACTAATGCTGAATGTAGTCATGCCTGTGGAAGGTGCAGAGGCAGATGCACTCAGTCCATACGTCTAAGGAGTTCATCTCAATATATGTTGCTTATGTTGCACAGATTTGACCCCAATGGGCTCAGAGTTGATACTCCTATCACAGATTACACAGCTAGTAGAATAGTCTTCAACCAATCAGTGTTTGACACTCACAGTATAATCTATCACCATGGTCAATCCATGCATTCTGGGCATTACATCTCGTTACTAAGGTGCAGAACTGGATGGTTAGAGTGTGACGACTCTACAATGACTTTTAAACAGAGACTGCCACGGCACTTGAAAAATGCATATCTTCTAATATTGAAGAATTATGACAACCTTCATATTTCAGAAGAATAGGACAAAAGATGTTGCATTTTAAAATGACTACTTTGTCCCCAAAAACATTCATGCCTCATTACAATGTTGTATAATGTATGACTCTAAATAAACAATACAATTTCAACAAAATGGTATTCTAATACAGACATTACATACACTGTAACATGTTAGATCTTGTGTGGATCAATGACTACATGAAAATTGTTGTAGTGGCTTCAATCGGCGCCAACAATATTCACAGTCACTAGAGAAACCATGATTACATGTCTATCAAAGATTGTACATCTGAAAACTGAGGACTTACTACTCTCCTCCTCTGTACATCTCTTTAAATATCCATGTATCAATTCATATATAACAACAAATTGATATGACTTATAAGCTCTTACTCTTTGCAAACAAAGAGAACTTCTCAGTTATTATCCTAGATAACTGAGCTACCCTTATAACATTCAGCAAACATTCCACTCTGTCACAAGTTGTCTATCAACACTTCAATTTGTCTACTGACTCTTGACATATAGAGAACATCATTCGATCACCATGCAACAGTGTAGAACTATCACGCTTTCATGCGTAATACTAGTATTGTACATATGTAAAAACAACTACCTTTATTGATAATGCAAGAAGCTGAATTACACAACTGTAAATAGTACCAATTGCTGAATCTCATTTACTGATCTTACATGTGTTTAAAATTACTTGTACATAATATAAAATTTGTATTCAAGTGTACATTGTTAATAGCTAGTTTGATACTTGTACTAAAATAGTAGTGTAGCACTAAAGTACAAGTGAATGTTTTAGATATTATTCAGCACTATAGTAACAACATTTAATTAACCATAAGTTTGTTAAAAATGCATTTCATGACAGTTTTAGTATTTACAACAGAATTACATACAAGCCAATGTAAGAATTGATAATATGTCATTTGTTCATGTAAAAATATTATATTTTTAACTTGTCACATAAGTAATTCTACCGTACGTAAAAATATTGACAATTGTAAATCAGGCGCTGTTGCTGATCACAACAAACTGCATACCTGTTCTGACAATATTTATGATTGCCTCAATTGAGGGTCGGGTGGAATTTTCCATTTAGACTAGTCAGTGACATATTATTAAATAATATCAATCAAATGTCACAAAACTTACATTTGTGTAAATTGTACTACTTAGACAGTCAGCATATGGTTTTTCGCCCACCCCAGGAACATCCACATTAGCAGTCACACAATTACAACAAAACACTTGTCTATCATGTGTGTAATCACACTTCACAACCTACTGACATTGCCTAATTAACATAACACACAAGTAATGCACTACACATAATTACAACATACAACCATTTTTAAAAAAGTTACATTTTTTTACAAACTCCATTCACATTCAATAGTAAATATATAATGAGCATACAGCTTCAGCCTGACTATTAGAATTCCAGGTCGAATGTCAGAAACTACTTCCTCACATAAAGAGTAGTGAGTACTGAAACATAACTAGAAACACACAACACCTGATTAGTTTCCTATTATATCACACACTTACTCAAATCCATATTATACAGTTACTATTATTCTTACACATTTACATATTTGACAAGCAATGATTGCACACATACAAAGATTGTATTGTAAGACTGCTTCTGTTAACTAAATTTCAGTCTTGATTAGACCTTTTCTCCATTTGACAAATTGGCAATAAATTTTTTAAAACCATAACCACCTGTGTCGACTCCTTACTTTAAATACCATTATGACATAAAACTAAGTGTCTATGACTTAAGCATACAAATCAGGTTGACGATATACTGAAAAAAGTTTAAAACTGTTTAAAAACATGTTTCATTATTATAGCAATAAGTCACTCCCAAGAATTGTGTTAATGGTCAGTCAATCACCCTATAGAGACATGTGCCACTCCAGCCACCTTGTGCCACAGCACACCCTGTGTGTGTCTGTGTGTGTGTGTGCTGGGGTGAACTTGGATTACAGTTTTCAACCCTAACAGTGAATTTCCTCACTTTTGTCACTGTGGAACAACCCTAACAAATGCATTAAGCGGAATTTCTTGCCTCTAATTTCCTTCTTTTTGAGAATGATATTGAGAAATAGTGAATGTAATTAGCTACCGCCACATGATGTCTTGTGGCATAGTAACAGAGGCAACAGCATAAACAGAAATGCTAACAGTGGCACACACGGTAACATAGCGAATGAGAGAACAGAAAGATACTGCACAGTGGCGTAGATGGGAATGGTGTGTCACATGATGTCTTGTCACATAGTAACATGGTGCCTGTAAATGAAATGTCAATGGGCATGGTGACACAAAGTGAAACAGAAAAGAAACAGTACAGTACACACAAATGGCAAAAAAAAGTAACAGAAGCATAAGCAAAAATGAAAAACGAAAGGATGAGACGCGGGTGGCATTGGTGGTGCATTGGGATGATCAGCCCTAACTCTCACCCCATGACATGTGTAAAGCGGCAGAAGTATAAACAATGGGGTGAGAGTTAGGACCCACGATCCCAATGCACACCCCAATGCCAGTTGGGGGTGGGTGGGGTGCAAGGGGTTTTCAACCCTAACAGCAATTTCCTCACTTTTGTCACTGTGGAACAACCCTAACTAATGCATTAAACTGAGTTTTTGGCTCTAATTTCCCTTCTTTTTGAGAATGATAAGAAATAGTGAATGTGATGCAGTGGTGGGAACCACGGGGCCCTCTGGGCCCCCAGCTCCCATATCTGATGGCCGAGTGCGGGGCCCTTTGTGCCCACACTCCCGCCATGATGTCTTGTGGCATACTTACAGGGACAGCAATGCAAACAGAAATGCTAACAGTGGCGCACATGGTAACACAAGCATGAATGAGAACAGAAACGGTAACGCACATGGTGGCATAGACGGAAATGGTCTCCCATGTACTGTGTTGTCACATACTAACATGGTGCCTGCAAACACAAATATCAATGGCCATGCTGATGTAAAGTGAAACAGAAAGATAAACAGTACTGTACACAGAAATGGCAAAAAAGTAACAGAAACGCAAGCGCAAATGAAAACGCACAGGATGATGCACGTGCTGGCATTGGGGTGTGCATTGGAATCATCAGCCCTAACTCTCACCCCATGACATGTGTAAAGCAGCAGAAGTATAACAGAATGGGGTGAGAGTTAGGACCCAATAATCCCAATGCACACCCCAATGCCAGTTGTGGTGGTGGGTGGGGGGTGCAAGGGAGGTTTTCAACCCTAACAGCGAATTTCCTCACTTTTGTCGCTGTGGAACAACCCTAACTAATGCATTAAACTGAGTTTTTTGCCTCTAATTTCACTTCCTTTTGACAATGATAATGAGAAATAGTGAATGTGATGCAGCGGCGGGAGCGCGGGGCCCCGGGAGTGCGGGTCCCTTTGGGCCCCCATGCTCCCACCACATGATGTCTTGTGGCATACTAACAGGGACAGCAATGCAAACAGAAATGCTAACAGTGGCGCACATGGTAACACAAGCATGAATGAGAACAGAAAGGGTAACACACATGGTGATGTAGACAGAAATGGTCTGCCATGTGATGTGTTGTCACATAGTAACATGGTGCCTGCAAACAGAAATGTCAATGAGCATGGAGATGTAAAGTGAAACAGAAAGATAAACAGTACTGTAGACAGAAATAGCAAAAAATAACAGAAACGCAAGCGCAAATGAAAACACAAAGGATAACGCACATGGTGGTGCAGACGTCAACGGTAAGTGAAACGGGTACGGAACCGAAAGCGGAAAGGGCAACAGTAACAGTAATGTAAGCGCACAGGCTGGTTTTCCCCAAAACCTGCATGGAGAAAGACAGTGAGTACAAATAATGTATGCATAATAATGAGTATCGGCACAGAAAATGAGATCTTGGAATACTAAATACATTATATCTCAAGAACCGTAAGACGTAGAAAAAAAATTTAAAAGTCATATTATTTACAACTGTCCTGGCTAATTTAAATCATAGCCCCCAGTGGGGGCTAAGAAGTTTTCCGATGAAAAGTCCATATCTCTCACCGTTTCCGAGATACGGGCCCTGAAAGGCGCGGCGAACACCATAATGTTATCCTAAGGGAAAAAAAGAAAAGTTCGGAGCACCATATCTTTGCCTCCCTGTAATGTTTTTTCACCAAACCACTGAAAGGCACATCTGTGGACTGTTGGCTGTCTTCCCTCCAAATTTCAGGAAAAAAGACCATACCGTTATTCAGCAGCAGGGTGCCAAAGGATTTCTGTAATGCGTTGGGCGCCGTAATGTTATCCTATGGAAAAAAATGTCAACTTTGGAGTGCTGTAACTTTGCCGCAGTGTAATATTTTTTTAATACAATACTGAAAGGCACATCTGTGAGATGTCGGCTCCGTTCCCTCCAAATTTCAGCCCAAAACTCCCAACGGTTCTTTTGCAGTGCAGTGCTAAAGAATCGCTCTCCCTGTCCCACAGATGAAAAACTACTGTCGCAATTTGCGAAAGCTTTCGCAAAAAAATTCGACACTTTTGTGAGCACGAAAGTAATTTGTGAAAGTACTTTTTCCAGAAATTTGAAAAACATATTTCTGGGGTGTTTTACTACAAAATAAAGACATGGCAAGCATCCTCAGGGCCCAACTAGGTGAATACAAAAAGAATTAGGTTGCTAGAGGGTCTCAAATTTAAATGCCAACCATTTTTCTGATCACCAACTGAAAACAAAATGGCGGATTTGCGAAAGTAACAGGCCCATTTGCGAAAGTAAAAATGCATTTGCGACACTGTCAAACTTTTTGCTAACTTTTCCCATTGACTTATAATGGGAAACTGTTTTTTGAATAACTTTTGAACCATTTAATATTTTTTCACCAAATCTTTGAAAGGCACATTGGGGACCCCAGCCGCATGTTCTCTGAAGATTTTGGGACGGTCGCGCAAACCGTATGACCTGTAGGTGCGACCATAGAATTCCAGAAGAAGCGTAAACGTCTGCACAGATCACACTTAATAACTCCACAGCTGTATATCCAACTGATACAAAACTTGCCAGATTCCAAGACCTATGGTTCTTGATCATATATTCCAAATTTCAGGCAAATCCATCAAATGGTTGCAAAGTTATTAAGGTGCAAAGTTTTGGGGTTTAACATAGAAATGGCTCCTCAACCCTACCTATGGTAGCACTACCATGCAATCATAATATATATATATATATATATATATATATATATATAGTAATCAGACAATGACCAAAGGATTTATTTTTTTGTTGTTGTTGTTTACTTTATTAGAAAACTGGAATTTGGTAACACAATGCTGAGGAAATTTGCTAATATAGTGCTGAGCAGTTGAAATATTCTAGTCTTCAGTTTTTGACCTTTTTTGTTAAATTAATAATTTATGTTTTGCCTTTATAATTACAGTGAATCCCTTTCTCATCAGCAGTGGCTGTTCTTTCTTTTCAACTGCCTGGATATTCTATGACATTAGTAACACAATTCCAGGCAATTCATATGAATAGCCTGGAATGGTGCCATTGATTCCATGGAATGTTTAGGAATATGAAAAGAAAGAGCAGTAGCTGGTGAAAAAAGTGTAGCTTGAGGTGTAGCTGAATGCTTCTCAAACTTAGGTTATTTATTTATCAAAAATTGGTTAAAGCATATCAGAACACATACTGGCATGGTAAGGGAAATGAGAGGGCTGTTAAATATCTAAAACTCATTTCCTATCACTTTTTACATGACAGAGGGAATTAAGAAGGCTGTCATTGGCACACTCATTAACACCTACAATGAATTATTCAGGTTAAAATGAATGGGGATAATGGTCTCTGTACTATGAACACAGGATTCAGTTTCAGAAACATAGGTTTCCATATTAAAGGGGCAATTAACATGGTAAAAAATCTGCTTCAAAGGTTCCCTGTTCAGATAATCAGATATACGTAATAACAAGGCATGGATTAAAAAGGTCTGACTATAGTAGACCATTTCATGTTCATTAGGGGTCTAATGTTAAATTGTGAGGTACCATATATGGTACTTAAGTACCATCAAATATTGGGAAATAGCTGTTGGATTTTTCTATGGAGACAAGGGCCTCACCATGTGTTATGAATAATTACAAAGCCTTTGACAAGGTGAGCCATTTTTATAAAGTGCATATCTAAGGTTAGTCTTCTTCCACAGTACAATGGTCCCAAAACAATCTAAGTGACTGTCAATAAATCATAGTCATTGGGGTATTAAAATCTAGCTTCACATGTGTTTGTTTCGGTGTCTGTCAGGGCTCAGTACTGGGCCTTTTTTTAATTTTTTGTGTTCATCAATGATCTAACCAAATAACTCTCATTTTCAAAAACACACTTATATACTGATAACACTGTTGCATACTACAGTGCAAAAGGATCTGTCCAGTATTCAATTCCATTTAAATATGGCTTTCTTAAAATCAGACACTTTCAGTATCAAAACAAACTGGTGGTTAATTCAAAGAAAACTCAAGCAATGATTATCGACTCACCTACTCTTACAAAAGAATCCATTAAAGTAATCCTGTCTAATCCAGGCAGCACTATATTGTCTGCTACAATCTTTTATTTACTTGAAAGTCTGACTATGGTTGCAAAAAAAGACATGGTCAAATATTTCCTGGAATTACCATGATATTTCCAAACTCTTCACCTGTTTGAAGTACCACAGCACGACCACCAGCTACTCCCAGGTAGTCATAGGATTGTACCACAGACAAGATAGAACTGGTTTAAATTGTTATACACACATCAACAAATTAATTGGCAAAACAAGATTAGGAATTAGCTTTCTTTATAAACATTAAAATTGCCTTTCTAAAGAAAACAGACCAAAAATTGTCAGCACAATGAACTACCTTTATTTTACTATGGGGATACAGTATTAGAGCAGGCTGCTATGGTGTTGCTAAATGAACTTGACATACTGTGAAATGATCTGGCATGCTTCACATTGTTGGCTCCATGTGATACTTATCACTGCAATCTTTATTGTGAACTTAAGTGTTCTTTGATGGCTGAAAGGAGATGTCTTCACCTGTTGCAGCTTGTCCTTCGATTGATGTGACCCTACCGTACCTCTACAACCTGCTTACAACAAAGGCTGCTAGATCTGGTCTAAGAATTGCTGATAGCAAGGGAATGGTAATTCCCACTGCTGAAAGAAACTATGGATGGCATACATTCTGTTTACATTTCCCATCTCTCTGAAACTCCTTATCAGTCAGCATGTGCCCCTGTAATAGCCTTTTTTAATCTAAATTTTCATGATCTTATTGGGTTAGGAGTCAAGCTAGTGTTCCACGTAACTGGCAGTGAACTGACCTTCATATTTAAAATTCTAGAAGTGCTGCATCATATTAGTGTATTCCAATTGTTTTCCTATTTACAACTGTTGAGCTGCAACTTTGCCATGACACACATCTTCCTCGATGCTGTTGTAAATGAGTGTGGCTAAATGGTATTATGATTTATTTACTTTCTGACAGACTTTTACTAGGAAAGGGCTACTAAGCTGTAAACAGTTAATTTCCAGAGGTGGCCTGGGGCAAGACACATAGTAAAGCACTTAGGGCAATTTAACAGCAATCAGAAAATTCTTGTAGTGCAAATTCCTTCATAAATGAAATACATATATATATATATATATATATATATATATATATATATATACACATACCGTGTGTGTGTGTGTGTGTGTGTATTACAGGGGTACTGCAGCACCCCTATAGTTATGATTGAGTAGGCTGTTCAACAGTTTCTGCACCAGAAGACTTTGGCATGATTTGATGAAATTGCACAAAATTTTGCATGTGCAGTCAGGCTGTCAGAGTCTCAAGTCATGAAAACATTACTGATGCCAACTTGTTTGGCTTTCGAGATAAGGAGTGTCAACAAACAAAACAAATACGTATTTAACATTGTGTAATGTTTCCTCTTACCTACAGCCTAGATAGTGTGGAATTTTTTAATGACTTGTTCAGGTTTGAAGGGGCCTTTGCCAGGGGTGTGTCTTTTGAAGGTTTGGTAAAAAAAAAATAGCATGCCATTTTACAGTTATAATGATTTTTTACTTAAATGTCAACTGCAACTGGTTAACAAAAAAAAATGTCACAAGTGCTTATTTTAATGATATACCTCATGTGCTGAAAAAATAGTGGGCTGCCATTTCTTTCCTTTCTTTGAACTCACAATAATTGAAAATTCATTAAAATTATTTGTTTTTAGAAAACAAGAACCTGAACCGAGCTAAACAGAACCCGTTTTGCTAGATTTGGTTGTTAGTTTGTTTGTTTATTTCAGTGTCAGAAATACCTTTTCTGGGCACCCCAATATCCAGGGTGCCCTAGATAGATACATAGAGAGAGACAGAGAGAGAGAGAAAGAGAGAGAGAGAGAGAGAGACAGATAGTGTTCCTTTCAGGAGGCTCAGATCGCTTAATATAATCTTAAAAACAATCCAGAAAAATAACATATGACACACTTTTTCATATAGAGCAGAGATCCGCATAAACATTCTATCTATCACATATTAGAACAACATTAAGAAAAGCAATAAAACATGAATAAATTAACAACAAATGAGCAATAAATTAAATATAAATCAGCAGTCAGGGTATTGTAATATTCACTGAAATCAAATGCCTCATGAAACAAAAGCATTTTTAGGCCTCTTTTAAAGGTTTCCACCAAGGGTGCCTCCCATAGATATTTTTCAGTAAAGAGTTCCACAGGGCTGGTGCTGCCACTGAGAAAGCATGGTCCGAAGAATGCCACAACCTAGCCCTTGGAACCACAAGGAGGCAACCCTCAGAGGAACAGACAGCTTGAGAAGGGTGATGGGGAACCAGAAGGTCTTGCAAGTAGGCTGCATTCCCCCCCCATGCAGTGCTTTATAGGTCAATAATCCATCCTTGAAGACAATCTTCCACCTCATAGGCAGCCAGTGCAGTTCACAGAGCACAGGCTTGACATGGTTGAATCTTGAAGTACCAGTCAACAGCCTAGCCACCATGTTCTGCACCAGCTGCATCCAGTGGAGACTGCCTCCAGATAGCCCCAGGTATAGAACATTGCAGTAGTCCAGCCTTGATGTGACAAAAGCATGTACCAGTGTGGTAAGGTCATCCAACAGTATCAAGATTCAGATACAGGCAATGTTCCTCAAATGGTAGAAGCCACTTCTGATGATGGCTGACACCTGCATATCAAGCATCAGGCCATTGTCAAGGAACACACCCAAATCCATAACCCAGACAGAAGGGACCAATGGAACACCCTCCAGAACAAGTCAGGGACAATCCCCAAGCCCTCCATGATGGCCTGGATCCACCACTAGTGCCTCCATCTTGTTAGAGTTGAGTCATAGCCAGTTGTGAGTCATCCAGTTCTCGATATCCTCCAGGCAGGTGTTTACCACAGTGGCCACCAACAGGTATCTGGGTACACAGAACAGGTATAGCTGGGTATCATCAGCATAACAATGAAAACCCAGCCCATACAACCTGATAATGTCTCCCTGTGGCAGCATATACACTGTGAACAACAAGGGTGACAGGATCGATCCCCGCAGAATGCCACATGACAGAGGCACTGGGCTGAACAAGGCTAACCCCATCATCACCCATTGCACTCTAGCTTTCATTAAGGATGGAATGCATAATGAGATGAGCTTTTCCATGGTCTGCTGTTGTGATGGGATGTAGGCCAGAAGAACAAGAATTTCTCTAGCACAGTCCTGAGCTTCCCCCTCCCCTACCCCATCGGTATCCACAGCCCAGTAGTGTGGTCGTGGAGAAGAGGCAAACATCAATTATACATCCAGGAAGTGTATTTATTATGCATGAGTTATGAGATATATCACAACTGCAAACCATGGAAAAGCTCATCACCTTATGTGTCTCATACTTAATGAAAGTTCAGTTTAGTATGGTGCTTAGTTACTAAGCTGGTCTGTCTCATTGAGAAGAAATCTTATGCCTCGGTACCTACAGTTCATTATCCATGAGCCCATTATTTTGTGCTGTTATTTCTGCTGGCATTCAAAGCAATGTTGACGGTTCTGAATGTTAAGAAGCAGAAACAAAATCTAGGTTTCAGGATCAAACAACTGGTAAGCCATAAAGTGATCAGTTTGGCAGCTTGCATGTTTTCCACCTAGCAGAAAGCATTGAGGGTGCTTTAATCAGCTCTGTGAGCTTCAGCAACCCAACACTCATGGCGTTGGCACCTATGTTCAGCCCTGCTGAACCCTGAACAAGAAGTCTGCCTCAACGTTTGGGGAGGAGTAATGGACAACCTTTACAAACTCTCCTTTACCCTCTCTACTTTCTACCAACTCCCCCCATCATCTGGGGAGTAAATAAACAAACAATGTGCAACACACATAATGCTTTAAATTCTCCAAACTTCTCCCAGGTGATACTACAAGTCTTACTTCTGTATAACTGTAGTAAGATCAGGTTTTCTTCCCCTAATATACAGTCTCATTCAGAAGCAATTGTACCACTGGAATTTTCATAATCTGTACCTGGAATACTGTACACCATGTCTTCTCTGTACTAGTTAATGGTTATGTGCTGGTTTGAGTTTTTGGTAAAAAAATTTCTCAGTAAAGACAATTACCTGCAAGATAAAAAGATGTTACCTGCTGTGATGGAGCCTGGTAATTCTTAAGACATGGGAAATCTGTAAGGGACCTGGAAAGCATGTCAAGAGGAGGTTGAGGAGACACAAAGAGTCTGAGATTCTAGAAGACTGATCTAGAGAGTGAGACATAAATGATAAAACTGAATTAGAGAATGAGACATAAATAGCAAGGTTGCTTATACATAGATACATAGATACATAGATACATAGACAGTGTCAGCAGATAAGGGCCTATGGCCCACCTAGTCTGCCCATTTGAGCTTGTAAGTTCAGTTTGTTTTCCTAGAAGTCTATTTCCCCTTACCCCTGACCTCTAGAATTCCTTTATGTCTATCCCATGCATTCTTAAATCCCGTGATTGTTTCAGCCCCCACCACTTCCTCTGGCAGGGTGTTCCACTTGTCCACCACCCGTTCTGTGAAGAAATTCTTTCTCATGTTTCCTCAAATCGTCCTCCCTCCAACTTCATCCCATGCCCTCTAGTCCTGAAACATCTTTTCGCTTAAAATAGTGTTTTCCTGCACCCTGTTCCTCCCTGTAAGATACTTGTATGTCTCTATCATATTCCTCTCTCCTCCTCTCCTCCAGGGATACATATTTCAGTTCCTTCAACCTGTCTTATAAGATTTGTGATGCAACCCATGCACCATCTTTGTTGCCCTCCTCTGAACCTCTCTACCCTGTCTATGTCCTTACGTAGGTATGGTCTCCAGAACTGTACACTGTACTCCAGGTGGGGCCTCACTAGTGTCTTGTATAGCGGAATTATGACCTCCCTTTTCCTGCTGGTGATGCCCCTGCCTACATCCCAGCATCCTATTTGCTTTACCTGATGCCTTGTCACCTGTTTCCCTACCTTGAGGTCATCAGAGATGACAACCCCAAGATCCCTTTCCTGCTTGGTGCATGCTATATCCTCACCCCCCAACTGATATATTGTGCCAGGGTTTTGTGCCCATGCATTATCTTGCACTTCTTTTGCATTGAATTTCAACGCCAAACCTCTTGACCATTCTCTTCAAGTTTCTGCAGGTCCCTTCTCATTCTGTCTACAACCTCTGGTGTGTCTACTCTGTTACAGAGCTTTGTGTCATCAGCGAACAGTGAAATTCTGCCTTCTATCCTGTGCAATGTCACTGATGAAGATGTTGAATAGGACCGGTCCCAGCACTGATCCCTGTGGTACCCCACTGGTCACTCTTCCCTCTGTGGAGTGACAGCCATTTACCACCACCCTCTGTGTCCTGCCACCCAGCCAGTTTACCTACCCACACACTACTGTCCTGCCCACCCTATATTCCCCAGTTTGTGTAATAGTCTTCTGTGGCACAGTGTCAAAGGCCTTGCTGAAGTCCAGATAGGCCATGTCCACTGCCCTCCTGATCCACCTCCCTAGTCACCCAGTCAAAAATTCAATGAGGTTGGTCTGACATGGCCTCCCTGGTAAAACCATGCTGCCTTGGGTCCTGTAGTCCATTGACAACCAGATGTCCACCAATCTCTCCTTCAGTAGTGCTTCCATGATCTTTCCCACTACAGGAGGTGAGGCTGACTGGTCTGTAGTTCCCTGCTTCCTCTTTGTTCCCACTTTTGTATAAGGGGACTACATCTGCTGTCCTCCAGTCTTTGGGTACCTCCCCTGTTTCCAGTGATCGGCTAAACAGGATAGCCAGAGGTCCAGCCACCACCTCTCTTAGTTCTTTAAGGACCCTGGGGTGCACCCCATCTGGCCCCATTGCTTTGTCAACTCTTATTACTTCCAGTTCCTTCAGGACCCTTTTCTCGGTAAAGGGACTGTGTCCATTTCTGCACCATTCTCACCCCTTGTACTCCCTTCAGACCCATTACCCCCTCTTCCTTAGTAAAGACTGAGCAGAAATACTCTGTTCAATATGTCAGCTTTACTGTTGTCATCCTCCACGCTGCTCCCATCCTCCCCTTCAGTCTAACTATCCCTCCTTGTCCTTCTTTTTCACTTATGTACCTGTAAAAGGTTTTGTCCCCTTTAACCACTGATTTTGCAATGTGTTCTTCTGTCTGAGCTTTGGCTTCCTTACTGACTTCCTGCCTCCTTTGTTTCTCCTGGTACTTCTCCTATCCCCTTCTGCCTGTGTCTTTTTGTATTGCCTGAATGCAGTCTTTTGGCTTTCACTTTCTTTGCTACTTCTTTGGAAAACATAATGGTCTCCTCTTTCTTTCCTCTTGCTAACCTGCTTAATGCATAATTCTGTTGTTCTTATAATCCCATTTTAAATACTGCCCACTGTTCCTCAATCCCTGATTCCTGTCCCATTCCCTTAATGCCTCTTTCAAGCATCTCCATTTTCCCAAAGTCTGCCCCTAAAATCCAGGATCGTGTTTTTTATGTGGTTTGGTTCTGCTCTTTCTGTGATTTCAAACCACAATGACTGGTGGTCACTGTTCCCCAGGTGCTCCCCCACTGTTACCCCCATCACACTGTCCCTGTTTGTGAGCACAAGGTCCAGTATTGCCTTCTGCCGAGTTGGTTCCATGACCAGTTGTTGAGGAAGGCACCCTGAAGGAGTCCAGGATAAATCTGCTCCTAGTTGATGCTGCTGCTGGGATGCTCCAGTCCACATCTGGTATATTGAAGTCTCAACCAGTACTACCTCACTCTTGTCAGCCATCCTTTGGATGGCTAGCATCAACTCCTATCTGTTTCTTCCTCCTGGGCTGGTGGTCTATAGACACACCTGTGCGGATGGCTGGCCCATTTTCCTTTCCAGCTTAACCCACAGTATCTCTCCCCATTTTGTTCCTCCTGGATCTGTGTGGCCCTATGTCATTTTTCACATCAAGTGCCACTCCTCCTCCCTTCCTGCCTGCTCTGTCTCTTCTGAATATGTTGTAGCCAGGTATGGCCATCTCCCAGTCATGGTTATCATTACACCAGGTTTCAGTGATGGCCACAATGTCCAGGTCTGACTGTACCATGACAGCCTCCAGATCTTCCATCTTGTTGCTAAGGCTCTGGCATTTGCACACGGCTTTCCATGATTTGACCTCCTAGACTGCTTCACTGTTCTACTCAGCCCCTTCCTTGGTTGTCATTTATCCCTGGTTCTCCTTGCTGTCTGCCCTTCTGCTGAATTTTGCCCCTTTTCTGCTTATCCACCTTTTGGACACTAATCTCCAACTTTTCACACTGCTTTGCAGAGATAGCCCTCCTCTGGTTCACTGGTTCCATTACTAGCTGTGGGGGGTGAGCAAGTAGGTACCATCCTTGCTGGCCTGCCACCCCCCTTTGCTAGTTTAATTGCTTGTCAATGTAGCATTTAAACTTATCATTGAGTGCTTGGATTCCCCTCCAGGATGGATGCAGGCCGTCAGGCTTGAACAAACCTCCATCCCTCCAGATGGGTCCCCAGTCACCAATGAATCCAAACCTTCCTCACAGCACCAGTTCTTCAACCATGAGTTAAAGTTCCTGGTGCATGCACTCCTATGTCTCCTTGCCTCTCACAGGTAGTACTTCTGAGAAAGTGACAGAAGTAGCTACTTGCTTGAGACCCCTCCCCAGTTTCCTAAACTCTTCCTGAACTTCCTTTGGCTCCCCATTTGCCAAGTCATTAGTACCTAGGTGGATAATGACATCCAGCTCACCTTCCTGTCTTGCCTTCCCAGTGATCCCCAGTATCTTCCTTCCATCCCTCCATGCCGTGGCACCTGGTAGGCACCTCACCTCCCTGTCCTCCCCCTCCTGTGTTCCTAGCTGGATCCCTCTTATGATGGAGTCCCCACCAGGATTCGCTTCCTCCTCCTCTGGGGTCCACTGCTTTCCCCACTGAGGTCACCTCCTTGCCTAACCTCCACATCCTTTCCTTTCACTTCCCTGGGTACCTCTATTTGGTTGTCCTCATTTGCCAGTGTGGCATATGAGTTCTTGAAGGAATAGGATCTGGGATGTGCCTCACCTGACTGCTCTAACCCTCCCTGAGCCCACTGTCATCCAAGTGCTCCTGGTTCTCGGCATCCTTTGAGGCAGCTGCATTGGACTGGGTAGTTCCTGGACAGGGGTGATGGTACTCCTGACCCAGTTTACTTCTGCTCTGAGTCTGGCTACCTCATCCCTCAGTCCCGAGAGATGCATGCAGATACGGCAGCACCTCAGTGTCCAGAAGGTCTGCCTGAATATGGCTGCCCCACAGCCACTACATTGCACCACTCCCCACATTATACTGCAATTCCACTACTTATCTGCTACTGAAGCTCTCTTAGTTCTCTTTTTATTTATTTACAGTATTAAAAATCCTGTAACTGATCCTCAGATATATATTTTTTTAAGGAAAAGAAACCAATAAATAAATAAATGAGTCAAAACACTTGTCGTGCTGAGGGTGGTCTTCTTCCCTTATGCCCTCCTACTTCACACCTCTTACTATACCCTGTGTTTAGCTCCTGTCAATCAGATTTATCAGGGCATATAATTAAGAGTTGGGGAAGGGTGGGGGCTAAAATTTGCAGCAATTAAAGACAGCACAGAATTACACCACCACTATTTTTAAATTTTCAACAGCCCAAAAACAATTATAAGTACAGACAACACAGAAAGAAAGTATAGTGTCACTACAAGCCTACAATCTAAGTTTAAAAGAAAAATACCAGTTACCAGTTACTCTGAAGCACTGAATTGAATATGTTTCCTTCCTTCACCTTCTGGCTATCTGATATGTAGACAGGTGGCATCCATGCAGAACTGGCAGCATAAAGGAGAAATAGGTCAGGATAATGGGAGTAACTAATAGTGACTGGAGAGACAGAGTACTGGACAGGTACAAAGGGTTCAACATGAGAGTAGAAGTAAAGTAAATGTCACTGCGGAGGAAGAGTTACAATTAAAGGCCAAAGGGAGCATAAAAATGGAACAAAAAGGAAAGTATAAGGAAAAGAGATACAGAATGAGAGGAAAAGAAAAGAAAAGAAAAGAAAAGAAAAGAAAAGAAAAGAAATGCAGTAATGTATTTGGACAGTGAGGTGTAGGTGATTTCACACAGTATGTACAGTATTGCCGGTATCAGCTGATAAGTCAAGTTGGGGGGCAGAGTCTTGAGAAGGTGTTGAAAAGGTGCTGCACAGCAGTTTTATGTCTGTTAGAGATGTCTGTATCAGTTGATTAATCACATGGGTGGATTAAGTCTGTGAATGTGCTGCATAGTGGCTTTATATCTACTGGGAGTCCCGTATCAGCCTAACAGTTGGGAGGGGGCAGAAAGTGCTGGCCACTGGATTTATATGAACCTTCAATCTGTATCACTGAGGTTAGCATTAACGACAGTGTCAGCTTTGGTGTTTTTTGGGGCAGAGGTTACACCTGGGTCCACACAGTATCCCCCACCTATACACACACATAAAGAAGAAAAGAGCTAGACCATGTTTGGGATTTATCAGAACTTCATGAGAACATATTGGATCATAACACAAGAACTGCAAAAATTCAAAACAAAAATGTGAAGAAAAATACATTAAACAAAAATAACAAGGTAGACTTTTTTTTGGGGGGGGTGATGTAACATTTGCAGTACAGCTAAAAAGACAAAGAACCTCAGCACAAAAGCACTGAGGCAAAGAGCACCCAAAAACAGCACTGGCAACAATGCCAGGTTTAAAAGAAAAACAATATCACACATACTGTACCCCCATAAGACAATGCATTATGGGATGTATATACTGTACAAATCACGATGACATTTTAGGCTGGTTCTGTTTTAAGTGGGAATGCATTATGCCAAAATGCCTCTTTCACAATCTGCTTTACATTATGTGTGTGTATGTGTGATTTTGTTATTCTAAATCCATAATGTTACTAAACTGGATTTTTCTTTGTGTTATTTTTACAGTACTAGATCTCTAATCCCCAATACTTCACTTTTTTCATGGAAAATCTCATGTATATGAGGCCTCCATTTCTCTTTTTAGACCATTTTTGCGCCCCCCTTCCCCTTTCCCTAGTCTAGTTATGTTATGAATGGAATGGAGGTTGAGATCAGATCATCTGAGACTTAGTAACTGACTTACAAGGCACCGAGCAGCAATCACTTCTGACAGAAAACATCACACCAAGGCTGCAGTGCATGCTGCAGGAGTAAGTGGGAGCTGCTGCATGAGAGAGGGGAGAGGGTGCTAGCAGTACTGGGCTGTAGGGGTGATAGGGCAGGTGTGTCTTCAGATCACTTACCTGCTGATCTGGATATCACAGGAAGGGCAGCAACTACTTTTCTGCAGAACTATGGTAACCACCAATCAGCCTGTTCTTCTGTGAAAAGAAGGAGCTCTGGAGGATACCTGCAGTTTGCAGTTCATGCTGTGTCTCAGAACAAACATCAGGTATTCTTTGATTGTCTCCTGCTGCTGTAGCTAGGCAACATGTCTGCTGATACTGACAGAAACTACAATGTGTCACTCTTTAAGGCAGTTTAGATATTTTTTTTAAATAGGACTTGGTATCAGTAACCCACACCCCAAAGCCCCTCAAGATGCATCTTAGATCAGATGATACACTCTCTGAACTCCATGCCTGGGCAGCATGCACCCTCAAAAATTTCTGTTCTATGAAGAAATGCCAGAGAGAGATCTAATCAAGTGTTCTACATAGGAAGAGCTACTGATCTTTATACAGAAATGTGCTCCTCATGAAAATGAGATGCTAGATTTTATCAATTCATCATGACTGAAAATAAAGGTTTACCTTTCAACTCAAAGTGCAGGACTAGGCTTCAATAATTGACCCTGTTCATGCAGCATGAAAAAGCTCATTCCTGTTTGAGCAGGAGCTTGTGGGTGCTCCAGCACTACTCAGGAGCACACTGATGTGACTTCTCCAGGGTCCATGGGCTACACAAAGGCCAGTAATGGAGGGTGGGGAGGGAGAACTCATAGACGGAAGACATAGGAGGGTGATTTAAAAGTGAGACCAAGCTAGAATGGATGGTGGGAGAGATTGGAGAGAGAAGAAATGAGAGGGGGTTTACAAGTGAGACTGGGTGACGAAAGAAGGGTGGGGGTGGGAGAACTCACAGAGGGAAGGATCAGTAGGAGCTGAAAACTGAGACTGGGCTGGGAATGGAGGGAAGAATGAAAACTCACAGAGAGAAGGAGCGGGAACAGTGTTTTAAAAGTGAGATTGGGACAGGAACGGAGTGTGATTGTAGGAGAACTCACAGTTAAATGGAGCTGGTGGGAGAATGTGCCAGGAATGGAGGGTTGGGATCGGAGACCCAGAAAGACAGTCAGAACAAAATGGATTCTGTCCCTTCTCATCCACCCACTTAAAAAACAGGCAGTTGACAAACAGATCAGATACTTACAACAGAACATGACACAGATTTAAACACACATTCCAAGGATTCTGACTAAAATAAACTAAAATAAGACAGAAGAACAGTTTTCTCCAGAGTATCAAGTCCATGGGAAAACTAAGCCATGGAAGGAAAACAAGACACAAAGTCAGTCTGTGTCCAAAATGCCGTTAGATAGATTCTCAGTCTCAAAACAGTGGCAGTGGGAAATGAGCCATTTCTAAGATAGTTCAAAAATCATTCCCACCCAACACCCTTCCACACACTTCTGCCTTATTCATCATTTTGTAACAGTGGCTTTTCAGCAAACCTCAAGTTTGTATTCAGCATTCTTCTTGATTAATTCTGCCAGTTCCTTTGACTGAATTAGGGAATGCTTGCTGCTGGCCATCAGGCTGAGTAGTGTCGGAACTGGGAACTTTAAATGGCCAGCATGCACTAGCTTCTGACCTGCTAGATCAAACAACCGGGCAAACAAAGCTGACTCTGCCTAGTCATATACTTTCTACCCTACTGGTCTCAAAATCAGCACCTCTTTGTTCTCTGATAAATCAAAATCATCAAACAAGATAACTCCTGACAAAATCAGCATTTTGATTACACTGACTCCATCACTAATATAAACTCCAGCTTCAAACCTAGCTGGAAAGAATTTACAATTGTCTCACATCACAGGGTAACCCCTGTCATGAGTAAGGGCCCTGATATTCTTATAAGTACCCCCCAAAGAAATAAAGTGCCTAGGTATAAAGGAATGATTAAAGTACCAGGTGCTGATAGCGAAGGTATTTATGTGAAATGTTGATATATAGACATATATTAAAGGGGTATTGCCTTCATGGGAGTGAAAATACCTTAACTGACCAGTGGGACAGACACAATATATAATTTAAGATACAGAGTTATTCTAAATATTGACTGTAACTTGTCTGTTAAACAGCTCTGCAGAACCTTTTTAAAAAAATCCTGTTAGTATAATACACAATCATCTGTACCTTTTCTAGGCTGTTCCTTGTCCAGTATCTAGTATACAGAAAGAACAGAACTTCTAAAGAGGTTTTATCAACTTATATCCCGCTGTTAAAAATGAAGTATGCCCTGATTCTGTATGAAGGCTCATGTTGTGCTGGGTATGCAAATCTCCTGAGAGGGAGCATGTAAGGAATATGCAGGTTGTGCTTCTTTACCAAATGGCAGTGCTCTAAAACATGAAAAAGGTATCAGGAACAGACATATAGTTGCCTGCTATATGCGTAACCATTTGTTTGGCAAGGGTAATGTATAATTCCCTCGCGGTGGTGTGCAGTGCACCTGTGGTAGCAAGCGGCTGGCATACTGCCAGAATGCAATGGCAACTACCTCGCTCTATGTTAAATAAATATAAAATTCCAGACAATTGACAGTAATCAAGAGAAGAATAGAATAATTACCCCTTACAGGTTTATGAATCTCTTGGGTAGCAGTAGCGTTCGGAATGGGCAGCTTTCAGAGAACTTCTGCTAAAGATATTTTGCTGCCCACTGAGAACATAGAAAAAAAAAGCAGAAAGATCTTCCTTTACAGTTTGTTCAGGTCATGCAACTAATGAACTGAACACTGGAAAGAAAGGAGCTATTCCTTTCAAAGTAGTAGAAGCTGCAGAGAAGGGAGAGAACATGATTAAAATAAAAACAAACATAAAGGGAGTGTGTTTTCTCTTTACTCTCTCTACCTCTTCCTGTAGGGCTATAACTTTTGTTGTTAGCCGCCCCACTGACATAGTACTCACTATGTTCTGAGCACTTCAGTAAAACAAAATACAGTGCCTGTTATCAATGTGTGGAAATGTGCTAGCTCCTAAATGAATAAAGAGAAGGCTACAAAAGACACATAAGAAATGAGACAAGGTAGTCCCTAAATATTGCATGGTGTGCCCACTAGAAAATAAGTAAATATAAATGGGTAATAAAAATTGAACCAAGGAGAGTAACGTGATGCAAGCTGCTGACTAGCAGCCTGATCCAGTAGCTCCAGCCTCCCATCCTTATTTACATGGTATAATTGTTTGAATCGGGCAAATTCCACCGAATCTTTTCTTCACGACAGCTGTTGGAACACTAGAGAAGCTAAACGGAGGTTACCCAGAGCAAATGGAGGAAGAATTGCGTCGTTCGTAGCCCAGACACACTCCACCTGCTACTCCAGTGAAGGCCCCAAAGAAACCCAGTGCCTTCCCGTCTACTGGAGATGGGAAATCAGAGCTGATTACTGTAGAGAATGAGCCTCTAACTCTAGCACAATTCCTGGCTGAATTTAAACCTTTTCCGGTGGAACTGCAGTCGGTCATGGAAGAACTGAAATCTGTAACTCAAGCCCTCAAGGATTTATCCCAGTGAACAGGGGATATCGAGGTCAGAATCACATCTCTATAAAATCATTTTATAAAACAGGAACTGGAGCTGGTCTCCCTGAAACAAAAGCTGTCTAGAATGGAAAGTAAAATAGAGGATCTAGAGGGAAGAAGCAGGTGCAACAATGCTGTGATCTTCGGTCTCCAGGAGAAAGAGGAAGGAGCCGATGCAATAGTATTTACTCAGAAATTACTGTTGAAACTAGCAGGCCCTTTGCCCTTCAGTCCTCATTACACAACTGAACGTGCACACAGGGCCTTGCAAGTGATGCCACCCCCTGGATCAACACAACATACATTCATTTTTCGATTTCTGAATTATCAAGTGAGACAGTTCTTCTTTACCAAGATAAAGGAGCTTAAAGAAATTAGAATGGAGAGCTCTAATTTGAGAATCACACCGGACCTTCTGGTCTCAGTTCAGCAAAGGTGAGCCGCATACCATCCATTGGTGGTGAAATTAATCGCTGCCAGTGTTTGAATTCCAGATGATATATTGGGTTAGCTATGAAGACAGTAATGCTGCAGTGACTGGATTAAAAGAGGCTTTACCTGACTTTTTCAAGCAGTGCTGCATGATTCTGGTCCAAGAATGGATTCATCTTGAAGGTAGAGGTACAAGACTTAGATGGGCTAAAGGACGGAATTCTGTGTTACCTCAGTGTGCTATTCAGTGAATTGGTACCCCTTAATGCAGTGTGTTTAGAGTTTACTGGCAGGATGGACGGGGCTTGAACTTTCTGTGTTTTCTCTAGGATTAATGCCAAGGTTCTACTCATTCTAATACAAGGTGATGTGCCTTAATTTATGGGGTCAGTTTGACTGCATTACTCCCTGAATAGTCATGATTGTATTCCATGGCTCCAATTGAGACAAAAGCTTGAATATTTGAGCAGTGCAAGACATGGCCAAACTTTCACTGCTTCCTAATGGCCACAAGAGGAAGCCAACTCAATTGATCATCCTGTGGAGGAAATTGCAACAATAGTTAACTGTATATTGATATTATGGAATGGGTCTCCATGTTACAGTTTTTTTTTTTTTCAGGATTAGGAAAGGATTATTAGTAACTACACAATATTGTAAAATGTGTTTGACTCTCTCGCTTCCCCCCGTTTTTATCATCCCTTCAATGACTATAAAATGATTATTTTCCAGAAGCCAGAGGTGATGATAAGCAAGCAGCCTATGGAGAAATGTAATAGGTTTAGGGAGCTAAGGTGCATTAGCTCCTCTCGTATCTTGCTTCCTCCTTGCTCTTTTAGTTTTCTTTTACCTATGTATTTTATTAAAAATGGTAATGTATACATTGAACACAAATTGTTCCAGTTTACAGGCTCAGTAAGAGTATTATGTTTTTATAGGTTAAGATCAGTTGGGAATGTTCTTGGCAGTTTCATTAGGTATAGGGCTTTGTCCTCTTGCTGCCACCTGGAATATACAGAGGGATTTGGTGCAGTGATGGATTAGGATCTGGTTGAATGATCGAAAAGTTCTTTCTCTCTTCTCCCATCTAGAGGGAGTTAATTTTGTGGTTTCCAAATTAAAACCATCTTAAAAGTGGAGAATTATCTGGTGAGCCAGCGTAGGGCATGGATAGTGGGGGTCCCCCTATGGAGCAGGGTTCAATAGCTAGTAGAGACCAGTACTCTGGAGAAAGTAGCGGAGGTTCTGTGGAACTCGTCTGTTGGGAACTAGGGGAATGAGGGTGGGTAGATATGGGAAGGGATCAGAGAGATTGGAATTCTTGTAATCATGGACCAGGAAGTATTTTGGTTGGTGGGGGGGGGTAGGGTGTTTCTGGTTTTGCTTGGGGACATTTTCTTGTCATTTTGGAGGAAGGGGTTAAGAAGCATGTTGGGCAGCCAGAGGAGGGGAAGGTACGAGGGTGGAGGGGATGGCCTCGTATATAAAGTATCAGAGAAGATTTTGGGTCTATTCTTTAATCAGGGAGAGTGAGGAGAGTAAACTTTGTTTACATAGGGTAGAGATAAAGGTTTCATTATTATGTAATGTCTAATCTCTACTTCTGTATTATGTGGAACATTAAAGGGGCCAGAAACAAGACAAAGTGATATAAAGACCTCAAACACTTACAAATGCAAAAAGGACAGATTATTTGCTTAAAGAACTGCATATGCTTGATTCATAAGTTAACCTTTTCCGGTACCAATTTGTGGGGCAAGTTTACATGGCTGGAGACAGCACCGCCATTAGAGGAGTGGCTATTTTATTGGCTAGATCCATTCCTTTTGTCTGTGAAAACTGTGTTAAAGACCCTAATGGTTGATATATTTCAATTCAAGGTCTGTTAAATCAAACAAGGGTTGTTATTGGTAGTATTTATGGTCCAAATGCAGACTCTCCAGGTTTTTTTTATGGATCTATATTAGGCTCTCTCCCTTTTTGTCACCTCCAGATTTTACTAGTAGGAGACTAGAATTTACCTTTCTCCCCTGAGATTGATAAGAATGGGAAAAAGAGAACAGGCCTAACTCCAGCTCAAAGAGCAATAAGGGAATTGATTGATACCGTTGGATTATGTGGTCTTTGACGAGTGCTACATCCCTTTCAAAAGAAATTTACATTCACATCAGATGTACCTCATTCCAGAGCAAGGATTATTTCTTAATGAGACAATCATTATTGCCAGGCCTCTCGTCCTGTGTAATAATCCCTGGGGTGGTGTCTGACCATTCTACGGTCATCTGTTCTATAGAATTTAACTCCAACCTTCCCAGGCAGACTATCTGGAAACTGAAAATTCAATTACTTAAATCACAACAGACAAGAGATAGTATCATCCAGAGCATAGAACAGTTTGATAGAACAAGTCCTGATTCTACTGGTAGGGGAATATCGAATGGGCAGCTTGGAAATGTGTTTTACGGGGTGGAGTTAATTAAAATTGCGGCTGGGAGAAAGAGATGGAGAGAGAGTACAGCAAAACATCTTTTGAACCAAATTAGAGAGCTAGAACACACTCTATCAAAGGCTACCCCGACAGAACTCAAGGAAAGGTTGATAGGGCTAAGAAGTCAATACAATGAAATACTGAAAGACAAAGTGGAATACACCATTCTTAAAACTAAAGCAACATATTTGAATCAAGGGGGAATCAGGACATTTATTAGCTATGAGATTATGGGCCGAAGAGGCATCTAAAATTATACAGAGTAGCAAGTCCTTGGGAGATGGTATAATAAAATTACTTCCGCAGGATATAGTCTTAGAATTTAAAAGTATTATAGAGATTTATATAGCCCCATGAATTCCCAACCTCAGAGAGCAGAAGTGGAGGAAAACCTCTCTTCAATACAGTTACCAGTTGTGCTGGAGGAGCTGAAAAAGGGTTTATGGTATCCCTTTACTGAGATGGAAGTCATGACTGCCATCCATTCTATCTCTCTGGATAAAGCTCCAGGACCAGATGGGTACTCCACCAATTTTTATAAATGCTTCACTAAGCAATTAATCCCCTGTTTAAAAAGATTGTTTCTTGGCATTTTAAATTCAGATAGTGTTGATAAGCACTTATTTGAGGCCCTTATTATTGTTATCCCCAAGGAGTGGAGGCCTACAGACATAGTTACCAGTTACAGCCCTATATCATTAATCAATTATGAGATTAAGATCCTGGCTAAAATTCTTGCAACAAGAATTGCCAAAGTTATTCCTTTTATTATACATAATGATCAAGTTGGGTTTATGACCGGGCACATGGCCTCTGACCATATGCGGAAACTGTTGCACATCTTCTCCACATTCAGGGACTCAAATATTCTGTGTGGGCTCATGTCTCTGGATGCAGAGAAGGCATTTGACAGGGTAGAGTGGCAATTTTTATTCTTGTCAATGGAAAAATGTGGATTTCCTTCATCATTTATTGAAAGTGTTTTTGCCTTATATAATCACCCTACTGCCAGGTTATACTGTAATGGGATTTTATCTTTGGTATTCCCATTACTCTCGGGGACCAGTCAAGGATGCCCCCTTTCAACTTTACTTTTTCATTTAAGTCTTGAAACTCTGCTTGGTAGCATTAGACAGGAGCTAGGGATACAGGGAGTAAAACTGAGAACCCAGGAACTCAAGATCTCCGCATATGTGGATGATATACTCCTTCATTTAATCCATCCCCAAGAAACCATTCCAGTAGCTCTGAAAATTATCAAAGCGTATAGCAAATTTTCCAACTACAAAATAAATGTAGAAAAAATTCTAGTATTCCTGATTAACTCCAGGGTACAGAGACTTGTTGTAGTAGATTTGGGTTTGCAGTGGAATTCTAAGACTTTAAAATATCTTGGAATTGTACTGGCAAGAAATGAGTCCAAGCGAATTAAACTGAATCTTGATACCTTACTGAATACTGTTCAACAGGATTTGAGTAGATGGTGTAGACTTCCCCTTTCCCTT
This sequence comes from Neoceratodus forsteri, assembly GCA_016271365.2. NCBI lineage: Eukaryota > Metazoa > Chordata > Ceratodontiformes > Ceratodontidae > Neoceratodus > Neoceratodus forsteri. The sequence goes on along the minus strand of CM028132.1, from coordinate 895,462,093 downwards.
TGGGGCTGAATCAATATAATTAAAATGAATATTCTGCCATGCTTGTTCTATCCTTTTAGCCTGCTCAATGTACGGATACCATTGAAGTGGTACACAAAAGCACACTCTACTATCACTGAATTTGTTTGGCAAGGGAATACCCCGTGTAGGGCCTACTACAAGCTAGCAGCCCCTAAAGAGAAAGGGGAACTAAGGCTACCACATCTAGGCCCATATCACTGGGCTAGCACTGTAGGGAAATACCTTAAGTGGCTACGAACTCCGGAGGAGGAGGTAGCTCTGTTATATGTTCCCTACTGGGTTATTTTAGAAAAGGAGTTGATTAAGGATGCGGGTCTGGACCCTACAGCTCTTCTTCATTCCACGAATAAAGTTCCCCCCTCAAATTGGTATCTACTCCAATTAGTGTCTCCCTTAGGATACACTCTCAGTTATGCTCCTTTTTATGTTATTCAGCCCAAGCTGACAGGAATCAACCCTTATGCCAAAATCCTAATCTTAGGATAGGTGGCAAGATGATTTCAGACACTTTGATACCTCAACTGAAGGGCTTAAGAGTTAAAGACCTGCTACAAGGGGATAACTGCTACCCAGTAGAAATTATTCTTGCTAGATTCCAAATTGGACCAAACAATATTTTTAAAATATACCAAGTAAGACATATGTTGATACAAAAAAAAATGAATGGTTTTAAGGAAAATAGAGTCACAGGTGAGTTTTATGAGACCTTAGATCAGGTAGCATGGGAACCACATGTAGTGTCTAAACTATATGGTTACTTCTTTAATCAGGCATATGCGGAACTTGATTGGAAATCTCATTACTGGACAAACCAATTCCCAGCACGGGATATGAAATAGGATGTAATATGGAGACATACTTATCGGTATATCTCCCAGGATCAGTTAAGGATAATGCAGTTCCAGTTGTTAAATAACTTATTTTGGATCACTTCTAAATTACACAGAATTAGACGGTTACCCAACCCTTTTTGTAATAGATGTCATCAAGAAGAGGGAACCCTGTCTCATATATTTTGGGAATGCCCTCTGATGAAAGATTTTTGGGAAACCATTAAATCTAAATTGGATCCTTTTCTGGGAATTGAACAGTACTTCACTATTGAAATTTGTGTAGTGGGAGATTATTCTGATGTTAAAGAGAAAGCCAGGAGGTATTATCTAGCCATGATATCTTTCTCTGTTAAAAAGCTAGTACTCAGACACTGGCTGGATGATATACCATTGACCTACTCTGAATGGTTGAGGGAGCTATTGTTTAATCTAAGTGTTGAAAAACTTGGAGAGAGTATGAAGAATACTCTTCCTAGATATGTGGAAAGATGGTAACGATTGCATCAATCAATCAAAACTTTATTTGTATAGCGTCTTTCCAAGCCAAGGCGCAGTATAAAAGATAAAAACAATCAATAAAGATGGAACAGTAAATTAATATCCATATTCTGGAAAGGCTAGGCTAAATAGATACGTTTTTAATTACATTTTAAACCTATCCATGGTCAGGCACTCTCTCAACCAATGAGGTGGAGAATGCCACAGGGTTGGAGCCGCAAAAGAAAAGGATCGAGAGTCAGATGTCTTTAAATGAACCCTGGGAATCTCTAGCAATCCCTCATCTGTGGAATGGAGTTGATGGACAGGGCAGTGGGGGATCAGGAGATCTTTCAGGTAGCCAGGTCCCTGATCATGTAGGGGCTCTGAAGGTTAGCAAGCCAACCTTAAAGGTGATCCACCACTGAACAGGCAGCCAGTGCAGACCGCGAAGCCCAGGTGTAATATGACTGGTCCTAGAAGTCCCAGTCAAAAGCCTGGCTGTCACATTCTGGACCAACTGCAGGTGGTTGATATCAACCCTTGAAATCCCTAGGTAGAGGGAATTGCAGTAATCAAGATGAGAGGTGACAAAGGCATGGGCCAAGATCATCCAGAGGAACTAGGTGTTTAACCTGGGTGATATTCCTAAAATGATGAAAATATGATTTGATGACTGCTGACACCTGAGATTTTAAGGTCAGACCATCATCAAAAATAATGCCCAGGTTTCGCACCCAGTATAAAGTGATGAGCTGTGTATCACCAAGCAACAGGCCTGATGAGTATCCAGACCCCAAACCTGCTCTTAGATGACCTGGGTCCACTACCAGCACTTCAGTCTTATCTGATCTCAGTTTCAGCCAACTGGAACTCTTCCAAGTTCTGATTTCAGTAAAACAATTATTTAGTGCAGAGAGTGCATCATTTTGACCAGGCACAAAGGACATATACAGCTGAGTGTCATCTGCATAGCAGTGAAAACTCAGACTGTATCACCTGATGATATCTCCCAATGGCAGCATATACACTGCAAACAACATGGGGGCCAAAATGGAGCCCTGCAGTAGCCCACAGAACAGGGGGAAGGCACCAGAGGAATATATTCTGGTGGCAACCTTCTGAGACCTGCCTGTGAGGAACAAATGGAACCGTTTAAGGACTGTACCTGACAGCCCGCAAAAGACCCGCAGATGCTCCAGTAGGACACTATGGTCTACAGTGTCAATGCAAGTGAGAGATCAAGAAGGACCAGAATGGTACACGCCTTTTGATCTCTAGCCATTAGGAGGTCATTCAACACCCGGACAAGAGCAGTCTCTGTGCTATGCTTCTTACTGAAAACAGACTGGAGAGAGTCATAAACACTGTGTGTTGTAAGAGGAGCATCCAATTCCAGTATTACCACCTTTTCAATAACCTTACCAACAAATGGCAGGTTAGAGATAGGCCAGTAGTTAGCTAGGCAGTCTGAATCCAGGGAGGATTTCTTGAGGAGTGGTCGAACGACCACCTCCTTGAGGGAATAGGGAAAGACTCCACTCTTCAAGAATTTCCAGATGATGTCAGCAAAGATCGGGCAGATAACATCTACACATCCCAGTAAAAGAGTTGTAGGGTCCGGATCCAAACTACAACTGGTAGGGCGCAGTGTTTGGATGGTCTTCACAATGTCCGTGACTTCCAGTACACAGAAATCTGACCAGATTGACTGAGTGCATGCCACCTCATGCCGATCACCACAATTCCTCATAGAAGAGGTTGGACCAATACCAGCCCTGATGCTGGCAACCTTATCTGTGAAAAATCCAGCAAACTCCTCGCATCTTAGCTGAGAAAAAGCTTCTCTGTACTGGAGGAAGATTGGATTGCACAATCTGTCAATAGTCCGGAAAAGCTAAACTGGTTGATTTCATGCAGCAGAAATCTCCCTGGACAGGAATTCTGCCTTCTTACGGGTGATTTCTGATTGATAGCTAACATAATGAGCCATCAACTTAAGCCTGTCAGCATCAAGGCCGGACTTCTGCCAGGCTCTCTCCATCCTTCTGCCTACTCGCCTCAACTCTTTCAAGGAGCCATCAAACCAGGGCCTCCTTGGATGGAGGGTGAGAGGTCAAACACAAACAGGAGCAGTCTTGTCCAGAGCTTCTCCCACAGCTTTATTATAAGCTAATGCAAGACCATCTGGACTCATGCATTCACAAGACCAGCCCTATGCTACTTACTCCAAACCGGGACTCTTGATCTGATCTGAAAGGGCTCTTTGTAGATCTGGGATCTGATATATTAACAATATTGTATTAAAAGACATGTTTACGTTATGTCTTAATAGGGATTTGTGAGGTGGAGGGAGGAGGTGTGGGTGGGAAGGGCGGGAGGTGGGAGGAGAGAGGAGGGAGGGAGGGGAGAGTAAGAAGGCCTAAGTTTATCCCGGGTCAGAATGCTAAATGTGAATCCACGTATCTGTTTGTAATACTTCTTGCTCTATATTGGAAAATTAATAAACTTGAATTTAAAATGAAAATAAAAAAATTGAGCCAAAATGAAAAGTTGACCCGGTGGCTGGAGATTTCAGCCATCTGTACAAAAAGAGAGAAAGGAGACAGAAAAGTGCTGCTTAGAAATAGGAGCATCTAAGCCAGAAACTACCTGAAAAAAAGGTTATAAGTATTAATTAAGCAAAATATTACTTTATTTCTTTACCTGTTGGGCTGCATGGGTGTTCTATAGGGCTGGCAGCCCACAGTCTATTTGCTTATATAGGAATTGTAATGAGTGATGTCACTATCAAGGGAGGGGCCTAACCCTATTAAGACTAATTAACTCTGTAGACATTGTTTTATGCCATCAAAGTAAAGTTGTGGGACTACTTAGTATAAGTACTGTTATATGCTTATATATTGATGATTGGAGATGATGATGCATGGTGAAAAGGGAACCTGTAGTATGTTATTTTTATTTTACTAAAAGAGGGTGGATCATCTGATTATGATGTCACGCCCCAGAAATGTATAAAAGTCTACCACTATGGTGTTAAAAGAGTTAGGGACCAGACTAGGGAGTCAGTCTGGAACTGAGACCCTAAGGGAAAAGACCTCAGAGGAAAGAGAGTGGGTGTTCCCACTTCAACTAAGTACTGCTGGGTGACATAGTTGATCCTTTGAAGCTGAACTCATAACAATTTTTCTCTTCTGTAAGAACTTGAATTTCATGAAGTAAAAAAATAAAATGATAAATGCCATCCTGACATTTTTTATGCACTAACTCTGGATGTCTGCCTGCTAACTGTCTCCTGAAATAATGACCCTACGACATCCCAAAATTCTCAGAATGATATACACAGAGATAACCAAGCCCTCCTTAGTAATGCATTGTATATTCAGGATGCAAGGGGATCGCTGCCAAAGTGAAATGAGTATGGCTCGGGACAGGGTAATTCGGGGGGGGGTGTTGTTGCCTGCTCTACTGTCAGACCCTTAGCCCTGTGGGGGAAATGAACATACAGTACCTATAGCCAAAGAAATTACATTAGTTGGTACTGATAGTAATGCAGATAGTACTGTTGAACAAATACAGCAAGATGGCTACACTGTGCCTCCTCTTCAGCCAAAATATCCAACAATTTCTTTTTTCGTTACTTTAGATAGGAAAAAAGATTTTTTTATCATTTCACACGTCATAAAAAAAGATGTATAATATTTAAAAAATAAACATTTGAAATAACATTTCAAGGGCATTTCTTCAACAGTGATGTGCAGATTGCACACAAGGTTGGTCCTGATCAGGTAGATAGATGTGTTGGTCTCTCTCCAGGATGTCACTTTTGTGGCTTTTGAAATTATTTTTTTTTAGAACAAAATGGAAACAAATTGGCAGCAAATGAAAAAGGATTATTCCAATACAAAAAATAATTCCTTTTTCATTTCATACAGCTATTTTGAAGTGTTTACTGAACATGCTCAGAACCAAATCTTTCAAAAATTTGAAATGTAATAACTTTGGAATGGGTTCATATTTGTTCACCAAACAAGCAGAAGGCAATCTGTGGGACAACCCCTTTCTACCCTGAAACTTTGAGACCAACATTACAAGCTGTCTAGGCTGTAGGCAAGTTCAAAGAAAAAAAAACAGCAAAACCAATGAGCAAAAATAAAAAAAAATAATCACAGTAATCTTGTTTCTTCCAAGGTATTCTTCAATATGATTAACTCTTGCAGTAAGCCTCCTGTGTTGCATGGCCCTGGAGATGAATGGAACTTTATGCTAATGATGAAACATCTATTGGTTCATGCCACCATTCAAACTGCTGCCCTTACCAACTAATGCCCTTATCAACTGATGCATTCTGTAACGCTCAGATTCATTAGATCCTGCAATAAGACTCCCTAATTAAGCTATTCTAATAACCAAGTTAAACAGTAATAATAGTGATTACCCCCCCTTTTACCCCATGCCAATGGCGATGCCCAAAGTAAGGCAAACAGCAAGAAACCAGGGTCACCTCATTTAAACTCAACACAACCAGTGAATGACCAACAGAACAGAAGAAATACCAGCTGTACTGCAGAAGTTATCTGGTTCTGGAAGGGAAGCTAGGGTGGGTGAGTTAATCATATTGAAGATAATCTTGGAAGAGACAAGATTACTGTGGTGAGTATTTTTTTCTTCTAACCCCAGGAATTCTTCAATATGATTAACTCTAACAGACTATGAAGCAGTACCTTTGGAGGTTTGCCCAGAACCCTATTTAGGGAACAGACTCTGCAACACTGCTGTGCCAAATCTGGCATCACTTCTGGACTGGGTGTCTAAACTGTAGTGCTTTGTAAATGTGTGTACTGTTCTCCATGTAGCTGCTTTACAGATTTGCAACAAAGAAATATCCTTGGCTGCTGCTTTTGTAGCAGCTGTGCCCCTTGTGGAATGTGCCCTCAGAACTACAGGGGACTCCTTACCAGCTTTGCTGTAACAGAACTGGATGCATGCCACTATCCAGCGTGCAATTGTCCTTTTTGAAGCTGGCTTTCCTTCATCACCATAAGTCAGAAACAATTGTTGCCTATACTGCCTATGGGCCTTAGTGTGCTCAACATAGTAGTTGAGAGCTCTCTTGACATGCAGGCTATGCCTGCATTCCCCTGAACTGTGTTCAGTAAAGAACACTGGCAAAATGATAAACTGATTCAGGTGGCAGTCAGAAAATACTTTTGGAAGAAATTTCCTATTAATCCTGAGCACCACCTTGTCCCTATGGAAGGGTGATGTATTTCTGTTCCACACACAGGGCCTGTAACTCACTTATTCCTCTGACTGATGTGATGGCCACTAGGAAAATAGCTTTCCAAGTGACAAATTTCAGATGAGCTGAAGCCATTAGCTTGAATGGAGGCTCCATGAACTTGCCATTAAAGACATTTAGGTCCCAGGAAGGCACCGGTTCCCCGTGAGGAAGGTGCAGGTGGGCTAACCCCTTGAAATACTTCTTAAATATAGGGTTAGCAGCCAGAGAAGCACCTTTACCAACTGAAAGATAGGCAGAGACATATGCCAAATGGAACTTAAGGGTAGTGGGCTGCAGTCCCATTGAATGCTAGTGAGCCAAGTAGTCTATCAAGACTGGTAACCCTGCTTCAGATGGTAGTATATCTCTGGTGCCACACCATATGGAAACTCTTTTCCATTTGGAAACATATGTTTTTTCATAGAGGGTTTCCTAGAACCCCTAAGAACCCTGAGTACACCTTCAGGCAGATATAGGTCAGCATATTCTAGGTCCTCAGGAGCCATGCTTTGAGTCAGAGTGACCTGAGATTTGGATACAGAAACCCCCCCTGGGAGGAGGTCAGAAGATTGCTCCTCTGAGATAGGTGTATGGGTTGAGTCACTGTCAGAGAGAGAAGCAGTGAGTACCAAGGCTGCATGGCCAAGTCTGAAGCTATCAGAATCATGGTAGCTGACTGGGACCTGATCTTGATCTGGATCCTGAGCAACAAAGGGAATGGGGGAAATGCATACAGAGTTTTCCCTGACAGTGCACCAGGGCATCTATGGGCACAGACCTGCTCACTGGAGGCCTGCAGCAAAGCTTGGCCAACTAGTGATTCTCTTCTGAGGCAGAGATCTATCTCATGTGAGCCCCACCTTCGGAACACCACCTCCAGCACTTGTCTGTAGAGAGACCACTCGTGGTGGTTTTGGTTGATTCTGCTGAGTACATCTGCCAGGGTGTTTTACTTTCCTGGATGGTGGACAGCTACTATGAATGCTTGCAGGGAGTATACTAGACTCCATATCTTCATTGCTTCTGTACACAGCAGGTCGGACCTTGTTCCTCCCTTCTTGTTGATATAATACATTGTAGTGGTATTGTCTGTCCAGACTTGCACCACCTTAACCTTTAGCAGGGATGCGAAGGATTGCAGTGCCAAGAGCACTGCCCTGAGCTCCAGGAGATTTATGTGTAGCAATGACTCTGTGGGGAGACCAAGTGCCATGCACTGTGTTTTCCTCCAGATGTGCTCCTCACCCCAGGAGTGAGGCATCTGTTGTGAGCACTAGGGTTGGAGATTCCTTTTTGAATGGAATGTCCTCCCTTATGGTGTCTCTGTCCTGCCACCACTGTAGGGCCTGTAGCAGAGGCCTTGACACAGGCACCATGTTTGAGAGTGAGTCCCTTCTTTGGCACCATTGTGCCCTGAGGTGAAACTGGATGTCCCTCATTTGGAATCTGCAGCCTTGCACTGTACCTGTGGCTACAGCCATGTGTCCCAGCAACTGCAGGAAATGTCTTGCTGGCCTTGGCTTATTTAAGGTAAATGATACTGCAATGTGCAGGATGTTGCACTCCCTGTCCTGAGGGAGGAAAGCTCGTCCCTGGAGAGTGTCCATTTCTTCCCTTATGAAACGTAGAATATGGACAAGCTGTAGCCCAGAATTTTGTACATTTATGAGTAATTCCAGAGACTCCAATGTCTCCTGGGTGATCCTGAGAGATTATCTTACCTGTTGTGGTGATTGCCCCATGACAAGCCAGTCATCCAGGTATGGGAACATCGATGTGCCCTGCCTCCTTAGGTTTGCCACCACTGCTGCCAAGCATTTTATGAATGCTCTGGGAGCTGAGGTTAGGCCAAAAGGCAGAGCTGTGAAGTGGTAATGACCTGAAGGTAGTTGAACCTTAGGTACTTTCTGTGGGATTCTCTTATGGGGATTTGAAAATAAGCATCCTTTAAGTCCAATGATGCCAGCCAGTCTCCTTGTTGCAGTGTTGGAAGAATTATTGCCAAGGTTACCATCCGGAACTTTTACTTTGTGAGGTGCTTGTTTAAAGCTATCAGATCAAGAAAAGGCCACGACTCCTCACTTATGAAGTGCAGTACCTGGAGTAAAAGCCTCTTCCCCTTTGGGAGGAAATGGCTGGTTTTACTGCTTTTGATGCTAATAGAGTGGACACTTCTTTTTCTAATAGTGCCTTCTCTGTGGGGTTTGATGGACCAAAATACATTAGTCTCAGTTTGGAGGTTTTGAAACTGAGGGCCTGCCCCTGAATCATTGCTTACACCACTCACTTTTCTTTGATGATGTTTTTCCAATTTTAGAAGTACAGAGTCAGCCTGTCCCAAAGGAGATCAAGGAGGTGACCCTGACTGGCACACCAGGGATTCTGTTTCCCTTGGGTGGCAGTCTGAGGGGACTGGTCCCCTCTTCTGGATCCCCTATGGCATCTTCCCCTGATGTAACCCCTTTGCTGGTACCCAGTGGTAGCCTGAGATTGGAAAACGGGTCTACCATAACACCTACCTCTATCTCCCCTTTTTGCATCATCTATAGGAAGTTAAGGCCTTTTCGTTTGCTGAGTTGCTTTTATAAGTGACTTGTTTTCATCCACTTTTCTCATGTATGCTTCTGTCCTATCCCTAAAAAGGGAATGTTTTTCAACAGGGAAATTCATAGTGCTGCCTAGGGGGCTGGTGGAGGCAGAGACGGTGGAGGGTTTCAAGAGGGGGTAGGACAGATACAGGGGAAGGGTTCTGGAAACAAAATCCAATGCAATGAGAATATCCAGAACTGGGAAGGGAGAAGCCAGAGAAGGCAAGGGGGGCAGCAAAGTCAGTTCCCAGGGTGGGGGGCTGACCAAACGAGCAGACACGAAAGACCGTTAGGCCTATTCTGCTGGCATTTTAGTATGTTAGTATTATTCTGAGTATACTGTGTGAGATTGGTTGCTCTGAACCAGGCAAACCTCCTCAAGGCAATGGTTTAAACCATCCACCAAGCTGCATTGTTATTTGCATCCACAGCCATATAGAACAGGTGTTTTATGGCTTCCAAGTCACACTTAGCAGTTTCCATTAAGTCAGCTGCCAGTACTGGTGGAGCCTTGTCTGCCATGGCCATGATAGAAGCCCACAGGGTCTTCTGATACTGGGTTGCATAATCCATGTAATTAGCTTCCCTGATGCCCAGGGAAGCTGCCAGGTATCCTTTTTTTACCATACCATCCAGTTTTCTGGAATCCTTTTCAGGAGGATTGGTAGTCGGAGGTACCTTGGCCCTGTCACAAGCAGCTGTCTGGACCAATCCCTCTGAATCTGGGTGAGACAATAAAAACTAAGCACCCAGGGGGTCCAACTGGTGCTTCTTGTTGGCCTTTTTATTTATTTATTGCAATATAGGATAAACCACTTGAGCTCAGAGCTCTTTACATAGGTTCTACAGGTGGTATGGAATTTAGAGTTTCCATCACCTTTACCGCCAGTTTTTTCTGAAACTTATTAATTGGCAACAGGATCCTTTTGGTGGGTGTTAACCCCATTATTTCAAGGAATTGCAATTCTTCCTCATCTTGTTCTGGTTCATATGGTGTAAGATCCAATGCCTCCACCATCTGCTTCACAAAAGTGAAGTGTGAGGAATAATCCTTTGGTGTCCTTGGTGGAGATTCAAACTCCTGCTCTGGGGACACCTCCAGTTCAACTGCCTTTTCCTCCTTTTCTTCTACATATTACTTTTAAGAGGGTTCAATTAGAACTGAACCTTGAACAGAAGGGGCACTACCCGAAACCAATGGTTTGGTTGCAGTCAGTTGTAGTTGAACTGGTGTCAATCCAGTTTATAAGGCTTTTAAAATTTGTAAAGACTGTGCTACCTATTCAGCAGTAGGCATATTGTACTGTGATACTGGGAGCTCCGTTGCTTTTCCAGCTGGGGAGCCAATATTTTTATTTTTTTCTGTAAAGAAACTGAATCCTTTACCAGTTCACCTGGTCTCATAAGTCTGGATGTCTCGCCTTTTTCAGGGGTGTTGTTATCAACATCTTTAGACTTTTCTGTAGGATCTGTGGTTGGATCGACCAGATCCGAAACCAAAGTGAAAGGCATTTTTTCTTTAAAACTCTTAAGGTGTTTCTCTATAGTTTTCTTGGGAAAGGTTTTGCAGATTTCACAGACAGCCTTGAAGTGTTCTGCTCCTAGGCAAAATAAACACAAATCACATGTATCCACTCTTGCAAGAACCTCACCACACTGAATACAATTTTTAAATCTGGTAGGCCAAGTTTTCTTTTTAGGATCATTGGACATAACCACTATATTTACTAAAGAACCACAAAGAATAATGCCCCAATTAGAATCCAAACCAAACAGAAAACCAGTGAAACATAATCAAGTGGTTCAAAATATCCTAATGGTCCGTTCCTCAACCAAGGAAAAAACGTGATTTAACTAAAATAAAATAATACCACTATAAACTCAGTAGGAAAACAATTTAGGTTATATTCTGTGAAAGAACAAGGATTTTAACACTAAATTAAACTGTCTGATTGGTTCCTCAATAGTTTTCACAAATCGATGAGGAACCGAAAAATACCACAAACTAAACTAAAAAAACTTACTAAAACTACTAAGGGCAGCAGTAATAAAACAAATTAAATGTTTATATCTATTTTTATCAAAAATTTTAGTTTTTCTCAGTTACGCTGAAGAGCAGTCCAACAAGGCAGGTGGAGAATGAAATCTGAATGTTACAGAATGCAAGTTTGTAAAGACAGCAGTTTGAATGATGGCATGCGCCAATAGATGTTCCATCATTAGCATAAAGTTCCATTAATCTCCAGAGCAGCACAACACAGGAGGTTGACTGCTAGAGTTAATCATAGTGAAAAATTCCTGGGGTTAGAATTCATTTTTTACATTATCAGAACTTGGAATCCGCACACCCAACAAAACTAAACTTGGCACATCTACAGTTCTACTACACAAGGCTGTGCATGCAAAATCACATGTAAATCTGTTGAATGACTGCAAAATTAATAAAGTGCAAAAACTGGGGATTAACATTAAACTGCATACTCATCCATAACTATAGGGTTGCGACTGTACTATATATATAAATATATATATATATACACACATGTATTATAGTGGCAAGGTAGTGCCACTATAGTTAGGGTTGAGTACCCCATTTAGGGTTAAAGTGTGAAATTTTGCACCTTAATAACTTTACCACTGTGTGACAGATTTGCCTGAAATTTGACAAGCACGGAGTGGTAACCTAGATCTTGGGACCTGCCAAGTTTTGTATCAGTCAGATATAAGGCTGTGGAGTTATTAAGTGACATTCTGTAGGGCATTTATGCTTTTTTGCACATTCTTTGCTTGCGCCTACAGGTCCCATGGTTTGTGCGACCAGTCCGAAAACTTTTTTGCTGTTTTTTTTGTCATCGCCTTGTGCCCAGACAGTTTGGAACTTTAGTCAGAAAATTTCAGGGTAAAAAGGGTTTGGCCCATAGATGTGCCTTTTGCTGGTTTGGTGAAAAAATATAAATCCATTCCAAAGTTATTACATTTTAAAAATGTGGGTTCTGAGCATGCTCAATAAGCATTTCAAAATAGCTGCATGAAATGATCAAATGGGGATTCCTTTTTCATGAGGCTAGAATCCATTATTCGCATGCACTATTTTGTCTGTTTTTATTTTATTGAAAACACACAAAGATGGCACGGTAGGAAAATACCAACAGATATATGTTTGTCACCAGGACCCCGTAAGGTGGATTCTGCCCTTAACTGCTGGAAAAACAAAGGTCAGATGTGTTTTTTCTTTGTTTTTATCCTATTTTGTGACTCGCTTAAGCTTTTTTTTGCATTTCAGCTCACAAAAAATTGGTGTTCCTTGTTGTTGTTTTGTCATTGCCTTGCAGTCAGTTGGTTTTGAATTTGGATATGACATTTTTAGAGCAGAAAGGGTTTGTGCCTCAGATGTGCCTTTTGCTGTTTTGGTGAAAAAATATGAATCCATTCCAAAATTCTTTAATTTTTAAAATTTGCTTCTGAGCGTGCTTAGTAAGCACTAAAAATTGCCTTATGAAGTGATCAAATGGAGTAATCCATCACCATCCCTGTATGCTGCCACTGTGTCCCTGGTATCTACTGGCACCCACAACCCCTCCAATCATCATCCCCGTATATAGCCACTAATTCCCTGGTGTATAGTGTCACCCCTCCATATTCCCATTCCCTGTTGTGTAACATTTCCTTGGTATCTAGTGGCACCCTCCATCCTTCTGATTGCAATCCCCATATCTTGCCACTGTTTCCATAGTGTCTAGTGACACCCTCACCCCTCTGATCACCATCGCTATATTGTTAATATTTCCCTGGTGTCTCCCTGTTCACCCCTGAAAAAGTGACTGTCATGGTCTTAGTGGGCTTACCCAGTTACCAAAATTAAATTAATAAATAGTTGCACCTCCACCCCTCTGATCACCATCCCCATGCTTTGCACAGTTTCTCTGGTGTCTAGTGGCACCCCCAACCCTCCAATTGCCATTTCCCTATCTTTTTAATGTTTCCCTGGTGTCTGTTGCACCCCATCCCCATTCCCATCTGTTGTGGATTAAATTTTCCCTTTATTTCATATAAAAAAGAAAATGGTCCCTCACCGATCCTGCCCCCCACCTCAGCCTTCCACTGAACACCCACCTACCCACACCCCACACACCTCCACACACCCTCACTCATGTCAACAGCTTGCTGGGTGAAGATTCACTCTCTGACTGAAGACACATTTGGCTGCTGGAACTGCTGACTGCAATTTGAGAATCTAAGGTAAGTGCAGTTCAATGTGTTTCAATAGGGTTTCAACTTTGATGCATAACTTTTCCATTTTTGCATATTTTGAGCACATATTTCCCACATGGTCTTTTTGGGACCCCACCTCATAAACAATGATGGTGGAATTAGGTAAATCAGGCACAAAAGGTGATTTCACACTAACTTGGTGAAATCACCTTTTGGGAGTGATTTGAAATTTTATACCACCCTTGTTCATGAGGTGGGGTCAAAATATGTAAAAATGGATAAGTTACATGTATATCTATTAAATTCTTTTTAAGCTCACATGTAACTTGAGTAATTTTAAAAATTGTTAACCCAAGTTTTTAATATAGCCATTTTTAGACCATCACATGAACATGACCGCTGTTATTTTTCAAATCCTGGCCAAAGTCTGTTTTTGCACCTGTGGGATGGAATGACATTGCAGTGGAGCACAATCACATTTTGGTGGGAATTTCAAAATTTACTGTAGCAGTTACTGTAGATGAGGTGGGTAAGAAGACGCTATGCTGAGAATTTTGTTGCTGTTGTCCTAGATACATATGTGCATCTATGGAGGGATGTGAGCACAGGGCCCAGCTCAAAAACAAATAAGGATAAGATTACACTGTCTCAAAAATCATAAATGGATGGGTCCTGAGCTCCAACAGGCAAATAATGATAAAATTATACTAGCTCTAAAAGTAAGGACTTTCATTGAAATAAACTTCATTTATGCTCTAGTTAGGTTTAAAGTGGCAAAAGGAGGGAACTGTGGCATTAGGGTTTTTGAACCCTAACACCCCACCATGCAGGCAGCAACAGGCATGGGGTGTGCCTTAGGGTTGTCAACCCTAATGCTCACCCCATTCTCATATACAGTACCCATCTCAGCTTATTTACTCATGGAATGGGGTGAGTGTTAAGGGTGACAACCCCAAAGCACACCCCATGCATTTTGCTGCCTGCAGGATGGGGGTGGGATCTTAAGGTTGGAAACCCTAAATCCACATTTCCCTATTTTTGTTGCTTTAACCCTAACAAAGTTTTTTGCAATCAATATATACATATTATAGTGGTGAAGTAGTGCTACTTTAGTTAGGGTTGGTACAGCACTTCAGTGTTAAACTCAAACAGTTGCACCTCAATAACCTTGGAGTACTTCAACAAAATAGCCCAAAATTTGGCATGCTCTGTCATTCTGCCAGTGTCTCAAGATGTGAAAAGTTTCATGATGGGGTCTTGTATGGTTTTTGAGATATATAGTGATAAGAAACAGAAAAAAGAAATTCTCATTGGTTAACATGTTTTTTTTGCCATCATCTAGAGAACAGATAGAATGAAAATGTTCCCTGATATTTTCAGGGGTGATGTAGTTTGTGACAAAGGTGTGCCTTTTAATGGTTTGGTGAAAAATATTGTACCATGTTTGAATTATAACAATGTATGTGAGAGCTGATAGACAGGCAGGTAGATGAAAACTCTTCAAACTGTAAATTTACTTTTTGTTCTCAGACAAATATTGGTGCTATGTATGATGCCAGTGCACTGCATAAACTGGGTGCATAGGCATTGATACACATGAATGCTGCAGAGCAGGGTCCAGTGTACCCTGCACAGCATTCAATAGTGGGGCACAAGGCAGGTACGTGGCTGCTTCTCCAGCCCGCAGACTGCAATGCACTGGAGGTGTGCTGGCACTACATGACATGCATAAAGGAGCATAGTGCCAGATACAAGAAGCACAGGTTATGGAAGCTGGGATCCTGCCATAACCTTGTGTGCACCCCCATGGATGTCACTCACTGGTCAAGGCTGGATTGGTATTCAACCCATTGGGGATGGTGCGGCCGGCCATTAGGGTGGGTTTCCATCCACTTTGCCATGCTGGCATTTCTGTGGATCCATGGGGGGCCCATTCACTATTACCCCATGTGCATGAGGGACCCTCTATGGGACCCAGGTTGGGCATCCAATTGAATGCTGCCAGGGTCCACAACTCCACCCCCTGCCACCCTGCAGATACCTGAGTGCCAGGGGGGTAGGGCTGCTGACAGGTTGGGGCCAGTAGTGAATATCAGCCAGTGCGCATCTGTCAACAGGTTTCAGAGATGCACCAGCTGGGTACACGCCTTTGGCATGTACCTGTACCCCATTCAAGCACAGTGCCCACTGTTTGTGATGTCAGTCATCTTATTTTTTTTCCTATGTTAACAAACTTTTCCTTCCCAAGTACTGCCCAAACCTAGTAACTAATGAACAAGATGTGTAATTAGAACTCCTTAATATACTTTGTTGAATTATTTTATTACTATTTTAAAATTAACACTGGAAGCATCAGTTAGTGTGGTAAGAATAATTTCATCGGTCACTCGCTTAGTTAAGGACCCTTCTATCAGAAAATAACCATTTTCAGTTCTTTACAGTTCAAACTTTGCTAATCAAACTGAAAAGACTGGAACAGTAATGGCCCATGACAGGCTCCCTGGTGTCTAGTGGCACCCATACTCCCCAGTTTCCATCCCTGAAATATATATTCCCTGGTAGTTAATTTTCCCTTCCCCCTTCCATGGTATCTGATTGCTGGTCCCTGTGTAGAGACGACTGCGGTGCTGCTCCATTCCCCATGCTCCTTGTCTGATCTGTGTTTTATTAGTTCACATTTGTTTTTGTATGCACTTTTGGAGGCATTTTGAAAGTTACTTGCTGGCAATTTTTTCTTTTTTTTTTTTTAAACTTTCCTCAAATGTATATGCCAGGTTGTATTTTAGTGCTATCTAAAAAGTAGATGTCGGCTAAAAAGCTATTTTTTTTTGCATTATTTCTTTTATCCCCTCCTACATTCCCCAATCTGCCAACTCCTTCAGGCAGCCATGATCCCTGACATCCACCTACTGTCCTCTCTTGGAACCTCCTACCTCAGATCACAGCCAACCCTGGGGTAGCCTGGCATAACCCTTCACCAAGTGGGTCCACTTCCTCTGAGGAAGAAGGCACCAGTTGGGCAGCCAGCATACTCTTTCTCTCAGCCCCAGGGCACTGCTGAGGTGGTCAGGCTCCTCGAGAGTTCATTGATGGTGTTGGCAGATCATCTGCCATCATCCTGGCCAATCGGGATGTTTTTTCTGTTTTTCATGGCACCCATGATGTTGCGCCACATCTTGTAGTACTCCTGGTCTCTACCAGGGGCCACTACAGAGCGAGGCATCTCCCTAACCCACCCCAGGAGAGGAGAGCCATTTCTTGGATGCTCAATCCTCTCCCATCCCCAACAACCCCCAGTGACCCGAGTTGGTTCCCGAACCCAGGTCACCGGCATGGTTTGAGGTAAGGGGCCAGCACCTCAACCCTCTGTGCCACCTGGCCAGCCCGAAAGCTATTTTTAGTATGGACATGAATACTAAAGCTGACAGTTAAAGGACAGTGCAAGTGTACATTTGGAGCTTTGTGTTTGTTATGCTGCAATACATTATGGAACAACACGGAGAATACAGAGCATATTTTGTTTCACAGGCATGGTTGTCACCGCCACACTTATGAAACTTCTCTTGGGGCATTGATCATTTAAGAACTGCACTGGGTCTGTAGGATATCTGGAGCATTTTTGGCAGTGCTGCAGTTGACTGATGAGCCTACATGTTGGTGTGTCAGAAGAAAAAGGTCCAAGTGGTGCTGTTTTGGACATATCTTAAATATAAATTTGAGAAAGTGCCCCTGGGCAAAAAAGAAGGACTGATGAGGTCACACACTGCCTACTGGGTGAACCAGGAAGCAACTCAGCTCTGGTGACAAACTGCAGAAAATAATTTATAAAGACTCCATAAGTTATTTTAGAGAGCTGAAAGCTTATGGACTTGCTCTAGGAATTACTATTGCCCTAGGTAAAAGAAAAAAATCTAACCATGGATAGGAGAACACCTGTCTGTCATTATTTATAAAATCTAAGACATTTAAATCTGTGGTGCTGCTACTAGTTTCTAAAAATGTGCCTGAAATGCTGTGGCTTCTGAAATGTTGGATACAGGGTTGGTCACCTGCAAGTGCAATCAAAGAAATGTAAATTTAAAGAATTTGGGGGCATATTTTAAAGAAGTAAGTGTTTTGTTAAAATAGATTTGCAAGCACTTGTGGGTCAGTTCATTGCCTCACCCAAAGATATTAGAATCCACTTCTTTGCCACACACTGTTTATTTGTTTCAAAGAAGGGTAATTTTGGCACTGATAATTAATTTACTGGTTAACAAGCTCTTCATACCAACAAGTTAGTCAAGCGTTGGCCTAGCAGACAAGGACAAAAAAGCTTCCTGCTCTCCAGGAGGGCCAGTGAAGGATGGCTCCCCAAGGCCCTGAAACAAGTAATTTTAAGGCAAGATAGCAAATTGTTTGCTATTTTTTTCTTTCTGAAGTCCCATACAGTACCTAAAAATGAAGTTTATTGATGGCAGAACATTAAATATAAACAAGACCCCAACAAGATTAAAAATCTAATCATGCCATGCAGCTGTGAATCAGGGGACCCAGAAACCATGGTGTTGAAACCAGGGAGAAATCTGAGAGTTGTTAAAAAGTCGAGATGGCTAGTGAGATATTTAAATGGGGTAAACTGTGAAAAGGGTATAAAGTAGGGAACAGGCAAAGATCCTGTAGAGGAATAATGGTTAAGACATTAAACATTGTGGCCTTTGGGGCAATGGGAGTTGGGAAGACCGTTATCATCCGCCAGTTTATTAACAATGACTTTATCGAGGAGTACAACCTGATCAAATCCAGATGTATTTTCGGACTGCCAGTGGTTCTGCACAATGCAATGTATGAGTTGAAGGTCATGGATATGCCACCTTTGCCTTCCCTTCCAGCAAACAGCTCCCAGGTATGACTGTAACACTTAGCCATTACATACATAATATAGATGTTTCATTAGAAACTTCGAATGGGGTGTTTCCTTTTATTGATGACAACAGTTGTGTATGACAAAATTAATTAAAAAGATGAATTTGAATGAATGGATATTGTTGAAGAAGGCGTGGTGAGAAATGTCTTCTAGTGAACTTCTTAAATAACCCTTCTTTATCATTAATCTTCTCAAATGTTTATGTACAGTATTTATTTATTTGCTTATTAATCATGACAATGCCCTAAGAGGTAGCAATACATCCCTGTACATGTCCCTCCTAAAAACCAGAACAGCTCCAAGGTGCCTATGTTTGTCCTCAGTTCCCCCTTTGGAGATACTTAAAATTTTCACTAATATGGGTGACAAAATGCTATCAGTTACAGCTCTCTCAGTATGGAACAGCCTCCTTGTGTCACTCCGATCTGTTGATCCCCACTGCACTTTCAAACTCTGACTCAAAACCTGGTAACTGAAAGAGGCTAAATGCCTGTGCCAGCCAGGGTAACCTTTCTTCAACCTGATATTCCCTTTTTCCGAATAATCCTGCTCTTTCTTCCTTTTTATTATTTCCTTTTTATAACTGTACTACCACTAAAGCACTTGGTTCTCTGCTCCTTAAACAATAATCCAGTCTTTCCTACTGTTTTTGGAATCAACATGCCATGCTCATTTGTGTTTGTTATTAGCACTATTTTCCCTCCTGTTGTCTTGTATTATCCCTAAACTGTTCCCCTACTATAAATTTATAATATACTCTTGTTCTCTCAACACTGCTGAAATTACAGTGTATCTGTTGATTTTACTCTGACACATCTTGTAAAGTATACTGTATTCAATTATTTTCTGCCTGTGCATTGATTGCACCTGTATGTATATTTTGCTATTTATGTTGTTGTATATTGTATATTGTATTCTGTATATTTTGTTGTACCACTTTGTGGGCCCAGGTCATGCCTGAAAATAGTCCCTTTGATCAATGCACATACCTGGTAATCAAAGAATTAAACAAATCATCTTGGAGTAACAATCTTTTAGCTAAGAACTCATTTACAAAGGTTCCACATCATGACAAGTATAGCATATAGGTACAGATCGACAAATGATAGAACAGAAACAAAGACTATTATAATACAATGTTACATTTTTAAATACAGTGAAAACTTTTAGTACTGCATAAGTAGACTAGGACTGACCAGTAGATGTAGGGTTAAGAAGGTAGTGAGGTATTGAGTAGTAAGCAGCCAGAGGTTGACTTTGTCAGGAGGTAGCAAAGGGGTTGAAGGAGTAGACGTGGATGGAGTACGCGGGGGGTTGGTTGTAGGGAGGCAAGAGTTGGGGGGGAGGAGTTGTTAAGGAGGAAATAAGGGGTATAGGGAGAGAGGGTGTGGGAGAAGATGGAGATGAATAATACTTGCCACTGCTCTGTAGTAAATAATCAAAGCCTATTTCCAATATGTAGGCTAAACATTTTAGAACATAGTACTGATCCACAATATAACTATCAGTCCAATTTGATATCCCCTCCTTCTTTATCAGGGAGAACATTATCATAAATCATTATCTTTGCCCTCCAGAGTTTTCCTTCTGCTCTCCCCCCCACATATTTGTTTGATGTTGCTATCATAAACTCGTGTTGTAGAAATGTCTATAATCTGATAAACAAAGGCTCATGACTACAGGAGGTGGAAAACAATATGACATTAAAAAAAACTGTCTTCATGGAGTGTCCTCAGTAATAAAAAAAAAGAGAGAGGAGTGACAGATACAGAAAATAATCAAATATAGCAATAATAATAGTAATGTTTATTTGGGAGGAAGGTAGTTAATGGATTTCAGTTCATCTTCAATGCTTTCATTTCTTAGTTATCCTCTGAAAGGCTTCTCCAGATCCCCTGCATGCATACCAACATGGGCCAATGCTCCTTTGGGTTTATTGCAATTACTGTCCTTCCTGGACCCAAGGTCCCCTATCACTAAGCTCTAGCCCCACTACAAATATCTTTAGTACTGCACTTAACATACACTGCCTAAATAATTACAGGTACTCTTACATTTCATAATACTCTACCATCAACCTCAACTCTGGTCTGCACTGTATTCTGTATAGTTCCTGGAACCAAGCTCCCCTCTCACTAAGCTCTATCCCCACTACAAATACCTTTAGTGCTGTATTTAACAGACACTGTCTGAATAATTACAGGTGCTCTTGCATTTCATAATATTCTGCCATTAACCTCCACCCTGGTCTTCACGGTATTCTGTATAGTTTTGTCCTGTATTGTGATGCATTATATTATAACGTACTGTACTATGATATGTCATTCTGAAATCAGTAACAACATATGTGATCCACATTCTGTGTCATTCTCACTGTGCCTTCTGTAAGATGTACCTCCCTTGGTTGCTCTTGTAAAATTAATTTTGTTCCAGCGAGCTTACACAATCATCAAAAAAATAAGCATTGCTAAATAAATCCAGTATAGTTCATATAAGCTGAATTCTTTCTAATTATTATATTTAAAATAATCCTGGATACTGGATTACTTTGAAAGGCTTTAGTTCACTTTTTAATTCAGTACTGCTACTATAGTTTAGAGTATATAAAAATCAAGGGTAGTTGGAGTTATAAATAAATATACATTAGTTTAATGAACAACTATTAATATTTTATCTATAGAGTGTATGCATTTTCTTTTTTTTTTATGTCTCATCCCAGCAATTCACTTGTGAGGATTGGGAGCAAAAGGTAAGAAGGAACAGCTTTTATGTCATGACTGCTATTGTGCCAAAATGAAGGATATATTAGAGCTGCACAGTAGCACCACTACAGTTAGGCTTGGTAGAGCACATCAATGTTAAATTCAAAATTTTACACCTTAATAACTTTGGCATACTTTGATGAAAAAGCCCAAATTTGGCATGCATGGTCATTCTGCCAGAGTCTCAAGCTGTGGAAAGTTTTGTGATGGCATTTTGTATGGTTTTTGAGATATAAAGTGGTAAAAAATTAAACAAATAACACTTTTTCCCTTTGGTTAAAATGGGATTTTTTGCCATCATCTACAGACCAGACAGAATGAACATTTTCACTGAAATTTTCAGGGATGATAGGATCTGTGCCAGGGTTATGGCTTCTGATGGTTTGGTGAAAAAATACTTTACCATTTTTTAATTATAATGATGTTTGTGATAGCCACTAGACAGGCAGGTAAATGAAAAGAGTTCAAACTGTAAATTTACTGTTCGAACTGTAAATTTACTATCCACTCTCAGACAAATACTGACTGTGATGTCAGCCATCTTGGTTTGTTTTTCCCATGTTAACAAATGTTTTCTACCCAAGTACTGCCTGGTAACTAATGAACAAGATGTGTAATTAGATGTCCTACACACACTTTGTTGGATTCTTTCATTAGTATTTTAAAATGAACTCTAAAAATATCAGTTAGTGTGGCTACAATAATTTCACCAGTCACTTGCTGAGTTAAGGACCATTCAGTTGGAAAACAACTATTTGCAGTTCTTTACAGTTCAAACTTTACTGTTCAAACTGAAAAGATTGAAACAGTAAAGGTCAATGACAATTCCAACTGTCATGGCTTTCTGATGTTTAGTGGCACCCCTACCTGCCGATTTCTGTCCCTGAAATATATGTTCCCTGGTAGTCCAGTGGTCACTCCCCCTCTCCCATTCTCTGATTGCCATCCTTGTATGAAAATAGATATTTCCCTGGTAGTCCAGTTGTCCCTTCCTCATCCCCATTCTCCTATCGCCATCCCCATATGAAAATAGATATTTCCTTAGTAGTCTAGTGGTCCCTCCCCCTTCCCTGTTCTCCAATCACTGTCCCAGTGCTAATTATATGTACCTTGTGCCTAGTGGCATTCCCTACCCCCATCATGACTGTGGTTGAACAAAGTGGTCAATGAATGTTTTTTGTTTTGTAACCCTGCAAAAATGAAAATGGTCCCTGAACAATCCACCCCTTCACCCCCACCTCCCATTCAGCACCCACAACACCAAACCCCCCAATACACCCTCACTCACCTAATCAGGTCCCAGGTTTGAGATCCACTCTCCAATTGAAGGTACATCTTGTGCTGGAACCAATGACACAATATGAGAAAATTAAGGTAGATGCAGTTCCATGTAATTCAATGGGGTTTTCTGCTTTGATGCATGACTCAACCATTTTTGGACATTTTGACACCAAATCTTCAACATGGCCTTTTGGGGACCCAACCACAAGAGCAATATGATTGTCATTATGCAACTTGCCATGGGTTCGCAATGTTGCACAGACAATAGTGCAGCACAACAATGACACAGTCAAAACAGCAAAATCAAAAAACAGAGTTGGTGAAAACATTGACTCAAACATCAACTGTGCACACCAGAGGAAGAAATGGGAAACATTCCCATTACTTTGTATTTTTGTGGGGGGCTCTGCCCTAGCACCATTCAATGTGGCTGGCTTTGCCCCCATACTTCTCTAACTAAATTAACCAACTCAGAGGAGGGTGGGGATCGAGGGGAAATGGCGATACTTGGGAGCAGGGAACTTAGTTTTGTTGCAAAAAAAAAAAATAACATGTTGGGAAATGGGGAATCAAACCCTGATCCTCAGCTCTCCAGTGTGCCAGGTGCTTGTGCCTTAGCCATTCCATCATGGGAGTGGCTCAACCAGTCACACCACCTGTTTCTTATTCAACCCTATCTCCAGTTCCTAGTCAGCAAGAGGAGTAGTGGTAGATTCCTACTGCTATTAAACCCCTGTTGTTGTAATTCATTTCATGCTTTAGATTGCATGGTTATCCTTGCACTGTTTCATCAGCGTTATATTAACCCAGTATCATGTAACTCCTGCCCAAAAGGTGATTTCACAGTCACTTGGTGAATTCATTTTTTGAGCAGTATTTGAATGTTTTCCCTGTCTTTGTTCATGAGGTGGGGTCACAAGAAGGCTATGTTGAAAATGTGGAGTCAAAATATGTAAAAATGACAAAGCTATGACCATTTGTTGCAATTTCACAACACACACTCATAACATTGGAAATTTTAAATATTATAATGCTAAATTTTCAACATAGACTTCTTATTACCCTACCTCACATATGTCACAGCTGTCATTTTTCAAATCCTGGTCAAAATGTGCTTTTGCATCTGTGGCATGGAATGGTGTTGCAGTTGTGCAGAATTACACTTTGATGGGGATTCAAACATGTTCTGTACTGGGTACATGAGGTGGGGTAATAAGATGGCTATGCAGACAATTTATTTGCTGTTGTCCTATAAATGGAAGTGCAGGGCCCTTCTACAGCTACATGCATATATACATCTATGGAGACATGGGAGTGCAAGGCCCAAAAGGGCCCTGCACTCCCACAGGCAAATAAGGCTACACTATCTCAAAAAGTAAGGAAATTATTTCCAAAAACTACATTAATGCATCAGTTAGGGTTGAGAATAAAGTGACAAATAGAAATATGACGTTAGGGTTTCCAATCCTAAATCACCAGTCCCACTGCCAAAATAAATGAGGGGTGGATTCTTCCTTGAGGTTGTCAACCCTAACTCTCAACCCATTGTATGCACTCATGAAACATACGCACATGTCTCCATCTTATCTTATCTTTTCTGTAACTACAATGGAGTGATATATTTTATAGGGCCATGGTTGGCCCTCGATAGTTAGGGTTGAGTAGCTTTGCAACCGTTCAATGGATTTGCACAAAATTTGATATGCGCTGTCCTGTGTGGTAGTTCTCTTGTTGTGGTAAGTTTCTTTCTTGTTTGATGTGTGGATACTGAGATCTGGATAGGGATAAAACCTTAAAAGTTGACTTTTTGTGCAGTTTTTTCCTCATCACCTTGCTTTCACATGGTGTGGAATTTTGGTGTGATTTTTTATGGTACAATCAGCTTGGGTAACAAAACTGTCATGCTTAGTTTGGTGAAAAAGTATTAATCTTTTGCAAAGTTATTACATTTTTAAGTTCCCATTGTTTCCAAAGGGAATTCCCCTGTCCAAATTAAAGGGGTAAAGTTCAGCCAAGGATTGACCTCGAGAAAAAGGATTCACTCTTGTGAGATCTGTTCCTTTTTCATGAAGTAAAACTCCTGTTTCATGATGGAAAAATTCTTTTTCATGAGCCACCATCCTTTTTTCTGTTTAAAAAAAAAATTAAAAGCCACAAAAATGACATCTAGCTGGCTGATCGGACCCTTTAGGTGCAATCTACACTTCAATGTTAGAGATATGGCCCCAAAATGTGTTTTATTTACTATTAGGAATCCTTTCTTGTGACCACATGATACCAAAAAAGAATCTTTTTTCGTATTATGAATCATGGAATAGGATCCATTGGTGTAAATTTTGTGCCATCTCCCATGCTGTAATGTATTTCCAGTGATCATCTTCATCTTTTTCAGTATAATATTTAGTAGGAAAGGAATGCTGAGCTTTCATAGCTTACAGATTCAGTGAATTGTCCATGAGAATTCAGCCTCCCCCACCCCACCCCCATTAGAATGGAACATATGTAGGAGAAAGTTATTTTGATAACACAAATCATACACAGTGTGTCTGGAGTGCTTCAGTATCACTGTATTTCCCTGGTGTCTAGTGGCAGCACCCTTACCTCCCTGTTTTTTTTATAAATTATATTTATATAATCTGACATCTGGATGCCTACCTCCAATGTCAGATGCCCCTCAGCAGCCCATTGTTTTAATAATGTTTGCCAACATTGGGGGGCCCAATCTCCATGCCGGCATTCAGAATGCACCCCCAGAAGAGTGGGACACTTGGGAGCCCACCCCTAGTGTCCTGAAATATATTTATTTTATATGTACCTGCAAAAAAGGAAACCGTCCTTGTCTTATTTTTTTAAAACCTGAAATAAAGAAAACGGTCCCTCGTCATTGCTGCCATTCCCATCCTGACTCTCCCACTGAACACCCACCTCTCTACACACCCCTTCCTTACCCTATACTTGCTTCTGGAGGTCATATGCTGTCATCTTCTATGGACCGAGACGTGTCTGCACTCTTCAAAACTGAACCATGAACTGAAGTGCCCTATAATGTTTTTTAATGGTGTTTTGAACTTATGTTGATATCTTTGCCATATTTGGGAATTATTTTCTCCAAATTTTCAACATGCCCATTTTGGGACCCCACATCATGGACACTGAAACAGTCAATTTGTTAATTGGTCCCAGAAGGTGATTTCACAGCCACTGTGCAAAATCAACTTTCAGGACCATATAGCAAAATTTCACTGCCAGTGTTCATAAGGTGGGGTACCAGAAAGACCATTTGAAAATTTGGTAAAAAAAAGCCTAAAAATGGCTGGGTTATGTGCGTTTGTTGAAATGTTTCAAGGCATGCACATAACTTTGGTAATTTTCAATAGTTTGCTCCAAATTTTCAACATAGACGTTTTTTCATACCACCTCATGAACAGTATAAAGTAGCTGTCATTTTTCGCATCCTGTTCTAAACATGTTTTCTCACCTGTGGCATGCAATGGCATTTTTGCACAGATTTTAACATTTTCACCTATGAGGTTTATGATGTGGAGTCATAAGAAGACTATGTTGAAAATTTGGGGTCAAAATATGAAAAAAATGCCAAAGTTATGACCATTTGTTGCAATTTCACTATGACTGCTCATGACATTGGAAATGTTAAATGTTAAATATTTTGACCACAGATTTTCAACATACCCTTCTTATTATCCCACCTCATGTATGTCTCAGGTGTCATCTTTCAAATCCTGGCCAAAATGTTTTTTCACACCTGTGGTACAGAATTGCATTGCAGTTGTGCAGAATTATGTTTTGGTGGGGATTCAAAAAGTTCTGTACTGGGTAGATGAGGTGGGGTAATAAGATGGCTATGCAGACAATTTGGTCACTGTTGTCCTATAAATGGAAGAGCAGGGCCCAGAGGCATCATGCATCAAAATAAGAATACCATTATACTATCTCAAAAAGTAAGGAAATAAGCTGCAAAAAATGTTGTTAATGCTCCAGTTAGGGTCAAAGTGAGAAATGTTGGTAAATTAGGTGTTGAGGTTTCCCTAACACCCCACCCTCCTAACCAGACAGGAGAGCATATGTGGGTGTGCCTTGGGCTTCTCTAGCCTAACATGCTCCAATTCTAATAAAGACTACACATCTGACCTTATTTAGAGATGGAATGGGGGTGAGCATTAGGGCTTGAGAAGCCCAAGGCACACCCCACGTCTGCTGTCCTGACTGGTTTGGGAGGGTGGTATATTAGGGAAAACCCTAATACCTCATTTCCCAACTTTTGCTTGTTTCTTGACCCTAACTGGAGCATTATGTTTTTTGTTTTTTTTAAATATATGTATGTGTATATATATATATATATATATATATATATACATACACACACACATGTATACATATATATGTACAAAGAATAGAAAGTAGGGAAATGAAAAAACATTAAGGATTTGGATTTCTGGAATACTGGTGAATCAGTGGTGGGATCTTCCTTGGGGTTGTCAACCCTAATGACCACCCCCTCCCCTGAGCAAATGATGTCAGATGTGATCTCTTTTCTTAATGCAGGGCCTGCAGGGCCTTGTGTGAAGTATCTATGGTACATTCTGTAGCAACATGTGACAAGCCATATTTCTCTGCCTTTCAAGAGTGTATCTCTTTGAGGCACTGGCTTACAGCTGTACCTTGTGTTTTGCACAAGAGGCTATGGGCTTGGGGAGGGGGTGCCAGTGTGAGATTTGTGGGAAGACTTGCCACCAGAAGGTGTAGGAGTGGGGCTAGCAGTAAATGTCTAGTATCCTCAACCATCTAGGGATGTTTTATTTTATTTTTATTTATTTTTTTATTTATTGAGTCTTGGATTACAACACCTTTAAGCAATACAACTCATTTACAAAGGTTCCACATCAGTAGTACAAAAACAAAACAAGGTAACAATAGATAAGTAAATAGCAGATATCAAGAATATACTTAAAAAAAATACATCAAAAGCAATCAAAATGGCACTGAATGTTGCTCAGTATAACAGTAGAGTGGGCTAAAAGAGAGTTCAGCCTGGGAGGCCTTGTCAAAATCTAGGAGAGAAAGTAATGGGGTGTAAGTTGGGGGATGGGAGGAATGATTGGGAGAAGGAGATGAGTTGCACAGGAGGTGGAGAGGGAAGGAGCAGAGTTGCAAAGGAGGTAATGGGGATAGAGATATGAGAGGATGGGGAGATGGAAGGAGGGAAATGGGGTGAGTGCAGAGAGAAGGGGGAGTGCTGGTGAAGTGAGGGGGAGGAAGACAAATTAATAGTATAAGGAGAAGAGGTGGCGTTTAGTCAGAAGAGGGGGCAGCCTAGCAGGCCTTGTCGAAAACCCAAGAATGAGAGTAATATGGGTGGGAGAGAGGTAAGAGAGAGAAACATAGGGAGAAGGAGGGGAAGAAGTTGCAAAAGATGTGGCTTGAGATAAGAGAATGGGTGGAGGGTGGAAGAGGGAAGATGAAGAGGAGCACGGGAAGAACTTGCAGATGCATGAGCAGAGAAGAAGCAGGGGTGAGGGGTGGAGGGGAAAAAGCTCGAGGGTAGGATCGAAATGAAGTGCCAAGAGTTAAAAGTGCTGAAAGGTATAGTACAATGATAAAATAAGCAGAAGGCTGCTGAGGGCAGCATTCACATATACTGTTTGCTAATAGGTGTTGTCAGAGTTTGTGTTTGAAAGGGCCGAGTTTTGACGCAGCAGAGATGTCCCTACCCAGGGAGTTGAGCTGTTGTATCATCAACAAGCAACATGTCTGCCTGCAGCAACGTGAAAGCTATAGTATCACAGAACAGAAACAATATGCATCATCCTGTGCATCTACCACGTCTCAAAATCTCAATGAAAAATGTCAGTCAGGAGTGAGTCCCAACATCTCCAAATATCTACCAACAGATCAGACCATTCAGTGAGAGAATGCCAGCAAGCACCACCCCTCATTGGGCAAGTTATAAAACGATGTTTGTAAATGATTGTAAATTCTTGCCAAACAAAACTCCCTAATTAACATATCATCTTTGGCAAGTGAATAAAAGGACTAGTAGTGAGATTTTACCTGGGGTTGTGGGTCCATCAAATGGCTAATATGAGTGCATATTTTGCTAAAACTGTATAAACTATCATAATTTGGACTGTGTATATTCCAAGTTGAAACTGAGACTGTTATAATGAGGTTATCAGCTAAAAAGGAACTGTTCAAGGAACATGACAGTTCTCCCAGAACCATCCTGCCAGAATTCCTGCTGGTTGAGATTCTGCTTCAACAAGCTGTGAGTGCATGCTTCCCTCATGAGAACTGAAGTAAAGTGCCAATCGGGGTGAAGATGATATCAATGGACAAAACCTGAGACTTCCTTTGCCATAGCCAGCACTCACCAGCTGTGTGAGTTCATGAAATGGCTACTGTGTGTGCATATTTTGCAAGGAGCTGTATAAACTATCATCTAGTGGTGTGAGGAGCTACTATTCTATTGAGAAGGGTGATGCCCTGTATTAAGAGTCATCACTTAAACAGACAGGTCAAAGTAAGAGTCTGTGAGTACCATTTCAGAGACTTTTCCTGCACTGGTGCTATAATACAGTTTGTTAGTCAGTCAGTCGGTCAGTCAGTTAGATATTTAGATAGCAACTGGACAATCCTACATGATATTTACATAGGAACAAAGCCATTGCCAGCAGAAAAAGACCACTAGTCCACTGAGTCTGCCCTATTAGCTTTCCCTACTTTAGCTCACTGTCTAGAAGATCAGTTTATACCAGTACTGGGTCAATATAGTGCTGTCAAAACAGCGCATGGATTACTGTGCTTCAGAAAGCACTAAAGGTACTACAGCAACAGGGGTGTTACAGCAATCAGGAATAACCACTACCCCTGTTGCTGTTTGGTCAAATGTGGAAGTGTCAGGGAGGCTGCCGGTACAGTGCCTGGTCAAGCTGCACCTGTGGTGGAGTTGCTAGAGCAGCAGCACTCGGCACCTCAAGGGACCTGGGGCCACATTTTGATTCTTCTCAGGTCCCGTAGAGTTGTGGATTTTATTGTTTTTAAACTGAATTTTGTTGCCTGCAGTGTTTTGCCCATTTCTGAAGGCCACACCCCTTTTGGAGTTAGTTATATTAATTCCACAGGGTGTGGGGCTGAAGCCTCCCACATGGGGAAGGTGTTGTGGGTGCAGCCCCCCACAAAAGATCACAATGGGGTGTGCGCAGCCCTGGTATTGTCAGTGGTTTCATCACCATTGTTTTGCTTTGTGAGTCTTGTGTTTGCTGTCAGTTGTCCATGTGATTTACACTGCAGAACTGTGACCCCATGCCATTTATACCAGTCACATGGTTTATCATGTTTACAGCCATCAGCAAATCCCTGATAGGGAATGCTTCTGTTTAATTTCCTCCCACCCCTAAGTATTGCAATGTTTCTGCTCACAGGCTGGCAATATGCCACACCACCAGAGTGTTTAAATAATTAGTCTATAGGAGCTCCCAAAGGGACTTTTAGCTTAATGGTATACCAGTGGAAAGAGGTCGTCGGACTGTATGGATACAAATAATAAGTAAAATCCAGCAGTCCAGATCCAAAATTCAGGGAGAATATTTTTTATTTATTAAAATATGATGTTAAGTATGTACAACTGTGTATACTGTAGCTGTATTATTTAAATGTCTGACTTACATCCAGTACCCCACCTTGCTAACCTTTTTTTTTTTTTTAGTTGTTTAACCAGGAGTAGCACACTAAGCTGAAAGCATTTTTACAGTAGCGACCTGGGAGCACAGGGAAGTTAAGTGACTTGCTCAGGGTCACACAGTATGCAAGTGGAAGCTGAGGGATTCAAACCCAGGTCTGGTCTGCTGGATGTTACCAGATCTGCAGCTCAGAGCCTTAAACCACTGTGCTATACTGCCTCCCAACCTTGCCAAGCTCTGTTCCTTTATTCCAGCCCAGTTATCAGATGGATTGCCAACCACTTATAAATGGGTTCGCTAAAGCTATTTTGGTCTAGGGAATTCCCCAAAGGAAATAAACTAGAGAAGCCTTGCAACCCTCCATTCAATGGAGAAAATAGAGAACAAATTGAAATGTAGTGCAATGCAAGTGTTCAAATTTATTTACTTGCTATATACACACACTACCAAAAACATACATAAAGTGTCCCCCCACAAAAAAAAAACAACAGCGTTTCACTCCTACTCCTGGAGCTTAGTCAAAGCCTAAAACATGTATTACTGCAGATAACATTTTTATTTTTTATTTTATTTCCCCAGGTTCATCTTGTGAATGAGCCTGTCTCAATGATGTTCTGCCAGGCAAAATAAAGATATTGATTGATTGATTGATTTTATGCATTTATTTATATCTTGAAATAATTCCTTTGAGCTGGAAGCTCATTTTCAAATGTTCTAAGTCAAGACAAGTAAAAAACAATACAAGTAGCAATGGAATAATGGAACAATATAAGTGCAGAATTAACAAGGTATAATTAAACATACAGGTACATACATATTTGACAAACATAAAATGAGGCAGTTGGATGTTGAACATTCTCAAGAGTGATAGAAGGAGGGGGATAGGGATGAGAGAGGTGAGGGTGAAAAAGGTGGGATATGGAGGAATGTGACAGGATAAGTGAAAGGGGTTGGGGTGGGAAAATAGGAAGTTAGGTTGAGTAGGCAGGTGAGGGGGGAGAGGATCGAGACAGAGGGGAGGTTAACATTAGGGTTGGCAGTCACAGCTGCTTAGAGACGTAAGGTGTTGGTGGAGTTTTCTCTTAAATGGCCCCAGCTTAGGCCCATTGGTTATGTCAGGGGGGAGATCATTAAGACAGTATGGTGCATGGTAAGCAAAGGACTGCTGTGCTTGTGACATTCAGAAGAAAGGGACTTGCGGAGATTGTCTGGACATATCTCTTGTCTGCTGGAGATTGAATGCTGAGTTTTGGAGGTTCTGGATAGCAGGTTGGGTTAAGCCAAGGCAGTTTTTTTTCCATAAGAGACAAATATGGTAATGTACCCTGCCCTGAAATGTAAGACAGTTGGTTTGCAGGAAAAGGTCACAAGTGTGAGTAAGTCTGTGAGCACCTATTACTAGTCAGCAGGATTGAACTTATATAGTTAGTAAACAATGAAATCATTATCAAATAGATATAAATAAAACACAGTTGTTAAATTAACTCTCCAATACATCAATTGTCTATCAACCCCAAAACACTAAAATCCAATCACCCCACAATCACAGACCGGCTCAGTGTCTATTGATCAAATAAGGTAGTTAGCGTAGTGAGGCAACTCAATAGTAAAAAGTACTAGGAAGCTGTATCAACAATAAATAGTTAGAGGACTAATCTCATCACATAACATATGGCTAATCCCGTCAATATACTTGTGCCTATTATTATTCATTATTATGTACTGATTTGCCATTTAGTCCCAGTCATTGCATTTGATAAACATGAATGATAAAAGTCTGTGTCCATTTCATTATATATTTATGTCCTGCCAATGTAGGTAAATCTTGATGCATAGCATTTCTTGCTTCTTGGCTTGAATTTGTATTATTCATAAAGAGATGATAAAGATTCAGGCTGAGATACAGACAAGAGGGATCATAGATTATTCAAGCCGGTATACCGTTAATAAGCAGATGAACTTGCAGTGTGCATTGCAATTCCTAGGGGAAGGATAACAAGATACATCAGTAAAAATGAAGCACTAAATCACATATATAACATATGATTGATGTGAAGTAATTATAAGTAGGGGGAATATCTAATATGGCATTGAAGCCGGAGGGTAAAGTGCTCTGAGGTGAAAATCCAAAAGGTTTCCATCTTTAATGTCAGACTTTCCATGTGCCTGCCCCTTGGCCCCAGTTGCACCAATTCAATACCAAGGAATGACCTTTCATGTATTCTATGTCCCCTGTTATATATAAAATGTGGACAGCTAGTACATTTTTGACATTCTTATTTGTTATGTCCCGCATATGATCTCCTATATGGGTTTTGAAAATTCTGTTTATTTTAACAACATCATATGATGCACATAACATAGCTAAGTAAATGACATTGGGAGTATCACAAGTTATTAAATCTCCGATGTCATAACAATTCTTTATTGAAGGGCGTGTAAAATCTTTATTTTTGACAATATTTTTGTTGAATTTACAGTAGCCACAGGGGTTTCACCCTCGTGGTGCAACTCCTCCAAAAAACTGCTGCCTCTTTCCCTTGTATCAGTGCAGTGAGTGAACTAATATGTCACCCTGGTTTTGGGCTCTCCTATAAACAAACTGAGGGGGCACCATGTATTACCCTCCCAAGGACTGGATAGCCATCCTTTATGTGCCAGTGTTTCATTATTACTGTATATTAGTATTATATTGTCTGGTTCAGGAGAGCCGGTATGAGGTAAGCCACAATGGGGGGGGGGGTACTCACCCAGGCTTCTTGGGAGATGTTGGTTGGCAGTCGGTGGAGGGTGGTGGTGGCCCAAATGGGAGGAAGGCAAACCCCTAACAAGGGTGCTGCTATTATGGAAGGAAGAATCGGCACAGCAAAAAGGTTTGTGATTCTGAGATAGTTGTGGGGTCCAGAAGAGCAGATTTGGTCAGATGGCTGGGGGAGTAGAAGGTGGGGAGGATGATTGAGGGATGGGGAGTGGTTCAGGGGAAGGAGGAACTGAAGGAGGGTAGGTTTTGAGAGGGATGTAGTCAGTGGGCTGGGGGGAGTGGAGTAAGTGGGCAGATTGCTCGAGGGGGAGGAGGGGTGAGGGGGAAAGTGCCAGAAGTTCTGCTGGAGGGTTTGAGTGGAATGGAGGGAAATTGTACCAGGGATTTCAGGGGTGTAAACAAGTTAGGGGACTACTTAGCCAGTCTTGAGAGGGGATGGGACAGCACAGCAGAAGGGGAGGTTTCACAGCCACTAGAGGGTGGCCTGGCAGGTGGCAGTGGAAGTGCGGGCAGGGTGGGGAGTAGGTAAGAAGTTTTACAGGACACAAGACATGATGGGATGGCCCATGTGCAGGTTCCTGGAATGGTGGTGGTGGGAAGGGATGAAGCTGGTAGACAGGATGAGGAAGTTTAGGGCACGGGTGCAGTAGTTGATGTTGGGATTCAAGGGGCATCTGGGGAAGTAACTAAGGTGGGTGAAGGCATGAGGGTGATGGAGGTGTAGTGGGAGGGAGACCATTTGGACAGGGTAGAAGGAGCAGGGGAAGAAGGAGGAGGCATGGGGGAAGGGGATGCAGGAACCTAGTGGGGAGCCAGCGGAGGATAAGCTTATTGAGGAAGCCCCTAAACACAGAGGCACAGAGGGAATTAGATCTCTAGTTCTGGAGGACTCTATTATCAGGGATTCAAGTGGGAGGAGGGGGGATGGTCGGGGCAGCGATGGTAGAGTGGAATGTATGCCAAGTATGACTGTGTACCAGGCTGCATACCTAGTGCACTCCTTGGTGAGGAACACTTTGGGGACCACCTCACGTCTTGGTACATGTGGGTACAGATTACATGGAAAGCAACAGTGTGGAGGAGGTGCAGGCTAGGTTCAGGGAGCTAGCCAGGGTCTGTCTAGCCGAGGGGTGCACAATCTCTTTCTCGGAAGTTTTTCTGGTACTGAGAGCTAGTGTGGAGAGGAAATTAAAAATTCAAGAGGTCAATAAATAGATAATGGGTTGGTGCTGTGCCAAGGGGCATGGTTTGGTGGGGGATTGGGGATCAGCTTGGGAGGACAAGGAGCTGTTCACTAGGGACAGGCTACATCTGAGCATGATGGGGAAAGAGATCCTAAAGCAAAAGATACGAGAATTTATAGGAACTAGGTGGGGTTTAAACTTGTAGTGGAGGGTGGGCTGAGGCTTGTGGGACAGGCAGGCAGTTCCAGCATGGGATGGCTTAGGCCTCTCCCCCCAACAGTTTCAGCAGGTGGTGGAGTAAGGCAGATGTTCTCACATGGGATCTTGGAAATGGGGGAAGGGGGTACGGGGATAAGGAGGGACCAGGTGAAGGTGGAAGGTGGTATTGATCAATGCAAGGAGTCTGGGGAACAATATACCTCAATTGCAGCTATTAATGACCATGGGGAGGGTGGATGTGGCTGTGGTCATGGAGACATAGGCCATACAGCTTCATGACTGGGAGATGGGTATTCCAGGGTACACCATTCTTCAGAAGGATAGGTTGACAGGTAAGGAAGGGGGGGTGATGCTGTTTGTTAGGCATGGTATTAAATGCAACAAGGAGGGGGTAGCTGAGGTGCACATCAAGGCATTATGGGTTATCATGTAGGATCCTAGGGGATGAGGGTCAGGCTGGGGGTGGTGTACAGGCCACTTGCCCAATTGGAGGATCTCAATGAGGAATTAGTAGAAAATCTTAAATCCCCCTGTAGCTCAGGCAGGGGAAAGACCTTAGCACTGGGGGATCTGAACATGTCTTGGGTTGATTGGGAGACCATGGCATCATCATCAGCAGCAAGGGGGCAGTGCCTTTTGGATACCTTCCAAGATGTGTTCCTATCCCAACTTGATGGGGGAACCAACCAGAGAAGGACATATTCTGGATTTGGTGCTGACGGATGTGGACATGCTTAAGGATTTGGTTGTGGAAGACCCTCTGGCAGGTAGTTATCATGCCACAATTTGGTTCTCCCTAGACCTGGGCAGGATTGGGAAATGTATGAAAACAACAGTGGTGGATTTCACGGGGTAGATTTTGTGGGCATGGTGGCAGTCCTGAAGAGGTAAATTGGAGGGATTAGTCCTGGCATGGACATGGAGAGCGAGTAAGAAATAATAAAGAGGGGGGTCTTCTGGAGGCTACTAAAGTCTGCACTCGGGTTGTCCACAAGAATGCTAGGGCTAGAAAACCCAGCTGGTGGACAAGAGAGGTGAAGGAGGGGATGAAAGAAAAAAGGCTGGCCTTCCCTAGATTCAAACGGTGGAGAAGGGAAGCAGACAGGCAGGAGTACCAGAGGCTCCTAAGACAGACTGGAAGGGTGGTGACAGCAGCCAAGGTGGAGAAGGAACTGTGATTGGTGCAGGGGATCAAGCAAGGGGAGAAGAGTTTTTTCAGGTATATCAGGGAGTGGAGGAAACCAAGGGGAAACAGATTGACAAGTTAAAAAAGGGGGGCTGTGGAAGAGATGGAACAAGTTGAAGTACTCAATGAGTACTTCTGCTCAGTCTTTATGAAGGAAGGGAAGGAACCATCTCCACAGGGGGTAGATGGAATTCAGGAGGGGGAGGTGCTCACAGATGAGAAGATATCATTGGGGAAGGTGAGAGGGAGGCTCTAAAGTCCCTGATGTGTGATAAGGCTCCAGATCCAGATGGGATTCACCCCAGGGTATTGAGGGAACTGGATGATGTCCTGGCTGCACCCCTGATGGACATAGTCAACTCCTCCTTGCAAATTGCATGGGTCCCCCATGACTGAAGGGAGGCACATGTCATGCTGCTTCAAAAGGGCAGTCCATGGGAGGACCTGGGAAAATACAGATCATTTAGACTGAAGTCTGTGATGGGAAAGCGCTGCTGGAAGCCATCTTAAAGGAATGGATGGGGGAATCACTGGAGGCCCATGGTCCTCAAGACGAATGACAGCATGGGTATGTCCATGGAAGATCATGTCAAATGAACCTGGTTGAATTCTATGATTGGGTCACAAGGTCTCTGCACCAGGGGATGTTGGTGGATGTCCTGTACCTGCATTTCAATAAAGCTTTTGACTCGGTGCTGCACCATAGATTGCAGATGAAGCTGAGGAGCCTGGGCTTAGGGGAGATGTTATTAGGGTGGATTGGGAATTGGTTAATGGATAGGTATCAGAGGGTGGTGGTTGGAGGGAGGTCTCATCACCCAGAAGGGTCATTAGTGGGGTCCCCCAGGGATTGGTGTTGTGGCCTCTCCTATTTAATGCACTCATCTCAGATATCAGGGTTGGAGTTACGAGCAGGCTATCTATTCGTGGATGCCTCCAAACTGGAAGCAGCAGTAGACAAGGAGGAGGGGAGTAGGATGCTGCAATAGGATTTGGAGACACTTGAGTGGTGGTCACACACTTGGCAGCTGAGGTTCAATGCCAAGAAGTGCAGTGTACTCCACTTGGGGGCCAGGACTCTGGGTATTACTACAATCTCAGAGGGGTAAAGTTGGCAGTCTCTAGGGAAGAAAAGGATCTCAGAGTGGCAATAGACACCAAAATGAATAATTCTGAGCATTGTAGGAGGACAGCTGTGAAGGTGAATAGGATGCTGGGGTGCCTAGCCAGAGGGATAACATCAAGGAGGAGAGAGGTCCTACTGCATCTGTACAACTGCCTTGTTAGGCCACACCTGGAGTACTGGGTGCAGTTTTGGCACCCATACATGAGGAGGGATGTAGTCCTTCTTGAGAGGGTCTAGAGGAGGGCATCAAGGATGATTCATGTCCTGAGGGACCTGTCCTATGAGAAGAGACTATGGGATTTGAACATGTACACTCTGGAGGAGAGGAGGGATGGGGGGATAGGATAGAGGTCTTTAAATATCTGAAGGGGAATAACTGGGTCAGCTCTGATGGACTGCTACAGTTGAGGAAGGACAGAGTCACAATGGGACATAGCCTGAGATTGGTGAGGGGGAGGTTTAAGAGGGAGACGAGGCATCACTACTTCACTTCGAGGGTGGTGGCACCCTGGAACTCATTGCCATTGGAATGGTGGGAATGGAGACAGTGGGAGGATTCATTAGAGGGTGGGACAGACATAGGGTTGTAGTCCGGGTGGGGAGAGCAGAGTATGTACAGAGTCTGTAGGGGATCACAAAGGGGGAGGAAGGGCAGCTGCAGGGAGTTGACTGTAGACTGTTACTCGAGCAGACTCAATTGACCGCTAGGCCTATTCTGTTGGCAATTTAGTATGTTAGTATATTACTTGCCTCTGGTGTGTATGTGGAAATGAGTTTTACTAGCTGCTATGTATGATTCATGTGTGGATGCTCAGGAGTCAGGAGGTGCCTCCTATCTTTTGCAGATGGCCATTCTCAGGCATTTCTGACATTCTTTCTACTATAACCTCTACCAATGAAGCAGATCTCCATATCTTAAGCTTAAACTTCATAAGACTCCTCTATGGTACAGTTACATATTAAACATAGGAAATGATCCCTTGGAGTTCCCTTAACCAAATGCAGATGATGACAGATGCTTGCTAATAATAGGGAATTGGTATCAGTGTTTTTTTTCTGAACAGATCAGACTTTATTCTCCCCTCATTCTTTCTTATTATCAAATCTAAAAATGCAATATACTTAACATCATACTTCACAGTAAATCTCAAATTTGGATTGGACACTTGTAAATATCTCTGAATGTCCTTTAGTTGTTGTTAAGTGCCACTCCAAATAAAGAACAAATCATCAATGAAACATCTGTATAACTGTATGAAATCAAAATATGTGTTCCTACCAGTATCTTGTATTGTTAGTTTTTCCCATAAACCCAAATATACTGTAGGTTTGTGTAACAAATGGTGACTGATGCCCATTGCAGTTCATTGTTTCTGTAAATAGTGTTCACTACAAAATATAAAATGATTAAATCTTAGAACCATACCTGCATACTTACTCAACAAAAATCAATGAATTCATTTGTAAGTTTTTCATTGAGCATCAAATAATACCGTATGGCTTCAAGGCCCCCCTGTTGTGGGACATTTGTATATAATGCCTCCACATCCATAATAATGAGGATCCAAGAGTTACAAACATACAGATGACAAAATATCTGCTGAATCTTTGATCTATGAGGGCAATGCAGAGACCAGGAATTTAGCATAATGATCTACAAATTGTGACAGTGGTTCAGTTAGGGAGCATTTGCTAGCCACAATTGTCTGACTTGGAGGATTATGTAACATTTTATGTATCTTAGCCACTGTATAGAATGTGGCCAGCAAAGGACTCCCCACCATCAATAATGTCCTGGTCTCACTTGTAATCACCCCAATATCACACACCTCTATTAAAAATTCATCAGTTTTAGCTTTGAATTGCCAAGTATGGTCACCATGTAATTTTTTATATACTTGAGTGTTATTAAGTTGCTGTCTGACCTCCATGTCATATGCAGCTGTATCCTGGGTTACCACAGCACTGCCCTTATCTGCTGACTCAATGGTAATTTTTTCATTCAATCCCAGCAATTTAGGGCCTTCCCTTTCTCTTCTAGATATATTAACATATCCTCCTTTAGTTTCTTTACTGAGTAGGGCATCTATTTCCTGATCACATTCATTTTCAAATACAGCAAGAGCAGGTGGTGCTGGTGGACAGAAAGTTGACTTAATACATAACCCTTTAATTACATCATTGCTCACGTTAGTAGAATGTATACTTTCAGCAGACAGTCTCAGGCTTATTGAAAAAGTGTAACAAACTCAGTTTCCTTGTGAATTTATACAGATCAATTACGCAGGTGAAACTAGACATGCCACTTGGTGCAATTAATAAACCTCATTTTAATATAGAGAACTCAATTTCATTGAGCGAGTAAGAGTATATATTTACCACTACATTGCTGGAATTCAATATCTCCCTCATTCTTGATGCCAGCATCTCCCCCTCTTCCTGTTGAATGGTTGTCCCCTCTGGTACCAGCATCTGTTGCTCTCCTTCAAACCTTCTGCCACAGCCTCTCCATCTCTTCTAGTCTTCCTCTTTTTCTTCTTGCCCCCCCTTCAAGGGCTGTCAAACCTGATCCTGCTGTTGATGTGGTGGTCT
The DNA here is from genome assembly GCA_016271365.2 of Neoceratodus forsteri. Lineage (NCBI taxonomy): Eukaryota > Metazoa > Chordata > Ceratodontiformes > Ceratodontidae > Neoceratodus > Neoceratodus forsteri. The sequence goes on along the minus strand of CM028132.1, from coordinate 895,422,964 downwards.
TCCCGCATCAAGGACCTCTCTTCTAAAAAAGCTGTGTAGTCAGTGCTGTTGAGATCAGATCCAGTCATATTAAAAGCAACTTCATTCACAGGTGTAGGTGCATTCTGTTTTAAAATAGACTTTGGCATGGAGGTTGGGAGGAGGGTGTATTTTTACCCCAATTGAATATCCTCCCATGTTTGTAATCCAATTGATTCCATTCAAATTTCTTTGGTTTGGCAGCTTTAATTTTTTTCATCTTGCCACTTAATATTCCTTTCTAGGCTGTCAATGTATATTTATGAATTCAGGATTAAAGATGTGTAAGGTTGGCAAAATTCGTTCAACCAATTAATTCTCAAATTGTGTGCAATTTGTGAAGTACAATTTGTGAAATTCGCCAATTCACACAGTGTGGTTTGACCGCAAAGTGTGGAATTTTGTGGGTGAAATTTCACACTTTACAGCACAAACTTCCAATCCCTGGTGTCTACCTGTCTGTAGTGAGTACATGTTTAGGCCGTCCAGCCTCTCCTCATACAACTTTCACTGTAGCCCCTACACCATTCTGGTGGCTCTTCTCTGCACTGCTACCAAATGATCATGGTCCTTTTGGAGATGTGGACTTCAGTTCAGACCTGCCTGCAGTATTGTCACTCACTGGTCTCACTGTAGATCCTTTAACAGACATGTATCATGATGGCCAAACAAGCATGAGAATGAATATGCATCAATTTAGCCAGTGGAAATAGACACACTTTATATAAAAGTTTGTCATGGTCAGGTTTTGGAAAACTTTGGAATATACATGCAATTAATGCGCATACCTGCTTGTTTTTCAAAAGTCAGTTCTTTAAAAATGAATGAGATCTAAATTTTTAATATTAGAAATTATAACCGCAAAAATAGAAGGAAGGTAAACAATAAGTAGTAGCAGTTTTGCATGGGACATCCCACATATCAGCATACTCCCATACACGCTTCAGCAAACATTGTGACATAAGATGCATAAAGTTTAATCCATATTTCTTTTTTCTTTGTGCTTAGGAACCTTGTTATCCAGCACTAGTGTTTGGTGGTGTTTGTGCACCACCTACAGCTTTCTGTGCTACTGAAATAGTCAGCATCTTTTATGAATTGCCATTTTGTTACCCAAAACTAGCCTTAATCAGCTATATGTCCTTATCAGTGTGTATGCACAAAGCCAAGTATGATCAAATTGTCTTAGGTGCTAGCTGCCCACCAAAACCCACCAATAGTATTGCTGTATTTTGCTCTTCTGCCTTTTGACTGAAACCGTTACCAAGTAACATACTTTGTTATTTCTAGTGTAAGATTCTGTGTAATACTGTTTTTCTTTGAGTTTACATGATGACACCAGGGTGTTCAGAGGCTTTGAAACTCCCAGCAGTTATGCTGTTTCTCTGTAGATTCTAGAATAAACTTCTTCACTGCATCTGGGCTTCTGTGTCATGTTTTGCCACAGGTCTAGACCCTGCCGAGTAACAAAGAGACAAACACAGCAGGACTTGATTAGACAGAACTGAACCAGTACACCAGTAAGGTGTAGTAAGGAGAACAGGATAGGGATCATGGCAGGCATTGGTGCCCCCACCCGTCATTCACCATGGGCTGCTACTGAAAGGGGCCTGCACATCTAGAAGGTAAAGCTGTATAACTGTGAGATTCAACGTGAACCAGTAAGCCATGGATTTTCAGTTAGTGTAGAAAATGAAGACCTCCAAAAATGGCCTTGAACACTGAGCTCAAATTGAATGTCTTACATTTACTCCTATCCTCCCTGGAGGATGAGCAGATTTCTCGCTGGATGCAAAATTGTAGACTAGCCCGGTACAGTATATCAGCAGCCTGTATACAGAGATTAAAACTGCAGCTAAGAAACATGAAAATAAGGAGGTAATGGTAGCTGTCCTATATGCTTTAGTCCAGGAAATGGAGTCTGAAGTTCTATCTATGAAACAAGAGTTAGGTTTCAAATGCCGGGAAGTGGAAGAGCACCAGAGGGACTTGGAAAGAGAAACTGAAAAGCTTGAGCAAGAGAAAAAAGGAAGAACTTGAATGTGTTAGGTAGGAAAAGGATACAGATATTCTTTGGTTAAAGGAAGAGAATGAGCGGTTACAACAAGATGCAGTAAGCAACATGTGTTATAGCTGAGTGGTTTTCTTACGAGTATGAATAACTTGCTGAAAAGTGAATATGGTGAGTTGGAGCAAGAGTTTAAAATATGTCACAGTGAGTTGGAGAAGCAGCATAAGGAAGCTCACAATGATAATGCCATGTAGAGAGTTTTGCAGTATCATGTGAGTAAGGGACAAGTTAAAGGCAGTGCAGACCATGCAATTTGTAGAATTAAGATGAAAAAGTTACTTCAGCAGTTGGAAGTACTAAAAGGTCATATGAAATCAATGCTGTTTGTATCACCCATCACACTGACGTCAACCTCCAATGATGACAGTGATGAGGAGGGTGATTCTTTGGACTCTGGGGGGTTGAGGCCTCACCCAACGGTAGATGCCTTAAACAAGAAAGATAAGCAGGAGGTGGAGAGCCTGACTTCAAAGGCGATCTCACAAGCTGGGGTCTCTGACGCACAGGCCAAGGTGTTGAAACTAGCTGTCAGTGATGCGCTGAAAAAGAAGGTGAAACAACAGATGCTCTTTCAGAGTGTGGCTGCCACCATGGCTCAGGCAGTCGTCAGAACCATCATCGTGCAGGGAACGCAAGGAATGCCACAAGCGGGCCCTAGTGCCTTGCAGCCTGCATAGGCCATCCAAAATATTGTGGATAAAATTGGCCGGATGGCACCTATAGGCAATCTGAGCTTCCATTTAGAGAAAGTGCAGCAACACTGCCAGATGCTCAGCTTTGTGCCTGAGTACGAAGTCCAAGTTTTAACGCAAACTGTGGACCCCATGTTGTGGGCGAAGTTGCCAGAAATAATATATAATGTAGTTACCATTCCCTTTGACAGAGTCACAGCACATCTCTTGGTGGAGTAAGACCCTAACATGGTCAGCGTGATGCTAGAAAACCAGGTGAAGCAGCGTGTCAAAGAAACCCCAGCCCAATATGAGAGTCATTTGTGTCGTGCGTATGGTACTGTCAAGGAGTTGGCCAGTGAATATCCCAGTCAGGATTTACTTGAGTATAGGGCACTATTCTTGAAAATCATTCAGCCTGCTATCCATAAGAAGGTGGAAGCCACTGTCTTCCCCAGACTGTAAACCCTACATGACATCATAGAGAGGGTGGAGCACGTGTGCCAGGTACATGCCAGTGACCTGGTCCAGGGCCAAAAGTCTAAAGTTGCTGCCTTGTGCAGTACAGTGTGGACTCTTCCACTCAGTATGAGGTGGAGGGGAAATCAAAGAATTCCCAGAAAAACAGAAATTTGTACAAAAAGAAATATCAAAAGAAGAATAACGGACAGAGACAGTGGTTTAGTCCCTCTTACAAGGATTTGGATGCCAAAGTGAAATGACTTTGGGAGTACAAGGCCCAAATGGAAATGGGACAAACTGTAGCAGCCATTTCCTGATCAAATGCTGATCCAAAGGAGGGCAGAGAGCAAAATACCCTGTATCCCACACAGGAGCTTAGTGTAATGGACCCAAGTCTCTACAATGCCTTGCAGGCACAGATGGACCAAGACTGATGGTGTCAGGCCCCAGTTTGAATGCTCACTACTCTTATTTACAATGACTCTGGTCAGCCATTTGTGGAAGTGCTAATTGTGGGCTACCAGCTTGAATTGATTGTCAACATGGGAGCAGCTATCTCAGTGTTACATCAGGACAATCCTGAAAATTCTTGTTGGTCTTTGGGAAAAGCAGGCTTTGCTCAGACCTTCAAGTGGACCATGATCAAAACCTATTGATCTTAGCAAGCCCAGTTTAGCTGAGAGTTGATGCACTGGATGCCACACCTCGTGCCATGCCAGCGACCCATGTCCAGGAGCTAGCAGGGGTCATCGTGGGTCAGCGGGGGAAGATGAATCAAGTTTCCGATAGACTGCTCTCCATCTCCGGGGAAGGAGAAATCTCAGTCGCTGTGTGTCCAACCCCTAGCAGAGGCTGGGGAAAGATCATCATGGTGCTGCAACTGTAGGGGGGGTGGAACATGGCAGAGGATTGAGGTGGTGCACACAGGAATGAGCATTTCCATGCTGATGGCATCATTGCATGCCGAGCACTACAGTGGGGTGAAAAATCAGGGGACAAAATGGCATCCTGGTTGCAGCAGCTTGATGGCCATCTTACGGGTGCCATGGTTTCAGAGGGGGATAACCGGAACTGGATCCTGTGCTGGCAGGTGAGTTGTGGGCTCCCCACTGCCCCGCAGTGGGGGATAAGCCATGGGGGAAGAAGGTGATGGCCTCTCAGGATGAAGCTGGGGGACAGACCAGATGGTGGCTGGATACTAGGAGGATGCCTGGATAAGAAGTGCTGATCAGGAAGCCAGGGAGAAAAAGAGAAAGAAAAAAAGAAACAAAAAAAATTATTGACCGATCAGCATTGGCACTCTACAAGTGCAGCACCATTTTGACCTCATGGTCCTCCCCAATCATCAGACTATCTTGGGTGCTGATTTCCTCTCACGATATGGGTGTGTGGTGGACCTAGCCAACAGGCTGTTGTTACAGGTTTCAGAGCTTAACCAGTTACTGTTCATTTTAGACTCCCACGTTGTGGCAGCAGTAAAAGTCAATGATGCAGAAAAACGTCATCTCTATGTTTCAACACCATCTTCTTTTCCAGGATCTGAAGCCTATATTGGAAAGGCACCAAGATGCCTTTGCCTAAAACAAACATGACTATGGTAGAATGGATATCCTCATACAAGTAACTGGTGAGGACCCGCTGAGGCAAAAATAAGTATGTGCTTGTCATCACAGACCTCTTCTCCAAATAGGTTGAGGCCTTCACTTGCAGAAACAATACCGCAAAGGCTACAGCCAGAATCCTGCTAGAACAGGTATTTTCAAGATGGAGCCTACCCCTTAAGGTGAATTCAGATAAGGGAGCCAATTTTGCTGGAAAATTGATGCAGGAATGTTTGAGACTGCTAGGAGTCAAATAAAAGTTCCTTGTATCCTATCACCCTCAGTCTTCTGGACAAGTAGAGAGAGCAAACAGGCAGATTCAGTTGATGCTGTGTAAATTTACAAATGAAAATGTCAAAAATTGGGATACTCTGTTGCCCTTTCTCCTAATGGCAATCAGAGCTACCCCCATTGCAGCAACCCAGTGCACACCCTTTGAGGTGATGAATGGCTGGCAGATGAGACTTTCAGAACATTTGTGGTTAGACCTCAATACCCCCACAGGTCAGAGTGTCATCTGACACTTATGTTCAACAATTGAGAGATAATTTGATCCAAATCTATCACTTTGCCACCCAAAACATGGGCAAAACTCAGGAGAGATCCAAAATTTACTTTGACAGGGCTGTCAAAGAAGTTGATTGGAAAGTTGGTGACCAAGTCATGGTATTGTGATATGGTACACAAGCCCATTCATTGGCCAGCAAGTAGGCTAATCCCTTTTATGTTGTAAATAGACTGAGCCCTGTTGTCTATCAAGTACAGCTTAAGAACAAGGAGGGGAGCCCAAACAAAAAGGGTACCATCATGAGCTGAAATTGCACAAAGGTGTTTAATTCTCCTTCCCCAGTTGTGGGGAAGGGGGACCTGTATTTTTACCTATTTCTGTTTGATTTTTCAGAATGTTGTGAATCACAATCTACATGTTACTGTGTGCTGCGGTATGTGTTGGAGAACCAGCATCGAAGCATCTTCAGACCCTTTTGTGATACCTGATTCATACCCCTCCTGAGATCCACGTCACAGGCATCTTCCAATGGGGTGTAGCCATTTGACTTCCATGTACCCATGTGACCATGACTGAAAGAAAAGATGCCTATCTTCAAGCCATGGTGGTATCTCCAGATAACTCTAGTTTGCAGATCAAATGAAGAATTGTTAATTTTATTGAACAGACCCTCTAATTGGCCCACCTTACCAAAGAGATATTTCAAGGTTGGCCTAATACTCATATGTTTCCCGTTGAAATTTGTGCATATGCCCAGTCAGCCAACATCATTCAGGACCCTATAACATTGCAGCAGCATTGGGGTCAGAATTCAGTGCTAAGTATTTCGACAGCACCATGCACCAAGATTGTTTAACCTAATCTATTGCAACTGCTGCACTTTTCCTTACAGTTACACCAGCCTCTCCTGATGAACCTTTACAATGCTTCAACTGGAACCAGGTCCACCCAGTAGCCTGGCAGCAACTTCCATTCCTGGTACACTTATCAACAATGTTAATTTTATGCATCTTCCTGCTGTTTTTAATATGTCTCACTGGAACATGGATGAGCTTGGCCATTGCTCCAGTACGAATGTTTCAGAATTTCATGCTACCATGGTACTAGACATAGTTGCAGCATATCAGGCACGTGCACTTGACCCTATAGCTGGGCAACACACTACTGAGCATAGAGAAGTGTTCCACTCCAAAAGCCCTAACCGGAGTTTGGGCATAGCAGGCTTAACAGGAATTGCCAGTACTGTGACAGGCATATTTGGTTCTGGCCTAGCAATTTGGAATAGTGCAAATTTGGCAAAAATTAGATGACATATAAAATATTTTAATAGTCAATAGGCTCAAAAGATGATACAACCCATGCTATACGGTATTAATGGTTAATCTCAGGTGGAAAGATTCACATTGTATAACATGCATGACATAGCACATTTATTTAATGAGTCCCAAAACAAAATTAATGAATAGATTTACTATAATAATAAAGAAGCCAAATAGCATTTCATAGGCAGGGAAATCATTTGTTCAGCTTATGGTAGTTATGCCATAAACACTATCACCAATCTCTTTTGGGATCTGGAATTGGGGCGTATCCTTGGTTTGATCCAAGACAGATGTGTGGCTCAGTGGTACTGCTCATATTGTAGAACTCTGATCTGTACTAGCAAGTGCATGTCTAGAACCATTTCTTTTTCTTTAGCTACCACTTGGAACTTGGGTTATGTCACACCACACCTGAATCAAAGACCCTGCTACACGACATGCCATTGTGACATTAGGGACACCATGTATGTTTCCTTTATGGTGTCTCTACTAATCTTCAACATGGATTCTTCAGTCTTTGACAAGCTGGCTAAAGTCCACTCCATTGGCCATCTTGACAGCAGCATCTACACAGAATGGATTAACCTTCCTTCTTTGCTGGTGTTTCATCCTCAACTAGATGCCTGGGTAGCCCCACATATGTACTGTTGTGTAATAAAGGGCTGCCACTATTTGTGCCGATGTGATGTCTTTGATCTATGCCAGTATGCAGATAATCTATGAACTCTATGGACTGGTCATATACTTTAAATGATGATCACTTCAAATTTACTTCTACTCCTGTTAATGTCACACCACCATCATCTTTTCAACAGCATGTGTAATGAGAAGCTGTGCAATGTCTCACCAGCCAGATGACAAATGCCTCCATTACCTGCAAGTACAACTCACAAAGTGACATCTTCCTCAAGTTTGAGTTACCTGCAACAGTGAAGCACAACACTGTTTTGACCAACTACAAGAATTTCTCTAATGTACCTCTCAACTGTGTTGCTGACGTGCCCAACTTCTACTTTGTACCACATGAACACATTATCATTGGCCATACTGTTATCACACCTTTATCCACCATGGAACTTGATTAAATTGATAGTGACCCTGACTATGTAAATTTTATACAACATTATTTACCAGTTTTTAATGTGTATATCGACCCACTCACCCTGAGTCTCAAATCCTTATTAGATAGAAAGGATACACATCTAATTCATAGCAGCAATAATTTTATTAAAGCTGGTAATTTTCTTAATGACCTATTCCATGATGATAATTTAAGTATAGCATTATCTAATACTTGGCTGGAACTTACATTTAATTATTATTCAAGTCTTTTTGATCATTTTCCTTCTTATTCACTTATGCTACCGCCGCCACACTCTTCAACAGCACCGTGCTCAGCTTAAGTTTATTTATATCACTCATTCCGCCAAGACTTAGAATTGTTTTTGGGCTGTGGAAAATTTAAAATGTAGTGGTGGTATATTTCTTTGCTGTCTTTAATTGCTGCAAATTTTCACCCCCTCCCCTTCCCCCAACTCTTAATTATATGCCCTGTTAAATCTGATTGACAAGAGCTAAACACAGTGGATAGCAGGGGGTGTAGAGCAGGAGGGGCATAAGGGGAAGAAGCCCACCCTCAGCACGACAAGTGTATTGACTCATTTATTTATTTTTTTAAAGAAAAGTATCTGAGGATCAGTGGCAGGATTTTTAGTACAGTAAATTAATAAAAAGGGAACTAGGAGAGCTTCAGTAACAGACAAGTAGTGGAATAGCAGTATAATTGCAGTATAATGTGGGGTGGGGTGCAATACAGTAGCTGCGGGGCAGCCATATTCAGGCAGACTTTCTGGACACTGAGGTGCTGCCCTATCTGCATGCATCTCTCTGGACTGTGGGATGAGGTAGCCAGACTCAGAGTGGAAGTAAACTGGGTCAGGAGTACCATCGCCCCTACCCAGAGACCACCCAGTCCAATGTCGCTGCCTCAAAGGATGCAGAGAATGAGGAGCACTTGGATGACAGTGGGCTCAGGGTGGATTAAGATGGTCAGGCAGAGGCACATACCAGATCCGATTCCACTCAAGAACTCATATGCCACACTGGCAAATGGGGGCAACCAAATAGAGGTACCCAGAGAAGTGGAAGGAAAGGATGTGGAGGTTAGCCAAGGAGGTGACCTCAGCGGGGAGAGCAGTGGACCCCAGAGGAGGAGGAAGTGAATCCTGGTGAGGGACTCCATCATAAGAGGAATCCAGCTAGAAACACAGGGAAGGGAGGACAGGGAGGTGAGGTGCCTACCAGGTGCCATGGCATGGAGGGATGGAAGGAAAATCCTGGGGATTGCTGGGAAGGCAAGATGGGAGGGTGAGCTGGATGTCATTATCCACCTAGGTACTAATGACCTGGCAAATGGGGAGCCAAAGGAAGTTCAGGAAGAGTCTAGGAAATTGGAGAGGGGTCTCAAGCAAGTAGCTACTTTTGTCACCTTCTCAGAAGTGCTACCTGAGAGAGGCATGGGAGAGCTTAAGGGTGCATGCACCAGGAACTTTAACTCATGGTTGAAGAACTGGTGCTGTGAGGAATGGTTTGGATTCATTGGTGACTGGGGACCCACCTGGAGGGATGGAAGTTTTTTCAAGCCTGACGGCCTGCATCCATCCTGGAGGGGAATCCAACCACTCAATGATAAGTCTAAATGCTACATTGACAAGCATTTAAACTAGCCAAGGGGGGGGGTGGTAGGCCAGCAAGGAGGGTACCTACTTGCTCACCCCCACAGCTAGCAGTGGAACCAGTGAACCGGAGGAGTGGATATCTCAACAAAGCAGTGTGCAAAAGATGGAGATTAGCACCGAAGAGGTGCATAGGCAGAAAAGGGTCAAAAATCAGCAGAAGGGCAGACAACAAGGAGAACCAGGGATAAAGGACAACCAGGGAAGGGGTTGGAGTAGAACAGCTAAACAGTCTAGGGAGGTCAAATCATGGAAAGCCATGTGTGCCAATGCCAGGAGCCTTAGCAACAAGATGGAAGATCTGGAGGCTGTCATGATGCAGTCAGACCTGGACATTGTGGCCATCACAGAAACCTGGTGTAATGATAACCATGACTGGGAGATGGCCATTCCTGGCTACAACATATTCAGAAGAGACTGGCAGGTAGGAAGGGAGGAGGAGGAGTGGCATTGTATGAGAAAAATGACATAAGGGCCACAGAGATCCAGGAGGAACAAAATGGGGAGATATACTGTGGGTTAAGCTGGAAAGGAAAATGGGGCCAGCCATCCGCACAGGTGTGGTCTATAGACCACCAGCCCAGGAGGAAGAAACAGATAGGGAGCTAATGTTAGCCATCCAAAGGATGGCAGACAAGGGTGAGGTACTACTGGTTGGAGACTTCAATATTCCAGACGTGGACTGGGGCATCCCAGCAGCAGCAACAACTAGGAGCAGATTTATCCTGGACACCCTTCAGGGTGCCTTCCTCAAGAAACTGGTCACGGAACCAACTCAGCAGAAGGCAATACTGGACCTTGTGCTCACAAACAGGGACAGTGTGATGGGGTAACAGTGGGGGAGCACCTGGGGAACAGTGACCACCAGTCATTGTGGTTTGAAATCACAGAAGGAGCAGAACCAACCCACACAAAAAGACATATTCTGGATTCTAGGGGGAAGACTTTGGGAAAATGGGGAGATACCTGAAAGAGGCATTAAGGGGAATGGGGCAGGAATCAGGGGTTGAGGAACAGTGGGCAGTATTTAAAACAGGGATTACAAGAGCAACAGAATTATGCATTAAGCAGGTTAGCAAGAGAAAAAGGAAGAGGAGACCATTATGGTTTTCCAAAGAGGTAGTAAAGAAAGTGAAAGCCAAAAAGATTGCATTCAGGCAATACAAAAAGACACAGACAGAAGGGGATAATGAGAAGTACCAGGAGAAGTAAAGGGAGGCAGGGAGGTCAGTAAGGGAAGCCAAAGCTCAGACAGAAGAGCACATTGCAAAATCAGTGGGTAGAGGGGACAAAACCTTTTACAGGTACATAAGAGAAAAAAGAAAGGCAAAGGGAGGGTTAGTGAGACTGAAAGGGGAGGATAGGGGTTGCGTGGAGGATGACAACAGTAAAGCTGGCATACTGAACAGGTATTTCTGCTCAGTCATTACTGAGAAAGAGGAGGGTAATGGGTCTGAAGGGAGAATAAGGGGTGAGAATGGTGCAGACATGGACACAAGTCCCTTTACATGAGAAAGGGTCCTGAAGGAACTGGAAGTAATAAGAGTTGATAAAGCAATGGGGCCAAATGGGGTGCACCCCAGGGTCCTTAAAGAACTCAGAGAGGTGGTGGCTGAACCTCTGGCTATCCTGTTTAGCCGATCACTGGAAACAGGGGAGGTACCCAAAGACTGGAGGAGAGCAGATGTAGTCCCCTTATACAAAAGTGGGAACAAAGAGGAAGCGGGGAACTACAGACCAGTCAGCCTCACCTCGGTAGTGGGGAAGATTATGGAAGCACTACTGAAGGAGAGATTGGTGGAACATCTAGTTGTCAATGCACTGCAGGATCCAAGGCAGCATGGTTTCACCGGGGGAGGTCATATCAGACCAACTTCATTGACTTTTTTGACTGGGTGACTAGGGAGGTGGATCAGGGGAGGGCAATGGACATGGCCTATCTGGACTTCAGCAAGGCCTTTGACACTGTGCCACATAGAAGACTATTACACAAACTAGGGAATATGGGTGTAGGCAGGATGGTAGCGCAGTGGGTAGGTAATTGATTGGGTGGCAGGACAGAGGGTGGTGGTAAATGACTGTCACTCCACAGAGGGAAGAGTGACCAGTGGGGTACCACAAGGATCAGTGCTGGGACCGGTCCTATTTGACATCTTCATCAGTGACATTGTGCAGGACCTATAAGGCTGAATTTTCCTGTTCGCTGATGATACAAAGCTCTGTAACAGAGTAGACACACCAGAGGGTGTAGACAGAATGAGAAGGGACCTGCAGAAACTTGAAGAATGATCAGGGGGTTGGCAGTTGAAATTCAATGCAAAGAAGTGCAAGATAATGCATATGGGGCACAAAAACCCTGGTACAATATATCAGTTGGGAGGTGAGGATATAGCATGCACCCAACAGGAAAGGGATCTTGGGAGTATCATTTCTGATGATGTCAAGGTAGGGAAACAGTATGACAAGGCAGCAGGTAAAGCAAATAGGATGCTGGGATGCATAGGCAGGGGCATCACCAGCAGGAAAAGGGAGGTCATAATTCCACTATACAAGACACTAGTGAGGCCCCACCTGGAGTACAGTGTACAGTTCTGGAGACCTTACTTATGTAAGGACATAGACAGGGTAGAGAAGGTTCAGAGAAGGGCAACAAAGATGGTACATGGATTGCATCACAAGTCCTACGAGGACAGGTTGAAGGAATTGAATATCTACTCCCTGGAGGAGAGGAGGGAGAGAGTTGATATGACAGAGACATACAAGTATCTTACAGGGAGGAACAGGGTGCCGGAATACACTATTTTTAAGTGAAAAAAATGTTCCAGGACTAGAGAGCATGGGATGAAGTTGGTGGGAGGACGATTCAGAGGAAACATGAGGAAGAATTTCTTCACAGAACAGGTGGTGGACAAGTGGAACACCCTGCCAGAGGAAGTGGTGGGGGCTGAAACAATCACGGGATTTAAGAATGCACGGGATAGACATAAAGGAATTCTGGAGGTCAGGGGTAAGGGGCAACAGAGTTCTAGGAAAACATAAACTGAAGTTACAAACTCAAATGGGCAGACTAGGTGGGCCATAGGCCCTTATCTGCCGACACTGTCTATGTAGCTATGTATCTATGATTTAGCCCACATTACTTACCCTTTAGGTGTTGCCTCTTTATAAGGCAATGAGTTGGATGGGAAATATGTTGCATGGGACACCCCACATGTCCACATACCCCCATACACACTTCAGCGCACATTATTGTGGTGTAAGATGCATAAAGTGTAATCAATATTTATTTTTCCTTTGTGCTTACGGGGGTGGGGTCCACTAGACAATTTAATCAATAATATTTTTTTTTTACATTGGAGACGGCCATTGGCAGGGGAAGGGGACCACTAGACCCAAGGGATTTAATTCGTAATATATTGTTTTACACTGGAGATGGTGATTGGTGGGGGGGGGCACTAGACACCAGGAATTTAATTAGTAATATTTTACATCAAGCAGCAATTGGTGGGAGAAGGCACTAGACATCAGAGAGTTGGGGAATTTGCCATTTGTAACTTCTCCTTGCTTTGGGTTTTTTTAAGTGCAATTTGCACATAAAATAACCCAAAAGCAAGATGAAGTTACAATTGCTAAATTCTCATTAAACGGGACAGCTTTGCAAACTGATCCACAGAGGTGAATTTGGCAACTTTGCAGAAAATTTGCCAGTGAAGTTTTCATCTCTATTCAGGATCATTTGAAAAGGAATGTGCTATCCTTGCTTTTTCTTTCAAGTCCTTCTCCACTTCTTCCTGTAGGCTTTAGAATCTTACAATTTAGCCTGGATGAGTAATACACCCTGTTGTAATAATGCTTGATTCCATGCCTGTATCAAACTATTCCGATCTGTATCAAAGTCTGGCTTCTTCAGTATTCTAAGACCTTGAGGTACCGTTTCAATGGCCAAGTTAGGTTGCAACATGGTCTGTTCCCAGTATATTCTTCTTTCTTTGAGGGCCAGTTTTTCCAGATTTTGATATCCTGTCCTGATGTCTCTGGTTCTCCCCCTGCTGTTTCCACTGCATGGTCATCTCTTAAGAGGGGGTTCTATTCTCCCTGTTGGGAGAATAGATCCCATAGTGTACTAACGAGGGTGGCAACATCTGCTTGTTTCATTACATGGCATGGTCCCCCTATTTCATCTTGCCCCCAGGATCCATTTACCTCTGAATGCAAGATAAAAGCCACTAGAACGGGCCCTGTGTATAACCTCAACAAATGTAGAAATCTCTAGGCACAGAAAGTGGTCACCCAGTAGCTGAAGTTACGTGGAGCTAATACACAAGGAAACAAACTAGAAAAACCTTGCAAATCTACCTTCAATTGAGAAAATAGAGTGCAAATTGAAACATGCAGAAGTGTGATGCAAGTGTGCAAATTTATTTACTTGTTATCAGCACACTACCAAAAACATATTTTTCCTACACATGGAGCTTTGTCAAGGGTGAAAACATGTATTACTAAAGAGATTTTAAACAGTCAGTAATAAATTACGTTATTCCACCACGAGAACTAACTATCATTATCCAGGAATTGTCCAGAACTATTGTTCTGGGATCAGTACCTTACTGGACCGGTTGTTCCCGAACCAACCTGAATGGGTCACCAGTATAAAAGTCCTCCCTGATGCTATAATCGATCACTCCCCCTTACTCTGTACCTGGTCTAGCAAGTCATCTAAACACCCTGTGAAAGTGGTGACAGCACTTATTCTAAGAAAGGGGCAACTGGGACCACTAAGAGAACATCTAAAACAACTGAATTGGTGTACTGTACATTCAACAGTTGACGTTGATACTGCCCTTGACTCCTTCATAAAGTTGTTCAATGCAGCTTGCAACATCTTTGCCTCAATCACCAAAAAGAATGTTAAAGGTACCCATAAATCATGGATTACCCCCTCACTCCTAGCCCAACTCCAAGTTCAGGATCATCTTTGGCAGATAGCAAAAAGTACAGGCTCCAGCCTTTATGTGCAAAACTATAAGACAGCACAAAACAACCGTACCCAGGCCATTAGCCTGGTAAAAAGGCAATTCAAACTAGAAAGCTCCTGGAGTGACAGTCAAAAATTTTGGGCTAATATCAAGGCCCTTACAGGGAACTCAGATACATCACCACCCACTATGCTTAATCTCAAAGGGGAACTAACCCAGGATCCAAAGCTCATGGCAAATACATTTAATAAGGCCTTTACGTACCTCAGCAGGTTTCCCCCTGACAACTGTCTAGACTCCCGCAGCCCTGACCAAAGTAACACATCTACCCCTTCCACCTCAAACAATGCCCCACCTTTCTACCTTCATATAATTCCAAAATCAGAGGCAAAATAATACCTGATGAAAGCTCTAGGTAAAACAAGGCACAGCAGTGACAGCCTAGACCTAAAGCTAATTACCCTAACCACTGAAGCTATCCTGTCTCCTCATACAAGTATACTTAACCTTTCCCTAATCACTGGCCAATTCCCCCAAATCTAGAAGTAAGTGATGATTGTTAATCCTGTTTTTAAAAATAGGGATAAGACAATCAGCATGAATTTTAGACAAATTTCTATTCTACCCCCAATTTCCAAGGCCCTTGAAAGAATTGTCTATGATCAGTTAATTGATCACCTTAGCAAATACAATCTGCAGTGCAAGGAGCAACACGGATTCAGAAAGCTGCAGAGCATCACCACTGCCCTGGTTGAGTTCATAGGGTTTATACATGACTCATGTGATCATGGGCACTGAGAGGGCCCACCTTTATTGACCTCATTAAGGCCTTCATTACAGTGAATCATGAGCTCTTATTTGCCCATCTAGGTGCAGCTACTGTCTCCTCAACATCACTGTGTTGGTTCCAGAGCTACCTCTCTGGTCGTGACCAACAAGTGAAAATCGGCAACACCCTTTCCAATAGACAAGGTGTCAGCACAGGTGTCCTACAGGGGTCCATTCTGGGCCCCCTCTTATTCAGTCTCTTTCTTACTCACCTCCTGCTAATATGCCAAGACCACATTCTCCTTTATGCGGATGATGCTGTATTATTCACAAGTCACCTAGATATTGTAACTGGGGAGCATAGTTTGCAAGCCAACTTCTCACTTGTTGAAGACTGGTTAATCAATTCACATTTGATGCTCAATTTCAAGAAAACCAAAACTATGTTGTTTTCCTCAACACACAGCAAGTTCAGATCAGCCAAACTTACTATCTGTAACAAGCAAAACAAACTGCTAGACATGGTTGACAGACAGCTTCAAATACCTAGGGGTTCCACTGGATAGCTCCCTTTCATACTCTCAACACATCAACCTCCTCTCTAAGACTGCTAACAGGAAGATAGGGCAACTGTATAGTCATAGGAACTGTCTTACTAATGACACACTCAAACTTGCCATAACAAGCTTGATATTCTCTGGCATTGACTATGGCTTGTTGTCTATAGCGCAGTATCTGACACAGTCCTAAAATGAATTGCAATGACCCTCAATAAAGCCTGTAGGCTATTCCTGGGAGTACCCTACCTCATCCACACTTGAAGCTATATTTCTGTACAGATTGGTCTGACCTCAAGAACAGGATTAATTACCAGATTTGCCTTCTGTCCAAAAAAGCCATCCTTGGCATGACCTCCGCTGGGGTCTAGTATATTCTTACATGTTCAGCACCAAATAGGCTGACCCAGGGAACAATTAACCATCTCTTTATAGTGTCATTCCTCTGTACCATATGTGGCCAGTGGTCTTTTAAGTTCCTTGCCCCTGACCTGCTTAACTCCCTACCTAGCTACCTACTTGCTGTAGCAAAAAAAGGACCCTTAAAAACAAGCTTTGCTCCCACCTTTCTAGTCTTATGTTGTGCTCTTACCCCTAGTAGAAAGCCCTCTGACTGGCAATGCTCCAACTGTTCTTTGCATTTAAGCCTCTTACCTTTACTCTCTCACATGTACCCTCTTACCCGCATGCCTTTATCTCTCCTAAAGCCTGCCCTCTCCCCCACCAAGGGAATCCTTTTCTTAAATGTTACATCCCCTACTTCCCATTATCTATTGACAATGGGAGCAGACCCTGCCTGTTCCTGGCTTCTTCCACCTGACTACCAGCCTAGCCCCTCTCCCATATCCTGTGTTTGCTGTCCTACAATATTTTCCTTTCTTATAAAGACGTTATTCCCTATTAAAGTGTCTGCCTGCATCATGCATTTGTCTGAATCATGTATTAGCTTGACCAATGTATACCCAGATAAACCTGTAAATGATTTCTGTATATTCACTTTGTGAATTTGCTTTATGTATTTGTATATTGTCCTTATTGATGTGGAACTTCTGTAAATGAGCTCATAGCTCAAAGGTTGTAATCCAAGATTTGAATAAATAATTAAAATAAAAACTCAAATAGATATAAATAAAACAGGGCAGTTAAATTAACTATCTAATGCATCAATTGTCTATATATCAACCCCAAAACACTAAAAACCAATTACCCCCAATCCCAGACCACCAGCTCAGAATCTATTGGTCAAAATGAGGTAGTTAACATAGTAAGGCAACTCAATAGTAAAAACTATTAAGAAGCCGTATCAGCAATACATAGTTTGAGGACTAATTCTATCAAATGACAGCTGGCCAATCCCATTAAATTACTTGTGCATATGAATATTGTTATTATGTACTTATTTGCCATGTAGTCTCAATCATTGTATTTGATAAACATGAATGATAAAAATCTGTGTCCATTTCATTATATATTTGTGTCCTGCCTGTGTGGGTAAATATTGATGCATCATATTTTGTGCTTTGAATTTGTATTTTTATAGAGAGATGATAAAGATTTGGGCTGAGACACTGATCTGAGGGATCACAGATTACTTGAGATGACATAAAAGGGATGAACTCGCAATGAGCATTGCACTTCCTAGGGCAAGGATAACAAGCTACATCAGTAAAATTGAAGCACTATAAGATATATATATATATATATATATATATATATATATATATATGTGTACTGTATATATATATAATATGATTGATGTGAGGTAATTATAAATAGGGCAAATGTTCTTTTTTTAAGATGTGAGGTAATTATAAGTAGAGGAAATGTTCTTTTTTAATCATATAATATTTTATTGAAATTTTCCAATTTTCCATTTTGTTTACATAATACATAGAAGCATATTCATGATAAGCCTCAATCACTGACAAACAGCCACAGGATGACTAACAATACTGCCATCTTACAGGATACATCCAGAGTACAACATAGCTCTAAACTGCATCACTATTTGTCAAAATCCAAATCTCAATTGTCCTTAAAGAAGGCCTAAGCTATATGTGAGACAGACTAACTGCAGCTGGCTTTAATTGGACACAAAAATGTGCAGGGATATAGATTCCTGTAAAGCATTACCTTACAGCACATGCCTCTCATTTATATAATGAAATTATACCAACTAGGATCTCATGATTAGTTTATACCCAGTAATCCCACAATAAAGTGTTTGAGCTATCCACACACAGAGTCAGGATTGAGGAAGAAAAAGAAGGGAGAAAATATGGGGAGAAAGAGCTAGAGATTAGATGAGGGAAAAAGAGCATAGCAGAGGTTACACACAAAAGAGGGGGATACCTTGTATTTGTCATACCACTCTAAGGTCAACTTGCTAAGAAGTTAATAGGAGGGTTTTGTAGTGGGGGAGGAGACACTTTGCAAATATGGGAGTGCAGGTAGGCATCCCATTTTGAGTAGTAGTCAGCTAGTTTGCCTCTAGCTGCTGCTGCAAGCCTCTCAAAGATGGCCAGCCTAGCCATGGCTGCCCACCATTGAGAATGTGTGTGTGAGGGGTAAGGATTGTCTCCATCTCACCAGAATAGCTCTCTTTGCTTCCATGATAGCAATCAGGACCCAGGCTTTACTAGAAGGAGTAAGTGCATTTACTGAGAAAATGTCCCCAAGCAGTAGGGCGAAATGTTGACGAGATAGAGAGTTACCCACTATAGCAGAACGGTCCTTCAAGACTGATGTCCAGAAGGTGCAGATTGTTGGGCACAGCCATAGTGTGCGGTATAGGTGGGCCGGAGAGGAGCGGCATCTCCAGCAGCTGTCTTGTGGGATTATCTTTCACCTATAGAGGGCTGAGGGAGTTTGATACCATATGAGGAGAATTTTTAATTGAATCAGCTGGTTCTTTGAGTTTACATGGGCCGTATGGGCCAATATGAGACATTCCAACCACTACTGTGGGGATAAAGAGTGAGAAGAATCCTGTTCCCATGTGGCTTCACTAGTTAAAGTAACATCTGGTTGGGAGTCTCTAAGAATTCGATAGATAGCACCTACTAGGCTCCCACCTCTGCTGGGTACAGAGAGGTTATTCAGGCATCTCCAAAGGGACTGGGACGGCCAAATCTTAAGGAGAGGGATCAACGCGCTTTGTAATTGGAGAAATTTCTAAAAATCCTGAGATGGCCATTTGAACTTAGTTTTGAGCTGCTTGAAGGACATCAACGTATGTGTGTTCAGTATGAGAAGATCGGCTACCGTCCGTATGCTCCTAGAGGCCCATGAGGCCCAACGAAGCGATTTATGGTCTACCTTAATGAGAAGATTATTCCAAATTTGGGCATAACATAAGGAAGGAGGGTAGTCGGCACTTGGAACACCAGTTATGAAAATTGCCCAGCCCCACAATGCACATGTATTTGTCATAAGTGGCGTAAGTTGGGGATTTGCAGGTTTACTGCAAGATAACAACGAATAAAGGGGATTCTTTGCAGACAGCATGGCCTCCAATATTGCCCACTGAGGAGGGGGCGTAGAACGAGAGGCAAACCACATCACATCCTGAGCCATGCTAAAGGCCAAATGATATCCCATGAACCAGGGGAGGCCGAGCCTTCCCTTGGTACAATGAGCATGTAATTTCATTCTCCCCCATCTAGGAAGGCCACCTTCCCAGAGGAGAAGTGCCACTAATATATCTAAGGCTTGAAATGGTTTTTGAGAGACAGGGATTGGGAGATTGTTTAGTAGGTAAGAAACCCTGGAAAAAATAAACATTCTAATCACCTCCACCTTTCCTTTCAGTGTTAGGTGCAGCTTCATCCAACGGTGGACCTCGGCTGTCAAAGTTGCTAGGAGGGGAGAGAAATTGTCCATTTCTAGGTCCTTCCAGGCTGCCGTGATGTTAATGCCCACATATGGTAAGCCCTTCAGCGCCCAGGAAATATCTGTACTAGCTAGACATTGTCTACTACATTTCTTATTTAGAGGGGATAATATAGTTTTTTTCTGATTCACTGTAAGCCCAGATATTCTAGCAAACTCCTGCAATATTGACAAAACTGGTCGGAGGGAGGACTGTGGGTGAGAAAGAGTAAGAAGCATATTGTCTGCATATGCATTAACTAAATAGGAAGTTTTCCCCACGGGGATACCTGTTACAGCTGGGGTGTCAGTCAGTGTTCTAATTAAGGGGTCCAGAGCTACCAGAAACAGGAGTGGGGAGAGAGGACACCCCTGTCTGGTACCTCTATGGAGGAGAAAGGGAGAAAAGGTATCCTTATTAGTAGGGATTCTGGCCAAGGGCAGGTTGTACAGTGTGTATACCCATGAACAAAATTGGGATCCAAAACCATAGAGCCAGAGAATCTGGTGCAAATAAGCCTATTCCAGGGAGTCAAAAGCCTTAGCAAAATCAACCACTAAGGCGGCCATGGGAACCTCGGACTGCAGTGCCAGCCATTTAAGATTTAAAATAAGGCATAGGTTATCTGCACTAGATTTCCCTTTTAGGAACCCCGTTTGAGAGGGATGAATCAGATTTAATAACAGTGGGGATAGTCTGGTTGCCAAGATTTTAGCCAATATCTTAGTATCAACTGGGAGAAGTGAAATGGGTCTATAATTTTCATACAGTAAATCATCTGAGGATTTCTTGGGGATTAGTGAAATAAGGGCCTCACACATAGTGGGGGGAAGTATAGCGTTCAATTGGGCTTGCTGGAGAGCTTGCAGAAGGGGGGTGGTAATCTCATCCTGCAGCACTTGGAACAGCTCTGCTGATAACCCATCTGGCCTGGGGGTCTTCCCTTTGGCCATCTGAGATAGTGCAGACCAGAGCTCGTCCTGAGTTATGGGAGAATCCAGAGCAAGGACCTGCTCTTCCAAGAGCTTAGGGAGTTGCACCCCTCAGCAAAAACTTTGCAAACACTGAGATAATTCAGTATCTGAAAAGGTATTCTGAGACTGGTAAAGGTCTTGATAAAATATTTTCATAGTCTCATTGATAGCCTTGGGTGTTGTTGCAACCTTCTCCTCCTTGTTGTTTAGGGCTAAAATACTGGAAGAGGTTAGTTTCTTCGGTAAATAATAAGCTAATAATTTCCCTCCCTTGTCCTCTGCCTCCCAGAACCTGTGTTTAGCGCAAGTGAGTTGCCACTCCACCTTCCTGTTCAGCAGCACATTGAGTTTGTATTTTAAACCAGTAATGTCGGCTAGGAGAGGGGAGTTAAGTGGGTTAGTGGGAGATATTTTGAACTGCTTCTCTAGAAGTGCCAGATCCTTCTGAAGCTCTGATACCTGCTTTGCCCTTTATTTGTTTTTAGCTGTAGAGAAGGAAATAATTCTCCCCCTTATAACTGCCTTAAAGGCCTCCCAGGCTGTGGTCACACTTGTTTCCTTGGTGTTAACTGAAAAGTAGGAGACGGTTTCCTTTTTTATGTAATTGCAAAAGGCTGCATCTTTCAACAGTAATGGATTACATCTCCACCTTGTAGAGCATGAGCCCTGCCCTGGGGGAGTGAAAATGACCATTACAGGGGCATGGTCCGATATGACTATGCTGCCAGTGGTGGGAGTTATTATCCTCGGCATTACAGCATGGTTGGCCGACCAGGAGTCAAGTCTACTATGTGTCCCAAGCACTGTGGAAAAGTATGTGTAGTCACACCCACTCAGATAATTAATTCTCCATGGGTCTCCTAGTCCCCATTCTGACATCAAAGTATTTAGGGTTTCTAAAACCTTCGAATGGGACTGAGGTGTAGGTATGGATTTGTCTAAAAAAATATCACGCACCAAATTGTGATCCCCACCTAATAGGATTGGAATATCCAGGTCGTCACCAGAGAACTCGGTGAGGGCCTGACTCAATTCAGAATAGACATCCCCTGTATCCATATTAAAACCATAAACATTGGCTATTATGACCCTGCCACCAAGATATGACAGCTTAGCCACTATCCATCTACCTAGTGAGCCCTGACATTGGCCTTCAACAGTCCATGGTCCTGACCTCCATAGTAGTATGGCCACTCCCTTTGACTTTGTGGAGGCACAACTAGCCAGCACCATTCCCACCCACAACTTTTTTAGCCATTGCACCGTGCGGCTGGTAAGATGCGTCTCCTAGAGTAATGTGATATCCGCACCGATCGAATTTAGATATTGCAACACCTTGGTTCATTTTGCTGGATGATTCAGTCCACGCACATTCCAGGAGACACATCCCTAGCCACGCGGTGCCACTGTAGTCGGGACCATAATGGCAATTCCCACCTATTATGTAGCAAAGAAAAAGAGTGTACTCACCCAGCCAGTAATGAAAGGAGAAGCAGGTAAGAATAAAAGAGAAAAGAGACCCGGCTAGAGGCTTATGGTAAGTCTTGTACTGTTGGTGAGCCTCAAAACAGACAGGTGTTGAAAAAGTTGAGAGGAGACAATAACAATCAAGCTACCTGCAGTTGAAGAGAGGCCTGTGCAAAGTGAAGAGAAAATCACCATTATGTACCTTAGAAATTCTAAATACAAGGCAGAAATCTGCCAATAATCAGCTGTAAAGCAACAGGCTAATCAACAGATTAATTCTAAACACTATAACACTCTTAAATCAACCAACAATAACTCAGTTATTGGTGCTGAGTTGGACGTGTGAGTAGGGGCAGTTACGCCCCTAAGCCACACTGCTTCGGACACCAAATACAGAATTGGGAAGGAGTCACATCAGATTAAGTGTTCTGTCCCAGCCTGAAACTGAGGGCTCAGCCACATGAACTGCTACGAGCCACCAGGCTAAGCCCGGAGTCTGGAGCCACCCCCCAAACTGCAGGGGGAGGCACAGTCAATCGGTACACCCGACTGGGGAATGGGGAAGGGGACAGGGGGATCTGTCAGCCACATAGTACCTTTAAGGTTCCAATCCATTGGGAAAATTAACAACCCATAAGAAACGCAACCAGTGACCATTAGTATGATTAACTACCAAGACCATCACGGTGCATTAGAGGGTGACCATATTTATGCGGCTTAGAAATTACTCAGCCTATGATTTATTTTAGCAATATATGAATTATTCAGGAATTGTATGCCCAGCTTCATGATTTCTAGCATTAGGCTACACAGCACATCCACTAAATGAGATGGGGTACATACAGAGACGAGCCTATAGTGATGAGGAGGGGGTGATGGGTTACTAGCTACATCAGATGGGCCGTAAGAATGCCAATCAGAAGAAGATGGTACAAAATGGGGGGGGAGAGGAGTTCCTCTGCCTGTAGTTTGTAGGCCTTGCCCCATTCAGCTCTAGATGTGTTAGTTCAATAAGGAGGACAAGGGGGGGCATAGCCCTTTGCCCATGACTGTCAGATTGGACCCTCCAGTTCGCAAATATTGGTAACGAAAGTTCTCTGCTTTTCGGGTCCCCAATATCACTAGAGCTTCTGCATATGTTTTCAGCCCAGGTTTCAGAGCAGAACTGGTTGTCTCCTCTTCTTCATTCTCCTCCTCCATCATCATTACCCAGTCTATTGGGACCTGATCATTCTCAAGGGTCCCTGTTGGTTCCTCCATTGCGTCAGAGGGCTTGCTTTTCTCTGGTGTAGTTAGATCTGTCTTCAGGAATTTGGCTGGTGGGGATGCAGTTAGGTTACTCTGGGTTGGTGGGCAAGGGCTTCTAGCACGTGAGCATTGTCTATCTGGCAGTGGAGGATCAGCCGCTTCAGGCATTTTTGACATTTAGCCAGCATTAGATACTTCCAAAGTCGATTGAGGTGCAGAATGAAGCAGGGGTGACTTGATTCTATCAGGGGAGGGATTCCATAGCTGTCTTTGCGATGGGGGAGCTGTATTGGACTGACCCATCTGCCTACGATATTGGTCCTCTGAGACAGCACTGCCCTTTCTGCTGGTTCCATGTGTTAATCTACCCCTTGGCTCCCAGAGGCATCTGGGAGATGTAGTGCCTCCCAGCATAATTGGCCAGTGTCCTCGAATCCAGGCCTCAGCATCCCTTAAAGAGTCTGCCAGAAATGACTGGCCATCCTTAGACAGATATAGAGATGTAAGTCCTTTAAATCTATATTGTACTGAATTAGTATTCAGCACCTTTTTTAGCAATTTATAGGCACCTCACCTAGCTGCAACCTCCTATGAGAAATCTCTGTAAACAGAGATAACATACCCCCTCCAAGTTAGCTCCCCAATGTCTCTCATGGCTTTAAGTAAATGCTCCTTAACTGAGAGGTGCAACATATATGCAACTATAGTTCGAGGGCTTTTAATGTGACTTGAGTTACTGGGAACCCGATAGGCATGTTCAACGTTTACCGGCTCTTTCCACCATTCTCCTACCAGCTGTGGTAGCCATTCATTTAAGAACTTCTCTAAGTTGGGGCCCTTTGCTCCCTCTAGTACACCAAGAATATGAATATGATTCCTCCTGATGCAATTTTCCTGTACTTCAGCCCTTTGCCATAAATGAGCCAGCTTGGCTTCATAATCTCTGAGTTTATGCAGAACATTCAAGTGTTGGCCTTCCAACTCCCCCACCTGCTGCTCAGGGACATTATGTTGGTCCTCTAGCCTGTGGACATCTGTGATGTTACCCACCAGTGAAGCGCCAATGTTGTCCACCCTGGAAAGTAGCGCTTCAAGCATTTTTGCAATGTTGCCCAGGGCTTTCCCCACTTGCATTTGATCCTGGGTGCCCTCGGCTGCAGCCTCATCACTGCAGCTTGTGATCTGTTCCATCCTAGCAATAGGATCATTGCGTAGCACTAGCTGGGTACTCAGGAGGCCAGTGGCCCTGTGGTTGAATCAGCGTCGGTACCCCTAGAAGTTAACTGTCCTCTTTCACCCTCAATTGCCATCAGGAGGATACTGAGGGGGTGAGGGGCGTGAACACTCCATGAGAAAGTGACCAAGGGACACTACAGTTGGAGAAACCACAGCCGGGTCTGTGAGGCTTGTTTAAAAGCACCCAAGTCAGTAACTACGTGGGTCACCCAACACTATAAACTGCATCAGTCCCCAGAAATACTTCATCTATGGTGACGGGGTAGGAAGGGGAGTAATCGGGTGTAGAGAGAACTCTTTTAGTCCATCATTCTGGCGGTAAGTGTAGAGTTTTCATTGGGCTGGGGCAGAGCGAGAGGTTCAAGCTGCCATCTTCACTGGATCCCACCAGAAGTCCATGGGGAATATTCTAATCTGGCATTGAAGCCCGGAGAGTGAAGTGCAGTGAGGTGTTAAGTCCAAAAGGTTTCCCTCTTTAATGTCAGAGTCTCAAGGTACCCACCCTTTGGCCCCAGTCACAAAAGTTCCATACCCAGAAATGACCATTCTTGTATTCCATGTCCACTCATATGTTTAATGTGGGCATCTAGTACATTTTTGACATTCTTATTTTCTATGTCCTGAATATGCTGTGCTTTATGGGTTTTGAAATTCTGTTTGTTTTACAAACATAAAATGATCCACATACACAGCTAGCTAAGTAAACTACATTGGGGTACCGCAAGTTATTAAAACTCTGATTTTACAACACTTCCCTGTTGTAGGATGTGTAAAATCTTTCTTTTTGACAATATTTTTGTCAAATTTACAGTGCCCACAGGGGGCACACCCTTGTGGTGCAATTCATCCAGAAAACTGCTGTATCTTTCCTTTGTATGGTTGTTCAGTAGTAGCTACAGACATGACCAGATATTTCCAGATATTTTGTGAAATTTCTAAAGTGTTTCTCTCTGCTGCCCCTACTGTGTAAATGGAGAAAGCAGGAGATTTCTGTAGAAATATCACAGAAATTTCAAGAAATATCTGCTCATGTCTTTGGCTGTGACTGCAATGAGTGAACTAATATGTCACCCTGATTTGGGGCTCTCCTATAAACAAATTGAGGGAGTGCCATGGGTATCCCTCCCAAGGACTGGATCACCATCCACTATGTGCCAGTGTTTTATTATTATATGTCTTATATCACTTGCCTCTGGTGTGTATGTGGAAATGAACTTGAGTCGCTGCTCTGTTTGATTCATGTGTGGATCTCCAGTGGTCAGGAGGTCCCTCCTATCTTTTGCAGATGTTCATTCTCTGGCATTTCTGACATTCTTTCTGCTATTACCTCTATCAATGATGCGCATCTCCATATCTTCAGCCTGAACTTCATAAGATTTCTCTGTGGTATGGTTACATATTAAACATAGGAACTGACCCCTGGGAATCACCTCAACCAAATGTGGAGGATGGCAGCTGCTTGCTAATCATAGGGAGTTGGTATCAGTGTTTTTCTAAAGAGACCAGACTGTATTCTCCCCTCGTTCAATCTTATTATCAAATCTAAAAATGCAATACACTTAACATCATACTTCACCGTAAATCTCACATTCAGATTAGACTCTTGTAAATATGTCTGAAAGTTCTTTCGTTGTTGTTCAGTTCCACTCCAAATATAGGTCAAATCATCAATGAAACATTGGTATAACTGTATCAAATCAAAATATGTGTTCCTACCAGTATCTTATATTGTTAGTTTTTCCCACAAACCCAGATGTAGGTTCACATAACTGGGGGCCACTGATGCCCCCATTGCAGTTCCTTGTATCTGTAAATAGTGTTCACCATAAAATGCAAAATGATTAAATTTCAGGACCACATCTGCACACTTCATCAACAAAATCAATGAATTCATCTGTAAGTTCTTCATTGAGCATCAAATAATACCGTAAGACTTTAAGACCTCCCTGTTGTGGGACATTCATATATAATGCCTCCACATCCATAGTAACTAGGAGCCAAGCATCACAAACACACAGATTTTCTAAGAGTGTCAAAATATCTGCTGAATTTCTGATATATGAGGCAAAAAAATGTTGTAGGTGCCGTATTGGTCCTTTTAAAAACAGATCCAGAAACAAATGATTTGATACCTTTTATTGAATGCACAGAATAGAAAGAACAGTGCTTTAGTTAGTTCAATTAGGTTCTTTTTCTGGCGGTTTTTAACTGCGAAAAAACTGCCACAAAGCTTCTGAAGAAGGACCTGGTTGGTTCGAAAGCTAAAGCACTTTGTTCTTTTCTGTAACATCCATGTTGGTCCAATAAAAGGTATCAAATCATTTGTTTCTGGATCTGATATATGAGGGAAATTCAGAGACCAGGAGTTTAGCATAATGATCTACAAATCGTGACAGTGGTTCAGTTAAGGAACGAATGCTAGCCACATATGGCTGACCTGGAGGGTTATGTATCATTTTATTTATCTTTGACACTGTATAGAATGTGGCCAGCACAGGACTTCCCACCATCAATAATTTCCTGTTCTCACTTGTAATTGCCCCATTATCACACACCTCTTTAAAAATTTCATCAGTTTGCACTTTGAATTGTCTAGTAGGGTCAGTGTGTAATTTTTTTCATATACTTTAGTGTCTTCAAGTTGCTATCTGACCTCCATTTCATATGCGACTGTATCCTGGATTACCACTGCACCACTCTTATCTGCTGATTTAATGGCAATGTTTTTATCTGAGCCCAGATATTAAAGGGCTTTCCTTTCTCTTCTAGATATATTAACATATCCACCTTTAGTTTATTTACTGAGCAAGGCATCTATTTCCTGATCACATAACTTTTCAAATGCAGCAACAGCAGGCACTGCTGGTGGACAGAAAGTTGACTTATTATGTAACCCTTTAATTACATTATTGCTCATGTTATTAGAGTGTATACTTTCAGCAGACACAGTATCAGGTTTATTGAAAAAGTGTAACAAACACAGTTTCCTTGTGAATTTATACAGATCAGTTTATGCAGGTGAAACTAGATGTGCTGTTTGTTGGTACAAATGATAAACCCCTTTTTTAGTACAGACAATTAAATTTCATTGAATGAGTAAGAGGATATATTTACCACTGCATTGCTGAAATTTAATATCTCACTTGTCCTTGATGCCAGTATCTCCCTCTCTTGCTGTTGAATGGTTGTCCCCTTTGGTACCAGTATCTGTTGTCCCCTCACATCTTCTGCCACAGACTCTTCTTCATCGTCTGTTCTTAACATAGAATTTGACGGCAGAATCGGACTGCTTGGCCTACCCAGTCTGCCCATTTCCCTACCTAATGGATAAGCTGCAGATCCTAGTTAACCAGCAGCCTACTTCTTTCTACCCCACCCCCTAGAATTGCCTTATGACTGTCCCATGCATGCTTGAATTCAACCACTGTTTTTGACTCCACAACCTCCTCCGGAAGGCCGTTCCATGCATCCACAACCCTCTCTGTGAAAAAATACTTCCTTATATTACTTCTGAGCCACCCCCCTATCTTCAAATTGTGCCCTTGTTCTTGCACACCTCTTTTTTTGAAAGATGCTGCCCTCTTGAACTTTGTTGATTCCCTTGAGGTACTTAAAGTTTCTATCATGTCCCCCCTCTCCCTCCTTTCCTCGAGGCTATACATGTTAAGCTCCTTTAGTCTCTCTTCATATGTCTTCTGGTGCAGACCCTGCACCATTTTAGTTGCCCTCCTCTGGACAGCTTCCATCTTGTCTATGTCCTTGCGGAGATTGGGTCTCCAGAACTGCACATAGTACTTCAGATGGGGTTTCACCAGCTGTCTGTAAAGAGGGATAACAACTTCCTGTTTTCTACTGGTGATGCCTCTCCCTACGCATCCCTGCTCTTTTTCCTCTTTTTCTTCTTCCCCTCCTTCTGGGTGCTGTTGAACCTGATCCTGTTGCTGGTGTGGTGGTCTTCCTTCATTGAGGGCCTCTCTCCTAAAAATAGCTGTGGAGCCAGTGCAGTTGAGAGCAGATCCAGTGGTATTAATAGCAACTTCAGTCACAGGTGTAGGTGCGCTCGATTTTAGGATAGATTTTGGTGTGGAGGTATGGGGGGCATATTTTTACCCCAATTAAATATCCTTCCTTGTTCATAATCCCATTCAAATTTTTTTTTAGTTTGGCACTTTAAATGTGTTCATCTTTTCCACTTAATATTCCTTTCTAGGCTGTCAATATATATTTGGAATTCAGGATCATCTGAAAAGGTATGTGCTTTCATTTCTTTTTCATTTCAGTTTTTCTCCACTTTGTCCTGTAAGGATTTGAAATCTTTCCGTTTAGCCTGAATTAGTAATGCACCCCATTGTAATAATGTTTCATTCCATACCTGCATCAGGCTATCATGATCTATACCAATAGCTGGCTTCTTCAGTATTCTAACACCTCGAGGTACCCTTCCAATGGCCAGGCAAGCTTGCAACATGGTCTGTTGCTGACATATTCTTCTTGCTTTGATGGCCATTTTTTCCAGATTTCAAAATGATGTTTCCAGTTCTTCCCCCTGCCTTTTCCACTGCATGGTCATCTCTTCGGAGGGGGTTAGATTCTCCATGGTGGGAGAATAGATCCCATAGAATACTATTGGAGGTGGCACCATTCACTTGTTTTGCTCCATGACTTGGTATTTCATCTTGCTCCTCTGGATCCATTTTCCTCTAAATGCAAGATTAAAACCGCAGCACCTATTGCTGTCCCTTTGTTTTGGAAAAAAATATTTCTGGAAAGAAACAGGTTTTTCCTAGGACTATCCTCGCTAGTCTCAATATATAATCTGTGGGGACTTGTTTTGAGCCCTCTCTGTTGTCAAGAAATCTCCTCATGGCTTCTTCTCCTTCCAGATGCAGGATATTTGTATATAAAGTATTCACATCTAGTATGGCAAAAAGCCACTTATCATTCATTTTCAGATTTTCCACGAGGTTTACAACTACCATCAAATCCCTAATGTACAAAGGTAATGCTTTTACTATAGTCGGCAGGAAGCTGTCCACAAAAGTGGATTGGAGCTCAATAACCCATCCAATGGCTTGGTGATCTGGTGGTTTATCACTCAGGCACTTGTGTATTATCAGCAATATTTAAATGGTTGGTACAACTGGATGATCCATTGTATGTGCCCTACACTCTGTCTCAGTAATATATTTCTGAATTACCCCTTCTTTCATACACTTATCAACCCATTCTTTGAACAATTTAGTGTTACTGCTATCATTGTTTTTATAGAATGGGACATCTGTTGGTTGCCTCTTGATCTTTGTAATATACTTAGATGTGCCCATAATGATCATTGCCCCCCTACCCTTTGTCAGCAAGTTTAATCATGATAGACACATCCTTAGCCAGTGTGTTAACTGTTTCTCTTTCTATACTAGTGCAGTTTACAAAATGTCCAGTAGTGCTTTGTTCTCTTAGCTCTGCAAAACTCATCTCACATTTCCTTACAAAGGTAGAGACGAAATGGCTAGGCATACAGTTGGTGGATTTTTGGTCTCAGCATCATCTGATTGATTGGAATTTCTTGTGGTATGACTTCTACCTCCATAGCAGAGGTCTCATCCATTGTTACTGCATTGTCTCCATAAACTGGTTTCAAAGCCAGTGAACTTTAAAATCTGTGTAGATCAAGTGTGGTTTTAAAAAAGTTAATTTTGAGACTTCCAGTGACATCACTGAAATGTGAACACGGCTAAGCTAAAGCTCCTTCACCTCGACCATAAAAATCTAATTTAGTCTTCTCCTATAAAGCAGCTGATTTAAAAGGAAAGAACACCAGCTGTGTTGGGGTATGCCACTGAAGGGAAACAAAGACAACAATTTGAAAATAGGCCCATCGACAGCAAAAATTAAACAATTAAAGCTGGGGACAAATATGGACAGCTACGTGGCCTGTACCCTGAGACAACGTACAGCACTGGAATCTTCATCAGACTCTGGGAAAGAAGACACTTTACACTCCAGAAAAGTTAACCATACTTTAAAACAAATTTTACATTCAGTCCAGAAAATCGAGTCCTCTGTAGTGGACTTACAGCAAGATTTACAAAACATAACTAAGCAAGTATCAGAGAACACAGTCAAAATCTCGGAGGTGGGAAAAACTCAGAACACATCAAGTCAATTTCTACTATATTTACTAAAGCAAGACAAATTATCACATATCTGAATGGAGGACACAGAGAATAGAGCAAGGAGGAACAACTTTCAGCTGCATGGCATGCCTGAGGGAGCAGAGGAAGGGTTCCTCTCACTGATCAACTTCGTGCATCAAATCCTTAGAACTATACTCTCACTTCCATCAGACTTTCATTATGAAATGGATAGGGCTCATTGATCCTTGGGCTCTAAGCCAACTAACCCATATGTCAGACCACGTTCTATAATTGTATGTATGGTATATTATCAGGTATATTATCAAGCCAAGGACCATATTCTTCAGGAGGCATGGAGACAAAAGGACAATAAATTTAATGGTACTCAAATATTTTTCAACCACAATTTTTCTCCATCCCTACAAGCAGAGAGACAAAGGATTAGGAGAGTAATTAAAGAAATAAAGGTGAAAGTGGATATTAAAGCTCAGTTAAACTTTCCAGTGAAGTTGAAAGTCTACACTTTAGGAGGAGTTATGATTTTTGCATCACTGCTGGAGGCAGCATCACTGTTAAAGGAGTGGAAAATCCAGCTACCAGACTTAGAAATGGAAGAAATGGAATGAAAAATACAGGGTGAAGCATGGAGCTGAGCTGGAGGGAAAACCTAAAGGGACACATTGGGAACATTTCCAAATGGACTGGCCAGAGACCTGAAGGGCTTACTGCACCATGCGGAGCTGCGAATGGTAGACACTGGAGACAAGACAGTGAGAGAAGAACAGAACAACAGAGCATCCAGCATGTAATCATTGAGCGATCCAAGACAGGAAAGGTTAGAATGGCTTCAAATAAAGAAAAGGAAAAAAGTAAGACTTGGGTACTATATTTTGAAGGTGGCTAATTTGGAAATAGATCCATGGGGCTTAGGACACAAGGAGGGGAGTAAAGAAACTGTGCAAATGTAAGATCAGTGGAATGGAGAAAAAAGAATCGACAGGCCAAAGGGATGGGCACAGGACTTAAGGATACAAAGGACAGACAAACAACTGAAAAAACTATGCCAATTTAAATAGTTCTATTACAGCTTGAGTAGTGGCTTTTTTAAAGAACAGTACAGGTCAGAAACTGATTGGAGGAGTGTTAATATATTGCCCAGTGGTAATGGAAAGGTTGAGGGAGAGGAGGGAGGGAAATTTAAACTATTTTCATTAGCTTTGTACAAAAGGTGACATAATGTTTATCCCGACAGGGAGTTTAGTCCTTGTTCAGAGTATATCCCAGGGGAGGGATATCAGGCCTACACAGGACACTACACGGGGGGGGGGAGTTAACAGGTTGACTCACTGGCCCTTCTGGAGTAGAAAGTTAACCTAGGAAGAACTTATACATAGTTTTGGGTTACTCCTGTTGGAGTCTTCCTTTACTCCTTCTTGATTTTCAGGAGGGGGAGAAGTTTACCATGTTGGTACAATGTTCTGTGTTGTATGTGTATGTTTATTTTTTTAAATATGTGTTTAATGTTGCACATCAAGGCAAAAGGGTAAAGGAAGGAACAGTGGTCCTAAGGAAGGGAAAACAGAAAACAGAGACCAAATTATTTAGAAAGCTCTTAAGAGGAGAGATTTGCTGCATTAATAGGGAGTAGATTAACAGATAAAACCCAAGGTACAGGGGTGGGGAGAGTGGGGTTAAGGGAAGCAGAGGGAAAAGCCAGGGAATATAGAACATAATAATGGAGGTGATTAAAATTATTTCTCACAACGTAAAGGGTATACATTCTCCAGTGAAACAAACTCGATTGCTAGGGGAATTGAAATGGCTGGGGGGGGACATCATTTTTTTTTACAAGAAATACACCTAACAGGGATAGAACCTAACAAATTAAGAAGGGGATGGGTAGGTAAGGTGGAGTCAGCAGCTTCATCGAACCCCAGAAAGGCAGGAGTAGCAATTTTGCTTAAAAAAATCTACCACTCCAAATAATATCTGTAGAAACAGGGATGGATGGTCAATTTGTAAGGGTCTCAGGTGATCTAAGAGGGAAACAAATACATTTGGTGGGCATCTATGATCCCAACCAAAATCCAGAAAATTTTATAAGTAAAGTGCTACACAAAATAGCCAGATATCAAGAAGAACAAATAATTTTAGGGGGAAACTTTAAAACAGAATTAGTTATATGGACTGATCTTCCAGAAACACAGGGAGAAGGAGGTTATAGAGGGAACCAAAAACTTTCTACAACAGTTAAAATTGCCAAAATTAACAACTGAAATGGGGGAGATGGTAAACGCAACAATTACAACTCAAGAAGTTCAAAAAGTTCAAAAAGTAATTGAAATGCTACAGAAAAATCTCCAGGTTTGGAAGGGTATAGTGCTGCATTTTACAAACAACTTAAAGGGACCTTATCTCCAATTTTAGCCCAGACGTTTAATGACTGCTTGACAGAAGATAATGGACCCAGGACATTGGCAGAAGCTTTAATTACAGTCCTGCCCAAACCAGGAAAACCAAGAGATAAATATGAATGCTATAGACCCATTTCCCTGTTAAATCAGGACTTAAAAATTTTAACTAAATTGCTAGCCCTAAGACTACAAAATTATATGGAATATTTAGTGCATATAGATCAGATGGGCTTCATTCCCAACAGACACTTAACAGACAGTATTAGAAAATTGTTGAATACAATGGCATATAGCAATCTCACAGAAACAGCACTGTTGGCAATTTTTCTAGATGCTGAAAAAGCCTTTGATCAGCTAAATTGGACATACTTGTTATTAGTATTGAAAAAAATGGGGATCAGAGGAGACTTTTTAAAATGGATACAATTATGTTATAAACTACAGAAGGCCAAGATTAGAGTTAATGGGACAATTTCAGAATCCTTTAACATAGAAAGGGGTACTAGACAAGGATGCCTCCTGTCCCCGCTTTTGTTCGCTCTGAGTCTTGAACTGTTGGCAGAGGCCTTATGTACCTCAATCAAGATAGAGGGTATAACAATAGGGACTAACAGATGTAAAACATCACTTTATTCTGGTGATACCCTAATACATATGGACAATTCCTGAGAGCTCCATACCACCTCTCTTAGAATTATTGGAAAAATATGAAATCATATCGGGATTCAGGGTGAACAAAGATAAAAGTGAAGTATTATATATAAAAGGAAGCTAGAATAATAAAATAAGAGAGTTGGGTCCTTTCAAATGGGTTTCAAAAAAGATTAAATATCTGGGCATCTGGGTCCCAAAGAATTTACGAGAGCTATTTAGTGAGAATTATGACCCCTTATTCCAGCAAATATCGATGGATTTAAATAGATGGGATAGTCTGCCCCTTACTTTCCCAAACAGAATAGATAATACAAAAATGAATATTCTGCCACACTGCCTGTTCCTCTTCTCTATGCTTCCATTGAGCATTCCAGCCTTGGAGTGGAAGGGTTTAAAGGAAAAACTATCCCACTTTGTGTGGGCATGAAGAAAACCCAGATCAGATAAGCAATTCTCCAAGAAGTGACGAGAAGAGAAAAAGGGGGTTGGGGGCTACCCAGTTTGAATAATTATTATATAGCTGCACAACTACAAATGATAGCTAAAATGATATATCCTAGTGAGAGTGGGGGTTGGCAGTTATTGGAAGGGAGAGCTCATCCTCAGGCTGCGTTATGGGTCCTACCGTGGATGACTTTACAGAAAGATCTGAAAGAAATTCAGAATTGCTGGACCAGGGATACACTGGCCACTTGGATCAAGGCAAGACAACTGTGGGAAGAACTCAATAGGATATGGAAATACATCCCCCTTAGATATGTCCCAGGACTACCAAGAGACATGGAAGGTAGCTTCTTGGGAAGATGGGAGCCCTTGGGCCTGAAGTATTTAGACCATTTGTAAGAAGAGGGTGGGATCAAATCATTTGATACAATGGGAATTCAGGGTCCCTAAACAGGACTTTTTTGGCTACCTGCAGTGTTGGAACTTCATATTAAAGGGTCCTGGACTAGACACCATCAGGGAAGAACCACCCACAGAGATTATTATGATCTACAGGTGAGGATCACAGCCAGAAATTAAACACTTAATTTCCAAAGTGTACAATTCCTTACAGGAGGGGAAGGGCTTATTAGCAGTTCAGAATATTCAAAACAGATGGGATGTTGAGGGGGAACAAAAAATAGAAGTTGAAGATTGGGAAAGGATATGGGGGGAGTGCATAAAACTACAGCCATGGCTTCCTGGAGAGAGTTTAGGTATAAGATATGTGGGAGGTACTTTATAACACCCTTGGTGTCAAAACATTATAAGAGATCCTACTTGGATAAATGCTGGAGGGGCTGCGGGGAAAAGGGAACCCTTTACCATATTTTCTGGAGTTGCTGGATAGTAACCTCATATTGGATACAGGTAAAAAGTGAAATACAGAAGATAATGAAGCTAGTGCTTCCACTGTCTTTTGTACACTTGGCCCCCCCCCCAGGGAATTAAGGGGAGCAAATACCTGTTCTATGTATTAAATGTGGCAGCACTTAAAGTAATAACACGAAATTGGCTGACAAACAATAGTCACCACCAAGCAATGGAAAACAAACATAACAACAATAAAAACTTCAGAAGCAATTACAGCTAAACTGCATCTGCAAGTGGACAAATTTAATACCCTATGGCTGCCCTATTTCACGTACATGGAGGAGGTAGGGGGGATAAGAGTACTTGATTAGTTGCTAGGCTGAGAGAGGAGGAAAGAGATGAAAAAGATGAAATCCATTTAGTACTACCTATATATAAAATATCTAGTTATTAGAATAGTTTCAAAATGATGTACTTCTTACAAGGAGGAAGGAACATGTATTAAGGGTCCATTGATCTTACAAGGGTTCAGTAAGGTTCATCTTGTTTTTGCATATGACGTGTGGCATGGATATAAAATTGTACATAGTAAGTGAAATTTTATAAGCAGGAAACAGTAGAAAATAATAAAAGAAGCAATATAATAAAAGTTTAATGAATGCAGTATAAGGTAAGGTTAGAGAAAAGGACAGAGCTTATGTGATATTACAAATGGAAAGATCATTTGTTAGGGAAAAGAGAGAGATTCAAAGTTGGATAAGGTTATTCGGTAACCGAAACAGAAAGAAACAGAGATAATTAAGTTGAATAATAAAGACAACATGAAATTAGCCCTTTTAAAGAAAGGTTCAGTATGAAAATAGCAATATTGGGAAGGGGAGATCTGAGGGGGAAATAAAGATGCTAAAAGAAAAAAATCATTTAAAGTAGAGTCAATTCTACTCTGTAAGACCTTCACGCTATATGAACTTTTGTACTGCATGAAAATGGTTGAAGATTAAAGTGTAAATTGATTGCTTAACAAAAATGTAAGTTAACAAAAAAAAAGTCAATGTTGGTGGTTGGGAGAAAGATAGCCTTTATTAAGTATTGTTTTTCCTTTTTATGTTGATTGCGCACATGCGCAAGAAACATATTGTAGCAGCTTTATCCACAAGCAGGTTGTGGAGGCACGGCACTGTTGTGGCCAATGCCCCCACAGCCTGTGCAGGCTTGTCCCACTTCCCCCAATGCCATGGCATGGTGCTGCTGACGCTAGTTCAGCCAGCATGCCACCAAGTTGTAAAATATTAACCACTGTAATCAGGGGCCACATCATCATTGCAGCGTAAGCCATTCGCTGCAATAAGGGAGCGACCAGTCATTGCAGGGCAGGAGTTTGAACCATTGATATTGTTTGTGAACATGGTGGCAGCTTGCCGCATTTTACTGAAGAGACAATATTAGCCCCCCGCCAAGGGAGTGCCCAATCTCGGCAGCATGTCCCACACGTGTTTATTTGCTGATGGGGACCCAATCCCCATCAGCTTTAGTGCCCCACCCTTATTATGTTGCAGGCGGAGCCCACCTGCCGGCATTATGTAAACCTCCCCCACTTTTGTTGTCTGCCGATGGGGTGCCCAGTCCAGTCGGTATAATGTAGCAACCCCAGTCGCCCACCTTTCTTGTGTGCTGACGGGGTGCCCACCCCATCGGCTACAAGCTGCCCCCAAAAGCAAGACTCCATTGGCAAGCTGGAACCCACCCAGCATGCCACATGCCCCTGTAAAGAAAAACAGTCCCACTATGTCATTTTGTTTTTACCCTGTAAAGAAGGAACCAGTCCTTGGCAGTCTCCCTGCCCACCTCCACAACCAGCACCCAACCACTGTGCACCATGCCTCCCACACCCCTTACCCCTGCACACTCCGAGTCCAGCACGATGATCTTCAGTGGACCGGGAACACGTCTGCACTTTTCAAAGCCACCCACGAACTGAGGAAATGCTGGCAAGCTGTATAATGGAATAAATAGGTTTTTTTCAACTTTGATGCATATCATGCATTTTTTTGAATTTTGGCACCAAATTTTCAACATGAGGTTTTGGGTCCCCTCCTCATGAATTCTATCACTGTCATGGTGTTAATCGGCCCCGAAAGGTGATTTCGCGGTCACTGTGTGGAATTACCTTTTGGGACCGATTAATGAAACGACAGTGCCAGTGTTCATGAGGTGAACTCTCAAAAAGCCTACATTGCAAATTTGATGGAAACAATTCCAAAAATGACTGTTTTATGAGCATGCATTGCGCAGTTGCTATGCATGCTTGTAACTTCGCGAATTTGCAAACTCAACTGAGCTCTGTCAGGACTGCTGCGGATTTCTTTGTGGGCAGGAAAAGGTAACAATGCAGGCAGGAGCCCAGTACAAAAGGGCAGCCTGCAGCACTGGGAGACACAGAATGAGCAAGTGAGGGAGGGATAGTGAGTAAACTCAATGGAGCTCTGTTAGGACTGCTGCATATTTGTTTATGGGCAGGAAAAGGCAGAGATGCATGCAGGGGCTGAGTACAAAAGGGCAGCCTACAGCGGTGGGAGAAACAGAACGAGCGAACAAGAGAGGAGGAGTGAGCGAGCTCAACGGAGCTCTATTTTGACTGCTGTGGATTTCTTTGTGGGCAAATAAGGATGGCTACATTGGCAGGAGCCCAGTACAGAAGGGTAGCCTGCAATGCTGGCAGGAATGGAACAAGCAAGTGAGACAGGGAGAGTGAGTGAGGCCAGCAGAGCTGTGTCAGGACTGCTGCAGATTTCTTTGTGGGCATACAAAGATGCCGACAGAGGCAGGAGCCCAGTACAAAAGGGCAGCCTGCAGCACCAGGAGAAACAAAATGAGTGAGTGAGACGGGGAAGTGAGTGACCTCAAAAGAGCTCTGTCAGAACAGCTGCGGATTTCTTTGTGGGCAGGAAAAGGTGCCAGTGCAGGCAGGAGCCCAGTACAAAAGGGCAGCCTGCAGTGCAGGGAGAAAAAGAATAAGTGAGTGAGAGAGGGGGAGTGAGCGAGCTTAATAGAGGTCTATCGTGAATGCTGCTGATTTCTTTGTGGTCAGGAAAAGGCGGCAATGCAGGCAGGAGCCCAGTTCAAAAGGACAGCCTGCAGTACCGGCAGAAATGGAATGAGCACATGAGAGAGGGGGAGTAAGCGAGCTCAACGGAGCTGTGTCAGGACTGCTGCAGATGTCTTTGTGGGCAGAAAAAGCCACCAACGCAGGCAGGAACCCAGTACAAAAGGGCAGCCTGCAGCAGCAGGAGACACAGAATGAGCGAGCTAGGGAGGGGGAGTGAGTGAGCTCAACAGAGCTGTGTTAGGACTGCTGCGGATTTCTTTGTGGGCACAAAAAGGCAGCATTGCACACAGGGGCCCAGTACAAAAGGGCAGCCTGCAGTGGCGGGAGAATCAGAACGAACGAGTGAGAGGGGGGAGTGAATGAGCAAGCTCAAAGGAGCTGTATAATGACTGCTGCAGATTTCTTTGTGGGCAGAAAAGGGCGGCAATGCAGGCAGGAACCCAGTACAAAATGGCAGCCTGCACCACCGGCAGAAACAGAACAAGCGAGTGAGACAGGGGGCGTGAGTGAGGCCTACTGAGCTCTGTCGGGACTGCTGCAAATTTCTTTTTGGGCAGAAAAAAATGCCAACAGAGGCAGAAGCCCAGTACAAAATGGCAGCCTGCAGCACCAGGAGACACAGAATGAGTGCGTGAGAGAGTGGGACTGAGTGAGCTCAACAGACCTCTATTGTGACTGCTGTGCATTGCTTTGTGGGCAGAAAAAGGTGGCAATGCAGGCAGGAGCCCAGTACAAAAGGCCAGCCTGCAGCGCCAACAGAAACAGAACTAGCAAGAGAGGGGGAATGAGCTAGCTCAATGGACCTGTGTCAGGACTGCAGCAGATTTCTTTGTGGGCAGAAGAAGCTGCCAACAGAGGCGGGAGCCCAGTACAAAAGGGTAACCTGCAGCACCAGCAGAAACAGAATGAGAGAGTGAGAGAAGGGGAGTGACCCACCTCAACAGAGCTCTGTCGGGACAGCTGCATATTTCTTTTTGGGCAGCAAAACATGCCAATGCAGGCAGGACCCCAGTACAAAAGAGCAGCCTGCTGCACTGGGAGAAACAGAATGAGTGAGTGACAGAGGGCCAGTGAGCGAACTCAACGGATCAACGCAATCAACATTCGGCATTGACAAATGCTTGTTTCTTTTTATTTTCTGTTTTGGCTCCTGCCTGGGCTGGCCCCCATCAGCCCTACCCTGCACCCTGCCCTGTCATCCACTGCCCTTGGGACTTACTTACCTACCCCGGTGTTCCTCCCTGGCTTGCCCCTAAGGGCAGGGCCTTTAGGAGGGGGGCTCTCTCCTCCTGGTAGACACCTAAACTTACTGTCTGAGGGTGCCACGAATCAGCGGTGTAGGGCCTGCAGAGCAAGACAGGCAGCATCCTACATGGCCTGAGTGTTTTCTGCCTTTTCTCCCTGGGAGGCGGGACATGGAATGATGTCAGTGGAGCACACATTAACATCTGCCCCACCTCCAGAAGACGCCAGCTCCAGCTATCAGATCCCGTGCTTCCCACTAGCGGTCAAACAAGTGCCAGAAGCTTCCCCCACCGTCCCCCCCAGAAGAGGAGAACAGTCTGTGGGACACTCAATCCTCCTCCCGCCAGTTGGTCCTCTGATACCTAGGCTTGCTTCTGAACCCTGGTCATCAGCATCATGAGCGGTAATGCTAGTGCTATACCAGTGGGCCAGCTAAGTATTTCTTTCTCCTAAGGCTTAGATCTTGGGATGAAATATTGCTAACTTTAGATAGTATTGTATGGTTTGAAGTCTCCAAGACAGAGGTTTCCTCCATTAGCTGCTTCCCCGGCTCTGCCTTTGCCATGACCTGAGCCTTCTCCATATCGCCCCCCTTCCCTGTAAGTCATCTGTGGCTAGATATTCAAAAAGTGGTAAAGCGGAGCACAAAGATTGTGCTGTGCTTGCCCATTGCCCATAACCCCGAGGATGCCATATTCAGTCAGATAGCGCATAAGCACTATCTGACTGAATATAAGGGCATGGCATCAGCACTAAGTCAAGTAGTGCAGCGCTGCCCTGACATGGATCCTGGAAGTGCAGGGAACAGTGCCTCCAGTCCCAATAGTGCTGGAGGCCCCTGGCACCATGCAAATGAGCCCATTGGGCATGCAGGGTGATAAGGGGCCATATGCTTGCCCATTATGGACTCATCTGCATGGGAAGCAGTGGCAAGTTTGTGCTCCTCCTGTGGCCATCCCCATCCACCCCAATTGCCTGTCCCCATCAAAATTAATACCTCCCTGGTGTCTAGTGGTTCCTCCACCCTCCAGTCCCTGCATCCACGAAAATAAATATATTCCCTTGCATCCAGTGGTTCCCTCACCTTCTGATCCCTGGGCATGTGAAAATAAACTGATTCCCTATCATTTAGTGGTCCCTCCTACCCTTAGATCCTTTGGCCCATGAAAATATATTTATTCCATGGCATCCACTGGTCCCAGCCCACCCACTGATCCCTGACCCCGTGAAACTAAATTTACAGATAAGTCAGGCAGGCTGAAGCACAGTGTCACAGGTTTGCTGCATTACAAAAGGGATTAACTCCCACTTGAAATTCCATTGTTTACTGCAGTAACTCTACTGCAGAATTATTCAGCACTGTGCTTCATCCTGTGTGACTTCACTGTATTCTCTGGTGTCCAGGGCCCCCACCCTCACCCCCACCCTCTGATTCATGGCCCTGGTAATAGTTAACAATTCCCTCATGTCTGTGATCCCCTCTACCATCTGATTACCTACCCTGGTATTAGCTTATCAGTCCATCATGTCTAGTGGTCCCCCTCCCACCCTCTGATCAGCTGATCCAATACTAGTTTACCAGTCTCTGGTGTCCAGTGGTCCCCCTGATCACTGGACCCATACTATATCAAATATTCCCTAGCATCTAGTGGCACCCCCGATCAGCAACCCCCATCTCCATACCAGTGTAAGCTGTTCCTAGTATCCAGCTCCCCCCACAGCACTGACACCCTACAACCCACAATGCCACTTCTCTTACTTGTTTTGCTGGTGCTGCAGAGATCAACTATGGCAACCAACACAGTCCTCCTCTCACCAATTTTGCCAACTTCTATATGGACTGAGAGGTAGCCTGCATCCCCTGTACTAGAAAGAGAGCATGCCTACTGTCCAGCAGTATGTGCATTCCCTTTACAGGTGCCCTAAATCTTCCATTCTGGCTATTGCCCTTAAACTTTGCTCTGTTCTATACCTCCTTGGATGATGCAGCCATTACTTCCTGGTTGTGTTCCACTGCTCACACAGGTGAATGGTAGAGCATGTCAGAGGACAAAATCAGTACAGGTAACGGATTTGAAAAAAGCCTTTACCTAAACACACAGGGTGCTGCAGTCAAGGCTATGGTTGAATGACTCTTAAACAAAATAATCAACAAAGACCACACACAGCCAATCATTACTACAGATGCCACCACAGTTAGTCCAAAAGCCAAACTTTATAACATGAAAAATAACAAAGTGGTGCACCCACTGTACTGTAAGAATTACATTAATTTTTATTGCAGCATATCTCTACTCATGCAAACATCCCTGCATATTCTCTTTTCAGGCTTCATTGGGGGTGGTGTTTGACTAGACTGTTTGACTAGACATCATGTGATTAAATACAAAAGAATTTTTGTTTCTGCTAATAAAGTCCCAATAAAATTGGTAATCCCACTCTTTCTTTCCCTTAACTTACTGCTTAGGATAGAAGAAATATTATTTGATACTTTTATATGTCCTTATAGTCCCAATAATTTGTGGTTTTGGGTTGGGGTTATTGTTGGGACGATAATTAAAATGATAAAGTTAGTTATTAACAGTATATGTGAATAAGTGAACTTTTTATCCCATTTTGCCGCCCCCCACATGTATTTTTCTTAGTGGATGGGTTGCAGTCCAATTTGGACATTAAAAAGAGTGGGATTACCAACTTTATTGGGATATATTAGCAAGAAAAAAAGCATATTTTGTAATATATTCTTTTTTTTGACATTTTTGATAGATGAATTCACTTTTTCTTGCAGAGCATCTTTTAAATTACTGGAGGTTTGTTAATATTAAAATGGGTGTATGCACTGAGCACTTTGTATTTCAGGTTGTTACAAAGAGGAAAGTTTAGTTAGTATGAAAATTCCTTATGTATTTAATCATATGACTTCTAGTTAAACACTGCCCCCAATTCCATTGTTTGATTTCCCACTTTATTTGGTGGGGAAAACCCCTGAGGTGGGTTTATACATGGTTGGGGGTGTCCAAGAAATTGGTAGGCCTTAAATTACTGAATTTTGTCTTATATTATTTGGCCAGCCGCATGGCCAAATACCTCTGGTGGTCCAATTCTCCTTTGTTGGATGGAGAACTTCCTTACACTCCAACCTGGCTTTGTATAGCAAGACACCTAATTCAGGAATCTGGTCTGTCACCTGAGAGTCTTCCTTGTGTAGCACCTAAATTATTACCACCTCAACTTTGAAACTTTTTATAGCTATGTTTTTGAGAGTGCATGCCCAATTTTGTAAAGTCTTACATTGAGATAGCATTAGGGATGATTCCCAGCATTTACGTTATAATCCAAACTTTAAATTGGGTGGGAAAGTGTTGACCCATGGGGAAATCCCACAGTTAGCAGATAAAAGGGCAGCAGGTCTTCTCCTTAACTGCCAGTTTAAGATTAGTCAGAAACTTGTACTGCTGCTTAATTTAGCCCCCCAATGTATTTTTAAGATATATCAAATTTGGCATCTGCTGCTTAAATGGTTTGGTATGGCATCCTGTTCCATTGACCAAGGGGACTTTCTCCACATGGTCCAGACTCTAGTATGGCAACTACATGTGGTGTCCCAAATCACAACTGTCCTGTATGCTACGCTCTTCCCAGATAACACTGGGCATTCACATTACTGGTCCACTCTGTTTTCCACGAGGAACTTTAATAGCAACCGTATCTCGGAAGACCTTTATCTTTTCACCAAAAATGACAAATTATGGCTAATCCAGTTTTACATTCTAAACAATATATATTTTAACCTGCTAAACTGTATCAAATGAGGCACCTTCCTTCTCCTCTTTGCACTAGATGTAACCAAGCCGAAGGGTCCTTATTTCACATATTGTGGGATTGTTCCAGAATTGAGTCCTTATGGGACATAATAAAGCGTAACACAGATCCCCTTCTCAGTCTAGCAGACCACTTTATGCCTGACATTCGCCTCATGGGTGATTACTCTGGGATTAGGGTCAAAGAGTGAAAATACCATCTGTCTATGATTGCTCTTTCAGTTAAGAGTGTGGTGCTTTACCACTGGAAGGATCACTCAGACATACCAGACACTGAATGGCTTAATAAGTTGTTGAGTAATCTACATCTTGAAAGTATGATAGCCAGTCTTTGTACAAAATAACTGGTTTTAATAAGAAATGGGGTACATTATATACCTTATTTTCCCATTAATCATTCCTTGGAGTGGTATATTAGTGTAGTTTTAGTGTTTATTTCTGCTGGATTTCTAATATTTATGGCACCTAAGTGTTCCTTGTTAGTTGCATAATGTGGACCTTTTTCTTCTTCTGATGTGATATTTGCTTCATTGTCTTGGTAGATTTTCTGGTTACAGCTAAAGGTCTTCATGAGGTTTGGGGAGGGGGGTTGTTTTAAATGTTATTATTGTAGTGGTTATGGTAGTTAATATTGTTTGATTGTTGTTTGTTTGTTGATAATTTGTTGTATATTTATACTCAGTAAAGTGTATTAAATAAACAAAAAACTGCCCCCGATGAAGCTGCAAAGGCACTACGTAGGGGTGTCTGCATGAGAGGAGGAATGCTGCAAAAAAAAGTAATTTATTTCTTCCACCATGGTATGTGTGCCACTTTATTTTTCACACTGGTACGCTAGTGATAGGTGCAGTGATCAGAGGGCAGGGGGACCACTAGACACCAGAGACTGGTAAACTAATACTGGGGCTGGCGATCAGAGGATGGAGGGACTGCTGGAGAACACAGAATTGTCAACCATCACCAGCACTGGGGATCAGAGAGTGGGAGGACCACTGAACACCAGGAAATAAGTATCTTTTCATGGGGTCAGGGATCAGAGGGTGGGGGAACCACTGGAAGCCAGCGAATAATGAGTACTGCCATAATCCAAAACTCTATTTCCCGAGTTTCATTAGCCCAACACCATTTGTATAAAACACGCTTGCCCAAAATACAAAATTTGCCTACAGCAGAGTTGATTATATTAAGTAAGGGTGGTGCAGGGGGCAAAGCCTCCCAAAACATAAAATTACCTTCACCGAAGGTGAATTTCACATATTGGGCAAGTGTGTTTCAAGCAAATGGTGTCGGGCTACTGAAACTCAGGGAACAGAGTTTCAGTTTACCATAATTTATCCAGGGAATAAATTTGTTTACTTGGACCTAGGGACCAGAGGGTGGGGGACCACTGGACACCATAGAAGACTTACATTTAATGGGGACAGGGATCATGGAACAGGGGGACAATTAGGCAGCAGGAACTACTTTGCTTTTAATGGGGACAGTGATCAAAGGACAGGGTGACTACTAAGCACTAGGAAAATATTTATTTTGATGGTGCCAAGGATCGGAGGGAGGGAGACTACAGGGTACCAGGATGCAGGTGTGCTCCCCCTACCACCCATGTGGTTGTTTGCTGCAGTGGCTCTACTGGCCACTAAGTTTGCCCAGAGGAAGTCAGGCTTCTGCTCAGTGGTAAATACACAGCACAAAGTGACCTGCACTAATCCATTTACACAGTGCTACCATGCTGAATATTATGCTATGCCAGGATTCTTGACCCTACCCCTCCCTTTGCCCAAAGCATATATTATTTTTTTGCACATGTGCTAACCCTTT
Organism: Neoceratodus forsteri; assembly: GCA_016271365.2. NCBI lineage: Eukaryota > Metazoa > Chordata > Ceratodontiformes > Ceratodontidae > Neoceratodus > Neoceratodus forsteri. The sequence goes on along the minus strand of CM028132.1, from coordinate 895,377,991 downwards.
TAGCGCATGCAACAGCCCCCTTTAAATATTGATTCAGGCACAAACCCCAGGCAAATAGGTCACAATCACTTTGATCCCGTAGCAAAGTTTTGAATATCTGACCCTTGGAACCTTGTCTTTCTCTTGCTGTGATGAGGTTCCTCTTGTACAGGTCATTAATGTTGCTTGAGATGACCTTAACAACTAGAGTACTGGTACTTTCTGTGTTGCTGGGGCCTGCCATGTAATCTAGAGTTGTGTGATCTGTTCTTCTAAGGACTGCTCTTGATTGACTGTTACTTCCCATTTTATCTTACCAGTCACACACTTGGTTAAGTTTGTAATTATATAACTATTGGTATCCCTGTCCAGTTTCTTATTTTTTGCCATTTACTTATGTATTCTTTGCAAAAAAACTTTGTTAATGCACCAGTTAGGATAACTTAATGCCACAAAAGTAGGGAAATGTGGTATTAGGATTTCCCACCCTAATGCCCCACCACCAGCCTCAAGCAGCAAAAGAGAAACAAAATAGGGTTTTGGGTCTTCAGAGTCTTGGTGAATCAGTGGTGGGATCTTTCTTGGGGTTGTGAACCATAATACTCACCCCATTGGCGGAACACACATTGTCCCATATGATCCCTGGGCCCTGCATGAAGAAAGCTACAACAAACTGTGTTGGCAACATGGAGCAATGCATTCTTCTTCACCTTTGATGAGTGTATCACTATGAGACACTGCCTTGGATCTGTACCTTGTGCTTCAGACTGTAGGCTATGGGCAGGGGAGAGGAGTGAGCATTAAGGTTGACAACCCCAAGAAAGACCCCACTAATTTGCCAAGATTCCTGACATCCAAAACCCTAATAGTTTTTCCTTTCACTACTTGAGGGTGTAGGGGTTGGGAGTTAGGATTGGAAACCCTACCACCACATTTCCGTACTTTTGTGGCATTAAGTTACCCTAACTCATACATTAACAAAGTTTTTGCAAGGAATTTTCTTTCTTCTTGAGATAGCAGAATTGTATCCTCACTCACACAGGTCACAAAGGACCTGCATGACCATGGGTCATGCTCTATGGGAAGAGTCCATCTGCCTACAGAAGTGCAGGGCATGACACATTCACTCTTTTTTGTATAAGAATATTTTATTGAGGATTTCCATCAAAAGTACAGTAACACATCAAACAGAACAGTATTCAACAGAGCATCATCATCAAGTACATATGCAAAATACATACATGGCTCATTAGAGAAAAGTGTTTATAATTGACAAAGCTTACAAACAATTTGAAAGCTTAAAAAGAGAACCATTTCCTGTAAACTATATAAACTTATGTCTGTTAACATTAAGGAGTTAGCCATGAACATCATAACAGGACAGCCTGGACGATTTCTACCTGTTCAGTAATATCCAAGGGTAGAAAATACAAAACACATCTGTGCATTGAAGGATAGTGGAAATACAGTCACCACCATCTGAGCAGCAAATGGTCTGAAAATGTAGTGTAGAGTGAGACATACTGGATATATTGGGGGGGGAGGTGGGTCTAGGGAACAGAGGGGGAAAGAAAGATTCATCAGGTGCTCCCAGAGTAATGGACACTCCTTTCGGGACCAGTGGGGTATCACTTTTACAACCCCAATTTTACTTACCCAGGGTGCCTATGACTTATGAAATTTCTGAAGGCTACCTCAGTGCCAGTGCATAACCTGGAGATATGAAGTGGCAGTGGAAACAGCACAGAGCCACTGAGTAATTGTTTGACTGTCAGGTTTCTTCCACTGCAGGAGAATCTAGTGTTTAGCTTCCAGTGCTGCAGTAAATAGAAGGGATTTTGACACAGCCTTTCCAGGGACAATAATCCAGAAACTCAAAAAAATCCAGAAATGTGGGGCTCAGGGTAAGAGGATGGCCAGATTGTGCTCAAGATCATCTACGATTGACAACCACCAAGCATGTATTTAGGGACAGCTCCAGAGGATGTACAATAAAGTGTTGGAAGTAGCATTGAAGCACCAGCATGGCACATTCACTCTTTACACATTCACAGGATTTGAAAAATGACAGATGTTGTGTTTGTTAGGTGGTGTGAACAAATGTCTATGTTGAAATGTTGAGGCCAAAATATTTAAAACTACCAAAGTTAAGAGTAAACAGAAAAATTTCAATGTATGCACATACGTTTGCCATTCTTACATATTTTGACCCCAAATTTTCAACGTAACCTTCTTATGACCCCACTTCATAAACAAGGGCAGTATCAATCAATCAGTCAGTCAGAGTTTTTATTGAAAGTATATATAAAATCAAGTTGTTACATACAAAAAATTTCTAAAACCAAGTAGATGCTCACACATAAATATAGAAATACATTCTTATTGCACAAATCCAAATGCAGTATGAGCATTTGTTATAAACATATTTCAATTAAATATAAAACATATTTAATCACAAAAATGGTTTTATTTTTTGCAGTTAGTCTTTTTATTGGAAGATTTCAGACTTTGTTTCAGAACTTTCACCATTAAATCAAATGGCTGCCGAAGTGGTTCACTGCATTACCACTCACTACACACAGCCGAAGCTCCAGGACTACATAACAGGACAGGCATATCTATAGGTAATGCATCTAGTTATTCAACATCTTCTACAGGATGACTATTACACCTAGTTAATCGTACAATGGAGATAATAAGAGGCAACATAAGAGACAATTACATACTCATTGTTCAAAAAAATGGAAACAGTAGTAGTTGAGCTTCTTCCCATACAGTGAGAAACCTATAGTGGGGGGGGGGACCACAGATTGATCATCTGGAAATGAAGCATTTATGATAGCTATATAAAGAGAAGCAATAACAGTGTTTAATAACCAAGCAACCATTTTACTAGGAAGTCAGGGGAGTTTCAGTTTGTTCTTCAGATATCTGGAGGGCAAGGCTCACTTATTAGAGTCAATATACAGCATGTAGGGGGCCCATATCTCAGCAAATTTCTTTAGACACTGGTTTCTATAGCATGATATCCTAGTGAAAGTGGCTATCCTTTCCAAAGCACTAAGCCATTCTGAAATGGAGGGGACCTCTGCAGTTCTCCATCGTCATATAATTAGTCATTTACATTCTATCGAGGCCCGTATGAGCCATAATAAAGAAGCTTTGGGCAGGGTAAGAGTTTCAGGGGTTAGACCCAGTACCCATAGACCCGGATCTGCTGGGAGGGTTGTCATTAGGATGGTAGAGCAGTGTTGTATTACTGCCTCCCAGTAGGGCTTCAGAAGTGAACATGACCACAGGATGAGGAGCAGATCTGCCTCTGGGGCCTCACACCTCCAGCAATAGTCATTGGAAAGAACACCCAACCTTTTTAGCTGGGACAGAGTGTAGTACCAAAGGTGCAGTATTCTGTTCTGTAGAAGGAGGCTTTCAGGGATGCAGCAGGCCTGGTGAGTTCTCAGCCAGCACTGTCGCCATTGTAATCCGTAATGGTAGTGTGCAATGTGGTAGCCCACTTGACCTTGGCTGGCAGAGAGGGATTAGGAGCACTATCTCTTAGGAACCTTTGTATAAGACTAGCCCTACCTTCAGAATGTGTAAGCCATTTTGTAAGAGGAAATGGAGTGGATTTAGCAGTTTTGCATTTTTTACAAGAAACACAGGTGCATCTCCTCCTAACCCAAGATTGGTAGAGGCTTCTCATTTGACGGTATTTCCAAAAGTCATTATGGGGCAGGTTGTACCTGACTTGTAAACTTTGGAATGAGTCCATATCGCAGTGTCCCGGGGATTCTAGATCCCCAATATTCCTTATCCCTTTAGAAGCCCATCCCATCCAGTTCAATGGGGAGTTGTTAATACAGAGGTAGGGATTCTGCCTGAGTGGAATGTAATTCCCCAAATCAAGACAGTCGGAGGATCTAAGCCCCAGTTTTTACCATGCCAAATGAGCCTGTTGGATGGAAAGCCAATTTTTATGTTGCTTGGGTAGGGGATATGGCACAAGAGCGGACACTGAGGGGCCCTTCATAAGGTCTCTTTCTATTTGGATCCAGGCTGGAGGGTGGTCGGTGTGTTGAAGCCTTCTTCTTTTAATGTCTTTGCTACAATAAATATAATGGAGTACTGATAAAAATCTGGTAAATTCCACCCCCCCTCTTAGATTTTGAGCCCTTAGCTGGCCCTACTATATCTGGGCCTGGCAGAACCCCAGAGAAAGGAACTAATCAGCATGTTTAGCTTTTGTTTCCATATATCGGGCAAGAGGAAGGGAATGTGAGATATTAAATGATATACTCTAGGGGCAAGCAGCATTTTAATCGTGACGATCTTGCCTGCCATAGAAAGATGCAGATGTGCCCATCTGTTCATGGCAGTTTGAAGTTTGGCCAGAAAGGGTTTTAAATTAATGTCCATTAGGGTTAAGACTTTGGAAGTAAGCCAGATGCCCAAATATTTTATGTCCGATTTAGCCCAGGCTAATCCCTGAGTTCCCACACTAACCAACGAGGAACGATCATTAAGAGGAAGGATTTCCAACTTTGCCACATTAATGTGCAAGACAGAGAGTTCACCAAAAGTTTTTAGTGTAGACAGGGGCCTAGATATTCAAACTGTGCCAGGCTGTGGCGCAAGCCTGGGCGCAGCAAAACATGGCTGCGCAGGGGCGTGGACTGGGCGATATTCAATGGAGCTGCGCCATGGCTCAGCAGCATTGAATATCATACCCTGGCCACCTGCAGTGCACATGGCTCAGTGGTATTGTGCCAGCACCTGTGGCCAGAGTGGAACATGAGGATGCGCTAGTGCAAGTTCCATTGCGTGAGGCGCAGCAACCACAATATTCAAATGTTGACATGCAAATGGGGCCATAATGTATGCAAGGTGCACATGGGGCCATTTGCATTTCATTATGGCCCCATTTGCATGCAGGTGCACCGATCCCTGATGACTTGCGCCTGGTCCCCTGCCAGGCAGCAGCCGTCAGGGACCGACACCCCCTGCAGCACAGCAATGTGTCCCACAGCCCGATCACGGGCTTCAGTAAAAGGAGCACTGCCCACCCGATCACGGCCTAAGTTAAAAAAGTAACCTATATCCCTGGTGGTCCAGTGGATCTGTCCACCCGATCGCAGGCTGAAGTAAAATAGAAGGAAACTTTTATCCCTAGTCATCCAGTGGACCTGTCTGCCCAATCGCGGCCTGAAGTAAAAATAAAAGAAAACTATTATCCCTGGTGGTCCAGTGGACCTGTCTGCCTGATCACGGGCTGAAGTAAAAATAAAAGAAAATTATTATCCCTGGTGGTCCAGTGGACCTGTCTGCCAGATCGTGGGCTGAAGTAAAAATAAAAGAAAACTATTATCCCTGGAGGTCCAGTGGACCCCTCCCACCACCACTGATCCCACTGCCCTGCTCCCCCCTCGGTCAGCGGTGGGCAGCAGCACCGCCCGCATGCCGCCCTACCGCCCGCTGACTGACTGTCGGTAGGACTGTATACCCATAGGTCCACAGTGTGAGCCAAAAGGCGTGCAGCCCATACCATACTCGCATTCAGATATAACAGAATGGATCCATTCCACATATCTGGAAAATGTATGTCTGTTATGGGCTACATGTAGTCACGCTGTGGACCAATGGGTGTACAGCCCTACCGATGGTGTCAGTCTGCAGGGAGCAGGGCGTCAGGCGGGTGGGGTGCTGCTGTCCACTGCTGACCAGTGGGGAGTGGGGCAGTGGGGATCAGTGGGCAGGTAGGGAGGGGGGTCCACTGGACCACCAGGGATAATAGTTTTCTTTTATTTTTACTTCAGCCCATGATTGGGCGGACAGGTCCACTGGACCACCAGGGATAGAGGTTTCCTTCTATTCTACTTCAGCCCGCGATCGGGTGGACAGGTCCGCTGGACCACCAGGGATAATAGGTTTCTTTCTTTTTTTACTTCAGCCTGTGATCGGGCAGACAGGTCCACTGGACCACCAGGGATAAAAGTTTCTTTTTTTTAATTCAGCCCGCGATCAGGCAGACAGGTCCACTGGACCACCAGGGATATAGGATTAATGTCTTTCTTATTTAGCCCATGATCGGAGAGGCAGCGATCCACTGGACCACCAGGGATTTAGGATAAATCCTTTTTTTACTGATGCCCGCAATCAGGCATGGGGGGGCGCCACCACAGAGGTGCAGCTGGAGTTCGGGAGGCCACCCTCAGGTAGCAGCTGCCGTGTTGCACCCTGCAATGTGGCAGCTCACCAGTGGGTGGACATCCGTTGTTCCTTTTTTTGGGGGGATTAATTTTGTGCTGGCGCAGGTAGGGGTTGCGTATGCATGACTTCACACATCCCGGGCTGAATATCGGACTGTGCAGAGTATGCATGGGCATGCCCCACTACCTGTGCCTGCATACATTACTGATGTGCTCCAGCGCATCGGGATTTGTACTGTGCACTTTCCCCTTTTGAATATCGTGCTGGGGTGCATCAGTGGGTTGCGCATGGTGCAACACTATTGCTCCATGCGCAACCCTTTGGAATATCTGGGCCAGGATGTGTGGGATGCTGTGTGGTAGGTTACGGGTCAGGATCAGGCAATCGTCGGCATACAACTTGGTGGTGTAGCATTTGTCTTTAACCGGAATACCACGAATATGTGGATGATTCCTTAGGGCAGCTGCAAGAGGTTCAATAGCAATCACAAAAAGTAAAGGGGACAGTGGACAGCCTTGTCTGGTGCCTCTGTGCAGGTGAAATGGATCAGATATGGCATTGTTAGTAAGAACCCTGGTGGTAGGGCCTGCATAGAGTATTTTTATCCAAGTGGAAAAATAAGGGCCAATGTTAAGAGTTTTCAGAACAGCATGTAAATATTCCCAGCTGACCGAATCAAACACCTTCTCGAAATCAATGGTAATGGCTGCCACCGGGGTAGGAAGTGAAGCCGCCACCTGTATTAATGATACTAGGGTCCGAATATGGTCTGAACTGATTCTGCTCTTAACAAAACCCACCTGTGAACACTAAAATGGTTTTAAATAAAAAAACTATTCTCTTTGTTCCATTCTCTTTTCTCCCTAGCAGCAGATTTCAAAAGAATATCTCCTATAAATTCTAAGGTTTATGACAGTTAATGCATTCAATAGTTTAGAAGAACCAGCTACATCCTCCTAGATATGACATGTCACGGGAAAATAGACTATTCTAATAAAACTTGCACATTGTCTTATAAGCATAACTTTCCAGGGCAAATATTTGTGCTTTGTTTTTTTTAATATTAAATATTGCATGCATTTTAAGTGTTGGGTCAGTATCTAAATTGAACACAGGATACAAAAGTGTTTCTTTTTCTTCCAACAGTTTTGGACATTCCCATATCAGATGCATCCCAGTTAGTTTGATATTTTCATTGCAGAGACATGAGTGTTCGACGTATTGCACATCATTCGATTTCCATATATTCCCAAATAGCTTGAATCTTAGTTTTATAATCGTTTTTCTATGTTTTATGTCACATTGTAATAGATACTCCTCAGCACAAAGGTACCATTTTTGTGCCTCAATATCTTACATCTGTAAGACCCGCTAATGTTCCCAAGGTCTTCTTGCATGGTAGTATTAATTATTCTCTCCAAAGCTATTCAAGCAAACTCTTCGTGGTCCATGTGGGAATTTAACAGTGTGTTATATGGTAAGCCTGCTTTATTCATTTCCTGGTTTAATTTTACAAACCAGCATTGTGTTTCCTTGTTTAGGTTGCTGAGCACATTTAATCTACAGTTAGATAGCAGACTATTTTCTTGAGCACTAATTTTTTTTAAGATAGCAGATTGCTTTTTTCAAAATTCTTGTTTTTAAAGAAAATGTTCCATTTCTGCATGAACAGCACTGTTCAATGTATATAAAGGTACTCCTAAGATATTTTTCAGGAAGACAGTTTGTATTGACTCAAGTTCTTTTATATTAGCATACATGCCCCATACCTCTGCTCCATATAACACTTGTGCATTGATTTTACAGTAAAAACATCCACACAAGGCTATGAAGGAGTGTTTTGCAAATTAATTCACAAACCTGTTAATTCATAGCATGCAGCTTTTCACATTTTCTTTGATTTTTTTGATGTGTGGTTTCCATTTTAAGTCTTTACTGAATGCTACTCCCAGATATTGACATTCATCAACTTCTGCAATACTTAGGCCATTAATATTCTATAGTTCTAACTTTTTCTATTTAGATCCAAATGTTACAGTCTTTGTCTTCTCAGTATTTAAAGATAGTTCCAGTTTCACCAAGCTGTCCTTAACTGAATTTTCCACCCTTTTCAGGCTAAGTGATGTTTGGGCTAGGAGAATCATATCATCTGTGTACATTAGGATCTTAACTGGTATTTGGTTAATTTTTGGAGCAAATTAATCAATCTTTGAAATATCCTCCACTACAGGTCCAATATATATATATATTAAAGAGTGTAGGACCCAGAAGGCAACCTTGTTTGACCCCAGTACATGCCTCATCTTTGCCATATCTTGCTCTTAAAACTATACCCTTATACAGTAACATTATCATATCAATTAAGTTTTGTTTTCTATACCTTTAGAATTCAATAGGTCCTGGAGGATATTTCTACTAACAGCGTCAAACGTAGCCATTATATCCACAAAGACTACATATATCTTTTTTTTTTTTGTCTAACATATTTGTCAAGAATATAATTTAAGACAAATATGTGATCTATAGTGAATTTTCCCTTTCGGAAGCTTGCTTGGAAGGGTGACAATATCTTTTGGTCTTCCATCCAGTATTGCAGCCTATCTAACAGAATCCTAGAAAATATTTGTAGACTAACACTAAGTAAGGTAACTGGATGATAATTTGTTGGAATGTTAATTGCTCCCTTTTTATGCAGGCAGAGAATTACACCTGTTTTCCAATGATCTGGGATTGTCGTACTTTCAATGATAAATTCAAACAAAGGGAGAAGTACTGTAGATCTGCCCACCAATCAGGGTCTGCCTGATACACCTCAGCTCCCTTATTATCTATCCCTGGGGCTTTATTATGTTTCTGGGCTAATACTGCAGTAATACCCTCTTGTCTAGTTATTTTTATCCCTCCTATTCCTTCAGCTATATTCACAGGGTGGGCAACTTCCAGATCTTTGTTTATGTGATATTGTTTTTTACACTGTAAACCAACCCCTCCAAAAACTCTTGTGTAGTGTTGATACCATTCCTCACTGGTGATAATTGCCTGTATGTTAAGTCTATTCTTGTCCATAACAAATGTGACAATATTCCAGAAAGTGACGTTGTGTTTATTTTTGATCGCATCTTGCATTGTGTGCCATGAGCCCTTATAATATTGGTCTTTTTTTCTCCTTTATCATTATCTTGTATTCATTTTTCAGATGTTTTATCAATAATCTGTCTTCAACTGAATTAAATTTTCTGATACATCTTCCCACTTTCAAAATTAATTTCTTCATGTTCATGCACTCCTTGTTGAACCATTTTGCTTTATGGTCCTTAAATGTTTTTGGCCTATGTTTCCTACTTAAGGACTGGGAGATTAATTCCTCTGTTGTTATAAATTGGTCCCATATATTTCCCCATCTACTGTCTTCTAAATTACAGTACTAGTCACATTAAACTCTTCCTCCAATGAGTTGCTGTAGCATTTCTGACTGAGCTGTATAAGTGTTGCTGGATCCAGCACAAAGCCTTGCACAAACAGATTCTGAAGAGTTAAAATGTAATTTTGGATTGCTTTGTGACCGTACTGCAGATGCATTCCAACTCAGTTGCAAAAACATTCTACAAACATTGATCTTCAGCTGGTTAAGCATTGAAATGTAATGCAATATGAGTTGGCAATGCATCACCAACTCAAAAAAACAATGCTAAACCAACTCATTGATGGAACAGTTTAATGTGACTTGTACTGTAGATATACACTTATGTATCAGGTTTATCATTTCACCCGATTGTAAAATATTTCTCACTATAGCAGCAGTTTGTTTTGACCATTTAATTATTTTTGAGTTATGTATCATCATATTCTCATCTGCTTCTAACCTTCTTGTGTGATCTACATTTTTCTGTATCTCCCATGCCCCACTCATAAGGAATTTTATGTGCCTGTGGTCACTGACAAATTGTTATATGATTTTAAGTCAACTAACATTTGCAAATCAAAAAATATTTACAATAAAATAGTCAATGACACTACCTCCTTTTTGATGGATATAGGTCACATTTCCCCACCACGTCACCACAACACCTGCCATTAACAATTCTCATAATTAATGCATTCAAACAGTCCAACAACTTGATTCATTGCGTATTGATTTTAGAGTTCATTCAGCCTCTTATAGGAATACCCAGTGCATCATCAAGATTCTAGTTACTACTTTTATTCTCTGGTTGCATGCATTTTCTGGCACTACAATCTTCTATTATAATCGTTGCTTCCAGGTATTGCCCCTATATAGACATTAGTAACTCTTCCAATTTAAAAAAAAACATTTTGTTATTGGGGTCTTTTTCTTATGTGAAGGGATGTATACATTGATCAAAATACAAGGTGATAGATTCTTTCTGAGTATTTCTATATACAAGATATCATAGTTATTGTCTTTTCAGATGTATTTGGCCCTATTCTCCAGGTCAACCTTTAACATAATGCATACCCCTCCAGAAGCTCATCCATAATTGCTTAATTTCCTAGTATGGATGTTCCAGTAATGAAAACCTTCAATCTGATAATTATCCAATTTAATAGCCCATGTTCCTTGTAGCATAACTACTGAATGAGATGCTAAACACATTGTGCAACCAATATCATTGAATGTGCTTGCAATACCAGCAATGTTCCAGCAGAGGTTATCCAAATTTGTAGAACAATTGTTTTGTATAATTCCTCATTGTCAATATTCTTCTAATAAATCCACTGAAAGGGTTTCATAAACTTGACTATTTGTGATGACTTCATGCATTTCTGTACAGAGATGGGTTTTGCTGTTGGATAGTTGTGTCCTGTCTCCTGAGTTCTCTAGAACAATACTTGTGTTTATCCTGGTACCTTTCTGTAGTCTACCTCTTATGCTTTTCCTGTTTTCCCTGTTTAAAATAATAACATCTGGTTCCAGCTCATGTATTGTTTTAGTTGGAACCATGTACAGTAGTTAGTGATTCTTTGCTGAAGATTTGGACCTGTTACTACTTCTACTTTTTCTTTTGGTTACTTGTTATCCTAATCTGTGTTTTTTTTTCCAGGTTTCGCTCCCCTGCTGACATATTATTTCAGCTTTAATTCCTAATGCAACTAGATCATTTTTCATTGCTAAGATTCTTTGTTTGGCACTGTTAATTTTAGTAACTAAGCATACCCAGCCCTTTTCCTTGCCTGACTTATATCTGTAGAGAGAACTAATCTCTGTCCACGTAAACTTGGATCCCAGAATCCCTTTACAAACGTGGTAAACAGCTAGTTTAAACATAGCAGGGTTTTCATTTCTTGCCTTAGGTAATCCTTTAAGGAAAATTATTGGTACAGTCAAGCCCCTTTCTATTAAAAGTTCTTGATAGTCTTTTTCTGTATACTTTATATTTATCATTTTTCCCCTTTGCTATTATGTTGCTTATTTCCTTTTTCATTCGTATTACTAAATATTATTTCATTCCACCCCTGTAATTAAATATTTTTTTCTGTTTACTGCCTTCCTCTAATATTAGCACATTCTGAACTGGAGCTGTTAGGCATTCTTGACCTTTTTGTACTACCTTGCTCTCTGATTTTTTTTTCCTTTGCTTTTTCATCACCATTTGTTTTTGACTTTTACTGTTTTTCTTACCCTTTCCTAGTTCTTTTACTAATTTTTGTATCTCCTGCTCATCTGTATTACCAGTTTCTTCTGTGGTTTTTCTTATTAGGGTATGTGTCTCTGTATTTGTGTTATCACTTTCCACAGCTTTGAAATCCATTACTTCTTTCCTTTTACATAGTAATTCATTAAGTACTGATATTAAGTTAATTAACACATTGTTATTAAGCATTACGCCATTGTGGATTTCTTTAGGGATCTCCACCATAGGTCTTTCATCTTTATTATCTGAACCTTTTTTACCCTAATATTCCTTTCTTCTTACATTTCTCAACTGTTTTACCCACCCCCTTCTATTTATCTTTCTCCTGGGTAGTGTTTTTAGTCATCTTTCTATTATTTGGGGATATTGTCCCTAACATATGTGAAATATCCAGAGGTTGTTGTTGGTGGGGGGGGGGCTAGCTTTAGCTTTTGGGTATATGGAGTTATGAATGCCTCGAAGTCCTCTAGAAATTATCTACAAGGGCACTGTAATGATGTATCCTTACACTCTTTCCTTTTATTCCCTAACACTACCTCTACATCTCTCCTGGGCTTCCCTTTCATAAAACTTTGTGAGAGGTTTTTTTTTTCCATCAGAGTCCTTTATTTTCTCATTTTCTTGCTTATCATCCCTCTTGTCACTGGTATCATTAATATTTTCTAGCTGAATAATATCATTTTCATTTTCTAATGCTCTAATTGTTTTCAAAATTGGATGTTCAATGGTGTCTGCCACTATGGATTCATTTCCATGTGGTTTTATGGGAGATGAGCTGAATGGAGGAAATGTTAGACATTGGATTCTAAGAACTTTGTGTTTCCCTATTAGATTTATCCGTGAACCAGGAGCTAAGATATAGCTTGTTATCTTTTCCCTCCTTTACCAAGATCAGTACCAGAACTATTTTTTCTCCTTTAGGGCAATCAGGGAATTTTTCTTTTTAGATTCCACCAGGCCTTTTCAGGGATATTTTGAGTTCAAACTGATATGGTTGTTTTAGTATGTTTTATATGTTTTGTGATGTATGGTGATTTTAATGTTATAAGTGTAAAGGCACCCTGATCTTTGGAAGGGTGCCTTACATAAATAAAAACTTGCTTGCTTGCTGCTTTTTCTTATTTTGACATGCAATGACATTGGTTGCAAGTTTTTTTAGTTGTTTGCCTTGTTTTCATTTTTTTTCCCTCTTCCCTTGGCAGAATAAAGTAAATATATTTATAATAGTCAAAGAGTATATTATACACTTTTCCTGTGTTACACACTGATATTTCTGCTACTAGATATAAGAAGTATATTAGGATTTTTGCTGCTGGTAATATAATACAACAAGTTGAAAGAATAACAATAAAAACTCTTTCACAGGTTTCAATGCCTAACAGTTCTCTTTAAAGCAATGCTGGGAGAACTAATTAAAACTTTTTGTCAGTGTCTACAACTGACAAACTTTGCAAATTAGACACATACCCTGAGATTACCAATAAAGTTAATCAAGTGCTCTTAGGCAGTTTCCCAAACTTTCTTTAGATTTTTCACTGGATAAAAACAGTCGTAGTAAAATTTAAAACAATAAAATATCCATAACGCAGGTGTCAATAGTTATAACAACCTTAAAGTGTCCTTTAAATGGTTATCAGAATGGCTTAATGTCCTTCTATTTTCTGTTGAAATTTTTCTATAGTTAGCCTTCTCTGAACTTGAAGTAAGAACTTGGAGTGAGAGCTTGTTAGAAGTCTTTTTGGTGCCAAATGCTTCAGGCCTGCTGTAATCTGATGCTGTTGAGGACTTGTTTCTGAATAGATGTTTTTAGGTACAATGATATATATTCCTAACACTAAAAAAAAACATACAGAGGGAGTACTTAATGATACTAAGTATTCAATTCCTATTAATTCTAAAGGATGGAAATAGGGAGTGATTTTAACAGTTCCAACACTTTCCTCTATTTACTAGTTTAACCAACCTTCAATATAACAAATATTTAAGGTTTAGATTTCACTCCCTTTTGATTTATAGGTGGTGATATTAGAGGTAGAAATTCCTCACTTTAAATAATATTAAGTTTGAAAATTTAATTAGTTAATTAATTAGTTGTTTCATTCTGGGAATGTTGGATAATAAGGACAGATTTTAACAGTGTTATTGTCAGAGACTAGGCAGTATAACTTTATAATTTCATATATTTAACTTAAACAGCTTGAACTTACTTCTTAGTCAGCATAGTTTATACGTATGTCAGATCTCTATCACAACACTGTGCAGTAGTAGCTTAACATCTAATGTATATCAAAGATCACAGTGAAGACACAGCGTACAATTTGCTACACTCCTTTTAAACTCAGACTTCAGCATAGATAAACCAAATTAAAAACAGTATCTGGTATTGCCAAAAACTGCTTTGGTTTGTTCACTCACAGTTTAGCTTAATTGCTGTTAACTGAGCAGTAAAGCAGAAGGGCAACTTCCAACACCTGGACAAGTTCCAGCATCCTCACTGCTCTCTGTGTCTTTACTTCTGGGTGTCTATCTCTGGAATGGTGAATCTGAACTAGAAACACCATGCAGGCACTTTATTAGGTAAGATCCATGACCTCCTGGTGAGAAAGTTGTAACCATTTAAACATTATAAACTTATTTTTTTGAACCTGCATATTTTTTTATTGTGAGTTTAAAATATTTCCAGGGATCAATAAACAGAATATATTCAAATAAAGGATTACAATACACCCAGTATTCCTTGCATAAATACCTTATATGTTTCCCTCAAAGGGTTCAAACTTTAGTCCTACTTCAAAGAATACATGACTTCCCTTGTTATTTCAAGCAGAAAAGCAATCAACCCCACCTCATACAGGATCAACTAATGGGAAGATCTACTTTCACTTCTCCTTACACCTGTATCCTTCATTATATAATCTGCTTTAAACTGTGTAAATGTTTACAGACAAACTTATTAATCTACACAAAGTTTAAGCACATTTCTATCTAAATAGTCATTGCACTAAATAAACTAAGCATTTTAAGAACAATAGCTACAAAAGCCATATAACAAAGAAAAAATAACACCTTAGTCAATGTGAGTTCAGAGTCTTTTCTATCTATCCCTCCCTCATTTTCAAGTACAATGTCCACAGAAGAGGTTCTTCATATCAGTACTAAAATCATAACATTGTCCTACCTTTTTCATGGTTACAGTTGTTTCAGTCAGGACAGTAAATATTGCTCTAATATTGGAGTGCCTTTCAGACTTTCACTATAACTATAAAATGGGAGCCATATTGCATTAAATTTCTCTGTATTTAATCTTAATCGGGCTGTAATGGCTTCCATCTCTTTAATTCTGTTGACATTAGCTCTCCACATTGAGAGAGTTAATTGGTCAGGAAGTATCCAGTGTTGGGTAATTACTTTCAAGGCTGCTGCCACTAATATATAGTATAGGTATTTCTGATTGTTAGATCTACCTTCCCTTGGCAAGAGACCCAGAATTAAATGAGATCCATTCAGTATGCAGTTCCACTGGAAAATGGTCTGTAAGGCCTGAGCAATCAGCTTCCAACAGTTAGTTATCTGATGGCTTTCCCAAAATATGTGAGAGTATGTGCCCACCCTTCCACACCCCCCTCCAACATTTATCAGATGCAGTGTTTGTGTAGTGTGCTGAAACTACCAGTGAAATGAAATACCTGGTGACCACTTTCCAACTGAACTCCCCACAACTGGGAGAATTTGTAGTGCTGGAAATCCCTGACCAGATTACTGACCACTCCTCCTCTATAAGATGTATCCCTAATTCTTCCTCCCATTTTTGTTCTATTTGCTGGGTCAGCAGTTTGCCTACCTCCTCTTGAAGTGTCTTGTAGATATATGAAATGTATCCATTAGAGTCTGTCATATTATTTTTATGAAAAGTGGTTCTGATTGAGGAAGGGGGTTCTGATGAGACCTCCCGCATCCCTGCAGTTACTGAAATGTAGTGATGACATTGTAAGTATCTATAAAAATCCTGCTTGGGCAGGTCAAAGTCTCTGTGCATTTCCAAAAAGGATTTCAAAATATCCTTCCGGAAAAATTGAGTTAGAAAGTGTAGTCCTTTGCTCCGCCACCTCTTAAAGCAAGTGTCACCAACGTTAGATGGAAATCCCGGCAGAAGGCCAATTGGGATGTACCTCCAAACCGGGGTTAATTCCCCCCATTGCTGTCGTATATCTAACCACATTTTAAGAGTGTGCCTTGTCCATTTATTGTTGATCTGCTTAAGATCTGAATGTACGGCAACCCATGGTAGCATCTTAAGGGGTATAACTGGGTGCGCTGCCTGTTCCATTTGGATCCACCACCCCCTTATAATTTGGATTTAGCATGCTAAGAATAGGCACAATTTGGGCTGCTTTATAATAATTATAAAAATCTGGGACTCCCCTTCCCCCCTTCGCCTCTGTGAGAAATTCACATTGTTTTCTGGGTCTCCTTCCAGCCCAAATGAATCTTGAAATTTTTTGTTTTAGTTCCCTCCAGTCTTTTTTTAAAAAGGGTAAGGGTAGATTGGTAAATAAAAAGAGGTATCTGGGAAGAATATTCATTTTCACGGTTTCTATCTGGTTTGTGAATGTAAAAGGTAGTGAATGCCATCTGTTTATATCTGCAAAAACTGCCTTTTGGAGTGTTCCATAATTGATTTGATGCAGTCTAGACATTTTAGTTGGGATCTGGATACCCAGGTACCTCACTTTATCTTTAGCCCATTTAAATGGAATCTGCTCATACATACTCCGAGGAATCTTGCCACTTATTGGTAAGATCTCAGATCTGTCCATATTAATTTTAAATCCAGAAAGTTTCCCAAACTGGCCAACAAGTCCATTAGTGGAGGGATCGAGTTCTCTGGGTCTTGCATATATATCACTGTATCATCTGCGTACAGCGACACTTTATTCTGGACCTGCTTTATATTTATACCCTGTATCTTGTTCTCCTCTTTTATTGCCTGAGCAAGAGGCTCCATTGCCAGATCAAAGAGCAGGGGTGATAAGGGGCAGCCCTGCCTGGTACCCCTTTCTATCATGAGAGTCTCGGACATGGTACCGTTTACTGTAACTCTGGCTGAAGGATTTTGGTAAGCCAGCATAATCCATTGCAAAAAGATACCCTCAAAGCCCATTTTTGAAAGGCTTTGAGATAAGACCAATACAGCCTATCAAAGGCTTTTTCTGTGTCCAAAACAATGGCAATTTGGGTGTTTTGGGATATGTTTTTATGCTCCAGAATGTTTAACAGATGCCTGATATTGTCTGACATATGCCTATGGGGTATGAATCCAGTCTGGTCCGGATGCACCAGAATTTCAATGTATTTTTGTAAATGGTTTGCTAGAATTTTTGTTAAGATTTTATAGTCTTAGTTTAATAAGTAGATGGGTCTATAGGATTCACAAAATGCAGGAGACTTACCTGGTTTGAGGATGACTGTAATTAAGGCTTCACACCATGAACTTGGAAGCTTGTTTCCCTCTAAGACAGAATTTAGAACTTTAGCTAATTTAGGTATTAATACTTTTTTAAATTTTTTATAAAATTCTGTCAGGAAACCATCCAGGCCTGGAGATTTTCCTGATGGAAGCTTATCTATGACTATTGAGATTTACTTTTCTGTAATGGGGGCAGACAACTTTTGTTGCATCCCAAGGGATAATTTAGGCAATTTCAATGAGTTTAAGAAGGATTCAGTATTTTTCTGCACCTCCTGAGGTTCTCTCTTTTCCATATATAGCTCCCGGTAGTAATATTTAAAGACCCTGGCTATTTCTCCTGGTTTCTCTATTCGAACGGTAGAGTCACTTCTGGGCTGGAGAAATGAGACATATCTACTCGCCTGTTCTCTCCTCAGTCTAAGAGTGAGGAGTTTCAAGGCCTTACCCCCGCCCTCATAATATTTTTGGTTAGTGAATCTCAAAAGGCCCTCTGCTTTTTCAGTTTCTAGTTCATTAAGTTATTTTCTTTTTTCCTCTAGTTCCTTCAGGATTTTTTCCTTCACTCTAGGTTCATTTTTATGCTCCCTCTCCAACATTTTTATCTTGGTTTGCAACTCTGTTAATCTTTTATTCCTTAATTTTTTTCTGGCTGATGCCAGGCTTATTAATTGTCCCCTCAGAACAGCTTTCATTGTATTCCACCATAGCATAGGAGTGTTATCTGACATAGGGGAGTCTGTAATGAGGTTTTTTATATCCTGCATAATTTGTTGTACCACGTTCTTGTCATCAAGCAATGATGTGTTTAGACTCCATGTAGTTATTCTAGGTTCCCAATCCCATTCCAATAGAAATTGGACCATGGTCTGATAGGGTTAGATAATACATTTGGGATTTAGTGAAAAAGTGAAGATCTGTGGTGTATGTTATAAAAAAGTCTATTCGGGAGTATGAATTCTGAGGAGCTGAATAAAAAGTATAATCCCTCTCATTTTTATGGTGCGCTCTCCAAATATCCGCAACCCCCCCCTTCATTATCGTGTTCAGATTTCTGGTAGCCTCCTTGGAGGTTTCTGATCTCCCAGAAGAGAGATCTATTGTTGGACACAATGTGGCATTAAAATCGCCTCCGAGCACTAGCTGACCCTTAGATAGTATCACTAGTTTTTGAAAAATTTCTGAATAAAATTTTGCTGCCCTGGTATTAGGAGCATATATATTTACCACATGCACCAATCTACCTTGAACTATCCCTGAGGCTCTAATACACCTACCTTGGTACATAACCTCTACCTCCTGCACACAGAATGGGGAGTTTTTCTTAATTAATATTGCCACCCCAGCTTTTTTTGTTTCCTTACCCGAAGTGGCCTCCACTCTCCCCACCCATTGACACAGTAATTTAGTGTGCTCTAGCTCCATGAGATGCGTCTCTTGGAGGAGCGCCATATCACAATTAATTCTCTTAAGTTCCATTAGGATTTTATCTCTTTTAATGGGGGAGTTAAATCTGTTACCATTATAAGAAATTATCTTTATGTGAGCTGCCATATCTTTCCTTTTTTAAATCTCTTCTCAGTCATCCTGTAAGACAAGTGTAGGCTCCAAGATCCTTCAAGACACCGTAGACCCTTCTGTACCTTCATAACCCCTTTGAACTCACGTCGACAAACCTTAATAAAAAACATTTTTAGCAGGGAATATAGCAACTTATAGCTACTCATTTGAACTTTGGGATCCATTACAGACCCTCTATAAAACATTTTAAACAAACAAGTAAAGAGTAAATATAATTGACTTCCTAGGAAAAAAACAACTCTGATAGTAATAACTACCAAGAGGAGTCACTAACATGGCTAATTTAAGACCCCCATGCTGTAAAGCAGAGTTGTAGCAATAGCCAAACTCAAGGCTTCCACCTGACAACTATTAAATCTGGATGCCACTCCCTATGCATGGATAAGCTGAACACTCCATGACCACCCAATCACCCCCTCCACCATTCATCTGATTTCACCCTCCAGTATAACCAAAACAAATTGACAGGCAATCTAGGTTCTTTTATTTTAACCTAAAGAAATGATCATTTATAGTAAGAAGCTTTGGGTAGCTGCTATCCGAGCAGCACTCTTCTGCCCTCTAGCGTACTGAACTTGAAAGTCCCCAGTCGATCCATACTGCTCTTCTTTAGATGAAAAGTCCAATCTTTAACCCGATACACCTCACAAACCCACAAGTGTTCTGGCTATACCTGGTAATTGCCCAAGAAAAGGTCCCACCCTACCCCCCGACTGCCCCGAGTTCTTTTAGCAGTGAGATTCCCTCTATATATCTGGGAGAAGCCCAGAAACAGACCCAAAATCCACAAAGTACCTCATTGTGTGGGACAAGGCTCACTCTTTTGGTGCTGGCAATCCCGTCTTCTCTCCATTTTGGACTCTGTTTCTTTTTTCTGCATGCAGCATGAGTTTAGCGATGTCCCCCACTGTCGCTATCGTGATAGAGCCTGGAAAGCCCCAGTTTTTGATGTTACTGCTAGACACCATGCTCCATGCCCCCACTCTGAGTTTCTTCTCCAGGATATCAATTTCAAGGTCAGGCATTGTGATTTGGAGCTCCTTAAGCACTGGACTCACCTCAACCAGGGACAGGAAGGTCTTTGCACCCGACTCCAGGTAAATTTTGATTCTTGCCAGAAAGAGTAACTGCGCTTTTATTTACTTTTTCTGCCATAGCTCCTTGATGACACCCTGAACTATTTGCCTTTCTGCTTGCAGGGCTGATGAAAAGTCCTGATCAAAAAAGATTGTTGCCTCCTGATATTTTAAATCCCAATGTTGCCAAGTCTCATGGAGAATCCACTCTTTACTCTGGTAATGAAGCATACGGATAATTAGGGAGTGAGGCCTTGATTTGGGTCAGCCGGTTTGGGCACAAGGGATCTGTGCACATGGTCTATTTCTAAATGTACATCTGGTGGTGGGGAAAGCACCGATCTCAGCAGCTGCTGCATAAAGTCTGCCATCATTGGGAAGCCTTCTTCTCCACCTTCAGGGACTCCATGGATCCTGAAGTTATTCCAATGGGAGTGGTTCTCCAGGTCTTCCATCTTGGCCTGGGTCTCCTGATCTCTTTGGAGTAAGAATAAGAGAAGGCACTCCGTACCATCCTGTGCTTCTGACAGCTCCCCAATTCTGGTCTCTGATGCTGATATCTTCCTGTCCAAGCCCCGCACGTCTTGCTTCAGGTCCGCAAGTACTGTGTCAATTTTGCTAACTGTAGCAAGGATTTGTTTAAGCGTTTGGTTAGTACTCTCCAATTGCTCCATTTCATCCTGTTCCCAGTCCACTGAGGATTCTGACGGGTGCCTTCTACACTGGGGCAAGGCCGTTAGGTTTTCTTGAGGCCTGCTCAGTGTGGTTTGTCTCATTCTACATGACGAAGAAGAGGAATATTTCTGACCTTTTGTTTTCTACGGCTTCCTTGCCATCTGTATCTTTAAGTACATTTTCAAATAAATTTTATTGGAGTTGCTTTGTTGCAGATTTCAATAGATTAGGGTGAGGTGATCAGGGAGCTTCTAAGATTAGCTTCCCACCATACCCGTGCCATCACTGGAAGTCCTCTTAAACATTATAAACTTATAAACCTTAAAAAACATGTGTTTTATTTCTATTCTCTGTTAATTTTTTTTGTTTTATCTGTACATACAGTAACCAGAACACTGACAGGTATGCTAGTAATAATGGGAATACCAACAATATTAACAGTCAGCATTAAAAGAATTTTTAAATATGAATAAGAGAGAAAGTTTATGAAACCAAACCCCGAAAAAACTCCTCAAACTGAATCTCTAGATCTCTGGGCACTAAACCCCAAATACTAAAGTGCCCACTTTACTGATACTTAGAATGACTATCTCCTCTTTCTTGATCCAACCTTACTGTATTGCTATCTTGTAAGGTTCAGGGCTCAGAGTTTACTCTGGCAATAGCAACAAACACAAGCTGTCATGGGCAACCACAAAGAACCACATAATTCACAGGTTCACAGCTGTTCTGTGGTCACTTACACAGTCTCACTTTACATCTATTCAGTGGTTCCAAGAGTATCAAATAGTTCCAAGGCCTTTTTTTTCCTGAACTCTAAGTCCAAAGCCCAGGCCCGCTTCAGGCCTCCACCCCTCACGGGGTGGATGCCTTCCCTTTTGCTGATGTGGCTGTTTCACCGCAAAGACTCTGTCAGCCTGCAATGACAAGAAAGCAGAGCAGAATGAGTCTGGGACAAAATCTGTGGCACAGGATAGTCTAGAAAATAACTAGAACTGGCTAAAATAATGAGGCAATGGTGGCATACCTATTTTTAGCAGAGAAAAAAGGATTTTTAGCTCTCTACTATGCTCTTGTTCCTGGAGGACAGCATGCAGCCACACCTCTCTCTCTCTCTCCCATGAGTGCAGGGGCAGTAAAAATTTTTAAATCCCATCCAAAAGGTGATTTCATCAAGTGATCAAAAAAAAATCACCTTTTGGACCTGATTTGCATAATTCCACTGCCATTGATAATGAGGTGGGATCCCAAAAATGCCATGTTGAAAATGTGGGGTCAAGATATGCAAAAATGACAAAATTATGCATCAAAGTTCAAAACTCCATTGACATACATTGACCCGCTATTACCTTAGTTCCTCATATTGCAGTCGTTGATTCCAGCAACAAGATGTGTCTTGGATCAGAGAGTGGATCTTTGTCATGGGGCTTATTCAGCTGAGTGAGGGTATGTGTGGAGGTGTATTGTGTGGTGGGTGCTGAATTAGAGGTTGGGGTGGGGGGGCAGATTGGCGAGAGATCATTTTCTTTGTTTACAGTGATTAAAAAAACTGATGGGGTTGGTTTTCTTTATTTGAGCTTATTCCCATACTAGGGACTGAGCACCCTCATATTGTGCTACAGTTTGGAGACTGGGTACATGTGACCTGGAGAGAAGGTGATCCTGAGAATCGGTACTGAGGGTGGGCACCCTGGTCAGCTTATAATTTAAGAGAATTGGGAATGTGGGGTGGGCAACCTGGAGGGGGGAGAAGGAAACAATACTGGGGGTGGGATCCTTGGTCTGCTTAATAAATACATTGACAAATAGGTAGGTGGACAAATAGATAGAGAGATAGATAGAGATAGGCAGATAGATGGATAGATAGACAGGCAGACACGCAAGCACACATGCATGCACACACACACATACACAGTTAGATAAATATTGAAAGACAGTCACAGAGGCAGAGAGACAGAAGAGAGTATCGTTGACTCACTCCTGTCACTGCAGCCTGCAGCACGAGTTCCAGCCGCAGCTGCAAATGTCAAGAAAATCTTGCTGTTCTCATACGGAGAATGTAGGTGAACGGCTTCTCACACCAACCTGGGAATCCAGGATTTTGGGGTACCCAGAAAAGTTATTTCTGACAAGTTTAAAAAAAAAATAAACACCAGAATCTAGGTAAATGGGTCTTGGTTACCTAGGTTCAAGTGTCTGTTTTTCCAAAAAGAGATAATTTTTCATGAATTTTAAATGTTTTAACATTAAAAAGAAAATGGTGGCCATCTCAACTGGTATTTTTCCCACACCACAAGTAAATCATATAAATAACCACTAGCAATATGTTGTTTACCTTTTACAATATTTTTTGTTTGCCAGTCAAAATTAAATGTTAACTTAAAAATCATTATAACTTTTGTTTGCTTTGTTTGTGTCCCTATTAGGAAGTGAGTGTAGCTTGCAATTATGGGTTAGATTAGCGTAACTGGTGGCAGACCGGGGTTGGGTGGTTGGGGGGTGGAGAGGGGAGGGAGTGAGTGGGGGAATTTGTAAGCAACCAGATAATGTATTGTTCTCTTGAGTTGTAAATGTCTTTTACTTATCTTTATTATTTTTCAGTCTAATGCCTTGTTTTACACTATCTGCTTACACTAAAAAAGTAATAAAGTATATTAAATAAAAAAAAATCATTATAGCTTTAAAATGGTATAATATTTTTTCACCAAATCTTCCAAAGGCACACTCTTAGCCTGGGCCCTTCAAACCTGAAAATTTCATGAAAAAATTCCACATGGTCTAGGCAGTCAGTGAAAGCAAAAAATACCCAATATTAAGTATAGGGAACCCCAATGTTGTTATTTTTTTCTGTTTTTATGACACTCTGTGTCTCAAAAACTGAACAAGAAGTCATCATAAAACTTTTCACATCTTGAAAGACTCTGGCAGCATGACCGCACGTGACAAATTTTGGTCTATTTTGTCAAATGATGTCAGAGTTATTAAGGTGCAAAATCTGGGTTTTAACATTAAACAGCCTACTCAACCCAAACTATAGGGGTACTACTATCACTTTCACTTATTTTTCCCTTCAATTGTGATTTATACCATGCTAATTCATCATTTGTATATTTGTTTTGTATCTTTAGTCAAAATGACCCTTGCAACTTCCTCTTGCTATGGTTGCCACTTGTCCAGTTTTAGACTGGATAGTCCAGTTTTAGGGTCTTTATCTAGTCATTCAGTTTTACTTAAATGTAGACTACTGTTTGAACTATTGTGAGTGCTCACATAGTCTTAAAACTGATTGTATCAAATCATTCATTCTTTTGGCTACATGTCCATGTTACCAAGGTGTCTTGATGTCACAGGCCTTTGTTTGTAAAATCAGTCAGTCTGGGCGGAGTAAAGTATGGCCATTATAGAGGATAATGGATGGGCAACATTGAACAACAACACTGTGTTCACTTTGAAAGGTTGCCATGACAACCAAGTAGATGTCAAGAGCAAAGATCTAAGTGGTCCACATTGTCGTGATAAGCTCAAGAAGTGAACTCAGCATTATTCTTTACTGTCGGCCATCCATTGTCTTTTATAGAGTATGAGCAACAGTTCACCAATAATGAAGCATTTCTTGAGCATTGTGTGGCTGTTTCAACCCCCCCATTATGAAGCCCCTCTCCTTCCCCCTGACACAGACTGAATTTTTTTTTTAAATAAAGAAATCAGAATGTACCTATTCTTTTATCCAGGAGTACATACAGTCTCTCTACATCTTCCTTGACAAGGCTTTAGTGGTACTGTGCCCACAAGCCAGGTTCTGCAGTTTTCAGATGCCATATAACCAATTTTAAAAGATGTTTCAACAGTGGTGCTGTGATTGGAGGTGAAATCAGTAGTGAGCATCAGTGTTTGATGTTGTTGTACCATCATAGTGATGTATTCAAGATGGCACAACAATCTTCTGATGTCATAATGATGGTAAACCAACATTAGGAATCCATTGAATTCCATATACAGTAGCCCTTATCAATACACTATAAGGCCATTTACAGTAAATCAACCTAGTCTTTTCCACTCTGAATTTTAAGTGTCACCTCCCCCCACTGGCCCCCCTTGTTCAACTAGCAGGGCTGCTCCTCTCAAACCAAGGCACCACCGAGAGGGGTGGGGGTTGTCACTATGAAACAGTTCTGTGATCCCATACTTCTACTTCGTAGCCTGCCATTCTCAGACAGGCAAATCAAGTGTGGCAACTACCTGGCTCACACCTGGGGGGACCATTTAGAATGGTCATCAACCGGATCCATGGGAGAAAACATTTGCTCAGCATTATGCTAGGTTTGTACTTCTGGTCAGGGGCACCCAAGTAAATCCAGACACTGGAAGCAATAACTGTACTGTCCAAACCAGGTTGGGATTCTAAAGTGTGGCTTTTATTCACATTCACAGAGAATAAACAAAGTGAAGATGGACCCCCACAGGGCTACTCTCACTGGTAATACAGATTACGGAGGTACAGAGCACACACACGTGAACCCTCAGGTTCTAAATGGATCTGGGCACACATGGCCTGAACTTGTACACTTCCCTTCTTTCCCTTGATTTGGCACCCCGGCCAGTACTAGGACACTTTCTCATATATCATGAGGAATTCTTGGTGGCTCCCTACCACCTCTGAGCACTCTCTGGCTCACAGCAAATGCAAAATCCCACATCAGGGTATTTTCTTCAGGCATTGGCCAAATGCACTGAGAGAAAATAAAGGTGCCCAAACTTAACCCAGAGAGGTAAACATGGTTACTCCAGATGGAGGGGTCTCCCACCTTTTGCTTCCAATATTTATACTTGGTCATTCATCTGGTTACAACACCTTTCTCTGAAACACTCCTGTAGATGCTGTCTTAAAATGTCTTGCACATTTAACATTCTACTTCTCACACCTCGGAGGTGTCAAGAAATTAAAGGTTCTGTATACGGCTATGTCTTTACTCTAGACCCCCACTTTAGCAGATGCTTTTAAATCACACACAGTCGAAAAGTTCTGTACTTGGTAAGTCTCCCTCAGACTCCACAGTAGGCAGACACGTTTACTCAAAACACAGTCTTGGTGAACATAGTCCCTTTGTCAGAGAAAAACTCACAACAGGAATGCAAGTGACCCAGGGCTTTTTCCACAAAAAGTCTCAAGTACTCACAGAACAAGCAAATCTTGGCAGCTTCACCACTCTCCAGGCTGGACCAGGGGATTGCCCCTGAATCCTGGAATACCCCCTCCATCCCTCTGGGGATGGAGCTCTGGAAAACCTTCTAGGAATGCTCTCTACCACCTCCTTCACTGGTCTTCTGTGTTCTTCTCTAGGATGAGAACACACTACCCCTTTTCCTGAAGTAGCTCTCTTTCAGAGCTAAGTCTGAGGACCGGCACTCTGAATCACTCCTCACTCTTCAGACTCTCCACACAGACTCCTTTCAGACTACTGACTCTCTCCCAATATTCATCTGCTAACTCCTGCAGCTAACATTCCATTGTGGCTTATGCTGCTGCGAGAATTCTTAGGTGACATCATCACTCCAGCTCAGCATAGACTGAATACAGACTGTGACAGTGTGAAACCCATTTAACTGGCATCTCACAAGCTAACTTTCCCTGCCTGCCACTGATTCTAAGTAGGATTCTAGTAACCCCTGGGAACAAGGGGGTTGCACCCACCCTCGGCCAGGAAAATGATGGTTCCCAGTCATTGCCTACCTGGCACCAGACCATCCTACCCTATGTGCTACCTACGGAGAGGGGTCATCAGGCCTTCTCCTACCATATGCCAGGCACAGGCAGGCAGCAGTAAGGGCCCAGAGGCCATTAGCTGATGCATCAGCCCCTACACTATGATCTTACTATGGAAACCAATGATCTTGGAAGAACTGTCCAGAGCATAGCCCTAATTGACCAGCACTGCAACCCCTACAGCCAGTCAGGACCACAGCCTGTCTATCCCCCTAGCCCTCTAGGGAAAACCTATCTGACCAAAACAAACCTACCCAAAACAGGGGGACCTCCCCCATCCCTGGACACCTGCAAACCAAACCACGGAGCTAACACTACACCCAAGCATTACACTCCCACACTCCCCCACAACCACACCTGTGGAAGGAAAAGTTAACACATGTTAACAACTACACAGTACTTTAAAAACAACACTTTAAAGCACATGAGGAACTCTGATGAGTCCCTCCAATCCTGTTCTTGTCCTCTATTCTGTCTTCATCAGGAACTACCTGAAAGAGAAAAGACAAAAACACACCCCAAATCTACAAACACAGTACACAGTCATAACCCTTACCATTAAAACACTGAATAATCCCAAAAAATATTTTTTAGAAAAAGTAGAAAAGTAGAAAACAGTAGAAAAACATTAACATTATGTACAATGCATCTTCTGAGGATGGAATACCCTAAATGACCCAACTGAGACAACAGTGTCCAAAGGCAAGGTCCATGAAAGAGTCTCTCCTGGGCCAGAACCCGGCGTTGTGCAGTTCTTGAAGTACTGCAAATCCCAAAGGGGAGACTATTTGTGGACAGTTCAAACAGTCTGTAGTCTTCCAGGTGTAGGATGTGTATTGCAGTGTCAATAAAGTAAGAAAAGTCTGGACTTACCAGTCCTTTGAAGAACACAAAAATGGAACAGCACCTGGATCTCCAGTCAAAGACTCTCCCTGGCAGCATTTTTCAGATACAACTGGATGAAAATCTTCCATAAATTACAAGATGATTGTCTGGAAACTACTGAGTTGATGTCATCTCTGGCTGACGTCATCTGGAGATGGAACCTTAAAACAGGAAAAGAACAGCTGAACTGAAGTCATCCGAAATCCCAGTCAATGAATCAGGACTCAGGCGGGCTGAGATCATGTAGGCTGATGTCATCTGGTAGGCCAGGCGATGGAACTGGAAGGCACACTGCAAGGCTGATGAATCTGGATGCACCGTTGGATCCTAGAACACCAGACTGGTGGAACAGCATGGGTATGGCAATGGCTGGATGGCAGCACTGGCTATCACTGCTCTGCTTTACACTTGGTAGGCATGGGCACATTTGCAGGAAGCTGGTTACATTGAAGATAGTACCACAATGGGTCAGGTGCAAGAATTATTATCCCATGTGGGTGCTCATAATTCACATTATGGAAAGTCTCATTTCCCTTTTTGTTCATGAGTTGTACAGTATCTATCAACAGTGTCCTGCCCACTCTCCAATACTTAAATCTGTCTCTGACAGCTTTGTCTCTGACATATCGAGTTGCACCTGGATGAAGGTCTTTAGTTGCCTCTTCCACTAGCCAGGCTCTCCTATTTTTCTCAACCTCCTCCCAGACTCTCTGAGGAAAGGTAGGAAAGGACTTTCCATAGATCTCATCTGCTTTCCTACGAACCAGTCTTTCCTCTTTACTACTCTTGATCAGTTCATGACCACCGGCCTGGCTTAGGGGTGGCCAGTCCTGTTTCTGCCAGTGTCGCATACTCGGAGCTACATAGAATGGATCCCTGACCCCTCCTTCTGGGGGCAGGGCTGTGTAGTCACCAAATTCTTCCTCTGGCTCCTCTGAGGCAAGAGCCTGAGGCTGTAGACTAGCACCTTCATTGTATGGATACAGAGCTCCCTCCTTCTCCTCACTTAGGACCTGGGCCCAAGAGTGAGCAGTTGTCCTCACTCTTGAGACTGTCCACTCTTCACTGGGAGTGTAGGTAGACACCTCCCAATCTAGAGTCTCTTGAACCTCATCCTCTCGTATGAGGCTAGGACTTGGACCCTCTCTCCATGGATCCACTGATTCTCCCTCTGCACTGCCCATCTGTGACATGGGCATGAAGACATCATGAGGACTCTGCTCTGCCAGTACATCTACACCCTCTTCCTTTGTGCCACACTCTGCTGGGCCTCCCCTAACAGGTTCCACCTGGTGCTGTGTGCTGCTACTTGCAGGATCTTGAAGATTTGTCCATGTGGGAGCCAAAAAAATCTTGGGTGCTCTAGTTAGGCCTTGCTTCTCTAAGTACCCTGAACAGTGAGGAATCATGAAGATGTCCCTTCCAGCATTGAGGCATACTATGCATACTCTCACAGGGTATCCAGGAATCGCAACGTGAGGAGGCAAACTTCCACCATAGAAACATCTCTCTATTTCTTTCAGCTTGTTAACCTATTCTATTATCATAGTCTGGGCATGATCTGGGGAGTGGGATGATCCCGAAGCCATGACTTCAGAAAAAACACACAAAAGTTCACTGTTATCATGAAGTTCACTTTACTTTGAACAGTCTCACAAAATGGCTCCCCTGCTGCTGTGTTTACATTACTACCCCACCCTGTAATGGCAATGGCAGCACTCCTGGTGCATCAACATTCTATATCTGACTCAAGCCACTGCACATCTGATTTAATGTACACTGATAGATTTTACTCAAACTGCACAGGCTGCACTGTTTTGCTTGTTTATCACATCTATATGATTTTCTAGGACTTTACATTAGCTTTCAATCACTTCTACTTGCTTAAAGTCACTAAAGCCACAGTATTTCATGAACAGGATGGCCTGTTTGTTGCAGCCTCTCATACAACTCACAGTCTCTCTCTTTTTGCTCAGAAAATTGCACTATTGCTGAATCCATAAAAATGCTCACAGTCTAATGCTCATAATTCTTGCTTAAGTTGGATTTACTTTACACAGTCCTTCTTTGCAAAAACAATCACACTGTTTACACACAGATCCAACTGGCTTTAGAAAAATCACACACAGTTTGTGCTCAGTTTTGCTGAATAGTACTCACTGAATCAGTAGCTGGCTTTACAATGGAAATTTCAGCTTACAGCTAATACTGAAGGCCTCTGGGTTAAAACAGGCTGGCAGTCCTGCCGATTGTCCCTGCAAACACCATGCTGTCTCCTCAGTCGACTGGACTATGGGTTGAGGCTGATTTAACACAGAAAAGTCTGATGTTTTAGCTTTCAGATCATTTGCAGTCACCGCAATGCTCCTCAAGGCTAGCCAGCTCACACATCACTCTCTCTCTCCCTCTCGAACACTGGGCAGCACTCTGAAGGTGGCTTGGGGGTGGGACTAATTGCAGTCTCATCAATCACTCGACGCCATGCAAATGAGCTTCTCTTCTCGTGCTCTTCTCCTCCACAGTGAACGTCGAGCAGGCAAAATTGAAACTGGAAAACAACTTGGTTTTTTTTCAACTGTAACTCCACAGTGGGAGCACCATTTTAACAATTTTTCAAGGCAATTTCTCTTGTGACTCCCCCAGTCCACGCAATAAGCATTTTAAACTTTCAGGGCACAAATGTCTCTTTGTTTCCCACAGTTCTCCATGCTTTTTCTTGTCACAATTTGAAAATTAAAGCTGGCAAACGTTCTTGTTGATGCAGGACAAGGGGCACACACAATCTGGCTTTACAGCTCCTTGGTAAATGTTGGCACAATCACAGCAGAACAGGAAAAGCAGGCACAAAGTGGCACATACAGATGGCACTTCTCTGGTGAATCCCTTATGTGCAAGGCTTCTGATTTTTTTTTGCTACCTACTGCCAGACAGACAAAGCATTAGCCACAACCTGAGCAAACATCTCTTGTTTTCTCCCAAATTCCAAACAAATTCCTGGGGTGCCTCCATTTTGTAACCTCACCCCACTGGCCCCCCTTGTTCAACTAGCAGGGCTGCTCCTCTCAAACCAAGGTGCCACCGAGAGGGGAAGGGGTTGTCAGTTCTGTGAACCCATACTTCTACTTCGTAGCCTGTCATCCTCAGACAGGCAAACCAAGTGTGCAAACTACCTGGATCACACCTTGGGGGACCATTTAATGTGGCCATCAACCTGGGTCCCTGGGAGAAAATGTTTGCTCAGCATTATGCTAGGTTTGTACTTCTGATCAGGGGCACCCAAGTAAATCCAGACACTGGAAGCAATAACTGTACTGTCCAAACCAGGTTGGGATTCTAAAGTGTGGCTTTTATTCACATTCACAGAGAATAAACAAAGTGAAGATGGACCCCCACAGGGCTACTCTCACTGCTAATGCAGATTACAGAGGTACAGAGCACACACACAGTGAACCCTCAGGTTCTGAATGGATCTGGGCACACACGGCCTGAACTTGTACACTTCCCTTCTTTCTCTTGATTTGGCACCCCGGCCAGTACTAGGACACTTTCTCATATATCATGAGGAATTCTTGGTGGCTCCCTGGCACCTCTGAGTACTCTCTGGCTTACATAAAATGCAAAATCCCACATTTGGGTATTTTCTTCAGGCACTGGCCAAATGCACTGAAAGAAAATAAAGGTTCCCAAACTTAACCCAAAGAG
Organism: Neoceratodus forsteri; assembly: GCA_016271365.2. Lineage (NCBI taxonomy): Eukaryota > Metazoa > Chordata > Ceratodontiformes > Ceratodontidae > Neoceratodus > Neoceratodus forsteri. Next base: position 895,347,001 of record CM028132.1, on the reverse strand, counting down.
GTAAACATGGTTACTCCAGATGGGGGGTCTCCCCCTTTTTGCCTCCAATATTTATACACGGCAATTCATCTGGTTACAATACCCTTCTCTGAAACACTCCTGTAAATGTTCCCTTGAAATGTCTTGCACACTTAACATTCTACTTCTCACACCTCGGAGGTGTCATGAAATTAAAAGTTCTGTATATGGCTATGTCTTTACTCTTGACCCCCACTTTAGCAGATGCTTTTAAATCAGACACAGTCCAAAAGTTCTTTACTTAGCTAGTCTCCCTCAGACCCCACAGTAGGCAAACACTTTTACTCGAAACACAGTCTTGGTGAACAGAGTCCCTTTGTCAGAGAAAAACTCACCACAGGAATGCGGGTGCCCCAGGGCTTTTTCCACAAAACATCTCAGGTAATCACAGAACAAACAAATCTAGGCAGCTTCACCACTCTCCAAGTTGGAAAGGGGGATTGCACCTGAATCCTGGAATTCCTCCCATCCATCCAGGAATGGGGCTCTGGAAAACCTTCTAGGAATGGTCTCTACCACTTCCTTCACTGGTCTTCTGTGTTCTTCTCTAGGATGAGGACACACTACCCTTCTCCTGAGGTAGCTCTCTTTCAGAGCTAAGTCTGAGAAGCTGCACTGTGCAGCACTCCTCACTCTCCAGACTCTCCACACAGACTCCTTTCAGACTACTGACTCTCTCCCAATATTCTACTGCTAACTCTGCAGCTAGCATTCCATTATGGCTTGTGCTGCTGCAAGAATTCTAAGGTGACATCATCACTCCAGCTCAGCAGAGACTGAAAACAGAGTGTAGCAGTGTGAAACTCATTTAACTGGCATGTCACAGGCTGTCTTTCCCTGCCTGCCACTGATTCAAAGTGGGATTCTAGTAACCCATGGAAACAAGGGGGTTACAAAGCTATAGTGTATTACTACTATAATATAAACAGATTTTACACTTTCACATCTTCTCCTGTGTTCCTTTTTGTTTGTCCTATATTTTGATGTGTTTTAGACCATTTCCTTTAAATTAATTATCTAACTGTTATTACCTTTATCAATACAGTACATTGATTCCTCCTATCCTGAGTCCTCAGAAGCTACTGCTCTCATTTTTTCATACTACCTGAACATTCCATGGTATTAGTTTCACCACTACAGGTCATTCAGATGAATAGTCTGGAATGGTGTGTCTTAATGTATGGAATGTCTTAGGAATAAGCAAAGAAACAACAGTCACTGCTGACTTAAAGGAAACACCATTAAGAATTAAGGGTACCACAAACATCAATGATTATTTAATCAAAACCTGCTAAAGCTTATGAGAATGCATGACTGACATGGAAAAGAAAATGGGAGTGTGTTTAAGAAAGGTTAGTTCAATGAACTGTGAATGAGATTGGTACATCCCAGACCTGGGTTTAATTCCCACAGCCTCTACTTGCATACTGTGTGATCTCACACAAGATACTTAACCTCACTGGGATCCCATGCCACACTTGCAAATAGGCCTTACCTGGTTGCCAAAGAATAAAAGTAGATAATTAAATAATAGTAAAAAAAATGATTTACTATTACTTTAAAAGTCTTTTGATATACTTAGTTGTCATAATAAAGGGGTGGAGCCAGACGTAGAGTTTTGGGAGTGATTTAGCATCTGGTTTTCACCTCACACAAAGGTGGCAACCCCATCCTGGACAATGCTGCCTCACTCAAGATAAGCTTGATAGATTTAATTACTGCTTTCCCCATAATCATGTGCTTCCTTTCCATGAAAGTGTTTTATTTTTTAGTACTGTAAGTCAATTTTTTCAAGATCCTAATACCCTTCATACTCACCCTACCTCCAGATAGACTTCCAGCATAGTCTTGTACCATTACATATTTCTTGCTTTAAATACTGATGTTATGCTGTTTTAGCAGTCTCTCCCTGTAGGGTACATTCTGATCACATGGCCTGCCCCGGTAATGGAGTCCCCAGATCAGTGCACTGGAATGCCAACTTGGCAAAAATGGTGGTTTCTAGCCCAATTTTTGTTCTCCACTCCACCAAATGCCACATTCAAAAAGGGACCATAACAATACTTTCGAATGGAGAATATTCTTTGGAAAATGCTCATCTACAAAAAAATCTTAATTTGCCAATTTATTCCACATGAACTAAGAAGTTCAAAGAAGATCAATTTTATATTTTTTGTGTACAAAAATCCATGTGGAACTCAGAAACGTGCAAAAGAGAGTCAGAAAAAAAAGACTGCAAAGGTTCAAGCTGCAGTGTGGACAAAAAGACACAAAGAAAAGAAAGCAAATTGTGCATCCACTGAAAATGAAGCTCCTTATGCAAATAAAGATTATACTGGTTTACCTTCATTCACATGTGAAGTAAGAATGTTCAATCAAAAACTATACAGACAGACATCCGCAGTGTATGCAGGCTGTTAGTAGGGATGGATGTCACTGAAATGACATCATCACAATTGCCTTTCTTTTCATTGAGTGGCTGTCAATCTTCATCAGAGGCTGAATAACCACCACCACCACTAGGAACCCTTATATATGTGGCTCTTAAAGAAACAGTGCTGTAATATATAATAAAGTGCTTAGAATGAGATTTCTCTTACAAATAACAAATATTACTAGATCAGGCACATACTTAATTAAAAATGCTAAGTAGTGATCACTAATATATGAAAAAGGAAAATAGAATCACAGTAAAACTAGATTATATAAAATCAATATTTTTTATAATGGTTATTCTTCTTTTTCCAATTTTCATCTGTCTTCCACAATCCTAGTAATTCTGAACTTATTAATGCAAAAATAGTCATCAATATTGTTGCAATAGATAAACAAGATGTGTGTTAAAATACAGTCACAGTGATAAGCATAATTGTTCACTGAGAACCAGTGTCAATTAGAGCATAGCCAATACAAAGTTTTTGGTAAAAAACTTAATTTTAGAAAAAGGGGAAGATCCGGTGGCATAAACTTATTTAAATATACCCATATATAATTCATTGATAAAAAGTTATCTTCCACCCCACAGCCAATCCTATATTATCATTTACCACCGCCCCCCGATTTTCTCTCAAAAAGAAGCAATGCCAAATAATGGTTGAGACCTGGACTATGGATGTAGAAGATATGCCACAACAAACTCCAATCAATTGAAAGATGCTGAGACCAAAATTGACTTACTCTCACATATCAAGCCTGCTGTTTTTACCTTTGTAAGGAAATGCAAGATGGATTTTGCAGCACTAAGAGATTTAGTTACTACTGGACATATTGAAAAATACACAAGCATGGAAATGTTCAAAGAACAGATTGATAAGTGTTTGAAGGAAGGGGTGATTCAGAAACACATTACTGAGACAGAGGGCTTACAGTGGATCATCCAGTAATACCTATCGTTTATGTATTGCTTAAAATGCACAAGTGCCTGAATAACCCACCAGGTTGACTCATCATTTTGGGCATTATGTGGGTTACTGAGCCCTTATTCATTTCCGTGTACAGATTTCTGCAACCTTAAGTAAAACCCTTGACTTTGTACTTTAGGGAATTGATGAAGGTTGTCAACTTCATGGAAAATCTGGAAATGAGTAATGTGTGGCTCTTTGCCGCACTAGATGTGAATGTTTTATTAATATACAAACATTCCACCTTTAGAGGGACTAGAAGCCATGAGGAGCTTTCTTGACAATAGAAAGGGCTCAAAACAAGTCACCAAAGAATATGGGCTTGATTTTCAGATCTCTGAGAATGCCACAAGCCCCAGGTCTGCCGATAATGTAGGGCATGGTGCTTGCAGCATTCTCCCGGCCGACAATTGATATCTTCAATCCTGAGGGCCACATACCGCAAGTTAGAACAGCTTTCCCCTGGTCTAACTTGTACCATGTGGGGGACCCTTTCTACAGGGCTTGCACCAAATATTTTGTGCAATCTGCTGTAAAGTGTGGAAACTGTCACGACTGTGTCCAGTGTACTATAATTGGGTACAGTTGTGTCAAAGAAGTTTGGTGCAGCTGCTCCAAAGAATGGGCTGATGGAGGGCTTGACACATGCCCTATATCAACCTTTGAAAATTGAGCCCTATATCTTGACTCTAGCAAGGATAGTCCTAGAAACAAACATATTTCTTTTTCTGCGGGCAGGTAATGTACCTCTGGTGCTTATTATCCACCCATTTGTGAATAGGGGCCAATGTGAATAGGGATAAGATTTGATTTCTTGAAATAGAAATCCTCAGGATAGGAAGGTGGTCTGTGGGTATTGATCTGTTTAAGAAACCCACAGAATGGAATAGTCTCTTACTGGCTAACAGTTAACACCCATCATGCTTTGCAGGGAACATGACAATGGGTCAGCTGATGTGCACTCTAAATTGTACAACTACAGCAGACTTTGAAGTATGTAAGGGAAAATAAATAAGAAGGTTCCAGGAACATGGACATGGCATGGAAACAATATGCAGGGTGCTGGAACATGTGTCCAGTACCCAGAGGGAGGACACATTAACAGTGAAGTTGCCTAGGAGGAATGACTTTGTTAATAACTGCAATTTTGTCACAACATGCAGTGTCACGGCAAAAGGGGTGCAAAATATGTTAGAAAGTAACTGGGGTGGGGGTGAGATTTGACCACTGAGGAGGATGGACACTTAGTGAGCTCTGTCTAATCCTGTTCTCAATCCTTCAGTGTCCATCACTTCTACCCTTTTTTATCATATAGTTAACAGCATGTGTTTGGAGACTCACCCTGTACATGGCATATGTTTTGTCTTGTCAGTCCAGTGGGACTAGATCTAGCTTGCAGTGGTGAGAATCAGCAGCTGACTCTTGAATGTGAGGCTGGTGGCAACCTGCCAAAATGGCAACTTCTCAGAGCAGTGGAGTGACAGACTCAAATATTGCTAAAATTGAGAGCATGATCATACAGATCGTATTCAAAATGGCCATGATGGATACCACAGTACAGACCCAAAGAGGCATGGTGGACCTTGGTGTCAAAGTCAGTGCCGTTTAGAAGAAATCATCCTAAATTGATGAGCAGCAAGTATCACAAGAGGTCCAGATACAGGAACAAGCACAGATGATCCAGTTCCTTTGGTCCTGGGTCAACAATCTTGAGAGCTGGAGTAAAAAAAAAAACAACCTCAGATTCAACGGGTTCCCCAAGCTGGAGGAAGCAACAGATACTATTGACTTTATGCAGAGTCATGCTGATACTGTTGAAAGTCTCCTGGGATTAGAGATGTGTGAAGTTGGCTAAATTCACTCCATGAATTAATCCACATATCTAGCGCAATTTGCAAAGTGTGTATCGATCCGCGTAGTGCAGAATTTCACCCCAAACACTTGAATACCACACTCTGCAGGCAGAATTCCACCATTCACATGGAAAACTTCATGATTTGGGGTAAAGTTGAAGTTGCTGAGGTTAGGCAAATGTTTGTGAAACTCTGCAATTGTGGATTTTGGCCACTTCATGGCAACTTCACAGATAGAGTAAAACTTCACTTCAACTCTACCTGTGACAAACTGATCAAAATGGTCGGAGCTCACTACCCCCTAAATCAAATGCCTAACACAGGAGAGATACTGAGGCCAATCTTATCCCCCTTTTTATGCTTTCAAGGCAAGGAGAGCATTCTCTGGTTGACAAGTGAGTGGGGTCTGCTAACATGGCAAGGCCATAAGGTTGCAATCTACCTGGACTACTCTACAAAGCTAGAGGAAATGGATGGCTTTTACTGAAACCAAATAAGCCCTCCACATTCTGGTCTGACTGCTTCCCTTCCTCAGGTACCCAGCCCAGCTATGAGTGACAGTGAATCAAGGGACAAGAGTATTCCATACACTAGAGGCAATCAGGGAATTTATTCTTTGGACATGGCCAAAGTTCAATAGAAATACATTGATCACCCCTTGCCCTCTGAGTCTTCCCAAGAGATGGAGGCTGGACCTGCAGTGACAGTAAACTGAGTGTTGGATAATAGAAGTTACCTGGAACATGTCCCCAAAGAACCCTGGTTGCCACAGTACAGGGGCAAGGTATAAGCATCATAGCAGAGCATGCTAGGACACCAACCCATATACCCCAAGGTCTTGTAGACTAGACCATAATGGTGACACTTGAGGCCCAGAGAATTAAGATACTCACAAGGACTTTGATAAACACTCAGAACCTCCCTCCCTCCCTACCTCAGCCTCATTCAAAAAAGGTAAATAACAGTCACTGAAGGAAACATAACTCCTCAAAGCCACAGATGGAGGTTGGTGGAGGAAGCTCTCACCCTGACCCATGGACTGTTTGGATTAGATGAGCCATGAGGGTCATGGTGTCTATTCCTTCTACCCTATAGCCCAGGCTAAGCTGTGCTAGATATTATTACTAAAAGTATTCTGCACCCTGTGCCATGGAAGCCGAATATCACTTTGGGTAAAAACATCATGCAGCAGTGGAAGATGGGAGCTCCAAACATTCCCTGCCATTTCTCTCACCCCCACCTGTGCTGCATGGACTAGTCCCCCACCCACAACCCAATCTTGTACCTCCCTTCTCGCAGCTAAGTCCCCAGATTCAGTGGACCATTAAAAGGGGTCAAAATGGTCCCCCAGTATGTCTCCCACCCCTGGGTAAGGGGCCCCATCTTATGCTTACACTCTGATGCCCCCTCTCAGCTACTCAGCTCCATGGATGGTCATAACTGCATGACAGGTCCCCCCATGGCTTACACCATACACACTGTGCATTGCTGTCAACCAAAAAGGGTGTTTATAGTCTTTACAGGATAGCAGGGTTCATGACTTACCTTAGTTTATTCCATAGTGATACCACTATGACCCCCGCCAGCCCGAACTAGAGCATTGAACAGACTCACAATTCTAACTTCAGCTCAGACTGGTACAGATAGGTTTATTCTATCCCTACTTTTCTTACTAATACAGCTCATGAAATTTCAGTTTAACTTTCACCCAGTACTTGGTGAGTATAGTTTGTGGAACAAGACACACTGTCACTGTTTCCTTGTTTATTTATTTATTTTATTTATTTATTTCAATCTAGGATTACAACAATTCCTTTACAAAGGTTCCACGTCAGTGAGTACAGCATACAGATTTTTTTTTTTAACAATCAATAACATTTAACTAACAAGACGTGCAGATTCAGGGCACAAAGGAGAGCAAGGAATAGGGACAGAGGCAGGACTGTGGAATAGATGAGGGGTGAGAGGAGATTGCAGAGTGAGGGGGTAGGAAGGAGGAAAAGAGATAGGAGGTGCTGGAAGAGAGGGTGAGTAAGAGAGGAAGGTGGGGGAAGGAGAGGGCAAGAAGAGAGAAGAAAGGGGAGGTGAAGCATGGGGTGGGTGGCAAAGCAGCCTGGTGGTCTTGTTGTGGACAGACAGGTGAAAGTGATAGAAAGGGGCAGAGTTGTTACTAAGTGCTTGCTGAGGAGATGTGGGCAGTAGAATGTAGGTACTACTTGGATGAGCAGTCACAGAAGCTGGAGGCAAGCAGTGTGAGGTGCAGCATGGACTTAAATACACCAAGTGTGGGAGCAGTGGCTATGTCACTGCCAAGGAAGTTATGCCAGCTGGGTGCCCGATAGGCAAATGATCTTTGTCCTTGGGTTGTGCGACACGGGAATTTGCAGAGAGTGAGGTTTGGACCTCCTTGTATTGATGTTGCTGTGTCTGGGTGTAAGGAGAGCACAGACTCCAGGAGGAACAAGACCCATTGTTATTTTCTTGGCTGTGATGCAGGTTTGGTATTTTATGTGACTGTCAAGTTGCAGCCACCCAGTTTGAGAGTAGAGGTCACATGTGTGAGAGAGAGATTGGTATCCTGTGATGAGTCGATAGGCTTTATTTAGGGAGATAGTTACACATTTGAGAGAGGTGTCAGTGGTAGAGCCATAGATGATAAGTCCGTAATCGATAATGCTTACAATAGAGTTTTGGATGCCGACTGATATTGCTTCAGGGGTTAGGTGTTTCCTGTGCTGGAACAGTAGACCTAACCGGGTATTAGCAGACTTTGCAGCATTATTGATGTGGGCAGCATAGAAGAGATGGGAGTCGAGGGTGATGCCAAGGTACTTGAAGGATTGTGTTTGCTCAAGAGTGACACCTTGCTTGGTTTCAATGGAGAGGTGGTATTGCTTGTTTCTGTTGTGGGGGCTGCTGAAAATCATGGACTTGTTTTTTTTCTGATTGAGGATCAGTTTATGGCTTAAGAACCAGGTTTCAGCAGATGAGAAACCCTGCTGGAGTTTTTTTTGCAATAGTTTAGGGTCGTAGTGTGAGGCAAGGATTACTGCATCAACTGTGTAGAGTATGATTTGTTCAGGGCAGCAGTCCGGTAGTGAGTTTAGGAAGAGGCTAAAGAGGAGGAGTCTCAGGATGGAACCCTGGGGGACTCCCAAGTGGACAGGTCTGGGATCAGAAAGAATATCATCAATTCTTACTCTTTGGGTCTGATTGTTTAGGTAGCTCTTGAACCAGCCAATGGAGTCTGGTGAGAGCACAGCATTTTGATGCTGGAGTAGAAGAAGGCAATGGATGACAGTGTCAAAGGCTTTTGTTAAGTCAATGAAAATGAAGCCTGTTTTCTGACCAATGTCCAGTGAGTCATGGATTGCACTTGTAAATTTGAGAAGTACTGAGGAAGTGCTGTGACCCTTTCTGAACCCGTGCTGTTGTTTGCACAGGATGTTGTGCTTATCCAGGAAGTCTGTAAGCTGGTCAGAGACAATACGTTGTAGCGCCTTGGAGAGGAGAGGTAGTATGGAGATTGGTCTGAAATTCTCATGGGCAGTTTTTGTCAGCACTTTTGTGGATTGGGGTAACAGTGGCAGATTTCCACTTGTCCAGAAACTGGCCATGGCTGAGAGAGAGGTTGAAAATCCTGGTCAGAGGCCCGAGTGCCTCCTCTAGGGTGAGGGACAGGAGTTTGAGGTCGAGTGAGTCACTGCTAAATCTGGATTTACCAATGACTTTGATGAAATATTTGTGAACCTGATGAGTCTTGACTGCTTTAAAGTAGAAACGTGGTTGATTATTTGATGTACTGTTTGTGGAGGACATCGGAACATCATCTTCTTTGAAGAAATCAGGTTGAAGGACTGAGTTTAGGTCGGTAAAAACTGTGTTGAAAGTGTCTGCAATGATTTTAAGGTCAAGAGTTGTAATTCCATTTATGTTGAGCACTGATGGGGGAGATTTGGACTGTTTTCCAGTGACTTCTTTTATGTTTTTTCCAGAAATCTCTACCATGACCCCAGGAGTCCATGAGGGCATTCTTAAAGTAGGCTGATTTCTTTTGCTGGATAGATTTGGTGCAGTCATTACATGTCCATTTGTAGTTTAGGATGTTGTTTTGCCTACCAGAGTTTCTGATCAGATCCCAAAGATGATCCCTTGTTTTTAGTTTCTTAAGGATATCTCCTGTGAGCCAGGAGTTACAGAATGCTTTTACTTTGCATTTTTTTGCAGAAGCGTATGTGTCAGAGGCCTCTGTGAAGATTTTTATGCAGTGGTCCAGGGTAGTATTCACATTAGTTGCTTTGAAGATTGGTGACCAGTCTTGAAGGAGGAGGTGGGATTTGAGACGTGGTAGATGACCACGGAGTAGAACCCTGCTGATGATAGTTTTTGGGGGTGGTTTAATGAATTTATTTGACCAAATGCAGCTGACAGGGGAGTGGATGCTGAGAGAGTCAGGAAGGATGGAAGTGTCTGAGATCCATGAGGGGTGACTGGCAAGGATCCAGTCCAGAAGTGTGCAGGTTCTGGTCCTGTAATTTTTCCTGGTTGGTGAGTCTACCATCTGGGTGAGGTTTAATGTAGCGACAGAGTCCCTATGTGCACCTGCTTCTGTTGTGGGCCAGTTAACATTGAATTTGCCTAGGAGGATGGATTCAATATCCGGTGGAAGAGACTTGACGAAGTCCAGTACAGCGGTTAGACCATTTCCTTGTTCTTTAGGAGGAATGTAGATAGTAGCAACTGTGAGGGCTTTGCTTTGGGCCCCAGGAGGATTTTAATGGGAAGAATCTGAGCAGTTGTAGGCTGGAGAGAGGTATTGATGGGGTGTCCTAAGACTGAGTCTTTTAGGTATAAAGTGCAACCACCACCTCTTTTAGACATCCGATCAAGCCTAAAGACATTGTAGCCAGGAAGGCTGATTGCCTGGTCGGGGACTGATGGCGTGAGCCAGGTTTCGACAACTGCCAGGATGTCCGGGCAGTGTTGGCTGATAAAGGCCTGCAGGGCATCAATTTGGGGAAGGAGGCTACAGATGTTGATTGACATGATTGAGAGGGCACTTGAGGGTTTGCTCTGATTTAAGGCTTTAGCGAGGAATGGGCCAGGGTTTGAATGCCTATTGTTTGACAACAGTAGGAGTAGGAGTACAAGCCTCAGGGTGCCTAGATGTATTTCCCTGAGGGAGAGCTTTCATCTGCTAGCCATGCGAGACAGTACCATGAGGTGACGGTGGAGAGTCAGGGTTAGAGTATAAAGGGAGGGCCAGTGGGGGTATACATGGTCCAACAGTAGTAGAGGACAGTTCCTTGGGGGTAGGGGGGGACCCTGGGCAGTGGGCTGGGCCCAAGGTACAGTGTGCCGAGGTGGCGAAAAGTGTTTTCAGTTTGGTAGCAGTGGAGGGGAGAGGGAAACAGGCTCCAGGGGAGTGAAGAAGAGGAAGGAGGCAAGCAAGGAAGAAAAGTGGGGGAAGAAGAAAGCAGGAAGAGTGCATGATAAGATAGAAACAAGGTGGAAGGTGGAGAGTGGGTGTATATAAACGCAGGCAGGGCTAGGAAATTTGGATGGAGAGCAGGAGGAGTAGGTGGAGCAGTAGGAAGTAGATTCACTGCAAGGGTAAAGGTCAGGCAGCTCAGTGTCACTGTGTGATAAGGGTTAAATGTGGGAGAGGGCTGTTAAGGAAGAATAGAAAGGAGGACCAAGCAAGGTACCCAGTGGCGTATGAGCAAGGAGGAGGGGCCTCAAGGGGGCATGGGGAAGGACTATATAGTTAAGGTAAGGGGTGGGGGAAAACTTAATTCAGGGAGTTGGGAGCTGAAATGCTGAGATGGCAGACAGAGAGGTAGAGCAGGGTTGGCTTGTGGGCCGGGGCAAAAGCCAGAGGCAAGTTAATTCAGAAGGACAAAAGTCTAGCCTTGGTGCCACAGGGGGATGGTGAGAACAGATGAAAGAGCAGAAAGTTAATGAGTGGAGGGTAAAGTGAGTGGAAGAGGGGCAGTTCTAGCCCAGGCAAAGAAAGTCAGGTCACAGAACATAGATACATAGATACATACATAGACAGTGTCAGCAGATAAGGGCCTATGGCCCACCCAGTCTGCCCATTTGAGCTTGTAAGTTCAGTTTATGTTTTCCTAGACGTCTGTTGCCCCTTACCCCTGACCTCCAGAATTCCTTTATGTCTATCCCATGCATTCTTAAATCCCTTGTTTGTTTCAGCCTCCACCACTTCCTCTGGCAGGGTGTTCCACTTGTCCACCACCCATTCTGTGAAGAAATTCTTCCTCATGTTTCCTTTGAATCGTCCTCCCTCCAACTTCATCCCATGCCCTCTAGTCCTGGAACATCTCTTTCACTTAAAAATAGTGTATTCCTGCACCCTGTTCCTCCCTGTAAGATACTTGTATGTCTCTATCATATCCCCTCTCTCCCTCCTCTCCTCCAGGGAGTACATGTTCAGGTCCTTCAACCTGTCTTCATAGGACTTGTGATGCAATCCATGTACCACCTTTGTTGCCCTCCTCTGAACCTTCTCTATCCTGTCTATGTCCTTACTTAGGTAAGGTCTCCAGAACTGTACACTGTACTCCAGGTGGGGCCTCACTAGTGTCTTGTATAGTGGAATTATGACCTCCCTTTTCATGCTGGTGATGCCCCTGCCTATGCATCCCAGCATCCTATTTGCTTTACCTGCTGCCTTGTCACACTGTTTCCCTACCTTGAGGTCATCAGAGATGATAACCCCAAGATGTCTTTCCTGCTTGGTGCATGCTATATCCTCACCCCAACTGATATATTGTGCCAGGTTTTTGTGCCCCATATGCATTATCTTGCACTTCTTTGCATTGAATTTCAACTGCCAAACCCCTGACCATTCTTCAAGTTTCTGCAGGTCCCTTCTCATTCTGTCTAACCCTCTGGTGTGTCTACTCTGTTACAGAGCTTTGTGTCAGCTGCGAACAGTGAAATTCTGCCTTCTAGGTCCTGCGCCATGTCACTGATGAAGATGTTGAATAGGACCGGTCCCAGCACTGATCCCTGTGGTACCCCACTGGTCACTCTTCCCTCTGTGGAGTGACAGCCATTTACCACCACCCTCTGTGTCCTGCCGCCCAGCCAGTTATCTACCCACCACACTACTGTCCTGCCCACACCCATATTCCCCAGTTTGTGTAATAGTCTTCTATGTGGCACAGTGTCAAAGGCCTTGCTGAAGTCCAGATAGGCCATGTCAGCTGCCCTTCTCTGATCCACCTCCCTAGTCACCATGTCAAAAAATTCAATGAGGTTGATCTGACATGACCTCCCCCTGGTGAAACCATGCTGCCTTGGGTCCTGTAGTCCATTGACAACCAGATGTTCCACCAATCTCTCCTTCAGTAGTGCTTCCATGATCTTTCCCACTACTGAGGTGAGGCTGACTGGTCTGTAGTTCCCCGCTTCCTCTTTTTTACCACTTTTGTATAAGGGGACTACATCTGCTGTCCTCCAGTCTTTGGGTAGCTCCCCTATTTTCAGTGATTGGCTAAACAGGATAGCCAGAGGTTCAGCCACCACCTCTCTTAGTTCTTTAAGGACCCTGGGGTGCACCTCATCTGGCCCCATTGCTTTATCAACTCTTATTACTTCCAGTTCCTTCAGGACCCTTTCGTGTAAAGGGACTTGTGTCCATTTTGCACCATTCTCACCCTTGTACTCCCTTCAGACCCATTACTCTCCTCTTTCTCAGTAAAGACTGAGCAGAAATACCTGTTCAATATGTCAGCTTTACTGTTGTCATCCTCCACGAGCCCCCATCCTCCCCCTTCAGTCTCACTACCCCTCCCTTTGCCTTTCTTTTTTCCCTTATGTACCTGTAAAAGGTTTTGTCCCCTCTACCCACTGATTTTGCAATGTGTTCTTCTGTCTGAGCTTTGGCTTCCCTTACTGACCTCCCTGCCTCCTTTGCTTCTCCTGGTACTTCTCCCTATCCCCTTCTGCCTGTGTCTTTTTGTATTGCCTGAATGCAATCTTTTTGGCTTTCACTTTCTTTGCTACCTCTTTGGAAAACCATAATGGTCTCCTCTTCCTTTTCCTCTTGCTAACCTGCTTAATGCATAATTCTGTTGCTCTTGTAATCCCCATTTTAAATACTGACCACTGTTCCTCAACCCCTGATTCCTGCCCCATTCCCCTTAATGCCTCTTTCAAGTATATTCCCCTTAATGCCTCTTTCAAGTATGCAGAAGGTGCAGGAGTGCAGAAAACAACTTTTACACAGTTTAAACAATTTCCTCGGAATTGACACAGAATGCAGGACAGTAGAGATATTAACTTTTAGCAGAAATACAAGGCAATGGTTTAAAAAGCAACAGTCCCAGAGACAGAGTGGGCCAAAATTTTGGCCGTTTGCACTTGAAATCAATGGGCGCAGCAGCTCCAAGAGAAGAAAAGTTTTAGCTGGCACAAAGAGCCAATCACAAAGCAGTAGGAGAGAGCATCCAATCAGGGTGCAGTACAGCTAGCGTAGGGCCAATGGCTCAGCTCTCAGCTAACCCGGTTAGTCTGGCAACCTTACCCAGCTGTCTACATAGAAACACAGAATTTAACGGCAGATAAGGACCGCTTGGCCCACCCAGTCTGCCCATTTCCCTACCTGATGGATAAGATGCAGATTCTAGTTAATCAACAGCTTACTTCCTCCTGCCCCCCAACTAGAATTGCCTTATGCCTGTCCCATGCATTCTTGAAGTCTCCCACTGTTCCTGACTCCACAACCTCCTCAGGAAGGCTGTTCCATGCATCCACAACTCTCTCTGTGAAAAAAATACTTAACATTACCTCTGAGCTGTCCCCCTTGTTTTGCACATCTCTTCTTCTGAAAGATACTACCCTCTTGTACCTTGTTAATTCCTTGAGATACTTGAAAGTTTCTATCATGTCCCCTCTCCTCCCTTTCCTCAAAGGTATACATATTAAGCTGCTTTAGTCTCTCCTCGTATGTCTTCTGGTGCAGACCTTGCACCATTTGGTTGCCCTCCTCTGAATAGCCTCCACTCTGTCTATGTCTTTACGGAGATGGGGTCTCCAGAATTGCACGCCGTACTCCAGTTGGGTCTCACTAACTGTCTGTAGAGAGGGATAACAACTTCCTGTTTTCTACTGTTGATGCCTCTCCCTATGCTTCCCAGTATCCCCCCCAGCCCTCCTTACTGCCTTCTCACATTGCTTGCCCACCTTTAGTTCATCAGATATAATTTCTCCTAGGTCTCTCTTGATTTTTGTTGTTTTTATTAACTCAGCCTCCATTGTGTACTCTTCTCCTGGATTTTTGTTTCCCACATGCATTACCTTGCACTTCTTTGCATTGAATCTGAGCTGCCACATATTTGACCATTCCTCCAACCTTGCCAAGTCACTTTTCATTCTTTCCACCTCATCTTGTGTATCAACCCTGTTGCAGATCTTTGCGTCATCTGCAAAGAGGCATACTTTTCCTTCCAGGTGCTCTCCAATGTCACTTATAAAGACATTAAAGAGGACCGGTCCCAGTACCGAACCCTGCGGTACCCTGCTAGTTACCCTCCTTTCTTCACTGTGGACTCCATTTACTATTACCTTTTGCGTCCTGTTGTCCAGCCAGTTTTTTATCCAGGCTACCACCTTGGGACCCACTCCAAGGCTGGCTAACTTGCATATTAATCTTTTGTGTGAGACTGTGTCGAATGCCTTGCTAAAAACAAAACATTCCTCCAACCTGTAAGAAAACAAAAATGATGCTCTTCTCCCACCCCCAAAATAAGTACAGCAAGTTTCCCTTAGCTGTCCACTCCACACCCAATCTCGTCATTGACCAGGTGCAGTCCTATAAATATCTTGGTATAACCTTTGACCCTGCACTTTCATTCCATGGACATGTATCTGCCCTAAATTCTGTCACCAACTCACGGCTAGGCATTCTTTACCGGCACAAGAAATGCCTCCCTCCTGATGCCCTCCGCCTGGCTGTCACCTCATCTGTCATGTCTCTCATTGACTATGGCCTACCAGTCTATGGCTCAGCAGATCAGACTGCCCTCAACAAGGTTCACCTCACAGTTAATAAGGCCTGCAGACTTCTCACTGGTGCTCCCAGACTCACTCACACATGTGAGCTGTACACCCTGGCTACCCTACTCAACCTGGAAGAGCGACTCATGTATCAGACATGCCAGCTCAGCTTTAAAAGCCCTAGTGGCCTATCCCCATAGGCCTGTCAACTCCATTAAAGCGTGCTGCACCGACCTGATCAGCGCGGCTCGTCCAAAAGCTACCCTAGTTATCCGAGAGCCAGGACCTCTCAAGGTCAGAGGGCTTTCCCCTACCGTGCGCCCCACTGGTATAACTCCCTCCCTGCCAGTGTCTCAAACTCACTAACCTTAGCTTGCTTTAAGCCCAGGCTCAGAAACTTCCTGCTTAGCTCTCGCAAATGCAACTGCCGCTAGCCTAGTGTAAAAAAAAAAAATATATACTCTGTTTGACAATGCTCACTGAGCGGCTCCCCCCCTTCCTTTTCCTACTAATTCCTCCTCCCCTATCTCCCTCCCTTCTACTCCCACCAGCTCTCCCCGACCATAAGTTTTGCACCTTTTGTTATCTTTTGCTTCGTTGGAGATTGTATTCTATTGTAACAAAATTGTAATTGAACTGTAACTTTTTTGTTTGTAAGTACTGTGTCCCTTGTACTACTGTTCTGATGTCCTCTTTGTGACGAGGTACCTTTGTAAATGAGCCTCTGGCTCAAAGGTTTCTAAACTGATGTTTAACTAAATAAATAAATAAATAAATAAAATGTAGGTAGGCCATATCCACAGCCCCTCCTTGGTCTACTACTTTGGTCACCCAGTCAAAGAAATCTATTAGGTTCATCTGACATGACCTTCCTGCTGTGAAACCATGATGCCTTGGGTCCTGTGCCCCACTGGCCTCTAGGTACTCAACAGTTCTTTCCTTCAGAAGTGATTCCATCATTTCCCCTATCACTAAAGTCAAACTAGCTGGTCTGTAGTTTCCTGCCTCTGCCCTGCTCCCACTTTTTTTAGGTGGAATCCCATTTGCCCTCCTCCAGTCCTCAGGTACCACTCCATCCTCCCATGATTTGTTAAAGAGAGTAGTCAGTGGTGTTACTAGTTCTAGCCTTAGTTCTTTTAGTATTCTTGCGTGAAGTCCATCAGGACCCATTGCTTTGTCTACCCTCAGTTTCAAGAGTTCTTTCAAAACCCTTTCTTCTGTGAATGGACTGGTATCGACCCCCCTATTCAGAGTTTCTCCCTTGTTTGGTTTAGGCACCTCCCCCTCCTCATCAGTTGTGAATACTGAGCAGAAATATTTGTTCAGTATCCCTGCTTTTTCACTGTCACCCTCTGCCCACATTCCCTCCCCTTTATTAAGTCTCTGTATCCCTCCCTTGGTCTTTCTTCGCTCCTTAATGTACCTATAAAAAGTTTTATCCCCCTTCTTAACAGAGTTGGCTATCTTTTCCTCAGTTTGTGCCTTTGCTATTCTGACAGCCTTCCTTTTCTCCTTAACCATCCTTGCCACCTCTTTTGAGAACCATAGTGGTTTCTTCCTTCGTTTTGTTTTATAGATTTGCTTCACACAAAGGCTTGTTGCCTCTGCGATGGCTGTTTTGATTATTCCCCATTGTTCCTCCATCCCTCCTTCTTGCCTATTTGCTAGTGCTTTTCTAAGGTACTCTCTCATTTTACCAAAGTCAGCCTTCCTGAAGTACAATACTCTTGTTTTTATATGGCTTGACTCTATGACTGTGTTTATTATGAACCACACTGTTTGGTGATCACTTGTTCCCAGATGGCTACCCACTTCTAAATCTGAGATCTTTTCTCTTTCCCCATTTGAGAGTACCAGGTCTAAGACTGCTCCCTCCCGAGTGGGTTCCAAGACTAGCTGTCTGAGGCATGCCCCCTGTAGGGCATCAAGAGTGACCTGCTCTTGGATGTGCCTGCAGCAAAGGTACTCCAGTTAACATCTGGCATATTCAGGTCCCCCATCAGCAATATCTCCCCTTTTTCTGCCATTTTAAGGATGCCATCTATCATTTTCTTGTCCATTTCCTCCCCCTGAGATGGAGGTCTGTACACAACCACCATGTGGATTATGGTGCGATTTTCTGTCTCCAGAGTGTCCCATAGTGACTCATCAACTTCCTGTTTACTCTTTAGTTCTGTTGCTTTAATCCCTTTCCTTATATAGAGAGCTACTCCTCCTCCTCTTTTACCCACCCTGTCCCTCCTGTAGACTGTGCATCCTGGTATGTTGCCTTCCCACTCATGGTTCTCTGTGTACCATGTTTCAGTGACTGCCACAATATCCAGGCATCCTTCTTCCATTAAGGCCACTAGTTCAGGGAGCTTGTTGCACAGACTGCGGGCATCTCATCACCTTCCATTTATTTTTCATGGCCTTACCCCTTTTAGCCCCATCTCTGTCCTTAACACCTTTTTCTGCATTTATTCCTGTCCTGCTCCCTACTGACTTCTCTGCCTTGGTGTTTACCTCTCTAACTACTGTGCTTTGTGGGGGGAGTCTGGGATTTCCCTTCTTCTTTTCAGTGCCTCCCCCCTTGGCTAGTTTAAATGATTGCCAATTAAGCATTTAAACCTGTCACCTAGGATCCTGGATCCCTCACGGACAGATGTAGACCATTGCACCAGTGTAAGCCTGTATCCCTCCAGGTGACTCCACAGTCCCCAGTGAAGCCAAAACCCTGAGCTCCACACCAGTTTTTCAACCATTCATTGAATCCCATGGTGTGGAATACCCTAGCATTATCCTTGCCATAGACAGGCAGCACCTCCGAGAAGGTTACCGTACATGCTACTTGTCTAAGGCCCCTCCACCACTCCACAAACTCCTTTTGCACCGCTCTGATCCCATTTACAGCCAGGTCATTTGTTCCTAGGTGGACAATGACATCCAGCTCCCTCCCAAGTGCAGCTGCTCCCAAGATCCTGAGGATTTGCTTCCTGTCCCTCCAAGCCATGGCACCAGGCAGGCACCTTACCTCCCTATCCCCTTCCTCCCCCATGTCCCCCCTAATGATTGAGTCCCCCGCCAGGAGTTGTTTCCTTCCCCTGTGGGGTCTTGTGCCACCCTCCTGTGGGTCTCCTTTGTGGAGGTTTCCAGCATCCTCCTTGGTCTCCACTGCAGGTGCCTCCATAGAGGAACCACTCTTTGCCAGAACAGCATATGAATTGTGGAGAGCTACAACTGGAGGAATGCACCTCTGTTCCACCCCCTCTCCCTCCCTGAGCCCACCTTGGTCCAACTGCTCCTCTTTCTTGGCAACCTCTGAGGTAACGGTGGTGGCCCTGGTGGTCCCTCGGTGGAGGAAGAGGTTTCATGAATCGTAGCCAGGTCAGCCTGGAGACGGGTAACCTCCTCCCTCAGACCAGAGAGGTGCCTGCAAACAGGGCAGCATCGCAGCCTCCAGAATGTCTCCCGGAATACTGCTGCTCCACAGCCATTGCACTGCACCACTCCCATCTTGACT
Source organism: Neoceratodus forsteri (assembly GCA_016271365.2). Lineage (NCBI taxonomy): Eukaryota > Metazoa > Chordata > Ceratodontiformes > Ceratodontidae > Neoceratodus > Neoceratodus forsteri. Next base: position 895,328,204 of record CM028132.1, on the reverse strand, counting down.
TATTTTGTATCCCCTCTCCTGTTGCTTTGTTGCTTATTGTCTCCTCCCTCTATGTATTTTTACACTTACTTTCCTACTGCCTATGTGCCCTTACAACTCTCACCCTTCCTGTTCTGGGACAGGAACTTCCTGTAGTCTTCAGTAGTCTCCTTCCTCTGTGCTTGGATTCAGACCTCCAGCAGCCAGGGGGGATAAAGTTTTTTTTTAGGTTCCTTCAAGGTTGCTGAAACTAATGTGCCTCAGTGATCCTTCCCTTCCTACTGCCAAACAGGAAGTTCCTGTTGTCAGTCAAATTCAGTGGCTATAAAACTATAACTGGCTTTAGGTGGGAAGGAGGGAAACTAGTAAAAAATCTGTAGTTCTGGACTTCTGTTTCTTGCTCTGCAACCAGTACTCTTCTGCCAGAAACAGCCGGAAGCTGTAATTGGAGACAGCTGCTTTTGTACATCTAAGCTGCTAAGTCACATCCCAATTAGATTCACTCCCTGCTCTCAGTAAATTAAGGTGATACTTACCTCTTCCTCAGAAAAAACACTTTTTTTTTTACTTAAATGAGAAACCCTTCTTCTAATAAAGTATATGTTTGCTTAATCCAAACAGGTACTACTCCTGCTGAGACAGAAGTGATTAATTAGTACAAAATCTGTGGTTCTGGACTTCTGTTTCTTGCTCTGCAACCATTTATCTTCTGCTAGAAACAGTCTGGTTCTCAGGAGTGGCCAAGAGGTGTACAGCTGGGTGGCTGGAGTCCCGAGCCATGGCCGTACTGGCGGAGGGTCATGTGGCCTGAGTCAAGGGTAAAAATCTGGAAAGAGGGTATAAGATAAGATAAGGGGTTAGCTGTAGGAGGGGAGTTCAAAGTAACAAGAGGTGACATGGGAATACTTAAATCAGGGGACGGGGAGCTGAAATGCTGAGAAAGTACAGGCTAAGGATATAAATAGTTCAGTTACTGTTGTTTTATAGACTGGCATTCAATAGCTGGAATAAAGATACAGATATAGGGTTCTGTAGGTATGCTCCAAAATATTGAACTTAGCAAATGTTCTTGTATTAAAAATTATGCACAGTGGGGTCCCCAGGATGACCACTTAATATCCATATCCACCTCACATTGAACAATGGCTGATATTTTTTATTCTAGCTGGAATATCAGGGGGCTCAATTAGTTGGTTAGAAGAATAAAAGGTTCTGATCTTCCTCAGAAAGTAATGTGCCACTGTTACTTTTCTACAGGATATGAAGCTGCTTTCTGTAGATGCCCAGAAAGTAAAGAGAGAATGGATGGGAAGGAAGGTCCACATCTCATAACAGACCAAAAAAGCAGGGGTGTCATATTGTTCCATAAGTCCCTTCCCTGGAAGATTTTTGAATCTACCCAGAACCAGAAATCATTTTACGCCTTCCAACACTGGAGGGGGAACTTGTTCTGAGAAGCAAATATGCCACCAGTACAGACCACCCTGATTCCTTCTGGCATCTCAGTTTAGCTATAATGAGGTTTAACCCAAACATGTCATTGCTTCTGTTGGCAGGGGACTTCAACCTCACACTAGACCTTGGCCTAGACAGAAGCTCTAGGAAGGCAGAGGCACACCCCAGGGTGGTAGATTCCCTGAAAGCCATAATTCAAGAACACAATCTCTTGACTTATGGCACCAGCAATATCCACCAGTGAGCAATTACACATGTCACTCTGATATCCACGATACCTTCAGAAGACTGGACCTATGGTTGGGATCCCCTGGTCTGGAACACAAAATAATTTCCATGGATATTGGCAGCAAGCACATTTATGACCACACCCCTCTACTCCTCTTTCTATTTTGGGCCACCTGGCCCCTAAATCCCTTTCCTGGAAATTGCACCCGCTTTTACTAGTGGATAAGGAATTCTGATCTTGGGTCACAGAGCTCTCCCAAAACTGTTTTAAGATTAACGATACAGGGGATATAATGACTGCTATACTGTTGGAGGCATATAAGGCCTACATCAGGGGGAAAATTATGGATTACTTGGCCAGAATAAGGAAAAAGAGGGTCAATGAAATTACTAATATGTCTTCAAGCAACTGAAAACCTATCTCAACCCCCCATAGTGACCTTAGAGAAACAAAAGCCATCCTCTTAGGTACTAAGATTAAACTTAAGGAAATGAGCAAAAAGGCTGAGCTAGCAATAAAATGGCCACAACATAAATACTGGGAAGGGGAGAGAAATCTGGCAAGGTCCTGGTGTACTGACAAAGACAATGCCAGGCAGAACACTACATAACAGCACTGAGGGACAGTACAGGCAAGATCGTACAAAACCAGAAGGGATCAATGACGCAATTAGATACTTCTATGAAACCCTATCTGCTTCCTATATGAGATAGCAGCATGAGATTCCTCACCCAAATGAAATATAACTTACATACTCCCCCTGGTGAGAGTAGGAGAACTGTCATTATCATAAGTCTTCCTGTTGTGGACTGTCAGGACAAGCTAAAGTGGTTGTTCATCAGCAGGTGTCAGCATGTAAACTGGACATTTTTGTATCGACCTGTTATGATTAGCTTGGGTCCTTCTAAACTGTTTTTTTTATATTTGTTGTAAAGAGGTGTTTGGGTTGGTTTGGATGGTATGAGTGAATAGGCTAGGTTGTGATTGATGGAGTGTTTGATTTATTTTAGTTGTATAAGTTAAAAACCAGTATTAGTTTGGATGTGTGTTGATGGGGAATCATTTTTACCAAGTGTGTTTGGAAGACTGTGGATATTTAAGCTTTTTTTTAAGATTTTTATTTAAAAATGGGAAAAGGTGCAACAAACAAGTTGAGCTTGCTCTTAGTTTCAATGGCTCCCTGATTGAAATTGGCATGCATAGGAATACAAACAGAAAAAAGTTCTAAGATAAATTAATACGTAGCAAAGTTAGACATTAATTTGCATATTATTTACAAAAACAAAGAGAGCTTCTTATAAACAGAACAAAGCAACAACAAAGATATTTAACTATAGTTTTACTTTGAGATAGTTATAAACAAGAGTTACAACTGACAAAGTAGTTATCTTTGAACCTGCTTCTTACAGTTTGTAATGGAGGCACTGGTCCAGCAGCAGGATGTAAATACACAGGCAAATAATTTCAAAGTTTTGAACCATTATATGAAAAGATCTGCACATAGGGTGTAAGGTGAGTGAGGGGAATGGGTGGGGGTTGGTCTTTTTTAAAAATCTAAGTTTTTAAGTTAGAACTACATTGTCCTGTGGTGTGTGTTCAGCTAGTGCAGCTACTGTATGTGTGTATGGGTGGCAAACTCCTCAAGCTTAGCTACTCAGCATCCCAGCTACTGGACCTCCACCCCTTTAATGACCACTCCCTACTAGCAGTGGCTTATAGGCACTGCAGGGAGGTGGACATCATGAGGAAGCTGGGTGGTACAGTAGGTGGCAGGTCATGTGGAGTGCTAATAGGGAAAGAGTAATTTGGGTGGTGAGGACCAGGAGGTTCCCTGGGGAGAAATGGGACCATCGGAGAGGCCAGATGTGTTTGGTGCCCATATCCAGGACTCCTACTGGATCAAGCAGGCAAGTAGCTGGTTGGCCATCAGCACCAGCTCATACCCTTTAGGCAGTGCTTTTCAATGCCAAATTGATTAGGAACAAGACTGCACATATAGCGAACTTGATTTCCATGGTTGAGCTGGCTTGCTTCATGGAGACCTGGCTAAGTGGAGTCTAACTCATCATTCAAATGCATGGCCATACAGGGGGTCCAGGTGCAGGTTGCAGAATCCTTTTGGCGTACTGGCCTCCAGGGCATGAGAGAATTTCTGCAGGAATTGTTAGACTTCATCACTGACAGAGTGTTAGAATCAACCAGATGGTTGGTTCTGGGTGATTTCAATAGTTGGATCAATGATGAACTCTCACAGTTTGGGCAAGACTCCCTTCAGACAATGGATTCACTGAACCTAGCAAAAATTGTTACTACTGTGACCCACAGACATGGTTACACCTTGGACTTGGTATTCTCACAGGGGGTTCAAAATAGTTAACCTCAAGACTTATCTGGTCATTTGGTGAGATAAGTGCAGTAAAGTTCTTGTGTGGGGCCCCTCCAGTAGTCCACCCCCTGTGCAGATAGTCCGATACTGCCTTTTAAAGGGGTTGTCCCCAGCAGGGCTTCAGGTGGTGATGATCCTCTCAGGTGCAATGGCTGCTTGTGGTGCAGGCATGGGAGCAGTGGTGGCAGCTTATAATAGGGTCATAACAATGGGTCTCAATTCTGTTGCACCTGTCTGTTTATGACCGATATCTTCTTGCTTGAGATCCCTGTGGTCTGACGGAGACCTCAGGCAGATGAAGACCAGGGGTTGGAGGCTGGAGCATTGTTTGGGGAGATCTGAACTGAGGAGGGCAGACTAGTTTTGAGGACTCGCTGTACTGAGTATCAAGGGGAAATCTCTGGTAAAAAGGATGAGTTCCTGTCTGGGGAGATTGATGCAGGGAGAAACAGACAGGATCAGCTCTTCCAGAGAGTGGACATTCTACTTTATCCTGCCTTTCTTCAGCCAGTTAGAGCAGTGTCACCCACCAGGTGCAAAGAGTTCACTCTGTTCTAATCTGACAGGGTGTCCTCTATCAGGTCGTGGATTGCCCCATTGGGGTTGTTGCAGCCCCGTAGTGGAGAGATGGTCATCAATAGGAGCAGTCATCCTGTCTGGAATGAGTTTAAGCCAGTGGGAGTGGAACAGGTCAGGGAGGTGATTTTAAAGCTGTGGCACGTGTTGTGAACTGGACCCATGTCTGACACATATCTAAGTGGGCTGTGTGAAGTCCATAGTCCAGTGTTTGCTGAGACTGTCTGGTGCTTGCTCTCAGTGGGGTCATTCCCTGGAACCTTGAAAAAGGCACTGAAGCCCCTACTGAAGAAATTATCTTTGGACCCAGACTGCTTAGCGAACTATAGTCTAGTCTCTATGCTTCCCTTTTTGGGAGAGGTTACTGAGAAAATAGTGGCTCTGTAGCTCAAGGCAAATCTTTCTGAGTTGGACATCAGTGAGCCCTTCCAGTCATGATTTTGGGCTAGGCATAGTATGGAGACCACCTTAGTCAGGGTGCAAAAAGATCTCCTCAGGGCAAGAGAAAGAAGCAAATGGTCAATTATCATTTTACTCAACCTCTTCTCAGCATTTGGCACTGTGGAACATGGTGCTTTTTTGGATCACCTTATGGAGCTCTGTGGACTTACTGGTACTGTCATCAGATGGTTCGAGTCCTTCCACTCAGATAGGATGCAGAGAGCTGTTACAGTGAATTATTCCTCTTGCCTAAAGCCACTGTCTTGTGGAGTCCCTCAGGCCTCAATTGTCTCACCCATGTTGTTTGTTGTGCACATGCTGCCCCTAGGTGACATCATTAGATGTTAAAGTGAGGGGTTTCACTGTTATGCAGAAGACACCCAGCTGTATCTATCTTTTGTGCTCAGTATACTTGATGTGGTCTTTTTGCTGAATTCATGCCTGGCTGAAGTCCAAAACTGGATGTCATCTAGCTGGCTGAAACTTAATCCGGACAAGACAGAGTTACTGATGGTTGAGCCTGGCTGTCCGCTAGATGCAGAGGGGGTAGAAGAGATGACTGGGCTGATGATTGATCCTCTTACCGCCTCTACCAAGCTGAAGAATCTGGGTGCTGTGCTGGATAATGAACTGACACTGGAGGCTCAGATGTCATCTGTTGTCCAGAGTGATTTTTACCATTTTAGGAATATCACCTGGATTAAAGCCCTTATCCTGCTTGACCTGTGCTCAATAGTACATCCTTTGGCGCCTCCAGACTCCACTACTGCATTGCTCTGTACCTTGGAGTGAATAGAGGGGTCCTACAGAAAGTGCAGCTGGTGCAGAACATGGCAGCCAGGTTATTACCAGGCATTCCAAGGTCCTGTCATGTGACCCCAGTCCTGAGTGATCTGCACTGGCTGCCACTGAGGTGGCAAATTACCCTCAATATTGGTTTGCTGACCTACAAAGGCATATACAAACATGACAGGGCCTGAGCTATCTGTGTGACTTCCTAACTACCAGTATTACCCCCCACCTTCTCTGCTCCTCTGAGGTGGGCCTCCTGGTGGTTCCCAGGGCATGGCTAAAATCATCCGGGTAAAGAGCCTTTGAGGTTGTTTGCCCAGCTCTGTGGAATTTGCTTCCAAGATTCTTGAGGAAGACCCCTCAGTAGAGACCTTTAAGAAGGGGTGTGAAATATCACCTCTTTAAGGAGGCTGTTAGTCTAGAAGCAACCCAGCTCACTGGCTGTCTACCAGAGAGTGTGCTATTTATTATTATTTATTTGTTTAATTTCTTTATTTTGGGATTGTTTTATTATAAGTTTTTATTCATGGTATTTATTACTTATGTATGTATGAATTTTTGTACAGTGCTCTGAACCCCCAGGAATGGGTGCTGTATAAATAAAGATGTGCTTACTTTACTCATTTACACACACACACACACACACACACACACACACACACACACACACTCTCAGAGCATCAAAGCCTCACTGGCTGGCATTTCCATGCCCTCACTCTCTCCTGATGAGATCGCTATCATGGAGGCCTCCCTGACTGTGGATGAGATAGAGACAGCCCATCCCCAGCTGAACAGGAACAAAGCAACAGGAGATGTCCTACCTGCAGACCTCTTGCAGCTAAACTCTAAAATGGCGGCCCCTGTTCTCCAATGGGTTTACAAGGAAACGTTGCACAGCCCTAGTCTACCTCATAACTTGTGGGAAGCAACTATATTAGTGCTGCCAAAAAAGGACACAGACCCAGCCACCCAGCCCACTATAGCCACATATATCTCATATATACAGATGCAAAAGTGCTGGCCAAGGCCCTAGGCAATAGTTTGGAAGCCATTTTACCTGCCTTGATGCATCCTTCATAGGTGGGCTTTATTAAGGGCAGAATGGGTTCTGACAATCTCACTCATTAGCCTCTTTACTTGCTGCCTGGGGAAGTGGCCCCATGCCAGCCGTAGCACTAGACTTTGAAAAAGCCTTTGTTATATTGGAATGTGACTGCCTCCTCCATGTCTTAATGCACATGGGATTTGGAGATATTTTTCTGAGCTGGGTTAATTCCCTATATAACTCATCATTGCTTTGAGGGCACATGAGGAGATTCATGGTCTTACAATGGGCCCACAGAAGTACAAACACTGCTCTATGCAGACAACCTCTTGCTGTTGACCAGAGATGCGCTGAGCTGCATACACTGAAGCCCACCAGGATGAAGCACAGCACTGCAGAATTCTGCAGTAGAGTTACTGCAGTAAACAATGCAATTTCAATGGGAGTTAATCCCTTTTGTCATGCAGTAAACCTATCACACTGCACTTCATCCTGGTGGACTTCACTGTATCTCTCATACTACAGTAGAAACCCTCCATAGGTTATCAGATGCCTCAGGTCTTAAGATAAACCTGTCCAAGATGGAGGTCATTGCCCTTCACCATTCCTGCCCAGAGGCATGAAATGGGTGCCTCAGAAAATCAATATTTAGGAATCCTCCTACTACCAGATCCCACCATGTTGGCTCAAGCAAACTTAAGACTGAGCTTGAGAGATGGAAGCTCCTGAAACTCTCAATGGCAGGAAAGGTAGCGGCCCTAAAGCTAATCTCCGTCCCTGGACTCCTTACTGCCTCTCACCCTTCCCAATACCTATTTCCTTGATCTGGTTTTCCAAGACTGACAGGCTTATGGTGGACTTTCTCTTGGAGGGGAACCACCATGATACAGCAGACAAAAACTAAAGACTAATTGGTTGGTGGGGTTGTGGGGCTTACCATGGCTCCAGGGTTACCACTACACCTTTCTAAGGGCACAGACACTACAATAGTCAAAAGGCCCTATCCAAATAGCTCCACAGTGGATATGGCTAGAAATGGGCATATTAAGGGACTCTCCTCTTGGAGTGCTATTGTACACAAAGCAGGTTGGGTTCCAGAGCTTCACACCACCTATACAGACCTCCATGCAGTCATGGAGAACTTTTGGGAAACTCCTGAAGTCACCTCTGGCCCAAAAATGCCTATGCCCTCTATGGTTCAACCCCATCATTCTTATAGACTGCAAACCCATAACCTGGTCTAACTGGCAAGAGTCAGTAATCTGGGCCCTTTAGGACCTGCTGATCCCGGGTATGTCCTAAATGGTCTCCTGTCAGTAGCTAAATGACCAGCTCCAAAACCCACAGAAAGACTTTTGGAGATATCTGCAAGTACTATGTGTTATAGCAGTGATATTCCAAACAGCTGAATCAACAGCCTGACCAAATCCACTATCCTCAGTGCCACACTGGCTGAGACTCAATAAAGGAAATGCGAGGGCCATATACAAGGTATATTGGCTAGATTTCCAGATTAGCCACAGTCAGCTAGGCAGAGATAGGCCATACAGCTTACCACAGAAATCACTGAACAGCTATAGGCAGATTATTGGAGGTTGATCCACACCGCCTGCCTGGATAGCAGAGCTCTTTTAATACAAAACAAAATTATGCACCAATCGTATAGGACCTCTACTGTCCTTAAATGCCTACAGTTGCTGCCAATGGACTGTTGCCGGAGATGCAGTAACCAAGGAGGCAACCTTGCTTCCATCCTATGGGCATTCCCTAACATCACTCCCTTGTGGAGGAAGGTCAGATTATCATGCCCACACTCTCCCAGAAATACCCACCTTCTGGCTACTGGTTGTGTCGGTGGCTCAGTAGGTAGCACACTCACCTCTGAGACCAGGAGATCAGAGGGCTGTGGGTTCAGTTCCCACACATCAGGCACTTGGGTTAATATCCCAGTACTGACACTGTAGTGCAGCATGAGAGGGGTGCTGCACTTCTGAGGTGCCGTTTTTCGGATGAGACGTTAAACCGAGGTCCCATCTGCTTGGATTGGTGGTAGTTCAGATGGATGTTAAAGATCCCATGGCACTAATCGAAAAGAGTAAGGGAATTTCCCCGGTGTCCTGGCCAAATTTCTCTCATTCACTAAAAATACCACCAACAGCTTAATCTGGTTCAAGGTCAGTTGGCATTCTTCTGTATCCCCTCCCCTGGGACGTGCCTGAAAATAGGCAGAATTTGTCTAGTCCACTTACCCCGGTCAACAAAAACTAAATAAAAATAAATAACATTTCACCATCAACCATAAACATCCCACTACACCATTGTAACTGATGCACAGCAGCATTGGTGGAAGCAAAAAGATTCATACTACAGAAGTGGTGCACCCCTGAAATCCCTCAAAGGAGAATAGCCATGTGGAAGCTGGTGAACTGTGAGTGCATGTTCCATTGTGCAAAAGGCACAGAAAGTAAATTCAACAAGATATGGTCCATTTCCTCACTTCTAACTGGTGCAAGCTCCCCTCTTGGACCAATCTGACCCTCCTTGAACCATGCCACATGCCTCCAGATCTGCCTCTACCTGCCATAAGTTAAGTCCCCTATAGCAGTAGGATTGTGGCTCAGAGCATGTAGTAGGCTATCACAGGCCCTACCAAGGGCCATGTAACTATAACCCATTATGCATCTGGGATATGATCCCCTAGACATAAAAATCCCCCAAGAGTGTGAATTAACCTGAAGGTACACTAGTCTACCTATAAGCTCTGCTATTCACCAATCCGCCATCTATGTAGGAGTATGAACCAAGCCAGCAAAATACACTGTTATGTTGTTTAGTGTTTTTTTTCTCTTATGTTTCCTTTTCTTTTTTCAAAGGGAAGACTAAGACAAGTATGAGCTCTATTCTTTATAAAAGAATGGCAAGAAAGAATCTTCAAATCTGATTGGTCAGCTAAGACTTGGACTTGTGATGTTATCTGAGCCTAGCATCACGGATTAACTCCCAGCATATTCATGACTGCATTAAAAAGTAAAAAAAAAAAATAATACTAATCAATCCACCAGTACTTGATCTGTTTTTTTTTTAATAAATTCAGTCCCTCTGTCCCTCCCACTGCCACAAAACTGAACCCAATATGTCCAATGTGTCCAACATGACACAATATCATTTTATTCTTCTGCTATTTTTTGCAGAAAAAAACAAAGAAGGAAACAGTAAATGAACATCATGATCCTAGACCGAGTGAGTAAGTGGGGAAAGTATGTCTTTAAACAGTCACGCGCATGGCTGTTTTTATAACGCTCTCTCAGTGTTCAGCTTTCTTCCGGTTTTTTTAAATTACACCATGTAAACAGTGTAAAAAGCAATTATCCCTACCACCTCCATACCCCCTTTACTCTTGTTTCCATGACATCCTGAGAGTGGCAGCAGTGGTGTGCCAGCAGCTGCAGTGATGAAATGGGAGATCCAGACATTGGTCACTGCCTCTAAATACCATCCCACTACAATAACCTCCCATACAAATACAGCAGCGGTGAGCCGGCCCATCGGCGCAGTGGTTGGATTTCCACTTGCGATGCTGGCAACCCGGGTTCGAGAGCAGACTTGGGTCGCTGGAGGGCCAGCCATGGGAGAATGGCTTGTGCGTCCCACGACAGCTCACCTTCTCCGGAAGGAGGGAGGGGGCCAATGCCAGCAATTTGCCTGACCCCGAGCGGAGGTTCGAGGTACAGAAGCCCTGTTCACGTGTGGGGGGGGGGCGGCTGTGAAGTGTGGTGGACATCAGTGTGTAGTGCCTTGATGTCAGGGTGCACACCACATGAGGGGAGAAAAACTGGAGGAAATAAGCCTTCCGTCGACAGGAAGATGAGGCACCAGGAGCATGTCCTCTATGTGTCACCACCAGCCCAGGCCACCTTGCCCGACGAAATCAAGTAAGTGTATGGGGTGTACAGGCCCCACCTCGTTCTCTGCCCTGGGGGTATAACCATGGCTACATGGGGCACGGGGCTGGTGATGGGTTGGGTGGTTGGCAGAGGGATGACTCCCAGGAGCCTCCGAAGGGTCGGTGATGGAGGGCTAGTAGGAGGGAAAAAAGAAAGTTAAAAAAAAAACAACAAATACAGCAGCAAACTGTGCTGGGAGAACAATGAACCGGACACAGTGGGGGGAGCAGTTGAAACACAAGTGGGGTGGGCAAGCAGATAGAAAACAAAAGAAAAATTAACCTACTTACCAGACAGCTCCAACTAGAGGATGAACACAACAAAGGAACATATTTTTATATAAAAATATTTCCATGCACAAAAATCAAGTAAAAAACAGTTCTAAAAATACTTCTTTTTTTTTTGTTCTTGTATTTAAAGATATGTCATTGTATAACAGGAATAAAGCATTCCAGGGTGTGTGTCATGCTGGGATAATGGCACTTTTTGGTTGTGTTGGAGGCACTTGGCCTGCAGCATCATGCCCAGCAATCTAAGGTGTGATGTTATTCCAGTATGACTAGGCTGCCCAAAAACACTGCAGTAGCCATCCCTCTGTCCGGGGCCCCCCCATATGGCCAAATTGCCAGAGACTGCTGGAACTAGCCAAGGGCAGTGGTCAGCAGCCTGTGGACATAGGCTATGATAGGTCAGCTAGCCCCTCTGGGGGGGGACTGAGGGGAGGAGAAGAATATATCAAGCTGTCCGCATAAGCTTCAGCCTTCTGGTTCTTCCTCCCCTCGGATCAACAGCTCCAGCTCCCGGAGTCTACATTAAGGTAAGGTAGCTGGGGCCTGGGGAGGGGGGACGCATAGCACATATGGTAGCAAGGAGAAGTAAGAGCTGTTGGATCAATGTGGAAGGCATATGCCTCCAGAGTCAAAAGTGCAGGGTTTGAATCCTGGGAGGGAACATTTTTCAGCCCTACTGAGTTAGACTTCTGCTTTTGGTTGGTCCAGGGTTCAAAAAAACCTGCACATTGACAGCTTTTCCCTCTGGCACAGCCGCGAAGAGTGGCATCACGGAGCAGTGGTTCAAGGCTCCGGGCAGCATATTGGGAAACCTGGGTTAGTTGCACAGCTCCCACTCGGGTACAGCAAAAAAAAAAAAGATAAAAGTAATAACAAGCGGCTCCTCTTTGGAGCCTCTGGCATATTCCTCCCCCCCCCCAGTTTTAGGCAGCACTAGAGTTTGAGCTTACCTGGGTTGCAGCAGCAGCAAAACGCGTGGTTCCCAGCCCCCATGGGTGGTCGGTTGATGGTGAGGCAGGAGCTTCTGCGGCTCTTCGCTGTGATAGCCATTGGGTTTCCACAGGCCCACTCACTGTCTATGTGGGGACAACTCCCCTCCTATTAGTGCCCTCACGGGGCTGGGGCAGGGCAGAGAGTCAGGGGTGGCTCATGAGGCATCCACTCCTGAGTGTGGGACTCCGGCCTACATACAGGAAGTTCTTTGTGCCTGGGACTACAGGTCCCATTATCCCTCAGCCGCATGTAGGCCCATGACTGGCTGTTCCTCCAGCTCAGCCTCCCCCTCAGCAGAGAGAGGATCTCCTGCCATTGGACACCAGGGGAACATAAGCCAGCTGCCCAGTGGTTCTGCAGGATAGGTCTGAGTTAGTGGGCTCTACTATGGACCTGGAGAGCAGACCGTTCATCCCCTCTTGACTCCACACATCTCGCGAGATCTGCTGCCATCTAGTTTCTTGACCGCAGATCTCAGTGGCCCATGTGTGATGTACAGATGGTCATACTTCTAAGCTCAGAGTAGGCTGTGGCGACCAAAGTCAGGGCAGGCCACAGCATGGGGGGGTGCAATTAGCAGAAAAATTATTGAATAAATAAAATGTAAACAAAACACGCTCACAAGCCATGTTGCCCCGCGAGTCCCACGAGATTGGCCAATCAGGACATGGGCCTGTTGCAGGTCTCGCGGGAACTCTTGCAAGACCATGGTGGCCATCTTGGGTGGGCCCAGGGCTTGATTTGAGGTACTAGGCAGTTTTCTATTGTGGAAAGTGAAGGCTTATAAGGCAGAGTATTCAGTTGCGCATGGTTTGTGCAATTTACTGTAATTTATAAGAAAGTGGTCTGAATCAGTTTGGTATTACATTATAACTTTAAGGTCTTTCAACTTTGGTGGTTTCCAGTATCATGGGGATCAGGTAGGATGATGCACTGGGTGGGACACAGGGTAAATAAAAAAAATAAAAAAATCAGTAGTGTCACAGTAAGTAATTATGTTTCATGACCAAAATCAGACTCAGGTGCATTGTGTGTCAGTAACAGGCCTACGTCTCGAGTGGCAGCCTGCAGCACCCACCTCACTAGACTCCCCACACACACACACACACACACGATGAAAGGGACCTCATTCGGGTCAAGTGTGGAGAGTGCAGGGTGAGCAATTGGGGAATGGGGGTGGCTAAGTGCCTCCTCTCCCCCCCATAATATCCGGAGTGGCCAGGTCAGAACACTCACTAACCATGTTTGGGGGGGGGGGGATTTAGTTGTCATTTCAGACCATGTCGGACAGGAAGAGAGTGCCCACATCCAAGGCAATGGCAGCCACCGAACCCAAGTTGCGGACTCTCTATAAGAAGAATGGAATGGCCTGGGTGCGGGCATGCCTGGAAGGGCTGTAGGATGCCATCACGCCCAACAGGAAGGAGAGGAGGGGTCCAGAAGTCACTGCCACCAGCGAAGCTATCTCATCCTGCAGGTAAGGCTGGATTCGAAGGCCCCCAGATTGGGGCCAGCCAGGTAAGGCAGGTATTGGGGGCAGTGAGGGGAGAGTCCTCGGTGGAGGACTCCTCAGATAGCAAGGCTGAGGTTACAGTAGTGGCAGACTCTCCGGATTCAGTCAGTGGCGAATCCAAGAGGGTTCATGACAGGTTGGAAGGGGAGGAGTCAGAGGGACCTCAGCCCTTGCCAGACAACAGTCGGTGGGCAGCAAAAGATGAGTGAATGAAACAGTTGGTGTGGGTGGTAGTGGACCTAGTGTCAGAGATTAGGAATCGGACGTTGCCTGCACCCGGTGGGGGGGGGAACCGGCACGGGCACAGATGGTCAGGCACCGGATTAACCGTTGCCTCCTCCTCCAGCAAACCCATATGCAGAGCTTGCCTCCCCAGTGGGGACCCACCTGACTGACAAGGTCAAACAACAGATCAGTGGCCGGGAGTATGTAGATATATTTTCCCTACTTAATCACCCTTCTGATGACACAGAGAAGAAAAAGAAGGACAAAGGGGATGACTGAGAAAAATGAAGGTTAAGGTTCCCTGGACATATGACAATTGGGTTGTAGCCTTCCTGATCTATGCTATGGTAGTGCTGGAGGGGGATGGCAAACAGGAGATGAAAATTCTTAATTATATGCATCGCATCTCCTTGATGCACCGTAAGAAGGGCGGGACGGTGTGGCTAGACTACGATGAGGAATTCCCTCATAGGCAGCAGGTGGACCATGAAATCAGCTGGGGAAGGCTGGACATGCCACTGCTGGTGGATGTGATGCATGGTGGGGAAGTGCAGCACACAGACAGCAGGCTCCCAATCTGTGCCCCAGCACCACGAGCAGGAGACAGCAGCTCCTCCCAGTTGTGCTATGCGTACAACCAGTCATCCTGTTCCCGCCCCAGCTACCTATTTAAGTAAGCATGCTTGGCATGTGGCTGGCAGCACCCTTTCTTCAGTGCTCCTCCCCCGGGGAAGGAGGGATTTGGGAAGGGGGGTAGGGGCCCCCAAGTGGCAGGCCTTCCCACTCCAGTACAGATAAAAAAGATTAAGCCGTGGCTGGACCAGTACCCAGACAGAGCAGCTGCGCAGTTGTTGGAGGCAGGGTTTTTGGAAGGCTTCAGGATCCCTTATCCTGGTCCTCAAAGGCAGTACCAGGTGGGGAACCTGAGGTTGGCCAGAGATCTGCCTTGCGTCATCCTGGAAAAACTGGAAAAAGAGTGGCGGCTTGAGCGAGTGAGTGGCCCCTTCTCCAGGCCACCGCTGCTGAACCAATGTGTTTCACTGATTGGGCTAGTGCCCAAGAAGGCTCTGGGGGGATATAGGCTTATTAATCATCTGTTGTACCCAGTAGGGGATTCAGTGAATGATCACAAAGAACAGCATTACACTTCAGTTCACTACCAGTCGTTCAACCAGGTAGTGGCTGTGGTGCAAGCAGCAGGGCCTAGTGCACAGATGGAGAGGGTGGACATTGAGTCTGCATTCAGGCTATTGCCAGTGCATCAGGAAGACAGGGTGCTGTTGGGCATGAGGTTTGAGAATGAGTGCTATGTGGATAACTGCATGCCCGTGGGCTGCTCAGTGGCCTGTGCTGTGTTTGAGAACTTTAGCACCTTCCTGCATTGGGTTACCACATGGACATCAGGCACCAATGGCATAGTACACTATCTCAATGGCTTCTTGTTCATGGACCCGGCAGCATCCCCAGTGTGTGGGGACTTGGTCAGGGCCTTGGAGCACATGTGCGGGGAATTTGGAGTTCCATTGGTGAAGGAAAAATCTGAACCTCCGGGAACATCCCTCACCTTCTCGGGTATAGAAATTAATTTCTTTAGCAGGCTGTGCTGCCTGTCACAGGACAAACTGACCACACTTCGGGCCCTGTTCTGTAGGATGACAGGGAGCAAGAAAGTTTTACTGAAAGAGTTACAACAGCTAGTTGGACACCTAACCTTGCATGCTGGGCCATTCCTGTGTGGAGGACCTTCATGCGGCGGTTGGCCAGGAGAGGGGCTGGATGCACTAGACCGCACCACAGAATTCGGGTCACCAGCAGTTCTGAGAGGATTTACAGGTTTGGCAGCTGTTTATAGACCACGGGACAGCCTTGTGGCAAGCACCACGGGGCAGTATTCCCTTAGAGCTGTACACTGATGCGGCTGAGGGCCTGAGTTTCGGGGCTTATTTTCAAGGGCAGTGGTATGCAGGCCAACGGCCACCTGCCTGGCTGCAGGCAGGGTTAGAGAAGGATATCACTCTACTGGATTTCTTCCCGGTTGTAGTGGCACTGTACATCTGGGGTCCCAAACTCCATGACCAGGTACTGCACTTCAGGTTGGATAACATGGGGTGGTCCACACCATCAATAGGCAGTTGGGACATTTGGGACCGATGAGGGACTTAATGCGAGTGTTTGTTCTAAAATGCATGCTGCTTAACATGACATTTCAAGCTATACATGTCCCAGGAATTGACAATGGCATTGCCAATGCATTATCTCATTCACAGTGGGACAGATTCTTCAGGCTGGCACCAGAAGTGGACAAGGAGCCACAGGAGGTGCCTCCCTTCCTGTGGGAGGTGGTGAACAACAAGCTTGGAAATGCATAGGTAACTCCATTGCACCCAGTACAAAAGAGGTGTACTGCCAGGGGAGTGAACACTACCTAGCCATGCAGGAGGCCAAGGGGTGGCAGGATGTCTGGCCCATTCCAGAAAACCAGCTGTGCAATTATGTTATGGTAGGCAGAGCAGAAGGACTATCACCGGGAGTAGTGGCTCGTCACCTCATGGGGTTGTCCTGGATGATGAAAGCCATGGATTTCGCAGAGACCACGCAAGCCTTTAAGGTAAGGTAGCTGTTGGAAGGCTGGTGCAGGGAGGTCACTTCCACCTCAGATGCCACATGGCCCATTATGCCAAGAAGATTAGAGGCCATTTGTTTTTTTTTTGCCTCAGGTCTGTAGGGATGAACATGAGGCCCAGCTGTTCAGCAATATGTTCCTGGTCACTTTCTGTGGGACTTTAAGGGTTTTGGCGTTAACAAAATCTTCTGGGGACCAGGGCACCCTGAGCCTGATGTCACAGGATGTGGTGATGTGGGGAGCAGGGTTTTCCAGCACCTCTGCAGGTCCAAGATGGATCGAAGGGGAGCAGGCCACTGGTATGAAATTAAGGCCCCTGCCAGAGAGTGGTGGCACATAGCCGATAAATTGGCTGAATATAGGGTGCACTGCCCCGTGACTGGAGAGGTCTTCTTCAGGCACCAAGATGGCAGTGTGGTGATGGCTTATCAATTCTGTTTCATCCTGGGGAGGGTGATCCATGAACTGGGGCTAACAGCAGGGGATTATAGGACACTTTCATTCCGCATTGGGGCAGCTATCATTGCTTGAGGCAGAGGCCTATCAGATTCTGAGATTCAGGCCTTGGGGCACTGGAAGTCTCAGGCATTTATGCATTATGTGACACCACACCTACAGTAACTGTTTATTGTCTCTTTCAGGCCCTGGGGAAGACATGAAGCGCATTTGGATACTTGGTCATGCTTTCATCTGTTGGGTAGCTTAAAGGGCAGCCGGTCAGCTGGGGGGGAAGCAACCTGTCGCTGCCATGAGAGGTCACCTGGGTTGAGTGGATGGGGGACCAAGGGTTCATGCTGGGAGGAGTTGCTTCCAAGCTTTCAAAGAGAGGCTGAATGGGGGTCCGCACTGCAAATCTTGCTAATTCACTTGGGCAGAGATGACCTGGGCCACAGGAAGACAGTGAATCTGCTTTTGGCAATGAAGGAGGATTTGCGGACTAGCAAGGGTTGGTGGCCTGGTACCGCTATCATCTGGTCACACTTGTTGATGAGGGAGCATTGGGCTCAGGTGCATAGGGTGCCTGCACTGAATTGGGCATGTCTGCACATCAACAAGGAGATGGGAGCATTTATGGAGTCCCTGGGGGGCCTTTTATTGAAACATGACAACATTTACCTTACCTACCGGTGCCTGGTGGTGGACCCAGAGGGTCAGTTGCAGGGTGAGGTTTTAGATAGTTTCATAGGCAATGTTAAGACAATATTGGAGGAATGGGTTAAGCAGAAGGCTTGGGGGGTCAGACAGGGTCTGGCCTGTGGTGGTGGTGTGGGAGGAGTGCATGAGGGAAGTAGCAGGGAAATAGGGGATGATGCCAGTTCTCCTGAAGGTATTGGGGCCCCTGGGTGGTGTGAGATTGGTGGATCACATGACCTGAACCTGCACGGGGGGGTCTAGATCCATTCTCAGCAGCAGAGACTGCAAGGTCAGTGACACCAGACGGGGGCAGCCACCAGAACCTTGGCCATATGACCTGTCTCACTACTGCGCTTGGACGCCTCGGCCCGCTCCAACAGGACTCCTTGATTTGGGGCGGTGCAGGGGGCCCAGGGTATGCCCCTCCTCCCTGCAGTGCCTGCTGCTCAATATTAGTATTAATTATTAGTATGGATTACCAGACTATTTGAGAACAAAGACAATTGCCCCATGGAACATGATTAAAAGACGGTTATGTCAGAGCCCCATCCAACCAACTGATAGTGGTTGCAGTTAAAGTATGCACTCTTTATGGTCACTCTCCACTATTTTTTCTTTTGTGGTGTCCTCTCTAAGTCATTTTTGTAAATGTAGCATGGTTATTGCTAGGATTTTGCACTTTTAAAACAAAAAAAATATAAAACATTGTTACTGTGTCATTGTTTGCCTATAACAAGTTACATGTGTGTAACATAGTATTATTTTGTAAGACATGGATTTTTACTGAGCTATGTATATTTTAATGTAACTGTTTTGTATGCCATGGACCCCATTGCAAATGAATTTAACCACTCTAAGGGCCATCCTTTTCCTTGAATTGTGAGGAATAAACTTTTACGAACAAACAAACAATTAGTAGGTCAAGTATTAATTGAGAGTGTAAACATTGGAAGTAATTGGTGATTCAATAAAGTTTAATACCTGAAAATTGTAAATAAATAAAATATGGCTGCTGCCATTTTCCTGCAAAGATTTGTGTTGTGTTTTTCTTGACCATGGAAGGGGGGAGGAGCTATGGGGGTCTACCAGATAATGACACACACCCTGCCATACATTACTACTTTATTTGGGTATATGATCTGTAACCTGTTTATACAATGCTGCAGGATGTAACTGTCTGATGTATGTTTTATGCACTGCATAAAAACTGGAATCAACAATAAAAACTATTAACTGAAAAAAAATAATTGTCGTATCCTATCCACAGATGCTAAGTTGAAAGAGATCATGGGGAAGACCACAGATGGTATTTAGATGCCCTACGAATGTTACAGATACAAATGTATCTAGTTTCCAAAATACTCCAGTTGAACGCCCTATCCCCTGGCTATCTCCACCTCCCACTGGTGCACACAAGTGTGGGAGATGCAAATAGTGCCCATATGTTTGTAATAGGAAAACTTTCAAAAACCCATAAACTGGCAGGTGAATAAGGACTCTATAAACTGCGACAGCCAGAGGTTTTTATATTGGATGAATTGCTCCTCTGGAGCAACTTATGTGGATCATACAGTTAGGAAATTTAAGAACAGATTAAGTGAACATGTTATTCAACATGATGACATAAGTTATGCCATTGTCTAGTATCTGAGGTAGAAAGGAAGCAGGAACCAATGAAATAACATTTACTGAGTCCGAAAGGGTCAGTGTGGGACAAAGGGATGGATTTGGAAAAAAACTGTTTGGCAAATGTGACCATTTTTGAATATTTTAACTGGGAGCCAGAGAAAATCACTTTCTCCAGTGAGCTGTTTTCCAAGGAACGTGAGATAGTGTCTACCAATGAATTAGATATGGGTATTTTTAAATAAGTTGTGTCACCGAATCACAGACGTACTGTGAGTTTAGCGACCGCGATTGGGTGCCTACTGAAATGGCAACTCAGTTGCGGTGCTTTTAACCATGGTGAGAAGGGAGGGAGGATGTTGCTACATATATACACACGTGGGGGGGAGGAGGAAGTATGCTGCGCATGGGGTGGGACCGGAGGGAGGGATTGTGAGGGGTGGTGCCAGGGTAAGCTGCCAAGTCACTACCATGGTGTTGTGGGTGGGGTCAGGGCTAGGGTGTGTATGGTGCTGGATTCGGGTCTGGGCGCAGGTGCCTTTTGTTGCGACAGGCCCAAATTTGTTTTTTCCCAGAATTGCACCCCCTCGACATGCACCCCTCTGGAGTCGAGAATCCTTAAGTAGGGGGGTGTGGGGAGTGAAGACCCCCGCAAGGGGGTGCGGGGGATACAGCCCACCACATTGCACAGTAAAATGTATGTCCATGATGCCCTTTTGCTGTGCACTGGGGAGTCAGAGTGCTGAAATTGATTTTCGGCACTCTGACTTTGCGATAACGCTGATCACCTTTAGGCTTTCACCGTTATCAAATAAACCCGAATCACACCTTCTTTTCTAAAAATGGAAAGTATTTTTACCCAAATCTCTAATTTGGCTACACTCTGATTGAAACTGTCTCTCTTAGTGAACAACTATGGTTATCACTGTGAATGCATTTTAATATGTGTCTTGTTTATGTATTGCAGCAATCCCCAATTTGTTCTTGCACTAATAACATCAGAACAACTGGGACTGTGAACCACAGATGAAAATTGAAAAGGAAAAAAAAGAATGTAATATAACATTAATTCTATGTAATATTGATTCTCTGTGATTCGATTTTTTTGTCATACGTTAGTGAACACTATTCAGCATTTTTAACAAAGTATATGCCTGGTCTATTAAGACCTGTTATTTGCAATTGCAGTATCATTCTATGCACTGTATTATGTATTACAGCACTGCTTCTTTATTAGTCAATCATATAAGGGTGCTCAGTGGTGGTTATTTAGTCCTAATGAAGCTTTGCAGCTGCCAAGTGAAACGTAAGGCATTTGTGGTGATGTCATTATGGTGACGTTTCATCCTGCTACTGGCCTGCATACATCACAGATACAGTATCTGTCATTATTTGATGGTGCATTGCTTTTGCACACATGAATTAAGGTAAGCCATTATAACCTTTATTTGCCTAAGGAGTTTCTTTTTCTGCTGGTGCACGATTTTCTTCATTAACATATGCCACTGACAATGTGGTTGTTTCACACCCATTCTGTAATACCACCCAGCTAAAGAAGGTGCTCTTCTACTGTGGTGCCTCTCCTACTCTTGTACTATTGAAGAGAATGCCCCCCTAACAGCAACACCAACACAGCGACCTACCAACCTGTCGACAAAATCGACAGGTTGCCAACAGGTCACTGTGTTGGTGCTCCCGACACAGGGGGACACTGTCTCCCAGTCCTGCACCCTCTCCCCGAGTCAGCTCTGACTGGAGTTAACAATCTACAATATGGGGGGTGCGGGGGGCAGAACCTCTCGTGTGGGTGGTTCAGAGTGCAAAGCCCCCCGATGTAAAAATTGGACCAGGAGACAAATGGGAATTATGTCGACTGCTACTTGCGGTCCACATAATTCTTGTTAATGAGATGCCAGTCGACAAAGGTGTTGTCAAACCAGCATCGTAGAGCCATATAGAAGAAGCAATTGAGTAGAGATGGACACCCATTGAAAAGTGTTCTCCCTCTAGGAATGGGATATGTGACAGGCCAAATAGGTTGAGCACTGGATCTGTTCATGTCACTTTCAGAGAGAGGTCAAAAGGATTGCCCTTTTAGATGCTGAGGATGTCTGATGCCACCTCGAAGTGCTGATGTGGGCTGGAATTATCACTGTGTCCACAGCTTATATACATCCCCTATAGTGGTACCCCAGAAGAAGAATGGTACAGTGCATCTGTGCATTAATTATCAGACCTCAAATGATGAAACCATGCATGATCAGTACACTATACTCTGAGTAGAGGATAATCTAAACTGCCTCATTTGAAGCAAACGTTCTCAGTGTTGGATCATTTTTTCCTTTGTAGACTCTCTTTCAAGCTCTCTGGCCAGGAAGGGATGTACATCTTGATCAACCCTCTTGAAAACCACAGTAAACTCTCCACCCAGCATCCCCCCTCAGGTAGCCCAGTCTGGGAGGCCGGCAGCTTGCTCTCTGTGGTGAAGCCACCTGAAGGGAGAGACCTATATCTGAGACTTGTAGTGGCATGTCATTTGGCTGGGTTGTCCAAGGCTCCTTCTGGATTCATGCTGTACTGGTCTCCAGGGTTTTTCATACTCAAGGTTCCCCAGGGAGGAGTGATAGCACAATAATGTGAGGAGTGCTACCATGCCTACTCCCATGCATGGTGCACTGATGCCTACCTTACCTTCTCTCTGACCTAGCAGTCCCTGTCTGCTGTTCCCTTAGTCTCTCCTAAGAGTCAGCCAGATGCTGGGTGCCACTTTCCACCTACCCCAGAGGAGGAAAGCTGTCCAGGAAATGATCATCTTACCTCCCCCAGCCAGCCTTCAAATGCTCCAGGCTTATTCCTGAATTTGGTTTATCAGCGTCCTGAGCAGTAGTGCTACCACTGTGCTAGTGGTCCAGACACAGTGTCGGATCTTTACAGTGGATACTACTAGATACTAAAGGCTGAAGAGGATAATGCAAAACTTCCTTTTATTTGCTCTCTAGAATTCTACCAATTTTAATGAATGCCCCAAAAGATTTCAGGGTATTCAGAGATAGATTGATGGATAAAGAAGTTGGAGATAAGAATGTCTTAGATGTGATTGTCTGTCTGGATGACCACATTATGTTGGGATTCACAGTATAAAATCTCAAGGCCTGAATCTTGAGAGTGTTGGACCATTTGGAAGACTGTGGATTAAAACATTTTTCTGGATGAGTGGCAGTTCTGTCAGATGTCTATAAATGATGTAGGTCACATTATATCTGAACAAGGAGGGAATACTATTCTCAAAAAGGTCACAGCCTTAGCCACCTGAATACAACCACAACATAATGGCTCTTTAATCTTTTCTTGGTTTCTGTAGATACTACCGACAATTTGTGAAAGAACTTCTAAAAACTGTGAGGCCCTTGTTCAGTCTTACACATGGCTACCATCCCACCAAGAAAACTGATGACTCCAAAAAGAAAGACAGACTTGCTTCTTAGTATTATACAGTTAGTGGGGGGTGGAGGATGGGAGAAAGATGGCCACCTGATCAGAGGCACTCTGTTAGTGCTCTCTGAATGTATCTCTTAACTTGTAGAAAGACAGCCTTCTAACATCATTTTAGACTTTTAAATAAACTTAACCTTCAATGTCTGAGCAGAATAAGGATCATGTCAGCACTGCTTCAGAAGAATACCAGCCACCCAGATCCATGCTGCTTATAAACATTTTGGACCAGCTACCAACTCTGGTTTTTGGGGGAGATCTGAAGGCATTTTTGGGAACCCTGTAAAAGAGGCTTGTACTCCTACCTCCATGAGCTCTCCGACACAAAATTGTCCTGTTGAAAAGTACACATCAATAGATAACTATCCACATGTGGTGTGAAAAGAGACTACAACAAGAACATATCCCATGTAACATGACTGAAATCCCAGGTCAATCTGCAGCCAAAGTGATGCTAGTTGCTATGGGTGGAATGGCTAATATCTTTGATCAGACAGTGCCAAGTACGGATATGCAGGAACAGCAGCAACATAGAATCTAACAAAATTTACTTTGTGAGTTTATGGATCAGATCGGAGACCAGATCCAACATTTTGACTGGAGCTTTGAAGCCCTCATTTGCAAGGTTTATTTTTTCTAATTAAGTATGCTTTATTAAAGATAAAATACAAAACAGTACCAAACAAGCACAAACACACAGCACAGAACAATCCCACAGAACAATAAATACAAACAATAAACAACAAACCTCCAAAGAACCCCCAACCCCCACCCCAACTGGAGTACTACACCAGGAATACCACTCTCACCCCAGGGCAACACAAAAAAAAAGAAAAATATAGAAAGATAATTACAATATAGAAACAAACGAAGCCATAACCTTAGTACAAAACCTCAATAAAAAATTAAACAGATATAGCATAAAGTGGTCCCCATCTTATCATAAAAGAAGTTGGGCAATTGCAAAGAGAAGTGATTCATTTTTCAACATTGATTGCCTGAAAAATGTCCTGATGCTATTTTCTTTGAGTAGGCTTGGTGTCACCCAGCCAGTGAAGTAAAATGACAGTTTTGGCTGCAAGATCTATAAGGGCAATATGACCTTTACGTGGGCCAAAGACAGAAAGAGGATAACAGCCAATTAAACATATCTCTGGAGTAAAACAGCCCTCCAGGACTAGAAAAGGGTCAAGATGATTTTTCATGGCCTCTCAGAGGGGAATTACTTTAACACAATCCCACAAAATGTGCTTTAAGGTACCCTCAGCCATACCACACCTGGAACAAGCCAGTGAGGCCAGTTTGCCCATCCAATTAAGCTTCTGAGGTGTGAAATAAAGATTATGAAGGATGTTGAATTGAACCAAGAGGTACTGGTCTTGCTTAATATACTTATAAAGATTCCACCAAATGGACTGCCAAACATCAGGAGTCCATTGGACCCTCAAAGTCTGTTGCCCATATATATATATATATATATATATATATATATATATATATATATATACATATACATATATACAAAGATCAGTAGCATCACAAGATTCCAAGTTCTGAAGTACCTTGTAAAGACCTGAAATAGAGTGGAGCTGTATAGCAGCAGCAGTCATAGTATCCAAACTATCCCTAGCAAGTCCTGTCAAAGGGCAAGGGCCAAAGTGAGCAGGGATGGTGTGGATCAGCTGAAAATATTTAAAAATAGAAAAGTTGGAAAGACCATAGCATTACCAAAGGGTAACAAAAGGGGTAAATGTAACTTCTTCCAGAAGATATTTCACTGCAGAGACAAACAACTGTGGCCAGAAGGAAGAGGTAATGGGGCAGCGATTATTACAAAAATTGGGATTACCCAAAATCAGTTGTGAAATGACAACAGGCCAATTGAAACCATAATGGACACCACGCTGGGAATGTACCCTAAGAGACCAGGAGATCAGAGTCTGTCTAAGGGAGGGAGGCAGCTGCAAAGGCTTAAGAAAAAGAAGGCTTCTGAGTTGGCGCCACATTGCATGGCAGAGATACTGCTCAGTGTGAAGCCACAAAGGGATGTATCCAACCTCAATGTCATTATCACAGAACGACGCCCACTGGAAATACTTACTGCCATGTAGAGCACTCTAATAAAGGAAAACATTTGGTAAACAGAGCTCCCCCCGGTGTTTTGGAACTTTTAATCACAAAATATGATTGGCAAACTGCTCTCACATGCCAGAGAAAATCATTAAGAAGGCACTGAAATCCAATAAACCAATGTTTAGGGAGAAAGATATTAAACATTCCCAAAGGGTAAATGAGATGAGGGAGAAGATTCATTTTCACAATATTTATCCATCCCCATAAAGTCATAGTAAGGGCTGATGATCATCTCTACAGGTCTAATTTAATCATATGCAAAAGAGGGTCAAAATTAAGCTTGTTCAAATACCAGGGCACTGAGAGAGCTTGATACCCAAGTAAGTCAGTGTGTGAGGCTCTCAGGTCAGACCCATATCCATGATGGCCTCTTTGCTTAGTAAATTATTTAAGGTCAAAACTTTCATTTTACCCAGATTAAGTTTATAAGATGAAATTTCAGTAAACCTCTTAATGTTAGCCAGAGCTGCTGTCATAGATAAATGTCAGGGGATCTTTAACATGAAACAGAAGATCATCCGCATATGTAGATATCTTATTTCTGACACCTCTGACAGATATGCCTTTGACAGAAGGATTATTCTGCAAACTCCAGATTAGGGGCTTGATATACAAATTAAAGAGCAAAGGAGACAGATAACAACTCTGATGAGTTCCCCACTCCAAATGAATCATATTAGAGAGGACCCCATTACACCAGATAGGGGCTGTTGGGTGTTGGTAAGGAATTCTGACCCACTGGATTAACTCATCTGGTATCCCAAATTTACACAAAACTGTGTAAAGGTAAGGCCACAAGACCCAGTCAAATGTTTTTTCCACATCCACTGAGACCAGAGCTGCAGGGATGCTGCCCTGCCTGGCCACAACAATTAGATGATGAAGTTTATGTAAAAGATCACTAGAGAGTCTGCTCCACATAAAGCCCACCTATTGCACCCCAATCAAACCACCCCACACACCATGAAGTCGATTAGCTAAAATCTTAGCAAGTAACTTAATGTCCAAGTTGATATAGGGGATAGGATAGAACTCCGCACCAGCAGCTTGTCCCTGTCAGGCTTGAGAAGCAAAGTAATCCATGCTTCAGCCAAGAAGTGATCCAAGAGACCTGCAGAGAAAAGATGGTTAAATAAGTTAGTCAAAAAAGGAGTGAGCTCTGTGGAACAGGCCTTATAAAAATTGTTGGTAAAACCATCTGGCCCGGGAGCTTTGTCTGAAGGAAGTTATTTCATAGCCTGTACTACCACAACCTGGGATATACTGTAGCACCCATAAGCAATTCTTTCTTGGGGTCAGTAAGGGTAGGAAGGTCAATTGAAACCAAGTAGGTAGAGATTTTCTCTGCCAAGGATGGGTTATTCTGGTCATCATGATTGAGAGAGAGATATAAAAGGCCTGAACAGCCTCAGCTATGGCATTTGGTTGAGTGCTTATTTCAGAATATGGACCTGTTTGAAGACTCTGATAACCCTGGCTGTTTCTTGCTGCCAGAGATAGAACGCTAACAATTTTCCAGCCTTCTTCCCCATCTGAATAGCAGATTTTATCTCAAAAAAATGGCTAATTCACTTCATTTATTTTTTATACTTGTATGCACAATGATCATGCCCACCCATTTTCATATGCGACAAGTGTAAATGTAAACATACATGTAACCCCCCTGTTACCCAGGGTTACTAGAATCCCAGTAAGACCTAGTGGTAGGCAGGGAAAGCAGCTTGTGAAACTCCAGTTAAATGGATTTCACACTGTCTCACTCTGTTCTCAGTCTCAGCTGAGACTGAGGGATGACATCACCATAGAACTCTCGCAGCTGCATGAGCCACACTGGAGTGTTGCAGTTGGAAGTTCAGATAGAATGTTGGGGATTTTGAACAGAGTCTGTGTGTAGTCTTGGAGAGAGGAGCAGCACAGCAGTCTGTGTGCAGGCTCTCAGAGCCTTAAGCTCTGTTTTAGAGCTACTGTAAGGAAGGTGTGTGCTTCCACCATAAGAGGGACACAGAAACTTATTGCTGAAGTGGTGGACACCACTGTCGCTGGTCCAAGTGCCCCCTTCCTGAGGGGATGGGGGGGAAAGGTTTGCCTGTCTTCCAGGGGCAACCCTCCTGGTTCCGGCTAAGGGAAGAAGCTGCCTATTTCAAGCTGTGCTGTGACACCAGAAGATCTGAGAGAGAAATTCCTGTGGAGGAATCGTCTATGGGGCACCTGCAACCAAAGGGTGAGTTCGCTCTGACAGAGGGCCATTGTTTTTCACCTGAACTGTTGAAACGTGGGGATTGGACTACTTAATCTGTAGGAGGTCTAGTGTAATAGACATTGCCGGTTAACTCAGGTAGGTTCAAGTCCAGTACAAAGAGTGAAGTAAAGTGGGGATTGGACTGCTTAATCAGTGGGGGCCTAGAGCAATGGGCTATGCCAAGTAAAAGTATGTTCAAGTCCAGCACAATGGGAAAGCAAGACAAGTAGAGGAAATGTGACATACATTTAGCCTTAATCTACATTGCCAAGCTTTACAGAATGAGATATTTAATGTCCAGAGAAATGGGCGGGTATGAATTGTGGAAGCGAGAGGTGGGAGACCCCCCCATCAGTAGTAACCAAATTCACCTCTACGAATTTGCTCTGTGGCACCTTTACTTTCTCTCAGGCACTTGGCCAATGCCTGAGGAAAGTACCCAGATGTGGGATTAAAAGGAAAATTCCCTGATAGAGCTGAGATGCTCTTAGGTGGTTTAGGGAGCCATCATAAAATGTTTCCATGACATATGGAAGGTGTCCGAATGGCCGGCAAGGGAGCCAAGCCAGGGAAAACCCAGATCAGTGTACAAGTTCGGGCTGTGTACCCAAAGCAGCATGCAAGTTCGGGCTGTGTGCCCGGTGGGTTCAGAGCCTGAGGGCTGAAGTGTTGAAGAAGGGTTCTTGTTTCTCTTAATCTGCATTACCAGAAGTGTAGCCCCGTGGGAGTCCGTCTATGCTTTGTTTGTTCTGTTTAGATGTGAATAAAGCCACACTTTAGAATCCCATTCCTGGTATTGAACATTGCAGTTATTGCTTCCTGTGTTTGGAGTTACTTGGGTGCCCCTGTGCAGAGTAGCCAAACTTAGCCTTTGTGCTGAGTGACCTATTCCTCCCCGAACCCAGTCCCCACCTGGTACTGCTATCAGATTTAAACAGCATACCACCTGTCATTTGCAAAATGATGGGGGTGGGGGTTACATACACATATAAAATTATTACAAAAACAAAGTGTGCATTCAATAAAAACATTCAGTTGATAAACACCACAAGATTACTATGTCACAAAACAAATACATTCATCCTTATCATAGAGCCAACTCCATACATTTTTTTTAAAAATAGATAGGGAGGTACACTTAACAAGATATGAGGAGAGATAACTAAATTCATTCAATGCCCTGGGAAATAAAGATAAAATAGAACTAGGCAACCGACCCAAAATACCCTTAAATAAAAAGAGGGCAGCCTTTTCCACCAAAATATTGTCCACATAGGGAGTTCAGATGGAGCCACACAGGGTCTGGAGTAATAGGCTTAAGCATTTTTCTAGGTTCAGAATCTCCCGATGTTGTTGTTCAGTCTGGGTGGTCCAAAGCGTATGCCATTTGGCTGCTGACCTAATACACTCACCCAAGATACAACATTTTGCAGCACCCCAAAGGACATTAAGAGAATTCACCGAACCCTCATTTTGATCAAAAAAGGTCAAGACATACTCTTTGAGTTTAGACAGAAGGGTCAGGTCCTTTAATATGAGAGAGTTAAGTCTCCACACATTGTCCCTCTCCACCCCTCCAAAGACACTGTGCTTCATGCGCATGGAAGCATGATCAGAAATAACAAAATGCTGGATTTCACTGAAAAAATTAGACCCAGTATACTTTCATGATTGATAAAAAAAAAAAATTCTAGAAAAAGAGTTATGCAATGAGGAGTAAAAAGTGTATTGCCTATCTGCTGGATGAAGAAGCCACCAAAGGTCTACAAAGTCCATGTTATCTATAAATTCCCATAGCCCACATTGTCTAGGGGTAAGATCCTGTCAGTGAAGCCCAGACTTATCTATGTCTGGTTAAAAAGTTAAGTTTCAGTCCCCACTGAGTGGCAAAGGAAGATGTATAAAGGGGTAGAGAAGTACATTAAGGTCCCTACAAAACTTCAAAGAATCTGCATTTGGTCTGTATACTGTGCCCAGTAAGACTTCATGGAGGCCCAATCTACCATGCAGAAAAATGTATTGAACCTCCGGGTCCCAATATTAATGAACAGAAACATAGAAACAAAGAAGTTGATGGCAGAAGGGGACCACAAGCTCCATCTAGTCTGCCCAGGAACCTACCCCCTTCCTCAGCTGTTACTCAGGCTGAAGTAGTGCAGGATATTAAACAACTTGGCAGCCAAATGGCAGAATCAGTTGAAACACAACACTGTGGGCCAGCAAAACTGCCACCTCATTCCTCTTGTTGCTGCGACTCCCGCTGTATACTTGGTCCACCCATTCCTTCCAGAAATAGTGGATCAGTTGGGTTTCTTGTAAAAAAGCAATGCTAGCATTAAGCTTTTTCAAATACAGTACTTAAGAATCATATACTGTTTCTGTTTGCATCAGGGTCCCTTAAGATTCTAAGTGTTAAAATCATACACGCTTCCTATCAATAAGGTAAACAAAATGGCAAAGACAGTAGAGCAGTCCCATCAGTGAATCTACTAAAACTAACTGCACCCTGTTGTGCTCCAGAGCCAACCCCGCCATACCCACCCCATCATCTCAGACATCCCCAATCCAAAACAACAAAGAACAAGAATCACAGAACAGGTCCTCCCCCTCCCTCCCTCCAATCATACAACTTCAGAAAAATGTCCCACTCCAATAAAACATAGAACACCCAAAGTTAAACAACAATACAAATAAGACAATCTTCAATTACAGAAAGGGGAACAACAAACCTAGAACAAGAACCCACACCCATAAGTAAGGAACCATAGGTACTGAAGTTACCCCACAAAGATCAAGTACTAAACAAACAAACCCCAACCCCATGAACTCCCTCTGGTCACCAAGACCACATCTCCAAGAGGCTTCACCCATAATAAATCACTTTCTGCCTGCATGGCAACCGCTCCAACCCCTCGAGGCCATAGCACAATATAAACCCCAAAGGGTCAGAAAACCCCCTATAAGCTGTTTTTCATTGCTGGAAAAAACTACTGAGAAAAACGGAGTTCCAGAAATCCACAAATGCCAAGGACCAGAATGGACAAAACGTCAAAAGCCCACCAAATGAAAAAACACACACACACACACACACAGAAACATCGAGAAGAATTTAAGGTACCCCCTAGTTTTGTTGACATCACCCCCTCATGTCAGAATGGTATCCAATAAACACATAACTCTGGGAGTTTATGTCTGAAGTGGGGGTGGGGGCCAAATAACTAAAAAGTGAGAACCATCCCATATATACAGTACTAGTAGGAACAGGTCTAATGCTCAAAATGATGACTAGTGTAGATGTAACTCCTCCCCCCACCAAATTGGGGGAGTTACCTTGAGTGTTTCACTGGGCTCCAGTAATGCCCACTGCCTGGCTGACATCCAATAAATAAAAGGTAAATCCATGTACAGTAATGGTGCAAGGCTGTCCTGTGTGAGTGTACAGAGCCATGCCACTGTGCTGTCTCTTTAAGAAGTCCAGCTTTTGTATAATGTACATAGCCCGAGCTGGGTCCAACTAAGTCAAGGCTCATAACCAGCTGGGCACAACCCTGATTTACTCAATTCAGCAGTTGCAGAACAGTGCGGAGGGAGTCCTTCAATGCCCTGTAAATGTTTATCGCTAAATCCTTCTTGTAATTGTATTAATGAGCTGTTTATATTGACTATTTATTCCTCTACTATGAGAGCTGCCATGTTTGGTCTGGGACTCAGTGGTTGGACCAATCGGAACTAGAGATGGGAAAATTGGCCTCAATTCACTCCGCGGAGTGATTCGTGGATTGAAGGCAAATTTGCTGCGTGCTTGGCAATGCGAAGCAGAGTACTTTGTGTTATTGTGGGTAACGTGAAGTCCATTGAAAACAATGACTTTGCATTACTCTGCCTTCCTAAACCATTATTTCACCAATTTTAAGGCAAAGTACTTTGAAAACAATGTATTTTGCCTCGCTTCACCTTGTTTTTAAGCTCCAAAGGTGAATTGTGCAGTGATTCATGGGATTTCAGGTCACATGGGCTCTAGATTGTTCTGCACAGCCTTAGTTCGGGATAGTGTGTGTAGGAAGCTGTAGGAGACAGTCTTCTCTAAGAGCTCTCTGTGATTCAAACCTTCTAAAAGCTATAAAAAAGCCTTTTTGAGTATTTTTTTAGCTGAAACTTTAGTTAATCAATTGTAGGAAACCCTCCTGTGCTCATATTATCGAGCATTTATTGTTTGTGTATGGATTTTGAATGTTAATGTACAACATTCAGTCTGTGTATTGAGAGACAGTGGAAGTGTGCTTTGAGGAAGGTGTGTATCTGTGGTGTAGGTAAATTAACTTGGAGAAAAAGACAGTTTTTCCTGTTTTGGTGATATTTTTCTTGTATAACTATGTTCATGTACACAGTAATATTTTCAATAATTCTTGACTTTTTTTGCTGATTGTTGTAGTGCAGCAGTGCATAAGTTTAGTTTGTTTAAAATACGTGGTTATATTACCGAAGTTTTCAATTTGCTATGTATTACTTAATGTGTGTGTGTGAGTATGTGTGTGACACGTGTCATCAAATTAGACACCTTTTATTGTGCCACATAATAATTTCAGCAATGTGAACCTGCTATCCACTGCAGCTGTGTGATTTTTGTTCTTCTTTGTGGTATCTTTACTGGTACTAGTACTAGTGACTATTATTGCAGTACACTGCCCCTCCCAAGGCCTGCCCCAACCAGCAAAGGTATTCTTTTCCAGAGTTGAATTTCTGATGGTGAGCACTGGTTAGGTGTTGTGCCTTTGCATCTGTATCTCTTCAGTGTGCAGCACAATCGTAATTTATCTGTGCATTTGCATCTCTTTAGGGCCCAATCTCCATCTGTAACTTAAGTCACAGTTGTTTCTTTGGCTTCCCTTCAGTGTACTGGACTGGTGTGGTGCATAATTCTGCATGAACATTGTAATCATTAATATGCATTTTTAACTCAGGACCATCATCATGAGTCACTCATGATACAAATCACGTTCTTCATCATCATGGTCACAAATGCAGTCACAAATCACGATTCACGATCACGTCACGAATCACAAAATTAATTTTTTTACTACTTACCTAGATGTATTGTAACCCTGTTTTGTACTATCTCTCCAGGCTTCACCACCCCACCACTGTACTCATTAATAAGTGTTTTTAAGTTAGGAAGTTTTGTGCTACAGCTCATCGGAGAAGTACAGCCTTAGGTGTTCGCGTTCCCATACAGTTCCATATTGGTCTCGCACCGAATCATGTTCTTCAGCATCACGGTCACAAAAGCAGTCACAAATCACAATTCATGATCACTTCACAATTTCATGAATCACAAAATACATTTTTTTATTAGTTCCTTGGATGTATTGTAAGCCTGTTTTGTAGTATCTCTCCACGCTTCCCACCTAACCACTGTCCTCATTAATAAGAGTTTTTAAGTTGGGGAGTTTTGTGCTACAGTTCATTGGGGAAGTACAGCCATAGGCATTCACGTTCCCATACAATTCCATATTGGTTATCTCACACCGAATCACGTTCTTCATCATCATGGTCACAAATAGAGTCACAAATCATGATTCATGATCACATCATGAATCACAAAATAAATTTTTATACTAATTACTTCGATGTATTGTAAGCCTGTTTTGTAGAATCTCTCCAGGCTTCACCACCCCACCACTGTACTCATTAATAAGTGTTTTTAAGTTGGGGATTTTTGTGCTACAGCTCATCAGGGAAGTACAGCCATAGGCATTCATGTTCCCATTCAGTTCCATATTGGTTATCTCACACAGAAACACGTTCTTCATCATCATGGTCACAAATGCAGTCACAAATCACTATTCACAATCACTTCACGATTTCATGAATCACAACGTTAATTTTTTTACTAGTTACTTAGATGTATTGTAAGCCTGTTTTTCAGTATCTCTCCAGGCTTCACCACCCCACCACTGTACTCAGTAATAAGAGTTTTTAAACTGTGGAGTTTTATGATACAGGCTCAGCTCATAGGGGAAGTACAGCCATAGGCATTCACATTCCTTCCTGTACAGCATGTGAGTTACAGTACTGTAAGTAGTGGTGGGTGAAGTGGCCCCAATTCACTCCATGAAGTGATTCATGGAGTAATGCGGAATCTGCGGAGTACTCTGCAATGTGAAGTGGAGTACTTCGCTTCATAATGAGGAATGCAAAGTCCATTGAAACTAATGACTTTGCATTATTCCGACTACTCCAAATGAAATTCTGCAGTGATTCATGAGATTGCAGGTAACATGGGCTCTAGAATGTTCTGCACAGCCTCAGTTCTGGCCTGGGTAGTGTGTGTGTCTGTAGTGGTAGCTGGAGACAGTTTACTCTCAGAGCTCTGCGATTCAGAACCTTTAAAAGCTGTTTAAAATGCCTTTTTGAGTCTTTTTTTTTTGTTCAAAATTTAGTACATCAATTGTAGGAACCCTTCTGTGCTCATATCATCGAGTGTTTATTGTTGTGTGTGGATTTTGAATGTTAATTTAGAACAGTCAGTCTGTGTGCTATGAAGTGTGCTTTGGGGGAGTGGCGTATTTGCGGTGTAGGTACATTAACTGGTAGAAAAAGGCAGTCTTTCTGTTTTGATTATATTTTTCTTGTATAACTGTGTTAATGTACACACAGTAATATTTTCAGTAATTCTTGAAATTTTTTTGGCTGATTATCGTGATGCAGCAGTGTATAATTTGTCTGTTTAAAACATTTGGTTATATTACTAAAGGTTTTCAATTTGCTACACATTACTTGTAGAGTGTGTGTGTGTGTGTGTGTGTGTGTGTGTGTGTGAATTTGTGTGCAATATGTGCCACTAAATCAGACACCTTTTATTGTGACACAGAGTAATTGCAGCAGTGTGAACCTGCTATCCACCTGCACCAGCATGAATTTTCTATACTGCTTTGTGGTATCTTTACTGGTACTGGATTGTTACTGCTGTGCACTAATCCCCCAACTGGCAAAACTTATTTTTTTCCAGATTTGGATTTGTGACTTATGAGCACTGGTAAGGTGTTGTTGTGCCTTTTCAAATGCATCTCTTTAGTGCGCAGCACAATCTTAATATGGCTGTGAGTTTGCAGTGCACCATTAAGTTTGGGAGACTGCATTTCTAGTTATGCTCTCATTTCACTTCATCAGCACTGGGGAATTTTCTGGACACAAGACAGTAGCATTTTGGGGATGCACATTAATTCTGGTGACTCTGTGTGTGACCACTGCGCGCATAACTGAGTGCGTCATTAATTCTGGGAGACTTAGCATTTCTTGTTACACTCTCATTTCACTTCATCAGCTCAGCACTGGGGAGTTTTCTGGACAGAAGACAGTAGCACTTTGGGGATGCACATTAATTCTGATGACTGTATGGGTGGGGTGCTGCCAGTATTGTTGTCCCTCCACCTTACTTCGCATTTAAGGTGGAATGACAACGTGAAGTAATAATAACAAGGTGAAGTGAGCCTTTCCTATGGGACACTCCACATAGCGAAGTGCCCGCTGGCGGAATTTAAATTTGCTGCAGCTCTAATCGTAACCAAGGGGTCCTTAAGGGGGTCCTAATTACAGTGACCTGTGGGAAAAGCTGTGAACTTTCTTGTTGGTGCATAAAATAACCAATGAGAGCTCTCAGACTTTGACTGACAGTAAAGGCAACCAACCAGAATAGAGATACACTGATCTTCAGTTAGGAGTGTTCTGAACAAGAGAGAGTTCAGCTCAAACCACTGAGGAGGAAGGAGCCTGCATGTGTGAGCTGAGAGAAGTGCAGGTGAAAAGCCTGTTTCACCTTCCTGTAAAACTTGAAAGCATGCTAGACTGCCTAAAAGTATTGGGAGCAGATCAGCTCGAGCCCTCATGGGGTGGGAGCCTGTATGGTTTAGCTGCAACTCACAGGGGAAAGGCCTATCTTGACTCCCTGTGAGAGACTGTGAATCCTGAAGGGATGATTGGATCTGCGACTGCCTCAAGGCAGAAAGAAATGTTTCCAACCACTAATGCAGATCAAGGGAGTGCTGTTTCCAAAATATATATGTGTTGCTGAACTTTCTCAGTGTGGGAAAGATTCCTGTGAGGAGATTGCTCCAGGGACTCCTGAGTAAACTGAAACCTGCTAATGCTGAAATTGTCTCCTGCCACGTGCCAAGAGGGGGAGACCTGAGTGAGTTATTTTCTGCCTTTGCTGTAAGGACTTCCAGTAACAAAGTTTTTATTTATGTATTTTCTTTATTCATTTGTTAACTGGGTAAGGACACTGGACCATAGGCCCTTTTTCAGACCCTACCCGGGCCTGAAAAAGTTGCAGAACTGTGTGAATGCCAACTGAACTGTGTCAGTTGCTGGTCCTGCATCACAGAAAGCCCCAGAGACTGTTATTGCATTTCACCAGCTATCCTGGCTAAAGACCAGCTTGGGAATTAAGCCCTTGCAGAGAAGAATTGCAGGTTGTGGCCACCTTGTGGCAAGGCCGTGAAGTGGAAGTGAGTCATGTCGACCCCGATCCCCATGTTCCAGTCTGGCCAGAAAGAATCCAAAGAACCACAGACACCAATTCCATTGGTCTAGGTATCATAAATAGCCTCAGGGTCTCAACCCTGCAACTGAAATCACAGTACTTTGTGTCACCTGATTGCCTTTGAAATTTAAGTTTATGCTTAACTGTGATTGTTGGCCCTCCAGCCATGGATTACAAATAATTTATTGTTTAAGTCTAACCAAACAAGTTCCTTTTATTTAAGGGCCCCTGCCAGCTTCAACGCCAGCCTACCCATCTCAACGCTCCAGGCCTGCATCATATTCCACTCTGGGTACCCAGCAGATGTGAGACTGTCTAAAACAGGGTCAATTGATTTGTTTGCTTACTTCTATAAAAGCTGAAGGTCTAATCATTTAACTAAATACTTGCCCCTCTCTTGTTCAAGCCCCCTTAATAAACCAGATTTGTTGTTTGATGTTAAATCTGGTTTATGAGCATATTATTACTCAGTGTTAAGTCATTGTGTCATTTAAAAGGTACAGCCAAAAGGTATACTTTCACAACTGAAACTGTTTCATCACAGAGGCACAGGGTATATGCAAGAGGTCCAGACCCTGTTGGTAAGTGTGGGGTCCATGAGCATATTATTAGCACTCATCAATAATTGTATTTTGAATGCCATATACAGTGCCTGTGAAACATATTGTGTAAGGTCACTAGCTGGGCTTGTTGGTAGGCACAGCTTTCCAGAGGGTTGTGCTAGCTTAGGTTCTGAACCCGCTAAATCATTACTCTGGATGGAGGCACCATAATTGTAGTTATACTGTTGGTAGGGAAACCACAGTGACCGTTAGTTTCTAACCCAGGTCCCTCAACTTGCAGCCAGGGAAGCAGGCAGGGGTAGTAGCCCTTGATATAATGGTGCCAGGGTTACATAGAAAAGGATGTCAAGTTGCATATGTATTGCCAGAGTCAAAGGCCAGAATCTGCCTACCTGCTTAGCAACAGTAGCAAAGGTTCACTTAAACGGGTGACAAGGAGATTCTGAAAGGAAGTAAATTCATCATTTGAAAAGGAGGTTAAAGGAATAAGAAAGAGGACTTAAACATGTCAGCAAACTGGCTATAAAAAAAACATAGTAAAGTAAAAGATAGGGAGAACAGGGATGACATGCTGAGTGGGTGAGACAAATCGCAGCCAACACCAAAATCCCTCTCCTCCTTACCGAAATACAAACAGTGGCGACTTAAAAAAAACACAAAGTCATAAACAGAAAACTGTCACATAAAACACACCAGAAGTTAACAGTTGCGATATCACATGGAACTATAATGAAACAATTAGACTTATTGCTCAAAATAAAAGGAGACAGTTCTGGTCCATAGCATAAACAACTGATCCATGACCGAAATCTTGAAAACTGGAATGTAGGTGCAACTCAGAGGAATACGAAGGTGAAGGGAGGACCACAACAGTGGTAACTGGGAGCAGCCCTCAATACAAGCTGTAGAAAAACAAAAGAGAAAAAATTGCAGTCCAGGAAAATTTGGACATGGTAAAAGCCTATAATAAGAACTACGTCCTAAGGGCAATAGTAACAGCTCTAGAGATAGATGTCTTGGCTTCATCAACATTTGGAAGACAAGAAGGTGGCAGGAACAGGGCAGATTTCCCAGAATGACAATATAACAAATACTCCTGGTCAAAGAAAAGAACTAATACTGGATCCACTTGCTCATGCTGAGGGAAGATGTGGGTCATAAGAATCCCATGGCACTGTGTCCAGCAAAATATCCACAAATAATAAACATAGATCCTAATAGTGGAGAAGAATCTTCACACCAAACAGACTGCAAAATTCCAACATAAAAAAGGCCACGGGTAGCCAACACTGGTCATGTTCCAGCCATAACAAACAAACAAAGTGTGTCCCAAGGCACAAATGCCAAGTTTCATAAACAAACTTCAATTAACTCGGTGTGCAGACTACTCCCAGCAAATCCAAGGAATGACTTCTCTCACTCTGCTTTAAAAAGGTCCTGATATAAAGAAGGCAGTTCCCGCCTGGCCTGGTCAGAGGACTCAAAGGATTTTGCAACGCCGTTGTGAAGAATTTGTAGCCTGGTGGGATATAACATTTTAAAATGAATGTGGGCTGCAATCAATTTAGACATGATGGGATGATAAGCAATGCATGAGTCTCGAACCGCTTGAGGAAGGTCTCGAAAAATGTGTATTCTGACTCCTTCCCAAGTCACCTCTTGTAGATCCTGGATTTTTTTTAACAGGCGCACTTTATCCAAAAAAATCAAGAATTTAAAGATGAAGGGAGATGGTTTGGAATCCTCAGGAGGCATAGGGTGCAATGCTTTTTGTGCCTGCACGATAATGTAGGACAGGCCATTGTGTGAGGGCCCTGCTAATTTTTCATATAATTTTTGTGTAAAGAGAATGGCATTGGGGCCTGCAACCCTCTTTGGGAGCCCTGTAATCATCACATTATTGCAGCGACTCCTGCCTTCTAAGTCTTCAGTTCTATTCTCCAAG
Source organism: Neoceratodus forsteri (assembly GCA_016271365.2). NCBI lineage: Eukaryota > Metazoa > Chordata > Ceratodontiformes > Ceratodontidae > Neoceratodus > Neoceratodus forsteri. The sequence continues at coordinate 895,290,039 of CM028132.1, read as the reverse complement.
TGGGCCACTTTGTGCTGTAATGAGACCAGCTCTGGATCCAGCCATCCCCTCCAGTCCTCTAGGAAACTCACCCGGGCCCTAAACATCCCCAACCCTCTGGGTAAGTTCCTCCATGGCAAGTTGAATTGCCTTCACATCCCCTGTCAAGGATAAAAGGGCATCTTTAAGGGGACCAGATTCCTGGATAAATCGTTCCTCTGTTAAGGCAGCTAAAGAAGATAAAGCACAGCTAGAGGTGCCTGCTGGTGGCTTATTGCACTTGGAGCTCTGGTCCCATTCTGGTGTGTATGGCAGAGTATGAAGCAGAGATGCTGGCTTCATCACCATATCTTCCCAAAAGCTAAAACTGCAATCCAACGATACAGGAGGCTTAAAGCAGCAAGGGGAATTCTAGCAATTAGGCCCACATAAAGAAAATACCATCAAAAATAGTGAAATTAAGATATCATGGTCGGAGCAGTGTAAAAAGACTCTTATCCATGGCAGCTCGTGACGTGACCTCTTCAAGGTCAATTTTTAACAGCAGGATGCCTGGGTGAATACAGAACATCACAGTGATCAACTGTGACACCAAACATAGGAAATATTTCCTTGGTTGCTGAAAAAAGTCCAGCACACACCACCTGGCCTTTGATAAAGGATCAGGCAGATCCGAAACGCATTAGGCAGGTGAGTATATGACCTGTCTTTTGTTTGTCAAAAATTGGCAACTTACCTTTTAAAAAAAACTTTTGAAGCCTGCTGTTTGTTGTTTAATCCAGGTGGTGTGTGCTGGACTTTATTTTATTCAAAAGCCTTGTCTGATCTTTTAGCACCACTAGCCATCTGCAAGCTTTTTTCAAGTTGCTTAATGAAAAAAGTTAAGGGGGTGGAAGCTACAATATGTAGACTTGTGAAAAATAATGACATGTCAGTTGAAATTCTGAGATGCTTAAAAACAAGATCCACTACAGAAAACTCCCTCTCAATTTGGATTTGGAGTCTATCCATGACCTGGTGAAAGAGATGTTGTTTGTTTCCGTTTATGAGCTGCCTCCTGAGTTCCTAACATAAAAATGAATAGAGATGCATTAGCAAGAGGAAAAAGACCAGAAATGGTATTGTTAGACTGAAGAAGGAAGGAGAAGGGTGGGTGAACGACAACCTAGAAAAGGCTGAGATACTGAAAAAATACTTTTGCTCAGTGTTCGCCAGAGAAGGGGAGGGTGAGGGACCAAAATTCATTAGGAGGTGTAGTCAGGGGAAGGAGGTTGACACCAGCCCATTCACTGTGGAAAGAGTCCTAGATGAACTTGGGAAAATAGAAACAGACAAAGCAATGGGGCCAGATGGGATTCACCCCAGAGTATTAAAAGAACTCAGGGACATACTGGCAGGTCCACTGACTGACCTTTTAACTCATCTCTAGAGACAGGGCAGGTACCTGAAGACTGGAGGAGGGCAGAGGTGGTCCCTTTCCAAAAGAGTGGCAGTAGGGAGGAGTCAAGCAGTTACAGACGTGTAAGCCTGACCTCAGTAGTGGAGAAGCTAATAGAGTCCTTCCTTAAGGAGGAGATTGTGAAGTTTCTGGAGACTAGTGGGGTACGGGCTCCAAGGCAGCATGAATTCTCAGTGGGAAGGTCCAAATCTAATTGATTTTTTTGACTGGGTGACCAGGGTGGTAGATCAAGGAGGGGTGGTGGATGTGGCCTACCTGGATTTCAGCAAGGCCTTTGACACTATCCCACATAGGAGATTGCTAAATAAATTGAGAAACCTGGGAGTGGGCCCTATGGTAGTAAAATGTGTTGAGAACTGGCTAAGGAACAGGACTCAGAGGGTGGTAGTAAATGACATGAAATCAGAATAGTTGAAGGTGACCAGCTTGGTGCCACAGGGATCAGTGCTGGGATCAGTCCTGTTCAATGTCTTCAATAGTGACATTGCAGATCGTCTGGAGGGAAAGGTATGCCTGTTCACGGATGACACCAAGATCTGCAACAGAGCTGACACAGTGGAAGGGTGGAAAGAATAAGAGGATCTAAGCTTATTGGAAAAATGGTCAGGTGTATGGCAGTTGAGTTTCAATGCTAAAAAGTACAAAATGGTGCACCTGGGTCATAGGAATCCAAGAGTAGAGAACAGGATGGGAGGAGGGGCGGTTCTGACCACCACATTCAAGAGAGAGACCTGGAGATCATATCAGATGACCTAAAGACGACCATGCAGTGCGAAAAAGCAGTGGGTAAGGCAAACAGAATGCTGGGCTGCATAAGTAGGGGTATAACCATCAGAAAGAAAGAGGCGATGATGCCACTGTACAGTTCACTGGTAAGGCCTCACCTGAAGTACTGCATCCAGTTCTGAGACTGCATCTCAGGAAGGACATAGACAGGATGGAGGCAGTCCAAAGAAGGGTGACGAAAATGATACATGGGCTGCACCAGAAGCCATATGAGGAAAGACTCATGGACCTTAATATCTATTCATTGGAGAGAGGAGAGGAGAGAGAGGAGAGGAGAGGAGAGGAGAGGAGAGAGGAGAGAGGAAAGAGGGAGGGAGGATAAGACAGAGACATTCAAATTCCTTAGATGTATAAACAGGGTATAGGAGGGAAGCATATGTCAGAATGAAGTATTGCACAAGGACAAGGGGACATGATATGAGGCTGGAGGGAGGAAGGCTCAGGGGGAATGTCAGGAAGTACTTTTTCACAGAAAGGGTGGTGGAGCTGTGGAACAGCCTTCCAGCAGAGGTGATGGGGGCTGAAACAATACGGGGGGGTTCAAGAGTGCATGGGATAAACACAAGGTTACCCTGGAGATGGGCAGAGAAGGTGTGCAGCAGATCAAACAGGATCTGGGCTGTCAACACTGAGTAGGGAAATGGGCAGACCACTGTAGGTGGTCTGTATTGTCCTTATCTGCCATCAGATTCTATGTTTCAATGTTTCTACGTAGAGACACATAGCAAACTCAGTTTCATGTTACTGCCACTACTATTCATGAGAGTAATCAATCAGACTGTGACTCCAAAATAACCATTTATATTTTATTATCCTTCAAGTCAAACCATGATCTGATACTGAAATTATCACAACTTCAGTGTCTTTCCAAATTCTTTTTCTACCCAGCATGGCATATAACTGTTATCTTATGAGTAGAATGTATTAGAAATCAGGGCAAAGTTTCAGTTGTTGGGTTTGAATAACACAAGTGCAAATAATACATTTGCTTTGAAACAGAAAAACTGGCTCCTTTTCTCCATGCTCAATATAAAATTGATTCGAAGGTAGAGAGAGACAGAGAAAGGATTGCCAACACCTTTGGAGGAAAAGGTCCAGGTTACCACAGGCTGCAGAGCAATTATAGTAAATATAGATATTCCAAAATTAACATTACAAATATAAGCTTGTTTGCCTTAACATATGTTAGCACAAGTAATTAATTATGCTTAAATATACATTTTTGTGATATTAGCTTTTTTCTATGCAGTAGTTAAACACTCAGGGTTGCATATTCAGCCAACAGCACCTGCACGATGATTATACTGCACTTGTACTAGTACTAGCACCACTACACTGCCACTGAGATATTCAAAATTAGCACACCGGCACTTACACTTTTGAATGTTGGGCTGCAGTGCAGTGTACACACATAGTGCAAATGCATAGCACAGGCACACCATATCATAGCACAGCACAGGTGAAGCGCAAGGCCCATATACAGCACTGAATATAGCACTCTATACAGGCACAGCAGTGGAGGGCTGTGTGTGTGAGAGGAGGGCACCAATGAAAGACACAATACTGCAGCACATGTAATACAAATATTTATTAAAATATAACGCAATAGGCAATGGCCTGCAGAAAACAACACAAAACAAAAAGAAAAAAGGGCACCCACCCATGATTGAAAAGTAGAAAAGAACAGGTTATGGTCAGAGCCAATACAGCTGTTCAGAGCAGTGAGAGCAATTGCAGGAATACTCAGTGCTATTCCTGCAATGAGGACTGCCATACCCAGGATGGCAGTGAGATCTGCACTGAGACACTTTTTCAAATTGCTTTTCTACAGATGGTAACATGCTGCCAGCAATCTACTTGCAAAATCTTGGTCCTCAAGTTCCAACTAGTTCATTATGTGCAGAGAAGAACAGAGGGACAGGAAGGAAGGTCTGATTCAAGGTGGAGGGTAGTGTCTCTGAACGTATGGAGTTTTAGAAGCAAGATGGATGATCTGCAGGTGCTATTAGCAGACAGGAAGGTGGACATAGAAGCAGTAACCGAGACTTGGGCAATAGCACACCATGACTGGGACTTTGCAATCCCTGGATACAAACTATACAGGAGGGACAAGGTAGTTGGGAAGGGGGATGGGTAGCAGTTTATATCAAGGAGGGAATAACTTGCTTGAGAGAGGAGTCGGAGGTGGAGGCATTATGGGTTCAGTTAAAGTCCAATAGATGGAGAAAGGTGAGGTAGGGGTTGGTTTACAGACCACCCAGACTGGATGAGGAGAGGGACAGGGAACTGAGCTCACAAATACTGGAAACTGCAGGGAACGGAGAGGTGGTAATTGTGGGGGACTTCTACCTGTCCATGTTAAACTGGAGGGTACCATCCACAACATGTGCTAGGAGTCAGGTGTTCCTGGAAGGACTGCAAATTGGGTTCCTGACTCAGGGTGTTGCAGAACCAACAAGAACAGAGGCAGTTCTTGATCTGGTGCTCACAAATATGGAGCATGTTCAGGAAATAATGGTCTCAGAGCTCTTGGGTGGGAGTGACCATTGCACGGCGTGGTTTCAGTTGGGCATTGGCAGGGAAAGCATCCTGACTAAGACCCAAATCTTGTATTTTAGAAGTGTGGACTTCAGAAAGATGGGCAAAGTGGTAAGGAGCCACATTGCATGCATTAGAGCAGATATGGGGGTGGACCAAAAGTGGTTCATTGTTATGGAAAGAATACTGGTTGCCACAGAGGAGTGTATTATGCTCAGGGGGAAGAACACAAGGGCCAAAGTGCCCAGCTGGTTCAGTTCTAGGATTGCCCAGGCAGTAAAGGAAAGGAAGTTAGCCTGTAGAAAATTCAGGATGACCAAGAGAGGGGTGGATAGGGAAAATTACTTAAGGTTGGCTAGAGAGGCAAGTAAGGATGTCCAGTGAGCTAAGGCACAGAAGGAGCTGCAAACAGCAGAAGGCATTAAGAAGAGGGAGAATGCCTTATTTATCTATATAAGTGAGAAAATGGAAAAGGAGGATGGGATTGTTAAGCTTAAGAAAGGGGAGGAGTGGGAGGAGTATAACGGGGCAAAAGCAGAGATGCTAAATCAATACTTCTGTTCTGTCTTCACCAGGGAGTAGGACAGACCAGTGCCTTCAAGCGGAAGTCACAGATGTAGATATAGAGGAGGATAAATTGAGGGAGGGGCTGCTAGCATTGAAGGTGGACAAATCACCAGGCCCAGACAGAGTACATCCAAAGGTACTAAGGGGACTGGCTGAAGAGCTGGCAGGGCCACTGGCAGGCTTATTTCTGTGAGCCACAAAAACACAACAACTGGGACATTGCCAGAGCACTGTGAAGCACACCGGACAGACACCCAGTCATGTGCTTTCACAGTGCTATGCAAAGAGTTGTAGCAATATGTTTGTGGAGCTCCACCCACGCAGCCGTAAACATGAGTTTCAATAGACAGCAATAAAATGTTTCAACACTGTAGTCAAGGACAACTTTCTATGGGTTTTCTGGAAAACCCAGTAAAATTTTAGAATTTGGACTGTTTGCACATCAGTAAAAACAAAAACTTCAGAGAATCTGGCATTTTGTACCAGATTTATAAATCTACAGAACTTGTATTGTGTTTTTACAATTTCTTCCTAAACTATTTTCAATTTGCTTCATTTAATGCTTTTTATATTAAGCCTTCATTTATTCTAATAATTTATACACACGCAAAAAGAATGACAGAAGAATCTCGATCAAATCCAGAAATTAGACTTCCCCCAACCCTCACTCTTTTCCCCCTACTAAACAACTCCCTTTCCTTGTCCCTCTGTCCCTCGCCACTCATAGGTAACTCTCCCCCTCCCCTCCACCTCTACCCCCCATATTTCTAGTGTTCCCCTTTCTTGATATCTCCCCCACTGTCCCCTCCTCTCTACCCTCTCTACCACTACCTCTACCATTATTTCCTCCCACTACCTACCACACCTGGACAAAGTCAACCTTTCACTGCCTTGTTAATTTTCTATGTATATACACAGATGTAAACCTAATCCCCCACCCCCTCCCTAATTCACCCTCTCCTACCTCCCCCTATTTCCCCTCCCCACTACCTACTCTACCCAAACTCAACCTTTGACTGCCCTATTATATCTGAGTTCATTTAAGATGTATTCCTAAATGTACATTTTATTATCCAGATGTTCCCTGTATATGCAATTATGTATTCTTTTGTAAATGCAATTCTGTATTCTTGTTGTATGATATTCTATGTTCCTTGTTCTATACTGATGTCCTATTGTACACTTCTAATTTAATGTCATGATGTGGAACTTTTATAAATGAGCTCTTAGCTCAAAGGTTGTAACGACAAAATAAATAATAAATAAATAAATAGACTAACAATCACTGGTGCAATTCTTGGAATTTCAAGGCTTGAAAACAGAATGTTATTGTTTTAATCACTGTAACCATCGCCCTTATTATAGTACATGGCTGTCTGCTGAAACTCATCTGTTATTATACCTCTCAAGTGTGCTGCATTAGGAGTGATGCCTATCATTTTACCCCTTAAAATTACTTTCATAGAAGCTTGATGCAACATCCTGTACTCTGTCCCACATCTTTTCCACATGGAAACTGTACTGCCCACAGAGAAGGTTCTATCTCTCATTGTAATTGTAAATTCTGACTTGACACTAAAAAGAATGCCCCATGATGCTAAAGCAAAAAAAATCAAATAAAAAAATCCTGCAGAAGTAAAGACAATTATTTTCAAAAGAAAGGAATAGACAGTGGATGGACAGCATGGAGAGGTTAAAGAAATGAGAAACAATGTGAAAACACTAGAAAAACTGTTTTACAACTGACAGCAGAACTGCAACATTGCAAAATGCAAGGTCATGCACATCAGTAGTAAGAATCCTCAAAATGAGTATACCATTAGGGGTTAAAGTTGAACATTCAAGGGAAGAAAGGGATTTAGTGGTAATAATTATTGAAAAAATGAAGTACACTCTCCAATGCAGCACAGTATATTAGAAGCCAAATTAAATGCGGGGTGTATTAGATGTGGATTAACCAGTTCCAGAAAGGAGGTGATTATGCCTTTGTACAGATCTGTGGTGAATCCACACCACAAGTATCATGCGCTGTTCTTGTGTCCAGAACTGATAAAGGGTGGGGACATGCTGATGATACCAAGGAGGGCAATTAAGGTGATACAGGGCAGCTGGGTAAGTCTTATGAGGACATAGTAGAGAGCCTCTATTTGTACTTCCTATGGGACATGTTGGGCAGTGGGGGGACATGACAGAGACATACAATACCTGCAGGGGCACAAAAAGGTGGACCATGCAAAGCTCTGCCAACTGAAAAAAGTTCATTCACCATGGGACAAAATTTAAGGCTAGTGAGAGTGGAGTGCTAAAAGATGTTAAGTACTTGTTCACAGCTAGAGCGGTGGAAATGTGTAATATAAAATGTCACATTTAAATATAGAGCTGCTAACTCTTGGAATAGTTTACCACTGGACCAGAGAGACATGGACATAACAGTTAATGAATTTAGAGCAAAAAGTAATCAGGATATTGTAGACACCTGTCAGTGTTTAAAGAAATATGTTGCCTTGGGTATGAAATGGTTTGAAGAATGAAAGAGAAGGAAATATATATATATATATATATATATATATATATATATATATGCATAAACTGTTTGTATGTATTTGGAACCTTTTAAAGAATCTAAATTTGTAACAGCTACAGGATCACCATGAAAACAGGCCTTGCACAAGACCTATGGTGAAAAATGTATTGCTTGTCAAAAATGTTCTGCCTGTATAAATAAAAACATTTTACTTCTACTACTACTGCTGCTTCTGTACTACTAATAGGCTACCTTGCACAATAGTCAATGCAAAAACCATTGCTCAGTATATAACAACTGGGATAGTTACAAAGTAATTGTTAATTGTGGGAGGATGTGGAGGACCAGGCCAGAGGTGGGGCAGAGGAAGGAGCCATCTCAGAGTAGCTCCAATTAGGTTCAAGCACCCCTCTGAGGTAGAGGCCTGTTATCTCCAAGAACAGAGGTATGTGCGTGCATGTTTGCTGCCTTTGTAAGGTAATACATTTAACTGCTTCACATTTTCTCTAAGTGCAACATCTTTTGTTTTCATCAATTGTTTTATGCCAAAACCCAGATCTGTCCTTGACACACCACTCTTTTGCTGATCAGGGTTCCAGGCCAGACTGGATGGACTCCTGTTTTTTTCTGCCCATACTTTTCTTTGTTTCTGTGTAAGTGACGAAAGCTTTGGCTCCATGTTTGATTATGCCTGTTACATTCTGAGGCCAATTTCCCACTGTTTCATGCATCTGAGCGCCCATTATTTCATTGATAGAGTAAATGACCACCCCATTCCAATTCACAACAACTCCAATCTCAGTAAATATATCTAACCCTTTCCAATCTCTCTCTCCTGATACCCACCCCAGTAAATACTGCTTCTGCTTCTCCCATCTTCAGACACATTCCAGTCCACCCATACCAGTAAAATCCTCCCTGTCCGCCTATCTGTTGACATATCTCAGGCAAAATACCCCCCTCTGTGGACACTGTTCCTTTATGTTCTACCTATCACCATCACAGCCATCTCAGCATCAGCAGCTCAAGCAGCACGTTACCATGAACATAGGTGTAGGAACTGGGGGGGGGGCTAGAGGGGTGGCAGCCACCCCCACTTTTTATTTTTGTATGGCAAAAACTAGTTTAGAAAAAGTGTCCTATGTACCCTCATTAGTGCCCTTCTGATCCTCCGCCCCCTCAGCTTTTACTATCTTCTGGCCCCCTTAACCATGAACTACTGCATCCCTCTGAAACCTACCTAGCCAGACTTGAATCAGTACTTGAGCACTGCCGAATCAGTCGCCAGCACTGACAAGAACTTGTACAGCACAGAATGCCGGGGGAAAAACAAGAGCTGGTAACACCACAGAACACATTTTTGGAGAACACTGGCAGACGTGCAAATGGTAAGACTTTTGTGCAACCCACTATTCTGGTGGTGTAAACAGGAGCTTTTGTGACAAAAACTTAGGTTGCAGTCATCCTGTGTTGTAATAAAAGTAACATATGCATTTACTTGTGGCTGTATATCAGTCAGGCTGGTAACATAAAACTGGTGGCTACATCTTTCTAGAGGAACCACCGCTCAGAGGCATGCATGGGGTGCGACCCTGGCCCTACCCCCCATTAAATGTCCTTCAAATTATTATTTTTTATTTAATTCAGCCATGAAATGGTTGTCTGAAAAACAGATCCTCACACTCTTGATCAGGTAGCGTTGCCACTGCTTCATCATTTTATTTAATTTTTTCATGTTAGTTTGCCTGTTGCCCATGCCCCACCACCTGACCCCCAGTCCCCTGCTTGACTCGAGTCCCACACCAGTTCCTGAAGCTCCACTCTGCTCCATCCTATGACTGTGTCTCACAATGACAGAGGAGTCTGAGGACACTGTCACTGGCTGATGACAGGGTGGCTCAGTCAAGCTGCTGTGAAGTGAACACTGGCCCACCCATCCTTGCTGGGGCCCGTAGCCATTGTTCTACTCCTTGTTGCTTGCATCCCATCCAGCATGAAAAAATTACAACACTTACAGCTGGGTGGTTGCCTGCAGAGAGTGAGAGGTGGCTGTCTGATCGCAAACTTCCAGAATCCATCCTTGGATCTCGGTCGTGACTCACGACACGGACGGTCCACTCCAGTGAGTCTTCAGACAGAGATGCTTTCTGTGCTGCTTGGGGGAGGGTGAGGTTGCTGCAGCTGCTAATATGCTCATTTGTTTACTCCTGACAGCTGACTCCCACCAATCCTCTCAAGTCACCAACCGTGGGATGTTACTAAACAAACTTAAGTTAGGCATAGGCACTTAGGCGGCAGCAACAGATGAGTATCTGAAGCACACTTCTTCCTCGTGGATCAGCTCTGACTGAGTGCTGGGGCTGAGGGGGTAGCAATGTGCTGGCTAGCAGACAGTGGCAGGCAGGACCCAGTGGGGTGGCTGACAGGTTGGAGGAGTCATAGCTCCAAGAGGGGGACGATGGTAATGGTTGTGGATTGGTCTTGGGGTTGGGATGGTCACGGGTCATAGCAGTCCTCCATTTTACTCCAGTGATTGTCTGGTAGTGGTCTGGTCTGTGGTCTCTCTCTCGGTGATTGACAGTCACCATCCCGGATCCTGGCCAGTGACTCCGTGCCTGTGATGATCATGATTTGATGATCATTGATTCAAAATGGATTTTTATATTTATTTGAATGAAATGAAGCCATTCCTTTGCCAGGACTTGGAGTTGGGAGTCTGGATACCATAGCATGGCAGGCAGCCAGTGGCACCCACAGCAGTAGCCAGCAGGGATTTTTTCTTTTATTGTATTTATTTGTTTCACAATCACTAGCTCTCTAAGGTGTGCTCAGAAACTTAATAAGCTTCTCTGTCCTGCAGTGCCTTAAAACGTAAGCTCAGCGCCTGCAGCCTGCATTCAAATAAAAGAAAAAATGGCTGATGATGATGGTGTAAAATAATGTTTTTGTTTGGACTGCCTGTGACTAAAAGAGGGAGAAGAAGCTGGGATGGGTGTTGAATTTGTGGCTCCTCCATGACCGGCTGAAGTTAATACTTTGAGCTACAGTTGTGGGGATGTGCTGATGATTGCTGATGTTACAAATTAAATAGAAGCACTGTTTCTATTTTTTGTTACTTTCAAGAGTACGAGGTATAAACAAACTTTGTGTAGTTTTCTTGAGTTCTATGTAATAATGGCGATCACAGAAAGGTGATCGCCTGTACAATGGCTAATATCAATTTCAGAGCTGTAACGCTCATGGCGCTCAGCAAAATGGCACTGGACACTTTTTTTCATGCGGGGGGCTGCGTCCCCCACACTCCCCCAACTAAAGGATTCTCAACTCCAAGGAGCTGCATGTGGGTGTGTGTGTGCAAAAGATGACAAAAAATCCAGGCACAACAAAAGGAACCTGCGGCCAGAACCCGGCACCCTCGCAACCCTAGCCTGCTACCAACCCACCACGACACAGGGCCAGCTCAGCAGCACACTGCCACAGTACACCTCACAAACCCTCCATCCCCTTCTGCACACTGCACAGCGTGCTCAATCCCCCCACATGTGTGTACATATAGTGACATCCTGTCACTATATTCGCTGCCCCTATCTGATAGCCCTTCCTATCCAGTAGCCCTGTGCAAATGGCGCTGTTATTGAGTCTCCCTTTTTGAAAGCTCTCAATAATGGTCTCTGTCATCATAGGCTACCATTTTCTTGTACTTTATTAATGTAGCAAAATAAGAAATGGTTTTACAGAGCAACCAGTCAGTAGGAATGGAAAAAAATACCAAGGTTTATTAAGTTCTGCCCTTTAGAGGACATCCCCAAACTGGCTTTGCACTGACACCGAGTATCCCTGTAGGTTTTGAATCAGCTGAGAGGGCTATCCAAACATTTTTTTTTCAATAAATATAGGGCAGGCCCATTATTAAAATGTGGCCATGTATGATATGAAAGTAATGTCTTGTATAGCATTTAGATAACAAGCTCTATTGAGTATGTGCAATTGTAGTCTGAGTCATCACTTCCACAGTTGTGGAAAGTAGTGCACCGGTGGCAGGAGGGGTGTGTGCCACAGAGGGGAGCTCCGTCCATGGAGAGGAGGAGAGAAGGAGACACCACAGACCACCAGCAACTGCAGTGCTGTGGACAGCAGACCACATCATTGTAGGAGAAGATGGGGACCAGTCCCACTCACAGTACCTTAACTTGATGTGATCCCAAAGTGACTGCAGGGCTATGCCCATGCAGCCATAAAAAAGGGAACCCATCTATCATAAAAAAAAAAAAAAACATCTACCAGGTAAAAAACAACATAAAATGAGCAATCATCTCATATAAAACAATAAAAAATATGGACACCCACCCAGTAAAAATCAAAGAAAAATAATTGCACCTGCCCTTGAAATAACATAAAGAAAAGGCTCTTGCCCATTAAATATAATACACAAAGGGCACTTGCCCATCGCTGAAAAAAAAACAAAGGGCACTTGTCCATTACTGAAAAAAAAAAAACGGGCACCCACTCATTGCTGAGAAACAACTAAGGGTGCCCAGCCATTATTAAGGAAAGCAAAAGTCCAATGCCCCATTGAGGGGCTGCAGGTGTTGGTGGTGTCTGCTGTGGGCAGAGTTCACTTACAATGGTCACTGGCAGGCCCCCAACTGCTAAGTGCATTCCCCCACCCACTGCACTAGCAGCTTCAGTAGGCAGACCTGATGCTTCAGGAAGTCATCCCATCCCTCTGCCTCTGCTAAGTCTCTCTGACCTCTGTGGGCCCCTGCATCCCGCTGAACATCCATGGAAAGAAATACACTGAACTCATCCAGTTGTGCACACAGGATGAGAGATACAGGTGTGGTGCAACATGCTTAACAGAAGTACAACTAGCCAATTCATGGGCCACCATGCAACACATAGTCAGCCACAAAGGAATGTGCATGGCATACCAGAGACAGTAGTGTGGACCCAAAGAGTAGAGGGCTACACATACAATGATTGTGTCATGCTGCAATGCAGCATGACTGAGTTGTGCAAGGGACACATGATACTGGTAAGCATGCCAGATGTGGAAACACAGCACATGCAACAGCAGCACAAAACTAGAGCATGATAGGCAGTGTAATGGCTGAAGTAGCTAGAAGTTACATCCCCACACCCCATGTCCTGCAAACCAGGCATCCAGCACACAGGATAGCACAGGTGAGCAGGTCAACAGACATCCATGATCCTCCAAGGTCGGCAGCAAGGGTGGGGCCTAGGCACACACAAAGGTGATACACAGAGCACAGCTTGATATGGATGGGACCATCCTGCAGCACTGTGTGCAGCAGGCAGGATAACACACAAGTGCAACAGTGTTATATGCAGGTGGGCACCTGCCACACAATACCATGGTTACCACAACACTGGTGTGAAATGCAGAGCTGTCTGGAAGCACACTCCATCCTAGCAGATGCTGATCCCACCCTATGTAATGGGTTTCCCCACATACAGAGCCTGTGCAGGTCACTGGCCCTGCAATGACCAAGTTGTGTTTTAATGTATACCTGAGACTGCCTGTGTACCAATGAGTGATCACACTCTGGACATCACTGTGTTGGGTAGACACTACCGACTATGCATCACAATGTTGAATAAATACATGATAAGGTGCATTCAAGGCCCATCAATGACTACCCTTACCATTGACCCAATGCCACATGAGGCCAGTTGTGGTGAGATGCAGTGGCATGACATGCAGTACATATGGTACTGGAGATGGCATTGATGCGGGCAGACTGCCAAGTGCACTGTGTGCCCCACATGGCATGTCAGAGGTGTATACCAGTACAGCAGTGGCCATGCCTACCACTACCAGACAGATATGTATACTGAGGTTCACCTATGTGGCACAACAGATTGACTAACAATAACATGAGTACTACCTGGGACTGTGAGCAGTACTACCAATGCCCTGATGTACCAGGTCTGCGGCACAAGGAGCATGCCACGCACCATTTTTTTTTGTGGTACATGGCTCCAAGATGCACAGTGTTTCCTGTATTGTATGGAACAATGGTGGTATCTACAGGAACAGTGGTCCCATACACCTGCATTGGTTATGTCAGACTATACAGCACATCAGTTTCCATTGGAAAAAGTTGGCTCAACAGATACACACAGTTACTTTGTACATTTCCTCAGGGACAGTAACACAGAAATCCAGTATCATGGAAACAGTACCATACCCCAGACACCACAGCAACCATGTATGCAGGCGGCTGTACTCACTTGTCAAGGAGGTGTCCCTTTGCTTGACAGTCCTTGCTCTCCTTCATCTATCTGTCATGTTAGCCCTGTTACTCAGCTTTCACACTTGTGATCACACCCTACTGCTCACAGGTCTTTAGTGGTTCTATGTATTATGCTGGTCATTAGCACAGCACATTTCAGCATTAACCCTACACTAACATTGACTAGTACAGTGTGAGGCATGTTTCTAGGTGGGGGAGGGCGAGACACATGTGGCAGGAACTGAGTCGCACATTTGTGCATGGTTCACCTGTACTGTGCCTTGTTTTACATGCACAGTACTATAGTATGACATCATAGCACACATAACATCACCAGAGATGTGTGATGTCATGGCTGCACTGCATAGGACATAGCACTAGTGCTACCACAATTGCAGCACTATTGCAAAAATGATAGTGCTTGGGGGAAAACTTGCAATATTTAAACAGCATATACAAATGAGCTAGTTTCCTAGTCAGTGTCCTAAATCCCCATTTGCATGTCATTACTGAAATATATTCAGTCATTTGCATGCTTAGCTGCACCTGGAGCACACAAAAGAAGCAAAGGGAACCACATGGATTCCACAGAGGTACTGCAGGTGGCTAAAGGTATATGTATTGTGAAATGCCCTACAATAGGGACATGGGTGATCATAGCACTGCGTTTATGCTGTATAAAGACTAGACTATTGCTATATCAGCACATAGCCAAGGGCAATGCTAGGCAGGTAGCAAGTTGTGTGTTGCATATGGCTATGCGAAACATGTATGTGTCTTGGCCAGTGGGCACTGGGGTTGGCATGCCACTGTACCTTTGCTCTGTACTCTGCTGTTGTGTGTATACAATGCACAATGCTGTCCATCCTCCCCATTTCCAACAAGTAGCATGATGGAGGAAGAGATCTAGAGAAAATGTAAATTCTCAGAGAAAGAGGTGTTGACACTGGCATAGGCCTACATTGCTAATGAGTAACTGGTCAACATATAGAGGGGGTCCAGGTAATTCAGTTCAGTTCAGTTTATTAATGAGCCAAACTTATATTAGAAAGTTAGGCCTTTACAAGGTTAAAAAGTATTACCTATACAGGAACATTAAACATCAAGATCATAGACTATAATAATACATTCTATCAAACTGCACAGATTCAGTCTGTGCAAATCTCAAATAATTTTAGCAGTCCATGTATAATGAGCCTTAATTCAATGCCTTTATTGCAATATTCTTTTTCCATCCAGCTACAGCTGCAAGAAAGTTTGTAATCCTTGTAATTTCATCTATGGTACATGGATGTAATAGAATAAAGATGGGGTCATAGGTGGAATGAGAATACCTTTTGAAAAAAATGTTCTATAAATATTTTTCTATATTTATTGTACAGAGGGCACATTTTGATAATGTGTTACAGGGTCTCCGCTGTGCCATTGTTACATGGACATTCCTTATAAATTTGATCTTTGATTTTATAGATATTATTATATCAGATTTATTTTGAGTTCAATAAGCCAAATCTAGTCCATGTTATTAAACATCTCTGCTCTGGTATTGTTGACATAAATACTCATAAACAGTGTGAAATGCTGTTATTGCTATACCATATAGCACATTTTTGAGTTCTGATGGCCTGCATATCTTGTTCCTTATTAAGAGAGAATGAATGTCATTTGATCTTTGCTTTATATGGTATTGATATATTTATTCATTTTGTGAAATCTGTCCATAAATGCCATTTATTGAGACTAAAGTAGCTTCTAACCAGGAGAATGTATTCCTTTATTGAGCCATTTTATATTTTTTAGTAAACATTCCATAGGAATTAAGTTGTGGGTGTTTTTCCTATTTTCAACCAATATGAAATAATTCTATATTTAATTATTGTTCCCAAGGGTACTCTGCCAAGCTCTGCTCTCAACATAGCAGAGGATGTAGTGATGGGGACCCTTAATAAAGCTTTGTAAAAAGCTAAACATGGAGTTTCTAAGTGAGAATTCATTTCAAAATCCAAAGCTTCTGAGCCTTAAAGAAGGATGGGTTTTAATTTAGCCTCAGCTGCTCTTAATGCAGGAATAAATGTATTTCCCCCGTAATTAGTATTAATTTTTAAAATAGCCTTTGTAGTTCTATTCATTTTTATTATTTGATCATCGTGATGGGGCTGCCAGGAGCCACTCAATGAAAATTGAACCCCAAATAAATGTATTCTTTTACATTTTCAATCTTATTTTTATTGAAAAAAGGGTTACTTCTCTAAATTACTTATTTTTTGTTTGGAAAATATAATCATTTTAGTCTTTTTAAGATTAATGTTTAATTGTAACTTTTGAGAAATTTCATAAAACTTATTGATTTTTTTTTTTTGCATACTGGAATGAGATAGCTATAGTAAAAGGACATCATCCTCGTATGCCAGATGCCACATGTTAGATTTCCAATTTTTGGTGAGTCCTTGTTCACAAATTCATGGTCAATTAATAGTGAGCTAATGTAGATATTGAACAGATTTGGGGCAAGCAGCCAACCCTGCTTAACTCCTCTATTAGTTTTGAAGTATTTGGTTATATTTCACATGTTATCAAAATGAATAGCTGTGGAGGTATTTGTACTGTATATAATAGATATACTGGAATGACCAAAGAAGGGTCAACACCTAAATTTACCAGCATACAGTATTCCAAAGTGTATTACAATTTATAGAATCAAATGCCACCTTGAAATCTTCAAAAAGTGTAAATACTTTATTTTTTATAATTTGAATATACTTTTCCAGGACATGAGATAAGCAAAATATATTGTCTATAGGTGAATATCCTTCTCTAAATCCTGCTTGGACATTAGAAAGAGGACTATTTTGTTTTAACCAGGGTGATAGGTTGATTTGATGGAAATCTTGAGAATATTTATTTATTAATTTATTTAAAAGTTGATAACCGGGAAAAGCAACATGAGCTGAAGCTTGTTTCCAGATGTGACCCAAGGAAGGGGAAACAAGGGAAGCAAATACATGAATTGGAAAAACTTATACACAAAAGATACAGAGCATATGTCATGGGTCAGGGTTACAGGACCCACTGCAAGAGCAGAGCCAACAGCAACATACAGTAGACAGCATTGCACAAGCAAGAGTCTAGTAACATAAGAAATTAGCAAATAAATGAAGGATGGGTTATACATGACCTCAAAAAAGTGAACACCTAGGCAGTTTAGGCCAGGTGATGGGAAACCCAGGCAGAGGGACCAAAAAGAAGACGGTCAGGGTTGGGAATATTTTTGAGCTTATGTCCAAGAGACTGATTGGTCTGAAATTTGAGGGTTCATATACTGATCCTTTCTTATGTAATGGGATTATGATATTTTTTGTCCATGAATATGGAATACATTTTTCCTTTAGGCATAAATTATAGAATATAATCAAAGTAGGTATCCAAAAATCTACATAATCTTTAAAAATTTCCAGGGATAGCAAATCTGGACCTGGTGCTTTCCTGTTTTTTAAGGACCTAATTGCTTCCTCAATTTCACCCTCTATAAAGTCTAGGGGAGTGTAGGTAATTTAGCCTGGAAACAAATCTGTGATGTTTGTATTTATATTTGTGGGTTTATAAAAAATGTTTAAAATAACACATCCATTGTTCTTTTGGGATATATATTGTAAATAAAGGCTGATAATTATTTGTCCCTTTATTCACTATATGCCAGAACTTTTTATCATCTCTTTTTTCTATTACCTCATGCATCTCTTTCCATATTTTGTTGTTTTGAATTTCTTTTTTAATTTTCAGAAACATCTTGTAATGTTTACTGTCTCTATTTAATATGTTAAAATTATCTCTTGTGGGATGTGCTTTCATCCATCTAATTAGTTTGTTTAATTTGAGTTTCTCATTTTTACAGTCAGAATCAAACCATGTTTGTATACATTTCTTAGTATTATTTCTCACATATAATTTGTCTACTAGTTTTTTGCTTAAGTTGTTAATTATCTCCTGCAGTGTAACCAAATTAACTTCCTTATTTAAATTGTTAAATGCTATTTCATCATTACATCTGTTAAAGATGTCTGCCAGTGAGGCTGATTCTATTTTAGTTCTTAATAATTCCCCCCCATGGAGGAAAATAGTGTAAATGGAATCTTATCAATTTCATGTTCTTCTGCTTCATACCCTGTGCGAATAAGGATACATATAGAGGTGTGATCACTTTCTGTTCTCATTTTGACTGACCTTGGTGAAAAGAATTGGAAACTTTCTGGAGAGCATAACACATAATCTATGACACTTTGGCCATTAGCTGAATGATAATTAATGTCTCCATGTTCGTCACCTCTAAGTTTGCCATTTAAAATTAATAGAGAATTTGCTCTACTAAATCGCTGTAGCAATTTGCATAGGATATTTAACAATTTATCAAGACTCTTTCTAGTTCCAGCCTCCCTAAAATCAATCATTGATTCTATGTTTTCCAAATGATCATATATCCACCAGTCTTGCATTGAAATCTCCTGCTGTAATGCGCATTCCATTAGAGTATTTGATACCTGCTTCAATTAAATCTTTGGTAATTTCTTTCCAAATAGAATCTTGATAGGAGCTAAATTGTTTAGGTGGAATGTATACATTTGTCATTATAGCTACTAATTGATCCCAATTTAAAATTACCATTAGGTAATATGGAGTTATCCTGAATTTTTCAAGTATGGAAATTCCTTTTCTGATCTTGATATAAGTGGCTAGACCTCCAATGGCTCTGCCAAATTTATTCTTTTTAGTTCTTGGTTGGAAAATATCATAGTATCCATTTAGATTAATATTCTTTTGGTACTTGGTTTACTTGGTAGTTAAGGGATAAAAAAAGACCGAGGCCCATCGAGATTGCCCCCCACAATTTTGTGGTGCATCAGTCTAAACTGGATTTGATTCTAGCCATTTATCCTATCCCTTTTTGAAGGCAAAAAAGGATGCTGAATCCACAAGTTCTTGAGACATTTTGTTCCATAGTCTTGGGGCTCTAACTGTAAAAGTTTGGTCTTTTATTTGTTCTAGCTCTGTAATGGATTGCTTTGTAATCCAGCTATATTCCATGATAGTAAATTCTGGAGTGATGTGTTTACTTTTATAAAGACCTCACAAGTGCAGTTTGAACAATTCATCTGAGATAGTCAGTCATATGAATTTGCATTTAGAAAATTACTATATGTATAAAGATCATTCATGTCTGTGATCAGCACGTTGATATTGTCCAATTTTTCTGCATGATCTAAAATATTTTGTGCCAATATGCCTGATCTTACTTTAAAATTAATCTGATCTCCTATTCCATAAGGGTGGTGCTCTTTTGATTTCCATAATATGATTTGTTTTCAATATGATTCCACAATTGTATTTTATTAAAGTAACAATTGATGGCAACAGAGTTTTGTTGTCTTCATTACATAACTTTTCTATTCCAAATATAGAAAGGATGCATGGTTCATTATTAAAATTCCATTTTAGTCTGGGTACAGTTTTTTCAAAGGTGCTGCTCGATAGCTTATTTTGAGGTGACATATTTATAATAGTTTTCCATGTTACAGGAGCCTCTAATTCCAGGTCTAAATCCATTAATCTTGAATAATTACCCTATATTTATTTTGCAAAATTAATATTTCTAACCAAAATATAAACTGGAAGGTCTTTATCAAACATGCCTCTGCAGGCCAACAGTATTTTATCATTTACATCGGATAAACCCAGTTCTGCCTTACATAAATGCTGGATTAAGTCCAATAGTGTCTGATGTTTCATAGGATTTTTTTTTATACATTCCACATAATCTTAATCCAACTTCTGAACCTGCTAACAGAATGGATTTTTCAGTTGTGACGTTATTGGGTGTAATATTTTCCTTCCTGATTCCCCCTTCTTTCTTGCACTTGTGCTTGGTATTTTTGATTTACTCTTTCTGCCTAATTCTAGAGACATTTCATGTTTGTTCTGATCCAGTATGCCCCTTTGCTCATTTCCTTTCATGCTATTATCATTTCTCCCAGGGACCTCATGTTCTAGTTGATGTGTGGGTAGATTTTTTTATTATTTCGATTACTGGAGTTAAGGGGGGGTGGAGGCCTCCACTTCTCCACTTCTTCTTTAATTCCCTTTTCTTTTAATTGTGCTTGCTCTCCTCCTTTTTTCTTCTTCTTCCCTTTTCTATTCTTCCTTGATTTTTTTTTATTAGTCCCTTTCTTTTTTTGGTACATTTAAGGAGGAAAATTCCAATTTCTGATTCAACAGCCTGTTTTCTACACCCTCTATCTTATTATTTATAGTAACTTCCTGTTGTTTTATATATTGAGAAAAGCACTCCATTCTACATTTTAGTTCATTAATTGCTTCTAGAAAAACTATATTGGCCATAATTGGGTGTGTATATTTTGACAAATAATCAGGACACTGTTTTGTAAATCCAGATTCTAATTAAATTGTTTCAACTTCTTTATCTAACCTATCAATTGCCTGGCCACAATTCGTAAGAAGAAGAGAGAGGCCCTTTCTTCTTCCCTTCTGGCTCAAATTCAGAACCTAAAAAATAAGTTAACTTGCAGTCCCAATGTGGCGACCCTGACCCAATTAACTTTATTAAGAAATCAATATTCAGAAACTTTAAGGGAGAAGGCACAGTTTGCGTTGTTTAAATCCCATACTAAATATGTTGAGCAGGGTGACAGGGCGAGCCATCTATTAGCATTGCAGCTCAAAAAACAGGAAGAATCCAGAACGGTGGTGGCCTTGAATTCCCGCAAGGATAACATACACCTCACCAAACCAAGAGAGATTGTCTATGAGTTTGAAGAATATTATAAAGATTTATACTCTCCTCCAACTTACTCTCCATCATTACCGGAAATTAGGAATTATTTACAACAGGCTCATTTTCCCTTGCTTCTATTATCTGATAAGGAGTTCCTAGTTAGTAAGATTGGAAGGCAGGAATTATCAGATGCTATTCATTGCCTTCACAAAGATAAAGCTCCTGGACCAGATGGGTTACTGCCGTGGTTTTACAAGGTATTTGAGGAACAGCTTTCTCCCCTGCTATTGCAGGTGTTTAATTTTTTTTGTGAATCAGGGATAACTGATTTAACCCTATTAGAAGCACTCATTACGGTGATACCAAAGCCGGGCAAGGACAAAACAAAAGTAAATAACTACCAGCCTATATCCCTAATGAACTGTGACATTAAGTTGTTTTCTAAAATCCTGGCTGCTAGGCTAGCCAGGGTTTGGCAACTCTTGATTAGCCTCAAACAGGTGGGATTTGTAGCAGGTAGATCCTCAGTAGACCACCTGAGAAAGCTTTTCCATATCTTCTCTGGATCCAGGGCAGCTCCGCTTCCAATGGTGCTGGTATCCCTGGATGCAGAGAAGCCTTTCGCTCGAGTTAGTTGGCCTTTCTTGTTTGCAATTTTGGATAACTTTGGCATCCGTGACAAATTTATCCAGTGGATTAGGACCCTGTACACAAGCCCCACAGCTAATTTTTTTTGTAATGGGGTATACTCCAATTCTTTCCCACTATATACAGGTACCTGCCAGGGATGCCCACTGTCGCCGATGCTTTTTAATCTATACCATGAGCCCCTATTGTATTACCTTCAACATTCCCCCCTTGTGCAGGGTATTCAAATAGGCCACCTTAATCTTTGCTTGTCTGCTTATGCAGATGATATTCTGCTACACCTGACGAATCCAGAGACTTCGATTCCAGCAGCCCTGAACATTATAGACACTTATGGGAAGTTATCAAATTATAAACTAAACAGAGAAAAATCCACAGTGATGCCACTAAATTGTTATGCATGTCGTGCCCAGATAGATAAGGTAAATCTGAGTTAGGCTCCTCAGATTAGGTACTTAGGACTTATTATATCCTGGGATATGAGTCAGGTTAAGAAGCTCAACCTAGATTCCCTATTAGGAACTATTAAATTAGATTTGGACAGGTGGGCCCCGTTACATCTCTCGATACAGGGGAAAGTAAATGTAATAAAGATGAATGTTCTCCCAAGGATATTCTACCCTCTAAACATGCTCAATTTCCACCTTCCGTACTCTTGGTTCCAGAAACTCCATAGTGTTATTTCTCATTTCTTGTGGAGAGAGAAACCTCTGAGAAGATCGTATATTAGGTTAGGAGCAGCGAAGCTATGTGGAGGCCTTAAACTTCCCAATTTTTACCATTACTATTTAGCAAGTCACATGGTTAAATATTTATGTTGGACATATCCTGCCTCCTAGACCCAGGAATCTATATATGAACCAGTATGGTTGCAATTAGAATGCCACTGGATTAGGCAGAGTGGTATTGATCCATCTGCTCCCTTATATACCATGGTTAAAGAGTGTTATCCACTTCTTAAAAAATGAGCTAATTTTAATGTCTGTCAAGGTTCCTAAGCAATTATGTAAGGCTATTAAATATGATAATGTCAAGGACATTTCTCAACCTCTATATTCAAATCCCAACTTTAAAATAGAGGGACAACGTCTCAAGCAACATGTAGCATCTCAAAACCCAGGTGTAACAGTTTCGACCCTCCTCAAGGAAGGCAGACTTAAAACCACTAAGGACCTCATGCCCTTTCTAAACTTTCCTGAGAGACAGATTTTTTATAGTTTCCAAATTAGACATTTGTTAGTCACTAACATGGGAAATGATAAATGGGAAGAGGACCAATTGGGGCTCATTGATTCACTCCGAACCTTGGCCTGGCTCCCACATGCAGTTTCCCAAATTACTGCAGCTCTATATCCCCTTATGTGTCCTGGTACGATGGGTCAGTCAACATACTGGACAGATCAATTTCCTACCAAGGATTTTAATTGGGAGAAAATTTGGCAAGCTGCTTTTTCAATACATCCAATGACAATCTTCGGATAATGCAATTTTATATACTACATAACATATATCTTACTCCCTCTAAATTGGCAACCATGGGAAAATTAAAAGACAATACATGTACTAGATGTGGTAAGGCAGGAGGTACTCTGCTTCATATATTATGGTATTGTCCTGGTGTTAAGGCATTATGGAGGGAGATACAAAGTAAAGTAGCCCCTTTACTATGCCTAGAAGAGTACTTTATGCCTGAAATTTGTATAGTGGGTGATTATTCCCAAGTGCCTATTAAAGAAAGAAGATTCAATTTGGCCCTTATTTTGTACTCAGTTAAAAAGCTGGTGCTAAAGCACTGGAAGGATTCCATAACAATCACCTATACCGAATGGCTAAACAAGCTACTATTTAACCTTTGGATAGAAAGGATGATTGCATCTCTAAGGCATAATCCTAAAAGCTTTGATAAAAAATTGGGGAGCTATATGCATTGTATTTACCTACATATAGTAGTTAGCTAACTATATACACAATTTTAAGTGGGTGAGTATACTTACTGGTTGGATCTTTGCCCTGAACTGGCCTTTTTATAGGATACCAATCGTACTCTTCTTCCGAGCACTCCTTTATTTATTTGCCTCATTTTAGTAAATACGACCTCGAACGGTGGTAGGGGTTGTCACTTTATTTCAAAGTCTATTTTAAGATAGATGGGTATGATGGGTGGGGGAAGGGAGGTTTGGGGCTTATTTGAGCCAGTGTAACCTATAGGCTCTAAGTTTACCATTTATTGTACATTGATAATGAATAGTCTGTATTGTCTTATGTGCGTTATTGTATTTTCTTTAAAATGCTTAATAAAGCATATTGAATTAAAAAAAAGAATAAGTAATAACCTTACTTTTAAGTCTCAATGTAATCAGGTTATCAAGAAATCTAGCAGTATTCTACACTGTACAAATAAGCATATTAAATGTAAAAGTAAAGAGGTATTGTTGCCACTTTATACATCTTTAGTGAGACCACACATTGATTACTGTGCCCAGTTATGGTCACCAGGTGGTAAAATGGAAATAAATGCACTGGAGAAAATCCAGAGAAAGGTGACGTGTAGGATAAATGAGGTAAAAGGTCTTGACTACAAAAGAAGGCTAAATAAATTGGGGCTATATTCCCTGGAATTCAGACGACTAAGGGGTGATATGTGTTTTATTTATCGAGCTACTACTGACCCACAGCTGTGGGAATTACTGGGGTTGGAATATAGAAGTCTACATTACAACACCAGATTGCATCCCCTGCAACTGGAAGTGGAGAGGTTCAGATCTAAGAAAAGACATCAGTGGTTCTCTGTAAGAATCACAAAAATTTGGAATGATCTCCCTTTGGAGGTTGTCGCTAGTAGTAATATGAACAGCTTTAAGTCCAAATTGGATGCCCATCTTATTAAAAATAATATTTTGGGTTATTATTAAATAAAATGCAAGCTATAATGGACTGAGGTCTAACTAAATGCCTCTGTATTACCTATGAACCTAGGTAGACATGATTCTAGCATTATCAAAATTTACTTTGACTATATACTGCATATAGTATATTAATAATTGAACTGAATATTGTTTAAGGTACTGTTTAGGTACTGTACTGTTTATAGAAGCAACTATGTTTGTATCATACTTGTGGTAGGATGAGATGTTGGTAGGCAAACTGATTAATAATGTATGAATGTAATTCAGTTGGTCTGATTATGAAATTTTGTCTGTTAGTGGTTTGATAATATGGCTATATATGTATTTTCATAGGTTATAAAGTAATCCCTCCTCTGATGAATTGGACTTTTACGTTATGATACACACGGCAGCTTCTACAGTTAGCAGTGTTGCTATGATTTGTATTATCAATTCATAAAATCAATAAAAAAGTGAAAAAAAACAAAACAAGGTCAGTAAACATTTTGACACCCTCTGGACTGACAAGAGCAAAACTGCATTCAATTGCATCATCTAATGCCTGAAGCAGGCTCCTGTTTTATCATTTGTCAACCCAAAAACACCCTATACCCTTTACTGACATGCCAACATTGAATTGTTATGAGCTATTTTATACTAGGAGCATGTTTTATACCAGGGACATGACATGGGAACGCACCCAGTAGCTTTGACCGGACACAGTTTAATTCCTGCTGAACATAATTACCCAATACAGCAACTGGAGTTCCTTGCCTTGAACTTTCATTTGTTTGTTATTTATTTAGTTATAGTTTTAATCAGGAAAGGTACACTGGTATGCTAGCTTATGTGCAGGTACATCCTCAGAGTGGGTTGTATGAACCTGTTATACTGACTGGAAGAATGTTGGCCATGACACCAGGGAAACACCCCTGCTTATCTTTGATAAGTGCCAAGGGATCTTTTACTTCCACCTGGACAATGACCAGAGATGGGCAGGAAGGACCTTGGTTTAATATCTCATCTGAAGTATAAATTGGCTGTGGTGGACCAATGTCATAAGTACCTTTAAAGATCCCATTTCTTGGTACGGACCAATACAAATCACTGACCTACATTCTAACACCTTTGGCTCTTGACACCAAAAATAATTATCCTTTTGGCTAACCCACTTTATATTTGTTAGCCGCCATTTTTTTGTTTTAGCTATTTACTCATTTTAGAATTTTTTTTTCAAATGGGCATGTGCTAACATGGCATAAAAGCACTAGTCAGCATTGGTTAATTAAAAAAGTGCAGTCACCAAATGATTAAAATAAAGCTGAGTGGCTCAGTGGATAATATGTAGTACTTACACTGCATGAAACCACTGTCAAACTGGATGCTGGGGGACACCAATGTCTCCTCATGTTGTCCACCTACATCCAGTGGTATTGCTAGATCTGGGCCTCAGGAACTGGAGTTCCAGATGTTTTCATATGGTCCCTGAATCTCTCTTCAATGGAACTGCTGAAATGAATCCTTTTGTAAAAAATATCCGTGGCCTACCACCAGCCTTTGAGGGCTTGGGACCAGGATCTTTTGTTACTGTAACAACTCCTCTGTCTACATTTTAACTTGCAATTGACCTCACCAACATTAATGTTATTGCTGTTTCTAGGAGACCCCATCTCATGGAGGAATCCTTGAGAAACATCTGTGATCCTAGCACTGGAAGAACATATTTGATCCTAGCCATGTCAGTGGCTCAGCAGCTTACACACTTGCCTCTGAGGCCAGAACATCAGAAGGCTGTGGGTTATATCCCCACACCAGGCACTTGGATTAAATCCCAATACTAACACTGTAGTGCAGCATGAGGAGGGTGCTGCACTCATGAGGTGCTGTGTTTTGGATAAGATGTTAAACTGAAGTCCCATCTGCCTGTTCTGGTGGTAGTTCAGGTGGATGTTAAAGGTCCCATGGTACTTCTTGAAAATAGTAGAGGAATTTCCCTGGTGTCCTGACCAAATTTCTCCCATTCACTAAAAATACCACTATCAGCTTAATATGGTTCAATGTCAGTTGGCATCCATCTGTATCCCCCTCTTCTGGGACGAGGCTGAAAATATGCAGAATTGTTTAGTGCTACTTTCCCGGTCAACAAAAACTAAATAAAAAAATAAAAATCCTTTAATGAGGGGAATTTGTCATTTATCTGTGTGAGTGACTTGTGCTTCTCTTGGAAATGTTCACCAACTTGATGATGTTCTAGGAGTTCACCCTGATGTCATACCTGACTTTTACTTCACAGCACTGGATAAATCATTCTAGCACATCTATGCAAGAGGGACATAGAACATGCACTACAAGCTGATCCTAGCCTTAAAGAAGTGATTAGAGCTCTAAAAGTAAAGTTGCTTTCCAACTTAAATCCACATATCATGACTTTTCACTTCTGTTTTGTTTAATTAGCAAGCTTAAGGTAAACAAAATGGCACAGGATGACTCCAGGTATCTACACCATTCCTATAAATGCTACAGTACTTGTCCACCTCACTGTGGTCAGAAAATGCTCTGAATGTACTGTATGAGGACTTGGGACACTTGCAGACTTACAAGACCCTTAACGTGTTCCATTCAATGTTTCACTGGTCCAGAGTGGCCATTGACATTGTGAAACATTGCCAATAGTACGGTGGGTGCATATGACAAAAGACTGTGCCAGACTCAGCTTTGTCACCTATGAACATCACAAGCTATGTGACACTTGATGTTATTTGTACAGATAGCCTGTCCTTGGAAACCGACTGAAAAGGAAACAACAATGTACTGGTGATAACAAACCACTGCATAAGGTATGCACAGGATTATCTGACATGGGATCAGAAAGGGTCTACAGTTGTGAAAATACTCTAGGAGTACTTCATGCATTATTGCAAACCAAAGTAACTTACTACTGACCAAGTCTGGGATCTTGAAAACAGTTGATCGAAGAACATCATTAACTTATGGGGTTCACCAAGTCTTATTGCTAATCGTCTGCAATCTCATTTCCTGAGATGCAGTAGACTACAAAGGGCAGTAGATTGCTTTGCCTGTCACTGTCAGAGTATGTGGATGGTGGCATCCATGGTTCAGGGGGTGGGATCCATGAGTTCCAATGGCATGGGGTTGTAAGTGCCAATAGTCCATGGTTGGCAGGTTCTGTAAATATGTTGGCCGTCAATGATGGGATCTTTGTGGCATTTGGCTTCTTACAAGATCTCTGACACAGTGGTGGATTCCTGTAGCAGGAATGTAGTAGGAACTGGGGGGTAGGTTGGGGGGGCTGGGAAGCATAACACCTGTGATGGGCATTAGAGGTTGGTGAAGTGGCCAAAATTTGCTCCGTGAAGCAATTCATGAAGTAATGCGGAATCCGTGAAGTAATCCTCAATGCAAAGTAGAGTACTTTGCGTCATAATGAGGAATGCGAAGTCCATTGATAACAATGACTTTACATTACTCCGCCTTCCCCCAACCATTTCTGCACCAATTTTAATGCAAAGTACATAGACATCAATGTGCTTCGCATCACTTCGCCTTGTTATTGTGCTCCAAGGTGAATTTTTCAGTGATTCATGGGACTGCAGGTCACATGGGCTCTAGATTGTTCTGCACAGCCTCAGTTCTGTGTAGTGTGTGTGTAGTGGTAGATGGAGACAGTTTTCTCTCAGAGCTCTGTGATTCAAATCCTCTAAAAGCTGTTAAAAAAGCCTTTTTGAGCCATTTTGTTTGCTGAAAATTTAGTACCTCGATTGTAGTAAACCTTCCTGTGCTCATATCATCAAGTGTTTATTGTTTGTGTGTGGATTTTGAAAGTTAATTTGGAACATTCAGTCTGTGTACTCACAGACACTTGAAGTGTGCTTGGGGGAGGCGTATCTGTGATGGAGGTAGGTTAAAACTAGGAGAAAACGGCAGTCTTTCTGTTTTGGTTATATTTTTCTTGTATAACTGTGTTAATGTACACACAGTGATATTTTCAGTAATTCTTGACATTTTTTTTGCTGATTGTTGTGGTGCAGCAATGCATAATTTCAGTTTGTTTAAAAGATGTGGTCATATTACTGAAGTTTTCAATTTGCTACGCATTACTTGTAGTGTGTGTGTGAGTGTGTGTGTGTGACGTGTGCCATCAAATCAGACACATTTCATTTTGCCACATAGTAATTGCAGCAATTTGAACCTGCTATCCACTACACCTGTGTGATTTTGTATAATTTTTTGGTATCTTGGTTTTGGACTATTACTGCAGTGCACTGCACCCCAAACTGGCAAAAGGTTTTCTTTTCCAGATTGGATCGTGACTTGTGAGCACTGATTAAGGTGTTGTTGTGACTTTGTATCTGCATCTCTTCTTGACTGTGCAGTGCAATCTTAATCTGTCTGTGCTTTTGCATCTGTTTAGTGCCCAATCTCCATCTGTAAGCCACAGTTGTTGTTTTTTTTGGCTTCACATCCACCGGCCCAGACTGAAAGTTCAGAAATCTAAATTTGTTTAGAATTTTCTTGCTGATTCCCCTAAATGCCTACAAAGAAACATGCAAGCAAAGTTGTTTCTGGCCATGGCACTGCTATAAGTGACAAGATTGTCCATGGGTAAGGTAATACGCAGAAGTCCATAACTGATGTCAGTAAAGGGATTTCTCCATCAATGTTTTTAACAGTACAATCTGTAGCTTCTCTCATAGTTGGAGGAGATGATGTTGTCCCAGCTGGTGGTGTTAGTGCAGTTTATGCTTGCATGAGTATTGCTGCCTCAAGTTCCACTTCTGACCAGTTAACCGTTTCAAAAAATATAGTTGAGTCTAAAGCTGTGACTGACAGTGTAGATGATGTCATACTCCCCATTAACATCCCCATGGTAGTCGAACATGATTCTAATCCTGGCAACAATAACTCACAATGTCACATTTCTTCCAGCGTTGTTGAGGTCATGTCTTTGCCATACAATGATTCAAAGTGTGGCGCAAAAAAATATCGGATGATGATGATGATGGTGATGATGCTGTGGTTGGAACATTTTTTCCACATGACAGCATCCAAGCTGAAAATGTGACTGCAGATGATGTTTAATGAATATGATAATGATGTCAGTGACCCCTGTTGGGAACCAGAGAAAAAGAAAATCAAGGAGGCTGTGCCTGGGTCTGTTGGCATTAAATCCCTCCTCCTCAAAAAAGTTGTGATTTAGCAGTCCCTGTTAATGACAATGCTGATGACCCAGTAATAATTGTAGGTAGCTGTGGTGGTCCATTGGAGTCCAAGTGTGTCCAGCCTGAAAAATCATGTAGCACACCCCCCATTTCAGGGGTTAAAACAATGGAGTCCAATAAGCAGCATCAGGGACATGTTAAACGTAGGGGATCACAAGCCCTTGTTTGGGATTTTTTTGTCCAAGATGCAAATGATGAGTCAGTTGCAATCTGCCAGCTTTGCCATGAGTGTGTGAATTGAGGTAAAAAGGGGAGTTATCTGGGCATGGGGGGCAAGCATACACATTTGAAGAACAGGCACATGGCACTGTGGACCTGGCACCAGATGGCAGTTAATGCCATAGTGGGGCATTCATCTTCGTCATCAAGCTTTCTGAGCATGTTGTCCCCTTCCATGAGTTTAAGACCAAGTATGAATGCCTGCAATAGCAATGAAATAAAACCAGAGGATTATTACAGGCATGCTGAGGGGGAGGATTATGATTTAGAAATCTTGTCAAGTGGTAGTCAGAGTAGCAGTGGTGGTGGTGGTGGTCAATGCAGTATGTCTAGTGCAAGTGGTACAGCAACCCCTATACATAAAATGGGGAAACTAGCTTCATTTGTGGACTTGTCACCTGTGCACCCCTCTTCATCACATGACTGCACCCCACCCCAGGCCATTCACATAGCAGAGCCATTTGTCACACCCAGTGCAAAATGTGTAAGTCAGCCCACATTGGAGAGTGTTTTTGCCTGTAACCTCCTCCCTGCCTGCCTGAAACATGTGACCTATACTGAGTAAGCCATGTGATGTGGGTGGGCTTCTTGAGAATTCTCACTCCACCTTAAAGTGGAATAAGGCAGAGTGCACAAAGCAAAGTCATAATCACAATGGGAAGTGGCGAAGTGAGGGTTTAAAATGGGCATGCCGCACAGCAGAATACTAACACAAAGTAACCATTTTGTGACCACTTCATGGGTAGAATTTTACTTTGCTGCATCTCTAATAGGCATATGCTGTCAGTTTTTAAAATGATTTAATGATCAGGTTGCTGGTGTGGGTGTGCGTGTGTGTGTGTGTATATGTTTGTGTGTGTGTGTGTGTGTGATGGTTCACAGTTACAAAATAAAAGAGCTCCCAAATGACAGCATTTTTTTTCAGGATACAATATCTCTGAGACCATATCCTTAACTTGGTTGGATTTGGGGTAAGAAAGATGGTGGAAGGCTAACTGACAAATGAATTCTTTTGTTTTATGGTATCATGCGATTGCTTTACAGTATGCATATTTTTTTGTAAATCTTTACCGACAACCGCCATTACTACTAAACATATTGTTCATTCTTATGGTTGGCTCTGTTTAACCCTCATTCCATCAAGACATAAATCACACAATTTCATTACAAAACTTAACCTGAATTTATTACTGAAAAGGGTAACAATGAGCACTGTATTTTAACATGCAGAAAATGTATATACTATAGCTTTAACACAGGTGTCTCAGATGAGTTCTTTGGTTGAATTAAATTCTGATGATTCTGGTCAGGAACTATTTTGCTGTACAAGAAAACATTCTAAACTTAACAATTCCTGTTTCCATGTTTTCTCTAATCAACTGATATCAATAAGCGTGTGCTGCCACAACTATTGTAATTAACAACTCTCTCAGAAAATCTGCAACTTTTCATGGCCAACTTGGACACAGACAGCCCCTGAAAATATGATGAATGTTCATTAAAATGGTAAAAGAAACATCACATACTATAACTACATTAATAATGTTCCATTTATCAAATATTCCAAAATCTAGATTTATTGGATAACAAATGGCTTATGTTCCCTTTAAGACAGCAACACATTTAACTTTTATACCTCACAAACCCATACCATTACATACTATAGTACATGGAAGTACCATAATAAAAATCTGTCTGATATTTTACTTATGATTTATGAACCTAGTTATGTAACTGAGGACTTTACCACATGTGATGTCATGGAGTCACTGACCAATCGTAAAATACTATAGTATTTTTTTTTTTTATTAGGCCCATCTCATACATTATAGTGTCATGGCAGTGCCGCTTTAGTTCAGATTAAGTATGCACTCCTACAGTATGTTTATGCCCTTTTTTGATGGCACGTAGCTCACTTATCTTTAGACCCAGGGACCTGGACATTGTCATGCATATCCTATATGGACGAATGAACAAATTCTGCAGTTTAGGGAACAGTTTAGTTGATAGAAATTGGCAGAGACAAACTGTAAACTGCACTCATGCTGAGACAGACTTTTAAACTTGGTAATTTTCTGCTTAAAAGTTATCCTACCTCCAGGAGTTGGGCATTGTTTCACAGTTAGCATTAGGAAGCAGGTAGGGACCATTATAGGAGACATGCCAGTGAGTGTAGGGGTCCCTGTATGACAGGCATTCTAAATATTGTGGGGACTTTGAATTTTCTACAGTCATAGGACATGAAGCTTTGTTCTCAGCACAGAAAATAAGCTATGCAGAAGGAAAGGGTGACTTACTTGAACTTGTAAAATGTGGAGAACTGATTAAAACCCTTTATAAGTGCTTTTATGGCATACATGGAAATAAAAAAAAATCTCACAAATTTCACCAGCATTTTTGGTGGTGTGCTGACATCACTTCCAGCTGGGCTACTCATTTGTGATGTGGCAGTACAGGGAAAGTTAAAGGCTTAAATTATTTACTAATACTGTAGCTAACACACCTTAACAACCTAATCAGTTCAGAGAAGGGTGACAAAAATGGTGCAGGGGCTGCACCAAAAGTCACATAAGGGGATATTGGAGGATCTCAATATGTATTTCCTGGCAGAGCAGAGAGTGGGGGGGATATGATAGATACTTTCAAATACCGCAAGGGTGTAAATAATGTACCAGATGGTAGCATCTTTCAAAAAAAAAATGTTCAAGAACAAGGGGCCATAGTATGAAGACAGAGGGGGGTAGACTTAAGGATAATGTGAGAAGGTAGTTTTTCACCTAAAGGGTGGTGGATCCATGGCACAGACTCCTGGCAGAGGTTGTAGGGGCCAAAATGGTAGGGGAATTCAAAAACATATGGGACAGACATAAAGGAACACTAGCAATAGGAAAGAGAGGGTAAGCCGTAGATCATTTAGGATCTGTGGTATATGAAACAGGTAGGGAAAATGGGTAGACTAGATAGGACAAGTGGTCCTTATCTGCCATCAAATTATATGTTTCTGTGTAACTAAGCAATGTGGGAAACTAGCATTTTTTAGGGAAATCACCAAACTCAGTTTGCATTTATTTTTCAAGGGGGTGTACTTTCTACAGAGAACCTTGAGACAAGGGGCTCAAAAAGCAAGAGAAGGACATCACATTACACTATTACAGTGTATAAGGCTCTCCTTGAGTGAGCACCAGTGAGCTCAGTGAAAGTAATGAGGGAGAAGTGGAGTCTGATGCAAGTGTCCATTGAAGAAGAAGGCTGAGAGGCAGGCATGCTGCCTGTAGGGAGGTAATAGGGTAAGCTCTGGGGAGTCTAAAATCTAGGGAAAGTGGTGGGTTCATCTATAGTCAAGAAGAGTATCAGGCTAGGGGAGACTAGAGAACAGAGAATAGACCTATTGTTATGTGACATGGTAGTAAGGGCATCAGGTGCATATGTGATATGTATGTATTAGTGAAGGAAGGTAGGGTTGAAGAGGAGGCTTTTGTGTGCACTAAGTGTACCATAGAACTGAGGTCTTGAGCACACCAGATGTCTGGCATATTCTCAAGGCATCAGTTCCAATTTTCTACAACAGCTTATTTTTGTGTTTGCAATGTTCAGCTTTGCGAACAACATAGATATAAACTTTAATCATTATCTACTCCATCAGACCTTATAAGTAACTCAGTATGTTTATTCCAGATAAATATGCAAGCAATAATGCCCGACAGGGTGGGTGGTATTGGGCAATACCGGACCACCCAGGGGTGTAATGAGGCCCAACGCTGCAGCCCCTGGGAGGTCTGGAATTGCCCATACCACCCACCCTGGAAGTCATTATTGCGCTTAGAAAATGGGGTTGTTTTCAAAAAAATATAGACAGACTCAGGTTTTGCAATTTAAATAATATATAATTTTTAATTTTTTTACTTAATAACTTGAACTGTATAAAACAAAAAAAATAGTCCCTTTTTGGGATACTTGAAAAAACTGAAACGCTGTTTAACCACTTTTTTTAAACTTTTAACGTCAGGGTGTGGAGAAAATAAGAAATTGGTGATGGTTTAATTCATTTCTGATAGGTTATGAATTGGATTGGGTTGTTGAAAGTGCAGTTGGAGAGCTGAAATACGTTGTGTGTTCCTATCGGTACTGTCTGTAGGCGGCAGGCTGGTGCAGTTGCTCTCATTTTGATGCTGATTTATTTCCTGTTCTGCTGCTTCTGTGGAGGTCTCTTGTTTAGGATTTCCATTTGCTGCTGTTAGGATAGAGCTCCAGGCTCTGCAGTCAGACATTGATGGTGCCCAGTAAGTTGCAAGACTTTGTTCGGAGCGATGGCCAGTAACTGCGACGATTTCTTTACCGCTCAGTTCTGCTCATGAGAGAAACTGCACTGCAGTGTTGCGTATACTATGGTTAGTATAGCACTGGGAAAGATTTACTTCCTCTCTTAGTTTTGGCATCAAGGATCCCAAGTAATTCCTTCCCATCGCTTCTTTTGAATACCAATGCAGCCGCTGGTTCAGTTTTTCTTGTGGGAGCCATTTCGGGTGCAGATAGAAGCTTTTAGCATCAGGTGGGCACTTGTCTAGATATTTGAGAAAAGAGCTTACAGACTAGAGTGGGTTGTTTTTCTGCTCAAATATGAAACCTCTTGTGTTTTCATTGTTTATTTCTTGTGGGTTTTTATGGTTCTTTGTTTCTTGGTTGTGGGTTAGCGTGATGTATCGATTGCCTGCATCTTCTTTCAGTGTAAAACTGTCCCTTGTTAACTCTGACTCCCTTCCACTTTTTTAACAAGGCCAAGCGTGGTTTCGGGATCCAGTGCAGGGCTGTTCTGTAACTTTTGGAGGTCTGGTTCAGTAATTGTAAGGCAGTGTATGGAGGTATCTTTGTGTTCTTTTCGTAAATGTTTTAGTACAGCTTGAAGGAGGTTGTTTGAGGACTTGAATATTGGGTCCCTGATGATGTTTACGGGACTCCTGACCTCTGTGGTGTCCAAGTAGCGGTTTATCCCTGCTTGAAGAGCGCAGTAGCTAGCTACAGAATACTCGGTGCCCCCTGTGGTGTGGACCTCGGTGTAGAAGTGCCTGAGGTACTCATTTAAGATTTCAAACTGAATTGTTTGCCACTGAATTTCTATGTGGCTGTGTTTTGCCCATTCCTCGAAAATGGATATTGCCCACTTTGTGTATTTTACAGTGTTTTGCTCTTGACGGTGATTTTCTGTGGTGTCTAACTGTTGTTCAGTGAGTGCTATGAAACGGTTACTTACTTGTGTTTTTTCTTTTGCAGCTGGGCTTCTTCTGGGTTCCATTTCTGATTCTTCATCGTTGGTAAGTATGCTGTTTCTTTTTAATATATTTATAATGTCAAAATTCACTGGGAGCTGGTCTGACATTTTTGCCTGACAGGTAGTTTTTCCCTCGCCTCACCAGGTTTAAAAAAATTGATGTTACAACACTTTGATATGCCAGCTGGTGTTTTGGTCAGGTGGCTGGGAGTTTTTCCTTGCTGGTCATCTATTGAAAGTTAATGTACCCCTTTGTCAGGGGTGCTGGCAATTAGATGACAGCAAGGAAAAACCCCATTTTCTAATATTGCCTATCATATTGAATGCTAAATAGATAAGGCACCATCTTGCTTGTCACACAGGTACTTGAGCACCTTTCTGACATGTGCTCAAGGCATGGGTACCCATTTGTAACTAGCTCATTTATGAATTACAAAGCTTGGCTTTGAGAATGGCAGAGATGTAAGCTTTAGTCACTATCTATAATGCCAGCCCAGCCAAATATTGATGTGTATTTCATGAGGTTATGAAGAAAAAAGACATCATTTTGTTAGTCATGCACACACCTAATATCAGAAGTAGAGGGCAGTGGGTTTCTGTAGTCCTATGAATAAAAACTGCTGTGGAGTGAGTGAAACATTCAGAGATTCAAGTAGCTCTCTCTTTTAGGTTTTTTGAAAAAGAAATGTGGAAAACCATTAAAAGGCAGTCAGACATTTACAGTATTTAATACTGCTTACTGAACTGTAGCTAGAGAGACACTAGAGAAAGGTTTATGCATTTTCACTCAAATATTTCACTGCGTCACTTTATATAATGAAATGGTTGATCTTGAGAAACTGCTGTATGGACAAGGAACAAACATTGTGGGGATAAAAGAGACCTGGTACACAAAGACAGATGCCGGGGGGAAAACTTGACAATCCATATGATATTTAAAAGAAATAAAATGGGTAAGTGAGGTGGAGTGGTAGCAGTATATGTAAGGGAATAATTGAAATCTATGGAAGAACTAAGATTCAAAGGAATAGACGATAAAATGGAGACAGTGAGGAATCAGGGCAGGAAGTACAAGTGGCAGAACAGCCATATTTGGGTATATTAGAGACCTCATGACAATGTCTGTTTAACTGATAAAGAAAATAGAAATGGAACTGAACAGGTAACAATGGCAGAAGACATAGTTTTGATGCTGGGCTTCAAACAAAGAAACATCAACTAGCAAATGAAAACCACAAGTATGTATGTATGTGTGTATATATGTAGGTAGGTAGTTATCCAATTAGTTGTTTCAAAACATTTTACCAGGACAGACATACCGAGCTGATAGCAGTTTATTTCTAGATGTGTCCTGGGGCAGGGGAAGATGGTAGTAGCAGTGCCAAACAGCAATACAGGAATAAGATACCACAGTAACTGTACAAGTATAATTGAAGGATCAGTTACAAAATATCAGTTACAAAAATGTGGATAAACTGTTTAGCAATTCCTTAATGATATTGTACTTTTGCAATACAGCCAACACCAGCAGCACATTTGCAATAATCCAAAATATAGTGTTAAAGTTGTGGGAAAGGCAACCACAAATGACAATTGATAATAAAATCTGCACTTAGTGCAGTGTAAATGGAGGGCTAGGATGGGTCAGGAGCATTTGCAGGAGTTAACCAAGAAATCAGGAAGGAGGGTTTCAAGAGAAAAGAGAGAGTAGACAGAAGGAAGAGTAATCAGGGGGAGTAGACCAGAGCTTGGGGAGTCTGTCAGGAGGAAGGGAGATTGGCAGTCAATGTTATTAGAGAAGTACATAGGATAGGATGGATACAATAGAAGAGAACTAAGGTAAGGGTTGTGGGATCCAAGCCAGAATTTGGAAATTAAAGAGGAACAATGTGAGAGGTGTCTGATTTCAAGAGAGGGAAGAGTACGAAAAGTGCAATGGGAACAGTGAAGGGTGTGAGGGATAAATCCAAGTTGAAGTAGGAAAAAAAGTGAAATATGGAATCTAGTCAGGCTGGGTGGATTTGTAAGCTGTTCTGTAAACCATGTCACCAGAATCAAAAACAAAGAGGATCATCTTCAAGACAATTGCTCTGCGTAAAGGAAGTGGGATGCATGTTTGTTCATGTACAGAACCTTTAGTTTAGGACATAGGTTCTGGTGGATGGTGCCTACATGGAAAGAGAAATCAAGGTGATGGTCCATCCAGATCCCAAGGTATTTAAAGGAGGAGACTTCCTCAGTTGCAACAACATCATGGGTATGGAAGGAGGGTAAGAGTGAGAGTCTGGCCAGCTGCTGCCTAATGACAAAAATAGTTGAAACTCAGAAACATAAGCAATGACAGCAGAATAAGACCAAGGGTCCATCCAGTCTTCCCAAGTTCCATATTATACCTGGGACCTGCTGTTTCTCCAGAGTCCTGAACCTCCCCATCCTCCCCAAATCCCCACCCTGGTTCTTCCACCCTTAGCAACCACAATATCCTTCATACAGTTCCAACAATACTTGAAGCTACTAACAGTTTTCACACCTAACACCTTGGCTGGCAGACTGTTCCACAGATCCATTGCCATCTTTGTAAAATAGTACTTCCTCACATTCCTCTTGAGTAGCCCTCCTGTTAGTTTCCATTCATGTCCCCTTAACCATGAGCTAGTATTCAGTTGAGATTGTTTTACTGGAATCAATGCTGATTTTCCCAAATTGCTCGGAATCAGAGTTGGATGTTACTGAAATCCAAATGGAGCTGAGCAATCAGGTTAGAGGCAGGGGCAACAGAAGAAAAAAAGCATAATATTGTCCATATACATGTGGATGACTAAGAAAGTACAGGCATTTGGTGGATCATTTAAAAAATGGAAAACAGGATTGGGCCATGGCAGAGCCTTGGGGAACACCTTACCAGACTGGAATGGGGGGAGAGTGTTTCTCTAGTACAGACTGCTTGGGAATCTCCCTTGAGGTAGGAGTGGAACCAACTAACTGCAAGGTCGGAGCAACACACACCTTTTAGCTTGTCTAGGTGAAGGGGTGAGCAACTGTCTCCAAAGTCTTGGCCAGGTTGACAAAGACTGCAGAAGTAATCAGGACATGATCTGCTTTTTTCAGGATGGAGTCAGTGAGCCCAAGAAGAGAGGTGGAGGTAGAGTAGTATTTCCTAAACTCAGACTGGAAGGCAATGAAGAAAGAAGAGGAGTCAGCAAAAGGAGAGAGTTGAATGAAGGCTAGGTGTTCCTTAAGATTAGCCAGAGTAGGGAGAAGAGAGATCAGGTGATAGTTTCCTGGTGAGAAGGGTCCCTTTGAAGGAAGGGCATTGGCTGTTGCCCATTTCCAAGCATCTGCAATGAAACACAGGTGAAGGAGAGGTTGAGGATGGATGGATGAGACAGGTGCAGCAATGGCAGGAGCAGACAAATTAACTTGTTTTTGGTCAAGGTGATTAGGTCTTAGACTTTTAAGGGGCTTAGGGTGAACAGAGCCTTGAGAGACTCAGACAGCATGACTGGTGTGAAGGAGATGGGAGGGGGAGAAGAAGGACGATAGGAAGCAGTATGAGTGGGGAAGAAGTGTGAATGGTATAAGCACTGGAGGTAAAAAAGGTGTTGAAGAAAGAAATAACTTTGGCAGGGTTAGAGATACAGAAGTTATTAAACTAATGGACAGGGGAAGAAGACTTAGCAAGAGGGGAGGACATGGAGTAGATGGTCATCCATGACATGACAACTGCTAGTTTTATAGATAATATACAGACTGTTATCTTTGTCAACATGTTCACAAGAAAACAAGGGATGAGGCAGTATATGTTCACATTCTTAGTAAGTTCATGTAAGAGGATAAATAACAAATTCATAAGTGGTAAGTAATCATAATATAGTAAAATTAATAGAAAATCAGTAGCCAAAAAGGGACTGACTATTCTATTACTATAAAATGGGTAAGGACTTTCATTAGTTGTGAGATCTTAGAAATTGAAATTGATTTGCACCCAGAGCCAATCAGCTGTGGAGAAGTCAGAGAACAGTCAGCACCAGGCAGGATCAGTGAACAGCTGGGATTAAAACATCTCTTGAGCCCAACAAATGGACTGCTGTAGACACTTGATCAGGACTTCCTGCTTGAACTGATGCTCTCCCCCTTGAGCCCTCTGCTCCAGTTGGGAGCTTAGTTCTGGTTGGGGCATGGTGTCTCATTTGTATTTCTGGGATTTGGCCTAGTGGTCCTCCACTGTGGTCCTTGAGCTAAGATTGACACACTGGGGGTGACCGCATAAGCAGCAGTCAGCAGGAGACTCTGCACCCCTGGTGTAATACCCTTAACTGCACTACAATTTAAATATATTAGAAATCATTTATTGGTGATTCTGAATTATGCAAATGACAGCCACCTGCATCAATTCTGCAGTAAGCAATCCAGTGGGTTAATCATGTAGAAATGCAGGACAATTAGCCAGGTGGGGGAAAGTAGTAACATAAATTTGGGAAAGTTAAAGGGAAGTTATAAGGGATGTATTTCTAATTTAAACATTTCATATTATATATAAGGTAGTAATAACAACAAAATTGGAAAGAGACCTGGTGGTAATCATTTCAGATGACCTTAAGGTTAGCAAGCATGTGAGAAGGCAGTAGGGAGGGCTGGGGGGATACTGGGATGTATAGGGAGAGGCATCACCAACAGAAAACAGGAAGTTATTATCCCTCTGTACAGACAATTAGTGAGACCCCATCTGGAGTACTGCATCCAGTTCTGGAGACCCTATCTCCATAAGGACATAGACAGGATAGAGGCAATCCAGAGGAGGGCAACTAAAATGGTGCAGGGTCTGCAAGAGAAGCCATATGAGGAGAGACTAAAGGAGCTTAATATGTATACCCTTGAGGAAAGGAGGGAGATGGGGGCATGATAGAAACTTTTAAGTACCTCAGTGGAATCAACAAAGTCCAAGAGGGTAGCATCTTTCAGAAAAAGAGATGTGCAAGAACAAGGGGACACAATTTGAAGTGGAGGAGGTTGTGCTGGGGCTGCTGAGCCCAAATTGATCGGCGGGGAACATGGTACGGCTGGGTTGCACCTACAGGGTGGCCAGCATCTCGTACCTCAACCCCCGAGCTCTGAGATAGAGCTTTCAGGCAGTGGATCCACCAAAAATGGGGAGTTAAACCCTCATTATGCCATGGAAATGCCGAAAAGTGTAAAGGTTTCAAATGTCAGTGTTATTCTTCCATGTGCGGAAAATGGTACAGCTGGGATGCACCCGTGTGGTGGCCAGCTTAGTGTACCATAATTCCCACGAGCCAAATTGAAGATGCACAATACGAATGTTTGGACGGCTTCGGAGGAACCCGCAATCCTGAGAGAAAAAGCTGCTGAGGCAACTACATTGCCTCACGAATCCCAAATTCTATTGCAAGAGTTTGTAGTTTCCTCTGATTTATTAGAGCATAAACGGCAGATAATGGAATCTGCTATTGCCGAGTTTTCAAAAATCCAAGCCGAAGAAGAACGAAAATGGAAACGGCCTATTTTGGACTCCCCTTCTGGCCTTCAAGGTACTGTACCTAAAGTATTGAAAAGTTTTCTAGCTACTGACGTTACTTTGCCACAGGTTTCTAAACCTTTGCCTGCTATATCCTGGTCCCCACAAAAAGCGCTGCTTGAAGCAGGCTGGACACAAACTGATACAGGAAACTGGATAGCCAATCCAGTAATTCCCCTTCCTGGAACAAGCATAGAAACTGAGAGAACAGATGGCATCCTTTTACAGGATAAAGTATCTAGCTATGGACCTGATTGTTTTACACATTCTCCTGCAAGACTTTCTGATTCTCCTTTAGGTAGTTCTTCACAATCTGGGTTATTTGATTCACAAATGCATGATGTAGTGTTACCAGCAGATAACTTATTGCATGTTGGTGCTCTTGAGACTTTAAACAAAACACAGGTTCTTGCTGCTGAGCTTAATCCCATACAGGATACACCTGTTTGTATTTCAACCCCTGCTACGTTTGCTAGTTTATTTAAAAAAACAGTTTTCTTAGCAAAACGCAGGAACGCGGTCCGGTTGCGGTTTCTTGGCCCTATGGATGGTATGCCTGATCGATTTTATATAGGAAAGGTTTTATTAAACAAATGCTGGGATTTTCCCCAGAAGAAGTATATGCTCTTATACATACCCCAAGGGATAATAACTATGATATTAGTTTCCGTACACCAGACCTGTTAAATAAATTTTGGATGAGATATGCTTTGTTAAAACTAATCCAGCTTGGTTACACTTTCAAGCTATCCTCTTACCAAACAAACATTTAAGGTAATAACTGTTCTTTTTAGAAATGAGTGTGTTAATGTGGAAGATATTACATCTTGGTTAGAAAGGAAAAGTTCAGTTCAAGGGAATCCTGAACCTATACTGGACGATGACGGGTTCTGGAATGGAGGATGGAGATACAAGGTGAATTTATTTCAAACTGACGAGGGCCTACAGCACCTACCCAGTTGTTTTTATTTGGGAAGTGATAAGGGTTTCATATTTTATCCTGGACAACCTAGGCATTGCTACAAATGCGGATTGACCAGACACTTAAGTAGAATGTGTAGTCATTAAATGTGCACAATGTGGAGAACAGGAGCATGTTCTTCTTGACTGTCACCAGCCTAGTAAATGTTCTCTTTGTGGAGAAGCACATCCCTTTGCTGATTGCCCTTTAGTGGCTCAAAATAAATCTGGAGATTACAGTATCCAAGATTTTTACATTAACACTGTGGTCAAAGCTGCCTTACGACACCAAACAATTTCCCCACCTCCTGAACGGTCTCATTCACATATTTTTACTAGCCGTGATCATGCTCTGACCCAAAAGGAACCTCAATCTAAAATAAATCTTTTTACCCCCGAACCCGGGCCAGTATCCACAAATCTTGTCTCTCAAATAGAAGTTCCAGGTAATGCTTTGGCTTCAATGCCTCCGCCTTTCCCACCTGAAGAAGATTTTACCTTGGTAACTTCTAGAAGACGTAGCCTCCGATCTGGTAATACCAGATTAATGATTCCTGACCCCCCACAACATCCACCCATAATCCGTTTACCGTACTTAGGATGATACAGATACTGAAACGGATTCATTATCTGTACATTCATCACAACAAGACATTACTTCTGATCTAGAGCAAAACTTACCACAAAGTGATTCAGTTAAAAAAAAAAAACAG
Organism: Neoceratodus forsteri; assembly: GCA_016271365.2. NCBI lineage: Eukaryota > Metazoa > Chordata > Ceratodontiformes > Ceratodontidae > Neoceratodus > Neoceratodus forsteri. The sequence goes on along the minus strand of CM028132.1, from coordinate 895,247,678 downwards.
ATTGGGAATGAGGAAAGGGAATAAGAAAATAACATGTTCTAAGAATAGGATGGGTTTCTTCCTTTTCATTTTGTTTTTGATGTCAGCAGTTTATAATCTTTCAGTGGCCTCCCTGAATGTGAATAGTATATTATCGGAAAGAAAACGGATGCTGATTTTGTCACTTTTTGAGAACGTCTATTATGATGTGGTGTTTTTACAAGATACTAGATTACATTCAAAATTGGATTTAGAATCAGCAACTGCTGGTTGGAAATGGGGGATTACTCATTGGTCAGTAGGTGAAGACCAATGTAGTGGTTTTGGTATTGCCCTTAATAACCCTACGACGTGGGTAATAAAATTGATAGATCTTTTTCCCTGTCGGGTATTGTTAGTAGATGTAGTACTTAATGACTTACAGTGCCGTCTGATAAATGTTTATGCACCACAGACTAAGATTGAACGGATTGAAATATTTTGCTTATTTCAACCATATTTGTTAACCTCCAGGTATGTTTTCCTGGGAAGTGACTTTAACTGCAGTAGATATAGGACAGACAGAGGATGCCAGACCAATAAAATATTTTGTGATGCTATGTGCCTGAACACTTTATTGGTTCAAACGGGCCTTATTGATGTTATGGCCCTCAACGGGGCTCCAGCAAAAACATTTTTTCAGGGCACTAAATCTACACGAATAGATTTTTGGTTTCTTTCAGACTCTCTACAGACTATTGGCACTAAGACGGTACCTGTTACTGTATCTGACCATGCCATTATAACAGTTACAGTGGCAAGTCATATGCCTGTGCATAGAGGTCCAGGATACTGGAGGTTGAATTTAGCTTCATTACTTCTCCCCACAATAGAAGAAGGATTTCTAAATATTTTAAAAGCTAGGAAATCAGTTGTATGTCTTTATGACACCTATTGTGAGTGGTGGCTAGACACAAAAACTGATATCAAATGCTTTTTTTCAATCTATAGGGAGATTACACAGGAAATATAAAACTGATATGTATTTGGAATATAGAAAATAATTTTTGGACTTGCAGCTAATGGTGAAACCTCAGTTCTTCCTGGGTTACGTGATATAAGAGAATGTATGAATAAATTCCAATATGACCGTGCAAAATCATTGGATAATGAATGTCAGTTTGGCACCCAAGGTTCACAAGCCTTTTTGAATTCATTCCAATTTAGTGCTTCCCAAAGACAGCAAAAACATATGACAGGGTTTAAGAATAAAGTAGGAGTATGGTGTACAGACCCCAGAGTACTTATGAACATGATTAATGTACATGTGCAGAACCTCTTTGGAGTAACTGAACCCATGAGTCATGCACACGAGGCTTGGTTGGGATGCATTAATTTGCCTCAACTACCAGATTTAGAGATATCTACATTAGTGGCATCATTCACAACACTAGAGGTTACTACAGCTCTGGCACAAACAAGAACAGGAACAGCCCCAGGGAATGATGGTATACCATATGGATTATATAAAATAATGTTTCCACATTTATTGGATGAGTTCACTGCAGTTTTAAATGAAATACTAACAACAGGAATAATGCCCCACAACATGAATGAGGGGTTAGTAGTATTTATGTACAAAAAAGGAGATAGAGGGGATTTAGTTAACTGGAGACCCATTACCTTATTGAATACGGATTTTAAACTGTTTTCCAAAATACTAAACAATAGATTATTACCCAATGTACATTCCCTTTTACACTCTGCACAAACCTGTTCCATTCCACATAGGAAAATAACTGATAGCCTTATACTTTTACGGGAACTTTTTCAAAAAGGATCTACAGGGGAAATTTCAGGTCTGATTTTAAGCTTGGATCAGGCAAAGGCCTTTAATAATGTAAGACATGAGTATCTATGGGACTGTCTAGCTGGATATGGTATACCACATGATTTTATAAAATGGATAAAAATTTGTTATACTAACGCTACTGCTCAGGCATTTTGTAATGGATGGATAGGGAAGAAATATCCCGTACTACAGGGTGTACGTCAGGGTTGCCCCCTGAGTGCTCTTTTATACTTATTCACTATTGATCCTTTAATACGGAAGATTTATGCTTATGCTAATATATGTGGACTCTCCTTTTCCAGTACAGATCCTGAAGTTAAATGTGTCGCATATGCTGATGATTTATGCTTCTTGTTAGGGGATCTCCCCTCAGCACTGGTGTTAAAAAGGGTTTTTCAATGTTTTTTATTATATACTGGTGCACAAATAAATTATGACAAATGTAATTGCATTCCATTAGGAATAGAACCAGTATATTTTACACAGGTTATAGGTATACCGGTGATTAAAGATACGTGCAAAATCTTAGGCCTTTATTTTGGAGCAGGAGACCTAGCATATTTAAACTGGAAATTTAAATTAGAAGAAGCAAAAACCAAGGTTGATATATGGAATACATGGAGATTGTCAAAGTTAAAATGGATACAAATGGTAAAGACCTTTTTACTGCCCATATTTTTATATGTTAGTGCAGTATTCAGCCTTCCTACATGTTTGGAGACACAGCTATATGGCTGTTTCTTTTCCTGTATTTGGGGCAGCAGACTTAACCCTATAAAAAGAGTGTTGTTGTTTCGAGATAAAAATATGGGGGACTAAAAATGTTGCATCCAATAGTTTTCTTTTTTACCATGTTTTTGTATACAAATCTACAACCTATATTTGCAGACAGAGACACATTATGGAAAGTATGGCTTCAGGATACTTTAGGTGATATAACTCTTTTTTGGCCTGAATACGAGATATTCCCAAAACAACGATCCATAAATCATCTCCCGCAATCTCTCAAAATATGTTTTGGAAAAATTAAATTATGGGGCATTTCAAGATACACTTTTCTGCACTCTAGTAGAAAACAACTTTATGTTTATATAATACAAAAATATTTTCAAGATATGGCCCCCTTTGATTGCTATTCACCTGAAATAAAACTTTACATTGGTATTACGTTAACCTCACCCCGCATACCACCCTGTATGTGGGATGTACTATGGTTATCATTATATGGTAAATTAAATGTGGGTGCTAATCTAAAACATAAACAAATTTCAGATCGATATTGCCCTAGGGAAACCTGTTTGGAAGTAGTTGAGACTATGGAACATTTATTTTTGGACTGCCCCTACATCAAAGAATTTTGGATCTTGGTTTTGGAAAAATGGCCCACTTTCCCTTTATGGCCTCTAACATTGGAAATATTGTGCATAGGGATCCTACCAGTCACCACCTTTCAACATGACAAAGTCACATTATGGCTGGCTTTACTTTGTTTTAAGTATTATATTTGGCATGTGAGATGTCATTTTACTATACAACAACACTACTTTTCACAAGCCACTTTATTTGACATGGTTGTTAAGGCAATTTTCAGACTAAAAAAAAACAAGATTACGAGGAATTTCCTCTATCTGTTTGTCAATCTAGATGGGACTCTATTGATTGGTTGTAACCTTCTTGAGTTAAATTTAGTATAACCTACTCAGATTATGCTGCAACATTCTGTCTGGCCATTTACATTATATTTCGGAGTGGTGTAACACCTTCAGATAGATGCTTTGCTTTCCAGTTAAAAAAAAAAAATTCACCTACTCTATTGATAGGATGGGGGAGGGTGACAATTTTCTTAGTAAAACTTAATTTCTGTCTGCGATATAAGTAGGACTTAGTATGTCTATGTCTCTATATTTATGATCCTTCCTTTTTATGTTTGTATACACCTGATCTTTAAAGTATAAAGGAAATTAGTACTGATTTTGTTAATATGACCTTTTTGGGTTATGAATAAAACATCCCCCTACTCTTTCATAGAGAGGGGGAAGGGGTATGACTATAATGTTTTTTCTTTATGTTCGGGGTAATGGTATGAATTAATACCTGTGATTGTTTTTAAATTTTTCCCAAGGTTCTAGTTTTGTATGATGTTATACAGCTTTGTATATAAAAATTCTTTTTTTGTTGTTCTGATTTCAAAAAAAAAAATTTCCCTGCTTTTTTAGTGGAGGGAGGCACTCAGTATTTAATATTCTGTTTTAGGATTCTACTGACAAAGATTTATGTGTTGAATGTATGATGTAATACTTATTTATGTTTATTTTTCGTGTTTGCCTTATGTTTTATGTACAGTTACACTATTTTGTATATATCTTACCTTTAAGTGCTAATAAACATTCCCCTACTGAACTGAAGGGGGAGATGTTAAATGTCTCTGAGATGGCCAGTCCGGCCAAGGAGCCAAACGAGCAGGATGTTGTGGAGGCTAGGGGTGTAGACTCGGCCCTATTCTCTTCTGGAACTGAGACAGAAATTTATTTTGATGCACCAGACTCTTTGGAGTCACAAAAACCTATTGAAACTATTGAAGATATGGATGTCCAACATCATATGGAATACATACCTTTAATGGAGAAAACTACTGTGGATTTACAGAGGATGCTGTATGAAGATGGAGTTTTATTTCAAGAGAGAAGGTTGTGATTACAGTAGGCTCTTGAGAATTCTACGACTGGGAGTTTGTCACCACGCCCTGTGCGAGAGGGTGACATTGGTGATACTGAATTATCAACATCGGTAACAGCTCTTCCTGCCCAGGCTCAGGTAATACAACACTCTACTATTAATCAGACATCTGAACATACTCAGGACAGTGCTACGGTGTTCAACTTTCTAATAAAAAGTGCTCTTAACACTTCTGATAAAACTGCTCGCACGTTTATTAATTTACCTGGAGTGTCATTCACAGTGAAGTCATGGGTGGTGGGAAGTGGTAAAGCTGACCAGTTTACAGACAAGTCGGGGGGGGGGTTCCAGTACAGGGGGACTGTATAGGACAAAGTCCTGAAGATATAACTTTGCTTCAAACCAGGCCGCAAACTTTTACTGGTAGCACTGTTGCTATGGAAACTTTACATTTGGACTACACATGTCCACCCCTGAAGCTGAATACTGTATTGAGTAATGATAGATTTGTGCAAGGATCTAATGAATGTACCTCTAAAGGGCCACTTCCTGCTGATAATAAAGATTCTCCTGAGATAACAAATGGGGGTGATCAGGTTATTAATTCTAACTTACGAGATCAGGAATCTTTGCTATATAGGATGGATGGGGGTGATGTTTCTGAGGTTAAAAAGAAAATAGAGGACTCAAAGAAAAGAGGGAGAATGTGGTATTGCACTATAGGAATATAGTGGAGCATGACAGGTTGGGTGCATTACAGATGCAGAATGCATTTGACTTCCCCCTTCTACTTCTACAGTTATTGCTATTAAGCAAGCTTTTAGACTTGACTCTACTGCAAGTGGGGAAAAAACGTGGACTGATTCAGCTTTAAAAGGGGCAGGTTGGACTATGAATGAGAAAGGGCAGTGGGTCCCTGATCCTATGTGGGATACAACATCATTCTCTTAATCTTCTACTGAATTAGGATGGCGCACTGCACTAGAGAAGGAAGTACCTGCTCAGACTCAAAAAAAAAGTCCCCCCCTTCATTGGATCACACTCTTGATATGTCAGCTATGCCTTGCTCTGGAAAACAGGCATGTTCTGGAGGGCAAGTGCGGGATGTAGCATAATTGGAAGTTATCCTTAAGCCTCAGGCAAGTACAGTGCTGCTTGTACAAAATCCATACCAGACACCATCTTGGGACGGGCCTAACCCCCCCCAAAAGTACCAAAAGGAAAGTCAGTGGAGCTCAAAGATAATAAATTTGAACCCCCACCCTCAATGAATGATGAAGCTCCATCAGAGAAACCTCAGTGACCATTGCTTTCTGATCTCTTTAAATTGAATTCGACTGAGCCATTGCCACGACAACATGTGCTTCACCTTAAGTATAAAGGAGGCCTGGATACCTACCCGGTTTGCCAATATGTGGAGAAAAAAACTTATCAAGGACTCATCATGGTTTTATCTTGCAGATATGTTTGCCTTCATCCAATTCTCAGGAGAAGACATATTCGATATTTGTTTCCACTCTACGATCCTGCTGGAATATTTTTGGTCTCGTTATAACCAGATGAAAACCTCCCCTCTTTGAATTCCTTTTATGGCCATTCCGCTGACTAAACCCCTTACAAAATCAGTAACCATCATGTTCCGCAATGAAAATGTTCCAGTTAGCAATATATACCACTGGTTACAGAAGAAATGTCAGGTACTAGCCCCCCAGTGGCCATTCTAGATGATGAACAGTTCTGGACTGGGACGTGGAGATTTCAGGTGAAACTGCATCAGACTGATGAAGGGATTACACATATCCCAAACTGTTTTTTCCTTGGACATGACAGAGGAGTGTGTTACTATCCTGGACAACTCCGGGCTTGTTACCAGTGTGGAGCTCGTACTCACTTCTCCAGTGTGTGTGTGACAAATTGTGCTGCAGTCTTTATAATGAAGTTGCCCATATCAACTCTAACTGCAAAAATTACCCCCAGTGTAACTTGTGTGAATAACAAGGACATTGCTATGAGAATTGCCCCCGGGCAGCAGTCAATAAAATGCAATCCTTGGACCCTGACGTCTTGACAAATAAAGCCCAGCAGCTGGCAATGAAGATGTTACTCCTCCTTCACAGCAGATTTCCCAGAACATAGGTGCAGTACCCACCACAGAGCTGGCTCCTCAGTCTCCTGATGTTGAGACAAAACCTTCTGTGACAGATACAACCTTGGATCAAACAAAGGCATTGGAAATTATTTCCTTACTATAGCCAGTTTGTTATGCTAATCCTGGGGTACAATGTGGCATTATAAAGAAAAAGGAGATAGCTCCTCCCCTTCCTAGCCCTCCTGTATCTAAACAGAGGAGGTCTACTACAAGATTGACTAAGGAAGATCTATGGCAAACTGTGGAAACATCAAACTCTTATACACTGTAGGAACCTAAGGAATGGGGGGGGGAGTCGAACCCTGAGGAAGATTCCAAAGAAGCAAAGGAGATAGGCATTACACAGTCTTAACCAACAGAAACACTTTTTTTCTGGAAAAAAGAAGAAAAAGAGAAGGAAAAATTAATGTTTAGATTATTCAGCTGACTACTGCTTCCACTTCTGTGGCAACTTTTAATTGCCACAGTTTGCTTAACAATAAACGTTTCCCTGTATTTCAGTTACCCTATGATTTAGATATAGATATTATCTTTCTCCAGGAAACTTGGATAACCTTGGTTTTTCACCTTCAGGCTTTTAAATTGGAATGGCCGTGTGGACCATCCTATTGGTCATTTGGGTGTGATAAAGCTGATGGAGTGAGTATTCTTTTTATAGGTAATTGCTTCACTCTTTTCCACCTCCTGGATCTTGTTCCAGGATGAGTCCTCATTTTGGATGGCTACCTGGATGGAGAACCATGTAGATTGATATCTGTGTATGCCCACAATTAAAGGCAGACAGAACAAATCTTTTCTCGCAAATAAATCCCTATCTCCATACAGTGAAAATTATTTTTTTGGAGGGGATTTTAACTGTAGTTTGACCTCCCCAAGACTCCATCTTCATGTGCTAAGATATATTGTGATTCACTGGCATTCCAAAAACGTATTGCTTCAGCTGACCTTCAAAACTGTAATGCACATATTTTACAAGCTAAATATTTTACTTATAAGAGGGCACAATATACCAGTATTACTGATTACCTCTTTGTTTCTCATCATCTTAAAATTACAACCACTAAATTATGTCCAATTGAATATTCAGACCACTACATGGTTATTTCTGCTTTAAATTCAGATACATGTTCCCCCACTTTTAAGTCATGATGGAAACTGAACACTCAAATCCTTAAAGATTCTAAAATACATTTAGCAGTTAAATGCATACTAGCTACCCAAGCCTCAGTCATTGATCTCTATGATGATTTTGGTGACTGGTGGCTTCAAACAAAAACAGATCTTTCCCAATATTTTCACTCCTATGGGAAACATGGCATGCAATCCCAATATTTTAAGTACCTAACCTTAAGGATAAAGTTTCAACACTTGCTGTCATCTACTCAACCGTTAGGCTGTGACTTGCTGTCCCAAATAAATTCACTTAAAGTTGAAATGCAGAAATTTGCAATACGACCGAGCAAGTTCTATAAGAGCTGAATTATCATATGGGACCCAGAAAGAACTGGTTTTTGACCCATGTGACACTTGTAAATCATGTAGACATGCTGCTTCCATCTGTAGCCTAAAATCCAGCAGGAGTGTTGAGATGACTGCATTTCCTGACATTTTTGAAGTAATCATGGAGTCCCACAAAGTGATTCATTCTGAGCCACCAGAATATGCCCACTATCTCTCTGATTGCAGCAACAAGTTATTTCTCCTCAGGATTCTGCCTCTCTTATCATTGCAATCACTTCCCATTAAATTCTTGCTGTTATTCAATCCAGGAAATTTGGGGCAGCCCTGGGTTGGACGGATTGCCCTATGAGTTTTATAAAACCTTTGCCCCTAAATTGGCATTGTGTATGGAGAAAGTTATTAACTTCTTTTTTTCTCAAAATAAGGTGCCCCCCAATTTTCTAAAAGTTTGACAGTTTATTTATTCAAATCTGGAGACTGGTCTTTGTTCCAGAATTGGAGGCCAATCAGCCTTCTGAATGGAGACTTTAAAATATTGGCACAGATATTACATTTGTGATTAAGACAATTGCCAATATACATTATTTACCCCCTACAATGTTGCAGCATGCCAGATAGATCTATTTTTCACCCTTTGATTATTTTGACAGACATTTGGGAATATCATAAAAGAAAACAATTAACAGGGTGGGTGATATCCCTGGACCAACAGAAAGCATTTGATGCCATGGATCATTCCTTTCTTTTTAGTATATTAAAAACTTATGGAACCTCTCTCTCCTTTATTGATAAGATATGTATGCTTTATGACCATGCTTGTAGGAGTCCATATATAAGAGGGGTCATAGGGCCAGAGAGCATTGTTCAGCAAGGGGTGAGTCAAGGGTGGTGCTTGAGCCCCTTGCTGTACATATTTGCACTTAATCCTGTTTTACAAAAACTTATGGGAAATGAGAAAGTACAGGGTTTGACTGGGGATATCCCTGGGGATGAAGTTAAAATCTTAGCTTATGCTGATGATACCTGCCTCCTCTTAAAGGATTTAGCTAGTATTAGGGAAACCTGTAATGAAAAAAAGTGATATTCTTTGGCTTCTGGAGCTCAGCTGAATCTTTCCAAATGTAAAGCTTTATCAGTTATTCCCTTGCCTAATCCCCCTGATATGGTGGAAAATTTCCCAGTGATACATGATTAGATTATTATTTTACATAGATACATAGACAGTGTCAGCAGATAAGGGCCTACGGCCCACCCAGTCTGCCCATTTGAGCTTGTAAGTTTAGTTTATGTTTTGCTAGAAGTCTGTTGCCCCTTAACCCTGACCTCCAGAATTCCTTTATGTCTATCCCATGCATTCTTAAATCCCGTGATTGTTTCAGCCCTCACCACTTCCTCTGGCAGGGTGTTCCACTTGTCCACCAACCGTTCTGTGAAGAAATTCTTCCTCACATTTCCTCTGAATCATCCTCCCTCCAACTTCATTCCATGCCCTCTAGTCCTGGAACATCTTTTTCACTTAAAAATAGTGTATTCCTGCACACCGTTCCTCCCTGTATTTAGGACTGATATTTTCATCTTATGATACGGCATACAGAAATTGGATGTTAGGCCTGCAGAAATGTGAAGTAAATGTCTCCAGGTGGAAAGGATGGAAATTGTCTAAATTAAAAAGAATCTCTATTATAAAAAAAATCTTTACTTCCTAGCTTGTCATATGTTGGCACAATCTTCCTACTCCCTCTATCCCTGGAAACTAAGCTTTATAGTATATCTTTCAACATGTTGTGGGGTAGCCACCTTAACCCGGTAAAGAGGGGTTTCACACATTTTTCACGTGAAAAACAGAGGCTTGGGGATGACTGACCCAGTCATTTTTTTTTTCATTCATTATTTTGGATGCACTCGGTCAAGCGTCCATGAACTATGTCCAGCACCTTGGTCCATAAATGGTTTGGCAATAATTAGACTCACTTTATGACAAAATGGGTTGAACCCCCTTTGAAAGTCTTGGCACTATTATTGATTCCGGAATCATTGACACCTTCCATACAGAAGCTGTTCAAATAGAATGTTTTAAAATCCTTTTTTTGTTGGGGGGGGGACTTCCAGTGACGTCATGGCTCCAGCAACAGCTTGAGAGTTAAGCTCCCTCCCAAGAAGAACATAAAAACCTCCTAAACATTGAATCTGTATCTAAAACTTCGAAATATGCTGCCCGGAGGTGTCAAACAAGACAAAAGAGACAAAAAACATCAAAAAAAAATAACTAAAAAGCCTGATCACAGTGATTGTCAGAAAATCATCAGACCCACAGTCGGAGTGCTTCTCCTACCAGCCATCATGGTTCTGGTTACGATACAGAAGGAGAGAATGAGGTATTGTCAAGATCTCACTTTGAAAAGCTTCTGCACGAAATTCAAGATTCTCGCACTGAAAATAAAAAAGAGTTTCAAAACCTAAATGCTAAACTAAATAAAATGGAACATTGAATAGAGAAACATAGAAACATAGAATTTGACGGCAGATAAGGACCGCTTGGCCCACCCAGTCTGCCTATTTCCCTACCTACTGGATAAGCTGCAGATCCTAGTTAACCAGCAGCCTACTTCTTCCTACCCCCACCCCCTAGAATTGCCTTATGACTGTCCCATGCATGCTTGAATTCCACCACTGTTTTTGACTCCACAACCTCCTCCGGAAGGCCATTCCACCCATCCACAACCCTCTCTGTGAAAAAATACTTCCTTAAATTACCTCTGAGCCACCCCCCCATCTTCAAATTGTGCCCCCTTGTTCTTGCACACCTCTTTTTTTGAAAGATGTTACCCTCTTGGACTTTGTTGATTCCCTTGAGGTACTTGAAAGTTTCTATCATGTCCCCTCTCCCTCCTTTCCTCGAGGCTATACATATTAAGTGCCTTAAGTCTGTCTTCATATGTCTTCCGGTGCAGATCCTGCACCATTTTAGTTGCCCTCCTCTGGACAGCTTCCATCCTGTCTATGTCTTTGCGGAGATTGGGTCTCCAGAACTGCATGCAGTACTCCAGGTGGGGTCTCACCAGCTGTCTGTACAGAGGGATAATAACTTCCTGTTTTCTACTGGTGATGCTTCTCCTATGCATCCCAGTATCCCCCCAGCCTTCCTTGCTGCCCTCTCACATTGCTTGCCCACCTTTAGGTCATCTGATATGACTACCCCCAGGTCCCTTTCCATTTTGTTGTTAGTATCTCACCCCCCATTGTGTACTCTTCCCCTGGGTTTTTGTTTCCCAGGTGCATTACCTTGCACTTCTTAGCATTGAATCTAAGCTGCCATACATTTGACCATTCCTCTAACCTTGCCAAGTCCCTTCTCATCCTTTCCACCCCACCTTGTGCATCAACTCTGTTGCAGATCTTTGTGTCATCTGCAAAGAGACATACTTTTCCTTCCAGTCCCTCTACAATGTCGCTTATAAAGACATTGAAGAGGACCGGTCCTAATACTGAACCCTGCGGTACCCCACTAGTAACCCCCCTTTCTTCAGAGTGGACTCCATTTACTATTACCCTCTGTGTCCTATTCTCCAGCCAATTCTTTACTCAGGCTGTCATCTTGGGATCCACTCCCAGGCTGGCTAACTTGTATATTAATCTTTTGTGTGGGACTGTGTCAAATGCCTTGCTAAAGTCTAGGTAGGCCATGTCCACAGCCCCACCCTGATCTACTACTTTGGTCACCCAGTCAAATAAATCTATCAGATTCATCTGGCATGACCTTCCGCTGTGAATCCATGCTGCCTTGGGCCCTGTGCCTCTGGCCTCTAGATACTCGACAATTCTTTCCTTCAGAAGTGATTCCATCATTTTCCCTATCACTGAGGTTAAACTAACAGGTCTGTAGTTTCCTGCTTCTGCCTTGCTCCCACTTTTGTGAAGGGGAATCACATCTGCCCTCCTCCAGTCCTTGGGTACCACCCCATCCTCCCACGATTTATTAAAGAGGGCAGTCAGTGGTGTTACTAGTTCTGCCCTTAGTTCTTTTAGAATTCTGGAATGAATCCCATCAGGCCCCATTGCTTTGTCCACCTTCAGTTTTAAGAATTTTAGAGGGGGCTGAACAAAGAATTGCTGGCTTGGAGAGCACCAGAGAAATCTTAACACAGGCTGTGGGTTCACTCATACAACATACTTTGGCACTCCAAGCAAAATGAACGGACCTAGAGGGTAGGTCCAGAAGGGACAACCTTCAATTGTATGGTCTTATGGAGGGATCTTAAATACAGCCAATGTCTTGGTTCATTGAAGATCTAATAAAAGATGTACTAGGCCTACCACAAGATTACCAGCTTAGAGTGGAGAGAGCATACTGGTCGTTAGTCCCTAAACTCTCGGATCCTACTGCTAGGCCTCGCTCAATAATAAAGTTCTCAAGCTATCGTACCAAGGAAGACACCCTAAAATGAGCATAGCAAAAAAAGAACTTAAATATCTGGACTCTCGACTGACCTTAGATCAGGACTTCCCAACAGAAAACCAACAAGCTAGACAGCGTTGGGTGCCATATTTCAAAATATGCAGGGAACAACAGCTTCAATTTCAGACACCCTACCCTGCGAGATTCTGAGTCTTTTGGGCAGATGGTGTGAAACTCTACAATTCCACAGAGGAATTGAATAAAATATTGGCCGAAAAGATTATTCCTCCTCCTAATTCAGACCTGGAACATCCTAAAAGGAAGTTAGTAGAGCAGTCGGAGTGGCATTTGGTTGCAGGACGAAACAGATTTGGAGCAACGTTGGAGGCGGTTAGAGTGACCTTGGAGAAGGTAGCCGGGAAGAAGCTGATGAGCAGAACAGTTCGGGACTTATATCAGGAGGCATCGACATCCTTAGGCTGAGTTCTTTTGGGAAGAATCTATTGGTAAATTTCGTTAGCCAGGTTTGGGAGGTGGGTGGGACCCAGAGAAGCATGCAGCAGGATAAAATCAAGTTGACCAGACACGATTAAGAACTTGAGACTGAACTGTCTACAAGGTCTGGTTTACAAGCACTGCAGTTATATCTATTTGGGTTGTCAACGTTTGGTGTTGGGTACACCTAACATCATTGATTAGCGGCCAAGCAATTTGAGAACTGTTTGCTGGGGTTTTTTCCCTTTTCTTTTTTTTGGCGAGACCTTTTTTCTGGGTCCACAACTGTGCCATCACCGCTTCCTACAAGCCATTTGGAAGGGAGAGGAGAGCAACCAATGTGTGAGGGTTGTAATTCCCTTCTATCATAAAAGAAAGAACCCCTATAATAAGAAATACAATACAGGGGTTTAATATTGGACTTTTAAAGTATAGTAAATAATAAGCACAATGTCTTCTGAGTCATATGAAAAATTTAAAGGGACAGTAAAATAAGGAAGTTTGGGGATTTGATGCTATCTGATGCTGGTTTAAAAGCTGAAGGATGCCATGACATATCTGTCCATTTTTAAGAGGGGCCACAAAATAGATCTATGACCCCAGGGGAGTGCCCCAGCAGACAGCAAGGCTTCATATGGGGCAGATCCTGCCAAACCAACCTGGTGGAGTTCTATGACTGGGTAACTAGGCAACTGGACAGGAGCCATGCAGTGGATATCCTGTATCTGGACTTCAGTAAGGCATTTGACTAAGTGCCACATGGAAGCCTGGAAAGTAAGTTATTAGGCACGGGGCAGGTGCAAAGTTGGTGAGATAGGTAGGGAACTGGCTTCAAGGAAGGCAACAGAGGGTGGTGGTGGGTGGGGAGCTCTCACACCCAAGGGCAGTGACAAGCGGTGTTCCACAGGGCTCGGTATTGGGACCAGTGTTGTTTGGGATATTCATTGCAGACATATTATTGGACATCAAGAGCAAGATCATTCTGTTTGCTGATAATACCAAGGTAGGAGCAGTGGTGGATGACCTAGGGGGACAGCAGGGGTTGCAGGATGATCTGGCAAAGCTTGAAACCTGGTCAGACACCTGGCAACAGGGGTTTAATGCCAAAAAGTGCAAGGTGCTGCATTTTGGGATGAAGAACCCAAGGAGGAGTTACCAGCTGGGGGGAGTGCAGCTAGCCCAGACAGAGAAGGAGAAGGATCTGGGGGTGCTCATTACAGGGTCAATGAACAACTCGGCACAATGTAGGAAGGCAGCTGAAAAGGCCAACAAAATGCTGGGTTGTATTGCAAGGGGTATATCCTCGAGGAGGGAGGAGGTGATTCTGCCACTGTATAGGTCATTAGTTAGACCACACCTGGAGTACTGCGTGCAATACTGGCACCTGTATCTGAAGAGGGACATTAAGTTACTGGAGGGGGTGCAGTGCAGGGCAATAAAGATGATCAAGGGGCTGGGGACTTATCATATGAGAGGAGGCTGAGAGAGTTGAACATGTACTCACTGGAGGAGAGGAGGGACGGGGGGACATTATTGAAACCTTTAAGTACATGAAAGGAATAAACATGACAGGTACAGAGGGGCTGTTCAAAGTAAGGGAGGGGAGGGACACCAGGGGCCATGATATGAGACTGGAGGGAGGAAGGTTCAGGGGGAGATGAGGAGACACTTTTTTACAGAGAGGGTGGAGGCTGGGTGGAATGCATTACCTGCAGAAGTAGTATCCAGTAGAACAGTGGACTGCTTCAAAAGGGGATGGGACATGACAAGGGGGAGGGTCAATGAAGGGGAAGGGTGGAAGGGAGGGGCAGCTGCAGAATAAGGGGTGCTAGCTGCACATTCGAGCAGACTTGATAGACCTCTAAGCCTTTATCTGCTGGCAAATTTCGTATATTCATATGTTCGTATGAAAACCTCCTCAACTCCAATTCCCACTTAAAGGAAAGGGGAAAGGAGCAAAGAAACCTGTAATTACAGGTTTCCTAGCTAGGAAGTTCAGTTGTTATTACAGTTGTCTGATGTTGGTTACTGCCCTGTTGGCAGACAGTTTTGTAATTCTAGAGGGTTTCTTACAGGAGGATGATGGTGCACATTTGCAGACGTGGGGAGGTGGGGGACAGCGGGTGGGAGGGTTTGAGAGGAATAGATTTAAAGGAGAATTAAGACAAGACAATGGCTAGGGATAGGAAGTTCTGTTCATACAATGTGCATGGCCTTTCCAGCCTGGTTAAACGTGCTAAAATATTGGGGTATGTGAGGAAGATGAAGGTGGATTTCATTTTTTTACAGGAGACATACTTATCCCCACAAAAGCACTCTAATTTAAGTAATATGGGATTCGGTAGTACTGCAACTGCCTCATATGGGAGGGGGAGGCAGAGGGGGGATAGCAATCTTGATCCCTAAACATACTCCCTTCATAAAACAAGATGAACTAGCAGACAATGAGGGAAGGTGTGTTCTGATGCATGGGACATTTCAGGGTAAACCACTAACATTGGCTTCAGTGTACTTTCCCCCGAGCTCACACTCAGCGCTTTACTTGAAGTTTCTCACCACCTTACAAGAATAGACACAAGGTGATGTGATATGGGGAAGTGACATGAACCTAATATTTAATCCTACATTGGATTCCACCACCCAGACCCTGAAAAAAGATCAGGCGACAGCCAAAAGAGTAAAAAGGTTACTGAACGAGTTAGGCTATATAGATGTTTGGTGCCACCTTGAGGGGAAAAAGAGGGAATGCACCTTTTACTCAGCAGTGCACTAAGTGTACACTAGGTTAGATTACTTCACGGTCCCCAAGGAATCAGTGGATTAGGTATAGAAGGTCTCAATTGTTGAGTTTTTGCTCTCAGATCAGGTCCCAATTTTCATGACCTTTCATTCTGGAGAGGAGAGAAGGAACACTTTTTGGAGATTAAACCTATCTTTACTTTGGGACAAAGAGGTGGTGGAGTCTGTTATACAGAAGATGGAACAAACCATAAAGGAGAATGACCGACCTGAGACCTCGCCCACCATTCTTTGGGACATCTTAAACACAGTCCTTAGAGGGAGATTTATCGAATGGTCAAGCAGGGAAAAAAAAGAAAGAGAGGCTGAAAAAAACAATTGTTAATTCAGATTAAACACCTTGAAGCACAATAACAAATTAAAGTGAATAAGTAAAGGACAGGGATTTAAAAAAAACTGAAAGCGAGTCTATCAAATATATTTGACTATGCCATAGAACAAAAATGACTATTTCTGAGGTAAAAGTACTACAAAGGGGGACCTAGGTCCTTAAGACTTTTAGCAGGGAGACTAAGGGCTCAGCAGAGTAGGGCAACAGTACAGGCAGTGCTACATCCAGCCACAAATAAAGTAGAGAAAGAAACAATGGGAATAGCAAATTCCTTCCGAGAGTATTACTCTACACTATATAAACAGGGGACCCAACCATCTAGTGCCTGGATTAGGGAATTTTTGCAGGGATTACACCTACCTTGTTTCTCAAGAGCAGGCCACGTAATTGAATCGACCAACTGGAGATGCCAAAGTGGGAGAGGTAATTAGGAACTTTAAGTCCTTAAAGTGTCCAGGGACTGATGGTCTCCCTGGAAAATTTTACAAGTTATTTAGAAGTAATGTTACCCCCAATTTAGGTAGACTCTTCCGTTACATACTGGCTGACAATGGGAAGATACCCCCTCTTGTTCACAGGCAATAATATCAGTGATACCTAAGCAAAGAAAAGACCCCTTATTATGTTCTTCGTATCGTCCCATCTCAATTTTAAATATTGATTACAAAGTTATGGCCTCAGTTATGACTAGGAGGCTTCAGATGTTGATCCCTCAGAAAATCAACTTGGATCAGACTGGTTTTATACCAGGGTGTCAGGCCCAGGACAATCTTAGAAAGACTGTCCACATAATTGACCATTTAAATGACACCAAAAAGATGGCTCTGTTGGTTAGTGTCAATGCTGAAAAGGCATTCGATAAAGTTTCGTGGAGGTTTTTGGAGGAATCCTTGGCTTCTTTTGGATTGGGGAAGTCTTTTCAAACTTTGATTTCAAAACTCTATAACATACCAAAAGCCTATATCAGGGTAAATGGTCACCATGCACTGAGGTTTCAATTAGAAAGGGGAACCAGACAGGGTTGCCCACTGTCCCCCCTTCTATTTGCATTATATATAGAACCCCTGGCTGAGTGCATAAGAAGGGATGAAGAGATCAGGGGAGTCTGGATTGCTGGCCATCAGCATAAGATATCTTTATATGTGGATGACATGCATTTATACAGGGAGAGCCGTGGGAGTTCCCTGGGAAGGGTAATGGGGAGATTGGCTCAGTTTTCAGAACTCACTGGCTATTCTTTGAACACCTCCAAGACAGAGGTTTTGAAGTTTGGCTATAGCCCCTCTTCGGAAATAAAAGAGACCTATCCTTTGAGATGGGACATGGTATAAATGAGGTACCTGGGGATAAATATAAGTAACTCCTCTTCGCAATTATATCATTTGAATTATGTACCAATGGTAAAACAACTAAAGAGGGACCTCATTAGATGGAATGTACTCCCACTCTCATTAAATAGTCGAATACAAGCAGTAAAAATGAATGCCCTGCCCCATTGTTATACCTCTTCCAGGGTACAACATGTGTGGTCTCCAGGAAAGATCTAGAAAATTGGCAGGCAATGCTCCTGAATTTCATTTGGGCAAACAAGAGACCCAGAGTATGAAAACAGACCCTCTTTTTACCCAAAGAACAAGGCGGTCTCAGGGTACCACATTTGCAGGGTTATTGGGAGGCTGCCCAAATGAGAATAGATCTGCTTTGGGGACAATTGCGGTATAAGGCCACTTGGAAAAAAATTGAGTTGGGAAGTTGTCCATCCCCCCTTCTGTCAGCGATAGTGTTCCAGACAAAAGACCAATCTGGAATATCTGGAAGGTTACTGTCTGCAACTCGTACTACTTTAGTGGGATGGAGAAGAGGGACATTGAGGGAGATGAGACATGGAGGTCATTGGAGATATGGTTGGTGGGCTTTTGATCCAACTTTTTGACCAGCATTATGGGACAAATGGTTCTTGGTAAGCGCTAAAGAGGGGCTGCAATCACCTTGGCAACTTTTAGTAGACGGAGGAGTGTTGTCCTTCGAGTTGGCCTAGAGACATTTCAGTATACCCCCAGCAGAGCAGACAGAATGAGATATTTACAAATCTGTAGCTTCATTAATACAAAAATTAAACAAGAATGGTGTAGAGGGTAAGGGGGATTACAGAACAGATATTTGAACAACTTTGGAATTCAGAGAACACACAAGGTGCCATATCCTTGTTATATAAAAGAAGCCTACAGCAGAACACCTGCAATCTAGAGTATGTTAAACATGCCTGGGAACAAGAGTTGGGTATAACCATTGTGAATGGGGAGTGGGTAAGGGATTGTAGTGGTATTTGGAGGGTGTCCTCTTCCTTATCATGGAGGGAATTCCTTTGGAAAATTAGGATCATATATTTTAGGGTACCATTGGTAGTCTCCAAACAACAAATAGGAGCCTCCTCTGGTTGTTGGAGAAACTGCTGTGAGGGAATAGCCACGCATGCTCATATTTTTTGGACTTGCCCAAACATTTCAAACTTTTGGAAGGAAGTGTCCACCTCACTGAAGCAGATATTTCAGTTCCAAAACCAATTAGGACCAGAATTTATTGTTTTAGAAGGGGTACCTGGGGAGATTCAGGGAAGGGTAGCTACCTGTATATACCTCTGGCAGATCCTACTGGTGGCAGCCCTGAAAACAATAACCAGAATATGGTTACAATCAACTTCTCCAATAAGACAGGATTGGTTAGAGGCGGTCACACAGCTTAGATAACTTGAGGAGCTAACATTTAGATTAAACCAGAGGTCCTCAGCCTACATGAATGAATGGATGGACCAGATGGACCATTTGGATGGGACAAGAGGCTGATAGTAATATGTAAGATGACTGCATGGATTTCCCTCTAGCCTCCCCCTCCTCCTCCCCCAAGGTGTATGCTCCAGACCTTTACCCTTATTAAAGAAAACTTAATAAAATCACATAATAAGGAAACTAGTTAGTGGTGTACCCGCCCCCCGAGTTTAGCAATGCTGAGAACTAGACTCGATGGGGGTTACTTTAGAGTGTGCGCCACAGACTTAAAAATGATTGAGACCCATCCACAAGCAGTGTGCATATTTCTGTACCTTTTATATAAGGGAATACATTTTTAATAAGTTGTATAAACTTTAATAGAATTAGAGGTCTTTGGATAAGAACAGCTAGTATGACTTTGAGACCCTGTTCTGTTTTGATTTGATCTTATTTCACTTTATTTTTAAATTATAAATATGTCTTTGTTTTTACTGTAGAACTGAAAAACCTCCTATTTGGAGGTATAAGTTGTTCTAAAGTCTATAGTACCTATACAAAATCTCTGATTACCTAAAGAAGTTCAATAGGAGTGCTATAAACTGAGAGACTTTTTGGATTGACTTCACTATTGTGAAAATTAGGAAAAGATAAAGTCTGTACTATATATTTTTTAACTTGTTACTCCTAAACATCATGTACTGTGTCATGTAAATCTGATGCAACTTTAAGATATAAACTAATCGTCTGTCATAACACCAATAAAGAAGTATAAAAAAAAATCCTTTTTTTGCTTCATCTAGAGTACAGTTATATCAATATGTCTTGGGCAAGGCTGGACCCTCCTCCCCTGAATTTAAACATTGTCAGCCACACAATAGAGAAAAAGTACTGGCCCTATTAAATGAAAAATGGATCCCAGACCATATGTGAGAGATAGTATGGTTACGTGCCTATGAGAGATTATATGTCAGGGGCAATCATAAGCATTAGCTGATAGCAGAGCGCTCATGTCCTTTTTTGGGGTGTGAAGCCCTGGAGGAAACAATGGAGCATTTTCTCTACATTGTGTCTTTTCCCACAACCTTTGGATATTCCTCACCATGATCTGGACACTGCCATGGCTAAGAAATATTACATATGAAGCATTGGTGCTGGGAGATTATGCCAGTAAACTGACTAAATATAATTCTGGGACACTATTTGTATTTTTTGCAGTGTTAAAATACTTTCTATGGAATACAAGGTTACGGTGGGTAATTCATCAGCAACAGATGCCCTATATGGTTGTTAAAGTGATTTGTGAAAAGGCATTTCAAGCCATTTGGGATGGAGAACTGAAAAAATATGGGGCTTCTGTGACACGGCTGCGATGGAAGGGTCTTTCCTTCTTTAGTAAATTTAAATGACTTTACTCTTAGGTCTAAAATGACATTTGCATAAGATATTGCTACTTTACCACATAGGCAAATGGTGAATTTTTGTATTGATTAAATCTTCTTTTTGGCTGGTGCCAGGAAAAAGGACACAGATTTGTAGGGAATTGGCAACAGTTCGGGGAGCGAAAGTTCTTTAAATTGATGGACTGTATCTGACTAAGGAGGGAGTCAGTGCATTGGGGCAGAAGTTTGATGTCTTTGCAGAATATTTAAACTAGAAAATAGGGAGAGGGGTGCAGCATCCCATAGGTCGAATGGGAAGAACACCCCTCCCCCCCCAGCTAGTAGTCAAACAGGGATTCAGCATGTTTGCAGTTCATTTGCATCACCAGGTAAGAAAAAAGGTCCATCTCCCCATACGACACACAGGAGAAATGCCAAACCTCACCCAACAACTAACACACCGAAATCTGGCCAATGGAAAATCATGTACACAAATACTTACAGCCTGGGAAATAAGATCCCAGACCTGCAGGCAATAATGTCAGAGGCTAAACTGGACATAGTAGCAATTAATGAGATGTGGTTTACCAGTAACCACACTTGTGAGACTTCAGTACCTGGCGATGTACTGTTCAGCAGAGACCAAGTTGCAAAAATGAGGGGTTGAGTGGCCCTGTATGTCAATGAAAATATCAAAGCTACAGAAATTCAGAATACACATAAGGAGTCAGAAGAACTATGGGTCACCCTGGAAACAGGAAATGGGGCAGCCATAAGAACTGGGGTTGTCTACAGGCCCCCAAACCAGAGGGAGGACATAGACACATTACTTTTAGAAGATATACAAAACATGACAGCTAAAGGGGAGGGTCTGATAATGGGAGACTTCAATATGCCAGATACAGATTGGTCAATACCAGCAGGAGCATCTGCCAAAACTAAACACATGGTGGATTTCCTGCAGGGGGAGGGCCTCAAACAACTAGTACAACAACCCACAAGAGACAGGGCTATCCTAAATCTAGTACTGACTAACAGGGAAGGGATCACAGATCTCCAGGTAGAAGGTCACCTGGGAGCCAGTGACCATCACATGGTATAGTTCAATTTGGCCACTACATCTAAATCATCTGATTCCAAGGCCAAAATATGGGACTTCAGAGGAGCTGACTTTGATAAGATGGCCAACAGAGTTAGGCTAGCCCTGGCAAAAAGAAACACAGCGAAGGGGGAACAGGCAAAGTGGGCAAGCATTAAGGATGCAATACTTGAAGCAACATCCCATTGTGTTAAACAGAAAAGGAAATGCAAAAGAAGAAGGAAACCACTTTGGTTCTCAAATACAGTAGCAGAAAAAGTCAGAGCCAAAAGGCTGGCCTTCAGGAAATATAAGGGAACACAGCAGGATGAAGATAGGGAGGCATACCAAACTGCCCTAAAGGAAGCAGGGAAGGCAGTAAGGCAGGCAAAGTCCCAAACTGAGGAAACACTAGCAAGAACAGTAAAAGAAGGTGACAAGACTTTCTACAGATACATTAGTGAATGGAGAAAGTCCAGAGGGGGTATTGCTAAGCTCAAAGGAGAAAAGGGGGCATGTGAGGAGGAGGACCCTGTAAAAGCACGTATCCTAAATAGATACTTTTGTTCAGTATTTACTGAAGAAAAGGTAGGGCAGGGCCCACAGCTCAGCACCATTGACACAGGGGGGAGGGAGGTGAGCACTACTCCCTTCACAAAAGAAAGGGTCCTACAAAAGCTCGCTAAGCTCAGGGTGGACAAGACAATGGGACCTTATGGCATACATCCCAGGGTACTTAAGGAGCTAAGGCTGGAACTAGCAGAGCCATTAGCAGAACTGTTTAGTGAGACTCTGAGCACAGGAAAGGTCCCAGAAGACTGGAGAAGGGCTCATGTGATCCCGCTCCGCAAGAGTGGTAGCAGGGAGGAGGCAGGGAACTACAGACCAGTCAGTCTTACCTCAGTAGTGGGCAAGATTATGGTGGCACTCCTTAAGGAAAGAATAGTGCAACACCTGGAATCCGTAGGGGCACAGGATCCAAGACAGCATGGGTTTACAAAAGGAAGGTCCTGTCAAACTAATCTTATAGATTTCTTTGACTCGGTAATCAGAGTGGTGGACCAAGGGGGAGCAGCTGATGTCACCTACCTTGACTTCAGCAAAGCTTTCAACACTGTTCCACATAGAACATTGAAAAATAAGCTGGGCAGGCTCGGGGTGGGTCAGAAGTTGATCAACTGGGTGGCAAACTGGTTGACGGGCAGAAAACAGAGAGTGGTGGTAAATGGTGTACAGTCGGAAGAGATGCAAGTCACAAGTGGGGTACTCAGGGATCAGTCCTGGGGCCAGTCCTCTTCAATATCTTCATTAGTGACATTGCAGATGGACTAGAGGGTAAGGCTTGTCTGTTTGCAGATGACAACAAGATCTGCAACAGAGTAGATGATCCAGATGGGGTGGGCAGAATGAGAAGAGATCTGGATAAACTAGCAAAATGGTCAGAAGAGTGGCAACTGGGATTTAATGCAAAGAAATGCAATATCGTGCACATAGGGAAGAGAAACCCTGAAGCCACCTACAGGCTGGGAGGGGAGTTGCTGGCAGTCACAAAGGAAGAAAGAGACTTGGGCATCATCATCACCAATGATCTGAAATCATCCAAGCAGATCTCTAAAGCAGTAGGTGAGGCTAGGGGGATGCTAGGGTGTATTAGTAGGGGTATCACAAGTCATAAGAAGGAGGTAATAATCCCTCTTTACAAGACACTGGTTAGGCCCCATCTGGAGTACTGCGTGCAGTACTGGAGGCCACACCTTCACAAGGACATTAACCAAATTGAGGCAGTCCAGAGAAGGGCAACCAAAATGGTGCAGGGACTGCATCAGAAGACATATGAGGACAGATTAACGGAGCTCAATATGTATACCCTTGAGCAAAGGAGGGAGAGAGGTGATATGATCAAAACATTCAAACACCTTAAGGGCATTAACAAGGTGAAAGAGTCTAACATGTGTAAATATAACAAAAATAGCAGGACAAGAGGACAAATCATGAGACTAGAGGGAGGCCGATTAAGGGAGAATGTGAGAAAATTCTTTTTCACAGAAAGGGTGGTGGATGCATGCAACGGCCTACCTCAGGAAGTGGTGGCTATGAATACAGTGCAGAGCTTCAAACAGGCATAGGATAGGCTTAAGGGAGCAATACAGATGAGTATGAATAGATAGGCCACTGACAGAGCAAAGGCCGATGGCACATTTATAAGGTAGAAAAAGAAATGGGCAGACTGGATGGGCCTTGTGGTCCTTATCTGTCGTCTACTTCTATGTTTCTATGTTTTTGAGAATGTAAAATTGCTGTATAAATGATACCTTGTCAGTTTTAGTTGTCATTTTTGTTTTTTTACCTACTTCTTTTGTTTCCCTCCTTTTTTGGAATGCTTATTTAAATTCCTTTCTTTTTATTTGTATCAACTTTTGTTATTCTGTATTTGGTATTGTATTCATTAATAAAAAATACCCCTACTCTTCCTATTTTTCTACAGGACACATGGCTTCACACAATCCCAGAATTACAGCAGGCCGTTAGAAACTGGCATGTAGGGCCCTCTTATTGGTTCTTAGGACAAGACATGTTACAGGAATGACTATTCTGTTCAATGATATACAGTTTACTCTTATTAAAGTAGTAGATTTCTTCCAGGAAGAGTACTCATTCTGGATATCAAGATACAAAATGTGTTATTTAGACTAATTAATGTTTATGCTGCCCAGTATAAGGAAGAAGGAAGTAAATTGGTACAAGCTGTGCAACCATATTTATATTCAGCACAAAATAATATACTAGGGGGAGATTTCAAATGTGGATTGTCTCTGAAAGAGAGACGGGCACACACAACCACGGCAAAAGTGTTCTGCGATATGACCTTCTTAAAGAACATGAGCTCCATTCTTGAAGGTTGGTACAGGGCATACAAAAGCCCTATGCCAACAGCGCAGCTTGCACCAAACTGTTTGGTGCATGGTGCACCAAATTCTTGTAGATTTTGTGCTTTTGTGACACTACACTCTTTTTACGGCAGCTTGTGCCACAGACCTGGCACAAGCCCCATTAAAAGGTCAGCAAAGTTAAACCAGCAAAAGCTGGTCTAACTCACCACATGTGGTGCACAGAGGGCTCGGATGTCAAGAATCATGAATATGGCTCCCAGAGTGCCACAAGCCCTATGTGCAGTGCATTTCGTGCACCTGGGGCTTGCTTCAATCTAACAGGTTTGAGAATGGAGCTCCGTGATACAGAAGGCAGACTTAAAATATGCATTTATACATACAGCAGAGAAGGCTAATCCTGCTTTCCATAAGGGTCATTTAGCAACAAGAGTAGTCTTCTTTTTTATCTCTGCAGCTCTTCACACAAAAAAAACTCAGCTAGTGGTCACTGAATTCTCAGACCACAACATTCTCCACATCCTCTTAGGGAATGCTGCCACTGCCCCCATGGCCCAGGGACTTGGGAATGTAATTCCTCACTTTTGAAGACCCCTGAAATACAACAGACACTATAATATTTTTTACAAGCCAGGAAATCAGTTCTTGTAATGTATGATGATCCTGTTATATGGTGGGAGGACACTATTTCTGACCTAAAATCCTTATTCCAACAGAACAGTAATTCAGCCCGTAATACTATTTATTTGCAATATTTACAGGATAGAAATCAATTACAACTATTGACTCTCTCACACAGAACTAAGCAAAATCTGAAAACTCAAATACAGATTATTAAAAAACAGATGGCAACTTTTCATATGCAGCAGTCAAAAGGCTTGCAGCAGCAAATGAAATCTGGCACTCAAGGGAAAAAGGGAATAATATGGCCATTTGAAGGCTGCAGCAGTCAGAACAAACAAAAAAGTGTGGACGGTCTCTTAGAGCATACTAACACTTTATATACAGACAACGAATCAATGATGAACATTATTACTCAGCACACCACTGATCTTTTCAAGGTAGGAGACACAAACACTGAGACACTGGACAATTTTGTTTAGTAATATTCAAATACCACCAAGTTCCAATAGAGTTAACATCTGCACTAATACAAGACATTACACCAGCAGAAGTAGAAATAGCTGTTTCATCACTGGCAGTAGATAAAGCACCAGGAAGTGATGGCTTAACTTATGAACTATACAAACTAATTGGTACAACTATAAGTTCCGAACTGGCATTTGTCTTTATCCATCTCCTGGCATTCCAAAATCCATCTTTGAGAATGGTGAATGGACTTTTGATTTATCTTTTCAAAAAGGGGGACAGAGATGACATTAATAACTGGATGACCATCAGTTTACTTAATACAGTCTTCGAGGTTCTATCTAAAATTTTGAACTCCAGATTTTTTCTAGTTGCTAAGCACCTGATCATGACAGAACATGCTTGTGTTGTTCCAGGTAGGAATATTACAGAGCACTTAATTTTAGTATGAAAACTTTTTGAACTTAGCCAAAGGAACAGAATATCAGGGTTTTTGTTATCACTAGACCTGCAAAAAGCATTTGATTCCATCAGTCACCACTTCTTCGGGCTACACTAAAGGAATATGGAATTCCAGAGAAGTTTATTTCTTGGATCCAGACCTTATATACGTAACCCCCCCATTCTCTGGGGTTACTAGAATCCCATAAGTGTCAGTCTAGGTAGGGACGGCAGTTGGTGAATAGCTAGTTAAATGGATTTTCACCTGCTTCCTCTCTGTTTACTTCGTCTCAGCTGAGAGCAGAGAGGTGATGTCATTTAGAACTCTCACAGCAACATAAGCCACAGCTTGTTGTGAGTGTGGGTAGTTTAGAATTCTGAGAATAGTACAGTTCCAGTACTCAGAAAGTAAGTGGTGCCAGCATTACCCACCCTAGTCTGAGGACATATTTTGCCTGAATTGTGAAGTGGTGGAAACTGTCTACAGGACTTCCTGTGCCCTCATTCCATAGGGATGAGGAGGGACCGCAGAGGTTTTGAGGGGCAATCCACTGATCCAACCAAGAACATTTTTGAAGCTGCCTTTGGTGTATGAACTGCGAGTAGATTCTGTCTGAGAGTTACCCAGGATTCATTTTATTTTTTTTATTTAGTTTTTGTTGACTGGGTAAGTGCACTACACAAATCCTGCCTATTTTTAGGCACAACCCAGGGGAAGGGATACAGATGAATGCCAACTGACCTTGAACCAGATTAAGCCGTTGGTGGTATTTTTAGTGAATGAGGGAAATTTGGCCAGGACACCGGGGCAATTCCTCTACTCTTTTCAATAAGTACCATGGGATCTTTAACATCCACCTGAACTACCACCAATCCAGCCAGATGGGACCTCAGTTTAATGTCTCATCCAAAAGATGGCACCTCAGAAGTGCAGCACCCCTCTCATACTGCACTACAGTGTCAGTACTAGGATATTAACCCAAGTGCCAGATGTGGGAACTGAACCCCCAGCCCTCTGATCTCCTGGCCTCAGAGGCGAGTGTGCTACCTACTGAGCCACTGACACTGACATGTATCTGCTTTGTTTTCTGTGGGGTGACATTCTGATAAAGGGACCCATTCACCCATTTCTGTGAGACTTTTCTCAAGGCATTTGTTTTAAAGTTTGTTGACAACAGTGGATGTCCCATATGTGACTATGCCCTTCGTTCAGAACTTTAACTTTACACCCTAGTGGTGTTTTCTGTTGCTAAAATGTGCTAAACATTTGGAGACAGCAAAATGTCTACAGTTCAGTATTTGTGAGGTGTAACTCTGAAAGAATAGCTGGGAATGGATGAGGAAGCAAAAGGTGGGAGACCCCCCCCCCATCTGGAGTGACCAGTTCAGCACTTTGGGATCTGTAAGGGTGCCTGTTTTCTGTCAGTGCATGTGGCCAACACCTGAAGAAGTTTACCCCTTGTATGTGGGTTTTGCTAGTTTTGAGCCCTAGTGTGGTCCGTCATGGCCAGTGTGCCACATTCCTGTCCTATGCCATATGAGAACTGTTCTAAGTCATCGCCTAGTGTCACTTCCAGGAGAATTTTGTATGTGTTCACTGTGGCTAGTACCACATTTCCAGATGTTTAATCATATTCCATATGGGAAATGTTCTAAGTAATGGCCTAGTGCCACTTCCAGATGAAATTAGTGTGTTATAACCATGGCTAGTACCACATTTCCAGATGTTTAATCCTATGCTATATGGGAGGTTCAAGTTTCTGTTTTCTATAGATGTGTAATGCATTGCCTTGTGTCATGAAGTGTAAACCATTGGAGTAACTACAACAAAGAGGCTGCACAAGGAAGGGTGGTGCTTCCAAACAAAAATTTCCACAATTCAAACAGAGCAGGGCACTCACCAACAAGAAAACACATGCAGGGCTCCAGAGAATTATTAACAGAATCCAATTTATTCAACACACATGTGCATGTTTTATGCATTTTGGATGAAGGTCCATTATCAAAAGCTAGTGCAATAATAATACAGACAATTTAAATAGTTTAATAGTGATGACATCACACATCAGTGATTGGCAGAATTCAAAATAGAACAACCAAGTAACAAAAAACAATGAGGAGACAAGGAAGAAGAAGAAAAAGAAAAAGGGGAAGAGGAAGAGGGAGGAGAAAAGAAGAGAAAGGAAAAGAAGAAGGGGAGGGAAGGTGAGGAGAAAAGGAGGAGGGGGAAAAAAGGAAGGGGGTAAAAAAGAAAGGGGAAGAAAGGAAGAAAATATACAAAATTACAATAATTTATTTATTTACATGAATACTTTAAAAATTGTGCAAAACATGACCAATTAAAACTCTAAACCAGGGGTTATCACTTTTGTTTTTTCCTCAAAAATGGCTTTAAATTAAAGTTGGCACTAAGGCCAAGAAATTGTTTAGCCTTAAGATTTATAATCCATAATGCCTCCCTTCATAGGACTAAATCATTAAAATGACATCCTCTGGGGTTAGGATTCACTTTATCAATGGCCATAAATACAAACTTATGAATATTACTTCCTACTGTCTTCTGAATATGATAAGTCATAGCATAAGTCTAGTCTCCTTTGTCTATGGCCATTAGATGTTCACGCATTCTAATTTTAAAACTCCTAGAAGTCTTCCCTAAGTAAAAAGTAGAACAAATACAAACAGCCAAATATATCACTCCATTTGTGTCACTGGTAGTAATCTGATGAATTCCATATTCTTTTTCTATATCAACACTTAAAAACATTTCACCTGTAAGCACATGATTACGAAAAGAACAACGTTTACACTGAAAATATCCTTTTACCACTCGAGTAAGTCATGTTATAGGATGACATTCCTGATAATGATTATGTGTAAGTGTATCCCCCAATGTATTTGCTCTTCTAAAAACATTCTAGGTAAATCAAGAACCATGTCTTTAAGTCCTGGATCACTTTGCAAAACATGCCAGTTATTGCAGATGATCTCTTGAACAATGTATGATTGTGCAGAATATGTTGTCACAAAGTTAATACGATTATTTGGCTTTATTTTTTCAAAATGTTTTTGTAACGACTCATCCCTGTCCATATTAGAAACAGTTTCTCTGACATCAACAATACTTTTACTGCTGTAACCTCTCTCTAGTACTCTGTCACAGAGATCATCCGCTTGTTCCTTAAAGTCTGCTGCTATACTACCATTGTGTTTTAATTTCATCAACTGCCCTTTAGGAATATTTTTTGTCACATGGGTGGGGGTGACAACTGTTGGATAGTAAGAGTGTAGTTCCTGAACATTGCCATCCCTTAATAATATCACATCATCTATGTATCTCTTGTACAGTTTAATCTTTTTTTTTAAATCATCTTTATTGTATTTTCTTCCAGTGATCATTAGACAAACAGACACATATGCCCAGGACATGCCCGGGCCCACACCCCAAAACTGGGTGTGACCACTATGTACAAACAATAACTATGTACATACACAGCCACACTGCATACCCTTTAACAACTTCCTCATGCCTGGGTTTATAGCATAGTAATTAGGACAACCTCATCCAAAAAAAAATGTATATATGAATCAATGTCTAAATCTCAATTGCCCTGTGGTGCCTCTTAAGGCCTTATATCACACGCAAGGATCCTCAGGGATATATCTTGCAGCTGTGTCCCAAGGGAAAAAAAAGAGTCCCCCCCATATCAATATCCGGCAGATTCCATGTTCCAATAACAAGAAAAACATTGAAGCGAGGCTGACCTGCTTCAGTAAGCTAAGTGCATTTAAAAAAGCCCACTATTACAGGAGTATCTACTCCCTACTCAGCTATTCTAATTACATACCTTCTGACAGACAAACCGTTGTCCAGGGAATTTTGGACTGCAAGGTATATACCGCCTCCAAGGTCCTCCATCTCTTATCGTAAGATGCCTTTCGTTCAGTTCGAAGCATTTGTCTTCTAAGCCCGGCCAAGATTGTCAACAAGTCTCCCACCCATTGGTCATATGAATATATCAGCTCACTTTTCCAATGCTTTAAGACAAATGCTTTGACCAAGGAGGACATTAATGAAATGTGGCCTTTAACCAGCGTGCTAGGGATATCTGACATGTCCCCTAGAACACAGATCTTAGGCATGATGAGTTCCTTATAATTTATCACTGGATCCATATTATGTTGAATTTGCTCCCAGATGGGGAAAGTTTTGGAACAGTGCCATAAAACATGGAGTAAGTCTCCTGGACCTGCACTACACCTAAAACATAGGTCTGTCTGTCTGAGGCCCCTAGCACATAGCTTAGTAGGGGTATAATATAGATTGGAAGCTACGAAAAATTGCATGATCTTATATTTAGGAATGGGAATATATCTACTACTCTTCCATACTTCTTTCCAGTCAGGTCCCTGAGGGCTAATGTCCTCTTGTTTATCTCAGTATGAAATCTTTACAGAAGAACCCCCGCTTAAAAAGTCAAGTAATATCTTATAGATTTTGGACAGGGGATTTCTTGCACAATTTACCTCCTTAAGGAGATTCCATGTAAATGACGTATCATGAAATCTATCCGTCTCCCTTTCCATTTTTTGCAACAACTTGGTAATTTGTATTTTCTTAAAAAAGTTCAACTTCTTGCATGGTCCGGGAGAACCACCTTATCCCCTTTCAAAAAATCCGCCCATCTTAAGTTGAGCAAGTGAGTGGCCTCCTGTCCTTTAATTATTTGCTCTCCAATGTGTATGTTTGGATTACCCACAAGAGGTTGTTCTCTGGCGCCTTTTGGGGTTTTTCTTTGATTTGGGGACAAAAGAGTCCACCAAGCCAGAACTGCTTTATAAATTGGGGTTTGTTTTCCTCCATCCGGTAGCTCTTTTGGATTAATAAACAATACCGCTTCTGGGGAAACACCCATATTCAAAAGGATTTGCTTCTCAACCTGAAGCCATGTTGTAATATATCCCCCCTGCTTCACCTGCTCACGCCACCGACTCATTAACCCTAATTGGCCTGCTATATAGTAAATTTGTAAATCCGGGATTTTGAGACCTCCCATGCTATAAGGTAGTCGTAGTATATTATACTTTCTTCTAGGGGGTTTAGCACTCCACAAAAAGCTAGAAATGAGCTTTTGTATTTTAGTGAACTAACATTTAGGGATGATATATGGGGTTAAATGTATTGGATATAGAAGTCTGGGTAGCAGGTTCATTTTAACCAGACCCAGTCTTGCTGTCCAATTTAGAGGGAGTTTATTCCATCTAATTATATCCGTTCTAATTACCGATAGTATCTCACCTAAATTTGCATCAAGGCCTTCATCCTCACTAATAGTGATCCAAATGCCTAAATACTTAAGCCTTTTTGGGGACCATTTCACATGGAGCGGTTCAAAATTGGCTTTATGAGTAAATATAGTAAGAGGGAGAACCTGCATCTTACTCAAGTTTAACTTATAATTCGACACCATGGAGAATTTATCAACTATGTCTAGAATCCACTTGAAACTCTCTGCGGGTTCCTGTAAGTGTAACAAAATGTCATCAGCAAAAACAGATAGTTTCATTTCTATCCCCCCAATATCAATCCCCTGTATCGTTGGATCCTTATGAATCGCCCTTAGCAAGGGTTCCAAGTAGATATTGAATAATATTGGTGAGAGGGGGCATCCCTGCCTGGTCCCATTATCTAAAACAATTTCCTTCTATAAATAGCCATTACATAGAATCCTAGCTGTAGGGGCAGCGTATAAATTTTTAATACCCTTAAGAAAGGCCTCCGGAAAACCCATACATTTCATGGTTGTAAATAAGAAATCATGGGAGACCCTATCGAAGGCCTTCTCTGCATCTAAAGCAATTACCACCATAGGTAGCTTAGAGGTTGAGGCCTTATGTAGTATATGGTGGAGTTTCCGGAGTGCATCATGAGCTCCTCTACCCGGCATGAACCCCAGTTGTTCTTGGCTAATTAAACCAGGAGCAAGCATCAGAATTCTATTGGCCAGTATCTTCGTCAGCAATTTCAAGTCCTGGTTCATCAGGGCAATAGGTCTATAGCTCTCAGGGAGTTCTTTGGGTTTCTCTGGTTTTGGAATGAGTGTTATATAGGCCTGGTATAACTGTGGGTGTGGGACTCCATCCTG
Source organism: Neoceratodus forsteri (assembly GCA_016271365.2). NCBI lineage: Eukaryota > Metazoa > Chordata > Ceratodontiformes > Ceratodontidae > Neoceratodus > Neoceratodus forsteri. The sequence goes on along the minus strand of CM028132.1, from coordinate 895,215,772 downwards.
CATAATGTTTACAAATAATTATTTCAATAGGGTAATATAACTGCAGCATGAGATTTATAAAACTGGGCAGTTAGACCATCCGGTCCCGGTGTCTTGCCATTTGGAAGCGAAACAATCGCCTCTAATATTTCGGACTCTGAAATAGGGGCTGATAGCCACTGGGCTTGATCTTGGTCTAACCTCAGAAGAGGTATATCTCCCAAGAACCCCATAATGTCCCCCTCGCTTAACGAGACTCCCCTTTGATAGATCCCTTCGAAGTAGGCTGCAAATGCATCAGTCATTTTCTGGGGTTCTGTTATTATTTCTCCCCGATGCTTTATGAACGGAATTACCCGAGCTGCCTCCCATTCTCTTATTCTATGGGCAAGAAGTTTGCCTGGAACATCCCCTTGCATCAAATAGTTTGCATGGACCTTTTCAGACCACCACTCCAACTTGCCATGAAGTATATTTGCCATCTCATCTCTAAGCTCCTTGAGCTCTAAGTCTAACCCTTCTGCAGTACCCTCTAGGGGAGCCAATGAGTTAATAGCACCCAGGATAAACTCCTCCCTCGCCCTTCTCATATAAGTTCTCCTGGCTGCCAGTCTTTGAACCAGACCCGAATATAAAACTTTACAGGTGGGCCACCTTAATCTACTATCTGTAAGCGTGGGGAGTCGGTACTGGATAGTTTCAACCAGTATCTGTTTTGACTTCGCTAGCATATGTTTATCCAATAATAAGGAATCATCAAGCCTCCATTGGTATGGTCTCATTGGGAGGGATTCTATCACCCAAGTTAGCTGGACTGGGGAGTGGTCTGATAAGATTCTAGTATGTGTAATCAGCTCCCTTACCCCCTGAGTTGCCTCTTTATTAACCAAAAAGTAATCGATTCTGGAATGGGTTTTGTGCGCTCCAGAATAGAAAGTCATATTGTGCTCCCCTATATTACAGACCATAATTGGGTCGATCAATGCCGCAACCTCTAGTAGTTTGGCCAGTGATGCTTGTGCAATAGAAGGCGATCTTTTTGATGGGGGCTTTTCATCCACCCTATTATTTAGACAGAGATTCCAGTCTCCTGCTAAAATTAGAGGATGGGATGGAAGTAGGGCTATGTCAACTTCTAGCAAGGCAAAGAAGTCAGGGTTGGGAGGTGTAGGAGCATATATAGAGGCAATCGATAACATTTTGCCCATAATAGTACCCGTAACATAGATCCCTCTGCAATCTTCTCTAATTTTGGTTTGTAAGACTATGAATGGGCAATTTCTTCCATTCAAAATGGCAACTTCCCCTGAAGCTTTGGTATTTCCATCTCCGAGCACCTGCCCTACCCATAATTTTTTAAAAAGGCCCAGTTCCTCCTTAAGGAGGTGAGTCTCTTGTAGGGCTACAATCTGGGCTCCCAGTTGGTGGATATGCTTTAATATCACCATCCTCTTCTTCTGCCCTCTGAGGCCTTTAACATTCCAGGTGATAATTTTAATGTTGATCATGCAATTTTATTTACCCCCCTGAACTCCACTCCCACTGAATCTGCCTTAGCAAACATAGAAGCCTTGCACTCTCTCTTTTCCCTTTTCCCACAATCCCTCTCCCAGTCAGCCCCCGATCCTTGGATCGACCTCCTAGCTCAAATGGATACGTAGATGAGCTCTCTGGTGAGCACGACCTCTAAATCTCACATTCACCTTTATAATTTTTACTTACCCCTAAACATAGGCCCATCCTCCCGATCACTCCCCTCAAATTACCCTCATAACTATAAACAACCACTACCATGCTTAAAAGACTTAAACAGAAGGAGAAGATCATATATTCCTGGTCGCAGAAGACATAAACTTCAAATCTAATCCCCCTAAGTTTTAGTAAACATCAAGGGCATATTATAAATCTACAATCTCCTCTAAATCCCACTGCAGCCTGACTGAGCCATCTTTAATGATTCATCAGTTTCAACAAGGAGTAAATAGTCCCCTCCTAAACCTCTGGCTCAGATTAAAAAATAATATAGTATGAGTGCTCAATAGGACACAGTTAACACTCTTCCTCGAGTCTTCAGAGGGAGATGCTGCAGAGAGAAAAAAGGGGGAGGAAGGGTGGGGAGGGGAAGAGGGAGAGAAAGGTAGGGAGAGATAGAAAAGGGGGCGGAGGGTAAAGGGGAAGAAGAAAAACATGTTCTTCCTTCCATTCTTTTTTCCCCTTGTCTTCCTCCTAGTCTTCCTTTTAGTCTTCTTCTTCTTCTTGCATTCATGTCTCTTCTTCCCCCTTCCAAATGAAAGTGTAAGCGAACGCTTCCTTACTGTTGAACTGTCATTGAAAATGTCCAGAGCATTATAAAGAGCCCCAACTGGTTAGTGCACATCCTGTGGAGCCTTTTCAGGTCTTTGATTTAAATAAATCCAGGAGCTCTTGTTTCAGTCCTTCTGTCGCCTCCTTTGCCGTTAGATACCTTTTATCTCCAGATTGCAGTTACACGACCAAAGTGGCAGGGTGTTGGACCCTAAACTTCACGCCAGCCAAATAAAGCTTTTTCTTTATGTCCCCATATTCCTTCTGTTTCTCCCGAATCGCTGGGGTTTGGTCCTGGAGCATTAAGAAGGGCACACTGTTCCACTGTAAATTTTTTAAGTGTTCTAGCTCTATTTAGGATGTGTGACTTCTCCTTAAAATTTAGGAATCCCATAATAATGACCCTCGGTCTGGCCCCTGGTGGAGGTAACTCTCTAAGAGAGTGATGGGCCCTTTCCAAGTTATAGGAGTTGCCGTAAGGTGTTGGGCCTAGGAGTTTCATTAGCATGTCTTGGATAAAAGTAATGCAGTCTGGTCCTTCCGATCATTCAGGTAAGCCAACCAGGATTAAGTTATTCCTTCTACTTCGAGATTCCTGATCCTCAATGCATTCCTCTAATTTTCTTACTTGCCTTCGTATAGCCATTAGCTCCTGTTCTTGAGAAAAAGATTTGTGCTCCTGAGATGCCATACGCGCGCTTCCACATCCCCCATTCTTTGAGCCAAGGCTTGCAGTGCAGGCTTTACTGTCGAGAAGTCAGCGACTAGACCTTTAAGCAGAGTTTTAATTTCCATAATATCGTCGGGTGATGTCTGGCCTCCTCTGACATTCTCAGCGCTGTGCCCTTGGTCTTCCGGGACAGGTGATGGGGGGTTTTGGGTGCTTTGTTGCCGGGGCTCAAGAATCCAGGCCCTCGGAGGTTTCAAAATCCATCTCGGATGCTGCGTCTGGTTTTGTACGCTGCTAAAACTCCGTAAGTACAGGACCGGAATTTAGAAAAAAAAATGTTTCGGCAAGGCTAGGAGGAGACTCTAGAAGAGTGATTCCTTTGTTTCTGCAGCTACCACAGGGTAAATTGTATTTTATAGTGCAGTTAAATCGATTGGACCTGGGAGCTCTGCTCTGCGTGTCTTGCCCCGATCAGCTCATCAAGTGATCCTCCTTGTACAGTTTAATCTTAACTTGTGCTCTCCCTCATTAGTGAATTTATATGTAGGTTTGTGGGCGAAGCAATACATTTTGAATGTTGTGTCTAATCCATTTTTCTAAGATTAAACTGTACAAGATATACATAGATGATGTGATATTATTATGGGATGGAAATGTTGAGGAACTTCAGCAGTTTATTGATTTTTATGCACAGTACCAATCAATACCTGAAATTTACTATGAAATATGATTTTCTGTCTGTTGCTTTTCTGGACATTACTATATTTAAAGATTTAGATGGGAACCTACAGACTAAGCTGTATCATAAAGAAATAGCAGACAATACGCTTTTACAATTCAAAAGTTGTCACCCCACCCACATGACAAAAAATATTCCTAAAGGGCAGTTGATGAGAGTAAAAATCAATTGTAGTATAGCAGCAGACTTTGAGGAACAAGCGGATGATCTCTGTGACAGACTATTAGAGAGAGGTTACAGCAGTAAAAGTATTGTTGATGCAAGAGAAACTTTCTCTAATATGGACAGGGATGAGTTGTTACAAAAAATGTTTGAAAAAATAAAGCCAAATAATCATATTAACTTTGTGACAATGTATTCTGCACAATCATACATCATTCAAGAGATCATCTGCAATAATTGGCATGTTTTGCAAAATGATCCAGGACTTAAAGACATAGTTCTTGATTTACTCAGAATGTCTTTTAGAAGAACAAATACATTGGGGGATACACTTACATATAGTATTATCAGGAATGTCATCCTGTAACATGGCTTATTTATTTATTTATTTATTTAAGAGATTTACCAGATAAGCATACTGAGTGGGGTCCGCTCATTTCAAGATGCAACCTGGGGTTACATAGGTCCATATAGGTATGGAAGACAAAACACTACAGTGGTTTGACAGCGGGTTCAGTAAACAACACAATACAGTGGTATGTCAACAGAATGAGAGTGGATACATACAGGGAGAGATAACAACAGGTACAGAATAGGTGCAGGCTAGGTTGACCAATATTTGTCAGTTACGAAGTTTGGTCCTCAGGTCAGAGTGCATAGTTTGCTGTGACAAGGTTAGCCTCAACTTCTGGGTGAAACAGTAAAGCAGTAGAAATATAGTGACACAGTATGAGTTCTAGGCTTGTTACTTTAATTATAATTTAATACCCATTTAGATTCCCCTGGTGGCAGGTCTAGGCTGTAGGTTGCAGTTGCATACAACTGAGAAGTGGGCTTGTAGGAGCGGTTTGAGAAGCCTAGGGGAGGTGGAGAGCCTAATGTCTGCCAGTAAGTCATTCCAGAGTTTGGGCAGCCGATGTTTGAAGGCCAATTGGCCCTTTGAAGTGCGCATGAAAGGGACTTGGAATTGTTTTGAGTCCGAGCCTCTGAGGGAGTATGCTGGGGGGGTTGAGTTGCCAGTGCGCAGCTGAGATGGGGGGAGGGGCAAAAGGATGTTTTCAGTATAAACGTTGTTCTTTTTGTGATCATGTGCTTACAGGTAAAACGTTTTCAAGTGTTAATACAGAAAAAAGAATATGAAATTTGGCAGATTACTACCTGTGACACAAATGGGGTGATATATTTGGCTGTTTGTACTTGTTCTGCTTTTTATATAGGGAAGACTACTAGGAGTTACTGTATAAAATTGAATGAGTGAATATCTCAGGGCCATAGAAAAAGGAGATAAGACTTATGCTTTGGCTTAGCATATTCAGAAGACAGTAGTAAGTAATATTCATAAGTTTGTATTTATGGCCATTGATAAAGTGCATCCTAACCCCAGGAGGTCATTTTAATGATTTAGTCCTATGAATGAAGGCATTTTGGATTATAAACCTTAAGGCTACACACTTTCCTGGCCTTAATACCAACTTTGATTTAAAACCATTTCTGAGGAAAAAACAAAAGTGATAACCCCTGGTTTAGAGTTTTAATTGGTCATGTATTGCACAATTTTTATAGTGTTCATGTAAATAAATAAATTATTGTAATTATGTATAGTTTCTTTCTTTCTTCCCCTTTCTTTTTTCCTCCTTCCTTTCCTTCCCCCTTCCCTCCTTTCCCCTCCCCTTCCCTCCCCTTCTTTTTCTTCCTCTTCTTTGCCCCACTCTTTTCCCCCTCCATCTCTTCCCTCTGCCCCTCCCCCTTCCCTTCCATTTTTACTTTTTCTTCTTTTTCTTCTTCCTTGTCTCCACATTGTTTTTTGTAACTTGGATGTTCCTTTTTTGAATTCCACCAATCACTGATGTGTGATGTCATCACTATTAGACTATTTAAGTTGTCTGTATTATTATTGCACTAACTTTTGATAAAGGACCTTCATAGAAACATAGAAACATAGACTTTGATGGCAGATAAGGACCACTTGGCCCACCCAGTCTACCCATTTCCCTACCTACTGGATAAGCTGCAGATTCTAGTGAACCAACAGCCTACTTCCTGCCACCCCCACTACAATTGCCTTATGTCTGTCCCATGCATGTTTGAATTCCCCCACTGTTTTAGACCCAGCAACCTCCCTAGGAAGGTGGTTCCATGCATCCACCACTCTCTCCGTGAAAGAAAAAAATCCTCACATTACCCCGAGCTGTCCCCCTCTATCTTTAAATTGTGCCCCCTTGTTCTTACACATCTCTTTTTCTGAAAGATGCTACCCTCCTGAACTTTGTTGATTCCTTTCAGGTACTTGAACATTTCTATCATTTTCCCCCGTCCCTCCTTTTATCAAGGGTATACATATTAAGCTCTCTCAGTCGCTCTTCATATGGTTTCTGATGCAGACCCTGCACCATTTTAGTTGCCCTCCTCTGGACTACTTCCATCCTGTCTATGTCCTTGCATAGATGAGGTCTCCAAAACTGTACACAGTACTCCAGATGGGGTCTCACCAACTGTCTTTATAGAGGGATAACCACTTCCCTTTTCTACTTGTGATACCCCTTCCTATGCATCCCAGTATCCCTCTGGCTCTCCTTACTGACTTCTCACATTGCTTACCAACCTTTAGATCATCTGATATGACTACCCCCAGGTCCCTTTCCATTTGAGTTGTTGTTAGTACCTCCCCTGCTATTGTGTACTCTTCTCCTGGGTTTTTGTTTCCCAGGTGCATTACTTTGCACTTCTTTGCATTGAATCTAAGTGGCCAACGTGTCAAGTGTGCACATGTGTGTTGAATAAACTGGATTCTGTTAATAATTCACTGGAGCCTTTCATGTGTGTTCTGGTTGGTGAGTGCCCTGCTCTGTTTGAATTGTGTAAACCCTTGGAGTCCATCTTTGCTTTTGTATTCCAACTTTGTTCTGGAATAAAGCCACACTTTAGAATCCCAACCTCGTATGGACAATCTAGTTACTGCTTCCTATGTGGATTTACTGTGTACACCTATCTAGAATGGCAAACCTAGCATAGCCCTCGGCAAAAGTTTCTCTCCTCTGGACCTGTATTTTGGTGTTGGTCTGTTTGTGTCTAGTACACATCATGGTTCTGTTTGCAATTGCTTTGTACCCCCATCCATTTCTTTTCCCCTAGACAGAAAAAGTATGGGAGGTGTGCCTACTAGTTAAATAAGGGGCCAGTACGGGGTTACAAAAATGGGGGCTTGTCCAAGGATATTGTTTGAATTTGGGGAGAGAACAAGGAGATATTTGCTGAGTGTATGGCTAGCGTTTTGTCTGTCTAGTAGTTTGGTAGCCCAAAACAGGAAATGAAGCTTCACACAAAAGGATTTTGCCCAATAGAGTGCCATCTGTATGTGCCGCTGTGTGCCTGCTAGTACAGTGCTGCTGTGTGTTTGTGCCAACTAATAATGGACTGTAAAGTCAAAAAGTGTATGGCCTTGTCTCTGCAGCCAGAACATTTTACAGAACTTTCAAATCTCAAGTTTTAATTGCCAAAAGTAATGTGGACTTACTTTAAATTAACTGTGACCTGGAACTTCATTGAAAATGAGCTTTGCTCAATTGAATGTATCCTTTTATTCATTGTGAATAAAAAATGATTTACTACTACTACTACTACTACTACTTCAGGAAATGAAGAGAGAAATGTGCCCTGAATGTTTGATGTACTTTGTGTGCAAATTGGGGGAGTTGCTAAAGAAATTGCCAAGTTCTGTAAGAGAAAATGGCCAAAACGGCACTCCCGCATTGAAATTGCAGCCTCCGAAAAAAGTTATTTTGCACTTTTAATTTACCCTGCTCAACGATCACCATGAAGAAAGAATGAGAGAGAGAGAGACAGAGAGAGAGAGAGGCTCATTTGAATGGCGTTGAGTGATTGGTGCGACTGCAATCAGTCCTGCCCCCCAACCAGCTTCAGAGTGCAGCTAAGTGTTAGAGGAGGAAAGAGCAAGTGGTGCATGAGCTGGTCAGACCAAGATCAACCACTGGGCTTGTGAATGTTCTAATCTGTGAAAAACAGACTTTTGCTGTACAAATTCGGGTACAACCCATTATCCATCTGACTGGAAAGTGAGCATTGCATATGTGGCAACAATCAGTGAGACCGCCATCCCGTTTCTCCCTAGAGGCCTTCCAGGATCAGCACCAAGCCAAAGATTTCTGCCAAAGAAAGCCAGCTACTGATTTTAGTGAGTACAACCCCAAACAACTGTACATCAAACTGTGTTGTGATTTTCAAGCCAGCTGAATCTGTGTGCAAGCAGTGAGATTGTTTTGCAAATAGGACTGTGAGTTGTAAAACAGCAAGTGCAACAAACAAAATTCTGAGCATCGACTATAAGCAATTATGATGGATTCAGCAACAGTAAAATGTTCTTAAGCGAGAGACTGTGTGTTGTATTATGCTGCAGCAAACAGACAATCCTGTGAAAGAAATACTGCAGCTTGCAAGTGACTTTGAGCATGTATACATAGTCTTGATTCATGTGCTAATCACAGAGTCCTATAAAATGATATGCATGTGCTGAGAAAGATACAAGCAGTGCAACCGATAACAATTTGAGCAAAATCAGTAACAGAAAAAGTCAGAAACACAGTTTTTGAGTCACAAACAGATTTGATGCATGAGAAGAGTTACTGCTGCCATTACAGGGTGGGGTTAGCAATGTAAACACAGCAGCAGGGATACATTTTGTGAGACTGTACTGAGACTAGTAAACAAATAGTAACCATGAACTTTAATGTGTTTTAATTGTAGAAATGGCTTCAGGAACTTCCCACTACCCAGATCATGCCTGAGCTATGATAGCAGAGGAGGTGGCCACACTAAGAGAATTAGAGAGAACTTTCTATGGTGAAGGGTTAGCTCCAGATGTAGCAATCTCTAGTTATCCAGTGAGAGTATGCATTATGTGCCTCAGAGCTGTAAGGGATGTGTTTCTGATACCCCACTGTTCAGATTGCCTAGTGAAGTATTGTATAAGCAGGGTTGCAGTGCCAGAGAGGGCATCACAAATTCAATTGGCTCCCACTTGGACCACAGTAGGAAACCCTGCAAGTAGCAGCATGCATCACCAGGTTGACCCTGTTGGGGGAGGCCCCATACAGTGTGACACAGAAGGAGAGAGAGTATGGATTTATTACAAGGGCAGACACCTAGAGATGTTTCCTCACCTGTGTCCCAGATGGGCAGTGCAATGGAAGGATCAGTGAACCCATGGAAGAAGGGTCCTAGTCCTAGCCTAGTAGGGGAGGATGAACTTTGAGAGACATTGGGAAGTGTCTACCTCTGAACCCAGTGAGGAGTGGACTGTCTCAGGAGTGAGGACATCTGCTCACTCCTGGACTCAGATCCTGAGTGAGGAAGAGGAGAATGAAGAGATGTATTTTTATGTTGAGGGTCCCAGTGAACAGCCTCAGATTCTTGTTTCGGAGAAGCCAGAGAGAGAGAGAGAGAGAGAAGAAGAAGGCTCCAGTACCCTGCCTACGGAGATGGTTGGGGACAAGTTATTTCATTTGTTAAGTATGCAGCACTGACTTCACCAGAACTGGCCACCCCCAAGCTGAGCCATGGGCCGTACAGTTGTGAAGAGTAATAAGGATGAGAGACTGGTACATAGGAGGGCCAACACCGTATATGGGAGGTCCTTTCCTACCTTTCTTCATAGAGTCTGGGAGGAAATTGAAGAGAACAGGCAATCCCGGTTATTGGAAGAGGCAAGCAAGAATTTGCATCATGGTGCAGCAGCATGTGTCAGAGACAGAACCATCAGTAACATACTGAAATTTTGGAAATTGGGCAGAACTTTGTTTATGGACACTGTATGAATTGTAGACAAGGCAGGGAATGAGACATTCCACAACATCAACTTTGAACACCCAAATGGTGTCATAATTCTTGCACCTCACCTCGAGTTGTATTACCCTTAATGGTGCCACTCCCTGTGAATATGCCCATTATGCCCTAAGGGAAGCAAAGCAGTGGCAGTGCAGTGTTTGTCATCCAGCAGCAGCAGTATCCAAAGAGGAAGATGCAGTTCTACTGGTGTTACAGGATCTTCAGGTGTGTCCATATTCATCATCTCAGCAGTGTTTTCCCATTTCCATCGCCTGGCCTTCCAGATGACATTAATCCAGCTTTTTTCCTGATTCATTTCCTGGTACTCCAGATGACGTCAATCCAGCTGTTTCCCAGTTCCATCGTTCGATTTCCAAGATGACATCAGCACAGCTGTTTTCCTGTTTCATCACCTGGTTTTCCAGAGTAGATCAACCCAGCTGTTTCCAAAGATGCCGCTTGATGGGTGAGAATCTTCAACTTGGAGAAGTAAGGTGATCTTTGTTTTCATCTTCACGGAACTGGCAAGACCCTTCTTTTCTATGATTTTACTGACTTTGCACAACACACCCTAAATCTAGCACACTACCACAAACTGTTGGAACTGTCCTTAAAGACTCTCCCCATGGATTGCAGTGCTTTTCAGGACCTGCCCTGTTTCAGGACTGTTCTTCCATGGGCTGTGGCCCAGGAGAGGCTCTTTTTATGGACCTTGCCCTTGGGCAACATTCTGTCACTAGTGTGGGACATTTAGGGAATTCCACCCCCCAAAATGTGTTGTATAATGTCTGTTTTTCTATTTTTCTACTTTCGTTTTCTAAAAAAAATGTTTGGGATGATTCTTTAGTGTTCAGATGGAGGTTTAGACACTGTGTTGTATGCAGAATGTGGTTTTGTTTTTCTTCTCTTGCAGGTGTTCCTGAAGAAGAAAAGAAGAGAAGAAAAGAAGAGGATATGGGAGCTCAGCTGAGTTCCACTTGTTTTTTCTTAGCATTTTGGAATTGTTGTTGTTAAAAGGGTGTTAACATGTTTTTTTTTTTACAGGTGTAAGTAGGGAAAGTTGTGCAAAATGTAATGCATTGTAATGTATTGTTTCCTTGCTGTTTTTGTTTGCAGGTACCCTGGGTTTGGGGGGAGTTTCCCCTGTGGGCAGCTTGGTCAGATAGATTTTCCCTAGAGGGCTAGGGGAATAGACAGGCTGTGGTCCTGAGCTGCAGTAGGGGCCTCAGATCTGGTCTATTAGGGCATGCTTCAGGCAGTTTCTTGGAGCCACTGATCTTCCATAGATAAATCGTACAGTAGGTGCTGAAGTTTCAGCCACTGGTCTTTGTGTCTTTAGTGTTTCCTGCTTGTGCCTGGCACATGGTAGGAGAGGGCCTGATCACTCCTCCCCGTAGGTAACACAGAGGGTATGATGGCCTGGTGCCGGGTGAAGGAATGACTGTGGATAGTCATTTACCTGGCATAGGGCGAGTGTAACCCCCCTGTTCCCTGGGATTCCTGGAATTCCATCAGTGTCAGTGTTAGGTAGGGAAGGCAGCTTATGAATATCTACTTGAATGGATTTTCTCCCATTCCCTCTCTGTTTACATGGTCCCAGCTGAGAGCAGAGAGGTGATGTCATTCAGAACTCTCACAGCAACATAAGCCACAGCATGCTGTGAATGTGGGGAGTTTAGAATTCTGAGAATAGTTCAGTCCCAGTGCTCAGAGAGTGAGCAGTGCCAGCATTTCTCACCCTAGCCTGGGGACATCCTTTGCCTGATTTGTGAAGTGGTGGAAACTGTCTCCAGGATTTCCTGTGCCCTTATTCCCAGTGGGATGAGGAGGGACTGCAGAGGTTTTGTGGGGCAATCCCCTGATCCAACCCAGAACATTTTTGAAGCTGCCTTTGGTGTATTAACTGCGAGTAGATTCTGTCTGAGAGTTACCCAGGATATGTATCTGTCTTGTTTTCTGTAGGGTGACACTCTGATAAAGAGACCCATTCACCCATTTCTGTGAGACTTTTTTCAAGACGCTTGTTTTAAAGTTTGCTGACAACAGTGGATGTCCCATATGTGACTATGCCCTTTGTTCAGAACTTTAACTTTACACCCTAGTGTTGTTTTCTGATGCTAAAATGTGCTAAACATTTGAAGATAGCATAATTTATACAGTTCAGTATTTGTGAGGTGTAACTCTGAAAGAATAGCTGGGTATGGATGAGGAAGCAAAAGGTGGGAGGACCCCCATCTGGAGTGACCAGTTCAGCACTTCAGGTTCTGTACGAGCACCTGTTTTCTATCAGAGCTTGTAGCCAATGTCTGAAGAAGTTTACCCCTTGTATGTGGGTTTTGCTAGTTTTAACCCCTAGTGTGCTCTGTCATGGCCAGTGTGCAACATTTCTATCCTATGCCATATGGGAACTATTCTAAGTCATGGCCTAGTGCCACTTCCAGGAGTATTTTGTGTGTGTTGACCATGGCTAGTTCCACATTTCCAGATGTTTAATCCTATTCCATATGGGAACTGTTCTAAGTATTGGCCTAGTGCAACTTCCAGACAAAGCTTGTGTTTTTTTCACCATAGTTAGTACCACATTTCCAGATGCTTAATCCTATGCTATATAGGAAGTTCAAGTTTCTGTTTCTACAGATGTGTTCTGCATTGCCTTGTGTTATAAAGTATAAACCGTTGGGGGGCCATCTTTGCTTTTGTGTTCCAATTTTGTTTTGGAATAAAGCCACACTCTAGAATCCCAACCTGATATGGACAATCTAGTTACTGCTTCCTGTGTGGATTTATTGGGTACACCTATGCAGAAGTGCAAACCTACCATAGCCCTCAGCAAATGCTTCTCTCCTCAGGACGTGGGTTTTGGTATTGGTCTGTTTGTGTCTAGTACACATTGTGTTTCTGTTTTCAATTTCTTTGTGGATTTATTGGGTACACCTATGCAGAAGTGCAAACCTACCATAACCCTCAGCAAATGCTTCTCTCCTCAGGACGTGGGTTTTGGTATTGGTCTGTTTGTGTCTAGTACACACTGTGTTTCTGTTTTCAATTTCTTTGTACCCCCAACCCTCTCTTTTCCCCTAGACTGAAAAAGTATGGGAGGTGTACCTACTAGTTAAATAAGGAGCCGGTGGTGGTTACATATAAAGCAGTAACTGTCACACCAAACATTAAAGAATGGAAGGGCCCAAAGATTCCTGTCCTAAATGGAATCCGACAAGGCTGCCCTATAAGCCCTCTCCTTTATGCCTTTTGCATTGACCCATTATTAAGGTTATTAAATTCTGATCCTCTGTTATGGCCCATAGTGACCCCACAGAATATAGTTATTTCAAAAGCAATAGCATATGCAGATGACATTTGCATAGTAGTTCGGGACACAGGATCAGCTGTAGAAGCAACTGAGAAATGTAAGATTTATGGCAAGTATGCTAGGCCAAATTGAAGGTAGACAAGTGTATTGGGTGCCAGTTTGGTCAGGAGGAGCCACGACATGAAGAGGTGGCAGGAGGTCATCTTACAACTGATTCAATAAAAATATTAGGCATTACCTTTGGACAGGTTAATTCAGACATATGTAACTGGGAACAAAAACTACAGCAAGGGAAAACCTAGTGAAACAATGGAATAAGTGATCTCTTGGTAAAAAAAAAAAAAGAATATACATGATAAAGTCATATTTATTACCACTTTTTCTATACCTCAGCCATGTCCCCGGACATTAAAAGCAACGCTATTCAGTGTTTTCTTCCAAGCGGTATGGGGTAGCAGACTCAATCCCATAAAGAGAAACATTCTCAACCTTCCCATTACCGAAGGTGGCTTAGGCATGATTAATCCCTTAGTATTTTTTACAGCATTTTTTTACAAACGAATCTTAGACACTTACTGGTTAATGATGGTCAGAGCTGGATTCCACTATTATATAGTTCATGTGAAACATGGTTTCAACAATGGGACACGGGAAGGTTAGGGCCCTGATAAAAGCTATTAATTCCCCTAGTTATGTTAGGGAACTGTTTCTTAAACTTAAACAATGGAAAATGTCTAGTCAAATAGTGCTTACTAAACCAAGAAAGGAGCTGTACACATGGATATTAATACAGAACTTTCAAGAAGTTAGAGTATTCCCTTCATGTCCACCAGCAAATGTTTCTTCTTTATTAACCTTATTAAAGGAAGAGAGAATCCCCTGTAAAATGTGGGATTTACACTAGCTTAGCTGTCATGGTAAGATTAACATAAAAGCCAATCAAATGCACACACCAGTGGAAGAATGGATGCAGTAGGCCTTGTAGCTCCAACAACTGGAAACTATAGATCATCTATTCTTTACATGTTCTTACATTAGTACTTTCCAGAACTTCTAGCAGTACAATAGCATGAACCATGGTTTGCAGCCATCACATTTGATGCTTTAATGTGGGACACTACACTGAATTGGGCAACAATGGGACAAATGCAAGCTGGATATAGTACTTTTGTAATAAATGGTATATTTAGAATGCCTGAAGCTTATTTACTCTTCAGCAGAAACACATTATGCATATTGAGCTAGTCTAGAAGACAACTTCTGAATTACAAGATATATTTTACTAGAATATAAAACAAGACATTGAAGTTTCTTAAGATCAGTCTGGAGAAACATGCCTTGAATAACGGACTTAATGTTTCCATCATTTACACAGCAAGCTGCACATAAACATGTAACAGCAAAGATGAAAGTAAAAGGTTTTGTTAATTTCATTTGTTATAAGTTCACACAATTATGTACTTTATCCTGCCTCCCCCTCCTATTTACATTTTCTTTTTTTTCCCTTTTGGTTTTATTCCCAGTGATCAACAACATGGATGTCCTTTTCGATTTCTTTTTCATTTAAAATATCATGTTTGTAAATCTAGTTTTGTATAAGAACAAATGATTAACTTGTTCTCTTGTTTTAGTTGGATTTTTCACTCTGGAAATATTGAGATGTAATTGATGATGTATATTTTGTTTGATTTTCTACCTTCAATAAACACCCCTACTCTTTTTGAGAAGTGCCATGGGATTTTTAATGTACACCTGAACAACCACCAGAACAGGCAGAGGGGACCTTAGGTTAATGTCTCATCTGAAAATGGCACCTCAGGGTGCAGCACCCCCTCATGCTGCACTACAGTGTCAGTATTGGGATTTAACCCAAGTGCCTGGTGTGGGGATAGAACCCACAGTCTTCTGATCTTCCAGCCTCAGAGGTGAGTGTGCAAACCTGCTGAGCCACTTACACTGCCATTGAGCCACTGACCCTGCCTAGAGGGGAAACAGGCAAATACCGAAAAGGTAAGTAGTGAAGTGGGTAAATAGGTATAGAAAATGGGAAGGGTAACCTATTAAGAAATAAAATACAAAAAGAAGGACATGAATGTAGCTCCTTATCTGAGATAGGGTTATAAAACACAATACAGAAATATAAGATCTGGAGAAAAAGGCAGTAAGGTTTAAAGATAGTAAAGAAGTAAAAAGAGTAATCATGATAGGCACTATCTATGGCCAAGGGACATAGGGGTCAAGTAAAACAAATGAGGAAAATTAAAAGCACTGTATCTGAGGAAAGACTACAGGTTCCTTCCCAGAAGCAGAGCAAGTGTAGGAATGGGAATGCTGCAAGTGATGCAGTGTGGTGGCTGTGGAGTGGCAGTCTTCAGGAGACCTTTGGAGACTGAGGTGTTGCTCCATCTGTGTGTACCTCTCTGGCTGAGGATGGAAGTCCCTAGACTCCAGGCTGAGTTAGCTAGTATTCAAGGAACCTCTTCTCTAACCAGGGGCCACTATGTCCACGTCTTTGCTCCAGAGGAAGCCAAGAAAAGGGCTGGCTGGACTGAGGTGGGCTCAGGGAGGGTGGAGGTGGTGAGTCCTGAACACATTATTCAGCCTGTACCACAACATAAGTCTTTTGCTGCTCTGGTGGAAGGGATTGCCAGGAGGTGCCACCCATGGTAGTGACAAAGGAGGATGTGAGAGTCCTCCAGATATGAGGCACCAAGGAGGGAGGAAAAGGACCCCAATGGAAGAGGAAGCAACTTCTGGTGGGGAATCAGTCATTTGAGGGGTAGTTTTTGGACCAGAAAGTAATGGAAAGAAGGAGGTGAGGCGATCTGGCAACTTGGTACAGAGGACTGGGTGAGAGAATCATTGGGATCACTAGGGAGATGGGGCAGGAGGGAGTGCCGGATGGCACTGTCCATGTGGTGACTAATGACCTGGCAACATTACAGAAATATTTATATGAAAAGTTTTCATGAGGCACACATAAAACTGCCCAAGTGATATGCATGCTGCAAGTCTGATTTAAATGTTAAATTGAAGCTGATTGCTTGCATATGGCATGTGTGCAGCAAGCAAGTGTGGAAAAAATGATTTTTATGTTAAGTTGGGAAAGAATGCACGCATGTGGCATGCGTGGAAAAAGCAAGTGGTCACTGATAACTGCACATGTAGAAGTTAAGTGACTTGCTCAAGATCACACCATACACAAGTGGGGTTGATGGGATTCAAACTCAGGTCTTCATGCCCCCAAGTCTTCTGGGTTTTAGTTCAGTGCCTTTAACCCCTAAGCCATACTGTCTGCACACATATGGCTTGCTTGTACTTCAATACTTACTGTATCTGAATACATCTGCACACATGCTGCATGATTGTAGCCACTGTTATGCTTTTCAGTTTTCTTCTCTCCCTCATTTCAGTTTCACAGTTGAACTGTAGCACACATACCAATGGAAACACATGTGGTTTTTCCCACCCCAATACACAGACTTACCTACAAAACCACTTAATTGCTTCTGTCTGGCCTGTACTCCTACTGTTTCCTCTCCATAGTTTTGAATGCTTCCACACAAACAGACATTAAGGTGGAAACACAAAAGTAACAATAACTCCACACACACGCACACACACACACACACACACACACACACACAATCAGTCCCCCATGCACACACACTGAAGTGAGTACAACATGCTGCGGCAGAACCCACAGAGTTCAGATATAAGTAAAAAAACATCTTACTTGAGTACTAGGAACCAGAGGCAGGAGTATTTAAGAGATGATGTCCATGGGTCAAAGTGCTGAAGCATACCCCTTGAAATGACTGGAGTAATTTGTACTACTATTTTATACATTATGATGGTGAGTTGGAGAATAATGAATGCCACTCTTCTACTAACAAGGCCCTTGTTAGTCGAGTGGTGACCTTCATTAATTTCAGTCTCCATCAATAATGTATAAAATAGTAATAAACAAAAATACCCCTTTCATTTCAGTGATGATACCCCTGCAGTCACATTTGCCCTTTGTCATAATGTGCCTGAGTGTGGGAATGTGGAGGTCAGCTTCACTGGGTGGGGGGCAAAAGCGTGACTATACTGGGGCTCCAATAGTTTGTGCATACCATACTGATCAACTCATACTGTCCCTGAATGCAAGGGAATGCTCTAAAATGTCTGTAACATCTCTAAAAGGTACAGTTTATTTGTTTTGACTGAAATGAGATATGCAAATCAGGAAAAATTCAAATGTATAAGATTCATCTGTATATACCCCAGAGAAGTGCATCAGATTTGGGCTTAAACCCACTCAGTTACAAACCAATTTTTTCCTGGCTGAAGTTCTGCCCCCCGCCCCCCCAAAAAAATAGCTTTGTCCTGATTTTTCTCCCCGACTCCATTCCATTCAATACTGATCAACTATGGGTCATGAAGCTGCCCAATGGTGAAGAAACATGAAAAACACATCAATATTTCGGTCCTTCCTTCATCCACAATCCTCCTGTAAAACAATTATTTACTTTTACTTAGTTAACCATATGGTCAGAACCTGCAGCCTGGCATTGTGTGCCACCAGCCCAGTTTTCAGTCTGCTCTCCCTACTTCTGCCAGAAACTGAATGCTAGAACCAACCTTCATAGGTCCCCAATGTGGTCCATGACCAAGTCACCTCGTCAATGGAATCCACCCAACATGGATTGCTTGCTTCTTGCTTGGCTGCTGCTGTGGCTGCTGCCACACTGCACTGATCAATGTCTATGTAGGCCACCCACACCACTTTCACCACTGCTGTTAAGCCTATCTTGCTGCCATGAGAGTCTGTGCTGTTGATTTTTGCAAGGCAAGCCTAGTAGAGTAAGTAGGCAGCCTAGTCTTGAGTTAGCTTCTAGCTCACCCTCTGCCCCTTCAGCCACCAGGGAAGACGGAGACTCAGTAAGAGTAGACCAGCAAAAATATGATGCCACAACACTGCTATTGAGAGTTCAGTGCTCACTGACTCCTCCAAGCTGTAGTGTGCAGTCAGTTTACTCTGTGGTGGGAAAGACAGTGTCACACTTGCAAGACGTGTGTGCTCTTTCTTGTCTGGAGCTCATCCACATCACATGTGATTGTGCCACCACTAATAGGTGGATAGAGTGGACAACACATTACAGACACAGTCAAGTCTGGAGAGTACCTGCAGCGTGAGCACACACAGGCCATGTGGGCACTTATTATGCAAAAGAGTAAATCCAAATTTAAAGCCATCATTGCCACACCATAAGAACAACCTAGGCAAAAATATGGGGGGGGGGGCAACTGTCCCCCTCTGCCCTACCTAAATGGCACCCCTAATTAGTACTAGAAATTCATTCTCAGGTGCTAATGCAATGGTTTCCACTGTGTTCTGATGTACTTTATCTCCACGTTTCATGATGTGTCCTGATCATCATGTGGGTTAGTGTCCCTCTCTGTCCCTCATTTTGAGTATCCATGTCCCTCATTTCAGTGACACAATGTGAGGAATGGTGCATGATTCCAAGACCCTACTCAGCACAAAGAGTGCTGAGTATGGCCATAGTGTATATGCACAATACAGAATGACAAAGGGAAAGTAAGTGAGATGAAACAGTCATAGAGAAACACATTTGTACTGCTATACATGCATAAGGGATCTACGTGGTCCAAAACAAAAAGGATAGGATTCACAACACAGAGGCCCCTCTTCATATATCTGGAATGGGGGATGTTGTCTAACTATGTCCTAGGCATTTAATGCAGTAAGCAAACAATATCTTACAAATTAAAGACAATTTAATGACAGAAATCAAAAGCCATTAAACAACTTGCAAAATGAATTAATGAGTTTACCTAACTTTTTATGGGAATTCAAATAAAAATGTATTTTAATGAATCTACTTGCTAGCAGTAGTATAAGAAACAGAAATTAACTTATTTTTTTAGATGAGATTTGCACCAGCTTAGCTGCTGCACATATGGCAAGCATGCAGCATGTGAACCTGATTTGCTTTTTAAACCTGGTTCACTCAGGATCACTTTGTGTATGTGAACTGCATGGACATACTGCACAGTTAAGCATGTGGCATGCATTCTGCATGTACACAGCACACCTATATTTCTGTAAGGGAAGGCAAGGAGCAAGAGTGGTGTAAGATTGGTTTAGGGAACTGGGAAGTGCCTGAAGTAAGTAGCTTGCATGGCAGCCTTCACAGAGGCGTTACATATATATGGTCAGGGAAAGATTAGGAATACCACACCAGTGTCTTCAACAACTGTATGAAGGCATGATGCAGAGAGAGGATTTGGCTACATCAGGAAATGAGGTCTTACATGGCGGGATAGAGGCCTGTACAAAGGAGATGAACTCTGACCATCCAGGAGGGAATAGCAGTTTTTCGTAAAGTTTAAATTTACTCAATTGGTTTTAAACATGCCAAGGCAGAAAAAACAATGGACGAGTGAATGCCCCTCAATGGAGCAACAAAGACGAAACACCCAAGAGAAATAAAGTCTCCATTTGTAAAGTGATGTGGGAAGGGAGGAGGGAGGGACAGAATGGTTCAGAGATGGTTTTAAGGGTGATGGAGAGTTAAAAGGATGACCAGAAGGAATATGGAAAAGGGATAACAGTAACAGAGACAATGGAAGGGTAAAGGATGGAATATGGAATGGGAAAAGGTAAGGACAGGGTTAGACAAAGGGAGTGGAGTGTCATGTGAGCCAATGCAAGCAGCCTAGGACATGATATTCTCAACAAGGAAGTAGGGATGGTGGGTACTAAAATGCCTGACCACCAAGACAACCCACATGTACCCCAAAGTACCTTAAAAATACCTAGATTAAAATGAGTAGTCGGTCGGGTAGTTACTACAGACCCATTCTACTACCTGATCACCCAACCCTGACAGTAACAAAAATCATGTGAAAGACTGTTTTTTGGTTTTGACTTTTAGACTGTTAAGTGCCTCGAACCATTATACGCATGGGGGGCATTGCTGAGGCAGGTACAAGAGGAGCAGGCTCTCTTGGCGAGCCTGCTGCTGCTTCCAAAAATTATACCAATAGTGGGCATTGCTCAGGCAGGTATGAGAGGTGCAGTTGCTCTTAGTGAGCCTACTGCTATGTCTAAAAATTATACCCATGGTGGGCATTTCTGAGGTAGATACAAGAGGCACAGCTGCTCTAATTGAGTCTTCTGCTGTTTTCAAAAATTATACCTATGGTGGGCATTGCTGAAGTAGGTATGAGAGGCACAGCTGCTGTTAGTGAGCCTGCTGCTTTGTCCCAAAATTATTCCCGTTGCAGGCATTACTGAAGTAGCTACGAGAGGTGAGGGGTCTCTTAGTAAGCCTCCTGTTGTGTACAGAAACTATACCCATGGCAGGCATTGCTGGGTTAATATAAGAGGTTTTACTTTATTAAGTTTTTTTGACCAGGTAAGTGCACTAGACAAATCCTGCCTATTTTCAGGCATGACCCGGGAGGGATACAGACGAATGCCAACTGACCTTGAACCAGATTAAGCTGTTGGTGGTATTTTTCTTGAATGAAGGAAATTTGGCCATTGCTCCAGGAAATTCTGCTCTTTTCAAGAAGTGTGATGGGATCTTTAACATCCACCTGAACAGGCAGATGGGACCTTGGTTTAATGTCTCATCCGAAAGACGGCACCTCAGAAGTGCAGCACCCCCCTCATGCTGCACTACAGTGTCAGTATTGGGATATTAACCCAAGTGCCTGGTGTGGGGATAGAACTCACAACCTATTGATCTCCCGGCCTCAGAGGTGAGAGTGTTAACTGCTAAGCCACTGACACTGCACTGCACAGGTACAACTGCTCTTAGCAAGCCTGCTGTTGTGTTCACAAATTGTACCCATGGTGAGCATTTCAGAGGTAGGTACAAGAAGTACAGCTGCTGTGATTGAGTCTGCTGCTGTTTAAAAAAATTACACCCATGGCGGGCATTGCTGATGAAGGTATGAGAAGGGCAGCTGCTCTGAGTGAGGCTGCTGTTGTTTCCAGAAATCATATCCATGGTGGGCATCAATCAGACATACAGTACATAATATAAACTGATGACTGACAAAACAAAACTAAGAGTAGTACTAGTGTGGCACATATGGCTGGCATGGTGGCAGTGGTGATGGTTCCATTCATTTTGTACACAACCTAGTCATCATATTCAGTATCATTGTTTGCAGGCTGTTGTTCATGTTTAAGGTTAGACTGGCATAATTCAGTATTTGTGGCAACTGGGAAAGTGTCAGCATTCATTTTGAGAAATGTAAGCCGTTCCACATTTGCAGGACTTAGCAGTGTTCTGTGATCAGTGACTATTCTTCCAACTGCACTAAATATGCATTCTGAATATATGCTTGAAGGTGGACAACTGAGGTACATTATTACAAGATTTGCTAGATCTGGTCACATTGCTCTCTTTTGTTTCCAGTACGGTAATGGATATTCCTGGATACCAATCACTGTATGGTCTGCTAAGTAATCCAGGACCATTGTGAAGTATGAGACGGTTGCCAGTCTGTCAGATTAACCAAATGCACCTTTGTTTTGTGTAAAATATTTTTATTAACAGAATGAAAGTAGAATAATAACATAAACATGTACAACAGGTACATCAATGAACTTAGAACTAATAACATAACACATAAATGCAAAGGTGCAAGCACATTTGATAGAAGCCATAAAACATGAATACTATGGTTACATTAGTAAATGAGGAGTTACATTAGTTAGCAAGTAGAGTTACTGATAGTACACTATTAGAAGAAAAGGAAGTATATGCAATTATCCACTATGTGACTGTGGAATGGAATGGAATTTTAAATACTTAGAAGGCTAAAGTATTGAAGGGAGAGGACACAAACCATATGCCCTCTTCCATTCATTTACTGCCCCCCTGTAGACAGTGTGAACCAAGGTGGTTCACTGGGGGAACAGGACCCTTTCCATGGCATCTACCAGTTTAGACCAAGTTTGTTCAAATTTTGGGGCTTCCCCAGTGGTGATCATCTAAGCCAGCTCTATTCTAAGACATTACAGAAGGTTGTGTGCCTATTGTTGAATCATAGGTGGGTTTTCAGCTATCCAACACTGGATCGGTGTGTTGCAAGCATTAATTAATGCTAGGACCAAGATCTAGGTCAAGCCCTAGTAACCTATTTCCTGGGTCTGCTGTCAGTAGGAATTCCAAAGGAGACCTAGGTGGTGAGACTTAACAGATGACATTATTTTATGTATTTCACACCACCACTACAGTGAAGCATTTTGGGGAACATGAGAGTCATGTGAAGAAAATCCCCATTCTCCATACCACATTTTGGGCAGTATTTTGGTTTAATCAGTACTGAGGTGGTGCAGCCTGACAGGGGAGATATACACTCTATATAAGAAGTTGAGTTAGGTCTGTCTCAGCCTGTTGTTCTTGGAGCAGTTTATAAGGTGCCCAGTGCTATGGATCACAGCTCAGGAGTAAGGTAATGTTTAAATCCTGTTCCCACACTGATTGGATGCATTGGGAGGGATCCAGGGAGCCAGTCTGGAGGATCCGTAGTAGACAGACAAAGGCCTAGTATTGGTTTGAGGTGAAATAGCTCTTCTTCAAAAGGGTAATTTTGTGTATCATTGCTACATGATGTAGTTAGGTATGCCAATCTATTTCTAACTTGAAGGTAAACAAAAATCCTCAGGTGAGCAGCCGCATTGCCCTTGTAATTCCTTGAATGACAGAAGCCATCTCCAAATGTATAACTGCTGATTATATTTAGCGGTCATTAGGGTAGACCAGATGGAGGCATAATTAAACAGTCTGGGTTGTATTCTCATGACCCCATGTACAATCCTTCAGACCCTCAGGAGGTTTTGTGAATGGCTTATTATAGATCTTCTTTGGCCCCAGCAACAGAGACAAGGAAAAAAGGTCCCTTCTAAGGTCAACCTACAGCTGCTACCCCTCGGTTTCCATCCACTTATGACAGACTGGGGTTGCCCCCACTGGGAGAAATGCCAATTGTGCTGAGTAAAAATAGGCCTTGAAATTTCGGAGTCCCACCCCACCTCTCTTTATAGGTTGCTGTAGAATGGCTCTACAAATCCAGGCACTGAAAAGAAGCAGGGAGTTCCCAGTCTCCCCCCACAAAACCAGGTAATTAGTGAAGTAAACACCAAAGTAGAGAGGTCAATAGGGAGCAGGGCAGGGATAAATGGAGAAAAAGGCAAAGGCAGTAAGTACTGGGATGTGGCTAAAAGGGGTAAGACCATCAAAAATGGAGGGCGATGAGTACCAATGCCGATAGTCTGGGTAACAAACACCCTGAACTAGTGGTCTTGATGGAAGAGGGATGCCTGGATATTGTGGCAGTCACAGAAACATGGTACACAGAGAACCATGACTGGGATGTCAACATATTGGGGTACTCAAACTACAGGATGGACAGGGAGGGTAAAAGAAGAGGAGGAGGAGGAGCTCTCAACATAAGGGAAGGGATCAAAGCAACATAACTAAAGGGTGAACAGGGAGGAGAGGAGGCACTGTGGGTCTCCTTGGAGATTGGATATTTATTTATTTATTTGCTTTTGGTAACCGTGTGGGTGCACTAGGCATGGGAATGCCTATTTTCAGGCACAACCCGGGAGAATACAGGTAGACAATGCATAAGGACACGATGTGTTGCAGCACATGAAATAGTTAATACAGTGGGAAGGGGTCAGAACAATTGACATTAGAGGTTGAGCTTAATACAGTTTAGAACAAGGTCAGGGCACAAGCAATATAACATTAGACAAGGTAATATGGTATGAACAAGTGCAAAAACAACTGAAATACTGAGTACAAAAAAATGGATGCGATAAACAAGATAGATACAATATACAATAAGTGCCTTTGTGGTAGTTAAGCTTTAGAGAGAAGGGAGAGGAGGATGTGATAGAGGCAGGGGAGATAGGGGTGTGGGTGGTGGACAGCATGCAAGGGGAGGGTCAATAGAGAGAGGTGATAAAGCAGATTGGAGGGGAGTAGATGCAAGGGGGTTGGTGAGGAAAATGGAAAGAGGGATCGATGGCTGGTGGAAACAAGTGGAGGGGTTAGAAGCACATAGATGATCTCAGTGGAGTTTCTTGAATCTGGCATGGGTGGGAACTAGGCAGATAGCTTGAGGTATGGAGTTCCAGTACTTCAGAGCTGAGTGAGAGAAAGCTCATGCACCCATAGAGGTTTCACATCTGGGGATATGGAAAGGGGCTAGGTCTGTAAAGCGGAGCCCATAAGAGGGGGACTGGGAGTGAAGCATGGAAGCAAGGGATTGAGGGAGACCTGATCTAACTATTCCGTCAGTTAGGGAGCCATAGGACTGAAGTCGATTGGCAGTGGGAGAGGGCCAGCCAGTTTAAGTCAGCATAGAGCTGGCAGTGGTGTTTAAATCTTAGTGATGCAGAGACACAGTGGCAGATGTTGTTATAGGTGGTGTCCCATTTGTGGAGAGAGGACTTAGTGGCACCTAGGTAGGTGACCATGCCATAGGCCAGACTCGGGAGTAGAAGGCCTTGTGCAACAGCAAGTCTGGCAGATGGGGTGAGGACATAGCTAGTACAGTAGGCCCATCCAGTTTTTGAGTTGACAGATTTACAGGTGGAGGTAATATGTTGATCAAAATCCAGGGATTTGTCCAGGAGAATCCACAAGTATTTGAAGGATCTGGAAGTTTCAAGTGGGGAGCCATCTGCACACAAGATGTTGAGGGAGTTTTGATTTCCTATAAGTCTGACAGAAGAGCCAAAGAGCATAGAGTGTGTTTTGCTGACATTGAGCACTAGTTTGTTCTCTGTCAGCCAGGATTGTATGCTTAGGAAGTCAGAGGCAAGAGAGTGGTTTATATCTGAGATATTTTTGGCACTATAGTAGATGACAAGGTTGTCTGCATAGAGAAGAGATGAGCAGGTCGGTGCTAGCAGCAGGAGGTTATTGATGAAGGTAGAAAAAAGCAGAGGGCCCAGTATAGAGCCCTGAGGAACACCAACTTGAATAGAGGAGAGATCCGACATGGCAGAATTGAAAACTATGGATTGCTTCCTGTTTAAGAGGCAGCTCTTAAACCATGCCACCACTTCAGCAGAGAAACCAAGGGAGTGAAGTGTTGATAGGAGAAGGCTGTGGTTGACCAGGTGAAAACCGCACCTGTCAATAGGCCAGCATCCATGGCAACATAGATGTCATTTGTTAGTTTTAGGAGGGCAGTGGAGGTGCTGTGGCTTTTTAAGAAGCCATGCTGGGTGCCAGAGAGGAGGTTAAATTTCTGAAGATAAGCTATGATTTCAATAGCCACTAATTTTTCCATGATTTTGCTGAGCACAGAAAGAATGGCAATGGGTCGATAATTGACAATTTCTTTTGGATCACCTTTTTAAGGAATTGGTGTTATTTTGGCTATTTTCCAGATATCAGAAAAGGTGCCATGGCACAGTGACAAGTTAAAGACTTTGGTTAAGGGGGAGGCAATGATAGGGGCAGCTACTTTCAGAAGCCAGGGTTCAAGCCCATCAGACCCAGAGCTGGTGCTGTCTGGGATAGCAAGTAGTAGCTTTAGTACTTCAGTTCTTGTGATAGCCTGGAACCGAAAAGGTGGATGAGTGGGCATAGATTTTGTGTCTGTGCGGGAGGACGTAGTGCTTCTGGGGGGAAGGAGGCCACATGACTTGATAGGTCAGAGAAGTGATGATTAAAGGAATTGACAATGGTCACCAGGTTGTTACAATGAGTGCCATTAAGCAGCATGTCATTTAAAGTGGCCTTGTGATCTGTTCCCAGGAGGGATTTTATAACTGACCAGAATTTCTTTGAGTCACCTGCAGCTTTTGTTAATAAGTCTTTGCAAAAAGCGCTTTTAGCTAAGTGGATA
Organism: Neoceratodus forsteri; assembly: GCA_016271365.2. Classification (NCBI taxonomy): domain Eukaryota; kingdom Metazoa; phylum Chordata; order Ceratodontiformes; family Ceratodontidae; genus Neoceratodus; species Neoceratodus forsteri. The sequence goes on along the minus strand of CM028132.1, from coordinate 895,189,864 downwards.
TTTCTTTTGCAGGTATTTCTCAATGACCTGTAGGTGTCATGATCAGGTTGAAGTCCAGAGGCCTTAAAATGCCACCAACTTTTGTCTCCAGCCCTTGTTTGGGAGGGAAGGTCCTTTGTTAACCACTTTGTTTGAGTTCCATGTATGCAGCGGGTGACTCTGGGAGTGTGGATATCCTGGAGAAGTCCAAATCTTGCTAGGAAGAAATCAAGGGCTGACTGAGCATTACAGGTAGTGAAAATTGGGGACCAGTCAGTCATAGAGAGATTGTACATAAACTGTGTTAATTAAAGTTACCCAGATTGTGGAAGGTGATAAGTTTTGGGGGAGGGGATGGCCGACTAGGGGCACGCCAGATGCAGAAGATAGGGGAGTGATCACTTATTGCATCTGCAAGGGTACCAGTCGAGGCTATACTGTTAGGGTGGTTTGTAAGGACCCAGTCAATTAGTGAGCTAGACCGGGGGATGCCATGACACTTGTTGGGTCAGTGATAATCTGGTGAAGGCTGTGGCCCTGTACTGTGGTGTGGAAGGGCTGGTTTGCTTTACTTGTCCAGTTCATGTTGAAATCCCCTAGTAAGAGAACCTCATTTCATCCGATTGTAGTGTCCACCTGGGAGAGGAGTTCCATAAGACCAGAGATGCCGCCGCCAGGTGGGTTATAGGCACACACTATGTGCAGCTTCTTAGAGCCAAGTTGGAGAATTGCATGAATTGATTCACAGAGAGTGAGGGGGGAGGAGACGTTCCTTGATAGAGATAAATGAGATTTATAGAAGATGGCAACACCACCACCGTGCTTAGCTAGGGGCCTGTCTTGCCTCATTAGTTTATAATTAGGTAACAAGCACTGGGAATCAGGTGTGAATGGTTTCAGCCAGGTTTCAGACAGGCAGAGAATGTCACGGTTATGCAGAGCAAACCAAGCCTCAAGTTCAATTAGGTTGCAGGACATGCTCCTGATATTTACGTGAGTAATGCAGAGGCCCTTGGTGTGAACTGAAGCTGCATCAGAGTAGGGTGAAATACCTACGGGCCCTGGATTTAATTCAGTATCTCCAGCTAACATAAGTGCTAGTAGGAGCAGATACCACAATTTACAATGGATGAAGGGGGTAGGCAGAGAGGGGTTGCAGGACAGGGGTTTATGAAGGGTGAAAGCTACATGGTAAAAGAACCTGTTAGGGATAAAGAGAGGTGTGCTGGCTAATGGCAAGTAAGATTGTATAGCCCCGCTGTAGTCAAAAAAATCCCTGGGATGTGTGTTGTGAAAATTTCAAGAGGGTGGGCAGCATGACGTAGGGATCCTAGTGAGAGGCGCAAGAAAGAAGCAAAGAAGGAGGAGTCTGCAAGAATTTATGGATGGTAGGTTTTTAACCAAGAAAGCCATTACTACAAGATTCAAGATTGGAGCCTAGTATGGTAAAGGCTTACACTTAGGTGGAAGCTTTGTGGCTGATCAACAGGGCTGGATTGAGATACTGTAATACAGTGTAATTTACAGCTTATGGGAGGGGAGGCAGCAGATTACTGGCAGAGTGTACAGATTCCCCTAGTGGTGAAGAAACATAGGCTGCATATGGGAAAAGGGGGAGATAGTTTAAACCAACAATGCCCACTAGGCGTTCCCTAGCTAGCCTACACTATATAACAAAATCCGGTTAAGGGTGGGAGTGGTGGGGGTTGGTGAGGAGCAGACGCGAAGCATCTGCGGGAAGGAGCTCTGAGTGCTTAGCCCAGTTTCAGCAAGTGGGAACCTTACGGGGAGGAGCTGTGCTTTGGGCTGCAGTGTCCTCGCAGTTGATTTCCAAAAATGCCGTCCAGGTCTTATGCTGAAATAATTACAGCCTAGATGCAGATTAATTTGGAGACAGGTTTAAAATGTTTGAAAAAGCAGTCACCAGTGTGGTGTAGCAGAAGTTCATTAACTGGAGGAGAATCTTGTTTTAAAATTGGTGCCGGATTCAGCTCGGAAGCAGGCAGCACTACAGTATAAAATAAATAGCCGTTGCAGACAGATTCCTAATGTTCCCATCTGGTGAGCACACACTGGGATCTAAAATCAGGTGAGTCAATCAAGGAGTAGCAGGCTTGTTAGCCTGCTAGAGCTCTGGGCTACAGTGCCTTAAAAAAGGCCACCAAAGTTCGAAATCAGCAGACAAAGGCCAGCGGAGTACTTCTCAAGCAAGCAGGCAAATAACCTTCAACTTGGTGCCTTAACTTCGGGGCAGGATGCTACTGTGCAGGGTGCTCCCTCTTGTAGCCGAGGCTAAGGAGTAAGGAGAAAGGTGAGCAGGTTAGCTAAATACACAGTCAGAAAAGCAGGAAAGCAGTGATTTGCTGAGCAAAGGGAGGGAGTGGAGAGTGTAAGAGGAGGGGGGAGGGAGTGAGAGAAAAATAGGTTACAGAGTTTGAAAGTTGACTGAGATTTATTCACAGGAAGAAAATCTCCTAATTTAACACTAAATATATAGGCTTAACTGTTAACTCAGTTCCAATGCATTAGTCAGGTATTAGGCAGTGAGCTACAAGAAAGAAGACCTACAAAATTATAGTATGCACATTTCTTAAGTAAGAATTAATATACGGGCTGTAGTTCCAAAGCTAAAACTTTATAGGACCCATTTCAGCTCTGAGCGCTTAGCCCAGTTTCAGCAAGTGGGAACCATATGGGGAGGAGCTGTGCTTTGGGCTGCAGTGTCCTCGCAGTTGATTTACAACAATGCTGTCCAGGCCTTATGCCAAAATAATTACAGCTTAGATGCAGATTAATTTGGAGAAAGGTTTAAAATGTTTGAAAAAGCAGTCACCAGCGTGGTGTAGCAGAAGTTCATTAACAGGAGGACAATCAGGATTTAGTGTGGGATTCAGTTTGGAAGCAGGCAGCACTGCAGTATAAAATAAATAGCCATTGCAGACAGATTCCTAATGTTCCCGCCTGGTGAGCACACACTGGGATCTAAAATCCCGTGACTTAATCGAGGAGTAGCAGGCTTGTTAGACCATTAGAGCCCCAGGATACAGACCCTTGAAAAATGGTGCCAAAGTTCAAAATCAGCAGACAAAGGCCATTGGAGTACTTCTCGAGCAAGCAGGCAAGTTACCTTCAACTTAATGCCTAAACTTCGGGGCAGGAAGCTGCTGTGCAGGGTGCTCCCTCCTGTAGCTGAGGTTTCAACTTGGTGCCTGAACTTCAGGGCAGGATGCTGCTGTGCAGGGTGCTCCCTCCTGTAGCTGAGGCTTCAACTTGGTGCCTAAACTTTGGGGCAGGATGCTGCTGTGCAGGGTGCTCCCTTCTGTAGCCGAGGCTTCAACTTGGTGCCTAAACTTCAGGGCAGGATTCTGCTGTGCAGGGTGCTCCCTCCTGTAGCTGAGGCTTCAACTTGGTGCCTAAACTTCAGGGCAGGATTCTGCTGTGCAGGGTGCTCCCTTCTGTAGCCGAGGCTTCAACTTGGTGCCTAAACTTCAGGGCAGGATTCTGCTGTGCAGGGTGCTTCCTCCTGTAGCCGAGGCTTCAACTTGGTGCCTAAACTTCGGGGCAGGATGCTGCTGTGAAGGGTGCTCCCTCCTGTAGCCGAGGCTTCAACTTAGTGCCCAATCTTTGGGCTAGGTTACTGCTGTGGAGGGTGCTCCCTCCTGTAGCTGAGGTTAAGGCACCACAATCTGCAAGGGGGTTGTATACAGACCACCATCTCAGGGGGAGGAAATGGACAAAGAAATGATAGGAGGCATCCTTAGAATGGCATAAAAAGGTGAAATATTGTTGATGGGGGATGTGAATATGCCAGATGTTAACTGGAGCACATTTGCTGCAGCCACATCCAAGAGCAGGGTCATTCTCGATGCCCTATGGGGGCATGCCTCAGACAGCTAGTGTTGGAACCCACTCAGGAGGGAGCCATCCTAAACCTGGTACTCTCAAACAGGGACAGTGAGAGGATTTCAGACTTAGAAGTGGGTAGCCATCTGGGAAAAAGTGACAGCCAAACAGTGTGGTTCACTATAAATACAGCTGTAGAGTCAAGCCATTCAAAAGCGATGGTGCTGGACTTTAGGAGAGCTGACTTGTGGCAAAATGGGACAGTGGCTAAGTAATGCACTAGCAAATGGGCAGGAAGGAAGGGTGGAGGAACAATGTGAAAAATTCAAAACTGCCATCACAGAGGCAACAAACCTTTGTGTGAAGCAAATAGAAAAAACAAAATGAAGGAAAAAAACACTATGGTTCTAAAAAGAGGTGGTGCAGAAGGTTAGGGAGAAAAACATAGCATTCAGAAAGTATAAGGAATCACAGAAGGAGCAGGACAGAGAACTGTATCAGTTAAAGCAGAAGGAAGAGGGGAAGGCAGTCAGAATAACAAAGTACCAAACTGTGGAAAAGATAGCCAGTTCAGTTCAGAAGGGGGATAAAACCTTTTATATGTATATTAAAGAGTGAAGAAAGACCAAGGGAGTGATAGTAAGGCTTAATAAGGAGAAGATGGGCAGAGGGTGACAGTGAAAAGGCAGAGATACTGAACTAATATTTTTGTTCAGTATTCTCAAAAGAAGAGGAGGAGGAGGTACCTAAACCAAACAATAGAAGCAGTCTGTATAGAGGGGTTGGTACCAGTCCATTCACAGAAGAAAGGGTCCTGAAAGAACTCGTAAAACTCAACGTGTACAAGGCAATGGGGCCTGATGGGTTTCAGCACCGAATTCTGAAAGAACTAAGGGGAGAACTAATGACACCACTGAATACCCTTTTTAACAAATTATGGGAGGATGGTGTGGTACCTGAGGATTGGAGGAGGGCAGATGTGATTCCCCTTCACAAAAGTGGGAGCAAGGCAGAGGCAGGAAACTACAGACCTGTTAGTTTGACCTCAGTGGTTAGGAAACTGATGTAATCACTTCTGAAAGAAAGAATTGTTGAGTACCTAGATGCTGGCGGGGCACAGGACTCAAGGCTGCATAGATTCACACTGGGAAGGTCATGTCAGATGAATCTAATAGATTTCTTTGACTGGGTGATCAAAGTAGTAGACCAGGGAGGGGCTGTGGACATGGCCTACCTAGACATTAGCAAGCATTTGACACAGTCCCACACAAAAGATTATTAAACAAGTTAGCCAGCTTGGGAGTGGGTCCCAGGGTGGTAACCTGTTTAAAAAATGGTCTGACCAACAGGACACAGAGAGTAATAGTAAACAAAGTCGACTCCTAAGAAAGGGGGGTTACTAGCAGGGTACCACAGGGTTCAGTACTGGGGAAGGTCCTCTTTAATGTCTTTAAAAGTGACATTGAAGAGGGACTGGAACGTAAAGTATTCCTCTTTGCAAATGACACAAAGAGTGGTACATATATGGCATTGTTTCAGCAATTACAGCTAAGTTAAGTAGGTCATAAAGAAAAAAGAGACAGTCCATAGGAGGGAAACGTAGGATAAAGCATCAATTGGTTCCCCCAAACTGTGTGCTTGTGTACTTGAGACATCATACAGTCCCATGTTTCCTCAAGGGGTCCTGATGCGCAAAATCATATTAGATTTGTTTGACATGACAATTCATGCTGTCTTGGATTCTGTGCTCTGCTGGATTCAAGGTATTCCACAATCCTTTCTTTAAGTAGTGATTCCATACTTTTCCCTACTATTGAGGTGAGGCTAACTGCGCTGTAGTTTACAGCCTCTTCCCTACTCCCACGTTTGAGAAGAGGGAATACATCTGCCTTCCTCCAATCCTCTGGAACCACTCACATATCAAGTGACTCATTGAACAGGGCTACCAGTGGTGCTGCCTGCACCTCCCACAGTTCCCTTAATATTCTAGGATGTATACCAACTGGTCCCATTGCCTTGTCCACTTTCAGTTTTGTGAGTTCTTTTAGGACTCCCTCTTCTGTAAATGGACTGGTGTCCATCTTCCTCCCATATTAGCTCGGGTCCCTCACCTTCTCCTTCTTCTGTGAATACAAAACAAAAATATTTGTTCAGTACTGACACATTTTCCAGGTTCTCTTCACACACACTCCCCTTCTTCCCCTTTAAGCATTACAATCCAACCCATTTTTTTCTCCTTTCACTAATGTACCTATAAAAAGTCGTCCCCTTTTTATCTCTTGTGCTATTTTTTTCTTCCTTTGTGCCTTTTCGCTCCTGACAGCTTTCCCTGCCTCCCTTTGTTTATCCAGGTAAACTACTCTGTCCTCCTCCTTTTGTGTTTCCTTGTATTTCCTGAAAGCCATCTTTTTCACTCTTACCTTCCCTGTCACTTCCTTTGAGAACCACAGTGGTTTTCTCTTTCTCTTGCCCTTGTTTACTTGCTTAATGCAAATGTTTGTCTCCTCCACTATAACTCCTTTTAGCTGTGCCCACTAATTTTCAATCCCCCCATTCCTCTTTCCCTACCAGGGCATTCTTGAGACATATCCCCATCTTAGTAAAGTTCACCCTCCTTAAATCCAGGACTCTTGCCTTTGTGCGGCTTGATTCTGCCACTGTACTCATACTGAACCACGCCATGTGATGATCACTGGACCCCAGGTGTCCGCATACCCAGACATCTGCAATTTTGGCCCCCGTTGGTGAGTGCTATATCCAAAATTGCACCCCCCATATGGGCTCTAGCACTAGCTGCTGATGCTAGCTAATGCCACCTTCCTCAGAAGTGTCAGTGGCAGAGATGACCATCTATCATAGTCCTGGGCTATTCTAGTTAATAGAGGACCATAATTAAGGGGTACTAGCTGAGTATATTTAGCCAAAATCATAACCCACAGATAATTAATCATTTGTACCACTAGAGCTCCAAGAGTATTGCTTGTCAGGAGGTGAATCTTTTTTTTCTTTAATTAGAAAGATTTCACTCTTGGATCATTTGATTTTATGCCCCACTAAAGAGGCATATTTCTTTTGGATGCTATGTATATGGGAGAGATTGTCCTGTGTCTTTTTCAAATATAGAAGTAGACTGTCTGCAAACAGAGCCCTTTTGTGCTCACCATTTTTACCAAATTCCTTGATCTTTGAGGTGGCTACATATCACTGCTGCCAATGGTTCCAGGGCCAGTACGTATAGTAAGACAGACAGTGGGCACCACTGATGAGTACCCCTATGGAGGGTAAAGCTTAAATATAGGGACCTGTTAACCAGAATCTGAGATGTGGGACCTGTGCTCAGTGTTCTGATCCATTTGAGGTTGTGTGGCCCAATACTAAAAGCCTACAGGGCTGCGAACATGTACCCCACACTCCAAGCGGTCAAAGGCTTTTTCTGTATCAAGTGCAAAAATCGTTGCCCCATGGGATCTGCTCATTTTGGCCCAGTAATGTATAATATTCTGAGTTTTCCTCACATTGTGCTTACCTTGATGCCCCTGCATGAAACCATACTGATCCGAATGAATTATATGAGGTAAAACAGGTTCAAGTCTTGCTACTATTATTCGGGCCAGAATTTTACAATCTAATGTGAGCAGGTATATAGGGTGGTATGGGGCACAGTGGGCTGGATCCTTGACTGGTTTTGGCAGCACCGTCATGACAGATGACTGCATGGAGGAGGCAAATGTCCTTTGTCAATCCCCTCTTTACATACCTCAAATAGAGGGTCCAGAAGTACTGCTTTAATTTTTTTGAAAAGAAAATGAATTGGCAGACTGCCTGGGCCAGGGGTCCTTCCCCCACTAGGTTTCCTGATAGCTCTACTGATTTGTAACTTTTCTAGAGGTTTATCCAGGGTCACTGATGTCTCCCTGGCTACTACCACCACCAGGGCTTTGTCTAGGAATTGTATTTGTCCTTATAAAAGGTGATGAAAGCTTCTCCTATAGAACCTGTATTGGTGGACATTCTCTCTTCCAGGTTTTTCAGACCCTGTACTGTGCCTTCACCTTCTTTTTTCCTATGCTGCCAGGCAAGGAATTTAACCCCCATCCCCATCAAAACATGGCCCCCCCATTGCCCAAGGGCAGATTACATTCAATTTGAGAGCTTCTAAGTGTGTTATATTTTATTTTATTCTGCTGCAGTCTGTTATATAATCCAGGAGTTGGTTGTACCATGTGGACCCTTTCCAACTCCTGGGCATTCTTCTCTAAGAAGACTAGTTCAGCTTCCTCTGTTTTCTTCCCATGGGCTTTCTTAAGCTATAGACTGTCCCCTAATGTAGACCTTCAAAGCCTCCCACCTTACAGCTTGTTGGTGCCCCCCTTTTATTGGTCATAAAGATTCAAAGATGGCCATCTGTATGCAGTTAATGTATTATTTATCAGTTAGGAGCCTAGGGTCTAGTCTCCATTGCTTTCCAGGTGCCTGTTCATCCCCTGTCGACACCTGAGTTGCAACTGAGTCATGGTGGGAGACGAACAAAGGCTCGTAGGTAACCTGGTTTACCTGTAGGGCCAAAGATGATAAAGTCAACCGCCTATCTATATAAGCATAAGAATGATGGGAGTGAGAGAAAAATCTATACTCCCTCCTCTTGGTATTGTGGTGATGCCAGATATCCACCAGTGAGTAAGTGTCCTCTATCTCATGGAGTGCTTGAGTGTTTTCGAAAAGTGGGACGGGAGAAGGGTTTGATCTGTCTACGATAGTGTCAGATACTATACACAATTAAATTTCCCCACTAAGATCCATTCTCCTCAGTATGGAGCCATATACAGATGCAGTTTGTGGTAGAAGCTAGGATCTTCTATATTTGGCCCCCCCCCCCAACGCTAACATCTGCCCTGTGTTAAGCTGGAGCTGTGCAAATGCATATCTCCCCCCAGGTCTTCATATGAGCTTACCATATGTCCTTGAAACCCCCATGGTAACCATGTAACTGCCCCTTTGCCTGTGAATTATAAGTAGAAGCCGTTCAGGTGCCTCCCCCATGACTCCTTCAGTTTTCCCACCTCACCAAGTGTCAGGTGGATTTCCTGCAGCAGGGCTACATTGACTTTTAATTTATGGTTATTCTGTTCAGAACTTTTTTCTGTTTTACAACATTCTTTAACTCATTCACATTCCTTTATATTACTGTACTTTCAGGGAGGACACCATTTTCCTTTTCTGTCTTTTAATGCCATATAACTCCCCCAAATGTTTTACTGAACATACTGTACATACACCTTTGGATATTAATCATAACATTTAAACTAATAGTAACATATAATTGATCATTCCTGGAACATTTCACTAACCATCCTCTAGTGTACCACATGTTTTCTCCTTCCCCTTCCCCTCCAACAACCCTCCATCCCCCTTCCCTTCCTCCCCTGTTTTCCACCAACAGCAAAACTTAACAAACAACCAGCCACAAGCAGCCAAAAGGCAGTCAAGTGACACAATATGGGATTTGACATACCAGTCCACCCTCCCCCTCTCCCTCAGTTTAGGATGGTGATCATCAAAGTGTATTTGGGCTTAGTACCTGACCACTGCAGATCAAAGGATCTAAAATTATGAAATTAGTGGTATTTTAATACTAACATAGATCTAGTTGGGTGCATGGGCTACTATGAATCTCGTGCCCACCAGAAGTGAAGTATGTTCTGTTATGCATAGCTCCAAGACTGCCGCCCCCCCCCCACCAAGTAGGGTATGAGACCACCACAACATTTATTTTCAGCAAAGCCCATTGCTCTTGTAATGTCCAAGAGACCATTTGAATTTTTATATTGTTACCTTTACATTCAAGTAAGCTTCTCTCGCTTCCCCACCTGACCTGGTCTCCATTTGTATGCCGTCCAAAACAAGTCATCTTGAGTTTACCATCATCTTCCCTCCTCTTCCTCCATGTCACCCCAAATATCAATTTATTATAAATTTGTAGTGTGACTTTAGAGGGAGACAAAGAGGGAGATGGGAAAACAGTCTACAATCTTCAGTTTCAATGCCATAGGGCCCTGAAGTACATTGTTCATTGATGACCCCTGACACACGTCAAAGGCTATGGAACCCCTGTCCACCCCATTGAGACCAGTGCTCTCTGGCACATTCCAGGTGGGTGTCATATGAACTCCAGAGGACAGCAATTGAACAACCTTTCTGACAAATTGCAAAAAAAAAAAGTACAGACACCTCAGTGATGTGCTTGCAAGCAACAGTAATTGGAGATCAAATCACATGGTTGTTTAAACATTTTGTAGAATAAAATTGCACAAACCAATTAGATCCAACCCCCATGCTTCTCTCAGTGGGGAGTTTAATCATGCTCACTTAAATTTTTTGACCAGTGCCTGGTACACCTTTACAATCAGAGACCCAAGCAGCGGCCATTCGGGGGGGATGCCCCCACTGGACAGGTTATTTACCACACTGAAATCTTCAATGGCTAACCCTGTTAGATCAACGGGATCAGGTATTAGTTCTTTCTGCACCTTTGTGTGGTTGCCAACACACAGTATAATAGTACAGATGCTGCCATGGTGAAACAGCAGTACATCCCTGCCCCCCCCCCACTGCTACCTGCACCCCCAGATACCACCAGGAAGAAGAGAGGAAAGACATTTCAGATACTGCAGAGCTAGGACTGCAAATAGGAGGCCCCACAATTTGTGAAAAATCTATCAGTGCCAATTGCAGCTGCACACTGTTGGAACTTTGTGAATGGTATTAGTGGCTGCATGAGAGTATGGAGTATGGAGTACCATGAGGTGAGTTATGATAACGTCTAACAATGACTTTTTTCATCCTGCCCCCTATACTTTACTGGACTAGTAGAAGACATTGTGAGGGCAAGAATATTAATTTCTGATCTGGAGCAGTAAGGTTTTGACCACTGTGGTGGTTTGATCGTGATGCTGATCTCTGGGACCTTGGATTATTTAAAGCCTTCAGAAACAGTTTGAGAGGCCACTCTGGATATTTGTCAATAACAAAATGGCAGCTAGCCTGACAGCTTAATGATCAGTTTCAGACCAGTTGTAAGCTGTTAAATCTGACATTGACATTTAGTTTTCCCAGTTCGAGCTTGCTAGGTTGGCTTGTAATCTTTCCAACGGCACCAGTCACATTCATTTGTATTTACATTGCACTACTGTGGCTTCCATTGAGTCCACAATACACATGTTTAGGTTCAAACTAATTCTAACTAGGGAAAAAAACCTGTAATGCATTCACCTAAATGAAATTAATCCTGAGGAGCATCTGTGCTCAATACAGACAAAAGGCATGGGATCATTATGTCATAAACAAAAACAGCGCAGCAATGTACCGCGCAGTCAATACCGCAGATACGTTGCAAGCACTGGGACAGAAGGGAGAAATTCAACAAGAGCTAAAAAAGCACACAAAATTCATTTGTTGGGGGAATTCTGCCCCCTACATGTCCTGTTATGGGGGGCTGTGCCCCTGAACCTCCCCCCATTAATATAACCAACTCCAAGGGATAGCCAGCACTGGGATGGGGAAAACACGGGTGGGGGAAAATGACAAGCACAACACTTTAAAAAAAATATAATAGAAAGAGCACACTACTTGCCTGGGACTGGGATTAGAGCCCCAATCCACAGATGCACTGCCTCCCTCCACTGCCAGCAACTCATCCGTGTGAGCCATGGCAGCTTTTCGATGGCTCCCCCCCCAGCAGAGGACTTATACCCTGCATCACTACCTCCTTGCCATTAGCTACAGGGTACAAAACCATTCCTGTGCCATTTCTTCCTTGCGGTGTTCTTTACCCAGTAGCTATATTCTCCAGGGCGCTATCTGTTGTGTGGTTTTCTCTTTACCATATTTGAAACAGTATATTGACCCAGTACCCAGATGAAACCATTCTAAGATAAGGACTGCAAGAGATCTTGGACATGTCAGTCAGAGTTCGTGGACAATGGGGGACTTTACATCTAGGGTATTATCATGAATAGCACTTCAGGTTGACAAATCTATGCCAGGTTCATGGTGCGTGCATTCTGTATTCCCTCCAAAGCAGCAATTTCTTCTTCCATGAAGGTTTTGGCAGCAGTTGGTGAATCAAAAACTGTGGTGGACGTCTCTGCCATGTAATCCTCAGTCTCAAGGGATACAAATGGGCAAATTTCCAGCCCTCCTGAATAGTGTATTTTTTATGTCTGTAAATTGCTGTTGACAGGTCTGGATCTCACGGCTGTAGTCTTACACTACGAACACCTTTTGACCAGTCTTCAGGATGATGGGATCCCTTGTTTTTACTACTCATAACATCTTCACTTTATCTGTATATCTTATGTATTTGGTTAAGAAGTGCCAAGCTTTTTCCCCCAGCTGAGGTTTTGGGCTCCCTTGTGGGCCTGTTCTACCTCAAAAGACCTCATAGCTTCTTCAGTTTTCATCTGCTGGGCTAGTCAGGTGTGCACTTCAGATTTGGGGTTGTTTTTTTCGGTGGCTTCTGATAGTCTGATAATGCAGATATTGGAGTGTCTGGATTTATTCTCCAGGTCATCCGCTTTGTTTTCTAGATCAGTTACTTGTTTCTTAAGGAGACTGTTTTCTTTGTTTAGTTTGTCAAGGGTGTCTTCTATGAAGCTGATTTTTTTCCCCGCCTCATCCAGTCTGGATGCATGTGTCCCGGTTAATTCAGACAAGCCAGAGACTAAGGATTGCTGATGCAAAATCTGAGTTGTGAAACATAGAAACATAGAAACTGTCAGCATATAAGGACCACCAGGCCTATCCAGTCGCCTGTAAGCCCTACACTTGTTTGTAACCTCTGACCCTATCCGGTCAGTGGCTTTTCACCACTCCGTCCCACCTCTAAGGTTCCCTTTTGCATGTCGCAGGCATGTTTAAATCCCTTTACTGTGCTTGCTCCCACCACCTCCTCTGGCAGACTATTCCATGTGTCCATCACCCTCTCCATGAAGAAGAACTTTCTCACATTTCCCCTTAACCTACCACCTAACAATTTCATATCATGTCCCTTTGTTCTTGTACTTCCCCTATATTGGAAGATGTCGCTACCATACACCTTGTTTATGCTCTTAAGATATTTGAATGTTTCTATCATGTCTGGTCATTCCCTTCTTTTCTCCAGTGAGTACAAATTGAGGTCCTTTAATCTCTCCTCATATGTTGTTTGGTGCAAGCCCTGTTCTATCTTAGTCGCCCTTCTCTGGACTGCCTCCACCTTGTCGATGTCCTTCCAAAGCTGTAGCCTCCAGACCTGCACTCTGTACTCTAAGTGAGGCCTCACTAGTGTTTTATACAATGGCATCACTACCTCCTGCCTTCTGCTAGTGATACCTCTGCCTATATGAACATATGAATTTACCAACAGATAAAGGCCTTATGGTCTATCCAGTATGCTCAAGTGTGCAGCTAGCAACCCTTAAACTGCAGTTGCCCCTCCCTCTCCTCTCCTGAGCCTCCCTCTTACCCTATCCCATCCCCTTTTGAAGCAGTCCACTGTTCTACAGGATACCACTTCCACATGCAACGTGTTCCACCAGACACCATTCTCTCTGTAAAAAAGTGTTTTCTCATTTCCCTCCTGAACCTTCCCTCCATTAATCTGAGATCGTGACCTCAAGTGTCCCTACCCCCCCTCAACTTGAATAGTCCCTCTGTGCCTATTTTGTTTATTTCCTTCATGTACTTGAAAGTTTCAATCATATCCCCCCTATCTCCTCTCCTCCAGTGAGTACATGCTCAACTCCTTCAGCCTGCTCACGTAGGGTATGTCCCATAATCCCTAGATCATCTTTGTTGTCCTGTGCTGCACCCCCTCCAGTAACTTAGTGTCCTTCTTCAGGTATGGGCACCAGTACTGCATGCAGTACTCCAGGTGTGGCCTAACCAGTGACCTATACAACGGCAGTATCACCTCCCCTCTCCTTGAAGAGATACCCCTGGCAATACATCCTAGTATTTTGCTGGTCTTTGCATCTGCCTTCCTGCATTGTGCTGAGTTATTCATTGAGCCCATTATAATCATCCCAACCCATGCCACCCTCCTAGGTCATCCACTACTGCTCCCAACTTGGTGTCATCTGCAAACAAACTGATCTTGCTCTTGATGCCCATTGAAATGTCTGATATGAACAACCCAAACAACACCAGTCCCAGCACTGAGCCCTGCAATACTCCACTTGTCACTGCCCTCGGCGATGACAGCTCCCCTCCCACCACCACCCCCTGCTGCCTTCCCTGTAACCAGTTTACTACCCATCCCACCATTTTTGCCCCTGCACCTGTACCTGCCAGCTTACTACCCAGCCTTCCATGCAACACTGAGTCAAATGCCTTACTGAAGTCCAGAAACAGGACATCCACTGCATGGCCCCTGTCCAACTGTCTAGTTACCCAGTCGTAGTAATACACCAGGTTGTTCTGACAGGATCTGCCCATGACAAACCCATGCTGCCTAATGTACTGCAGACCTTTGGTCTCAAGAAGGGATACCAGCCTCTCTTTCAGGATTGTGTCCATCAGTTTTCCCATGATGGATGTGAGGCATGTAGTTTCCCCCGGTTGTCTTTGGGACTGCTCTTATGGAGGAGTACCATGTGAGCATCCTCCAGTGCTGAAATACACTTCCTGAGACCAGAGAGGCATTGAACAGGTCTGCCAAGGGCCCCACAAGGATTTCTGCCAGCTCTTTCAGTACCCTAGGGTGAATGCCATCTGACCCTGGAGTCTTGTCCACCCTCAGTGCCCTCAGGCCCTTCAATACCCTGCCCTCTGTGATTTCCCCACCTGTCACCTCCTTCCCCCCTGATCCTGGCCTCCCACCCCCACCTTGGTAGTGTCCCCTCTTTTCTCCTTTGTAAACACTGAGCAGAATTATTCATTTAGCACTTCTGTTAGCTCTGCCCCTGTTTCCACCCACCCCATCCCTCTTAATCCTTACTATTTTGTTCCTATAACACCTTTTCTCTTTGATGTACCTAAATAATTCCTTCTTCCCTTTCTTGATGCCTTGCACCAGCCTGAGCTCCTTAGATTCCTTGGCTGCTCTTACTGCCTTTGTCACCTCTTCCAATTCCTTCAGGTAATCCTCTCTGTCCTCCCCCTCCCTGTTTCTTTGAATCTCCTAAAGGTGGCTCTTTTATTTCTTACTTTCTTCATGACCCCATTGCTCAATCAGCTGGGTTTCTTGTCCCTAGCTTTCTTATTCTGGACCCTGATGCAGATTTTGGTTGCCTCCTCAATCCCCAGTGTTATGACCTCCCACCTCCAGTTAGTGTCCATATTAGTTTGGATTCTGGCTAGATACCATTTAACTATCTCCCCATCCTCCAGAAGTTGGCCCTCCTGAAGTCCAACACTCTTGTACCTGTTTCTACTCCCTCCTTATCCATTTTCAACGTGAACCATACTGAGTGGTGATCGCTCCCTGCCAGCGGTTCTTCTACCCCCAGCTCCCTCACAAACTCCCCATTTGCCAGCATGAGGTCTAGGGTGTTCCCTAACCTTGTTGGCTCACTGACAATTTGCATTATACCCTCTATGCACCACAGCATGCCACTGGCCCTCCCTGCAGCCTTTGTACTCTGTTTAGACAACTTTAGGTCATCAGAAATGATAACCCATAAGTCCCTTTCTTCCCTGGTGATCGTCAGCAACTCTGCCATACTGTAGATCTCCACAGAGTTCCTTCATCCCAGGTGCACAATTTTGCACTTCTTTGAACTGTTGCCACTTCTCAGACCATTTTTCAAGCTTCCCCATGTCCCTTCTCATGTTTTCCACCTCTTCTGGAGTATCCAGCTTGTTACAGATCTTAGTGCCATCTGCAAACAGGCAGATCTTTCATTCCAGCCCTTTAGCAATGTCACTACTGAAAACATTAAACAGGACTGGCCCAAGGACTGATCCCTGTGGTACCTCGATGCTCAGCCAAACTCCTGGATTGGATCCCATTTACCACCACCCTATGTCTCCTGTCCATTTATTTATTTAAAAGTTTCACCCGGAAGGCATACTGAGCAGAGTACTGCTCGATTCCAGATGCGTCCTGGGGATGGGGGAATGGAGAAATACAAAAATAATAACACTGAACATGAAATACAAAAACTAGAGTGGTTACAGAAGATATGAGCATCACACATGGGAAATCTGCATAACCCATGACAGCGGATTAAACATTTTGCTGTACAATAGAATATTTACATAGCAAAACAGAGAAATACTATAGCCAGGACCAACACAGTGAAGAGAGTTAATGGTAGCATAGAGGGCAACCACAAAATAGTTACTACTTGCCAGTGGTCTGTGAGCACCTAGCAAGTAGCTGGGGTAACTGCGCAGCAGGAGGTACAAAATAAAGTTTGGAGAGTGGGACACTGGCCCCTGTGAGGTGCTAGAAGCAGGTGCAGGTGGAGAAGTGAGACTTGAGGAGGTAGTTGAGTTCTGGAGTGGTGGCAGTGTGCTGAATGGCTGCTGGCAAGGCATTCCATATTTTAGGCATGTGGTAATTGAAAGTTGCTTGGCCTTTGAATGTGGACATATGTGAGACATGGAGAAGCATGGCATCAATATTCCCAAGTGATTACTCAGGTTGAGGTTGAGGTTGAGCTGAGAGGGCTGACTCGAGGTAGGGAAGAGAGTGAGTCCAGAATTTCACTGTGGTCCTGGTGCAGTAAGCCTGTCTGTGATCCTGGAGTGATGGAAGGTCTCGGGACCTGTAGAGGGCACAGTGGTGGGTCATGGGAGGGAAGTCCAGGGCAAAATTACAGAAAGAATGAAAGAGTGGGTCTAATCTAGTCAGGGTGGACTTAGGAGTGGCGCTGTAGACTACACTCCCATAGTCAAACATGGGGATGATCATTTTCTGTACAATTGCCTTGCGGTGACAGAGGGATGCAGCCCCTGTTTCGATATAAGGCACCCAGTTTGGGATGCAGTTTCTTATGGATCGTGTCAATATGAGTGGAAAAGTTGGGATGCTGATCAAGCCAGATCCCAAGGAATTTGAAGCCTCCAAAGGAGTCTCATCGATGGTGTGGAAAGTTGGGGTAGGGGAGAGAAGAGAGAGTCTCTGCCTCATGCCGAAGGTTAGGGATACTGTTTTCTTGCAATTTAGAAAAAGTTGGTTTGAGTGGAACCATAGCTGCATAGCATTGAAATCCTACTGGAGCCTGGAGGCCGCTTCTGTGGGGGAGGGACCTAATACATAGAGTACAGTGTCATCAGTGTACATGTGAATGGATGTATGTGGGCAGACTGATGGCAGGCCATTCAGAAAAATGGACAACAGTATTTGGTCATGGACCAAGCCTTGAGGGACCCCTGCAGTGACAGAGAGGGGTACAGAAGTGTCAGGGCCAAATTCTTTTTTTTTTTTCCATTCAGTTTTTATTAAAGTTTACAATACAGAGAATGAATCACAAGAAACATGTAATGTAACAAAATATAGTTATCCAACACATTGGACAGATTCATTCTCTCCGACCCCACCCCTCCTCCCTCCCCCCCCTTCTGACGCAGCAGTGTAGCATAAAGTTAACATCATGTACTTCTTCAAGCTACATATCACGGTTGTACCGAATACAGAGAACCCCATAATTTGTTGAATTTCGTAAGTTTATTGGAAAGATTTGCAATGGTTCTCTCAGTTCTAAGATTTGCAAGAAGCTCTTGGAGCCATTCTAAGTAAGACAAATTGTCGGAATCTTTCCAATGCCTTAAAATCATCTTTTTAACAGACATGGAAATTAAGACCATATAGAATTTTCTACACCTGACTGTGATGGCAGAAAAATCACCCAGAAGACAAATTTCTGGAGAGAAAAAAGCTCTGAAAGTCCTAAGAGTGGATCAGCTTTTTGTCTTATAGTACACCAGAGGGGGGCGACCTTGGGACATTCCCAAAAAATATGGAGGGAGTCCCCGGGCATCAACCCACATCTGGTACAGAGTGGAGTAGACAATACGCCTATTCTAGCCTATTTTTGTGGAGTATAACATATATTGTGTAAGATTTTGAATTGCATTAATCTCAGTCTGTCCTGGGATAGGAATTTATGACAATTATTCCAAATGAGTGACCAATTGAACTCCATGTCTGGAAAAAGAGATGACCAGTACAAGATAGGAGCAAAGTTATCAGGATATTTCCAAGCAATTAAGGTATTGTATATTTTCGAGATTGCGTGAGGGATTCCGGCCAGATCAAGAAGAGAAACCAGGAAATTAAACTGTGGAGGCAAGGGCGGAGTAGTCCCGAATGTCTTCACCATAAAGTGCCGTAATTGATATACCTTGAAAATATTGGTAGCAGGGGTCATGAGTGTATGTAAAATCTCCACAGAGGAACTCCATAGTCTGTCAGGTACAATGAAATCTTTCAACAAAGAACGATTGATGGGAGGAAACCAATTAGGAGGTAAAGGCTTATTATCCAGCTTCAGATTGGGGTTGCCAATTACTGGTTGATATAGATCCTTGGTATTGTCATATTTAAGAAACGCGCACAGCTGAGAGTGGGACATGATTGAAATTGCAATGGGAGATTTACGCAACGGTAATGGAAGAAATTGTATTTTAGTATATAATAATGCGGCCGGGAGAAAGCCATGGTTCTTAATACTATCCAACTCCACTCTAAGCCAAATCGGAGTATACAGAGAATGTGCTAATCGCTGCTCTGCTGTCAGCCACTGTAAATATTTATTGGCCTGACTGGCCCAATAGTACAAGGCCAGATGAGGAAGTTTTAGCCCTCCTTTGTCTTTGGGAGCAGCCAGTTTACGGAAAGCCATTCTGGGTTTTTTATATCCCCATATGAAAGAGGAGAGCATGGAGTGTACATTGTTAAACCAGGATAAAGTGAGGTTAATATTCAACATGTTAAGGGGATAAGACAAATGGGGAAAAATATTCATTTTAATTAAATTGATCCTACCCCATAAGGAGAGAGGAAGGAGCGTCCATCTATGAAGGTCTTGGTCTATTTTCTGAACCAACAAATCCAGATTTAGAAATTTGAGACGAGTGTTACTTCAAGTTAAGAAAATACCCAAGTATTTCATAGATTTAGGTTGCCAAGCGAGTCCGGTAGCAGTAATTTCTTGCTTATGTACCCGATGATTCAAAGGAAAGACTAAGGTTTTCGCAGTGTTGAGCTTGTAATTAGAGACCCTGCTGAATTCGCTTATTATATTAAGAAGAACGGGGATAGATGTGGCAGGGTTGAGTATATGCAAGAAAAGGTCATCGGCATACGCTGCAACCTTAACCATCTGTCCTTGTATAGGAATACCTGGGACACCTTGTGCTGTTGTAAGTCTCCGGATAAGGGTTCCAAATATATATTAAAAAGCAATGGGGATAAAGGGCACCCCTGTCTCGTTCTGACATGGAGTTTAATCAGGCTGGACCTCATGCTATTACAGGCAGTTCTGGCAGAGGGAAATATATATAGCGAGCGCACCCAGCTCAGGAATATATTAGAGAAACCAAATGCCTTCATTGTAGTGAACAGGTAATTCCAATAAACCCTATCAAAGGCCTTCTCGGCATCTAAAGAGACCAAGGCCATTGGTGTAACAGCGTCCTCAGAGGCTGAAAAAAGTGAGCGAGGGTGTGTAAGTGATCAGTGGATGATCTTCCTTTCATGAAACCCACCTGTTCAACTCCAATTATCGAGGGGAGAACCAGACTTATCCGATCCGCCAAAATTTTGGCTAAGATCTTGATGTCATGGTTGATTAAGGATATAGGCCTGTAACTTGAGACAAGATCCTGTGGTTTATCTGTCTTGGGCAATAAAACTATAAGGGCCTCAAAAAGGGAAGGGTCAGACCCCTGACCTGATAAAAGAAATTGAAAAAGAGACAACAGAATGGGGTTAGCTGCCTAGAGAATATCTTATAAAAATTAGAAGAAAAGCCATCTGGGCCTGGCGTTTTGTCGGTGGGGAGGGATTTGATTACCGTGCTTATTTCATCCTCCGTGATGGGACATATAAGTGCGTCTTGTTGAGATTTAGTAAGGGAAGGTAAAAGGGAGTCTGTCAAATAACTTTGCAAATCCTCTTCTGAGGGGGGATTGAGCGTGGGGGCATGTAACTCCCGAAAATAAGTAGTAAATTCATCTACTATCTCAGGAACAGTAGTTTTAAGAGTATCCTCTACTGACAGATGGACTGCTGGGATAAATCGGGCTGATTCGAGTTGCTTAATGCGCATTTCTAGCATCCGCCCAGCTTTCGCCCCTTGATCGGTATAGACAGCATTCGTTTTTAGAATGGCAAACTCGACTTGCTCTCTCAATAAATCGAGGTAAGCATCTTTTAATTTAATTAAGTCTTGTTTGACCGAATCCGAGGAGGCAGGGTAAAGAGTATGTTCAATGTCCCTGATTTGGGACAGGAGGGAAAAAACATTGTCTTCCCATTCCTTTTTCCTTTTCGAAGATAGACCAATTAAGATGCCTCTGAGGAATGCTTTGAGAGCGCCCCATTCCATATCAGGTCGTCATGTGGTATTAGCATTTAAAGCGATAAACTGTTGAATTTGAGATGCTATGTAATCGACCTTAACAGGGTCTTTGAAAATTTGGTTATTTAACTTCCATCTGCCTCCTCTTTTTGGGAATGAGAACAGGGATATTACACTTGTTACCGCAGAGTGATCCGAAAGCGGGCCAGGGATAATATTGGAATCAGAGACTCCAGAGAGCAATGATTGAGAGATGAGAATGTAATCGATCCACAAGGACGTCCCATGTACAGGGGAGACGTACGTATACTCCCGGTCATTAGGATGGAGCACGCTCCATAAGTCACAAAGTCCTGCAGAACAGAGAAAATCTCTGAATGCTCTCTGTGCGGGACAAAGGCCATGGGGGATTTGACCAGATCTATCCACCGAAGGATCAAAACCCAGATTGAAATCACCCCCTTTAATCATGGGAGTACCCAGAAAAGGATTGAGAACTTCTAATAGGTTCATGAAAAAACCTGGGGTGTCTGCGTTGGGCCCGTATACACATCCCAGCACAATATCCAAAGTATGCAATTTACCTTTCACAAATAGGTATCTCCCAGGGGGGTAAATCAAGGTTTGGGAGGATCTGAAAGGTATCAATCTATGTAGAAGAACCATGGCTCCCCTACTCAGTGTATTACCCTGTGCAGCAAAAACTTGCCCCACTTGTTGCCTTCTCAATTTATCGGCTTCATGAATAAGTAGGTGTGTCTCTTGTCAAAATATGACATGAGCTTTGATATGACTGAGATATTTTAATACCTTATATTGCTTGGTTTTATGCCTGGCTCCCTTAACATTCCATGTACACAACAGAACGTCATTAATCATTATTCCTTACGACCCTGGTTATTTTCTTCAAATCCAAACTCTGTTGACACACATTTGTTCTAAAGGCCCACAGTGAAATATCTGCTGCGCCAGCCCCACCTACCCTCCCCCCGAAAACCAGAAAATAACAAAAATCCATCCAGTAAAAAAAATCCCAATAACCCACAGTGTAACCAAACCCCCTCCCATTCCCACCCCGCTGTCTCATGGTACTTGACAATCAGTTCACCTAGACATTTCCCTCTTACCTCGTCCCCCACCAAATCATGTTAGACAAAATGCTATATTAGAACACCTACCTCGCTAGGACCAGTTCTAATTAGCCACCCTAGAGGTACAGACTAATGGGGAACAACTATGTACAGTGATCCTAAATACACTGGCATTAAGACATAATGATCATTGTCTTGGATATAGCAGGTTGAGAAAAATAGGAAGGATGACCTGTGAGATATTGCCTTAAGTCATTTCCATTATATATACAGAACTCATATTAATAGCCCCCATGGGACTCCGTACTACAGCAGGGAGGTATTCAACTCATACATCACCCTGTGAAAAGCAAGGAATATCAAAGATTACTACCATCCAAATCTTTCCGGAGGAAAAAAAAAACCCTTCCTTCCCTTTTCCTTTAATCATTTCCTTTCTTTTATTAAAAAAGGAAACGAACTCTGATACCAACTAGGAATAATGTATCAGGATTACAAAGTGTGACAGGGTAAGGAAAGATCAGGTTCATGGGAAAAGAAAGAAATCTAATGGGGAAAATTACAATAGGGAGATTAACCCAATTCTAAAATTGCTATTTAAACCTGTTACATGACTAGGTAATAACATAGTAAAGACCCCCTATGCGGTCAGCTCCCCTTATGAATAAGATACTACAATGATTTTAGCACATGAAAACTGTAGCTGGACAGAAACAGCCCTAAATCTCCGACATTGTTATATTAGACCAAAACATTCTGGCATACAACATTAGACAAGGGGATATCAATTGATGGTACAAAAACCACCTCGTGGGAATATTTCCCACTACCCAAAACGTATACATAGAAAGCTCATTCCCCTACATCATGCTGCCCAACATAATTATCAAGCATATAGAAAGGCAAGCAAAACACCTCCCTTAAAATCCCCAAACCAGAATATTGAAACTATAAGATTCTGTGAGCAAAATAAGCTGTTAATTGTTGACGTTTAACTTGCAGTGTCCCGATCTAGTCCTCCAACTCACTCAGCTCACAATTCAGAATGCAACATAAATTAGATAAACGTCGGTCTTTGATGCCATCTAGTGGGCATATACCGCAAGTGCAGGTTCCAGTATTAGGACGAAAGCAGGCAGATCCAAGAAGAAAACCACCACACTGGTAAGATGTCCATAGCCACTCCAGAATCAGGCACTAGTTCAGGGCATTCAAACCAAGGGAAGCAAGGAGCCGCTTGCCTTTGCAGTAGCCTCGAGTAAGGAGATTGAATTTCTAGCGTCAGTGGACATGTTAAACCACGCCGGGAAAGAGACCAGAGGACCTGTCCACAATAGAAAGGCAGCAGGTGCATCGGTACAACCGGGGAGAAATTGCAGGGAGAATCCTATAAGTTGAGTCCCCTTCCTGGAAGAACGGGGTAGTGAGCAAGACACAAGAGGAGGTAGACTGCATACGATCCGGGAGGAATGAGGCTCACTTCTCCTACTCGCTGGCCACCAAAAAGAGCTCAACAACCCATGCTCCACATAAAAGCTGCAGCTCTTGCCCAAGAGCGAGAGGCACTTTGTTCAAGTCGGGCGAAATAAATCAGGAAATGCCTCTTTAAGCCTTACCATCGCCATTTCAACATTTCCGAATGTAGCCCAGGAGCCGGAGATCTGGACTTGGAACCTGGCAGGGTAGCCCACTCTGAATTTTATGCCAGCCGCTATCAGCTTAGTGGCGAGAGGATGATACGTGGCTCGCTTTTGGCGTGCTGAGAGGGTTAAGTTCTTGACTATCCTTAGCTTGGCCCTTCCCATGTAAGTTCCTTGGCTTCTTTCACTTTAGCCATAAAGTGCTGCTTTTCTTGAAAATTTAAAAACCGGAAAATGAAGGTTCTGGGAGCAGCATCTCGGGGTGGGTTGGGGCACAACGCTCTGTGACCCCTCTCGATAGAGTATTCGGATCCAAAAGGGGTAGGACCAGCGATTCTTTTTATGAAAAGCTGAGTAAACTTAACGGGGTCTGTGCCCTCTTCACGCTCAGGCAGGCCAATTATTATCACATTATTGTGGTGGATACGGCCCTCAAGATCTTCGACTTTATTTTCCATCTTGGATATACGTTGCCTTAAGGCTGCCAGGTCGGTGTTAATTCATTCTTGGTTGCGCTCCAATGAATGGATCCCTGGCTTCATTATCCGATGTTCTTTGGGAAAGTGTTTCCAGAGCATTGGAGATGTGTTTTATTTCACCAGCAATGTTCTTTATCTCCATTTTAAAGGGCTGAAACTCTTCGGAAAATTTGGCAAGAGTAAGAGGTTCCTCGTCCCCAGATCTAATGCCAGTAGATTGCGGCTGAAGCACAGCTGAGGCCTTAGACTTTTTCAGGGCCTTCTCAGGCGTAGTTGGAGGGGTGTGCTTAGGAAGGTTTTTCTTCATTTCAACATCCATTCAGCTGTCGTCTGGTAAACGTCAGTTGGTTAAGAAGCTTTCAGCAATTGAAGAGTAGTAAAATAAGTCCTCAAACTTTAGCAAAACAAAAATATAAATGGTAGGAGGCAGGGGCTCATGACAGAGAGTGCTACTCAGTGAACTGCATCACGTGACTCGTCAGGGCCAAATTCTTACTGATTGTGACCTACCTGCCAGGTAAGAGTGGAAGCAGCTGTTGGCAGCTCCAGAGAGATGGGAGAGTTTGGATAATAGAAGGGTCTGGGCAACAGTGTCGAAGGCCTTTGCTAGGTTGACATTAGCCAGTTCCTAACTCAGTTTTCCACATTTTGCCCCATGCCCAAACCACCCATCTTGTTAACCAGTCTCCTAAGTGGGATGGTGTAGAAGGCCTTACTGAAATCTAGGTAGGCGACATCCACCACCCCCTCAATTTACTTACTTTGCCACACAGTCAAAAAAATCTATCAGATTCATCTGATACAACCTTCCTGCTGTGAACCCATGCTGTCTTGGATCCTTAGCTCCATTGGATTCTATGTATGCCACTGTTCTTTCCTTTAGCAGTGCTTCCATGATCTTCCCCACCACTGAGGTGAGGCTGACCACCCTATAGTTCCCTGCCTCCTCTCTACTGTCATTTTTGTGCAGAGGGACTACATGTGCCCTCTTCCAGTCTTCTGGAACCACTCTTGTGTTAAGTGACTTGGTGAACATTGCTGCCAGTGGCACTGCTAGCTCTCTTTGTAGCTCCCTCAATATCCTTGGGTGTATGCCATCTGGCCCCATTGCTTTGTCCACCTTCAGTTTTGTGAGCTCCTCAAGAACTCTCTCCAGTGTGAATGGACTGGTGTCCATCTCTCCCCTCCCCCCGTATCTGTTGTCCAAATGTGGACCCTGACCCTCCCCCTCTTCAGTGAATTCTGAGCAGAAGCATTTATTCAGTACCTCTGCCTTTTTAGGTCCCCTTCCTTACCTTCTCTCTCCTCCCCTCTTATCCTTACAACACCCCCTCCAGCTTTTCTTCTGTCACTGAAATGCCTATAGAATGTCTCATCCCTTTCTTTTCTGCCTGTGCTAATCCTTTCTCAGTCCATGCCTTTGCACTCCTAACAGCCTTCCCCACTTCCCTTAATTACTCTAGGTACATGTCCCTGTCTTCCTCCTTTTGGGTCTCCTTATATTTCCTGAACCCCATTCTTTAAGCCCTTACATTGTCTGCCACCTCTTTTGAGAACAATAGTGGCTTCCTTCTTTTCTTGCCTTTTGATACCAGCCTGATGCATTGGTTTGTCACTTCCTCTATGGCTCCTTTTAAGTGCCCCCACTGCTCTTCAACCCCCCCTTACCTCCATCTTCTCCAGGGCTACTTTTATACATTTCACCATTTCAGTGAAGCTTGTCCTTCTGAAATCAAAAACGTTCACCATCGTGTGCCTTGACTGAGTCCCTGTCCCCATACTAAACCATACTACATGGTGGTCACTGGACCTCAGTTGTCCTTCTACCTGGACATCTGTGATTCTGTCCCCATTGGTCAGTACCAGGTCCAGAACTGCCTTGCCCCTATTGGGATCAAGCACTAGCTGCCTGAGACCTACCCCTGCAGGGAATCTATGATGCCTCTACTTCTGGTTGAAGCAGCTACCTGGGTGGTCCAATTCACATCTGGCATATTGAAATCACCCAGTAGTAGAATGTCACCTTTAGTTGCCATCTTGTGTATTTAATCTACTACCTCCCTGTCCACTTCCCCCTCCTGTGCCTGGGTCCTTTAGATCACCACTGAACATACTGCTGTGCCATTGCTAGGTTCAAGGGTGATCCACAGTGCCTCAGCCTCCCTCGTCTACCCTGCACCTCTGTTGCCTTTATACCCTCTCTGATGTACAGGACCACCCTTCCCTTTTTTATTCCCCCTATCCCTCCTGAACAAAGCATAACCTGGTACATTTATGTCCCACTCATGATTTGCAGTGTACCATGTCTCTGTAATTGCTGCTATGTCCAGGTCTGCCTCTGCTAACAAGGTGGTATTCTCAAAACCTGTCTTCATGTCATTCTACAGGTTGGTTAACAGCAGGCATGCCTACCAGCAATTTTTCTAGTGTGGACATTTGTCCACCACTCCTGGCATTAGAGCATTGCAGGCCCGGTGTTACCACATGGTCTGATGAAGAAACTGTCAGTGGCTTTCTTGAATCAAACTGCAGTTTAGTTTGCCTTGTTTTCAGTAAATTCATTGTAGGAACACATTTGCTTGCCATCAATGATGATTTAAAATTACTTCTTACAACAGAAACTTTTCCTCCCACTAATAAAGAATGTGCCCAAGTTGCTCTGTCTCAAGGAGTTTCCGCCATCTTGCCAGGTTGGCCATGCCCCCCAGCAGCACTTTATTTACAGGATACCAGTCCATATTGTTGCAGGTGATTTAGATGTAATATGCCTTTCTGACCCTGAACATGGGATGCTCAAGAAGTAGCTGTAGATGTCCTTTCCTTTCCTAATGACACTGCTGATTGTAAAGAATTGATAGATGTGCTAATGTCTGTGCTAGAGGCACAGTGTGATGGTTTGGCAGGTTTTGGCTGCTGTACATCAGTTAATGGTGTTTGTAGGGCAATATCACATTTGGTTAGCAGAAAATCTCTCCAACACTCAATGTCTTCCCCTGCAGGAAGGATGGTGTCAATGTTCCCCTAAATTGGGGATCCAGCAATGTAGCCAACACATAGGTGTCATTCTTAAACATGGCATATAGTCTCTGATCAGTCAACAGTCTGAGATTCAAGTCATCTGCCAGCATAGCAGCAGTGGTGTTATCTTTTGACTGAAAGTCATTCTTTATGTCATCAAGGAAAATATTAAGAAATCTGATTTGTGGAAGCACTGGACTCAGAAATGCACTGACATCACTTGTGGCAGCCTCAAATGGCTTCAGCAAGTTGACCAAAGATTCCAGTAGAGTCCAGCTGCTGGAACTGAACATGATGTCTACTTTGCCTATTTGATTCTGCATGATGTAGTCATCTATAGCTTTTTTCTGTTCAAGAAGCCTTTCTAACATGTTAAATGTTGAATTCCAGTGAGTTGGAACTTCCTGCTTTAATGTATGCAAGGATATGTTGTTTGACCTCTGCAGCCCCTTCAGGACATTTTGTGCTTTCACAGAGTGGCTGAAATGCCCATGTATTTTCCTAGCAAGACCTAACAGGTTTTCAACATTTCTGTTTCCATTTAAGAAACTATGGATGAGAAGATTTAAACAATGTGCATAACAAGGTACATGTTGGTAGTTGCCATCACTAACAGGCTTGACAATGTTGACACCATTATATGATACTATGAACCCTGGAGATAAGGAATACGGAGTAAGCCATTTCTGGAAATGATTTTGCAACTCCTGAAAAATATTCACAGCAGTGTGGTTTTCCTCAGAAGTGGTGACACATAATACAACCTGCTTCCTACTACTTACCATAGAGCTGAGATTATTACTTTCTGACTGAAAACATGCCCAATGAGCTGTAACAGTTATGTAGTCAATTGTTTGGTTGCTGGTCCATATATCCATGATTATTTGAATCTGCTTCACCTCAGAGAGTTTCAGCTGTTTAGTGATTACACTACAAATAAAGTCATGCAATTGTAGAACAGCCTTTTTTGAGAAGTATGTTCTTCAGGGAATGGTGTACCTTGGTTCAGTCTGGTTCATGAACTTGAGGAAACCTTTTTGGGCAGCAAAAGGGAATTGACAATTGGCCAACAGCTCTGCAATGGCTCTATTTAACAGCTGGTATGTTGGATGCTTCTGGGTAAACTTTGATGTCCTCACAGCACTTTCTTTTAATGTTAGTTGATGAGAATGACAAGATATTTTTTTATCTGTTGGATTTTGCAGTACTTGATGGTGTCAGAAGAAAACAATTTATGTTTGTCTGGGAAGACTACAACAACACATCAAGTGATTCAATATCAGTTCCTGCTTCCAGTGCATTGTCTTTATGGTCCCTGCCACCACCACCTCCACTACCTCCCATATCAACCACACTTTCCCTTGCCCTGCCCTACTCAATTGGGTGTTTTGCCTTTGCATGCTGTATCATTACTGATGTTACAAAATGTCCTGCTTTGCCACCATGACTGACACTTTTTTTGCACAGACTGCATGCAGCTCAAGAGTTGTCTGCAGGGTCAATATAAAATAAATTTCACACTAAAGATTTACCCTTGTTGCTGTGTCCTACAGTGCCTGGCACTATTTCTTATACAGCCAAGGGAATTAGAGGAAATCCTACACTGTCATTTCCATGTTTACATGATTTTTTCTCATTCATACTCATCTTCTTATTCTTATGTTTAGCATATGATTTTTTTTCTGCACCTGCCTCTCATCTCCTGCGGTGGCATCCTCTTCTAACCCCTCATCAAAACTACAGACCTCATTGCCACAAGATTCAGAGGAACTGGAAGTGTCATCATCATCATGTGGGATATAGCCTGGGATATTCCATTTCTAGTCACATTATCACCACCATCTTTATCAGAATTCGCTGCCTCAGCATTTGAGCTTATATCTGAGGAGGGTGCCTCCTTGTTCTTGCATGCTGCTTCTACTTCAGAAGCTGGAAGTATACTGACACATGTGGCAAAATGTTCAGTACCTCTATGAGTAACTCCTGTCAGTTCTTTCCAAAACTCTACTATGATTTTAATGGTAACATGCTTTTTTGGTTCAGGAGGACATTAAATGCCAGTACTGGTGATGTTATTATTGTCTCTGTGTTCTTCATTTGTGCTAGGATTCATATTCTCCACATCATTTTCAGTTGCATGTATAGCAGCACTGTGCTTCCTTTTAGTAGGCTTAGATTGAGAAATATATAGAAACGTAGATTGTGATGACAGAAAAGGACTACCAGGATCACCCAGTCTGCCCAATATGCCTAGTTGGCTGCTAGGACTTTGCTATTTCCTTACTGTCCCCAAGACATATGAGACATAGTAGACACAGCCTTGGCTTTTGGTACATAGTAGACACAGCCTTGGCTTTTGGTATGCCACGGAGAGACATCACACACAGTGTAGCTAAGACAGGGCTCAAGGCACCTAACAGGCTAACATACAGTAGAATACAGCCTAAATGGCTTTCACTATACTAAAAGGAGATGCAGAGTAGCTATGTCACAGACAGGGTCCAGGAAACCTAACAGATAGTGTGTAATACAACCAAAATGGCTTTCACTATACCGCAGTGACACACAGAGTAGCTATATGTCACAAACAGGGCTCAGGGCACCTAACAGACTGTGCAAATAATAAATATACAGCCTAAATGTTTTTTACTATGCTGCAGAGACACACAGACTAGCTATGTCACTCACAGGGCTTGGGACACAAAAGAACAGACAGTGTGTAATATAAACTAAATGACTTTTCTGTACTGCCGAGATAAACATAGTATATGCCACAGACAGGGCTCAGGGAACCAAGTAGTTTGAGACAGTGTGTATGTATACAGCCTAAATGGCTTTCACTATGCTGCAGATACACACAGAGTAGCTATATGTCATAGACAGGGCTCAGGGCACCTAAAAGACAATGTGTAAATATACAGCCTAAATGGCTTTCACTATACTGCAGAGAAACACAAAGTAGCTGTCACAAACAGGGCTTGGGGCACCAAGCAACAGTGTGTAATACAGCCTAAATGGCTTTACTATGCTGCAGAGAGACACATAGTGTTCAATAGAGTAGCTATGTCACAAACAGGGCTTGTGGCATCAAACAACAGACAGTGTGTAATACATTTTAAATGGCTTTCACAGCTGCTGCCAGCAATGAGCGCATCCCCTCATTTCTCCTTTTCTCCAGAGCACCACCACACTCAATCCCCAGATTATTCAGCCTTCAGTCCCCTACCCTTGCTCCTCTTTATGGACAAAAGTTGTGCTTGTTTTTCTTTTTCTTAACTTTTTTTTCCTTATTTTTTCCACCGTGGTTGCAGTGAGTGCCTATTGCTCCCTCTCCCACCAAACTCTGAATCTAGTATGCACACTGACACAGCAGATGGAGCTCAGACACCAACACTGACCAATCAGATTGTCAGTCTGGTGTCATGTGCTCTTTTCTGCTGTGAGGACCCCACAGGCTGCCTGTAATATTCAATTAGAGTTCAGAAGAGTCCCAGGACACCACAGGCTGCCTGTAATGCTGGCTTAAAATTACAGTTACCTGTTAGCCAACCCATTACCGATGTCCATACTACCCGACCCAATAGGTACACTGTTATGTCAGGTAGGGTAGTAAATTACCTGAACTACCCTATCCTGCAAAAAAAGTTTGATACCTAACCTACCTGCTCCAGCTATCCAATGGATAGACCATCCCTACATGGAGTCAACCATTGTAGAGGCAGACAGGGGTCTGATTGCAATAAAAGAATCATTGTACACCAACAATCACAGCTGAGATGTGGCCATTCCAGGACACAACACATTCCAGAAAGATAGGGCAGGAGATGGGGGGGATTGTTTTTCATATGAGGGAAGGCATACAGGCCACAGAGATACAAGGTCACAGCAGGGACATCGAAGAGTTGGGGGTTCTGTGGGTTGGCTTAGAGACAGGTTTCAGAGTCATTATCTATGAGGTGGTGGTGTATAGACCACTAATCCAGGGAGAGTTAGACAGGGTTCTAGGAAAGAATATACTGTAGGCAAATTGGCAAGCAAATGAGGAGGTAATGATTATGGGGGGCTTTAATCTGCGTGATGTAATCTGGAGCATTATAGCCATAGCTACATAAAGAAGCATGGCATACTTGACTCCCTATAGGGAGCATTTCTCAGATAGCTGGTTACAGAACTAATTAGGGATGGAGCAGTGCTGGTTCTTGTTCTTAGTTCTTATGAACAGGGTCAACATTGTGGAAATCACAGGGTTAGCCCCCTTGGTGCAAGTGATCATCCTACAGTGTGATTTAGCATAAATGTTGGGCAGAAATAAAATCACACTAGGATGAGAGTCCTGAAGTTCAGGAGAGCAGATTTTAAAGAAATGGAAGAATGCCCCAGGAAATACATTGAAGGGGATGTTTATGGGGGGGGGGCATGGAGGAACAATGGAAAATTATAAAGGAGGGAATACATAAGGCAACAGCAAGTTGTTCGAAGGAAATCAACAAAAAAAGAAGGAGGAAGAGGCCACTATGGTAATCAAGGGAGGTGGCTAAGGCAGCAAGGAAGGAAAACAAGAGCTTTTAAGAAGTATAAGAAGACCCAGACAGAGGGTGACAGGGAGATATACAGTACCTAGCTAAACAAATGGAATCAGGAAGGAAGGTCAGGGCAGCTGAGTCACAAAAAAAGGAGAGGATATCCAAGGAGGTCCAAAAAGAGGATACAACTTTGTTCAGGTAAATGTATGAAAAGATGAAAGCAGGGAGTGGGATAGTGAGGATCAGGAGAACAGGGAGTGGGACTGCAGAGAAGAGAGCCAAGAAAAAGCTAAAACATTTAATGAGTACTTCTGCTAAGTTGACACACTGGATGTGTGCTTGACTTACAAGCAAAGGGTCAGTGGTTCGATTCTAGGTGAGGAAATGTATTTGCTATCTTACCAAGTATATTAATCTTTTAGAAAGAAAGATGTGCAAGAACAGGGGGTCATAATTTCAACATTCATGAGGATGACTCAGGGGCAACGTGAGGAAGTATTTTTTCACAGAGATGGTGGTGGACACATGGAATAGCCTTCCTTAGGAGGTCATGGAGTCAAAAACAGTGGATGAATTTAAGAATGCATGGGACAGACATAAAGCAATTCTAGTGGGCGGGAGGAGGACATAGGCTGTTGGTAAAACTAGGATCTGCAGCTTATCCAAGAGGTTGAGAAATGGGCAGACTGGGTGTGCCAGGTGGTCCTTATCTGCCATCAAAGTCTATGTTTCAAAGTGGAGGGGATAGGAGATGGACCAATATGAATCTGAAGGCATGAGATGGAGGGGGCACACATCAATTTTCAGAAGAGAGAGTCCGAATGGGATTGGAAGATCTAAAGGAAGATAAGGCCATGAGGCCAGATGGGATCCACCAAAGAGTACTAAAAGAATTCTTCTGAAGAAGCTGGGCACTCACCATCAAGGGAACAGTCTGCAAACAGGAATATTGAGTCACACTCTGAAGCTAATACTAGATATAAAAGTGCAAACAATTCCACAATGAGTGCAGACCCCACATCAAGAATGTGTGTCACCTGACACCTTTCACATCCAAATGATGCTTTATCAAGGGCCTTTGGTAAAGTATCATTTGAATATGAAAGGCATCAGGTGACGCATATCCCTGATGTGGGATCTACACTCATTGTAGAATTGTTTGCACTTTTATATTTAGCATTAAACTACAGAGTGAGAATCAATATTTCTGTTTGTGGAATGCTCCTTTGGCAGTGGGTGCCCCGCTTCTTCAGATGAATCTTGTACATATTTCTGCTGTGAGCACTAGGCTCCAAGTACAGCTCTTTCTTTGTGCAGAGTACTAAAAGAACAGAGCATGGTGCTAACCTCCCCTCAAGCAACACTATTCAGCATCTCATTAGAGACAGGATAGTTCTGGAGGACTGGAGGAGGGATGATATGGTGTTCTGTACAACAGTAGCAGCAAGCAGGAGGCTAGCAATTATAGGCCAGTCAGTCTCTCATCGGTGGTGAGGAAGTTAATGGAACCCTGCTAAAGAAGAAACTGATGGAGTACCTGGAGGCAAATGGGCTGCAAGACAAGCAGCAGCATGGTTTCACAAAGGAGATAACATGTCAAACAAGTCTCTTAGATTTCTTTGGCTGGGTGATTAAGGAAATGGATCAGGGAAAGGTAGTGGATGTGGCCTATCTGGACTTCAGTATGGCCTTTAACAATGTACCTCAAAGAAGGCTAAATAAGAAACTTAGCATCCTGTGGGTTGGAGAGAAGATGGAAAACTGGATATCAAACTAGCTGAAGGTTAGGAAGCAGAGGGTGGAGGTAGATGGCAGTCACTCGCAGGATGGGATAGTGACCAGTGCAGTACCACAGGGATCAGTAATGGATCCTGTCCTTTTCAATGTCTTCATAGGGGACATTGCTGAGGAACTGAAGCAGAAGGTATGTCGCTTTGTGTATGACACAAAAATCTACAACTGAGTGAACATCCAGGAAGAGGTGGAGAAAACGAAAAAGGATCTGGGAAACTTGAAGAGTAGTCTAGGATGTGGCAACTGGGTTTCACTGCCAAAAATTGCAAAGTCATGCACCTGGGAAGGGGAAACCAGGGGCTGTGTATAAGATGGGAGGAGGTACTTACAGTTACCAAGCAAAAGAGGGACCTTGGCGTAATCATTTCTGATGATCTCAAAGTGATAAAGCATTGGGACAAGGCAGTAAGAAAGGCTGGCTGGATGCTGGGTTTCATAAGGAGGGAGACCAGGGAAACACTATACAAATACAGAGACGGCAATTAGACAGTGGTGGATGCCACTAGATAACAGGGAAATACTATATGAATATGAGGCTGGCAATCAGAGGATTGGGGGTGCCACTAGACACCATGGAAACACAATACAAATACTTGACTAGCAATTTGGAAGGTGGAGAGTGCCACTAGATATCAGGAAAATACTATACAAATACTAGGCTGGTGATAGGAGGGTCGAGAGTACCACTAGACACTAGGAAAACATTACATATATATATATATATATATATATATAAAACAGGAATGGAGATCAGAGAGTGGTATGTCATGATGGAAGGATCAGATCAGTGAGGGACATTTTCTTTTTTACAGGTTTAAAGAAGAAATGAAACAGCGAGGACGGTTTTCTTTATTACAGGTCACATTTGTAAAATTAATACTGGGATGGAGCTTCAACCTGAAGTGAACTGAAAGTGCTCATGGAGCAGGAATATAGTACGCTGGTGGGAAGGGGACAACACTGAGGTCAATGAAGAGGATCACATGTGTTTCAGCTCCAAGGTGGAAAGGACACTATCCAGGTGTCCGGTCATGTGCTTCCACAATCCCCTTTCTCTACGAATGTAGCATGTTGCAGCGACAACAAAGTCACCAACATCCCTCACATCGACAGACACAAGGCCAATCGCTGACATTGTGCTGTTTGTTCACAGAGTGTTTTTTGGGGGGACTGCACCCCCAAACCCTGCATCTGGGGGCTATACCCCCCAATCTTTACATAAGCAACTCTGAGTCAGAGTTAGTTCATGGAGGGGGAGAAACACTGGGAAACATGGTGCCAGTGTACAGCGGGGACCATTACAGCGACCTGTCGATTTCTGTCACTGTAATAGTGTTTGCTGTACAGGTTTCGTTGTTATGATGGTATACCCTTTCTCTAGTATGTAATAGCAGTACATCAACATAGCTCTGCTATGTAGCCATAAAAATGTACATATTTCAAAACTTAGTTATGCTGAAGAGTGCATTTCAACATGGCAAACAGACAGGAACAAGTACAGGACAAAGTAAGGGAAATCTAAAAATAATCCTTAAAAATAAAGACTCTAAACAGCCAAAATATGCTACACTGCATACTTAGTGGTAATCTATTAAGTTTTAAATCAATATGAAAAAACAATCTCTATCTGGTCACAGTCGTGAACAGATTCATTAGCATGTCTGCATTCTTAACAGTATAGAACTGTGGAGGCTACAGCCACATATGAAAGAGCTTATTTCTATTGCAAAAAAACTCAAAAACATTTTATTCCAGCTCATAGAGATATAGAAATATAAAATCTGATGGCAGATAAGGACCACTTGGCCCACCTAGTCTGCCCATTTCCCTACCAAACGGATAAGCTGCAGAACCTAGTTAACCAACAACCTACTTCCTCCTACCCCCCACTAGAATTGCCTTATGTCTGTCCCATACATTCTTGATTTCTCCCACTGTTTTTGACTCTACAACCTCCTCAGGAAGGCTGTTCCATGCATCTACAACCCTGTCTGTGAAGAAATACTTCCTCACATTACCTCTGAGCCATCCCCCCTCTATTTTCAAATTGTGCCTTCTTGTTCTTGCACATCTCTTTTTCTGAAAGATGCTACTCTCTTGGACTTTGTTGATTCCCTTGAGGTATTTGAAAGTTTCTGTCATGTCCCCCCCTCCGTCCTTTCCTCAAGGCTATACATCTAAAGCTTCTTTAGTCTTTCTTCACATGTCTTCTTGTGCAGACCCTGCACCATTTTGGTTGCTCTCCTCCGGACAGCCTCCACCCTGTCTATGTCTTTGCAGAGATGGAGTCTCCAGAACTGTACACAGTACTCTAGATGTGTTCTTACCAAATGTCTGTGCAGAGGGACAACTTCCTGTTTTCTACTGGTGATGCCTCTCCCTATGCATCCCAGTATCCCCCAGCCCTCCTTACTGCCTTCTCACATTGCTGGCCCACCTTTAGGTCATTGGATATGTTTAGCCCAAGGTCCCTTTCCATTTTTGTTGTTGTCAGTATCTCACCCCCCATTGTGTACTCTTTCCCTGGGTTTTTGTTTCCCAGGTGCATTACTTTGCACTTCTTTGCATTGAATCTAAGCTGTCATACATCTGACCATTCCTCCAACTTTGCCAAGTCCCTTTTATCCTTTCCACCCCACCTTGCGTATCAACCCTGTTGCAGATCTTTGTGTCATCTGCAAAGATACATACCCATGTAACTGCACAGCTAACAAAATGTGGATTTTGTTTATTGAATTCAACTCTCAACTGCAGACTCATTTCCCAGATACCAGAATTGTAAAACTACTTTTAAACAGCATTGTTTGATGCCACTAGGTAGGAGGAGCAGTGACAGCTGGGATGCAGAGGCTTTCTATTATAAATATATATTTGACCCTTCCTGTTTTGCCTAGAACAAAAAAAATGATATGACTGCATTGCTTGTGGATTAGCATTCCACAGATTTTTATACTGATTGGCAAAATGAATACATCAAACTGCAGAATGAACTTTTTATGTCGGTTGTACTACAATTCTTTTAGAAATTCTGAAGAAGTGGAAGCAAATCTGCAGAAAAAAAGTCAGATTTAAATTATTTCACGATATTTGGACATTTTTGTGAAAATTTGATGGAATCGAATCCAAACTTTTTGTGCAGCTCTATTAGTATGTATTCAATAAGGTTTAACATGAGAAACTAGTGTGCAAGTTTATATCAGTCAAGATTAATTTCAATGACGTAAACTGGATTGCAAACTGGATGTGGAACAGAAGTCGGCAAGTGAGAATGAATGGGTTAATTTAAGAAGTAGGAGACATATCCATTGGAGTGCCACAAGGCTCTGCATTAGGTCCCCTCTTGTATAACATAAATAAAAAAGAAATCAATGATAAAGTAGAAAACTGGGTAATCAACTTTGTATACAGCACCATACTAGCTGAGGTTAAACATAGAAACATAGAAACATAGAATTTGATGGCAGATAAGGACCGCTTGGCCCACCCAGTCTGCCCATTTCCCTACCTACTGGATAAGCTGCAGATCCTAGTTAACCAGCAGCCTACTTCTTCCTACCCCCACCCCCCAGAATTGCCTTATGACTATCCCACGGATGCTTGAATTCCACCACTGATTTTGACTCCACAACCTCCTCGAAGGCCGTTCCATGCATCCACAAACCTCTCTGTGAAAAATACTTCCTTAAATTACCTCTGAGCCGCCCCCATCTTCAAATTGTGCCTCTTGTTCTTGCACACCACTTTTTGAAAGATGCTACCCTCTTGGACTTTGTTGATCCCTTGAGGTACTTGAAAGTTTCTATCATGTCCCCCTCTCCCTCCTTTCCTCGAGGCTATACATATTAAGCTCCTTAAGTCTCTCTTCATATGTCTTCTGGTGCAGACCCTGCACCATTTTAGTTGCCCTCTCTGGACAGCTTCCATCCTGTCTATGTCTTTATGGAGATTGGGTCTCCAGAACTGACACAGTATTCCAGATGGGGTCTCACCAGCTGTCTGTACAGAGGGATAATAACTTCCTGTTTTCTACTGGTGATGCCTCTCCCTATGCATCCCAGTATCCCCCCAGCCCTCCTTGCTGCCCTCTCACATTGTTTGCCCATCTTTAGGTCATCTGATATGACTACCCCCAGGTCCCTTTCCATTCTTGTTGTTGTTAGTATCTCACCCCCCATTGTGTACTCTTCCCCTGGGTTTTTGTTTCCCAGGTGCATTACCTTGCACTTCTTAGCATTGAATCTAAGCTGCCATACATTTGACCATTCCTCTAACCTTGCCAAGTCCCTTCTCATCCTTTCCACCCCAACCTGTGCATCAACTCTGTTGCAGATCTTAGTGTCATCTGCAAAGAGACATACTTTTCCTTCCAGTCCTTCTGCAATGTCGCTTTATAAAGACATTGAAGAGGACTGTCCATTACTGAACCTCATGCACCCTACTAGTAACCCTCCTTTCTTCTGAGTGGACTCATTTACTATAACTCTGTGTCCTATTCTCTAGCCAATTTTTACCCAGGGCTGTCATCTTGGGACCCACTCCCAGGCTGGCTAACTTGTATATTAATCTTGTGTGGGACTGTGTCAAATGCCTTGCTAAAGTCTAGGTAGGCCATGTCCACAGCCCCTCCCTGATCTACTTTGGTCACCCAGTCAAAGAAATCTATCAGATTCATCTGGCATGACCTTCCCACTGTGAATCCATGCTGCCTAGGGTCCCTGTGCCCTCTGGCCTCTAGATACTAGACAATTCTTTCCTTTAGAAGTGATTCCATCATTTTCCCTATCACTGAGGTTAAACTAACAGGTCTATAGTTTCCTGCTTCTGCCTTGCTCCCACTTTTGTGAAGGGGAATCACATCTGCCCTCCTCCAGTCCTCGGGTACCACCCCATCCTCCCATGATTTGTTAAAAAGGGTAGTCAGTGGTGTCACTAGTTCTACCCTTAGTTCTTTTAGAATTCTGGGATGAATCCCATCAGTTGTGGGAAGTCATGGGACACTGAAAAAATTACAAAAGGACCTAGATAGAGTAGCCATCTGGGCAAAGAGATACAACATGAAGTTCAATAATCTCTACACCACAGGTCCATCAGTTCCAGAGGTGGAGTCCATACTACAGAATCACTTCACGAGAGTGTTAATCTGATTCCAAGACAATCCGCTAAAGGTTAACTCAAAGAAGACTGTATCCATGACCTTTGATACCTCACAAAGACTATCCAAACTCTCCCCCTCTCCTTCTTTTTCTACACTGGATGATTCCAAGCTTGAAACTGCCCCCTGCATAACTACCTTGGTGTTTGGCTGGACAGTCGACTTGACTTCTTGTCATATGTAGACCATATTCACACCAATCCCATACAAAACTAGGAGCCATGTACAGGAACAAGGACGCCCTTCCCCCTGTTGTTCGCTGAGAGTTATTAACCAAAATGATCCTCCTAGTGTTTGATTATGCTGACATCCTCAGATTTGCCCTGTTTCTTCCTTCGCCAGGTTATACACTCTCTTTAATGCATTTTGGTTTTTGCCTTCAATGCTCCCCCTGTACTCACCACTGTACTCTCTACGCTTCCCTCTCTCTCTTCCTTCTCTCCCTCAGCACCGCCAGCTCCATGCCTCCATCCTTATTTCCAAATTCTAGCTTGAGTCACTTCCCCAATACCTCTTCTGTCACCCACATCCCCCTCCTTGTATCAGCTCTGCTCCAGAGACCCCTGTACATTCTCTCTTCCCTGTCCTTACTCCTGTTCAGGATAAGCAGCCTTCTCCCATGGTAAGGGTTACCCCAAAGGGCATTTGGCTGGGAAGCCAAGTTTCAAGAAAATACAAAATCACACATGCCCCCACAATGCAAAGCATCATGGGCTACATGTGCAAATCACCACAGAATGTTATGCTGGTCCAACTTTAAGCAGAATTGCATGGTGCCGAAAGGCCTCTCACACAGTTTGCAACATACACATTGTAAACCCATTGGTCTACAGTATCCAGCAATGTTATTGTGGTGTTTACTGTAAGCTGTCCTTCAGTAAAGGCTCAGTTGGCGGGCAGCCGTGGAGGTGTGCAGGTGGGTTTTGCTGCCCGCCAACTACAGTGGCCATGCTGGGATGGGAGGAGCAGGGTGGGGAGTGGGTGCCTCAGTGGGTAGGAGGTTTGGAGGTCCACTGGATTTCCAGGGCAATTTGGGGTTGTGTGTTTTATGCTATGAGTGGGTGTTTTGGTATAAATTTAAAATACGGATGGAGTTCAGGGAAGGGAGGGGGGGTACCACTAGACTACCAGGGTCGAGGGAAAAGTTTTCTTTTATTACAGGGGTGGGGAAGGGAGGGACCACTTGACTAACAGGGATGTGTGGGGTTATACCTTTAATTTTATGATCGGGGTTTGTGGGGTAGCCACCCAGGGTCTTGGCTGCTGTGTTGCGCTGTGCAATACAGCAGCCTGCCTGTAGGTAGCTATGACTTAGGAATGTTTTTTTATGCCTGTCTTTGCGCGGCACATCTCTGAGATGTGTGGGCAGCTGTGCCGCACATCTCAGTTCAATATGGAGATGTGCTGCATAGGCAGAGGAACGTCCCCTCCAGATGTGCCACATACATTATCTTTGCACTGAGGTGCATCCGGATTTATGCAGCACATCAACCCCTTTTGAATGTGTCCCAGGGGTGCATATCAGAGATGTGCCAGTGCAAGTTAGTTGTACAGGGTGCATGTCCTTTGAGTGTCCTGGCCATGGTAAGTATATTCCCCACCCTTCCTCCTCCTATGCCCCACTTCCCTTCCTCTTTGCACCTAATAAAGTTCTTTATTACTGATAAAGTTCCATCCCACAATGCCAAAATTCTTTCTCCCACCTCCTCCATCTGTTCCCACAAAACCATGAATTAAACCTCCTCCCTTCACCACCCTCTTGCAAAAAAAATCCTTCTCCATCAAAAGCCCTTTTCCCAGAAGCAGTTGATATAACTTAGTGATGCCTGTAAAAAAGACAACCGTCCCCGATCTGAATAAGTGGTGAGAGACATATTTCCTAGTAGCAATACTACTAGGATGTATATCACTCAGCATTAATTTGGCTCTAAACACAGAAGAGTGAGGATGCTTGCACCACAGGGTATGACTTTTTTTATAGGTATTACTATTTTATATCCATTATCACTGGAGTAAGGAGATCTTTTGGGGGAAGATGTGGCTTTATTTACAAGATGGTGGTGAAAGATGAGGTGTTTAATTAATGGTTTAATGAGACAGGATCAGAGAGGTGGGAGAAAGGATTTTGGCACACGGCATGGAAATTATTGGCAATTAAGAACTTCATCAGGTATTGGGGGGAGAAGGGAAGAAAGTGCCAAGAGGGTGGATGGGTAGGGAATACACTTGTAAGCATTTGTGTGTTGTGGGAGGTGGTCGCAGATATGGCCTTGATTGTGGCAGGTGGGATTCTTTCTTTTTTTTTACGGGATTTACATCAAACCAAGAGATTACTTCACATAGTTCTTTGCAGGGGAAGTGCAGCTTTACTCTGTGCAGAAATAAACTGCTCCATGAGTGGCCAGGCTACAGACCAGTTCTGACCAACAATCTCACAAAGTCTGGGCACACTGTACCACACCACACAACACAGAGAATCACTTACTTAAGTGCAAATGACATTTTATTATTGATCAGACACATAGTGAAGCCAGCCAGGATGAAGCCCAACTCTGCAGAATTCTGTAGTAGAGTTATTGTAGCAAACAATGCAGTTTCAATGGGAGTTAATCCCTTTTGTCATGCAAGAAACCTGTGAAACTGCACTTCATCCTGGCAGACTTCACTGTAAGCAGTAATAATACTTACAGGCAGCAGTGGAAACTAAAGTGCCAACATTTTCATGCATTTGTGTTCATTTTCTCAAGGTGTAAGGTTTCAAGAAAGTGAACACACATGCACAAAACATTGACATGTTAGTTTCAGCTGCTGATGTCTGTAAATGTTATTGCTACTTATGTCTGAGCAATAATACACCATTATTTGCACTTTAAGTGTTTCACTGTATTGTGTAATGTAGCATAGTGTGCTCAGACTTTGTGAGATTCCTCTAGAATCTAGTACAAGTGATTACTTCTGCAACTTATCAACAGGGGCACACCTTGGACTTGATCTTCTCCCTGGGGCTCGAGATGAGTAACCTCAAGATTGATTTGGTCAGTTGGTAGGTCATTACACTGTGAAGTTCTCCTTCAGGGTTTCTTCTTTTGGTCCTCCCAGGTGTAGATGATTAAATACCTCCCTTTGAATGGGCTTGGCCCAGAAGGATTGTTGGCAATGGACAACATCTTGAAGATGCTAGAAGTTTGTGAGATGGGACCAAAGAAAGAGGTTTGAATCTATAATAGGGTTGTTACTGAAACATTTGATTCCATAGCATTGATCTGTGTATGACTCCGAGTCTCACTTTCGGATCCCCATGGTCTGATGGAGAGCTTAGGGAGTTGAAGACCAGGGGTCAGAGATCAGAGTGCTGCTGGAGATGGTCTGGGGTAGAGGGAGCAAACTGGCTTTGAGGAGTAATCATGATGAGTATTAAATAGCAGTATCCCATAAGAAGGCACTTTCCTGTATAACGAGATTGTGGCTAGGAAGAATCAACAAGTTTAGCTCTCCCATGCTAGGGACAGGCTATTATATCCAGTTTTTTTTCAGCCAATGAGAGTATTGTCAGTAGCTAAGTTTGATGAGTGTGATCGATATTTCTCATACAGAGTGTCCTCTATTTAGGCTAGGATCTCTCCAGACAGGCAGTTGTGGCCTAGTGGGGCAAAGATCTCACAGAGGCATTCAGCAGTCCTAGATGGAGTTTCAGCCAAGATCAGTGAATGAGGTCTGTGAGGGGATTTTAGAGCTGCTGTCCACCTTTTGTGAACTAGACCCAGGTCCCACACATCTACTAGTGAGCTGCCATGGGGTAAGTAAGTAAAACTTTCTTTATTCAGCACCCAATCCCAGAGGCTCTGGTTACACAAATAAATACATACAGGGTCAGCACACAAACAACAGTTAAAATCAGTAATAAATACATGACAATAAAATCAACTACAACTAGTTAAAAATGCTTCTTTAAAAGGTGGGCTTTCAGACCCCTCTTGAAGACCTCCACCAATGGAGCTTCCCTCAGAGATCTGGTGAGTGAGTTCCAGAGGACAAGACCGGCCACCTCGAACATGCGTCCCCTGAGGTTTTCAGCCTGGGGCTTGGAACAGCTGGGATGCCCTTGGTGGAGAAGTGGAGGGAGCACACTGGGAATGCAGGTGTCAGGAGGTCACTCAGCTAGCCAGGGCCCAAGCCTTATAGGTGAGCAAGCCTGCCTTGAAAATTGTCCTGCATGTAACAGGCAGTCAGTGCAGTTCCCACAAGACCAGGGTCACATGACAGGATGTGGGCAGGCCCATCAGCAACCTGGCTGCTGCATTCTGCACCAACTGCAGTCGACAGAGGTTCCTTCCACAGACTCTGAAGTAAAGAGTGTTATAGTAGTCTAGCCTTGATGTGACAAAGGCATGTACTAGTGCAGACTGATCGGCAGGTGAAATTAGGGGTTAAATCCGGACAACATTCCTTAAGTGGTAAAAACCACTTTGGATGATGGATGACACATGAGCTTCAAGCATCAAGCTGTCATAAAGGATGATATCCAGATTTTTCACATAGATACATAGGTACATAGACAGTGTCAGCAGATAAGGGCCTATGGCCCACCCAGTCTGCCCATTTGAGCTTGTAAGTTCAGTTTATGTTTTCCTAGAAGTATGTTGCCCCTTACCCCTGACCTCCAGAATTCCTTTATGTCTATCCCATGCATTCTTAAATCCTGTGATTGTTTCAGCCCCCACCACTTCCTCTGGCAGGGTGTTCCACTTGTCCACCATCTGTTCTGTAAAGAAATTCTTCCTCACATTTCCTCTGAATCATCCTCCCTCCAACTTCATCCCATGCCCTCTAGTCCTGGTTATTCACCCTAGTGAATGCCACCAATAGAGAAGGTCAAAGGAACAACCCTGTTCTTGACCCAGTGGTAGCCACATTATGCCAGCGACCTGTCTTGATCACCAGTACCTCTGTCTTGTCAGGGTTCAGTCACAGTCAGTTAGAGGACATCCAGTTTTAGATCTCAGTCAGGCAGTTGTTAAGCACTTCCATGGCATTACCTGTCCTGGGAGCAAAAGACATATACAGCTGTGTATCATCTGCATAACAGTGAAAATCCTGACTGCAACATCTAATGAGCTCACCCAGGGGTAGCATGTACACCGTGAACAACACTGGCAACAGGACTGAACCTGGAGGAACTCCACAGGGAAGGAGCTTCAGATGGGAAAAGAAATTCCCCATCACTACCTGTTGCCTCCTGCCCATAAGAAAGCTCTCAAACCAGTTGATGACAGTACCTCTGGATTCAGTG
The DNA here is from genome assembly GCA_016271365.2 of Neoceratodus forsteri. NCBI lineage: Eukaryota > Metazoa > Chordata > Ceratodontiformes > Ceratodontidae > Neoceratodus > Neoceratodus forsteri. The sequence continues at coordinate 895,146,547 of CM028132.1, read as the reverse complement.
TTCACTGGCATAGTCTGGTGCTACTTGTTTGAGGGAGTCTTTCCAGTGGCATTGAAAGATGCACTGGTTTGGCCCCTCTTGAAGAAGCCAACTTTGGACCTGGATTTTCTAGTGAATTATCAACCAGTCTCTAACCTATTTTCCTTAGGTAAGGTTATTGAGAAGGTTGTGGTGCTGCAGCTAGAGGCAAACCTCTCAGCTCATGACATCTATGGGGCCCTCCAATCTGGTTTTAGATCTGGGCATAGTACTGAGTCGGTTTTAGGCAAAGTGCATAATGATCTTCTCAGGGCAAGAGATGGAGTGAATGATCAATTCTCATTCTCCTTGATCTCTCTCTTCAGCATTTGACCCTGTGGACCATGGGCTGTTGTTGGATCACCTGTGGGAGTATGTTAGACTCACCAGCATTGTCATCCACTGCTCTGAGACCTATCTTAGGGATAGGATGCAAAGGGTGGTGATGGATACTTTCTCATCATCCTCAATGCCCTGCTCTGCAGAGTGTCCCAAGGTTTGGTCTTCTCACACATGCTCTTCGCAGTATACATGCTGCCTCTGGGAAGGTTCATTCAACAATACAGTCTGGGTTTTCACTGTTATGTGGATGATATCCAGTTATATTTGCCCTTTGCACCTGAGACATTAGATGATGTTTAGGTGCTTAATCCGTGCCTACTGTAGCTGAAATCAAGAAATGGATGAAATCAAGTCGGCTGAGGCTTAACCCAGATAAGACTGAGGTGCTGGTGATTGGGCTGGGTTGGAAGAGAAGAGCAGCTATAGTCATGGGAGAGGTGGGGCTTTGGCTTTAGTCATCCAGTCTATTGGCCTCTGATAAGGTGAAAAATCTTGTGGTGATTTTTGACAAAGTACTGACACTGGGGGCTCAGGTTTCAGCTGTAATCAAGAGTGGCTTTTACCATCTGAGGAACATCAACTGGATTGAGTCCCTTATCCCTCTTGAAGACCTTCCAACTCTAGGACATGCATTCATGATGTCTAGCCTCAATTATTGTAATGCACTCCACCTCAGGGAAAGTGTGGGTATGTTATGATGCAGCTGGTGCAGTACATAGTTGCCTGGTTGCTGACTGCCTTTCAAGGTCTAGCCATGTGACCCCAGTGCTGCATGATCTTCACTGGCTGCCGGTGAAGTGGGGAGTTGCATTCAAGGTTGGTCTTCTAACTGTAAGGCCTTAAATGGGTTGGGCCCTGACTACCTGGTGGGGCTCCTGCATCCTGTCTAGTCCTTGTGTCCCCTCAGCTTCTCTGAGAGGGCTTCATTTTGGTACCTAGGGCTCAGCATAAGTCCTCTGGATGTCACACATTTGAGGTTGCTGTCCCCCTGCTATGAAACTCATTGCCTAGAGAACTGAGGGAGACCTCTCGGCGGAGGACTTTGAAAGGACATTAAAAACCTTTTGTTTAATCAGGCATTCAGGGAGTAAAGAATTATAGCCCCCCCCCTTGTCTAACCATTGCATCTATTCTGTTTTTAGAGTATTACTTCTTTATGATTGTTTTTATTTGCTTCTTTCCTACCATATTGCATGGCATACTGAGCCTTTGAGAAAGGTGCCCAGTAAACCAAGCTACTACTACTCTTATTAAATTATGTTTCATCTGAAACAGAGGATGTTATGAGGAGACATGATAACAAAGTTTGAGTTCATGGATTGTCTACAGCTATGTGCATAAGTTAGGATTAAGACATGAAAAAGTGTATTATATTAACTGTTATAAAATGGTTAAAAGGAATCCTTCACCCTGATTGGTCAAAAGGCTTGTCCTAACCTGTCAACAAACTGAAAGGTGGCACTACTTTCCTAATACCTTAACCTCCATATGTGAAATGGCAATAATAACATTGAGCAACTAATAGCTTCCATCAGTCCCTCTACAACCAGAACTGATCTTCCATCACAAACATGGCTGCTATTGTTACACTGTAAAAACCTTCAGCTAGGCATTACAGCCATCTGGGTGACCATGGGTGGAGGTGCAGTGGGACTGCTGAAACTCAGGAGGGAAGGACGTCAGCTGGGATCCAGGGTGTTGTTGTGTCTCAATATGCCCCACCTCCTTGGTTCCCTTGAGTTTTGATGCCCTGGGCAGACCAAAAGCATGAGAAACCCTGGATCAGTCACCAGGAGACAGAACCCGGCTGCCCCACTGCTCCTTAACCAGGTTCCTTCGGGGAGACAGCTGGACTACTCGATGCACACTTAGGGACTGTGGAGGGGACAACCCGGGATCCCCTCCCTTTCTGCCCTGGGGGACAGTCCGAGAAAGAATGGGTGTGGGTCCACCGGTTTCCAAGGAGTTACCTGGGGTCAAGCTAGAGGGGCATACAGCATAGCTCTCACTGATGAGTGATGACTGGTGGGGAGAGATTGGGGCATAAAGAGCAAATAAAAAAAATTTAAAAAAGAATCCTGGTCTTCCACTCTGTGCTGCCCAAGCTACTCATGCCTTAGCCCTCTCTGCCATGGGAGCAGCTTGGCCAGCCACCACACTTTCCATTCTTTCATTTCATCCTCCCCTGACTTGACAGTGACATGGGTAGCAGTAACTAACATGTGCTATCCTACACCTGTCACTGCCAAGGCATACATGGTTTTTGAATCATGGTTTTGCCTGGGCTATTGTTGAAATGCTCTATTGACCTGTTACTGTGTTACCCCATCTCATGAACATGACAGGTGTCATTTTGCAAATCCCCTCTGAAACATGTTTTTGCAGTCACACTGCAAAATCACCTTTGGTTGGGAATTAAAAATGTCCTCCTGTCTTGAACATAACATCAGGTCATAAAAATACTACGTTGGAAATTTGGGGTCAAAATGTGAGAGCCCACTGAAAATTAGATACTGCCTCTCAGCTGGCTTATCCTGGATAAATACATTCTAAAATGTATAAAAGCAGGACACCAATGAAAATGTGATATTGCATCTCATCTGGTCTATCAGTGGAACATATAACAAAAATGTGTAAAAGCAGGACTCCAGTACAGCAGAGCCCTCAATGAATTGTGCATCTATGCTGCTCTATCCTGGGAAAAAGACATTGCAAAAGCTGGACACCAGTTTAAATGTAACTTATCTTTCAGCTGGGCTATCCTGGGTAAATATATTATAAAAATAGGTAAAATCAGGACCCCCCTCATAAACAAAATGTTGCATCTTGATTGTGCTGTCCTGGGTAAATACTGGGTTAAAACTGGAAAATGTGGGATTCAATTGAAAACAAGATAGCAGCTGAGCCATGCTATCCTGGGTAAACAGAGTATAAAAATGTGTTAAAGCAGGACCCCATTGAAAATTAGATATTGCATCTCAGCTGTGTTATGCTGGGTAAATACATTGCTAAACTGGTAAAAACAAGACCATATAGCAGAACCCCACTGAAAAGGAAATGTTGGGCCTGATTTTCAAATGGAGGCGCAGGGCTTGCAACCAAGCCCTACAGTATGTCCCCACAAACTGTGCCCCACCTGCATCCATATTTTCTCAGAAGAAGCCAGAAGGGGAAGGAAGGAAACATATTCAATTCAGTGCTTTAGAGTAATTGGTAATTGCTATTTTTCTTTTAAACTTAGATTGAGGGCTTTTAATGACACTATAATTTCTTTGTTGTCTTTACTTATAATTGTTTTTGGGCTGTTGAAAATTTAAAACATAGTGGTGGTGTAATTCTGTGCTGTCTTTAATTGCTGCAAATTTTATCTTGGCTTGTCTGACTGCCCTGTAGTTGGGTGAAGGGTGTTAATTGTCTGGCCTCTGACCTCAGCTACGTGATAACTGGAGGTGGGGCTTAGTCAGAGTTGAAGTAGGAAGTAGAGTTCATTTTCTCAGAAGAAGCCAGGAGGAAGGAAGGAAACATATTCAATTCAGTGCTTTAGAGTAACTGGTAATTGCTATTTTTCCTTTAAAGTTAGATTGAGGGCTTTAGTGACACTATAATTTCTTTGTTGTCTTTACTTATAATTGTTTTTGGGCTGTTGAAAATTTAAAACATAGTGGTGGTGTAATTCTGTGCTGTCTTTAATTGCTGCAAATTTTATCTTGGCTTGTCTGACTGCCCTGTAGTTGGGTGAAGGGTGTTAATTGTCTGGCCTCTGACCTCAGCTACGTGATAACTGGAGGTGGGGCTTAGCCAGAGTTGAAGTAGCAAGTAGAGTTCATTTTCTCAGAAGAAGCCAGAAGGGGAAGGAAGGAAACATATTCAATTCAGTGCTTTAGAGTAACTGGTAATTGCTATTTTTCTTTTAAACTTAGATTGAGGGCTTTTAGTGACACTATAATTTCTTTGTTGTCTTTACTTATAATTGTTTTTGGCTGTTGAAAATTTAAAACATAGTGGTGGTGTAATTCTGTGCTGTCTTTAATTGCTGCAAATTTTATCTTGGCTTGTCTGACTTCCCTGTAGTTGGGTGAAAGGTGTTAATTGTCTGGCCTCTGACCTCAGCTACGTGATAACTGGAGGTGGGGCTTAGTCAGAGTTGAAGTAGCAAGTAGAGTTCATTTTCTCAGAAGAAGCCAGAAGGGGAAGGAAGGAAACATATTCAATTCAGTGCTTTAGAGTAACTGGTAATTGCTATTTTTCTTTTAAACTTAGATTGAGGGCTTTTAGTGACACTATAATTTCTTTGTTGTCTTTACTTATAATTGTTTTTGGGCTGTTGAAAATTTAAAACATAGTGGTGGTGTAATTCTGTGCTGTCTTTAATTGCTGCAAATTTTAGCCTCCCTCCCCCTTCCCCAACTTTTAATTATATGCCCTGTTAAATCCGATTGACAGGAGCTAAACACAGAGTATAGTAAGGTGTGAAGTAGGAGGGCATAAGGGGGAAGAAGCCCACCCTCAGCACGACAAGTGTTTTGATTCATTTATTTATTTATTGTTTTCTTTTCGTTAAAAAAAAATTATCTGAGGATCAGTGGCAGGATTTTAGGACAGTAAATTAATAAAAAGGGAACTAGGAGAGCTTCAGTAGCAGACAAGTAGTGGAACTGCAGTATAATGTGGGGAGTGGTGCAATGCAGTCGCTGTGGGGCAGCCATATTCAGGCAGACCTTCTGGACACTGAGGTGCTGCCCTATCTGCGTGCATCTCTCTGGACTGCAGGAGGAGGTAGCCAGACTCAGAGCAGAAGTAAACTGGGTCAGGAGTACCATCACCCCTATCCAGGGACCACCCAGTCCAATGCAACTGCCTCAAAGGATGCCGAGAACAAGGAGCACTTGGATGACAGTGGGCCCAGGGAGGGTTAGAGCGGTCACAGAGGCACATCCCAGATCCTATTCCACTCAAGAACTCATATGCCACACTGGTGAATGAGGACAACCAAATAGAGGTACCCAGAGAAGTGGAAGGAAAGGATGTGGAGGTTAGCCAGGGAGGTGACCTCAGCGGGGAAAGCAGTGGACCCCAGAGGAGGAGGAAGTGAATCCTGGTGGGGGACTCCATCATAAGAGGGATCCAGCTAGGGACACAGGAGGGGGAGGACAGGGAGGTGAGGTGCCTACCAGGTGCCACGGCATGGAGGGATGGAAGGAAGATCCTGGGGATCACTGGGAAGGCAAGACGGGAGGGTGAGCTGGATGTCATTATCCACCTAGGTACTAATGACCTGGCAAATGGGGAGCCAAAGGAAGTTCAGGAAGAGTTTAGGAAACTGGGAGGGTCTCAGCAAGTAGCTACTCTGTCACTTTCTCAGAAGTACCACCGTGAGAGGCAAGGGAGAGCATAGAGTGCATGCACCAGGAACTTTAACTCATGGTTGAAGAACTGGTGCTGTGAGGAAGGTTTGGATTCATTGGTGACTGGGGACCCACCTGAGGGATGGAGGTTTGTTCAGCCTCGACGCCTGCATCCATCCTGGAGGGAATCCAAGACTCAATGATAAGTTTAAATGCTACATTGATAAGCATTTAAACTAGCAAAGGGGGTGGCAGGCCAGCAAGGAGGGTACCCTACTTGCTCACCCCCACAGCTAGCAGTGGAACCAATGAACCAGAGGAGTGGCTATCTCTGCAAAGCAGTGTGCAAAAGATGGAGATTAGTGCCCAAGAGGTGGATAAGCAGAAAAGGGCAAAATTCAGCAGAAGGGCAGACAGCAAGGAGAACCAGGGATAAATGACAACCAAGGAAGGGGCTGGAGTAGAACTGTGAAACAGTCTAGGGAGGTCAAATCATGGAAATCCATGTGCAAATGCCAGGAGCCTTAGCAACAAGATGGAAGATCTGAGGCTGTCATGGTGCAGTCAGACCTCGACATTGTGGCCATCACTGAAACCTGGTGTAATGATAACCACGACTGGGAGATGGCCATACCTGGCTACAACATATTCAGAAGAGACAGAGCAGGCAGGAAGGGAGGAGGAGGGCACTGTATGTGAAAAATGACATAAGGGCCACAGAGATCCAGGAGGAACAAAATGGGGAGAGATACTGTGGGTTAAGTTGGAAAGGAAAATGGGACAGCCATCCGCACAGGTGTGGTCTATAGACCACCAGCACAGGAGGAAGAAACAGATAGGAAGCTGATGCTAGCCATCCAAAGGATGGCAGACAAGGGTGAGGTAGCACTGGTTGGAGACTTCAATATTCCAGACGTGGACTGGAGCATCCCAGCAGCAGCATCAACTAGGAGCAGATTTATCCTGGACTTCCTTCAGGGTGCTTTCCTCAAGCAACTGGTCATGGAACCAACTCGGCAGAAGGCAATACTGGACCTTGTGCTCACAAACAGGGACAGTGTGATGGGGGTAACAGTGGGGAGCACCTGGGAAACAGTGACCACCAGTCATTGTGGTTTGAAATCACAGAAAGAGCAGAACCAAACCATTCAAAACACGATTCCTGGATTTTAGGGGGGCAGACTTTGGGAAAATGGGGAGATACTTGAAAGAGGCATTAAGGGGAATGGGACAGGAATCAGGGGTTGAGGAACAGTGGGCAGTATTTAAAATGGGGATTACAAGAACAACAGAATTATGAATTAAGCAGGTTAGCAAGAGGAAAAGGAAGAGGAGACCATTATGCTTTTCCAAAGAGGTAGCAAAGAAAGTGAAAGCCAAAAAGAGTGCATTCAGGCAATACAAAAAGACACAGGCAGAAGGGGATAGGGAGAAGTACCAGGAGAATCAAAGGGAGGTCAGTAAGGGAAGCCAAAGCTCAGACAGACGAGCACATTGCAAAATCAGTGGGTAGAGGGGACAAAACCTTTTACAGGTACATAAGTGAAAAAAGAAAGACAAAGGGAGGGATAGTGAGACTGAAGGGGGAGGATGGGGGCCACGTGGAGGATGACAACAGTAAAGCTGACATATTGAACAGGTATTTCTGCTCAGTCTTTACTGAGGAAGAAGATGGAATGGGTCTGAAGGGAGTACAAGGTGAGAATGGTGCAGAAATGGACACAAGTCCCTTTAACACGAGAAAGGGTCCTGAAGGAACTGGAAATAATGAGTTGATAAAGCAATGGGGCCAGATGGAGTGCACCCAGGGTCCTTAAAGAACTAAGAGAGGTGGTGGCTGAACTCTGGCTATCCTGTTTAGCCGATCACTGGAAACAGGGAGGAACCAAAGACTGGAGGACAGCAGATGTAGTCCCCTTATACAAAAGTGGGAACAAAGAGGAAGCAGGGAACTACAGACCAGTCAGCCTCACCTCGGTAGTGGGGAAGATCATGAAGCACTACTGAAGGAGAGATTGGTAGAACATCTGGTTGTCAATGGACTACAGGACCCAAGGCAGCATGGTTTCACCAGGGAAGGTCATGTCAGACCAACCTCGTTGAATTTTTTGACTGGGTGACTAGCGAGGTGGATCAGGAGGCGGTGGACATGGCCTATCTGGACTTCAGCAAGGCCTTTGACACTGTGCCACATAGAAGACTATTACACAAACTGGGGAATATGGGTGTGGGCAGGACAGTAGTGTGGTGGGTAGGTAACTGGCTGGGTGGCAGGACACAGAGGGTGGTGGTAAATGGCTGTCACTCCACAGAGGGAAGAGGACCAGTGGGGTACCACAGGGATCAGTGCTGGGACCGTCCTATTCAACATCTTCATCAGTGACATTGCACAGGACCTAGAAGGCAGAATTTCACTGTTCGCTGATGACACAAAGCTCTGTAACAGAGTAGACACACCAGAGGGTGTAGACAGAATGAGAAGGGACCTGCAGAAACTTGAAGAATGGTCAGGATTTGGCAGTTGAAATTCAATGCAAAGAAGTGCAAGATAATGCATATGGGGCACAAAAACCCTGGCACAATATATCAGTTGGGGGTGAGGATATAGCATGCACCAAGCAGGAAAGGGATCTTGGGTTATCATCTCTGATGACCTCAAGGTAGGGAAGCAGTGTGACAAGGCAGCAGGTAAAGCAAATAGGATGCCGGGATGTATAGGCAGGGGCATCACCAGCAGGAAAAGGAGGTCATAATTCCGCTATACAAGACACTAGTGAGGCCCCACCTGAGTACAGTGTACAGTTCTGGAGACCATACCTAGGTAAGGACATAGACAGGGTAGAGAAGGTTCAGAGGAGGGCAACAAAGATGGTGCATGGATTGCATCACAAGTCCTATGAAGACAGGTTGAAGGAACTGAACATGTACTTCCTGGAGGAGAGGAGGGAGAGAGGGGATATGATAGAGACATACAAGTATCTTACAGGGAAGAACAGGGTGCAGGAAAACACTATTTTTAAGCGAAAAAGATGTTCCAGGACTAGAGGGCATGGGATGAAGTTGGAGGGAGGACGATTCAGAGGAAACATGAGAAAGAATTTCTTCACAGAACGGGTGGTGGACAAGTGGAACACCCTGCCAGAGGAAGTGGTGGGGGCTGAAACAATCACGGGATTTAAGAATGCATGGGATAGACATAAAGAAATTCTGGAGGTCAGGGGTAAGGGGCAACAGACTTCTAGGAAAACAAACTGAACTTACAAGCTCAAATGGGCAGACTGGGTGGGCCATAGGCCCTTATCTGCCGACAATGTCTATGTATCTATGTATCCAAGGGTTCAATGCAACTTGCACCTGATTTTAGAACCCTGGACACAGGTTGTGACATAGACCTCAATTTATGACAGCTTGTGCCAAAGCTGTGGCACAACCCCCATAAACTGGCTCCCCCAAGGGCACAACGTTACACCAGGGGGGAGCTGGCAGAACTGTGCTGCATCGCCACAGGAGACTTGCAGTAAAGGGGTTGCTGCAAGTTTTTTTCTAAAACTGCACTGCAGCACAGGTTTGATACAAGTCACCATTTGCGTCAAACTCTCTGTTGCAAGTCTCTTGTGGCGGACTCACTGCCTTTGAAAATCGTGCCCATTGTGTCTAAGATGATCTGTCCTAGAAAAATAAATTAAAAAAAAAGTTAACATTACAAATGAGATATTGCATCTCACCACTACTATCCTGGGTAAATGCAGCATAAAACTGAGTAAAATCAGGACCCCATTGCAAATGACGTTACGTCTCATCTATCTTGAGTAACTATATAGTAAAAATCTGTACAGGCAGGACCCAGTACCACAGCAATGCACGTGGTCAACATTTAATATGTTGACAAATGCTTGTTCTTATGATATCTTCACCCTGGAGTTTGAACTGACTGTCTGGGATCTATGAACATTTTAATCAGGCTGTCCTCATGTGAGAAGATATTAGAAGCTAGCTGTTGTGTATTCCCTTTTCTATAAAGGTGCCTTATTACAACCATTTGTGCTGCTACACTCTTTTTGGTTTTACTGTAGAGAGGCAGCTGTGATGAGTGATTTTTTTATTTGGTTAAAAAACTTCATCCCCCAACCCCCAAAACATGATGTAATAAAATAACTGTTTAGTGTAACTCCCAAATGGGGATTCCTATAATGTCTTCCTGGGCTTGTCTAATGCCCACTGTCAGGATAGTGTTCTGTGTCCAGCCGTTTAAAATTACCTGCATAAGAGTGCTATAGTAAGCCTCTGTGCCTATCTCTTTAGGAGAACCATTTTGCTGTGTGAGAAGATTAATCTGGGCTGGGTCAGAGGGATTTAAGAGTCATGACCAGCTAGATAGTTCATATTTCTTCTCTATTCTGCAGTCGCTATTTGCACAGAGGGAGCTCTGTTTGGAACTGTGATTATTTGCCGTTTATCTGCTTTAATAATAATAATAATACTAATAATAAAAATAATATAGGAGTTTGTCTAACCTGCCTTTCATTGTAGCTTGTACTTTTGCATAGGGGCCACCATTTTGGTTCTGGACTGCCAGAGTTGGACCAATCAAACCTCAGGTGACCTAAAACAGAGATTGTCCCCAGAGGTCTTGTAGGATTGAAATCTGTAGGAATTATAGTTCTAAAAGTTTGGCGCCTAAATGGACCTGGAGGGGGAGCCCTTTCTGTGACAAACAGTTCCATCAGCCAACCAAACCTTTTGGATCACTGGGAAAACCCAGAGCTGCCTGCAGCAGTGTGTCAGTTGAAAGTTGAAGAGTGAACAGCTTGAATCATAGAGCAGCTGCTCCTGCATAGGAGCGCAGGAGAATCGGCAGGAAGGCTCTTCTGGCTTGTCTGCCACATCTTCTAGTATGAAGAAATGATGTGATTGTGAAAGTCTGACTTTATCCGATTTCCTGATTGAGACATGAAACCTGAAGAGGAAAGTGTGTTATAGCTGCCTGCAAGTGGACTGAAGACTTGCTTCAGAAGCGATCGGCCTGTCAGGTATCGAAGTGAGCCTCAGATCAAAAGGTTTGCGTAGAGATCCTGTGTTATTGTAAATGGACTTATATCCAAACTGTGGTCAAATATTCACAGTGCTTATAAGTGTGCTTAACATGGGGAGTCACGTGATGCGGTGCGCTGGGTAAGACGCCTCTCTACCCGCTCCAACCTACTGCTTGTTATTTGCCCTTCAAAATCCCGCTCTTCAGTTATTTTTATAGATGACTATCTACCTACAGCCTTTCAGAGCACACCTGTTCTCTCTGCGGGGCATCGATGGATGAGGAGATGCCGAAAATTGCTCCAAAGCATACACTTCCTACTACGTCCGAGAAGGCCTCTAAGAAAGCCAGGGCCTCCCCCTCGCAACCCTCGCTGCCTGTTACCACTGAGTGTCCTGATAGTGACCTTCTTACCCTCTTGAGGTTTCTAGAGGAGTTTCAGCCTTTTAAGGCCGACATGCAGAATATGGCAGGGGAAATTAAAAGTATTTCTAATACCCTGGAGGATCTTTCTAAGAAAACTGCTGACAACGAAATATGCATACAATCCATTGAAGAGAAGCAGGATAAAGCTGATCTGGAGCTGGTGGCCCTAAGGCAAAGGCTAGTGAAAATGGAGAATAAGGTGGAAGACCTGGAGGAGCACAGTCACCGTAACAATGCAGTAACAATTGGCTTGCCAGAGGGTGAAGAGGGCTTGGATCCCGTCAAGTTTACCAAAAAGTTTGTGGAAAAGATGGCAGGTCCTTCTCCTTTCGTTGCTAGCTACATCATAGAATGGGTTCACGGGCACTATGCCCCCCTCCCTTGGCCGGAGCCCCTCCTAGGGCATTCATATTTTGTTTTCTGAATTTTCAGGAGCGACAACACTTCCTATACAAGGTTAAAGAGGTGCAAGATTTACAATGGGAAGGTAAAAAGCTGAGGGTGGCACAAGATCTGCCCTTATCTGTACGCCAGAAAAGAGCTACGTTTCATAAAGTGGTTCTCAAGCTGACCGCTGTGGGAATTAAGTTCCACATGGTTTTTCCTGCAAGGCTTCAAGTTTGTATAAATGTCTCATGGGTGACCTATGAGGAGGTGGAGATGGCATCTACTGGGCTCAAAGAAGCGTTCCCTGATCTATTCAAGCTTATATGAGAGCGGATCTGGCATAGAAAGACACGCCTAATTTCCATCTGGTGGAGCTGTCTATCTGCAGTAAATCATACTTGGCTGCAATACTTTTGGGGCCAGGCCGCGGATATACTGTATAGCTGGTTACTTATCTCTCCATTACAGTTCTCGAGTGGGGTCCTCCTTCTGATGCAACATGGATATTCTATTCCTGATCTGGTTTTATCTTCAGGACTTTTTGATACGTTGAGAACTCTTATTTCTCACTCCGGTTTATCTCTGTCTCAATTGTGATTCACGAGCTAGGTGTTAGCGGGCTCATTTGTGTTTTCTCGGTTTCATTTAATGAGCATATGAATAGGGTCATGGTTCTTATGCTAAATCTCAATTTGCTAGATCTGGTATCTCTGTTTTCCAGGAGTGTTGACCCAATTTTATGGCAATGGGGGGGGGGGGCAATGCATCTCTTTATCAGATTTTATTATGAGACCTCTCTGGCATTTGTGGTCTCTCCCTGGCCTTGTTAACATGGCCTGCTCTTTTCTTGTTCTCAGATTTCACTCCTTCTCACACTCCCTGCTATTAATGGGCAATGAACAAGGATAATCCGTATATTAAGGAGATCCCGCATTTAAGGACAGACGAAAATGCCAGGGTTTTGCTCACTCACACTGGGCTCTGGTTTGCTCCCTCTCTGTAACCCTGTTTAAGTATTGTCTCTGGAGGACTCCCATTTTTTCCTTTTTCTCCCTTTTTTTTTAAGTCTCCCTTTCTCATTGTGATGGCCACTGGTTTTGATTTAATATATGCTCTGGACAGTGACCTTGGGCCTTTCAGTTCTCCCCTATTTCACGGCGGGTAGCCATGGACTGCCTGCCCTCAGTCTTTAAGCACTGATATTGTGAGGCTGCACCACAAGAGGGCATCTGGGATTAATACTTACATATAATACCTTTGTGTTTTAGCCCTTATGCTCTGTGGGCCATGTTATTCTATGGCTTGTGAGATTACTATAGGGAGGATTGTTTTTTCTAAAGGGCTAGTATAGCCAATCCCCCAGGATCATCTAGGGGTATTGTCAGGCTATTAATGCTGAGAATAAGCTATTCTACTGGAATGTTTTGATTATCGAAGGGCAACTCTGTTCCTGACTTCTGCTTTGTGAGGGCAGGGTGGTTGGGGGAGAGGAACTTTCAGTTTGCTGGACATCATGTACCATGTAAAATATGGGAGGAGGTGGGAGGAGGGGGTTAGGGTCCACGGGTGTTTTGGGTGGGGGATCATGGGGGGGCAGCTGGGGGAATGGATCTAATGGGGGAAGAATTGGGGGGTTGGTAGAACAACCCAGCGCATACTATGTTTGGAGCACTATAGATGGAGAATGCATATATATGTGTGTTTTGGAGGATCCCGAGCTGGCAACATGAGTGATGGCTAGAAACATTCAATTTATTAGTTGGAATGTTAAGGGGGTGAGGCACAAGACCAAGCAGTATAAAATACTGAAGCATGTAAGCCATTTAAAGGCAGAAATTGTGTTTTTGCAAGAGACACATTTGCTCATGGGGCAGGCTGAAAAGATGAGATGGCAACAAATTGGGCAGATGTTTGCAGCAAAAGGAACGACCCACAGTAGAGGGGTCATGATCCTCCTACATAGGTCAGTTCCGTTCAAACCTTTTCAGGTTATATCTGACCCTTTAGGCAGATTCCTGTTTGTAAAAGGTAGATTGCATACCCTGGACATTGTCCTGGGTGCTATCTATGGCCCCAATGTAGATTTCCCTAGCTTTTTTGCTCAGTTAATTAAAGTCCTAACTCCCTTTTTGGACAGTGCCATGGCTGTAGGGGGTGATTTCAATCTCATTTTTGATCAGGCCCTTGACAGGTCGGGTCAATCCCGTTAAGGTCTTTCCCCAGCACAAAGAGCCTTTAGGGACCTGATGGACTCCATTGGTCTTTGTGATATATGGCGCGTATTGCATCCCAATGTGCGGGAATACACTTTTGTTTCTCCGGTGCACGCAACCTCCTCTAGGATTGATTATATTATTATTTCTCAAACCCTGTTACCAGGGTTTATATGTTCTAGCATCGTCTCAGGGCCCCCTTCGGATCACTCTGTGGTCACCTGCCTAATAACCCTGGCCTTATTGCCAAATAAAGGTGGCAGATAGAAGCTGAATAACCAAATTCTGAAGGAGCCAAAGACGGTTCAATACCTAGCATCCCAAATAGAGCAGTTTATTGCTTCTAATTCTAACTCTATGGGGAAGCAGGACATGATATGGGGTGCCTGTAAGGCATATCTAAGGGAGGATTATAATTGGTTTAACATCAAAAAGGAAGAAAGAGAGGGCATCTTGGATTTCTAACCTTCTCTCCCAAATTAGGAGTATTGAGACTGTTCTTTTTCCTTCTTCCTCTGAGGTATTCAAACAAGATTTAACGAAACTGAGAGAAGCCTACCTACAGTAGCAATGTTAACGGAACAAGCCGAATATGCAATTTTGAAAACAAATGCGGTATATACCGATCAGGGCAAGAAGGCGGGTAAAATGCTAACATTACGTATTAAACAACAGGAGTCCGCCAGACTCATTCCTGCTATCCACTCTCTTAGTGATAATTCTCTTAAGGTCTCGCCCCCAGAGATAGCGGAGGAGTTTACGAAGTACTTCCGGGATTTATATGGCCCTATGGGTAATTCCCCATCTAAGGAAAGACTTTATGAATATCTGAGTGATTTACAGTTGCCAACCCTTACACAATCCCAACAAATAATCCTGGAGTCTCCCATCTCTGAGGGAGAAATTGAAAGAGTAATTAAATCTCTCCCATCCGATAAGTCTCCGGGCCCTGACGGGTTTACTTCCAATTTCTATAAAGCTTTCTCAAAGCAGCTGATTCCCATCTTGCTGCCACTTTTCCAGGCTATTCTCTCGGGTAAAGTGTCTGATCCCTCTCTTTTTGAGGCCTTAATAGTCCTGTTGCCCAAGCCGGACAGACTTCCCGATCAGGTGGCAAGCTATAGGCCGATCTCCCTACTTAACCAAGATATTAAAATCCTGGCAAAATTACTAGCCGACCATGTGGAGGCAGTATTTCATTCTCTTATCAGGGTTGACCAGGTTGGTTTCATGAAAGGGAGATCATCGGTTGACCATCTGTGGACCCTGTCCCATGTCTTCTTGGCATCCAAGGATGCTCCTCATTCGATGGTCTTGATCTCGTTGGATGCCGAGAAGGCATTTGACAGAGTCCACTGGGAGTACCTATTTGTTACAATGGAAGCCTTCAGTTTCCCTAAGGAATTCTGGAATTGGGTGAGTTCGCTATACAAGTTCCCCTCTGACAGAATCTCATGTAACAGAGTTATTTCTAACCCCTTTAAACTATATGTTGGGACTAGACAGGGGTGTCCCCTATCTCCTCTTCTCTTTAACATTTATTTAGAGCCGCTTATCAGAAGGTTATCAGGAATCCAGGGTATATCGGGTATCTCTCGCGGGGAACAGAAGATTAAAGTAGTGGCCTATGCAGATGACCTACTGTTGCAGATATCACATCCACTCACATCTGTTCCTGCTATCCTAAAGCTTATAGATGATTTCAGTAAGGTTTCAAATTATAAACTTAATATAGGAAAGACTGTAGTTTTTCCTCTTAATCATAGGGTCTGTAAACAGAATATTACTGTGTTTGGACTCACCTGGAAGTCCAATTATGTTAAATACCTTGGGCTTCTTTTAACAAGGAGCACTACATGGCTCAGACAGCTAAATATTGATGCGCTAGTATATAAAGTAGATCTTGACCTTCGTAGGGGGATCCTACTCCCGCTCTCTCTATAGGGCAGAATAAATTTAATCAAAATGAATGTTTTCTCTCGTCTGTTCTACCCCCTTAACATGTTGAACATATGGCTTCCCTTGTCCTGGGTCAAAAAAGTACATGGTATGATTTCCGCTTTTATATAGGGGGATAAGAAGGCCAGAATGGCATTTCATAAGTTAGCAGCCCCGAAGGCCTAAGGAGGTTTAAGACTTCCCCATATCGGGCTATACTATTGGGCCAACCAGGTCAATAAATATCTCAGATGGCTGACTGTGGACCAGCACTCCATGGTTGCTACATATATTACAACTTGGTTAGCTGTTGAATCTGCTTCCATTAAAAAACACGGTCTCTCCCCTGCTGCATTGTAATATATCAAAATTGGTTCCCTACCAAAGTCTCTACATAGTTCCCCTATAGCCGTCTCTATCAGGGTTCATACTCAGTTGTGTGCATTTCTAAGATATATGAATCTCAAGGATTTATCACAACCTGTATAGGCAGCCCCAATTCTTATTAGAGGGTAAGCTCTCCCAGCCACATGGCTTTCTCAGATACTAAATTGCTGTTTAGAGGAGTTTGTCACCTAATAGTCAATGGTATTCTTCAGCTGATATTATGTGTAAGTTCTCGATACCTCGTGCAAATATTTTCAAAATTTTCCAGTTTCATCACCTCTTGGTTAAGGTAATGGGCTGAACCCCTTCCCCACCTCCTAATTTTAATTTTCAGATCACCTTAACGGAGTTTGCAGGTCTGCCTCATGCCGTATCCAAAATATATAGTGTTCTCTTCACTTGGGCCTACCCAGATAATTATGCTCCTGTCTCCTTTTGGGCCTCTCTCTTTCAGGGTAAAGATCTGGATTGGTCTCTCTTGTGGCAGAGCTGTCATAAGTTCCTTAAGCAGGACAGACTTAGGCTAATGCAGTTTAAGATTCTGTGTAATATCTACTACTCACCGCAGAAACTTGCTAGGCTTGGGCTTGTGTCCTCCCCACTTTGTACAAGATGTCAATCTCAAGAAGGAGATCTTTTTCATATTTTCTGGAGCTGTTCTAAAATTGTTCCACTCTGGACTGCGATTAAACAGCGTGTTGACCCTCTGTTGGGGCTCTCGGGCCTCATCACCCCCGAAATTTGCCTTCTTGGGGATTTCTCTTCCATCTCGGTGGTGAACAGGAAGTATTATATAGCCCTGATGCCGATGTCTGTTAAAAAGGTGGTTTTAAGATATTGGAAGGATATGAAGGTACCAACATATGTTGAATGGTTCAGGAGTTACTTGCAAATCTCAGAACTGAAAGGACTATTGCCAGTTTACTTAACAAACTTAAGAAGTTCGATAAAATTGGGGGACCACTACAAGCTCTCTATGCACTTCAAGGTTAAGTACTAATAGGTTACATTCATAGGTATAGTGCTAGAGATGTAAAACGGTGCTGGGTTGTTAAGGGTGAGAGTGGGGTAAGGTGGATGGGAGGGTTGGGGGAGAGTGAATCACTTCATACTCTATACCTGATGTACTGTATATGGAGATTTCATCCATTGTTATGATTCGCTCTTTGTACTGGAAAACTAATAAAATTTGTATTGAAAAAAAAAAAGTGTGCTTAATGTGTTGTGTTGGGCACAATTTGGTTCCCCACATCAAGTTCTGCTACGCCAGCTGGAGGCTGTTCCAGCACTTGCAAACAGACTTCATCCGAATTGTTACTCTGCCTGGGCCCTGCCACTTCAGCATAGGCTGCTGCTCCCAATTCAGAGACATTCCAGCGAAAGACCTGCTTGGAGATTCTGCCCCCTGCTCAACACCACCGAACAGGTAGTGAACACCACGGTGAGGCATGTCTGCCCTGCTTCCCCTGGCAATCCAGTGCAACATCCAAAGGTCTTCATTTCGTCTGTCCTGCATCTTGGTCTGGGTAGCATGAGTACAAACAGGGTAGCTCCCTGTAACATAAGCTACAATCATTGTGTGTCATCTGATTTCCTTGTTTTGGGTTTATTGCAACAAACTGAGCCATCTGACTCTGAATTGCAAATTGTGGGTTGAGCGCATGTAATTGTTTTCTTTCCTAAGGGTCTCAACAACAGCTGCAGTGCTGGCCTATCCCGGGCAATGCTTTAGGCTAGCCTGTGTAACAACTGGGTACAGTTGTGTGACTGTGAGAGGGACTTACAGTGCGTGTCTGTTCAACCTGAAGTTAATCAGATCTGCTAATCACCTGCTAGATTCACACCCCACCCTTGTTCACATCCCCCTGAATAAATCAGATTGTGTTTTTTTATGTTTAACCTGGCTAGTGTGTACCTTCTTGGTGGGGATATTGTACTGCCATTGTATTCTTATACCACTGGTCTTATTTTCCAGAGTTCTCCAGGGCAATTACAGCAGATCCAGCCCTGGTGGTAAGTGCAAGAGGTGTGAGCATATCATTACTGTCATATGGTACATGTGATTGTCTTATTGCTGAACTGTCTAGGCCACTAGAAGGATTGGTGGGTGGTTATAGCATCCCAGTGGCTATACCAACAGCAGCTATGCTACCCCAAAACCATTCCTCCAGGTGGAGGCACCCGTTCACCGAGCTCAGGCCCCTGACCCTGTGCATAGTCACTCAGGCAGGGGTAGTAGCCCATAGGATAGCACCACCTAGGGGTTACATCTTGGAGGTACTGCTGGGATTTGTACCCTCTAGTGGTCAGCAGAGGGAACTACAACCCAAAGAAAATTTAAGACAGAAATTGAAATGGAGGCACTTACTACGCCCAAGTGGAAAACTGCTCCCCACAAGCTTGTCATAAACTGCATGATGGGGTGGAGTGAGGCCAAGGGGGTAGATCCCCGACATGCCATATTGCTACTTGATATGCCACTAGGGACCACTAATAATACAATTGCAGAAACTGTGGGGAAAGTTAAATGTCTGGGGAAGGTTGAAGTGCGGGGGCGGGACTCTGATCTGTTTGATCAAACCCTGGTAGCCCTCCTTTCGTGTATCCTCCTCATAGACCCTGAAAAAGTACCCCCTGTTATCATGCCCGAAGTGTCCCAGAAGGGGTGGAGAGTTATCCATTTGCATAGTGAACTGTCTTCCCCTGGGGGGGTTCCTGAAGGTGGAAGGGTTCAAGGACAAACTGTTAAGGCTCTTGGCTACTGAAGGCTGGACAGCCAAGGAATTGTTAAAAATGTTGGACATCTCGGAGGAGACCACTCCCCTACAGTCTTTCCTGGCCTCTCTGTCAACTTCCAGAGCATCCCCTGTTGTGATCTCCCCAATAGATTGCATAGTTAATTAATTAACAGATCCTTCCCAACCCACTCTATCCCTGACAAACGGAAAACTGCAATCATTGTCCCAGTTCATAAAACTGGTCCAACAAACCTTCTTGAGAACTACCAACCTATATCTATCCTTTTTAATATCGCCTAGATACAGGAAAGAATTATATACAATCAACTCTACTCTTTTCTCAAGCAAACCAGTGCCCTCACCAAACACCAACATGGCTTTTTAAAATCATACTGGACTGAATCCGCCCTTCTGAAGGTCACCTCAGATTTATATCAGGCCACGGATCTTGGACGGGCCACAGAGGACATCTTCATTAACCTTATGAAGGCCCTTGATCTAGTTAATCACCCACTCCTCCTCTCAAAGCGCCACTGTCTTGGCCTTAATTCTACCTCTCTGACCTGGTTCTCTAACTTCCTATCTGGTAGGTCACAATGTGTTAAATGGTCTGGTGTTCTCTCCTCCTTATCTCCTATCACTGATGGGGTCCCTTAAGGATCAATCCTTGGGCCCCTCCTATGCCCCAATTTCATCAATGAACTGCCTATGAACTGTGGTGGGGCCTCAGTTCAGCTATATGCAGACAATGCCATTCTATATAGGTCTAACACCGATGTCTCCTCCATTAAGACTGACCTTCAATATGATTTCCAGAAGCTGGAATACTGCTTCAAGGAGAATCTAATGGTCCTGAATTAAAGAAAAAAACTAAAACCATGCTGTTCCATCACACCTCCTTCTAAAAAACTTCATAGCCCCCCTCCCAGTAATCCACACCTCCTCTGGTGAGCCACTAGAAGAAGTGAGCTCCTCCAAATACCCAGGGCTGATTCTGGATGTAAATCTATCCCTTGAATCACATGCACCAAACGTCATCAAGGTAATGAACTACAAACTTGGTCTATTATTCTGTGTTGCCTCCTATCTCTCACCCCATGCTCAAAAGACCATTGCCTCAAATACTCTTCTCCCAGGGCTCTTCTCTGCTGCCCCTATCACTCACTCAGCCAGGACTCCTATCCAGGCCAAACTTAAACAGGTCTATCACAGAGTTGCCTGTTTCGTGGCCCACTCCCGTTCTCTGGCACACCACTGTAATGTTCTCCACATATTGAATTGGCCATCCTTTGAGGCCAAAATTCATTTCCCAGTACTATGTACTGTCTTCAAACGAATCCACCTTCCCTCCTCTCCTCCCATCCTCTCCAATCTCTTCTCACTGAAATCTTTCTCTTGGACACTTACATCCTCTCATCTCCCCATATTAAGTATCCCCAAATCCCGCTTATCTATAGGCAACAGATTCTTCCATGTTGTTGCACCTCAAAAATGGAACAAACTCCAACACAAATTTATCTCCTGCACTTCTGTTCCTCACTTTAAGAGACTCTACAAGGAAATCTTCTTTCCTCCTCCTACTTGCAGCTGTCACTAATTTGCAATACCACTACTGCCTTCCCACTTTTCACCCTTTCTCCCTCACCCCTGCTCTCCCCACTATCTTCCTCCACCCGCTCCTCCTCTGGCTCATTTTCTTTTCTGTTACGCTGCAGACTGAATTCCAACCTACTATTCTTTAAGAGGAGACTGAAACTCCTCCACCAGTATGAACTTGATGTTTGATTTAATATTTTGTCAGTACTTTAATTGTCTATTGTCCAGTGTTTAATTGCACTTTTTAATTGTTAATTGCTTTATATGCTAATGTTGAAGAAGTGTCTTCATGCACTCCCCTTTTACTTGTTCTTGTTAAGTGCCTGCGTACACTTCCTTTTGCTCCTCTTGTTACCCCTCCCCTGGGTTGCCCCTGAAAAAGGGACCTTGTCTCAGTGGGCCCACATGGTTACCAAAATTCAAATAAATAAATAAATAAATAGTGATACCATCTGTACACCTGGACTCCTATTGCAGGCTCAGACTGTTCTCTGGTGCAGTCACTGTACCAGTGGGGGAGGACGACTTGGAAAATTGGCTGGACTCTGCTACTCTACTGGTCCAAGAGTGGCAATGTTCAGAAGTAGAAAACAGAAAGAAACTTATGGAAAGTTTAATGGGCCCAGCAATGGAAGTAATCTGATTTATCTGATCCACTAACCCAAAAGCCACTGCAGCAGAGTACCTCTCTGCCTTAGAGGGGATGTTTGGCAGCACAGAATCCAGGAAAGACTTAATGTGGAAATTCAAGTTTGCTAATCAATGGAAAAATGAGAAATCATTTGCTTTTGTCACCTGATTTGAACGGGCCTTGCAGAGGACCGATAGAAAAGGGGGAGTGCCGGCTAGTGAACTAAACCGAGTCAGACTGGAGCGTATCCTGAAATCAGCACAGTATCCCAGTGTGCTCATGCTGAAATTGAAATTTCATGACAGGAAAGCTAACCCTCCTGAATATTGCTGGCTAATGAAAGAGATCTGAGAGGCTGAGAATGATGAGGAGGGATGAGAACCCTATGCCTGGGTTGCCCGCACCAGCCAAGTCTCATATTGGCTCAAGGTGCAGGATGAATCTACCAAAATGCAGCAGTTAGAGAACTGTTTAAAAAGGTAAAGGAGATGTAAGCCAGTCAACAAACTGCAGTGGAAGCGGCCAGAAGCTCCCAACCTTGCCTGACTAGGAGTGAGATTTTGCCCAAAGGCGGGGGGGGGGATCCATGCCATTGCTCCCAAACCCTGGGGTGAGTCCAAGCCACTAGAAGAGATGAGAGAGCTGAGAGCCCTAGTGGGAGACCTCATACACACCACCTGTACATCTGCCTAGTGGGGAAGTAGCAAGGACAGAGAGCCTGAATCAAAGTCGAAGGAAGACAGTAGAACATCTTCCAATTGGCCCAAGGTTCAGGAAGAATCTAATCACTCCAGTAACCCCAAGGAACAGGTGTTCTGCTACCGGTGTGGAGAAGATGGACATTCCCGACGGGGCTGCACCTCCCCGGAGAACCTGTGAAGGGTTACCGCCAGAATGCTAAACTTGGTTCACCAAAGCAATATAAAGCCCCAGCTGAGTCCACCAAAGAAATCCTATTCTTCCAAAACTGCTGTGGGACAGTCTGCCAACCCACTCTCCCCGGACTGGTTTCAGGTGATGGGCCCCTCCATGGAGCTTACAGTGACTGTCAATGTCATTTCCACTCATGCTGTGTTGGTCAGTGGCTCACAAGTGACTTTTATGTTTCAGGATTGGTATGACCAGCACTTATCTGACCTTCCACTTCAACCCCTTGAAGGACTACATGTGTGGGGGTTGAGTGAAAAATCCTATTCCTACCTAGGATATGTTCAAATCTGGTTGTCTTTACCTATGGCTGTAGCGGGTGCAGATAAGCAAGTGGACACCCTGGCCTTGGTGTGCCCTCCCATGGGACTGTATGATGGTGTCCCTCTTCTAACTGGTACAAATGCCTATATGTTCAAGTGATTAGCTCAACTTTGTCAAGAAAAGCAAGTCAAGTGAACTGGACAGGCACTGCATATTCTGGCTTTAGTACAGCGAGCCTACGACTTGCAAATGCAAACCCAGAAGATGGAGAAGGATGAACCTGTGGGGGTAGTCTGGAAAAAGGATCCTGACTCACTGGCACTAGAGCCCAAAACTGAGTGCACCATCAATGGTGAAGTGCACCTAAAGACAGGTGTTAAAAATAAGATCCTTATGGTGGATGCCACAGAAGAAGGAAAACTGCCTGAGGGAGTGTTGATCAAGCCTAGCATTCTACCTGCCCGGGCCCATGCCTACGCTTGGCAGGTAGTGGTGCAGGTCCAGAAAATGTCAGATCAAGCGGTCCAGGTGAATTGAGGTTGTACCCTAGTCAATGTGTATTGTGCGGATACTGCCGTGCTGCCCAGCAAGAAGTGCCCCATCAAGAGTGATGAGGTGACTCCAGACCTGTTCGACTTCAGGGAGTACACCTTTCCTGCTGAATGGAAAGCCAAGGTTAGCCAGAAGTTGTCCCAGAGGAGCCAAGTATTTTCTTTGAAGGAATGGGACATAGGTTGCGTCACCGGGGCTGAACATTACTTCTGACTTCATGATGAGAAGCTATTCAGAGAGAGATCCTGTCGCCTTGCCCTGTCTAACATAAATGATGTTAGAAGGCACCTTACGAACATACAAACATATGACATTTGCCAGCAGATAAAGGCCTAGAGGTCTATCAAGTCTGCTCGAATGTGCAGCTAGCACCCCTTATTCTGCAGCTGCCCCTCCCTTCCACCCTTCCCCTTCAGGAAATGTTTGCCACAGGAATCATTCAAGAATCTCGAAGCCCTTATGCTTCCCTAATTGTGGTAGTCCCATAGAAGAATGAGTCCATGAGGATGTGTGTGGACTACTGGACGTTGAATCAGAGAACTGTGCCAGACCAGTACATCAAGACCATATCCAGAATGCTCTTGACTGCCTCAACAGAAGCCAGTGGTTCTCAGTATTTGACCTCCAGAGTGGGTACTATCAGATCCCAATGGCCCAGGAGGACTGCAAAAAGACAGCCTTTATCTGGCCCCTGGGCTTCTATGAGTTCCTACGTATGCCTCAAGGTATTTCAGGTGCACCTGCCACTTTTCAGCGGCTGATGGAATGAGCAGTGGGAGACATGAACTTGTTAGAGTGCCTTGTGTATCTTGATGATGTCATTGTGTTCGGACAGACTTTGGAAGAACATGAAGCTCGCTTGTTCAAGGTCCTTGACAGTTTAGAGTATATTGGACTAAAGCTATCCATAGACAAGTGCCAGTTTTTCCAAACATCTGTGAAATATGTTGGACACATAGTGTCGGCTGATGGGATTCAGACAGACCCAAGTAAAGTAGAGTCCTTGACCACTTGGCCTCAGCCTGACAACCTAAAAGAGTTGCAAAGATTCTTTGGGTTCTGCGGTTACTACTATAGGTTCATAAAAGACTACTCCAAGGTCATTCGCCCTTTGCTGAACCTAATTCAAGGCTACCCCCCCACTAACAAGAAATATAGAAAAAGTGCAGTCAAAGGAAGAAGATAGGGTTTATTTTTGGATACAGGAATGGTTTGGAGCCAGGTGGACTGCTGAGTGTGAAGCTGCCTTCTATGAAATCATTCACCAACTCACCCACGCCCCTGTGCTTGCCTATGCTGACCTTACCAGACCCTATGTATTGCACACTGACGCCAGCTTGAAGGGACTTGGTGCCATCCTGTATCAAGAGAATGAGAAAGGTTTCTGTCCAGTGGCATTTGCTAGTCAGAGCTTAATCCCCTCTGAATGGCATTATCCAGTGCCAAGCTTGAATTTCTTACACTGAAATCTGCTGTGGTGGACCAGTTCCACGAGTATCTCTATGGTGCCAAGATTCTGGTCAAGACCGACAATAATCCCCTCACCTGTGTCCAGACCTCAGCTAGATTGGATATGACAGGGCATTCCTGGTTATCTGCACTCTCTCTACTTATGACTATGCAGTGGAGTATCGACCGGGCCTGAACCACATCAATGCTGACACCCTTTCCAGATGACCAAACTCTAATGTAAATTGGGTAAAATGTCGGAGCAGTCTGTCAAAGCCCTGTCAGAAATTCAACAAAGATGAGCATCAATCTCCCTGAAACAGTTGACTGCCAGGTAAACTGTTTAGGTCTTCCTGACACTTGTGTTCCTGTAGCCTACTGCCACCTTGCGGCCTTGGATCTGAGTGCCCTACCACAACTCAACCCTGAGAACATACAGTGGGCACAGACCCAAGACCCTATGATTAAGCCTGTGCTTGATGCTTTGTATGCTGGTAAGGATGTGACTAAGCTCTGCTTTCCAGACCCATGGACTGCTTTGTTGTTTAAGGAGGCTCCCAGACTTAAACTGTGCAACCAGCTACTTTATCGAGAAACTGTAAACCGACAAGGTCAACCTGACAAACAGCAACTGGTATTATCAACAGCTTTCATACATTTGGTCCTACAGGCCCACCATAATCAGATGGGACATTTGGGTTGTGACCAAACCACAGACTTAGCCCATGCCTAGTTCTACGGGCCAAAAATGGGAGCTGACATTGAGGTCCATATCAGGACTTGCAGCCATTGTCTCCATGAAAAGTTTCACTTCAGAGGCCTGCACCCTTGATAAATATCTCTACCAGCATGCCCATGAAGCTGGTGTGTATTTTTTAGTTTTTTTATTTTATTGAAATCTAGGATTACAAAAACCTTTGAGCAGGAACTGCTCATTTACGAAGGTTCCACGTTGAAGAAATGGGGGGTATACATACATACATACATACAAAGGTCAACATAATAATACATAATTACACAATAAAAAGTCGTAAGAGACTGAGGCATAAGAAATTCCAGTAATTCAAAAGGTGCCAAATGTTAGGTAGCATGACATACCAGCCAAGGGCAATCTTAGAAATAAGCACTGCATATGAGAGGGAAGGGGGTATGCAGACAGGAAGGCCATTGTCAGAGAATTTATGTGTATCAGAGTGTATCAATTTCTCTTGCCTGGAACCCGACCAGAAAAATGTCGGGAATGAATTTGTTGTAACTGATTATTCCAAATGTTATGCCCAAGCTTACCCAGCTAAGGACCAGAAAGCATCTACAGTGGCCAAGATCATAGTTGAAAAGTTTTTCATCCTTTATGGCACACCTCAGATAATTCACTCTGATCAGGGGAGAGACTTTGAAAGCCACCTGATCAAGGAAATACTCTCACTCTGGAGAGTGCAAAAGTCCTGAACTACCCCCTATCACCCCCAAGGGGACCCACAACCTGAAAGGTTTAACAGAACCTTACTTGGCATGCTGGGTACACTTCATCCCCAGGACAAGTCAAGATGGAGCCATCAATCAGCACCTTGGTACATGTCTATAATTGCACTAAGACTGATGTCACTAGGTTTTCTCCCTACTGCCTGATGTTTGGTCAGGAAGCCAGACTGTCTGTAGACATTTGCTTTGGGGTATCCCCAGATGTAGTCAAAGCTGAGAACTACTTACAATATATGTTCAAATGTTAAAGGCCCAGCTAAACCACACCCATCAACTGGCACAAACCATTGCTGCAAAAATAAATTTGGCAAATAAAGAAAGCCATGATTGGTGTATCAAAGCTCAGGAATTGCTACATGGAGACTGTTTTTTTTTGTGAAACTTGGGACTGCATGGAAAGCACAAAATTGCTGATAGATGGTACCACCTTCCTTATGTTGTTGTCAATAAGCTGGAAGATCTGTCAGTCTATAAAGTGCATCCTGAAAACAATCTACAAGCCATTAAAACAATGCACCACACTCATCTGCTGCCTGTTGGTCAAGTAATCATAGACTCTGTACCTCAAGACACTGCCCTTCCTGGGCCTGTAACTAGAGCTGCAGCTAAAAATAGACAGGCTGCCACTTCTCCAGTTGTCAAAGATTCAAGGCCTCCCCTTAGGCAGACCCAAAATGACATTGATTGCCAGTATGAGTCTGGTTGCAGAGAGTGTGAAGCATCCTATTACCCATCTTGTGAACAGAGTCAGTTGTTTCAAGGTAATCCCATGTGAAATTTTTGAGATGAAGCTGGACTTTCAGGACTGCCTAACATTCCAGCCTTCTCCACAGACCCTGTGCCCCCTGAAAGTGAGGTGCAAAGTGTGACTTCTGAAGTAGCTGACTCTTTGTGTCTGGTCCAACTGTTCAAATTGCCAGAAAGAGAATTTGCAACAGAAAGCATCCCTGGTGACATACCAGAAACTACAGAACTGTGCAAAAGCAATGATTCAAACCCTGCTGTGAGAAATGGCAATGATGAGATAAATGATGCTAAAAGTATTGGTCAAGTGTTGCAAGATCTAAGTTCTATAGATTTCCCCCGTATGATGAATCTAGGACTCTTTCAGACCCCAGTACTGAGAGCAATGTTGTTGAACCAGAGTTAACAGAACAAGGAGCTGAAAGTGCTTCCCATGTAACTCCAGTCCCAAGTGTAGAGGTACCCCTCTCTACAGAAGCAGATTACAGTGCAAATATTGAAAATCCTGATCCTGTGCCTGTGCCTGTTCCCCCAAGAAAGTCTGGAAGAGCCAACAAACCAGTGATACGCCTCAGTTACGATTCCTCCAGGAGGCATGTGGATCATCCTTTACATGTTGTCCATAAAGGAGTCTACATTTCAGAAAGCTCACTTCCCAATTTGAGCTATTCTGCTACTTCCAAGTTAATTGTCAAGCCCTCAAATTTTGGTGCCCCTGCCCCATGCAGCCCCAATATAGCTGATACGGATGGGCCTCCAACTATGTTGCTTAAAGTACAGGAAATAGTACACACCCGATTGATCAAAGTAATGTGGTTACCTGTTTGAACTATTCTTTGAAATGCTGTTATATGTATGACAAGTGTATGGAAACTTATCATTACAGAAAATTATTGCTATCAAGATTAGGTATAGTAATGCTTGATGTTATTTCCTTTTCCTGATGCATCAGTCTTCTTTTTGTGTGGTATACCAATGAAAAATGCTTGTTATCCTATAATGTTTTTCTATGGAATGTCATAGTAAGTACAGACTTGACGTGGACACCACGTGTTTCTAGGCAAAGAATAGTGTAATCCCCCTAACAAATAAGGATTCCGATAATGTCTTCCTGGGCTTGCCTAATGCCCACTGTCAGGATGGTGTTCTGTGTCTAGCCATTTCAAATTGCCTGCATGAGAGTGCTACAGCAAGCCTCCACACCTGTCTCTTCAAGAGAACCATTATGCTGTTTGAGATTAATCTGGGCTGGGTACGAGTGATTTAAGGGTTGCAACCAGCCAGATAGTTCATATTTCTGCTCCATTCTGCAGTCATTATTTGCACAGAGGAAGCTCTATTAGGAACTGTGATTGTTTGCTGTTCATCTGCTTTAATAATAATAATATAGGAGTTTGTCTAACCTACCTTTCATTGCAGCTTGAACTTTTGCATAGGAGCCACCACTTTGGTTTTGGACTCCTAGAGTTGGATCAATCGAACCTCAGGGACCTTAAGTGGAGACTGTTCCCAGAGGTCTGGTGGGACTGAAATATGTAGGAATTGTAGTTCTTAAGGTCTGGTGCCCAAATGGACCAGAAGGGGAGCCCTTTCCGTGACAGACAGTTGCATCAGCCAACCGAATCTTTTGTATCACTGGGAAAGCCCAGAGCTGCCTGCAGCGGTATGTCACTTGAAAGCTGGAAGATGGATAGTGAACAGCTTGAGTCATCGAGCAGCTGTTCCTGCATAGGAGCGCAGGAGAATCATTGGGAAGTCTCTGCTGGCCTGTCTGCCACATCTTCCAGTGTGAAGAACTGCTGTGAGTGTGAAAGTCAGACTTCATCTGATTTCCTGATTGAGACCTGAAACCTGAAGAGGAAAGTGTGTTATAGCTGCGTGCAAGTGGACTGAAGACTTGCTCCAAAAGTGATCGGCCTGTCAGGAGGGGGCAGCTCAGAGGTAATGTGAGGAAGTATTTCTTCACAGAAGGTCTTGTAGATGCATGGAAAAGCCTTCCTGAAGAGGTCGTAGAGTCAAAAACAGTGAGAGAATTCAAGAATGCATGGGACAGACATAAGGTAATTCTAGTGGGGGGGTAGGAGGAAGTAGGCTGTTCGTTAACTATGATCTGCAGGTAGGGAAATGGACAGACTAGGTAGGCCAAACGGTCCTTATCTGCTATCATATTCTATGTTTCTGTATGTCAGGTATCAGTTTCTATATTTCAGGTACCAAAGTGAGCCTCAGATCGAAAGTTTGAGTAGAGATCCTGTGTTATTGCAAATGGACTTTTATCTGAACTGTGGCCAAATATTCATAGTGCTTATAAGTGTGCTGAAAGTGGTGTGTGGGCTGCAGTTTGGTTCCCCACACCGAGTTCTGCTATGCCAGATGGAGGCTGTTCCAGCACTTGCAAATGGACTTCATCTGAACTGTTGCTCTGCCTGGGCCCAGCCACCTCAGCCTAGGCCGCTGTTCCCGATTCAGAGACATTCTGGTGAAAGACCCGCTTGGGGATTTGGCCCCCTGCTCAACACCACCAAAGAGGTAGCAACCACTATGGTGAGTCTTGTCAGCAATGCTTCCCCTGGCAATCCAGTACAACATCCAGAGGTCTTCATTTCATCTGTCCTGCATCTTGGTCTGGGTAGCGTAAGTACAACCAGGGTAGCTCCCTGTAACATAAGCTACAATCATTGTGTGTCATCTGATTTCCTTGTTTTGGGTTTGTTGCAATGAACTGAGCCATCTGGCTCCAGATTGCAAACTTTGGGTTGAGATCATGCTAATTGTTTTCTTTCGTAAGGGCCCCAACATCAGCTGCAATGCCGGCCTACTCCAGGCAACACTTCTGGCTAACCTGTGTAACAACTAGGTACCCAGAGCTGTGTGACTGTGTCAGAGGAACTTACAGTGCATGCCTGTTTAGCCTGAAGTTAATCAGATCTGCTAATCACCTGCTAGATTCACGCCCCACCCTTGTTCACATCCGCCTGAACAAATCAGATTGTGGTTGTTTACGTTTAACCTGGCTAGTGTGTACCTTCTTGGTGGGGATATTGTACTGCCATTGTTTTCTTATATCACTGGTCTTCTTTCCAGGGTTCTCCAGGGCAATTGCAGCAGATCCAGCCCTGATGATCAGTGTAAGAAGTGTGAGCATATCATTACTCTAGCAGTAGTCAGTATATGCGCAGTGGTCTAAGGCTCCGAGCTGCAAATCTGGAGACCTGTGTTTGAATCCCACAGCCCCCACTTGCATACTGTGTGACCCTGAGCAAGTCACTTAACTTCCCTGTGCTCCCAGGTCACACCTGTAAACAAGCTTTCAGCTTAGTGTGCTACTTCTGGTTAAACAATTGGGAAAAAAAAAATTACTATCATATGGTATATGTGATTGTCTTATTGCTGATCTGTCTAGCCCACTAGAAGGGTTGGTGGGTGGTTATAGCTTCCTGGAGGGCTATACCAACAGCAGTTACGCTACCCCAAAACTATTCCTCTGGGTGGAGGCACCCGTTCACTGAGCTCAGACCCCTGAACCTGTGCATAGTCACAGAGGCAGGGATAGTAGCCCATAGGATACTGCCACCTTAGGGGTACATTAGTTTGTTATTAGTTGATTAGTTGACTTTGAATGTTTTTATTTTTTTTTCCATCTGAAGCATGCATGTCCCATGTCAGCCACCACAGTTTATGCTTTCTAAATATCACTTCTGTAAATTCAATGCTGCAGTATGAAGTACAGGTGAGTCGCCAACCCTTATGAACAGGTTGTTTCATCTGGCTTCACTCTTTCAAGTTTCTTTGGCCACATTATTTTAATTATGGTTTTAGGAACACTACCAATGACTACACACATAGACAGCTTGATGCTTGTTGGAGTCTTTCAGCAGTTCGGGCACAGAGTGTAGCACTGTGAACTGTATAATATTGGCTGTTGCTCAGATGGGGAATCAGATTTATTTTTTTATCTCTTCTTTTAATGAATAAAAGACGTGAGTAGGTAGTTACAGCAGCAGTGAGTGGGCAGGTGGTTCAAACACTTCTTGGTGTGTTGACTGTAGCACTGTGTGCTATATGGAATCAGCTGACACTCAGAAAAGGAATCTTTTCATTAAAAAAACAAGAAATACAGGGCATGGCCTGCTGGTCTGGAAGATGGCTACTTGAACCAATAGCTCTGCCCTTGCCTGCTGCTTATCCTGAATAATCCATCAGTTTAAACTACCTCCCTTACTGACAATTTATAACAAGTGCTGGTGACTTACCTGGACTATGGATTTTTTTTATTATTTCCCTGTACTGAGGGGCTAAACGGACTCTGCCTCTGTATCTGTATCTTTGGCTGGGGCCTCACATTCTATCTCTGCTTTGCCATGGCTTCCAACACCCCTCCAGAGCTAGATCCCAACATACAACAAATAAAACAGATGTTTAAACAGATAATGTCCCAAATTGGAAAAGTAAAGGTAGCTGCCCAACACACTGCAGCAGACATGATTTCTCTATCTCAATGGACCAATGTAGCCAATCAGAGTATTGCTGACATGGAGACCAATCAGACCACATCACGAGGTACATCAATGAGCAAGATCACACCATCCACCGGCTTAGGCAGAGAGTGGAAGATCTTGATACAGGAGCAGGCAGAACAAGTTGAGGTTTGCGAGAATCCTGGAGGGGAGTGAAGGCCTCAACATGATAACATTTATGTAGAAATTAATTCTGGAGCTCTTAGATCACAAGTGGGCTGCACCGATCACAATCGATTGAGCCCACCGCTCCCTGGGCCTCAAGCTGGCTGCTGGCTCCAGCCCATGCCTGATCCTGGTCCGCTTCCTCCGGTACAGTGACTGGGAGGATATTATGTCAGGTGCCAGGGAGTTGAAACAAGCTTCGTGGAAGGGGTACAAGATACAAATTTTCGCAGATTGTTTGGTGGAGCTGTCTGACCACTGCAAAGCCTTCTGGGTGGTCAGCAGGTTGTGTGCCAAACTGCGACTTTCATACTCAGTGAAATATCTTGCAGTCCTTAGAATTACTTCCAATGGGGTGTCCATAGATTTCAACTCCCCTGGTGCAGCTGAAAATATTTTATCCCACTTGGCCCCACAACTAAACATTGCCAAGCTTCACCTGGTGCCTCGGCATTCTGTAACTGCTTTCCCTCCTCAGGGGATGGACAACTGCTCTGACCCCAGAGACAGCTGTAC
Source organism: Neoceratodus forsteri (assembly GCA_016271365.2). Lineage (NCBI taxonomy): Eukaryota > Metazoa > Chordata > Ceratodontiformes > Ceratodontidae > Neoceratodus > Neoceratodus forsteri. The sequence goes on along the minus strand of CM028132.1, from coordinate 895,114,878 downwards.
TAGCCTGTAGAAGGTGGGTCCACCCCGACTATCTCACCTAACCAATGTGGTTCCCTAGATACCAGCTCTAAAGGACTAATGCAAAAACTCCGAGAAAAGGGAAGGGACAGGCACAGAGAGAGATCTCCCCAGGCCCATTCTAGGAGCAGAAACTGTAGTCATGAGTCTCACCCCTTCCCTGGCAACTTGGTCTTGGGGTCTAGCACTAATCTTTTCAAGACACTCCAGGACTTGTCTGATGATTTTCCGTCTCTCCCTCCAATGGACGAGACCCCCAGGCCTCTTTCTATGGCTGCTCCTCGTGGCAGTAATTCCTGGGCAAAGGCTGTGGCCTTGCTGTCTGGAAAAGATTCCTGTGTGACCATGAACACTAGAGAAGTGGCTTGCAAAAAACACCCCACTGAAACTACCAATGTGGGGTGGTTGTAGGTGGAGCCTCTAACTGCTCCACTTGACTGTTCATCGTATTTATATGTTACTATTGCCCCACTTGATTTGTTGCCCTGGGTTATGATGTCAGCTTGGTTGGTGTTAGGCCCCAGTCACATCTATGATTTGTAGAGCTCAAGGCCCACTCTTAGTTCTTAAGGGTACACAGCCCACTTTTGCAAAGCAGGCAGGGAAAAACGGTCCAGTTTTTATACTGTTTCCCTCTGACCACCTCGTCGCCCTCTTGCAACTTCCCAGTTAGGAGTACACCATGCCTCCTTTGTGGTACAGTGGCACCTGCTCAAGTACAGAACAAATGTGGCACTGGGAAGGAGTTGGTGATAGATCGATCTACAATGCATGACTCTTCCCTACATCTGCAGTTCTAAACCCCCTCCTATGTTCTTCCTGTGCCTGCATTAGGCTAATGGTTTCCATGTTAGCTGCCATCACAGGAGTTATCTCTGGTGCCAATGTTTCCTTTGTGATTGGATAGGTGGTTTGCAGTCATTGGGGGGGAGACCCAGTCTGCTACCCTGTGGGCTCCTGATTATGTCACCTTGACTCAAGATACCCAGGGCTCCGAGTCACTGTTATATTAGGCCTAATACGGTCGGATCAACATCACTTAACATCTAGGCCCCTCTCTGACATGTAGTAGGAAGATTGGTTGCTTGTTCTTTTCTCTCTCTCTCTCTCTCTCTCTCTCTGGTGTTTTTCTATAACTGTTAAAGACAAGAGTTAATGCTGAATGTATCTGGTGCCACATCCATCGGCTGTGGGGTTACAGTTTCCAGCAGGCAAGGCTGGCTGCTGGTGAACTAGTTGTTTTTCTGTACTATTACACAGCCAGTGGTAGTCAAGGGCAATTGGCTTTCAATGGCCTTGCACCAAACAACTCCCTCAGTGTTCTTAGGTTTTTGGGGGGAAGGGGTGAAGGGAACTGTTTTTGCCCTTTGGGCACAATGTTTGCTGGTTATAGTTGATGTTATCTGTTGCTGTTCCCATGTGTATGTGATATTATGTTTGCACGACTGGAGGGTCGGTGAGAATTCAGTTATACTCTTGGGCTGTACATGTACCTTGAAAAGGTGCTGAGGGTTGGTACTCTAACCCCAAGAGCCCTTAGCTCCTCATGCTTCATGGATAAGTACCTCAGGCCCAACAGTGGGGACTAAATTGATCACATGGAATATTCAGGGCCTGAATTCCCCCATTAACTGAAAAAAATGCTCACCCATTTAAAAAAAATTATGCCCAGAGATAGTATTTTTGTGAGAAACTAAACTATCATCTGATAAGGCTATTAAACTTAAGCAGGTGTGGGTAGGGATGGAGCTGTACATTGCCGCAGTGAAAAAAAAGAGGGGAGTCTTCATATTACTTCATAAAGATTTGCAGTGGAAGGTGGTTAACTCTGTTGCAGACAAGGACATGCGCTGGTACATAGAACATGTCGCCACCCCTGAGGGCCCCTTGATTTTGTCCAATGTGTATGTTCCCTATGATGACAACCCCATTTTTTTCCATGCACTGAATCAAACCCTGACTGATTTCAATGATCAACATTATCCAGTGCTGATGTGGGGGGGGGGGGTGATTTTAACCTTATTCTAGACCATACCAGAGACTGCAGTAATGGTACTGCAGAGTTGCACACTCAGGCTGTCACTGCAGTCCACAAACCTAGTGATGAGCATACCCTAATGGATGCATGGCCCACCCACCATTCCGGTGTGCATGACTATACATGTTTTTTGGCCACACATGGTACCTCCAATAGACTGGATCTATAGCTGCTCTCAAGCCCCATTTACAGCTGTATTTTCATTAAGACTATTCACCCCCTTGTCATATCAGATCACGCTCCTCTGGAACTCCTCCTACTGTGGGGTCATTTTGACCCTAAACAGTCCACTTGGAGGCTGGCCACTTTACTGCTTGAGGACAGTAATTTTTTTAGAATGGGTTAAGACTGAAACTTAACAATTCTGGTCACTCAGTGACACTGGGTTTGTACTGGATAGCTATATGTGGGAGGCATATAAAGTCTGCAACTGAAGCAGAATTATCTACTATGCCACCAATAGAAGGCACAAGAGACAATCTGAACAAGTGGCTTTTGAACAGTAGATGGATCACTTGGAGAAAGAGTATAAAGCTGTCCACTCTAGGTGGGCTCCACAGAGTCTACTGTCCCAATTAATCAACACTAGGGACACACTCAACATCCACCTCATGAGACATGCTGAACTGGCCATCCATAGGATGATGTATGCCTATTGGGAGGAAGGAGAGAAGTCTAGTAAATGACTGGCATATCGGCTAAAAAAACATCAGGCAGCCAAAACCATTCAGGAGCTGAATAACACCTCTGGCTCCTTAGACGCCTCACAGGGATGGATAAACAAGATCATGTTCCAGTTCTACCAGCCCCCCTTTGCCTTTCCTACCCCTCTGGAGAGACACACACAATTGAGGCCTTCCCGTACAATATCCCTGTCCCTGCTATCCCCAAGCTACAGGCCAATGCACTGGATCCCCCATCTCTAAGACTGAGATTCTGAAGGTCATCAAATCATTGACCTCGCACAAGGTCCCAGGAGGAGATGGGTTTCCCATCAACTTTTACCAAATACTGGAGGGAACCATCTCAGCCTCCCTCCTCCAGGCCTTTCAGGACTCCTTAAACAAAGGCTTGTTATCTATTACAATTTGTGAAGCAGTAATCGCTGTGCTCCACAAAAAGGACAGACCCTCCCTGGCAGCTACTGCCCAATTTCCCTCATTAATGTAGACATGAAAGTCCTTGCAAAGGTCCTTGCCACCCGATTAGAGGTGGTCTTACCTGGTTTGGGGCACCAAGCCCAGGTTGGGTTTGTTAAAGGCCAACTTAACTCTGATCATTTATGCATTCTGATTTCTCTGATTCACCATGTCAGTTCTACGTCAAGCCCCACAGCTACCATAGTAATAGAGTTTGAAAAGGCCTTTGATTTGGTAGCATTGCTGTATCTCCTGGCCACATTGAAAAAGATGGGCATGGTGCTTGCCTTCAACAATTGGTTGGGCTTAATCTCTGCATACCTGACAGCGAAAGTATTAACCAATGGGGTCTTATCTCCTGCCTTTCAGCTACAGAAAAGGACCAGACCAGATTGCCCTCTGCCTCCCTTACTGTTCATCCTGGCCATCAACTCCCTGGCTGGAAAGGCAGGCTATCCCAGATATATGTATTGGTCACGAGTCTTATAAGACTCATCTGTACGCAGACAACCTCCTCATTATTATCTCTCAGGCCAATTTCTCTGCTAAGCACATAATTCCAATCCTTTCTGCCTTCACCTCAGTGTCTGGCCTAAAGATCAACCAATCTAAAACTAAGTTTATGCCATTAAAGAAATTATGTTTATTGGAAGTATTCCAGGGACTTTACTTTAAGTGGGCCCCAGAGGGCATCTCCTACTTTTGAATCAAGCTCTACTCTGACCTGTCCAAGATGTGTTCCCTAAACCTCTCCTCACTAATTCAGGCATCCAGAGTGGATCTGGACAAGTGGAAGGCCTTACATCTTTCCCTTGCTAGGAAAATTGATGCAATCAAACTTATGATGGTACCCATATTCCTGCATATTTTAGCCATCTGCCCATTAGCATTTCCAAGATATGGTTCCAAAAATATTGATTCCATGGTTGCCAATTTTCTATGGGAGGGTAAACCACCTCAGTATAGCAAGCTGAAGCTCTGGCAACACTGGAGCAGAGGCGGGTGAGGCTTTCCCTGGTTCCAGGGGTAACACATGGTGTATGTCACTGCTCAGATGGTACTATGATTCACTACTCTGATATCCCAGCCCTTAGATGGCTGCCTCTGGATGTGGCACTTACAGGAGCCTCCTTACCATGAGTTCTACTTTACTTCTCCTGGCATCTCTCCATTCTTTGGCCACCATCTGTGGTGGTGGCAATCACTTAACAGAAGTCAGTTCACAAAAGCACATCCAAACCGACTGACCCTTGGGTGACCATCCCATTATGGAACAACCCTCTGTTGACTATAGGTGGTTCCCTGATTCATTGGCCCTTGTGGGCAGCCAAAGTCATTCTCCGAATAAGGGATCTCCTATTACCCGGGTCCACCATCATGGACTCTTTCAGTGTACTTAAGGACCACCACTAGCTCCCACAAAACAACTTCTAGAGATACCTACAGCACAGAGATATGGAATTACACTCAAAGAAATTGTCCTCAGTCCCCAACTTTCTAGATGTCTCTCCTCCAGTACTTACCTGTGCCAAACAAAGAAAGAGGAGGGCCAGCGTCATATAGAAGGCCATGAGGTACTGTACTTTGGACCCCACCATCCCTTCCAAAACACAATGGGAGCAGGATCTTGACATGGAGATAATGGACACCAAATGGTCTCATTGTTGGCACCATATTCATTCTGCATGTAGAGGCAGTAGAAGCTTCCTCATTATGAATAAAACCCTCCTACAGTGGTATATGCCCCTCCACAAGTTAAAACAAAGAGGAGTTATGCCTCCTGCAAACTGCTGGAGATGTGGTCAGGATGGAGCCCAGCTCTACCACATCCTCTGGAAACACCAGACATTTAGTCATTCTGGAATGAGGTCACCGCAATCTGTCAGCAAGTTGCAGGTCCTCAGCTTAAGGTTGACTCACCTCTTCTTGTTTTAGGATGATGCCCAGATAACACCCCTAAGTATGACCTTCAGGCTCAATGGGTCACTTCAGTTGGCACTGCATCTAAGCATTTGTTGCTTACCAGATGGTGTACAAACAACTGCCCATCTGCTCAAGAGTCACTTTTGGTCTTCTTGCTACATACAAGAAGTTATCTCATTTTGCTATCTGCTCACTTGACAAATTTCAACATCGCTGGCAGGCCTTTCTGGACTCCAGATTTTACCATTTTGACCCAGGCCCAAGACTAACCACTCCAACTGTGACCTAGGCCTGTACCATCAACTAGACTCCGAACAGGCCTATCTGTGCTTCTCATCTCTGCCGTGTGACAGATTTTGTAGATACCTAGTTGCTATGGTATACTGTATAAGTAAGCCATATATTTTTTCTCTAAAACTCTCAGTGATTCCTGCTGTCTTATTGTTATTCTACGGGCAAAGAAGCCCAGATTCTCAGGTTAAAATAACAGGATTAAATAATCTGTATCATTTGCACTGGTTGTGTGGATACTACCACAATATGTATGTGAATGTGATGTGTTGTGTTTCACCTGTGTTTGCCTAAAAGTTTTAATAAAGCTCGTTTTTGAACACTTAAAAAACAAAAAGTATTTACACTGTGTGGTTTTTCTACATTGATATGGGGAGGTAGCAACAAGTATAGTGGCATTTGGATAGGTGGGTGGATGGTCAGGGAGGTGCTAGCAGGAGAGTCTATTCAGCATCCAGAACAGGACAACTTGTCAGCATGGAGCTGTGGGCTACAAGCACATGAAAACAAACTTGAGAAAAACATGCTGAACAACATTAGTGATGCATATAACATACATTTTGTATGTGGCATGTCTGTTTTACATGTAGGGTGGGGACTGAAATTTTTGGTGATGTTAATAACATTTATTTTTTGTTTTAGGGCATGTAGTTGCTGCTATGACTGTTCATGTTACTAACATGGCTGCCAGAAAATTTTGTTTGAAAACTTTCTGGCAGGCATGGATCTCTGTCTGCACTGTACCTAGGTTGGCATAAGAAGTACCAGATGTTACAATATGTTCTGATAAGGACATGTAAACTGGTATTTCTAAGCGAGTTAGGCTGCAGAAAACTACCAATGCATTTTATAGTTTGGTTTAAATCCAAGGAGAGATGGGTATCAATAAGGGGTTATGATGTGCAAATTCTGGATGGGCAGTTTAAGGGTGACTGAATAACATATTACTTTTCATAAAGGGTGCTGAAGGTATGGCATAAGCAGCTGATTAAGTTGGTTAATGCATGTAATCTGAAAGGGTTTAAGAGGGGGTAGACAGTTATATTAAGGTGGTAAACTTAAACAAGTATTACCTCTGCATAAGTAAGGGAAGGTCATTTTGAGCTAACGTTCTCTTCCATCTTATTCCTGTATGCTTATATAGATTTTGTACTGTAGAAAGTCAAAACATATAAATGTATTCATGTAAAGATGTTTTCTTGGGAACAAAAACAGAAATAACTAACATTTGAAATCTATAACCTGGTTTGTAAGACACTGTCCAAAAGGTATAGATTTTGTAGTTTATGGATATAAATAATTTAAATAAAAAAGGTTTTTTTAAATGCTGGCCAAGAAAGTGTGTTAATGTTTCACAAGACTTTTCATACAGTAATTTGTTGTCATGTGCCATGTGACCATGTTGTGGGTGCATATACTATAGAGACATAGTCACTTTCTTGCTAACACTGGGAGCCCATCCTCATTGTTGGCCTCCTTTTTGTAACATTTAAAGACTCCAGGAGCTCATTCCCAGTGCTGGCTACCTCTTGTTTAGCATTTGCTTACACTAGGAACCCATGTGTGGTGTTGGCAGGCTTGTTTGAAAAAATATGGCCACTAGGAGCCCACCCTCGGTGGCATGCAAGTGCCTCAGTCATTCCCCCATTTCAAGTACAAAAGGTCAGCTCAGTGTCAGGAAATTTTCCACACGGTTAAACTCTTGTCTTCCTACTCTTCCTGCTGCCCTCTCTGCTCCACAGTTGTTTGCATCCTGGAGATACCTAGTGCTGGCTTGAAATCCTTGGGTGATTGAGCATTCACAGGGGCATCCCCAGTACTTTGGAATGTGCTCTTGAGTCCTCTGAGAGAGGCCCTGTTGGTGGAAACCTTTAAAAGGGGCAACAGATAGTATCTGAGCCTGAAGGCCTTTGACAACACTTGAAGGCTGACCTGTTGAATATCTATATGATTGTCATTTGCTGCCAGCTGTTTTATTGTATTTTATGATGCTGAGCATATTGCTGTAGTGTTCTTTCCATTGTATGGTGGCCTGAGCCTCTGGAGAAGGGTGCCTTTAGTAATAACATATTCTACTTCTACTGCTACCACTACTACTACCATTATGCCCACCGAGCTTCTTCAGGCAGGAACAAGAATCCCATTCCTAATGCCACCAAAGCCTCCCTAAACCATGCACCCACACAGACAGAAGTTAGCAAGAACACTTTACATTTTGCATGATCTGCCCCGTGTGAATTATATAACCAAAACCATAATAGTGAAATTGACAAAAAGGCATCTTTTTCACTGCTGTAGTTTTAATAACGTAATTCAGATGGTGGCCAGCCAAGAAGGTGAGTGGAGGATAGTTCCCACCTTACTTCTGGGGGTGTGTGTCTACAAGTGGGCAGGGAGAAGCAGGGCCACTAAAAAACAGGGGCTAATAAGAACAGGAAGTTGGGTGTCACTGGAAAACAAGGGCTGATTCTCTAGATGTGGGGTGAGAGTGGTACAACAGCATGTCAAGAACTGATCAGACTGGAACAGAGTAAGGGAGAAGGTGCCAGCGGACACAGAGACTAATTGGACTGGGGTAGTGTGAGAGTGTGGTACCAATGGACAACAAACACTGATTGGACTGAAAAAGGTTGATGGAGGGATGCTACTAGATATCAAGAACTGCTTAACACAGGGACAGGGTGATGGAAGTGGTGCCAGCAGATATCAGGGACTTCTTGGATTGGGGCAGTTAAACAAAAGTGCCACTTCACACCTAGGACTTTTGTATCTGGGGTAGAGTGAGTTAGGGGTGGCACTAGACACCAGTTTCTACATGAATTGGGGTAAGGTAAGGTAAGGGAGCAGATACTTTTTAACACTGGGGAATGCTTAGATTGGAGCAGGATGAGGGAAATGGGTGTCACTGGATGCCAGGGACTGATTGAATTGGGGCAGCATGATGGTGTCACTGGATGCCAGAGTCTAATTAGAAGTATTAAAAGTATTGACAGCACTCTATTAAGATATTTTTGTAAGGCTTGCCTGTAGTTCGGAGAGGTAGCAGGAGACCACACCCAACCCCGCTTCTTGTGTTTAAAACTGTGCATGTCTAAACATCCATTGGATGCTTGTAATTTTGTTTTCTGGCCATGTAGTTTCTCCTTCTGGCTGCCCCCATGTACTTTTGCTGCTGCATAGCTTCCCTTTGGGCATCCTCCTTCACAGGCATGCTGCCCTGGACTGTCCACGGCCTTCTAGCTGCTGCTCTCTACCTCTGTGGTTGTTTGGGCTCTGTGCCTTGGGCTTTGCAATGTGACTCCATGTTGCTTTCCTGCTCTGCTGACTTTCTTCAGCACTTCTCCATCCAACTCACCTCCACATGTCTTCTTGGCTCTATGCCACTCATTAGCATAGCACTACAGCTTACTGCTGCAGGTCTGTTTACAGGGTGCTCCCTCCTGGGTTATAACGCTCTGCTACACAGTTCCACACACCTCTTTAAAGAGAACTCCATCTCCTCTGTTATGGAACTGCACAGCTGCTCCTGGAGTTTTTTTTTTGTTTTTTTTATTTAATTAATTTTATTCTTTGGTAACCAGGTAAGGCTCACTAGGCAGAAGTACTTGTTTTCAGGGGTGACCCGGGAGCACCGAAGAGGTTTAGTGACTTGCTCAGGATCACACAGTATGCAAATGGAGGTTGTGGGAATCAAACCCAGGTCTGCTGGATGTACCAAGCTCATCTACAGCTGGTTACTCTAACTTCTAGGCTATGTTTTTCACTTTAGTTTGCTCATCATTCATTCTCAGCAACCCAGCTGCTGCTCTGCTCAGCTCTTTTCCTGCACAAATCAGTTAACTGGTTTCCTCACTAACACAGCCACTTCATTGCCAGTATTTTTAGTAGTTCAGCTCCAGCTACTTCTACTCAGCCCAACTGCCTCCATCACATGATGATTTGGCATGTGCCCTACATACTTTGGTTCCATTTCAGTCATTCTTAGACTCCTTTTCAGTCAGTCCACTTTCAGTCAGCATACCATACCTTCAGTCAGTTGTTCAACCTTACCTTTCACTCATTCTACCTTGTACTCAATGGCTATCAGACTTTTCCACCAGCCTCCTGCCTACCACTGCCCTTGGATACATGCCAGCCATGACCGTAGCATAGCTACCAGGGCTCCTCTGACCTGGTAGCTGATGATCTTGCTCTGTTCCTTTAAAATTCACATCTTGAGGCTTTCTCATCTTGGATGGGGTCCTTCTCTTTCTGCCCTTCAAGTGAGAATGTCTTATGCTTGAGGGGAAATCTTAGCCATGCAGATTAACTTGGTGGCACCTTTTGATGTAACATTTAAGACCTCTGCTACTGGAGAGTGACAACTTTACATCACTGGAGGCTCCCTTTGCTGTGCAGACCACTTTGGCAGCACTATCAATGGCTATTCCTTGACTGCTTAAAATTCACCTGGTCTCCATCTACTTCCTTCCCCTGCCCCTCAAGGTTGAAGACCAGACAACTACCAAAACTCTGCCCCTTGAGAGCTTAACTCTATGCCTTGTCCCTCAAGGGTTCAGATTCCTCCCTTGACCTTCCTAGGTTGAATGTCAGGTGTATATCTTTCACCGGTGATTGCTCTTCTCCTTCTCACCTTGAGGGGGTGGTCCTCCTTCATGAGGAACCTCCTTTTGATGAAGAGATCAGCTCTTGGCACCCTTACAGCATTCCTGTTAGATGAATAGAGCAAGAGCCCTTTCTCAAAAATATGCCCCTGAATTGGCTTTCTAAATTGCAGTAGTTGAGCCATCACTAATACAATCCCCACCTTGCAGGAAGGTGACCAAGGCCTTGGCACCTCAGAGGTTCCTTCCTCTGTAGGGTTTTGTCCTCTCCTCTATGCCAAAGGCCATAAAACTTAGGTAGCCTCTACAGGAACGGAGGTTGGTTGGTGGCTTTCCTGGGTCCAGGTCTAAGACCGGCTACTTCCCTCTTCCTTGGAGAAAATTTTGCTTATCAGTCTTTTAATGTGCTGCTGAGCATTTTTCCTTAAGGTTACTTTGGTCTTGGAACCTTGTCCCTGTGATATATTGAGGGTTTAGAACACTTTGTCAGGGTTATGTGTCCTTGTGACAACCTGACAGTATGGTAGTCCCCATAGCAAGGGACAGAGAGAGCATCAGCTAAAGTTCACAGTTGCACAAGACACTAAGTACTGCACAGTGTCAATCAGTTCTAACCTACTCAAGTGCATGATGACCCTTTGAATTGTAAAGCTTGTCTGTAGCTCGGAGGGACAGCGGCAACCATGTGACTCCCCCTTCCAAGCAGTTAAAACTGCACATATCAAAGGGTGCTTTGGATGCTTGGAATCTTCTTTTTTAATTGTAATTTAGTCCTCTTCCCAGCTTTTCCAAGCCCCGCACCATTAGGAGATGTGTATGGTGTTTGTCGCTGCTTCTACAACTTATCTGAAGCCCTCCAGTACCCCCATGGAACTGTTGTTATTCCCACAGGCAGGAATGAGGTGGGGCTTCTAAACCCCAAACTATTCAAGTCTCATCAGGTACAGCAAGGACAGGCAGGTGTGAACTTGTGGGGTCTGCCCAAGTGCTTTATCTTCTTGATGCCTGGATAGCTATTTTCCTTCTTCTGTGGATGTGATGTGCGCCTTAATGTCAAGGCATAACCGCCGATGCCTATCACATCCCTCCCCCTGTGACTGGATAGGTGCTTGCTGTACCTCAGGCCTCCACCTTGGGACAGTCAGGCACTGTGCCTCTACACCCTCCCTCCTTCCCCAGAGAAGGTGAATGGTCCATGGGGCGCTCAGACTCCCCCCCGGTGGCCCTTTGACTCCCTGGGCTCATTCCCATACCCAGGTCATTGGCATTGCAAATGGTAGCACTACTGCTGCACTGGCAGGCTGGCCATGGATGTCTGGAATTATGTTTCCACCTTCCTCTGCTCCTCCTTCTGTGACAGCTCTCTCTTCATGGGGTTGTTCCTTCTTCTCCAAGATGCCTTTGTCCTGGGACCCAATCCCTGCACACCCTTATGGGTTGGAATCCTTCTTCAGGGTTCCATGTTCTTGTGACACCCTGGCAGGATGGTAGTTCCAGTAGCAGGGACAGAGCGAGCATACTTTAAGTCAAAGTTCACAACTGCACAAGCACTACTGTACATACTATTCAGACTCTATCAGTCATTCTATTCAAGGGCCTGATGACCCTTGGAACTATATATATAGCTTTTTTACTATTAAAACCACAAATGAATCTGAAGGCAATTTACTTTTGAGAAAGTCTTTTGCAAAGCCATTTCCCTCCATTATACAGCAATGATGATTGTGTAAGGGTTGAAAATCTAAAACAAAGTTTATTAATCTATACAAACATGCATAACAAAGTGATGCTGAAAACCTCTAGATGGACAGTCTAAAGGCTAAAGTTCTAGACTCTGTTAGCTCACATCATGTTCATTTGTGAAATGTTAGAATTCTTTTTATGTAAAGACTTTTTAAAAAGGCAACATGTAACTGTCTAATTAAGTTCTGCATGATTGGCTGGTTCATGGAATCTATGACAGCTATGACTAATATACATATTGGCACAACCCTAACCACACTTCACAGTTAGCAACACAAAGATGGTATTTCCAGAAATGAGCAGAACACATTGCTACAGAGCTTCACCTTGTCTACTGCTATTGTGTTTAATTTTTTATTAACTGCCTGAACATATGCCATTCTACAAGAGGGTAATAGTTACAAAATGTCAGCAGAAACATTTAAACTGCTAAAATGTAAATGATTTTATAAATTTGTAATGAAAGGTAATTGTCATGTGAAAAAGGAAAGGGGAAACAGATACATGCAAATGTGAAATTACTAAAAATATTTAATACTGTCTGAAGATTAGCGCGTTATGAACACTAGAAAGAAAGCTTTTAAAAAGTATTTCAAAACTGCATTTTAATACATTAAAGGAAATGTGATCACTGCTAGTTCAAAATATTAGTACTAGACATATAAGTCAGTGTGGGCTATGAAATTATATTTCAAAACTGATTTCAGTATAGATGTTCAGTACAGCACAATAAAAAATAAAATTAATTTGTTCTTCACTGCACTTTATATAAGTGGATGCAGCTATGGGTTTTACTTTTCAAAAATCATTTACTATTTTTGGTCATAAAGTAATTCCTGCTTTTGTCAAAAAATCAGCAGAGACATTGGAGGTGCATTATTATTATTATTGCTAGTAAAGCTGAGCACTTTTTTAACATCTTCATTAGATGCAATAAACTCTACAGTGCAATGATATTTCTCCATTTCTTTAAGAATTATGTCACTTCAATGTCAAAAATCACTTCCATGAAACTACCAGTTAGTATCAAATGCAGAGCAGTATCAGACAATAGCAGATTGTGGCTTGTTTCCTTACTTTCCACCAACACAAAAACAATTTACTAGTTAATCCCTTCAGCAATAAAGTACTGGGTCAATGCTTTCGGATATGTCAGGAAGGAGGAAAGGACTACGGCAAGGAATTGAGTTTTTCTCCGGCCACCACACAGAGCAACCTCCTTCCAGTTAGGTTTGCGGGCAACCATCTTTAAATGCTTGAGCTGTTCTGTGTGGCCAAGACAAGATTTGCAATTCTCTCCGTTTATTTACACACCATCACCCCAACTAGACATCACATTGAAGTGGCATGGTCACAGCTGACCCCAGGGTAGTTCCTGTCTCCGCCAATCCAATTTTATTCTGCTCTGCGATTGAACTGCAGTCATGCTATACACAATGTATGCACACTATTCCATGCCACAATAAAATTAGCAGAAGCTTGTCAGGGTACATTTTCTAGTTTTACCATGACACATACTGGACAAATCTGTCTGCTTTTCAGAAATCCGTTCAGGTTTGCACTGTTCTGAAATGTATAGGAGTGTGATACACTAGTAAGGCAAAATCATTTCCTAAAGGATTTAAGTGTAATTATAAGTTATGGTCCATATTCATCTCTATAGTATGACATTTGATTTGCTTTACACATTGTTGGTACAGTATTTAATTAAATAAGTCATGAAATACTGATGTGTATTGGAAGATGTTTTACTGTGTGTGTGGCATGCCATAATTCTCAGTAAGATAGAATGCTGTTGTTCAAAAACATTTTTTAAAGTATGGCTCTTCTGAGATAAAAGCAGACCTGGCTGTTATTAATGAGGGGACTTGTGTCAAAGTTTTTCTCTCATATTACCATTGCTGAAACAACCCTTCTTGGGCAGAAAATCATAACTCTAATTTTAAGTCAAAATGAAAATAAAAATTATAAACAAATGCCATAATGTTCTCATAGGCTGGCAGTGTAGCCTAGAGGTTAGAGAACAAGGTGTGAATGAGCTTGGTACATCCAGCAGACCAGACCTGAGTTTGATTCTTACAACCTCCACTTGCATACTGTGTGACTCTGAGCAAGTCACTTAACTGCCCAGTGCTCACAGGTCACCCCTGAAAACAAGCATTTGTGCCTAGTGGGCCTTACCTGTTTACCAAAGACTAAAAAAAAAATATATATATATATATTGTTTTGAAACAATACACTACCAATAGAAAAGCAAGTTTTTACATTACTTTTTTACCTTGCTTTCCTGAGGTAAATATGGCATACCAACTACTGTATATATTATAAGCAATATTAAAGTGCAGTATGTTTCATATATGAAACAACTGCATAAATGATGTGTTACCTCTGTGACATTTAACTGCCACATTTTATCTCAAAAATTGTTACAATTTTAGTTTATATAGTAAGTTTATTGAATATTCTTTTCAGTTCCATCATCAAACAGCATTGGAAATCCTGAGATCATTTTATACTCTTTGGAAGACAAAAAGGAATCATAAGCCTAGTTAAATAATTTGTTCATTTATTCCTTTCCTTTTATGCACCAAGACCTACATGTGGCCATTAATTATAAAGAGACTATTATAGCACCATATTTTTATTCAATACAATCTCCTGGTATATATCAAAGACGCCCCATAATTAAAACAGAAGGGCCACAATGACAATTAAAATTACAATCTATATGGGGAAGGAAAGTACAGTTCTGCAATTTTTCACCCTGTCACTGTCAGCAGTGTGGGACATTCTAGTCACGTCTCTTGTAAAGCAGCCTAAATTCTTCTTCACCAATGCAACCCCAAAAGCATTATCAGTGCCTAACCAAAAGCCTATGCAAGTATAATTTAATACCAAGCCACAGTTTGCAACTAATAGCGTATAAAGTGATATTTAAGTGGTGTTTTAAGCACACTTCTGATGGCTACAGATGCCTTTTACTGGTAAATGCTTTTTCCTTTGAGTAGTGATTATGAGTCCTGGGTGAAGAGGTCCTGTGTGCAGGTCTGCCTGTAAGCCTTACTTCCAGCTGCCAATCTTTACTTCACAGTGAAGAAAAAGCCACATAGCACCTTGTTCTTACTCTTGTATGCTGTCATCCCCAGAGCCTGATAACTGCAAAATCATTTCCACATAACACTTTTCTGCTTCTGCCTCTTAAACCTTGAGACCTACACATTGTGCATGCACTTGCACCCTTGGCAACAAACTCCCTAGAAGCTACTCCCTTTAAGCCATCCTATGCTTCTTCAACATTTTTTATCCCTTATTGGGGTATACAGCTACCACAGTATAATACAGTACATTTTAGTTATATTATTTTGATGCTATTTATTATCTATAAAATTCAAAATTGGTGAGTTATTACAGTTTCTGTAAGTGCTACTGGATTTTATTTGTCATATGTTTTAAAGTCATATGAAGTGTGCAATGGAGGTTGAGGAGCCTTTGTATAATAAAGCACTGGCCTGGTCATTTTTCCAGTTTTGCATTACACAGACACGCTCATGCATGGTGCTTTTTAAATTCTTATTATATGTGGGGTCGGGAGGTCGAATGTCAGAAAGTACTGTTAATTTCACGGGGTTAGGGGAAAGTAAATTCAGATGGAGTACAGATCACTTAGCACAGAAAAGCAGCTTCTCTGAAGTTTGGTTTTACATTTGTTAACCATATCCTTCAGCTGATGAACCATTGAGACCAATGTGACACTGTGGTCCCTGGTATAATGGTTTGACATGCTGCAGTGGAAGTGTGATTCAGTCACCCTACTGTATGTGCTACCACTAGCCTGCCTCAGAATCACTGAAGCACTAAAACTCCACACAACTGGAACTGAACAAAGCATGTTGCCATTTCGGCTGTGATGTTTAAATTACATAGGAAGCAGTCAGGATGTCCTAAAGTTCAGTCTGACAAGTAATATCAGTTATATTTTTGTCTTTATCTTCTGCAAAAGCAGCATCTTGGTGTGAATTATCATCATTCAAAATTTGTAGCAGAATCAATCTCTGTCTAGATGAAGGGTACAGTGCTGGGCCTGATCAAAACTGGAACTTCTGTATATATTTATTTTATTTATTTAGTTTTTGTTAACCGGGTAGGTACACTAGACAAGTTTTATGCCTATTTTCAGGAACGACCCGGATATCACCTGAGTATTTCTGAGTTCACATCCATTTTTGACATAATTTAGCAACAAATCATTACATTAATATTTCTGTAAATAGTGTGGCATAATGTTGGTAAAGAAAACAATTTAGGTACAGAGATGGCTAAAAAAACTAATTTACTGTATGTTTGGGTTTATAAATTTGGATCGTTGAGGTACAAGTATAAAATTAATAATACTGTACAAAAGCAAAAATTAAATACATAAATTATGCTTTTACAGTATAATGTCTAAAATAAATGTGTAATAAGCTTCATTTTTAACGATTCATGTGCATCATTACACATATAAATATATGTTTAGTCACGTTCTGCTTTAATTATAATTTTGTTCTTTCAACTCTTTTACTGAAAATGAACTGACTCTCTCTAAAGTTTCTAACCTTCACAAGCAGTTTAAAAAATTACCAATTAGGCATATGAGCATGTCTGTATTAATCTCATTTAGGTGACGGCACAAAATAAATTAGAATTATTTTTGTGCTTTTACTGCGTCGCCATGGTTTTATCAGGCCCTGTGGTCATATACACAGACCTCGCAGCTTAGTCATTTAGAGTCATTCAATTGTGGACTAAGTGTGGCATTACCATCCATGGCTGAAAATTGCTTTCAGCTTTTAAACTGCACTGACTAGTCTGTAGTTAATCTTAGATCATTCACTCGCAAAGTTAAATGAGCTGGAAAGACTGTCTTTTTTCATAAGATAATACTTCAGAAAACACTTATTTGCTTTTCTCAAAAGAAAAATTTAATGTTTGTAATTTAAAATCATATATTCTAGAGTTCAGAGTTTTTAATTTGATTACAGTTGCAGAGGCAAGTTATCTTTATACAACATGTATCACATTACAGGCCTCATATCCTTAACAGGGCTATGGATTTACATATGGAATACATTTTAATGCTTAACCAACCTTTAACCTTTTAGTGTACCTACTTCTGCTGTGTGCTGCTCAAATTCCAGTACAGGTTATGTGACCCAATTCATTGATACATGTGGCAAACTCTGTTTAGTCTCTTTAAGAAAAGTGTGATGCAATTAGTATTTAACCAGCACAGATGCAACTCATTTTAATCATGTGTGCATAGTAAAATATATCTACCTCACAGAAAATAAACCTTGAAAGCACTTCATACACTAGGACCTAAGAAGAATCTCTGTTTCTTGCTTGCCTAAATAATTAGGCATATTTTATAAATATTACTGCCTATGTGTGACCCTCCTTTTTCAGTTTTTTTCCAGGTTTTGTTTTCATAACCAGATAATGAAAATGTAGACAGTGTTCCAGCTTTTTTCTCATCAGTCACAATCATAACTAAATCCAACACAGTTTAAATATTTTCCAAAGCTTCACACTACCAGCTAGACTGCATTATAATACAGGGGATCCACACTGCAAAAACATCAATGAAGATGAACAAAAGTAATCAAGGTAGTGAACAAAAGTACATGGCCATTTTCTGCAAATCCCTTTCAACATCTTTGTAAATGACAGCTATGCTTTGATAATGGCATATTCAAATTTGCCAGCACTCTTTTACTACAGACATTTTGAAAGCCATATTTTACCCTTCTCAAGCTAAATGTGTATTATATATTTCCCAATATTTTTTGTAATGAAGCAAAATGAGATATTGTTTCTGTTACTGGATATCTAATAAATGGTTATTAAATGAAATGTTAAACATATACTATTAATATTACATTTTTTTTAAAATGCAGTATATAGCATTTCTGCTCTGTAAGTCATATAACACATGCACTGGAAACATTGATCTGCTATAGTGTTTATGTTTTAGTGCTGGCAGCAGGTTGTCACAACAGAGATCAATGATGTCGGTAGGACATATATTGTAAATAAGTGCCTACCTAAATATTTTTTCTTTTGACAGGTGTAAAGGATTAAAATAATTTTACATGGCACTTATACACAATCTATACACCTGTCAACATGCAACATTTCAGACTATAACAGCAGTGCCTTCTCATTTTATGCATGTACCTTCTCACTTTAATGAATTAACCATCAACATGCTTTTGCTGGTTTAATTAGGTGTTATTTTTTACCTAAAAGTGTACATGACTGTAATGTATTTGTTTAGTTTGAATTCTTTTGACAGTTTACTTCTATGCATTTTATATCAATATAGAACTTAAAATGTTAAAATTGATTCCAATAATTACATATTTGAAAAGAAAAATGACTCTCCATTTAATAATTAAAGAAACAGAAAGTAATGGAATTAAGAAACAGAAAGTAATTGAATTATTTTAATGGCAACTTTCAAAAGAAAACTTTGAAAGATATTGCACTAACAGTATGTTTATTCTGGTCTGAATGTAAAATGGACATTTCAGAATTTTGGTCCACTTATTGACACAGTACATTAATTCTTGCCTTTAAGGTTTCAGTTTAGGGTTTTACTTCTTCTTTTTCAGAAAGACAGTCATTTTTCTTTTTATTCTTTGAAACAGTCTCCTTATTTTAATAGCCTGAACCAAATAAATTTCTCATTTTTACAGGCTCCACTTCACTTTTCTCACTGTGAATAAATTGTGTCTTATTTCCATGAAATTCACAGATGACACAGATCTTTCTTTTGCATAAAGGCATAAAGAAGTGTCTAATATCTTCAATATTCATCTGCTAAGTGGACATTTGCATTGGGTTAGAACGGAAAAAGAGCCACAACCCTCCTGCGGTGACAGCTGTACAAAGGGATGACATCTGACAGCTGTGACAGTGCTGAAGGGAAACTCAGATGACTCGCTGTGTCCATGATCCAATTACAGCACACAACCCTCTGACAGACCCAGCAGCTTGACTCCAGCATTTGGAAGGACAGTATTGATCTCTTGTCAGAGACCAGTTGCCTGCCTGCAATTGTGTGCTGCTGAACTTTGAAAAGCCATAGTGCCCTCTTAAATGATAGGGGCAGTCAGGTTATAGTATTCAGGTACAAAGAGAGGTGCAAAGGCTATCTGCTAAATGCTCCAAACCTGAGCAAATCATAACAATATGACAGTCCAATCATTCTCAAGTAGCCTGGTTTATCTAGCTAGCTACTGTCTGTACTAATGGGCTGAAAGGAAACATTCTAGCTTCTTGTGGTTTGCTAGATGATCTTACTTGATGAAAAGGCCATTGCAATTAGTGCTTGCTGGTTGGCTGTGTTGTGTGACAGCAGACAATTTGATATAATGACAGCTGCCAATAACTCTAGCTTGCAGAACGCAGACAATTAGGCTGGTGGTGATCCCTCCACTCCAGACCTTTGCTCTACCTGTACTGTAAAAGCTGTGAGGCCAATGGGCAATGATCCCACATAACAAAACAAGTACAGTCAGAGGTTAACAACTCTGGTCACAGTAAACCCTAGAGAAAATGAGGCATGGGCATCTACTATATAATCACGTTTTTAACTTGCAAAGCTAACTTAGAAATTTAAGTCAAATATATTCATTAATACTGAACTAAAATATTAACCATATTATTTTCTCAAATAATTGAATTGCTAAGAACAGAGGATAATAAAATAATGACATATTGTAAATATATTCATAGATAATACCATCTATAGATGTTCCTTTGTATGTGAGTGCACAATATCTGAAACAATATTAAACACAATTGTATAAACAACTATGGGATTACTAACCTGCTCTAGAATAATACAGTTAATACAAGGCCTTAAATATTCTCAGTAACTTTTTCACTGCTAATAAAACGTCACCTGTGTTATAATCATAGCCTCTGTCTCCAAAGACTAAAGTCATCTTTCAGTCCATGCAAAATAAGAACTAAGATAGCATAACTACTTTACTTCAACACTTATTCTAACTTTAGTTCTTTCAGGGCTCTGCCCTTTACCATTTTACTTTCATACTATCTCATTCTACGGGCAGCAATGCCCTTTCAACTACAAGGCACATACCCCATCAACTACTGGCACACTAATGCCCAATTGTTTTCTCCCCCTCAAGGGTTTCATGCTAACGTCAGACCCTAGCCTATCAATGATGTAGCACTCTCTTCATACTAAACAGGTGTCCTTTACTTCAGAGATGAGGAGCTGGCAGCCATGTCTTCCCTAGTTCTTTTCATGTGTATCTTCTCCTTCTTTCCATTACTGCATTCTGAGATTTCATTAGCATTCAGTGTGATCCCTTGTACAGCACCAATGGTGGCATCTTAAGGTGTGGGGACTCCTTTAGTTGCAAGGATCAGGCCTGTAGCATCTTGTTATAGTAGGAAATCTTGTTCACAAGATAGAAATACAGGCCCATTTGTCCCTACCAACTATAAGCAACATGTTACTTCTATATCATTTTGCATTGCCATTGGTGACATTTCTCTTTGGTGGTTCAATACATAATAATTACTAAAATAGTAAGCCTGGAGGGATGGTGACCTGTGGCACTGGACCTCCAGAGGTTTCCTCTACAAAGAAGGTTTCCTCTTCTACTGCCAAAGGTCATGATATAAATGCCTCGCTGAATCAATTCTGGATGGTTACTTCTCTTATCCCAAATACATTTCCTACTGCACCTTAACTGGTCACCATCAGCTACCATTCCCCCTCTCTCCTTATGGGAAATTTAGTGTATGTTCTGGCCATGCTATACTATGCCTTTATCTCTGCTTGTGGGGTGCCTTATCCACTTAGGTACCTTTAGTCTAAAGGGATCACCTACCTTCTATGGAAGGAACCTTCCTCAGGAAAGTTTCTTTGTCTGGACAGTACTGTACTGTACATCATAATGGTGTTAATCCTGTAATGATGAGAGAGAGAGAGAGAGAGAGAGAGAGAAAGAGAGATAGAGAGTTAGTTAGAGACTGATATCACAAATTCAGTATATGTTGCATTACAGAGGCAAAATAAGTATTAACAGACAAAAGAAGGCAATAGCTCACTGAGGATGTCTGCATTTCTCAATGGGATGACCCAATGATTTTCTTTTTCTTAAGATATATATCTAACCAATGAGCAATAACTCACAACAGGGTATGGGGGTTATAGGAATTTAATCCACATCTGAGGTGCGTTGTCAGGCATGAGGCTACAGGCCTAGTGTCCCAACAGTACCCTAGGCCTGGATTAAATGCCTATAACCCCATAACCTGGAGTGAGTTATTGCACTTATATCATGGGTTACATGCTAAACATGAGAAAACACACAAAAAGGGTTTTTTTGTGTTTAAAGACCAAACAAGGTACTATATCCTACTGTCTTGCAAAATAGTCCCTCAGAAGTAATGCACACTGGACTGGTGTTATGCACACAGAAATGTCACACATACACTACTGGCATGATTTGGGACATTTGCTGTGTATAACAGTGTCTTCTACTTTGCTTACCACATATACTTAGCCTCCCACCCACACAAGTATAGACATTCAGATGCAGCTTGGACTGTAAAGGGACCTGTCTCACTCCCAATAACATACAGCTCCCAATGACATGAACTCCCAGACAGAGAGAAAACAGCTCCAGATGACACACACTCATCTGAGTTCCTGATGACATAGAGCTCCCGGACAGTAAGAGACACAGAGAGAAGGAACTGAGTTTTGTATGTCCCGGTCCATGTCACTCTCTGTCTCTCTCTCCCTCTCACTCACTCACTGTGCCCACAGCAACACTGGTTGAAAAGCATTCACTGTGGACCTGTCTTTCATCAAATCAGCTCTGAACTGTGAACTGCTGCTGCTGCTGCTGCTGCTGCTGCTGTTTCCGGTCGAGGGGGCAGGAATCTGGGTGCAGGACTCCGACCGCTCTGTCTTTCGGTGGCACCCTACACTACTCCTTCTCTGTTTGTGTCTTTCTCTCCCTCAGGCTATGCTCCACACTTTGCACTTGTACAGCACTGAAGTGAGACAGATGTTCTGTCCATCTCCCAGTCTGTCTGTCCTGTGAATCTGTTCCTATGCCCCCTTCCCCTGAAATAGGAGCCAAGTACAAGTAAATGCAAAGCCTAGCAGCTCTTCCTTTACCATATCTTGCTCCCGCTATGTGAGTGTCTCTCTCTCTCTCTCTCTCTCTCTCTCACTTCCTCTCTCACTACACTGACAGATCAGATCAGAAGGGGGAGGGACATGAGAGGGCACCAACTGAGATTGGAGGGGGGAAGATTCAGGATGGAAATCTGAAGGCACTTTTCCACAGAAAGTATGGTAGACAAGTAGAATACTCTGCCCAAGGAAGTGGTATCATGTAGAATGGTGAGGGGATTTAAGAGGGGTTGGGACAGAGTGAGGGAGGTAGCTAAAAGAAGAGGAGGGGAGGATGGGGCAGGAGCAAGTTGAGGGGCCAGCTGCATATTCGAGCAGACTTGATAAACCATGAGGCCTGTTTCTGCTAGCATTTTGTATGTCTGTATGACAGCCAAGTACTACTCCAAAAATTAGTTGACATTTCCACTGTCTGAGTTTCAATATGTGAAATATATGTTGGTGTTGCTTTTTTCTCTTACCAGCTTATACTCATTGTGCTGAGCGCTCTCCTCATTGACAGCCACATTGAAGGCCTAGGTTTTTCAGCTCCATAAATATACCTCACATGTGATTTAATTTTTAATAAGTGTATTTTGAATTGCGTATACATACATGTACCATACCTGTGTTTCATTTTTATAAAGGTATTTTGTATTGCTCAGTTTATTGCTATGTGTTCCTGTTTCTTCCAACCCCATACCTCCCCCCGGACACTTCTGGAAATGAGCTGTTTTAAAGCTCATGTTGTCTTTCCTGGTGAAACATTTTTTACAAAATAAAAAAAGCCGACAACCTTAACTACAGCTCAACACAACAGTGAACTGCAAAGTCAAGCACACCAGCAGTTCATATTCAAATCCACACTGAGGAAATGTCAACTAATGTTTGGAGAAGTACTTGGCAGTCATCATAGAGTGAGAGAGAGAGAGAGACAGCGGCAGAAGCTATGGCAATGGAAGTGCCGCTTGGCTTCACATTTACCTGTACTTGGCATTCCTGTTATGGGGGAGAGAAGGAGACAGAGTCACAGAACAGACAGACTGGAAGATTTATAGCCACTAGTAACTGGAGCCAACAACATGCTTGCTTGAGATAAAAACAAATGGCTGCCATCTGACTCTAGATTGCATGAGACGGATAGGGATCTCCAGCAAGAGGACTAATCACTACTTTCCCCTCTAGCTAAGGAGTTCAGGTACTCTAACTGCCCTTACAGAAATATAGGTGTGCTGTGTACATGCAGAATGCATGCCAAATGCTTAATTGTGCAATGTTTGCATGTGGTTCGCATACACAAAGTGAATCTAAGCGAACCAGGTCTGAAAAGCAAATCAGGTTTGCATGCTGCAAGTTTGACATGTGCGCAATAGGTAAGCTGGTGTGAACATCTTCTAAAAATTACATCAGGTTCATGTGTTGCACACTTGACATGAATGCAGCAGTTAAGCTGGCGTGAACATCGTTGAAACATCACATCAGGTTCACATGCTGCACGCTTGCCAAGTGTGCAGCAGCTAAGCTGGTGGAAATCTCATCTAAAAAAACACATCAGTTTCTATTTATAATACTACTGTTAGCAATTAGAGCCATTAAAATAATTTTTTTTGTACCTTCTATTTATTCACTGCCACTTCAGCGACCACTTTCGGGCAACCACCTTACCCCCACTTCTACCTCCTAGACTGAAACTCCTCCTATGTCCTGGCATCAGCCCGGCTATCCCCCCAGCTCTGAGCCCCCCCGAGGTAGGGCTGCCCTATCCACCCAGGGTGCTCTATCTGCAATTCAGGCTGGGATGGGCTCAGCCCAGGACAGGAGGAAGTCAGGCCTGATGGAGTGTGGCTGGTGGGAGGCGGTGCCGTCGCCTATCCCTGAGGGCAGGGTATTTCCCTTTTTCTCCCCGAGGCTCGGACGAGCAATGATGTCCAGCTCACCAGGTGCACGCTCCCGTGCACCCCCGAAAGATGTCTGCCGCAGCCTCAATCCTCTGCATTCTGCGGCCATGCACTGTGGTGCCTCCAGCCTCCACTAGAGGTCATCAGTGCATCGGCAAGTGAAACCCCCCTTCCCCCAGGGAAGGAGAGCAGTCTGTGGGACGCTCGATCCTTCCCCGTCCCTGCCAACTCCTGATGAACCGGGCTCATTCCCAAACCCAGTTCACCAGTGTGGCATCCAGCGCCTCAACCCTCAGTGCCACCGGGCTAGGCTAAAATACATTTTTTTTTTAATTCCCATGAAAATTAGGTAAACTCGTCAATTCTAATATTTTTGCAAGTTCTTTAATGGCTTTTGATTTTTTTGTCATTGAATAGCCATTAATTTGTAAAGTATTGTTTGCTTACTGCATTAAATACCTAGGATATAGCCTGCCAACATCCCCCATTCCAGATGTGCAAAGAGGGGCCTCTGTGTTGAGAAGCCTATCCTTTTTGTTTTGGACCATGCAAATCCCTTATGCATACTTAGTGCTACAAATGTGTTTCTCCATGACTGTTTAAGCTCACTTACTTACCCTTTGTCATTCTGTATTGAGCATATACCCCATGGCCATGCTCAGCACTCTTTGTACTGAGAAGGGTCTTGGAAGTATGCACCATATCTCTCATTTTGTCACTGAAATGAGGGACATGGGCACTCAGAATGAGGGACAATGAGGTACACTAACACACGTGATGATCAGGACACATCATGAAACATACAGATACAGTACATCAGAACACAGTGGAAACCATTGTATTAACACCTGAGAATGAATTTCTACCATAGGGCTGAGGGGCAGTTGGCTCCCCCGTATTTCTGCCTAGGTTTTTCTTATGGTGTGGTAATAATGGCATTAAATTTGGATTTAATCTTTTGCATAATAAGTGCCCACCTGGCCTGTTTGCACTCTTGTTGCAGGTGCTCTCCAGACTAGACTGTGTCTGTATTATGTTGTCCACTCTCTCTACCTATTAGCAGTGGCACAATCACATGTGATATGGATGAGTTCCAGCCAAGAAAGCGCACGAGTCTTGCAAGTGGGACACTGTCTTTCCTGCCACACAGTAGACAAACTGCCCACTACAGCTTGGGGAAGTCTGTGAGCACTGAACTCTCAATAGCAGTGTTGTGGCAGCATATTTTTTTGGTCTGCTCTTAGGTAGTCTCCGTCTCCCCTGGTGGCTGAAGGGGCAGAGGGTGAGTTAGAAGCTAATGCAAGAGTAGGCTATCTATTTACAGCACTAGACTCACCTTGCAAAAAAAAACACAGCACAGACCCCCATGGCAGCAAGCTAGGATTAGCAGCTGTGGTGACAGCAGTGTGGGAGGCCTTCATAGGCTTTGATCAGTGCAGTGTGGCAGCAGCCACAGCAGCAACCAAGCAAGAAACAAGCAACCCAGGTTGGGTGGGTTTGGTTGGTGAACTGACTTGTTCGCAGACCACATTGGGGACCTCTGATGGTCAGTTCTAGCATCCAGCTTCTGGCAGAAGGGAGAGGGGGGGCAGACTGAAAACTGGGCTGGTGACACATTGTGCCAGGCTGCAGGTGCTGGCCATATGGTCGGATAAATAAAAGTAAATAATTTTTTTCCAGGGGGATTGGGGAAGGAGGAAGGACTAAAATATTGATGTGTTTTTCATGTTTCTTCACCTTTGAGTGGCTTCATGTATTTATTTTGGTCATTGGTAATTAGGTAAGGCCCACAAGGCACAAGTGCCTGTTTTCAGGGGTGACCTGGGAGCACTGGGTGGTTAAGTGACTTGCTCATAGTAACACAGTATGTAAGTGGAGGTTGTGGGAATCAAGCCTAGGTCTGCTGGATGTACCAAGCTCATTCACGGCTTATTACTCTAACCTCTAAGCTATACTGCCAAGCTTTATGACCCATAGGGGATGGATATTGAATGGAGTCAGGGAGAAAAATCAGGACAAAGTTCTTTTTTTGGGGGTGGGGGCAGAACTTTAGCCAGGATAAAAATTGGTTAGAAACTGAGTGGATTTAAGCCCAAATAGATGCACTGCTATGCAGTATATAAAGATGAATCTTATAGATTTGAATTTTTTCTGATTTGCATATCACTTTTCAATCAAAACACTAAGTTTTGCCTTTTAGAGAAGTTACAGACATTCTACAGCTGTCTCTTGCATTCAGTGACAGTTGAGCAGTATGGCATGCACAGACTATTGAGTCCCACTATAGTCAGGCTCATGTCCCCCAGTGAAGGTGACCTCCACATCCCCATGCTCAGGCACATTATCACAAAGGGCAAAGGAGACTGCAGGGGTGTGAACCATTGAAATGAATAGGGGTATTTTTTATTACTATTTTATACATTATTGATGGAGAGTTGGAGATTAATGAAGGCCACTGCTTTACCAACAAGGGCCTCATTAGTAGAACAGTGGCCTTCATTATTTTCCAACTTACCATCATAACAGGTGAAATGGTAATAAAAAAATAACTCCATTCATTTCAAGGGGGTACACCCCAGTTCTCTGACCCATGGACATCATCTCTTAAAAACACCTGCCTGTGGCTCTCTAGTACTCATGTAAGAGACTTTTTACTTATATCTATACTTGGTGAGTTGTCTGTAGCAGCATGGCTATATTCACTACAGTGTGTGTGCATGGGGGGGACTGGCTATGTTGGTATGTGTTGAATAATTGCTGCTTTTGTGTTAGCACTTTAAAGTCTGTTTGCATTGAAGCATTCAAAACTATGGAGAGAAAATAGTAAGCATACAGGCCAGAGAGAAGTAATTAAGTGGTTTTGTGGGTAAGTGTGTTTATTGGGGGGTGGGAAAAACCACATGTGTTTCCATTGGTACATGTGTTACAGTTCAACTGTGAAACTGGGATGAGGGAGAGAAAAAAACTGAAAAGTACAACAATGGCTACAAGCAGGCCGCATGCATGCAGATGTATTCAGATATGTATTGAAGTACAAGCAAGCCATGTGTGTGCAAACGGTATGGCTTAGTGGTTAAATGCACTGAACTGCAAGCCAAGAGACTTGGAGGCATGAGACTTGGATTTGAATCTCATCAACCCCCATTTGTGCATGACGTGATCCTGAGCAAGTCACCTAACTTTTACATGTGCAGTTATCAGTGACCACTTGCTTTTTGCACGCATGCCACATGCATGCAGTCTTTTCCAATTTAACATAAAAATAAAGCTTTCCACCCTTGCTTGCTGCATGCATGCCATATGCATGCAATTGGTTCCAATTTAACATTTAAATCATACTTGCAGCATGCATATCACTTGAGTAGTTGTATGTGTGCAGCATGAAAACATTTCATATAATTATTTCTGTAAGGGTGTGGATTAAATAGTGAATTTAATCCACAGTCAGCTGCTGCTCCTTAACCAATCACAGTGGCATCTCCTCACAACTCATGTTATAACTGTATTTAAATCCTTTGCACATGTCCTCACTGTGAGCATTTCCATAAGCTTTTTTACAACTGTACAATTAATTACCTATTTACACTGCATTAATTGTTCTTACTTTATAAAAAACATGCTTAGAATCCAGCTCTGTCCCATGAAGAAGCCACAGATCGTGGCAATACATGGAGTGGTTGGGTGGTGGTTCACAGTTTGCAGCAATAAATTTAATTTATCTCATTTATCTGGTGCATTCAACATTTTTATTTTTGATTTTCTGCTATCCATCATATGGTTGCACCTTTGGAAGCCTCGGAGTACTGACACCTCTTTCTGATTAGGAAAAGAAGGCAATAGCCTGTCAAGGATGTCTGCATTTCTCAATGAGAATAGCCAACTATTTCCTTTTTCCTAAGATATATATCTAACCTACTTTTAAAGGATGTCAAGATATGACTTTCCACCATAGCACAGGATGTGTTATTCCACACTGTTACTACATGTTGAGAAAACCATGGTCTGTGCTTTTCAGTTATAAAAAGTTTACCTTTGAGTTGTTACTGGTGCCCTCTTGAATTGTTGGTGGATTTCTTAAACAGCAGATGTAAACCTATCATGTTTTATAAATTGCAATAATGTCATCTATCATTCTCCTAAGTTATAAATAATATAAGTCCATCTCACTCATTCTATCCTCATGTGACATCATTGGTAAATCATTAATTATTTTACTGGTTCACTGCTGTACCCCCTCCACTCTAGTGATGTCAGCCTTAGTATTTGGGGTCTAGAAAAGCTCACAGTCTTTTGCGTGCGGCCTAACCATTTCTCAAAATGGTGACACAGTGACCCATCTATCCCTAATGACTAAATATTTTCTAACACAACCTAATATCCTGTTGCACTTTTTTACCAACTGGTTCAGTGCATGTTATGATTAGAGGCATTAGTAACTTAAACCCCCAGGTTATTTTCAGTAGCAGGTTCATGAAGTACAGTATCTCCCCTCCCACAAACAAAATGTGCTCCTTGGGTTGTTTTACTCAGAGTATATAACCACAAATCTGTTTAGATTTAAATTAATGTTTGCCTTATTTGCCCAAGCATCAAGTTAATTTAACTCATTGCAGAGGTATCTAAATCTAGAGTACCTACAATTAAAGCATCCTACCTTCCAACCATTCTGCCTACTATATGTGACATGCACATACTATACTTACAGTGGTGCTTAGTGTCCTGTTCCTTCTTTTCTAGTCATGTCAGTTAGCACCTTCAGCAATGAACTAGCAAGAATGGACAAAGACATCACTTCTAATTGCTTAATTGTTACATGTTTCATATAATTATGTCTAGTGATCACTCAGGGCAATGTGATAATAGCATCAGAGCTTGACTAGACAAGAAGGAACATGTCATTGAGCACTACTCAGTGATGGAGACATTCAAGTACCTCAGAGGAATTAACAAGGTACAGGAAGGAAGCATTTTCCAAAAGAAAAGGTATTCAAGGACAAGGGATCAAAATATGAAGCTGGGGGGGGCTGAGAGGAAACATGAGGAGGTACTTCTTCACAGAGAGGGTGGTGGATGCTTGGAACAGCATACCAGAGCAAGTGGTGGGGGCTGGAGCAGTCACAGGATTTATGAATGCATGGGATAGACACAAGGGAATCTTGGAAGCAAGAGGGAGGGTGTAAGCTGGAGTCCAAGTTGGGTCTCTGGTGGTACTATAATGTAGGTAGAGAATTTAGGGCAGGCTAGGTAGGAAAAGTGGTCCTTATCTGCTGACAACTTTTATGTTTGTACTATTGTAGTTATCTGTTGAACCAGTAAATCTGAAGGCTATACCTGTGGCTCAATGGGGTGGTAGATGTCTCATGCCATGCCCTCTACTGAGCCCTAATTAAGGTACACTCTCAAGAATCCTTTGGATGTTAGTTTTCTTGCTCTACCATTATCCCATCCTCTCCCAGCAGTTTTCTTTCTTCCCTTATGGGATTTCATTGCGTCATTCCCTAAGGTGTAATCAGACTATGGCTCCTCATGCCTGCAACACCTCATGGGATGGAACCTTTTTAAAGAGGTAAAATCCTCTTCAAGAAGGTTCCTTTGCTTTTATAGTACCTAAAAAATGTGATAGTCCCTGTGATGGGGACAGAGAGAGTGAATGTTCAAATAGATATTGCATAAAAATTCAAACCTACCTGCATTACAAAGCATTCCACAGTTCCTACCAATCATTCGTATCTATCTATGTTGTGAAAGTATATCATTTTTAGTTTCCCTCTAAACCAGTGTAATAAAAAAACTCTATCTCCCTCTTAGAAAGATAGGAACATAGAATTTGATGATAGATAGGACCACTTGGCCCACCCAGTCTGCCTTTTTTTACCTAGCTACATTGTTACCGCATACTGTACTTGATCTCACATTCTTTCTCCCTCCCCCCTCCCTTTCCACTGTTATTCTCTTGTGCCTATCCCATGCATTCTTGAACCCCACAACTGTTTTTGCTGCCACACCCTCCACCGGAATATTGTTCCAGGAATCTACCAATCTTTCTGTGAAGAAATATTTCCTAACATCTCTCATGAATCTACTCCCCTCCAGCTTCATTGCATGTCCCTTTGTTCTTGAGCACATTTTCTTCTGAAAAATACTTCCCTCCTGTACCTTATTTAACCCTGTGAGGTATTTAACGGCCTCTGCCATATCACCCCTCTCCCTCCTCTCTTCCAGGGTGTACATATTGAGGTTCTTTAGTCTTTTCTTGTAGGGCTTTTGATGTAAACCCTGCACCATTTTAGTTGACCTCCTCTGGACAGTTTGTACTCTGTCCATGTCCTTCTGGAGATTTGGTCTGCAGAACTGCACACAGTATTCTAGGTTGGGTCTTAGCGAGAGATAGATAGATAGATAGATAGATAGATAGATAGATAGATAGATAGATAGATAGACAGACAGACAGACAGACAGACAGACAGACAGATACTTTTATTTATAAAGCACCCAATTCCTTAGACTCTGGGCACTGAACAATAAAATCAAAATTCAATATTGTTTAAAATCACGATACATACATAATAAAATCAATGCAAGTACATAATGTCATTCAAACAGCAAACTCATGTTAAAAAAGCCAATTCAAACAGGTAGGTTTTCAGTCCCCTTTTAAAGGCTTCCACCTATGGGGCCTATCTTAGATAGTCAGGGTTGGTGTGGCCACTGCAAACGCTCTATCTCCTGAATGCTGCAATCTAACCCTGGAAACCCCGAGGAGGCCCCCCTCAGTAGAATGGAGCATCCGGGCTGGACGGTAAGGGTCAAGGAGATCTTGCAGATAGGTGGAACCCCCCTCATGCAGGGTCTTATAGGTAAGAGCCCTATCTTGAAGACAATCCTTCACCTGACTGACAACCAGTGCAGTCCACGGAGGACCGGGGTAATATGCTCACACCTCTTTACCCCAGTGAATAATCTTGCTGCCATGTTCTGCAGAAGCTGCAGTCTGTGGAGGTTGCCACAAGATAACCCAAGGTACAGGGCATTGCAGTAATCCAGCCTGGAAGTTACAAAATCATGCACCAGTGTGGCAGGTCCTCAGGGGAGATCATGGCTCGAATTCAGGCAATATTCCTGAGATGATAAAAAACACTTTTGACCATGGCTGACACCTGAGCATCAAGTGTCAGGCCATCATCCAAGATCACACCCAAATCCTTCACCTGTCTAGAAGGGACAAGGGAATGCCCTCCGATACTAGATTAAAGGATAACCCCCCATCCCCCCTCAACAACAACTCGGTTCCACCACCAGTACCTCAGTCTTGTCTGGGTTGAGTCTAAGCCAGGTTTGGATTTCCTCAAGGCAGTTGTTAAATACAGAGTCTGACACCTGTACATCAGGTTCACAGGACTGGTACAGTTGGGCATCATCTGCAATGCAGTGAAAACCCAACTCATACTACCTGATAATGTCCCCCAATGGCACCACTATGAACAATAAGGGCAACAAGACTGACCCCTGTGGAATTCCACAGCTCAGGGGCTTCAGGCTAGTTGAGACAAGTCCCATTTTCACCCTCCTCACTCTCTCCATCAGGTATGACCTGAACCATCTGATGACATTGCCAGACAGGCCACACCAAAACCGCAGGTGGTCAAGCAGCACCTCATGATTAACAATATCAAACACCGCA
Source organism: Neoceratodus forsteri (assembly GCA_016271365.2). Lineage (NCBI taxonomy): Eukaryota > Metazoa > Chordata > Ceratodontiformes > Ceratodontidae > Neoceratodus > Neoceratodus forsteri. Next base: position 895,083,336 of record CM028132.1, on the reverse strand, counting down.
AAGAGGTCCAGAAGAACCAAGATGGCATGAGCTCTCTTGTCCCTCACCATCAGAAAATTGTTAAGCACCCTTACCAGGACAGTATCCATACTATGCCCCACCCGGAATCCAGACTGAAATAGCTCATAGGTAGTTGAAGATGTGAGGTGTCTCTCAAGCTGAACGGCCACCACTTTCTCTATAACCTTCCCTAAAAATGGAAGGTTTGAGACCAGCCTGTAGTTGCTGAGGCAGTCTGGGTCCAAAGAGGGCATCTTTAAAAGGGGCCTGACCAGAGCTTCTTTCAAGGACACTGGGAAGATCCCACTCCTCAATGAACTCCAGACAACCTCAATAACCACAGGTCCTATCAGGTCCAAACATCCAACCATAAAGCAGGTCTGACCTGGGTCCAGATTACAATGTGTAGGCAACAGCTTTGAGATTATCCCTATCACCTTTTGTACCCCAACTAGCTCAAACTCATGTCAGACAGGAGGAGTGTTTCGGTACAACTCAGGCCAGACACTGTATTCCTTTCGAGAGACACTCGAGGAGACCTCATCCCTGATAGAGGCCACATTGTTGGTGAAGAACAGAGCCAACTCCTTGCACTTTGTGCTAGAGACTGCTCCTCTGACACAGAGACACACCAAATGTAGAAGTATGTTTACCATATGGAAGAGCTGAGCTGGTCTGTTCCCTTCCACAACAATCTCCCTTGACAGAAACTCTGCCTTCTTTCGGGAGATTGCCCCCTGATAGTCAACATAATGTGAACTCAGGGCCAGTTTATTATCCATCCAGCCAGATCTCCTACAGCATCTCTCTAACCTCTGCCCTTAGCATTTAAACTCCAGAGTTCCTCATCATACCAAGGGGATCTCCATCAAGTAGGCAAGGGATGGACACGAAAAGGTGTGATTGAGTTGAAGGCTGCAGTCACCGCCCCACTATAGGCCACCACTGCTTCCTCCAGCCCCATCGCACAAGCTGCCCCCACTCTCAGTAAGTTCAGTACTGCTGACAGTTCCATAGAGGAAACTCCTCTTAACGGGTGGTACTGGACCATCTTCACAGGGGCTGAACCATCGAGGGGCCACTAAATGCAAACTCCATTGTGCTGTGATCTGACCAAATCACCGGATCAACATGAAGGTCAATAATGTTAAGACCCATTGAAAAAAACTAAGTCCAATATGTGGCCGCCCAAGTGTGTTACTGATGTTACATGTTGTGTCAGGCCCAGGGCCTCAATGCTCTTCAGGAGAGCTACAAAGAAGTAACACAGCCTCCCTATTTCTGCTGGTGATACCCCTCCCTCTGCACCCTAGCATCCCACTAGCTCTTCCAACTGCCTTGTCGCATTGAGTGGCCAACTTTAAGTCATCCAATAGGATAACCTCCAGGTCTCTTTTCTGCTTGGTGGTTGTCAATAGTGCTCCACCCATTTTGTACTCTTCCCCATGTTTCTGTGCCTTAAGTGCATTATTTTGCCCTTTTCACATTGAAACCCAGCTGCCATACCCTTGATCACTCCTTTTGTTTTCTCTGGTCTCTGCTCATCCTTTCCACTTCCCCATGAGTGTCCACCCTACTGTAGATTTTAGTGTCATCACAAAGAGGCAGACCTTCCCTTCCAGCTCCTCTGCAATGCTACTTATAAAGACATTGAAGAAAACCAGTCCCGGGGTAACCTCAAGGAAGACCCCACCACTGATCAACCAAGACTCAGGAGACCCAGAACCCTATTGTTTTTTCCATTTGCTGCTTGGAGTGTGGGAGTGGTGAGTTAGGGTTGGAATCCCTAATGCTACATTTCCCTACTTTTGTGGTATTATGTTACCCTAACAGGTGCACTACTTTTTGCAAAGAATTTCCTTTCTTTTTGAGAGAGTGGAATTGTATCCTCATTCACACAGGTCCCAAAGGAACCTGGGTGAACAGATGCAGATGCCCTGCACCAAGGGAAGACTCCATCCACCTAGAGAAGTGCATAGCCCTTGCAGGCCCTGCAGTTCTGTGCAATGACAGATTTGAAGAATTCATGGGGCTGTCTAGAAGACTGTAGAAGCACAGGGATCTGTGGTCCCTGTACTTCTATGTGGCCATAGCTGCATATGCACATGGCAAAGCATGTATCTGTCAGCCAATGTACAGGGCCCCCTGCTCCCAAGGGGGAAGAGGTGTATGATCCTATGACAAGAGGATAGTTGTCTTCACTATATGGTAGCCAGGCCCGTGTGGACAACTATGCATCCTTTATTCCTTAGCTGGAGGGGTGTCACATAGAGCAATCCCCCCACCCTAACCCCATCCAGCTGAGTCACTGATCCCACTACCAAACTCAGATCACCGGCATGGGATCACAAAGCATACCTGATGGGGCTCAAGACTGGTACTACACACAGAGTTTGTTAACATTTGTTTTTATTTTGACCCACAAGTTTCCAGACACTCGGTTCATGATTCACCTTATAAACATGACATGTACCATTTATAGTATATTGGACGAAGTGTCATTTTGCACCAGAAGTCTGAAAACACAACTCATCCAGGATTTTAAAAAATGTCACATGTCATGTTTATGAGTTGGTGTGGAAAAATGGTTATGTTAAAGTTTTGGAGTCAAAATACTGAAAATTAGTGATGTTATGAGTGAACGTTGAAATACTATAACATTCACTCATAACCTGGCCATTTTTCCATATTTGTACACCAAGGATCTGGTTCTCAAAGCCCTAAGAATGATGTGTGGTGCCTGTGTGAAACATAAATGGTGCAAGTGGCACCTTGCATCAAAAAATACCCCTGAGTTATTCACAAAAGTAGCCTGCGTCAAACACAGGCTGCATGTGCCAAAGGGGACTTGCACCAGCCATGCACCACAAAATGGGCTGGGTCATGGTGCTAAGGGTCTTGTGGCAGACACAGGCTGTCATATCCCAGAAACTGGGATTTGCAAAACTCTCCCAGAGGGAAAATTTCTAAGTACCCTTAGACCACCCAAGGCTGGTCTAAGGGTACTTAGACATATCCCTCTGGGAGAGTGTATCACCTTGCAGCACCCTGTGACTGTAAGTTGTCTTCCTATCCCTGGGTCACACCTATAAATGATCCTTGGCTCAGTGTGCATTTCCCAGTTACCAATTTAAATAAAACAATAAAAATAGCATGTGCTGTGGTCCCCTCTCCCACACCCCGATCTCTCTTGTTACATAGTCCTGATGATCTAGTGCCCCCCAATCCCCGATGTCTGCTGGTATATAAATAATTCATAAAGCACCCTATCCTGGTGATCTAGTGGCCCCCCACCCTGATCTCTGATGTCACCCGATATATCAATAATTCATAGAGCACCCTATCCTGGTAGTCTAGTGGCCCTGATCCACAATGTCACCCAGTGTATCAATAATTCATAAAGCACACTTTTCTGGTGGTTTAGTGGACCCCTTCCCTGATGCCTAATGTCATCTGTTATGTTACTAATTAATAAAGTGCCCTTTTCCGGTAGTCAAGCAGTCCCCCACCCCCCCAGCAGGTAGTGCCCACCACCCTGCTCCCCCAATACTGTAGCAGAGCCAATGACTGGCACAACCCTCCTCTCACCTCCACGGCCGGCTCCCAACTGAACTGCCAATGAGCACATACTATAAAGTGTACATGCTCATTGATTGACTGTCATTCAGTGAGTGCTGTACACTATATAGTACATGTTCAATGACAGTTCAGTCAGCAGCTAGCCAAAGACGTGAGAGGAGGGGTGTACTGGTTGCCAGCTCTGTTACAGGATGGGGAGAGTGGAACGGTGGGCACTACCTGCTGGAGTGGGGGGTGTGAGGCCACTAGACCACCAGGAAAGGGCTCTTTATTAATCAATAACATAATGGGAGACATCAGGCATTGGGGAGGGTGGGTCCACTAGAGCTCCAGGAAAGGGTGCTTTATGAATTATGAATATAGCAGGTGACATCAGGGATTGGGGGGAGCACTAGACAACCCAGGATGGGACTTAGATGATTTTATCAGGGGATCTGGGATGCAGGGGCCACTTGCCTTTGGCACAGAGAGCCTGCGGTAAACCCCTCCAGTGCACCTTGTGTTCGTCACATGGGAGAGGTTGCGGCCAGTTTGGGTACTTAGGCATGGGAGCCCTCCTGTACCAGAATCTAGTGCAAGGTTCCTGGTGCATGGGGCTTCATCATAAGCTGCTGTTTGCCACAGTTGCGCTGATCTATACCGTCAATGGGAATTGGGCCCCAGATTTTCAGCATAGCCTTCTCATTACCCCATCTCATAAACTGGGTATGTGAAAATTTTCAAATCCCTGCTGGAATGTCTTTCCTCGCCACTGAAAAGTCATTTTACACCAGAGGTGTGAAAACACATTTTGGCCGGGATTTGAAAAATGACAGTGGTCACATTCATGAGGTAGTGTAAAAAATTAGCTATATTTAAAATTTGGGGTAAAAATATAAAAAATTTACAAAGTTACAAGCAAGCATAGAAAAATGTCAAGGTATGTGCATAACTTTGTCATTTTTACATATTTTGACCACAAATGTTCAACACGGCCTTCTTATAACCCCACTCATGAACAAGGGTGGTGAAAAATGTCAAATCCTGCCCAAAATGTGATTTTGCCAACAACTGCAAAATCACCTTTCAGGTCTGATTTGCATAATTCCAACACCATTGGTCATGTTGATAATTTGGGGTCAAAATATGAAAAAATGACAAAGTTATGCATCAAAGTTAAAAAAAAAATTGATATATATTGAACCATACTTTCCTTAGTTTCTCATATTGCAGCCAGTGAATCCAGCAACAAGACTTGTCTTCAATAGGAGAGTGGATCTTTGCCTTGTGACTTGTTCAGGTGAGCAAGGGTGTGTGGGGATTGTGGGGTCTTGGGTGCTCAGTGGAAGGTTGGGGTCAGAGTGGGGGGTTGGATTGTCAAGGGACTGCTTTCTTTTTTACAGGTTTAACAAAAAAATATAAAGGGATGGTTTTCTTTTGCATAGTAACATTGTAACTGACACCAGTTAAGGATCTCTAGGCCTACCTAGTCTGCCCGTATTCCCTGCTGGCATCAGTGGTGGCTGACTCTACTTGGCCATTGGCTTTCAACTCTCTTACCCACCTCTAGGGTTCCTTTATGCCTATCCCATGCATGTTTGAATTCCCCCACTGTGCTAGCTCCCACTACTACCTGAGGTAGGCTATTCCAAGCATCACCACTCTTTTTGTGAAGAAATACTTCCTCACATTCCCCTTTATCCTGCCCCCTACAATATCATATCGTGCCTCCTCATCCTTGTACAACTTCTGCACTGAAAGAAGTCACCCACTTGCACTTTATTCAAGTCCTTAAGATACTTGAAGGTTTCAATCATATATCCCCATTCCCGCCTCTCTTCTAGTGTATACATATTGAGGTATTTTAATCTGTCCTCATATGTCTTCTGGTGCTAGCCCTGCACCATCTTAGTCACCGTTCTCTGGACCGCCTCTACCCTGTCTATGTCCTTGCAAACATGTGGCCTCCAGAACTGTACACCATACTCCAGATGAGGCCTCACCAGCATTTTGTACAGTGGCATCATCGTCTCCCTTCTTCTGCTAGTGATATCCCTTCCTATGCACTGTAACATCCCACTAGCCCTCCCCACAGACTTGTTACACTGTTGGCCACCTCTAGGTTATCTGAGATTATTATCCCTAAATCCCTTTCTTCCTTGGTAACTGTCAGCAACTACCCCCCCCATCCTGTAACTCTTCTCAGGGTTTTAGCACCCCAGATGCATGATTTTGCACTTCATTGCATTAAATTTTAATTGCCACACTTTGGACCATTCTTCCAGCTTTCCTAGGTCCCTCCTTATTCTATTGACACTCTCTGAAGTGTCTACTCTGTTGTAGATCTTGGTGTGATTTGCAAATAGGTAAACTTCCCCTTCAGCTCTTCAGCAATGTCACTGATGAAGACATTAAAAAGGACTGGCCCCAGGACTGATCCTTGCGGCACCCCACTGGTCACCTCCCTTTCCTTGGATTTGATCCCATTTACTACTATCCTCTGCTTTCTATCCCTCAACCAGTTTCTAGTCCAGATCTTCACTTTGTGGCCCACTCCCAGGCTACCTAGCTTGTTATCCAGTCTTCTGTGTGGAACAGTGTTGAAGGCCTTTGCTGAAATGGTAGGCAATATCCACCGCTCCCCATCACCCAGTCAAAAAAGTCTATCAGATTTGTTTGACATGACTGCCTGTTGTGAATCCATGCTGCCTCAGATCCTGTGCTCTGCTGGTTTCCTTAAGCAGTGCCTCCATAATCTTGCCCACAACTGAGGTGAGGCTGACTGGCCTATAGTTTCCTGTTTACTCCCTGCTTCCACTCTTGTGAAGAGGGACTACATGTGCCCCCTTCCAGTCCTCTGGAGCCACCCCTGTATTGAGCGACTCACTACACAGGGCTGCCAGTGGTGCTTCTAGCACCGTTTGTACTTCCTTTAATATCCTGGGGTGCATACCATCTGGTCCATCGCTTTGTCCACTCTCAGTTTTGTGAGTTCCTCCAGGATTCTGTTTTCTGTAAATGGACTGGTGTTTACCTCCGTGCGCCCACTGTTTCTGATGCCTAAATGTGGTCTCTGTCCCTTCCCCTCTTTCAGTGAATACAGAACAGAAGTATTCATTCAGTACTGATGCTTTTTCTTGGTCACCCTCCACACACACCCCTTTCTCTCCTCTGAGCCTTACAATCCCTTCCCTGGCCTTTCTTCCTTCACTAATCTAGTGTTCTGTCCACTTTTACTAGGATTACTAGGACATTTCAGACATAAGGGTGCACTAGGCCCATTTAGAATGTCTCCCACATGAGTGGGTATTTAAACCAGCAGTTGTTTTGAATAATACAACTATCCAAGGTTTTCTTAAATGTTTCTAAACTAGTGATATCTACAACTGATTGTGGAAGCCTATTCCATGCCTTCACCACTCTAATCATGTAGAAGTATCTCTCTTTGTGGTTAATGCTTTCAGTAGCATTAATTTTTTTATTGTGTGATCTTAAGCTACTCCTGACACTGCTGTATTTAATTTTACACTTATCCATAACATTTTTATTCTGAAGTGCTGTAAATAAGAAAAATAAATATCCCATTTGTCTCCTTGCTTCTAGTGAGTGCAATCCTGTTTCTAATAATCTCTTTGGATAGTAACAGTTAAGTCTGGGTATGTGCTTGGTCATTGTTCTCTGTACAATTTCTAGTAGTTTGATATCTTTTGTCAAGAAGGGTGAACAAACCTGTGATCCATAATCTAATAGGGGGTGAACATAACTTTTACAGAGGGGAATAATAAGCTGTTCAGATATGCTCATGAAATAGTGCTTTATTCTATTGATCATGTTTCTAGCAGATCTAATAACTGTCACACAATGGTCAACAGGTGTCAAAGTATTAATAATCATTATCTCCAGATCACTTTCTTTATCTTCTGTGCTAATCTTTCCTCTGCTTGCACCTTCATGCTCCTAACTGCTTTCCCTGCTTCCCTCTGCCTATCTATGTACACCGCTCTATCCTTATCCTTTTGTGTCTCCTTGTATTTCCTGAAAGCTACCGATTTGTCCTTTCTAACATTTTTATGCAACATCCGTGCTCATTATTTTGAGGAGAAAAGGAAAAAGACGGTGGGTCTCATGACAAAAAAAAAATTTTTTGTGTTGTGAGAAACAGGTGGTGAGAAACCAAAAATGGCCCTGCTACTCAAAATGTTTGGTGTTGTATCAGAAGGTTATCCCAAAAGCCTTATTCAGCAAGCGCAGAACAGAAAAAAACAAAACTTTAAAGCTTTATAACTCTTGAATCATTTAATATTTTTCACAAAACCTTTCAAAGGCACTACCTTAGAGCATCATGCCTGTAACCTTAAAGTTGGGAAAGAAAATTCCACTCCGTGTAGGCTGCAGATGAGAACAAAAAAAAAAATTCCATGTTAAGTATAGGAAAAAAATATTCATCTACAGAAAAATGACATATGTGGATTATAGAAACTGTACAAGCTGCTGTCACAAAACTTCCCACATATTTACATATTTCCTCCTAGACAACACATGCAAATCTTCAGCTAATTTTGTCAAACGGTGCCAAAGCTATTAAGGTGCAAGGTTAGGGGTTTGAAACTGAACACCCTACTGAACCCTAACTATAGGGGTGGTACCATGCCCATATAATGTATATTATAGTGGTGCAGTACTGCCACTCCAGTTAGGGTTGAGCAAGGGGTTCTATGTTAAACCTCAAATTTTGTACTGCAATAGCTTTGCACCCATTCAACGGATTTGCTTAAAATGTTGCATGCTCAGTTTCAGTGTATAGATCTCTTGACATGCTAAGTTTTGTTCCAGTTGGATGTGGGGATTCCAAGATCTGGATAACAAAAAAGTGAGCAAATTGTTTTTTCTTGCTGTTTTTTTTTTGTCATCATCTAACACCCAGACAGTTTGGAATTTTGGTCTGAAATGTTCGTGGTAGAAAGGGCTTGGCCACATTGCTGCCTGATGCTAGTTGATTTAAAAATTATTAATCCATTCCAAAGTTATTCGATTTTAATATTTTTGGTTCTGAACATGCTCAGTGTGGTCTTTAGGATAGCTTCTTGGAATCAACAAAAATTTGGTCCTTAAGAAAAATGATTCTTTTTCTTATGAGGGTAATTCTTTTTCATGAGGAAAACATATTTTTTTGTATGGCTGCCATCTTGTTTCCATTTGAAAAAACATGTTTGAAAACCCACAGAAATGACATCCTCCACATTCACCAACACATGTATCTTGTTAATTGAGACTTCATTAGGTGGATTCTGTTCTTACTTCTTAGAAAAATGACCTAGACATGTTTTTATACATTTTAAAATTATTTTTCATTACTTAATTTCCTCTTTTTTTTTGTGTGTGTGGCCATATGAAAAAGGAATTTGGTCATATGAAAAAGTATCCCTTCATCTGAGAAAAGAATTTGGACTTAGTGTTTTTTTTTTCCCTGATTCTTTATTCATATTAAGGCACCCCTTTTTTGTATGAATGAAAAAAACATGCAAAAAATGACCCCTTTATATAAAAAAGGAACCAGAAAGAAACCTAAGTCCAAATTCTTTTTTGTATTGTATTTTCCTTCATGAGAAGAAGAATGCCCTTATTTGAAGAAAAATGTTGGATTTATTTTCAATTCTTTTTTCATATGAAAGGATCCTTTTTCCTATGCTTTTTTTTTGTTCATATGAAAAAGGATGTCTTCATACAAAAAAAGATTTGGGACTTATATTTTTTTATCTTTTTTTGTATGAAGGGATCATTTTTTGGGGGGGTTCTTTCATATGAAAAAGGATCACTTCATATGAAAAAAGATGTTGGAATTAGTTTTTTTCACAATTCTTTTCCCATATAAAAAAACATTTTTTTACATTCCTCTTTCATTCATACAAAAAATGATACTTACATATGAAAAAAATATTTTTTACTCCATTTTTTTCTCACATTTCAACTTCAATAAGCCATAACTCCTGAATATTTGCAGTTATGGGACAATCTGTATATTAAAGCAGATATCTTAATGAGTATTACAAGAAGAACACATATTGCCCCACCTCCCAAAAAATGTAGGGGGCATATACAAAAATCGTAAAATTTAAAACATGAAAATTCCCTAAGGATAACACTGGAAATTTAAGAAGCCATATAACCTAACAAATAAATTGCTTTTTGGCAGAAATGGATATATTCACACATTTCACAAAGAGACCTGTGTGACTGAGGGTACATTTATACTAGCCCAAACAGTACGGAAATTCATTGCAAAAAATTAAAAATAAATAAAACATTGTTAATGCACCAGTCAGGGTTAAAGTAACAAAAGTTGAAAAGTTGGAAAATTTAGTGTCAGGGTTCCCAACCCTAACACCCCAACCCCACCCTGTAAGTAGCAACAGGAAAAACCCTAATGCTCACCACATTCTTATAAAGTCTGCACATCTCAGCTTATTTACTAGTGTAATGGGGTGAGTGTTAGGGCTGACAACCCCAAGGTACACAGGTACACCCTTCATCTGATTTGCGAAGACTCAGAAGAGTTGAAACAGTAATGTTTTTCCCTGTTGCTGACTGAAGGATGGGGGTAAGGTGTTAGGGTTGGGAACCCTAATACTGTATTTCCCTACATTTGTCACTTTAACCCTAACTGGTGCATTAACAAAGTTTTTTTGCAATTATATATATATATATATATATATATACTGTATATTGTACTGACCAGTGGTCCTTAGAAGCTCCCACTACTCCGCACTTTCTCCTACCTACTTACCCATGTAACCTCCATCCTACTCCCACCACCTCCCCCTGATGTGTCCATACCTACTTATCCCTCTTGACCCTATCTCTGTCACCTGCTGCTGATTTTTCCTCCTCACCCTCTTATCCTGCAGCCTCCTATCCCCTAACAACTGTACTGTCTCTTATGGATGTTTCTACAATTGCATCCTCTAGTATACTGACAATGCTAAACATCTGCTATCTGGGAGTATCTAAAACATGTACATACCTTAGATGGACTTTTTTGCACTTTATTATCTATGCTGCTATGGGGAATGTTTCCCTCATGTATTCTGTACCAACATTATGGATTATCCAATGTTTCTGTCTGTCCTTATCCTATTTTATGGAATACTCAATGTCCTTTAATTGATGTGTTACTGACAATGCCTGCTAGCTGCTACTGTTTCCCCGACTCATGTACATTGCCTCCCCCCATTTGATGTGGATCTTTTGTAAATCTTTTGTAAATGAGCTTTTAGCTCAAAAGTTATAATTCTGATTCTCTCTCTCTCTCTATATATATATATATATATATGTGTGTGTGTGTGTGTGTGTGTGTGTGTATATATATATATATATATATATATATATATCTATATCTATATATACACACATATATACACACAGTGTACATGGAGTGGAGCCAGCCAGGTTGCAATTCAGTATGTTGCTTTATTATGCTGCAGAGAACTGTGCAAGTCAGTGGCAGTTTAGCCCTTTTGTCATGCAGTGTTTTGTGACATGTTCTGTACTGTAAGGTACTGTGTTGCAACTTGGATGACTCTACTGTAGATAGCCCATGTAGCTAAGGTTGAGTAGGGTGTTTAATGTTAAACCACTAACTTTTCACCCTAATAACTTTGCCATGATTCAACAAAATTGCATGCAATTTTGCATGCACAGTCTGGGGGTTGGTGGTGGTGGTGGGGGGGTCTCTTGATATAGCAAGTTGTGTGAAATCAGATGCCCAGATTCCAAAATCCAGATAGCACAAAACATGGACAAATTGGGTTTGGGGGCTTTTTTGTTTTGCTCTCACCTACAACCCAGATGGTTTGGAATTTTGTTCTGACATTTTCCAGGTGGGAGGTGCAAGACCTAGAAAGATGCCTTATTTTGATCTGGTAAAAAAAAGCATTAATCTTTTCTCAAGTTATGAGGATTTCAAATTTCAGTTCTGAGATGCTCAGTGGAGTCTTTCACTTATATGTCTGATAAGAAAGCATTCCAATCTCACAAAAGAAGATCCTTATTTTGTGAGAAAAACATCTTGTTTTGTATGACAGCCATCTTTTTTCTTTGCTAAAGAAACTTGAAAACCAATAAAAAAAAGCCCTGGAGAAAAATAGTCACATGCATCTAGTTAAATGGGACCTGTTTAGCACAATTCTCGAGTTTGCTTTTTTTAAAGAAAAAAAACTACCCTGAAATATGGGTTTGGACATCGCTATAATCCTGGGTAGAAGGCTTACTGAGGGCTTCCTATTCTTCTTTCATGAGCTGAAATTTTTTTTTCATGATCCTTATGATAGAGGAACCTCAGCTGATGAAATAAGAGTTTGGTCTTTAGCTTTTTCTCACAGTTCTTTCTCTCTCTCTCTCTCTCTCTCTCTCTTTCGCTCTGTCTCTCTATCAAGCTATCTATCTAGCAATCTAATCTGTCTATCTAATATTTCTTAAGCAGACTGGGTTGCCCACTCCTGGTACCGATTCTTTCTCCTCCTCCTTCCCTCCAGGTCACCCACTCACTTTTTTAATGTTTATTTTCTTGTATGTATTTAATGTAGATGTTTTTTATATTTATAACATATATACATGTGTGTGTGTGTGTGTATATATATATTATATATATATATATATATATATATATATATATATATATATATATGTGTGTAGTAGTAGTAGTGGGTGGACTGGGGCACCCACCCTGTTACTGCTTCTCTTGCTCTCCTCCCCTCCAGATTGACTGTCTCCCTTCCCATAATATACATGGCAGCACTGGGGTGCCCACACCTGGCGCTACCAAAGATCACCCCAACAGTAGGTGCCCAATCCCCAGTGTCAGCTTGTTTACCCCTGAAATAAAGAAAATTCTCCTTCATTGATCTTTTTTCCTAATTTTTTTTTGTAAACTTGATGCTGGAACAGGCAACTGCAATATGAAAAATATGGTAAGTCTGGTTTAATATATTCCAATAGAGTTTAAACCTTTATTCACAGCATTGTCATTTTTGATTAAACCAGATTTTCTACATGGCCTGTTTGGGATGCCACCACATGAACAAGGACACTGAAATTTGTCAAGTCCATTCCAAAAGGTGATTTCATGGTTGCTGTATGAAATCACTTTTCAGATGTGAATTAAACATTTTCACCACCTTTGTTTATGAGGCTTTGTCATAAGAAGGCTATGTTAAAACAACAAAGTTATAAATATAATGTTGAAATGTTTCAGTGCTCACTCATAACTTAAGTATTTTTCAATATTTTGACTAGAAATTTTCAAGATAACCATTTCTTTCACGTCACCTCATGAACGTGACAGCTGTCATTTTTCAAATCATGACCAAAATGTGTTATTTATACCTGTTGTGTGAAATGATGTTTCAGGAGGCATTTGAACATGTTCACTGGATTTATAAGGCTGGGTAATAAGAAAGTTATGTTGAAAATATGATGTAAAAATATGGTAAAATTACCAAGTTATGAGTGAATTTTGAAATATTTCAATGTTCACTCATAACTTCTCTAATTGTCAATATTGTTCTTCAAACTATGAACACAGCCAGTTTTTCACACCATCTCATAAACATGACAGGTGTCATTCTTTGAAATCCGGGATGAGAAATGTTTTTGTAATTCTGCAGCAAAATGAGGTTTCGGGCAATAAAATATAAATGCTGCATGTCATATTTATGTGGGGAGTCATAAAAAATCTATCTTGAAAAATTTAGGGACAAAATAAAAAAAAAAATTATTAAGAAACATATGTAGTGCAAGACTTTATCCCAGTGGGTAATGCTTTGTGATCCTATGGTTGTGAGCTGAGTTTGGGGGCAAGCTCAGTGAGCCAGCTGGATGGAGTGAGGGTAGGGGATGGTGCTCTTATGCAACAGCCCCCCAGCCAGAGAAGGAAAGGTGCAGGGTTGCCCACACAGACCAAGTACCATATAGTGAAGACAGCTTTTCTCTTGGAATAAGGCCCTGCACCTTTTCACCCATGGGTTACAGAGGCCAGGTGCATTGACTGATAGATGTACTCTTTTCCCTGTGCACATGTATCTGCATCCACATGGAAGCACACATTCCATAGGGCTCTGTGCTTCCACAGCTCATCACACAGCCCAATGAATTCTTGACATCCATTCCTGCGTGGACATGCAGGGCCAGTAGGGCCCTATGTTTCCACATGCATATGGAGCCTTTCCTTAACTCAGGGTCTGAAAGGACCTGTATGAATGAGGAATGATTCCACTGTCTCAAAAAGAAATAAAATTATTTGCAAACAAAAACTGCATTAATGCACCAGCTAGGATTCAGATTAACACAATAAAGGTTGGGAAATGTAGTGTTAGGGTTTCCAACCCTAACACTCCACCCCAAAGCAGCAAAAGGACAACACCACATAAGCAACCACAGACAGCCATCATCCGATAAGACAAACAACATATAATTGTTTCCAGATTACATAAATGTAGTAGCACTGATGTGCTACCTTCATGAATTTATATCTGTGGCACAATAAACACAGACCTCATATGCCTAATGAAATAATAATGAAATATTTGACCTGTTTGCTAAATTAGAAAAGTTAAGGCTACAAGAAACACATTCCTGGTTTGATGGGATGATCTTATCAGAATATAGCAAAAAAAAGTCTAACATGAGTTGAGAATAACAACTCTCTCCCCCCCCCCCCAAAGCCTGACATCAAACAAAGGTGGGAAAGAGTGTTAGAGGTTTTCACGTTAGAATTTATTTATTTATTTTATTTAAGTCTAGAATTATATAATACCTTTGAGCTGAGGCTCTTTTACAAAGGTTCCACGTCACAAGTACAGAATAATACAGTTTTTGAAATTACAGAGTTAGACTGTCATGATGCCAAGTGGTTATAACAACTTGGTTACAAGTACAAATTACACAACATATTACAATAACAATAGGAGGTGTATTAAAACATAAGTGGGGGAAGAGGGAGAAAGGGGTGGTACAGAGAATAGCAGCCTAGAGGGCTTTGAATTGGCTTGATACTTTAACAGAACAGGATAAGAGGACCCATGAATGAGTTAAGAAATCAATTAAGTGAATGAAGAATGAGAGTCATATCAGGGTCAGGAAAATTACCAGCATAATAGTGCCCTGGCTGATAAAGAGAGCAAATACAAACTTGAGATCAGAGGGAGAAGAAGAACAACATTCCAGAGGGTCAAACAAGATCATGGAATGGGGGGGCATATTCATGGGACAAAGCAATTAAACAGAATCAATGTGATCACTCCAAGTCAAATTATAGAAATCAAAGAAGTTAAAGCATGAATAGGCATTTTAACTGAGACCAAAGTGCATCTGCATCTAATCACAATAACACAAAAGGAGTAGATTGTTTAGAGCCAAGAACTGAGGATGCAGCCTCACCCCTGCAATAATGAACAAACAGGCCAACAGCAAGAACCAACAAGGAACAGGCAGAGGAAAAGGAAGAGAAAAACTAGAAGGTCCAAGAAAAAAACTGGACAAACAACAGTAAAAACCTGGAAGCAGGCCAAGGTGCAGCAATAGATATACCAGTCCTTAATACTTCCTCCCAAGAGCTTACAGAAGAGTAAAGGCATTTTATTTGTTCCTGATGCATATGTAGACTATTTCAAATTGGATGTTGACTTTTTCAAACTTCTATGCAAGACTGACCTCAGGTACCATTTTTGTGATACCACAGAGGGAACTAATTGAAATCATAATATGGACCTTATGAAAGTTTGAATTTGGAATGCAGTAATACTAATATTGCTGAGCCATCTTATTAATGTACAGAATGAGTCTGGGACTGTAAGGGAAGAACAGAGACCTGGGAGGAATTATGAAACCTCTGAATGTACTTTTAATAATGAGACTAGCCATTTGGCTACTGGGTCTGAACTTAATACATTATGTGAGATCATGAATATTGGTATTCATACTTTCAGAGCATTATGAAATGGGACTTGAATGACAATATTGATTGTAATGTTAGATCTAACAGTACTGCAATAATTCCTTCTTCCTTCACAGATAGAGTGGAGTCTATGGAACTGCTGTCACAGGTGAAGAACAGTTTATACACACAGAACTTGTTATCAGAATAGCAGCGCTGCTTTTAACAGTCACCCCCCAAGGTACAGCAATGCTCAGGATCAGAACATGTTTTCATCCAGAAAACTAGCTCTGTTCCCTTTGTAGACATCCTGTTATTTGCATCATTGAATGAGTGGTTAAAAGGGATTTGGAAGGACATGTGGAGTGACCTGAACCACAGCCATTTGTTAATATCTCAAATTCTGAAAGAACGGCATTATTAAAAATTTAGAATATGCCCCTTACTATAGTCAAGCGGGTGGATAAAGAAGGCATGGCTGTGGTGCAGGAAACCAATATGTATGTAAAGGAAATTAAAAGACAGCTACAAGATGTGGAATGTTGTAAACTACTTACTTTTGATCCCACTTGGCTGTTCACACAGCTTTTTGATAAAATGATTGATCAAGTATATGGGAAAGACCATATAATGGGACAAAAGTGCAGTTTCTTAAACACTAGTTACCCTACCACCCAAAACTCTATATCCTGCCCAAGGTGCACAGGTCCATGAGGGACCCTCTGGGATGACCCATTGTCTCTGGATGGTGGTTGCTCAGTAAGGGCCAATCACAGTTTGTGGACCATTTTCTGAAACAGTTAGTACCCAATACTACATATTTTCTATGAGACACTGCACATGTCATTGAGAAATTAGTGGGGATCCCCTAGTGTGAGCATTTTTGCTGGTTAACCATGGATATTGTGTCATTATACACATGTATTTGCCATCAATATGGCATTAGGACAGCAAAAGAATTTTTAACTAATGAACTGAAGCCAAGCTTGGCACCCCAAAAGTTTATTTTAACTTTGGTGTTGAATCATAATTATTTTGTTTTTGATCAGAAGTTTTATTTGCAGCTTCATAGGACAGCAATGGGTGCATCATTGGTCCCCTCATATGCTTAACTGTTTCAGGCTGGTGGGATGAGAATATTGTATTTATGGACTCCAAACCTCAGCTCAGGCACATTTTTAACTGGTGTAGATTTATTGCTGACATTATTTGTGTCTGGGGTGGTGGTGAGGAAACTGGCTTCCATTTTGTGGCATAGATTAATAGGAACAATCAGAATGTCAAATGTACGTACCATTCTGACAGGAACAGTATGGCATTTTTTTGGAAATTCATTTGAAAAGGGGTGGAGCAAATGGAGTGGGGGTAGAATAATACATAAAGCCTAGTTCAGATAATACCTTGCTATGGATAGAGCACACCCATCTCAGGTCCCTGGTAGACAGCATCCCTATGACCATTTTCTAAGAATTCACATACACTGTATTTTAATGGATTCATTTGAAAAATAAGTGGGGATGCTTTCTACCAGGTTCACAGACAGGAGTTATTCCTACCAGACAGGGAACAGAGCCCATGGTAATGCTAAAGGAAAAAATAGGAAAACTTTATTGGTCCCCAGGCAAAGAAGGTTTCTGATCCTGATTTAGCATGTGTGGTGGGACCCAAGCCCAGGATGTCCAACTGTAAAGGTAGGAACACTGGGGACATGGTGACTCACAGTTACTATGTGGATGAAACAAGTAAAATTCCCCTTCCAAAAACATTCCAAAAGTGTCATAATTGTAAAGTGTGTAGATTTGCAGTTCTGGGTCCTAATTTTGTGTATCTGGTGACCGGAGAAAGTTTGACTCTCCATAATTATATAAACTGTAGAACTAAACATGTTATATATGTTGAGCAATGTGACAGAAGGATGTTACATGTAGAAAGAACACAAAACAATAGTTAAAATGTTGTATACAGAAACATATCCATGTGATATGCACAGGGGACCCACACAATGCTGTGGGTAAGCATTTTGAAGACATACATGAGTTCTGTCCAGATGGTTTGACATTTAGACCATCGGAATGTGTCCTGAAATCCTAAGGTGGTGGGAATAGTTTGAAAACAGGATCAGAAAGAACTTCAATGGATGTATAAATTGTCATCCATTGCACCAAATGGATTCAATAAAATTGTTGCTCTGAAACCATATTTAAGATATGCTATTTATCCAAGTATAAACCTGCTAGAATATCCATAAGTGACACCAGACGTTCTTTATACAAATATTTATGGCTTTTTAGCTCTGTTATTTAATAGTGCTCTTATATGATCTATAAAGGTATTTTTTTTAGTCCATGTTATACCATCTTTGTTCATGTGACTTAAGATTGGTGTGTCCCATGCAGTAGTTTATTACTGAGAACTTGGTTAGAGGGCTATTTGGGACCACCATTAAAGGAAACTATTGGGTATTCATAAATATAATAATAATACACTATAGTTTTGATTACTATATGTTATTATGTGTACCTGAATTGTTAACATGTTGTGAGTTTCTTCTTACTCCCTCTTTTTCGTCCACTCCCCATCTCATGTCATATTCATAGAAACATAGAATTTGATGGCATATAAGGACCGCTTTGCCCACCCAGTCTACCCATTTCCCTACCTAATGGATAAAGCTGCAGATCCTAGTTAACCAGCAGCCTACTTCTTTCTACCCCCAACCCCTAGAATTGCCTTATGACTGTCCCATGCATGCTTGAATTCAACCACTCTTTTTGACTCCACAACCTCCTCCAGAAGGCCGTTCCATGCATCCCCAACTCTCTCTGTGAAAAAATACTTCCTTATATTACCTCTGAGCCACCCCCCCATCTTCAAATTGTGCCCCCTTGTTCTTGTACACTTCTTTTTTTGAAAGATGCTACCCTCTTGGACTTTGTTGATTCCCTTGAGGTACTTGAAAGTTTCTATCATGTCCCCTTTCTCCCTCCTTTCCTTGTGGCTATACATATTAACCTCCTTTAGTCTCTCTTCATATGTCTTCCAGTGCCGACCTTGCACCATTTTAGTTGCCCTCCTATGGACAGCTTCCATTCTGTCTATGTCCTTGCGGAGATTGGGTCTCCAGAACTGCACGCAGTACTCCAGATGGGGTCTCACCAGCTGTCTGTACAGAGGGATAACAACTTCCTGTTTTCTACTGATGATGCCTCTCTCTATGCATCCCAGTATCCTCCAGCCCTCCTTACTGCCCTCTCACATTGCTTGTCCACCTTTAAGTCATCTGATATGACTATCCCCAGGTACCTTTCCATTTTTGTTGTTGTTAGTATCTCACCCCCCATTGTGTACTCTTCCCCTGGGTTTTTGTTTCCCAGGTGCATTACCTTGCACTTCTTAGCATTTAATCTAAGCTGCCATACATTTGACCATTCCTCTAACCTTGCCAAGTCCCTTCTCATCCTTTCCACCCCACCTTGTGCATCAACTCTGTTGCAGATCTTTGTGTCACCTGCAAAGAGACATACTTTTCCTTCCAGTCCCTCTGTAATGTCACTTATAAAGACATTGAAGAGGACCGGTCCTAATACTGAACCCTACTGTACCCCACTAGTAACCCCCCTTTCTTCAGAGTGGACTCCATTTACTGTTACCCTCTGTGTCCTGTTCTCCAGCCAATTCTTTACCCAGGCTATCATTTTGGGACCCACTCCCAGGCTGGCTAACTTGTATATTAATCTTTTGTGTGGGACTGTGTCAAATGCCTTGCTAAAGTTTAGGTAGGCCATGTCCACAGCCCCTCCCTTATCTACTACTTTGGTCACCCAGTCAAAGAAATCTATTAGATTCATCTGGCATAACCTTCCCGCTGTGAATCCATTCTGCCTTGGGTCCTGTGCCCCTCTGGCCTCTAGGTACTCTACAATTCTTTACTTCAGAAGTTATTCCATCATTTTCCCTATCACTGAGTTTAAACTAACAGGTCTGTAGTTTTCTGCTTCTGTCCTGCTCACACTTTTGTGAAGGGGAATCACATCTGCCCTCCTTCTGTCCTCAGGTACCACCTCATCCTCCCATGATTTGTTAAAGAGGGTAGTCAGTGGTGTCACTAGGTCTACCCTTAGTTCTTTCAAAATTCTGGGATAAATCCTATCATGACCCATTGCTTTGTCCACCTTCAGTTTTAAGAGTTCTTTCAGAACCCTTTCTTCTGTAAATGGGCTGGTATCAACTTCTGTATCCAGAGTGTTTCTATTGTTTGTTTTAGGTACCTCCCCCTCTTCATTTGTAAATACTGAGCAAAAATATTTGTTTAGTATCTCTACCTTTTCGCAGTCACCCTCTGCCCACCCTCTTCCTCTTTATTAAGCCTCACTATCCCTCCCTTGGTTTTCCTTCACTCCCTGATGTACCTAAAAAAGGTTTTATCCCCCTTCTTAACTGAGTTGGCTATCTTTTCCTCGGTTCGGGCCTTTGCTGTTCTGACTACCTTCCCAGCTTCCTTTTGCTTTAACTGATACAATTCTCTGTCCTGCTCCTTCTGTGATTCCTTGTACTTCCTGAATGCTTTCTTTTTCTCAGGTTCTTTCAAATGCCTCTTGGTATATGGGTATCCTTACATTTTAACCTTAAAGAGAATTATACTTTTGAAATTGTTATATTTTTATAGCTCTATTCCCTCCACCCATTCTGTTTTTAGGGGTTGTGGAACATTATAGGGTTTGATTATACATAATTAAGGAAGGAGTTGGTATAAATAAATGAGTTTTATGGGCTTACTCCCCCACCCCATGGGGCTCTTTCTGTCTGGAGCCTAATGGGTCTTAGATGGAGATGAAGTAATGCACAGGTGACAGGTTGTTTTCGCCATAATATTTTTCAGACAAGCATTTAATGTGGAATATGTTTTTAACTTTCATTCTGAATTTTAAAGTATCTTCATGAAGAAATGCACATATAAGGTTTTTCTTATTGGACAAAATGTTTTTGAAATTATTCATGTGTTTTTTTTTCACATTTGATTGGCTTGCTCTTTAACTATTGGGTGTTGCAACTGTCAGTCAATATGCACTTTACGTATGAAAGAACAGTATGAACTTACTAGTACCGCGCCCCCCCCCCAAAGAAGCCGGAAGGCAAATGCGCATGGAGTACAGTAGTTGTCTTACCAGTTAGGTGGTGAAAAAAATCAGCGCTAGTTATTTTATCTGTGTGTACATTTCTATTTTATTTTGTTTTATAAGTACATGTTTGCATGTCATAGACAGAACCTTGAGAAGACCTGCTTTCTGTGGAGCATGTTCTGTTCTTTTCATTTGGCAGCATGGAATCCTTTGACAGGAATACTAGCCTGTCATTCTCAACCACTGTGCAAAAATGTTTTCCAAACTCTGTGCACTGAGACCAGTTTATTAAACAGGAATGGGCCTCGTGGGATGCAGTATAGCATAGTGTTTAAAAGCACTGAGCTGCAAACCTGGAGACCTGGGTTTGAATCCCATCAGCTCCCACTTGCATACTGTGTGACCCTAAGCAAATCACTTAACTTCCTTGTGCTCCCAGGTCACACCTGGAAACAAGCTCTGGCTTAGTGTGCCTTTCCTGGTTAAATAATTTCCCCCTTCCCCCTGTACAGAGCAGCACAAGTGGCTTACTAGGCTGACGGTGAGATGTTACCCATTCTTTGAAGAGCGCTCCAAGAAGTGGGAGCTTCCTCCTTTGGCAAGCACACAACCATACCTGTCAAAGGTTCAGCAATCTTAACTGACACTAATGGTAAGAAAGTGGACCCTTCATGCAGATGGGCATCTGTCTTGAAGAGGTTATGTCTTTGAATGTCATATGCATATTTTATTGTTTCCAGAGCATTGAACTCATGGGTCACTGCTTTGGTCAGCTATGTCCCTCCATAGTCAGACAGGGCAAACATTTTGCAGCTAGTGTCCATAGCTTCTGCCTTCCTGGGATATACAATGATGGACAATTTAGGATGTCATCCTGCTCAGCTTATCATATTGTGGCAGTTATGTGGGGTGTCTGGCTCCAACACTGGCTCACTGACCAGGCACCCAAGTTGAAGCTGTTTAACCTTTCTTTTGCCAGAGGATTATTATTTGTTCCTGACCTGGACAATATGCTAAAAGATGTCCAGGAGAAGGAGGTGCAACTACTGGTGTTCAGACACCAACAGAAGGAAAATCCAATGCTGAGAGGGCATGGGTTTGCTCAGCAGTTTCATAGGATTTACAAACTCAGTAGTGGTTAGCCATAGTGACTTGTCTCACTAATTAATAAAACCCACTCTTCTCCTGGTCATCATGACTTTATCCAATGATTTCTTGAACTGGTCCATATTCGGACTCCCTACCACTTCATCTGGCAACCCATTTCATTCAGCCACCACCCTCTGGTTAAACCAGCATCCTCTTTAATTTGCTTTATAATGCTCTCCTTTAAGCTTTAGATCATGACCCCTAATATCTCTATCACTTTCCCTTCTAACTAACCCCAAACAGTCCTATAGATCACTGTTTTTAAAGGCTCTATAAACCAGGCAGCAGTCCCCTCACAGTCTTCTGTACTGCAATGACTAGATATCCAGTTCCCGCAACTTCTCCTCATAACTCATACCCTTTGCACTTTGGACCATCTTAGCTGCACTTCTCTGCAATCCCTCTAGTCTCCAAACATATTACAGTGTCAGTGGCTCAGTAGGTAGCACACTCACCTCTGAGGCCAGGAGATCAGAGAGCTGTGGGTTCAGTTCCCACAGGTGACACTTGGGTTAATATCCCAGTACTGACACTGTAGTGCAGCACGAGAGGGGTGCTGCACTTCTGAGGTGCTGTCTTTCAGATGAGACGTTAAACCGAGGTCCCATCTGCCTGGATTGGTGGTAGTTCAGTTGGATGTTAAAGATCCTATGGCAGTTATTGAAAAAGAGTAGGGCAATTTCCCCAGTGTCCTAGCCAAATTTCCCTCATTCACTAAAAAAAAAAAATACCACTAACAGCTTAATCTGGTTCAAGGTCAGTTGCCATTCATCTGTATCCCCACCCCACCCCCAGGTCATGTCTGAAAATAGGCAGGAT
Organism: Neoceratodus forsteri; assembly: GCA_016271365.2. Taxonomy (NCBI): domain Eukaryota; kingdom Metazoa; phylum Chordata; order Ceratodontiformes; family Ceratodontidae; genus Neoceratodus; species Neoceratodus forsteri. The sequence goes on along the minus strand of CM028132.1, from coordinate 895,060,761 downwards.
TTGTCTAGTGCACTTACCCGGGCAACAAAAACTAAAATAAAAAATAGAAATATATAACCTACTACTGGGGGATCAAAGTTGCACACAGTACTCAGTGTGTGGCCTCACCAAGGCTCCATATAATGGCATAACCGCCTACCTTTCTCTACTCATGATGTTTCTTGTTATACATCACAGCAACCTATTCTCTTTGGTTATTAAAGCAGTGACACACCAGAGGCACTTTTGGATCTTTTCAGAATTTCAGAAACCAGAGGAACTGGGGAGTCTATTTTGGATTCAAGGGAGTCTATTCTGGATTCAATGGAAACAGTACCAGAGGATCCTTCACCCACAGATGTAGCAGAGGTGAGAGAAATAGAGAAGAGATGATTAAAGTGCACATGCCCATCTCTGCCAGCCTACCGCTGGTGGAAAACTGCAGCATTTTTATCAGTGATGGAACCAACTAATATCAGACAAGTGGGTCCTGATGATACTGGCTATGGGTTATGCCATAGAGTTCTCCATAGTACCCAAGAGAGGTAATTTTCTAGAAACTCCAGTACCTCAAAATAAAGTGAGGAGGCAGGTGGTGTCTCAGACCTTAAATCACTTCATACAGATTGAGGCAATTGTGCCAGTTCCCCAGAATGAGGAGGGACTAGTATTCTCCTCTAGAAGTTTGGGGGGGGGGTGTTGACCAGTATTGGACATGAAACACTTAAACAAGTTTGTCTGTCACATAACCTTCAAGATAGAGTCCTTACAGTCCATGATATCGGCAGTCCAGCCAGGGCACTGTTTGGTGTCCATAGATCTGAAGAATGCCTATGTCTACATTCTTATTCATCAGTTGCACCAGAGGTTCCTGAGATTAGTGGTTCAAGGACAGAATGCCTCTATTTGGCCTGTTGACAGCCCCCAGGGTATTTTCAAAGATTGTGATTGTGCTTGTGGCACAGCTGAGACAAGAGGGGCATCATGTTTACCCTTAACTGGAAAACTTCCTCATCTAGGCTCAGACTGTGTGAATGGTGGAAAGATCAGTGTCAAGGACCTTGGAGGTTCTGGAGTCACATGGTTCGATTGTCAATCATGAAATGAGTTCCCTAATACTGTTTCAGAGATTGTAACACCTCGCGGTGGTGTTTCAGGTGGATGCGGGGAAAGTGTTCCTTTATGCATACTGGAAGGATACCTTGAGGTAAAAGTTTCAGTGGCTGAGAAATCAATCAGTGGTTTCTGCTCACCGACTTCTCCAGATTCTAGGACAGATAACTGCAGCAGTAAACCTAGTGCTGTGGGCTCAGTTGCATATGTGGCCTCCTCAGAACAGGATGCTGAAGATCTGGTCACCAACATCAGAGGACTACCAGACTCTGCTTCCATTGTCCTGAGCAGCTCTGCAGTTGCTGGCTTGGTGGTAGACTCCAGAAAACCTCAGCAAGGGGACTTTCTTGAAAGTCCAGTAAGAACTGATTCTGACAACCAATGCCAGTGTATTGGAAATGAGGGCAGAGCTCCTCGCCCTGCTTCACTTCCCAGATCGGGTGCAATACAAGGCCTTGTAGGTAAGGTTGGACAACTCCATCACTGTAGCACACATAAACAGGGCCCCATGTTTTCTACGATTCTGCGGTTGCAGCAGTGGCCGCAGAAATCAGGGCTGACTGCAGAAATCAGTACAGGCCGTAGAAATCAGGAAAACCAGCCATATGGCCACAGAAATGCTAACTATGCTATACGGTGACACAACGAAAGGGCATAACTACTGATGTGTTAAGTATGGCATGGCATACATACTCAGAAGGGGCAACAAACTGATGCTGCCCACTACAAAGCTGAAAAGCTAGTGGCCGCATGGCATCTGGACTCACGCTGGCTCGTTACATAACTCCATCCAGCCAGTATTATGGGGGGGGGACTGACACAAGAGTAGCAGAGCTTGATTAGGTCCACAGCAGTTATGATTTGCTGTTGTGTAGGTGTGGCTAGCTCAGCCATCTTAATTTTTCATTGTGAGACTGCTGACAGTGCATGCTGAATCCCTTGTAGATGAATTTGGAAGGAAGAACTGGTAGATGAGCAGTAGTCAAGAAGTGAGAAGATTCAGTGTTGCCCATGGAGGTGGAATTGATCTCGGTGTGGTGGCAGGTATCGGAGGAGGAGCTGATTGCAAAAACATGTAGCTAGCAGCAGACTGGGAAGAGGACTCTGTCCCCACTGATGGACATTGATCACAGTTTTGATTTGTGGGCTGCAGATCTGTACCTGCACATGTGAAAATAATTTTACGGCAGATTTGAACCTGCAGCCTAAGTGGTGGCATCAAGCTCAACTCTTAAGGATGGTCAGGTGGTTGCCCAGCTGCAGTAGAGTTGGGGACCAGGGTATACTAGAACTGGAGTGAGCAGAGAAGGAAAAATATCAGAATGGAGAGCTGTCTTGATTGCTGCTATACATAAGTGAAATGAGGGTCACTGACTCAAGAACACCACAACCCCCTGAGTTGCAAGGAGAAGAAGACATGCTGACCAAGGTTACTGCAGCTTAATAAGAATGACTTGCTTGCATTTTTTAGTGTGTTCCCCAAAAGAAAAATCAGAAGTCAACAATTCATACAGACACTGCAAGTTACACCCTCCTTCACTATTGTAGGACAATAATCCCCCTTCCCCAACACACAGATTTTCACACTGCACTCAACATGTTTGTTGCAAGACAGCTGGGGTATTCCTAGTTTTAAAACATTATAATCTAAAAGAACATTGATCAAAATCAGAAAAAAAATAAAATGACTTTCAAGTTGGAGACTCTCTATTTCTGCTAATTGTAAATATAAACCAGAACAAATCCAAGCAGGTTTTGCCTTCTGTGTAGTTTTAGCAGAGTGTTTATGTCCTCCTCCAATTATAACCTAGGAGAACAGAAAAAGCCACCAGTGTCCAGAAAAACAGATGAAACTTCAAATTCTGGGTGGGTTATTGCGGTTTAATATTTGTGATAAGAAGACTACACACTGTTAAATGGCCTGCTGTTCCACTTTCAGTGTAGTGGAGTGGTTGCATGAAGGCAGTCAAAGGGTAAACTAAGACTTAATACCCCTGAAGGTTTGCTGTTTAACCACAATTTATCTACCACAGAATGGTCACAGAATCAGCAGTTGTTCTGCCCCAGAAAGTATGAGGTCCTGCCACAAAATGTGGGTCCACTTTGCCACAGTAAACATGGGGCCCTGTACATAAACAATCAGAGGCATGAGAAGCAAGGCCATGCTAGCGGAAGCAACCAGGGTACTGCACTGGCAAAGAAAAACCTTCTGACTCTCTTTGTAGTTCACCTAGTGGGGGAACTGAATGTGGAGGCCGATTGGCTAAGTTGAGAGACAGCTCATCCATGGGACCTGAACTTGGAGGTGTTCAAACTTCTGTACAGAACTATACAGAAGGTTCAGTCAACATCAGCATGATCTCTTTACATCAGAAGAAAATGCTTATGTACACAGGTACTTCAGCTAGTATCAGTGCCCTCAGGTGCAAACAGTGGATGCCCTGTCCTGGCAATGGGACTTTCTCAGAACTTACTTGTTCCCTCTGCTCCTCCTGATTCCCAAGGCTCGTACATAGGTTATGCAAAGAGGATTAGGAGCTGGTTAGGCTGTTAGCCCATTTTGCTCTGTTTGAGGTGATATTTAACCCTTAGGCTGCCACCGACAAGATATCGTGTCCTAAAAACCTATGCATTCTAAATCATCCGGCAGCCTAAGGGTTAAGAGTACTATTGTAACCTAGGAAAGTGTCAAGTCTCTTTAAAAAACAGTTTTGTTCTTACTAATGACCACATCTAAAGGGAGAGTGTTACATGGATTAACCACCCATTAGGTAAATAAGTACTGCTTTTTTTTATTTTAAACTGTTTTCCAGAAATTTGAAGCAGATGACCCCTGGTGTTATCAGCAGATTTAAAATTAAAACCCATTTCATTAAACAAATATTCATCCTTGACCACCTCACCTCAAGAATGAGCAGCAAATCACCCCTTAATTGACAGTTTTCTAGGGACATAAGATTAAGTTCCTTCATTCTTTGTGCATATGAGACTTTTTAGTGAACTTATAGTTTTGGTTGCCTGTCCTTGAACTTTTTCTATTTCATTGATGTCCTTTTTTGTGTTCCTTGCACGCATGCGCAAGAAACATGTTGTGGCAGCTTGCTGCAGAAGCAGGTTGTGGAAGTGCAGCACTATTGTGCCTAATGCCCCCACTGCCTTTGGAGGCTTGGCCTGCATTTCCCAATGGGGTGGCATGCTGCTGCTGATACTTGTTCAGCCAGCATGCCATCACCTTGAAACATTTTAGCCATTGCAATCAGGGGCCGCTTCGTCATTGCAGTGTCATCTGCTGCAATGAGTGAGTGACCCCTCATTGCAGGGTTTGCCGAGGGGGTGCCCAATCCCCATTGGCTTCAGTCACCCTTTCCTCTTGCAGACGAGGGAGGCCACTCCCCATCAGCATAAGTCCCCCCCCACTTTTATTCTGTGTTGAGGGGGGTGCCCAATCCACCTCAGCTCTTGTGTCCCCCCCTTCGGTATGTGCTGATGGTGGTAACCAATGCCCATCGTCTACAGATTCCCCCAAAAAAACACTCAGGTGGCATGCTGGGAGCCCACCCCAGCATGCTAAATATCCCTGAAAAAGAAAAACTGTCCTGCAATGTTTTTTTCTTTTTAAACCTGTTAAAAAAGAAAACGGTCCCTCGCGGTTTCCCTGCCCCCCCCAACTCGCACCCACCCTCTGTGTGCCCTGCCTCCCACACCCCCCATCACCCCATACTTACCTCCGGAGCCTGGTGCGATGATCTTCAGTGGACTGGGAACATGTCTGCAAAGCCGACCATGAACTGAGGAAATGCCGGTAAGCTGTATAATGGCATAAATAGGGGTTTTTCAACTTTAGTGCATATCTCAAGCATTTTTGTGAATTTTGACACCAAATTTTCAACATGGGGTTATTGGGACCCCTCCTTATGAATTCAGCCACTGTCATGGGGTTATTCAGTCCTGAAAGGTGATTTTGCGGTCACTGCGTGGAATCACCTTTTGGGACTGATTCACAAAATGGCAGTGCCAGTGTTCATGAGGTGGGCTCTCAAGAAGCCTATGTTGCAAATGTGGTGGGAAAAATAAAAAAAAAAATGACAGTTTTATGAGTGTGCATTGCATAGTTGCTATGCACGCTCGTAACTTCGTGAATTTGCAATATTTTCACTCCAGATTTTCAACGTTGGTATTTTACCACACCTCCTTATGAACAGTACAGCTGTCATTTTTCACATCCTGGCCAAAATGTGTTTTCGCACTTACGGCACAGAATAGCACAGTCGCTGTGGGAAATCAGTGTTTGGGACACATTAAGAAAATCACAGTGATACTGTTCATGAGCAGAGGTCCTAAAATGCCTATGTTGAAAATGTTGTGATGAAAGTCCATAAAATGACTGTGTTACAAACATGCATTGCGCACTTTCTATGCACCCTTGTAACTTCAGAAATTAGTAACATTTTCACACCAGATTTTCAACACTGGCATTTTTTCACACCTCCTTATGAACAGTGCAGCTGTCATTTTTCACATCCTGGCTGAAATAAGTTTTCATGCTTCCAGTGCAGAATAGCACAATCACTTTGGGAAATCAGTGTTTGGGACAGATTAAGATCGAGTAAGAGAGGGGGAGTGACCGAGCTCAACTGAGCTCTGTCAGGACTGCTGTGGATTTCGTTGTGGGCAGAAAAAGGTGCCAATGCAGGCAGGAGCCCAGTACAAAAGGACAGCCTGCAGTGCCGGAAGAAGCAATGAGCGAGTGAGGGAGGGGGAGTGAGCGACCTCAACGGAGCTCTGTCGGGACTGCTGTGGATTTCTTGTGGGCAGAAAAAGGCGTCAATGCAGGCAGGGGCCCAGTACCAAAGGGCAGCTTGCAGCGGTGGGAGAAACAGAATGAGCGAGTGACGGGGGGGGGAGTAAGCAACATCAATGGAGCTCTGTCAGGACAGCTGTGATGTCTTAGTGGGCAGAAAATGGTGCCAACACAGGCAGGAGCCCAGTACAAAAGGGCAGCCTGCAGTGCCGGGAGAAACAGAATGACAGAGTGACAGAGGGGGAGTGAACGACCTCAACGGAGCTCTGTCAGGACTGCTGCAGATTTCTTTGTGGGCAAAAAAAAGGTGCCAATGCAGGCAGGAGCACAGTACAAAAGGGCAGCCTGCAGTTCTGGGAGAAACAGAATGAGCAAGTGAGAGATGGGGAGTGAGTGAGCTTAACGGTGCTCTGTCAGGACTGCTGCAGATTTCTTTGAGGGCAGAAAAAGACACCAACACAAGCAGAAGCCCAGTACAAAAGGGCAGCCTGCAGCACCGGGAGAAATAGAATGAGCCAGTGAGAGAGGGGGAGTGAGTGAGCTCAATGGAGCTCTGCCGGGACTTTATAGTTGCACACCCTCCCACCCAGGGTGATTGGATACTTTTAGGATTGCTGTAATTCTACAGATTTAATTTGTTCTGACAAAAAAGATCACAACCAACATTACAGTGATGGGCTCTATGTCGACTGCAAGTTGCATTCGGCATAGAGCCACACAGTTTGGCTCTATTCTTTACATCGGGGGACTTTGCCCCCCCCCACTTCGACCAAAAGGATTCTAACTCCAGGTCAGAGTTAGTTTGGGGAGGGTGCAGGTTGGGGAATTGGTTGCCCCCTTACAGTGGCACTTCTATGGTGGCATGGTGCTGTTGTCGAGATCGACACATGTCACTGTAGAAATGTCACTGTTAGGGTGGCATACCTAGCCAAAGTCATTTAAAAGTTATGGCCAAGTCCCATTATACAATTAAGAAGTGGCAGTGCCCAAGCTAGTGTTTACCCTCCAAGATACAAATTTCCCATGCTTCTTATTCTGTAAAAAGCAGGAATTATTTACATTTATTTGTTTTTGTGTTTTCTTCTAATCCCACTGCTGCCAAGAACATATATATATATTCCTACTTCTTCAGAACATCAATTTTAAGAACTTTGAGATCTCATGACTGAGATGCATAAACACCTCTTGAGCCAGCTGCATTCCGCCACCTATCTGCAAACTACAATAGCTACAACTGAATCCTGACTGTCTCTGGATTGTACTCTAAGGTCCTCTCAGCCTATAAATCCTCTCTTGGGATCAAGGTCCCCTCAGATCACTACTCAGGTATCTGTTCCCAACCATTCTCAACCTGTTCTTGGTCCGCAATAAAGTCCAACTCCACTAAAAGGCCTCTTGCTTTATCTGTTATTATTCCTATGTTGACTACAGTTCTGGATCCTAATCCTGTTGATCCAGTGTCTGTGCCTACTCCTATGCCAGGACCACAACTTGCAACACCTCCAGATAGCCTACCAATAACAATATCACCACCTAGTTCCATTCCTTCTTTTGTGTTTCCTACCCACCTATTTCCTTATTAACTACGGGATAACATAATTGAAGGGAAAGATTAACTTGTCACACTCCTCATCTCATTTCATGAGACAGTAGCAAAAAGGGTTATTTCATGAAACAGCAACTCCATAGTGCTAAAAGCAGAGGACCCCATGTTATTGAAAAAAATGACTGAACCCAAATTTGTAGATGTTTTAAATTTTCCAAGATATAAAGTGTTCTGCCTATCCATTCAGGCATAAAGAACTAAATTGCTGTGTGTATATTATTATGGATCTAGCCATCTGCTACCACGGCACATTATTCTGTGAATATCATAAATCTTTTTTCACAAAGCTGCTGTGGCTCTCTCACTTCAATGTCAAGATCAGTTTGGCTACCATAGATAACGAGTTGCTCTGTTAGCATTTCTCAGAAAAACATGATGTGTCCTATCTGATATGTAGATCCTTTTCACATTTTATCACATTGTCAATAACAATAGAGGAAATTGTGGCATCACATTATTAGCAGTATTATCATCATCTAGCTATGCACCCCTATCTTCCCAAAACATGTGCTATGTTCCCAGAAATCTGAGATTAACCTGATTGTAAAGGATGTCAAATAGAGGCCTCAGCTGATAGAGCCATCTGCAACAAATCAAATTAAATAAATTGTTCTGCAATGTAGGAAAAAAAAATATGTTGCAGATGATAACTTTTATTGAACTAAGGAAAGTATTTCTGAGACTAGCTTTTGAGAGATAATATTTTCTACTTCAGGTCAGGTCAGGGCCTCTTGCTGACCTGACGAAGAGAGTATTATCTCTTGATAGCTAGTCTCAGAAATAATTTTGTTAGTCTAATAAGAGATATCATCAGCACATATTTGTTTTTCTTCTACATTGTTGACTCATCTAACATGGCTACTACATTTATTTTTTCAAACAATTGTTCTGCAAGAAACCTTGTGACCCCTCTTAGGTCTCAGATATCTTTAATAGACATTTTGGGAACCTTGATTTTTATAGAATCCCCTTTGACTCTGATAGAAGTACTGCACTCGAGGAAGAATCCAGTTACACCAATCCAAAATGTTATTTTAAACACATTACACTAAATCATATAAAAAAATATATCTCAAAAAATTATCCCAAACCTTTACAAAGTCATGATGGAGTGGATTATAGGATTATTAAATTAGGTATTAATTGTGTGGCTTACTCTCTTTTTTACATTTTCTTTTTTTCTCTTAGACACAGTGTTTTTCCAAGCAGTTGGAAACTTGCTACCATAAAATCAATTTTAAAAAATGGTTACCCCTCTTCCATATTAAATTGCCATCCCATATCTCTTCTCTCACCTATTTCAAAAATTTGTGAGGACATTGTCTAGGGTCAAACCTAGGATTTTCTTGGAAAATATTCTCTTTTGTCCATTCATCAACATGGCTTTAAGCCAAAACATAACACTGAGACTGCCTTTGTGGGGTTCATGAGCAGCATCCAGGGTGCCCCAGATAAGGGTCACCCTGGTGCAGCTCTGTTCATGGACCTCACCAAGGCCTTCAATTTGGTTGAACATGGCCTCCTCACCAGTGTGCTCCATGGCTTTCATTTTTCCAGGGAGGTTATTGGGTGGTATCAAAATTATTTGGGTAACAGGTTCCATAGAACCATTATTGGTAACTTTATTTCTCAGCACATATCTTCTCATTGTGGTATTTCCCAGGGTTTAATCCTGGGGCCACTATTTTTTTCCTTATATATGGATTCTGCCCCTAATATTTGTACACAAATCAGAATGACTCTTTATACTGATAACACAATCCTACTTAGTATTTGTTCTACCCCTGGAAGTGCTCTTCACAACTTACAGATTATTTATGTATTTATTTGTTTTTGTTAGCCGGGCAAGGCACACTAGACAGCCAAGTGCCTATTTTCAGGTGCGACCTGGGAGGGTTACATAGGTGGAAGCATAGGTGGAAGATTGATATTGATTATTTTCAAGTTTGGCTACACTCTAACCATATGGTTCTTTTTTTTTATTGTTATGTTTTTACTCCTGCAGCTCATCCAGCAATCATTGGGTCACCATCCTCCACACCCAGTGCCATCCCCGTCGGCTCACTCGCTCAGGCTAGCACACACAGTACCTGTGGTGGGGCTCCCCTATTCCCCTACTGCCAGGCCCACATCCAATACCAGAGTGTGATTCCTTTGGATCAAAGGACATGTGGAGGTATGGCTATCAAGCTGCCATGACCAACTGCCATTTTTATCCATAATTTTCCCCTTGGGAGTACATACATGCAATGACGACAAGGCAATATGTGCTGATGTCCACCGGACTGCCCCTCTAGATGCACTGCAACTGTAGTGCCACTGATTTCTGTCAGGGAATGCTGCAGAGCAGTGCAAGCCCTGAACAAACCCCAGGAAGAGGAAAGCAGTCAGTAGACACTCGATTGTCTCCCTCCCCGGCCGACCCCTCATTGACCTGTGTGCATTCCCAACCCCCGGTTGCCAGCATAGCTCAAGGTGTGGCATTTAGCACCTCAACCCTCAGCACCACAGGGCCGGCTAACCATATGGTTCTTAATTTAATAAAACAAAAGAGATGATGTTTTCTCATAACAAGTATTTGACTACTAATTATTTACCTATTAATGATAAGAAAGGCACTGTCATAGAGTTTGTTCCAGTTTTCAAGTATTTAGGAATAATTCTGGACAGTCAATTTACCTTTGAACCACATATACAATTTTTATGAAAGACCTTACATCAAAGGTTTGGGTTGCTTTTTTGGATAACGTCTCTTCTAACTGTTCAGACTATTTCATTTCATTTAATTTATTTTATACTGGAAAAATTTGTGAGCAAAAAATGCCCATTTTCACAGATGTTCAGTGACAATTACAATTATAAAATAAATACAAAAAATAACATTTGACATAAACAGTAACAAAAAACAACATATAATAAATAATCAGTACATTAGAAACAATTACAAACAACTTTTAAAAACAGTTTTTTTCTAGTAAACCATTAAAACTTGACATAGTACGACAAACAGTTATGTTATCTGGCAGATGATTATACTGTCTAATCAATTCAAACTGTAAAGAATTCTGCATAATATTAGTTCTAATCCAAGGTAGTTTAAACACCTTTCTGGCACTAGCTCTAGTTGAAATAGTAAACACAGAGATAGGGAACAAACTGACAAAACTATTTGGCACAAGACCAATCTGAATCTTGTGCAAAAAAGTAAAGGATCTAAAGTTAAAAAAAGCATTAAGTGGTAGACAACCTGATTTCTCATATAATATGCAATGATGAGTAGACCTAGGTAAGCAAGTAATAAAATGTAATATACTATGATATGTAGTTTTGAGTTTTTTTAACATATTAATAGAAGAACAAGAATAAACAACACAGCCATACCTCAGTAAAGAAAACAAAAAACTGTCTGCCAGGATGATCCTTGTCTCACTGTTAATAAACTTCCTCATATGGAATAACAAACCTAAATGCTGATGTAAATGAGCAATTAAAGATACAATATGTTGATCAAAATTTAGATGCTGATCCAACATAAGGCCCAGGTACTTAAAATTATTAACCCTTTCAATAGAGTTACCAAGTTTATCATAAAGCTTGGGATCATTTTTAAATTGATTCCTACAGCCAGAAAAGAATCAAAAATGTAGTTTTAGCAAAGTTAAGTGTTAATCAATGTTGAATAAACCAGGAGTGTAAGGCAACAAAATCCCTCTGGAGATTTTCCTGTAGCTTTTCACCATCAGTACCTGTGCTAAATAATACAGAATCATCAGCAAATAAAATAATTTCTGTATCAGTACGCATTTCAGATAAGGTATTAACAAATCAAGAAAACAACAAGAGTCCTAAAATGAACCCTTGTGGAACCCCATAATTTATTGAATTTTCATGAGAGAAGGAACCTCCAACAGACGTTCTCTGTGTTCTATCACTCAAGTAATGGCTGAACCACCAGATCACTTCCACCAAAAAATTAACCCTTAACATCATTCTCATCAAAATATCTTGGTAGTAGTAGTAGTAATGGTAAAAAAGCATTTATTTTTATACAGGATACAAAAATGACTAATTTTTACATGATTAGGATAACATCCTATTTACAAGGCATTCCTGTTTTAGATGTTGATAATCAGTTACACATATCAAATATATCCAAAGTACAAACGTTTACATACAATTTACTTAAAACCCTTTATACTTAATCAAAGCAGGTACATCCTACTGCTAATTCATTTTTCAATGTAGTATTAAATTCATGTGAACCCATATCTATGTTTTTCCCTTGAATCTTTAACTCTTTCCAGAATTTTATTGTTACATAGGCAAAATACATTTCTCCTATTCTAGTTCTTGGTGTGGTTATTTTGAACTCCCTCAGTTTGGTTGTGTGTCTCAGTTCATAAGTATGTACCACTTTCTGTAGTTTTTCACTGAAGTAAAATGGTATCTCTGAATCCAAAAGTTGCCTTGTCACAGTAACCCAAACCATTTTTCATTTATTTTCTAAGGTGAGCCAATTTAACTTCTCCATTGTCCCCCTCTATTGGTGGGGTTGAAATTGGGTTTGTAAATAAATGGAGAACGTGACAAAGGCAAGAAGGACAGGGATGGGGCAAAAGGGAGTAAGGCCATCAGTAAATGGAGGGTAATGAGTACCAATGCCCATAGTCTGGGCAACAAGCTCCCTGAGCTGATGGCCTTAATGGAAGAGGGATGCCTGGATATCATAGCAGTCACAGAAACATGGTACACAGAGAACCATGACTGGGATGTTAACATACCAGGGTACATAACCTACAGGAGAGACAGGCAGGGAGAAGATGGGAGGGTAGTCTCTTGTAAAGGAAGGGATAAAAAGCAACTGAACAAAAGAGTAAACAGGGAGGAGAGAGGCACTGTGGGTCACCTTGGAGACTGGAAAGGGCACCACAATCCGCACGGGGTTGTGTACAGACCCCCATGTCAGGGGAAGAAATGGACAAGGATATGATAGAAGGCATTCTTAGAATGGCAGAGAAAGGGGAGATACTGTTGATGGGAGACCGAATATGACAGATGTTAACTGGAGCACATTTGCTGCAGCCACATCCAAGAGCAGGGCCATTCTTGATGCCCTACAGGTGGCAGGCATTAGACAGCTAGTTTCAGAACCCACTCATGAGGGAGCAATCTTAGACCTCGTACTCTCATTCGGGGGCAGTGAGAGGATCTCAGATCTAGAAGTGGGTTGCCATCTGGGGACAAGTGACCATCAAACAGTGTGGTTCACGTTAAACTCAGCTACAGAGTCAAGCCATACAAGGCGGTACTGGACTTTAGGAGGCTGACTTTGGCAAGATGGGAGAGTGCCTCAGAAAAGCACTAGCAAACAGGCTAGGAGGAGGTGTGGAGCAACAATGGGAATTATCAAACTGCCATCACAGAGGCAACAAGCCTTTGTGTGGAGCAAATAAACAAATCAAAATGAAGAAAAAAGCCACTATGGTTCTCAAAAGAGGTGGCTGTGAAAGTCAGGAAGAAAAAGATAGCATTCTGGAAGTATAAGGAAACACAAAAGAAGCAGGACAGAGAGCTGTACCAGTTAAGGCAGAAGGAAGCAGGGAGGGAAGTCAGAATAACAAAGGCCCAAACTGAGGAAAAGATAGCCAACTCCATTAAGAAGGGGGATAAAACCTTTTATAGGTACATCAGTGAGCATAAAAAGACAAAGGGAGGGATAGTGAGGCTGAATAGAATGACCGGTGGGTGGGCAGAGGGGGACAGTGAAAAAGCAGGAATACTGAACAAATATTTCTGCTCAGTATTCACAAAAGAGGAGGGGGAAGTGCCTAATCCAATAACAGAAGCACTCTTGATAGGGAGGTCGATCTCAGGCCTTTCACAGAAGAAAGGGTTCTTCAAAAACTCCTAAAACTGAAGGTGGACAAAGCAATGGGTCCTGATGGAATTCACCCCAGAATTCTAAAAGAATTAAGGGAGGAACTAGTGAAACCACTGGCTACTCTTTTTAATAAATCATGGGAGGATGGTGTGGTACCCGAGGACTGGAGGAAGGCGGATGTGATTCCCTTCACAAAGTGGGACCAAGACAGAGGCAGGAAACTACAGACCTGTCAGTCTGACCTCTGTGGTAGGGAAAGTGATGGAGTCACTTCTGAAGGAAAGAATAGCTGAGTACCTAGAGGCCAGTGGGCACAGGACCCAAGGCAGCATGGGTTCACAGCGGAAGGTCATGTCAGACAAATCTAATAGATTTCTTTGACTGGTGACCAAAGTAGTAGACCAGGGAGGGCTGTGGACATGGCCTACCTAGACTTTAGCAAGGCATTTGACACAGTCCCACAAAAGATTAATAGACAAATTAACCAGCCTGGGAGGACCCAGGGTGGTAGCCTAAAAAACATTGGCTGGACAACAGGACACAGAAGATAATTGTAAATGAGTCCACTCTGAAGAAAGGGGTTACTAGTGGGGAACCGCAGGGTTCAGTATTGGTCCAGTCCTTTTAATGTCTTCATCAGTGACATTGCAGAGGGACTGGAAGGAAAAGTATGCCTTTTGAAGATGACACAAAGATCTGCAACAGGGTTGATACACAAGGAGGCGTGGAAAGGATGAAAAGGGACTTGGCAAGGTTGGAGGAATGGTCAAGTATGGCAGCTAGGATTCAATGCAAAGAGTGCAAAATAATGCACCTGGGAAACAAGAACCCAGGGAAGAATACACAATGGGTGGGAGGTAGTAACAACAACAAAAAGGAAAGGGACCTGGGGTAATCATATCAGATGACCTTAGGTTAGCAAGCAATGTGAGATGGCAGTAGGGAGGGCTGGGGATATACTGGGATGTATAGGAGAGCATCATCAGCAGAAAACAGGAAGTTGTTATCCCTCTGTACAGACAGTTGGTGAGACCCCATCTGGAGAACTGTGTCGGTTCTCGAGACCCCATCTCCGAAGGACATAGACAGGATAGAGGCAGTCAGAGGAGGGCAACTAAAATGGTGCAGGGTCTGCAAGAGAAGCCGTATGAGGAGAGACTAAAGGAGCTTAATATGTATACCCTTGAGGAAAGAAGGAGAGGGGACATGATAGAAACTTTAAGTACCTCAGTGGAATCAGCAAAGTCCAAGAGGTAGCATCTTTCAGAAAAAGAGACTTGCAAGAACAAGGGACAAATTTAAAGATAGAAGGAGGGCAGTTCAGGGGCAATTGAGGAAGTATTATTTCACAGAGAGGGTAGTGGATGCATGGAACAGCCTTCCTGAGGAGGTTGTGGGGTCTAAAACTGTGGGAGAATTCAAGAATGCATGGGACAGACATAAGGTAATTCTTGTGGGGGGTAGGAAGAAATAGGCTGTTGGTTAACTAGGATCTGCGGCCTATCCTGTAGGTAGGGAAATGGGCAGACTAGATGGGCCTAGCGGTCCTTATCTGCCGTCAAAGTCTATGTTTCTATGTTTCTATATAGTTTACAATGGTGGATCCTCCTATCTGCTTTCAAAGCAAATCTTGCCAACCTATGGTACATAGTTTCGACCCTTTTTATTTCAGAGACCCTGGCAAACATATAAATATTTATTCCATAGTCTAATACTGGTACCAACATATGGTTTACTATAGACTTCCTCATAGATTCATTTATGCAATGACCTGTTCTACACAGGGTCCCAAGTCTTCTGTTCAATTAGTTTACCTTCTCATTGATGTGATATTCAAAGATCACTCTCTGGTCTATCCAAAAACCTAGATATTTATATTCACTCACTTGTTCTAACTCCCTACCATCCTTAGATATAATTTCCAAGGTCACTATGTCTTTAGTTTGTTGGGTGAAAAACATGGTCTTTGATTTTCCACTATTCAGAACCAAATTGGACCTCCTAAACCATTCCTGAATTTTATCAAAATCTACTTGCAATTGCATTTGTATTTGACAAATACCTTTACCTTTAACAAATACTTGGGAACATAAGCAGGAGGCTGGTAAGGACAGAGGTTTGGGTTTATATTCTGTTTTAACTGAAATATTTGAATAGTTTTGTACGTGAAATTAGTTCTGTGTGTTAAAAATTACTACTTTGAGTTAGAACTGTTACTTGGGCTGTGATATTGTAACTTTTGGGGCTTGGGAACACTTGTTTGGCAATGTTTATTAGAGTGAAATTTAAATGTGATGTTTGCCTGGTGTTGGTAAGAAAATGTTTTGTAGGCTTTCTTAAATGCTGAAAAGCCACTGGGGGTTGGGATTGAAGGGCTGTGTATTTCTGTTTGTGACTGAAATTTGAAGTAACAGGAACTGGTGGGCCTGTGACATCATACGATACCTGTTGTCTGCATACACACACACACTGTTAGTGGGACTGGACACACACACTGGACTGTATGTGTTTGTGAGACTTGGGAACTCTATTGGTGGGGTTGAAATTGGGTTTGTAAATAACTGCAGTCAGTAGAGAGAGAAACTGTATTCCAAGGGGAAGGGACTGAGAAAAGGGGTGTGTGCCATTATAAACAGAGGGGGACAAACAGGGTGGCAATATTCCACCATGGCAGGCATCTTCAGAAGGGTTGTAGGCTGCACAGGCTGTGGGATGGCAATAATTCTCAATTGGGCCTGGAGAGAGAGGGAGGCTGCCCACTCTGTAGACAGCTATCTTGTATCAGGAGTGAAGTATATTGGTTAAGGAGTAAGCTGGGGAGTTGGGGGGGTGTCCAAGGATAAGGGGTGTGAATATGGGCAGCAGAAGGGTGGAGCTGAGGGGAGGCTGGGGCAACACTCTGAAATTACAGGACATTATGTTACAGCAAGCAGGAGGGGGGATATTAGGGACAGAGGACCCTTAGATAGGGATGTTGACGCTAAGGGGAAAGCGTACGGGGTGAACATTCTGAATACAAAGAGAGTGGAAGGGGAAGAGTCAGGAGGGGCTATTGTGGGGAAGCCTAGTAGAGCAAACATTGAGAAGGGAGGGGCTGTTGTGGGGAAGCCTAAAACAGCAGACTGTGGGAAGGGTGCTCCTAAGGAGAACAGAGCAAGAAAGGAGGAAGAGGGGCAGTTTAGAGGTGCCTTCAGGGGAAACTCTGGTTACTTGATGGAGGCTGGCAAAGAGTGTCACAATACATTTGAGCTACTAAGCAACCTAGAGGGGGAGGGGAGGAAAGGGTTGGTGGAAATGAGGAAACTGATACAGAGGCCGGGGGGAGGGAGTCAGATACCCATAGGGCATCACAGACCAGCAATGGAAAGGATAGAAATAGTCCCAGAGGGAGAAGGGGAAACATAAATGTTAATCAGATGGGGAGATGCAACATATTGCAGACATGAGGGAGGAGAGCATGACTGGAGAGAAACTGGGAGACAAGGAGGTGGTGGAGGGGCCCCCCTTCAGCAGGGGGGTCTGTACCAAGGATGGGGCCCTAGGTAAAGGGGACCCACAGAGAGCCTCTGGAGGTAGGGGTGCTATTACAAGGGGGGAGGATGGTTGTGTGGGGGAAGGGGAAACCATCAGGGCCAGGATAAATGGTTCAGATAAGAGAGGGTTAAAGGGGACACCTATTCAGAGGGGGTCTGAGCTAAGTGGGCAAAATAACTAGAGAGGCAGAAAGGGGAGGGTGACAAGGGGGTCTCTAATAAGGCAGGAAGACTCCCATGGAATTGAGATCACGAATAAAGGGGGGAGGATGGGGGCTGAGAGTGCATAGTGGGGGTAACCATAAGGATGATGGTGGTGTTAAGGTTCTGTTACTGGAAGACTTGATGATTAGGGGTATCCAGTGGGAGGGACAAGGGGCGGATGCCATAGCCAGGTGAAGGTAGTGAGTATCTCTGGGCTGACAGTGCACAGAGCAAAGTTCATGGTGTACAAACTGGTTAGGGATTTGGAAGGAAACCGGATTTCCTGGTGGATTTGGGAACTAACGATCTAGAGGGAAATAGCGTTTTGGAAATCCAAGCAAGGTTCCAAGAACTTGCCATAGTCTGTCGGGATAATGGATGCAACATTTCCTTTTCGGAGATATTGCCAGTACTAAAGGCCTCAGTGGAGAAAAAAATGAAGATCACAGAGGTTAATGACTGGCTCAGGAAGTGGGGTGAAGAGAGTGGGTTGGGGGTATTAGGGAACTGGAAAGGAGTTTGGGAGGATAAGGGACTGTATGCCATGGACAGGCTTCATCTTGCCCCATTAGGGAAGGAAGTCCTTAAACAGGGGATGGCTGACTACATTCAAGAAAGGTGGGGTTTGAAATTGTGAGGGGAAGGGATAAGGGAGGGGCTGACCAGAAGCCCTCTCCTCCAGATGAGGGGAGTAGCCTTCAAACCCAAGGGGGAGGGGAACAGACTGGGGGTGGAGGTTTCAGGAGGAGCAGAGGGAGGATGGAAGTATAAGGAACCTGGGTGGGGTTTGAAAAAGGGATCAGGGATAAGGGGTGGGGGTTGGTGTTAGTAAATGCCAGGAGCTTGGGAAACAAGTTGCTAGAGTTCCAGGCCATGCTGTTCGAGGGGGGTGGATGTGGCGGTGGTCACGGAGACGTGGACCAACAAAAACCATGACTGGGACCTAAACGTGTGGGGGTACACTATGCTTAGGAAGGATAGAAAGGAAGGCAGAAGTGGTGGAGTGGCTATGTTCATTAGAGATGACATAGAAATTGCTAGGGTAGAAGAGGCAGAGGGAAACGTGGAGGCCCTATGGGTCACCTTACGATCCCCAGCAGGAGATAAGGTCAAGCTGGGTGTAGTATATAGGCCCCCCAGGATGGGTGATGTTCTGGAGGATGGTTTGCTGGACAACATCATTGCCCAGTGTGGACCAAAAGAGGAAGGAGTGGTGTTGATGGGGGACCTTAATATGCCAGGTAAAACTGGGAACCATGTCCTCTAAGGTGGCCAAGGAGCAGAGGCTGCTGGACGGCTTCCAGGATGTGTTCTTAACACAGCATGTGATTTAGCCCACAAGGGAAGGGCATGTCCTGGACGTGGTTCTGGCAGATGGGGATCTGATAAGGGACCTGGTTGTAGAGGATCCCCTGACTGGGAGTGTCCACAATACTGTCTGGTTTCAAATAAGCATGGGGGGATCTAGGACACTGGCAGTGGACTGCAGGGGGGGCAGACTTTGTGGGCATGGGAAATATTCTCAAGGATCACTTGAAGGGGATTACATCAATGACAAATGTGGAAAGGAGATGGGAGGTCATAAAACAGGGACTTCATGAGGCAGTCAGGACCTGAGCTAAAGTGAAACGTAAGGGAGCAAGATCACATAAACCATACTAGTGGTCCAGTGAGGTTCAGGTAGCAGTCAGAGAAAAGAATGCAGCCTACAAAAAATATAAAACAACAAGAGGGGATAGGGATAAGGAAATGTACCATCTTGCATCTAGAAAAGTCACCCGGATGGTGAGGGGAGCAAAGTCCAGTAAAGAGCAATGGCTGGCACAGGGGATACATGGAGGGGAAAAGGGGGTTTTTCCAGTACATTGGGGAGCGGAGAAAAACTAAGGGCCATCTCAGCAGATTGAGATCAGAAGGAGGGTGGGTGGAAGAGGCGAGGGACCAGGCAGAGTTATTTAACGAGTACTTCGCCTCTGTGTTCACTAGGGAAGGGGATGGGATATCTACAAAGCAAGGCATGATGGGGATAGAAGCGGCAGTGAGTGGGATCTGGGGAGCAACAGAAATGGAGCAGGAGGGAGAGAGAGGTACCCCAGGGGTATCACATCAGGATAAAGATAAAAAGGACAGTAAGGTGGAGGGGACAGATGATGCTTTTTCCACCGAAAGGGTGTGGTTAGCCCTCAAGGCCCTAAAGAAAGACAAATCTCCTGGGCCGGATGGCATTCATCCGAGAGTACTAAGGGAATTGGCGGACATACTGGCTGCACCCCTGGTGGAGCTCTTCAACAGGTCACTTGAGACAGGGAGGGTACCTAGGGATTGGCAAGAGGCACATGTGGTGCCAATCCATAAAGAGGGGTCGAGGGAAGTACCAGGTAACTATAGACCCATCAGTTTGACCTCGGTGGTGGGAAAATTAATGGAAAGTATACTGAAGGAACGATTGGGGGTGTACTTGGAGGAGGTGGGAGGTCTGGATAGTCGGCAACATGGATTTGTGCCAGGTAGATCATGTCAAACCAATCTTGTGGAGTTCTATGAATGGGTAACATCAGAACTGGACAGGGGAAAGCCTGTGGATGTATTATTCTTGGACTTCAGCAAAGCATTTGACTCTGTCCCCCTCAATGGTCTGGTGGAGAAACTGATGGGATTGGGAGTAGGCCCTTTGATGGTCAGATGGATTGAAAACTGGCTAGCTGGATGCCAGAGGTAGTGGTCGGTGGGGAGCTCTTGAACCCTAGAGAGGTTAGTAGAATTACCCAGGGCTTCGGTCCTGGGTCCAATCCTGTTTAATGCATACATATTGGACATCAGGGAGGGTATAGGGTGTGAAATGAGTCTCTTCACTGATGACTCCAAGATGGGAGCAGTAGTTGAGGGAGAAGAGGGGAGGTTGGCCCTGCAAGGGGACCTGGACACCCTGGAAAGCTGGGCTCACACATGGAAATTAAATTTCAATATCACCAAGTGCAAGGTGTTACATCTTAGGCGGGGAAACCCTAAACACAGGTACACCCTGGGAAGGGAGGATCTGGAGGCCTCAACAGGGGAAAAAGACCTAGGGGTCATGGTGGATGCATGTATGAACAACTCTGAGCAGTGCAGGAGAGCAGCTAGCAAGGCAAACAGGATGCTGGGATGCATCGTAAGAGGGATCACCTCTAGGAGCAAGGAAGTGATTCTGCCACTGTACAATGGACTGGTTAGACCACACCTTGAGTGCTGTGTACAGTACTGGAGACCACACTTGAAGAGGGACATACAGCTCCTGGAGAGGGTACAGAGGAGGGCACAACTAAGATGATACGGAGACTAGGGGATTTGACGTCACGAGGACAGACTTGAGAGCTCTGCCTGTTTTCATTGGAGGAGAGGAGAGATGGGGGAACATGATTGAGGTCTTCAAGTACCTCAAGGGAATAAATAGAGTAAACATGGAGGGGATCTTTAGACTGAAGCAGGGAGGTATCACCAGAGGGCATGGTTTGAAGTTGGAAGGTGGAAGGGTGAGGGGGGGAAGAGGAGGAGGTTTTTCACTGAGAGGGTGGTGGACCCTTGGAATGTACTACCTGGCGAGCTGGTTCAGAGATCCACAGTGGAGCGCTTCAAGAGAGGGTGGGACAGACACAGAAAGTGGATGTATCAGATGATGGCCTGTCCCGGGGGGGTTGGGATGGATGATAGGTGTTTCTGGAACACAAGAGGGGGAGGGCCTCGGCACCCAACTTGGGATCTGAGGTTCGAGCAGACTCGATAGACCGTAAGGCCTAATCTGCTGGCAAATAATATGTTAGTATGTAATAAAACAGTGTCATCTGTGTATAGATGAATATCTGAAACTTTTACTGTTTGGACTGCTGGATTTGGATAGACCAGAAACAAAAGAGGGCCCAGGATTTATCCCTGGGGCACCCCTCACTTCACCTCTGCTTTTGTTGATAAGGATTTACCCAGCACAGTCTGCTGAGTTTGATTTGTTACATAAGACGAAAACCATCTCCTCACATCTTCCGATACTCCTGAATTTTGGAGTCTTCTCATCAATATTTGATAGTGCACTGTATCAAAAGACTTTGACAAGTCCACGAATGGTCAACAAGATCAAATGCCTTGGTGAGGTCCACAAAGGCAGCAAACTCCATATCACCTCCATCAATGACCAGTGAACCTCACCAAGGCAGTCTCAGTGTTATAACCAACCCTGAATCCATGCTGGGTAGGGGTCCAAAGATTATATTTTCCCATATACTCATTAATTTGATCACTAATAATTATTTCCAGTACTTTAGATAGGGGAGCAAGAAGCGATATAGGAGGATAGTTATGCATGTCCATTTTTACACACGTTTTAAAAATAGGTCTAACTGTAGCACACTTCCATACTAATAGAAAAACACCTTGGCAAAGAGAATAAACAATTTTGTAATGGAAGGAACAATAGAGTGAGCAACTTTTTTAAGAATCCGAAAGTCAACAAAATCAGGACCAAGATGAGGACAGGGGTTCATTTTAACCAAATAATTAAATACGTCTTTGGGCATTAAAGCATGAAAGTAGAATTTAGGAAAAGGATGCCCCTCACCCTGATCCAGTTCATGTTCATTAGTGATACCTGTATCAAGTTGGCCACCAGTTCTATACTTATCCAAACAGGAAAAGTGTAAATTGAACAGCTGAGCCACTTGTAAGGAATCACTAACCCTCAGATTCAATAATAAAAGGTTCAATCTTTTTACCCCTGCCCAACAATGAATTCAAGGTACTCCATGTAGCTTTCGAATTTCCTTGCTCAGAACTTAATTTGGCCCTATAGTAATTAATTTTAGTTTCACAAACTTCCTTCTTGCATTGATTAGGCATAAATTTATAGGCCTGGAGGTTATCGATAGTTTTATTTTCATGATATTTAGACCATAACTTATTCTTATTTCTGAACATCTTCATGAGATTGGGAGTAATCCATTATTTAGTATCACCCATAAGTCTAACTTTCTTAAGGGGCAAGAGCTCATCACAAATTGCTATAAATTGAGTAAAAAAGATTTGAAAGCAATATCAATATCTTTTATATCATCCAAAAAAGACCAACAACCAGCATCAATAGTTGAGTCAAAAGCCTGAACATCCGTTTCCCTAACCTTATGAAAATTAAGCATTCTAGGTAGACGCTTATTAATTTTGGCTGACCAATGACAAAAAATGGCACTATGATCATTAAGACTTTTAGGTAACACACCTGAAACACCAACATGAGTTGGTTCATTAGTTAAGAGCCATTGCAGAATTGACATATAATGTGTATGAGTCTAGAAAACTTCTAACACAGTTTTATGTTCAGCATTCTGGACTATGGTTTATTAATGTATTCCTCCTCCAGTAGTAGTGCCCTAAATTGCTTAAAGCTTACATACAACTCTGCACTTAGATGTTGGTTAAATCTTCCCTATCGTTCTCATCATTGTGACTTATACAGTATGAGCAATCTTGTACATTATCTTTTGATAAAAGGGTTCTTTTTAAAATGGGCATTTTTCTTTTATAAAGTAATGACATGGTTTTATCCTCATTCCATTGTCTCACTGTTCCCCAGGTCTAGTAATACTTTTTTCACTTGGTCCCAGTTTAGATTTCAGCGTGGCTCAGTTGGTAGCGCATCTGCCTCTGGACCAGAAGGTCGTGGGTTCTCGTCCCACACTGGGATTGGACTTGCACCTAAAAATTGCTGGCATCCGAGTGCAGTATGGGGGGTGCTGTACTGCTGGGGTGTGCTGTCCTTCGGATGAGATGTTAAACCGAGGTCCCTTCTGCCCATCCTGGTGTTGTCCTGGTGGGTGTCCAGGTGGAAGTAAAAAAACCCAAGGCACTCTTCGCAAAGGGTAGGGAACATTCCCGGTGTCCTGGCCAACATTCCCCTTCCCATAAACCGATTCATGCAATTATCCAGGCTGTGTGTGGGTGATGATGTGCAATATGGCTGCCACCACACATTCAGTCACTTCACTACCAGTCTAGCATTGCTTGTAAAGCGCTTTGGATATAAGAAAAGTGCTATATCAATGCTGATTCTTCTTCTTCTTCTTCTAGATTTACCTTTAAACTTCCATTATTTTAAAAAAAAATCATTTGGGCAAAGATCATTACTATTTAGGGTGTCCAACTTTTTTAACATGGTTCCTATGGAAATTGTTGAAAGTAACTACATCAGATGTTTTAAAACTCTTTTAAAACAGTGACTTTTTATACTGAATGAATGCACTTGCACTTGAATGGATTGACGTTGTGTGTTCCTTATTGTTTTTTATTGTGATGATTTTGTTTATGTGTAAAACTTGTCACCTATGAAAGAGGGCAATTTGCTCATCTGGTTTACAAGTATAAAACATTTAAATGAAAAAATGAAACCTTCTTGTCATATGCTCCAGTGCATCACCACTGTGACAAGGCTTACTTATCATCCTTGACATTATTACTAAACATGTCGCATTGATCAAATGTAGGACCAAAAAAGTGTTATGCCCCTGGTTCACCGGGGAAATAAAATGTGCTTTAACAAAGAGGGACTAACTGTGGACTACTGCCAGGCACACCAAAGATCCCTCTTATTGGATGGCCTTCACAACCCTCTGAAATAGTTGCACAACACTGATCAGAGAAATGAAGGTGAACTACTATCTCAGTGCCCCCGAGAGTGCCAAGGGTAACCTAGAAAAAATTCTGGAGCATCATAAAATCAGTTGAGGGATGAAGTTCCTCCCCATAACTTCCCCCCAAAAATTTCTATCAAGGCACAAATCTTACCAATAAATCTTTAATACTAGAATCATTTAACACATATTTCTCCATAGCAGGCCTTGCCTTCAGCTCCTCTGCACCTGCTAGACTACAGGCTGCACATAATCAAGCAACCCCGAACACTAAGCTCCAACCCCAAGAGTCCTTCTGCTTCTCCCCTTTTACCCTTAAACAAGTCAAAGATTTGCTTATATACCTCAATTTGAAAAAAAGTGCAGGAACAGATGACTTAGACCCCAATTCCTAAATGTAGGCTTCCAATACTTAACAGCACCAATACTGCATTTATTTAACTTGTCTATTTCAAATAGTGAAGTTACTTCTGTATGGAAAACAGCTCATATATTACTTTTCAAATCTGTTGACCCTGGAGACCTCAATAAATATAGACCTATATCCATTCTATCCATTCTATCAAAATTATTAGAACAATAAATCAATAACCAGATCGGGGAGGCACAGCTAGCCAGCTAAAATGGTGGCAACTTAATTTGCTAGTAAGGGACCCTTCTGGACAGAATCAATACCATCTGACCACCAGTGTTGCAATAAATGGACTTCCATTGATAGAACGGACCTCAGTTTACTGAAACCAACTCAGACACTAATATTGTAAGAAATGGTAGAGAACTGACCTAAAGCGAGCCAAATCTGCCAATCGCTGCACTCCTCATGGAGCTGTTAAATTTCAAGGCCAGCATCCCTTGCATAAGAGCTCTGATGGCTCCTGACAGGCAGTGACAGCTGTCAACACCAAAGTGCTTAAGATCGCTGAACTTTTGCTCTAAGATGGCACAACTAGAAACCTCCAGTACCTCACAAGAACTGGCACACATCACAAGACTCCTGAACAAGGTACTGAATGATATGGCTGAACTTAAAGTCATTACCTCCAGTAGCAACCAGGGCCTACAAAATCTAACTGCCAGGGTAGTGGGCACTGAACACTCTGTCTGGCAGCATAATGCTTTGCTACAGTAACATCATGGCCAAGTTTGTGAACAACATGGCCAAATCCAATACCTTCTTCAAAAAGTTGACAACACAGAGAACAGCGAGAGGAGAAAAAAACAACAGGTTTGCGGGGATCCCAGAAGGTACAGAGGGCAGGGACATGTGTGATTTCCTCATGGTCATGCTGTCAAAAGTACTCAACATGGATGGCCCTTCACCAGAGATCAAGAGGGCACACAGGTCTCTAGCCCCCAAGCCCAGACAGAGTGAGAGACCTAGACAGATATTAATAAAATTCTTTAAAAAATCCCATGAAGGAGAGGTAGCTGTGAATTTCCAGAGACAAGGGAGAAGTAATGTGGGATGGCCATAGGCTGCAATTCTTTCAAGAGTATTCATACAAACTGTCCAAATAGAGATGAGCCTATGCTGCTGTCAAAAAAAACGTACAACCAGACTATACAAACCTCCCTTAGATACCCCTCCCTAAACCAGGTACAGTTCAGAGGAGATTTTTTGCTGTTCAGTACCCCTGAAGAGGTTGAACTCTTTCTCCAGGATATCCAAATAAATGCCCCATGCCATGTGAGGAGTCAGAGAAGCCCCTCAAAAAATGGAGATACCACACATAGAGATTGCGGTGGTAGAGAGAATGGAACTGGCAGACCCAACTCCCGTAGAGGCCTGGTATCAAGTTCAAAGGAGTAAGCAGAACAGAAAAGACAAGTCCAGACCCCAGAAGAAATGTTCTTCACAGACAGCATGCTCCTGGAGCTGGCAGAGGCTACACAAGGC
Organism: Neoceratodus forsteri; assembly: GCA_016271365.2. NCBI lineage: Eukaryota > Metazoa > Chordata > Ceratodontiformes > Ceratodontidae > Neoceratodus > Neoceratodus forsteri. The sequence continues at coordinate 895,035,097 of CM028132.1, read as the reverse complement.
CTCCGATACCAGCAGTGCTTTTCCTGGAGACACCTCAATTAAATTGCAAAACAGATTTGAGGTGCTATGGGAACTTCTCCCTACCACACTGGCAATGTCCGACCCAGTCTTGCACACAGAGGGGTTACCAGCTTCTACAGGAGGATCTACAAGCACTGACTGGGGCCCTATATGTGATGAATGGTCAAGTTGCCTGCAGGAGGAGGAGGAAGAGCTCTCGCCCAGGCTGGACCCACCAACAGAAAACGACCCTGCAAGCAAAAAAAACACCTCCAGGTATATCGAGACAAAGCGGGTGAGATTGTCATCATTTAAACTTACCGGTTTTAGTACTGGAGCAGGAGCACGATACTGAAGATCCTGCAGCTGTAGATAAAAACTTGTCATTGATTCTGTTTCAAAAAGTGTTTATCTCAGTGCAGTCTGGTCACATCGAACTCTGCCCTACAGGTGGAGATGCAGCCACCTCTCGATGTTTTTATGCTCCTGTACAATACAGAGACCAGGACTGAGTATGGCCAGTGCTTCTGAGTGCAAAACTAAACCACCATGCTCACACAGTTCTTTTTGGCTGCTCCCTTGTACTAACAAGGTGCAAGGAGAGCAAGGGATATCTTGGCTTGGGACACAAGAGACACCAAGGAGGCAGCAGTCACAGGGCGGTTTACCAGACCATCAAAATAAAGAGTTGTAAATCGCTTACACACCTGTCTGCTAGTCTGATAATGCCAAGGGGATAACTACCATGTACTGGTAGCAGGCTAGATACCATGATTGCAGATTTTGCTATTCACTATTGTTGAATGTTTACAATGGTATAGGATACATAATAGACTCTAGGGAGGTTGGTTATATGTTTTCCTTCCTAAAGGTCCTAAGTTAGTTATCACTTATGGCCCTCATGGTGACTCACAGGTCCAGGTAAGCACACCATTGGACTAAGGGCCCCTCGAGACACCCTAGGCAGCTCAAGTTTTAAAAGAAGGAACCCAGTGTCTGGTTGGCACAGCCAATTATGAGGGCCATACATATCATAAATAACTAAAGGTAAATAGCTCATGGAGATACACAGTCCCTGGGGGGAGCCTCATCCTATCTGCAGTAAGAAAAGCTACTAGATCTACAGGGCAAGGTGATGTGGGGAACAGGGTATGTGAGGGTTATCTCCCCTGTAGAGATGCCCCAGGATCATAGGTACTCCAAGGAGTTAATGGGTACCTGATCCAGTAAGGATTTTTCTCTACTGTTTAAACTTAATTGTTCAACAGTTGAACTATCAGGATGGCTAATAATACAGTGTTACTTGTTGTTAAGGTTAAAGCTAGTAAAGTTAAAGGTTGGTATCTGGCCAGAGATCCCATCCCTCCGAAGGCAGGTACAGTACCAGATAGTCATTTTGGAAATGCAGCAGAGTCACCTGAGTCTTCGTTGAATGTATTTCTTAAAAAGGGTATAATCAACCAAATCAGGAGTCATACACATAACATTAGATATTGTTATGGAGTGCAGGGTGTGAGCTTAGTAAAAGGTGGAACAAGAGGGAAAATGGGGGGTAACAAGCAAGGCCTATTTCAGGATGGGCAAGGCTCAACCTGGATCACTTAACAATACTGACCTCAAGGTTATAGATACCCTAGATAATGGATAAAGTCACCCCAATAGTAACCACCTCTTGGAACGTGAGGGGCCTAAATACTCTTGTTACAGGAAGGCAAGTTCTCTCTAAGTTAAAGCAGCTCAAAACTCAGATAGCCTTTTGCATAAGACACAACTCAGTAAAAAAGAAGCATCAAAGCTTCATAGGGAATGGGTGGGTTGGGAGGCACACAGCGTCTCAGGGAAAGCCAAATATGGGGTATCCACCTTGTGCCACAAGGGGTTGAAATGGAAACCTATTACTGTACAGTCTGATGCAGAGGGGAGGTGTATACTGGCAAAACTGGCAATGCCAATGGGTCCTATTATTTTAACTAATGTCTATGCCCCCAATGAGTTTTCCAATGCTCTATCTCAGAAGCTAATGGACTTGTCCTATGATAATCTGGACCTCCTCCTAAGTGGGGATCTGAACTTAGCTATAGATTACCTTTTAGACAGGATCAAACTCCAAACCGGAACCCCACACTAAAGCCAAACAGGCTGTAGAGGACTTGATCTAACTGCATCAGTTGGCTGACATATAGAGGCTTACACACCCTGCTGATAGAGGCTATACATATTTCTCAGCAGCCCGAAGTATGGCAAGCAGACTGGACTATCGGCTGACTTCCCCAAGGCTGATTGCACAGTTGCATTACCCCACTATATGTCTCGGACCACACTTCAATAACCTTGCATCTCAACCTTGTATCCTTATCCCCCAAATCTTTATAATGGAGACTCGATCCATTGCTACTACAAGATAAAGATTTCATAAAGTGGATAGGTGGCAAGACACGGTTATACTTCCAGGATAACCTCCCCCCCCAGGTTCAGCAGCTCCTGGTATGATTTGGGAAGCATTCAAGGCCACGGTTAAGGGGAAGATTATTATTTATGTCTTGCACTGATGTCACCTTAGGGAGGAGACCACTGTCCTGGAGCAACAACTCGATGCAAAGGAATAGGAGTTTAACTCAGATCCCAGAAAAAACACCTGACTAATTTATGAGCTGACACAACTAAGATCCCAATTGAACCAAATGGTCACAAGGAAAGCGGAGTTGCAGCTACTTTGAGTTAGACAGAAGTACTTGGCCCATGTGGAAAAAGTCAGCAAACTCTTAGCATATAGTTTAAGGAAACAGCAGGCTGAAAGGCACATAGCCCACCTCACTGATGCCAATAGGAAAACACAGTCTTTCCCAGGAGAGATAAATGCAGCCGTGGTCCAGTTCTATAAGCAGTTATAGCTCTCTCGGGGTTGATTACACTTAGAGAAATTTTCAGTGTTTATGGCAACAGTGCAAATACCTATGCTATTGGACTCCCAGTGGGAAGAACTAGAGTCCCCAATAACAGAATGATAGATCCACCAGGCAATAAAAAATATGTCCTCCCAGAAATCTCCAGACAGTGATGGCTTCCCGGTGGATTTCTGTTAACTGGTACAGTCAGACATTACACAGCCAATGCTTAGCATGCTGCAGGGAGCAGTAGAAAGGGAGAGCTACCAAAAGCACTAAAAGAGGCCATCATTACTGTACTTCCAAAGGAGGGAAAATATCACTCAAAACCAAATGACTACAGGACCATATCTTTAATAAATGTGGATGCCAAGATCTTGGCCAGAGTCCTGGCAGCCTGTATGGAAAAAGTGCTCCCCTCATTAATCCATCCATCTCAGGTGGGGTTTGTCAAGGTATGGTTCAGCATGGGCCACATAAGGGCCCTTGTTACACTGACACAGATGGCGGCAGGTCTCCCCACTCCAGCAGTGGCAATTGCATCTGATTTTGAAAAAGCTTTTGATTCGGTGGAGTGGGAATACTTGCATGCAGTGCTGCACCACTGTAACATCTGCCCTTATTTTTGCTCCTGGATAACTACTCTGTTTAATGGACTGACAGCAAGGATCCTAACTAACAATATACTCTTCCCACCCTTCCCTCTGCACAGATGTGCAAGACAGGGGTGCCCTCTCTCCCCCCTGTTGTTTGTTCTAGCTATAGAATCCCTGGCAGCAGCTTTCAGGAACCATGAAATGATAAAGGGACTCAGAGTAGGACAGGAAGAATATGTCACAAAACTTTATACAGACGACTGCCTCATCCTCACCAGAGACCTGAAAAGTAGCATGCCATACATATTAACAGTCTTACGATATGTTGCCTCAATTTCAGGCCTGAAAATTAACCTAACAAAATCTGATATCCTACCACTTAACTCCCAAACCACTCCTGATCTAGTAGGCAACACGGGCTTAGCATGGCCCCCCTAAAGAAACAGAATACCTGGGAATCTGGCTGAATGCTGACATCCATAATACAGTCCACAGGACCTGCAACCTCTGATTAGAAAACTTAGGGTGGAAGTAAAGAGATGGGGACACCAAAATCTGACCATGCCATGTAAAATTGCTGCTTCAAAAATGATATTTGACCCCAGAGTACATTACCTACTAGCACACCTTCCAGTAGAGATTCCAGACAAATGGTTCCAGTCATTAAACACTATTACTAAAAAATTTCTATGGGGAACTACCACTCCTAGATATAGCAAAGTGAAGCTCTGGGCCCCATGGAGCAGAGGGGGTGGAACCTCCCCCACTACCCCTACTATGCAGACGCCTTTAGGGTGGCTACCTCCTGCCACCTACTACAGGGGAATATAGCTAATGCACCTGCATGGGTGCAGAGTGAAACAGAGATACTACAAAGGCCTACATTAGCTGCCTACCTAGGCCATCAACTACCGAAAATAAGCCATTATTGGATGACAATTAAAGCAGCACACACTGCTTGGAATAGGTTGGGCAAATCTTCCAACAGTTGTTTGAGTTTGGGTCCCTATACCCCTCTTTGGTGTAACCCCTTCTTCTGTATCGACCAGACACCCATTAACTGGCTGGAGTAGGAACAAAATCAGATTCTCAGGATTGAAGATGTACTAGTTCTAAATACTAATGACTTTGATGCCTTTCAGGGAATACAAACAAGATACGGTATCAAAAGAATAGACTCTTGGAGGAACCTTCAATGTAGAAGTGTATACTCTCAGTGGAAGAAACACCACTGCCCCTGTCACCATTGTGTAAGTATACTGCATGGTCTCCTCCAGAGGCTCCCCTTACAGTCATGAATAAAATACACAAATGGGTTGGCTGGGTGCATACAACATATGCTGAGAGATGCAGCACCTGACACCTCCTTACCAGCCAAGGTCAAGTGGCAGAAGATGTCAGAGAAGAAGTGGTGAGAAGCCCCATCTACCTTGATTTGCTGCTGTCAGCCAGACAAATAACTGGAGAGCCAGTTAACAGTAGGTTCATTCATGCCAGGCTCCTTAAGTTTATCTAGCAGTATTTCGGAGATTTCAGATAAGGAATGGCAGCACTGCTGACTACTGGTGCACAGGGCCTGTAAAGACCAACGCAGCCTCCTCATTCAAATTAAGATCCTACAGCTGTGATATCACACTCCGCATGTTCTTAGGACCATGGGCTTGTTGTGTTATGATAAATGTTGGAGGTGTGACACCACAGACACAGATTTATTGCATGTACTATGGAAATGTATGAAATTACATTCCTTCTGGCAAGTTATCATAAACTGCTGCTCAGAAATACTACAGTGCCCTCTACTTAGTTTCCCCAAGTTGTTCCTTTTAGGGTTGCCTCATCAGCCCACACTACTCCTGATGGTAAAGCAACAGTGGCTGCTTCAAGCAACCATAAAGGCTAAGCGGTTGATACTTTCTAAATGGAGGAGCCCAGACCCACCCAGGTACTCAGACCGGTTTAAGGCTCTGGAAACCACCATGACCAACTCCTGGATGTTTCACCCAGCAGCTAATGCACTACATAAATTCAATGCTACCTGGGCCCCTTACATGACATATGTTGAGGTCAGAGCCCAACCAGTGCTTGCTCAATATAATAAGGACCTCCTTAAGCCACCAGGAACAGATACTTGGTGTCCATGAACATGGAGTTGTAAATATGACACCCCTCCTTCCACCCCCCCCCCACCTAGAAGGAACAGCTAAGGTATGTCACAAGAGAATTTATCTGTACAGAGAAGGATGCTTCCCCCCTTCCCATCTACAGAAAACTAAGCAATAAAAGGCTTTAGTGTCTAGTTAACTTCCATCCCATGAAGGTACAAGGTTATATGGTGGTGGTGTATAAGACTCAGATAAGGAAATGTTCAATGTTCATGAATTTAATACACTCAGCTATGTAAAGGCTCCTGAGATGAATGTACATGTTGTATTAACCTTTAGAAAATGGCACAGTACATCCTAGCATTCTAATTGGCTAGCAGTCTGAAGTTAGTGGGCAGGTATTTCTCGATAGAAGCCTGCTAAAAGCAAGTACCAGTTCGGGGGAAGGAGCCCATTACTTGGGATATCATTGGGCATCCAGAATTGTCAAACGTGTCAGATGCCATTTTTTTCCCCACTCACCAAGCAAGCTATGATTGTGATCAAGTAGCTAGGCCATTCTAACCCCGCCCCCGTGTCTTCATTGGGTGACAGACAAAAAATGCACTGTACTTTTTATTTCTGTGGTCGGGAGAAGCACAATTTATAATTTCTCCCAACCGCACTCAGCAGTCTCCTGATAGTGATCTAGAACCTGCTTCTCCAGACACCAGTCAGTTGTCTTTCTCAGGAAGCGGCCCGCCCTGCCACCAGCTCAGTTTTCTTTGCCAAAAACTTCAATTTCGAAAAAAACTTCACTACAAATATAGCCCCTTACCAAATGAAGAACTCTGAGTCCCTCTGCACTAGTCAAATACTTCTTCCTTCAGCACTGAAACTCCGGGGACATGCACTGCAGAAATAATTTTTCTCAGGGACGGGATGAACAAAATAAAATTAAACAGAGAAGGTGGGAAACAAAGGTGCTGCATGGGGGGGAGGGAGTTGAATCAACAAACAAAATAGAGGGAGTGTAACTGCATAAGCTGCTTAAACTACAGAGTGCCCAACAGGAGAAAAGTCCATAGGTTAAAAAAAATCATTCAAATCCTGGTGGAGGAACTATTTTACTCCAAGACCTATAATTCTTTATTAATTTTTTCTTTCTTTTTTTTTTTTTTTTAACAGTACCATTTTCTAAGTGCAATGATACCCTCCAGGGTGAGCGGTATTAGGAAATACTGGACCTTCTAGGGGCTATAAGGCCCTCCACCTGCAGCGTCAGGCCTCATTACACCCCTTGGAAGTCCAGTATTCCCCAATACCTCCCACCTTGTCAGGTATTATTGCTTACATAATGTATAATGTAGTTCACAAATACTCAATAAAAAGATTAACCGTAAAAAAAAATAACCAGATCAGGGATTGATTACCTAGACAATTTATACCTCATTAACCCATTACAATCTGGCTTTTGGCCTTTTCATAGTACCACAACTGCCCTCATGAAAGTGTCAGATGATTGGCTTCTTGCCTTAGATCATAAACATACCACAGGAGCAGGCTTCCTCACCTTAGCAAAGCCTTCAGTACAGTAGACCATATGATACTGCTAGATAAACTTAAGGAGCATGGCATGAATGAACCTACTGTTAACTGGTTCTCCAGTTATCTGTCTGGCTGACAGCAGCAAATCAAGGTAGATGGGGCTTCTCAGCACTTCTTCTGCTCTCTTGAGGGGTACCCCAGGGATCGATTCTTGGCCCCTCCTCTTCATGATACAGATAAATACCCTAAGCAATAATATATATATATATGGCTAAGCTCCATTTCTTTTCTGACAATACTGTTCTCTATAGTTCAAAACCTTCAGTTACATATGTCTGCCATGAACTTCAATCCAAATTTGACCTTTTGCAACATAATCTTCTTCACTCCAAACTATTACTAAATGCCAAAAAATACAAAAGTCATGTTCTTATAACCCAATACTCATTTTACTATGTCTAAAACTCTTACTCCCCCATTGTCTATGGTAACTCTGTCAGGTGACATCCTGGAGGTTGTGGATAATTTTAAATATCTTGGCTTCCTATTAGATGATAAACTCTCCTTCTCTTCCAATATTGAAGCTCTCGTGAAAAAAACTAAAGTTGAGGCTTGGTTTCGTTTATAGGAATAAAGCCTTATTCTCCAAATAATCTAGGGCAAGACTGGTCCAAACCACATTTCTTCCTCTGTTGTACTATGCTGACATCCTAAACGGAGGTTGCTCGACCACTAGTCTACATAAGTTAGATGTCCTATACCATCGAGCCATCCACTTTATCACTAATGCACCATTCAGGATGCACCATGTGACCTCTATGCTGCAGGTTGGTGGACATCTCTTACCAACAGTAGATTATTTAATACTTATGTCTGGGCACACAAAGCCTTTCTTTGTAAGGTACCACCATATATCTCACACCTGCTTCACTGCGCCTCGTGCACCTACATCCTTAGGAAAATTTTGTATATTACACTCAAAGTCCCTAAATTCCGCACTAGTTGTGGCAAATCTGATATCTGTAGCACTATACCCCTTGCGTGGAACAAGCTGCAATCATCCCTCAAATTATCCAGTCTAGTCCCATTAAATACATTTAAAAGCCTACTCGTCAAGTATACAATGACATTTACTACTATTTCCCAACTTAGACATTTTAGTCTTTGATCACCTTCTCATCCTCCCTCTGATCCTATTATGTAAACTCCTCCCTATTCTCCCTCAAATACCTCAAATCTCCCTATATGCATGCCTTTTCCCTTTCCTCCCACATTTCATCCCCTTGGCCCATATTTTTCCCTCTGAGCTTCATATAGCAGCTTAGTTTATGTCATTACTATGAGTTACTTATTTACTGTAGTATTATTATCACATTAAATACGTTTGTCTTTAAGTATGTACCTATATGTAACTATTGCACTTTTAAACTGCGTTACTGCCTCTTTATTTGTACCTGTTCTTTTATTATATATTACACTATAGTGTGTATGAATTTGTCTGCATGGGACCTCCTTGTAAATGAGCTTGCTCAATGGAGCCTTTCTGGTTTAATAAATCTGAACTTGGTCTGTAATAAGAAACCTGGTGTATTCCTCTCGTCACTTACCAAATTATAGTTAAATACATCAGCTCTATTTTATGTCACTCTGTTACATTAACTCTCAGGCAATCACCCTTCTGCTTCAAAAGTGTCCTTACTCAAAGTATTTTCTAGTGGCTTCCATACCGGAATTCTGACTCCACCTACCACATCCATCATCTGGCAAAATCTTCAGCCTGTACTGCAAGACCCTGACACTTTACAAACTCTTTTTCCGAATTAACTTAATATAGGGTTCCTAATAGGCCCCTTTAAACATCGACCTTTCCTGCAATGCACTAAATATTAGTGAATAATAAATAGTAGTAAATAATAAACATCACTGGTATAGATATTCACAAGTTTTCAGGAAAGAAAAGATTGACTGTTGACCTATCTGCTCCTCATTTTACCTCCATTCGAAGTATCAATTCCCTCATGCCCTCTGTCAACTTTTCCTGGACTATGCCAGAGCTGATGCTGCCATTAAAGCAGCAGTACAACAAAAATGTATTCCAAAAAAGACTAGTTTCAGCTACAATCAATTAAAACACTACTATGCCAGACAGTTCTACTTTTCTAGGTACCTCCTGTACTGCACACTATAAGATTTACTTTTTATTTTCACAATCCTAACACTTACCACATTTACAATGCTTTTTCTAAGCCAAATGTGGCAGCCATCTTTTTCTCATTGAGAGAAAAACTACATTACATCATTTATAAAATGTTCAGATTTTGTGGAACTAGAACCTGTTACTACCAAATAACACTGGAAGATGTCTGGAATCTTTTATATTGAGAAAAAGGTAGGATCAAATTTTCTGCCCAATTTCATCACACTGCAGCTTTAAATAGATGGTGCCATTAAATATGTTAAATCTACATGTCACAGAGCTTAACTGGCTAAAGCCAATATAGAGTATTAGATGTATTTAAAAGTCTCCTTATACATCCTTCCCTCTGTTATCTCTATCGAATCTGTTGAGTTGATTTATATTAGTTTGCAATTGAAGTTACATCTGGGGCAGACTCTCTTGTGGAGGAACTTGATATCTATTAACAAAGAGTACCCTAGTGGCCTGACAATCAAGAAAACTAAATACTGGCCTCAGAGGTAACCAGCTGCCAGCACCCTTTGTGCTCTAGTCTAAGTTGCAGTATTAATGATTGGTCTGTGAGGTCATGAGAGGTGCACCAATCAAACTGTGCCTAATGGGGTTGCATGCCCTTCCTTAGTGGTCAAAAAAGTATTTGCAAGGGGTTAAGAAATGGGAGTAGGCCACCATACAAGGAACAGAAGAGCATGGCTTCCCTCCCAAGCCTGGAAACAGCCTCCTGTGCCTCCCCAGATTATGGCTTCCTTTAACCAGATGGTAACAGGTTGGCACAGAGGGTTGAGGTGCCTGTGCCTCATCTGCTGCCATGTGGGAGACCTGGGTTTGGGAATGGATCTAGATCACTTGGGAGTCAGCCGGAGGAGGAGGATTAAGCATCCCACAGGATTCTCTCCTCCTCTGCGGAAGGATGTATGCTAGCTTTGTAGCGATACTGCCCTGGGAGACCACAGATGGAAATGCAAGTGGAGCTGCAAAGAGAGGGGGGACACCCCCTGACTGGAAAATGTGTATACCTGCATTGGTTCAGGCCTCGCCTACAAGGTGCCTGAGAGATGGGGAGAAAATTAGGGGGAAAAAGTCTCAGCTGCTGTGAGAAGACACGGCCCTCCTCAACAGGCTATGCATGACCTTCTGGACTGCCAGTTGCTGCATCCATTACCATTTCTCCTGCCAGGCTGGGGAAACATGGGAGTTTCCTACACAGGGGGAAATCCATTGGACACTGTAAGGTGGTGGGACTCTAAGCCCCAGAGATGGCAAGTGACAGGGCTGGGGGAGTAGCAAGATGGAAGAGGCCAGCTGGAGGAGGAGAGGAAAAAACAGGTGGTAACAAATGGTGCAGTACTTAGAAGAGGTGCAGCAGGCCACAGGATGGTACAGACTTGATGGAGTGCTGCCAGACTACCAGGTGCTGGGTTGTTGTGGGGCTAGGGAAGGAGGTGCCTCTAGAATTCAGGGACATTTTGCAGAATGTAGGAATGGGTGTACAGCCACTGAACCAAAAAGTGCCTAGCACTCCTATTATGGAATAGGGGACCCATTAGGGCCATGTACGCCAAAATGGCTTTATGGGGGGTGGAATAGGGAAACTTCCAGACAGAATACCCATGGATTCCCAACCATGTCACCAAACAACATTGGCACCACTTGACAGGTATAGTATATTCTGTGGGTTTGCTTCTCAAAACATATTTCAGAAAAACAATTATTTATTCCACAATGAACAGCAGTAAATAATACATGACATTATTCCATTTATATTTGGAAACTACAACTCTAGTTATACTGATAGTTAACCTATCCTAGGAAAATGTTCTGGCTGTGGGTGTGTTGCCAGTAAGATATACACAGTTCACTAGGCTTTCACTATATAACGGGGAATAGGAGTAAAGTCTCCACCAGTCTTTGTGAAATGATGGAATCCTTTATAAAAGAAGAGACTGAGTCCCTGTTATCAATTGCACATAAGTACAGTAGTATACTGTACATAATATAAAATGATTAGGGAATTTACTGCATCCTGATGGGTGAGACGATTCCAAAGGCATGTGGTTCAGTATACAAAACCTTTGGCTTCGTACTTTTTTCAGCAGTTTGAATACACCTCACTCCAATATCAATATCTTCAAGAAATGTTTTTACAAAGGTTTTCAAAAAAAAAAAAAACATCAGGGGATCAATTGAATGAATGGATTAAATGACAAAAATGAGACCTGAGCACTGTTTATATTGAAACAAAAAATGAGCGCTGAGATCTCTGTGTGTGTGTGTGGGGGTGACCATGGATCATACAGAATCTAGTAGCAAAGATGTGAAACACAAGTTATTAATATTCAGGTAAACCAGACCTCTTTTTACTTCAAAGACAATAAAAAGCCCTTGAAATGTATTTTTTCTTGTTGTCATAAAATTCAATTTTTCCTAATTGTTATATATGGGACCCATTTCATAAATGCAGTAAGACAGTCCAGGGTCTGGAGTCTTTTCCTGAATGAAACTTTCTGGTTGTTGAAGGCTTTCATCACAAGTATCACCTGGATTATCCTTAAACTGGGGTTGTGGTTAAGGAAAAGAGACCCTCACCCTTTCACATTTTATTACTTACTGTACTTAGCATACCTATTGAATCTAGGTTCATCAAGTCAGCCCCTCCTTCACTTTATAGGTAGGACACAACAAGTAGGCTGTGAAACCATGTACTAATCTGAGAGATTTCCCACACACCCAATTATGCATGGCACCCTGTGATTCCCTGGGTAAGCTAACATTTTCCAGGTGAACTTTGATGGCCTGAACTGTTTTCATGTCCAGTGTCTCACTTGTAGGCTATTCCACAGGTACAACAACCTTTGGGAAAAGAAGAAGTGATAAGACACAGCATAGATTTATTAAGAGAAGATCTTGTATGATCAACATGCTCAGTTTTCATGGACTAGTTCATAAAAAGCCTGACAGGTAGCTTCCAGTGAAAAGTAGTTTTCTTAGATTTTAGTAAAGCCTTTGACGTGGTGGTGCATGATAAACTACTGTAACTAGTAAACTAAAAAGTATTGAGAATAATATTATGACAGAATGGGGTCATGATTTGCTAAGTGATGGATGCAGGGGGTTAAAATAATGGGCTTGCCTTAAAGATGACAGGCTAGAGCCCAGTTCAAGCCAAGTATCTGGTTCTGTCTTAGCTTGATGTCTATGAACAACTGAGAGCCCAGTTCAAGCCTAGTGTCTGGCTCTGTCTCAGCTTGATGTCTGTGAACAATTGAGAGCTAAGGGCATGCCAAGACAGCTATGACCAAAGCAAGCATTTTTGTCAGCCTGGGAAATCAGTGCAGTGGCAGGAACTTTCAGCTCCTGTTGTTATACTCATGTGGGATTGCCAACATCGTAGAGGTCAGCCTAAAGCAGACATGGCCCAACTCTTATTTTGGTTCAGACAGTAGAGTCAAGCCAGACCCTTTATTCTACACTGACTTGCCTCTATGTCAAACTTTCCTTGCTTGCCCAGCATTAGTTTGCCTCATGCTAAGGGATTTTAACAATTGGGGGTACCACAGAGTTCTGTGTAAGTCCCAGTACTGTCTAACAGCTGTATAGGTGACCTCAGTGATAAAATACTAAACTGGGTGATCAATTTGCAGATGATACAAATCTTGGTGAAATAGTAGATAGTCAAGAGTAGAATAAATGGCCTTGAAATGGATCTGAAGAAGGTGTTTAGATGGGCCAAGAAGTGGGATGCAAAATTTAATAAGGGCAAATGCTCAGTTTTGCACCTGAGTAGGAGAAATGTGGAAGTTAGTTATTACCTAAATGGAGAACTACTGAGAGAAATAAATGAGGGAAGGAATTTAGAAGTAATAACAAATCTAAAATAGGTCATCAATGTGAGAAGACTGTTAAAAGGATAAATCAAGAACTAGTCAGGTAGCAAAGAAGTAGTGCTTCCACTCACTGCCTTGGTGATCCAGGTTTGGGAATGGACAATGGTTTTTGGGGGGGCAGCAGAGGGACAGAGTGGTAAGTATCCCAAAGGACACCTCTCCTCCTTTGGAGAAGGGGATATCATCTCCTGCTATTTGACTGCCACCTGGAAACGGACAGATGATAGCCCATAATATACATACTTTGTGGAAGGGGCTGCTGCCAGATGCTGACAGTGTGACAACCTGTCATTGCTAGGGCCCTTGTGGATAAAATTGGAGGAGAAATAGATGAAAATTCAAGACAAAGTCTAGTTCCCTGTAGGCCTGCACTGCAAACAAGGGACACATTCCCCACTGGATCTAGACAATCTTAGGGAAGTGGTAATTTCCAGAGACCCCACCATGGAGGGTAAGCAGTGCAGAAACAGGAAGCTGAGGTAAGTACTTGGAAAAGATGGATGATGGGTATAATGGCACTTGACAGGTAAGAGCTAGTTGACCAGAGAAGGAGGAGATAAACAATTAGGGGAAAAGACAAATCCTATATTTGGCTTTATTCAGATACATTTTGCAGTAGCCTGTGATGATGGTGACCGTGACTGAGTGCTTTCAAAAAGGGCGACTCAGTCATGGTGCCTGTGCAACTGGATAGGGGGTAGGTGAATATAGTGACAGGATGTCGCTATATATACACATGCACAGAGGGGTGGGAAGGGACCAAGCCATGCGATGGGTGAAAGGGGAAGGAGGGTTTATAGGGTGTAGTGTGGCAGTGGGCTGCTGAGCTGGCCATGTGGCTTGGTGGGCTAGTGGCAGGCTAGGGTTGGGAGAGTGCCAGGTTCAGTTCTGGGCATGCTCGTTTTTGCACCAGTCTGGGATTTTTTTCTTTGGCACCCCCAACATGCACTCCCCTGGAGTTGAGAATCCTTTAGTAGGTGATGCATAGCCCCAGCATTAAAAAAAATTGAAGTCTCCAGTGCCCTTTTGCTGTGCGCTCTGAGGGTACATTGCTGAAATTGATTTTCGATGATGTACAGTCGCCCAAACTGCGACCACCTTTCTGCGATCGTCATTATCACATGGAACTCGTTTTGCCAATAAATCAGTGGATATTAGTTTTCCACATTATGGAGCATTTGTGAGGCCTTAAAGAGAGTACTACTGACAATATTTGGTACCTTATCCGTGAATGGACATTGACAGAGTTGAAAGGATCCAAAGAAATTCAACTAAGATGACAGGAGGATTTCAGGACAAGATATACTTACAGTATAAGGGAATAGACTGGAGTGTTTGTCTATGTTCAATTTTGGGAGAAGGTGTATGAGAGGAGATCAAATAATAATATTTATTGCAAAAAAACTTTGATAATTCACTAGTTAGGGTGAAACCAACAAAAGTAGGGAAATGTAACATTAGGGTTCCTAACCTTAATGCCCTACCCCCACTTTGTAGGCAGCAATGGGAAAAAACATCACTATTTGACCTCTCCTGCATCTTCATAAATCATGCATGGGTTATACCTTGGGGTTGTGAGCTCTAATGCTTACCCATTCCATCAGTAAATAAGCTAAGATGAGAATGTGATCAGCATTAGGGTTGACAACCCCAAGGCACACCCTACGCTTGGTTTTCAAAGATGCAGGAGAGGTCAAATAGTAATGTTTTTTCCTGTTGTTGCCTGCCCGGTTGAAGTGGGGTGTTAGGGTTGGGAACCCTAATGCCACATTTCCCTACATTTGTCAGTTTAACCCTAACCAGCGCATTAAAAAAGGTTTTTGCAATGAATTTCTTGAATTTTTGAGATAGTGTAATCACATCTTCATTTGCCTGTGGGAGCACAGAGCCCTCCAGGCCCTCCGCTTCCATCCCTCCATAGATGCATACATGTATGTTGCTATGAAAGTACAGGGCCCTCTGACAGCAATTTCTTTCCTTCATTGTATGGCTTGTTAAAGTTCCAATGTTATCCTATGAGAATTAGCATTTTTTTATGTTTTATGCCTTTTTAATATTGTCAATGTGGGAATATGTGCTGTTCTTGCAGTAATCATTAAGACCTGTGTTTTGAGATATAGATTGTCTCCTGAAGAGAACATTAAATCATTTCTAACTGGCAGCTTTTATAAAAGTTCTTATTCTCAGAAATTGCATGCATTCCTCTAAATTATCCACATGCAACTGTACCTGAATAAAAAGTTATATAAAAACTATATTTTTGCATTGTGTTGTTTTAATGGGCAGCTTCTTTTACAGTTCTCTTCTTGGAACCAGTAATATGGAGTTTTAACTATGTCATGGTTTGTGCACAGAACTTTAAGCATGGTTCTCATATGTCAACAGCTCATAATTAGCATTCTGTACACAAACCATGATATAGTGAAATTTTCAAGTTACAGGTTCCATGAACAGAATTATACTATAGCAGAATGCTACCTATGAAAACTAAACAATGCAAAAAGCAGTTTTTTTTATTACCTTTTATTCTGGTACAATTAAATATGGCTATTTTAGAGGAGTACATCTCATTTCTGAGAATAAAAACTTTATAAACAGCTGCCAGTTAGCACAGACTTCCTGTCCCTTTAAGTCCGAATATTGGGGGAGTTATAGCTTGTTGAACTTCCAATGTTATCCTAAGGGATTTTTTTTTAATATTGCCCTTAAATGATGGGGGAGTAATATATGTTATTCTTACAGTAGTCATTAAAACTTTTGTTTTCATATTTAGATCATCCCTTAAGTCTGAATATTGAGGGAGATATGGCTTGTTAAAATTCCAATGTTATACTATGAGAATTAAAATTTTGTACTTTTTATGTTTTTTTTTTTTTTTGTGGGCCCTGATGTTCTTTAGAGGGATTATGTAGTATGTTTGCAGTACTTGTTAAAACCTTTGTTTTGATATATAAATTGTCCCTTAAGGTCAAATATTGAGGAAGTTATGGCTTGTTGAATTTGAAATGTGGGGGAAAAAAACTAAGTCCAAAATCTTTTTTTCGTATGAGGGTATTCTTGGTATATCATCATATGAGGCACTAGCAAGTAGGCTACTGCTGAAATGGTGACCCACTTTCAACTAGTGCCCTGATGGCGAAGGTGTGGGGTCAGCAACTGGATGGGATGGGTTGCAAAAAGGTGACAGGATGTCGCACGTGTATATGCCTGGGGGGTGAGAGCAAGCCTGACCAATGTGGTGCGGGAGAGTATGTGAGGGGTGGTGCTGCAGGGTTCCAGTGAGCTGGCATCATGGTGTGGTGGTCTAGGTGCCATCTTGGGGTGGCGGGGATACAGGATTCAGGACGAGGCGCTGGTAGTTTTTGTTGCGCCCGGCCCAAGACAGTGTTTTATTTTGTTGGAGATGCACCCCTTGATGTGCACCCCCCTGAAGTTGGGTGCGGGGGCACAGCCCCAATCATAAAACAATAAAAAGGGTTTTGCCCCAAGTTTTCTCTCACCAGGATCCCATATCGCTGAAATTCATGTGGGGTTGTGATAAGGGCATTTGGCATGCCAAATTTGCCCTTATCACATAGAACTGTATTCTTTTTTCGTATGAATAGAAAAAGCCATATGATAATGGATGCCTTCATATAAAAAAAAAAGAATGGGAAAAAAACTATGTCCAAATTCTTTTTTCGTATGAGGACATTGTTCTTTTATGAATGAAAGAAAAAAGGATATGAAAAAGAATGCCTTCATACAAAAAAAGAATGGGAAATGTTTTTTGCATTGACTTATATGTGTTACTAACTGCTTTTAACACCGCTGTCCACAATTTAAATTATGTCTTGCCTGTGTATTTTATTGCTGAACCTTATGCATTCTACTGTCATGCACTGTATGTTGTATTGCTCAAGTATTTTTCTCTTTCCTTGTATTGTGTGTGCCATCTATATGGCTCGGTTCATATCTGAAAATGGTCCCTGGGACCAGAGTGCCTATCCAGTTACTAAACAAATAAATAAATTCATTAAAATGATTAAAATGTAGGATGTGGGGAATATGCTCAATCCGATCCACCAGAAGATGAGAAGATCAAACATTGCATTATCCACAGAGATCCAAACAATTTAACCTGAAAAAGGATTTCTGATGCTGCACTAT
The DNA here is from genome assembly GCA_016271365.2 of Neoceratodus forsteri. Lineage (NCBI taxonomy): Eukaryota > Metazoa > Chordata > Ceratodontiformes > Ceratodontidae > Neoceratodus > Neoceratodus forsteri. Next base: position 895,017,757 of record CM028132.1, on the reverse strand, counting down.
GCGGTCTGAATCCATGCATAGTTTACACTAGTCAAAAAATCCAAAACTGAGTGGATTGTATCTGTATAACCTTTTACTGAAAATATCTTAAAATACCTGGTAAAAACATTGCCAAGTTCATAAAAGGAAAAAGAGTGAGATGTTTTGACAGCACTGAGGAGTGTATTCTAGCACTTAAATACAAACACTGTCATGCCACTAGAAGAGCCAAAGGCCCTTTTACAGATAATCTAATCAAATGTGTTGGAATTAATCACACAAATATTTCTAAGATATAGAAGGGCTCACACTATTTAGTGCTTTATACTGAATGTCAAATTCAGGGTCTGAATACTCATCAGCCATGTTATTCATAGCTTATGTAAGTTATCTAGGAGTGAATAAAGTGGGATGTCAGTTGAGCTGCAAAAAAGTAATAATTCTAGCTGTAAGGATTTACACCACTTGCAAGTAACATATTATCTTCTTGGTAGGCCTATATGGAATCTCAAGATTTTGGGCATAGGGAAATACTGTTCCAGTCTTAGTGTACAAAAGAAATAGCAAAGTTGTGATATTGTGATATGAGAAGAATCTCTGATTTGCAAATGCATTTCACTGAATCTTGAGGAATGGTCCATCATTAGAACTGCTTGAAAGTCACATGATGATGTTCTGTTAGTACAGTCATGATGACTGGATCTCCATAGCCCCATTACATAAACTAAACTATTATTGCTAATGAAATTTCACTTCTCAGTGTTGAAACCTCCCTACACCAGTAGAATAACCGATCGAGAACTACTCATCGAACTTCGAATCTCTTATATAATGGCAGTGTTGAGAAAAACAGCTACAACGCAACTGAGATGGCTGACTCCCTGAAGCTGCATACATTGATTTCTTTGCCAGTGTAGCAAACAGGACCTTAATGCTTGAAGGCCTTCTCCTTTCCAATTTCACCTGCTGCTGGTTCCAAGGATCCAAATACGCACAGGAACATTTTTTGAAGGAACTTGGCACAATCAAGGAGGCCATCCTTTAAATATCTGGAGAGCTCAAGATAATACATCTGGCTTTAGATGCTCAGTTTTGACAAGCTGGGGATGCAGAGGCCTGCATCTCTTAAGTAAAAGACCAGCAATCCCATGTGGAACCATAGGTTGTGGAACGGAAATGAAAAGGTAAGAAGCTGGAAGCTAGAACTGAGGACCAGAAGGGTTGAAACAGCCATAATAACCTGGCTATTGTTGGCATTCCTGAACAGACTGAAGGTACATATATGCTCCAGTTTGTGCAATACATTTGCACTGAGTTAGCTTGCCAGTTCCGCCTTGGTGCCATCTGTATTATTGAACGAGCCCATAGATCACTGCACTCTATATTGGGCCCAAACAAGCACCCACACCCCATTATCCTGAAAATGTTGAACTACTTGGTAAAGTAACACATTTGGCAGAAGTCAAGGGACAGAGGTGAGCTAAAATGGAAGGTTAAACTTTATTACATCTTCAGTGACTTAACACCTTAGCCAAATCTGCTTCAGGGTGAATATTGCAGCAGCAAGTCCAGGTTGTCAATGGAGGCATTAAATACTAAATTATTTGTCCTGCCTGTGTCCTGATAACCTCCAGTAAAGGAACACACCGATATAATAGTGCCTCAGGAGAGGAGGAGGGTCAGCACACCTGTTCCTTCTATCCAACAACTCTGTTATAATTGATAACGGGTCTGATTAAAAGCTCATTCCCCACTAGACTAATAATATGAACCCTTTTTTTTTAAAGAACGGATTGTAGTGAATATTGTTTCTATCAGCCTAACCTTGTTACATGTGGGACTCATAATCACTGTGCCAGAGTTGCTGTTTCATGAGTGAGGCTATTTAGTCTTCTAGACCCCCCCCCTCGACTGGGACTCATGCAAAGGAAGCTTCTACTGTATGGAGGGCATCTACTCCACCTTGAACATTAGCCTGGACAATTGGACAATATCCTTTGGCTCTCCTCCTGGCTTTCAATGCAGGATTGGAGGGGTGTTTGGGGAGGAGACATAGATCCTTATATGCCCACATCGATGGCCAGTTGCATGAATAGCAATCTTTGTCTGCCTATTGACCATCTGGAACAGACTTTTTCTGGCCAGGAGAACAGAACTAGACTTTTAACAGACACCCTCAGCACATTGTTGCATCTTGTAATATTGCTAGGTCATTTGGACTAAACACGGTACTTGGCTTTTGACTGCCAGTCAGTGAGGATTCTCTAATGACTTTGCCATACGCAGCTCAATGTTCACTAGTCACCTGATCAAGCTGCTCCACTTCTTACTGTTTAACAGTTATTGATGCTGTTTTATTTGTCCATTACGTTGTTAAAAGGCATATGAGATGTTACTGCTTGCTAGAGGTACAAAGTGGTAAAGTCTGGAGGGGATGTAAAAGTACATTCCTCATTTTTAGCCACTCCCCTGTCATTACAGCCTTGTGCAGCTATGTGTGGAATTCACACAGGGGACTGATACATTAGATTGCTTGTAGTGGTGGAAATACATGGATACTTTTTTTGCAACTAAGGTGATGTTGGGAGTGAGTTGGGAGCAGGTGCTATCAAGACATCTCGGCCCTGTCTTTCTCTGGACAGATAACCAAGCTATGTATGTAACTGAGGTCCAGTGTCTCCACCCAGCACCAAGCAGTGTGTATCTTATGATCTCCAGACTGACTATGGTTGTCACAGTCTATGTGCAGCACGAGGCACCTGCTTCATGGATTTGGCACCAACAATTCCAGCTTGGCATCTTGGGGCAGAATTTTCATCTAAACACAGTATGCTATTGGGGGTGCCTTTGTGATGATTTCCCTTCTAATCCATGATGGTGGGGCTTTGCTCTTTCTTCTCTTGACCCCTTTTAAAAAAAAATGTATTTTACCTCAGCCTCTTGTTTACCCCCTCATAGGCTTTGTGCACTGATGTTGGGTGCAATTGGCTTATTTAGATGAGATTATTAGCCCTCATAGGCTGGTAATGCCCTCCCCATGGAATGCAGGTAAGGGAGGTTTCTTTCCAATCACTCTAATTTTCTTTTTTTCATAGTCATTCACTGATATTAATAGTGGAAGCCTATGGGGCTTGGATTGGCTCTCATGGTTGGAGCACCCTTACTGACTAACAGGATTGAAGAGGGACAATAGGGAGAAAAACCCTCTTACTTGGTTTACTTGGTTTTGTCAGACAAAAGAAGGCTGCATGCCCATCATAATTGTCTCCCACCCAAGGTGGGCAATAATACCTGAACTTGAGATGAAGTAAGCCAAGTGTCAAACCCTTTTTTGAATGAGTCAAAGTTATTCTGGTTAACCAATAACTAAGGGAGTAAGTTCCATAATTTGGAAGCTCTTCTATTAAAGCAATTTGCTCTGTTAGTGGTGAAGGACCATGTATCACTAGTTGTTTATTGTGCAGCCTAGCTGAAGTGCATCTACTTGTGAATTCAAGTCCACATTGAGTCATTAATTCTGTTGACTGAAGCATTTTGTAGAGAAAAAGAATATCTCCCCTACGTCTTCTATTATGTAATGAAAAGAGACCAGTTTCTTTCTATCTACAAGAATAATCTTTTGTTGATAGTCTAGGCACCACTTTAGTGATGCGCCTTAGAATCTGTTTAAGGTGAACAACGTGTCCCTTGAGATAAAGATTCCAAAAGTGAGACCCATAGTCTACATAAGGTCTAATATATGCTCTATATAAGGGTATCAGGCATTGTTCAGGTTTTGTCACAAATGTTCATCTTATTTGTTTTATTAAGCCATTTGCTACTCTGGTAATTTTAGTACAGTGATCCGTGGAAGAAAACTTGCTGTTTACAATTATACCCAAATCACGTTCACTCGTGGATGACTTTAGAAGTGTATTGTTTAGGCAGTAGTCAGTATCTGGATTTTTGGATCCAAAATGCAGAACTGCCTACTTACCTACATTAAAGAACATTTCACTAGTGTGTGCCCAGTTTTCAATACTCTGTAGGTCATTTATTAGTGTTGATATGCTACTAATGCTGTCTAAATCATTAGCAAATTTAGAGAGGATATTATTGGAGCAAATTTTCATGTCACTAATGAAAATATTAAACAATGCTGGCCCCAAGACGGAGCCCTGGGGAACACCACTGCTAACCAAGCCTATGTTTGATAGAACCCCATTAATTCTTACCCTTTGATTCCTGTTAAGAAGCCACTTGCTTACCCAATTAACAAGACATGTGGAGAATCCTAAGACATTTATTAATGAGTTTACCATGAGGGACCTTATCAAATGCTGTACTGTGGTCCAGCAATATAACATCCATAAGGATACTCTCATCCAGACCCTGACTAATGTTTTTGTTAAAGGCGATAAGATTTGCAGAGCAGGAAAATCCTGATTTAAACCCATGTTGTGTGTGATCCATGATCCCTAGAGTCTGTGTTTCAGATTCAAAAAAAAGATTTGATTATTTTTCCATATGCTTACCTACAACTGAAGGTAAGCTAATGGGGTGGTAGTTCTGTACATTTGACCTGTTACCCTTTTTATGACTGTGGGCGGAGCCTACAGGAGTATTCCATGTACAAAAGGAGTGATGTCATGTTTTCTGTCCATGGAACTGACTGAAGGTGTAAATAGTCTCCTCCGCCTTACCCTCCTCCAAGAAATGTTTTCCATCCTCAAATAAATATGCTTTCATGTGAGTCAATTGTTGCAGGGTATTATTTTCTTTCTTAAATGGGTGGTACAAGAACTGGAACCTGAGTACTGGGAGGCAGCATTGTTTTTTTGGGGGGAAGTAAGGTCCACCCCACCTCCACCAAAGAAGCTCCAAAAGGTCCATCCCACCTTTTTTATTTATGTGGGAGGGGCATGAGGTGGATGTATCATCCTGAAAGAAGACTCACATGTTTGGGATGTGGACCATGGAACAGAACAACAAGTCTGTGGAGTACCTGCATTTTGTTAAGTACTAGAACAGAAGATACTTAAAATGCTTTCAAACTTACTTAAAAACCCATGGAACAAATGATTATCAGAGTCATCTGATGTCTCAAAAGGAAAGAATAAGAAGTGTCTAAAAACTAAGGAAAATAGACAGCTTTCAGGTATTTCTTAAACATTTATATACTAAAAACAAAGTTCAGCTTTTGGGATTAACACTATTTGTTTACCATAGTCTATCTATTATATATATATATATATATATATATATATATTAGAGGCAAAAAACTCCATTTAATGCATTAGTTAGGGTTGTTCCACAGCGACAAAAGTGAGGAAATTCGCTGTTAGGGTTGAAAACCCTAACTCCAAATTCACCCCCAGCACCACACAAACACAGACACACACACACACACACAAGTATGGGGGAGGACCAAGTCAACACAACCAATGACAGACATCCAGCAGCAGGTGACAGAAATAACAAACAATTGTCTAAATGTACTACGAGACATCCCCACCCACCTGACCAGGTACTGCATGCTCAGTGGAGATCAACAGCAAAACTGAGGCCATGTACACCAAATGTACACATCCCTGATTGCAGCTGCACACAATGTACCACACTTAGTAGTTGCATGGCCTTACCTACCGATGCCTCACCACACCACAACTGGTACTGTGCCATTAGTCAATATAAATGCTGAAGGTGCATGATGACAGTTGTAGAAAGGTTTAACACTAGTGAGTATACATTAATTAAGAGAAGTACATAAATTAAGTACAAGACACTAGCATGCTTAAGATAAAGTAGTGTTACATTTAGTATGTGATTTACATAGTAGTACATTTACTGCAATGTTTACTCAAGATAGAGAGGCTGATGTAAACGTTTGGAAAAGCTATGCCTGTTCAACGCCAGGAAATTGTATCGCCAGTATCAGATTCATTCTTACTGATGAAGGTGTACTGTTGATGTACATACATAGACCTTCAGTGTGTTTCAATACTAAAGATGCAGTAAGTATTCTTTGTAAGAAACAATGTAATTGCATGGATCAGGCCAAGTAACTTCTGAATATCATAGCACTACTGAGCCAACAATGACGTACCTGTATCGGAGATGTATATAGGATAGATTTTCCTGTAGGCACTTACTGAGTATGTTGTACCTGATAAAGACAATCTCATTGCGTCTGTGATGACTAACTTATTCAAATAGTAATACATTTACTATTGTTGCAATGAGTGATCTATGCCACTTATGGACACAGTGTAATTTTTTTTAACAGTTGTTTCATACTCAGGCTGTATGACTAGTGTTTGGGTTTGCCACACTTCTGTCACTGATGCTATCAAAGTGATAACTATGTTAATTGTGGTACAACAGGAATCAAGTAGGTATAGTGTAGATATAAACAGAATGTCTTTTAGTATTGATTTAACTCACAATGGGGTAAGTGTACCTAGGACAGCAGAGGTTATTCTCATCACTGACTCTGTCAGTTATAATCACACTAAGGTTTCGATGACTGTAATGATAAAGTTACACTGTTCATCTTCATGAGTTCATATTCACAGCCATTCTCCAGTAACTAGACAGTGTATGGTGTAACTGGGTGGGACACTGTGTTGCAAAGCTGCTGCAGTGCCTAGCACAGGGAGAGTATCTACTCATAAAGACAATTAAGCAATAAGGCATGACCAACAGTTATGTTAAATGGTCTGTTAATCACCCTGTAGGGGTTTAATGTTGAATGAGGCATAGCCGAGTGCCACATGTTGCTAGACAGTGATAAACTGACCATTAACATAATACCTGGGAGTGGCTTATTGCTATCATAATAAAACTGTTTTTTAAACAACATTAAACCATGTTCATCATATGGTTAGAGCTCTACATGTATGTTAATAAAAACTAAACATAAGGCTGTTACAATGTTTACAGTCAATTAGAAAGCTGCATTTCTCAAACCCTTGTCATAATCAGAGATATTATACCTGTACAACTCCTTGGTTTTGTTGAACTCTGTTGCTCAGGTGGCCCACCACATGTGGTGTGGTCTGGTGTGGGGCATTGGTAGAGTGAGCCATGCAACTACTGAGTGTGGTACGTGTGCTGTACTCAGGGATGTGTACATTTGGTGTACATGGCCTCAGTTTTGCTGTTGATCTCCACTGAGCATGCAGTACCTGGTCAGGTGGGTGGGGATGTCTCGTAGTACATTTAGACAATTGTTTGTTATTTCTGTCACCTGCTGCTGGATGTCTGTCATTGGTTGTGTTGACTTGGTCCTCCCCCATACTTGTATGTGTGTGTGTGTCTGTGTGTGTGTGGTGCTGGGGGGGTGAATTTGGAGTTAGGGTTTTCAACCCTAACAGCAAATTTCCTCACTTTTGTCGCTGTGGAACAACCCTAACTAATGCATTAAATGGAATTTTTTGCCTCTAATTTCCCTTCTTTTTGAGAATGATAATGAGAAATAGCGAATGTAATGCGGTGGCGGGAGTGTGGGGCCCTTTGGGCCCCGCGCTCCTGCCACATGATGTCTTGTGGCATAGTAACAGGAAGAGCAACGCAAACAGAAGTGCTAACAGTGGTGCACATGGTAACGCAAGCGCAAATGACAACAGAAAGGGCAATGTACACGGTGGCATAGACGGGAACAGTCTGCCACATGATGTGTTATCACATAGTAACATGGTGCCTGCAAATGGAAATGTCAATGGGCATGGTGACGCAAAGTGAAACAGAAAGAGAAACAGTACTGTAGACACAAATGGCAAAAAAATAACAGAAACGCAAGCACAAATGAAAACGCAAAGGATAACGGACATAGGGCCCCATGCTCCCGGCACATAATGCGGCAGCAGGAACGCGGAGCCCAAAGGACCCCACACTCCTACCACATGATGTCTTGTGGCATAGTGACAGGAACAGCAATGCAAACAGAAGCACTAACAGTGGCGCACAAGGTAACGCAAGTGTGAATGAGAACAGAAAGGGTAATGAACACGGTGGCGTAGAGGGGAACGGTGTGCCACGTAATGTCTTGTCACATAGTAACATGGTGCCTGCAAACAGAAATGTCAATGGGCATGGTGACGCAAAGTGAAACAGAAAGAGAAACAGTACGGTAGACACAAAAGCCAAAAAATAACAGAAACGCAAGTGCAAATGAAAACACAAAGGATGACGCACGTGGTGGCGTAGACGTCAACGGTAAGTGAAACGGGCATGGAACCGCAAGCGGAAAGGGCAATGGTAACAGCAATGTAAGCACACAGTCTGATTTTCCCCAATAGCTGAATAGAGAAAGACAGTGAGTACAAAGAATGTATGCATAATAATGGGTATGGGAGCAGAAAATGAGGACTTGGAATACTAAATAGGTTATATCTCTGACACCGTACGACGTAGAAAAAAAATTTAAAAGTCGTATGATTTATGACTGTCCTGGCTAGTTTTATACTTAGCCCTAAGGATTTTTCTGACGAAAAGTCCGTATCTCGCACCGTTTCCGAGATACGGGCCCTGAAAGGCGCGGTGAACGCCGTAATGTTATCCTATGGGAAAAAAAGAGAAATTTGGAGCACCATAACTTTGCCTCCCTGTAATATTTTTTCAACAAACCACTGAAGGGCACATCTGTGGGCTGTTGGCTGTCTTCCCTCCGAATTTCAGGAAAAAAGACCAAACCGTTATTTTGCAGCAGGGCGCCAAAGGATTCCTGTAATGCGTCGGGCGCCGTAATGTTATCCTATGGGAAAAACCATCAACTTTGGAGTGCCGTAACTTTGCTGCCATGTTATATTTTTTCAATACAACACTGAAAGGCACATCTGTGAGATGTCAGCTGCGTTCCCTCCAAATTTCAGCCCAAAACTCCCAACCGTTCTTTTGCAGTGCAGTGCCAAAGAATTGCTGTCATTTTCCCACAGACTAGAAAATTACTGTCGCAATTTGCGAAAGCTTTTGCAAACATTTGCGACACTTTCATGAGCACAAAAGTACTTTGTGAAAGTACTTTTTCCAGAAATCTGAAAAACATATTTCTGGGGTGTTTTACCCCAAAATAAAGACATGGCTAGCATCCTCAGGGTCCGACTAGGTGAATACAAAAAGAATTAGGTTGCTAGAGGGTCCCAAATTTAAATGCCAAGCATTTTTCTAATCACCAACTGAAAACAAAATGGCTGATTTGCGAAAGTAACAGGCCCATTTGAAAGTAAAAATGCATTTGCGAAAGTGTTGAACTTTTTGTTAACTTTTCCCATTGATTTATAATGGGAAATTGTTTTTTGAATAACTTTTGAACTGTTTAATATTTTTTCACCAAATCTTCAAAAGGCACATCGGGGACCCTGGCCGCACATTCCCTGAAGATTTCGGGCTGGTCGCATAAACCATGCAACCTGTACACGCGACTGTAGAATTCCAGAAAAAGCGTAAACGCACGCGCAAATCATGCTTAATAACTCTGCAGCTGTGTATCTGACTGGTATGAAACTTGGCAGATGCCAAGGCCTATGATTCTTGATTGTGTATTCCAAATTTCAGTCAAATCTGTCAAACAGTTGCAAAGTTATTAAGGTGCAAAGTTTTGGGATTTAACATAGAAATGGCTCCTCAACCCTAACTATGGTAGCACTACCGTGCTACCATAATATAGTTTGTCTTTTTAGTAGTTTCAAAATCATGAAAGCATTGGTGTTGCTAATGCATTTAGAAATACATTGTTTTAATTGTCTTTACAGATAACCTTGAAAGCATTGGTGTTACTAATGCATTTAGAAATACATTTTTTAATTGTCTTTACAGAAAAACCATGCATGTTCATGTGAGGGCACATTTTTGGGGGGATGGGGTTCAAATTATTTTAATCATGGGCACAGTACCTGGTAAACACATGAAGTGTATTTTTCCTTTTTAAAGGAGTAGTCCACCCAGAATGTGCAAAAAACATATGTTATGTAGAGTGTTTTGATATGTATGTTAAATCCGAGTGTGTCCTAAATTAGTTTGCTAGCTGTATGGTAGTTTTACGACCCCTGGAGATCTCAATAACAAATAGTTTTATTGGCTTTCTTTCTCCTATGATGCCCCCTGTCTCATGTGACAGCTATGTAGCCATGCCCTTAAATTTAGCATGTGTACTGCTTTAAGATTAGTTTAGTAACAGCAGAGCCCGGTAACTGTTCTTATCAAGGGAGCACCAATGTAAACAGTTAGTTTAGCAAATACCTGAGAGCAAGCTAACTGGGGGTTCTGTAAGACAACAGCTACTAAATAGCTCTAATTCACTATTTTTTTGTTTTCTCTGTGCAACAGGTCTAACTAGCAGGAATGTTTTAATATCAAAAACACAAATAATGAATGAGAGGTATTTAGCAGCTATTTTCTTATAGAAACCCCAGTTAGATATCTTTCAGGTATCTGTTTTGTTTCTGCCTAGGCTGTTAAAGGAGTTTTTCTAATTTTCTCTGGGTGTTTTATAATGTCTGGGGGCTGTCATTCAAGTTTGCTTTATTGCATTTCTCCAAGTTAGTCTTCACAGCGTACCCTTTGGTTTGATGTCTAATAGCCCCTACAGCAGGCAGTGCCTTGTTACAGTGTCCTGCTTAGCCACAGCAGAGAAAAAATACTGCAGCCAGGATTTACAGTGCTATACAATATACTATAGAAAGTTACATGTTTAAACACACACACACACACACACCAAGCAGAACACAGCTGGATAAGGTACCAATATATAGGAAACTTGTCACACTTAAACAGAGTCTAGCAGTGTGAATCCTGGCTGTGACTATAGGTGTTTACAACTGAATGATAATAACCACATTTTCTTCACTTGCAAACAGGTAGGCATTTGTGTCTAATTTCTGCTTGACTTACTGTAGGTTACACTTAGAATCTGAAAAATTCGTAACATACTATATTGTGATTCAATGAACTGATAAATGGGGATTTTGGTTTCTTTTACAAATTCATTTTTCCTGACCATGGATATACTAAAACAAAAATTTCTCAACAAAATGTTTTTAAATAAAGAGTTTAACTCACAGCAGCAGAAGAAGCACATTGGTATTAAAAGCTTAGTGGTATGGATATAGAGGCACCAGTATTTAAGCATGACTTTGGTGGAGGATTAATTGTGACTGGGGTGGTGAGGGAGGGAGGGAGTGAGTCTTGATATTTGTAGCATAATGGTTTTTTGAAACTTCAGCCTGCAATGGGTTAGACTTTGCAGCCATCTGTACAGTATATCACTAAGCCATATGCATTGTGGTATGGGTAAAACCCAGATAACCAGACCAGGACCAGTGCTGTAAAATCTGCACTGGGCACAGTTTGTGCAAATATTGCTGATCCAGTGGATCAAATAAATACGTGCAAATAAATAAATAAATACTCGGCTTCGTCTCTTGCTTCAACCCACCCCAGGAGTGATGTTATTACATGATAACACTCACCCTGTCATGCCTTATTGCTTAAATATGCCCTTTCTCAATGTATTATGCTTTGATTCAGTTAGTGTATGCAACAGCCTTCATGTGAACACTCTGGGCATCTCTTTGACTTCTGATGTCTATTTGCTTTAGCTATTGTATATTGTTTGAACTGCTTTGGTCTTCTTGATGTGGTGCCTGTGTGCCTAAACTATATAATCTGTTCATCTACTGCTACCCATGTATCTCCAGTGAATGATTGTTACAACTGTCTGCTCTCCGAGCCATTGTTTTTGGACTTGTTAACTGTGCTGTCTTTGTATTAGTTTTGATGAGGTGCCTTTGTAAATGAGTCTCTGACTTAAAGGTTTGCAAATCTGATATTTTTTAAATAAATAAATAAATGTTTATGTGTAAGCCCATGAAACACCCTTATCTAGTTAATGCATTCACAGTCATAGTGGATCTGCCAGAGCTTGTTAAAAATCGGAATGACTGTTGCCTGAAGTCAGTCATACAGTATTTCACTGTCATTCAAAGATTTTTTAAAGATGATGGACAGAGGAAATGCTAAGGACTCTGTAGTTTTGATAAGGAACCTAGGGTGAATGTTGTCAGGTCCTGGGCTGGTTATTTTGTTTAAAGTTTTTAGTGCCTGAAGGACATCTAATTTTAGTATATGTTATGGGGTTTCCATGGTTGGGATCTTTTTTTTAGAAAATATCAAACAAAAGTAATTATTAAAGTGGTTTGCTGTGACTATATCTGATTCTAGACTTTTACAATTGTGGGCTAGTGGTCCCACTCCTCTAGAATTGCCCTTTTTACTATTTAGATATGAAAATAATGCTTTCTGACTACCCTTGGTGTGTGCAAATTTGAATTCTAATTTTTGTTTAGAATGTGTGATCATATATTAAAGCTTGGTTAATGCTTTTTTGTAAATTGCAGTAGATTCCTCACAAGGATTGGATTTTATTTTTTTAAATAATTTTTCTTTCAGCTAATTTGCTTTATAATAGGTTTGGTTAGCCATAATTGAATTGTGCCCTTTTTATTGTATTTCTTTTTAGTTGGTACATGTGCTTGTCCAAGTTGCTGAATGATTCTTCGTAGCCAATTTAGCTGAGTGCCTGGATCAAGCACTCATAAGTTTAGTTTTCCTGGGTGGTTCATGTTTGTATGTATAATGCTCATGTTTTTCTTGTACCTGTTTGATGTTGTGGGGGGTGAAGAATAATGGGAGACTTTAGAGCTCATGAGGGATAACTTATAACATGTGGTATAGGACTCTGGACGGGCACTGGGAACATTGGTTATACATCTCCAGAATCAACTATGAGTACTCCAATTAGTTTTTATACTTGGAACATTAAAAGTGCTTAATCTAGAGATAAATGTAATAATTTGCAATAATTACAGGCACATATCTCCTTTCTTCAGGAGATGCATCTTAGGGCAGACCAAACAATGCTATGGCACAGAACTTTGATGGAACAGGCCTATGGGATGGGGGACACCACAAACAAAAAGGGAGTAGTTATCTTGACTGCCTGCATGATGCAGTTTCAGCTTTTAGAGGAGATTTATGACCCTCTCAGCCACTATATTTCAGTACAGGGTACCCTAGAGCAAACCACTGTTGTTTTAGATTTAATTTATGGCCCTAATATAGACACACCTGGGTTCATTATGGAGCTAGCAGGCCTTTTAATGCCCTGGGCATACCTCCCTCTTATTTTAGTTGAGGACTGGAACCTCACACAGGATCAAGACATTGACATGGCTGTGGCCAGACATAGGGGCCTATCCACAGCTTAAAGGGCCCTTAAGGACCTCACTGACACTCTCTAATTGGTTGACCCCTGATGTACTTTATAGCCTGACATCAGGATGTATACCTTTTACTCTGCAGCACACCAATCTATGTCCAGATTGGACTACTTCCTTCTTCACAAGGAGAGCCTTTAGGGACTGCATTGGTGTGAGAAGCAAGTCCGGGTAATCTTTGATCACTCAACAGTCTCTCTTACTTTACTGTTCACTCATACCCCCCCCCAAACAAGAACATGGAGACTCCATAATCAAATCTAGAAGAATAAATCTTTCATTTATTTATTTGGATGTTGGTTACCAGGTAGACTCACTGAGACAGACTGTCTCTTTTCCAGGAGCAACAGAAAATGAATTATGCAAAATACATTTAAGGAATACATCCTGACAATACAATAATAAGTTCAAAAGTGAATGCCAAGCTACAGTGCAGACAAAGAATATGCTGGAGGGTAGTTTGGTACAGGATATAAGCAGGCACTCAAAGACAATTGGTTCTGTAGAAGACAAGGGCTATATACAAAGTCCAATAAGGTGAGTAAGAAATAAGATTAACCAGCTAAAACAGTAAAAAGGTGTGTTAATAAATACTGTAGCTACTCCTTCACAACTGATCTGAAGGGAATAATGGTCTGTTAAGCAGCTCAAAACCTTTATAACAGTCTTTATTGCATACAATAAACATACATTTCAGCACGTTGCATTGTGGAATTCAGGGAGAGCTCATTTGGCTGACATCTATCAGAAAGAACAAACTCTGGCCAGAGCTGAAAGGGCTGCATGTGTTGGGAGTGGGGTTGGGGAATGTTACAAAGGGAGTGTTGTATGAGGAAGATATGTATAATTGGGAATGGTGGGTTATACATTTCCATCTGCATTCTTATGGATTTTATGGGCTTTCAGTCACCAGAAATTAGTTTATTCTTCTAATTTCAAAAGTCAGGAATAAAACACTTGTCAGAGTTACAGGGAGGACTGCAAAGAAGTCAGAACATCAACATGAGTAACAGCCATGACCACTAGTCTAAAATTTTGCTGGACAGTCCAGCAATCCTCTTCTATTTCTGCAACTAGTAGCAGTCATCCAGAGTTTTTACTTGCTCACACATGAGTATATTGTCTATGTAAAGCATTGCTGGGGACTACTCAGAAATATTTCTGGACTTGTTTAGTATAAGGTAGACTACAGTACCTCGCTAGATGAGGAGGACTGAAAGAGGGAGATGTTAAAATGCAACTTTAATTGTAGGAAAGCAGATCAAATGTGCACTTAAGTAGCAATGCACCTCTCATCTGTTGATTTATCCTAGCTGCACTAAAAGCTGCTCCTCTCATCTGTTGACGTATCTCACTGCACTAAAAGCATCCCCCTCCCATATGCAGTCATCTTTCCATGAAACCCTAAGCAGCCACCACAACTTCAGACCCCAAATGCTGTTATTGCTTTACCCTCATGGCCTCCTGTTTGCATTTCTCAGAACCTCGCCCGGGTGCCTAGCCCAACGATAAAGAAAAATATGGGTACCATTTAAATGTCAGGCTGTCACCAAGCCAGTTAAATGCTGCCAGCCACCACCACTGCTGCCTACGTACCAAACTGTACTCACTCCCACTGTGTTCTCATAGCAATGCTATGAGGGCGCATGCTTGAGGCATTGCCATAGTGAGAGTGTGAGCAAGAGTGAATGCAAGAGTAGGTGTGGGATTAGCTTCCTAGAACTACTGGAATCGGGCTTGTGTTGTCATCTTTAATCTTCTTGGACTGTGATTTGGGGAAGTAAGAAAGGATGATTGACTGCAGAATACCCTTCATCCAAAAGACTGAAAATAGTGTTTGATACTGGGAGATAGGTAAACTACATTCTACGAGTCCCAGGCCAGAAAATGGGTCAGAGAGAGGTTTATTTATGATGGCTGTAAAAAGACTGGTCTGCTGTTGAATAAAAGAAAATGGCAGGGTCGAACTGGGTAGCAAAGGGCCCACCTGGAAATGGGGCCATGAGGGCCCTGGTACCAACCATGGTATTCCCTAGTGTACAGATTGTAGCCTGGGTATGCCCTAGCATACAGTAGTGTGACATTTTAACCATAAAATAAGAGCATGTATTCTATTTGGAAGAAGGCTATTGCATTACTGGTATTAGAGTTGTAATACCTGACCATTTTGGAGACTTTAGTCCCATGGATTTAAGGTCAGCTCTCAGCTACCCTGCAGAAATGCAGCAAGACATACACTCAGCTCCCCTGATCTACAACAATTTTGTGGCAACATGTGGTCCTGCTTTAATAAAATGCAAAGTGATATATTTTTTTATTCACTTACTTGTCTAGTTTTTTAAATAGTTGATCCTTGCACCCCTGCCACTACCAATATTAAATTGTGTTTTGCTAAATCAGAACCACACAGTCCCGAAGCATAGCTGCAGGGGAGCTGAGAGTGCCTCTTTAAAACAAATCCAATGGTTAAGCTGAATGTCCCAGCAAAGTCTCTCCAGAGGTTGGGAACTATGCTTTCCCTGTCTGAAAACAGTTATTGTGAGATAACAGAATAGAAACATAAAAAGATGAATACTTTCAGGAAATAGTTTGCACTGCAATGTGTGCTATGCCAAGAGTTTTCAGAAAGGCCTGTGTGGCCTCAGCACACTATGGTTACAGTGTCCTCCTCCAGTCCTCTGGAGCCGTCAAAATTTCCACTGATCAGTTGACTCAAAGTGAGTCATAGTTTAAAGAGCTAGTGTAGTGCTTAAAATTAATATTAGATTTTCAAAGACGCCAGTCATTACTGTTTATATCTGAGGTACTTTTTCTTCTCCCTTTCTATAACTAGAAGATTGTTTACCTGATGTTAGTAGGTGTGATGTGTGGAACAGCACTCTGTCTGGCATCTGACATATCTTGTTCTAGTGCACACCACTACATCATCACTGTGACCTGTCCTCACTGACTGTGACATCACTGTTACTTAGGGAACAGCAGTTTAGTAACTGCCAGGTCATTCACCTGTGAGGTCACTTGTCAGTGAGATTACAATGCTGATGATGTAGTGTGGGCAGTAGAGCTAGATATGTCAGCTGCCAGGCCAACAGCTGTTCCACACATCCACACATGCACACACATAGACAGTTGCAATCTTTTAAAACATTTGCTTATGAACTGAGGATGTATTTTTTATCGCAGTCTAACTGTAACTGTTTTATATAGGTATGTGCTTTATTGTTTCTTTGACATGGACTTACTAGTCTGAATTATGAATTGTATGTTTAGTGTATTCAACTTGTATGTATGTATGTATTGTTGTTTTGGTGTGGGTCGCACCTGAAAAAGGAACTTCGTTTTCCAGTGTGCTTACCCATTAAGCGAATAAACAAACAAACAAACAAACACATCCAGCACAACATTATCACATAGAGGACTTTCTGATGAGCAAAAGGAAAGAAAAAATACCTCAGAAATAAAAAGTTACAACTGACTATTTCTAAAAATTTTTATTATTTTCCTGTGTTTGTTTTAGCTCCACTAGTTCTTTAAAATACATTAATTTGCGTTGAGTGAACCCCTAACTTCTGTCTCCTATATCCAGTGGTCAGATCACTTTGATCTTGACACCTCCCACTTTGTTAACCTATGACAGAGACTTTGTTTGCTGCAAACACCCCAAACCCTCCTTGAAAACCACTCCACTAACAAAAGTAAATATTCAGGCTAACTGAATTGTCACAGGGGCTGGGTGCTGTTTCAAGAACCAGTTTCTCACAAGAGTGTGTGTGTGTGTGTGTGTGTGTGTGTGTGTGTTGTGTGTGTGTGTGTTGGGGGGGCATTGGGAGCAAACAGTGTGGTAACAAAGCATGTCAGCTAGCCTCTGCTGAGGATGGTTGAACAAACAAAGTATAGATAGATAGATAGATAGATAGATAGATAGATAGATAGATAGATAGATAAAAATGTTTATTTTTTGACAGGAGTTAATCATTAGGACTGTGAGACCCTATTAACAAGATTGTCCTGTGTAGATTATCGTTTCAGGTTCCAAATCTTATCATAGTTCCATTCATTACAAAACAAACAACAATATATCAAAACCTTAAAACAGTCATACAGTAATACAGTGAGCTGAACAACAAATAACATACCTAACAACAAACATTTAACAAATAATACAAAATCTCATAAGACATTCCTAAAGCCCTAAGCATAGACAATACGGTTTCCACATTGATGTCAAACTTCTCCTAAACTGACCCAAGTTACCAGCATTTCTAACATCTAATCTCAATTCATTCCAGATCTTTGGTAAATAATATCTCCTTTGCATCATACTATATCGATTTTTCACTAATGGAACCTTCAAACCTCTATTTTGAGTTACCCTTAAAAAATATTTATTTATAGGCCTGAGCATATATGGCATTCAGTTTCCATCCCTGAATGCCATATATGCCCTCTGCCCTAATCTTTTCTTTCTCTGTGTCTCTAATGTACAGTATCCCATTTTAGATTTTGTAATATAGTACACTGATGAATATGTATATGGCATTGTGAAACATACCTAGCTATTTTATAATATATTTTATTTAAACTTTCCAGAGTTAACTTTGATGCATACTTATAAATTTGACTCCCATTTTCCATTATTGGCAATAGAAGTTGCAACGCTATTCTATTTTTATCTTCTTTTGCCAAGAATGAGGTCTTTCATCTAATCACCCCAATCTAATATTCACTTTCTTTACTATGCTCTGTATATGTTTATCAAAAGTAAGACTAGAATCTAAGAGTACCCCCAGGTATTTATATTGGGACACAACCTGTAGTCTAGTTCCATCAGATGTAATGACATTTATCTCCTGACTTGATAGTTTTTCTACATGTTTTGTTTGAAACATCATAACTTGGGTCTTTTTCTTACTTAACAGCATTTTAGAATTAGACAGCCAAAATTGCAGGGAATCAAACTCTAATTACAATTTATATTGTAGCTCTATTTTTGTATTGGCTCTTGCAATCAGGGCCATATCATCCACATACAAAAAGATTTGTAGTCTGGCCATTATTTGTGGAATTGGGTTTACGTAAATCAGGAACAATAGGGTACCCAGGATTGAGCCCTGGGGGACACCCCATATGTCCCTTACCGCTCAGACAAAATATCCCCCACACTAAAATGTTCCTTCAAATATGACAGTAACTACATTTTAACTGGTTGTGACATTCCCACTAAGGTGAGCCTCCCCATCAGGACACTGTAGTCCACCAAGTCAAAGGCTTTGGGAAGGTATGTGGTCAGCTGGGTTAGTTGTTAAGGCTAAGCTTAAGAAAGTAAAGTTAAATTAAGTTGGCTAGTGGAGGTAAACAAGCAAAGCAACAAAGTCATCTGGGCACAGGGCTGGGGGTTGAGCTATGCAAACTGTTGGCAGCTGGCAGTGGGTTTGTTGGAGCAAACAGCTGGGGCTAGGTGTGCTGGATGTAGGAGGGGAACACTATAAAATGTTGAACCAGTGGCAGGGTAGTAGTTTAAATGATTTAGTCCCCTTTTTTCCAAGATAGCCAAGTAGCATTGGCAACTGTTACTCAAGTGGCTGGGACTCTGGGAGCAGCATGGAGATGCAACAAGAGATACATTCAGCAAAACAGACGTTGAATGAAACAAAAAAACACTCTCTGGAATCTGTCCATCTCAAGAATTAAACTGTTCCCTAAGACTACACAGCACTCAGCAATTTTACACACACACACACACACACACACACACACATCAAACTCATCAGACTCAAGATATACAAACTAATAAAGCAGTCCCAAACCAGAGAAGTGCAACAATGCAACCCACTCTGCACCAACATTTTTGTAAGATGAGTCCCTGATTTATAATAATCAGCATATGTTTTGAAAGACATTCAGTTGATAGATGTGACTACTAGTCCTTTATCTCCATAACGAAAACAAACAAAAAGGATACAAAGAAGGGTTCATATCACTTCTCCTCCCCATGTCTAACCACTCAACTTCATACAACACTTACACAGTGAACAATTTTAACATGATACAAATAAATAAGAAATAAATAACAAAAGGTTTGCTTTGAATAAGTAAGTGATAACATAGAGAATACTGGATGGGCAACTATGCACAACCAGAGTGTTCTGCCACAGAGGGGTTCTGATTCCCTCTGACCTTGAGAGCAAAGCTCGAGAGGTCCATGGGAATCAGAACCCCCAGGTGACAGAACACACAGGTTGTGCATAAAGTTGCTCATCCTGTATTTTTTATAGTGTATGGTAGTACTATGTGAAATGTGTGCTTTGTGGTTTTTTCTCTCTTTTTCATAATGAAACTGACTTGAAAAGTCTCTAGAGGTTCTAGAATACTGTCACCACAGAATTAAATAGAGGAAAGCAACAATGTGCCAAGATTCCAAGTGGTTCTGCTGCAATAGTGACATCACTACTGCAGCATAACAACATGATGATGTCACTACTGCAGCAGGACAAGCATATTCCAGGCATGGAATACCATGCATAACAGCATTCCACCATACACTATAAAAGGAGTACTAATCATAATTACATTTAGCAACAAAAAAGATGATGATGCACAGCACTGCCATGAGTTTTGTCTGTATCAACCGGTACCCCTGCTGCTCCCATAAGATAAAAGTTATTTCACCTCCCAGACTGCAACAGTGATTTCCAGTCTTTCATTATTGTCAGCCACAGCTCTCGTAATAGAAACTGAATCCATACATTTCCTCAGTTAAGCAAGCTCCCACATTGAAAACTAGAAACTCTTTCCTGTTTACAACCACCATATGTTCCCATCTGCGTCCTTTCTCTGGTTGTAAAACTTTAAGTCCTCTTGCCATGGATTTTCTTAACCCTCTCCTTGCCAAAAAAACTTGCTTCCCTGTCACAGAGCCTGTAGAGCTACACACACACACACACACACACACACATATACACATACACCACATTGACTGTGTGTCCCTGTAGCACAGTAAAACACAGAAATTGGAAGTAAGAAGTTGTAAAATGCCTCGTCTGTACTACACAGCCTCCTGCCTGGTGTGGTGGCATCCCTGAGGTCACATTTGCACAGAGTAAAAAATGTTCTTACCAATTGGCCTGGGGCTGGAAATAGTATTCTTTTACTTGGTGGGTTGTGAGAGTGATTAGTTTAATCTGTGAGTGATCTGTCTCTCTCAGCATGCCACTGCAGCTCCTTTGCTCTCACTGACCACACTACCAGGCTTGCTCCAGCAGAAGAGATGAATGGCAAAAAAAATCATGCTTACCAGCAGCAAGAGTCTCACTCAGAGCATAAGTGCAGGAGACTGAGCCCTGCTGTTTGGTCAGGTTTTTAACTCCCCGCCACCTACCTGCATCACAGACTTGACTGGTGTATATGCATGCACTAGGTTGAAGCAGAAATGCTAGTTTACTCATGTTTACTTCCTTAACAACATCCGAGGCCACCCCTGAGTGTTTGATCCAATTTGCACAGTCTGTAGATGGAACAGTCAGCCCTGTGTTCCTCTGGAGTGAGATACCACACTGCCATGAAGATTTCCATGTCATAACCTGACACTGTAAGTAGCGGTAGCCATGGCTGTTGCATAGACCAAAAGGTATCCTTATTTTGTGTACAGTCGCACAGCCCGTGCAGTTTTGGGCAATATAATTTTACTTCTCCCCTGCATGGTGACAATGCACTTTGAAAATGAAGTCATGAAAAACAGCAGACTGGTATTAGAAAGAAAAATCATCTGAGAAACCTTGGATTACCCATTTTTATACGAACTTGGATAGCGGACCAGGAGATAAGAGATGTCCTGTTTCTACAAGCTGCTGTAGGTGAGTCTGCACGTAAGAGAGTAACACAAGTTACTTTGTTTGTACAGTACACATTACTGTTGCAGTTAATCCTTCTCTTTAGGCTCTCCCTGATAAACAGACTTTAGCATCTCTTGGTTTGCCTGATTATAGTTGAATTTAAACTTTCTGACTGACTGTCCAGTAGATTACAGTTTTGCAGAGTGCAGTAAACTGACAGCTTAACTGGCTATGTGTCTTGGTGAATGGCTCCCACTTAGGTTCTGACTGCAAATAATTTCTTGGTTTCTGTAAACATTACTTATTCCGTTACCCTGATAAGCTCGCTGGAACACATATTCCTTTACTGGAGCCACCCATGTTTTCTACAGTGATAAATCAGTGGCAAAACAAGCAAAAGTTTCAGGCGTAACATTTGCCGACAGAAAGATTGTCAAGTATGAAAAGAATAATGATAGAGGATCATATTATGTTGCTGATTATTTTGTCTTGCCATAAGGAAGGATTTTATTGTGTGAAATTCTGAAACATACAAAAGTGTAATGTTTCTGGAGTTCCAACTTGATGACTTTTTTCCAACTCCAGGTCTCTTTGTTTTCCCCCTGCATAATGAATGCTTCCTCACCAGCAGGATGTCCCTACATAAATGGTACAAGACAAAAGAAACCCTGCCCACACAGACACTGGTGCTGGTGGCAGGCTGTTTAAAACAGACAACTTTCAAATCAGCATGCTGTCACAAAACAATCCCTGCCTTCTTATCTGCCAAACGGTGTGTGTGTGTGTTTGGGGGAGGGGGAAGGCAGCGTGATATGAGAGAGAGACAGAAAGAGAGAGGGAGAATGTGTGGAGAGCTCATTGAAGGCAATATAAGCAGTGAGTGAGGTTAAAAGCAGTGAACTGTAATCTAGCTGCTTGCTGCCTGTCCCATGCTCAACACAGTATATGCATCTTGGGATTCACTCTTAAAATTAAATGGGGATATCTGCAAGATTTATCTCACCAATTCGGGCACTGGCAGATGGGTCCCTGAGAGTATCCCCTACTGAGATAGTGCAGGAGTTTGCTCTATATTACAAAAAATTGTACAGGGACATGGAGAATCCTCCTTGTCCTGAGATTCTTGAGGAGTACTTAAGGGACTCCCACCTGCCCTCCTTGTCAGAGCAACACAAGGGTTTTCTGGCTTCCCCCATATCTCAGGAGGAGATCTCCGCGGTTATTGGAGGGCTACCCTCAGACAGGGTCCCAGGTCCAGATGGGTTCTCCTCTTTATTTTACAAAGCTTTTCATGAACTTTTATTTCCAGTACTTTATCACCTATTTCAGTATATTTTATCTGGGGTAGAGACGGACCCCTACTAGTTTGAAGCCCTGATTGTTCTTCTCTCTAAACCAGATAAGGATCCCGAGTTAGTTCAAAGTTACAGGCCCATATCTCTTTTAAATCACGACATTAAAATCTTTTCGAAGATATTAGCCGATAGGTTAACTGTAGTCCTCCCTGATCTAATAGGTATGGCCCAGGTTGGATTCATGAAGGGACATTCTTCCTCAGACCATCTGCGTACCCTCTCTCATGTCTTCTCGGTCTCCAGGGATGCTGCGTTTCCCGCTGGGCTGGTCTCCCTGGATGCCGAGAAGGCATTTGATCATGTGAACTGGAACTTTCTGTTCCAAGTTCTAGAGGCCTTCCAGTTTCCTCCTGTCTTTATATCCTGGATTGCTGCATTATACAAAAATCCAATGTCAAAGATTTCTGGAAATGGTGCATTTTCCAAGTCCTTTTCACTACATTCAGGTACCAGACAGGGTTGTCCCCTATCTCCCCTTCTATTTAACCTGTATCTTGAACCTCTCATTCAAAACATTCTCAATAATGCGCAAATACAAGGCATCTGGGTGGGGCGTCATGAGGTCAAGATCACTGCATATGCGGATGATCTCCTTGTGTACTTATCCCACCCGGTATCTTCCGTCCTGGTTCTGCTGGGTGAAATCACTAAATTTAGTGCCCTATCCAACTATAAACTAAATGCTAACAAATTCTCCTTTTTCCCTTTAAACCACAAGACATTCAAGACTGATATTATCCCCTTAGGTTTATGTTGGGCACCTAGGACACTAAAATACCTGGGCATTAAACTAACTCACAACCCCTCGGTATGGTTTAGGGAAAATCTGGAGCCCCTTTCCCAGCTTATAACTCAGGATCTTGACAGATGGTCTAAGCTCCCTATCTCACTATGAGGCCGGATTAACATAATCAAGATGAATGTCTTCCCAAGAATTTTCTACCCTCTGTCTCTCCTCAACACTTTTATCCCATTATCCTGGTTTAAGAAATTGCACGGTATTTTCATCAAATTCATCTGGTCTGACAAATACCCCTGACTGGCTTATTATAAGCTGCCAACTCCAAAATCTGAGGGGGGCTTGTGGATTCCTCACTTGGCTTTATATTATTGGGCTAGCCATTTGGCAAAATGTCTGAAATGGGTATGTCCAGGTCCTGAAAAGGTTCAGCCGATGTGGCTTAGAATATAGTTGGACTCAATTCAGTCTATGAATCTGGATCCCCTAACTCTGTTCTATGTAAAAATGTCTCAGGTGCATGTTGCCGAGAAGTGTCCCACAGTTGCCACTTCTTTAAAGGTATACGCACAACTTTGCTCCTTTTTGCGATATACCCCCTAGTTAGATCTGGCCCAATCCATCTGGAACTCCCCATCTTTCACTATGAACAAGCAGCAGATTCCCTGCACTTGGTTGCCCCAATTGGGAGAAGGGATAGTATTTTCTTTTGTGGATGAGGAGGGGCAATGGCTGTCTGTAGGTGATCTTATTCAGAAATTTAGTATCCCGGCATTCTCACATTTCAAAGCAGTACAGATAAGGCACCTACTCACAGTAGTGATTGCCAATACCCCTCCCAATCAGATGGTTGGGGCCCTGATCCCAGAATTCTCTTCTCTACTTGGATCTTCGGGTATTGTATCCAAATTATATCAGGCTTTGTTTCACAAAAGATATGGGGACTCTTTTGGACCAACGAGGTTCTGGAGCTCCATGTTTCCACTATATTCCCCTAATTGGCAGGCTTTGTGGAGGTTCTGCCATAAATTTGTCTCCCAAGATAGGTTGCGTCTTATGCAATACCACATTTTGCACAACATATATTATACTCCGGTTAAGTTAAAGAAATGGGGTCTGTTGGACTCAAACATATGTGTAAGATGCTCTCGGGAGGAGGGAACACTTCTTCATATATTTTTGTCCTGTCCCAAAATCTCCCTTTTGTGGGACTCTATCAAAGCTTTTTTGGCTCTTATACTGAGTTTGCAGGAGCACTTCATGCCTGACATTTGTCTCCTAGGGGACATGTCCTCTATTAGAGTCAAAGTGAGAAGGTTTCATATTTCTATGATAGCTCTATCTGTAAAGAAGCTTATTTTATGTCACTGGAAAGACAAGTCTACTCCGACATTACAGGAATGGGTGAATGAAATCCTTGCTAACCTGCTTACAGAAAAAACTATTGCCAGCTTTCACAACAGATTATCTGCTTATACTCAAATATGGGATCCTCTTCACTATCTAATTCTAGCTGCCCAGACTTAGTAGTGTTCTACAGCAAATAGCCTTGTATACTTCTGTATAATGGTTTTGAACTTATGTGATACACTGATATGTTACTGCTGTATGGGGGGAAGGGCAGTTTTAACATAATAAGTTGCTGTATTCTTGTTCTATTTTTCATGTGAACTGCCTCTTAATGTGGAAAATCTGTTAATAAAATTTGAATTGAAAAAAAAATTAAATGGGGATGGGAAAAGAGGGGTGGGGGCAGTACAGTGCAAAGTGAGTGGTAGAGGGAGGGTTTTGAGAGCTTGGTGGGGAGGAGCTGCAAAGAGTGGTGGGGGCAGTACAGTTCAAAGTGGATGGTAGCAGGAGGGTTTCGAGAGCTTGGTGGGGAGGAGCTGCACTAAAAGAGCACGGGCACCAGAGAGGGGCGAGGTTGTGATGGGTGGAGAGAATCTGGCTTTTTTTTAATTAAGGAAAAAATGCAGAGCTCTCACTCTGTGCTCATTAAAGGACTGCAGACTCCACCCATGCAGCCCTAAAAAGAGACATCAGAAGGCTGATGAGCTGCTCACAAAATTAGATCAATCAAAAAAACATTATCCCGGAATACCCCTGAGGAGACCTGGATAAACTTACTAATTTTAGAGCTTCCTATGCAAAACTTAATAGGGAATCTGCAGAGTTAGTTACATATAACGCTCGTGTTAAGTATCTTGATCAGGGGGGAAAAGCAAGCAAACTTAAGGTCCTTCAGATCCATCAGTAGAAAGCTTTCCACACTATTCAGGGCTTAAAAGTAGTTGGGAAGTAAGACTTAATTACACCTCATCAAGCTATTGCAACAGAATTTCAACAGTTTTATCAAACTCTCTATAGCCAAACAACTCCACCCCTTTGGAACCAGAAATCAGGAATTACTTCTCAGGTTACTCTTCCACAAGCTTATTTGGGAACAGAAGGCCATTCTCTTTACTAAATATACACTGGATGAGATACACCAAGCCATCCCGGAATTAACCCCAGACAAGGCACTGGACCCAGATGGGTTCTTCCCCAAATTTTATAAGAACTTCAAGGAAGAACTTAGTCCAATACAATTGAAATTATTTGAACACTTATATAAAGAAGGTATCAGGGAGAGAGATATAATTGGCGATCTGGTGACAATCATAACCGAGCCGGGAAGAGATCATACTGAAATGGGTAACAACCAGTCAATTTCCCTGTTGAATCTTAACATAGAAACAGAGAAACATAGAACTTGATGACAGATAAGGATTACTTGGCCCATCCTGTCTGCCCATTTTCCCTACCTGTTTCATATACCACAGATCCTAAAAGATCTGCGGTTTACCCTCTCTTTCCTGTCACTTGTGTCCCTTTATGTCTGTCCCAAGATTTTTTGAATTCCCCTACCACTTTCACCCCACAACCACTGCTGGGAGGCTGTTCCATGGATCCATCGCCCTTTCCATGAAAAAAATACTTTCTCATGTTACTCCTAAGTCCACCCCCCCCTTTATTTTCATATCATGGCCCCTTGTTCTCGAACATCTTTTTTTTTTTTATTTGTTCTTTATGCTCCTGCTCATCCCCAGTGGCCTTTCTCTGACTGAACCCTCCCCGGCTCTATCACACTGGCTCCCCAACTAGTGCCCCCTCTCACAGGGCTGTGAGTGGCTCTTGCCACCAAATGTAGGGCCTGTAAGGGGTCAGTTATCATGTCTCCACTGCAGGGGGTTTCTGCCAATTTTCTCTCCAGATCCACAGATGTTTGAAGGGTGACGTGGTTCAGCTCTGCTTATGCAGAGATGGCCTATGCCTCGGAACGTGGGATCCCTGGCATGCAAGTACTGGCACCCAGCTACCGCTGGGTATCAGCCAAGTAGTGCACTATGTGGTCCCCCCTCCCCGAGGAAGGAAAGCTGTCTGTGGATGCTCAATCTATCCTCTCCCCCGTCGGCCCCCAAGCAACTTGAGTTTGTTTCTGACCTCTCATCACCGGTGTAGCTGCAGGGAGGCATATATGCCTCAACCCACCACATCACTGGGCCAGCTAAACATCTTTTTTTTTTTTTAAAGATGCTACCCTCTTGTACCCTATTTACACCCTTGAGGTATTTGAAAGTCTCTATAATATCCCCCTCTCTCTTCTCACCTCCAGGGAATACATATTGAGATTGTCCAGTCTCCCCTAATTAATATGACTTTTGGTGCAGCCCCTGCACCATTTTTGTTGCCCTTCTCTGAACTTGTTTGACTCTGTTTATGTCCTTCTGGAGATGCAGCCTCCAGAACCGGACACGGTACTCTAGATGAGGTCTTACCAATCTTCTATGCAGTGGCATCACCACCTTCTTCTGTCTGCTAGAGATACCTCTCCCTATGCACCCCAGCATTCCACTAGTTGTCCACATAGCCTTCTCACATTGTTTGGTATCCTTTAGAACATCAGATATGGTTACTCCCAGGTCCCTTTTCCTGTTTGGTGACTGTCAGTACCCCCCACCAACATCATGTACTCCTCCCCAACATTTCTGTTTCCCAAGTGCATGATCTTGCACTTCTTTACATTAAATCTTAGCTGCCATACCCTTGACCTCTCCTCAAGCTTGCTTAGGTCCCTTCTTATTTTCTCTACCCCTCCTAGAGTATCAACCCTGTTACAGATCTTCATGTCTTCTGCAAAGAGACACACCTTCCCTTCCAGCCCCTCTACAATGTCACTTATGAAGACATTAAAGGGGACTGGCCCAATCACTGATCCCTGCAAGACCCTGCTGGTCACCCCCTCTCTTCGGATTGGACTACATTCACCACCTACCTCTGTCTCCTATCCCTCAGCCATTTTTTGACTCAGTTTGCTACCCTGGGACCCACTCCCGGTATGTCCAGTTTGTTTGTTAACCTCCTATGTGGGATGATGTAGAAGGCCTTTCTGAAATCCAAGTAGACCACATCCACCACCCCTCCCAGATCCACCTCCCTAGTCAACCAGTCAAGGAAATCTATCAGATTTGTTTGACAAGATCTTCCTGATGTGAATCCATTCTGTCTTGAATCCTGTGCTTGGATTTGAGATATACCACACACCTTTCTTTTAGTAGTGATTCCATTAGTTTCCCTACCACTGAGGTCAGGCTCACTGGCCTGTAATTACCAGCCTTCTCCATGCTCCCACTTTTGTGTAGAGGGGCTACATTCACTCTCCTCCAGTCTTTTGGCACCACACCTGTTTCCAGCTAACTATTCAGCAGGGCTGTCAGTGGTGCTGCCAGCACTGCCCTGAGTTCTCTTAATACTATTGAGTCCATTCCAGTTGCCTTGTACACTTTCAGATTAGCGAGTTCCTTTAAGACTTTCTCCTCCTTAAATGGACATATGTTCAGCCGTCCAGCCGGTGCAAAGGCAGGGCATCCATCTGTGACGACGATGACCCGGATTCAGAAATGGACTTGGGACTTCAGAGGGTTGCGTAGGGAGAAGGATTGAGCATCCCAGGGACTGCTCTCCTTCTCCACGGTGAGGGGGGCATAGTGTCCAGCACATCATGGACCTCTGTCAGAAGCTGGGGTTCTATCATGCAGACACCATCACCAGAGGTGGTGGGGCAGATGTGGGACATCATTGTGCATCCTCACCCTAGGTACCAAC
The DNA here is from genome assembly GCA_016271365.2 of Neoceratodus forsteri. NCBI lineage: Eukaryota > Metazoa > Chordata > Ceratodontiformes > Ceratodontidae > Neoceratodus > Neoceratodus forsteri. The sequence goes on along the minus strand of CM028132.1, from coordinate 894,989,454 downwards.
TCAAAAAATAATCAGGAAAAGCTCCAGACCCCCACGCATAATGGTCTCCTCCACCACCATCCCTGCTGTCACCAGTGTCTGCCAACAGGAGTCCCACTCCCATGGCCCCACCCTGGGGGTCAAGCCAGGGCAAGATCTGAATGACCATGGGTAGGGGGCACTTGCCTGGTGGCCCATCCAGGGGGATAAGCCTGGGCATGGGGGGACAGCATGGGAGTTGGACTGAGATCCCTTTGGGGGGTCTGGACCATAAAATAAAATGGACATGTGTCCATCTCACTCTCACTGGTGCTTCCATAGCCTAACTTTGGTCCCTCCCCTTCCCCTTCTTCTGTGAATACTGAACAAAAATACTGGTTCAGGATTTCTGCTTTTGTTTTCCCCCTCTGCACACTTCTCTCCTTCCGTTTTTAATCTCACAATCACACCCTTAGTCTTTTTTCTTTCACTAACATACCTGAAAAAGTTCATGTCCCCTTTTGTTATTGACTGGGTTATTTTTTCTTCTGTTTGGGCCTTTGTGCTACTGACTCTTTCTCCACCTCTGTCTGATTTTCCAGATACAATTTACTGTTTTCCTCCCTCTGTGTTTCCTTATACCTCCTGAATGCCACCCTTTTTACCCTTACTATCTCGGCCACTTCCTTTGGGAACCATAGTTTTTTTTTTTTCCTTTTCTTTGTTTTGCTTACTTGCCTAATTTGCTCTAGTGGCAGGCACCAAGGTTGATTTGGTAGCTATTACTGAAAGCTGGGCCATGGACAACAATGAATGGTATCTGGCCATCCCAGGCTACACACAGTTTAGAAGGGTCAGACAAGTGGGGAGAGGCAGGAGGGTAGCCCTTTGTGTGAAGGATGGCAACAAAGCAATGGAGGATGAAAGCAGCAAAGCTGGGGGGAGGGGCTTGGAGTTGCTCTGGGTCCACTTAGCCACCAATGCAGGAAAGAAATTACTCTTGCCATGGGTGTGATATACAGACCCCCTGTTCAGGGAGAGGGGGAAGATGAACAGTTAGCTGAGGAGATACAAAAGATGGCTAGTAAAGGTAACATAGTGGTAGTTGGGGACCTTAACCTGCCAGATGTAGACTGGAATATCCCAGCAGCCAAGAGCTCCAGAAGCCAAGATTTACTAGACACATACCAGGACTGCCTGCTATCTCAAGTAGTGAAGGACTCGACCAGGGGGATGCCATCTTGATCTGATCCTCACAAACTCTGAAGAAATCATATCCATGAGGGTGGAAGAACCCTTGGCAAATAGCAATCACAATAAAGTCTGGTTTGAAATAACTATGGACACTACTAAAACCACCTCAAGCACAGAGGTGCTGTGCTTTCAGAAGGCTGATTTTGGTAGACTGAGGCAGATAGTAAGGGATAAGTTAGCAAACATCAAAGACAAGCCAGACATGGAGGAAATATGGAAAGGTAATAGGGATACGATTCTAGAGGCAACAACACTCTGCATCAGTACTACAACAAAGAAAAATAGGTTTAAAAGACCACTGTGGTTCTCCCCTCCAGTAAGAAAGGCAATCAGGGCCAAATGGAATGCATACAAATGGTTCAGGCATCATAAAGGGGACAGGGAGTGGGAGGATTACACTCAGAAATGTAAGGAGGCCAGTAAAATAGTGACGGAGACCAAGGCAGCAAAAGAGCTGCAAATTGCTTGTGGAGTCAAATCAGGGGAGAAAACCTTTTTCCACTATATCAGCAAAAAAATGAAGAAAGGGGGAGGAATTGTAAGATTAAAAGTGGGGGATGATGCTCTGGAAGACAGTGGACAAAATGCAGAGGCCCTAAATCAATACATTTGCTCGGTATTCATGAGGGAGAATCAGTGCCCACTGCCAGATAGTGGTATCAGAGCCGAGACCAGGGGGGTTCATAGAATGTGCACTCATGAGTTCACCACAGACAGGGTCCAGAAGGGCCTTTCAGGCATCAGACCAGACAAGGCCCCTGGATCTGATGGTATACACCCTAGAGTGCTCAGGGAGCTTGCAGAAGAGCTGGCAGCACCTCTCATGCACCTATTCAACAGGTCACTGGAGTCAGGGGTAGTTCCAGGTGACTAGAGGGTGACTGACATGCTGCCACTGCACAAGAGTGGAGCCAGGGAAGATACAGGTAACCAAAGGACAGTCAGCCTCACATCATTAGTGGGTAAATTTATAGAGGCCCTTAACAAGCAAGATGTAGTGGAATATCTGAAAGTAAGTCACCTTCGGAACTACAAAAAATAAGGATTTGTGATGGGCAGATCATATTAAACTAACCTTATTATGTTCGTTGACAATGTGACCAAAGAGTTGGACGGGGTCATGTGGTGGACTTGCTTTACTTTGACTTCAGTAAGGCATTTGACACAGTCCTGGATAGATGTCTCTTATAAAAGCTAGAAGACTATGGGGTAGCAAAATAAATAGTAAAATGGGTACAGAGTTGGCTGAGGGACAGAACACAAAGGGTAGTAGTAAATGGGGTGAAATCTAATGAGAGACAGGTCACTAGTGGTGTGCCTCAGGGGTCAGTCCTGGGGCCATTATTCTTCAATGTATTCATTAGTGACATCAGCGAGGGCATAAATGGCAACATCACCCTGTGTGTGTGTGTGGACAACACAAAACTCAGCAGAAGAGTTGATAATATAGAGGGAGTCAAATAACTGCAGGAGGACCTTAAGAAGTTGGAAAGCTGGTCACAAATATGGCAATTAAACTTTTAATGCTAAGAAGTGTAAGGTGATACACCTGGGCAGGGCCAACCCCAAGGAAAGAATACTGGCTAACCAGAGCCCAGCTGAGCTCCTCTTCTGAGGAACATGATCTGGGAGTCATCATTAGGGATGACCACAACCAGCAAAGTCAGTGCAATAAGGCTTATAGCAGGGCTAGCAGGGTGTTAGGATGCATTGGCAGGGGGATAGACAGCAGGGACAGGGAGGTAATACTACCACTTTACTGGTCATTAGTGAGGCCTCATCTGTAGTACTGTGTACAATTCTGGAGACCTTACCTAAGAAAGGACATTGATAGGTTGGAAGTGGTCCAGAGCAACAGAAATGATACATGGTCTTCAGGGAAGCACCTATGAAAAGAGGCTTGGGGCTCTGAAATTGTACTTGCTAGAGACTAGGATGGAGGGGGGGATATGATTGAGACCTTCAAGTTCCTTAAAGTCATCAACAAGGTGCGAGAAGTGTATCTTTTTACCAGGAATGTCAATTCTACAACAAAAGGGCACGAGTGGAAATTGAAGGGTGGAGTGTTCAAGAGGGACATCAGAAAGTATTACTTCTCAGAGAGGGTGGAGGAACCTTGGAACAGATTACCTCCCAAGGTGGTGGCTGCAAAGTCAGTATCAAGCTTTAAGGATGGGTGGGACAAGGCATGGGAACAAACACATGGCACTGCCAAGGGCTAGGCTGGGTGTCTAGGAGGACAGAACACTGCTGCACAATAGGTCCCGGGATACCTCGCTTGGGCAGACTCGATGGGCCACAAGTCCCCTTCTACCACCACTTTCTATGTTTCTATGTTTCTAATGCAATGATTTGTTGCCTCCACTATGGCTCCCTTAATATTCTCCCATTTTTCCTCCACCCCCCTTCTCCTTCCCTGCTATTGATTTCCTAAGACGTTCCCCCATGTTTGTAATGCCAGCCTACCTGAAATCCAGGACCATTTCTTTTGTGTGGTTTGACTCTTCTGCTGTTCTTACACTGAACCACACCATACTGTGATTGCTTGATCCCAGATGGCTCCCCAGATTTACGTATGCAATTCTGCCCCCATTGGAGAGTACCAGTTCCAAAGCCATGCCCTCTCAGGTGGGCTCCATCACTAACTGTCTTAGGCATACCACAGCAGCAAGATAAAAATCAGCACCTACTCAGGAACTGTATCAAAAAAAAGCTTTAATGTTCTTCACATTAAAGCTGTTTTTGATACAGTTCCGCAATAGGTGCTGATTTTTGTCTTGCTGCATTGGACCTTGGTGGATTGTGCACTCTCCATGAGTGGTTTGAGCTGTTTCGTTTTGCTCCTGTGTCTTAGACATATCCCCTGCAGGGTTTCTAGGATGTTTCTGTTTTTGGCTAAGGATGAAACCTGTTGCTCCAATCCACATTCAGCAGATTGAAGTCCCTACCAGCGCATCTTCTCTTTAGCTGTCATTCTGTGGATGGCTGCTACAAGTACTCTGTTCAGCTCTTCTCCTTGTGCGGGAGGTCTGTTGATCACACCAGTGCAAATGGCAGTGCCATTTCCTGTCTCCAGGGTGATCCACAGTGTCTCCACCTCTCCTTGCATTTCTTGTACCTTAGTTGTCTTAATTCCTTCCCTGATGTAGATAGCCACTTGGCCTCCTCCCTTTTTACCCACCCTGTCCCTCCTGAATTGAGTGTAACCTGGTATTGTCATATCCCAGTCATGGTTCCCAGTGAACCATGTCTTGGTAACAGCAACAATGTTGAGGTCTGCCTCAGCCATCAGGGCTACTAGGTCTGGGATTTTGTTTCCCAGACTGCGGGCATTTGTGCACATGGCCATCCAATTTTTACTGTCCCCTCTCCTAATAACTTCCCTCCTATCCCCATGTCTTTCCTCCATACCCCTCTTGTCCTTACTCCCATTCTGCCTTTTCACTGCATTTTTACTTGTTTGGATAGGTTCTCCAATAGATATATGGCAACACCACCACCATGCTTACCACGGTCCAGAAAGAAAACTTGTAGTCTGGGAGGAGCAGGCCGGACTCAAGTACCCTGGCAGACAGCCAGCATTCAGAGATACACAGGAGACCAGGAAAGTGCTGAGAGAGCCATACTTTGAGGAGTTCAAGTTTAGGGAGGAGGCTTCAAGTATTTAGGTGGAAAATGCTGAGACCTTTAAGGAAGGCTGGGGCAGAAGATGGAGACAGAGTTCAGGAGTGAGTTCAGTGTCACCAGCAAGGAGGAGGAGGATAAGTAGGTGAAGGAGAATGAGTGGGATTTCTGCCCCCTTGAATGGCAGGGGGTGGAGAAAGAGGGCAGAGTGGAAGGGAGAGAAAGGCATGGTGGAGAACATCATGGTTGAGGGAAGGGGTAAAGAGAAGTCTAGGGTGGGTGAAGAGGGCAAGGTAGGAGGGAGGGTATGAGTGGCGCGTATCCTGTCAAGTTGACAAGTACATTTGGTCATGGCAATTTTGTTGCCCAGACAAGTGTGACAGTGAAAGGGGTGATCTTGATTTTAGATCACCCCTTACTCCTGTTGCCCTTGGCCCCCACATAGATTCTACCCTCTCCGAGGCATGCCTGCCCCGGAGGAGGTTATATTTAATTCTAGGGATGCGGTGGGCAAAGCCCCTCACAAAAGCCAATCATTTCCCAGGAGGGGGCTTTGGCGCTGTACCTCCTGGGATATGAAATGCCTGGCACTGCAATGCTTGGTGACATTTTGCCAGCACCTTAATCAACATCAGCAAAATGTTTGTCACTGTGGCATGGGTGTGTATTAGGATAGAGGAGAGGAGGAGTGTTGGTGGAGCAAGGAAAGGGGAAGAGGTGAAGGAGAGGAGGAAGTGGTATGAGTCAAGATATGGGAGAGGGGTAAGGAGGAGAGAGGGAAGGGAGAGGAATAGAAGAGAGAAGAGAGTAAGGTGGACAGGAAGAGAACAGGGCATAGTGAGGTGCAATTAGAGGCAGGTGACTGAGCCTTGATGGAACAAAAGCAAATAACTTGGCAGTGGAGAGAAACACAGCAGCTTCACAAGTGTGGACATAGGCAAGCAGGGCTAAAGGTAAACTGAGTAAAAAATTACAGTACAATCGTAGAAAACAACTACAACAGGCTTAACAGGCAGGTGAAGTAATGATTAACCTACAGCAGAGCATGGGTCTCTCAGGGATTAATGTATGGCTGGAGTCGGGAGGGGGTTGGACCATGAGGCCGAAGGCTGTGTGGTTCCAACCACCCAACCATACATTAATCCCTGAGAGACGCACGTTCTGGAGTGGGTTAATCCTCTTGTAACATGGGGAAGAGAAAGGATTCTGTGCTCTTTTTATAAGTTTCTCTTCCTCATTTTACATTCACGTAAAAGTAAAGTGCAAAATTACAAAAGTTCCAGGAGGATATTAATGTTCCTACCATGGGAAAGAAAAAGGGGGTTGCTCCTGACTGGAGAAACTCATGCTTATTTTTTTTTATATTGTGACTGCAACAGTGAACAATTACTGATTACATGCAGATGTGTTCAACATTTCAGAATATGTTCTCATTTTGACTGACTTAGTTTTGCAAACTGTGGAATCATCTCTGTTTTTCTGTTATGTTTGATGTTTGGGATTTGGCTGCTGTGCATTATGGGAAATGCATATATTTAAATGCAGAGGAGATCTGAGCTCTGGTAGTTGTTCCTACAATTCCCTTGACTGACCTACAGATTGTAGTACACTGAGGCTTACATCTTTTGTAACTGTGAATTTTACAGCCAGTCTTGCACATTAATAACTTTGCCCCCCTTCAACTGATTTACATGAAATTTAGAAAGCACATCCTCTTTGTCAGGCACTCTTGATCCTATAAATTCCATATAGATCGGTTCAGGGGAGGCAAAGTTGTAGAGATGCGAAAAATGCAAACATCTCAGTTTTTGAAAATGTTAACCCTTTTTTTGCCACCCGATAACTAAAAAAATAGACTTTGAAACCTAAAACTTTCAGGTTGGATGGAGTGGTCCAAGGTGTGTGCTTTTGTGGTTTTTAGGTTCCACTGTTAAAGTAGTTTTTTAAAATATTTAATAAAAGACATGGAGGCAATTCAGAAAATCAGGTAATCTGGAAAATCACATGTGGCATACATTACTGTGTAGTTACTGAAAGGGTATGTGTTCCTGAGCCAATAGACCAAGTAAAAAAAAACATTACATAGTCATACAGATGTTTTCAAGTTACTTATGATGGAACTACCAGAAAGTTTACTTAAGTATATCTATTCTTGTTTGACAGCCATCTGTTGGTCAGCCATGAATTGCAGGCTAAGACTATTTTGGGCAGGAAACTAACATGGGGAACAGAATGTGGGTGAACTTTACCATTGATTAATTGTCAGGCAACTGTGGATTACTTGAGGATTAATCAACGGTCACATGATGCTGTTTGACCAATCCTGCGCAACCCTTCCTCTTCCCCATGTTACAAGGAGAAATAAACCAAGCAGCAAATTATGCAATTATTGGTATAGGAAACTAAAGGGCAAAGTGACCCAGGTAAGGAGTAAGTAAAGATTAACTTTTTGGCCTAAATTATGCAGGTCACTTCTGAAGGAGTTTTACAACTTAAACAAACTATGGATATCAGCAGCTTAATAGAAGGTGACCCAGACTTGGAAAGATGGGCGCATCTCCCTCTATATTATGGGACAAATAAACTTGATCAAGATGAACTTGCTCCGTAGGGAGCTCCAGCCATTATGTATGCTTAACATAGTGTTCCCCAAAAGGTGGTTTGACAGGGTTTTAAATAATTGATTAGCAGTGTTTTTTCTTGTGACAGTACTAACTGTACGGAACATATTCATATAGATTTTCTAGAAGTGTTTTGTTTGTTAAATACAGTGAGGCAAGTGCTATGCATTTTCACAATGTTTTAGCACTTTTATGAGCAAAACGCTAATCAATTGTTAGAGTTAAATAAAACCCTGTTTGACAACCTACATATATTAATCTCCAAATCCACTTGGCTGTGAAATTGGTTGGTAGAGCATATCATAAATTAGCAGCACCTAAATTTCTGGGAGGGTATCTTGCCTAATCGAAGAGTCACAAAGGAATAATCACACTTGGCATTCACACATCAGCACAATTTATTGCAAGCAAAAGATAATTACACTTCATTTAGCAGCAATGTCATTATCAGCATTAATGATTACACTTTAGCATTCATTCATTAGCAATATTACTATCAGCATTAATATATACTTCAATTAAGCAAAACATGATACATCACCAATTCTATGCTACATCCAAGCCTTTTCCAGTAGCTGGAAGCCCCTAATCATCTCACAGCCTGGCCAGGAGTCTTGAACCGGAGAAAGTTCCACAGCGATCGTCCACCCTGCAGATGAGGCTTCCAACCAGGCATTGAGAAAGCTACATTTATATCTTATTCTATGCTAAAAATAACTGTGCAGCCTTCATAGTGTTGTTTTGCCACATTCTAGGAGCTGGCCGGGCTCCCAGGATGCTGCAAATTCACACCATAAGGACTGCTCAGAATTCCCTACACCTGCTAGGTCACTGTGCTCCAAACACTGGCCGGGTGCCTAGAACACTATGAGCTAAGCAGAAGTTTAAACAAAACTACAAAAACAGGTTGCCTGATAATATGCAACCTTCAAGTCAGCAAAATACACTGTCTGAAGCAAAACATAATAATGAGGCTATCTAAAGAGCAAAACACCAATTAAATGAAGCAGCATGTAAAATGGAGTCACACAATACAAAATGGAGTATAAAATGACATACGTTACATGAAATAGCATACAAATGGAGGACAATAATCAACATATTATACTATCACTACATTCGGTCCTTTGATTATTGTGAATACGATTTGTATGATATTGGTACCATAGCAAAATTACTACTAATATAACATGATAAGTAACAAGTCCAAATAAGCAAGATAATTGTCACTACAGCAATGATTATGATAGGATGTATCAGAATATTTAACACTTTTGTAGCTGATGGAGACCATCCTGTAAAATATCCCACCAATAATGAGTAGTCTCTTGTTGAATCTTGGAACTTAAATCAATCATTTTATTTTTTAACTATCGTAGTTTGCACCTGACTTTGCACTAATGATTTATTTCTTATTGCCAAATGAGCCTGCATTACATCTGTTTCCTGAATTATCTGTTTAATTTTATTTAATGAGATACTCAATCTTGATTGATCTAAAATATTAGGCTGCCAATACAAAATAAGCTTCTACTCATTATCAGGGACAAAGGTGTAAGTAGTATTTTCCCACAAATGAGTCACATTTCTTAAACAACCTGAAAAGGGACGAGTTAAGTTATACATCCTAACAGTATTCTCCTGATTAGTTACTATACAAGATACTGGGGTCCTATTTCTGTAAACATGGTAAAGGTTATGGGTAAAATTGTCCATTGACACAAATTTATCGAATGCTCCAGTAAACAAGGTTCATAAAGTCTGGAATGTTGTCCACATAGTATTCCATCAGCTGTTTTTGAACACAGACTTAAGTCATGGGTGGTGTTCTGACTATCTATATAATCTCCGTTAAATGTGGTAACCAAACTCAGGATCAAATAATGGGGACCAAAATTACAGGTAATATTATATATTTACATATTATTTCAGGGTCACTAACATTATAATGTACCAATTGCCCTGAACAATAGGTATATGTGCATTTTACTGTGGTGGATGACATTACAATCCAATGATTACTAGGAATCCATGATTTGAACACGGTCCTCCACACATATTCATTATTACTCATTAAATCACTCTGGGCCTTATTTCTTTGCAGTATAGAATACATATGTCGCATTGTGCATTCTGTCCAATCAATAAATTGCTAAATATTTTCTGCTACTCCCATTCCCCATACCTGTGAAGCATTAAATAACTGCAAGAACTCAAAATCATAATTGAAAGTTAATCTTTGGGGTAAGAAAACAGTTGGCATCCATTGAGCTTCTAAGTTAATTAAGCTAAATACATCAATTCCTACTGCCTGAAGCCTGTTAGTCAGTGTTTCTATATCAACACTATTTAAAATTCCCATGCCTGCCCCTGCTCCACCTAATAGCGATCATACCAAGCTCTTTTATATTTGCATTTTCTACTAAACATAAACCTTATGTTAAAATGGATTACATTTTTCTGATACCGCTGCGCTACTGATGTACATGTGGATGGAACCTTAACTATACTATCATTGCTAATTACAGGATGATTTTTCAACACTGTAATGTGATCTGCCCAAGTAGTTCTATTAGTTATTGCAGTAGCATTCATGCAGAATAACGTGTCTATGTCAATCAAAGTAATACTTGCATTGAAAATGTCTATTTGATTCATGCAGCAATCAAGTCTATGTTGTACAGTCACCATGCAACTATTCGGTAAGTTGCAGCATCTAATAGCAGTCTGGTTCTGTAATTTAATCCAATTTGTGTCCTGCATAGGTTGGACATATAATCGTCCTGCCATTGTCTCAACTGGTTTCCAAATGTTCACATTTGGTGAAAAAGTAATGTTCACTATAGGACATCCTTGGTTTTCAGGGCAAGTAAAGTTGTCTTGCACCCAGAACTGGTGGAAGATTTCCAACCCCATTGTACAAGTGGGTCGCTCAGCTTCAATATTCTTCCACCTGGGGTAATAGACTTTACCGAATGGACCGTGAGAGAGAGTGTTATTCCTTTTAGAATCCATTGAAGAACCTAGAAAATACACAGACTGATTATTCTCGAAGATAACATGTGTTCGCTGGTACATATTCCCATCTCTTTCCCTGACCTGATAATTAACACTGTGTTGTCTCGTCCGTGGCTATCACCTCAGCTGGTTCAGGAGGGCCATTTGGGTTTGTAACCCATATTTTGGCACCATTGTTAAAACCTCCTGTAGATCTAAAACCTTTATCCCCTTGCTGTTAAGAGTGTGGGGTTGTCCCTTTATAGGGTCACTTTGTTAACTGGAATAATTAACAATTGAGCCACTCTGTCATACTGTTGAATTAACAGATTTTGTTCTCTACTATTCAACAAAATTACTTTCACTTCTCCTTGGTAATCAAATCAATCACCCCTCCCAAAATTTGTATTCCCTTGAGGGCTAGTTCTGATTTAGGTGCTATCCAACCAAAATGTCTTGGTGGAATTTGTATTCCAATACCAGTTTCTATCACTTGAATGTTTCTGCTGTTTATTCTGTATTCTTGAAGGGCATGTAAATCAAGTCCAGCAGCTTCTGGGTTGCCTGCAAGGAGACAGGAGCTCTGGTGTAATTTCCCAATATAACACTGTTTCTGTAGTTGAGTAAGCCTGCACTTGCAAATTAGGAGTTATCATTCGCATTAAGGGGTCTCAGATTCTCCAATTGGTCTATTATTTAAAATCTGTAATGCTTCATGCAAATTCTCTTCCATTTCATAGGCTCTCCTCCCCAATTTCCTAAACTGTTCTTTCAGCAATCCATTCATTCTCTCAATTAACCCTGCTGCCTGCGGGTAATAAGGGATGTGAATACCCACTGTATGTTATGGGCTTGAGCATAAGCTTGTACCATTTTCCCTAAAATGGGAACCATTGTCACTTTGTATCTGAAAGGGTATTCCATAGTACAACATAATTAAGTTAATTGCCTTAATGGTGTTTTTCTGTGTAGCTTGTTTACAAGGGTATGCCAATAAATACCCTGAATATGTATCTACAACTGTGCAAGCATATCGACATCCTCCACTAAGGGTAAAGGTCCAATGTAATCAATCTGCCAAATTTGTCCCGGTAATTTTCCCCTCCGCAATTGTCCTTTCACAATATGAGGGATTGGTCTTTGTTGCCCATGTTGGCATATAGGACACTGAGCAATAACAGTTTTAACCAAATCCAATGTTAGGGGTACACCCCTACTATATGCTCACCTGTAAGTGGCTTTCTCTCCCAAATGTCCACATTTTGATGTGCCCATTTGCCAGCCCTGATAACTGCTGACTTTGAGTTTCTTCAATATCCACTGGAAGAATCTTAGCTTTTCATCTGCAATAGAATTATACCATCGTTCTAGTGTATCTGAAGCACAATGAGCATCAACATGAAATACAGTGGTCTGAGTATTTTGCACCATATTCCATATTTCCTGCCACAGTTCTTTTCCCCATATTTCTTTCGAATAAATTTTCCACTCATCCTTAGCCCAAGTGGGCAGCCAGGTTGTTAAACCATTGGCTACAGACCATGAATCAGTATAAATATGACATGTACCTGGGTTTCTTGTCTCAAAGCCTGATATACTGCATACAACTCAGCATATTGACTGCTTTTCCTTTCTCCTGATGTTACCAAAAACTTTTCAGTGTGTGGACAATAAGCTACTGCTTTCCAGTATCTCCTATTTCCCACATATTTGGCTGAGCCGTCTGTAAACCATACATGTGCTCGGTCAGAAACTGGCAGCTCATCAAAAGGCTTGCCCCATTTCACAGGTGATTCTTGAATTTCAGGCATTTTTCCCTCAACCTGTTCTCCCTCTAGAGGAATTTCAGCTACCTTCTCATGGAGGGCTGCTATTCCCCCAATTCCTACCTTTGCTCGATCCTGAATATACCATTTCCATTTGATAATGCTAGCTTCCTGAGCATGTCCTATTTTGTGAGTTCTAGGGGAGCTTTTTACCCATTGCATAATGGGTATCTCTGGTCTCAATGCTACCCACTGTCATTTGTTCTGTCTCTATCAGAGCCCAGTAGCATGCTAGTAGTTGTCTCTCAAAAGGTGAGTATCTGCTACCTACCTCTGGGAGTTTCCTATTCCAAAAACCTAGTGGCACTTTCTGTCTCCCTTGCTTCCACAAACTCCAGTTTGCATACTGCCCAGTTACGGACACATTTAATTCTACCTCCCTCCTCAGTAGGTCAAAGGTCTAAGCTTGCTGCACTGCTTCCTTAGCCTTATCAAATGCTTTTGTTGCTCATCCCCCATTCAAACTCGTATTTCTTTCTGGTCACTTTAATAAGGGAGCTAGTATTTGCCCTAAATGGGTATATGCTGTCGCCAAAATCCAAACAAACCCACAAATCTTTGTGTTTCAGTTTTGTCTTGTGGAGTCAAAAGTCCAGTATTTTCTGTCGTGCCTTGGGCAATATTTCTCTATGCCCCTGCTCCATTGAATTCCCAAAATTTTACTGTTTGGGAAGGACCCTGTACCTTGTCTGGATTAATTTCCCATCCTTTCTTCCTCATATGATCAATGGTCTCATCTAGTAACTGCTGTACTTTATCTTGATCAGCCCCTGGATCAAGATATCATCAATGTAATGAGAAATCTGCATGCCATCCGGCAGCTTCAACTCATCCAAGTGTTCTGCCACCATCCGGTGGCAGATGGTGGGGCTATGTACATATCCCTGAGGTAATCTAGTGAAAGCATAATGCCTCCCCTGCCATGTGAAGGCAAACTGGTCCCAAAACTTTTCCTCAATCGGAATAGTAAAGAATGCATTAGCTAAATCAATAACTGCATACCATACCCCTTTGTGCCTTTGTATTTGCTCTATCAGGGTGACGGTGTCTGGAACGGCAGCTGTCAATGAAGGGGTGTACTTGTTCAATTCCCTATAATCTACTGTCATCCGCCATGACCCGTCACTTTTCTTGACCGGCCACACAGGATTGTTCCAAGCTGTTGTTGTGGGTTTAAGCACTCCTGCCTCTAATAGATCTTTAATAGTGGCAGTTATCTCCTCATGCCCTCCTGGTATTCTATACTGTTTCATACAGATAATTTTTGTAGCAGGTGGAATGGCTACTGGAGGCATCTGCACCTTCCCCACTACTACTGGTCTTGCTGAAATGTAAGGTTTTACTCCAAATTGATATTGTCCATCAGACAATTGCAATGTCATCCCTTAGTATGTCTATTCCTATAATGTATTCCGGAATTGGGACAATCATTACACAATATTTTCTCCGGGCAGCTGACCTATTTTCAGTTCCAAAATGGTCTGTACTGCCTCAATTTTTTACCTCTAATCCTGTAATTACCACTCACTGACCTTTGTGTTTTGCTGGGTTCCATAAATTAATGAGGCTCCTTCAGTGTCAATAAAAGCTCGTACTTTTTGGGTGAACCACTTTTCCAATTAATTTCCAATTCTACATGAGGTCTAAAATCCTCCTAGCCCACCCTTCTACTGGGGCTTGGCCTTCATTTCAGTCATATTTTAGGTTTTCAGTTGCTGCAACTCCCTAACCGGTACAAATCACTAGGATACAGATCTGCATATTCCTGTCCGGTCGGGGTGACTCAATGGATCCCTGGTGGGAGCCCCCCCCAGGGACATACTTTCATCATCAAACTCTGCCGGGGAGCAGTTGGACTTACAGACTCCTGAAGAGACATGTACATCTGTCTTTAACTTTGAATTGATCTGCTTATTTACTGCTTCTTAGTGTTCAATCCTTTTTGTACATTTCCCACATATCAGGAGTACTGATCCCATCAATGTTTTCCTTGACACCCCATCCTTTAAGAGAGCCAGGAACATATCTCTCCTAGAAACTCGACCTCAGGATTGGACCGCTGTTTATCCTGTCCTGAAGAATCATATAAACTAGACCCTTTGGGCCCTAATCTTCCAGTTCCCTAACTGCAGTATTGCCTCTAGCACTACACCTACTGTTTTCCCCATCTGATTAATCAACAAGTCATCATTACTGCCTTATATGCAGGTGGTGCAGTTTTGATAATCTTATTCGCATACAGACACTGGCACAACAACACTCATTAAATCGGCATGGTCTTCTGTGGAGACCGCAACTTTCATCATTTCCATTTTAATGTTTTGTATACAGTCCTTTAAGGTAAACCATGGTTTACTATCCTCCGGCCAGTCACTCACCGTTGGATACTTGTGTTTGCAAGCCATAGCCACCACGTCCAGCATCGTGGCATAGCCCTGCCCCTGTATTCGGAGGGTCCGAAATGCCTCCTTCACCACAGGGTCATAGCTTAGTGACGAAACCTAGGGGCATCAGTTTCATCTAAGCTTACTCCATCTGCCCTGTGTCATACAACCTCACCAGCCATCTCAACAAACTCTCCCGGTGTACCGCTCCAGGAGGTCTGATACCTCCTGTTGAGAAAAATCCTCCACTACATCTCGATTCTTAGGATTTCTGATCCAACACTTCAGTACATCTTCTAGACACTGGCTGTGCATGCAATATTGGAACCTTACGTCCTCAGCCTTTTCTTCTTTATCTGAGGCTGACCTTTCCTCATCTGTAGAAACCAAATATCTCCATCCCATGTTTCAGGATCCCAGTGGGCTCCTGCCTAGCTATTGCTAGGCTTACCTTTTCCTACTAACTCTGCCCCTCCTCTTTTTATACTTGTACTGTGCCACTCGAACAGCTGCATTTTCTGCAGCTGTCCGATAGGTATCCAATTTATCACTCAGCAAATGATTTTGACATTGTAACATCACAGCTTTACTTTCCAAATCACAAACCTTTCGTTCCAACTCTGCCTTTTCACTAAGAAGTCCCACTACCTTTTCATGCATCTTCCTATAGGCAGACAATAAAATCCACCCCCTGTGCCCCAAGGCAGCACATTCTTTCCCTTTTGCCACAGGCACTCTTTTCATACATGTAACAACATCTGCAGGCTCAGAATCCTTTAAACAGGTTTCCCAGTGTTCACTCAACCCTGCACAACATGACCACTCAGTGGCTAAATCAGCATAAGGTTGGTTTTCCCAACCAGGAATTTCCACTTGTGCACATGCAACATTAGACTTTTTCCTTTTAAACATTTTCACTTCACCTTAGTGTGTACTTTCCTTTATGAATCCTGCCGACTACGCCAAAATTGTCTTGCCTAATCGAAGAGTCACAAGGAATAATCACACTTGGCATTCACACATCAGCACAATTTATTGCAAGCAAAGATAATTACACTTCATTTAGCAGCAATGTCACTATCAGCATTAATGATTACACTTTAGCATTCATTCATTAGCAATATTACTATCAGCATTAATATATACTTCAATTAAGCAAAACATGATACATCACCGATTCTATGCTACATCCAAGCCTTTTCCCAGTAGCTGGGAAGCCCTAATCATCTCACAGCCTGGCCAGGAGTCTTGAACCGGGAGAAAGTTCCACAGCGATGCGCTCCACCCTGCAGATGAGGCTTCCAACCAGGCATTGAGAAAGCTACATTTATATCTTATTCTATGCTAAAAATAACTGTGCAGCCTTCATAGTGTTGTTTTGCCACATTCTAGAAGCTGGCCGGGCTCCCAGGATGCTGCAAATTCACACTATAAGGACTGCTCAGAATTCCCTACACCTGCTAGGTCACTGTGCTCCAAACACTGGCCGGGTGCCTAGAACACTATGAGCTAAGCAGAAGTTTAAACAAAACTACAAAAACAGGTTGCCTGATAATATGCAACCTTCAAGTCAGCAAAATACACTGTCTGAAGCAAAACATAATAATGAGGCTATCTAAAGAGCAAAACACCAATTAAATGAAGCAGCATGTAAAATGGAGTCACACAATACAAAATGGAGTATAAAATGACATACATTACATGAAATAGCATACAAAATGGAGTGGCAATAATCAACATATTATACTATCACTACAGAGGGCTTAAATTACCAAATCATTATATTATCTTGCTATAGACTGCAGTAAATACTTGCAATGGCTTAGAGAGTTTGCACAAAAAACAAGGATGTTCTACATTCCACTATGGCTACAAATTGAAAAACCCTGTGTGCTAACACATCAAACAATGTTATCTCCCTCATAAAACAATGTTATCTCCCTCATATATATCACACCTAAAAGGCTCCCTAAGTCTCTCTACTATACCGTAAAGGCTTCCTCCATCCAAGTCCATTATCAATTGTGCTGTCTACTTTAACTGCTTCTGTTACATGATATTTCGCAATCCCTGCTACGGAATCCTAAGTAAAGAATAGATGTCAAGCCTATTACCCAGTGTGTGTGGCAGGACCTAGGTATCACTAGAACTGAGAAATTCACCTTTTACAATAAACTGATAAGATTCTGCTACTTTTCAACAGTTACCAGCTACCTAATACTGTGGTTTTCCCTTTCCTACACATGACCCATGTCTTGGCAAACATTGTCAAGGTCATTCTTGGAATTCTAACTATATAACTAGTATTCTGCCTCTGGCAAGCTGGGCCTTACTACCACATCCTATCTTATATCTCTAGTAGGGTATTTATGACTTCACCAAAGTCAAGGAAGATGGCTCTGCTCCCCATTGGAACCAGACTTTTCCTAAAACATCTGAAGATTACAGCTGGAATACAGTGTGGAAGCATTTGTACACGTACATAGAATTTGCTACTTACAAGTTGAATCAATCTAAATTTTACATAATATGTGCTACACCCCAGTAAGGCTTTTTTAAAATATTGAAGTTAGATAATGACACCTGTACTAGGTGCGGAGAAGCAACAGGTATGTTTCTGCACATCTTCTGTTCCTGCCTCATGCACAGCTACTCTGGTTGACTATTAAGTCAAAACTAGATCCACTACTGGGGCTAGGAGAGCCATTCCACCCAGAGATATGCATCATATGGGAATATGGGCAGAATCTGCTGAGGGCACAAAGATACCATATGGCATTATGTTTAAAAAAAAATCTCTCCTCTGTCACTGGATACACCAGACTACCCCTGCTTACTGAGAGTGGCTTACTGAACTCATGTTTGCTCTCTGTGTAGAAAAGTCTACTGTTAATTTGATCAATAGACTTAAAGGGATACCAGGAAAGATGGGAACTGCTTCATGTACACATATAGCTGGAACCATCCACAGCAGAAGGTTGATTGGCAACTTTATGGATTCATCAGGGGGCACTCTGTTAGACTATGTTTAATGTTTACAATGTCTCTGAAAGTTGGTTATTACTTGTTGCTCAACCATGCTCTGTATCACTTGAGTTTATATTTATCATGTGTCATGCCTGTACTTTCTGTGCACTGAAGTGGGATTGTCTTGTTTGTTATGGATAATGTTTATGTTTGTCTTGTGTTTTATTATATTTTTTCAATAAAGTATATTAAATTAAAAAAAGAAGTGATTGGGGTTCTCAACAACTAAAGGCACCCTATGAATGAAGACACCCAGCTCTTAAAAAAAAGAGAGAGAAGCCATCAGCACGGAGGGCTAAAGGTTAGTGAAGCAACACCATGCATAGTTTTAATACCACTCAGTGGGAGGCATGGTGAAAGTCTCCCTCCACTCCATCCAGCTCCTGGCAAAGCATTGCAGTGCACTGGATCATTTGGTGACTCTATCAAATGGTTGAAGGTATTGTAATGCAATGTAAGATAGGATGATGGAGTTGATTGGAAGGATGTAGTATGTAGTCAGAAATGGATGCAAGTGGAATGCTTGTAACATATGGCTGGCTCCTAATATAAGGTTAGGGACATGTTAGAATACAGTACCACATCAAGTCCTCATAGACAAAAGGAGCGTGGTCAAAATGTTGAAAGGCACAGGAGCATGTTGTATGCAGTAGTGAGGTGCTGTAACCGTGCAGTTGCCTGTTACCTCCAATTTCACTGGAGTTGGGATCTGTGGCAGCAGTGTGTGGTAATAGTATATCTGCCCCCCCACACACCTAATTGCACTGGAGTGTTGATCCATGGTGCCGTAGTAAGGGAATAGCAAATCTGCATTTTCCTAAAATTTCAGCAATTTTTGGTTTAGCTGTGTTTCCTCTGCACAGTCTTTCTTAGTTGTCCACTCTGTTTTTTTGTTGTGGCATTTTTCCTTTCACACACTTTACATGGAATCTTCCAATACTTGTGCGATGTATGAGGTTGGCCTAAAGAGTATGAAGAGGTCTTAAATATAGAATATATAAATCCTTTTGAGAAGATTTTAATAAAGGTTGTGCAGATACATATACTGTTCGCTCAGTGACTACATTACCACGAAGACCATTACAGTGACAAAATCCACAAATTGCTGTAATGATCCCGGTGGCACACCAATGGTGTTTCCCCATTGATTGTGCCCTCTCCCCGACACAACTCTGACTCAGAGTTGATTATTTAAAAGTGGGAGTGCAGGGGGAAAAGCCCCCCATAAAAAAACACATTGTTTCAATGATGGCACAATGCCGGCTGTCAGCATTGTGCCATCGCTGTAATGCCAGTCAACAAATTTCTTACTGCCATGGCTTGGTTTAACCATGCAGATACAATCTATTCAGTTTTGGACTGTTTATAAATAGTGTAAGCCACAAGTGGGGGCTACCACCCTGTCAACATGCTACAAAAAATAGAATCAAGTCTTGAGGAGGGTTCACTACTGGAGGTACTGGAAGGACATGGTCTCTTACAGCTGTAGGTAATTTAGGAATGAAGGCTCCCAAAACAACAATTGATCAAACATTTATAACAAGAAAGAGGCCAAGTGTAATACATCTTCAGGTCTTTCAGGAGCTGGTTACCAAAATGGCGCTTCTAGTCTTCGATTATGCAGATGTGGTCTACAGTACTGCCCCCTCCTCTTCCTTTGCCAGACTGGAAACCCTCTGTAATGGCATCTGTCAGTTTGCTGCCAACTTCCTCCCTCATAGTCACCATTGTTCCCTCTACTCCTCTCTCTCCTTCCTCCCACTTCCCTCACATCACTAGTCCAACAGTGCTGCCTTCATCTCCAAATGCTCGCTTGGATCACTACTCTCTTACCAAGCCTCACTAATCTCTCCCATTACCTCATAATCCCTCTGCTCCAGGGGTCCCTGCACCTTCTTCCTCCCCAACACTTACTCCTCAGCTGGGCAGTCAATTTTCTCCTATTGCCTTCCCTCTCTCTGGAAGTTGCTTCCCTCCTCTCTCCATCTCTCACCCTCCTCAGCTTCCATTGGACACCAGCTTAAACTCCAGTCTCCCCTCCTGATCCTGTCAGCCCATCTCCTGTCCTACCTCTGTGCACCCTCCCATCCATGGTTCCCCTTCAGGGTCAGCTTATGTCCCAATTACTGCTGCACTGAGTTGTTCAACCTGTTGTTATCAGTTACATTGGGTTGTGGTGATGCTTATAGCCTCACCTCTGCTATTCATTATTGTTATTTTTATTTGCGCTTGTACCATGTTGAACAGTTCACTGTTTAACCTTTTGTGTTTGTGGAACACTTCTATTCTACTGTGGATGGCTTATTGTATACCCTTTCTTTTTCCTTGGGTCACACCTGCAAATGAGCCTCGGTTCAGTTTGGCTTTCCTGGGTACCAATTTTCAAATACAATGTAATAAATAAATATGGTTGTACCACCTTATGGTCCCTAACTCCAAACGGAGTATAACCTACTTAACTATTGGAGCCAATGGCATGGAGGCGAAGAGAATTTGACAATTAAGGAAACTTCTAAGGATCCAAAGCCTAGGTCATCATTCCTCCAGGCTTAGTGATACCATTAAACCTACTGTACTGTTAAACCAACAATATCACTGCATAAAGGGTGACAGCTGACCACTTCATGGCAGCCAAGATCACTCCCCCACAGTATGATGCTCATGAACATAAGAAAGAAGCCAAGCCCATGAGGGGAGGCATGGTGGTGTGTAGCGGGAAGCTGTGGAGTGAATGCACTTGGCTCTTGAAGAGCTTGTAATGATTATAGTTGTACAGAGCATATGCCTGATACCTTATAGTAATAGGGGATGTGTCTGGCCATAGTGGGAATGTGCCCATTAGCTGATGAGGGTGTATGTCTAGTTGTTATATGGGTATGCATGGTGAAGAAGGCCATTTCTCAGTTAAAGAAGTAATGGAGTTTGCCCTATAGTGTAAGCCAGTTCTTCCATTTGTAAATTAAGGAAAAACATACAACAGGGTGTGTGTTGTGCTGCGACAACATCTTATCTTGGGTGCAATTTCATGGGTAGTCCAAAAGAGTAATTCATCTGCACTCTATCTCTAACAAAGTCTCAAAACTACTGCTGACTTTTATTACTTTTAATGTGCTCCCAGGTCGCTCCTGTTAAAAAGCTTTCAGCTTAGTGTGCTATACCTGCTTAAACAACTAAATAAAAAAAACAAATTCAATATAGACAGAGAAAAAGCAAACTAAAAAATGACTATTTGCATTACAAATACAGTATCCACATTTAGTACAAAACAACAATTCATAGTGCTATCAAAAAACATTATGCACACAGTGCTTGGGCAAAACATTGTTAAAAACCTTATTTACAAACATACAAAAATTGCCAGCACAAAAAGGCCATAATGGTCTATCAAGTCTACTCAAGTCTGCAGCTAGCTCCCCCCCCCCCCACACTTTACTACTATTTAGTGCTGAGTCCCAAATTTCTGGTTCCAATTAAGTATCACTACAATCTTGTTTCCACCTTTCTTCTGGCTCAATTTCCTAAAATTCCAATTTTGCTTGTAAACTGGTATTCCATTCTTTATAATGGCTGCTGCTTATCTGGCCCACAGTCTTATTAAGTAAAGAATCTTTTACTCTTTACTGCTGTTGAACAAAGAACATCAGCTCACCTGGAAAGGGGCAGCTACAATGAGCAGTCTCGCTGCTTTCATTTGGAAGTGTGAAACTCCATCATCAGAGCTACTCACCCAATCGTTCTATTAATTTTTAAATTAACTGTTACCACAGTAACAAGGTAGATACTTACAAGCCTGTGCACCAATTCATTAAATGGAGGCAGTTTCAGCTATTAGATTCAGCTTGTCACCATAGAAACAAGCATTTGTCAATGCCGAATATTGTCGCGCTGGCATTGGCTTTGGTAGTGAAGTGCGGAAAAACATTTTGGGCAGGATGTGAAAAATGACAGCTGTACAGTTCATAAGGAGGTGTAAAAAAATGCCAGTGTTGAAAATATGGCATGTAAATATTGCAAATTTGCGAAGTTACAAGGGTGCATGGGAAATGCGCAACGCACAGTTGTAACACAGTCATTTTATAGACGTTCAGCACCAAATTTTCAACATAGGCATTTTAGCACCTCTGTTCATGTACAGTGTCACTGTTATTTCCTCGAACTGTCGCAAAAAGTAATTTTGCACAGCAACCGCACTATTTTGTGCCGGATATGTGAAAACACATTTTGGGCAGGATATGTGAAATGACAGCTGTACTGTTCATCAAAAGGTGTGGAAAAATGGTAATGGTAAAAATCCAAAGTGAAAATATTACAAATGCATGACGTTACAAGCGTGCGGCAATCTGCCAACGCATGCTCGGAATAACAGTCACTTTATGGAGTATTGTCACCAAATTTTTAACATAGGCATTTTAGGACCTCTGCTCATGAATGGTGTCACTGTCATTTCATAATCTGGCCTAAACACTGATTTCCCACAAGCGACCTACCGTGCTATTGTCGTAAGTGCGGTACATATTTCGCCAGGATGTGAAAAATGACAGCATGTACTTTTCACAAGAAGGTGTACAAAATGACAATCTTGAAAATCTGGCATGAAAATATTGCGATTAAAGTTACAAGCCTGCGTAGCAACCTATTACAACCTGCGCTTGTAAAACAGCCATTTTGGATTTTTCCACCAAATTTGCAACATTAGCTTTTTGAGAGCCCATCATGAACAGTGGCACTGTCATCTCATTAATCAGTCCTGAAAGGTGATTCCACACAGTGACTGCAAAATCATCTTTCAGGACTGATTAATGATATGACAGTGCCAGAATTCATGAGGAGGGGTCCCATAAACCCCATGTTGAAAATTTGGTGTAAAAATTCTCAAAAATGCCCGAGATATACATTAAAGTTGAAAAAACACCCTATTTATTCCATTATACAGTTTACCGGCATTTCCTCAGTTTGCGGTCGGCTTTGAAGAGTGCAGACATGTTCCCGGTCCACCAAAGATCATCGCACCAGACACCAGAGGCATGGGGTGGGGTGCGGGAGGCAGGGAGTGCAGGGTGGGTGTGGGTTGTGGGAGGGGTTGAAGAGTATCTAGGACTGTTTCTGCTTCATAGGTTAAAAAATAAATAAAAAGACTGGGGACTGTTTTGTTTTAATATGTGCTTTGGCACGCTGGGGTGGGCTCCCAGCATGCCACCTGAGTGTGTGTGTGTGGGTGGGTGCTTTAACCGATGGGGGATTGGGCACCCCCATTGGCAAACAAGGAAAGGGGGGGCTGCAGGAGTCAAGGGGGATTGGGCACCCCCTCAGCAACAAAAAATGGGGAGGAACACATTATGCTGATGGGGAGTGGGTTCCCCCATCAGCAAAATTCAAGGGGAGGGATGGATACATGCAGATGGGGATTGGGCCTCCGTCGGCAAAGAAAAAGTGTTAGGGGGCATATGATACTGAGGGGGATTGGGCACCCCCTCGGCAATCAAAAAAGGGGGGTTACATGATGCTGACAGGGATTGGGCACCCCCATCGGCACACAATAAGGGGAAGGGTTGACAGGCAACAGTGGCAGTCACTGCCGCCATGTTGCCTGCACATTAGGGAGGAGGCGTGTTGTGGTCACCCTGCATGAGAGCTTTGCTCTCATTGCAGCGGACTGTTTCTGTAATGTCTTCACCTCATTAGCTAGGCAGGGTGTCTGCCCCTGCTGCTGGCTGACTGGGGAATGCGGGATGCACCTACTGGTGTGTGTCCCGCATTCGCCCAACAGTGACCGTGCCTCCAAATCTGCACTACCACAAGATGTTGGCTACGCATGCACACCAACATAACAAAGGTGCAAACCACATACCCCACGTGTGTAGTGTGACATAAAATCCCACATCGCATACAGATTAAAACCATTTAAACCATATACAAATTCCTCTCAGTTTGTGGAAATTACATCTTTTAACTAAACAAGATACAGCTACTGAAAATGCATATACAATAAATAACTGTGCAGTACGTCTTCTTCATTTAAACCTCTTGGCTGCAAACTGCTAAGTTCATAAATCCAGCAAGCTTCTCGCTGATGTAGTCTCCATTGCAGGTCTCCCCTTAGAACTGTCAAACTCACTTTTTCAATGCCTAAAAATGTAGCCTTGTGGCTGAACCATGTCATTGTTCGGCATAATGATGCGTGATTGCATAATTCATATTCTCCACTCAAATAGCAGGTCTGTGCTCTTCTATTTTTGTCTTGAGAGCTCTTTTGGTTTGAACTATGTAAACTAGCCCACAAGGACATTGCAGCATATAGAATACATTTGTTGTATTGCAGATTATGAAGTCTTTTATTTCATATTTTTTATTTGTTCTGGGATGATTAAACGTGTTTGTGTTATAAGTGCTATTACAATAAGAACAATTCCCACATCTAAACTTCCCTGTTGGAGAGTCAGGCATCCATGTTGGTCTCAGATTATTTATTTATTTTTTATAAATAAAGATTTTACAAGGAAGTATTTTAAATTATTGGATCATTTATATGTTACTCTTAGTCCTACTGATATCACATTATTCAGACTTGGTTCAGTACTTAGAACTTCCCAGTGTCTTTTTTATAATCACATTTATTTCAGAGGACCCCCTTGTAAATAGGGTGCTAAACATAATTTATTCTTCTTTTTCAGTTTTTTTTTTAGTGTGGTTTTCAAAGGTCTTCCTTATTTAACATATTGACTCTATTCACAGCATTTAGAAGTATACCAGGTGCATCGCCCCTATTCAAAAATATTTTACATATACAATAACTGCCATTTCTTTTTTCATGACTTCTTCTTCTTCACTGCAATTGCATTTGACCCATATGAGTTGGCCATAAAGAATGTTTCGTTTTAAGCGTTGTGGTTGATCACTAGTGTAGTGCAGTAAAGTATTTCTGTCAGTTTCCTTTTGATAGAATTTAGTTTGTAGGGAGGTTCCTGCTTCATAAATTGTCAGATCTAAGAAGTTCACTGAAGTAAAACTTTTGCATGCTATGAATTTCAAATTACTATCACAGGAGTTAATGAAATTCAAAACTTCATCTAAGTCTTTCTCATTACCTTCCCATACAATCAACATGTTGTCTATATATTAAATCCATTTGAAAATATGTCCATGTCATTTTTTTTCTGTGTTCTAAATATTTATATCTTTCGACTCTGCATGTACAGGTTTGCCAGAGAGGGAGCAAACATGGTTCCTATTGATGTGCCATGGATTTGTTCAAAGAACACATTTCCAAATAGAAAATAGTTAGATTCTCGTTAGCCAGATCCATGATGAAGTTTCTAGGGATAAGGGCATCATTTGGTCTTTGCTTCAATTGACTGTATATAGCTTTTAAGCCTCCTTAATGGGGAATGTTATTGTAGAGATTATCTACAACACAAGTAACCTATACTGTATCTTTTTTTGTTCTACATTCTTTAAGAATTTTTAACACATCTTCTTTGTCTCCCTTACATGATTTTGTTTGTTTTACAAAGGTTTCAGGAAGAAATCAACACACTTTAATAGAGATTCTGTGATAGAATTAATACTGCTGACAACTGGATGTCCAGTGGGATTTTGTTTATTTTTATGAACTTTAGGCAAGAGTTATAATAATAGTAATAATGCTTTATTTATTTAGCACAATTCTTAACATCAAATATCTGTACATACTTAAAACATCATAAAAACAAAACAGCTCACTTAAAAATCATTTACAGTACAATTTAAATACTTCAATTAAAATTATCCAAAGATCCCATATTAAATAATGAATGCCTTCTTGAACAAATATGTTTTCAAGCCTGTTTTAAACCTCTCCATGGTCCTGCACTCTCTAATCTGATGAGGCAGAGAGTCCCACATGGATGGGACACTGGATATAAAAGCTTGGGCCCAAGATGTTTTCAACTGCACCCTGAGAACCTCTAACAACCCCTCGTCAGTTGAGCAGAGAGGCCACCAGGGCTGTGGGGAGTCAGAAGCTCTTGCAGGTAGATCAGATCCAGTCTGTGCAGGGCTTTATAGGTCAGAAGACTGACCTTGAAGATGATCCACCACTGTATAGGCAGCCAGTGCAGATCGCACAGCATGATAGTACTGTAATATGAATAGAACAAGAAGGAGGAGCTGACTTTGATAAGATGGCCAACAGAGATAAGCTAGCTCTGTCAAAAAGAAACACAGGTGAGGGGGTACAGGCAAAGTCGGCAAGCATTAAAGATGTAATACTTGAAGCAACATCCCATTGTGTTAGACAGAAAAGGAAGTGCAAAAGAAGAAGGAAACCACTTTGGTTCTCAAATACAGTAGCAGAAAAGGTCAGAGCCAAAAGGCTGGCCTTCAGGAAATATAAGGAACACAGCGGGATGAAGATAGAGGCATACCAAACTGCCCTAAGGGGAGCAGGGAAGGCAGTAAGGTAGGCAAAGTCCCAAACTGAGAAAACACTAGCATGAACAGTAAAGAAGGTGACAAGACTTTCTATAGATACATTAGTGAAAAGAGAAAGTCCAGAGGGGGTATTGCTAAGCTCAAAGGAGAAAAGAGGGCATGTGAGGAGGAGGACACTGTAAAAGCATGTATCCTAAATAGATACTTTTGCTCAGTATTTACTGAAGAGAAGGTAGGGCAGGACCCACAGCTCAGCACCATGGACACGGGGGAGGAAGGTGAGCACTACTCCCTTCACAAAAGAAAGGGTCCTACAAGAGCTCGCAAAGCTCTGGGTGGACAAGGCAATAGGACCTGATGGCATACATCCCAGGGTACTTAAGGAGCTAAGGGTGAAACTAGCAGAGTCATTAGCAGAACTGTTTAGTGAGTCTCTGAGCACAGGAGAGGTCCCAGAAGACTGGAGAAGGGCTCATGTGATCCCACTCCACAAGAATGGTAGCAGGAAGGAGGCAAAGAACTACAGACCAGTCAGTCTTACCTCAGTAGTGGGCAAGTTAATTGAGGCACTCCTTAAGGAAAGGATAGTGCAACATCTGGAATCCATAAGGGCACAGGATCCAAGACAGCATAGGTTTACAAAAGCAAGGTCCTGTCAAACTAATCTCATAGATTTCTTTGACTGGGTAACCAGAGTGGTGGACCAAGGGGGAGTAGTTGATGTTGCCTACCTTGACTTCAGCAAAGCTTTTGACATTGTTCCACATAGAAGATTTATAAATAAGCTGGTAGGCTTGGGTGGGTCAGAAGTTGGTCAACTGGGTGGCAAACTGGTTGATGGGCAGAAAACAGAGAGTGGTAGTAAATGGTATACAGTCAGAAGAGATGCAAATCACAAGTGGGTACCTCAGGGATCAGTCCTGGGGCCAGTCCTCTTCAATAGCTTCATTAGTGACATTGCAGATGGACTAGTGGGTAGGAGTCTTGTCTGTTTGCAGATGACACCAAGATCTGCAACAGAGTAGATGATCCAGATGGTGGGCAGAATGAGAAGAGATCTGGATAAACTAGCAAAATGGTCAGAAGAGTGGCAACTGGGATTTAATGCAAAGAAGTGCAAGATCATGCACATAGGGAAGAGAAACCCTGAAGCCACCTATAGGCTGGGAGGGGAGTTGCTGGCAGTCGCAAAGGAAGAAAGAGACTTGGGCATCATCATCACCAATGACCTGAAATCATCCAAGCAGACCTCTAAAGCAGTAGGTAAGGCTAGGGGGAGGTTAGGGTACATTAGTAGGGTATCATGTCGTAAGAGGGAGTAATAACCTCTCACAACACACTGGTTAGCCCCCCATCTGGAGTACTGTGTGTAGTACTGGAGGCCACACTTTCACAAGGACATTAACCAAATTGAGGCAGTCCAGAGTAGGGCAACCAAAATGGTACAGGGACTGCATCAGAAGACATATGAGGTCAGATTAACGGAGTTCAATATGTATACCCTTGAGCAAAGGAGGGAGAGAGGTGATATGATCGAAACATTCAAACACCTTAAGGGCATTAACAAGGTGAAAGAGTCTAGCATGTTTAAATACAAGAAAAATAGCAGTACAAGAAGACACAGCATGAGATTAGATGGAGGCCCATTAAGGGAGAATGTGAGGAAATTCTTTTTTACAGAAAGAGTGGTGGATGCATGGAACGGCCTACCTCAGGAAGTGGTGGCTATGAATACAGTGCAGGGTTTCAAATAGGCATGGGATAGGCATAAGGGAGCAATACAGATGAATATGAATAGATAGGTCACTGACAGAGCAAAGGCCGATGGCACATTTATAAGGTAGAAAAAGAAATAGGCAGACTGGATGGGACTTGCGGTCCTTATCTGCCGTCAACTTCTATGTTTCTATGTTTCTATGTTTCTATGAGAAGTCCCAGTCAACAGGCGTGCTGCAGCATTCTGCACCAGCTGCAAGTAGTGGATATCAACCCCCGGCAGACCCAGGTAAAGGGAGTTGCTGCAGTCAAGGCGCAAAGTCACAAAAGCGTGGATCAATCTAGATAAATCAGCAGACGGAACAAGGTGCTTAAATCTGGTGATGTTCCTAAGATGATAAAAGGAGGACTTGATGACTGCCAACACCTGCTCATGCAGTGTCAGCCCATCATCAAGAACCACCCCCAGATCACACACCTGTTCAGAGGAAGATAGTTGTACACCCTCAAGCCAAAGACCAGAGGGTAAACCCACAATTTTTTAGTTTTCTTTTTTTTACTACAGCATAACCCCAATTATCTGAACCCTGATTATTCAGAACTCCCTGTTATCTGAACTCTGACATTGTCCTCCAACTCTAATTTGCCTAATGTTATGAACCCCTGATTATCTGAACTCTTGATTATCTAAATAAATATAAAGTCAATCTGAGCATTCAGATAATTGAGGTTGTACTGTATTTGGTAACCAGGTAAGGCCCACTAGGCACAAGTGCCTGTTTTCAGGGGTGACATGGGAGCACTAGGGAGGTAAAGTGACTTGCTTAGAGTCACACAGTATGCAAGTGGAGGTTGTGGAACTCAAACCCAGGTCTGCTGGATATACCAAGCTCATTCACAACTTCTTACACTAACCTCTGGGCTATACTGCCAGCCCCAGGGTGGTTAGTTATTAGGAAATTCCATTCTGCTTCTGTGATCAAAAGTTTTTCTTTAGCAGTCTCTATCATATTTTTTACTTTTGCTTGTAAACATATTCAGTTGGATCACTTTCCTATTTCTTATAGATCTTTTTGTTTGTAAGTTGTGCCTCCATTTCCCTGATATACATATTTTTTAGCCAACACACTGCCCCACCTCCTTTATCTGCTTGTTTCACTGCCACATATGCATATCTCTGATTTCATCTAATGCTTTTCTTTTTGCTTTAGTAATGATTTTAGCTCCCTAGCTTTTTTCATACCTTTCCAATACTTTCTCAACATCATTTCCACCGATCTACTAAAAATAGTCACTGCTTGGCTTGAGGCATTATTAGGCATAAAAGTGAATTTGGGTTTGAATGGTGTTTTTCTGTTTAACACATCTCAATTCTATTTCCTCCCCATTCACTGGTACATTTGTGTTGATGTACTGTAGGTAGTAGTATGCCTTTCTTCTAAACTGTGTATTCAGTCAAAATCAATTTGAACATATCTATTTTGGCATTCATAGTGTTTATTTTGGAACTCAGTACAAATGTTAGACCCTTTTTTAATATTTGTTCTTGATTTACACTCAGGCCAGGATATTCAAAAGTGTGCCCAGAATGTGTGCAATGGGATGCACAGTGCAAGCCAAGTGCACCATAGGAAACTGAAGCCATATTCAGCAGATGTGCCACAGACATGCACAGGCTCAAAATACACTGAATATAGCATATATGCATCATTGCGCAACCAGACATGTGCCGGAGCAACCTGGACTGCGCAGGAGCAAGTTAGCATGCTGAAACTAGCAGGCTAAGCAAGTCCAACATGCAAAAGGGAACACAGGCATGGTAGCCCAAGTTCACAGGGCCAAGGCAGGGGTAGCAGACCCAAACTACAAGGGGACACTGGCCAGGAGGCACAGGAAAGGCACATGGCCAGAAGGCCATAGACAAAGCCAGGTGCACAACACAAACCCCGGTCCCCAATGTCACCAAGCCACCCACACACATGCAACAGACTGGAGCAGGCCCATGGCACTGCACCACCACTGCCCTGACAGGCAACACCATATGGGACAATGATGCAGCCACAGTGTGAGGGCACCAGGCATGTATGGAGCACCGTGGCCAAACTGCCACTCATGTATTGGGCAACAAGAAGCACCAACCATACTGACACACAGAGAAACAGGACACAACACTGCACAGCACAACAGCACTGGAAAGGGCACCATGGCTGAAGGTGAACAGGCCAGCACAGGCAAACAGGGGCACATGGCACAGTACCATGAACAAGGTAGGTGCACTGCCAACGCCCAAGAGCCTGTGACACAGAGGGACATGGCACACAGACACTGTGCACACAAGAGAACCAACCAGAGGGGACAGCACTGGGAGGGACAGTGACATGCCCATCAGCAGCACAGAACCATGGCAGCACAGTTCAGCAGCATGCATATGAAGGAAACACATACACAGATGTGCAAAAGGCTGAACACTTTAATAAAACAACACAACCAAAACTATGTACAACCAGAGGTGCAAACAGGGCACAAAACAAAAACAGGAAAAGGGGCAACACAGGAAGGGGCAAATGAGGGCAACAAGGGGAAATGGGCTGGGGACAAAGCAGGGAGGAGAAGGGAAAGGAACCAAAGTCCAAAACAGAGGTGGGCAGGGGATGATCAGAGAAGTGGTGAGTGGGAAGACAGAGCCTACAACTGCTGATGGCGAAGCACAACGTGCATCCTGTGTACCTCTTCCACCAGCTGTCTTGTGGCAGGAAGATGATCCGTGCCAATTCGTATCTGAACCACTGTCCTGGCAATCAGGTGGTGGATCAGGCACTGCAGCTGTAACACACCCCCTCCAAGGACATCAAGCTGCCATCTTCGGCCCTGAGGCCCAGCCCGACCTAAGAAAGGTGAACACAGAACAGCCAATAAGTGTCAGGCCACAAGGGGCTGAACCATCCCTATGTGTGTGCACAGGATAGCAGTGTGCCCCACAGTGCAGTTGCAATGGCCCCACAGGCAGGATATGAGCTACCCAGCAGCAGTTATACACAGTGGGACACACACACACACACACACACACACACACACACACACACACACACACACCAGTGATAGAGATGGGATGCCACCACACAGAGGCCATGTGCACAGCACTGCCACATACAGCACAATATGACACAGGCAGTGGAGCCAACAACCCACCACATGCAGCGGCCCCACATGGCGGCAGTGTCCTAGAGCTGTACCGAACCACCCATCTCAGGCCCATCAATGGTGCATAAACCATGCTGCACACACTCACCTGCTTGTTCTGGTGCTGGTGTAGCTGCAGCAGCACCACCCCCATCATTCTGCTGTCTGTCCCAGTCTGCAGTCTCCTGGGCCTTCCTGCAGTCCTCTGGTACTGTGGATGGAACAGAGAGAGAAATGGACATGAGTGGCATTCCATGCACAGAACCCCCCATCCCAGACACAGCACACAGTGCTGCCACAGCAGGGGCAGGGACACTGTCCTGCATGTGGGGTATGGTGTCTGGGCCTATGTCACTGCGCATCGCACAGGAACTCAGTGCAGCACCACAGGAAACACAACACCCACCATTGCTGGCCCCTCACCCGGTGCAGCCACACAGGCAGCATATGTAACAGCACAGGAAATGAACAATGGAAGCCTGCACAGTGCAAGGGGACACCTACCTGGCTGTGGCACAGATCCCCAACATGATTGGTACTGCAGCCCATGTAGCCGTGTGAGGCTCCATCTCCTGACATCCCCATATCTGTGATGGCAATGCACCCCTGTCCTCCTCTCCTGGCTTACCACAACCCTATCCCAAACCTGGGACCGTGGCTTCAGCAGGTCAGCCACAGCAAACAGCTGGGTCACCAGTGGCTCCACCAGGGCCACCACATTGGCCATTTCGACATCACTCCAATTACATGCCTGTTGCATGCAACCCACAGAACCCGCCGTTGTATCTGTGCAAAGTACTCTAACTGCATGTACTGTGGCCTGCAAAATGGGCACATCGAACAGCGCAGCACCTGATGTGCAACTGGGATACACAGACGATGGCTGCACAGCATGGGGATGTGCAATAGACAGGCACAACAGAGGCCTATCATGCAATGCCGCACATGAGCAATGCCAGAAGTTAAGGCGGGAGTATGGGGTCACGGCCGTGACCCACATAGGCACACTGCATGACACTGCACCACAATGTGCACATGCCAATTGTGCATTGGTGGGCAATGTGGGTCAGTGGCATGGTGCACCTGACATGCTTACGCAATGAGGACATACAGCACATCAGGGCCAGATGCGCAGCAAGCGCACACGAACGTATGCACAATAGAGCTATGATACGCAGCACACACAGGTGTGAGATAGGCCACACATAACGTTGAGCTGCCTGTGGTGCACATGCCAGGTGCGCATATGAGCATCATGCATGTCCCTGGAATGCGCCGGTGAATTGCTCTGGCACATATGTATTGCGCAAAGTGCAAATCTGCAATATTATGCCAGTGTATGCAAATAGCCTCATGAGCCAATGCCAGGCACAGTCACGCACATTAGCATATCATTACAATTGTGCCATTGCTCATTTGCATGAGTTGAGCCTTAAAAGCACATGAAAACAGCACAGGTCACTGACAGGTATTGCAGCCATTGAGGTAAGAACCACCGCACTATATTATGTAATGATACTTCTGTGCATGTTGTCAGTGCTGCACTGTTCCATGCTGTAGTGTCATACTGCTTATCAGGCCAACATCTGACTGTCCACAGGTAGCAACATGTTGGAGACACAGGGAGCTGAAGAGCAGGGGCTTGCACAGAAGCACAGGCTCAACTTTTCAAAAGATGAACAGCAGGCCCTGTTCGAGGCCTACCTTGATAGGGAGGGACTGCTTATTGGGGCCACTGGTACCCTGCAGAACTCTGCCACCAGGTGGAAGGAGCTAGCCACATCTGTGAATGCCCATGGCAGACACAACTGCAATGCACAGGAGTGCAAGAAGAAGATGTGAACTGATTGGAGGTACATTAAGGAGAAGGTGGCTTCCATCAGGGCGTTGCGCAGTAGGACAGGGGGACCGGCCACTGCACCCATACTGACATTGGGTGAGGAGCTGGTGGTGGCAACCATCAGCCATGCAGCCATTGAGGGTGTCCCAGGTAGTGGATTCCAGACAGGTGGCAGCCCATCACAGCACTGTGAGTATGTAGGTATTGGCTGTGGGGGTGGGGATGTATGCATGCCAGCAGCATGCCAGTGTGACTGCAGCAGTGATGCGTACCCATGGTCGGTGTAGCATGCTGTGGTGCATACCATGCATGGGCTCACAGTTTATAGGTTCATAGGTAAATACGAGATTAATGGACTAGCCAATTTTTATCACGCCACCTTTACCTTGGGTGGAAATAATATATAGATTCGCCCATATATGAATCTAATTTTTGTTTGAAATGGAGTAAGTTTGTGCTTTGCGCTACCTCTTGTGGAAGAGAATTCCAAATTGGAACTACCCTCTTAGTGAAAAAACTGTTTCTCTTAGAAGTCTTGTTTATATTTGCCCTTAACTTCATGTTATGCGATCGAGTTGTACAAACTGAAGGGTGCCAATCCATACATAAGGATTCAAAAAGAACATTATCTCTAATAGCTTTATAAATTAGACAAAGGTCTCCTCTTACAGAGTGATATTCAAGTGAGAAAAGATTACATTTTTTTAATCTGTCTTTATACAAAAGTGAGCTCCTATTAGTGATATGTTGGCCCAGATATTGAAAAGGGTTGTGCATGGGCGCAACAGTGTTGTGCCATCGCAACCCACTGTCTTGAGTGGATATTCAAAGGGAAAAATCGCAGCGGCATAAATCCTGATGTGCCAGAGCACATCAGTAAATGGAGGCGCAGGTAAGGGGCGTCATGCACACACTGCACAGCCCGATATTCAGCCCAGGATGTGCAGAGCCATGCATGCGCAACCCCTACCTGCACCAGCACAAAGTTGATCCAAAAAAAGGAACAACGGATGGCCACCCACAGGTGAGCTTCCACATTGCAGGGTGCAACACGGCAGCTGCCACCTGTGGGTGGCCACCCGAGCTCTGGCTGCACCTGGCGGAGCCCCCCCATGACCGATCATGGGCATTTGTAAAAAAAAAAATAATAAAACTGTCCAATATCCCTGGTGGTCCAGTGGACCGCTGACTGCCCGATCGAGGGCATTTGTAATAAAATGGAACAAGTGCTTCCAATATCCCTGGTGGTCCAGTGGGCCACTATCTGCCCGATCACGGGCATTTGTAAAAACATAGAACTAGTACTTCCAATATCCCTGGTGGTCCAGTGGACCACTATCTGCCCGATCGCGGGCATTTGTACAAAAAAAAATATGTCCAATATTCCTGGTGGTCTAGGGGTACCCCCTTCCCACCTGCCCACTGAGCCCCACTGCCCCACTCCCCCCGGTCAGCCGGCGGGTGGCAGCACCCCACCCACCTGCCGCCCGCCGCCCCGACCACCACTGTCGCCGGTAGCTGTATGCCCATTGGTCCACAGCGTGAGCCAATGGGCGCAGCTCATATTGTATAGACATTCCAGATATGTGAATGATCCCATTCACATCTGGAATGTAGTATGGTATGGGCTGCAAGCTCCATTGGCTCACACTGTAGACCAATGGGCATACAGCCCTACTGACGGTGTCAATTGGTGAGCGGCGGGGCGGTAGGCGGGCGGGGTGCTGCCACCCGCTGGCTGACCAGGGGGAGGGGCAGTGGGGCTCAGTGGGTGGGTGGGGAGGGGTACCCTAGACCACCAGGATATTGGACATAATTTTTGTACAAATGCCCACGATCGGGCAGATAGCGGTCCACTGGACCACCAGGGATATTGGAAGCACATGTTCTATTTTTTACAAATGTCCACAATCTGGCAGTCAGTGGTCCACTGGACCACCAGGGATGATAGGGATGTTATATATTTATTTAGCCCACGATCGGGCTGTGGAGCACATTGCCAGCTGCAGGGGGCATCGGTCCCTGACGGCTGCTGCCTGGCAGGGCGCCAGGTGCAAGTCATTGGGGATGGGCGCACCTTCATGCAAATGGTGCCATAATGACATGCAAATGGCCCCACGTGCACCGTACATACATTATGGCCCCATTTGCATGTCAAGTTTTGAATATCGTGGTTGCTGTGCATAGCGCAATGGAACTTGCGCTAGTGCATCCCCATGCTCCACTCTGGCCACTTGCGCTGGTGCAGTGCCACTGCACCATGCACACTGCGGGTGGGCAGGGTGCAATATTCAATGATGCTGTGCTATGCTCCTTTGAATATCGCCCAGTCCACAACCCTGCGCAGCCAAGTTGCGCTGCACCCAAGCTTAAGCCACAGTCTGGCGCAGTTTGAATATCTGGGCCATTTAGTAAATCTCCTTTGTACTTTTTCTACGGACTGTTTGTCCATATTAGAGTTGGAGCACAAAAGGAGGAACAATAATGAAAATGTGATCTATCTATGCTACTATATAAAGGGACTAATACCTCAGGCTCCCAACTCTTAACATTGTTAAAATACAGTTAATTAAACAATTGCATTTTTTTACTGTTTTAGTTGTGTGCTCCGAAAATTTCAAGTTATTTGTAATAAATACTCCTAGGTCTTTTTCAGAGTTTACCTTACTCAATATAGTGTTATTTATAACATAATTAAAACTTACATTGTTCTTTCCAAAATGCATCACTTTGCATTTAGACAGATTAAAGTTTAATTTACAATTATTTGCCCAATCAGATCTACAATTCAGTTTTGCCTGTAGTTTTTTTGCTGATATTATGTCATTTACAATGCCACCCAATTTGGCATCGTCTACATATTTATTTAGCCATATTCCATCTGTGGTGGTTATACTGGAGATTAGGACATTAAACAAAATTGGGCCCAAAACTGAGCCCTGGGACATTCCACTAGTGATCTCAGTCCAGGATGACCTATACCCCCCTTAAAGTAACCTGCTGGTATCTGTCAGTTAACCATGAAGAAATCCAGACAATAATATTTCTATTCAATTTCATCTTGACTAAGCATTCAATTAAGATTTAATGTGACACAGAGTTGAAGGCTTTTTCATAATCCAAGAAAATGACATCCACAGGAAGGCCTAGATCCAATGCTTCACTTATGGGTTCGAAAAAAATAATTAGATTCATATGGCCAGATCTTCCAGGCTGAAAACCATATTGCGAAATGTCCAGCTGTCCTTGTTTCAATATGTGAATACTAATTTTTTGGGAGAGAAGTTTTTCCATTATTTTACCTATACAGGATGTTAGACTTACAGGTCTATAATGTATCACATCCTGCTTTACTCCCCCCTTATGTATAGGGATTACCAGGGCTTCTTTCCATTCCTTTAGGACCACACCCCTAGAAATAGATTCATTAAATAACAACGTTAACGCTCCAGCTAGTTCATATGACACTTTTTTTAGAAAAATGAAAGGAATTATGAGGTCCAACTGAAGGAGAATATTTAAATGAGTTTATGGCTGAGTAAGTTTCAGCATCAGTAAAGGTAACTATAGGATCTATAGAGTCACAATCTATATTACATGATAATTCCTTTTTTTTAAATGCTGGCAAAATATATATTTAATTAATTTACCATTAATTGTTCATCAGAAATTAAGTTTCCATTTATCAATACAGGTCTGACCTTGCTAGCTGTAGTTTTTAAGGAGCCAATATAGTTGAAAAACATTTTTTATTATATTTTTGAACAGTTACTAGGTTGTATTCTATATCTTTCTTGGCTTTTCTATGAGCTGATTTAGTTTTCTTAGCTTTTTGTTGAAACCTGTTCCAGTTGTCCACTGACCTATATTTTCTATATATATTAAAGGTCTTTTTTTGCCCTAACAAGTCTTTTAATTGCTGTAGTATACCAAAGCGGCAGCCTCCTATTATGTTTATATTTTATCCTTTCAGGTACCCAATTTAGGATGCAATAATCATTTTTTTTTCTTTTATTTTGGCCCATATCTCTTCTACAGAAAATATGTGTAGTTCTTGTTGCCAGTCCCAATTTGATAAATAGGCTTTTGTTGCATCATAGTTGGCTCTATGAAAGTTCCTCAATTTAGTTACTCCTTTGAGATTATGTTTATAATAATTTATTCAGCATTTTATCATACAATGATCATTATCTCCTAGTGGAGCCAATATAACTCGTGTTTCTGCCATTTCACCAATATTTGTTAGAATCAAATCCAGGACATTATTCTGTCTAGTTGGTTCATGAACCAATTGATCAAGGCCTAAGTGTATTATAGTTTCCAGAAATTTTAAATCTTGGTAATTAGTCCCCTCTAATGTATCCCAATTAATTCCTGGAAAATTAAAGTATCCCATGAATAGAATATTCTCCAGTTGATTAATATTTTGTAGATAGTCCAAGAAAGAATATTTTTTATTACAGTCCAGTAGTGGAGGATGGTAACAAAGCCCTACTGTCATAGGGTTTGAATTAGAATTCAATTTAACCCATATAATCTCAATACCAAGGGGTGGGGGAGTGTCTATACATACCTCCATACAATCTATACTGATTTTAGTGTAAACAACTACACCTCCACCTCTGGAGGTGGTTAGATGTTTTTTAATAGTGTATAACCTTGTATTTCTTGTCCCCACAGTTTGTCTGTGAACCAAGTTTCTGTTACCCCACAAACATCAATATTTGGGGAGTGTAAAATAATTTGAAGTTCATTTATTTTGTTTAATAGACTTCTGGCGTTTAATAATAATATTTTGAGTTTTGTCTCTTGTGTAGTAGAATTATGTTCTTATTGAGTAATAGTAATATTTGGTTTCATAATCATATTACAATTATTTATACAGGGTTCTAAAGGAACTTCATAGTTAAGAATACCCCCCCATTACCTGTTTAAAGAGGAGACAATCTGTGCATTAATATTATTGCCCAATAATTCAGAGCCCTTTTTATTTAAATGTAAACCATCTCCTGCATACAGATTTCATTTATCGTTAAATTGTTGCCAATGTGTCAGGCACTTTACATTTTGCTTTACACATCAACCACGTAACCAGTCATTCAAATGTTTTATTTTATCCACTGTGTGTTGATCTGCTCTTGGTACTGGTAAAATCTCAAACAAGACAGTATTAACTCCAGTATCAGCTAGTATATTAGTTAGTCCTACATAAGCCTCCTTGATGTGCTGAACACTCTGATTCCTAATATTATTTGTTCCAGCATGGATAATTACCAGGGGGTTCTTACCACTATTTTGTTAAGATTTATTTACTCATTTTTGTGATGTCTTGGATGTTTGCACCATAAAAGCAAGATAGACTTCTTGTTGCTTTATTAATACCACATATTTGTCTATCTAGTTTTTTTTTTTTTTTACCTCTTTTATGCCCCTGCCCTTCCATCGTTAGTCTGCTCTGGTCACGGACCCTGGAGCCCCGACCACCGGACATTGCCGAATCCCCCAGGTCATCCCTGGCTTACCCCCCAGAGAGCGGGGCCACGGTACCTACCCCCTTTATCGGCCGTGGAACTGTATCTGGTTAGGGGGAACGGCTCCGGTGGCCAATCAGGCAGTCCAGGGCAGAGTGTCATGTAGGCAGCAAGGCAGGATTTTATCCTAGTGTTTCCCCACCCTCAGGGAGGCGGGGCGTGCAACAACGCCAGCGTCCGCCCGCCTCCTCGCCCCTCCTGACCTCAGGCCGGTGGCGTGAGTTCTCCCAGCCTCCACTAGGAGCTCTCATCGCGCCGGATACTGGTGGGACCCTCCCCGGAGAAGGAGAGCTACCACGGCGCCAATCCTTCTCCCCTCCGGCCGGCCCTCCGACGACCCGGATCCATTCCCGAACCCGGGTCGCCGGAGTAGCAAGCGGAAATCTATCTAGGTTTGAAATCATAGAGTCTTCCAAAATGAAGATTTGTTTAGTGTTGTCTTGGGTTGTTTCTTCCACCTTATTCGCTGTATGGACAGGATGTGTAATATTTAATATTGGTCTAGAAAAACTGAGTAAATCTAACTGTTCATCTGACTCACATCTAGTGTTAAAATGAGATCCAAAGTTTAATACACAGTCATTAGTTTGATGTAAGGCCGAAGGAGCAATTGAATGTAACATGTTGTTTTCTACTGTGAGGATTTTTCCTATGATATCATCCTCAAAATTTACTAGTAATGGATTGAATCTGTTACAAAGTGGTAATTGGAAATCACTGGCTTTCCTGCCTCTCTTGGGGACTTTATTGGATTGTACAGTATACCACTCATCCTTATTATCTACATTCTCTTCCTCCTGCCTAGGCCTCTTTCTAGATGGTACATCACTGTTAAACTTTGTGCTCATAGGGATCTCATTTGTCATCTGACAGTGAGCTGATACACTAGACAATTGTAACCTCTTGGAGGTTTCTAACTGACTTTGTTCCAGAGCCTTTAATCTAGTGTTGAACAGTTTTATTTCCTCTTCCAACTCAAGATTCTTTAAGCACTTTTTACAAATGTAAGAATCATTGTTTAACTGTTCGAGCTCAAAATTATACATGTTGCATGTTTTGCGCATCATGCCTATTCTCCCATTTGATGTAGCTATAATGCTGGCCTTTATTGTTCCCCAAACACTATGTAACTTTTGGATTATAACTTGTCTGACACCATAAATAGTTCACAATTTTGTAGCTTCTCCTGTAAAATGCCTGACTGCCAAACACTCCTAACAAGCACAGACACACATGTCTTTGCATGCATCTTTGCACGCTCACCCTGCCTGGGCTCACCCTGCTCGCCACAGGGCTGGTAGATATAGCCCCAAGGAACCAAGAAGTGTTTTCAGAGGTCACACCAAGCCCCGAGACAGTGCAGAATAAAAACTGGAGTTAGCTCCCTAAAGTTAAAATCACCACACTCTGTGGCTTAACTAAATTAAAAGCTTCCTCCTCCTGGTTTTAAATTCAGAAACTGAATACATAGTCCCAAGGTGTAGCTCAGGAGTGCGGCTCTCAGAACTACAGCTCCTCCACCTAGCTTGCTAAACTTACTAGGGCTCCAAAGCACATGCACAGTGTGTGTACAAGTATATTACAGTCCAAGGTATATATATTACAATACAAGGTATATTTCAGAATACACAAAGGAAGGGCTTAGAAAAACAGTTCAAGACTGTATTCCCACACCATACACACAGCAGTTTCTATATGTATGTCATTGGCCACCTGTGTGCAGTGAGATTGCAGCATGGGTGCTGTATTGTGGCCGTGGGTCATGGTCCAGGGTGTGCAGTGCAGCATGCATGCCCATCAGCACTGTCTGCATAGTACATGCTGGTGACACAGCAAGGGCCATAGCAGTCACTGAGCAGCTGCGCAACACACCACTGGTGGTGTGGCCCCTTGGGTGGGGCCAGGAGAATGCATGCATGTCATCCATGTGGTGGTGCAACACCATGTGCTGCACTTACACCATGGCTGGCCTGCCTTGTGCACCACCTGTGGCATGACTGCCCTGATGTGTGGTGCTGCACAGGTGTCCCCTGGTGTGGGCCAGCATGGTGGTGTCATGCATGCCTCAATCATACTAGACACAGCACTGTATGCAGAGTGCCACACTCAACACTGATAATGCTCGTTCTGTCTTCCAATGCCATCAAGTCTCAGGGGTGCATTGCAGGATGCGTATGATGATGTGGAACCTGAGGAGGCTGTGCCATCTAAGTCATCAGGCATCTGGGACACTGACCATCAGTGACATAGCAGTGTGGG
Organism: Neoceratodus forsteri; assembly: GCA_016271365.2. NCBI lineage: Eukaryota > Metazoa > Chordata > Ceratodontiformes > Ceratodontidae > Neoceratodus > Neoceratodus forsteri. The sequence continues at coordinate 894,948,828 of CM028132.1, read as the reverse complement.
GCTGCTTGAGTTCCTGGGTCTGGGCAATAATGACCCACTGGCAGATCTCCTGCTACCAGATGCCCTGCCAGTGCTTGAACCTGCAATACAAGAGGGGGCATCAGACAGTGATGATGACCTTACACTGATCCTGGGTGGCACAGGCCTGGACATGCTGCCCAGGGGATGGAGGTGTACACAGGTAGCGGATGTGAGCACAAGCAGTACGGCACCTGCACAGGCACCACCTAACCATGGACGCACAGTGGCGTGTGGCACTGCCACTGTCACCAGCCATGAATGGGGCTCTGGCATGGTCATCAGTGCTGCAGGGCTGGCCCAGCAGGCTGATGGTGTACAGCAGCAAGCTGCAGTGGCCACCATGCAGCACACCATGGGGCCACCATCAGGGATCCTGCAGAATCCCCACCACCTGCATGGTTGCCTGTGCAGCATTCCCAGGTGAGGGATGTTGCATGGCCTGTCTCCACACCCTCAGCAGGTCAGTGTCAGCCCCATGATGCACAAAGCACCGACAGGCTGGATGAGCACATCAGACTGCTGCAGGCATCTGTAGTCAACCAGGCAATGCTCGGGGCTGAGATATGTGCACTGCAGGTGAAGGTGCATCAACTTGCTGAGTGAGGGGACATTAGATGTGCCCAGCTGATAGGTGAGCCCTGGCAGCTGCGGGAGGCCATAACTGCATCTCTGGACCACATTGCTAGTACCATCACCGCCAGATTTGCATTGCTGGTGTCCACTTGGAGGGCAGGGCATGAAAAACTTCCCATAGTGCAGCATCAACACCACGGTCATGGCAACTGGAGACCCCTGGATGGCTGACACCATGCTCCGACATGCCCATCCCTAACACACTTGGCAATAATCTCTTTGCCGGTCTCTACACACCTGTAAGGACTCAATCACATTGTCAGGCATCTACACCCACGAGAGTGTTGGTATCACCTCCTGTGGCTGTTGAGCAGCCAGTGCCTGCCACACACCCCAAGCATGGCTGCCCACATTGCTGTGGTGGCCATGGCGCTGCACGGTAGGTCTGGGGGTGTGCTGCCTCATCCTGCCACTTTCTGCTGGTGGCTGTTGCACACTTGGCTGGTTAAACCCATGTGCATGCACCGTCACATACTTGTGGTGTGTGGCGCATCCTCCATGTGTGCATGCAGTGCTGCTGGACATTGTGGTGTGGGCATGATGAAAGCAGCACTGTGTCAGCCTTGCCTGTGTGCCACTGCATACACTCTGATTCATTCCATGTCCTGCTGTACTGGTGTGTGTGTTGCCACTTTGCCCACCTCTCCTGACTCTGCTACTCACATACCCCACTGTGCCCTGATGTATGATGCATGATGGTGAGGGTGGTGCATGTGCAGGGCAGGGTATGACCACCTTTGTATCCAGTGCAGGGCCCATGTGTGTGTGCATGTGCCTGTGTCTGTCCACTGTGGTGTGGGCATGTGACTATGTGTCTGTGTGTTCCCTGTGCAGGCTGTGTGTGTGCCCATGTCCCTGCCTGCATCCCTGTGTGGCCGTGTGCCTCTATCTGTGTGTGGTGTGTTCCATGCATGCACAGCTGTCATGTCTGGTACTCACCTGTGGTTACATAGTGCTCCTCTAAGATGGTGTTATGGTGCCTCCTGGCATGGGCTGCCAGCCTGGTATCCCTCCTCTGCATGGGTGGCTGTGCACTCCCATCCAGCTCATCCTCCTCCTCCTCATCGCTGCTGTTGCCCTCATCCACCAGGATGGCTATCCCATGGTCAATGGCCATGTTGTGCAGCATGCAGCAGGCCAGGAATAGGCCACAGATTTTCATAGGGCTGTACTGGAGGGCACCACCAGACCTATCTAGGCAATGGAATTGTATCTTCAGCTTGCCAAAGACTTGCTCAATGATGTTGCATGTTGCAGTGTGTGCTTTGTTATAATGCTCCTCCGCAGCATTGGTTGTGTGCCAGATGGGGGTGAGTAGCCATGGTCGGAGAGGGTATGCACTGTCACCTGTGAGGGCAACACATATACTGATTAGCACGTGGCACTGCATGTTCCCATGTCCTCCCCCTATTCTGCATATGGCCACCCACGCACACCCCTCCATGTGTGCCTTGGGCCTCTCCACACCTACACGGCCACTCTGTCACCACGTCACATGTCATGCTCACCTAGCAGGTGCCCCGTGGGGATCTCCCCACACTCAAATTACTGGCACTGGATGGAGTAGTGCCAGATGAATGCATCATGTGTACTCCCAGGGTGTGTGGAGCACACATTGATGACATGTTCAGTGGCATTGCACACCACCTGGAAGTTGACGGAGGGGTACCCCTTTCTGTTGCTGTAGATAGCCCCGTCTGGGCAAGGTGGTGTGTGTGTATGGCCACAAGGGTGCAGTCAATGGCCCCAATCTCACCAGGCATGCATGCCACCCTGTGGAATTCTTGCATGTTTGCTGTATGCTCTGCCTGTGTGCTTGGATGTCTTACATACTCTGAAGCATGTGGCAGCAGGGCATTGAGGAACTGTGTGAGGAAGCAGGATGTGGCTGACTGGGATATGCCAGTGGTTGCACCCACTGGTGTCTGGAAGGTGCTCGTGGCAAGCAGGCCCATTGCCACTGTCACCTTTGTCTCCACCATGATGGCATGACTCCTTCTGATGGGTACCTGCAGCTCATCATGGCACAGCTCACAGAGCTGCCTCAGAATTTCCCTCTTTAGACGGTACTGGCCCACAATCTCTGTGTTCCCATAGTTCTCAAACATGAAGTGGGCATGGTACTGTCTGTTTTCGGCATACCACTGACGGGCCTTTCCTCAGGCACGTTGTTGTTCTTCCCTCCTTCTCACACCCCTTATTACCTGTTCCATCAGAAATGGGCCTGCATCCATGGCTATGTCCTGCAATGGCTTATGCATCTGCTGTGTGTGTGTGTTTGAGCCTCCTTTTATATGCTCAGTTCTGTGGGGTGCATTCTCTCACTTGCTCCTCGTTTGTTGCGTGTTTTTTGGCTGAATATGTCATTGCATAGCTTATTTATAGGCACGCCCTAATGTACATGTGCTGCATACATTACTTTTGTGCATCGGTGCAATGGATATTGTGCTGTGCATTCATGCTGGTTGAATATGACTCCTGGGCACATTTCTGTGGTTGTAAATGTGCAGCTCCTCTGAATATCTGGCCCTCAGTGCTTTATCTGTTAAATTTATGATTTCCATTTCTTGATTCTCTGCAACCTCCGTAGATCTTTTTCCCAGTAGTGTCTAAAATTCTGCCTCATGCCTCTGCCTCTCCCTTTACTTCTTATGCCTCTTGCAGCCCCTCCCCATCTGTCTTCTCTGCTTGTGCTCATGTTAGTCCCTTCCCTGGGTTCTCCTGAAAATCCTGATCCTGCACATGTGTTTGTTGTTGAACCTTATGTCCTTCATCCTCTCTCTCCCTCTCTCTCTCTCTCATCTGTTGTATCAAAGTTATCAGCTCTAAATCTTTATTTTTCTTGATATGTAATCCTGTCCATTCTCCTTTTCCCATGCCAGTTGTATACTGTTTCTTCTCTGTAATCTTATTCCTCTCTTTTATGCTTTCTTTTTTTATGCTCTGTTAATTCATCCTTATATTTCTTAATGTTAACATCTAATTTGGAAAGTGCATCAGGTTTGTCTTTTTCTGGCATTTCTTTAAATAACCCTATTCCAGTTTTTGATTTCGTTCTATTTTTCACTGTCCTTCCTGCATTTTTTAATCATAGCTAAAATCAAATCATTAGATGCCTTATTTAGAATCTGTTCACAGTCCTGCATATAAAGCCCATCTTTTGTAATAAATGACGGTGGCTTCTGAATTCTAAGACCTTGTTGAATTTCTTTTTCATGCCAGTATCTGTTTAGAGAAGAGCATATATTTGTATTCTAATTTACTTCTTTTTCAGTGCTTCAAGTTCGCTTGTATTTTTATTACTGTAATTGCCAAACATTTATTTGTATTATTTGGTTGCAAAGGCTGTTTGCCTTGTTCTTCAGTGAATACCAACATTTCTTTATTCACTATTGGTGCTGCAGTTGCCATTTTAGTTAATTCTCAATTACCCTAGGTATCTAGAAGCTCAAAGCAAAACAAGCCCCTGTAGAATGTTAGATTATGAAATGTTTATGATGAGCTGCTCAAAACTGCTCAGTTCAGAGGACTCGGTTATTGTTCTTTAAATACTTGCAGGTGCAGGATGCAGGGTTAAAGTTATAGTTTCATGGGTAATCCAAAGGATTAATTCATCCACACTCTGTCTGTAACAAAGCTGCAAAACTGCTGCTGACTTTTATTACTTTTAATTCAATATAGATAGAGAAGAAAAACTAATAAATGGCAATTGGCTTTACAAATATTCGCATTTAGTGCAAAGTAACACTTCACAGTGTATCAGAAAACTGTGCAAACAGTCCTTGTGCAAAATGCTGTTAAAACCTTATTTACTGCTGAGTCCACAATTTCTGGTTCCAGTTAGGTAGCACCGCAATGTTGGGCCTGATTTTCAAACAGAGACACAAGGCTTGTGACCAAGCCCTTGACAAAGCCCTGCTTCCCCACAAAGTTTGCCACGCCTGCATCCAAGGGTATGTCACAACTTGTGCCTAATTTTATAACATTGGATGCACGTTGTGACAGTGCCATCATTTTACAGCAGCTTGTGCCAGAGGTATGGTGCAAGCCCTATAAAATGGCTCCCCCCATGGTGCAAATGTAGACTTGGGGGAGCTGGTCTAAGTCCTGCATTCAATGCAAGGGGCTTGCACCATGGAGTTGCGACTCCAATTCTTGCAAGATTGGATTTGTGGCATTGGCTAACACAAGTCACCATTTGCATCAAATTCCCTGCCACAAGTCTGTTGCAGCAAACACAGCCCATTTGAAAATTGGGTGCTTTGTTTCCAGCTTTTTTATGGCTCACTTACCTAAAATACCAAGTTTGCTTCTAAACTGGTATTCCATGCTTTATGATTCACTTTTTCTGCTGCTTATCCAGCCTGCACTCTTATTAGGTAGAGAATCTCTTACTCTTTACAGCTGCTGAACAAAGAACACCCAATCCCCTGGCTAGGGACAGCTACAACAAACAATCTCACTGCTTACCTTTTGGAGTGTGAAACTCTATTATCAGAGCTCCTCACTTAATCATTCTGTTCATTTTTACAGTTTCAGGCAGGAGCTCTGCAAATGTTTTGCTATCACAAAAAAAGCAGCTCACCAAATTCCAAATGAAGAACCCAAAATATTTGAGTTCGAGCACAATCACCCTGCTAGTTGAAGCACTCCACTGTCTCCACAGTAGACCAGTTTGTTTGTCAGCGAGTGCACTATTTTGTAGCCACCCATCGCTTCCACAAGAGCCCATCTGCTGTGAGCAAAATGGCCACTGACTGAATTGCACATGCACCAGTGTTAAGATGTTATGCACATGCATCAGAACAAACAAGAAGCTCATGGTCCACCATGTGCAGTATGGCTGCCAGACCATAACATGCATGCATGAGAGCTCAGAGAGCCATGTACATGTATGGGGATGACTAATGTGGTTGATCACAGCGGCAAGTTTGGATCAGGGTGACCCCCCCCTCCCCACTACCATCTCACTGAAAATCGGGCTGCTTGTTTAGGCAAGTACTTTCTCTTTACTTTCTTCTGTTGTGCCCACTTAAATGCCAACATAGGGATTTTCTCTCATTTGGAGGCTAATCTTGGAACTGCTAGCAGTGGTTCCAAGATGCCTCCACTTATGTCTGGCTAGTTTAAAGATAGGCAAGAATTTTAGTGAGTTATTAATAGGGAGGTCAGTTCTTCTCAAGATGCCAACCCCACCTTCAATGTAATGTGAACTGCTTAAGGTCATTGTTGGGTTGTTGTATTTAACTTAAATTATATAGCTAGCTGTGTAGTGAAGTAAATCTGCAGAATAATCCTTGGCATTGCAGCTGTATTGAGCATGTGCATCTCTGAATAATTTTGTCAAGTGTTGCTGCAGTTCAAACTGGCGTGTTAAGATACTGCCACTGACCTGTATTGAAATTTGTATCTTCTTCTGTGCCATTCTTTGATTGTTTGGGATCTATCATAGTTTGTGCATTGCTGGAAGTAAAGGAGGGTGCCTGACTGGGATATTTGTGACAGCTGCCAGTATTCCAGCTTCAAGTTGGCAAAGGAGGGAGGCAAACAGCACCATAGTGGTAGTGTGACACTTTGTTACTTTCCTGCCTAGGAATATTAGGCTGCCACTCACATTCTGACCTGATGAGAGGAGGGACACCAAAGACCAACACTTTTGGATGCCTCAGGAGACCTGCTTCTTATTTGTGGTGACAGATGAGGACTTTTCCATAACAAAAAAAAAGCTTAGTGTGTAGCCAAAAATGTTTTGTCACTTTTCTGCTTAAATTCTAGACATTTTCAACTGTGGAGATCTCTTTCCAGTGCCTAGTTTCTTGGACACTGAATTACTGTGGTATGCATTGTGAACAGACACATATTGATTTTTTAATTTTGTTTAGTATTATTGTGTTAGAATATATAGGGAGTATGTCTGATTTTTTTAAGGCTACGTATGATGTAATATTGCTATTATGTAGTAGCAGAGAGATGGGACTCTGGAAACACATGACCAGATACCTGCACTGTGTTGTCCCAGAGAAGAGTTGAAGCACATGCCGTCCTCTGTACTTACTACAGTGCTGTCCCCTTGCACACTATTTTCCTGTTCTGTGCTCACTTCTGGTTCACTTCTGCATTCTGAGCTAGGTGGCACCAACACCATGTAATGCTTCCCTGGTGACTAGTGGCTCCCCACATGCCAGTCATGACTCCCGTGTTTCTGTGATGTTTCCCTTGTGTCTAGTGGCTCCCAGCCCTCCAATCACCATTCCCCTGTTTCTGTGATGTTCCCTAGTGTCTAGTGGCCCTACCCTTTGATTGCCATCTCCATGTTTCTGTGATATTCCCTTGGCTTTAGTTGCTTCCCCCACCCTCCAATCACCATCCTCATCTTTCCAGTGTTACTTGGTGTCTAGTTGCCCCCCCACCTTTCAATCACTATCCCCATGCTTTTGTGATATTCCCTGGTGCCTAGTGGCCCCCAACCTCTGATCATCCCCCCACTCTCTTATCCGCATCACCCCCACCATCTGATCCCCATCCCCAAATCACTTTTCAGCATGGGACATATAATAAAGAAAACTGCTCCTCAATTTTTTTCTTTAAACCTGTAAAAAAAAACATTCCCTTGTTGATCTCACCCATGCCACCACACCCTCCCACTCAGCAGTCACCACCCCACACCCCCATGCCCCCCCACACCCTCACTCACCTGAACAGGTGTCATGGCAAAGATCCACTCTCTGATTGAATAGATGTCTTGCTGCTGGAACCACCAACTTCAACAAGAAAAATGTGTTTCAAAGGGGTTTTGAACTTTATAGCATAACTTTGCGATTTTTGCATTTTTTTACCCCAACTTTTTAACATGGCCTTTTTGGTACCTCAGTTCATGACCAATGGCATTGGAATTATGTAAATCAGGCCACAGAGATGATTTTTCATTCACTTGGTGAAATCACCTTTCAGGCAGGATTTTGACATTATCACCACCATTGCTCATGAGGTTTTGTCATAAGAAGTCTATGCTGAACATTTTGGGGTCAAAATATGTAAAATGACACAGTTACAAGCGTACATTGACATTTTTCAGTGCTCGCTCATACCTTCCTTAATTTGAAATATTTTAACCCCTGCATTTTCAACACCATCATTTTTTCACATCACCTCATGAAGATGGCAGCTGTCATATTTCAAATCCTAACCAAACAGTGTTCCAGCACCAGAGATGCAGAATGACATTTTGGTGGTGCACAATTACAATTTGGCAGGGTCTTGAACACTTTAACCTACCGGGTTCATGAGGTGGGGAAATAAGATGGCTATGCTGAAAATTCATCATTGTGTAGCTGTATTGGCTGTGACCAGAGTTTGTTAAATTAACTGTTACTATAGTAACAGGGTGGCTATTCACAAGCCCATGCACCCACTCATTAATTGGAGGCAGTTTCAGCTATTGGAATCAACGTGTAACCATAGAAACAAAGGTGCAAACCAATATACCCTACATGTAGTGTGACATAAAAATCCACATCGCATACAGATTAAAATCATTTAAAACATATACAGATTCCACTCGGTTTTTGGAAATTACAACTTTTAACTAAACATGTTATAGCTACTGAAAAATGCAAATACTGTAAATAACTTTGCAGTCCATCTTCTTTATTTAATTTTATTTATTTAAACCTCTTGGCTACAAACTGCTAAGTTCATAAATCCAGTAAGCTTCTTGCTGAAATAGTCTCCTTTGCAGGTCTCCCCCTCGAACTGTCAAACTCACTTTTTCAATGCCTAAAAAACATAACCTTGCTGCTGAACCATGTCCTTGTTCTACTTAATGACATGCAATTGCATAATTCTTATTCCCCACTCAAATAGCAGGTTGGTGCTCTCCTGTTCTTGCCTTGAGAGCTCTGTTAGTTTGAACTGTGTAAACTAGCCCACAAGGGCATTGCAGCATATAGAATACATTTGTTGTACTGCAGTTTATGAAGTCTTTTATTTCATATTTTTGTTTGTTAAGGGATGATTGAACGTGGTTGTGTTGTAAGTGCTATTACAATGAGAACAATTCTCACATTTAACATTCCCTGTTGGACAGTCAGGCATCCAAGTTGGTCTCAAATTCAGTTTGTCTTTTATAAATAAAGATTTAACAAAGGTATCTTTTAAATTACTGGATCATTGATATATTAATCTTGGCTCTGCTGATCTCACATTATTCAGACTTGGTTCAGTACTTTGAACTTCCCAGTGTTTTTTTATTTTTATGATCACAATGATTTCTGAGGACCCTCTTGCAACTGCAGCACCAAAAGTGAATAAAGATTTTTGGTATTCACTAAAGAACAAGGCAAACAGTTAGCCTTAAATATGCAGAAATTTCTGGCAGTAGCACATCACGTGGAAATTACAGTAATAAAAGTACAAGTGAACTTGAAGCACTGAAAAAGAAGAAAATTAGAACACAAGTGCATGCCCTTTCTTTAAGCAGATACTGGCATGAAAAAGAAATTCCATGAGGTCTTAGAATTCAGAAGCCACTGTCATTTGGTATGGATGATGGACTTTATATGCAGGACAGGGAACAGATTCTCAATAAAGTGATTAATGATTTGGTTTTAGCTACTATTAAAATGCAGGCAGGACAGTGAGAAATTGATGAAAAAATCAAAACACTGGAATTGGAGTTATTTAAAGATATGCCAGAAAAAGACAAACTCAATGCACTTTTGTAATTATAAGTTAACATTAAGAAACATAAGGATGAATTAAAAGGGTAAATAAACAAAAAAGCATATCTATGAGATGAATGAGATTACAGAGAAGGAACAGTTTGCAAGTGGCATGGGAAAAGGAGAACAGACAGGATAAAATATCAAGAAAAACAATGATTTAGAGTTGATAACTTCGATACCAAAGAAGAGAGTGAAAATGAAAGGCATGAGGTTCAACAACAAACACATATGCAGGATGAATATTTCCAGGATTACCCCAGGAAAGGGACAAGTTCAAGCAGAGGCAGAGAAAATGGACCAGGGGGGAGCAAGAGGCATAAAGGAAGAGGGAGAGGCAGAGACATGAGAGGGAACTTTGGACACTACTGGGAACAAGGTCCATGTAGGTCACAGAGAACCAAGAATTGGAAATGATAAATTTAACAGATAAAGCATTGCGTGTAAAGAACAAATATTAAAAAGGGACTAACATTTGTGCCGAGTTCTAAAACAAATGCTATGAATGTCAAAATAGATACATTCAAATTGTACAGAAAATTACACTTGAAAGTACATTTTGACACAATACACAGTTTAGAAGAAAGGCATACCACTACCTATATCACCACAAATATACCAGTGAATAGGGAGGAAATAGAAATGCAATGTGTTAGACAAAAAACACCATTTAAACCCAAATCCACTTTCATTGCTAATAATGCCTTGAGCCAAGCAGTGCTGATTTTTAGCAAATTGGTGGACAATGATGTTGAGAAAGTATTGAAAAGATACAAAAAATAGGGGGACTCAAAACACTAGAGAAGAAGAAAGAAAAGCATCAGATGAAATCATAAATATGCAAGATGTGGTAATAAAACAAGCAGATAAAGGAGGTGAGGTAGTGCTTTGGCTGAAAAATACTTATATCAGGGAAATAGAGGCACAACTTATAAACAACAAGTTCTATAAGAAATTTGAATGTGATCTAACCAAAAATATACAAGCAAAAGTAAAAAATATGGTAGAAACTGCTAAAGACAAACTTTGGATCATAGAAGCAGAACAGAATTTTCTGATAACTAATCACCCTGTAAGAGCAATTATACACCTCTTGCCTAAAATTCATAAAAATGAACAAAATCCCCCTGGACTTCCAATTGTCAGCAGTATTGTTTGTACCACAGAATTTCTGTCAAAATTAGTAGATTTCTTCCTAGGACCTTTTGTTCAACAAACAAAATCCTACATGGGAGACACAAAAGACGTTTTAAAAATTCTTAAAGAATGTAGAACAACAAAAAATACAATATTGGTTACTTGTAATCTAGAGAATCTTTACAATAACATTCCTCATGAAGGAGGTTTAACAGCTATGTAAAATGAGTTAAACAATGACCGAATTATGCCTTTCCCCCTACAAACATCATCACGGTTCTTGCTTACTTTGTTTTAAAATAACTATTTTCTGTTTGGAAAAGTATTTTTTAAACAAACCCACTACACATCCATGGGAACCACATCTTCTCCTTCTCTGACATACTTCTACATGACGGAGTGGGAAGATATGAAAACTTGTACCACAGAAAAAAACAAATGGCATAGGCATGTTTCAAAATGCATTCTATATACAGACGATGCATTGATTGTATTGGAAGGTAATGAAAGAGACTTAGATCACTTTTTGAAATTCATTAACTCTTGCAATAGTAATTTGCAATTCACAGCATGTAAAAGTTTTACTTCATTGAACTTTTTAGATATGACAACTTATAAAACAGAAACCTCTCTACAAACTAAACTCTATTGATAGGAAACTGATAGAAATACCTTACTGCACTAGACTAGCGATCATCCACAAACTAAACTCTATCGATAGGAAACTGATAGAAATACTTTACTGCATTACACTAGCGATCATCCACAACATTTAAAAAGAAACATTCCTTATGGCCAGCTCATATTAGTAAAATGTAATTGCAGTGAAGGAGGAGTCATAAATAAAGAAATGGCAGTTGCTGTGCATGTAACAGATGTCTGAATAGGGGCTATGGACCCAATATATTTCTAAATGCTGTAAGTAGAGTGAAAATGTTAAATTGGGATGGTCTTTTGAAAACCACACCAAAAAAACACCTGAAAAAGAACAAGTTGCATTTAGCACCTCATTGACCAGGGGTTCCTCAGAAATCATTGCGATCATAAAAAAATACCTGGAAGTTCTAAGTACTGAACCAAGTCTGAATAATATGACATCAGTAGGACCAAGATTAACATATAAACAATCCAGTAATTTAAAATACACACTTGAGAAATCTTTTTCTATAAAAGAAAAAGTTAATCTGAGACCAACTTGGATGCCTGACCATCCAGCAGGGAATTTTAGATGTGGGAATTGTTCTCATTGTAACAGTACCTACAACACAGAAATGTTCAATCATCCCAGAACAAACAAAAAATATGAAATAAGACTTCATAAATTGCAATGAAACAAATGTAATCTACAATATATGTTGTAATGTCCTTGTGGGCTAGTTTGCATAGCTCAAATCAAAAAAGCTCTCAAGACAAGAATAGAAGAGCACCAAACTGCAATTTGAGTGGGGAATATGAATTATGCAATTGCACATCGGTATGCAGAACGAAGACATGGTTCGGCATCAAGCCTGTTTCTTAGGCACTGAAAAGTGAGTTTGACAGATCGAGGGGGGGAGACCTGCAAGGCAGACTACTTCAGCAAGAAGCTTATTGGATTTATGGAATTAGCAGTTTGCAACCAAGAGATTTAAAAGAAGAAGACAGACTGAGCAGTTATTTATAGTACTTGCATTTTTCAGTAATTATAGCTTGTTTAGTTAAATGATGTAATTTCCAAAGACTGAGAGGAATCTGTGTATGTTTTAAATGGTTTTAATCCGTATGCGATGTGGGTTTTATGTCACACTACATGTACAGCATGTGGTTTGCACCTTTGTTTCTATGGTTGCAAGCTTATTCCAATAGCTGTAACTGCCTCTAATTAATAAATGGGTGCACGGGCTTGTAAGTAGCCAACCTGTTACTAAAGTATCAACTAGTTTAAAAAGTTCTGGCCAGAGCTGATATGGCTGTGGAAAGCTCTTAGGAGTGGCAAGAGAGTAGAAAAGAATATGTGGTGCTTTCGCTGCACTGGAGTCAGCCATAGGTAATACTGCAACAATTACACTACTGCGTATGCATGATACTCATACATGTGAAGATTGACCTGAAGTCAGCCCTGCACAACATGGCAATGCTGACATAACTATGTATGCATGATAGTCATGCATGCACAGTTTAAGTCGACATCACCCTGTTTCACACAGTGGCCATCAGTACTGCAGAACAGAAAAGTAGTGTGCCGGGAAGTGGATATGTTTATGTGGCCCATGGAGGGGAAGAGCTGCATAAATTGAATCACTGGAAACAATGTCAGAGCTCTGTGGCAGCACATCAGAGAGTGGTCCAGTTACATGCTTCCACAGTGCTGTTATACAAATCCGGTGATATAACATCCATGGAGCTTGGCCCATGGAGCCGTACAAATCAGACTCAGGAGGAGTCTATTAAAAAACTAGAGATCTGGTATGGGACTTGCTCATCATCAGTCACTTTCTCATTCTTTTCTAAGCAGTAATGTTTGGCAAATGTGCCTTAACCATATTGATCTCAGTGCTGGTAGACTACTTCTGGTTTCCCCATGATTGCATTAGGCAGAGATAGTAGCAGTCCTGAAGTGGTATCTGCTGGTGGTGGCATGCTCTGAACAAAAGTGGATCCCATGATCATCTGCACATTTTAGAAATTATGCCTTTCTTGTTTTTGCTATAAAGAAACTGACCCCTTTAACACAAAAACAAGGCATCAGTTATGGCCTGCACCCCCCCCCCTTTTGCTACGAGTGAGGAACATCATGATCGGTTTGCATCAGATGTACAGTGGCAGCCATAGATGCAAAATATTGTTAAACAGTAATCAACTGTATGTAAAAGCTCCTTTTTTTGAATGTGTGCTTTCTTAATGCTATCAGTATCACTCCAGCCATGTGTAGTCTGCCACTGGATTTCTGTACCCCAAGTGCATTATTTTACATTTTTGCGTTCAGGACAAAAATGCCTTTCAAATGAGGTTAGTCACTAATCTAAATTCTTCATAGTTGTTTATGTTTGCTTGCACGTGTGCAAGAAACATCTTGTGGTTGAATGACATTTCAGAGGTGTGTCAGGGATGAGTCCAATGCACAGCAATCTACAGTGGGCTTGTCCCTGGCAGACCAATGAGCATGCAGTCAGACTGTGACACAAATCATAGTTTCACAGCTGGAAGCTGTTCTCTAGTTGAAAGAAATGAAGTGCTCAAATGAAAGTGCTTCATTCCTTTCATTCGTGCCCTTACTGATCTTATTGCATGTCTCCTAACCCATCCTGCAGATGTCTAGGTACCCAGCCATATACTGCATCACCCACTCTCTGTGCCATAAGCAGTAAACAGTCCTAGCAGTAAAGAACAAATAAATATTATTTATCCTTCCTCAAACACACATCGACGTTTAACTGGTTTGTGTCTCTGTGTGAATGACAATGTATGTTCTTATCCCTGAGCTTCTCTCTCTCTCCAGTGCTTCATGTGTGCCACAATGCCCAGCCTGAGCATTGCACTCTGTGATGGTACCCAGTGATCAGCCCCGTGGATCTTGTAGTATCCATGCTGCCTCAGTGTGCCCCACATCCCCCAGCACAATACAAGGAGCAAGAGTGCTGAGAAGTGAGGCAGCATTGCCTGCAGAGCTGTAGCTTAACCCTGAATGGTGAGGAATGAGTATCATGGGCTGCAGGGACAGACACTGAGAAGGAGAGGCAGCAGCCCCCCCCCCCGAAGAAAAGCACAGGATCAAAAGAGGTGATGAGTGGTAACAGTGTCAGGGATAGAGCGGAGAGAGAGACCCCAAACAGTGACAGCAACATGCTGAGATGTGGCGAGTAAGCAGAATGAGAGTGATCACCAGGTGACAGGCTGTCACTATTGCAGCACCACCTTGGCAGTGTGAAATTGGGGGCAGTGCAATGTTGTGACCATAACCACAATGATCGGTGGGTCCCAGACCTGCACCAGAATAAATATTTGTTTAATGGGTTGCCTGCCTCCTAGAAGAGTCTACTTCTCCCCATCCCTCCCCAACCCTCCCACCCCCACCCCCAAGAGAGACAGCCACAGCAGAGCTGCCTAATGTGGCATATATGTGCAGGTCCAATCTGTTCCAGTCAGAGATGGAATACAGTGTGTGCCCGAGCTCAGTTGCCATCCATTTTATTTCTGCTCACTCATCCAGCACCTTGCTGTCAGTATGACTCTATGTTTGTGTTTCTGAAGCTCAGTGGAAGCAAACAGCACATACAGAAAGGCAGAGAAATTGGCATCAAGAGTGCCATGACCAGAACAGAGAGCAGTGCTGCAGAGTTTTCCTTTCACTGTGGCAGACCAGACGTTAGAGAGAGTGAGAGACCAGGAGAGACACAGTGTAAAACAAAATTGGTGGATCTATTCCACCACTGCACAAAAGGAGCACCCAGGCAGAGCCAGAGACAAATATGTGGGTCATATATCTGCCCCTTCACATTGACTAGCACAATGTAGGGTGGGCACTGGATAGGCACCCCTTGGTAGTTGCTGCCCCCTACACCTCTAGCTCAAATCAGCACATATGGAATAATTTGCAGTAACCACAGACTGATGTAGGATACTCATCTTCCCCTCCACACCCATCCCACTCAAAGCAGGATGGCACAGTGACAAGGTGACCTCTAGATGGGCAGCCCAAGGTAAATAGTCTACTATGGCCTGGGAGAAGTTGGTGATTGGTGCCCCTCTACAACCATCCCACCACTGCACATTGGCTACCCCAACCAGAGACAGAAATATGAGTTGCACATTTTCCATGCCACATCTGTTTCTGTCTAGCCTTGTGGGTGCCAGATGGGTGGAAATGGGGTTGCAGTCCAGATCCACTGAGTGTCCCAAGGCCATTGGCACGCAACACATCTTTCCGGATTTCTGCACATGTGAAGCATTTTCTCCTTTCATTCCACCTCCTGCATGTTAAGAGCAATGACAGATGTTGTTCACACATCTGTCCATCTTCACCCATCCGAGTTCCATGAAAGATGACACTGGCATTGGTTGGGCTCCAGGCAGATGGTTCTGGGAGAATGATGCCCCATCCCACCTCCACACAAGGGTATCACCCTGCGGCAGCCAGAGACAGAGATGCAAGTAGTACATCTGCCCCTTCATACTGGTCCCTGCTCCTCCAGAACTAGCATGAAGGTTGGAGTGGGCTATGGGTGACTGGCACTTCCTCACCATATGCCACACCTCTACAATTGCAGAACACTCTGCTTCAGCAAGAGGCTGTCCCACCTAACATGCTTTACCCATGGAGAGCACTCCAAGGTACAATACTGAGATAAAAATGTGGATCTTTTATCTGCTCCTCCATCGCTGTTCCCACTCTGCTGGGTGGGTGGGGGGAGGATACAGTAGCTGCTTCTGAGTGACTGATGCACCCTCTTGCACCCCTACCTACCAACCCAATACTTTACAGCAGCCAGAGAAGAGATGTGGATTTTACATCTCCCCATCATAAACTGCCCATTCCAAAAAGTTTCACAAAAAGGCTGGAGAGGGGTCTAGGATGCTGGCCATTAAGTGACTCTTTCCCTTCCCCATCCCACCTCAACACATGGGGAGCACTCCTCCCCCTCCATGCCTTCTTTGCATATGGGGAATGATTCTCCTTCTCCAGCCCTCTTCCACATGGTGGACATAGTGTCTTATGTAATCATAGTTGGTCTCAATCCTTGTTGAATGCAACATTGTACATATTATATATACTAATGTAAAGAAAATTGCTTTATTTTAATTTATATTATGTGTCATTACTTTTTGTACATCACACCATGTATTGTCTTCATCACTGCTTGCACAAGGGACCTCCTTGAAAATGAGCTTGCTCAATGGATTCTATCCTTTCACAATAAACTTGAACATCAACATGGAAAGCACTCTTCCCTCCATTCCACCTCCACACATAGGCATCATTGCTCCACCTCCATCCCACCTCCATACATTGTGAGCACTCATCCCCTGACACCTCCAGTGCTTCTCCCACCACATTTCACCTCCCCCATATGGAAAGCACTTCTTCCACTGCATCCCACTTCCTGCACATAGGGAGCACTCCTCCCCCTCCATTCAACCTCCTTACATGGGGAGCTTTAATCTCACTTCATATCAGTTCTGTACATGGGACGCACTCCACCCCTTCATCCCACTTCCCCTACATGAGGAGCATTGCTCCCCATCCATACCACTCCTACACATGGGACTCCTCCACACATTTGCATCACTCCTCCTCTACCACCTTCCCACCTCTGCATATAGAGAGTACCCCTAACCCCATTCCACCTTTGCACATGGGAGCACTCTGCAACAGCCAGAGACAAAGATGTCAGTCAGGCATTTGCCTTTCCACACCTATTCCCACTCCACATGAGAAGCTCCAAGTTGGGTAGAACATCGATGGGGTCGAGATGTAATGAGTGGGTTGCCCTGAGAGATGGTGCCAATACCCATCACCACTTCTCTGAATTAGAGAAATATCCCTCCCTGTATCAATCTTTATTCTTTTCTCTACTCACCACTTTTCTGGTGATTATCCTACTGTTTGCTTGCCTTATCAGTCACTCCCCTCCCAAGAAAGGACTACAGGCCACTAGGCTAGGTCAAATTTGTCCTTGACCTCTCCTGTCTTCTCTTCAGACCACACCACCAGTCCAGCCAGCGTTCCGCACAGTCAAGAAGACATGCCGCACATTACTCACAACTCGGCACTGGGCAGGTCAGTTCTTTCTCTAGCAGACCATACTTCAAGTTCTCCCACAGTTTAACTGAGGCTAGAGAAGAGCAGTCCCACTCTACCACCATGACAGTCAACAGGATAGCACAACTTGCTCGGTGCTGTACAGATGAAGCAGCACGCTCACTAGTCTGTCTCACCAGGCTTCTCCTGCTCTCTCTGTTGATGATGTCTGTATCTCCCCTAGCCATTCATGGTCTCATGCATGTACACTGTGTTGCAGCTAGCTCCAACCACTATGGAGACTGCTGAGACACTAAGTTTTTTAGCAGCTGAACCTGAGCCAACCTGAAAATAAAATACATGAATTTGAAATTTTCTGAGGTAATTTCGGGGGGGGGGGTGAACACCCTGAATGCCCCCCTGCCTATGCACATGCAATCCACAACAGTTCAGACACATGCAATGCTTATACTTAAAGGCACTCCTCCCAGGCCAGCCAGCCCCCTGCCTACCCCAACACACAAATGAACACCAACCGTGACTTCTCCCAATTCCTCTGCAAGCAGTGAGGATCCCTCACTTTCAAGTGGTCAGCCCTGTTCAAGTAGCAGAGTTGGTGGTCCGGGACTCCAGTGAGACCTGCTGCTATAATGGTGCTCGAGCCTGCCTGAATACAACAGGACAGCTAAACTACATCCCCTTAATCCCTACAGATGGAGGGCTGCTGCACAGATGAGTACTACAGCCACTCAGGAACCACTGGGGATTTAAAACAAGAGCTGGACTATGGCAGACAGCCTGCCATCTGCCTTCTCCTCCTATACTGACTGCTAGCAGCTACCAGTGCCCATCAACGGTCAGTAGTGTTGGTGGGTGGTGCTTGTTGGAGTGGTCAAGCAAGCCCCTTGACTTGTTACTAGCCCCCTAAATGATACTCTCTTTTGACTTCCTTATGTGTCTGGTTGCATTTGCCTGTTTTTAAACACCCAATAAACTTTTTTCCTAGTGTCTACTTAGATACAGAATATTAAATATATCAAAATAAAATATAATTGCTTTGAAGAAGATAGAAGCCTTTACTATGGCTCAGTTTTAACGTATGGTTGGAGATGCTGAAATGTTATCTTGATTGTTTTACTTTGTTATTGCTATTTTGTATTTTCAAGTTAAATCAAATATAATAAAATATAATTGTTTTTTGGTTTTTTGAGAAGATAGAAGCTTTTATTAAGGTTCTTTTTGGTTTGATCCACGCACACTGAAGCGTTGATGCAGTGAGATCACCATGATTTTTGTAGCCTTGCATCATTCCTCTGATCCTAAAAGTATGCATCACAATGGTTGTGTAATTGTTGGTCTATATTCAAATGGATTTAATTCATTATAAGTACACACTAAGAAGAAAGGCCTTAATGAGTTCATTTAAGGTTTCATAATTTGATCTTTTGCAATTTTAATGACCTCCCAATCATGGAGTCTTCAATTTGTTTTATCTAAACATTTCTTTGCTCAGTTCATCATTAGTCCAATAAGATTTAGAATAAAATTACTTTAGAACACAGAGGATAATGTATGATCTTTGGTTAATAACCATGCTGTAAACACTTCAAGAGGTTGCCATAACATCATTGTAAAACTCAAAATCGCAGATCGAGAGGTTTTCAAATGTCATGGCAACCTCGAGAAATGTTTTCAGCTTGGTTGTTAATCAAAGACCATACATTATATTTTACAGTGTATGGACTACCAAGATTGTGTAATCATGGATTTAAGTACTTTACTGAATTACTTTATAGTGTATGGTAGAATGCTATTGAGCATGGAAATCCATGCTCCCAACAGCGTTGTTGTGCTTGCCTCGGTGCGTCACTATCTTGTTGTGCTGCACCGAGTACATCACTGGTGCAGCACAACAAGATTGAACGCATTCACACATGCACAGTTGAGCAGCCCACAGCGATGCAGAAGTCACCGCGCTGCTACACATCCCGAAGTCAGCCTTATTTTAAGAGATCAACTTGTTTGGGGGATCATGGAGCACTGATTATGCTTGCCCATACACTATAAAATATTGTGTATGAGCAAGCATACACAAACAAGGCAGATGTAGGATCTTGAGGTTTCCTTGGTAATGGACCTCTCTAGCTACGCTCTTGAGGTCTGTTTACCATGGAAACCTCTCGATCACAACTGCCTTGTTGTGTATGCTTGATCATACACAATCCTCTATTTTGTGTATGGTGAATGCTGTTATGCATGAAATTCCATTCCCAGAATATGCTTGTTCTGCTGCAGTAGTGATGTCATTATGTTGTTCTGCTGCAGTAGTGATGTCACTACTGCAGGAGAACAACTTGGAATGCTGCCACATACTTTATTTCCTACATCCAATTAATCTCGAAGTTATTGTTTTTAAAACCTGAACTTGCAGAAACTTCTGCAGCACACCGTGTCAATAATTTGAGCCCACCACCAACCCTCAAGTGCCCCCACAGCTATCAGTTCACTGAAGCAAACTGCAATATCCAAAATAGGCATGGCTGCCCATACACTATGAAGAATAGCAGATGGGCAACTCTGTGCACAACCAGTGTGTTGTGCCACCTCAGGGATCTGATTCCCATGGACCTCTTGAGCTTCTCTCTAGAGGTCACAGAGAATCAGAACACCTCAGTGGCACAACACATTGGCTGTGCATAGTTGCCCATCCACTAGCCTATATATGGAACATTGTTGTGAGCATTCCGTTTTGTTATACCATTGATATGACATACTCATGAAGGGTTAACAACAGAGTGATGTCATATCGATGGCATAGCAAGGTTGTAATCTGCTTGATTGTAACTAATAATAGGGGCTCCCCATACATTATACAAACTGTATAAACGTTGGGTTTGATTTTGTGCAAATATTAACTTCTCTGTAAGTTGAAAATGCATAGGAGATTAGTTGTGCATACTTTTGTATTTCTCCACACTTTTACTGTGGAAATTTGTGAAAAAATATGAAAAAATAACGCTTGACCTTTTGCACAGGTCTTGTCCTCCCATAAAGGGAATGGCTTAAAACTTATTTAGGAGTCATTCAAGAGATATCCCAATGTCAAGATTTAGTAAACTACACATTTAATGCTTTTTAATAATAGAAGTTGCCAAAGAGGACATAATAAATGTAAACTGAACTTCACTGTGTTTACTGAGATAAACAAACATTTTCTTTATTGTTTTATAACATATTAGATTGCAGTATTTATTTTGAATGTTGTGGTCATGAAGATGGTGTATAGAATGTGTGTGTGTGTGTGTGTGTGTGTGTGTGTGTGTGTGTACTGTAACTCAATAATTTTTTTCCCCAAAAAGCATAGCAAAAAATGCCTGCTGATTGCTATTTATTTCGCCTGGATACTTCACAGAACACCTGGCATATGTCTGAGACAGTGCTTATCAGATAGTGTCTTAAGAGGTTAAAAAAAGCTATAAATCTTTTTAGATTTGCTGGGAAAGGGTGACATTTATGAGGTATGAATCTTTCTTGAAAGACAATACTGCCCAACTGAGGCTTGTAGCAAGAACATGTTTAAATGCTAAATGTTTAAATGTGCAAGTTGTTGCATTTCGAAGGGGGTAAACTAATTTCCAGTTTAATAGGCAACCAATATTTAACAAGCTGTTTCAGCTTTTTAATGACCTTCTGATAAGCAGCTTGGAGTTATGTCTCCAACATTCTAAACAGAAAGAAGGGATTATTTTATTTCTTTTGACATAGTGGTTTGTAGATGTGGAAGGATACATTGAAAACTCCAAAATATGTGTTTCATGATACTCCATTTTTCCAGCTACAGACAACAGGATGGCTATAGGCTCTGTACTCAGCCATAAAAATGAACAGAACAATTGGGGGAGCAGCTCTGATGATGAAGTTTCATACTTCAAAACGTAAGCAGTGAGACTGTTTGTTGCAGCTGTCCCTAGCTAGCAGAATGGGTGTTCTGTGTTTGGCAGCAGTAAAGAGTAAGATATTCTCTACCTAATAAGACTGAGGGCTGGATAAGCAGTAGAAAAAGTGCATTGTAAAGCATGGAATACCAATTTACAAGCAAACTTGGGATTTTAAGCAATTGATCCAGAACAAAAGTGGAAACAAGATTTCAGTGCTACCTAATTGGAATCAGAAATTCGGGACTCAGCAGTAATTAAGGGTTTTAACAATGTTTTGTACAAGCACTGTTTGCACAAAGTTTTCTGATAACACTGTGAATTGTTTTCCACTAAATGCCGATTTTTGTAATGCAAATTGACATTTTTAGTTTGTTTTTTCTCTATATTGAATTCAAAGTACTTAAGTTCAGCAGTAGTTTTGCGACTTTGTATAGCGTGCAGATGAATTAAACCTCCAGATTACCCATAAAACTATAACTTTTACTCTGCATCCTGCATCTGGAAGTATCTAAAGGACAGTAACCTAGTCCACTGTGCTGAGCAGTTTTAAACAGTTTCTTATAAAAAAACATCATACTTTGGGTGGTTGGGCACCTGAGAAGTGACTTTACCCCAACACAACACCCCCCTGAGTGCATTATTCTGATTATTCAATTGCTGTTTCATAAAACAATAAATAAATATATATAAATTATTACCTGCTCATAAGTATTTTTGAGTCATTTTTTTAAAGGGGAGGCATACTTAGAAAAAATAAAGTAGTGCTTATTTCTCATTTTGGACACTAGGTGGATCCGCAGTGGTGTTAGTACCATGCCTCTGCACACCCCCAACAAGCTTTATCTAATATATAGTGATTGCTATCTCCACTATCTCCCCCCCCCGGGACAGGGTGCCTAATAAAACCTTGCTTGCTATCTGCTCTGTGTCACCAACATACTGTACTTTACAATAGTCTCCATGTCAGTGTGAAATCTGCTCTGTCCCCTCTGAGATATGTGTTGCCTCTCCCAGCCCCCACTCACCACCGATTGTGCATACACTCTCTATGTGAGCATGAAATATACTGTCTCTACCTAGCGTCAATCATGGTAGTGTGTACCCCTGCCTGGCCTAAGATTGTGCTTTTGAGCTCCCACCCTTCTCTATTCGTGGTTTGTTTGGTTCTCCCAGCACAGTCCTCATGTGTTTGCAGTTGTACCAGAAGATGAAACTAAAGAAATGCAGGTGCAGTTTAAATT
This sequence comes from Neoceratodus forsteri, assembly GCA_016271365.2. NCBI lineage: Eukaryota > Metazoa > Chordata > Ceratodontiformes > Ceratodontidae > Neoceratodus > Neoceratodus forsteri. The sequence continues at coordinate 894,926,420 of CM028132.1, read as the reverse complement.
AGCTGAAGCACTGAGTCACATGTTCACTGTCTTTGGACCAGGAGATGAGCGGATCTGCTGAAGGCAATCGCAGTATTAGCACATCATTTTCTTTCATTTAAAAAAAAAGAGAAATTAAGTATGAAAACGCAAGTGTATCACTGTTATTGTAGACATATTAAATTGAATTAGCATAGCTTGGACATTTTTTAATGGCAGTGGGAGGGATTTGAGAAGCAAGCCGCACATCTACTTTTTAAAAAAATGGAGAAAGTACTGGCAAAAGCCAGAGCAGTCATGTCAAGTATGGATTACTTGGACATGGGCTGTAGAATTATTTTTTTTAACATTTAATGTGGTCATGAGTGTGCTGTGTCTAGATCTATGATGTTGTGCTGTGATAGCATCCTGGGTCTAGCCACCTACTGACCAGTCAGAGCCCAGGGATTTTTCTTGCCACTGTATAATGTATTATAGTATAGTAGGAATGTAGCCAAGAAAGTGGATATATGAATATTGAGCCTTATGGAGGGGACCAGATAATTACCTAGTAAACTGGCTGAATATCAAGGCAGCAGAATAAGGCCCAATGAAACACAGAAGCATAGAATGTAACAGGACATAAGAACCACTTGGCCCATCCAATCTGCCCATTTCTCCCTACCTACACTATTACCGCAGACCATGCCCAATCTACAGCTCTTTCTCTTTCTCCGCTTCTTTTCCACTGTGATTCCCTTTTGCTTATCCTATGCATGTCTGAACCCCACCACTGCTTGCACCCCCATCACCTCTGCTGGAAGGCTGTTCCAGGAATCCACCACTCTTTCTGTGAAGAAGTACTTCCTCACAGCTCTCCAGAATCTACCCCTCTCCAACTTCATAGCATGTCCCCTTGTTCTTGTGCACCTTTTCTTCTGAAAAATACTTCCCTCTTGCACATTATTTACCATTTGATGTATTTAAAGGTCTCTATCATATTCCTCCTCTCCCTCCTCTGTTGAAGGGTGTGCACGTTGAGGTCCTTTAGTCTCCCCTCATAGGACTTCTGAAGCAGACCCTGCACCTCTTTAGTTGCCCTTCTCTGGACCACCTCCACTCTGTCTATGACTTTCCAGAGATGTGGTCTCCAGAACTGGACACAGTACTCTATGTCAAGTCTTACCAGTGATCTATACAGAGGCAACACCACCACCCTCTTCCTGCTAGTGATACTCCTCACTATGCATCCCAGCATCCTACTAGCCCTCCCTACTGCCTTGTTGCACTTCCTGGCAAACTTTAGGTCATCCAATATGATTGCCCACAGGTCTCTTTCCTGCTTGATGGTCATCTATAGCACTCTACCCATTTTGTACTCCACTTCTGGGTTTCTGAGCCCTATGTGCATTATTTTTGCACTTTTGTTGTATTGAAACCCAGCTGCCATACCCTTGACCACTCTTCTAGTTTTCTCAGGTTTCTGCTCATCCCTCCCACTACCCTGGAGTGTCCACCCTATTGCAGATTTTAGTGTCATCTGCAAAGAGGCAGACCTTCATGTTCAGCTCCTCTGCAATGTCACTTATAAAGACTTTAAAGAGGACTAATCCCAGCACTGATCCCTGAGGCACCTCACTGGTCACCATCCCTTCCTTGGAGAGAACTCCATTTACCACCACCCTCTGTCACCTACCCCTAAACAATTTCTTATCCATTTATCACCTTTGGACCAACTCCTCAGCTACCCAGCTTGCTTACTAGTCTCCTATGTGGAATAGTGTTGAACGCCTTACTGAAATCTAGGTTGGCCACATCCACCGCTATACTCTAATCTAGTTCCTTGGTCAACCAGTCAAAGAAATCTATCAAATTCATTAGACATGACCTTCCATCTGTGAACTCATGCTAAATCAGGTCTTGTAATCCACTGGATTCAAGATATTCCACAATCCTTTCCTTCAGCAGTGATTCCATTAACTTTTCCACCATTGATGTTAGGCTTACTGGTCTGCAGTTGCCAGCCTCCTCCCTCCTACCACTTTTGTGAAGTGTGACAACATCTGCCCTCCTCTGGTCCTCTAGAACTATTCCTGTTTCCAGTGGGTTGTTAAATAGAACTGTCAGAGGTGCTGCCAGTATTTCTCTAAGCTCCTTCAATACCCTTGGATGCACCCCATCTGACCCAATTGCTTTGTCCACCTTCAGATTAGCAAATGGCATAGAAGGGTTCAAAAACAACAAAGTGAAGCATGGATAAGTAGTCACTGGTTGCATGGCCTGTAAGAAAGCATGATGGGATACTCAAGGCATTGACCCTGGGACACAGAGCTGTTAACTGGCCAAGACAGCAGAAGAAAGGCACCTGCACGTTTGCTGCAATGGAAAAAAAATACCATCCATGGGATGCTTGTGCATGCACAGTTTAAGAAGCAGTTGTTGTGGGGCATTGCAAAAATCACCCTCTGTCCTATTGAACTCTAGGCAATGTCTTGCAATTCTCTATATGTACCATATTTCACCATTTAGAAAAAGCAGCTTCTATTGCATTTATCTAGTTTTAGTCATAGCTTCTAAACAGGGGTGTCTACAATATGGGGGTGTTTTCAATAAATTAACTGCAATTAGGAGTTTGCGTTTAGGAGCATCAATAGTCTATGGTAAGTTTAGTGGGCAGATAGGTTAAGCGAGCAGTTGAGCAGTCACTGTACATCAGAGTTGAAAAGTTAATGCAAATACCGGAGTGAGCAGCCATGCAATCACTGTACATCATAGTAGAAAAAAGGTAAACATCAGTGACCAGTAAATGAATACCAGGCTGTACTGCATATTGTGTCCTTCCTGTTAGATTGTTCACACTACTCTGTTTCACTCCAACAAAAAGTTACTAAATAATAAAACCACTGAAAGAGGAGGCACTTGTGAGAAGACTCATACGGGACCAACCACGTGGTCCACACTACCTAGGGAGTGGCAGTTGTAAAGCGGGTTGGTTCCTGTTTTGTGCATAGGTATTTCAGCCTCAACACTAAATATCAATCATGCAATACTTAAAAACACTGCTTCTGGTTTTTTAAGGCACAAAGTTCTGCAAGATCTGCTACAGTACCAGTATGTCATGAGTTAACATTTTACTGTTCTGTATTATTGAGTAAGAGAGGTTGTGGCAGGACCACATCATTTCTGAATTTTGGCTGTTCTGCATGTGAAGCTAAAGTATGTGAGTACTAGCAGCATCAAGCCTTCACAATAGATCACTGTGCCACTGTACTCTATACTTCAATGTTTAGAAGTCATAGAAACATAGAAACATAGAAGTTGACGGCAGATAAAGACTGCAAGGCCCATCCAGTCTGCCCATTTCTTTTTCTACCTTATAAATGTGCCATCAGCCTTTGCTCTGTCAGTGGCCTATCTATTCATAGTCACTTGTATTGCTCCCTTATGCCTATCCCATGCCTGTTTGAAGCCCTGCACTGTATTCATAGCCACAACTTCAAGTGGTAAGCCATTCCATGCATCCACCACCATTTCTGTGAAAAAGAATTTCCTCACATTCCCCCTTAATCGGCCTCCCTCTAATCTCATGCTGTGTCCTCTTGTCCTGCTATTTTTCTTATATTTAAACATGTTAGACTCTTTCACCTTGTTTATGCCCTTAAGGTGTTTGAATGCCTCGATCATATCACCTCTCTCCTCATTTGCTCAAGGGTATACATATTGAACTCCGTTAATCTGTCCTCATATGTCTTCTGATGCAGTCCCTGCACCATTTTGCTGCCCTTCTCTGGACTGCCTCAATTTGTTAATGTCCTTGTGAAGGTGTGGCTTCCAATACTGCACGCAGTACTCCAGATGGGGCCTAACCAGTGTCTTGTACAGAGGGATTATTACCTCCCTCTTACGACTTGTGATACCCCTACTAATACACCCTAACACCCCCCTAGCCTTACCTACTGCTTTAGAGGTCTGCTTGGATGATTTTAGGTCATCAGTGATTATGATGCCCAAGTCTCTTTCTTCCTTTGTGACTGCTAGCAACTCCCCTCCCAGCCTATAGGTGGCTTCAGGGTTTCTCTTCCCTATGTGCATGATTTTGCACTTCTTTGCATTAAATCCCAGTTGCCACTCTTCTGACCATTCTGCTAGGTTATCCAGATCTCTTCTCATTCTGCCCACCCCATCTGGATCATCTACTCTGTTGCAGATCTTGGTGTTATCTGCAAACAGACAAGCCTTACCCTCTAGTCCATCTGCAAGGTCACTAATGAAGATGTTGAAGAGGACTGGCCCCAGGACTGATCCCTGAGGTACCCACTTGTGACTTGAATCTCTTCTGACTGTATACCATTTACCACCACTCTCTGTTTTCTGCCCACAACCAGTTTGCCACCCAGTTGACCAACTTCTGACCCACCCTGCCTACCCAGCTTATTTGTCAATCTTCTATGGAACAGTGTCAAAAGCTTTTCTGAAGTCAAGGTAGTGACATCAACTGCTCCCCTGGTCCACCACTCTGGTTACCCAGTCAAAGAAATCTATGAGATTAGTTTGACAGGACCTTCCTTTGTAAACCCATGCTGTCTTGGATCCTGTGCCCCTATGGATTCCAGGTGTTGCACTATCCTTTCCTTAAGGAGTGCCCATAATCTTGCCCACTACTGAGGTAAGACTGACCAGTCTGTAGTTCCCCGCCTCCTCCCTGCTACCACTTTTGTGGAGGGGATCACATGAGCCCTTCTCCAGTCTTCTGGGACCTCTTCTGTGCTCAGAGACTCACTAAACAATTCTGCTAATGGCTCTGCTAGTTCCTCCTTTAGCTCCTTAAGTACCCTGGGATGTATGCCATCAGGTCCCATTGCCTTATCCACCCTGAGCTTAGCAAGCTCTTGTAGGACCCTTTCTTTTGTGAAGGGAGTAGTGCTCACCTCCTCCCCTGTGTCCATGATGCTGAGTTGTGGGCCCTGCCCTACCTTCTCTTCAGTAAATACTGAGCAAAGTATCTATTTAGGATAGATGCCTTTACAGGGTCCTCCTCCTCACATGCTCCATTTTCTCCATTAAGCTTAGCAACACCCTCTGGACTTTCTCCTTTCACTAATGTATCTATAGAAAGTCTTATCACCTTCTTTTACTGTTCATGCTAGTGTTTCCTCAGTTTGGGACTTTGCCTGCCTTACTGCCTTACCTGCTTCCCTTAGGGCAGTTTGGTATGCCTCCCTATCTTCATCCCGCTGTGTTCCTTATATTCTGAAGGCCAGCCTTTTGGCTCTGACCTTTTCTGCTACTGTATTTGAGAACCAAAGTGGCTTCCTTCTTCTTTGCACTTCCTTTTCTGTCTAACACAATGGGATGTTGCTTCAAGTATTGCATCCTTAATGCTTGCCCACTTTGCCTGTACCCTCACCTGTGTTTCTTTTGCCAGGGCTAGCTTAACTCTGTTGGCCATCTTATCAAAGTCAGCTCCTCTGAAGTCCCATATTTTTGCCTTGGAATGGGATGATTTAGATGTAGTACCCAAACTGAACCATACCATGTGATGGTCACTGGCCCCCAGGTGACCTTCTACCTGGAGATCTGTGATCCCTTCTTTGTTTGTCAGTACTAGATCTAGGATAGCCCTGTCTCTTGTGGGTTGCTGTACCAGTTGTTTGAGGCCCTCCCCCTGCAGGGAATCCACTATGAGTCTAGTTCTGGCAGATGTTCCTGCTGGCATTGACCAATCTGTATCTGGCATGTTGAAGTCTCCCATTATCAGAACCTCCCCTTTAGCTGTCATGTTTTGTATATCTTCTAACAGTAATGTGTCTATGTCCTCCCTCTGGTCTGGGGGCCTGTAGACAACCCCAGTTCTTATGACTGTCCCATTTCCTGTTTCCAGGGTGACCCACAGTTCTTCTGGCTCCTTATGTGTATTCTGAATTTCTGCAGCTTTGATATTTTCATTGACATACAGGGCCACTCCTCCCCCTTTTGCACCTCGGTCTCTTCTGAACAGTACATAGCCAGGTACTGAAGTCTCCTAAGTGTGGTTACTGGTAAACCACGTCTCACTAATTGCTACTATGTCCAGTTTAGCCTCTGACATTATTGCCTGCAGGTCTGGGATCTTATTTCCCAGGCTGTGAGCATTTGTGTACATGATTTTCCATTGGCCAGATTTTGGTGTGTTAGTTGTTGGGTGAAGTTTGGCATTACCCCTGTGTGTCGTATGGGGCGACAAACCTTTTTTCTTACCTGGTGATGCAAATGAACGGCAAACATGCTGAATTCCTGTTTGACCATCAGCTGAGGAGGGAGGTGTGTTCTTCATTCGACGCATGGGTGCTGCACCCTCCCATTTGCTAGTTTAAATATTCTGCAAAGACGCCAAACTTCTGCCCCAATGCACTGACTCCTCTTTAGTCAGATGCAGTCCATCAAATTTAAAGAACTTTCGCTCCCAGAACTGTTGCCAGTTCCTACAAATCTGTGTCCTTTTTCCTGGTACCAGCCCTTGAGCCATGTGTTTAGCTCCCCTATCTCCCCTTCTCTGACCTTCCGTCCATCTGCTCCCCTCTCCCAGACTGGCAGGATCTCAGAGAAGGAGATGCCGGATGAAATAGATGATAGTTTGGCACCCAGCCTAGTCAGGTGTTCCTTGGTCTCCAAAACTGACCGGCTGGCGAGAAGTCAGTTTAGAAGCTGCTGCTACAGAATGATGCTGCCTTATATTAATAATTTCTCTTTCAGCTGCAGCTTTAATTATGTGGTAGTTTCTATGTGGGGCGACTCTAAAGGTTGAAATAAGATAGTTTTGTTTACTTGCTAGAAGAATAACACATTTTTTGTTAAAAAGTCTTGCATATGAACATATGACTTGCTGGCAGAAAAAGGCCCACGGGTCTATCAAGTCTGCCTGATTGTGTGGCTGTTAGCTTAATATCATTACAGCTGCCCCACTCCCACCCAAACCCCTCCCTTCCTTCTCTTTCCTGGTCCTTCCCCCCCTTTGTGTTCTTGTCTGTACTAACCCTGCCCTTGACTCTATCCCAACCCTGCTTAAAGCTATCCACTTTCCTTTGAGTGATTAACTCCTCCAGCAGTGCGTTCCAACCTGCCACCACTCTGTCTGTGAAGTAGTGCCTCTTCATCTCCCTCCTAAACCTTCCACCTTCTAAATTCAGACTGTGCCCCCTAGTGACCCTTTCCCCCTTTAAGTGAAACAATCCTCATTCCCTGACTTTGGCTATGCCTTTCAAGTACTTAAAGGTCTCTATCATGTCTCATCTTACCATTCTGTCTTCCAGTGAGTACATGTTGAGCTCCTTCAACCTTTTCTTGTACAGTAACTCCCCTAGTCCCATGATCATTTTTGTAGCCCTACACTGCACCCCCTCCAGTAATGTCACATCCTTTTTGAGGTACAGGCACAAATACTGTACACAGTACTCCAAGTCTGGCCTCACCAGTGAAATGATCTATATAATGGCAGGATGGTCTCCCCTTTTTGAGAGGTGATCTATCTGGCAATGCACCTCAGCATCCTATTTGCCCTTGCTGTCACCCTCCTACACTGTGCAGATACCTTCATGTCCTCTGTGACTATTAACCCCAGGTCTCTTTCCTCCTCTGAATCCATTACCTGTACTTCCCCCAGCCAGTAGCTGTTCCTGAGATTTCTGGCTACAAGGTGCATGGCCTTGCACTTCTTAGCATTAAACCCCAACTGCCACTCCCTAGACCATTGTTTGAGTTTAGCAAGATCCTCCCTGAGTGCCTGCCTCTCTTCCTCATTGTCCACTTTTGCACAAATCTTAGTGTTGTCCACGAACAGGCTGATCTTGCTCTTGACCCCCTCTGTAATATCTCCAATGAATGTCTGCTGATGCCATTGCAGTTCTTTCTTGCACAACAATATTGTTTAATGATGTGGGACAGTAGCAAAAGACATTGCATGTTATGACAATTATTTTTACATGCGTTTTTAAGAGCAACTGACACCACTCTGGCCAAAAGTACTACATTGCAGAATTAGAATAAGCATGCCCCCAATAAATCTCATACCAAAACTAGATTTTTACGTTACGTCATTTTAAAGTTATGAGCTATTTTGTAACCCTGATTTCACTACCTGTTCAAAAAGCCTGTTTCAGTGAAGAGCTGCTGCTGATGTCATCTCAGGAACTCACAGTCTAGTACTCCCTGTCAGCAAGCTTATATGACATGTTTCTCTGTAAAGATCATGTGCTGTGATTTTTCACAAGTAAAACCAGCAGCACCATTCAATAAACATTGCTTTAAAAACTACTGTATGTGTTTTTTAGGTTTTATAACAAAGCTGACAATTTTTTTTGGGAGGTGCATTTTTGTTGTGGACCTTTTTTCCAGGGTTGCTGGATGCTGGGTCATAGCACACTGTTGTGAGGTTTGCAGATTTAATAAGTTATGAAATATGTTATGAAAGGCTGAGATCATTCACACCTATCTTTCAATTGAGGCAATTTCTAAGGATGGCACTTTAAAACAATTATTCCATCTCCTTTTCAATGGGGGTGAGACAGGCAATGCTGTTTTGAAACCTTACTAGGAGTTTCTAATTTAGCCAGACCAATGTGTTCTCCCTGTCTGACTGTTTTGACCTACGTTCAGTGGCTCCAGGGTTGCTGGATGCTGAGTCAGCATGCCTCCTTGCTGCTGATGCCATTTAGAGTGCTACTGTACTGTGCCTGTTAGGAATTTGTATTGCTGCTAGTGTTGTAATGTTGGTAACTTCACTGCTGTTTGTCAGTGTCTGCTGTATAATAAGTCACATAGATACATAGACAGTGTCGGCAGATAAGGGCCTATGGCCCACCCAGTCTGCCCATTTGAGCTTGTAGGTTCAGTTTGTTTTCCTAGAAGTCTGTTGCCCCTTACCCCTGACCTCCAGAATTCCTTTCTGTCTATCCCATGCATTCTTAAATCCTGTGATTGTTTCAGCCCCCACCACTTCCTCTGGCAGGGTGTTCCACTTGTCCACCACCTGTTCTGTGAAGAAATTCTTTCTCATGTTTTCTCTGAATCGTCCTCCCTCCAACTTCATCCCATGCCCTCTAGTCCTGGAACATCTTTTTCGCTTAAAAATAGTGTTTTCCTGCACCCTGTTCCTCCCTGTAAGATACTTGTATGTCTCTATCATATCCCCTCTCTCCCTCCTCTCCTCCATGGACTACATGTTCAGTTCCTTCAACCTGTCTTCATAGGACTTGTGATGCAATCCATGTACCATCTTTGTTGCCCTCCTCTGAACCTTCTCTACCCTGTCTATGTCCTTACGAAGGTATGGTCTCCAGAACTGTACACTGTACTCCAGGTGGGGTCTCACTAGTGTCTTGTATAGCGGAATTATGACCTCCCTTTTCCTGCTGGTGAGGCCCCTGCCTATACATCCCAGCATCCTATTTGCTTTACCTGCTGCCTTGTCACACTGTTTCCCTACCTGAAGGTCATCAGAGATGATAACCCCAAGATCCCTTTCCTGCTTTGTGCATGCTATATCCTCACCCCCCAACTGATATATTGTGTCAGGGTTTTTGTGCCCCATATGCATTATCTTGCACTTCTTTGCATTGAATTTCAACTGCCAAACCCCTGACCATTCTTCAAGTTTCTGCAGGTTGCTTCTTACTCTGTCTACACCCTCTGGTGTGTCAACTCTGTTACAGAGCTTTGTGTCATCAGCGAACAGTGAAATTCTGCCTTCTAGGTCCTGTGCAATGTCACTGATGAAGATGTTGAATAGGACCGGTCCCAGCACTGATCCCTGTGGTACCCCACTGGTCACTCTTCCCTCTGTGGAGCGACAGCCATTTACCACCACCCTCTGTGTCCTGCCACCCAGCCAGTTACCTACCCACCACACTACTGTCCTGCCCACACCCACATTCCCCATTTTGTGTAATAGTCTTCTATGTGGCACAGTGTCAAAGGCCCTGCTGAAGTCCAGATAGGCCATGTCCACTGCCCTCCCCTGATCCACCTCCCTAGTCACCCAGTCAAAAAATTCAATGAGGTTGGTCTGACATGATCTCCCCTGGTGAAACCATGCTGCCCTGGGTCCTGTAGTCCATTGACAACCAGATGTTCCACCAATCTCTCCTTCAGTAATGCTTCCATGATCTTCCCCACTACCGAGGTGAGGCTGATTGGTCTGTAGTTCCCGGTTCCTCCTGTTCCCACTTTTGTATAAGGGACTACATCTGCTGTCCTCCAGTCTTTGGGTACCTCCCTGTTTCCAGTGATCGGCTAAACAGGATAGCCAGAGGTTCAGCCACCACCTCTTAGTTCTTTAAGGACCCTGGGTGCACCCCATCTGGCCCCATTGCTTTATCAACTCTTGTTGCTTCCAGTTCCTTCAGGACCCTTTCTCATGTAAAGGGACTGTGTCCATTTCTGCACCATTCTCACTCCTTGTACTCCTTCAGACCCATTACCTCCTCTTCCTCAGTAAAGACTGAGCAGAAATACCTGTTCAATATGTCAGCTTTACTGTTGTCATCCTCCACGCTCCCCATCCTCCCCCTTCAGTCTCACTAACCTCCCTTTGTCTTTCTTTTTCACTTATGTACCTGTAAAGGTTTTGTCCCTCTACCCACTTATTTTGCAATGTGTTCTTCTGTCTGAGCTTTGGCTTCCTTACTGACCTCCTGCCTCCCTTTGCTTCTCCTGGTACTTCTCATATCCCCTTCTGCCTGTGTCTTTTTGTATTGCCTGAATGCAATCTTTTGGCTTTCACTTTCTTTGCTACCTCTTTGAAAACCATAATGGTCTCCTCTTCCTTTTCCTCTTGCTAACCTGCTTAATGCATAATTCTGTTGTTCTTGTAATCCCCATTTTAAATACTGCCCACTGTTCCTCAACCCCTGATTCCTGTCCCATTCCCCTTAACACCTCTTTCAAGTATCTCCCCATTTTCCCAAAGTCTGCCCCCTAAAATCCAGGATACGTGTTTTTGTGTGGTTTGGTTCTGCTCTTTCTGTGATTTCAAACCACAATGACTGGTGGTCACTGTTTCCCAGGTGCTCCCCCACTGTTACCCCCATCACACTGTCCCTGTTTGTGAGCACAAGGTCCAGTATTGCCTTCTGCCGAGTTGGTTCCATGACCAGTTGCTTGAGGAAGTTTCAATAGGGACCTTATATGTGTTAATTCCTACTGGGGTAGAAATGTTAGTTCTGGTAAAATTATCATTGTAATTTAGAGTAGAACATAGATGAGCCTGAATGTAGGTCAAAAACAGCCTGACAGAAGAACACATCAGGCTGGCTAAATTAGAAACTCCTAGTAAAGTTTCAAAACATCATTACCTCTCCCACCGCTATTGAAAATGAGATGGAATAATTGTTTTAAAGTGCCATCCTTAGAAATTGCCTCAGTTGAATCACAGGTGTGAATGATCTCAGCCTTTCACCACATCAGAAACTTATTCAGTATTCAAACCTCACAACAGTGTGCTATGATCCAGCATCCAGCAACCCTGGAAAAAAGGACCTCAACAAAAAGGCACCCCCCAAAAAAAAATTGTCAGCTTTGTTACAAAACCTGAAACACACATAGTTTTTAAAGCAATGTTTATTGAATGGTGCTAACTGTTTTACTTGTGAAAACCATTGCATATGATCTTTAGAACTTTGGAGACACAGGTCCTATAAGCTTGCTGACAGGGAGTACTAGACTGTGAGTTCCTAAGATGACATCATCAGCAGTTCTTCACTGTCACAGGCTTTTTTAAACAGGTAGTGAAATCATGGTAACAAAATAGCTCATACCATTAAAATGAAGTAACACAGAAATCTAGTTTTTGGTATGAGATTTACTGGGGGTATGCTTATTCTAATTCTGCAATGTAGCAGAAGTGATGTCAGTTGCTCTTTAATGAAGCTAAATAGACCTTCTGAAATTCTGTGGAAATATTTTACAAATTTCTGGCAGTAAACTTTATTGAGGATGAATATAAAAGAGATACAAGTTTATTGCATTCTTGATAAACTAAAATGCCATCCTGACCAGACTTCCATTGGATATTGAGAGTAAAAGTGTAACCCAGTTTTCATTTTGTCATTTTTGGATTGAGTATTTGTCATTGCAACTAAAATAGCTCATAAAACTAAGAAAGAAGAGTGATAAAAATGATAAGCAACATAAACTGACTTGGTTGCCTGATTATGTATGAGTGTGGATTTAAAAACACTTAGTACCTAGACAATCTGAGCTAACCAGAGAAAATGATTGTATGTTGTGGGAGCAGGATTTAAAATCAATTAGTAGTTAGAAAATCTGAGCTAGCTAGAGAAAATGATTGCATTGCATGTTGTGGGATTTTAGGCTGACAATTCTGAAAATATTTCAAACTTGGTAATTGGGTTAGATGCATGAAAATCATTGGGATATGACAACAATGACAGCATTTGAACTTAGTTATCTTTGATGGTCAGGAGTAGATCTAGATGAAGACATACATGCTGACCTATGACAATTTTCTAGAAACATCATATCTGCTACCTGTTGCAATGTTTCTTCACCCATTTAGGTTAGTTGTGAGACTATAGTAGACAGTACATATAGAGTTTATGAAAAAAGGAAAGACAAATGGTCTTAGTCATCCCTGATATTCATGCAAGAAAACTAGATGCCAGACACATCAATGGAAACAAACAACAGAGTTTTTTTTAAAACATTTTGCTATGTATGGACTTTTAATAGTTTTTTCATGATGGGCCACATTTTACCTACTGTATGGAAAGACTCATGCATTTTAACAGCAACATTTACAGTACTTGAGCACACTACCATCCTGTATCTAATTGTGCTGTTGAGGGACTAATACACATTTTTAAATAGACCAAGGATGAGTCATTTCACTTTGTTTGGTGACATGTATTACACTGGATTCTGTTTTAAGATTACTTTTTCTGCCTTTGTAAGAGTTTGCAAATACTGAAGCATTTTCTTTGTACTAGCAGCATTTCTACCATCATACTTTTACATCTTAATTTCATGCCAACGTATTTCCACATCAACATTAATTACCAAGCATTACCAAGAATAATGTCAGGGCCTAAGGCCCCTCTTAAAGAGTGATTTGGCCCATCTATGCCCAGAATCTTAATTTTAACAGTGTTCAGTCTGACACTAAATTGTATTAGACTAAGTAGGATTATTCAGGCTTTTGAATATCTGGTCAACCCATATTCAGAATGGTAATTTACTTTTTGTCATTAAAATGTAAAACATTCATTCTTGCAGTTAGGATTTCAATGCGATTGTCTTGCAGGGGGTTTGCAAACTGAATTTGTTTGATAGGGGTTGTGCTTTAGCAGAAAGTAAACATGGTTTTCAAATGCCTACCATCTATAGGATTGTTTGCCACATTATTGAAATTTGGCCTTTTGTGCAGCAAGTTAGACAAATTGTTACATTTTGAGGTTGTGCTAAGAAATGTGTCCCCAAACTGCCCACATAATCTGCTCACAGAGAAGAATTAAAGGAAGACCAAATGGAGCAATTTCCCCAAGGCCCTGAGCTCTGGGGGCCCCCTCTCACCCTCCCCTTCTCCTCAGGGTACAACATTGTGTGCCAGCCTGCTGCCCACCACCTTTCAGATGTGTTTGCTGAGCATCTGGTCATTTTTTTAATCTGTAGTCTTAGGTTGGTAATCACTGCAGTTTTGGACTTGCCACTAGGTGGTGGTGCAGCTGTCAGACAGTAGAAATTGCAAAGGGAGCTTCAGATGCTCCCAAAGATACTAACATGGCACCTCATGGCTCACATCCAGGCTAGGACACACAATGGTGGTGTGACGATGGCAATCTGGGAGTGAGGAACATTCTCAGGCCTAGCAGTAGCCCTGAGCATGTGCGACACATTCTGAACCCAGCTTGTCATCATGAGGAAAACACTGGCAGGAAAGCTGTCTACCAATCCTTGCTTAGTGCTGGACACCACTAGGAGCACAAGTGGAGCATCAGTTCAGAGGATACAGAGTTGGGACTTGAGTGAGTCAGAGCCAGCCCAGAGCAAATAGAAGATCAGCTGCAATACTGCAGCATCATCTCCCCTCTAAAACAATGAGGCCAAGGCCTGCCTGCTGCCTCACCTGCCATTAAGATGATTGGCTACCCTGATCATGAACTGTTATGTTTCATGACTTCAGATAGATAATCTGATCTCTTCTATACCATAATGGACATTGGCACGTGAGTTTACCCCCTCAAGCTAGCTGTACTTACTTAATGAATCATGTGTCTTGTGCAGCAGTGAATTAGTTGTTGTTGCTCCTTTGCCAGAAGCATAAAGTGACACAAAATAAAAACTCATACAAAAAAAATAGGCCTAATGCTTGACTGACTCAATTCACTAATAATTAATAAATATTCTACTATTCATTAGTTTTATTTTGGTTGAAATTTTCATATGCAAATTAGTTCGTTGCTAACCCCTTGTAGAACAATCAATTACTAACTAATTCTTAATCATTTTGGCAGTTAGTTATTTATTAATCTGTCTCCTACTCAGGAATTAACTAATCCTTATTAATTGAGTGTTAGTCTGCTGTTTATTTATTAGTAGTTGAGATTATGTAATGGCTCAGTTATTTTCAATCAACACTCAACTTGTTTAGCATTAGTTGATAATTACACCTACTCCAGAAGTACAATGCATACTTATTAGTTAAGAATAACTAATTCCTCACTGTTTTCCAAAATGCGTTCTGGTCAAAATGAATTTTTCTCCCGGTTATGCACTCAATTGCACTAGAGAGAACCCCAATCCCTGTGAATGATGTGGGGAGCTGGTAGTCACAATTGAATCCTCAGGTTCTGCTTTATCTGGATTCACTGAATGAATTCCCAATCTGCAGGCATTTGAGTGCTGTGGGTTCCCAAAACTTCCAATTATTTAAAATTGCTGTTAAAATTGTATTTCTGTAGTGAATATTTTATATATTTAGATAGATAGATAGATAGATAGATAGATAGATAGATAGATAGATAGATAGATATACTATGGTAGCACGGTAGTGCTACCATAGTTAGGGTTGAATAGCCCTTTTAGGGTTAAATGGTGAAACTTTGCACCTTAATAACTTTGCCACCATTCAATGGATTTGCCTTAAATTTGGCAGGCACAGGATGTAGCCATAGATCTTGGGATCTGATAACTTTCGTACCAGTCAGATATACGGCTGTGGAGTTATTAAGCAACATCCATGCACACAATTAAATTGTTTTGCACATTCTTTGCTCGCACCTACAGGTCGCACGGTTTGCACGACTGGTCCAGAAACTTCAGGGAATGTGTGGCTGGGGCCCCCAATGTGCCTTTTGAAGATTTTGTGAAAAAATATGGAATGATTCAAAAGTTATTCAAAAACCAATTCCCATTATAAGTTAATGGGAAAAGTTAACAAAAAGCTCGACACTTTCACAAATGCACTTTTTAGTGTTGCAAATAGCCCTAGTAGTGTCACAAATCCACCATTTTGTTTTCAGTTATTGATCACAGAAATGCTTGTCATTTAAAATTGGGACCATCTAGGGACATAATTATTTTTGTGTTTACCTATTCGAGCCCTGAGGATGCTAGCCATGTCTTTAATTTGGGGGTAAACACCCCAGAAATATGTTTTTCAAATTTCTGGAAAAAGTAGTGTCGCAAAGTAGTGACGCACTTGCAACACTTTTTCACAAATTTTTGCAAAAGGTGTCTCAAATCATGACACTACTTTTCTAGACTATGGCCAAAATAACAGGAATTCTTTGCCACCCTCCTGCAAAAAAAAAAATGGTTTGGTCTTTTGGGCTGAAATTTGGATGGAAAGCAGCCAACATCTCACAGATGTGCCTTTTGGTGGTTTGGTGACAAAATATTGCATGGATGCAAAGTTATGGTACTCTGAAGTTGACTTTTTTTCTCACAGACTAACATGGTGGCATCCGAAGTGCCTTTCAGGGCTCGTATCTCCGAAAAAGTGCCAGATACAGAATTTTTGTTGCAACAGTGCCGTAGCCCTACACATTCAATGGAAACCTAGCCAGGAAACTCATGAATCATGTGAAATTGTAATTTTTTTTCTATGTTGTACAGTTACTGGGATATTACCAGTTTAGTATTACAACTGCTCGTTTTCTGCTCCAAGGCCCATTACTATGCATACATTCTTTGTTTCACTGTGTTTCTCAATGGAGCTTTTGGGGAAAAATATGGTGTGCACTCCAGTTACTGTTACACATAGGCTTTGCACTTGTGTTTCCATACCCTTTTGCATTACCATTCCCCTTTAAGCCACTGTGTGCGTTACACTTTGTGTTTCCATTTGCGTTTGCATTACTGTTACCGTTTGTGTCTCCACTACTGTTTGTGTTTGTCTTTCACTTAGCATCACCGTGTGCATTACCATTTCTGTTGGTGGCCACCCTCCCATTTTCGTTTGTGTTTGTCTTTCATTTTGCGTCATTGTTGTTCTTCCCGTTACCATTTGCGTTTCCAATTGTGTTCCCGTGCCCATGTGCATTATGGTTTGCATTTCCATATGAGCTTATGTTTACATTTGTGTTTCTATTTTTTTGGCATTATTGTTGCTGTTGCCATTACCATTTGCATTTACAATTGCGATACCGCCACCGTGCGCAGTATGGTTTGCGTTTCCATACGTGCTTGCATTTGCGTTTCCGTTTCTGTTTCCTTTCATGTTATTGTTGCTGTTACAGTTATCATTTGCATTTACAATAGTGGTACCTGGGTATGCGCATTACCAGTTGCATTTCCGTATGTGCTTGTGTCTCTGTTTGCGTCACTGTTCCTTTGGCGTCCTCTGCACCTATGTTTCTATTAATACTTGCTTTATAATTTATCAGGTGACCATGTAACTATTATCAGCTATGCTTATGCTTGCTGTTACATTTACTATGTCACAAAAATCACATGGTGGGAGCATTCCATTCACTATTTACAATCATCATTTTCAAAAAGAAGGGAAATTATAGGCAAAAAACTCAATTTAATGCATCAGTTAGGGTTGTTCCACAGCGACAAAAGTGAGGAAATTCAGTGTTAGGGTTGAAAACCCCCCCTTGCACCCCCTCACCAGCCCCCCCAACCTGCATCAGGGTGTGTGTTGGGGTCGTTGATCTTAACTGTCACCCCATTCTCCTATGCATCAGCTTGTTCAAGTATGTGATGGGGTGAGAGTTAGGGCCAATGACCCCAATGCACACTCCGATGCCAGTTGAGGGGGTGGGCTGAGGTGGTACAAGGGGGGATTTCAACCCTAACACCGAATTTCCTCACTTTTGTTGCTGTGGGACAATCCTAACTGATGCATTAAACTGAGTTTTTTGCCTCTAATATGTTATATATATATATAAGGCGAGACTAGAGAACCTCAGTGCATATACCCTGGAAGAGAGGAGAAGGAGGGGGATATGATAGAGACCTTCAAATACCTGAAGGGCATAAATAAGGTGCAAGAGGGTAGCATCTTTCAGAAAAAAAAGACATTCAAGAACAAGGGGTCATGATATGAGGCTGGAGGGAGGTAGACTTAGGAGTAACATGAAGAAGTATTTTTTCACAGAAAGTGTGGTGGATACATGTAGCAGCCTCTTAGAGGAGGTGATGGGGCAAAAACAGTAGGGGAATTCAAGAATACATGGGGTAGCTAAAAGAGAACCATAGCAATAGGAAAGAGAGGGTAAAAGCTGGAGATCAAATAGGATCTGTGGTACTGCAGTATGCAGGACAACTGGGCAGACTAAGTGGGCAAGTGGTTCTTATCAGCCTTTAATTTCTATATTTCTATGTTTCCAAGTTAAGTGCAGGTCAATGTACTGTAGTTCAATGGGGTTTTCAACTCTGATGCATAACTTTGGCATTTTTGTATATTTTGAGCCAAATTTCAAGATGGCCTTTTTGGGATTACATTTCATGAACAATGGTGGTGGAATTACACAAATCTGTCTGGAAACGTGATTTCATGCTTGCTTGGGGAAATCACCTCTTGGGCAAGATTTGAAAATTTTCACTACCTTTGTTCATCAGGTGGGTTCTTAATACACTGGTTCATAACTTTGGTAATTTTAAATATTTTGACCCCAAATTTTAATCATAGCCATGTTTTTTATACCATCACATTAACATGATAGCTGTCATTCTTAAATCCTGGCCAAAATGTGTTTTCACACATGTGGCATGGAATGCACTGGGTCATAATGTTGTACGCTTAATATCGTATGGCATTATGGCGAAATCGACCTGTGCGCTCTGAGTTGGACTACCCAGGAGTTAGAATCTTAGTGGGGGTCAGTGGTGCAGCCCCTGTAATGGGGTCTGGGGTGAGTCCCTACAGAACAAAAGAAACCCAGTAATCGTTCAACACGATTGTGCCGCATGGCATTCTGCCATGCGACATATTGACCCTATGCCGGCATGGAATACCTTTTCGATGCCACGGAATGAGGTTTTAGTGGGGTTTTGAAAATCTTCACTACTGGGTTCATCAGGTGGGGTAATAAGAAAGTGATGCTGACAATCTGGCATACAGATATGGTAATATGCCCAGGTTATAAATGAATGTAGCAGTATTTCAATGTTCACTCATAACTTCACTAATTTCCACTATTTGGACTCCAAACATTTTAAATAGCCAGTTTTCTACACCACTTCATAAATGTGATGTGTCATTTTTTTAAATCCTGGATGAGATGTGTTTTTATAAGAGAGTGAGGAGGGGTGGCTAAGTGGTGTCATGGAGGCACTGTGGCGGGATTTTCTATTTTGCTCCCTCTGGAGCCAGATGCATGCAATGACACCAGCTGAGGCGAAATTCACATGCTCCCATGACATTTGGGCCATTATACTGTAAATGGTACATGTCATGTTTATAAGCTCTACTGCTCCTATCCTCTGGAGATAACAGCCCTAACCCTGGGCCATGCCCACTGTCCACCCAATTTACAGCATCTATAACTGCTGACCCATCTTTAAGAAACCCCAGCATCCTCCCATGTGGTCTAAAACTTCTTCACTTAAATATACGGAGTCTACTACCTAAACTGGACCTACTCCAGCCACTAGCCGCATCTCATGCATCAGACATTATTATCCTCTCTGAAACCTGGCTAAATAATAAAATTAATTATTCCACCCTCTCCATCCCAGGCTATCCCCTATCCTGACAAAATCAGGTTGGTGATGGCAGAGGGTTGGCAATTGATGTCTCTTCAAACATCTAATTTCTCTCCATTCTAGCAAACTTGGTACCAAAAGCCTACAAAGTCCTTATCCTTAAGCTCTCTCTCCCTTTCTCTATACCAGTATATATTGCTGGAGCTTATTGCCACTCTGGTCTCCCCACTTCTGCCCTCTCAGATCTTATCAACACCACTGTTTCCCATATCCCCACAGGCGAACTATATTTAATGGGCAATTTCACTCACAACTGGCTATCCCCTTTCCCTTTTTTTTGTCCATCTCAGTGCCAGTTTCAGCATGGTCATGGCCCCCATCACCCCTTGCTCCCAAATCATCTGTTCTCCTGTTTGCCCCCTGGCTTACCCCTCAGGGCAGGATCACGGCACTGGCCAAGGTGTCACGGACATGGGTCGGGTTATGGGAGCCAGTCTGAGAGTGAGGAGGAGTGGCTAAGTGGTGTCATGGAGGCACTGTGGCGGGATTTTCTATTTTGCTCCCTCTAGAGCCAGATGCATGCAATGACACCAGCTGAGGTGAAACTCACATGCTCCCATGTGCACTCCCCTCAAAGCGTCTGCACTCGGCTCCTGCCATGCTCAAACATGTCACCTTGCTCCCCAGCCTCTGCCAGTGGGCACTCAGATGCCAGTGCTGCAGATCCCCCCTCCCCAGAGAAGGAGAGCAGTCCTCCGGACACTTGATCTTTCCCCGGCCTTGCTGACCCCAGGCAGCCCATCCCAGTTCCCAAACGTGGGACGCCGGCATGGCGTGAGGTGTGGTGTCCAGCGCCTCAACCCTCAGTGCCACCGGGCTGGCTGCTATCCCCCTTCCATAACAAAGCCCGTAACACCATCAATGCCCTTAATCTAACCCAACTCATTCAGTAGCCAACCTGGTGGAATTGTAAATCTGGCAATCATTCCTTTATCGACTGGGCCATCCTATCCCACCTCCATAGGGTTATAAAATCTGGCATCTTACCTGATGCCTTGAGCCACCACCACATGATCTTTGTGGCCTGCAAAATCACAGGGTTAAAGCTCCTTATAAAGTTATTCAGTTTCACTCATACAAATCCCTGAACCTGGCCCCCTCTCCAGGACCTGGTACAAACTAACTGGACACCTTTAACTACGTCAGTTTTTACTTGACGTCACTTTTACCTACTTTTGCAGCAAGTTCCTTGAGGTTTGGGGCAAACATGCCCTATTACGGTGCACCCAGGTCAGGAGAAATTACCTCCCCTGGATCTTCTCAGAACTGTTGGTGTGCCAGAAAGCCTGGGACCTAGCCTGGAAAACCCATAATGCTACAAAGCACCCAACTAACTACAACACCTACCGAGCATTGTGCAACAAGTGCACAAAAGCTACTCGATTAGCAAAAGCCAAATACTTCTGTTCTACCTTTCAGTCTAATACAAACAATCCTTCCAAATTCTGGAAAGTCATAAGTCCCCTTTTCTCCCCCCCCCCCTTAACATAAACAACACTCTCATATCTGATCATCTTAGTGTTGCTACTACTTTCAATTCCTATTTCACCTCATGTACCTCTGCTCTACTGTCCACCCTCCCCATGCCTTCTCCAACTGTCCCCGTCCTCCTCTCCTAGCTTACTTTCTTGCTCAAATGGTTCTGCATCACTGAAATATATCCAGCTGAAACCATGGCTGCTTTACATGCACTCAAGTCCCTCTAAGGGTAAGTCACCCAATGGTCTGGACCCTAAACTACTTTATCTTTCTGCTCCTGCTATCTATGCACCACTCGCTGATCTTCCTAACCTCTCCACCACCACCTCTCTGATTAGACTCATGGATTCCATCCACTCAGGGATGGACAGTGGCCAAATCACTTCTGCTATTTTTGTCAACTTAGTGAAGGCTTTTGACACTGTCTCCCACTTCCTCCTACAAAACTCCCTCTCCATGGCAGGTCTATCCAACATTGCCACCAACTGGCTCAATGCCTACTTGGTAGGCAGAACTCAGTCAGTCAGAATAGTGGACTCTATATCCCCCTCTCTCCCCCATCAACACTGGAGTCCCTCAGGGGTCCATGCTGGGACCAATCCCTTTCTCCATTTTTCTAAATGACCTTCCATCAGTCTGCTCATCCACCTCCAGTCACATGTATGCAGATGCCATGGTCCTCTTCACCTCAGGTCATTCCTGTGTTGATGTAACTATCAGACTTCAGTATGACTTTGACAAAGTTCAGCTCTGGTTTAACTCCAATCAGCTCTCATTGAACACCAAGAAGACAGTCTCAATGACCTTTGGCACTAGGCAGAGACTCTCTAGGCTCCCTTCCTTCCCATCCTTCCATACCCTTAAAAGGACAGTCCTTGAGGACACCACTAGGACACCACTACATTTAGATACCTTGGATGTGTCTTGACCAACACCTTAAACTCTGCACATATTGACGCCATCCTGAAGAAACTGTGTCCTAAGCTAGGCGCTGTCTACAGGGACCATAGTAGTAGTGTTCCACTACCGGATAGGTGTGAATTTGTACAGAAAATGATTCTACCTACCTTTGACTACTGTGACATGGTCTACAGTGTAGCGCCCATGTCTTCCCTATCCAGATTGGACACCCTCTTCAACTCATTCTGTTGCTTTGCTTTGGATGCTCCTCCTCTCACCCACCACTGCCACCTTTACCACTCTCTCTCGCTTTCTCTTCTTTATAAAAAAGTTGTCATCTACAATGTGCAATATTTGTGTCTAATTTCTGGTTTGGCACCCACTCCTCCTATATTGCTTCCTCACTTTCTACCCCTCCCTCCCTCCCTTCACCTACTCATGCCCTTCGAATATTTGACTCACGCTTAATGGTTGTCCCTCATCGCCTAACTTCTATGGCCAGTTGGCATTCACGCACTGTTTCCCCAAGCTCTGGAATGCACTTCCCTCTCAGATACCCCACTTTTTCTTCCCCTACTCTATCTCTGCTGCACTGAAAAATTTCCTCTAGGTAAATTGCCCCTGTGACTAACTCCATTCCAAACTTCCCTCCCTGTGTACTCATTTACCATATTCCAAATCCTTCAGGCTTCCATTCCTTTCCTTCCTCTATGTCACCTGTCCTGTATCTAGTTGCTCTCGCAACCCTTCTGGAAACTGTTTGTATGTCACACCATACACATGAGCATAGCACTCCATCAGTAGCGCTTCTGTTCACAATTATGACCCTGAATTACTCCTTCCTCTGCAGCACTCATCTAGTCATTTAATCTCATTGCTATGTACTCATGCCTAATATACTCCTTGTTATGTACTCATGCCTTATGTATGCCTTTTTTGCCCTAGTGACTAAATGTACATCGATCTTTTACCTTTACTTTATTGTAAACTATGTCTTTTGATTGAATGCTACTTCCCATGTACCACCCTCCCCCAGGTCACACCGTGAGATAAGCAACTTGTTGTTCAGTGTGCCCTGCTGGTGAAACATTTCAATAAAAAAATAAATCAATAAGGTGAATCATAAAACAAGTATCTTGAAAACCTGAGGTTAAAATTGAAAAGAAAAATAATATGATTGGTAATAAACTTTCTATGTAGTGCCTCTCTTCACTGCAATTTGTATGCTTTGTGATCCCATGCTGGTGAGCTGAACTTGAGGGTGAGCTCAGTGGCTCAACTGGATGGGGTGAGGGTGGGGGGTGGTGCTGTTATGCAACACCCCCCAGCCAGGGAATGAAAGGTGCCAGGTTGTCCACACATGCCTGAGTACCATATACAGTGAAGTTAATTGTCCACTTGGCATAGGGCCCTGCATCTCTCCATCCTTGGGTGGCAGAGGGCCCTGTGCATTGGCTGACAGATGTACTTTTTGCACTGTACATCTGTAGCTTATCACAAAAGTAAGGAAGTATGGCATTAGGGTTTCCACCCCTAATGACCCACCAAGCAGAAAAAGGAAAAAAAAAAAATTAGGGTTTTGGGTCTCCAGAGTCTTGGTGAATTAATGGCAGGGTCTTCCTTGGGGGTTGTCAGCTCTAACGCTCACCCCATTCTGTATGCAAACAATGACACACATGATCTCCTTTCTTCACACAAGGCCCTGTGACAAACAGTAGAACAAATTGTGTTGACAACCTGTGGCAAGACATACTTCTTTACCTCTGATGAGTGTATCATTATGAAGCAGTAGCCTGGAGCTGTACCTTTTGTTTTGGATTGGAGGCTACAGTTTGGGGGGAGGGGTGAGCATTAGGGTTGACAACCCCCACGGAAGACCCACCACTGATTTGCCAAGACTCCAGAGACCCAAAACCCTAATGTTTTTTCCTTTTGCTGCTTCAGGCTTGGGAGTGGGTCATCAGGGTTGGAAACGCTAATGCCACATTTCACTATTTTTGTGGCATTGAGTTACCCTAACTTGTGCATTAATGGCTCAATAACCACAGGGAGGTCGTACTTAGAGTGAAAATTACACATTTATCCTCACTGTAGGGCCCTATGACAAATTTATCCAAACTGTAGCTTGTGATTGGCTGGAGCTGGCAGCAGGAGCTGGTAATCCCAGTCAGTCACTTTCACCTAAACACCTTTCACTTTCAAATATGTCAGCAGTATAAGATGTTGCAACCCCCCCACTCACTGCACACCAACTCCACCTAACAGTTTCACTATGTTTTGATTTTCTTTTTATTTAAAATCTGGAAAAGTCAATGGGCCAAAGACCCATTTACATCAGCGACCAGAACAAATAACAAATATACTTAAACAAACAGAAATGTTATCAGCCAACAGAATTAACCAACAGTTAAACAATCACAATCGTTAGTAACAATAAGATGTTTCTTTAAAACTGATTTAAAGATGGGTAATTAAGCAATCAGCCATGACAAGTTGTGTGTTATTGTGTAATAATGTCACTACTGGGGTGGGATTAAGCATGAGGTGAAGCTGAGTGTTTCCACCACAGCAGGAGTGACCTTATTACACAATAACACACACCTTGGAGTGCTTTATTGCAATTATACAGTGGCTCGAGGCTATACAAAATAAAAAAAAATATTTAAAAAGGTTTTAGTAGATTTTTAATGTGGCTATATATATTTGAAGAAAAAAAAGGAAGTATCAGCTCCAAAAAATCAATACAGTGATGTTATTGTGTAATAACATCACTGTCTCAGGCATACACTGACCAATCAGAGTCCAGGAAATATTCTTGCCATTGTATAATGTATTACAAACACCAGTTATGGATAATAGCAAAGCAATAAATACTGCTGGCAAGGAATATAACAAAGATTTCTGACCATTAGAAGTTTTCAACATGGGAACTGTAAACCAGATCCATTGAGTAGCTCAAAATTGAGCTAGAGAAACATGTTTTTTAAAAAGTTCATGAAAAGAACAATGCACCTTATTAAGTGTAACTTTTCTAGACAGGATCCCAAGTTGTGACTGATACCTCTGATCTAACTGTAACCAACCTACATTTTCATAAAGACTACAGTGATGTGTTGAAAAGGGTAACTGTGAGACAAATCTTGCTATCTGATTCGTGAATGTCTTAACCTTATTTAATAACCCCTGGCCAGCTGAATGATAGAACAAGAAATCATAATTAATCAATCAATCAATCAATCAAAATCTTTATTTACCCATGCAATCACCATTGAGCAAGCTCATTTACAAGGTGGACCTGCAGTTTGCAAGGACGAGGGTACAGAATAGAGTACAAGTGAAATATACATAAAACAACAGTAGCAAGACATATACAACAAAATATATACAGTGTAGAAATAAAGGTAAATAATATATACAAAGATGCCTTTATTATCCTATCCATCAATTACATGTTCATAGCCTGTAAAGGAGTCCCTGGGATATGGAAAAATGCACGTGTAGGAGGCAGGGACACTGGCAGAAAAATTATGGGATACTAAGCAGCTGGTATCAGGGCATAAGAGTGGGTGATGGTGGGGAAGGGTGTTGCAGTGAGCATGTAGTACCAGTGGGACTATAATGGACTGAAGGGGGGGAGTAATTTTGGTAAGGGAACACTTAGTTTGAATGGGAAGGACTTAGATTGAGCGGAAACATCAACTGGACAACTAGGAAAGGTGGAAACAGTTACAGAGCTCCACAAATGTTTTGGCATACAGGGTCTTGAACATAGCAAGACTAACAGGGGAGCTAAGTCTCAGCAATTTCTGCATCTCATTCCAAAGCATGGGTAGGACAAAGCTTATGGCTGCTCTTCCAAAGTGGGTACCAACCCTAGATACTTTCAGGGAAACCAGCGTGTGACTTCTCAAGGCATAATTCCCAATCAGGCTTAGTGGGAGACAATCAGCAATGTATTGCAGGAGTTTGTTGGTGATGGCTCGGAGCGTCCAAAGGGCTGCTTTTCTGTACCAACTGTGTTGAAGGGAGGGGCATCCCACAGCTGCATATAGTGAAAAGTGGTGGGTGGAAAAGGGGGGGCCTGTAATAAATCTCAGAGCTCTATGATACAGTACATCCAATTTAGCAAGGTGTGAGGCTGGGCACTGGCTGTATATGAAGTCAGCATAGTCAATTAGTGAGAGGAACGTGGATTGGATAAGCTGTTGTTTGGCGTCTGCAGTCAGGAGGCGATTTATTCTGAAGAAGAGTCCAAGCCTCTGCCTCAGCTTTTTCAGCAATTCTTCTATATGCACAAAAGAGAGTTTATTGTTTATCCAGACACCCAAATATTTGAATTTTGGTACGTATTTAAGATGTTCACCTAGTAAGGTGGAGATAGAAGGTAATGGACCAGCAGCAGCAGAATATGCCCCCTGGCCAGTTGGTGAGAATAGCATTGCCTTGGTTTTCTTGGCATTAAGTAGTAGTCTTTTACTAAGGAGCTGGTGCTGCAGGATGTTAAAGTCAGTTTGCAGGTTGCCACAGGCAGCTTCAGGAGATTCACAGCTTATATAGAGCACCGTGTCATCAGCAAACAGGTGAATGCTTGCGTTCTTAATGCCTACATCCAGGCTGTTGATATAGATAGCAAACAGTAATGGTCCCAATATGGACCCCTGAGGGACACCTCTTTTTATCAGTTTAAGTGAAGAAAGCTTCTCTTCAGCTTTGATTTGTTGTTCCCTACCAGTGAGGTAGTCATGGAACCAACACAAGGAGGTTTGGTCTAGGCCGATTGTTTGTAAAGGAGAGGAGCAAACAGTGGTCGACGGTGTCAAAGGCCTTGCTGAGATCCAGGAAAACTTCACAAATGAATCTTTTGTTGTCTAAGTCCTGTTGCCAGCCATTAGTTACTTTTGCCAGGGCTGTAATGGTTCTGTGCTTTGCTCTGAAGCCTGACTGCATAGGGTTTAGTAAGTTCGAGTTGTCCATGAAAGATCTCAGCTTGGTATCCACAATTTTTTCTAGGAGCTTGGAGAGTATGGGGAGGAGGGAGATTGGCCTATAGTTATTTAGGTCACAGGGATCCCCTGATTTAAACATGGGGATAATGTGAGCAACTTTCCATAACTGAGGGAGGGAACCTTGAGATAGGGACAGGTTGAATAAGTTAAAGATAGTGCGGCAAGGATGTGATAAGCAATTTTCAAGTGATATGGGTCGAAGAAGCCAGCCCCAGCACTTTTTTTAGTGTCCAATTTTAGGAGAAGTTCTTCAACTTCCTTTACGGAGGTGGGTAAGAATGAGAAGGTTATGATACTGTTACTCAGTTCCGGAAGCTTAGTGTTGATCTGTGGGTGTAGTTTGCTTACCGTTGCATTATTGAATGCTAGGCCTGCAGTGGCTAAATGATTGTTGAAGGCCTGCAGGATCTCGTTTCTGTCATTGATTATAGCATTGTCAGTGATAATTTTGGAGGGAAGCACATTTCCTGGAGAATGACCATTCATTTCTTTTAGTGTGGACCAGAACTTGGTAGCGCATTTTGATGCAGAATCCAGCTCAGATTGGTACATATTGGCCTTGGCCTCTCTGACCATCTTAGTGCAGGCGTTTCTAGCTGTCCTGAAGAGACACCAGTCTTTGTCTGTGTGTGATTTGTGAGCCTTTTTCCAGAGTTGATCTCTTTTTAGTAAGGCAGCCTTGACGTCCGCTGAGAACCTACATGTTCTAGCTTATATATAATATACCAAGAGTAAAATAAAACTATGTGACAATAACGATCTAGTGGATGGAACAAGCAATGAGTTAATTCTACAAAGAGAGCCTAATCTCTGATGTACAAGTTTAATGATTGTATTATTATGCTGCTCATTGGTCAGAAATTCACCTAGTATGAGCCCTAGTTGTTTAAAAGTTTGGACTTGCTCAATGTCATCTCCTTTCAAAGTACACAATGAGAGGGTATGGGGTCTCACTTAACCATTTCCTTTGGTTATAAAAAAACATTGTATTACTTTTTTTTTCCATTCAGAACCAATTTATTATCATTAAACCAATTCTGTATAGCAACAAAATCACAGGACCGATCATTATTTATTCCCCTAAGTTAGAACCGCTCATGAGGATCACCGCATCATCAGCATAAAGAAAAATTTGGGTATTTAAAAAACTAAAGCTAGTGAATGTAAAAATAAACTAAATAATAAGGTACCTAAAATAGACCCTGGAGGGACACTCAGTGGAACAACAGACAAAGAAGAAATACTTCCCTTGATCCTTGTTGACTGGAAGCGGCTGGAAAGGTAGCTCCCAATCCATCCAACAACCTCAGAAGACAAATCTATGTTAATAAGAGATGGCAAAAGCAAACAGTAATTGACCAAATTGAAGGCCTTGGTCAGGTCCACAAAGGTAGCATGAGGGTGGAATATTTCTGATATTACACTTCTGTGCTGCAGCTCCCATATAAATTTTCTGTTCAGAAAAGTGTCACAGTTTGTTATGTACAGGCATTTTTATAACACCCTTCTTTTGCTCCTCATCTGCCATTTACATATTTGTGGCTGCTCTTACCTGCACTTGTTTTCCAAGACCCTGATTTCTGAGCATCACTCGCATTCTTCACCAGCTGCAGGCTCCCGCAGCTCGACTGCACTTTCCGGGCAGCTTGAAGCCACCGGCACCCGGTCAGATCCCCAAAAAGACTTAGTTGTCTCCCATGGCCACATTCTCAAGTGCTCACTCCCTGGAGGTAATGACATGCTGGCGCACTGTGTTGCGCATGAAAATAAAACTACCACTTGGTTTCAGCACTCAGGAGTGCTGAGCCATCTGAAAAAGATTAAAAAAACAAAGCAATAAAAAACCTAAAAAGGAAATAACTCACAATTGACAATTGCCATGCATAACAGCATGCATGGACCTTACTGAGAATATCAGAAATATTCCCTTCTCATGCCCTTGACCTCTGACACAATTTGTGGCTCCACCACTTGTGATGTCATAAGGTCAAGCTGCACTCAGGGAGAATATCACTGATATTTCCAGTCAAACCATGGTATATCCCATATACATATATAATGGCTGGCAGATATAACCTACAGCGGTTATAGTAATCAGCTGTGAATGAGCAGACATGGGTTTGATTCCCACAGCCTCCACCTGCTTCCTATGTACTTTAGCAAGTCAGTTATTCTATCCAGTGCCCCCAGGTGGCCCCTGAAAACAGGCCTTGTGCCTAGTGGGCCTTTCCTAGTTAACAAAGAATAAAAATTATTATATTGGCAAGGTAACAACACTATAGTTAGGGCTGAATTGTGCTTTCTATGTTAAACACCAGATTGTACACTTTAATATCTTTGCAACCATTCAATGGATTTGCATGAAAGTTTGCATGCATGGTCTCGGGGCAGGGGTGCCTTGATATGCCAATTTTCATTCCTATTGGATGTGCAGAATCCAAGATGAAGATAGAGAAAACATTTTAAAAAATTACTGTTTTTTGCTGTTGTTTGTCATCACCTAGTGCCCAGACAGTTTGAAATGCTGGTCTGAAATTTTCAGGATAGAAAAAGCCTTCCCCACAGATGTGCCTTTCACTTGATTGGTAAAAAAAGTCTTAGTCTGTTCCAAAGTTATTACATTTTGAAATTTCAGTTCCCAGCATGCTGATTGTAGTTCTTTAAAAAGCTGCTTGGAATGAAAAAAGAATTTGGTCCATACAAAAAAGGATCCTTTTTCAAATGGGAGTAATCATTTTTCCTAAAGGGAATTTTTTTTTTGTATGGCCGCCATCCTGCTTCCATTAAAAAAAAAAATCAAAACTCACAAAAATTACATCCTGCTCACACACAAACACATGTATCTTGCTCATTGGGACCCCATTAGGTGGATACTGTACTTAGTGTGTGGATAAATGACCTAGAAGTGTATTGTTTAACATTTAAAAATCCTTTCCCATTAACCAATTTTCTTTTTTCATATTGGCATACAAAAAAAAGAATCGGCTCATATGAAAAAAATGATGGCTTCATACAAAAAATAATTTGGACGTAGTTTTTTTCTAATTCTTTTTTTCATATGAAGACATTCTTTTTTGTATGAATGAAAAAAGGACACGCAAAAGGATGCCTTCATATGAAAAAAGAATGGTAAGAAAAGTAAGTTCAAATTCTTTTCTCATGTGAAGACATCCTTTTTCACACATTTTTTTCATATATGTGAAAAAAGAATGCCATGCCTCATAAGAAAAAAGAATGTGGACATAAATTTTTCCCATTCTTTTTTCATGTGAATGAATCTTTTTTGTGGTTTTTTCTTCATTTGAAAAAAGAATTTGGACTTAGTATTTTTCCCATTCTTTTTCCTATAAAGGCATCCTTTTTCATATGCTTTTTTTATTCATACAAACAAAATGCCCTCGTATGAGGAAAGATTTTGTTTAGTTTTTATTTTATATTCTTTCCCATTCTTTTTTCGTATCAAGGCATAATTTTTTTGTATGGCTTTTTTTGTTCATACAAAAAAAGAATGTCCTCATATGAAAAAAGACTTTGGACTTACTGTAGTTTTTTTTCCCCACATTTGAATTTCAACAAGCCATTAACTTCTTCAATATTTAGATTTAAGGGACAATCACTATATCAAAACAAAAGTCTTAATGAGTACTAAAAGAATAATACATAATCCCCCACAGAAATATAGGGCCCACATACAATACCAAAACAATTAAACAATGAAAATTCTCACAGGATATAATTGGAATTTTAACAAGCCATGACTCCCTCAGTATTTGGACTTAAAGGACAATTGTATATATTTCAAAACAAAGGTCTTTATGAGTTCTGCAAGAATAATGCATATACCCCCTCAAACTTTTACAGTCAATATAAAACAAAAATAGAAAAGAAAATCCACTTGGATTAACACTTGAACTTTAACAAGCTATAACTCCAACAATATTTGGACTTAAGGAACAATCCAAATATCACAATAAAGGTCTCAATCAGTACTACATGAATAACACACATTCCCCTGTAAACATTTAGATGCAATATAAAAACAAGCATTTGTCAATGCCGAATGTTGTCTTGCTGGCATTGGCATTGGTAGTGCAGGAGTTGGAGAGATGCACAATAGGAATGGCAGTGAAGTACTGAAGTGACACCAACCTGGCCCCCAACCTGCAGAAACTGACAGGCATTGGGGTGTGCCTTTCAGTCATCAGCCATAATGCTCATGCCATTTCACCTCACCCTATCCTGCAGACACTGACAAGTGTCGTAGTGTGCAGTGGGGTCGTCAGTCGTTACGAACACCCCATCCCATAAGGAAATACACTGAGATGGGTGCACTATAGAAGAATGTGGATGAACTTTACGGCCAAAGAGTCCAAGGCACACCTCGATGCCTGTCAGTGGCTGCAGGCTGGGAGTGGAATGGGTGTGAGCATTAAAGCTGAAAATCCCAAGTCACACCCCTGATGCCTGTCAGCCTCTACAGGGTGGGGCCAGAAAATTGATTAGTGTTTTGCTTGTAAAAGTGCTAATACACTGTGAAAATGCATAGCACTTGCCTCACTTTGTTTAACGAACATAACAATTCTAGAAAACCTATATACATACTTTATTTACAATTAGTACAGTCAAAAAAAACTGCTAATCAACTATGTAAAACCCCCACATCACAATTGGAAACACTAACACCCCAAGCATTTGTTAGGTATTTTCACTCCAAATTTTCAACATGGGCTTCTTGTGACCCCACCTCATGGACAGTGGCACTATCAGTTTGTTAGCTGAAAGGTGATTTTGCACAGTGACTTTGCCATTTGGTGCCACAGGTGTGAAAGCACATTTTGGACAGGATGTGAAAAATGAGAGCTCTGCTGTTCATGAGGAGGTGTGAAAAATGGTAATGTTAAAAATCTGGAGTGAAAATATGGAAAATTGGTGAAGTCACGAGAGTGCATAGAAACTGGGCAACAGACGCCTGTTACACAGTTATTTTGGGGAGTTTTAAACATAGGCATTTTGGGACCTCTGCTCATGAACAGTGGTACTGTGATTTCATTACTATGTCCCAAACATTGATTTCTCACAGCGATGATACCATTCTGTGCTAGATGTGCCAAAACACATTTTGGGCAGGATGTGAAAGATGACAGCTGTACTGTTCATAAGGAGGGGTGAAGAAATGGCAATGCTGAAAATCTGGACAGAAAATGTTGGAAATTCTCGAAGTTACAAGCGTATTCGGAAAGTGCACAACACTCTAGTAATGCAGTCATTTATTAAAATATTTTCACCAAATTTTCTACATAGGCATTTTGGGACCTCTGGTCATGAACAGTGCCACTGTGATTTTCTTAATCTGTCCCAAACATTGATTTCCCACAGCGACCGTGCATTGTGTGCCAGATATGTGAAAACACCTTTCTGGCAGGATGTGAAAAATGACAGCTGTACTATTCATAAGGAGGTGTGGACTAATGGCAATGTTGAAAATCTGGAGTCAAAACATTAAAAACTGTCGAAGTCATGAGTGTACGTGCTAACTGTGCAATGCATGTACATAACACAGGCAATTTTTAGAATTTTTTCACCAAATTTGCAACATAGGCATTTTGGGAGCCCACCTCATGAACAGTAGTACTGTCATTTTGTTACTCAGTCCCAAAAGGTCATTCCGCTCAGTGACCATGAAATCCCCTTTCAGGATCAAATAACGAAATGACAGTGACTGATTTCATGATGTATGGTCGCAAGAACCCCATGTTGAAAACTTGGAGTCAAAAGTCAAAAAAATGGCTGAGATATCCACCTAAGTTGAAAAACCCCTATTTATGCCATTATACAGCTTACCGGCATTTCTTCAATTCACGGTCGGCTTTGAAGAGTGTAGACATGTTCCTGGTCCACCGAAGATCATAGCAACAGAATCCAGAGGTAAGAATGAGTGAGGGGGTGTGGGGAGGTGGGGTGATCAGAGGGTGGGGGGAGGTTGGAGTAGGGGGCCTCACTGACAGCGAGGAACTGTTTCCTTTGTTTCAGGTTTAAAAAAAAAGATCAGCATGGACCGTTTTCTTTCTTTACAGGTATGAAACAAAATGTTGGGGACACTGGAGTGGGCTCCCAGAGTGGCTTGCAGTAGGGTTGGGCGGGGGTAGGAACATGCCGACACGGTCGGCTTGCAAACACAGGGAGGCACACTGAGGTGGGATCCCAGAGTGCCACACAAACTTGGAGTGTAGGGGGGGTTATTACGGATACCGACAGGGGGATTGGGCACCCCCAAATTAGGCTTCATAGTGGCATTGCAACAGGCAGACAGCAGAGCCGCCACCATGTTTACTCAACTTTTTCACCAGGCAAGGCACATAGGGGAGGTGTGTCTTCGGTGCCGCTGCATGACAAGCTTGGCTCTGATTGCAGCAGCTAAATCATTACAAGTTGGTGGCACTAAAAAATACTAGTGTCACTGCTAGCATACTCGCTAATTGGCGAATGAGGGCTGCACCTTCTAAAGCATGCCCTAAATTCACCAAAACTGACACACCTCTGCATTTTTCCTACTGATCTTCTACTGCCACAACATGTTGCTTGTGCGTGCGCAAGACAACATAAAAAGCATAGACAATAAAAAATGCAAATTTCCATAGGATAACACTGGAACATTAACAAGCCATACAATGAAGAAAAGAACTTGCTCTTCTGGCAGAAATGAGGGCCTTGTGCTTTCACAGTAACATACAGTTCATGAATGTATCTATGGAGGGATAGAAGTACACACTCCCACTGGCAAATGAGGATACTATTATACTTTCTTAAAAAGTAAGGACATTCATTGCAATAAACTTTGTTAATTCACTAGTTAGGGTTAAACTCCACAGACACAAACACTGCTTGATGTCTGAAGCCCTCAAAACTGCTATAATCAGCTCTGTCTTACCTACTGTCGACTATGGCTTAGCCATCTATGGTGCTGCTACTACTTCATCCTTCCATAGAATATCCATTGCACTGAATAAGGCATGTTGACTTCTCACCAGTGCTGCATGCCTTCCCATACCTGCGACCTGTACACTCAAACTGGTTGGCTTCAACTAAGCAGAAGGATATAATACCAAACATATCTGTTAGCATAAAAAGCCGTTCTTAGCATTTTGCCCCCTGGAACTGTCAACCATCTTAGCCCTCACTCCAGCTCTCAGCACTCTCGAAGCTCAGCCCATCAATCTCTGAAGATTCCTAGGTGCAGGACATCTCAAGGACAGTATTCATTCACAGACAGAGCCCCACTAGGGTTCAATGCTCTCCCCAATGAACTCTGTCCATATCAAATTTAGTTCCTTTTTAAGCATAGGCTCCATCAGCATCTTACACCAAACTGTTCCTGCTACTGCTTCGCCCTATGATACAACCACTGTGTTCACTCCAGCTCTCTCTTCACACCATCACAAAGCATTACCTTTCCTATCCTTGCTTTATCCTCTTACCCTCACCCTACCCCCTCCACTCCTCCCCCTACCTCCCTGCCCACCCTCCTCCCTACTACAGACCTCTGCCACATGTTATACTCCTTTACTGACAAGGCCTTCTGGCCTCTTACCCCTTTTCTTCTCTCCTAGTATATCCCTAGCCCCTTCTTCTCCATTCGTAAAGTTTTTAATTCTAGATATAAAGTGAGTACTATTGCTGTTTGTTTTTAAAGTGTGTACTATTACTGTTTGTTTTAAACCTGTCTTGTATTACCACCTTTGTATATTTGTTCACTCTTCCCCACTGACGTGAAACCTTTGCAAATGAGCGCCTTGCACTCAAAGGTATTGTAATCCGATATTGAATAAATGAATAAAATAAAATAAATAAATAAAATAAACTGTCAAAATTAGGGAAATGTGGCATGAGTGTTGCCAACCCAATGTCCTACCCCTACCCTACAGACAGCAACAGGAAAAAACATTCCTATTTGACCTATCCTGTGCCTTTGCAAATCAGGTGTGGGGTGTGCCCTGTAGAGCTGACAACCTCTAGGCACACCCTAAACCTTATTTCTGAAGACGCAGGAGAGATCAAATAGTAATGATTGTTCCTGTTGCTGTCTGCAGGGTGGGGGTGAGGCAGTAGGGTTGGCAACCCTAATACCACATTTCCCTTCTTTTATTGATTTAACCCTAACTAGTGCATTAATGAAGTTTTTTTGCAGTGTTGATAGACAGATTGATAAATAGATAGATAGACAGATAGACAGAAAGACAGACAAATAGATTTTTTTCATTTTCATTTTATTTTTGTTTGCATATTTCAAAAGGACAAGACATTAGGCGAGCCTGTTTACAGTGCCTTCCTGACCATCACAAAAGTTTCAACATACATCAAACATACATGTGCAAAATTGATAATAATAATAATTGATAGAATAGATAGAAAAATAGATAGCAATATGAATGTTAGGTCATTTGGTGCATAGATCAAGGGGCCAAATCAGATTATAAAGGCAATTTTAAATTCAGTGATGTGAAATCTGACCATAGAGTGGTCATTGTAGCACAGAAGGTGGGAATTACAGCCCCAAGGTATACACTGAGCATTATGGCCCTGGGGTGAGTATTCTTGCCCAAGGGTGGACACTGAGGCACATTGGGTGGGCATGCCATCCCCATTGTGGGCATTATAGAAACAGAATTTGTTGGCAGACAAGAACCGCTTGGCCTGCCTAGTCTGCCCATTTTCCCTACCTACTGTAACATCACAGATCCTACTTGATCTCCGGCTACACCCCCTCCCTATATCTAAGGTTCCATTATGCCTATCACATGCATTTTTGAATCTCATTACCATTTTGCCTCCACCACCTTCACTGGAGGCTGTTCCAGGCATCCACCACCCTTTCCGTGAAGAAACACTTCCTCATATCTCTCTTGAGTTTACCCTCTTACAGCTTCATAGCATGACCCCTTGTTCTTGAGCATCTTTTTTTCTGAAACATTTTTCCTCTTGACTCTTATTTATACCTGTGAGGTATATGAAAGCCACTATCACATCGTCCCTCTTGCTCCTTTCCACCAGGGTGTACATACTGAGGTCCTTCAGTCTCTCCTCATACCGCTTGTGATGCAGACCCTGCACCAGTTTAGTTGCCCTACTCTGGACAGCCTCTACTCTGTCTATGTCCTTCTGGAGATGTGACCTCATGAACTGGACACAGTACTCCAGGTGAGGTTTCACCAGTGATCTATACAGTGGTAACACCACCTCTCTCCATCTGCTGATGACATCCCTCCATATGCACCTAGCATCCCACTAGCTAATGGATTAGTGGATGTAACACAAAAAAAGTTTGTACCAGGTAGATCATGTATGGGTAATTTGTTAGAATTTTTTGAACTTATAAGTAATGCCCTGGATAAAGTTTCTTCCAGTGGACATGGTTTAGTTGGACTACTCCAAGGCCTTTGATATGTTTCCCCACAGGGAGTTAAGTAAAAGGATGGTTGAGCTCAAATTCCAACCATCATTGATTAAATGGGTAATGTTGTCACTTGAAGGTGGACAGCAATGTGTGTATATGTGGGGGCTATTGCTCAAACTGGAGCCCAGTGACAAGTGGAATGCCTCAGGGCTCTGTACAGGGGCCAACATTATTCAATTATTTATCTTTTCTATGACAACTTCTTCATGCACTTGGTTGAGTAAATATGCAGACAATACTAAAGTGGGGGCAATTTTTAACAATGAAGAATCAGCATTTAATTTTCAACAAGATTTAAATAAATTTGAATTATGGGCAAAAGAAGAATGCCTGAAATTTAATGCAGATAAGTGTCAAATAATGCATTTTGGCCACAGTGATATAATGGTCAGTTATATGCTCAATGGTAAAATTCCTGAAGCAACAGATACAGAAAAAAACCTTGGTGTGATTGTTAACAATAAATTAACATGTGTAAATCATACCAGAGAGGCAGTCAAAAAATGCAACAGAATAATCAGATGCATTTTGAGGTGTAAGCCCCCCCTTTCCCCTGTCTAGTGGTACCTGGTGGAAAGATGGGGAAGGGGGCTCCAGACCACAAGTGCCATCCTGAACATTGCCACACAAATTGATTTGCAAAACATCATTGATAGAAAAAAATTAAGGTGCCCTACATTTTGACAACTTCCTCACTTGCAGAGAGCCTCCAAACCCCCCACATGCCAGCTTTTCAGCCCCAGCAGAAGCACTGAATAGTGGAGCTGCCAGTCTCACCTTCTCACCACTCCAGGACCCAGGACCCAGGACCAAGGTGGAATTAATCAAGAGTCCCTCCATATAACTATGGGGAAATTGACTAGCTCTTATAAAAATAAATAGACTTATTAAAACAGTTAATTCATTTGAGATGCTCTTGCCAAATGGGTGACAGTTTAGTCAAACCAAGAGATTTTATTTTCTGGGGTACCATAATGATTACAGGGCCCAGGAGCTAAACTTCTCAAAACTCGGTGAACACAGCTCCATGGGGCTAACAAGTTTAAATGCCAAGGGATAGGACAGTGGCCGCCTTAGGCATGAATTCACCACAATCAGCAAACAGCAGATTATATAGCTTTCAGGACTAGCTGATAGAGCCTGCACTTTACATAAGCACTACAGTTTCTTCCACAGAAACCCATTTGCTTGATTGCACAATTCCCAGATTAATTTCCTTCCTTATTTCCTCTGCAGGGGAGTGATTTACTCCTCTAGTGCTACCAGGGAGAGTAATCCCTGGGGCAATGAGCAGCCGAGCCTCCACAGCTGCTCCCAATGAAGTGACCATCCTTATGGTTCCCTCCTGTAGCTTTTCCCAGTGCCCACAAATAGTCAAATTTCTACCTTGAGTGTCCCACTGGAGCTGAGCAGCTCAAGTCAACACAGTACAGTGGCTCCCATCCTTTCTATGCAGTTTCCATGGAAATACATTTCCCTTACCAGCCTAAAGAACGACCCCAGAAACAAGTACTGTAGGTCCCAGGGCCTGCCCTAGGGACAGGTAGGGCAGGCCCCATCAAGTCCCAGGCCATGTTCCTCCCTTTCTGCCTCCCACCTGGGCCAATGTGCCTCCTGGGAAAGAGCATGCTGGTGCTGCCACCAGCCAACGGCCTTTGTTGCGGCCCTGCCACCACCGCAACAGCCCCACTGGCACAGATTTCATTTCATTTCATTGATTATACTGGAAAGGCATGTGAGCATCACTGCCCGTTTACACAACCATCCATTTACATGAAACACATGGGAGACAATAAGGACAAGAAGGGGGATAACATCATGTCAGAGAAAGATACAACTGTTTCCAAAAATAACATTCAACATATAAAAAATGTTTTGCTGCCATCGTTAGACAAAGGGGTAGAGACTAGGGAGAAGTGCTCAGGGAGAAGTGCCACTCATCAGAGGAATGGTAGAAGAGGTAGGAAACAGAGGAAACAGTCAGTCCTTATCAGCTAGGGGTCAGGATGAGGAGCAGTTGCAGGTGGGGGAGAGGAGAGTCCTGATTTTGTGTTTAAAGGAATAGGTGGAGGGACTGATCTTCAGTTCGAGGGGGAGGGAGTTGAAAAGTTTGGGTCCCTGGAAGGAAAGAGTGTTTTGGCAGTGGGTTGTGTGGCAGAAAGGGACTGCCAAGGTAGAGGAGGAGGAATGTCTCGTGGCCTTTGGTTTGGAGGCTAAGGGAAAAAGGGGTGTAAGACTGTTAGACAGGAGTCTGCAAGTGAGTTAGTAGAAGAAGGTTGCCATTTTGCAGTTTGTATGAGCCTCAAGGGAAGACCGGCCGGAGACTCTGTACAGCTCACAGTGGTGTGTGAGTTTGGGGAGGCCAAAGGCAAAACAGATAGTGTTATGGTAGGAGCTGCAAAGTCTGGAGACATTCTTTAGTGAGAGGTGTGAGTAGACTAGAGAACCGTAGTCAAAGACCAGGCCAGATCTCCATACCTTAAAAGGGTCCAGGGACCCAAACTTTTACTGGCCTTTCTGTCTTCCACTGTTTCCTCTCATCTCTTTCCTCTTCTACATCTTACCAGAGTGGGGGATGATTCAATATCCAGATACCCCAAATGACCGCTACTACCTGAACTCGCTCCCTCTCATTGAGCCCCCAAGAGGACTGGCTCACTGCTGCTGTAGGCTGACCTGCTTAAGACTGGGGGGGGCCTGCCCAGTGACTGCCCTGCTCTCAAATCACTGACTCTGCCTCTCTCTCTCTCTCTCTCTCTCTCTCTCCCTCTCCCTTCCTACCACTTGCCAAGCCTTATATACTCTCCAAGGTGTTGCCACCTAATGGCAGGCACCATAAATGTCCCAAAGGCACCAAAACTCCTTACCAGTGCCAGAAGGGGGGGGGATTCAAAAAGAAGCCAGCAAGCCACCCTCCTGCTTAAAAAATATTTTCTCCTGAAAATGGGGGCAGAGACCACAAAATGGACTCCAGAGCTAGACCAGGTAATGCGCACTCCCAAGCCCCACCAGGACGTCCACCCTGCAGACTCACACCCCACCCCTACTCATCCTTTACATTAATTAATTTATTTATTTCAGTACTCGGAAAACCATATGAGCTCAGAGCTTTTTACATAGGTTTCACGTTAGGACATTTCAGTATAACAGACAGGTGAAATTATACAAAGGACTGCAGAAATACAAAGGTAAACAAACAGGATTACATATCAAACACAGTACAGCTCACAGGAAAACAGACAATTTACAGTGCCCAACTGTGAAACCAGTCAGTTGTCAGCAAACAAGAGGTTGTTTGGTGTGTTGCTAAATGCTAAAGAAAAAAAGGAAAAAGGGGATGAAGAGGAGGAGCCCAAGTGCAATGTGCAAAAGAAGACCGTAATATCAGTATAGCAATAGGAATCAGAGGGCGGTGACTAGATTGGAGGCAGAAGGAGAGGACGCTAGGTGTGTGAGGGGAGCAGGAGGGCCTACTCAGGGGAGAGAGGGAAGGGTTGAGGCGGCAGCAGATGGAAGTATTGATAGGGGGTGGAAAGGTGGTTCTAGCGATGGCAGGCACATCGAGATTCTCATATCATAAGGAGCTTCAATTTAGTTTTGAAAGTACCCAGTGTGGGCAGGTGCACAATGTTCTCCTGGAGGGAGTTGAACCACAGTGGTGCACAGTAAGCAAAGGACCTTTGCTCTTGAGATGTTCCACATTTCAGAGTTAGGAAGAACTGGTGTTCAGAGTTATGGGTGTCCCGTGGATTATTGTTGGGAACCAGAAGTTGTTGGACCCCTGGTGGTAGCTGACCAAGGCAGATCTTTTTTTCTAGAAGGCAGGATTGATATTTTAGTCAGCCATTGAGCGTGAGCCAGTGTGCCTTGGCATAAAGATCACAGGTGTGTTTCAGTCAGTGCACACCTAAGGTGAGTCATCAGGCTTTGTTGAGTTCAGTTTTTATGCACCAGAGAGCAGTATCTGTGGCAGAACCATTATAGGCAGCCTGTAGTCCACCAGGGAACCCATAGAACTGTGAAGAGTTATGCTGAGGGCTTCAGCGGAGAGG
Organism: Neoceratodus forsteri; assembly: GCA_016271365.2. Lineage (NCBI taxonomy): Eukaryota > Metazoa > Chordata > Ceratodontiformes > Ceratodontidae > Neoceratodus > Neoceratodus forsteri. Next base: position 894,886,368 of record CM028132.1, on the reverse strand, counting down.
CTATGCTTGTGATGATAAAGTAGCCCTATGCGCTTGTTGATAGCTTTGGCCATGTTGCCAATGTGGAGAGTACAGGAGAGTGACTTGTCAATAGTGATACCGAGGTATATAAAGTGTTGAACAAGTTCAAGGGAAACCCCGCCACCATTGCATATTGATGGTGGGTAGTTTTTGTGTTTGTTTATAAAGCTGGAAAATAACATGGTTTTTGTTTTCTTGTAGTTCATTATTGATTTATGATCTTTGAACCACGTCTCTACACTGGCGAAGTCACTCTGTAGTTGCTGCTCAAGGGCACTGGGGTCTGAGCCATTTGAGAAGATAACCGCATTATCTGCATAAAGGAGGATGTGGCCTTGACTGGCTTGGGGGAGACAATTCAAGAATAAGCTGAATAGGAGGAGAGCCAGTATTGACCCCTGTGGAATGCCTGAGCAGACTGGTTTGCTGTCTGAGAGGACTGTGCCTATCCTGACTTGCTGGGAGAAGCAGTGCAGATAACTGCGGAACTATGCAACCGCCTCAGGGGAAAGGCCTGTAGCAGTGAGTTGGTCAACTAGGAGGGCATAACTGACCATATCAAAGGCCTTTGTTAGATCGATACAGATTGCCCCAGTAAGCTGTCCAAGATCGAGAGATTTATGGATGAAGCCCGTGAATCCCAGGAGGGCAGTAGTGGTGCTGTGCCCTGCCCTAAAGTCATGCTGCTCAGGGCATAGGAGCTCATGTTTGTCCTGGTATTTGACAAGTTGGTCTGTGATGATTCATTCCAGGGCCTTTGAGAGTGGTGGAAGTATAGAGATGGGTCTATAGTTCTAGGGCATGGCCCAATCCCCACTCTTGTACACAGGGGTAACTACTGTGGCTTTCCATTATTGAGGGAATACTGTGAACTGGAGTGATAGGTTGAGGATATGGGTAAGGGGAGACTGGATTTCTTCCAGAGAGAGTGAGATTAGTTTCAGATTGAGGTTATTTCCACTGTATCTCCTCTTACCGAACACCTTACGCAGGTATTTCCTGGCTTCCCTGATAGTAATAGTCTTGAAGTGAAAAGGGGGATGCACTGAGGTCTGTGAAAGAGCATCAGGGTTGGTGAGGGAGAAGAAGTCATTAGAGAAGAAATTATGAAAGTTGGTGAAAGCAAGGTTGAAGGTGTTGGCTATAGATTTAGGATCAAGGATTGGGGATCCATCAACACTGAGCATGGTGGGGGCTGTTTTGGGCTCAAGTCTGGTGGCCTCTTTTAGGTTTGCCCTGAATTTATGACCACCATTCCAGTTCATGGCTATGGCCTCCTTGCAGTATAAGTTTTTGGCTATTCAGATGGTCCTGGTATAGTTATTCCTGGCCCTTTTGTAATTCGGGATGTCGGACTGCTTCTCTGTGGCCCTGGCTACATGCCAGAGATGGTCTCTATTTTTCATAAGTTCAAGGGTGTCTGGACTCATCCATGGGTTGAAATGGCCTTTGATTTTATGCTTTTTTGAATGGTGATTGTCACAGATCATATTGGATAGGAAGATGTAATGGTCAAGCATGCTATCAGTGTCAGAAGCCCCAAACACTGTTGACCAGTCAGCGTTGAGGAGATCGGCTTTAAAGCGGCCCGAGTGACCAGGTTTGAGGACCCTGTTGGTCACTGTTCTTGGAGGGTTTTTGGTGAAATTATTAGCCCAACTGAACATGACAGGGGAGTGGTCACTGATGTCATCCAGGAGGACAGAAGTATTGGAAATATGCTCAGGTCAGTTCATGAGTATTAAGTCGAGCAGAGTACTAGTGCCTATTCTGTAATTGGTCCTAGTGGGGGATTCAATGAGCTGTGTAAAGTGGACAGCCTGAATTGCATCTTTGAAGTGGTTAGCTTCAGGGGCAAGCCAATTAATATTGAAATCACCAAGAGGTATAACCTCTGAGCTTAAGATCAGGCTTCCAAGACAGTCTATGACAGCTTGGAGACCTTGGGCCAAGTTCTTTGGTGGGATGTAGTCTGATAACATTGTAATTGCTTTGTTATGGGCCCCAAGAAGGACCTTAATGGCAAGGGCCTGGGAGAATGGCCCTAGGCTGGGTAAATTTAAGACTATGCCCTGTAAGCTACCCTTAAGGTAGAGTGCACAGTCACCGCCTCTTTTAGATACTCGATCTTGCCTAAAAATTGTTTAACCCAGTAGACTGATGGCACCTTCGGGGATCCTAGGAAAGAGCCATGTCTCAACAACTGACAGCACATCAGAATTAGGGAGGGCTACCCAGGCTTGTAGGTTGTCAAACTTTGCCGCCAGGCTGTGGATGTTTAGGGATGCAAAGGTTAACGTGCCTGGTTTCTGGGCAATTATACCCTGATTTTGAGGGGGGCCCAGATTGAAGTGGATGTTGCCTGAGAGAAGTAGCAACAGGAGGGATAGTCTAACCAAATAATTTTTAAAGTACTTGGTGTTAGCTTTGTGCTGCCTTCTTGAGTTTTCTGATGGCATGCTTGTCGGAGAGCGAGGGCAGTCTGAGCAGGAGTGTGGGAGGAGGAAGCCATGGCTAGGCATGCTGAGTTCTGGACCAGGCATGCCAGGCTGTGTTGTCAGGCCTGCAAGTGGCAGGTAGGTCGGAGTCAAGCACCAACATTACGGTGCAGAAAGTATTGCCATAGGTATGCTCAGTTATAAGGAGGGTAGGCAGTTTAAGGTCATTGCATGGCTGCCCTGAGATCATATAGAGAGAGTGGTGAGAAGAATGTAAAAAGGCATTACTCTGGTTATTGAAGTCATGACTGGTGGGGGGAAGACTAAGATTAATACTACTCTAGAAAAATGCAAGGACTAAAGGGCTGATAAAGATAAGGTAGCAACAATGTTTGCTAAATTTGAGCATGAGAGAGGATCACCCCTTTAAGAAGCTGCAGGAAAGGAGATCCCCTTTAAGAAGTTGCTGTAATTGACTAGTATGAAGCCTCAGGGGGTGGGAATCACTGGAGAAGTGTATTTAATAAAGGTGGGAGGGGTGGGGGGTGGTTAAAAAAACTGTCCCAGAGAGTAGTACATACAAGGCAGTGGCCGAGCTGTGATTTGAAAAAGGTGCATTGGGTGCTTGCTTTCTCAATGGGGATCTGCAGCATCCAATTGGGAAGTGGCCACAGTCCCCAGAAGCCAGTCCAATTACAGGGATTGAAGTCTGGCAGCTCTGAGCTAGGAGCTGACTGATCTTACCTGTTTTCCTTGGTCAGGGGGTGGTGGGCTGGATGCACAGGTCCGGCCACCACGCAGGTAGCAGCACCGGGGATGCTCGACTGAAGTGGAGAGCCTGATTTGGTCTTGTGGCTAAACTAGAGCAGAAAAAAATTGGGGGCTGTTAGTTAAAAAAAAAGACTAGGCTTAAGTAAATTGGTGGAAGGGCCCTGGGCAATCTAGTGCTCAGGGCAGAAGTATGTGCAAATAGTGGGAGAGAAAGGGTTCCTGCAGAGATGTCTGGTCAAAGGTGCCAAGTGGGAAGTTAGCTAAACAAAAAGCTGGTTCAGGAGGTTGATGGGGGGGGATGCCCTTTGAATGTGACCAGGGAGAGCTGGAAGGAGGCCGGTGGTGGTGAGGACTCAGGGTAGTCTGGAATGGGCAGAGAACATGGCCAAAAATGCCAGGCAATATTTACAAAATATGATGGTTCAGGGGGGTGTCAGGAGAGGGAATCAGGGGTCCAGTTGCTGGCAGAGAAACAGTGTGGGGAACAGCAAAAAAGAAATGCAAAAGGGAAAAAGCAAGTGAAAGAGGAGAACAAAGAAGGTAGTCTGAGGACAAATGAGAGCAACCATTATGGGAAAAGAACCCACCAAACACTTTAAATGGAAGAGGAAAACATTTTTTTTTTTATAAAGAATATGTGCCTGGCTGCCTGAAAAAGTCAATTTATAAAAATTTTAAACACATTATAGCTTTAGATCACTCAAATCTTTAAGAAGCTTTCAAAATGGTAGAATCAATTACCACACACACTCCCTTTTACACATCACTTACTCTAAGCACTTATACTCTCACACACTCCAGAGCTAGGCATGCACCTGGCTCCTAAACATATTTAATAAACTGTTATGTTTCCAGGCAATTTAAAAGTCTTATTATGTCCTTTCATAAAGAAAGAAAATCACTGCTGACTGCTAAATTTTTAAAAGGAACAAGAAAAACATCTCTAAGTTTTGTTTTTATTTTTTTCAAATAGTTTTAGGGTATCTGGCCATACATTATCTTCAGGCTCAGTCCCTTGGCACAAATCCTTTAAAAGAATCAGAACTTCTTCAAACTTGAAGCAGTCTTGAGTAATAACCATTTGCTGTATCAGAGGGCATCTGCAATCCTGGTACAGTCCACAGCTTCAAACGGAGGGCTCTAGAGGCCGGGCCCTCCACCAGAGGGAAATAATAATCAGGATCAGGCTAGGTGGTCAAATCCCCAGAGAGAGTCCTTGGCTATGACAGGGTCATTACTTAAGAGTCTATCCATCTGTGCCCTTAAAGCCTTTTTCTGTGCCACCCGGCACGGGGTCTTGTCTGATAAAGTGATGGCAGGGTTGCAATAAGGCCTGGGTATGGTCCGCTGGATTTCATGTTGCAAGAATTGGTACCGTTTAGAGAATCCCTCAACCATGTCAGGCTCTGGATCATCCTGAACTTCTTCTCATTCAATCGAGACTCCAGTGGCTCCCACCTAGATTACACGGTGGGTGAGTGCAGGTGGTGGGGCTTCTGCTGCAGCTGCAGTAGAGAGTACACTGTCACCAAGCAGGGACACCGCATGGGATCCCCTGGCCCTGGGGGATCCCCTGATGCCTTTTGCAGGCCCCTGCTCCTCCCTCTACCATGGGCATAGCTGACAGTTGGGTAGAAGGAGTTGGGCAAACAGCTGTGCTCCTCCTCTATGCCCTCTATTACCTCCTCCACTGCCTCCACCTTAACATCTGGGGACACCTGTCTTTCCTCCTTTATAGCTTCCACACTCTCCTGCAGCTCTAATTTAATGCCAGCACCAAGCTCACACACTGCTTTGGGATAACAATGATGCAGTGTCATTGGACACACTGACAGGGTACTCCCAAGACAAGGTATATAGGCCTCCAAAAATGCCTTCATGGGCAACCCTGGAGCAAATGGAGCACAATGGCAGTCTTACAACTCCTTCCTCATGATAGCCGCCTGCACCATCACTGCCGAATTCCACAGTCACGTAAGCAGGGAGGCCAAAACCATCACCTGAGGTTCCTCTTTCGGTGTAAATCCCTCTGCCATTTCCCTTTCAGTACACAGGCCACACCTTTACCTTACGATAGCTCAAATTTTCTGATTTTCCCAGTACTGCTGTCCAGCTACTTTAACCTCCAACTGTTTCTTTTGCTCCTCTCTCTTTCTCTTGCTCTCATGACTTTCACACAATAGTGACTCCACTGTAACTATCCTTCAACACATTTGATATTCAACCAATCAGAATTATTCAAGCCAGGCACATGACCATCCCTCGATCCCAGAGGCTCCAGAGAGAGAGCAAGCAGGTCTAGGCACCAACAACAGGCCTTTCCACCAATAAACTGCACCACATTTTTCCAGGCCTGGGCCAGCCGATACTGTTGACCCTCCCGGGTCCAAATTTGGGGGGAGTCCACCCTGCCGGGGCACAGAAATATCCTGGACGAGCCCCCACATCTGTAAGTCCTCCTTCCACCTGTCTAGGGGTACCTGGTGAAAAGATGGGGAAGGAGGCACCAGACCACAAGTGCCATCCTGAACATTGCCAAGCAAATAGATTGCAAATCATCCTTGATAGAAAATGATGAAGGTGCTCTACCTTTTGACATCTTCCTCACTTGCAAAGCACCTCATAAAACCCCCTGGATACCAACTTTTCACCCCCAGCAGGAGCATCAAATAGAGGAGCTACCAGTCTCACCTTCTCACCACTCCAGGACCCAGGACCAAGGTGGAATTAATCTAGAGTCCCTCCATATGACTATGGGGAAATTGACTTGCTCCTAAAGGACCTGTAAATAAGAAGCTTTTTGTTAAATTTACTTACTTATGTGGTGGCTTGAGCCTCGAAGTAGCGTTTCACAATGTTTTTCATTTAATTTGTCACGAAATTTACTTATTTATTTGTATTATATGTAGCGCGATTCCCAAAAGCGCGTTGTAGGCATATTTAAATCCTGTGTTCACTAGTCTCATGAGTGTTCATAGGGCGATGATGGATTGGGAGCCACTTGCCTCCACTCCTGCTGCTTCTTCCATGCAGTTACCATTAACTTTCTGTTTGTGTTTGTGAGCTCCTCAATATGTTGTTTTTTTTGGCACTTTCTTTTTATCCCACCTTACCACCCACTCACCCCACTCCTTCAGACTTGATCACCCTTAGCGATTCTACCACAGAGTCTGCCCCTAGAGTGTTGGCCTTACTCCCCTTAACTTCCTCCTTCTTCAGCACCTGCACATATTGGGTTCTGCCCGTGGTAGTTAGTCTGGGATTAGGTCAGTCATCATCTTGGGGTAAAGTGAGTTTTCTTCCGCATTTTCTCCCTTCTAGGTCCCACTACCCCTGAGGACGTTGTCACGCAGGACTGACATCCAGGCAGACAATGTGCTGACACACGTCATTGCCAAGTGCCCACAATATCCTCCCCTCCCTGTTTCCGAAGAACCGCCTGTGCCCTGATACCCATGCTTACACAGTCACCGGTGTGATGGGTGCTCAAGGCACTCCAGGAACCCACCCCTGGAGGAGGAGAGCATCCGTTGGGATGCTCAGTCCTCCTTCACCCCTCCGACTCCCGATGGCCTAAGTCTGTTCCTGAACCCAGGTCGCTGGCATGGCATGAGGTGCGGGACCCAGTGCCTCAAACCTCAGCACCACCAGGCCCTCATTATGTTTTAATGAAAAAAATTATAGAAAAATATCACTTTGCCTCCTCTGTGCATTTGGTTGAACTCATTATTGTTTCTACCTTTTTTTTGTTGAGACGGTGCATGGCTTTTCAATGCGGTGTGTGTGTGTGTGGTTGTTGGGGGGGTTTGAATGTTATAAGAATGCCTAATAAAAAATATTTATTTATATTTGTATGAGATTATGTGTTTTACTGATGTTCCTCTCAGAAATGTTTATAAGGCATGGGCTTGCAGGTGTCTTACTATATTTATTTACATTTTAGATGTCTGGCATATCTGTTCAGCTAGTTATTCGTGACAGCTATGTAGCAGTGTGAGCTGTCAAACTACACAGTCGAGCTGTCACTCCTCAGTAATATGTGTCTGGACTGCCATTTGAAATCGACTGCAGCATCCAAATACTACATTTTTGGGTTTTTTCAGCCACTTGTTTTACAATTATGTTGTTTTTAATCCACAATAACAATGAATAAATACTTTTGTGAAACTGCAGATCTTTATGTTTTATTCCTGAGGTTTGATTTTTTTTTTGTCTGTGGATGTATTATTCCTGACATTGACCTTTCTCCCTTAGGTGATCTATGAAGGGAATCTTTTTCCCTCTCAAACTGAAGAGCTCTGTCGAAAGTCTCACCACACCTTCCATTCAAAATTGCTAAATCTGTTTTTTTATGTATGTCAGAGATCATTTGATAATCTCATATCAAAAGTTATACTAATTTAGAAAATGTTGTTCACTGTCTGTGCAGTGGTGAATGGATTATTTTATTTGAGGAAAAACAAAATATATATACAGTCAGCACAAAGATACTGTTACAGACAGTACAGCAAAAATGCCATACTGTGTTGTTTATGGCTTCAAGAACAAGAGTCGTAAAGACTGTGGGATTCATTTTTTCCACTTTTTATCAGATAAAGTTACCAATCAAGCATGAGTACATTTCTAGAGATACAAAGATTTTAAACCATCTAAGTACAGTCGTATGTGTAGTGTTCATTTTGAACGCTCCTGCTATGAAACAGACTCTGAGAAGTTGGCACTGCTCGGATGGACAGCTGCACAAGCCAAATTGAAAGCAGGCAGCATGCCTACCATCTTCGTGCCATCTGTGTCATCTCCATCCTGTTCACAGATGAAGAAACAGCAATCAGCTATAATCAAACGCAATAGAATTCAGGTAATTGATTTATTGCTATGTTTCCCTTGTCAAACTCTTATCTTGTTTCTATTAGCTTTCAACTGCTTTAAAATAATCCTGGGTGGTGATGCTGTGCTATGATCTACACCCTGTACATGAAGGTTTCCCATCATCAGCAGCTCCCCTTTGTTTGCCATCCTCTGAATGTGATCCAGCACTGCAGTATCCAATACTCCTTCCTGTACGTGTGGTTTGTGTACCACCACTGTGGGTCTGCATTTATAATTTTCTGTATTTAAATATACCCACATAGCTTCAGTCACCATCTCCCACCCAACTGCTCTTCACGTATGTGTCCTTTATGTGGTCCCTTACATACAGCTGCCCCACAGTTCCCTTTGTTACTCTCTTTTTCCATTTAGTATATAACATTCCCAGGTACAGTGAAGCCCTCCTGGATGAACCACAGTGTCACATGTTTCCTGCATGATAAAATGTATTAACTTCCATTGAAATTACATTGTTTGCTGCAGTAACTTTGTTGAAGAATTCTGCAGAATTGGGCTTCATCCTGGTGGGCTTCACTGTACTACTGTGTCCCATTGCTGCCCATCTTCTGTCCATGTCTATGGAATATTCAGGATGTTTAGGTTTGCCCATGTGATGATTTAGGCCAAATCCTGGATCTTATTCCATTAAGTCCTGGTGTTGGTGCACATTGCTCTCTTTACACTGTTCCTACTCTTCTGTCTCCCATTGGCTCCCTTCATCCATGTTTACCTGGAGGTGTTTACCGTTCCTCTCTTTGGATTTGCATTCATGCCTCATAGGCAATACCTCTCAGAAGGCATCCTATGCTGTCTTACTGTTGGAATGCTCTGATCGGTCCTTCCACTATCCTGTCCTTGTGGTGCTCTGTGTTGCAGTGCTGTATTACATTGCTGTAATTTTGCATTGCCAATGAATGCAATGGTGACAAGAAGATTATGTGATTGATGGTGAATGTGCTGTAAATGATGACACTACTATCCCTACAAACTTCATATAACTCCTCACTCCTTGTCTGTCAACAGTTATAAATGAGGTTCTGACATCACTGTAGTCCTATATGTCCTATATGTGAGTATGTGTGTATGCGAGTTGTGCTATGTATAAATTTGACTTTATGTAATCTAGATTACCTTTCTGTGCAGTTGTGTGGGGTGTGGATGTTGGCAGTAGGGGTACAATTGTAGCATTTCACATCTTTTAAGACTTGTTTCCATTCTGGCAATCACACAATGTTATTACATGTAAAGAAAGATAAGAGCTGTACATGTTCAAAATATGAGTTTAGTTATTATGTTAAATTTCATATCATCAGATCGGTCACGTGATGGCTGCTTAACTGTAGGTTGCATCCTCTCCTCGCTCCCCGCTAGAACCTGCAAACTCGCTTTTCTATTGCTAGTTCCAGCCATCTATTTTGAAAGTATTGTGAAAAAGAAGTTTTCCGAAGGTGATAGGAGGAAGACACAAATGGATGCAGAGATGCAGAGAGTTCCTCCACAGCACACATCTCCACCTTCCCCCGAGAAGGATAAGCCGCAAAGAGGCCTAAAGCGCAGGCTGCCATAGCTGCACCATCCGCCATGGTTCCCACGGCATTGTCCGAAGACAAGTTTATGGAGATCATGCTGCCTTTGAAGGAGTCCATCGTGGTAATATCTAGTGATGTGCAGCAAATCAGGGCCAATCTGAACTCACTCACTACTCGAGTCGGGGATATGGATATACGTTTGATGTCAGTGGAGAAGCGGAGGGATAAGACTGAATTAGACTCCTCCACATTAAGACAGAAGATACGGAAGATTGAAGATAAGCTGGAGGATCTTGAAGGGCGCAGTCGGCGCAATTACCTAATTATCTTCGGTCTTCCAGAGAAGCAGGAGGGCATCAATCCTGTGCTGTTTGTGCAAAAATTCTGCCAATAAATAGAGGGTCCCTCCCCGAATAATGATGCATATGTAATCGAGAAAGCACACCGCTCTCTGAGCCCCCCATTACCAGAAGCACCACCCAGGCCGTTGGTTTATAAGCTGCTGAACTATTTGGACAAAGCACACATTTTGAACAAAGTTAAGGAAGTGCAAGAAATTCAATGGGAAGGGAGTAAATTAAGAGTGTCCCAAGACCTACCCCATTCAGTGCAGCTTAAAAGGCAGAGCTTCCATCCTCTAGTATCTCATCTGATTGCTGCTGGAGTACCCTTTTGGATGAAATATCCTGGAACTCTGCAAGTTAAATCTAAAGATAAGTGGGTAGCATTCGAATCACTTGAGCAAGCCACGGAGGAGCTGCATACACTTTTCCCTGACCTTTTTAAGTGAAGTAAGCTTCGTCGTCTGAGGGAAGGACGAATTGGTTTGTACTATCTGGCATAAGAGAAATAGCAACTGCTGATCTCTGAGGTGACATCCTGCTACTTGTCAACTGTAAAGATCGACATTTCTGAATAACTGAAGGGCAGTAATTCCTGGTTTGTGGAGGGGAAGAGGCCTGATGGCTTGATGACTTATTTGCCTTTATTGTCATAATAGTTAAAGAGGTTAAATGGATTGGACAATAATGTTCCGGATTTGGGAATCCTATTCTGCATAGCTGGAGCATGTGTTGTTTGTTGTTGTTCCTTTTCTCAATGTTATGCACTTTTTTTGCTTTACAGCCCGATGCCCTGTGTTTGATGAAGGGAGGTGTTTATTAAAAGCTCTTTACAGGGCATGAAGGGCATGAAGTGAACTGTTAGCGAGTTATGTATTGTGGGTCAGTGGAGGGAGGAGGGGAGTTACTTGGGGTTGGGTAGCGAGATTTAGATAATCGCATACCACGTTGTGTATTGGGAGATCGGCATTGTTAGAGCTGAGGGTAGTTTATTGTTATGTATAGTGTTGGGGGGGTTGTTTGATACTTTTTTTCTGTGGGGATGGCAATCTCTTCATTATCACAGTAATATAAAAATGGTAAGGGGTGGGGGGAAATTAAGGAAACTCTGCACATCAAGATTGTAGAGAGGTACTTTGTACTAAGTTATTTAAATCTTGGACTTTCTCAGCTTATCCATTGTTTTATCGAAGTTTATGGGGGGCCGTATAAATTAGTGAGCTGGAATATAAACGGGGCTCAGAGTAAACAGAAGAGGGATATGGTTATTAACCATCTTGTCCAATTAGGATCGGACATTGCCTGCTTGCAAGAGACACACATGCCCAGAGATAATATTTCATTCCTCAAACGAAGTTGGGTGGGGCAAGTGTATGGCTCGGGCAAGTCCACCAAGCGGGCCGGTACCATTATCCTGATAGCCAAACGCATGCCATTCAGTAAGTCACAAGAGTGGTTTGATTCAGAGGGGTGTTATAGCATTGTACAGGGTATGTTGGCTTTAGTCCCAGTGCTAATAGGGTCAATCTGCAGACCAAACACAGATTCACCTTCTTTTTTCACCCAGTTGTTAACAAGGGTGGTAACCAATCTGCCTATTTTAACTTTTCTGGGTGGAGACTGGAATCTGGTCCCGAGAGCGGACATTGACCGCTCATATAGTAGACACTGTGGGCTTTCACCAGCACAGCGTGCTTTCAGAGAGCTCCTGATGGGAGCCGGGGTAGTAGATGTGTGGCGAACTCTGAATCCAGATGAAAAACGATTCACGTATTACTCCCCGCCGCATGGCACTTTTTCTAGACTAGATTATTGGCTGGTAAGCTCCTTTTCCCTACCTAGTATTATTGATGCATCCATTTATTCTAGGGTACTTTCTGACCACTCCCCAGTAGGTATATTCTTCATTTTGGGGTCTAGGACAAGGAGGTGCTCCCTTTGGCGCCTTAACACACAATTGCTTAAGAATCCCGAAATTTTAACTTCCACACAGACCTTTATTAAGGAGTTTATGGATGTGAATCTGGGGACGGTGGAAAGGATTGATGTAGTGTGGGCTTCCCTTCAATGTGCCATCAGGGGTAATTTTATACGGATAGCATCCACACGAGCTCAGAAAAATAGATTGAAACTGGACTCCATATTAGAAGAAATACAGCAGTTGGAACGTAATATTAGTAAGTCATCACCACCAGAAGAATGGGCCAGGTTACATCGTCTTTAAGCATCCTATTATGATATGATGGCGCAGAAGGCAGAATTGGTCATTCATAATACTAAACTGAGATATTTGGAGTCAAGGGAATGGGCAGGGAAGCTTCTGGCAAGTAGGTTAAGGCAGGTTGAAATGGCTAAATCCATTTTGAGTTTGAGATCTCCACAAGATGGCTGCATTATCTCCCACCCTCAAGAGACAGCATCAACCTTTGGGAATTTCTATAAGGGTCTCTACTCAGCTGATGATCCTCTGTACGTAATCAATAGTGAAATTGAGGACTATCTCCGCTTAGCCAATCTTCCCCCCATATTGCCAGCAATGGCAGACCAGCTTGGCGCTTTAGTCACATTAACGGAGGTAGAAGCTGCTATTGCTCAGCTTCCCCTAGACAAAGCCCCTGGCCCAGATGGTCTGTCCGATAATTTGTACAAGGCCTGTCTTCCACAACTCTTCCTGTTGTTAAGAGATGTGTATAACTTGTGGTTTCACAAAGGAATAAAAGATCTTAGCTTTCTAGAGGCAATCATTACAGTTATTCCTAAACCTAATAGAGACCCATTGTGCCCTTGGAGCTATAGACCGATTTTGTTGCTAAATTCGGATGTTAAAATATTGGCAAAAATCCTTGCTAACCGTCTAGCCCTTATGCTAGGGAGTATTATCGGTAATGACCAAGTGGGATTTATGGTGGGATGTTTAGCTGGAGACCATATGCGTAAACTCATGCACCTGATGGAGAGGGCCAAAGAATCAGGAATCCCTTTGGTACTTCTTTCCCTTGATGCTGAAAAAGCGTTCGACAGGGTTTCCTGGCGCTTTCTGTTTGCCACTCTTAAGCAATTTGGTATGCCCACCTCCTTTCTCACCTGGGTTAAAATCCTATATCCTGCCCCAACAGTGCGGGTGTGGTGTAACGGACACCTATCCCAACCCTTTCCACTTGAGAAGGGCACTTGACAAGGATGCCCCTTATCCCCTCTCTTGTTTAACTGCTATCTGGAGCCACTAACTCGGACGCTTGTATCTAATACAGTATTAAAACGAATTCAATTATATGGGGAGAGATTTGTTTTATCGGCATATGAAGATGATATCCTGCTATACCTGGAGGAACCAGAAACCTCACTGCCAGCTTTTTTGGAGGAAATCCACAGATTCACTAAAGTTTCAGTTTATAAGCTTAATTTATCTAAGACCAAGGTGTTTCCATTAAATTGTAGAGTTACTAAAACCAGTATCATGGAATCGGGTCTTTCCTGGGAGTATCGAACCCTCACCTACTTGGGGATAAAGATTTCCCGAGGGATCCCCTCTATGTTTAAGAATAATTTGGCTGCACTAGTACAAACCTTGCAAGCAGACCTGAATAGATGGAGTGAGCTCCCAATGACGTTGTTGGGACGCAGTAATATTTTGAAAATGAATGTTTTACCGAGGCTTTTATATCCACTAGGGATGATGGGTCTTTATATTCCCAGGAAATGGTTTATGAAATTACAGAGAATGTTTAGCAACTTTCGCTGGAAGAATAAACCTCCCAAGCAAGCATTTCGCAAATTAACTGCTTCTAAGTTGCAGGGAGGACTAGCTCTCCCTTCTCTTTTCACTTACTATGGGGCACAACACCTTAGTAAAATAGCCCTGTGGTGCAAGGCAGATTCACTCATTGATAGTGGCAGGTACTCCCAGGTATGGTTAAATATTGAAAGTAAGGCAGCAAGGAGTGCTAATAGCTCCCTGGCCGCTCTCGTGTATGTTAAACTCTCCAAGCTTGATAGGTCACTTAGATCCACTCCCATAGCCTGGTCTCTTAAGGCATTGCATCAAATTCTGCAGTATTACTCGATAAACTGGCATGGGTCCCCCGACCAACCCTTAGTTTGTAATCCACAGGTTTTAATTGATAAGCACCCCATTCCACCTTCTTTTCTTCCACAGCTTAAACACTGTACATTGGCTAACCTTTTACAAAATAATGTAGTGGCCCCCTTTCAAACTTGGCAGACGCGTTTTCACCTAAGCTCCAGAGACTCTTTTAAGTATCTGCAAATCAAAAGTGCATTAGCAGAGTTTAATAATAAGGAAAGTTGGTCTGATCAATCGACTCAGGGGCTGCAACAAATTCTTTAATGTACAGAAACTGCCCACGTAGTCTCAAGGATTTACAAGCAGCTCCAGGTTTTGGATCATAATCTTCCAACTGGAGCCTGTTATTACTGGGTGCATGAGCTTTCTTTGTTGTCTGAGGTAGAGTTTTGGAAGAAAATTTGGTGCATGAATTATAAACATATCAAACAAGATAGATTGCACCTTGTGCAATTTCAAATTATGTATGATATGTATTTTACACCACTAAAATTGTATAACGCAGGTCTTGCAGCCTTCGCTGCCTGTTTCAAATGTAAGCAAACTCAGGGCTCTCTTTATCATATGTTATGGGAATGCCCCCGTACGCAGACTTTCTGGAAATCTATCCAACAAAGGTTGGATCCCGTTCTAGGCTTGGATACCTTATTCACTCCTGAAGCCTGTATCCTAGTGATATTTCCGCCGGGAACCCCGGTGATACAGCAGACTCATATTACACTAATTGCAGCCATAGCTAAATTAACAATGTTGAGGCACTGGAAGGAGGACACTCTTCCTGCAATCTTGGAGTGGTATCATGAGACCCTTCTTGCCATTCAAGTAGAAAAACATATTGCCACTGTAAGACAGAGAGTGCAATATTACCAGACTACCTGGGAGCCCCTTATGACTTTACTTTCTCTATGGAACTCAGGGTAGTCTTCTATAATTATCTCATTACACTACTGTGGTGTATGGGAGTTAGGTAGTCCCCACCTTTATTTGATTTTGTACTAAATTCCCTTAGTGGCTTACCCCCTCCCAGGGTCAGACTGGGGTACAGAAGGCCCACCTGGAAAGAAGATACAAGGGCCCACCTGGAAAATCAATAGAGGAGGGCCCAGGTTGACACATTCATATCAATATTCCACTTCAATCTGATACACTGGCTCTGTGTTTGCATCTTACATTTATCAACAGTGTCCCAGATACCCCATTTAATTAGAAAAAAGAAGATAAATGCAAAAGTTTTCACAGTTCAGAAGGTAACCACTTACCCAACTGAGGGGGGCCCATCTGGAAATTTCCAGGTTATCCAGGTGGGCCAGTCCAACTCTGCCCCCTCCCTTTTTTCCTCCCTACGGTTTGCTTTTCATATGCAGCCCTTTCCCAGTTGTGCAGAGTGGAGCTTTGGGGGGGGGTGAGGGGATTATAGAAGGGATGGGGGGAAGGGTTTTGTTAGAGAGAAGAAAGGGTTTATGTTGGATCACTTAATAAGGGATACAGTGGAAACACTGGATAGATTATGTCTGGCTAGCCTTTATTGTATTCCTGTACTGTTGTTATAATGATGGAAAATAATAAAGTATACTGAATTAAAAAAAAAATTCATATCATAGAGGATTGTTTATACCACACACAACAAGGACAATCTTGTCTCGAGAGGTTTCCTTGGTAAGAGATGATCTAGAGAGTGCAGTTTGAGATATGTTCTTTAGCCAAGATAACTTTGAGATACAAGAATATGGTGGATAGGTTGAGTAAGGTTTTTTTGGGGGGAAGAAGGGGGTTGGGTCAGGAATGAGAAGAAAGTGTTAGTGATGCAGTAGGGATAGGATGCAGGTAGGTCCCAGTGCAGAGGTGTAGTAAATTCAGAGAAGAAAGGGTAGAATGATGCCACAGCAGAGACAGGATACATTATCAGAGGAGTGGAAGGTGAAACATCTGAGCTGGAAGATGAGGATGAGTGTATAGGAAGGGTACATGATAAAGAAAGGACAAGGCCAGTAGAACATGAATATGGGGGTTGGATCCTATTGATGGGATGCTCCCATATCAGCAGCAAGAAAAAGAGGGGAAGTCATGAGAAGATGCTAGAAAGGGAGATCAAGTAGGAAGAGCAATAAAGGAAACTGAGTGGAGGGTGATAACCTTGATAGTTAGGAATCTAATGAACAAAACAACAGAGTAACAGACTATCATGTCATATGGGGGGGTGGACATGGCAGCTGTCAGCTAGATAGTATCAGGCTATAGGATATGTCAGAAGGACAGAGTTAAATGTAAAGTAGGGGTGGTGGCTATGTACATGAGGGAAATACTGGAATGTCTCAGTGATGAAGGGGAGGAGGACAGTACGGAGTCATTCTGGGTGCATATCCAGCAGTACAAAAATATGACGATCATGATGGGAGTTGTGTGCAGGCCACCCACTCAGAATGAGGAGTTACACAGAGAACTAGCAGGACAGATCAGAAGGACCAGCATGAGGGATAGCTCTGCAATTGTGGGTGAGTTCAACCTGCCATGGGTTGATTTGGTTACCCCAAACAACATGAATTGTAGGGAGCAGGTAATTCTGGATGCCTTCCATGACACCATTGTTCATGATAAACATGGTGGAAGAGGGAGTAGGAACTGGTACAAGAGTGTCAGAATTCATGATGGCCTACTTCGGGATGATGATTGAAATATGTAGAGTACTGGATGGGCAAGTGTGCAGATCCAGTATGTTATGCCACACAAGAGTTCTGATTATCTCTGACCTCTAGAGCGAAGTTTGAGAGGTCCATGGAAATTCGAACCCCGAGTTGGCAGAATACACTGCTTATGCATAAAGTTGCTTTCTTCTGCCTTAACTGGTACCATTCTCTGTCCTGCTCCTTCTGTGTTTCCTTATACTTCCTAAATGCTATCTTTTTCTCCCTAGCCTTCCTCGCCACCTCTTTTGAGAACCATCGTGGCTTTTTCTTTCATTTTGATTTGTTTACTTGCTTCACTCAAAGGCTTGTTGCCTCTGTGATGGCAGTTTTGATGTTTCCCCATTGTTGTTCCACCCCTCCTTCTAGCCTGTTTGCTAGTGCTTTTCTAAGGCACTCTCCCATCTTGCCAAAGTCAGCCCTCCTGAAGTCCAGTACCCTTACTTTTGTATGGCTTGACTCTGTAGCTGAGTTTATCATGAACTACACTGTTTGGTGGTCACTTGTTCCCAGATGACTACCCACTTCTAGATCAGAGATCCTGTCACTGTCCCTATTTGAGAGTATGAGGTCTAAGATTGCTCCCTCACAAGTGGGTTCCAAAACTAGCTGTCTGAGGCATGCCACCTGAAGGGCATCAAGAATGGCCCCGCTTTTGGATGTGGCTGCAGCAAAGGTGCTCCAGTTAACACCTTGTATATTCAGGTCCCCCATCAACAGTATCTCCCCTTTCTCTGCCATCCTAAGGATGCCTTCTATCATATCCTTGTCCATTCCCTTCCCATGAAATGGGGGTCTGTATACAACCCCTGTTCGAATTGTGGTGCCATTTCCAGTCTCTATGGTGACCCACAGTACCTCCTCTCCTCCCTGTTTACTCTTTTATTCTGTTGCTTTTATCCCTTCCCTTACATAAAGAGCTGCTCCGCCCCCTCTTCTCCCCTCCTTGTCTCTCCTGTAGGTTGTGTACCCTGGTATGTTAATATCCCAGTCATGGTTCTCTGTGTACCATGTTTCTGTGACTGCTACAATATCCAGGCATCCCTCTTCCATCAAGGCCACCAGTTCAGAGAGCTTGTTGCCCAGACTATGAGCATTGGTACTCATTACCCTTCATTTCTTGATGGCCTTACCCCTTTTTGCCCCATTTCTGTCCTTATTACCTTTGTCATTTTCTCCATCTACCCCTGCCCTTCTCCCTATTGACATTTCCATCTTGGTGTTTACCTCACTTACTACCCTGATTTTTTGGGGGGGGCTAGGATTTTCCTGTTCCTTTCCAGTGCCTCCCCCTTGACTAGTTTAAATGCTTGCTAATGAAGCATTTAAACCTATCACCTAGGATCTTGGTTCCCCTCCTGGACAGATGCAGACCATCACACCAGTATAGGCCTGCATCACTCCAAGTGGACCCCCATTCCCCAATGAAGCCAAATCCCTGAGCTCTGCACCATTATTTCATTGGTAAAAAATTCTTCATTTACTTACACTCACTTTTTTTCAGTTTCTGAATGTCATCTTTCCATGTGATCCAAGTGGCTCAACTTTGCATATCATACCAGAGGTGAACATGCAGGTTGATACATTGCCTTCAACAAATTTGGCAACTTCTGCAGATCCTTCTAATCTGTCTGCAAATGTGAATACTGCATCAATGGATACTGAATCCTCCATCTCAATAACAACCATGATGGATTGCAATCATGAATTCTCACTTCTGCCACAAGATCAAATGCCAACTGAGTGCAACCCAAATGTGACTACTGACGGTGTACGACTTAACAACAGATCTTCTTGTACTTGATCTGTGAGATATCAGGCAATATACTGCCAAACCAGAGGACACGATGGATACAAGTGTCTCTACCACTGGAGAGTACCGTTAAGCCAGTGTCTACATATTCTATTGGGATTCAATGCATAATTGATGATGATGAAAAGTTTGATCAACCCTATAGTGATGATGATTACCATGATGATGACAGTTGGGACATAGGAGAACCAGATTATACCTCCACAGTCAATGATGACTTTGATTACATACCTTCTGAAGAGGAAATATATGATGTTCAATCCTCGGATAGTGATGAAGAATGTCAACATAGGGGTGCTGTTCAAATGGAATTTGGTCAAGCTGATTTGGGGCCACTAGATGAGAGGTATTTCCTTGTCTGAACAGAGTCTGGTGATGCTGTTTTTAAAGTGCAACCCATGTAGTAAGAAGACTAAGTTCTTCATAACACCTGTTATTGGAACAATGATTGTGGTTCAAGCATCATGCAGTGAAGGATATGTGTTCAGGAGGGAGAGTCAGATGTCATCAGGCAGTATGCCTTGGGGCAATGCAATGTTGGTGGCCTTCATCTTCTGCACTGGAATGGCTGCCGCCAAGGCATTACATTTTCTAGACAATATGAACATCCTTACTTTCTTACTAGTGACATATCACAAACTGCAGCACTCCTACATTGTGCATGCAGTGAGTGACATCTGGAAAGCACATCAAGAGTCACTTCTTACAACATGTCTTGCACAGCCACTAATACTTGTGGGTGCTGGACACTGTGACCAGCCAGGACATTGCACCAGATATGGACTGTATACAAAAATGGATTTGCAGAGCAAGAAATTTCTGGACATTCAACTTGTGCAAGTAATACTTCAGAAAGTATTATGCTCCAGTGTATATAAATATGTCCATTGAATGTTTTATACCAACATTGAATTGTTTTTTACAGATTAGTGTTGACGTTGTATTTTTTTTTCTTGGCAGAGTAGCAAAGTAAAACATTCAACTGCTATGGAACTGGAGGGCTTAACAAGATCACTTAATTTTCTTTTGGATCAAGGTTGCACCATCCAGTAGCTTGTGACAAATAGGCATGTTCAAGTAAAGTCCTTTATGAAGCATCATCATCCAGAAATTCAGCATTTTTTTGATGTATGGCACATAGCCACAGGTAACATTACATATTTTTCTTTACATTTATTGAACTTCATGCATCATTGTTATCTGATATCCTTGTAACAAGCATAGGTTGTTATGACAGCGTTATAAAATGGACAAAGGATTTTAAGCAATCTGATTGGTTGTTAGCCATGCATTAGACGTGTCTAACACACGTCTAAATCTAGAAACTCCATTTAGAATACACAGACCCATTTTACAAGTGCAATACGCCACTCCAGGGATGTGTTTTAGGTAAGTAATAATACCCGACAGGGTGGGCGTTATTGGGATATAACGGACCACCTAGAGGCGTAATGAGGCCCGGCGCCGCAGGCGGAGGGCCTTATAGCCCCTGGAAGGTCCGTTATATCCCATAACACCCACCCTGGAGGGTATTATTACACTTAGAAAATGGGCTGCACATTACATTTTAAGTACAAAATTTAAAACATAAAATAAATAACATAAAATATATACAATTTAGTAAAAAAGCACATTTACTGTAAAGTAGTCCCTGAACTGGCATAGTTGAGAAGAACTGACACTAGAGGGTGCCAGTGTTTTATGGTTTTACTTTTGGTATGGTGATGATCATTACGACAACTGCTGCTCACGTTCAAATGATCGTTCTTTGATTACGTGTTGTTTCTGTATATAGAGCGAGTCAGCCATGGTTCCGTGCAGCTGCTGAGGTGGAGCGAGCTAGGTGCAGTAAAATACATGGCCAGAAAGATGTAGATATTTGTTGTTTTAGAATGGGGTAATTGTTGTGTGAACGTTTTGAGATTGATATGGAGACTGCGGAGCTGCAGGCTCGGGAAAACGATACTGGTGAGAGGTAAGCTGTGTGCAGCATTTTTAAACTAAGCCACATTGTCAGCAGTGCAGTTGGTTGTGGGAGGGAAAAAAAAGTTTGGATTACGAAAGGTTGTGGTTTAAATCATGAGTGAGTGTGACTGGTTAAACGAGTGGCTGCAGTGACAGGAAGACGACGAATAATTTACCAGTGGCTTAGCGGGTAGGAAAAATGGCAGTAGTGATGTTAGAAAACCAGGGTTGCTGTAGGATACTGCAAGTAAAGGGGCATGCCAAAGTGGAACTTGTTATTTTGCGGGCATTGTTAAGAAATAACAGCCCGGGTGCCAGGCTATTTTAGCCAATCAGGAGGCGAGTTTCACTTTACCCATTTTCTAAATAGTTCTAATGCATGGCTAGGGGACTGGACACACTTGGCTTGCAGCCTTGTGCATTACTACATCCCCTAGTTGTGTGTCAGAACTGACCAACGCACACCATGTCATGTCTTGTTGCTTACATAATTAGTGACACCTCTGCATATGTAAGCAATAAGACACTCCATGGTGTATATGGATCAGATTTTACCGCATGGACCAAGGCGTAGTAAGGCACGAGACTGCAGACCGAGTGCCTTCAACTGCTGGTTGTACTGTAAAATCTGTTCCTTACACACCCTAGATTGTCTTATTATACTTATGAAATGGATCGCTTTTTATAAATATTTTTTCACCCTAACTAAACCATATTTATATGTATAAAACCAAAAATTATTATGTGACTAATAGGTAAAATAGTCCTTACGCTTGACACTGATGATGTCATTGTGTTTTGTCAAGGGACATTTATCCTATTTTGGCCCCCACATTTGTATCAGGCAGACAATTATGACTAGTAATCCTCATAATCCAGTTAGTTTGTGGAGGGCTAAGTATTTTTTTTTTACTTTTTATACGGGCTGTATGCAAAGTCATCCAATGTCTTTTGTGGAAAGGATGTCCTAATCGAAGATTGAGAGCAAGTGAGTTTAGCATGTTTTACAGGTCAAATCACTGTCATTTATAAATATTAATTTAAAAAAATATGCAGAACTGGATTTGTGTGTCTGTGTGACTTTGCCAGGGCAGCCGAAGACTGAGAGCAAGAGAATCTTTGGGAGCGGTTGGGGACTACAGCATCTGCAAATAAAGCCACTTGTATGATGGCATGTGGTTGTCAGTGACCATCTAACTGTTTTCACATGTGTGGGTAAAAAACTTGATGCCTCTTCAAAAAAGAAACAGTGTAGTAACATCCAGTTGTGGTCAAAATCGATAACAACCCACATGTTTTGGGTTGCGTCTACCAGTGACAGCGATACTGAAGTTATCCAGCAGAAGTGGCTTAGTATCCTGAACCACATCGCCATCAAACACAGTGGTCACAGAGATAAATTTCCAGGGTGTGTACATGGGAAAATAGTAGAAGAGAAGAAGTGGATTCAAAAGGTGAATAACAGAATACCATATAAGTCAAATATATAGCTGTCATCACTTTTCATATGTTCATTTTTGCAAACCATAATAAAGTAATTATTTCTGCATCTTGCCATGGGTACATGCAGTCACAAAGTATAAAGTGAGACTTTCTCAAGTGCATACTTGCTGTGTGACCTCAAACAGATGTACCCAATGTACCAGACCTATGGGCTGGAAGTATTTCATGGGTTGGTGTGCCACTTTGCATCAAAGTTTTTCCATTTCTTTTAACATGCTATGTATGCAAGGTAATTTGTTGACATACACATTGGTTTATTAATGGTCAGACATCAGGTACATTGTAGTAGGGTCATCAATTTCATTTTTCAACTGTGTATGCTTTAAAACAGACATCTTCTTGCTGGTCTACATTTCAATGAGAATGTTGACTGTGCTATTGACACAACGAGAAAGGGTGACCAGCAATATTGAATAGCTTATCCAAAAGCAAGCAAGGACAAAGAGGCCATGGTCAAACCAATTAAAATTACAACTTTTAGTAATTTATCATCTTTGTGTTACATGTCCTATACCGTAATGTTCAGTGATAATAATGTCAGTTTAACTCATGAGTATTTATTATACATAGGCTTGGTTTGTCCACGGTACAGAAAGGGCTGTGGTAATGGTTGTGCATGCATTTTTTTTCAAACGGAGATGCAGAACACGGAGAATAAAGCAGGACAAAGGTGATAGGAAACAGTTTTTACACCTCTAGATGCTCTCCAGTTCTTTTATTGGCTACCCAGTATTGCAATATGCTTTTGACCTTTTTTGGTAGATGAATATTCTAATTTTGTTACATTTTTAACTACCCTGAATCTCTATCCTTAGAAGTTGCTGCTCTGTCTTTTCACAATTATTGAGCATTATATGATGTCACAAGCTCCCAGTCCAGGCCATTCAGATGAATAGCATGGAATGGGAGTTACTGATGTTATCAACTGTCTTAGAAATATGAAAATCATGTGCAGCACCTGGTGAGGATAGTGGAACTCTATGTAGATATGAGGGTGCCTGAGCTCAGGAGACGATGCAGTGAGGATAGAGGGATGGATCACAGCCCATTAACTGTGGAAAGAGTTATGGAGGAAATCAGTCTGTTAAAGATTAATAAGGCAATGTGATCAGTGAGGATGAACCTCATGTTGATCAGGGAGCTGTGGGAGGAGCTGGCCACCCACTGACTATGCTATTCTACATGTACATAGAAGAGGTGAAGTTGCAAGAGTTCTGGAGGATGGTCAGAAGGTGTTGGTAAATGTGGTTTGCCCATGGCCGATGGTGGTGGCAGAGGAAGGGGAGGTAAATCTGAGTGGCAGATACATGGAATACAGTACTACAGGTACCATGCGGGTGGAGGAGTGGATGGAAAGGGTGGCTATTACAGTTTAAGGCTGTAAACTTGCATGAGACAGGCTCAAGGATACCATAGAACTGGGAATTTTGTGTGAAAATCAGCTGACATGTTACAGGGAACAGTCCTTTTTAATATCTACATCACCGATATAAGGGAGGTGCTTAGGGGAAGGGTGTGGTGATTTTCTGATGATACGAAAATATGCAACAGGTTAAATATTTTCTTTTCTCACCATAACGGGACACGTGAAACTCAAAATATATAAATATAAATTATCTCTCCTACTTTTCTACATTGTATAATATCAATATGCAATGAGCGGCTGTGGGTGACGACAGGATTTACCAATGCCTGGTGTGATTTGCTCACTGAGACGGAGGCCTCATGAGCAACCCACTACACCAGACATGGGTAAATCCTGCCATCACCCACACCCGCTCATGCTATGGTACTTTACATATAAGGTGGTACAAAATTAATAAGTTCATGTCCATATTCATCGTAGTGGCATTTCTCTGGGCACCTGTAAATAACTCTTTATTTGTCCAAGAGGTTACATCAGAACCATCAAAGCAAAGATCATCAAGCTCTGTGGACAGTATCCCTCATATAGGTCAGCACGTGAGCTTTATGCTGATGTTTCCATACCAGAGCCACTGTCCATTAAATTTGGTAAATCTGACAAGCAGCAACTAATGCAAAGACATCATTCACGCTTCCCATTACTGAAGCCTGCTGCGAACACTGACATTCAAATCAGCACAGAAAAAGAAATATGTCAATAATTGTGTATTGCATTTCAGTGACACAGCAACAAGTGTACAACACAATGAACTATGTCCTAAAAATATAGTTGCTGTTACATAAGCTTGAAAGTAACGAGGTTCAGATTTAATGTTGTACACACAAGATGAATTAAATAATTTGGACACAGACTTCTGCTGCACAATATAATGGACATCATATTTATACTCCAATCATATTGCTTTATCAGATATTGAAATGAAACACCAGTAAAGCATCACTCTTTAGTTATGACAACAGGGTGATATAACATCTGATTTTGGAAGTTCAGTGAAAGTACAAAATATTCTGTCATTGATATCAGCATTTGGATGTGACGAGCAGAAATTTTTTAACTGTATATGCTCATACTATAGAGTAATGTGTGTTTGTGCTGTTTATTTTTTAGTTTAAAACAGCCAGTATGTTGTTTGCTGTTGACTGTTGTATTACATTTGTTCTGAATGCTATGACTGCAGTCAGATACCCTGCATTGTATGTTGTTTTCCATTGTTTCATGCTGCTCGCATGGTTCCATAGCAAATCCTGTTACATCTGACAACCTTCCTCTCTGTGAAGGGTTACTAAACAGGGAGTAAACGTAATTGATGTTAATGTGGCCCACACCATGTTTCACACTGTGGACACATGTATTGTGATCATTTTAAAATGTTACATTGATATTCAAAATACTTGTAGTGCTTACTATGTTAATAACAATCAGGACATTTAGGGTGTAATTCATACGATAACATTAGATTGTCAGCAGAGAAAGGTTTGAGTATGCTTGAGTGCATCCTTATACTGCAGCTGCCACTTACTCTCAGGCCCTGACCCTCACTCTTACCCTGTCCCGTCCCATTTATAAGCAGACCAATCTACCACAGTGTAAAACCTCCATTGGTGCTGCGCTCAACTCAAACAGCGGCCTCTCTGTAAAACAGGTTCTTATCATTCCCCTTGAATTTCAGATCATGACTTTTATTGCCCCCCCCCAAATAACTTGTTAAGGCACTCCGGACCTGTCATGTTTCTTTCATTTATGCACTTGAAGGTTTAAATCATATAACACCCTTGTATCTACTGTCATCCATTGAGTGCATGTTGAAGTGACTCAGTATGCTCTCATAGTGTGTTTCCCCTAGTTCCTGGTTTATCTTTGTTGTCCTATGCTGCACACCCTATATCTAGTTAATATCCTTATTCATATGCTAACAACAGTACTGCACACAGTACCCCAGGTATGTTCTAAACAGCTACCAATAAAATGGCAAGATCACCTCTCCTCTCCTGCAGATATTCCTCTGGCAGTACAACACAGAACTTTCTTGTCCTTTGCAGGTGCCATCCTGCACTGGTCTGTTTTGGTCATTTACCATAGTCATAAGACACACACAGTGAGTCCAAGGAGGAACAGAACAGGTCTGGGAAGGACATCACTATGATTTCTACCAGTTCCATCAGTACCCTGGGTAGAATGACATTTGGCACTTGCGACTTGATCTCCCTCAGTGCCATCAAGCACTCCAGTTCCTTGCCCTCTTCATATGGGCAGATATTTGCCTGAGGTTGTTCTGTAATGTCACTAGTGAAGACCTAAAACTGGACTGCTCAGTGAGGTACTGTGATGGTTACCACCCTCTTAACTTAATGGATGACATTTAACGCTGACTACGTCCAGCCTGATCCTGAGTGTGTCATCTATTTTACAAACTTGTGTCAAATTCCAATAATATCAATGGCAACATATTCACACTTCAGCACAGGACCCAAATGGAACCATTAATAAAAAGTGGACCATCCAGCACCAACTGCACTCACAAGTTGCGTTGTGACGCACAGCCCTCCCCCACCCCCCACCTTACCGGTCAGTCCCATTGGTGGCATTGCTCTGGACTGCCCAAGACGTAGCCTTACTCACATCTCCTCTGCTACTGGGCATCAAAATGATGCTGGGAGTGATAACAAAATCTGACACATGTGTATTATATTTTCTCAGATAAGATCCTACTTCTCGTATTCCCTCATTCACATTTTACTAATCAGCTCTGCTTCCATTTGATCAAAGTAAGTTATCCATCTTTTCACAACAGCATGGATCTCTGCCTGAGATATCTGTGACTCCCATATTGATCATTATGTCAATCACAGTACTACCTCTTTATAAAGAACACCTCTATATAACAAACTCCCTCTTATAGTGAAACCTTTTAATGGCTCTTATTGTTCACTAAGTAGGCATATTAGCACCTCATTCAAGTGAACATCTAGCTATTGGGATCACCATGGCTGGCTACAGAGGTGTTCACTATAGAGAGGAAGCACTGTATTGTGATGAGGCAGAATGAGTGCCATCCTCCAGTATGGACTACTTAATCCTTACAGTAAGCATCAAGTTTCTGCACAACCCTTTGATGGATCATATGTTGCTATTTGGCTTTAGCATTCATCAATGAATTCAAAGCATTTTTTCTACCTCCCCTCATTGAACTCGACCTGTGAGCACAGCCCTCTCCAATTTATAACCAAAACAGCCACCACCCACAGAAATGTTGAATTGCGCATTACATAGAGAATACTGGATGGGCAACTATGCACAACCTGTGTGTTCTGTTACAGAGTGGTTATGATTCCCCTCTGACCTCGAGAGCGAAGATGTCAATGGGAATCAGAACCCCAATGTGGTTGTGTATAAGGCTTCTCATCCTGGATGTTTTATAGTGTATAGTAATGTGTGAACTGTGTGCACATCAGTAATGTTGCTTCTAAGATGAGACCTACTCATGCAGTCTCTAGAGATTTCAGAATTATGTTGTGTCACAGCAAGGGACAATAACATTCCATGACCTTTGAACTGGGGTACAAGAGCTTTTTGAAAGGGATGGAATTCCATGCAGAACAATACTATACTCTGCACTATGGACTGCAGCATGCACAATATTGTAATACACCTTAGGACAACATAACTATGAAGGTGAACAACTACAACACTCACAACATTGCATCAAGAGTGTCCAACTTATTCCAATTGCCTGCAGGGATAGCGCAACCCAGAGATAACCGGGCCCTCAACTTCACCTGCAAATGATGACCATAAGGAGGAGTACCAATGCCCATAGTCTGGATAACAAGCTTCCTGAAATAGTGGCCTTGATGGAAGAGGGACACGTGGTATCGTGGCCTTCACAGAAAAATGGCACACAGACAACATTTGCTGCAGCCACATCCAAGATTTGAATTACTCTCAGTGCCCTACTGGAGGCATACCTCAGTCAGCTAGTCTTGGAACCCAATCGAGAGGGAGCAGTCTTAGACCTGGTACTCTCTAACGGGGGTGGTGAGAGGATCCTGGATCTAGAAGTGGGTAGCTATCTGTCAACAAGCAACCACCAGACAGTGTGATTCAAAATAAGCACAGCCATAGAGTCAAGCCATACAAAGGTAAGGGTATTGGAATTTCAGATGGCTGACTAAAACAGAATGGGAGAGTGTCTAAGAAATGCACTAGCCAAAAGGGCAGGAAGGATGGGTGATGGAAGAATTGGAAACATTCTAAACTGCCATCACAGAGTCAGCAAGCCTTTGTGTAAAACAAATAAACAAAACAAAATAAATTAAAAAAACACAATGGATATCAACAGAGGTGGCAGAGAAGGCTGGGCAGAAAAAGAAAACATTCGGGAAGTATAGGGAATCAAAGAATGAGCAGGACATGGAACTGTATCAGTTAAAGCAGAAAGAAGCAGGGAAAAGTCAGAATATCAAATGCCCAAACAGAGGAAAAGATAGCCAGCTCTAATAAGAAGGGGAATAAAACCTTTTATAGGTACATTAGTGAGCGAAGAAAAAACAAGAGATGGCTAGTGAGGCTTAATAAAGGAGATGGGTGGTGGGGAGAAGGTGACAGTGGAAAGTTAGAGATATTAAACAAATACTTTTGTTCAATATTCGGAAAAGAAGAGGAGGGGGATGTACATAAACCAAACAATGTAAGCAGTCTGGATAGGGGGATTGGTAACAGTCCATTTGCAGAAGAATGAGTCCTGAAAGAGCTTCTAAAATTAAAGGTGGACAAGGCAATGGGCCCTGACAGCATCCACCACAGAATTCTAAAAGAAGTAATGGGGAGAAACAGTGAAAGCACTGACTTTTCTTTTTCAAAAATCATGAGAGGATGGTGTGGTACCTGAGGAATGAAAGAAGTTGGATATGAGTCCCATTCACAAAAGTGGGAGCAAGGTAGAGGCAGGAAACTACAGACCTGCAAGTTTTACATCAGTGGTAGGGAAAATGATAGAATCACTTCTGAAATACAGTACTTAATTGTTGACTACCCAGCAGACCCATGGCAGCATGTGTTCACAGCGATAAGGTCATGTGACATGAATCTAATAGAATTCTTTGACTGGGTGAACAAAGTCGTAGACCAGGGAGGGACTATGGACATGGCCTACCTAGACTTTAGCAAGGCATTTGACACAGTCTAACACAAAAGATTAATAAACAAGTTAGGCAATCTAGAAGTAGGTCCTAGGGTGGTGACCTGGGTAAAACAAATTAGCTGTACAACAGGACACAGAGGTTAATAGTGAAAGGAGTCCACTACAAAGAAAGGGGGGTTACTAGTGGGATACCACAGTCAGCGTTCATTACTGGGGCAGGTCCTCTTTAATGTCTTTTTAACTAACATTGTGTAGTGATTAAAATTGCAGAAGGATTGTAAGGAAAAGTACGTATCTTTGCAGATGACATAAAGATATGTAACAGGGTTGATACACGGGGGGGAGAATTACAAGGGACTTGGCAAGGTTGGAGGACTTGTTATAAACTATGGCAACATAGATTCAATGCAAAGAAGTGCAAAGTAATGCACCTGGAAAACAAAAAACCACGGGAAGAGTACACCATGGAGGATGGGGGAGGGGGAATAACAATAACCAAAAAATGGAAATGAACCTAGGAGTTATCATATCAGATCACCTAAAGGTAGGGAGGCAATGTGAGAAGGCAGTAAGGAGGGCTGGAAGGATACTGGTATGCATAGGGAAAGGTATCACCAATAGTAAACAGGAAGTTGTCATCCCTCTGTGCAGACAGTTGGTGAGACACCTTCTGGAGTACTGCATGGACTTCTGGAGACACTAGTATAGCAACAGTTGGCATGGCGCTCATAAAAAAAATGATTTTTCTTACATTTTTTGCCATACCCATGGGATTTAGTCAAATTCTGTGAAAATAGCACTGTGTATGGAAGATACAGACCCGATTATTTTTTAATGTATAGGGACTGTATTGAGGCCAAGGTTATGATATGTCATGATCTTGCAATGTTTCCAGCTATATTGCAGTGATTCTGGGGTGCCATATTTAAAAATGTCGGGGCCAGTGATGGAGTAAATAAACCTCTGATATATTATGATGACTGCAGGGGGGGAATGGAGCTGTGAAGCCCTGATCTGTGCAACAGTCGGGGCTTCTCCATTGCTGGTAGTTCTCCTTTAATACACTTCATGGCTGGTTGAAGTCACTAAAGCCAATCCCCATGTCTCACAATGCACCCAGGGCATGCATTACTGCCCCGATACACCCATGGTCTGACGTGGATTATAGTATACACATACCACGAAATGTACTTGATGACTGAGAGGAAAATTGGGAGTAGTGTCCCATCTTATGCACATTACTCACCATACATGAAGAACATGTACACAAATATTTCTTAGTAATCACCAGTTCAAAGCACATGAACCACCAGAGTGGGGGGGTGGAGGGGTGAGACAATGTAGCAAACAAAAACACGTACTAACCTGAAACATACCACTTCATTTTGATTAGAAAGGAAACCAAATGCCTTCCCAGTGTCACTGAGGGTTGAGGCGCTGGACGCCACACCTCATGCAACACCTGTTCGTGAATGAGAACGGTCCACAGGGGGCAGCATGGGAGAAGAAGGATCGAGCATCCCAGGGACCACTCTCCTTCTCCAGAGAGGGGGAGTTCCAGTGGTCGGCATATGCATGGCCCCTAGTGGACACTGTAGTTGTGGGCAGAGATGGGGCATACGCATGGAGGAATATGCACAAGAGCGTCCGTGTAGTCACTACTGCCATTATTGCATGCTCCATAGCTGAAAGGGGAGGAAGTTGGAGGAGAAAAGGTTGCTGTGGCAGATGACAAAGGGCACCTCACAGGTCCCGCTCCTGGCTAGCCACAGCATAGGTCACATGGATCCGGTCTTCGGCAGGGTAAGGGTCAACACCGGCTAGTGGATGCCGGGGGATGGGACTGGGGGCTCCCGCCAGAGGTAAGGGCCGCAGCAACAAGAAGCATAAAGTGACAGCTAAAAAAATAAACAAATAAAAAGAAAACTAAATGATTATATACAAGGTGGGTTGAACATTCTGTGTTTGTGGCGGTGGTGGTGGTGGTAGTATACATAACATGTAGCTGGCATGGAAGACACAGGTGAAGGGCATACTACAGTGACCATGCTGTCACAGAATCACCATGTTGTTTCATGCATTAGGTGTGGAAGACCATATGAGGTGTTACTGATTACGGGACTGATAGGGTACTATAGGATGTGTTCATCAGCGTGAGAAAAAACTGAAGGAAACTTTTGTTACCCGAATCCACAATGGCTGTTTATGCAATACACAGGTCAAGCACAAAATAGTGCACACCCCACACACACACACACAAACCCACAAACCACAGCTTCAAAATGGATACCTTGGGGTACTGGAAAGAACATAGCCACCTACCATCAAGATTCATCACTGGTACATGGTATTTTACTGTAGTGAAAACAAAAAGTGCAGCATACAAATTCCATTTGGTTCAAACGGCATCTAAATGCAGATGTGAAAAGTGGGTAGAACAGTCAGTGGCTGTGGAAATATTATTCATAAAAGTTAGTGGCTGCCATGGATGAAGACATTGCAGGGAACACAATGGGGAAAATATTGCTGCTAGATCAACATGGGGTAGTAGGGATTTCCTGTTGCTGTTCAAGTAAGGAGTTAAATGACTATAGGACTGCTATGATGCTGCAGGCTGTTTAGCAGTGGTAGCAAGAACACTAAAGATGTTTTTATTGAACACCTCAACAATGGCTGTTCATGCCTGCCCACCAACACCAAATAACAGCTTCAAGAGGGATACTGTAAAAGGGATCGCTGGAAACATAGCATGCTCCCAGCAAGATGCATCACTCTTCAATGACATTTTTGGAAGGGCTAAAAAAAATGCATTGCTGCACTACGTCAGTTTACATGACAAAATGGGTAAATTGTAATGATCGTGTTAAAACTGGCCAGTAAAATCATTTCACTTTGCACCTATTAATGCAAAATAAAATCAAGTGCAACACTCAAAAAAAGTTGGTCTTCCTGGAGAGGTGGGGGGGTGGCCACAGTTGGGAGACAGTAGGAGAATTTCAGTGGGAAAATAATAACTACACAGATGAAACATAACTGCACTAGACACTGGATAAAAGGAGAAGAAGATTGCCTAACATTGAAATAAATGAGCAAATGAAATTTCTATCCCAGATGTATTACTCACCAGCTTTCAGCCTCCATGTGTGTCCATCTGTTACGAATCAAAAGACTCACTCCCTAACTCATCAGCAACTTCGTCTGCATCGGGTTCATACGTATACAGTTGAATATTCAACTGGTACTTGAAGTCTAAAGACAATTCAGACTTTACCTCAGCCATGATTATGCTTCTGTGGGTCACAAATGAATCTCATCAGTCGCCCATCACTCTGATGATGTCATTCAATCACTTGACAGCATGGGCTCATTAGCAGACAGATGGCTGAGCGAGTGTGGTATCAAGCATTAAAAAAAAGTTGTTTTTACCAGTAAAAACTGTCCATTTATTTTTAGTGACAGAACAGCATTACTGACACTAAAATAGTATAGGGGATGGATCAGGCACACACATTAAAACAAATCCTATATACAGGTCCTTTAAATAATTAAACAGACATATTAAAACAGTTAATACATTTGAGATGCTGTTGAAATTACCAAACAGACAATAGTTTAGCCAAATCAAGAACTGTTATTTCCTGGGGCTCCATAATGATTACAGTGCCCAGGAGCTAAATTTCTCGAAACTCAGCAAACACAGCTCCATTGGGCTAACAAGTTTAAATACCAAGTCAGTGTGTGGCCCGGTGGTGCTGCAGGTTGAGGCATTGGATGCAACACATCGCACCACACTGATGACCCAGGTTTGGGAATGGACCTGGGCTATTGGGGATCAGTGGGTGAGGCAGAGGATTGAGTGTCTGGATGACTGTTCTCCTCTCCTGAGGTGGGTTTCTGGGGGTGCCTGGAGCAGCAGTGGCATCTGGTGGAGACCAGGGGCAGCACAGATGTCAGCTGCAGTATAGGGACGGGACATTGGCAGGTACCAGCAGCAGAGGTGCCACGCAGGACGCCATAGCACGCCATGTCCCATGGGAGGAAAAACATTACAGAAAAGAACTCTACAGTTCAGTAGGCGGTGGTGGTGATCAGAGGCAGGGCCCACTACCCAATATCGAGCCTGCTGTGCCATGCTCCTGGATGCTCTCCCCTCCAGTCACTCCACTAGTTTAATAGATAGAGTGCTGGAGGAATTGGCAGTCCCACCCTGGGTGGTTCAGAGTTGGGGGGGTTCATGAGGCCGGAGGAGGGGGGTTCGGGGAGTCCAGAGGGCATGGATGTCGAAGGCTTCATGTGGGCAACAGAGCCCTGACCATCTATCCCATTGAAGAGAGTCTGGAAGGTAGGAGCTAAAATAGAAATTACAAAGAAAATATATAAAGGAAGAAAACATTGGCAGCCTTAGGCATGAATTCTCCACAATCACTGAACAGCAGATTATGCAGCTTTCAGGACTAGCTGATAAAGTCTGCACTTTACGTAAATTCTACAACTTCTTCCACAGAAACCCATTTGCTTGACTGCACAATTCCCAAATTCATTCCTTTTGTTATTCCCTCTGCAGGGGAGTGATTTACTCCTCTAGTGCCTCCAGGAAAAGTAGTCCCTTGGGCGATGAGCAGCCTAACCTCCACGGCTGCTCCCAATGTAGTGACCATCCCTACATTTCCCTCCTGTAGCTTTTCCCAGTGCACACAGATAGCTAAACTTCTACCTTAAGTGTCCCACTGGAGCTGAGTGGCTTAAATCAAAACAGTGCAGTGGCTCCCATCCTTTCTATGCAGTTTTCACAGAAATACATGGCCCTTACCAGCCTAAAGACCCACCCCAGACACAGGCATAGTGGGTCCCAGGGCCTGCTCCAGACACGGGCATGGCAGGCCCCATTGAGTCCCAGGACATGTTCCTCTCTTTCCACCTCCCACCAGGCCAATGTGCCACCTGGGAAAGACCATGCCAGTGCTGCCACCAACTGAAGGCTCCTGTTGTGGCCCTGCCACCACTGCAACAGCACCACTGGCCCAGATCTCCATACCTTAAAAGGGTCCAGAGCCCCCATACTCCTACCGGACTTCCTGTCTTCTGCTGTTTCTTCTGGTATCCTTCCTCTTCTACCTCCTACCTGGGGTGGGGGGATGATTGAATACCCAGAAACCCCAAACAACCGCTGCTGCCTGAACTCGCTCCCTCCCACAGAGCCCCCAAGAGGACCTGTGCACCGCCGCTGTAGGCCAACCAGCATAAGACTGGAGTGGGGGCACCACCAGTAAGTACCTATTCCTAAACCTCTGACTCTGACTCTCTCCCTTCCTACCACTTGCCTAGAACCTTATACACTCTCCGAGCTGCTGCCCCCTAATGGCAGGCACCACAAGTTTCCAAAAGGTGCCAAAGGTCACTACCAGCATCGGGGGGTATAAAAGGAGCTAGGAAGCCTCCCCCCATGAGGGGGGCTTACAGAGGCATATTAAAAGTAGGAATGCAGTTATAGTAATGCTATTGTACTCTGCATTGGTCAGGCCACACCTTGAGTACTCTTTCCCCTTTAGTGCACCACAAGATCTGGGTAGCATTAGACTCATTGAAATTGTTCAAAGGAGAGATACCGAAAAAATCAAAGACTCAAGTTTTAAGCATATGGGGACATGTTGACGGATCTGGGCCTGTACACCTTGGAGTACAGTAGACTAAGGGGTGACTTATGTTTTTTTATTGAGCCTTTAAAAATGAAGATTTGTGGGAATGTGCAGGACTCTGCAAAAATACTTGTGTTATGTCAACAAGATATCATAAACTTCAACTCAGAGGAGAGATATATAGAACAAATAGGAGAGGTCACTGGTACAATCAGAGAATTGTATCTGTATGGAATGGCCTGCCTGAATCTGTGGTACTAAGTACTAGTATGGATATATTTAAGAGATCCTTGGTTGATATTTTTGGAGTAGGTTATACTACACGTTACCACAGATATGTGGCGAGTCTATATTGGCTAATGCCATCAGACTCATATTCTTCTATAAAAGGATGAAGTTCTCCCCACAGCCTTGCCACACTGTCTGGCCACCTTTAGGTCAACAGATATGATTATGCCCCAGGTCTCTTTTCTGTCTGGTGAGCTTCAGTACCAGTCCCCCATTCTGTACTCCTCCCCAGGTTTCTGGGCCCAAGCACATGATTGTTCACTTTTTCACAATGAAACTTAGCTGCCACACCCTTGACCACTCCTTTAGCTTTCTTAGATCTCTGTTCAGTTTTTTCCCACCCCCAGAGGGTTCACCCTATTGCAGATTTTAGTGTCATCTGCAAAGAAGTATACCTTCCCTTCTAGCCCCTCTGCAATTTCACTAGTAAAGACATTAAAGAGGACCAGTTCCAGTACCAATTCCCATGGCTCCCTGCCGGTCACCATCCCTTCCTCGGAGTGAACTCTGTTTACCACCACCCACTGTCTCCTGTCCCCTAACCAATTTATCACCCAGTTTACCACCTTTGGACCCATTTCTAGGTTGCCCTGCTTGTTTACGAGCCTCCGATGTGGAGCGGTATTGAAGGTCTTACTGAAATCTTGGTAGGTCACATCCACAGCTCTACCCTGATCTAATTCCCTGGTCACCAGGTCAAAGAAAGCTATCAGATTTGTTTGACGTGACCTCCCACTAGTGAATCCATGCTGCCACAGATCTTGCAAGACATTGGATTCAAGACATTCCACAATCCATTCCTTCAGTAGTGATTAGAGATGCAGCAAAATTAAATTCCGCTGGCGAAGTGAACGCAAAGTGGCCACTTCACATTGTCACTCCACTATGCGGAGTGGCCAAGAGGAAAGGTTCACTTCACCTTGTAATCATTACTTCGAGTTATCATTCCACCTTAACGTGAAGTAAGGCAGAGTGACAACAATATCAGCAGCCCCCCCAGTGCCCCCCCACACACAAACAGTCACCAGAAATAATGTGCATCCCAAAAACGCTACTGTCTTATATCCAGAAAACTCCCCAGTGCTGACAAAGTGAAATGAGAGCACAACAAGAAATACAAAGTCTCCCAGAATTAATGGCACATTCTGTCACGCACGCAGTAGACGTGGTCACATCACACACAGACACCAGAATTAATGTGCATACCCAAAATGCTACTGTCTTGTGTCCAGAAAATTCCTCAGTGCTGACAAAGTGAAATGAGAGTGCAGCAAGAAATGCAATGTCTCCCAGAATTAATGGCACACTCCATCATGCGTACAGTGGTCACACACAGTCACCATGATTAATTTGCATCCCCAAAATGCTACTGTCATGTGTCCAGAAAATTCCCCAGTGCTGGTGAAGTGTAATGAGAGGGTAACAAAAAAAAAATGCAATCTCCCAGAATTAATGCCACACTCATTCACATATTCACATGAGCAGTGGCCACACACAGTCACCAGAATTAATCTGCATCCTCAGAATACCACTGTCTTGTGTCCAGAAAATTCCCTAGTGCTGATGAAGTGAAATGAGTGCATAACAAGAAATGCAAAGTCTCCCAGAATTAATGATGCACTCTGTCATGTGCACAGTGGTCACACAGTGTGGCCACTGCTTGCATGATGGAGTGCACCATTATTTCCCACACACAGTCACCAGAATTAATGTGCATCCCCAAAATGCTATTGTCTTGTGTCCAGAAACTTTCCCAGTGCTGACAAAGTGAAATGAGAGCTTAACAAGAAATGCAAAATCTCCCAGAATTAGTGGTGCACTTCCGTCATGCAAGCAGTGGCCACACACAGTCACCATAATTAATTTGCATCCCCAAAATGCCACTGTCTCGAGTCCAGAAAATTCCCCAGTGCTGAGGAAGTGAAATGAGAGCATAACAAGAAATGCAGTTTCCCAGAATTAATAGTGCACTCCGTCATGCGAGCAGTGGCCACACACAGTCACCAGAATTAATGTGCATCCCCAAAATGCTACTGTCTTGTGTCCAGAAAATTCCACAGTGCTGATGAAGTGAAATGAGAGTGTCACAAGAAATGCAAAGCCTCCCAGAATTAATGGTGTACTGCAAATGCACAGACAGATTAAGATTGAGCTGCGCACTCAAGAGATACAGAGTCAGATGCAAAGGCACAACACCACCTAACCAGTGCTCACAAGTCACAAATCCAAATCTGGAAAAGAATATATTTTTCTGGTTAGTGGGGTAGTGCATGGCAGTAACAGCCCACTACCAGTAAAGATACCGCAAAGCAGTATAAAAAATTCATGCAGGTGCGGTGGATAGCAGGTTCACACTGCTGCAATTACTCTGGCACAATAAAAGTTGTCTGATTTACTGGTACGCATCACACACACACACACCAAGTATTGAGTAGCAAATTGAAAACCTTTAGCAATATAACCAAATGTTTTAAACAAACTGAAATTATACCCTGCTGCACCACTACACTCGGCACAAAAAGTCAAGAATTACTGAAAATATTACTGTGTGTGTACATTAACACAGTTATACAAGAAAAATACAACCAAAACAGAAAGACTGCCTTTTTCTCCCAGTTAATCTACCTACACCACAGATACGCCCCTCCCCCAAAGCACACTTCACAGTACACAGACTGACTCTTACTAAATTAACATTCAAAATCCATACACAAAAAATAAACACTCGATATGAGCGCAGAAGTGTTTCCTACAATTGATGCACTAAATTTTTAGCAAAAAAATGGCTCAAAAAGGCTTTTATAACAGCTTTTTGAGGATTTGAATCGCAGAACTCTGAGAAGAAACTGTCTCCATCTTCCACTACACACACACTACACAGAACTGAGGCTGTGCAGAACAATCTAGAGCCCAAGTGACCTGCAATCTCATGAAGCACTGCAAATTTGCCTTGTAGCTCAATAACAATGTGAAGTTATGCGAGGTACATTGATTTCAATGTACTTCACCTTAGAATTGATGTAGAAGTGGTTTGGGGAAGGCGGAATAATGTGAAGTCATTGGTTTCAATGGACTTTGCATTCCCCATTATGACACAAAGTACTCCACTTCGTGTTGCAGAGCGCTTGGCAGATTCCGCGTTACTCTGCAAATCACTCCGCAGAGCAAATTTTGGCCACTTCACCCATCTCTAGTAGTGATTCCATTAATTTCTCCACCACCGAAGTCAGGATGACTGGACTGTAATTGCCAGCCTCCTCCTTGCTACCACTTTTGTGAAGTGGGACTACATATGCCCTCCTCCAGTCCTCTGGAACCCCTCCCTTCTGAAGTGACTGGCTGAACTGAGCTGTCAGAGGTGCAGCCAGCACTTCTTTCAGCTCCCTCAATGTTCTTGGATGCACCCCATCTGGCCCCTCTGCCTTGTCCACTTTCAGATTTCTGAGTTCCTTCAGGACTGTCTCTCCTCTGTATATGGACTACTGTCCACCTCCCTTCCTTCATTGATCCTGGTACTTATCTGTGGTCCCTCCCCTTTCCCTTCCTCTTTGAACACTGAACAAAAGTATTTGTTAAGGATATCCACTTTTTCCTGGTCCCTCTTTACACACTCCACCTTTCCTTCCTAAGCCTTACTATCCCTCCCTTGGTCCTTCTCTTTTCACTTACGTACCTGAAAAAATATATTGTCCCCTTTCTTTACTACCTGCACTATTTTCTCCTCTGTTTGTGCCTTTGTGCCCCTATCTGCATTCACTACCTCCCTCCATTTCTCCTGATACACCTCCCTATCCTCCTCTGTCTATGTCTCCTTATACCTCCTAAATGCTAACTTTTTTGCCCTTACCTTCCCAGCTACCTCTTTTGAGAACCATATGGTCTTTTTTCTTCTTGCTTTTGCTTACTTGCCTGACACATACGTTTGTTGCCTGTTAATCCCCCCCTTTAGTTTAACCCACTGTTCCTCTACTCCACCCAAGTCCTCCCCTCACCAGGGCATCTCTGAGACATTCCCACATCTTTTCAAAATCATCCATCCTGAAGTCCAAAACCCTCGCTTTTGTGTGGTTCATTTCTGACACACTACTTATATTGAACCACACTGTATGATGATCATTGGTTCCCTGGTGGCCACCCACTGTGACATCTGCAGCACTGTCCCCATTGGTGACTATTAGGTCCAGTATTGCCCCCTCATTTGTGTGATATTTTACTAACTGCCTGAAGAACACCCCCTACAAGGACTCCAGGATGTCCCTGCTCTGAACTGAAGCTGCAGCTGGGATGCTCCAATCTACATAAGGCAGATTGAAGTCCCCTACCAGCAGCAGTTCCCCATTGTTTGCCATCTTTTGGATGAATTCCTCTAGAACCTTAACCACCCCCCCACCCCCATTGCAGAAGTCCATAGATCACACCAGTGCAAATAGCGGCTCTCTTCCCCATTTCTAGGGTGGCCCACAGTACCTCCAGCCCTCCCTGTATCTCAGTTGCTTTTATACTATCCCTCACATAAAGAGTCACTCCTCCCCCTTCTTTCCCTCCTTGTCCTTCCTGAACAGAGTATAGCCTGGTATGGTTATATCCCAGTCATGATTCTCACTGCACCATGACTCAGTAATGGTGATAATGTCCAGGTCAGCTTCAGCCATGATGGTCTATAGGTCCGAGTTTTATTTCCCAGACTTTAAGCATTTGTATACATGGCCTTCCAGATTCTTCTACCACCCTGCTACCACCTGGCCTGTCAACCCCCCCCTTTTCCCTTTCACCTTTTCTTCTTTCCCCCTCGACTCTCATTTCCATCTCTCTCTTCATTTCTACCATTTTTTGTTGTTGTTGTTGGGTACCCTTGGGGATTTCTCTCACTTAGGATTCTCCCTACTGACTACCTCAGCTTGTGTGTGTGGGGGGGCAGTTTATGTCTCCCTGTTTCCTTCCACTGCCACCCTTGCATAATTTTAATGCTCACCAATGTAACATTTAAACTGTTCACTGAAGGCTGTGGTTCCCCTCCCAGATGGAAGCAGGCCATCTCCCCTGTATAGGCCCTTATCCCTCCAGGTGGTATCCCAGTCCCCCATTTAGCTGAACCCTCCTTTCTGCACTACTCCTTCAACCATGAGTTGAAGCTCCTGGTACAGAGTACCCTATCCTCCCCACTGTTGTAGACAGGTAGCACCTTAGAAAAGGCCTCTGAGTGTGCTACCTGCCTATGACCCCTCCCCAACTACCTGAAATCCTCCTACACTATCCTAGCCTCATTCCTAGCCATGTCATTTGTCCCTATGTGGACAATGACATCCAGCTCTACCTCCCATCCTACTGTCCTAGCCATCCTCAGGGTTCACTTTCCATCATTCCAAGCACCTAGTTGGCACCTAACCTCCCTCTTCCCCTCCCTTCCTATGCCAAATCTAGCCTCCTCTCAGTGGAGTCCAGCACCAGGAGTTGATTCCTCTTCTACTCTTCTTGGGTTCTCCAGTACAGAGGACTCCCACACCCTCCCCTGGTCAATACTATATGTACCTCCATGGGACAGTCCCACCCCACCAGACTGGTGTAGGAATTGTTTAGTGGTACTATATGGGGTATGTGTCTTTGACCCACCATCCTCACCCTTCTCAAGCCCACTGTAGTCCAGCTTCTCCTCTTCCTTGGCTTCCTTTGATGAAGAGGTGGCAGACTTGGTGGTCCCTGGGTGGGGAAGGAAGCCCCCTGAATCCTTACAAACTTGGCCTGGAGTCTAGCAGCCTCCTCCCTCATCCCAGAGAGGTGTATGCAGATAGAACAGCTCCACAGTCTCCATAAAGTCTCCTTGAAGACTGCCAATCCACAGCCACTACACTGCACCACTCCCAGCATAATTTATTACTCTGTCTCCCCTGGAAATACCTGGTCCCTTTCCCCTGCTAGGGTTTAACATATTATCCTGCTCAGCTAGTAGTACCATGTGCTGTTTCTTCCCTTATCCCTTTCTGCTTTACCAGCACTTATTATTTCCCTAGTCTTGTTTCTAGATAGTGTCTCCCCTCTAACCCTCTTTTTGTTTAAACCCTTCTGTATCCCTTCCCTAGTTACAGCTTTTCACCTATCCCCAATTTTAGACTATTCCAATTTTAATCCCTTTTGTTCTCCTACCCTAGAAAGAGATTTACTCCTATCCCCAATTTTAGACTATCTCTCCATTAAACCCTTTTCTACCCCTACCCTAGATAGTGCTTTACACTTATTCCCAATTTAAGACTTCCCCTGACTTTCCATGCTCCCATGCAGTGTGTGTTCTATAATTGGAGTGAACCAGGACTCTTACATCCATTGTCAGGTAGACCTTCTGTTTTCCTTCCTCCTTCTTGGCTGCCTGCTGATGTTGGACACCTTTTTCACTCATTTCCTGGTCTGCTTACTCTCTCCTGGGACACAGAGTGTATGGCTGCTGGCTGCCTCATTGGGCTCACTCCAGTGGCAGACTCCACTGTGTTGTTCTTGTCATGATTGTCCTTAGCATGGGGGCTATGGCACAAAGGACCACTTGGTGGCTGTGCAGTTAAATAGGAGAATAACAGCAAGAGGGCCTTCAAGGGTGCTTCCCAATTGGTCCCCCTGCAAGGGCTAGGGGCACAACCTCACTGCTGATTGAGTGGTGATATAGCCCTTTAAGGAGCTCTCAAGCTCTGCTCCATTCTATGGAGTGGTCTTCATTCTTGCAGATCTAGGGCTTGATTAACACTGGAATCATCTCTTCAACTGCTGTGTCTCCCGTTGAGCTCTGGTAACTCCCAAAAGTATGCATTGATGAACAGAGAGCAGATCTTCTATCCAAAGGATGGATATTCTGACCCTAGGGTAGTTATTCAGGCTCAAAAAGTTGGCACTGCTGATCTACGGTTGGTATTCTTACCTAGAGTGGGCAGTCAGACTTAGAGTTGGCACTGAAAAAAAGAATGTGGGCATTCGTGCTCTGGGTGGGCATTGTGGTCAGCTGGGGAGCACAACCTGCTCTTGGTCTGGGAGGGGGCCCAGATGAAAGAAGGCTGGGTTGGGAGAAAGGCTAGTCAGGGGCTTGGGGGTGGTCCAGGTGAAATGAGGCTAGTCAGATGGGGAACACAGTCTGTTCTGGGGTCTGGAAGAGTGCTCCAATTTTATTTAATTATTTATTTATTTAAACTTTGGTAACAGACAAAAGGCACACTGAGTCAGGGCTCATCTCCAGGTGCAACCCAGATAACAGGGAAATTCTTGGGAGGAAAGTCAGCTAGGGGTGGTAGGCCAGTCCAAGTGCTGGTAGGGTGGTCCTGCTGGTGGAAAGCTGGCTGGGAAAAGCAGGCTGGATTGGAGCCTGCAAGCGTGGTCCAGATGCAGGAAAGCTTGTTGGATGAGAGGCTGGTCCAGGGTGAGGGTGATTCAGCTTCTAAGTGGATGGTCAGCTATGGGTAGAAAGCTGATTAAGGGACTGGAAGGGTGGTCTTGCTTCCAAGACGCTGGTCAGTTTGGAAGGGGAGGCTGCTGTGGCCTGGAAGAATGGTCCAGGTGGAGTGAGGCTTGTCAGCTAGGGAGATGAGACTGGTCCAGTTGCTCCAGCTGCTGGGAAGAAAGTCACTAGGTCAGGAGGCTGGAAAAGTGGGGCTGCTACTGGAAAGTTGGTATGAGGTTTGGAAAGGTGGTCCAGGTGATGGGAGGCTGGTTGGCTGTGGAGTAGAGGCTGGTCCAGGACCAGGAAGAGTGATCCAACTGCTGGGGAGGAAGGGAAAGAGACCATCATTTTGTTTTTTTTTGTATGCTATTTATTTTCTCCCCTATGTGCTACCATCTCAGCCACTCCTTCAGGCTATGCCAAGACTGGATCTGATCCATCTGTTACACAGCCCCAGCCCTTATATTGCAGTCATCCCCCAGGGTAACCCAGACATAACCCTTCACTGGACGGGTCCCCCTCCTCTGAGGGGGAAGGCACCAGAGGGGCAGGCTAGCACAATATTTGGCCCTAGGGAACTGCTGAGGGACCAGGAATTCTGGGTTGTTGATGGCCTCAGATTGTCAGGCGGCCATCGTCCAGCTGAATGTGGAGTCATTTTCTGCTGTTCTGGTGACGTTCCATTGCGTTGCATCTGCCCTGCCACCGGTCTCCACTGGAAGCCACTGCAGAGTGATGCATCCCCCGCTACCCACCCAGGAGAGGACAGTAGTATTAAAGATGCTCAATCCTCTCTTTCCACTGCCTGCCCCTGGCATTCTGAGTCCATTCCCAAACCCGGGTCACCGGCTTGGCTTGAGAAATAAGGCACCAGCACCTCGGCCCTCTATGTCACCGGGATGGCTGAGAACATTGTTTAATCAGGAGTAGCTCACTAA
This sequence comes from Neoceratodus forsteri, assembly GCA_016271365.2. Taxonomy (NCBI): domain Eukaryota; kingdom Metazoa; phylum Chordata; order Ceratodontiformes; family Ceratodontidae; genus Neoceratodus; species Neoceratodus forsteri. Next base: position 894,843,511 of record CM028132.1, on the reverse strand, counting down.
GCCAAAGCTTGTTTCCAGTTGTGACCTGGGAGCACAAGGAAGTTAATTGTAACTGAACATGTATATGTGTAAATTCTACTATTATTGTATCATGTCTATCCCTATTCCCCCAGGGTGCATCTGGAATCGAGTGGTACACTGCTCAGTATGCCTTCCTGGTAAAACTCTTAAATAAATAAATAAGTGACTTGCTCAGGATCACACAGTATGCACCTAGGTGGCTGTGGGATTCAAACTCAAGTCTCCAGATCTGCAGCTCAGAGCCTTAACCCACTGTGCTATACTTCCTCCTGCTACCTGCTGGTAGGAAATACACTAGATCGGGGGTCTGAAAGTGGGTTTATGCTGCTGGGAAGCTGGTCTGGGGTTTGGAAAAGTGGTCCAGGTGCTGTGGGGCTGGGTAGCTGGAAAGGAGAGACTGGTTCAGGGGCTGGAAGAGAGGTCAGTCGGGGTTGAAGGCTGATCAAGGGGATGAAAGGGTGATCCAGCTGCTGGGAGGGTGGTCCCTGGATATCATAGGCTGAACCAGAGGGTAGAAAGATAGCCAAGGTGCTGGAAAGGTGGTATTGGGCTTAGAAGGGTGCTCCAAATACTGGGAGGCAGATTTGCTCGGCTGTAAAGCTGGTCTGGTGGCTGGAAGGATAGTCTCACTGCTAGAAGGCTGTTTGGCTTGGGAATGTGGGCCAGTCTGGGGCCTGGAAAGGTAGTCCAAGGGCAGAAGGGCTGGTCAGCTGAGCAGCAGGGGCAGGTCTGGGGCTGTAAGAGTTGTCCAGTTGCTGGAAGGAAGGTCAGCTAAGGGTGGAAGGCTTGTCTGGGGGCTGGAAGGGAAGTTGGCTGGGAGCTGGGGACTAGTCCTGTGGCTGAAAGTTTGCCCCAGCTGCTGGAAGAGTGGATGACTGGAAATAGTAGGCTAGTCTAGTAGCTGGAATAGTGGTCCAGGTGCCTGGAGGGTGGTCTGCTGTAGTTCAAAGGCTGACCTGGATGCTGGAAGAGAGTAGGTGGTACAAGGTTGATAGTCAAATGGGGTGGGGCTGGTCCAGCAGATAAGCCTCTTTAAAAGACTTTGGAGGGTCTCACTCCATCCATTAACCCCTAAGTGAAATCCAGACAAGCTTGACTGTGCAAGCTGTACCCAGTCCTGGTGTTCCAGCTGAACTAGCCAGTCTGGGGTTTACCATTTTACCAATACCCTTGTATTTAATATGCTGATCTTTTGACTTGTCATTTGTGTATATTGTATTGCATTTGTACATGTTTCTTCCTTTTCCCCTTCCCTGGATCACACCTGGAAATTAACCTTGGTTCGGTGTGCCTTTCCCAGTTACTAGCTTTTAAATAAATAAATGTTGGTCCAGAGTGTGGCAGGCTGGATTTCACCATACCCATATTTATCTTTGATTGTGTTACTAGATGTTGTGACACCTGGCTTACTCAAGGGGCATCACTTAATGTCTTTTATGAGAGTGTCCAGAGGACTGACTAGGTGGAGTGAGTCTTGAGACCTTGATTATAAGTGTTACCCTAACTTCTAGCCATGGGCCAGATGAACCTCAGGGAATGGTGAAGGCAGCACTCTCAGATTATTGGAGAGGTTCTTGTCTTATCAGCTTTAACAGTGCCTCATGGTAAGGTGTCAAGAAGACAGCCAGCATTGCAGGGTGCTATGTGACATCAACCCTTCATCCTTTCATGGTTTAACCCATTAATGAGGGAAGGGATTAAAAATGTAGAGACAGGACTCTCAGTAGGACTTTTTGTATGGGGGTCTTGGACTTTCAGAAAACAAAATGAGGGTCCTCAGCTAAAATCTGAGGGTTCCCCTGAAGTTTTTTGGGGTCCCCATTAAAATTAATACAGTAAGTCTGACTGCAGAGTCTTGTGGTTGCTGCTTTAAGAAACAGCACGCCTAGTAATTGTTCCTTCCAGTAGCTCTGTTGTGCAGTATTGGGAGGAAGGGCATTTTGGAGCTCCACAGCAAGTGATTCACAGATCGGAACTCAGAGCTGAGAGGAGAAGAGAAAGGACATGAAGTATGTAATTTGTGTACTTCATGCCCCTTCTCTTCTGCTCTCAGCTCCAATTTCAGCTCTTTGAATCACTTGCTGTATAGCAATGACATGCGCCTCCTCCCAACAGTGCACAGCTGAGATGCTGGAAGGGACGATTTCAGGGCATGTTGCTGTGGGACTCCTGGTCCTTTTAGTGCAAGTATCTCTGAAACTTGCTGATGAAATTTTGGAGAATCCCAAGGCCCAAAATGTGCTTAAAGGACATGTGTACTAGGGCTGGGAGAACTAGATGAAGTTCTGACCCTTACTTAATAAGAATCAGAACATCATGAAGTTCTGATTTGACAAATACTTGAAAAAATGCATAAAAGTTGCCAAAGTTGGTCACATTTGACACAGAGGCCCAAAGTAAATAATTTAATAGATTATGTGTATAAATATTTATGTAAAACTGCTAAATACAAGATAAATCACTCACTACTAGCCCCTTCATGGCTGGCCTGTAATGGTGGCATATCCTGCTCAGGTCCATGACATGAGTGTGCTGGGAGAGACAGAAAGAGATGGAGAGAAAGAGAGAGAGAGAGACAGACAGACAGATGCAAATACCTATATCATTAGTATTCTAACCTGTAAAAAAAAAAGATCCCACTGATTAATTTAACGTCCTTCTGATGACTCCCACCCACACCCACAGAGCAGCGGCAAATTTACTGCTGTGACTCATGACTGTACACAGCACACTGACAGCACAGCAGTCTACCACCACTTCCTTCCAAGATTACCTGATTGACTCCTACAGTACAGTTACAGTAAAGTGTCCAAATTCAGCAACTGTTAAATGTGCCTCAGAATTTGAATTGGAGATGCAGACACATCTGGTGCATTGCCGGATGCAGCACAGTCCCACACTGGGGTTGGTTAATGTTTATACCATGTAATGTAACGCAATATACTGTACTATAAAACTAATGATAATGAGGAGAAATAATGGGGAATAAGTGATGATGATGATAATGACACTTGTGTGTAGTTGTACTTGTAGTGTAAACAATCTGCTTTGAGTCACAAAGTCAGATTTTATCCCCTTGGCCACTCATAGCCAACAGCACAAGAGCATCAACTTGTATGTTGTTTGTCCAAACAGTACTTTTTTTAATACATGAAATAATGAAAAAACATTAACAAGTGATCATGCTTGGATGGCACAAGTCAAAGATTTATTTTGCCAGCCTGCTGCCCTTGCCCTATACACACAGCCACACTGAAGACAGGAAAAAAATGTATTTGGGATTTCTGGAACTGCTAAATTTCTCGTTGCCCCCCCCTGCAGTCTGCTTCTCTTTCCTCTGGTCTGCACAAGTCACAGATTTATTTTGCCAGCCTGCTGCCCTTGCCCTGTTCACACAGCCGCACTGAAGCCAGGAAATAATTCTTATTTAGGATTTCTGGGACTGTTACATTTCTCGTGGACCCCACTGCAGTCTCTCTCTTTCTCCTCTTGAAGATATCGTGAATGAATGTTAACAAGTGATTGTGATTGGTGATTGGATAGCACAAGTCAAGATTTACTTTACCAGCCTGCTGCTCTTGCCTGTACACACAGCCACACTTAAACAAGGAAAAAAAAATATTTAGAATTTTCTGTGACTGTAAAATTTCTCTTGGGCCCCCAGTAGTCTCTCTCTCTCTCTCCTCTGGATCTGGAATGGCAGAAGTCAAATATTTTACCAGCCTGCTCTTGCTCATGTACACAGCTACACTGTCTGAGTTCAAGAAAAGAAAAAATAATTTTCATTTGGGATTCTCTGTAACTATAAAATTTCTCTGTGGCCCCCAGTAGTGTCCCCCTCTTTCCTCTGGATCTGGAATGGCACAAGTCAAAGATTTTGCCAGCCTGCCCTTGATCATGTACACACAGCTACACTGTCCAAGGACAAGATAAGAAAAAAAAAACTTTCATTCCATTTTCTCTAACTGTAAAATTTCTCTTGGGCCTCCAGTAGTCTCTCCCTCTCTCGTCTGGATCTTCTACAATTGCACAAGTCAAAGATTTTGCCAGCCTGCTCTTGCTCATGTACATAGTCACACTGCCACACTGCCTGCCTTTTTCCTCCCCCCCCCAGCAACCACCCAGGCCACCTCTATCTCCCCCATCTCTATGGATTCCTCCTTTCTCCAGTTCCAACCCAGTACCCTCCCCAATAATCAATTTCTCTCTCCCCTTTGCCCCAGTAAGTCTCCTTTTTCTCTCTCTCCTACTTTTTCTTCCTTTCCCTTCAAAAATGTATATATTTTTTATATTCTTTTTTTTTTTCCTTTTGGCAACTTCTTCTGGTGGCTCTCTGTTTCAATGAGTGAGTGAGGTGCTCCTCTAACCGTCCTCCTCTCATCTGGGCTGCATTGTGCACTCAGCATGGTTATATACCATGAGTGTGTCACGTAACAGTTACTGGCCACCTGTACATGGAGCGAGCAAGCCAAGGGCATCCCCATGGCAACAGTACAACAAAATGGCACAAATGGCACTTCCATGGACCCAGAAATGGACTTCTGCAGAGAAGTCCATATTTATCTGGGTCCATGGATTGCGGGTTTGATCCGGAAGTATGGATCTTGCATGGAACAGTCTGCCCAGCCCTAATGGATACTCACATTATTGAGAGCCCTGAGAGATTATGATGTTGATGGCCAGGGTGGATACCATCCATGTTCCCCAATTCTGCCTGTCTCAGCTCTATTTGCCTTGCTATCCCCCTGACACTACCACCACATTGGATTCTTGAGAGGTATGCCCTCTATGGAGGTGAAGCTTCACAAATGTTGTACAGCCCTTGCATCAGATGGAGAAGTGTCAGGGCTGTAGTGGAAACAGACTGTATTTGTAGGGCCACCCAAAGGATAAAAAGTCTCAAATATAAAAAAAATAATAATAAAGTGTGCTCTGGAGTGGAAAAGTGGCTGGAGCCAGATCCAGCACCAGCATGTCTTGCCAGAACCTGCAGCAGCAGCATGCTGGGTCTGGAAAATCCTTTTAAGATGCATTTTAATTATTTCTTTTACTACCACACTGATGCCGGTGGTTGGCTGGGGTGCTGTGAAACCCATGGGCCATGACAGCACAGGTCCCCTCAATCAGTCAATGCCCGACAGCTGAGCTAATTAAGGTTTCCTTGTCACTGAGTGGTCCCTCCTCCCTCACCCAATCTGCAACTGCTAAGCTAATTTGTTTCCCTGGTGTCTGGTGGTCCTCCTCCCTCACCCAATCTACAGATTTTTTCCCCAATATCTTGGAGCCCCACCTCTTCCGAGCTAGTGCCATGCCCCCCCACACTCATCTCCCTAGCTATCTGGCTGTCATCTGCCCCACATACATTACATTCAGTATTACTGTTATACAGTGATGAATAGCAGTACAGGATGTGGTCTGACAGTAGTTAAGTCTGCATATAGCTTATACATGTATGTGCATAGACTAAGTTGTATGTCAGCAATGCTTAATTTCAGACCCATAACTCTACCATGGTACACTCTTTTGCCCCTAAACTTGCATGGTACCTTCTGAACCAACCCTTCAAGGTCATATTGGTGATGACCCATACCCCCCAAATGGTACAGTAACACTAACTCTGCATGTATTCATTATGCAAACAACTAATCCAGATGTGAGTGGCAGCATATAATCTGCAAAACCACTAACATAGTGGATTATAACCACTGCAGGGGTGAGAATATGGCATGGTGCCAGGTGCATGGTTTACATGACAAGATCCATACAGAAGGCACCTGGCTACTGTCATAGTCATCAACACAACCCCCCCCAAAGACCTATACCTTTGTGCATGCTTCCTGTGAATACTGAGTCTGAATTTTAGTGTACCTCTGTGGTCTAACCTGGTGGTCCACTGGCCCTATATCAATTGGTGGCAATTATTTCCTTCCTGGTATGCTGAGGATACTCCCTCCATAGCCCCATTCCAGAGCCTGCCAATGTTTGGTGGCCCAGTGCACCACATAACTGTTCCTCTTGCATTAAAGGATGTTCTGGCTTACAAGGCAGCAAACCCTTGTAAAAAAAAAATACTTCTAGTTCTTCTTGTGTCCCACTTTCTCTGAGTCCACCAGCATGTCAAGATAGCAACGCTCTCTATCCAAGAGTAGGGGAAGTTTTTATTTAAAACCAACAACAAACTTCAAAATTCCAAACCAAAAAGCTTACATCCAGCTCTACTATTATATCTTTCAATTTTAAAAGTACACAGTTAATCTACACACTCAATATTTCTCCATAAACAAGAAACTTGTTTTTCTTCATATATTTTACATTCATTTTGATATGTTTTATCTAGTTCTACTTGCATTTTAAAAAATAAATCATTTACAGTAACGTCTTTACTTTGTATAAATCTTTGGCATCTTACTTGCCAGATAGACCACTTTAATATTGCAAACATTACATATATTGTGTGCTTATCCCACTTATTTCACTCTTCTGTTAGCTGCCTATATACCAATATTTCAAGGGTAATGTCTTTAAAACACTTTATGCCCAACATATATGCCAAAAAAAACCAAAATGGCTTAATGAAATCACATTCATACAATAAATGCATCAGTTTCTTCTTCATCATTACATTTGCTTTCTAAACATAATCTTTTCTCTGATTTTTTATGTTTAAGATTTCCTTTTACATTTAATTTTCCATGGCTACACAGCCAAATTGTCTCTCTCATTTTCTATGGTGTACGTTTTTCCAAGGTGACTTCCAAAATCAATTTTTCTTCTATATTCTGTGGTACATTAAAGACTGGTGTTTCATAATAGTTTCTCTGCAATGCATCCTTATAAAATTGCTTCCCAATTTTGTCATTAACATACCGACTGTTATTTTCCAATCCTCTAAATGCTTTCTTGTTGTGTTAATATACTCTGGCAATCTCATCTCATTCTTTTCACTTTTCTTTTTCCCCTAATTTCCCAACATTTCCTCTCTCCAGTCTTCCACTAATGGAAAACACATTATATTTTTACCTTGCAATATGGCTACTACTTTTGCATAGATAAACATATTTAAACAGAAGACTATAGAGTTTAACATATTCAAACCCCCTTCTGTAATTGGCCTATATGTATGACTTCATTTTCTAGGATTTAATCTATTCCCCTAAAACAATTGAAAAAAAGAAACCTAATATCTTTGTCTGCATTCTTAATGGAAGTGGAAATATATATGCTACATATAAAAAAATGGGTACTATTAAAGTTTTCAACATATAAATCCTTTTCTGCTTTATCATATTCCATGCTTTCCATCTATCAATCTTTCTTTGAGCTATACTACGTTTATTCTCCCAATTCTCCTGTATTGGATCCTGCCCACCAAAAATCACTCCTAAAATATCTATGCTACCTTTTACTATGTCAATGCTTCCTTTTCCAATCTCAATATTTTTCCCCATAACAAACACTATGCTTTTCTTTTTGTTCACTTTTATTCCTGTAACTGTTTCATTTTCCTCAAAAAAATCAAGCAATCTATTTCCAGAATTCTGTTCTTTTACAAAAAAAAAATACAATCATCTGCATATGCAATGGTTGTGTAGATAACTCCCTTGTCCCATTCAATTGCTTTTATACCTTTTTCCACCTCTATCCATTGTAATAGTAGATCTAAACACATTACATACAGGAGGGGACTTAAAGGGCTCCCTTGTCATACTCCATTATGTATATACATTGGGGTTCCCATGTACCCATTTATCATGGGGCAAACTTGAGCTTCATAATATAAACTTTTCACCAGCCCAATGAATTCTTCTGGAAAACCATACTATGCTAACACTTGTCATATATATTCATGGTTAACCACATTAAAGGCTGTTTCTTGATCTATTAGATATAAGAATCCCTTTAACTCACCTTCTTCTCCTTTATTTAATATTTCTCTTACATAAATCAGGTTTTGTCTTATATCTCTCCCTGGTATTGCACAGGTTTGCATTGGCATTATCAATGTCTGGGCATACTCCATTAATCTTTTGTTAATGAGTTTTGCCAGTATCTTATAGTCTGAGGTCAACAGACTAATAGGTCTCCAATTTTTGATTTCCTTTTTATCACTATTTTTATGAAGAAAATGTGTAACCCTTTGCTTCATACTTTCTGATAATTTGCTTTCTTTAAAAATGTGATTATAAACAATCACTAGTATTGGAGTTAGTACTGTTCCAAATTTTTTATAACAGTAGTTAGGTATGCCATCCACTCCAGGGGCAGTATTATTAGTTAGGGAGGTTATTGCCTCCCTGATTTCTACCTCTTTGATTTGTTCCTTCAAAAATTTTCTCTCCTGCAGCCCAATATGTAGTACTTGGATTTGGTCCCATAGCTTGTTTAAGCTATTGTCTTTCCCACTCTGAAATGTTCTCTTAAAGCAGCAGTTCAACGAAAATGGGTTAAAATCTGACCCCACCTTTTTTTCTTCTTAACTGATGCCAGATGTCTTCCAGTTTATTTTGATGGTAACATTTTCAGTTTTCATTATCATTTAAACATTTTATGAAAGTTTTAAAGTAATTATTTCTCAAGAAAAAAGATGTCTGCCTCATTTTTATATAGAAATAATATTGAGGACCCAAGTCCAGACAAAAAAGCAAATGTACAGTATATAGCACAGGAAGCATCCAGAAAACCCAAATTAACAGTTCTGCCAATATTTTTTATAACCATAGCAGAAAATTAGCTTTTCGGAATAACTTTTTTTGTTGTACTGCTGCTTTAAATTCTCTTGTACTATACTTTTCATGTTGTCTAAATCCATGTGTTGCACCCCAGGTTTATCAGTAAGACCACACATTATTCTGTTTTTCAGTCTGTCTTTATTACTATTAAAGAGATTTGTTTGGGCCTTTGTTCCCTGAGTGCCACATCTTTGTTCCATTAACAAGGAATTTTCTCTGTTATATTGGTACTCCCACATTTGAGATTTTCTGTTATTTATGATTTCTGTACAATTTCATCTTGTTTCCTTTTGCCTTGTCATTTCTTTATATAGTTTGGCCCTTAAACTAAGATATTTTTGATATTTTGAATTTTCCTTATTTTCAGATTCTAAAATCATAATTTGCTTAATATCTGCTTTTGTATTCTCCCACCATTCTATAATGTCATCATACAAGACCAGTACTGAAATTCTTGCAGCCAATAAGTCTTTTATGAGTTCTGTTATTGATTTATCTTGCAAAAGTTCTGTGTTCATTCTCCAGTACCCACTTCCAAAGGATGGACTGTCCTTTAGGTTAAATTTTAAGAGAACTACCATGTGGTCAGAGGTTTCTAAAGGGATCACTTTAATATCCTGTAATTTAGTATTTTTGTGAGCAAACCAGAATTCTATCCTTGTAGATATCCTTCCTTTGAAAAAGGTATGTTCTAATGTTTTACCTAAAATCTTATATGCATCCTCCATTTGAGCTCCTATTAGTATTTTTTTTTAAACATTGGTATCACAAAATATTTTCTCAGATTTTCTGCCCCCAATTTTTTTTTGACAAACCACAATTAAAAACACTGCCCCATAAGGTGAGTTTGGATGTGAGCAAAAAGGGCTCTATTTGCCCCATTACTTTATTTCTTAAAGCTTTACTTTGTGGATTATAAGGATTTATTGGTCTAACTCCTATTGCTTTTATCACTGCATCAGATATCATCACCCTTCCTGGCAGCAAATCTATCAATTTCAGAATTTTAACTTCTGATGTCACAAACCCAATCCCAATCCCAAAAAACATCTCTTCTCATATAGACCAAAATGAAGGCCCCCGTCTCTAGTCTTTCTGGGCTTGATTTATTTCAAATATTGTATGCAGTCTAGTATCTTGAAAAAATAAATATCCCCTTTTAAATATTTTATTGAGGAAAATTCTACCAGCCCTTTTACCCTATTTTTAATACTATTAACATTACTAGTAATGCAATTTAATGTTTTCATATTGGAAGATGGGAGTGTTTAAAAGTCATTTTCCTTTTTCCTCAGGTGACTTTCTTCCTTCTCATCTGTGGTTTCATAGTCTGAAGAAATTTCTCTGTCTGACTGTTCTGATATTGACAGATCTGTGTCTTCCTCTACTGTGGCCCATTCTTTATCCTGTAAAATGGTATATTTGTTTGTTAGAGTCACAGGATCTCTATCTTTCCTATTTTTGATCCATTTTGGGCAGTTAACACCTTTTTTTTTATCTTGTCACTACCATGCAGCCTCCTTCTGAATTTTCCTTCCTATTTTTTCTCTTTATTTTTGGGATTTGCAACCTGATTTGAATGCTCAGATTCCCTCTGGCTTTCCAGGTTCATGCCTTTACTGAGAAGGGGTGGAATGTCTAGTCCCAGAAGTTGTTTATCACTATCATTGTCTTTATTTAAACTTTTCACATCAGCAGTTTCAGCAATTATTTTTTCCTTTTTCACCTTTTCTTTCTGTGCCTGTGCCAGGTAAACAACTTGCTGTATTTTTTCCAAGAAGTCTGGGCTGTTATGTGTTGCCCAGGGGCAATTGTTAAATATATGTCCTGCTTCTTCACATATGCTACATTTCACTGGATTTCTACATATAGCCCTATGATGCCCCAATTGTCCACATAGTCTGCACTTAATGTTTTCACAGGCATTGCTTATATGGCCTTTTTCCCTGCATTTATAGCACACCCACAGCTGTCCTGCATAAAAGACAACCCCATCCCTCCCCAGAAAAAAAACAACTTGGTAGGTGATATATTTCCTCATCTTTCTGATTAAGAGTTATTTTGAACTTCCATCCCCCAGTCCACAAGCTTTCATCATCTAGGATTGGTTCAGGGTGCCCATTAAGAGTACATCTTTGCTTAAGCCAATAGATAATGTCTGCGACATTCACTCCCTTAATTTTTATATAATACGGTTACCACCCTATATGCTGGTTTGGCAAGTGGTATTGCAATAAAGTCTTTCCATAGAGATGTAGCTTTTATCTTGTGATACAATTCCAAAATCTGTCCAGACAAGTGGGGTGCTTAAAGCTTATATCATACATTTGTAAGCTTAATATTTCATGCTAACTTTTAAGAGTTGGCATCCAACAAAGATCCTGTCTGGGATATCTTCTGCCAATCCTCTAAACTTCAATCTAACAGCATTTCTTCTTTTAGCAGGCTCCATGAGTCTGTTCATGGTTTCAGAAAATATTTTTTTTCTTTTACATTTTAACTCCAAACTGTAGTTTTCTCATTATTTCCTTTATCTTTGCCCTCATTTTGCTCTTTTTCTAGATGAATGGATTTTTCTTCTAGTTCCATTGAGGTATTTAAATCCTCATCCATGGTTAGGCCCTCAATCTCTTTTGCATTGTTTTCTCCTTCAGATATATTATTTCCTATTTCAGATAAGTTTATTGCCTTGGGTTGCTTTTCAGAATCTTGTGTCTCAGAATCTTGTTTTTCCTTGCCTGTTTCTTCTAATTCAGAAGTTTCAGTTTCTACAGACCCACTCGGTCTGTTTGAGTCCCAGCATTTCCCATCTTTAGACCTTTTCCACTCTGCTTGTAATAGGGCCTCAGCTATACATTCTGGCATGTCCTGAAAATCCACTTTTCCAGCATCCCTTGTATTATTAAAGTCCACATTTCCTTTAGCATGATCTTTATCTGGGGTTACATTTTATTTGTTTGTCTGGTTATCCTGATCCAACCCCACATTGCTCTGTTTTACTACATTTTTGTCTTTTTTGTCTTCAGTTGGTTCAGTTTTATCTGAATTAATCTCCTCAGGGGAAGCCTGTCCTAGGCCAGGCCTTTTCCAACTCTTCAAGGCAATTCTGGTTGGGACTTCACTTATGACTGACTCCTGTGTATGTGTCCCTTTAAATCTTGCTTTCCTAAACTCAGACATGGCTTCTTTTGATGCTCCTTCATCAGCATCCACTGAATGACTCTGATAGGCTGCTATCTTGCCATCACTTTGCCTGGATTTCTCACAATGCTCTTTTCTATTTTGCTCTTTCTTTTTCCCTTTAGTTTTTTGTACACTTTCTTTCTTGCCAAGCTTCATCTTTAAATCCATCCTCTTACCAGCACTCTCCAGCTCCTTGGAATCTGCACTTATTTCCTCCTGTTCTTTATCCAGCACCACAGCATCCATCAGTTTCTGTGCATCACGCTCTTTTTTGATCTCCAACTCTGCATTGCTGTCACATTTCTCTCCAGAACCCAACATTGTGCCAATTCCTTAGAAGGCTCTCCAAGCAAACTCGGAGGCAGGGGAGGAGACCCAGACCCCAGCCTCCCACATGTCCACACTCCAGCAACTCCAGAAACATTCTGACTACAGTCAGCACTGCAACAAGGACCCCCCCTGCTGGTGAGTAGGGGAGTTTTTATTATAATGAAACATATTTAACAACACAGAAATAATGTGATACAACTTCAAAATATGAAAAAAACAGCATTCTAGCCTTACTAGGCAGAGAAAAAAATCCTAATTCTTAATACTCAGACATGTACAAATCAACTATTTATACTTAATAAAACTTTGAAAACCTTTCCACCAGTGAGTAACATTTACAGAGGTAAATAATTGTTTATCTTTTAGATATATTTTCATTAGTTCCTGTACCACAATTTGACAATATCCTTTGTAAGTCATTTTATTTTGATAAACCACCCATTGACATCTTGCTTGCCAGAGAAAAAAATCTAAAGCAGCTTAAAAAAATAATTAGGGTTTCTTGATGGAAATGTGCTAGTCCAGAGGGATATATACCCAAAACCAAAATATCATAAGTAAGATATCTTAACAATGGTAAATTCCATTTTGTGCCTAAAAAGACCCATGAAGATTTAGCATATGAACAATCTAACAAAAAAATGCTCCATGGTTTCTTCTGAATTAATACACTCAGGGTATGGACAATTTCTTTCAGTCTTAGCTTTGTATTTCGCAGTGCCCCTAATGTTTAATCTGCCATACATTATCAACCACCAGGTTTCCCACATGTGAGAGGGGAGCCTTTTATTATTCAATTGAGCCAAAACAAAAGGATTCTTAACAGTAGGGCAATTTTTAAAACTAGGTTCAGAGGGTAAAGTTTGTTTATTATTGATTTGTACAATGTACATGCAGTATTCTTCTGTATCAAGTCTTTGGTAATCTGCCATTTATAAAGTTTTTGAACTGCATGTTTAAAATAAAGAGGAATATGGACATGTATATTCAATTTTGGAGCCATATTATGCCAAACTGAAAAATATCTTAGTAAAGTTATTTTAACCCATTCTTGACCTCTTCCTCCTTTATTAACAAGCCCACTTTTAATCATCTGTGAGAAAAATAATGCATGAAAAAACACTATTGGATCTAACATTCCCAAACACCCTTTATTTTTCTCTGAGTATGTATAGCATCTTTTTAGCCTATTCCCCCATAACATTTGAAAAAATGCACTGTATGTCCTTATTTCAAGATGTATGGGTAATGGAAAAATCATTGCAATATACTGTAAACAGGGAACAATAAATTGTTTTAATATAAAAATCCATTTTTGTTTGGACAGTTTCCACTGTTTCCATCTTGTTATCGTCCCTTCTTTTTTTTAACTACTATATCACAATTTTCAGTAGGTAGATTTTGCAGTCCAAAAAGAACACCCAGAATAGAAAGAGGTGTATTTGATACCAAGTAACACTTACTCAACTCAATCAGAAATGCTAAAGCAACTCATTACAGGAACAGTTTAATGTGACTTGTACTGTAGATCAACTGCTACAATATAGCCTGCAACCCTGCCAAGTGTTAAATGTTCAATCACATCCCTTATCACCATTAATGCTGTTTGTATTCTTCTATCTGGAAGACCACAAAATTGATAAGGGGAAATTACCTGCATTGCATACAGTTTAAGTCGATTATTGATCAAAATTGTAAACATTTTATAAACAGTACTCAAAAGTGTTATAGGTCTCAAAATCGTTAATATCATGTCTATCACCTGATTTAAATAAGTGTATCATTAGTCCATCTGTAAATGAGGAAAACATGTGATTGGAATCCATAAAATATTGAAAAACCTTCTGTAAACACATCACTATTACTGTAGAAAAAGATTTGTAAAATCTGTTAGGAAGCCCATCCAAACCAGGAAAATTGTCATCCTTAAGCTGTTGAATAGCTAATACTATCTCCATTTCTGTAACTGGAACTTGCAATTTCAGGACTTCCAATGGTAATGATGGAAAACTCAAAGAATTCAAATAATTTTCAAAATCTGACTGTAAAATAGGAGAACTAGAGGCCAAAGAGTTAAAATGATGTTCAATTAAAGATTCAATATCATCAACTGAGTCTACCACTTTCCCTGCCCTGTCCATCAAAAATGAAATATGCATAGAGTCTTAATATTTTTACAGACCTCAAAATGATCTCCAAGTGGTGATTTCTTAGTGCTATTAGAGAGCATTGCCTGAATTGTATGTGCTCTATCATACTGATATTTTTGCATTTCTCTTTTAATATTATTAATCTGATCTGTATAATCAACTCGAGAAATATATGATGAAGTATAAAGCTTTTGTAATTGATTCCTAAGCGTTAGGTATTTATGAAATTTAGTATTCCTTGTTTTCTTCCCAAATTTTTTGAACCAAGTACTGAGTTCAGTTTTGGTATCCATCCACCACTCTCCTAAATCAGTATATAAGAAGACCACTGAGAGTCGTGCTCTAACAATAGTTAACATTGTTTCTTTAACCAAATTATCTGTAAGGATTGAGGTGTTAAGTTTCCATTTAGTTTGTTGCCTAGGTTTTATTGAATTGGTGTTAAGAGAGAAATTTAAGATCAAATGATCTGAGAATTTCATTGGTTTTACAATAAAAGTGCCAATAGGTACATTGGAAGAAACAAATAAGTAGTCTATGGTAGTTTTATGTTTACCCCACTGATATGTAAATCCTGGGCCTTGTGTCTGAAAATTACAGCAATTGGTTAAGCCAGCCAATCTAATGATATTCCCCAAAGTGTTGGAATCACAATATTTTTTTTTTATTATCTGTTAAGTGTTTTGTTGGAAGGCTACAATTAAAGTCGCCTCCCTAAAAAATCCTTTAAGAGGATACTAAATAGGGCTGTACAGCCTTCATACATGCAACTCTGTCTGCCTTGGTTTGAGAATTATATATATTTGTAAATCTGCAATCTAAGTCCCAATTTTTCATCTAGAATCAGTAGTCTACCAGGAAAAAGGTCTATTAATTTATACAAAGTAAAATTGTAAGAATTAAAAAGTATTCCCACTCCATCTGCACTATCAGTGCCAAAGGACCAAAAAGAAGGACCCCAGGGCCAGTTCCTTTTGAATGATGCTATTTGTTCAAAGGAATACATCCATGTTTCCTGCAAAAAAAAAAAAAACCTGTATGCTGTTGTCATGGATATACTGAAAAATGGCTTTCCTTCTAGTGGTATTTAACAGACTATGTGTATTTAAAGAACTCCAAGTCAGTACAGGTAAATCCATGTCTTCATACATAGTGGATTATTTTTTTGGTTTTTCTTATTTTTCCCTTTGTAATCTTCAACAGAAATTACTGATGAACCCTGTGAAGATTTTTGTGAATCTAAATTCCCCAATTCCATCTCTGAGTCTCCCCAAAAAAGAGCCACATAAGAATTGTTTGATTCGAAGGAAACTGAGTGGGGGGGGATTTAGATTTAACATTCCTAGTTGATCTACTATGAGCCTGGGGAGATGCCAGCAGGGAAACAGTGTGGATTTTATCCTTGGCAACCTGGACATCATAAAACACTGGTTTAAGCAAAAGATGATTAGTAGAATCCAAAGTAACAGCTTCTTCCTTTGGTAAAACTATCAAAGGTACCTCCTCTAAGGGGGAAGATAGAGGGGGGTTCTGAAACCCTTGTCCCAGAATTCTGAGGAGGATTTACCTCTGACTCAGAGTTGGGGGGTAGCTGCCTCCTGTGCTTGTTGGATTAGTAGATCGGGGCTAATACATGAGGCCTTATTTTTGGCTGCTCATGGGCATTCATTAAACACATGTCCAAATTCTTCACATAAGTCACACTGTGTGTGATTAGCACATTGCATTGTTACATGTCCTATTTCACCACAGTTATCACATCGTGGTTTGTCACATACACTGGAAAGGTGAGTTTTTGAGCCACATTTATAACATGCCCGAGGCTGCCCCTCATAAAAGCAGACTCCCCTGTCTCTGCCCAACATAAAAGAATTAGGAATGTGCTCCACTCTCGTGTCTGTCTGTCTCAATTTAACTTTAAATTTTCAGCCCCCAGTCCAGAACATCTCAGTGTCCAAAATAGGTTCAGGTGCACTTGATACATCACATTTTTGTGATAACCAGCAGGTGATATCCTCTACATGGACCCCCTCATTCCTAAACATCATCGTAACATATTTTATCAAAGGCCTAGTAAGGGTAATAACCAGAAAGGGGGTCCATGTAGTGGAAATCTTCACCTGCTCTTATCTTTCCCAAAAGAGGTCTAAAGAATAAGCAGTTCAAAAACTAACATTGAAATTGTACTCTTGTGAGATGTTAATAAAGGCAAAAACCTCTTTGGGGGAAAAATGCAGGAAGTCTTTCAATAAACATTTCCCCATATAATGACGGTCTGGTCTTTCTTCCAAACCTCCCTTATATCTAATGAGAACTGCATTTCTTCTAGGGGCTGCTTCTTTCTTGGCTTTGGAGAAAAGTTATGACATTAGAGGTTTCTGATTAGGAGCTTCAGAATGATCTGAATCAGAAGGATTTGTGTCAGTCAATAAAGGTTCAAGAGTATTATTAATGGAATGCTTTAAGCCCTCAACACAAGGTAGATCAGAGTTCTTTAAAGTCGTTTCCATAAAACCTTTTGATAAAGTAACTGGAAACTTGGTGGTGTTAATAACACTTTCCTCCTGTTCTGCCAATAGTTTAGCACCTGGTTTCCAGTCTGGGGAAGACTGCAAAAATTTAAATGAAGAATCCTATGCAGGGTCAGGTAACAAAATGCCGCTAGGAGTTTGCTGCCATTCTGCTCCTAAAAGAGCCTTATTTGGTGACCAAGAATCTGATGGAGTGGTTATTGCAGATACTGCTGCATGGGTAGTCTCGAGAAGGGCTATAGGAGTAGGCTCCTCATCTAGATTTTTAGGTTTGGGGTCAGATTTTCCATTTACTTTCAGTGCATCCTTGTCTCCACTTTTCACAGCAAAAGTAAAAGAAGTCACTCCTTTCTGTGATTCGGGATTGTGCTGATAGAGTGTTTGGGGAACTGTAGCCTCTGATGATGTAGAACAAATAGGAGTTTTAAATATGAAACCAGCCACTTTAGTTAGCTGAGTACTGGATGTCACAGAGCAGCTATGTGGAGAAAAACTTTCAGCCGCTCCCTGCTCCTCTAGTTGTACAGCTATCCGCTGCTTTCATCCTTTGTTACTTTGTTTAAAGACATCCTGGATAATTGCAGGCTTTAGGCACTCGCTTGCTAAAGCAATGTTACTGCCAGCCAAAATAGACACTATCCATGTTAGAAGAATTATTAACAAGCATTTCAACTGAAATTGACTTACCCGGCCCCAGCAGGGCCTTTGATGCTAGTGCATCATCCGCAGATTTGACAGGCCTGTTGGGGTGCTTGACAGGGAGTACGTCATCTCTCTTCTCAGTCAGAGCAATTAAAGGCCCATCTTTGCAGTCCTGTGGTATGGGCCGCTGAGTCAACTGCTGAAACAAAACTTGTGAAGCCAAAGTTGTTTGTTGATCTTGTTTATTTGGGTGGTCAGAAATTTTACTTAAACCCTCCGTAGATAGGAACATCTCTTGAATTTCTTCCTCAGAATCTGCTTCTGAACATGAAAGTTAATCAGCCTCTGGCTTAGATTCGGTGGGAAAGGAGACCATTTCTCCCACCTGAGGAACATCCTCTTTTACTGGAGTCTCAGACTGTGTGGTCATCTTGCAATCAGACATCAAGTCCCCCTACAGTTGAGTAGGGGAATTTCCCTGGTGTTCTGGCCTACATTCCTGTTTCCATAAAACTAGCTCATGCAATTGTTCAAGGATGTGTGTCAGTGTTGATGTGTGAACTGGCTGCCACTACACATTTACAGTCAGTACACTATCAGTCTCTCATCACTTGTAAAGTGCTTTGAGACAGAATATGTATCAAAAGTGATTTATACAGTAAATGCTAATTCTTTACACATGCTGGCTGCAACATAAACAAAATTATCCCCCTCCCCAGCACACTGGCAGCAACATTAACAAAATTAAATATTCAAATCTGGCAATCCTGAGCACCCCTCACCCATTATGCATGCTGCATGCAGCATGTAAGCAATAGTACCTGATAGGGTGTGCGGTGTTGGGAAATTCCAGACCACCCAGGGGCGTAGTGCTGCCCAACGCAACAGGTGGAGGGCCTTATAGTCTTTGGAAGGTCTGGTATTTCTCATACTGCCCACCCTGGAGGGAATTATTGCACTTACAAAATGGATTCTGTGGCATTTGTATATGTGATTTAAAACATTTAATAAAAAAGCTTAAAAATAGATTGAGTGACATTTATGTTTTTATGTTGTAAAGTAGTCCCTGTGCAGTTCCATCCTGTTCTGCCTTCACCCGACAGAGCATTCTGCTGTACTTGTCTTCCCCCCACATCAAGACCTCCACAAGAAGATATAATTTCCCCCGGCTGCCTCTTACTATCCTTTTTGAGGTTTAACAAAAAATGAGAAAACACAGTTCTTTGCCCTGCCTGTTGTAACATTTTTTTTTTCTGTTTTGTGGTTGGGATAAGATGCAGCAGTTAGGTGTGCGACCCTGTGCTGCAAATGCAGGAAATGGAGTCGGAGTCAGAAATTTGAGGTGACAAGTGTTTAATTTTTTTTTTTCATTTATCGCAGCACTGGTCTTACAGTTGAAGGAGACAGTACATTTGCCACTTTGCCAATTGCCAGTGAGTTGCTTAGCAGTTTCATGTGTTTTGAGCTGAGGGGAACAGCGTCGGGCAATGTGTGGAGTTGCAGTCTGAAGGAGATGTAGCCAGGAACCTGTAAAATGAGCCAGGAACATGTAACATGTAATAATGGCTATTTCTGGTTGTAATAATTTTAATGGAACTGAGACAGATGGGGGGGGGGGTTGACTGCAAACTGACCTTTACTACCCAGGTATGGAGACGAGCTGCTGGCTTGCTTGTTGTATTACATCGGCCGGCATTTGCGAGAGGAGAGCATGCGAGTATCTCTCTCGCACAGTGCCAGTTTGTTGAGGCTGACAGCTTGTGATGTAAAAAAGTGTATTTTTTTCATTTTACTAATGTTTTTACTGATGGGGTGGCTGGTTGCACAATCGCTAGATCAGCAGCCTTTGGGGAGGCATGGGTCACAAATACCTTGCTAAGCAAGCGGGGAAACAATGACAGCTACTGAGTTTGAAAGTTCAGGGTGTCCAATAATATACCAAGTAATGGGGCACTCCGAATTAAAACTTATTTTTTGCTGGGATTTATTAAAAAACACCTGCCTGCTAATCTTTGCATCCTAGCCAGTCAGAGTGCTTGGATTTACTTGCCCATTTTCTAAAAAATAAAATTACATCTTCAATTTTTTTGGGGGGGCCCAGTACCCCACCCCCTGCCCATACCAGGCAGAAGCTTCCACCTCCCACCCCGCACACCACCCCTTGTAAACCCAGGCTTACCCTCCTGGGTGGGGCTGCTGGGCAGGTTCTCCCTCCCCAAGAAACCTGGTCATTATCAGTGGCTTGCCTCCCAGAGCTGGGCAATGGGAGCAGAACCTCCCCCCGGTGGACATGTGTCTTCGGCGGGAGTGGTGGCAGAGGCAGGGGTGTCATCTGCTTGGCCAGAGTTTTGTATGCTGCTTTCCCCTGTGAGCAGGATGTGCAATGATGTCAATGGACATGCCTGACGTCTGTCCCATCTTGTGTGGTGCCAGTCTTTGTGGATCCTCCAGCCTCCGCCAGGGGCTGCTGATGTACCAGTCACTCAACCCCCCCCCCAGAGAAGGAGATCCACCACTCAGGCACTCAATCCTTCTCTGCCCAGCTGGCCCTCTGATTCTTGAGTCCGTTCCCGAACCCAGAATGTTGCCGTTGCAAGTGGATGCCTCATTGCTGCACCAGTGGGCTGGCTACATATTCAAGTTTGACACACCAAACACTAATTACTTGTTTAGGAGCACTCTCCACCTTTTCAAACATGTCACTACAAAGGTAGCATTCAAAAATGTTGGAGATCCCAGTCAACAACTGAACATTCAGCACTCTTTTTCCAGCATGCTGGCATCATGGAAGGGTGGTGTGCCAGAACACAACTGAGCATTCCACAACCACCCATTTTTGGTACACTGGCATCTGAAAAGGACAGTGTTCTGGCATGCTGGAATGAGCTCAAACCCCTATAGCATCTTCAGCAGCCTGAGTATGAAGCATGTGATGTCCAGCTTATAGGCACAGTTGCACTAACATCATGAAGCAGAACACTGCTGGCATGCAAAGCAGGACAGGGCTACTGAACACGCCCCCTCCCCTTTTCATGCACACCAACAGTGATCCAGAGCCCCCCACAGAAGCAACAATCCAGAGTACATGCCCCCCACCATCTACACTGGCTGGAAATGACACAAAAGTCAAATTCTGGGTTTTTTGATCAATAATGTCTGAGCGATCCAGAGACCACCCTCCCAGCAAAAGGGTATGCCATCAGAATAATGTCATATAGATAGTGAAGACCACCACTGCAACAAATCTCACCAGGTCACTGTGATCGTCTTGCTTCACACTGCCACTCTCTTTCCAGTTGTTGCACCTCCACCCCAAACCAACTCCGACTTGGAGTTGGTTATCTAGAAATGGGAGGGGTTGCAAAAAAAACTTAGTTCCAATGGGAACAATGCTGACTGTCATCATTGTTCCCATCGCTGTCAGGCATGTCGACTACATTGTTGTCGACATGATGACATGGAATCCAGCAAAAGTGTTCCAAGGCACACATGCACCCCCCATGCACACTGACTGTAAATGCCCAAAAAATCTTATTCTGTTGATTTTCTTTTTAATCAATACCATTCAAATGATTCAGAGGCACCCCCCTCATCAATACCAGTCCAGGGCATGTGCACATGCATGTATACACACACACACACACACACACACACACACACACACACAAATGACACAAGTCATTTTCTGCCTTTTTTTTTTTAAGAAATACTGTCCAAGAGATCCAGAGCCCCCCAACCTCAAAAAATGATCCAGGGCACACGCATTAACCCCTCCCCTCCATACTGACCTGATATAAAATGTCATTTTTTTGTTTTGTTTTTTAATCAATGCTATCCAGTTCTCTACATCCAGAGCATGTGCTACGTCTCCCTCTCATGCATGCTGACTCAAATTAAAATCAACAGTTAAATTCTTGAAGACTTACATACAATACAGTACATAAAATATATCAGGAGGCACTTGTGAGAGTCTCCTTCTGGGAGAGATATTTTGACAGTGAATGCAGTATAGCACATAAATCAATGTTCACTGACAGCTACACAAATTATTTAGTAATCAAACACATTTGATTTACTCTAATGTCTTCCTTTCTGTGCAGTGTTGTTTTACCTAGAAATACATTTCTACTGTACATGTAAGCTTTGCATAATTACAGCAATTACTATTTCTAAATATTTGAATCAAAAAGGACACAGATTTTAGTTAGTAATTTAAGACAACCACATCTGAGATTTTTGCTTTGGTGGAAAATAAAAATACAGTGACAAAACACTGATGCTATATATCCTGACCCTATCCATTTGAAACAAATACTTGCAATCACAAAAATATTCTTAAGGTGCTTTTTTTCCTTTGAAATAAGAAAAGAAAAAAGGAAAAGTATTTCAACATAATACACCGTACATAAAACACAATTTAAACAACAGTAAATTATAAACAAAGAATCTATTTTTTATTTATTTATTTATTTAGCACATCAGAATACAACCTTTGAGTGAACGACTCTTTTGCAAAGGCTCCTCATCACAAAATACATAGGAGGGAAGGAAATAAGTAGCATACAATTAAACAATAATACAAAATAACTGAAGCAGGCCTGGAGGGCTCTAGTTATACAAACACGACAAGATAACAATTATCACAGGGTGGTGTAACCCAGGGTCAATAACTGATACACAGTTTAATGATATTATCTTAATAACAATATCAATTAATACTTCCAATCCATTCTGTGACTAGAAATGGGAATTCAAAAAAATTAAAAAGCTGTGGAGTGTGAGACAAGGAGCTACTTATGTTAATTATAACCATTTCTTGAAAATGTACTATTTCAGTCGGCCTAATATCCATTATATACCAATCCTCTATGTATAATATTTTCAACTCAGTAATCTCCCGGCTGCATCTAATTGAATTCACTGCACAAAGTGCGACCACATTTTGTTATATTATACTTGATTATCCATAAAAATATAGTAAACTCTTCCCAATTTGTTTGTCGATATCATAAAATTTAGCCTGGTGATAAATTCAGGTTGAGAAGCATCTTTTCACTTCAATAATATACATTTAAAGGCCATAATTAGCCCTAATCATGTTAGGCTTTGTTGAAATATAGCAGCCTTATCTACAGGGCCACCATGGCCTAACATAATCCATGCAGGCCACTTTTTAACTGATGCCTTTGACATGGTACATAATACCTTCTGCCAGAAACTGTCCATAGCCAGAGAGAACACCATCATGTGTTCCAATGTGCCTACCACTTTGGGACATCTAGGGCAATTATTAGAACAGTCTTTATTCATTAAATTCATTTTGTGTGGGATGAAGTAGGTCCTCTGAATGATGTTAAAATATATTTGTTGTAATTTGGTAAACTTTATGTCTAATTTTGTATAATCAGTTATTGTTAACCATTTTCACCATGATATGTTATAGTCCAAACTTTCTTCTCATTTTTGTTTTCAAACCTCTAAACTATCACCTAGGTGGTTCACCATGAAAGAATATATTTTTGAAATCATTGTATAGCAGTTAAGATTCATAAATATTCCTTCCAGTTCTTCATATTTAAGTGCAGCTGAAATATTCATATTTTTTTAAATGTAATCTCTGGTTTGTAAGTATCCATAAAAATGAAGTTAGATAATCCATATGTGTTTTAATTGCATTAAAGTCCTTGAGTCCTTCATCATTAAACAATTATCTAAATTCCACTAATCTATTTTGATATCAGAATTTAAATTATTGTCCATTAGTGATGGTCTAAAATGACTGTTCAGCTATATCAGGAAATGATGTGAAATTTTAATTGCCACTTTAATAAGTTTTTTTCACGGTATCCCAGATTTTACATACCATGATGGAACACACACTGATGGAATTTATTTGTTGTTTATAAGGACCTACATACAGTAAATGTTTAATACTACTGTATGGGGACAGAGCTGTTGGTATTTGTACAGAATGCTCTTTATAATCTTATTGAAACCATAAATGCAATATTGCCAAATTAGCTGCACAGTAGTACCATCTGAAATTAGGGAAAGACAGGCATCCTGGTGATTTTGAAATATACAGTTTATTGATTTTAAGCCTCTGTCTTTTCCTTTTCCAAAGTAATTTTTTGATTATCTTTTCCATCTCTTTAAAAAATATATCTTTTATCATTATGGGAATAGATTGAAATAAAAATAAATATGTTGGTGAAACATTCATTTTGATAACATTCACATGACATAGAAACATAGAAACATAGAATTTGATGGCAGATAAGGACCACTTGGCCCACCCAATCTGCCCATTTCCCTACCTAATGGATAAGCTGCAGATCCTAGTTAACCAGCAGCCTACTTCTTTCTACCCCCAACCCCTAGAATTGCCTTATGGCTGTCCCATGCATGCTTGAATTCAACCACTGTTTTTGACTCCACAACCTCCTCTGGAAGGTCCTTCCATGCATCCACAACCCTCTCTGTGAAAAAATACTTCCTTACATTACCCCTGAGCTGCCCCCCATCTTCAAATTGTGCCCCCTTGTTCTTGCACACCTCCTTTTTGAAAGATGCTACCCTCTTGGACTTTGTTGATTCCCTTGAGGTACTTGAAAGTTTTTATCATGTCCCCCCTCTCCCTCCTTTCCTTGAGGCTATACATATTAAGCTCCTTTAGTCTCTCTTCATATGTCTTCTGGTGCAGACCGTGCACCATTTTAGTTGCCCTCCTCTGGACAGCTTCCATCTTTTCTATGTCCTTGTGGAGATTGGGTCTCCAGAACTGCACACAGTACTCCAGATGGGGTCTCACCAGCTGTCTGTACAGAGGGATAACAACTTCCTGTTTTCTACTGGTGATGCCTCTCCCTATGCATCCCAGTATCCCCCCAGCCCTCCCTACTGCCCTCTCACATTGCTTGTCCACCTTTAAGTCATCCGATATGGCTACCACCAGGTCCCTTTCCATTTTTGTTGTTGTTAGTATCTCACCCTCCATTGTGTACTCTTCCCCTTGGTTTTTGTTTCCCAGGTGCATTACCTTGCACTTCCTAGCATTAAATCTAAGCTGCCATACATTTGACCGTTCCTCTAACCTTGCCAAGTCCCTTCTCATCCTTTCCACCCCACCTTGTGCATCAACTCTGTTGCAGATCTTTGTGTCATCTGTAAAGAGACATACTTTTCCTTCCAGTCCCTCTGCAATGTCGCTTGCAAAGACACTGAAGAGGACAGGTCCTAATACTGAGCCCTGCAGCACCCCACTAGTAACCCCCCTTTCTTCAGAGTGGACTCCATTTACTATTTCTCTCTATGTCCTATTCTCCAGCCAAATCTTTACCCAGGCTATCATCTTGGGACCCACTACCAGCCTGGCTAACTTGTATATTAATCTTTTGTGTGGGACTGAGTCAAATGCCTTGCTAAAGTCTAGGTAGGCCATGTCCACAGCCCCTCCCGGATCTACTACTTTGGTCACCCAGTCAAAGAAATCTATTAGATTTGTCTGGCATGACCCTCCCGCTGTGAATCCATGCTGCCTTGGGTCCTGTGCCCCTCTGGCCTCTAGGTACTCAACAATTATTTCCTTCAGAAGTGATTCCATCATTTTCCCTATCACTGAGGTTAAACTAACAGGTCTGTAGTTTCCTACTTCTGACCTGCTCCCACTTTTGTGAAGGGGAATCACATCTGCCCTCCTCCAGTCCTCAGGTACCACCCCATCTTCCCATCATTTGTTAAAGAGGGTAGTCAGTGGTGTCACAAGTTCTTGCTTTGTCCACCTTCAGTTTTAAGAGTTCTTTCAGAATCCTTTCTTCTGCAAATGGGCTGGTATCAACTTCTGTATCCAGAGTGTTTCTATTGTTTGTTTTTAGGTACCTCCCCCTCTTCATTTGTAAATACTGAACAAAAATATTTGTTTAGTATCTCCGCCTTTTCACAATCACCCTCGGCCCACCCCCTCCCCTTTATTTAGCCTCACTATCCCTACCTTAGTCTTCCTTCGCTCCCTGATGTACCTAAAAAAGGTTTTATCCCCCTTCTTAACTGAGTTGGCTATCTTTTCCTCAGTTTGGGCCTTTGCTGTTCTGACTGCCTTCCCAGCTTCCTTTTGCTTTAACTGACACAATTCTCTGTCCTGCTCCTTCTGTGATTCCTTGTACTTTATGAATGCTTTCTTTTTCTCTTGAACCTTCACTGCCACCTCCTTTGAGAACCATAGTAGTTTCTTACATCATTTTGTTTTGTTTATTTGCTTCACACAAAGGCTTGTTACCTCTGTGATGGCAGTTTTTATTATTCCCCATTGTTCTTCCACCCCCTCCTTCCTGCCCATTTGCTAGTGCATTACTTAGGAACTAACCCATTTTGGCAAAGTCAGCCCTCCTGAAGTCCAGTACTTTTGTCTTTGTGTGGCTTGACTCTATTGCTGTGTTTATTGTGAACCATATTGTTCAATGGTCACTAGTTCCCAGATGGCTACCCACTTCTACATCTCTGATCCTCTCTCCATCTCCATTTGAGAGGACCAGGTCTAAGATTGCTCCCTCTTGAATGGGTTCCAATATTAGTTGTCTAAGGCATGCCCCCCCGTAGGGCATCTAGAATAACCCCACTCTTAGAAGTGGCTGCTGCAACTGCACTCCAGTTAACATCTGGCATATTCAGATCACCCATCAGCAATATCTCCCCTTTATCTGCCATTCTAAGTATACTTTCTATCATTTCCTTGTCCATTTCCTCCCCCTGAGAGGGGGTCTGTATACAACCCCTGTGTGGATTGTGGTGCCTTTGCCTGCCTCCAAATTGACCCACAGTGCTTCTTCTCCATCTGACCCATCAGAATGAGTGGGAGAGATTCCCAGCGTTTCAGGTCTTTTTTTTTGTTTCTGCAAATAAAGGGTTAAAATTAGTTTGTAAAGGTCTCGATTTATCACTATTCACAAATATTTTAGCTGTGTTACTTTTTTTACATTACAGTCCAGTGGGGGCTGAGATGGATCTGAGTAGGATTTAGTTTCCATAAGTTCAGATGTGTTCCAATTTACTTTGTATCCTGACACCTTAACAAATTCTAACAGCATATGATTTAAAGCTTCATAGTTGTGATTCGGGTTTGCTATATATACATATAGAGATATATATTTATATATATTATAGTGGCTCAATCGAACCACTATAGTTAGGGTTCAGCGGTCACTTACATACTAAAGTCAAAAGTTTGGGCGTTAATAACTTTGGACCCATTCAACAAATTTACCTGAAATCTGGCACATGTGGTGGGGCTTAGTAGATCTCTTAATATGCCAATTTGCATTTTGGTCTGACTTACGGTCTTTGCATACGAAAGCACTGCAAAAAAGCAAAATTATCCATTTTTGGAGGCAGCTTTTGGGATTTTGCATGTGGCCCTGCATGGCCGTTGTGTGGCATGCTGCTCTGTGAGATGGCTTGTTTGAAAGAGTTTGGTCACCTAACATGGCACTTTTCGTTTAGTGAAAAAATATTAAGGTATTCAAAAGTTATGCCACTTTTAAGTTCCCATTATAAGTCAATGGGAAAATGTATATGTATGTTTTGCGAACAAAGAATGGGGTTCTGGCCATCTAGTCCTGCCTGGCGATCAAAGAATTTGCAGCCTCGCGGTTTAAGAATCTATGTCCCCAAGGATTCTTAAAATTCTTTGATTGTGAGGTCCACCATCTTGTTTTTGATTTTCTGATCAGGAAAACACAAATATCTCAGCTCAGGGGTCACTTCTGAAGTAAAACTTGGATGGGTTTTACTCAGGGGACCCCAATCTATTGAGCCATGCCTTTGGTTTGATCAAAATAGGTCTAAAAATAGAATTCTGAGATTTTGAAATCTTTGTTCGTGGCTCGCTAATGATCTTTCATCTTGAGCCTTCAATTTCTTTAATCGTGAGATTCTTTGATAGTAATCATGCATCGTGAGCAAGGAATGAGATGGCCAGATTTAAAAGTTGATCTTCTCAGCCCAAGGGTGCCCTAAAAACATAAATGAGGGTGGGTGTTGCTCAGGGGGCTTCGTTCTGCCCCATCTGAATAAACAAAATCATCTTTTAAATAGTCCTGGTAGTCTAGCACTCCCCCATCATAATAAAATACATAACAATCTCTAGTAGCCCCCCAATGTCTATGTCATAAATACTTTTTTTATATCTCTGGTAGTCTAATGACCCCCCCGATCTGCATAAAATAATAATTGTAATTCACATCCCTGGTAGTCTAGTGGCCTTCCCCCCCATCATAATAAAATATATTACCACCTGCAATTGCCTGGTAATCTACTGTGAATTTGATAAAAAATGTATTTTTTATGTCCCTGCTAATCTAGTGCTAATGCAAAGAGGTATGTAGAAATAATTTCAGAGTGCCTCTTTCCATTAACACTCATATCTACAGTCGGCTGGCAGTGGGAGAGTGAGAGAGGTTGTGCAGTCACTGGCTGGGGAAGGGTGGGGGTGCTGGGTGGGTGGCATGGCTGGGTGGGGGTGGGGCCACTAGACTACCAGGGATTGGATAACCTTATTTATTTTATTATGATGGAGTGGAGCCACTAGACTACAAGGGATATGAACAGTAATTATCATTTAATACAGATCAGGGGGGCACTAGACTGCCAGGAACATAAAAAATAAATTTTTTTATCAAATTCACATTGGGGTGGCCACTAGACTACCAGGCAATTTCAGATGGTAATATATTTTACTATGATGGTGGGGCTGCTAGACTACCAGGGATGTGAATTACAATTATTATTTTATGCAGATTGGGGGACCACTAGACTATCAGGGATATAAATAAACTACTAGTAGAGATTGATATGTATTTTATTATGATGGGGAGGTGCTAGACTACCAGGGATATTTAAAAGATGATTTTGTTTATTCAGATGGGGCAGAATGAAGCCCCCTGAGCAAAACTCAGTCTCATTTAACTTTGTAGGGCACCCCTGGGCTGAGAAAATACATTATTAAATCTGTCCATCTCAGCCCTCACTCTTTGTTCATGAGCGAGCAGTTTCTTTGATCGTGACCCTGCAAATTCTTTGATCGCAAGACTCTTTGATCGCACCCTGCGAGAGAGGGATGAGATGGCCAGATAAAAAAAATACATTTTCTCAGCTCAGGGGTGTCCTAGGAAGACAAATGAGGGTGGGTTTTACTCAGGGGGATTCATTCTGATGAACCATGATGGTGGTGGTTTACCACACTTCTTTGAATTTTTTAAATTACAAAAGTTTCTATTCTTTGGTCGTGACCCTGCAAATTCTTTGATCGTGAGATTCTTTGATCACGATCGTGCATCGTGAGGGTAGGACGAGATGGCTGGATTAAAAAATCTATTTTTTCAGTTCAGGGGTGCCCTTGGAAGTCAAATGAGAGTGGGTTTTGCTCAGGGGGCTTCGTTCTGTTGAACCATGGTGGTGGTTTACCGCAATTCTTTCAATTTTTTAAATTACAAAAATTTTTATTCTTTATTCATGAGCCTGCAAATACTTTGATTGCAAGCCTGAAAATTATTTTATCATGAGATTCTCTGATCACCATCTTTGATCATGAGGGCAGGACAAGATGGCCAGATTTTTTATAATGGAATAGATAAGAACATTTTACCAATGTTTAACATTTAATATCCCAAAAATGGTTTGGTCTTTTTACATGAAATTTGGAGGGTGATTATGGCATGTCCTGTGCATGTAAATTACAGTGATTATGTGTCGGGAAAAATATTTTTGGCGGAGATATGGTGTGGCGCAGTTTACATTCTGCAGACAGCGTTTTGCTTGTGGTGGTGCCTTTAAATTGATAGGGTACCTAGCCTTAGTGTCATGGATGTAATTTCCAGTTGTTGTGTTTGTTAAATGTCAACAGGTATGGAACTGTGCCAGTCCAATGAATGAAAATGTCAAATTGTGATGCGTCATATCTCGGAGACGGTTTGGTCTTTTCACTTGAAATTTGGAGAGTGTTGACGGGATGTCCTGTAGATGTGAACTGCAGTGTTTACATCTTGGACAATTTATTTTTTGTGGAGAGATTGCGTGGCACAGTTAATGTTTTGCTGACAGCATTTTCTAATGTTCTACTACATTTCTATTTGTTTAGTGGCTGGTTGTGCTGTTGTCACTGTACTTTTTAGTCATCAGCTGTGTAATGTGGCCCAACACTTACAAGTTGGTGGGAGTGTGGACCCCAAAGGGCCCCATGCTCCCACCAACTTATGCAACTTTCTACTTTTTATTCTTTCTTAAAAAGTAAGGAAATTCTATTCAAAAAACTTAGTTAATGCATCAGTTAGGGTTATTCTACAGTGACAAAAGTGAGGAAATTCAACATTAGTGTTCCCACCCCTTGCACCCCACCTTGGCCTCACTAACGGGCATCGGGCTGTGCGTTGTGGTCACTGGCCCTAACTCTCACCCCATTCTCCTACATTGCACCACCTCATCTTGTTTTCATATGGGATGGAGTGAGAGTTAGGGCAGATGACCCCAATGCACAGCTAGATTCCTGTTGGTGAGGCCAGGGTGGGGGTGGGTTGCAGGGTGGGAACGCATGTCAAATTTGCTTCTATCTTTTGCTGTAGAATAACCCTAACTGATGCATTGACAAAGTATTTTGCATAGAATATATATATATATATATATATATATATATATATATATATATATATATGTAATCCTATTGTAAGGGTGCCCTGAGTCTTCCAGGAAGGGCACCCTAAATAAATAAAATCTGCTACTATTATTACTATAAATTAGTACATCATCCACATACAGGCTGATCTTATGCTCAGTTCTTCCCAGGTTTAGACTTTTAAATTCTTTATTTTCCCTTATAGTGGTCATTAGTGGTTCTATAGCTAGGGCACACATTAAAGGGGAAAGAGGACACCCCTGCCTCTTTGCAGTTGAAAATTTTCTGATAAGTTTTTATTAGTTTTGACCCATACAGAGAGGCAGGAATACAAAATAGCAATCCATAATCTTATTTTTGGACCAGAGCCATATTTACGCAACACGGCCTTCAGAAAGTCCCATTCTAATCTGTAGAATGCCTTTTTGGCATCCAAAGATAACAACTGGTCTGTATTTTTAAACTTATCTGTTATGTTCAAAGTTATTCTAATATTAAACGTTAATAGTCACCCTTTGATAAATCTCTTCTGATCCATATGAAATAAATTTGGAAGTACTTTTTCTAATCTGATTGCTAATATTTTAGCTAATATTCGGTCATCAGCATTAATTAATGATATTGGTCAATATGATACCAGATTTAAGGGATCTTTACCTTTTTTTTAACCAGTAGAATATTTGCCTTACTAAATGAGAGTGGTAGTATACTATAGCTAAGTATATAATCAAATAATTTCTTAAGGTGTATAGTAATAATAGCTGAGAAGGGTTTATAGAAATCAATTGGTAGGCTGTCAGACCCCAGGGCTTTATCAGCTGATAGCGATTTTATTACTAGTTCAATTTCTTCTATAGTGATTTCTTTTTCTAATTGTGTACTTTGATACTGAATGAAAGATTGAATTACAGTTTAAGAGAGAAAGGAATCAATATTTGAATTAGTGTTAGTATGGTCTGATGTATATAATTTCTTATAGTACTCAATAAAACTTTATTGATTTTCATTGGAGGGTTTATAATGCATCCTTCAGGGTTTTAGATAGTCAAAATAGTATTTTCTAGTTGCTATTTTTTAAGTTGCCAAGCTAGAATCTTATTTGACTTGTCATCAACTGCATAATATTTGCTCTGTGTTAATAATATTCGTCTTTTGGTTTCCTTGGTTGCCAGCTGATTGTATATACTCCTTAAGTTTAATAGTTCCTGTAACTCTCTTGGGTCTTGTGAGGCAGCATATAATGTTTCCTTTTGTTTAATTAATCTTTCAATATCACTCATTTTTCATTGCATAACTCTTTCATGCTAAGAGATACTGTATGTGCTATGGTACACCCTTTACTGTATGCTTCAAATGCAATCCAAATTATTGTTACTGGAGTCGCATTATCATAATTGTCCTGAAAGAAAAAATGATGCTCAGTTGATTGTATTCATAATATGTATTATCTTTTAATAAAACAGGATCAAGTCAAAAATTTAGTGGTTTAGAAGTGCAAATAACATCAGTTGATTAGATTATAGGGGTGTGATCTAAAATTACTATACCCTTACAGATTGTTTCCTTTATTTAATGCAAGATAGAATCAAATCTCAGATAAAATCAATCCAGGAATAGTTTTCATATACAGGAGAAAAAAAGGAGTATTGCACATCTAGAGGGTATTTATCTTACCATGGGTCCATCAGTTTCAACTCTGCCATAAATTGTTGAAGTTTTAGGGTCACTGAGGTAATTCTTCCTAGAAAAATACTTGATCAATCTATTGCATTGTTTAATGTCAAATTAAAGCCACCAACCCCCACATTCATGGGTATTTATATGTCACTAAATTCAGAAAGAGATCATCAAATAATGAAGGCCAATTCCCATTAGGGCCATACATACTTACTATAGTAAATCTTTGTCCAAGGTATGAAATGTTACATATAATATAGCTACCATTAATGTCCGTTAGCAATCTCAAAACCTCTATCCTAGAATTTTTCTTAAAAAATACAGAAACCGGTCTATCATTATTCGTATATGGTGCATTAATTCCCAGGCCCCATTCTTTACTAAGAAAGTTAAATTATTCCTTCAAAAGATGAGTCTCTTGCAGCAACACACAGTTTGCTCCTTTCTATCAACATAATTAAAAAATGTTTTGCTTTAATTTCTTTCATTCATATCCTTCGCATTCTATGACATTATGCTTGATATACGCAACATAGAATCCTATTAACACAATGTGTCTGAATGACTATGTAAACCATTTCTCCATGAAACAAAACATTTTCATAACATGCCTGTCTGCAACTCTTTATTAAACAGAGTGCTTTGGTACTGCTAGATTAAACATAGAAATAAACTATTTTCTTATAAAAATAAAGAGGGGCCAAATTCTCCCCAGAATACCAGTTCTCCCCCAACCACCCTTCTCTTATCTAGGTTATTACAAATCCCCCTCCCCTTTTTGTCCCATATTTACTCCCCTGGCCTTGAATTATATGTATTGCTTGCCACTTGCACAGTCTTTCTAAGACTTTTTATAATATATATTTTTTAAACCTCTTCTGGTTTTTACTCCATGCTATTAGGATTATGTTCAATACCAAAAAGAAAAATATCCAGACACCATAATAACTGAAATCCTGTTGCCGAGGGATAGATCCCCCCCATCCCCATACATCAACCTTAGTAACCCTACCAGAATGACAGTACTTACTGCAGCTGAGTGCACCCATTCTCAAGGTGGTTGCATTAATTTCTGCAATGTACTTAATGCATTCAATATCAGAGCAAAACTGCAGAACTTAGCACTTCAACGAGAAAATAAGAGCGAAGTTAAACTTCTTACCAAGCAGAGACACATTTATCTCAAGGGCAAGCTTAATCCATCCAGAGTGAATGTAACTGCCTGATTCAAAAATACTCTAGCAAGGCAGTGTGGTTAGGGTAGAGTCTGGAAGCACTTGGTGCATTGTGAGAGTTGTAGTTGAAATTATTTAAAGAAAGAGAGAAGATTTGTATTCAGTGTCTAAAACCATTGCAGAAATTCAACCAACAGTCACAGGTGTGCATATGACCCACTGAAGTAAACACTTTTCTGCAAGCAATTAAAAGATATACACATCTTTCTTTCCTTCTTTCCTTCTTTCTCTTTCTTTCTTTCTTTCTTTCTTTCTCTAGGAAAGGTATACTGGGCCAAAAAAAAAAAAAATTACTCCAAGGACTGCCATGCCGTTAAAGAGATCTACTCATAAAAAAAAAAGCAACTAGGGGTGTGCAAATAATGAACAGTTTTTCCCAAATGCCTTGAATGCACTATTCCTGCCTAGCCTATTTGGGAAATAAAATATTATAAACAAAAATAGAAACAACCTCTACCCTACATCTAATAAGATATACAACCCCCGTCCCCCACCCTTTGTTAGAATCCATCCCTCTACTCACCCCAGCACACACAATTTCCATTGGATATATTTAAAAAAATCTTCCATGACATGAGGTTTGGAGAGTCCACCCACCTCCACAGTTAGCTACCATCTTTCAGCACTTATTTGCGCTAAATCAAATATGACCCCCACCCCTCACCATGTCAATGCCAACTTTCCACCCTCAACCTTCTCCCAGCACTCAAAAGTTGGCAAGTGGTGACTATACTGAGGAAGAAGATGACTGACATACCCCACTCTCCTCTATTGCTGGCCACATTCTTCTGAATGAAAGCATTGGTGCACTTGCTTATAGTTAAACTAGTGGAGTATGTGACCCACTGGATATATGTGCAGGGAGTAACCACTGGGCTTTGTTTTATGGAAGAACAACTTTATTTATTTTTTTTATTTATTTATTGTGGCAGTCGGATTTACAACCTTTGAGTCATGGACTCATTTACAAAGACACCTTGTCACAGGGAGGGTAGACATGTATACAGAGTGAGTACAACAGTGGTAACATACAGGTGCAAATACAGATAACTGTAATGCTCATTTACATGTATACAGAGTGAGTATAGCCGTGGTAACATACAGGTACAATACAGATAATAGCATGACTCATTTACATCAGTGGTTTACAGATAAAGTTTCACACAGAAGTTACAATCAATATAAAACTATTTCAATAATATAGATTTCTGCCCTGGACATATCAGGGAGGGTACCTATGGAGAAAACAGTGGTTGGGAGATGGGGGAGCAGTCCAGTGGACCTTGTCAAGCCAGCGAGCCATGGGGGGAACCCACTATTATATTACTTTGTGGCACATAAAGCTTCGGGCATCAAAAAGGAGATCACGGAGAGTGGCTTTGAAAGAACCAGTTTTGGGGAGATTGATGACATAGGGAGGGAGGGAGGAGTTGAACTGGCAGGGGGCATGGTAGTGGAAGGACCTTTGCGCTAAAGAGGTCTTGGTGCGGGGCACCTGGAAGGTGGCCTTAGCTGTGCTGCAGGTGGCAACAGTCATGGGTGCATGCCACAAGGATGCAGTGACCCCGGGGGGGAGAGGCCTAGCAGGGATTTTTTTGCAAGTAGGCAGGTTTGGTAGCACAAGCATTCCTCTAAGGTGAGCAGGTTGGTAGAAAAATAGAGTAGGCAAGTATGAGTGTAGAGGGGTGCACCGGTCAGGAACCTGCAGGCTTTGTTTACCGAGGTCTGAATTTTGGAGAGGGCAGTGTTGTCAGCCACTGCGTAGATGGGTAGACCATAGTCAACTAAGTACTGGACAGAGGAGTTGATGGCCAACCAGAGGGCGGTTTTGGGGAGGCAATCTCTATGTCCATAGAGAAGGCCAATCTGAGAATTTATCTCTGAGGATAGGGTATTGATGTAGGTATGGAAAGGTAACAGCCGAGTCGAAGGTGACACCCAGGTATTTGTAGGATGACACCTGCTCG
Organism: Neoceratodus forsteri; assembly: GCA_016271365.2. Lineage (NCBI taxonomy): Eukaryota > Metazoa > Chordata > Ceratodontiformes > Ceratodontidae > Neoceratodus > Neoceratodus forsteri. Next base: position 894,808,385 of record CM028132.1, on the reverse strand, counting down.
AGAGGGTGTGGGTTAATGGAGAAAATGCAGAGGGAGCATTTTTGGCCTTATTCTGGTGGTGAGAGAAGAGCATGGATTTGGTTTTCTTGAGGTTAATGACCAACTTGTGGTCAAGGAACCACTTTTCAGCTTGGTTGAAAGAATGCTTCAGGGATACCTGTAGAGATGTGGGGTCAGGATGGGAGGCAAAGAGGACAGCATCATTGGCATAGAGGAGCATGTTGACAGAGCAGAAGCTGGAGAGAGTATCGAGGAAGAGGCTGAAATGAACAGGGCCCAGGATTGAACCTTGGGGGACTCCAGATAGAATGGGCAGGGTGTTAAACAGGGTGCCATTTACCTTCACGCACTGGGATCTGGTAGAGAGGTAACTAGTAAACCAATTTAGGGGGCATGGGGAGAAGCCAAGTTGGTGGAGGGAGTCAAGTAAGAGGGGGGTGACAGGCAATGTCAAAGGCCTTGGAGAGGTCAATGAACACTGCCTCCACAACATGACCAGAGTGGAGAGCAGAGTGGAGGTGTTGGGAGAACTACAGAAGGGCTGTAATGGTTCTGTGTCCAGGGTGAAAACCGGGTTGTTCGGGGCACATCAGGTCATATTTGGCTAGGTATTCAGAGAGCTGTATGGCCACTATCTTTTCAAGTGCTTTGGAGAGCGGGAGGAGAATGGAGATGGGCCTGAAATTGTTAGGGGAGGTTCTATCCCCACACTTATGGATAGGGGTGATTTCTGAGCAGTGCTTGACTAAAAGAAGAGGCATAGTGAGCTGGGCTTGGGTACCAAGGTGCATGGGCAGACACATTAGGCAGGGCTTGGGAGCAGGGGAGGACCCACCTGGATGTGCTTGAGTACATAACTGGGAGCAAGTGGGCTTAGTTTGTGTTCAGGAGGTTGAGCCAGAGGACTGGGCATTATAGCAAGAGGAGACCCAATGGGATGGGCTTGTGTGCAATGGGGGGGACCCAGCAGGCTGAACTTAGGTGTACTATCCCAGAGGGCAGGGCATAGTTCTAGGAGAGGAACTAGAGGGCTGGGCGAGTGTGCAGGAAGGAACACAGTAGGTTGGGCTTGGGTGCAGGAGGGGACCCAGAGAGCTAAAATTGTAAGCAAAAGAGGGTCCCAAAGTGCTGGGCTTGGGTGCAGTAGGGAGATCCAGTAGTCTGGGCTTGTATACAGGAGGAAACCCAGTGGGCTGGCCTTGGATGCAGGAGGGGACCCAACAGGATGGTCTTGTATAGAGGAGGGGACCCAGTGAGTTGGACCTGAGTACAGGGTGGGGACCTCACAGACTGTCTTGGATACTGGAGAGGAGTCTAGTTGGCTCTGCTTGTGTTCAGGTGGAAACCCAGTGGGATTGGCTTGAGTGTAGCATGGGACCCAATGGGCTGGGCTTATGTAGAGTAAGAAACTGAATGCACTGGGCTTGGGTATAGGGGGGGCCCATTGAGGAGCTTCAATAGAGATGGGGACCCAGATGGCTTCGGTGCAGGAGGAGACCCAGTGGGCTGAGCTTGTGTTCAGGAGGGGACCTAGTGGGCTTGATTTGTGTACAGGAGAGGACTCGATGGTCTGTGCCTGTGAGTAGAAAGGGACCCAGTAAGCTGGGATTGTGTGCAGGAGGGGACCTAGTATACTGTACTTATGTACAGGAGGGGACCAATTAAGCATGTCTTATATACAGGAAGGAGACTGAGAGGACTGGGCTTGACTGCAGGAGGAGACATAGTGGGCTGGGCTTGTGCACAGGAGGGAACCCAAAAGGCTGGGCTTGTATGCAGGAAGGAACCCAGTGGGCTGGGCTTTGGTGCATGAGGGGACCCAGAGGGTTGGGCATGGGTGCAGGAGGGCAACCCAGTGGACTGGGCTTGGGTATAGGAGGGGAAACAGTGATCTGGGCTTGTGTGCATTGGAGTTCTGACATGGTGCTTGGTTGAGAGTATGACTAGAGTACACTGCGGAGTCCCAAAGAAGGTGAGACACATGTCTGTACTTTGTCATTTTCAGATTATAAGGGATCAGATGTATAGGCCTGTTTAAAGGATGATGTCTGTTCTGACCAAGCCTTGCCAGCTTGACCTGCACAAGAAATTGCATTCCCATGGTGTCTTGCTCTGGAAATGAGGCTTGAAAATATACATACTGCATATGGTTTTGAGAGATGCACAAAAAGTAAACTATTTTGATATTTCTTCTCTCCTAGCATACTTCAGGACAGTGCTGCTTTCCCTGCAAACTACTTCTATTGTATTCTGGAGAGACAGAAACAGCAAACAAAAAATCTAAGTTAAAATCTCAGGTAATTAGTAACTGAACATTTTTCTAAGTTTTGAATCTCAAGTAATTAACAACTAAGATATTTTCTAAGTAAAAAAACAACCAAATCATAAGCTGGATTACGTATAAACTGGAAAATTCAATCACTCCAAAACTACAGTATTTTTCAAAGGCTCATTTCTCAACTAATACAAAAGTAAAACAAAAAAATAATAATTTCTCTACTAATGACTAGATAGCAAGGATTACACATTAGTTGAGTAAAACCCCTCACAACAATGATCAAGCTTAATGCTCAACTTTTTAATTAGTTATTCTTTCTTGAAAAGGGAAACACTGGGTATTTGCTAACTTATGTTTTTTGTAATGGCACTTTGGCCAGGTTATGAAGGGTTAGGGCAGATTTTGCTCCAAGTTAAACTGTTCCATGTTTTACTGCAAGCTACATAAATCTGATCTCTTCCATGCCACAATGGTCATTGGCAGATGAGTTTACCCCCTCAAGCTAGCTATACTTACTTGATGACTCAGTTGTCTTATGCAGCAGTTAGTCACTTGTTTTTGTTCCATTGCCAGCAGGAGACAAAATGCACACTTTGGTCTGGGTCATTTCTTTTTATACAGCTTTTTCTCCACAGCTGGTCAGTTCTGGCAGGCTATCAGCCCAGTCCCTGCCACCTGCGTCAGGCATACACCCCCAACTGCCCTTGAGAACTGCCCCCAAGAATTCCCCCATGGATTGCTCCCACCCCCCGTGGCAGGGCTGGGAAGGGGAGGGCTGTCCTCCCTCCAGCCAGTGACTCACATCCATAATTGGGGTGGTCATCAGGTGGTGATGCAGGAACAGGGAGGTAGGTAGGGCTAAAGGTGTAGTGAAGTTTTAATCTGCTGGCAAAGTTTTGGCAATATTGCCGGGTCTGCACTCATGGAGCAATCTGCAAAGTCAGGCAGTTGCCCTCCAAATTTGTCTATGCAACTTTGCTGGGGGTTCTGCAGTTAACTTCACCTATGTGACTTCGCCATTAACTTCACCGGAGACTTCACCAGTGACTTCACCTATATATGCCACAAGTGAAGTGGGAAAAAACATGGCCATTTCCTGCTAGATGATAAGAACTCTGGAGGTCACATGATCCTGTACTGTCCTAGTTTCACTGTTGCAGTATGACTCAAACCAGAAGGAGCTATTTGAATGCAGAGCAGACACCAGTAGTTTTACCAGTTGCAGAACAGACCACAGCTTTTTATATTGTTGTTAATTTACATTACATTTACTCAGTTTAGTTAGTTAGTCTGTGGTTGGACCGTTGGGGGGGGAGGTGTGTTCTGTTTCAAGACCAAATTGGGCCTCATGAGTGTACCAGTTGAGGAGGCTGGGCCATTTGAGTGTATTGTAGTAGCAGGTGTAGGTTGTAGGATCACCCTCATCTACCATCTACACAGGGATGAGAAGTGATTCCGTCAGGAAGTAGAGAACTTCTTGATCGACATAGTGTTTGAGTCGCCCAGGATGATTGTCCTGAGCGACTTCAATGCCTGGGTCAATGATGAACTGTCGCATTTTGGACAACACTTTCTCCTGCTGATGACATTACTGAGCATTACACAGATTGTTACCTCTGCTACTCACAAACATGGTCACTCTCTTGACCTGATCTTCCTCCTGGGGATTGAAGCCTTTGACTTGGGAGTGGAACCTGTTGGATGTTCACATCATTACACAGTGGGGTTCAGTTTCCATGCCCCCCTTTGCAGGCCTACCTCTGTGGAGATGGTCAGATACTGCCCTTTATGAGATGTAAGCCCTGATTGCCTGGCAGTGGTACTTGACCTATCAGCCCTTCCTGGGTAAGTGGTAGCCCAGAGGCCTTGGTTTTGGCCCATAATAAGGCCATTTCTACAGCTCTGGATTCTATCACTCCTGTCCATGTTTGTCCTCTCTCCCTTCACCCTCGGTCCCCTTGGTTTGACGGGACCTTGAGAGAGATGCAGTGACTAGGATGAAGGATAGAGCACTGCTGGCAGAATTCCACCCTGGAGGTTGACAATCTTAGATTGATGGCACATTATCAGGTCTATAAATCTACAATCTCCCATAAGAAGGTAGAGTTCCTGACCAGGGAGATTGCATCTGCTCAGAACCAAATGGCTCAGCTCTTTCAAACTATGGACAGACTGTGCAACCTGGCCTGCCTGCAGTGTCAAAGAGCCTTTTTACAAATGGAGTGTGATGAGCTCACTCAGTTCTTTGAAGATAAGGTGGCTGACATTAGGGCTGGGCTCCAACCAGCACACTCTATGGGAGATGCTATATTTTGGTGCTCAGTCACTCTCCCTCATTTTTCCTGGAATACCCTCAACCGGACGGAGTTTGTCAATGTTGTGCAGATTGTCCAGAGAATGTGCCCCATGTGCTGTAGTTTAGATCCGGGTCCAACTTCCCTGATTATGGGTTGTTGTGATATCATCAGCCCTTTCTTAGCATGGATAGTCTGGTGCTCCCTTAAGTTGGGTGAATTCCTTAGCTCCCTGAAGGAGGCAGTGGTGACACCCCTCCTGAAGAAAGCTTCTCTGGACCCAGACTGCCCTGCCAACTACATACCTATCTCTAACCTCCCCTTTGTGTGGAAGGTGATTGAGAAAGTAGTGGCTCTACAACTGGAGAACCATTTGACCATCCATGACATCTACGACCTTCTCCAATCCAGTTTTTGAAAGAGGCATAGTACTGAGACTGCACTGGTTTGGGTGCTCTATGATCTCCTGATGGCGAGAGATCAGAAAAGCTGTTCCATCTTGGTTCTTCTTGATCTCTCATAAGCATTTGACACTGTGGACCATGGGGTTCTGCTTGAATGCCTGAGGTTCATCTGTGGCCTGTCTGGTACAGTCCTCAGGTGGTTTAAATCTTTCCTCACTGGCAGAACTCAGAGGGTGATCTTGGGGATTTATTTCTCTGACCTAGTCTTTCTGCCATGTGGGGTCCCATAGGGTTCTGTATTGTCCCCCATGCTGTTTACGGTGTACATGCTGTCCCTTGGAGATATTGTAAAATGGTATGGGCTGAGGTTTCACTGCTATGCTGATGATACCCAGCTCTACCTGTGTTTTGCACCTGACCAGGATAGAGCACTCTCGGTATTTAATAACTGCTTCACAGAAATCCAGGATTGGATGAATTCCAGCTGGCTGAAGTTAAACTCAGGAAAGACTGGTGTGATGGTTGTGGACCCAGGTCACCGGATAGAGGGGTCAGGAGCTGGTTAGCCTATGGGACTCTTCCTGGGGGACTCCCAGCTTCTTGCCTCTGAATGGGTGTGGGACCTGTGGTTGATTCTTGATAATGGGCTGACACTGCAATCTCAGGTGTCGGCAGTCATCAAGTCCTCCTTTTATCATCTGAGAAACATCTCCAGGGTCAAGCACCTAGTTCCTTCTGATGATCTTCCTATTCTGATCCATGCCTTTGTAACCTCGCACCTTGATTATTGCAACTCCCTCTATCTAGGGCTACCAGGGATTGATACCCGTTGCTTGCAGCTGGTGCAGAACGCTGCAGCCCGGTTATTGGCGGGAACTCTCCAGACATGTCATAGCCCCCTGGTGCTGTGTGAACTGCACTGGCTGCCAGTTCAGTGGTGGATCACCTTCAAAGTCAGATGTTTGACTTCTAAAGCCCTACACGGACAGGGCCCGAAGTACCTGAAAGAGCTTCTGGTTCCTTACTGCCCCAGGTGATCACTCTACTTGACTGATGAGGGGTTGCTAGAGATTCCAAGGGTATCCTTAAAATCATCAGGGGCCCGTGCATTTATGTATGCAGCCCCAACCCTTTGGAATTCTCTACCCCATCAGCTCCAGTAGTGCACAGCCATGGAGGGATTCAAACAGGCCTTAAAAACCTATCTATGGCACCAAGCCTATTCTTTTTGATTTTATTAAAGCTATGGAATTTTATTGCTATCTGTATTTAATTTTATTTTATCATATTCTGTTTTATCTTCTTGCTGTTAAAGTGCCTTGATATTTTGAAAGGCGCTGTACAAATAAAGTTATTATTATTATGATTTAAACATTTATTTCTGTGCCTTTTTTTGGTCTGTGTTCCATTTTGTGTTCCTTTTTTCACTTCTTTAGTCTTTTGTTTTGTTTTGTGTACCCATGAAAATGAGTGGGAGAGTGACAGAGAGAGTGAGGGAGAGAGAGAAAGAAAGAGAGAGAGAGTGGATGGGAGGGCAGGCAACAGAGGAGGGTAGCTTCCAACATCCTGGGTTTCATCTGAAAAGGACTGTGTTCAGCAGTAGCAGAAGAAGAAGAAACAGCAATCAATCCTACCTCACAGCATAGGACCCCCAGACCCAACGAGTTGAGGAGGATGTAATTGCACCACCACCAGCATCTTCAATGCCCCCAACTGTGCGACCACCCACACCGCTACAAGCACCTCTGCAGGAGAAAGAGGACCAGCAGCCAAGGATATCTAGACCAGACCTTCAGCAGCAGCAGCAGGCAAAGTCCCTAGTGTGGGACTTTTTCGAGAGGGAACCCACCAACAGTGTGGTCACAAACAAATTGTGCCCACTGTTGTTCAGTGTGGCAAATGAGGGATGCATTTCAGCACAGGTGGTCAGCACACCCACCTGCAAAGGAGGCACCTAAAAAAGTGGGTGCAGCATTTGCAGGAGAAAGGTGATGAGAGTGGCAGAGGTGTTGCTGAGCCAGGGCCTAAAGGTAAGGGTAGGGAGACCAAACACAAGAGGTGTAGTGGAGAGGAGGAGAAGGGGAGGACATTGTGGAAAGAGCTAGATGGTCCAGGACCAGCAGCGAGCACCACCCAAGAAACCATCATCTGATCCTCTTGTTACATCCACCTGGCAGGAGGAGGTGGAGCCCTGAAGGGAGGTCATGGAGCCCTCTCATCAGGTTGAGAAGCTTAAGAAGATGGTGGCACAGGTGCTCTACAACTAGCAGCAGTAGCAACTGAAAGAATAGCCCTATATAGCCCTTTAGCCTTCCAATATGTTTGTTTTCTTTTATGTTGTTATATATTTCTACTGTTCTGTTCTGTGCCCTCAGTATTTCTTTCCTGTCAGCTTCCTTTCTACCTTCTAAAAATAAAAAAGAAAAGAAAAATAAAAAAACAAAAAATAAATATTATTGTATCTCACAACTTTCAAGAGTGTCCTTAATGTAAATGCAGATCCAGAAGTAAATGGTTTGATACCTTTTATTGCACCAACATAGATGTAACAAAAAGAACAAAGCATTTTAGCTTTTGGACATACCAAGTCCTTCTTCGGAAGCTTAATGACAGTTATTTAGAAAATCCCATACTTTTAACACCCAGATCATGCAGAAAAAAAAAACAAAAAAATTCTCATTGGTATAAAATACTTATTTAGAAAATAGCAGAAGAAACATCAGAGAAGCTGAATGGTACCAGTTTGCCTTCAGCTGAAAGGGCCTAACGGTCAGATGTGCTTTGAGCATAACAACAAGCAGGGAGTACACTGCACATAAATTAAAATGACTTAGAGATTCCTTCAGAATAAGATAAGAACATCTCAAGCAGAGAGCTGCTCAACCCAATTATGACTGTCCCAGTGTGTTTACGAATGCAGTTCATGAAAAGCAAAATCCACCTGGATTAAAGACATGCTAAAATGTGACATAATTGGAAGTTAAAAACAAGCCCCTCAGAATTGAACTACAAAAAATATCTATACATGGCATACAAAGGGTTTAAAGTAAAGTTTACCTAAAGTGAGCAATACAGTGGTGTCCCCCAGGATGAAACACAATGCTGCAGCATTTTGCAGCATGCTGCAGAATGCTGCAAAAGACCTACTGATAAATCAATGTAATTTCAATGGTAATTAGTCCCCTCTGTCATTCAGGAAAATGTGACACTGCCAGGATGAAGTGAATGCCACAGTTCGCTGCATGACATAGGGGACTAATTGTCATTGAAATTACATTGCTTTATTCAGTAGGTCTGCTACAGCATACTGCAGAGTGCGTTAAAGGTGCGTTTCATCCTCGGGGACACCACTGTAGTTTCACACTATATGGAATGTAAAACTTAGCTGGACACATTACCCAACTATACCCTCAAACTAGTTATTATGCTCCATAAACCCTGCTTGTTATTATGCTCTAAGCACATTTGACCTTTAGGCCCTTTCAGCTGAAGGTGAACTGGTACTACTCAGCTTCTCTGACGTTTCTTCTGTTATTTTTTTAATGAGTATTTTAAATCAGTGGAAATTTTTTCTATTTTTTGTTCTGCATGATCTGGGTGTTAGTACTACTTACCTTTGTTGTGGTTTATGGTTGTCTCTGCCTGGATAAAAAAAAAAAGTTGTGGCACTGGGTAATAACACATTACAGTACTTTATTTGTCCAGAGATACAGGTGATCTGTATTTAAAGTCAGCCACTTGTGCCCTTTTTCCTTGTGTGTGTTTCTTTAATTCTTTCTTGTTTGGTGAAAAAAAGTTACCTTTTTGGTTTTTACTAGACCAGGCTGCCTGCCACATATTGTATTAGTTGTAGTCTAGGTGCTGGTACCTGTCCTGATTATGTTTGGACTTGTAAGGAAGCCAGTACTGTAGGTGTGTGATGTCATCATTCATGTGTGAGGTGTTATTCAGACAGTTCATAGTAATACATCCTTTCTTCAAATACTCCCAGAGAAAGGGAAAGATCTGAAGCAGCAGTCAGCAAAAATGTCTTCTAAGAAGTGGCCAAGTACAGGGGGAAACATGGCAGGGGAGATGAGGGAGCTAAGACGTCTGCTGAAAAAAGTACAATTTCAGTTCCAGTTCCCCATAGCAGTGAAAGTACATGTATATCTGCATCAGTGTCTTCTGATGTGGGCCTTGGTGGTGCGGTAGAAACAAGCAAAGGAGTTGGTGGCTGAACTGGGTTAGGCATACTTTTGTCTTACTTTTTTAAAGCTCAAACTGTTGCAGCCATGCTAGTGGGGGATGCTGACACTGAGAAGAAGGAAGGAAATGACACGAGCACAGGAACAGTGGTCCAGGACTCGGAGGAGGGTGATAATAAGTCTGTCGTGTGTGACTGTCCATGTTCCTGCAGGAGTTGGTGATGATAGTGTTCAACAAGAGTCTGATAGTCCTGGAGATAAGGACAGTCAGCCCCCTGAGATAGTTGCAGAGAAAGAAAAAGGTGCCATCCTCCAAGAAGACAGTGATAGGGGAGAGGAGGAGGAAGACAAAGACGTCATCGGGAAGACAAGAACATCATTGCTATTGGTGGTGGTGATGATGATGATGATGACTGGGATGATCCCACATGGGAGCCTGAGTTAAAAAAGGTCAAGGGCGATGTAGGCCATTTACATGTACAGCCCGTGGTAGGTCAGTCTGTCACCAAGCCTATACAAACCTCCGCTAAATGGCACTTCCAAAGCCGTAGTCTTATGGAAGTCATGGTAGCAGTTCAAAAAATACATACTTCCACACCTGCTTCTGAATTATCCCAGTCCCAGAAGCATCTGAAGTCCAGAGGTCAAAAGTCCCTAGTTTGGGACTTTTATGTGCTACATCCTGCTGATGAGACCACAGCAATATGCCAACTTTGTCAAGCCTGTGTTAGTCGGGGGAAAAAGGGAAGCCACATAGGCACTGGTGGCCAACACTCCCACCTGAAAAACAAGCACCCGCTGAGATGGCACCAACACCAGAAGGATGCCAGAGCTGTTGGTAGCAAGGTGCATGTAGTAGTGTAAGAACATGAGGAGGGAGGGCAGAATGGGTCACTGGTGGAGGAGGAGAGTGAGCAATCTTTTGTGCTCTCTAGTAGTGGGCATAGCAGTGGCGTTGTGAGTTCCAGTCCCACGAGTCTTAAATGTACACCACAACCACACCCACAAGCAACCAAATTAACTGATTTCATGTGGTCTACACCATCCAGCCACGAGTCAATTGTTACTCCTAAGCAAAAATCACTGCTGCCACAAGTACAGCATTCTGGTAGGACAGCTTCAAAGATGCAGCTCACTCTGAAGACCATCTTTGAGCAGCAGATAAAGTACCCCCAATCATGCTGCTGCACGAGAGTTAAATGCTGCTGCTGCTGAAATGCTGGCCATCAATCTGTTGCCATTCTCATTCATACAGAATGCCAGTTTCCACAGGTTGATGGCCTGTGCATGTCCCAAATGGCAAGCTCCATTGCAAACCTATTTTAGTAAGCGTGCCAAGCCAGAACTGAACAGTAGAGTTGCTGATTACATTAGACATGCATCAAAGCATAGTGCATCACACTATATCGATCTTAGCATGGATATGTGGACCAGTGGACAAACAGCAGCAAGCTCGTATCTGTGCATAACAGCACACTGGGCACAGTTGCCTGGTGCAGTACTTGATTGTGGGTCTGGCAAAACATGTGTGAAGCAAAACTGTGGTGGTAGCAACACACCTGGTATTCGGCAGCATGCAACCTTGACTATGACAAGTGTCACAGGTTCACACATGGCTGCGAAAATGCTTGAAGTTCTGCTGGACGAGATTGGTGGGTGGCTACACACACAGTCACTCATAGAAGGATTCATCGTAAATGATAATGGCTCCAATGTAGTTAAGTGCATTAGTGATGGTGTTTTTTTCAGAGTGCCCTGCCTGGCACACTGCCTTAATCTTGTTGTTCAGCAGTTTCTCAACCATGTGGACATTAAGAAAATGGTTACTATTGCCTTTCACATCTGTGTCCGCTTTGCCTGTTCTGCAAAGACTCATGACCATCCACGTGAGCTACAGTGCAATAACAATCTGCCTCAGCACCGGATAAAGCTTGATGTTGTCACCAGGCAGCACTCCACACTGTACATGCTTGACCAGCTGTATGAACAGTATAAGGCTGTGTCAGAATACCTGCTGCTGCACACCACCTGTGACAGAGCTAAAGCGTCCATTGCTCTAACAAAAGAGCAGTGGCACCAAATTAATGGGCTAATATGCATTCTCCGTCCATTCGAGCATGCTACACAGGCAGTGAATGGGGAATCTGCTTGCATAAGTCAGTCCATACCTCTCATACATGTGCTGAGGCAGATATTAGTGAATGTGCTACACCAGAGACAAGTGGGGATCATGGCACTTGTGATGGATCACATGCTCCATGTGCTGGACACAAATACCCATGTATCTAATATTTTACAGTCAGCTGACTTTGCAATTGCCACCATGCTGGATTCATGCTACAAACTTGGCCTGCCCTCTATAATTGAAGGAGGTCGTCAGCAAGTACAACAGTTCACAGAGAACCTCATTAGATTGGTACATACTGCACAAATAAAAAATGCATGCACTGCATCAAAAATGGGTGTTGCTACCACCACCAGCAGCTCACAGGGAACCCAATTAGAGAAAATGGGCAAGGTACAGCAGAAAACAGCAAGCAATCCCATTTGGGATGTTCTTCTTCAGGTGGGAGTGGAAGATATGGAGAAAAGGAGGAGACAGATGAGGCACTTGGACTCTGGGCAGCAGAACAAATGGTGGAAGCCTACATGGGGGACCCAAAGTGCCTTGCCATTAATGACAAGCCACTGCTGTACTGGAACAGTAAAATGACTGAATGGCCAGCACTAAAATCAGTTGCTGTGAAATACCTGAGCTGCACACCATCCAGTGTCACTGTGGAATGAGTGTTTAGTGAGGCTAGGGCAATTGTGGGTGACCGTAGGACCAATGTGTCACCCAACAATGTGTCCATGCTAACATTCACCAAAATGAATGGAAGACACATTTCACACAACACAGTGATGTCAGTGGTGTTGCCACATGAACTGTGTCTCAGTCACGAGGATGACGGCAATCCCTTGACTAAGGCAGCCACCGGTAGCAAGGTGGATGAGGCAGCAATGTTGAGAGAATTCCTACCTGATGAGAACTCCAGTCTTGAAGACAGTGAGGGGTGCTTCATGGATGATGTGGAATTGGAAGTTGAAAAAGGCTGAGTTTACTCCAAGGCCCCCTTCCCACCCAACAACAACTTTCAACTCAGTATGGTTGCTGGGGTGTGTATGTTACACCTTATTTTTAGCTATGTACCACTGGATTGGTTACGGAAATATGTTGTTATGTGCTGCGGCCTGCAGTGTGTGTAAGTTTCATTTCATCACCGTTTGCCATAACCTGTTGATTGGTCACCTCACCACCAGTCCCCCAAGGCCACAAGTCTATATAAAGCAGCAGCAATGTAATTACCATAACTGTAAATATTTTGCAATTGCATGATTACAGTTATAATGTTTTTCTTCAAAAAATATCTCACTTTTCATGTTGACTATATCAACACACCATCTTACAGCGATATATGTTGTCTTGATGTCCTTAAAAGTGCCCAGGATGGCAAATTCCACACTGCCCCCCCCACCCTCTCTCATCACCTGATCTGACCTGACACACCCATGCACTCCATGCGACTGAAAAAAATGTTTCTGCCACTTAGTATCAGTAACATGAACAAGAACCCCGGCTCCTAGACAAGTACAAGTAGCATATGACTGTAACATGCTAATTCAACAGTTAACACCACAAGTTGAACACATTTTGAAATATGGTGAATGGTGGCCATCTTTAATGATGAGAGTCATTAATTACAAAAGTGATCATGAAGAGGCTTAACAACTTACAACATCAAATCCCCCTTAAAATGTTCTTTATGCTACAGTACCAGGTTAAGATACACCAAATTCGCAATGGTTCCGGGGGGAGGGGGGACAGGGCAGGGTGAGCATCCTGCTGTACCACTTTGGAATGGATTCAAAATGTTCATGATTACTGCAGCTATGCAATCCTCATCAATAAGACAAGATATTAACCCCCTCCACCTAATTATTTACTAAACACCATATCAACCATCAGTGTTTGCATATAGTTCCTCCCTGTATGTGGGTGGCAGTGGTGATTTCTCATTAATGGTAATGGTATGGACAGAAGTCCAGTGGCCAACATCACAGTTCAAGCAACACCCCTGTCTTCCAATGATTCAACACAGCTCCTGCATGGCCTGGATTGATCATGTAGTCATCAAGATATGACATACGATGAAACCTCAATAGAGGAAAATGACCTAAGCAAGACCAAAGATAAGAAAAAATGCTGGATACTTATCAATCTGTATGCCTGCTTTTACCTAACAAGTTGGAACAAGAAGCAGAGAAAAACATGTATACTTACCATACCCTATGATGTGATGTCATTCAACTGAGGACATTCCCCACATGAACATGCTGTGTGTTGCACATGATTCCATTCCAGACCAAGGTCTGTTGAAGCACAGTAGCACTAGCAGACATTCCCCTTTCCCTATCAGTACTGCGTACCTTGACATAAGAAAAAAATTAAGAACAGATTTTAGTGATTGTTAAAAATTCCCCCCTACCACCCGTGACCATCACCCCCTCCAGAAAACCATAAAAAATGAAGACATACTGACCTCAAGGACTGAGAAAGTGGAACCATCGCACAATTAAATAAATCCCCCAGATCTGGTTCAGCAGCCAGCAGCAGCAGCAGGATGGAAAAATACTTAATTTTGCCTGAATTCCTGATGTTGAAAAAAGCAAAAAAAAACACAATTACTAGCAAGCTCAGACAACCATATGTCAGTAACAAACATACCACACTTGTATGAAAATTCCAATACTTAATGTCTGCGTTGGGAAATTTGGAAGATCCATACATCTCCATCCCTCATGGCCCAGCACGATGATGTCTTCCACAGCATGCTGAAAAATAATATAACAGCAGTACAAGCATATTAGAACTCAAGATGCCATAATATCAACCCACCAACACCCTTACCTTGCACAGGAAAAACAATGAAGACAGATACTTACGTGTTCAGCAGCAGCAGCAGTATGGACTGTGTGAAGATAATTCAGTAGGCATCAACCATCCAGAACAGTAGTTCTTGTGGCAACTTGGAAAGTAGTAGTCATAGACAGCAGCAGGCAGCAAGCTACAGTGCTCCAAAATGTCATTCACTACCCCACCGCCAGGCAAGGTACTACCACAGAGACAGTCAGTCAACACAGCTAGACAATCAGTACAGCAGCACAGGGATAGGGAAATGATAATTCTGCATTTCTATGTCAATCAATTGAAAGACAGCAGCAGCAGCAGCAGGAAAGAATTGAAGTAGCAGCAGTATTTTGCAGGAGGAATTCATTTTCTCTGCATGTTGGCACCCCTTTTCAGGTCCCTGAGGTGGTGGGGCACCATAAAACATCAGGACTGACAGTGCATTTCAGTCTCAATTTGATCTCACATTTTTGGGTAAACTTTTCTGGACTTGTAGGCCCTGTTTGGCACCAGCAGCATGAGTTTCAGGCAGAAATATTTGGAAACAGGCCCTCAAAACAGCTATTTAATGTCTGAGGTGGTGTTTGGGGGCACCCTAACACATCATGGCTGAGACCAGATTTCTGTGTCAATGTAATGTACCATTTTTTCTGCAACATTTATGGACATTTACTGCCTGTGCTGCAGTGGCAGAAACAAGATAGGGCCTAAAGACAATTGTCCCGGATTCCCCCTTTTCCCTCACAAAAAGACAGAGACCATTGTTTGTTGTTGTTCTCAGATTGGCAATTTATTTATATTCAGAATTCCATATTCCATTTTCCATTTCTTTATTATCCTATTTTCAGAAATTTCATTTATTTCCATCCATATATCAATCTCTGATTATCCCTCCCCCAGGTGAAAACCTGGGTGCCTTCTTCTTCTTCTTTCCTGCTAAGTAACAGTGAAAACCGAGACCGCTTCATTCTTCATCTTCTTCCTCTTCTTGTGTTATTCCTTTTTTCTTCCCCCCTTCCCTCCTCCCCCCCTTTTCCCCTCTGCCATCTACCTTTGGCAGTCCATGACCATATCCATAACCTTATTAACACCTGCCATCCACCTTTGGCAGTACAAACTATCCAACCGGACGCGTCTGTCATCCACCTTGACAGGCCCACCATACAGTCCCATCTTGACTGTCTTCCCCTCTTGCTCTGCTTAGTAGGGTGGGCGGGAGGAATCAAAAACTCCAGCAAAAAGTGGGTGAGGCCTCCTTGTGCTGTCCCTTATGTACCTCCCTTCTTCCCCTCCCTTTCCTGTTACCTGACCATTGTTCTGGCCCTTAGCCCCTCCCCTTCCTTCCCCCCTTCCCTCCTGAGCACAACCATTCCATGACAGAGGGAAGGGGTGCACCAGGACAACATGGTCTGCCCTTAAAGGGCAAACTCCATTGTCCCGGATTCCCCCCTTTTCCCTCACAAAAAGACAGACACCATTGTTTGTTGTTGTGCTCAGATTGGCAATTTATTTATTTAGATTCAGAATTCCATATTCCATTTTCCATTTCTTTATTATACTATTTTCAGAAATGTCATTTATTTCCATCCATATATCAATCTCTGATTATCCCTCCCCCAGGTGAAAACCTGGGTGCCTTCTTCTTCTCCTTTCCTGCTAGGTAACGGTGAAAACCGAGGCCGCTTTCTTCTTCATCTACTTCCTCTTCTTGTGTTATTCCTTTTTTCTTCCCCCCTCCCCTCCTCCCCCCCTTTTTCCCCACTAGCCAGTCTCCAGCTTATGCTGATGGCTGGCTTCTCTACTACGGTATCACTCCCTTACCTCAGGGACAATCCTTTTCCTTTTATTTTTTTTTTATATTCCAGTTTTTGCCTGTTTCCTCCATGTCTCTATGAAACCCATTGTCTCTGTATTTAACATGTCTATGGCTAGATCTGACAGGTGCACACCATCTGACCTGTAGAAGTCCTCCACCCATTCTTCTACCCCCCCAGTATCACCTGTCCCCCCATCTGCCTTACTAATGTCCCCACCCTCCTATTCATCTTTCTCCTGGCCCTTTCCACCACTCTGTGGCTGTGCTCCTGCCTCCATAATGTTGTCGGTATCATATCTGACCAGGCGAGGCACACCTGAGGCTACCACTGTCATATTGCCACTAGATCCCTTTTTATCTGTAAGTATGTGTTTACCCATGGTCTGCCCGCCAGGTCGCTGCCCCCTAGATGTATAATAATTCGGTCTGGACTGGGCCGACATCCCTTGAGTTCCTTCAAAGCGGGAAGCAGCTGTGCCCATCTCATCCCATGTATGCCATGCCAGACCAACCTACACTGTCTCTCATCCTGGTACAGCTGCTTTCCCCCAGCCTTCTTCTCTGCTCTTTTTTCAGCCCAATAAATATAGGAATGGCCACAGATCCAGACTTCCATGATCCTCCCTCTACCTATGGGGTTCAAGGAAAATTAATTATTTTACACATACTCTTAGTGCCAGCACTGTATTATCCCCCCCAATTCTTTCCCCTTTTGCCCACCCCAACTTTTCCCTTCTGACTATGGTAGTTCCACCAGAGCACTCCTTCAACACTATTTTTTTTTTTTCAGTGCTCTAATGTATCTCTTATAACTGGCTGACCGCCAGTGCCCTTTTCCCAAAATGTCCTTCACAGGTTCCCCCATTGCTGCCCACTGTGAGGCAGCCCCAATCCGTAGGGAATGGGATGAGTAATTAGCGGGTCCTCCCCCATGAATTGCATGCCCTTTTTAAGCAATGCTGTGACTTGATAGCCAGTGACCCTTTTCCCATCACCATGTGCAAATAGCTTTCCCATACTGGTCCCCTGCTCTGCAGCGAAAGCCCACAGAGCCTGCACTGGGCATATTGCAACCTCTACTTGTCCCTTCAGTGTCAACATGCAACCTTGTCCTCTTTGGTCCATTTTTGACCTCCTGATCTTGTCATGCATGATTTTTATATTTCTTGATTCAGGATCTGGGTTGGTCTCAATATCACCACTAAGGGCCAAAGTCACCAGGAGCACCCATCCATCCATTCTACCAATTGGCCTGGAAAAGAGGCCATACCTTACCTGCTGGTTCTTTAAATGCAGTTTCACCAGGAAAAAATCGTTTCTCCTCTTTACCAGGCCAGATCCATTATTGGTAGAACAATCTGGAGGATAAAAGTTGTGGTGAAGTTGACTCCTTATAGAAAAAGAAACAGCTGAATGTGTAGAACAAATTTGCAACAAGCAGCTAAGTGCGATTAATATCCCCAAAACCCAAGCAAACATTACTTTTAGGTTATTTTTATAAGACTGTTTGTATTCCATAATAGTTTTATAACAGAGTTTAAAAACCACAATTACCTATATATCTATATTTTGCAATAACTATAAGCTACTTTCTCAGTAGCAGCAATTATATTAAACCTCCAGTTGTTTACCAGTCAAGTAGAGACTTCATCTTCAGCTTCTTGTTTGAATTTCTATACTGAGTGGCGCTTGCACCACTCACGCTCGTGCCACAATGCTCATGTTGTAGCAGTGTGAAGCTTTTTAAGCTGTAGATCTCCTCCCTTAGCTGTGACGCTTCCCTCAGTTCTTCGCCCTCTCAGCTGATTGAGTCTCTGGTACACCAGGAGTTCCAAGGCAGTTCTAACACACAGTCACTGTTTTAGGTACAAATTATAGCAGCAGGCAGTTCACAGATGATAATAGCAGAGCTGGCTTTGATGTTACAGCTGAGGCGTACCCATTCATACAGCAGCGCGATGCTTATCAAGCTGTAGAGCTCCTCCCTTAGCTGTGACGCTTCCCTCAGTTCTCTGCCCTCCCAGCTGATCGAGTCTCCAGTACACCAGGAGTTCTGAGGCAGTTCTAACACACAATCACTGTTTTAGGCACAAATTAGAGCAGCAGGCAGTTCACAGATGGTAATAGCAGAGCTGGCTTTGATGTTACAGCTGGAGCGTACACCACTGCCCCCCACCTCATGCTGGCCCCCTTCACCTTCTACCAGCTCAGCAGTGCCCCGGGCCCCTCTACCTGATGCAACCTCTTTTTGTTTTTGAAGCCAATCTGCAGCATGGCGGTGCTGCAGATGGCTCCTTTTGCCACCAGTCCCAAAATGACCCCCGGTCTTGCCCCTTCTCACTGATCTGCCACATAAGGTGCAGATCATCATGGAGTTGTCATTTGGGTTTTTCCTAAAAAAAACATACAGCAGATGACCCTTTCTGTGTGAAGGGGAGCCAACAGCTGATGTCCCAGGGCTGGTGAGCACATCCTGCTCCTGCTCAGAGGAGGCAGGGAGGTGCATGCTCCAGCTGGGGGGTGGCATCTGGAGGTGCCTGCTGCTGCTGCTGCCTTGGGGTGGGGGCCACAGGATGATCCTACTGTAACTGGGACAGGGCAAGGGGCTCATGCTGCCCCTGGGGAGTGGGGACTACATTCTTTTGCTGGTGGGTGGGGGGCACATGCTCCTGCTGCTGTTTGGGGGCACAGATGTAAATGCCCATCTATTAATACGGATACTGGGTGGGGGGTCCAGCTGCCTTCTTCCCATTCCCAATAGTCTTCATAATTTCACCTTCTCCTCCCCCAAAAAAAAGAAAAAAGAAAGGTGAATTATACACACTCTACAATAGATAGATAACTATAAAAATGAAGAAAAAAACACTAACTGAAACTATTAACTTTTTAAACTAATGGGTAAGAGAGATCAGAAATCAAATAAGCTACAATTTAATGCAAACACACACACACACACCACAAATTTTCCACCCAACTTAAGTAAGTTAGAGCTCTCCTGCAGTCTCTCTCCTTTCTCACTTCCTAGCTGAAATATCTCTAAAGGAAGTAGATTTAGTCTGGTTTTCTTCCTAAGTGCAGTCACCCATGTGACTAGCAGTCTGCTAGAGAGAGAAAGTCATGTGATGAGCTTTTTCCCCCATTTTGTCTGATACTTATATGCAGCAAAATGTGCAGGCAAAAGGCAAAATTGACAGTGAAATTTTGCCAAAAATTTATAGGCAAAATTTCACCATAAGGGCACAATTACATGAAATATTTTGCTCGGCAAAATTGGTGATTTTGCCAGAGAAATTAAATTTTGCTGCATCTCTGCCTTCAACATACCATACTTCCTAACAGCATTGAAGAACATAGTAGCGTGACTGAACAACAACACCACACAGATGGACACCTTTCAGTTGTTAATTTGTCCAACCACACACTGACTCCTGGGGAATTAAATGTACTTTCAAAGGGCCTCACTTTCTACCCAACAAAACCACTGGACAAAATACAGTTTTGTGGTGAACTGGAGGAATACTTCCGTAGATTGAGACTTAAATAAGTCTTTCATGGCAAGAAAGAAATTGCAGGTAGTGAAGACATCACAATCAGTAACAATTTAATGGATGAGAAAAATAAATCTGAATTTACTCCCCCCAAGTGGGTGTAACAAAAAACTAGACAATTACATTCATTGTTTCCACCAGTGAGTTAGTGGTCACAGCCTTACTAGGCAAAAACAGGCCCATTACAACCTCTCTCCATTGGAACAGATGGCTATACAAACATTGAAATCGAACCACAGCATTGTCATCAAAAATGCTGATAAAGGCTTTGCAGTGGTGATATTAAACCAAGAGGACTATATTAATGAAGTCAACAGACAGCTGACCATACCTACTACAAAGAACTGGAGAGTGACCTGCTACCACCTATAAAAAAGAACTAAAGGACTTAATTAGATCTTTCCCAAACCATGTCCAAAAAAGACTAACTGACTTCATTCCTGCTGAACCCAAGCCTGGGACATTCTACATGCTGCCTAAAATACATAAACCTGGCAATCCAGGGAAACCCATAGTTTCTGGTAATGGTACCCTGACTGAGGGTATCTCAGGGTTTGCAGAAACCATTTTGAAACCACTGGTTATTGAAAGAGATAGTTATATCCAGGACACTACACACTTCCTGTGTAAACTTTCTGGTTATAAGGACTTACCACCTGATACCATTTTAGCCTTGATGGATGTAACATCCCTCTACACTAATATTCCACACACGGATGGCATTTCAGCCTGCCGTAAATACATACAGGAGAAAGGACTGGAACAAAACATCAACCCTGAAGTGGTGGGTAAACTTATTCAATTCATTCTGACACATCATAACTTCAGTTTCAATGGTAAACATTATGTTCAAACTATGGGAACAGCAATGATCATGCGTTTGGCTCCACAGTATGCTAATCTTTTTATGGTGAATTTGGAGGAGGACTTTTTAAGGCACCGTACACACAAACCACTCACTTATTTCCTTTACATTGTTGATTTATTTGTAATGTGGGCAGAGGGTACTGACACGCTTAAGAAGTTTCATCTGGAACTTAATAACTTCCACCCAACCATAAAGTTTTCCCTGCAATATTCTGCCACAAGTGTTAATTTTCTGAACACCAAGGTCACCATCAAGGATGGAACCTTGCATACATATATTTGCAGGAAGCCAACAGACAGACAGAGATACTTATACAGTAATAGTAATCACCTGAGCACACAAAGAAATCTGTCATGTACAGTCAAGCACTTCGGTAGCGTATCTGTTCAAATGAGGAAGAGAGAGATACACATTTGGCTATTTTGAAAAAAAAAACACCTTTATTGAGCATGGACACTCTTGCAGAGAAATTGACAGGGCGATAGCATGTGCAACACAAGTACCAAGACAACAACTACTTCAGTATAAGGAAAAGACAGCTACCAACAGAATACCCTTAGTAGTCACATATCATCCTGACCTTGAACTTCTGCATAAGATTATTAAGGACCTCCACTCAATATTTAATGAGGATAAGACCCTAAATTGTATTTTTAAGGAACTACCACTACTATCTTTTAAACAGCCACCAAACTTAGCCAACCTAATTATTTGAAGTAAACTTTCACCAGAACAGAATACCATGACACTAAATGGTACATGACCCTGTAATCAACTCAGAAGTAAGATTTGTGAGCTCATTTCCACTACGGACTGTGTGGTTACATCACAAAATAGACAATTCAGGGTACAGGGGAATTATACATGTGCATCACGGTGTGTTGTTTATTTCATTCAATGCAAGAAATGTCCACAAACAGGCTATGTTGGAGAGACAAGCCAACTGCTCTGCACTAGAATGAACTCGCACAGACATACAGTAATATTAATCTGAAGATGACTGAAAAAACAATGGGGCAACACTTCTTTCAGCCTGACCACTCAGTCTCAGATATATCAGTAATGGCCTTAAAAGGAAATCAGAGATGAGCTTTTGAGATTAAAGTGGTCAGTAAAGTGGCTGTGTTTTATTTTCTTCAGTTTTAATTGTGATATTTGAATAGTTTGTACTTTAAATTAGTACTGTGAGTTACAACTGTTAAATTAGTACTGTGAGTTACTATTGTTACGTGGGCTGTGATATTGTAACTGTTGGTGCTTCTTAAATACTGAAAAGCCACTGGGGGTTGGGCTTGAAGGCTGTGAGGGAGGAGCTGTGGAGATGCGAACTGCCCATATGAACTAACTCTTAAAGCTAATAGTCAGGTGGTAAAAGTTCAGACACAGGGGGTGTAGGTGGGTGGAGATACAAAGGTTTACCAAGCCCACAGGGTCTCTTGCAATGATTGTTATGATATGATATGAAAGCAAGCCTAGTTATGTGATGTCATATTTGGATTTGATATATACTAAGGTGGTAATGTATTACTAAGCTACAGATCCAGCATATTCAGGGCTGTGATAAATATTTAGGGTTTGTAAGAGTTGTAATACACCGAGGGGATTGTACTAATGTGTTACTGCATTAATGTAATACATTGAGGAGATTGTATTAATGTGTTACTGAGTAAAGGCCATCAAATGAGGACCAGGGGGTTAAAGAAGGACTGACATCAGAATAGTAATAGAGCATATAAGTACGAGAGTAAGGACTGGGAGACAGGTGTCGAGATACACTTAAAACAATCACAGAGCACAGGTGTTGGGATACACTGAAGCCAAACATTAATAATGGGGAGTAGGTGCAAAGGGCTGGAAGAGGGGGAACACGAGGGGCAGTGGAAGTGGATGGAAATGGATAAGGGTGGGTGGAGGCTGCAGAATAGAGGGTGGAATGATGGGCGCCATGGAGGGAGGGTGGCAGGCAAATGGAGGACAGTGAGTTGCAATGGATGTGGTGCAGCTGTTTGGATTAATTTATTATGGAAACTGGGAGGCTGTCCAATTTGCTGCAGGCTAAGGACATTGGAGGATGAAGTAATGGGGTTATGGAGGGAACTAAGGAGAGTGAGGAAAGGGGGAGCAGAGGCAGGAGTTCCCTCACTAAGGAGGGGTGGGGAGATGCAGATAGTGAACTGCAGAGCTAAAGATGGACATATAAGGAGGATGGGGGAGGTGATCTGAGGTGCAGTAGGAAGAGGGAGGGATCAGGAAAGGAGAAAGGAGGTGATGGGCACCATTGCGGGGTTATCAAGCAATAGGTTTGCAGTGTCGGCAGAGGAAGGGGAAGGGAGGTATCAGAGCTGTGATGGGGGGAGAGGGGTAGGGAAGGTCCAAGAGGCAGGAATTACAATGGGAAACAGAGATGGGAGAGGAAGGGTAGTATAGAGGAGAAGGGAGAGGCAGTAACAGGAGGGGAGTCAGCTGGCGGAAATGATGCAAGGAGCACAAACGATGCATATGAGGGATGTAAGGAGGGAGGCAACAGGGTTCATGGGGGAGTGGACAGGGATCACAGTGGAAGGTGGGTCAGGATCGAAATGATGGGGGGCTGTTGGTGCTGGGGGACTCCATACTGAAGGTGATCAGATGGGAAAGAAGGAGGAAAAGGCACAATCGTAGCTGGGTCAAGGCAATTCCAGGGTTGACCACAGACAGGCCAGGGCAGGTACTTCTCAAGTGAGAAAGCAGAGGGAGGATGAAACCACACATGGTGGTGCATATGGGAACTAATGACTTGGCTGGGGAAACAGTGGAGGTGGTAAAGGGGAGGTTCAAATAATTGGGTAGGCAGTGGGAGGAAGTGGGGGTGTCTGTGGCATTCTCTGAGGTGCTACCGGTACCATGTGCAAGTACAGGGAGAAAAAAAGGATAGAGGAGTGCAATGGGTGGCTGAGGGATTGGTGCCGAGCCAGAAAATACGGACTGGTGTCAGACTGGTGCAGGACCTGGGACAACAGTGACCTATATTCAGGGGACTAGTTACATTTGAGCAAGGAGGGGAAGAGCATATTCAAACAGGGAATGGAGGGGTATATTTCAAAAAGAGTAGATTTAAACTAGGAAGGGTGGGTGGTGAAGGGACCATTGTTAGAAACAATGTCTGAAAAGGGGAGCATAGGGTGCTCACCCCCCCAGTTAGAGGTGAAAGCAGTGAGGAGGGGACACAGAGAGGACCAAAGGGGGAGAAGAGGAATGGTAAGGTTGGGGAGGCATCAGGCTGGAAGGTAGTCTCACTGAAAGCAAGAAACCTAAGGTACAGAAATGCAGAGTTACAAGCTCTCTTGGCAGTGGAATTGGTGGACATAGTGGCCATCACAGAAACATGGGCCACCCAGTACCAGGACTGGGATATGACGATCCCAGGGTACAGGCTATTCAGAAAGGATAGGACCAAGGAGAATGGGGGTGGTAATCTATTTTATGGAGGGATTAAGTGTGTAAGGGAGGAAGGGGAGGAGGGGAAAACAGAAGCTCTGTGAATGCAGTTCCAGAATGCGAGGAATAGGACACTGAGGATGGAGGTAGTGTACAGGCCACCATCACAGGGTTGTACCTGGACTGGGAACTGGCAGATCAAATTAGAAGGATAAGCAGGAAGGGAAGCACAGTGGTGGTGGGGGATTTCAACCTACCAGGGGTGGACCGGAGCACACCTGCCACCATGAGTGCAAGAGAGGGAGTCCTGTTGGAAGCTTTTCAGGACTGCTTCTTGACACAGCTAGTACAGGGGCTGACATGGCTGGAAAGGACTTTGGACTTTGTACTGGATAATGGAGAAGCTGTAAGGAACCTAGAACTGGGGGAACCACTTGCTGGGAGTGACCACTACTCGGTGTGGTTCGCACTACACATGGGGAGGGACACAGGGGGCACAGGTGCAAGGGTGGTTGAGTTTGGGGGGGGCGGATTTTAGGATGATGGGGAAATTCTGAGCAAGTACCTGGCAGACATCCAACAACACATTGTGCAGATCAGAAATGGAATATAATAAGGGGAGGGCTGGTGGAGGCAACAGAGACATGTACTAGGTAAAAAAACAAGAAGGCCAGGGCAAAGAAACCCAGTTGGCTGTCACTGGAGGTCAGAAAAGGGGTGAGAGCCTAGAGGGCAGCATTTCGGAAGTATAGGAAAATGGGGAGGGGAGAAGATAAAGATGTATGCAGGGAAAAGTCAAGGGAGGTCACCAGACTGGTCAGGGGGACCAAAGCATCTAGAGAACTGAGACTGGTTCAGGGGATCAAAAGATGAGAAAAGGACTTCTTCTGTTACATATGCGAGAAATGGAGAGGCAAAGACCAGCTTGTGAGGATCAAGAAAGATGGTGGGTGGGTTGAGAAGGGGGCAGAGCAGGCAGAGGCACTGAACGAGTACTTCTGCTCTGTGTTCATACAGGAGAAGGAGGGGCAAATACCTCAGGCAATTGGGGGGTGGGTAAGGGGGGAGAGGATGACAGATGTAGGGATTACAGAGGGCTGGATGCTGGAGGTGTTGAGGGCATTAAGAGTGAACAAACAGCCTGGGCTGGATGGCATTAACCCTAGAGTACTGAGGGATCTGGCAGAGGTCCTTGCAGGGCCACTGGCAGACCTGTTCAATATCTCCCTGGACACAGGATGTGTACCACAGAACTGGAGGATGGCCCATGTGGTTCCCATCCATAAAATTGGGCTAAAGGATGAGCCAGGGAACTACAGGCCAGTGAGTCTCACTTCGATAATGGGCAAACTCATGGTGACCATCCTAAAGGAGAGGCTTGTGAGCTTCTTGGAGGCAAATGGTATCCAGGACAACCAGCAAAATGGGTTTGTCATGGGCAGATCAAGCCAGACAAACTTGGTAGAATTCTATCACTGAATGACACAGGAACTAGACAAGGGCCATGCTGTGGACCTCCTGTACTTGGACTTCAGTAAGGCCTTTGATTCAGTGCCACATGGGAGATTGGGGGGGAAGCTGGAGTATGTGGGGGCAGGACCAAAAATGGTGACCTATATTAGGAATTGGCTAAGGGGGAGACAGCAAAGGGTGGTGGTGGTGGGGGGGAACTCTCATCACTGAGAGCAGTGATGAGCGGGGTACCACAGATATCCGTGCTGGGACCAGTACTGTTCACAATTTTCATTGCAGATATCTGAAATGGAATCTGGAGCAAAATCAGTCTGTTCGCAGATGATCCCCAAGAAGTGCAAGGTTTTGCACTTCAGAACATGGAACCAGGGGAGGGATCATCACTTAAATGAGGTTCATTTGAGTTGCTCCACAGAAGAGAAGGACCTATGGGTGATCATAACAGGGAGAATGAACAACTCTGTTAAATGCAGAAGGGCAGAGGCAAATGCCAACAAAATGCTGGGGTGTATAGCTAGAAGGATCTCCTCCAGAAGTAGGGAGGTTATCCTGCCCCTGTATAGGTTGCTGGTCAGGCCCTAGCTGGAGTACTGTGTGCAATACTGGTGCCGTTCCTGAAGAAGGACATCAGTTTGTTGGAGGGGGTACAGCCTAGAGCTACAAAGATGATCCAGGGACTGGAGGGCAAGCCATACGAGGAACGTCTGGGGGAGCTGAATATGTACTCTCTGGAAGAGAGAAGGGACAGGGGAGATATGATTGAGGCCTTTAAGCACCTGAAGGGAACAAACAAGCCTAATACAGCTAGGATTTTCCAGAGGAGAAAGGGGAAGGATACGAAAGGACACCAATTGAGATTGGAGGAGGGTAGATTCAGGAGAGAGATAAGGAGACATTTTTTTACAGAAAGAGTGGTGGACAAGTGGAACTCCTTGCCGGGTGAGGTAGTGGCCTGCAAGATGGCAGACAGCTTCAAGAGGGGTTGGGATACGGTAAGGATAAGGGGTAATAGGATGGGGGGAAGGAAGGGGAAGCAGCATTATAAGGTGCCAGCTGCACACTCGAGCAGACTCGATATTCCGTGAGGACTGTTCTGCTGGCATTTTCATATGTTTCCATGTTTGTAAACTTATTTTACTTCTCAATATGGTAGAAGATGGCATGAACACAGATTTGGGGTTTATGGCACATTATATGACTTAAACATCCACAGACTTTTTCTTCAAAGGGTAGAGATTTTATTGAACTTCAGCATCTCCTTGTGTGTGTGTTGCGGGGGGGGGGTCCTGAGTGTGGTGGGTGTGGGGGTTGCTGTTACATTGAGGTGGGTATATATTCAGGTACATGACATAATGGTGTTACAATGTGTTATGACTCTTAGTTCACACACATGATGAATATTAATTTCCTTCTTACTAGTTATGTTCCCCGGGGGTGGGGTTAATTCCACTGGGTCTTATTCAGATTCACTAGCCTGTTACTGTACAAGCAGTAGTTTTATTACATAGTGTCACATTTGTGAACTTTAAACAT
This sequence comes from Neoceratodus forsteri, assembly GCA_016271365.2. Taxonomy (NCBI): domain Eukaryota; kingdom Metazoa; phylum Chordata; order Ceratodontiformes; family Ceratodontidae; genus Neoceratodus; species Neoceratodus forsteri. The sequence goes on along the minus strand of CM028132.1, from coordinate 894,781,616 downwards.
ATTGGGGTGCGGGATCTCATTTGCATGGGAGTCCTTGACAGATTAAATTACATTGAGCTAATATCCAGTTCAATCCAATTTTATTTCTAATAGTGTAATGATTTATGGAAATGAGGGTATGCTAGGACTCCTGTCTCGCATACATAGTGTACATTTACTTCTAACTAGTTATCTTACCCTGGGGAGGGTGAAAGCTTTTTTTCATTGTGGTTTTATTCAGAATCCTTAGACTGTTACTGCACATATAATAGTATGATTATATAGTATCACATTTTTGAAGTCTGTACATATTAGGATGCATGATCTCTTTTACTTGGAGGTTCATGACAAGTTTAATTCCATTGGGTAACAATTGAAGTGACTTAATGTGAATGATGGTGAATTAGGACTCGTGTGTGTGTGTGTGTGTGTGTGTGTGTGTGTGTGTGTGTGTGTGTGTGTGTGTGTGTGTGTGTGTGTGTGTATCTCCTTATAACTAGTTATCTTCCCCCGGAAGGGGGGAATTCATTTCCTCAGATTTCTTATTCAGATTCCATAGACATTTTCAGTACATCAAGTAGTTTTGTTATACACTGAGAATTTATTGAAATCTGTACATATCAGACTGCATGGTGTTAGCTTCTTAGTGGTCCTTCACAAGCAACTTTTTGTTTGGCACTTATACTGCCAATTTATATTATCATGTAGAAACTCATGTTACAACACTAAAGGCCGTAAGGTTTATGGAGCATAATAACTAGTTTGAGAGTATAGTTGGGTAATGTGTCCAGCTAAGTTTTACATTCCATATAGTGTGAAACTATTGCTAACTTTAGGTAAACTTTAAACAGTTTGTATGCCATATATAGAAACTTTCTTTAGTTCATTTTGTGGGGTTTGTTTTTAACTTACAATTGTCACATTTTAGCATGTCTTTAATCCGGGTGGATTTGGCTTTTCATGATTTGCATTCTTAAACACACTGGGACACTCATACTGGGACTGAACAGCTCTCTGCTCGAGATGTTCTTATCTTATTCTGAAGGTATCTCTAAGTCATTTTAATTTATGTGCAGTGTACTCCCTACTTGTTGTTATTCTCTAAGCACATCTGACTTTTAGGCCCTTTCAGCTGAAGGTGATCTGGTGCTGTTCAGCTTCTCTGAAATCTCTTCTGTTATATTTTAAATGAATATTTTAAACCAATGGGATTTTGTCTGGGTTTTTTTCTTGATCTGGGTGTTAAAACTGTGGGATTTTCTAAACAACTGTCATTAAGCTTCCTAGGAAGGACTTGGTTGGTCCAAAAGCTAAAGCACTTTGTTCTTTTCATTACATCTATGTTGGTCCAATAAAAGGCATCAAATCATTTGCTTCTGGATCTGTTCTTACAAGGACCAATACAGCAAAAGCATAACTGTATGTCTTAATTTAAATGGCTACTCTCCCCCTCCTTTTTTCCTGGTTTGTAGTAGTCCTGCTATCAAAGACCATTCTCCCTCTTTTTGATTATGGTGATATTATCTGTGCATCGGCCCCCACTTCCATGCTCTTCCATCTCGATACCCTCCTCCACTCCTTCTGCCATTTTGCTACAAACTCCCCTCTCAGGACTCACCACTGCTCCCTTCTCTTTAAACCTGTCCCCCCTCTCACACAGAAGATATCTCTACTCCCTAACTTTCATTGCCAAGTACTGGATTGACCTCCTCTCGTCTTACTTATCCTCCACCCAACCCCCTGTCCCCGCTCCCTCCTACTCCCTATGCTCTTATCACCCCCACACCTTCTCTATCTCTTACAGCTGGTCCTCCTCAGGCTCTGCCACCTTCTGTTCCCACCTTGCCACCTCTGGAGCCAGCTACCCTCTACCCTCCATGACTCTCCTTCCCACAGTACCATCAAGCATCAAATAAAGCTCATCCCTTCCCCTCCTTGCACCTGCCTCCCATCCCTGCTCCCCAATCCATTCCCCCTCTTCCAAATTGATTGTTGCCTCACAGGACTCCTGGGCATAGCTCCTATTTCCTCCCAATGCTTGTTCCTAAATGTAATTTCTCTAAGCTGTTCACATACAGTCCCCTGTTTCCTCTTTCAGAAGAATTTGTAAATCTCTATATGTCTATGTAATCTAATGCATTGTATTACCTTGTACTTCTCATTATTTATCCCATTCTGTTTGTATTCTTTGAATTTATGCTCTTGTATTCCTTGTACCCTCCTCCCAGGGCCTCCTGGAAATGAGCCACGGCTCAGTGTGCCTTTCACAATTCTTAACTTTAAATAAATCAACTTGTAGCCTGTAACCTGTTTTCCACATAGTACATCCTTGTTCCACCACCAAGTTTTAGTTCTTGCTGCCACACTGATGTTTTCTGTGTGCATTATAATCTCTAATTCTGTTTTTTTTTTAGTACGTTCAAACTTTGTGCATTAAACAACAGAATTTTTAGTTGCTTTTGTTAACTGGCTTCTGTTTATATCCCTTGTGTTTATTTCCTTTTCCTCTTCATTACTTCACACATTTCCTTTGTTTCTGTTTCCAATTCTCACTATCTTTTTTCTTACATTTTTCTCAACTACCAGAATAAATATGTCAGGCGGCTCTCTGACAGTCTGTGTTGCCATGCACTTTAGTACACAGAAGTAGTGACACCCACAATATACAATAAATTGTATCAGTTGTGTAAATTCTCTCTCAAACCCACAATATTGAATTCATTGTAAGCCACCAGTGCAGCAGGTTCTACAGTTGTCTTTATGTCACCCTCTGTGTTGTTGTTATCAAGCCCAGCTGCTGCTCAATGGTTTTCTCACCTATTGTGAAAGCTAAATATATTATTTTCTTTCATTTAATTTTTTTGGGGGAGGGGGGTTTAACCACTGTGTTAATAACCATTCTTTTCCAACCATTTTTGTATTTTCAGGTATCATCATCAACATGATGAAGTCAGGTTATGTTGGTGCATACATTAACCTATATCTTCTCTTGGAATTAAGCATGTGTTCCAACAAGTGGAAGGTAGGTATTATTTTTTTTTGGGGGGGGGGACTTCTGGAACTTTGGTATACATATTCATAGATATGTGTCAGCAGAAAAGGACCTTCATGGTCTATCGAGTCTGCCCATTCCACCCTTTTTGCTTGCCCCCCGCCCATTGATTCCATACCTTCTACCCTCCTTTCCCTAGTCAACCCCTTGTGTTTGCCCCTTGCCCTCTTGAATCCCTTCACAGTTCCTGCCTCCTCCACTTCCTCCAGCAGACTATTCCAGGGTGTCATCACCCTTTCAGTGAAGTAATGCTCCATAATGTTTCCCTTAAACCTACCCCCTCCACCCACAACCCATGTCCTCTAATTCTAGTGCCTATATTCCCTGTAAATAAGCTCCACCCCCACACTTCATTAATCCCCTTCACATACTTGAATGTCTCTACCATATCCCCATGTCCCCCTGTCCCTCCTGGTCTCCAGCGGGTACAAATCCAACACCCTCAACCCCTCTTCATCTGGCTTCCCACTTAGCCCATGCACCATCCTAGTGGCCCTTCCCTGTACTTTCCCCATGCCATCTATATTCTTGCATAGGTGAGGTCTACAGAACTGAACCCTGTACTCCAGGCTGGGCCTCACCATGGATTTGTAGAGCAGCATCAGCATCTCCTGCCTTCTACTACTTATCCCTCTCCCTATGCACGCAATCATTCTGTTTGCTTTGCCCACTGCCTTGCTGCATTGGGTTCCCACCTTGAGGTTGTTTGTGATTATTTATTTATTTAGTTTGTGTTGACCGTGTAAGTGCACTAGACGAATTCTGCATATTTTCAGGCATGACCCGGAGGAGGGAGATACAGATGAATGCCAACTGACCTTGAACCAGATTAAGCTGTTGGTGGTATTTTTCGTGAATGGAGGAAATTTGGCCATTGCACCGGGGAAATTCCCCTGCTCTTTTTGAAAAGTGCCATGGGATCTTTAACATCCACCTAAACTACCACCAGAACAGGCAGATGGACCTCGGTTTAACATCTCATCCGAAAGACGCCACCTCAGGAGTGCAGCACCTCCCTCATGCTGCACTACAGTGTCAGTATTGGGATATTAACCCAAGTGCCTGGTGTGGGGATAGAACCCACAGCCTACTGATCTTCCAGCCTCAGAGGCGAGTGTGCTACCTCCTGAGCCACTGACGCTTCATTATGATTATATAATATAATATAATCCTCCTCCTGCTCAGTTGCTTTCATTTCCTTCCCCCCCCCACAGTGTATAATTTGCTTGTGGATTATTCCGCCTCATGTGCATCCCTGTGCACTTTTAGCATTGAATTTTAGCTGCCATGTTTCCCACCACCCCTCCAGTATCCTTAGATCTTCCTTCATAGCCTGTTGTAGATCTTTGTGTCATCTGCAAAAAGGCAGCCTCTCCAATGCAATCACTACACTATGTCACTGATGTGTATGTTAAACATCATAGGCCATAGCACTGACCCCTGGGGACCCTACTTATCACCCCTACCTCCCCAGAATGCACCACATTTGCCACCACCCTCTGGCTTCTACCCATCAGCCAGTTCTTCACCACCCCCAAATGCTCCAGTTTATTTACCAGTCTTCTGTTGGGCACAGTGTCAAAGGCCTTCCTGAAGTTCAGAAAGGCCACATCCACTGCCCCCCCAATCGACCACCCTTGTCACCCAATTGAAGAACTCTATCAGGTTCATCTGGCATGACCTCCTCCATGTAAAGCCCTGTTGATGGATGTCCTACAGCCCACTATCCTCCAAGTTGCTAAATCTTTCAATATCACCTTCATCACCTCATCCACCACTGATGTGAGGCTGACTGGGTGATAATTGCCCTTCTCCTCCCTGCTGCCATTCTTGTGGAGTGGCACCACATCTTCCCTCTTCCACTCCTCTGGCACTCACCTTGCATCTAAGGACAGGTTTAAATAATCTCACTAGTGGACCAACAGCTACTCCCTTAGCTCTCGGAACACCCTAGGATGTAAGGCATCCTGCCCCATAGCCTTGTTTACCCTCAATTTACCTAACTCCTTCCTGACCCTGTCCTCATTGATTGGTCTAGGATCCACCCCTCCATCCTCCCTTTCCCCCTAACACTGGTCCCCTCCCTTCTCCCTCTATCATGAAGACCGAGACAAAGTATCTATTTAGCACCTCTGCCTTCTTGAAGTCCTCTTCCACCTGTACTCCCCCCTCTCCCTTCACACTTACTATCCCCTGCCTTGCTTTCATCTTCTCCCCTATGTATTGAAACAAAGTTTTATCACCCCTTTTGGCCTGGCTTGCAATTTTCTCCTCTGTTTCTGCTTTCACCTTCCTGATCTTCTGCCTCATCACACTCAGCTTCTCCCTGTAAGTTTCCCTCTCTTCCTTCCCCTGCGTCCTCTTATATTCTCTGAACACCCTTTTTCTCTCCCCTATTGCCCTCTCACTTTCCTGTTAAACCAAAGTGACTTCCTCTTTGTTCTGCTGTTCCTCACATTCCTTATGCAGCTCTGTTGCTTTTAGTAGCCCCCCTTGATCTCATTCCATAGTTTCTCAACCTTCCCTATCTCCTCCTTCCCCTCCATTTTGTTCTGGAATATCTCCATCATCCTGGGAAAATCTGCCCTCTTGAAGTCCAGAACCTTCTTGATGGTTTGACTCACTTCCTAGCCCACTCTAACCCTGAAGCCCACTGTGTTATGGTCACTTGCTCCTAGGCTGACACCCACCTCCACTCCCTCCACACTATCCTCATTTGTGAGGACCACGTCAAGTATGTTGCCCCCCCAGTGGGCTCCCTGACCAACTGCTGCAGGAAGTCTCCTTGGAGGGACTCAAGAAGCCCCCTGCTCCTGGATAACCTAGCTGCTGAGATATGTCAGTCTATATCTAGGAGGTTAAGGTCACTCACTAGCAGAATTTCCCCCTTTAATGCCATCTGTTGAATTGCCCCCAGCATTTGCATGTCCATCTCCTTGCTCTGCATTGGAGGTCTGTACACCACCCCCAGCCTTACTGATGCCTCAGCCCTTTTCTCTAGTGTGACCCACAAGCTTTCTGCTTCCTCTTGCTCCTCCTGCCCTTATGTAGCCATAATGCCCTCTCTGATGAGCAGTGCAACCCTTCTTGCCAGGCCTCCTCTTATGTAGAACTGTTTTCTGTTCCTGTTCCTCTGATTTCAGGTAATGTTACAGAGATTTCAGGAGACCTGAGGAGACAAGTAAAGATTATTTAGACTGTCCTCAAAAAAGGAGCACCAAAAATAAAAGGCAAAAAAAATGATAATGATACTATCAGATTACTGCTGCTGACCTTGATGTGTTGCATTTCATGGAGAAACATATGCCTTTCTGGTTCTTCTGCAGTCTTAATGTCTGGATCAGCTGGTAGGCTTGACGGTCTGCTCACATCTGTACTACTGCACTTCAGAGTGGATGGTACTGTTGCTGTCCAAATTCAATGTAATTTTTATGTTTGCTTGCACGCATGTGTAAGAACCATAGTGCCACCATACGAGTTTTCATAGGTGTGCCTCCCCCACTTCCAATGCCCTGCTCCCTTTTGCAGGCATGGCTGCACCGCGCAAATGAATGTCCGAGCTGTCTATGACAGCCGTTCAGATGCAGTAGTGTACAGTTGTGAGGAAAACACTGCCACAATCAGCAGTGGTAATGTGTAGTACTTGCATACTGTCATGGCAGCATGCAAATTGCCCATGTCAGCACTGCATAGACAGTTCATCCCCTCATGAACACCTACATAGCACACTGGGAGCCCACCGCATCATGCTCATGCAGTCCCCCACACACCATATGGCCAACAGGGTTTCCCAGTTCCCCGTCAGCTCCACTGTCCCCCCAAACAGACTTCCAGATGCCATGCTCAGAGCTCACCCCAGTGTGGCAAAAGTCTTTATGGTGATGGGGGTGCCCAATCCCCCCGTCGGCTCCACTGTACCCCCCCACAAGAAAAAGACTTCCAGTTGCCAAGCTGGGAGCCCACCCCAGCATGGCAAATGTCCACATGGCTGAGGGGAAGGCCCACTCCCCCATCGGCTCCACTGCCCCCCCAAAAACTAAACTTCCAGCTGCCATGCTGGGAGCCCACTCCAGCATGGCAAAAGTCCTGTGTTGTCTTTTAGCAAGAAAAAAAAAAACCTGTAAAAACAAACGGTCCCTCGTTGACTGTCTTGTCCCCTTCCTCAACCCACGCCCACCCTCTGTGCCCCCACCTCCCCACACCCCCACACCCCATACTTACCTCCGGACCCAACGTGATGATCTTTGGTGGACTGGGAACATGTCTGCACTCTTCAAAGCCGACCGTGAACTGAAGAAATGTCGGTAAGCTGTATAATGGTATAAATGTTTTTTTTTTTCAACTTTGGTGCATATCTCATCCATTTTGGGGAATTTTTTACCAAATTTTCAACATGGGGTTCTTGGGGCCCCACCTCATGAACTCAGTCACTGTCATTTTGTTATTCGGTCCCGAAAGGTGATTTCACGGTCACTGTGCGGAACCACCTTTCAGGACTGAGTAATGAAATCACAGTTTAACAGTTCATGAGGTAGGTCCCCTAAAACCCTATATGGAAAATTTGGTGAAAAAATTCCCAAAAATGACTGTTTTATGAGAGTGTGTTGCGCAGTTCCTATGCAAGCTCATAACTTTGAGAATTTTTAATATTTTCACTCCAGATTTTCAACATTGCCATTTTACCACACCTCCTTATGAACAGTACAGCTGTCATTTTTCACATCTTGCCCAAAATGTGTTTTCGTGCATGTAGTGCACAATCGCGTGGTAGGTGTGCAAAATCAATGTTTGGGACAAATTAAGAAAATCACAGTGACACTGTTCATGAGCAGAGGTCTTAAAATGGCTATGTTGAAAATTTGATGACAGAAGTCCTTAAAATGACTGTGTTATGAGCATGCATTTTGCAGTTTCCACGCACCCTCATAAGTTCACGAATTTGTCATATTTTCAGTCCAGATTTTCTACACTGGCATTTTTCCACACCTCCTTATGAAAAGTACAGCTGTCATTTTTCACACTCTGGCCGAAATGTGTTTTCACACTTTCGGCACAGAAATGCGTGGTCACTGTGGGAAATCAGTGTTTGGGACAGATTAAGAAAATTACAGTGACACTGTTCATGAGCGGAGGTCCCAAAATGCCTGTGTTGACAATCTGCTGTAAACAATACCCAAATTAATTACATTATGGGTATGTGTTGCACAGTTTCTACTCATGCTCATGACAGCACCAGTTTTTTTTATAGTTTCACTCCAGATTTTCAACACTGCCATTTTTTACACCTCCTCATGAACAGTATGGCTGTCTTTTTTCATATTCTGTTTGAAATGTGTTTTCACATCTGTGGTGCCAAATGGAGTAGTTGCTGTACAAAATCAGCTTTTGGCTAATGAACTGATATTGACACTGTTCATGAGGTGGGGATCACAAAAAACCCATGTTGAATATTTGGAGTGAAAATACCAATGAACGCCTGGGGCGTTAGGGTTTCCTGCAATAACACCCCACCCTGTAGAGACTGACAGGCATCAGGGATATGACTCGGGATTGTCACCTGTAATGCTCATGCCATTCCATCCCCACCCACACCCTGCAGCCAGTGAGAGGCATCGAGGTGTCCCTTGGACTCTTCGGCCCCAAAGTTCACCCCATTCTTCTATATTGCACCCATCTCACCGTATTTCCTGATGGAATGGGATGAGCATAAGGTCCAAAGACTCCAAGGCACACTATGACACTTGTCGGTGTCTGCAGGGTAGACTGTGGTGAAATGGCATGGATGTTATGACTGATGACCCAAAGGCACACCCCACCAATGCCAATGCCAGCAAGCAAACATTCAGCATTGACAAATGCTTGTTTTTCTCAATTATCAACATCATCGAGGAAGCAGCCCTCACAGTCTTCCACACTGGAGTAGACACCAGATGGGGATTCTTTCTCTATTAATGACTCATTAACCTCACTGGTATAAGACAATTTCCTGTTTCCAAAAAGATCTTGCCCTTCCTCTTCCCCTGAAGATCCACTGTCATATGATCGGTACATGGATATGATTATCTTGTACAGAATGTGAACCTGATTCATTTTAATACATGTTAGAATACCAACAATTTTGGGTGACAGACTAGTGTGCCTGTCCCACACAATGGCACCACCAGAACTGAATACACATTCCACACTGACACTTGAGGGTGGGCAGCTAAGGTATTTGATTGCAACCGAGGTCAGTGCTGCTTCAGTTCAACAGGGGCTCATCGGTAATGGCAAGGTGCTTTCTGTCTGACAAATCAGAGCCTACCATGCATTGTACTTCTCGCAGTCTTGCTGCCTCATCGGGCTTCTCCTCCTTTTCTTCCATGGCAGCAACTCCAACCTGACTTAAAACATACCAAATGGGATTTCTCATTTTCTCCTTTAAGCTGCATGTTTTCTCAGCCCATTGACCATGTGATGTCACTGATGTGGTGGTGGTAGCAACACAACCCAGTGCCCTAGATACATATGGCTTTAGCATCTGTGCCCCGCGTGAACCCTTCTAACCAAATCAGTCAATGCTTGGATCTTCAGATGCCCAACTTCAGTTATTGACTCCAGACCACATTTATAGCCTGGGTCAAGCATAGTGGCAATCCCAAACTCTTCAGACTGCAGAATTCCAGAAATATGTGTATTTGAGTCTAACACATGGAGCACATGATCCATTAAGGCACAACTTGCACTGTCACCACCTGCCTCCAGTGACTGCTGTACATTCAGCAGTGTCAGCCTCAGGACAAGTAGTAGAGGAACAGACTGACTGATACAGGCAGTGTCCCCACTCACTGCCTGTGCTGTATGTTCAAACGCCTGTAGAATTATCAGGCCATCCATTTGCCTCCATTGCTCCGTTGTCAGAGACCTGGATACTCCAGCACTGTCACAACTTGTATGTAGCAGCAGACAGTCAGTTGCTGATTTATACTGCTCATACAACTGCTCCATCATGTACAGAGAGGAGTTCCATCTGGTGACAACATCCAACTTCATCGGTGCTGAGGCAGTTGGTTTTTCATCTGAAGCTGATAGAGCTTGTCACGGGCCTTCCTGGAATATGCAAAGTGTACAAAGATACAATAGGCCACAGTCAAATCATCCTTGACAATCTGGATGGCTTAGAAAATACTGCACAATGAGATTAAGGCAGTGTGCCAGTCATGGCACTCTGAGAAACCCTCCATCACTGATGCATTTGACCACATTGGAGCCATTGACTATGGGTGAAACCACTCATCAGTCTCATTAAGGAGCATAGCAAGCATTTTCTCACCTGTATGTGATCCAGGTATACTCATCATTGTAAGTGTGACATGCTGGCGAAAACTTGGAATGTTGCTACCACCCCAGTTGGGTGTATTGCAATGTCTCCCATGCACAGAGTCAAATACCATCTTGGGTACCTTTGCCCAATGTGCTGTAATGCACAGGTAGGAACTACCAGCTGTTTGTCAACTGGTCCCCAAGTCCATGCTCAGATGTAAGGATGGTGATGATGAATTCTTCAGGGTATGTGTTACTGCCTGTTTTACTATCTCATGCAGTTCAGGAACAGCATGTTTAGAAAGTTATGTTCTTGATAGTATATTCCATTTTGGACATGCATGGGCAGTGAACCTATGAAACACAGCATTCTCAACAAAACAGAATGGCAGCAGATCCATTGCTAGCATTTCAGCAGCAACTGCACTTAGCTCCCATGCATGATTGTGAAAGTATTTGCTGTGCCGCACAAACATGGCATGTACAGTATGCTGTACTTTTCCAGGGGTTGGGGTAGCAAATAGATGACTGCATCATGGTGGCCCTGTTGGAGTGGTCTTTGACTTTATCATATGTGGTGCTGATCAGTTGACACCACTGATTTTGTGGGGTTTCTGCACTGACATTATTTTGCTTTTCTGACTCTTGGTGCAACTACTCAACCTGCCAATGCTGCTAGACCCACTACCAGCCAGCTCCACAGAGTCCTCCTCCTCCTCCTCCTCCTCCTCCACTCTCTACTCCCACTCATTGGCCCCTCCTAATGATGAGAATGGGGTACCAGGTCCACCTGCATTGGCGTCATTCTGGTGTTGAAGCCAGTGGAAAAGGTGCCTGTTCTGCAAGTGCATGTATTGCCCACCAGTGTATAGGTGGCTGCCCTTCATCCCCCTACTGACTCATGCTTGACAGGGCTGATATACAATGATCATTTTGTCAGCTGGGTCAAGTATATAGAAATCCCATACTATGGATTTTGTAGCTCTTTCTTTGTCATAGTGACTGGACTGGGACAGCAGAGTTGAGGGGTAGGATATAGTGTTTTTTTGTGATAGTCTCATAATGTCAAGAAAATTGTAGGGGGAGCTTCAGCAGTTTAATCAATAGTGCACTCATCACCACCTGCACCATATGCAACACCACCTTTGTGCTTCCTCTTTTCTGGCTCCCATTGGGGATCCAATACATCATCATCATCATCATCATCATCATGACAGCCATTGATGTCCTGATCCTCCTCATCCTCGACCACCTCACACTCAACAAGCTCTACACATCTCATCAGAGTCTGCCCCATGCTTTCTAGATGTCCAGCCTTTCCCCTCAACCACCGACTCTACACTATCAGGATCATCACGACCACCGCAAGCAGAAATGGAGATGGCAGCAAGTTCCTCCTTCTGTTCCTGGGCAGTGTTCCTGATCTGCTGGTGTGGCTGCTTCCCCCTAACCACCTTCCACTTCCCCAACCATCGTGGCTGCCACAGAATTTGCAGAGAAAAATGTTGCTGCAGTAAAGCCACTGTGAATTACTCATTCACTACTACTACTACTAGCCACGGAGCCCATAGAACCTGGTGCTGCCATGTCCAAAGACATTGTTTCCTTAACCATAGCACCACTTTGCCCCTGAGATTCAGAACTCTTTCCTTCTTCACTCGCACCTCTCCCTTTACTTATTCTCGTCCAAGGTATTCTTCCCAATCTTCTGTGTAATGCTTTTTAAACCAGAAAGTTACAATTTTGAACTGACAACTACAGACAGATACACACTTCAGCTTTTTTTCTGTTTTTCTTTCTTTTAACAGCACATGGATCACAATGACAGGGGGGCTAAGAGGGTTGCTTACTATAAACCACAGTTATAGGGACATAACACAAATCTCCTGCTGCTTCACTTGGAGGGGAGTCCTTCCCCACACCATTGATTCACAGACTACAAAACTGAAGTAAATTAATGTTTTCTTTGTTTTGAAAGATTTATAACAAAGTGTGTTAAGGATTGTTAAGGTTTTGAGCTAACAAGCAGCACAGACAGATATACAGTTCAGCAGAGAGTTACACAGTCAAGAACAACACATTTTGTTTTGTTCTGTTTTTCTTTCCTTTAACAGCACAGGGATTACAAACAATGACAGTGGGGCTAAGAGTATTGCTTACCATACTATAGCACACAGTTATAGGGATGTGAAGGGAGGGTTGATTACAAACATAGAACACAAATCTCTTGCTGCCTCCCAAGGAGGGAGTCCCTTCCCACACCACTGATTCACAGACAACAAAACTGAATTAAATGAATGTGTTCTTTCTTTTGAAAGCTTTATAGGAAGGTTTATAATTATGAGAAGGTTTATAAAGGTTTTTTTAAGGTTTTGCGCTGACAACCACGGGTAGATACACACTTCTGTGTTCTTTCCACTCACTCTTCTCAACACTGCACCATGTGAAGGCCTCCCCCAGCTTTCTTATAGGCTGTTCAGCAACATGTGACCTCTGCCTACCAACATGTGACCTCCAATCCCACAATACAGTGCAAATTGCCTGTAGTGGCAAACTTTGCCAACAAAGATGTACTTCGCACCCCATGCATCACAGTTGTATTATGCTCTGCGAGGTGAAGTTTTGCTTCACATTTATGGGAAAGTTACTTTTTCCAGTGATGTGTGGACTTCATGCTGTGGATTAATTTGCAAACCACTGCAAATTTGTGAATTACTCCATGGATCAAATTTTGCCAGCTTCGCACACATCTAGGCAGGGCTTCCTGTTTCCTCTTTCTCCCCTATCCCCTTGCTATAGCAGCACATAAGCATATATGAACATACGAAATTTGCCAGCAGATAAAGGCCTAGAGGTCTATCAAGTCTGCTTGAATGTGCAGCTAGCATCCTTCATTCTGCAGCTGCCCCTCCCTTCCACCCTTCCCTTCATTGACCCTCCTCCTTGTCCTGTCCCATCCCCTTTTGAAGCAGTCCACTGTTCTACTGGATACCACTTCTGCAGGTAATGGATTCCACCCAGCCACCACCCTCTCTGTAAAAAAGTGTCTCCTGCTGGAGTCACGTGATGCAGAGCACTAGGTAGCAGTCTCCTCTAACAGCTCCAGCCACCCGTCCTCCTAAATAACTTTAAAACTCAGTTTTTCTGCATTATTTCTTCTGGGTTTTCATCTTTACTTGCCTGAAAGACAGTGATTATTTTGTGCAAGCTTCAATGGAAGCTGAGATGCAGAAAGCCATGCCAATGCATAATCCGCCCGCAACCCCAGAGAAGGCCCCGAAAAAATCCAAGGCCTCTTCTATGCAACAGATTCAGATCCCAGTGGCAGGGAGCATGGAGGTAGAGCCCCTTACTTTAGCTAGATTTTTGGAGGAGTTTCAGCCATTTAAAGCCGAGATGAAAGAGTTAGTGAGGGAGATTAAGAGTATTACTAATGTACTCGAAGACCTTTCCCAAAGAACGTCAGACAGTGAGGCTCATATACGGCCTCTGGAAGGGAGATGTGAGAGAATTGATCCGGAATTGGTGGCAATGAGACAATGCCTCTCTAAAATGGAAATGAAGGTGGAAGATCTTGAAGGTCGCAGCCGCCGCAATAATGCGGTAATTATTGACTTGCCGAAGAAGGAGGAGGGTTCAGAGCCGATCAAGTTCGCCCAGAGGTTCATGGAAAAAGTAGCAGGTCCCTCTCCATTTGGCTCCTGCTACACTATAGAGAGAGCTCACCGTGCCTTGCGCCCGCTACCGCCTCAGGGAGCACCCCCGCACACCTTTATATTCAGTTTTCCTAATTACCAAGAGCAGCAGCATTTCTTGATGAAAGTAAGGGACATGAACGAGCTGCAGTGGGAAGGTGCAAAGTTAAGGATAGCTCAGGATCTGCCCCTATCGGTCTGTCAAAAGAGAGCCTCCTTTCACCCACTGGTAACAAAGCTGATCGCGGCGGGAATCAAGTTTAAGATGGGCTATCCTGCCAAGTTCCAGGTTTTGATTGCAGGATCTTGGGTCACCTACGAGAATGCGGAGACCGCCGTGACTGCTCTTCAATCTGTGCTCTCTGACCTTTTTAAGAACCCCTGAGGTCAAAGTGGGATATCTTCGGGTACAAGGTGATAACACAAGTGGCAAGTTCTATGAGTTTTGATGCCTGTTTATTGTTCTAAGGTTCCCCCTGCGGTGTTCATTAATCTGACTGTGTAATTCTGATGGGTGAGGAGAGTTTTCCTGCCTAGGTGGACTACATCCTCTACTGAAGTCAGTGGTGACTTATTTAGTCGTTCTTGCCTTGTCCCCCCTTTCACTCCATTCTGGAGTTATCATCAAGATATACCAAGCTCCTGTGTGAAGGGGCATTTCTGGGAAGTCGGGAATCACTGCAGTGTATTGGAGACCAGGAGTGATTTCTGTAGCATCAAGGAGGGGAAAGGTCGTTTTGAAGTAGTGGTTACTGCGATGTGGACCAATGCTTGTTTAATTTTGCCTTCTTATCGCTGGATGGAGCCAGAGACCATCTTATTGTCCCTGATTCTTCCAGCAGATGGATCTACAACCGAGCAGAGACATTTTAATTATAGGGCTCCTCATTATATGGATTGACAGGTTTTTATATGTTTCTTTTACTCTGATTTTGATGCATTTGGTTCCAGATTATTTTCTTAACATTTGGGAAATTAGTCATGTGTCTTATTAAAGTTTTATGGTATCATTAATACCTGAAAGTGGGTTCACTCTGGGTTTAGTTTTATTACGAATGATTGCTAGTGATAGTCTAGTAGGGGCAGCATTTATGTTCATATTAAAGTTATGGAACAATATATGTTCGGGTATTGTAGTGAACTTTACTGTACTAGTGTAAAACAGAGGGAGGTAGGACAGACAGTTGTGAATATTTAATAGTGTCACCTGGTTACATTACTAGGCTTTGTTTGCAAAGTTCAAAATATTTGTATAACTAATATGTTAGTGTGTTAGTTGTGGTTAGATGGCAGTGCACCCAGAAGTTAGGTATGTATTTCCTTTAGTTAGTGTACAGTTATGGAGGGGCGGGGGAGTGGGGTGCAGGAGGTTTTACTGAGTGGACTGTTATCATGGACCATGATAGAGTGGGGTGGGAATGGGAGGGGGGAGTAGGGGGTTTGGGGTGTTTTTTTACGTATTGTTGTGGGTGGTATCGATTAATTGGTTATCTGGTTTTGCAGAGGGGTGAGTGGGGTGGTGGGAAGCACAGCATTTATAAGGAGTGGGAAAAGGGAAGAACTGCCTCAATGCAAGTGGACCCATAGATATTGCTTTTATGATAGAGTAGTCAATGGCTAGGGATATTAGATTTATTAGCTGGAATGTGACGGGGGCCCGGCTTAAGTCTAAGCAATATAAAATTTTGAAACATTTAAATAATTTGAAAGCGGATATTATATTTATCCAGGAGACCCATTTACTTAATAGTGAAGCCAATAGTATGAGGCGACAGCAGGTGGGGCAGGTTTTTGCTTCGGAAGGTAACACCCAGAGCAGAAGTGTAATGGTGTTGATACACAGGTCCGTTCCCTTAAACCTCTTCAATTAATCCAAGACCTTCTGGGGAGATTTTTTTTAATTAGAGGTAGTTTACGCACAGTGGACATATTGTTGGGACGTATTTACGGTCCAAATATAGATACCCCAGCTTTTTTTGTGCAGATTATGGAAGCATTAATGCCATTTTTAAACATTCCCATAATTATAGGAGGGGATTTAAATCTTGTTTTTGATCTGTCATTAGATAGATCAGGGTCTTCCCGTAAGGGTCTCTCCCCAGCTTAAAGAGTGGTCAGAGAACTTTTAGATCACTCTGGTCTTTGTGTTGTGTGGAGAATTCTTCAACCTAAGGCCCGGGAGTATACTTTTACCACCCAGGTACATGGTACATCGTCCCAGATTGACTACGTTCTTGTCTCGTGTAATCTTATATCGAGTGTGATGGATTCAAACATTGTTGCAGGACTGCCTTCTGACCACTTGGTGGTTACATGCTTAGTATCTTTTCCATCCCTCCCTAAAAAAAGGTAGTAGATGGAAATTCAATAATCAGTTGCTAAAAGACCCTGATGTGGTTAAATATATTTCTTCCCAAATATTGGAGTTTATTTCAATCAACCACAACTCTACTAGGCAGCCTGACATGGAGTGGGGGTCACTTAAGGTATTTTTGAGAGGGATCTTGATTGGATTGACTTTCAGGAAAAAGAAGGAAAGAGAAAGGCATATTTCTGCACTTCTTTCTTTGATTCAGGATAAGGAGGCTAAGCTTATCCCTCTCTTGTCCAAGACGTACAGGCAGGAATTGGTTAAATTAAGGGATTCATATTTAAGTTTTTTAGGGGAGCAGGCTGAGCTGGCAATCATTAAAATAAAAGCGGAGTATACAGACCAGGGAGAGAAGGCAGGCTGCATGCTGGCAAGATGTGTTAAACAGCAGAAATCCACTAGACTAATTGCTGCTGTCCACTCTATTGAAAATAGTTCCATTAAAACTTCTCCAGCTGAAATAGCTGGGAAGTTTAAGAACTATTATGAGCAGCTTTATGGAGCCATGAAAGATCCTCCAACTGAGGAGAATCTACGGCATTATCTAAGGGAGTCACATTTGCCTTCCCTCTCAGAGTATCATCAGGCCCATCTTACATCCATCATTACCCAAGGTGAAATAGAGAGAGTTATTAAGTCCCTTCCCTCTGATAAAACTCCAGACACGGATGGGTTTTCTTCTAATTTTTATAAAGTTTTTTCCAAATAATTAACCCTGATACTTTTGCCACTTTTTCAATATATTCTGAATGGTCACGCAACGGACGTATCATGGTTTGAGGCATTAATTGTTCTATTGCCTAAACCCGACAAACCTCCCGACCTTGTTTCAAATTATAGACCCATATCGCTTCTTAATCATAATATTAAAATCCTCGCAAAACTATTGGCAGATCATGTAAGTGATGTTCTTCCCGAATGAATTGGTGTAGAGCAGACTGGTTTTATGAGGGGGAGATCCTCAGTGGACCACTTGCGGACCCTTGAGCATGTGTTCTTGGTTTCCAGGGAGGCAGACCATCCTATGGCCTTGGTTTCCTTGGATGCCGAGAAGGCTTTTGATAGGGTCCACTGGAAGTACCTCATAGCCACAATGGAAACATTTGGCTTCCCCTTGGACTTCCGGAAGTGGATTGACTCTCTTTACAAGTTCCCTTCTGCCAGAATTTCTTGTAATGGAGTTATTTCTGATTCCTTTAAGTTATATGTGGGGACTAGACAAGACTGTCCACTGTCTCCACTTCTTTTTAATTTATACTTAAAGCCCCTTATTAGGTGGATAACACATGCCCAGGAGATTCAAGGTATCCGGTTGTACGGTCATGTCGCCAAAGTGTCTGCATATGCAGACGACCTCTTGCTCCAAATATCGTATCCGGCGTTATCTATACCTGCTTAATTAGAAATTATGCAGGGCTTTAGTAAAGTTTCCAATTATAAATTAAATGTTGAAAAAACACTGGTATTTCCCCTCAGTCATAAAACCTTTAAGCATGAAATTGCCGCTCTTGGGCTATCTTGGAAATCCAATGCAATAAAGTATCTACGGCTTACTCTCACGAGGACCCTGGCCGGTACTCAACAGTTAAATTTGGACTCCCTGGTCCACGTTATTAACTTAGATTTAAAAAGATGGGCAATGCTCCCCCTCTCTCTCTGGGGAAAGATTAATTTAATCTAAATGAATGTTTTTCCCGTCTGTTTTACCCGTTAAATTTGCTAAATATCTGGCTTCCTTTATCATGGTTTAGAAAAATTTGTGGTATAATTACCAATTTTATCTGGGATCATAAGAAGTCCAGAATGGCATTTCACAAACTGGCGGCTCCTAAATCGGTTGGAGGGTTAAGACTTCTTCACATCGGGTTGTACTACTGGGCCAGTCAAGCAGATAAATATCTCAGGTGGTTGAATGTGGTGGATCCCTCTGATCAAGCTGCATACATCCCAATCTGGTTAAAAGTGGAAATAACTTGTATAATGGAGTATGGCTTTTCCCCTAAGGCTATGTTATACATTAACCCAGGCTCCCTTCCTGCGGCCTTACGGGACTCTCCTATAGGGATTTCAATTACAGTCCATTCTCAGTTATGTGCCTCCTTAAAATATGGCCATACTAAAGACTTATTTCAACCTTTAAGAGGTAATCCCGGATTTCAGTTACATGGTAAGCCTCTTATGAGTAGTTGACTTCCACAATTAGGTGATTGTCAACTTATAGATCTGGTCACTACGGAAGGGCAATGGTACTCTTAGGTCAAAATTTTGAATAAATTTCAAATTCCACTCACTTTCATATTCAAAGTCTTCCAACTCCGTCATCTTTTGTTAAAAGTGCTGGGAGTAGTCTCCCCAGCAGCTTCAAATGTCTGTTTTCAATCTAAGCTAGGCCCATTAGCAAGAATGGCACATGCTGTTTCTAAAATATATAGTATTCGCTATAGTTGAGCCTATCCTCAAAATTTCGCTCCGGTCACCTTCTGGTCCTCTCTCTTTCCTGATAAAGTGTTCAATTGGATGCTACTCTGGCATTGTTGCCATAAATAGATACTTCAAGACAGGCTTAGATTGATGCAATTTAAAATATTGCACAATATCTATTATTCTCCCCAGAAATTGGCATGGTTAGGTATTGTGTCCCTCCATATTTGTACTCGATGTCAGCAAGGTAAGGGGGATCTTCTCCATATTTTTTGGAATTGTCCTAAGGTAATTCCACTCTGGACCATTATTAAACAAAGGGTGGATCCTCTATTAGGACTGACTGACCTGTTTACAGTGGAGATATGCTTGTTGGGGGATGTTTCTGGTATTCCAGTGTGGAATAGGAAGTATTATATGGCGTTGATTTCAGCATCAGTTAAGAAGGTGGTCCCAAGACATTGGAAGGATACTTCCGAAATCACCTATGTTGAGTGGTTACAAGAGCTACTTACTAATCTTAGAACAGAGAGAATCATTGCCAGTCTCCAGAATGAGTTACCAAAGTTTAACCAAATTTGGGGTCCCTTACATACTTTATATTCTTTACAGTCTTAAAGGTGATTCTTCCTTATCACAGATTTATCGGGTATGGGAGTGGATTGCTGTGCTTTGGATGTAGGGGGTAAAGGGGTGTAGGGGGTAGGGGTTGGGTGGGGGGTAGGTAGGGTGAGAATGGATCCTTGTAATTTCTGTTTCATGTACTTAAGTTAAGACTATTATGTATTACATGAGTTGGATTTATTCTCTGTGATGGAAAACTTTAATAAAATTTGAATGGAAAAAAAAAGTGTCTCCTCATCTCCCTCCTGAACCTTCCTCCCTCTAGTCTCATATCATGGCCCCTGGTGTCCCTGTCCTCCCTTACTTTGAACAGCCCCTCTGTACCTGTCTTGTTTATTCCTTTCATGTACTTAACAGTTTCAATCATGTCCCCCTGTCCCTCCTCTCCTCCAGTGAGTACATGTTCAACTTCCTCAGCCTCCTCTTGTATGATAAGTCCCCCAGCCCCTTGATCATCTTTGTCACCCTGCGATGCACCCCCTCCAGAAACTTAACATACCTCTTCAGATATGGGCATCAGTACTGCACACAGTATTCCAGGTGCGGTCTAACCAATGACCTATACAGTGACAGAATCACCTCCTCCCTCCTCGAGGATATACCCCTTGCAATACAACCCAGCATTTTGTTGGCCTTTGCAGCTGCCTTCCTATATTGTGCTGAGTTGTTCATTGACCCTGTAATGAGCACCTCCAGATCCTTCTCCTCATCTGTTTGGGCTAGCTGCACTTCCCCCAGCTGGTAACTCCTCCTTGGGTTCTTCATCCCAAAATGCAGCACCTTGCACTTTTTGGCATTAAACACCAGTTACCAGGTGGCTGACCAGGTTTCAAGCTTTGCCAGATCATTCTGCAACTCCTGCTATCCCCCTAGGTCATCCACCACTGCTCCTGCCTTGGTATCATCAGCAAACAGACTGATCTTGCTCTTGATGTCCAATGATATGTCTGCAATGAATATCCCAAACAACACTGGTCCCAACACCGAGCCCTGTGGAACACTGCTCATCACTACCTATGGGTGTGAGAGCTCCCCACCCACCACCACCACCCTCTGTTGCCTTCCCTGAAGCCAGTTCCCTATCCATCTCACCAGCTTTGCACCTGCCCCTGTGCCTACTAACTTACTTCCCAGCCTTCCATGTGGCACCGAGTCAAATGCCTTACTGAAGTCCAGATACAGGATATCCACTGCATGGCCCCTGTCCAGTTGCCTAGTTACCCAGTCATAGAATTCCACCAGGTTGCTTTGGCAGGATCTGCCCCATATAAAGCCATGCTGTCTGCTGTCCTGTAGTCCTTTGGCCTCTAGGAGGGCCACCAGCCTCTCTCCTTCAGGATAGTCTCCATTAGCTTACCCATGATGGATATGAGGCTCACTGGTCTGTAGTTTCCCAGTTCATCCTTGGGGCCACTGTTGTGGAGGGACACCACATGAGCCATCTTCCAGTCCTGAGGTACACACTCTGAATGTCGTGAGGCATTAAATAGGTCTGCCAAAGGTCCTGCAAAGGACCTCTGCCAGCTCCTTCAGTACCCTGGGGTGGATGCCATCTGGGCCTGGTGCCTTATCCACCCTCAGTGCCTTCAAACCCGCCTGAACTCTGCCTTCCATTATTTCCCCAACTGTCACCCCTCCCCCCCATTTCTGCCATTTCTCCCCTTGGGTGTCACTCCTCTTCTCTTTAGTAAATACTGAGCAGAAGTACTCATTTATTGCTTCTGTCTTATTGCACCCTGCATCCTCCCAACCTCCCTCCTTCCTAATCCTTACTAATCCTTAATATGCGCATGGAGGTGCACACACACTATGGAACTGTGGCCCCTTCCTTCTATGGTTGTCAACTCTGTAACAGCCTCCCCAGATGGCAGCCAAGGAGCAAGATGGCATCCCACCTTATCCCCCAGGAGTGGAGAGCAGTCATTGGATGCTCAGTCCTCTCCCACTGGCCAACTCCCAGTACCCTAAGCTCATTCCTGAACTCGGGTTGCAGATGTGGGAGAGGTACAGTGCCTGGTGCTTCAGCCCTCTATGCCACTGGGCCAGCTCCTTTATCCAGGTTATTAAGGGTTAGGGCAGATGTTACTCTATAGTTGTAGGGCTTGGGGCCTGGGCTTCAGAAAAAAAGGGCTTTATAAAGATCCCATCGCTTATCCCTGACACTTTAAACTGTGTATGCAAAGTGCTGTAAGTGGTAGTCTGACAGTTGCATACAGTGAGTAAATAGTGAAAGTTTTAGTTTTTAATCTTAATATCTTCCTTTTGCAGTTCTAAACATTGATCTTTAAGTTGACTATTAGCCACAATAAACATGCCTCATTGGGAAGCGTTGCATTGGCTGTAGTTTTCTTTTTATTTATTTATTTTTTGGTTGAATGTTACCTTAGGTGTCTTGGTGACATCTGAGTTCTTGATCACAGCATAGAGAACTGTATGGAGTGGCAAACACATTCTCTTGATGCTCTGGCACCATGATTTTACTCCCAAAAACATTAGAGAATGAGTATTTTTGTTCAATAATCTCATGGTTGCAGCTTTGAAATGTGATTTGGAGATCCAAGGTTTGATTTTGAATCCCACCACAGCCATCATCTTATTGTGTAACCTTGTGCACACAACCCAGAACCTCCCCACTCTACAGCATTAGGGGCAGAGGGACGAGGACCTTTAAATGGGCTTTGTAACTATAAACTGCTCAGGATTGTTGCTGATGTGGGCACCTATTGTAGCCATTATCTAAAGTATTTGTGTATCAGATGTGTGTGCAAGATGTTCTCAAACTAGAAAAAAAAGGGTAAAACATATTTATTTTTGGTTTTGCAGAGTGTGTGTGTGTGTGTGTGTGTGTGTGTGTGTGTGTGTGTTGAGTCTGTGGATGGTAGCATAATGAGTAAGAAAAGAAAAGACAAAATTTGTATTGAGGACTTTTATTTAACATTTATTCCACTTTTATTTAACATTTAGTCATTTTTGTGCTGAGCTGATGAAAAGCCTGTCAGGTTCGACATTAGGTTAGGATTTTCTATGGGCGGGGGGAGGGGGGGACTTCAACTTGAAAATGCCCAGGAGCCTTTTCAGTCTTAATCTAGCCCTGCCTGCTTTGGTGACATATCTGCAGTTTTTGTGATTGTGCTCCCCACAGAGTTGCTGGTAAATGAAAGCTCAGTCTTTGGTGCGTTTGTGCAATTAACATTATTTTGACATTATTCATTCATTCATAAATGACCAAGAAAGGAGGGAGGCAATTCTGCTTATTTTTAACCACATCCCGTGTGTGCGTGGGGGGTGGGGTGGGGGAGATGGATACAAATACAAACTGACATACTGAATCAGGTTAAGCTGTTGGTGTTTTTGTTAGAGAATGGGGGGGAGGTTTGGCCAGGAGACTGGAGAAACTCCCCTACTGTTTGAAGGGGAGGTGCTGTGTCTCTCTCTTGCAGCATGCAATATGGCCTTAGCTTCATCCCATGGGGGAATGGAAACATATGCAACTGACATATTGAATCAGGTTAAGCTGTCAGTATTTTTGTTAGTGAATGGGAGGACATTTGGCCAGGAGATCAGAGAAACTTCCTTACTGTTCAGATGAGGGGCACTGTGGCTCTCTTGCAGCATGCAATATGGCCAACCTTGGAGGTGGAAAATGAGGAGGAGGAGGAGGAGGAGGTGGACATGTGGTCTCAAACCATTCCATTTCAACAATTTATATGGACTTTTTCAACTCTGTTTCTAGTCCAACTGATGGAAGTAAAATGTTTTCCCAGCTGAGAAGCACCATGGAGGAAGATATGCTGATAGAGATGTCTACCTAACCTGGAACAGTATGATAACTGCCCCTGAAGAGAAAATGAATGTGTTGCCTGTGGGACCGGATGCAGAAAATAACTCTGCTGATCAACCCCTATTGACCAGTATTTCTGAAAGATGATCCCTGATCTTGAAACTGTTGGCCGAGGAAGATGCTGCACTTCCATCTGTTGGCATTTGCATGGTGCCGGAATTGAAGCCAGAGAACTCATCTATATA
The DNA here is from genome assembly GCA_016271365.2 of Neoceratodus forsteri. Lineage (NCBI taxonomy): Eukaryota > Metazoa > Chordata > Ceratodontiformes > Ceratodontidae > Neoceratodus > Neoceratodus forsteri. The sequence continues at coordinate 894,758,146 of CM028132.1, read as the reverse complement.
CAGCTGTAAAACGGCCTCTTAATTTATTTATTTATTTATTGAAATCTTGGAAAAATAACTTTGAGCTGAGAGCTCATTTACAAAGGTTCCATGTCAAACAAAAATAACACATTACATATTTTCTAATTGGAGCTAACACATAACATACAGTACATTTCATAATTGGAACAGTACAAAACAGTATAAGTGCAGTATTACATGACACAGTTAAAAATACAGGGGAATATAAGGTTTCATACAATGTGAGTACTGAGTTACAAAGCATGAAATATTAAACAGAATAAAATTTCTTTGTCAAAGTTCAAAGAGAGGGGGGTAGGGGAGAGAGGTGGGGTGGAAATAAGTGCCTCATGGAGGAATAGGATATGTTGATAAGGCAGGGATCAGTTAGGGCTCACTGGGGTGGGCGGGAGGGTGTGGAAGGCAGAGGGAAAAGAGGGCAGCAGGTGGGTGAAACAATGAAAGAAACAGGGGCTAGCAGTCACAGTTTCTCAGATTGGTGAGGTGTATGTAGAATTTGCTCTTAAATGGCCCCAGCTTGGACTCACTGGTTACATACAGAGGGAGTTCATTAAGCCATCGTGGGGCATGGTATGCAAAAGACCTTTGTGCTTTTGAGGTATGGAAGAAGGGGACACTAACCCTTTTGAGGGTGGAGTCAGGGGCAGCACCATAAACCACTAACTTGTAATCAATAATGGAGAGTATGGAGGTTTTTTATGTTGAGAGACAAGGCATCTTGGGTCAAGTAATGATGGTGCCTATATAGTAGGCCAATTCTAGGACTGACAAGTTCCACCTTAACCATTTGATCTGCGTGCTATGCAAAGGATAGAGAGCTGTCCAGCGTGACGCCTAGATATTTGAAAGTCTATACTTGTTCAGTGGGGGTGTGTAGACTATTCAGTATTGTCAGCTGAAAGTCCTTATGCTTATTGTGGGGGTTCACAAATAACATTAGTTTAGTTGTTTTAAAGTTCATTAGAAGCTTGTATTTGGAGAACCAAGCTTCTGCTGTGGTGAAGTCACTTTGAAGGTGAGACTCAAGTTGGTGCAGGTCAGTGCTTTAAGAGAAGATGACAGCGGCATCAGTGTAAAAAAGGATTTGTTTTTGCAGACTGAAGGAAGTTTGTTAATTAAAAGGCTGGATAAAAGGGGACAAAGAATTGACACCTGGGGGACACCAGTGAGGACCTGATCGCTCTTGGAGAGGGTACCATCTATTTTTACTCATTAGGACCTTTTGCTAAGGTAGCTCTGGAGTCATCTTACAGCTTCAGTAGAGAGGCCAATGGAGAGGAGTTCAGTAAGTAGTGTTTTATGATTGGCAATGTCAAAGGCCTTGGTGAGGTCAATGTAAATTGCCCTGGTTATCTGACTACTGTCTAGGGCCTCATGCAGGAAGCTTGAGTACTCCAATAGGGCCTCTGATGGCAGACACTATTCTGACTGTGTCAGTGAAGACTGGAAGCTATGACATCTTGGGTGTGGGCAAGCAACTTGGCCTTTGGAAGAGCCAACCATGCAGATGCAGCCATCCTCCTTAAATTGCATGGTGAAGCACAAGTTACTAACTGCTGGATGGCAGAAAGTGGAGGATGGTCAGTGGCATGCAGGAAAGCTACCAAAAGCCATTGATATTATCACATGGTCAGTAAGGTAAACTCACACTAGAAGACAACAAGCTTATCTTCAAGTGCTGGTTGAAAAACCTTTACCATGCAGCAAGGTCCTGCAGACATAAAGCATAAACTACCAATGTTGTTGCACTCAGTAATGATCCACTGGGTGAAAGAAAGCTCTGATGAGACTGTTTTTTGACCCCAGGTGTCAAACTCAATGTTAGTAAGCAATCCTACTCCAGTGCAATTGGACTCGGTAATCATAGACAGTAAATGACTTGACTGCAGAAAAATCTGCCACTTAGGTGCTTCTGCTAACAGGAACTGGTTCTGTGGTTTCAGCTGCTCCACCAGGGCAAAACTGTTTACCCACAACTGCTGAATAAGCAATAACCTTTAATTCTAAGGCAAATCCTGAATTACTCAGGCCACAAACTGTGGAGGTTACTGAACATTCTGGTGCTTCTGATACAAGCCATTCAAGTATTTTGGCAAAAGGATGAACACCAATCCCACTATTCTAGTGACTGAGAACCCAGCCCTGCATCTTTCAAGTCTCAGACCACTGAATGGGGAAAGCTCAAGAACAAAGGTAAATAATTATACTTTTGGAAATGCATCCCTACTCTTATTGCAATCTAAAAAAAAAGTTCTTCATCTGCGCATAGCACTGTATTTACTGAGGCACTATTGAGCCATATTGTATATTTAAAATGATTCCATTTTATTTATAAATCATTAAAAAAGCCATTAACATGTCTTGCACTATGTGGGTAGGCTTTTTGATATTTATAGCCAAATATGTTAGTGGCTTTTTTAATGATCTATAAATAAAATGGAATCATTTTAAATACACAATATGGCTCAATTGTGTCACAGTAAATAAGGTGCTTTGTGCAGGCATGGAGCTTTTTTTTCTAGATTGCTGCATGTTTTTTTTTGAATCAATGCACTGCTGTATTTCGGGGTGAGTAATTTTTCTTTTGCCTACCCCTACTGCCCCTTGGAAACATCATGAAAAACAGGATGAATCCTATGATGGTACCAGATGGATGGAGGGGGGCCCTCACCCCTCAAGTTCTCAGAAGTTTTCCCTCTAATGCTGAACCTGCACAGTTGTGTAAAAGAGCTAGATTGCCTAGTGTGGGAGGAGCAGAATACCCCCCAGACTGGACATATGGTATAAGAACCTTATTGAAAGACTCCATGAAATTCCTTGTCTCTGAACTGTATGCTTTCCTACATGTTTCTAGTGTAGGGCTGTGCAAAATTAAACTTTCCGTGAGTGGAATTTTGATGAAAGTCAGAATTTCGCTTTCACAAAATTTCAGAATGCACTTTAGCAACTATCCCAGAAATTCAGACTTATTGTATTAAGCTGCAGAAAAAAAAAATCAGCAGAACGGATCACTGTTAGTAGTCAGTTCTGCTGAATTTTTATCTGCAGTTTAATACATAAATCTGCAATTCACACATTCATTCTGCAGTTCAGTGAGTCACTGTATGAATGTATGAATTGTGGACTAAAAGAGAACAAATGTGAACTTAGATGCTGGGTGCAATCAGAACATGAACCTCATTTTCAAAAACAAGGGGCCCGATTCCAGAAGCCATTCCAGCGGACGCAAGGTGCTTGCGCCAAACAGCAAAGATGCATGTTGCACCTTGCATCCCCCATTGTGGCATTCCCCATCGGAAAATGTAGGCTGCTCTGAATGGGGAATCCACTGCATCAAATGGGCACTGCATCACCCTTGCAATCTGCAACTGGGTATGCCTGGTTGCAAGGGGGCTTACACCACGGCAGGACTCACAATTCCATTTCCAAGAGCCCCACCATGGCCGTTGCAAGGGTCTCCACTTAGACCTGCAAGGAGGTGGTCTATACCCCTTGTGACCGACTGGACATAACAGTCCCAAATCTCTTCTAGGACATAACAGTCTCATCTTCCCTCTCATGTGGTTCTTCTTCTTGCTCTCCTTTTCTTTGGCCACTGCTTCTCAGGGGCCGGACACCATGATCCGGCACCCCCTTTGCATCACCATAACCGGGTACCACACTTACTTGGACCACTCCCCCCCACTAGGTGTGGACATGGCTGATCCACCACCTAGCTCTATATTCCACTCCCTCCCCATTACTCCCATGCCTGGGTTCTTTTTGTCCCCAGCCCATGGTACCTACCCCCTCAACCCTCTACCTGCCCCCCTTTTCCCCTCTTGCTCCCACCTTCCCCTCCCCTCAAACTGCTCTCTCTTGTCTCAAAATTTACTGGCAGGGCTCCACCTAATCCCCGGACCCCAGCCCCCATTCAGCGGCCCCACCTGGCCCATGCCAGGTCCCATTAGAGGCATCTCCACCTTGCACCTCTGCCTTATCAGTGCCTATTCCATGTTTCTCTCCTCTTTCTTGCTGGGAGGGTGGGGGAAATTAGAGCAGAAAGAGGGCTAACTGAAGATTACATGCCCTTAAGCAGCCCCTAAGGACCCCTAATCAGACCCTTACTGACCTCTCCTTGGCCAATAGCCAGCAAGGTACAACCTGGTCGTGATGACCCTCTCTGAGTTCATCGCCCTCCCCTTGCTCCTGCAGACCCCACCCCTCCTCCCCTCCCCTCCCTCCCTTCCCTTCCGGCATTAATTTCTGACTGGCTTTCAGGACAACCTGGCCTGCCTTTTAATAGCAAGCCTCATTGTCCCTAGATCCCCACGCAGAAATAACTCAGTCCACTCCTTGTTAAGCTTTTGGATGCTCTCTGGCAATATTTATTTATAAAAAAGGCACAGTAATAGTCATACATTTACATCCCAGTTTATGTCTAGCAATTCCATATTTACATCTTGGACATAACAGTCCTAAATCTCTTCTAGGACATAACAGTCCCATCTTCCCTCTCATGTGGTTCTTCTTCTTCTTGCTCTCCTCCTCTTTCTCCACTGCTTCTCTGGGGCTGAACACTGTGATCCGGCCCCCCCCTTTCCATCACCCTAACCGGGTACCACACTTACCCCGACCACTCCCCCCCATTAGGTGTGGACACGGCTGATCCACCCCTAGCTCAATATCCCTTCCCCTCCCCCATTACTCCCATGCCTGGGTTATTTTTGTCCACAGTCCATGGTACCTACCCCCCTCTACCTGACCCTCCTTTTTTCTCTTGCTCCCACCCATTCCACTGACCCATCTCCAGCTTGCGATGGAAGATGGGGCTCTCCCCTTGCAGGTTAACCCCTCAGACCTTTTTTGTTAATTTCCCCAACTAAATCCCCAAAGGGGCGGAGGAAAAGGCCCGTGCCAAACTCAGTCAGATGAACCCCATCCAGTCCAGTACACTGCCTCCTGCTCATATGAGATGTCTCTATGCTGAATGTGGACCCCCCATCTCAATCACTGCCCTGGCTACTTTCCTGTTCAAGCATTTTTGCACCACCTCTATTGCTTTTGGCCACTTCACTCCCCTCCACACCCTCCTGGAGGTGAGCTCCGACCAACCGATAACCACCCTGGGCCACTAGCTCTTCACCTTCGCAAAATCTGCAATTATGTCTTTCATCAGGGAGCCCCAAGGCAATGTCCCCAAGTCATCACCCCCAAATGTACAATAACACAGTCCAGTTGGCCCCAATGCACCCACAGGTCTCCCAGCAGGGGGAGCAACTGTGACCACCTCATGCCTCTCAGGACCCTCCATCGTACTCTGGTGTGCTCTACTCCCAGGTGCAGCTGCATCCCTATCCTCATGGTGGCTGCAAACCTCTCTGCCCACTATATGAATGAGTGCCCCATGATCCACACTTGCCCCTTGGAACCTGCTGTGGGGAGAGAAAGGGACACCCATTAGCCATTGTCAACACCTCACATATCTCTTGTAACAGTTTGACTTCCATCTCCCTACCCACTTGACCTTGGCTTTCCCTGCCCCAGCAGCTACTTCTGTAGCCACGCCAATCTGGAAGGAATGCAGGGCAAACTAGGCGGGGTTCTCACCTGCAAATGCCACCGTCTTCTTCAGCATCGCTCCCACCATCACCAGGAATTTGTCCCCATGCATGAATCAGGCCCCACTCAGTAGCCCCCCACACACTACTATACTCCATCATGGCCTGGACCATGCAAGCTCCCCCATCTGTTTGCCTGCATATCTCCACTGTGGTGCCCCCACCCCACTGGTCTGTTTTGAACCTCAGGAGTTCAATGACTACCCTATCTGCCTCAGCCCACATGTTGTGCTTTTGCAGACCCGTCACGGCTGCCCCCTTCCGCGTGCCACCATTTCCCCAACCTGAAAAGCCCCTCTCGCTATGACTGCAAATATGGCCCAAAACAAACAGGCCCCATTTGTGGAATGACAGACCTGGTCCATTGCCCCTAACACCCTCGTGAGTAGGGGGCCATGAATGGGTCTCCTCCCATACTGCCCCCTGATCTGTCCCCTCTGCCATCCCATGACCATCCGCTTAACGTCCTGGCTGCCCACTGCATCTAACCACCCCCGATCCTGGCAAGTCCAGCTGATCCCAGCCAGCTGCACCACCATGGTGGTGTGGGCCAACCCTTCCTCCCATTTATTTACCACGTACCTCATGACTTGCTCCTCTTGCACTGGCTCCCCGTCCCCCAGCCCATCCTGGCTCGAAATGCCTGGAAACTCGTCCACGCCCCTTCATAGGCTTTCAAGGTGTTGGCCACCCATGAACCTCTATACAATGCCATGGCTTTTCTCCTCCAGTCTCCCACATCCAAGCTGGGACCCTGGTCCAGGTAGGTGCGGCCCGTGGTGCCAACTCCCAGAAACAGTCTATCTGCAAACAAGAAAGACAGTCAACCACCTCATTCTGTATCTCCTCAATGTGTCATGCCTTGAAGGACAAGTTCAAATGCAACCCCAACAACACCAAACTCCTCGGTACCTGGCCCACTGATTCCGTATGGCCACTCTACCTGTTAATTACCTCCACTATCCCTTTGTTATCGCACCAGAAGGAGAGGTACCGCCCAGCCTTTCGTTCTCCCCAAATTTACAAAGCCACCCATATGGGGATGATCTTGAGAAATGTGATATCCTTGGTCCACCCCCATTCTCTCCATTGGTCTGGCCAAGCCTCTGAGACCCATTTCACTTGAAAGTAGGCCCCCAACCCAAGACCCCCAGCCACATCTGTATACAGCTCGAGGTCTGAATTATGGGCCCACTCCTCCTATCAGAACGTCACCCCATTGTATGATTCCAGGAAAGCCCCCCAAACTTGGAGGTCCTCCCGCACACCCTTACTGATGTCCACCCAGTGATGGGGCTGCTTGGTCCTGCCAGTGACCCTCCCCAACCTTCTTGTGAAGGCCCTGCCTGGGCTTATGGCCTTGCATGCAAAATTAAGGTGCCCCAGCATCTGCTGTACCTGTACCAGCAGCACCCTCCTCCTCCCCCCCCACTAGCACCAGCAGCCCCTTCAAGCAGGACACCTTGTCCCCTGGCAGGCAAAAACACTACTGTTTGGTATCTACCTCAATCCCCAGGAACTCCAACCTGCGGGTTGGGCCCTCCATCTTACCTGCTGCCAGGGGGATCCCTATGACACTGCACATTTCCTGGAAGTCCTTTAACATCTTCTGAGCTTCTGCCTGGCTGTTCCCTATCAAGAGGAAATCGTCCAAATAGTGGACCACCCTCCTGTGCCTGTACCGGGACCCAAACACCCACTGTACCTATGAACTGAACACCTCAAACATTGAGCATGCCACGGAGCACCCCATGGGCATAGCCTTGTCAAAATACAGACTGCCCTCTAATTGAAAGCCTAGCAGGTCCCAGTCCACTGGGCAGACTGGTAACAGCTGGAATACGGACTCAAGGTCCATCTTTGCCAGCCAGGCCCCCTCAGCCACCCATATCAATTCCACCACCTGATCCAGAGATGCATAAGAGACCACGCTCCGCTCCACAGGGATCCCTACATTCTCTGACCCCCACTCTGGGTAGGACAGGTGATGTATAAGCTTTAGTTCCCCCGCTTGCTTCTTAGGTGCCACCACCAGGGGTGACACCCAGAACTGCCTGTAGGGGGGTTCTTCCAGTGGCCCCTCCACCCTCCCACCCTGACTTCCTTCACAATCTTACCCCGGACAATGTCTTCTTTCCCTTTTACTGAGCCCAAATTCTTAGCCCACATCCCTACTCATGACCCCTCAAACCCCAATGGAAAACCCTCCTTAAAACCAGCCCTCAGCAGGTCTGCCCCTCTCTTGATGGGGTACCCCTCTGTCCAGGCCTCCACCACACCCAGCTTGTTTGGGTTGCAGGCCAAGGCGTATCCCCAATGCCCATCGCCTGCTGCTGCCTAGCTCCAACCATAGCTGGAGGCGTATTCCCTTCTCCTGGGGCCCCCGTGCCCTCCCAGCCCCCTGGCCACCACGAAAGGGCTGCTACTGTGGCTGCCCACTGGCCTGCTCCCCCTTGTCACCCCCTTGCCTGCACGCCATCACCTGGTGCAATCCCCCGCATCGTGAACAAGCTTGCTGAAACTTGCAACTAGGCCATGTACATGAAGCCCTGTTACAGGCCCAGCATGCCTTGGCCCCGGGGGCCAGGTCTACTCACTTCCCCTCGTCCGCCACATGCCCCCTGTTGATCCCAACAGCATCCTGACCCACAACTCGGCGTGGGTACAATACCACCACAGGTCACCTTTCACCGCCATTCTCCTCCACAATGCCTCATCATATTTGAGCCACCCAAAACTCAACTTAGCCGAATAGGCATCCCGGATAATTGCCATGTACATCAGTAGCGGGATCGCCAGGTCCGGCTGCTTCTCTAAAACCAGTGTGCTGTAAATTATGAAACCCGCTTGCCACATATCTATGCTCTTCCCCTTAAACCAGGCCTCCTCTGCCTTGTGCCCTAACACTGCCAGGGCCACCGCCATCTCTGACTTGCCCACTGACTCCCTCTGTTCATACTTTTTGGCAGTCTCTTCATCTACTAAACCAAAGATATCCACATACTCACCCTTCCATATCTTTTCCTTTATCAAGGCCAGGACACGGTCACCCAGTGTGAAGATGGGCGGCCCCTGGTACAGCTTCCGCACTTCACCTGTGATGCCCATGCCCTCTTTCCCCAGCTTGCCTCCATCCTTAATGGCTTTTAAAGCTCGCTCTAGCCTCGAAACCCCATCCTCCCCCATGTCCCCCAACAATCCTTCTATATACTCTTTCAAATCTGCCTCATTATTCATATCCACATCGTCCTTACCCCCATCCAGAAGAGGCCCCACTGGGCCCGGGGTGACATCAACCCCCACCCCAGGTGTTGCAGGTGAGCTGGGCACTGCTCACTTTAGTCTCTTGTTCCCCTTCCCAGTGCCAGGCCTCTCCTCTCACTTTTTCCTTTTCTTCTGGGCCTCCACCCCTCTCTACTTCGTAGCCTCCACCAACTCTGTCATCTGCAACATTAGCTTCTCTGCCTCCACCAACATGGTCGCGCTTGACACTGGGGCTGTCTTGGGTGCCATTCCATCTGGTGAGCCTGGCCTGTACAACAAAAAAGACATGATCGGACCACCATTCTTAACAGCCCTACCCTAGTCCTCAGCCCCCTGGGTATGGCTGTCTGTCCCTGTGCCCCCACGGTTGTCAAGACTGCTAGCGCCTTGTTGCTGTTACTGCTCTCCAGGAGCCTGTAGCACTTCCACAAGAAAAGGGGGGTTCCATCCCGAATACTCAGGCCCCCTTCTGCCTCTGGGCCTGTTCTGGTGTTGCCGAGCCCCCCCTTGTGGCCCCTGGGCATCTGACCCATCCCCAACATAGTCTGTCCCCTTCCGTGAGTAATCAAGACTTGTCCTGGTCTCCATATCGTAACTGGACCCCTGCCCCCAAGGATGCCACTCGCCAGGCCTGTTGTGGTGGCCCCAGTGCTGATCACCCCCCCTGGGTGATTGCACCACATGGCAAGCCTCACTGAACCCACACCCACCTGCCTCGTGGCCTCCAGGCCCAATCGGAAAAATGGCCAATGCCTCCACCCCCCGTGACCGGCCCATGCCAGATGTGCTCCCCGAGGAGGCCTCCCCAATTGCCCCCCTGGTCTAACCCAGCAGCCTCAACCTGTGGAAGCCTCACCGGCTCCCTGCTGGCCAAAACTCCTTAGCCACTGTATTGTTGTTGTTGCTTCACAGAATCACCCTCTGAGGGGGAATACCCTGCCATGCCATGCGGCAGGCCTGCCCAAAAAACAGCCACACTAAGCCGTGATCCTTGTCCTTGATCCCTCCCATGTGGCAGCTATCCAGCCCAAACCTCACCCCCAAGCCTGCCCCTGTGCATAACATGATGGCCGCACAGTGTGGCCTCTCCCCTGATTCCGGTTCTGGCTAGCCTTCCCCACGCTGTGCAGACCCCTCATACAGGCCCATGCCAGCATTATCCACCTTTCTGCCATGCTGCTTTAATGAGGCTGCCCGTGTGGGAGGAGGATCCTTAGCCCCCCCAAAGCCCGCTCCCAAGCCCTGCACCAATCTCACCCATTAGGTCACGGTTCCAGAAAAATGCTGCAAAACACGCCACTGCCGGTGACCACATTTTCCTCCACACCCGTCCTCGTGAAACAGCACACAAGAAAACACTGTATCACCCATCACCTCCTCTGCTTCTCCAGAATGCATGATTTTCCTTTCAGCTAAGGAAACGGCCTAACTGTTGCCATCACCAACCTGAAGCCCATATAGACAACAAGAGGAACACATTGTTTTGCCCAAAATCCTGACTACCAAAACAATATCATAAGCTTCCTGGGTCCCTGGCATGCAGACAGGGCATCCCCTGCCATACGCCTCTGAAAAAAAAGGCCTCAGCCTGTTCCCCACCAGACCTGCTTCAGGCCTCCTCGTGGCCCTCCCCTCATGCTGGATGCAACCCCAGCAACAAACCACAAACCCAAAATGCTACACAGCGGGTGGTCACTTCTGATCTTCCACCATTCCTTTTTACTTACCTTTGCTATTTTTTCTTTTGTGCTTTCTTTTGAGCTGAGACTGGATCCCAGCTGTGCTCTAGCAAGCTCTACCATGCCATGGCCCAGCACTACATTGCCTCACTTTGGCCCACCACGCTACTCAATTAAACAAGTGTTGGCCTGCTCACTGTCCCCCAACCCATGGGCTTTTCAGTGCTGCATCCCAGCACCATTTAACACAACCCACCACTTCACCGCCTACGAGCAATGCCCCCACCGTTGGGCCCCACCAAACCACTCTCATTGCTCCTCTACATTCTCTGCATTCTGAAGCACCCCAGCTTGGTCAGACAAGAACAATAGCATGACACAGGATGCCTAACCATGTGCCCTTTACACCACTGGCATATGTGCATTCTCTTGAGCCATGACCTCAATCTGCCTGTCCCTGGTTGTGCCACTATGTGCTAAGCTGGCCCTGAAGCATTCCACAACAGCTTGTAAATTACCACAAAACTTAAATTTCCATTTCAATAGCCCACACAGCAGTCCTATCAACAGATATAGAATCAGCACAAACTTAAACTTCCATTTAAACAGCCCACACAGCAGTCATACTAACAGATGTATTTCAGCAGAGGGGCCAGCGCCCCCAGTCCTTCCATACCTTACCTTGATCTTGCCAATGGTGTGCTGTATATTCAACTGAATTGAAAATTACAGCAAGAAAGAGGGCTAACTGAAGATTAAATGCCCTTAAATAGCCCCTAAGGACCCCTAATCAGGACCCTTACTGGTCACTCCCCTTGGCCAATAGCCAGCAAGCTCCAACCTAGTCATATGACCCCTCTCTGAGGTCATCACCCCTCCCCTTGCTCTGCAGGTCCCAGAAACTCAGGAACATCATTTTTGTGTCATACTCTTATGGTGAAGGCTTCTGGAGTTTCCTGGCTGCCCAGTGGCAGTGGCCCCATCCAGCACATATCCCCTATGAATGCTTGATTTTTGAGATACCTCCACACAGATAGGATCACAATGATGCTCACATGATAGTTGTACTGTTTGTCATTCTGAAGTTTTATATTTGGCAGTTTAGGTACCCGCTTTCTATCCATTGGGAAGTAGTGGCTTATGTGAACTTTTTTAACTCAATTTCTAAAGAGATAAAGGAAATGTTTAAAAGAGATGTGGCTAGATGTTTCACCTCTAAAGTACAATCCTTATGAAAACATTTTCCTGATCAAACATTTAGTAGATAAACAATGCAGGATGGGAGTCATGCTTTCTTGTGGCATCCAAACATATTGATTTAGGCTTTGGACAAATTTATTTTGTATCTTCGACTTTTGATGTCCTTTTTTCTGGTGCCTAATTTACGCTGATCATTTTACTTAACTCTTTTTTCTTCCAATTTGCTTTGTTTTTATTTTGTTACAGATGTAAATTTTTGATTGTTTGGTACATTTACAAAAAAAAAATTCTCTATCTCTTTTTCAAGAAATGGCATGGAATCTGTAGCAGCAACCTGAACAACTACCAGAACAGGCAGACTAGACCTCAGTTTAACATCTCATCCTTAAGACGGCCCCCGAGGCATGCAGCTCCCCCTCATGCTGCATTACAGTGTCGGTATTTGGACTTATCCCACGTTCCTTGTGTGGGGCTAGAATCCACAACCATCTGGTCTTCCAGCCTCAGAGGCAAGTGTACATCTGCAAAATCACTGACATTTCAAATTTTAACCTCTTTGGTGCTGCTTACCAGTGCATGGAATTGTGGACAACATTCATTCTGTTGTACTAAGCACAATATACATTGCTCACATGCTGAGAAGCTAAACCTATTTTTTATAAAATCACAAAACTGTGTTTTTAAAAAGGCAACAAGTTTTGTACTTTGGAAATGTTTGTGAAAGTATATTATTGTGTAATAACAAAAGTTGTAAACATTATAATAGCCTTGTGAAACGTCAATATGAAGAATCAATAAAATGAAAATGAATGAAAAAAAACAGTCCTATGTGCTGTAGTTTGGACCCAGGACCAACCTCCCTGATTCTGGGTTGTATTGATTCCATCATTCCGGTCCTAGCAGGGATAGTCTGGTGCTCCCTGGAAATAGATGAGTTTCCTAGCTCCCTGAAGGAGGCGGTGGTAACACCCCTCTTGAAGAAAGCTTCTTTGGACCCCGACTGCCATGCAAACTACAGACCAATCTCAAACCTTCCCCTTTTAGGGAAGGTGATTGAGAAGGTAGTGGCCATACAGCTGGAGAACCATTTGACCATCCATGATATCTATGAACCCCTCCAGTCCAGCTTTTGAAAGAGGCATAGTACTGCGACAGCACTGGTTCAGATGTTCAGTGATCTCCTAATGGCTTGGGATCGGAAGAACCGTTCCATCTTGGTTCTTCTAAATCTCTCATCAGCCTTTGACACTGTGGACCATGGGGTCCTACTTGAGTACCTGAAGTTCATCTGTGGACTGTCGAGTGTAGTCCTCAGGTGGTTTACATCTTACCTTACTGGAAGAACTCAGAAAGTGGTATCTGGGGTTTATTCCTCAGACCCAGTTTCTCTGTCTTGTGGGGTTTCTCAGGGTTCAGTGTTGTACCCCATGTTGCTCGCAGTGTACATGCTGCCCCTCAGAGACATTGTAAGAAGGTATGGGCTGAGGTTTCACTGCTATGATGATGATGATACCCAACTCCACCTTTCTTTTGCACCTGACCAAGATGGAGCTCTCTCGGTCTTTAATGACAGCTTCTCAGAAATCCAGGAGTGGATGGACTCAAGTTGGCTAAAGTCAAACTTGGAAAAGACTGAGGTGCTGGTTGTGGATCCGGCGCACCAGATAGGGGGCCAGGGGTTTGTTCACCCTCCGGGATTTACCTTGGGGGCATATCACTCCTGACCTCAGAACAGGTGTGTAACCTGGGGGTAATTTTTGATGAAGGGCTGACACTGCGTTCACAGGTGTCTGCCATTGTCAAGTCCTTTTTTTATCATCTGAGGAATATCTCCAGGATTAAGCACTTTGTTCCGTCCAGCGATCTTCCTACTCTGGTCCATGCCTTTGTGTCCTCACACTTGGAATATTGCAATTCCCTCTACCTAGGGCTACCTGGGGTGGAAATCCACTGCCTGCAGCTGGTGCAGAATGCAACAGCCCAGCTTTCGATGGGAACTTCCTGGTCCAGTCATATTTTGCTGGTGCTGTGTGGACTGCACTGGCTGCCAATACAGTGGTGGATCACCTTTAAAGTCGGTCTTTTGACTTTTAAATTCCTACATGGACAGGGCCTGGACTACCTGAAAGAGCTCCTGGTCCCTTACTGCTCTGGGCGAATCGCTCTGCTCAGCTGATGAGGGGTTGCTAGAGATCCCGAAGATGTGCTTGAAATCTTCTGGGGCCCGTGCATTTATGCATACATCCCCTACCCCCTGGAATTCTCTACCCCATCAGTTATGGGAGTGCACGACCATGGAGGGATTTAAACAGGCCCTGAAAACATACCTGTGATGTTAAGCATTTGGTGGTTAACTTCTTTATCCTAACTTTTCCAGTTGTTTTATATATTTTAAGATTTTGAGATGGCTGATGTGTTTTTAAACATTGTTAGGTGCCTTGGTTTTTGAAAGGCAACATAGAAATAAAGACTATTATTATTATTATACATTGGTATGTATGATATAAAATGCAGCATCATTTTCTTAAAAAACACGATTTTTTATTCTTAACATACAGTAATTCAAAATTAACTTCAGAGTATATCTGGATTTCAGCAAAGCTTTTGACTCAGTGCCCCACAGGAGACTGACTAACAAACTGGAACACACAGGCATAGGGCTATAAATGGTCAGGTGGGTTCAACACTAGCTTCAAGGAAGGACCCAGGCAGTCATAATCCATGGAACTATGTCTAGGGAAGGAAAGATAACCAGTGGGATACCACAGGGATCAGTCCTAGGACTGGTCCTCTTCAATGTGTTCATCAGCGACATAGCCGAGGGCCTACAGGGGAAGGTTTGCCTTTTCACAGACAACATGAAAATCTGCAACAGGGTGGGCATATTAGAAGGGGAAGCAGCAATGGAAGAGGATCTAAGATGCTTGGAATTATGGTCTAGGAACTGGCAGTTGAAATTCAATGCCAAAAAGTGCAAAGTCATGCACATAGGGAAGAGAAACCCGAACAGATCATACACACCGAACAGAGAACAACAGACAGTAACAAAACTCGAATGGGGCCTCAGAGTATTGATTTCCAATAGCTTAAAAGTAGGATGGTAATGTGAAAAGGTGGCACAAAAAGGCAGTGGCATCCTCTGGTGTATAGGTAGGGCCATTTCAAGTAGAAAACAAGAGTTGATAATGTCACTTTACAGGACATTGGTAAGGTCACATCTCGAGTACTGTGTACAGTTCTGGAGGACACACCTCAGAAAGGACATTGATCTCCTGGAGGCAGTGTAGTGGAGGGCCATGAAAATGGTGCATGGCTTACACCAGGAAAAATACAAAGCTAGACTGATGCACCTGCAATTGTACTCCCTTAAACAGAGAAGAAATAGGGGGATATGATAGAAACCTTTAAATACATGAAAGGGATAAATTAGGTAAAACGGGAACACCTATTCAAAGAAAACAAATCGCCATGAACAAGAGGACACAACATGTGCCTTTTAAGAGGTTGATTCGTGGTGGGACCTTGGAATGGTCTTCCCACAGCAGTAGTGGCATTCAAGTTAGCATGGGACAAGTACTGTGGTAAACTAGGAAAATTATAAAGTGGGGGGTAGTCAAAATGGGCAAACTAGGTGGATCTCACGGCCCCCTTCTGCCATCACATTCTTATGTTCTTATGTTCTAACTGTATCTATTAAATCATTTCTACTTCTTTGTCATCTAAATACCAACTGCTATTTTATAGCTAACATACAGAAACCTAGAAAAACCAAGGCAGTTAGATCAGGAAATAAAATCTACAAATTTAATCTGCTGGGTCGGAAAAAAAGATTACATTTTGATAAATAACTCTGGACATTTGTTTGACCACTGAAATACCTACAAATGACTTCCAAATGAAATCTTTTCAAGGCAAGGATTACAATTTCTTTAAAAAAATCTACTCTATCAAATGTTGTATGAGCTTCTGAATTATCAAATAGCTACACTAATAAATAAAAAAGAAGCACATACTAACAGAGGAACCTACAGAGTAGACTCCTGTATCCTCAGCCCTTTCATGTCTGGTTTCTGATGCGTTATGCCTTACTTAGGATTACTGACTCCATCCTCACCAGAATAAATCAAAGTCCTATTACATCTGCCATGTATATTCATCTGTTCAAAACATCTAACATGGACTCCCACACTCCTACTAAACAAGCTGCTCTGTGCAAAGTTGCCTGACCAGGCTACAACCGGGTTCAGTTCCTAGCTGTGTATCCATGCTTAGCCTGTTCATGTAGGTGAGGTTACCTCCTCAACCCCCATCCCAGTTGACCCACAGGTTCCTGAAGGTTTACTCCTCTGTCCTATTCTGTTTTGAATTTTCCTAAATGATCTTCCTAGTGCTAGTATCTTCTCCCATTCTCACATGTACTTACTGTATGCAGATACAGTAATGTGGTGTTTTATGCCAGTGACCCAGATATTTGCTTACTTATATCCCAACTACAGCCAGATCCAGTTGACATTTTGAGGTATTTCTACTCAAATCAAATTATCTAGACTGAAAAAACTAAAATCTGTGGCCCTGACATTTGGCTCCAGAATAAAATTGGTATATCACCAGAGTCATGGGTAAAGGTATGGGAAGGTGACTAACCTCACTATGCAGATCCATTTGCAAATTCATTACAATTCACAAAGTTAATCCACCCAGTGAAGTTCCAAATTGCAATATAGGGCTAACTTTGTAAATGGCAAATTTGTTAACCTTGCTGGTGAAGTTGGGAGAAGCTGGGTGAAGTTGGGTCCATAGGCAAAGTTTGCAATACACCATGTAATTGGAGGTTACATGGTACTAAAATGAGCTATACAACATGCAGCCAGTGCAGACTTATGAAGAGAGAACTGAAGAGACATCTGTCTGCTTGTTTTAGTAAATAAACTTTTAAAACTACTACGGAAGTGAAATATTTTAAACCAAATCACTCTTAAAAAATATCTTGAGTGCCTTGTGCAGCTACATTACCATTGTTTGTAGTTTTGTAGATTTATTTAGTTGAAAGTAGTGGGGAGTTGTCTAGTGAAGCAGTGCTGTGTGGGCAGTGAGGTTTTACAGCTGGCAAACAAGGCATCTCTGTGAGCACTAGTCTGATTTGTTTTCCTCAGTCTTTCTTCTTAATAACTTTTGCCTGTGGTCTGTTATTTGTAATTTTATTTCTGTAGTAAGTCTTGTGTGGTTATGTGAATTACTTGTCAGTCTCATTCTAAATTGATTTTGGCTATATTGTTTAGTTCTTGAAGTGACAGTATTTCTTACAGTAACCTGTTTTGAATTATCCATTCGATGCATGTCTTTTTAATCCATGTCACGTTAAAAAAAATACCTCACCTCCACAAAAAAAACCTTTTATGGTGGTTTTACTGTAGCTACTATTAGCTTAGTATAATGTTCTGTTCAGAATCAGATCACACTGCTAATCCTTCTATTGAGGTATTTTGTCTGTTGCTGGTATTTTGTTTTACTGCAGTGCTTTTTTTCTTGTAATAGTAAAACTGTAAATATATAAAATGTCTAGAAAGAGAAGCTTGAGTAAAGGGAGAGGTGCCGAATAAGCAGCCATGAAGTGTATAGGTTCTGTGGAGCAAA
This sequence comes from Neoceratodus forsteri, assembly GCA_016271365.2. Taxonomy (NCBI): domain Eukaryota; kingdom Metazoa; phylum Chordata; order Ceratodontiformes; family Ceratodontidae; genus Neoceratodus; species Neoceratodus forsteri. The sequence goes on along the minus strand of CM028132.1, from coordinate 894,740,748 downwards.
AGGTTGTACCAAAAAAAACTACCTCTGCAGAAGCTTCGTCCATGGGCTCCAGGGCCAATAGTAGTAGTAGCAGAGGAGTAGTTGGTGGAAGTGGCAGTGGCATTAGTGTTACCAAATTATACTCTGCCACATCTATGGCATTCATGCTGGTGGATGCAGGGGAGGCAGCAACAAGAGGATAAGTCCAAGAGATAGCAAAATCTCTGGCAGAGTAACAGTGGTCAAGAAGAAGGTTGCTGGTGTCTCCGTGGCTGTTGGTGGTGGCAATGAGCCTGATCTGGCTGATAGATTCCAATTCCCAAATGAGAGTGTTGAGCTTGACAGAAAGTTGTATCAGGTCTCTTGTACCAATGGAATGATTTTGTCTGCTGATAGGGGGCTATAAAGTTAACAAATGAATGCATTATACTAAGGTATGCAACACAGCTGAATATCTGTATGTTTTGGACAAAAAAATTAATAAACTTTAAGTGATTAAAAAATAAAAACACTGCAAATCATTGCTTTCTTTTAAACAGTATCCATGAATTTCCTTGAGTCAAATGCTTCCCATCCGGCTATGCCACCAGACCATGGTAGCCTAACTCCCAGAAATGTCCAGTCTACACTGCATAGCATATTTTTGAGCATCATGCTAACTGCCCACCCAAACATTCTATTGAACAGGAAGTGAATGCAGCAACCACTGAAATGCTAGCAATTGATCCACTGCCATTTTATTTTGTGGAGAATGTGGGATTTAGAAGGTAGATGGTGTGTGATTGTCCTAAATGGCAGATTCCCTCACAATCACAAATATGCTTCACCACCCATTCCATTCCTGAATTTTACGAGACTATGTCACACTCAGTAATCCATGCCTTGCTGAATATGTACAGGACATCTCAGTATGGATAAGTGCACCAGATGGCCAATTGGCTGGTAGCGCCTGTCTCCTGCATTACTGCACATTGAGCACTGGTACCTGGGGTAGTATTCAACTCTGGCTGGGGGAAAAATTTCACTAATACCAATTGCCATGTTAGCAATGCTTCTGATATTTGCCAGCATGCCATGCTGGCAATGAAAAGTGTAACTGGATCACATATGGGTCAGAAAATGTTAGACTGGCTCCTGAATGAGATTTGTGAGGTGATGCAGTCTGTGGTGGTAGTACCATGGGTGGGGAGAGAGTAGGGTCTTCAGGCTGCTGCACAGTGGGGGGGTGACAAGGGACTGCTGACCTTTGGATTTCATATCCTCATTTTGACCCAGCATTGCCTTGGTGTACCTCAAGGGAAAGTTATAAGTGAATTTGCCAGATGAAATTGCCAAAGGAGAGTACCCCTATTAAATAAAAAAATTCTGCAAATTTATTAATGAAGGTGAATTTTGAGAATTCCCCTTAACTTCACCAGTGAATTACAACTTTGCAACATCTCTAGTTCTGGGGTGTTTGTTACCCTTTAGCAGGAGGCTGGGCAGGGTTACTTCAGGGTTACTACTCTGATATTTTTTTGTTGCCTTGCCCTTGCGCACTAGCCAACATCTTGTGGTAGTAGCAGATTTGGAGGCGCAGTCACTGTTGGGCAAATGTAGGGCACGCATCAGTAGGTGCGTCCCTCATTCCCCAATAAACCAGCTGACATCATGCATCCCTAATGTGGCCACCAGTTCTAAGAAAAATGTCTGCTGCAATGAGAGGAAAGCTCTCATGCAGCAGGACCACAACATGCCTCCCGACATGCACACGACATGGTGGCAGTGACTGCCGCCACCTCCTCTCACAATGCCGATGGGGGAGCCCACTCCCCATCAACATAATGACCCCCTTCCATTTAAAATGTATGCCGAGGGGTTTCTCAATCCCCCAGGCATCATGTGACCCCCAAACAGTTTTTCTTTGCCAACGAGGGGCCCAATCCCCGTCGGTGTTTATCCCTCATCCTCATTTATTTTGCCAATGGGGGAGTCCACTCCCCATCGGCATAATGTCTCCCCCCCCAGCTTTTGTTGTGTGCTGAGGGGGGTGCCCAGTCCCCCTCAGCTCATGTCTCCCCCTTTGGTATGTGCTGACGGGGGTGCCCAATCCCCCGTTGGCTAGAGCATCCCCCCAAAACACTTAGGTGGCATGCTGGGAGCCCACCCCAGTATGCTAAATCCCCTGCAAAAGAAAAACCATCCCACAATGTTTTTTTGGTTTTTTTTAACCTGTAAAAAAGAAAATGGTCCCTTGCAGTCTCCCTGCCCCCTCCCACAGCCCACACCCACCTTCTGCGCACCCTACCTCCCCACACCCTCTCTCACCCCATACTTACCTCTGGAGTCTGGCACGACAATCTTCAGTGGACCAGGAACATGTCTGCACTCTTCAGATTACACAATGGGGGGGAGGTAGTAACAAAAACAAAAATGGAAAGGGACCTGGGGGTAATCATATCAGATGACCTTAAGGTTGGTAGGGAGGGCTGGGGGGATACTGGGATGCATAGGGAGAAGCATCACCAGCAGAAAACAGGAAGTTGTTATCCCCCTGTACAGTCAGTTGGTGGGACCCCATCTGGAGTACTGCGTCCAGTTCTTAAGACCCCATCTCTGCAAGGACATAGACAGGATGGAGGCAGTTCAGAGGAGGGCAACGAAAATGGTGCAGGGCCTGCAAGAGGAGCCATATGAGGAGTGGCTAAAGGAGCTTAATATGCATACTCTCTTGAGGAAAGGAGGAAGAGGGGGGACATGATAGAAACGTTTAAGTACCTCAGTGGAATCAACAAAGTCCAAGAGGGTAGCATCTTTCAGAAAAAGAGATGTGCAAGAACAAGGGGACACAATTTGAAGATAGAGGGGGACGGCTCATGGGCAATGTGAGGAAGTATTTTTTCACAGAGAGGATGGTGGATGCATGGAACAGCCTTCCTGAGGAGGTTGTGGGGTCTAAAACTGTGGGACAATTCAAGAATGAATGGGACAGACATAAGGCAATTTTTGTGGGGGGTAGGAAGAAATAGGCTGTTGGTTAAATAAGATCTGCAGCTTATCCTCTAGGTAGGGAAATGGGCAGACTAGGTGGGCCCAGCGGTCCTTATCTGCCATCAAAGTCTGTGTTTCTATGTCTTCAAAGCTGATCGTGAACTGAGGAAATGCCAGTAAGCTGTATAATGGCATAAATAGGGTGTTTTTTTTTTCAACTTTGCTGCATGTCTCAGACATTTTTGGTGATTTTGGGACCAAATTTTCAATATGGGGTTATTGGAACCCCTCCTCATAAATTCAGTCACTGTCATGGCATTATTCGGACCAGAAAGGTGATTTTGCGGTCATTGCAGAGAATCACCTTTCAGGACTGATTAACAAAATGACAGTGCTGCTGTTCATGAGGGGGGCTCTCAAAAAGCCTATGTTGCAAATTAGGTGGGAAAAATCCAAAAAATGGCTGTTTTACAAGCGTGCGTTGCGCAGTTTCCACGCACACTCATACCTTCTTGAATTTGTAATATTTTCACTCCAGATTTTCAAAATTGCCATTTTCCACACCTCCTTATGAACAGCACAGCTGTCATTTTACATATCCTGGCTGAAATGTGTTTTCACATGTCCGGTGCAGAATAGAGCGGTTGCTGTGCGAAATCAGTTTTTGGGACAGTTTGAGGAAATGACGGTGACACTGTTCATGAGCCGAAGTCCTAAAATGCCTATGTTGAAAATTTGGTGATGAAATTCCATAAAATGACTGTGTTACAAGTGTGCATTGCCCAGTTTCCACACACCCTTGTAACTTCTCAAATTTGCAATATTTTCATGCCAGATTTTCAGCACTGGCATTTTTTCACACCTCCTTATGAACAGTAGAGCTGTCATTTTTCACATCCTGCCCTAAATGTGTTTTCACACCTGTGGTGCACAATGGCCTGGTCACTGTGCGAAATCAACGTTTTCAACAAATTAACAAAATCACAGTGCCACTGTTCATGAGGGGAGGTCCCAAAATGCCTGTGTTAAACATGTGGTTAAGAAAATCCCCAAAATAATTGGGTTACGGATGTGTGTTGCACAATTTCTATGCATGCTCATAACCTCACCAATTTTTCATATTTTCACTCCAGATTTTCAACAGTGCCATTTTTTACATCTCCTTATGAACATTACAGTTGTCATTTTCTACACACTGCCCAAAATATGTTTTCATCCCTGTATCACCAAATGGCAAAACAACCTTTCAGCTAACACACTGATAGTGTCGCTTTTCATGAGGTGGGTTCACAAACAGCCCATGTTGAAAATTTGGAGTGAAAATACCAACACACACCTACTGTGTTAGGGTTTCCAACTGTAGCACCCACCCTGTAGAGACTGACGGGTGTCAGGGGTGTGACTTGGGATCATCAGCTGTAATGCTCACATCATTCCACCCCCACCCCCACCCTGCAGCCAGTGACAGACATCGTGGTGTGCCTTGCACTGTTTGGCTGCAAAGTTCACCCCATTCTTCTATACTGCACACACTTCAGTGTATTTTCTTATGGAAAGGGGTAAGTATAACGCCCAAAGACCCCAAAGCACACCACAACACTTGTCAGTGTCTACAGGCTAGGGTGAGGTACAATGGCATGAGCGTTATAGCTGACAACCAAAGGCACGCCTCAATGCCTGTCGGTCTCTACAGGGTGTCAGTGGGGTTGGCGTCACTTCAATACTTCATTGCCATTCCTATTATGCGTCTCTAACTCCGGCACTATCAATGCCAATGCCAGTGAGACAACATTCAGCATTGACAGATGATTGTTAACAGTCCTTTCAGGAAAGTTCCAAGCACTATTAGAGTTTATATAAGCCCTATTCTTTTGCTTGCTGGTCCCTCTGTCCTCCTAGGGCTAAGTACAGCCATGCAGGACTGTACTTAGCTACTGGAGAAAAGCAGAACCAGAACACAGTTGCTTAGAGATTATAAAAGCTGTAAGATGCATTGCAGGCTATTGAATCTCCCACTGCTGCTGTACTGCTCTAATATCAGGTCTAGGGGATTCTGAGATTTGTAGTAACAGAAGATGCCAGATTAGAAGTAAGCACAATTAGTGTGATATGATCTACAATACTACAGTAAACAGTAAATAAACCAAAATGTTTTTGCACACAATGTGCACATTGGGACGAGCCCCACATTTGAGTGTAGGGCACTTTGTTCTGACTGTTCCCCTTTAATCCAATATGTGACAAAACACTGCTATGAAAAAATATTTAAAAATAATAAAGACAGTTTTCCTACTAGGGTTCATACTAAGGTATGTGGAGCTAAGGAGGCTGGCAGCCCATGATTGCTCCTGTCATTTATCCATAATAAGCTATGTTGTTTCCATCTAAGATATGGGAATCTAGTCTTCTCTTAAAGTGGGTCTTGTTTCTACTACATACTGTATGACTTCCACTGGCAACCCGTTCCAAGGAGTCACCACTCTGTGTAAAGAAGGCCTTCATTCTATTGGTTTTAAATTTCTTTGACCTTAGCTGCAGTTGGTGCCCTCTGGTGCATATTCTATTACTTTTAAACTCCAGGTTTAATTAATTTAGCAGGTAGTTATAGTACATTATATTGTAGCATAATAATAGGTCTCCCCTTATTCTTCTAGTTTTGAGGGTCATTAGATTTAGTTTTTTAGCCGTTCATTGTATGGTATAGTTTTTAAGTTATGGATCAGTTTGGTGGTGGGTCTTTATATTTCTTCAGTATTTTTATACCACCCTTTGAAATTGGTCCCCACACTGGGCTACTATAATCAAGTAAAGGTCTGATGTATGATCTATACAGGGGCATGAGCACCTCCTCACCTCTGCTCCTGAAGTTTCTTTTTATGGCCTCTAATACTTTTTTTGCTTTAATGACTTGATATTTGTAATGAGAGACATAGGTTAGGTTATTATTTATAGTTATTCCCAGGTCTTTTTCCTCCACTGATTCTTTCAGCAGGAATCCATTTAGGAAATAATTCCTTTTTTTGTTCTGTCTACCTAGATGTATGATGCAACATTTATCTATATTAAAGCTCATTCCCTAAGACTTGTCCATTTCTGAATACTGTCTAAGTCCATTTGTAAAGTGGCTGTATTATCATTATCAGAAACTATACCAGCTAGCTTTGTATCATCTGCATATTTACTTAGCCAATTTACTGCATCTTTAACCCATACTGGACAAAAATACTCAAAATAGCACTGGTCCCAGGACCGGCCTCTGTAGCACACCACTCGTCACAGGTACTGAGGCTGAATAATAATCATTTATACACACTCTGTGAGTTCTTCCCCCCAACCAATTGGCAACACATCTCACAACCCTGTGATCTATGTTTATATCTATTAAACTTCGGCCAATCTCGCAGTGTGGAACTTTATCAAACACCTTCGCGAAATCCAGATAAATGCAATCCACCAATGCACCCACATCCGCCCACATCCAACGCTGATAGTGGGCTAGCAATGTTTGGTGATAAAAGCTTCAGCATATGATTAGAGATATTATCAGGTCCTGCTGAGTGTGTGTTTTTTAAGTTATTTATTTTTTCTATTACATCGTTTACTGTTATTTTGATGTCCATTTCTTCACTTGCCAGGATATCTACTGCGGAAGGAAACGTTTGCGAGAATATGGATCCAAAATATGAGTTAAATATATTTGCAATGTTTACAGGGTCTATGATAGTCTGATTTCCCACAGTAATGGAGCATAGGCTAGAGTTAGCTTTATGTAGTGAGTTTATATAGCAATAGCATTGTTGCATATTATCCTTCCTAGCTGTGCCAGCTATTATTTTTTCCATCCTTTGTTTATTTTTATTTATCATGTTTTTACATTGTCTCAGAATCTTAAACAGATTCTGAGACAATGTAAAAACATGATAAATAATAATTGTGTCCATGGGCCCAGTTCCAAGTTGGCATTCGCTGACAGAAGCCGAGATATGCCAAACCCCTTGGTGTAACCCATGACATGCACCATGTGTTACACCAGCCCCAATTCCAAGAGGCACCTTGCGTGATGTCGGCTGCAGGCTATGCCAGCTGTGGGTTATGCCACCTACTATGCCGCAGCCTGCAATGACATGCTATAAGGGTGGGTTATGGCAACAACTGCACCCTATTCCAAGAGGATGGCTGCCTTAATCCACTGCCACAATTCCAGGTGCCGCACTGGTGGAGTGCATTTAGAACAGCTTGGAGCTGCTCTAAGGAGCATCCAACGATGCCATCTGTTGGATGCCTACTCCTCAGCACTGCAGCAATGGTACTGATGTGCTCCCCATGCCCCCACAATCACAACCATGCCCCCCACCTCATGAATGTCAGGGACCCCCGGGGGTCCATTCTCTATTGTGCTCCCAGACTCCTGTGCCATCTATACTGCCTCCATGTCCCCTGGTGCATGCTGCAGTGTTCTGGGGTGGATGAGGCTCTGGAGGGGAGGCTTTCCACAGTGGGCTGTGACTTGTGACATGTGGGACTATTACGCCATGCCCATGGCATTAGCCTCCACATGGTGCAACCTGCATGTCATAAGTGCCGGGACCCTGTTGCTCTTGGAATGCGGCACAGGGTCCCTGGCATAGCGGCAAATGTCGCAACTTGCATACGCCAGTGAGTTGCGACATTCGTCCTGGAATCGGGCCCTATTTCTCTTGAGTTCCTGTCTTCTTATTTGTAACATATGGGAGGTATAGGAGGCAGTATAGCGCAGTGGTCTAAGGCTCTGAACTGCAAATTTGGTGACATCCAGCAGACCAGACCTGGGTTTGAATCCCACAGCTTCCACTTGCATACTGTGTGACCCTGAGCAAGTCACTTAACTTCCTTGTGCTCCCAGGTTGCTCCTGTAAAAAAGCTTTCAGCTTAGTGTGCTATACCTGGTTAAACAACTAAATAAAAAAAAACATATAACAGTTTATTTTTTCTTCAACAGTTTTTCAGCATTTTATTTAAGCCATTTAGGCTCAATGCCTCTATTATTGTACTTCTTGATTTTCTCTATGTGCCTGTCACATATCATGAATATCTGTTTTTTCATGATATCCTACATTTCTGGTACAGATTTATTATGCAGTAAATTATCCCAGTTAATGTTTCCTAGGTCTTCCTGTATATGACTTTTATTAGCAGTACTAATATTATAAATTTCCCCACCACCTTTTGTTACTGGGATATGTTCTTTAACAGTGAAGTAGAAACTGTTATGATCACTATTCCCCAATGGAGTATTTACTCTACAGCTTGTGATATTTATCTCTTTAGTTGTTAGGACAATGTCCGGGATCTTTTCACCTCTTGTAGGTTCATCCACAAATTGTGTGAGATCTAGTTCATCCAGAAGCCCTAGAAAGGTTAAACTATGTTATTTAGTGGTTTATAGTTTGTCCCAATCAAAATCCCTAAAATGTAGGTCTCCCATGAAAACAACTCTTCCTAATTCACAGGCTTTCATAAGTTCACAGTTTATTTGTTTGGTAACTTCACAGTTTATTCCAGGGGCTGTAGCATAATCCAAATATAATGTGATCATTTTTCCCCATAACTATTTTGATTCATATTGATTCCACATGCACCATCACCAGGATATGACTCCAGCGTGGCTCCCAACATGGAGGGAGGGCATTACCGTGACCCAAGTGGGGTTGTGGGCAACATATCTGGGGGCATGGCAAGTGGAGACAGGGGGCACCTTCAATGCTGCTGAGGGAGACTCTTGGTGTATGAGGGGGTAGGGTGTTGTCCACATGTTGCCAGGACTGGGGGGAGCCCTGTGTGTGCAGCACCATGTGCATATCGCTGTTACAGCAGGGTCCACCCAGCATATCCCACACACCACTATGCCTCCAGGAGACAGCACTATGCACCTTAGTGCATGGTGCATAGTACCTGTCTGCCCCCCCATCCCCAGTGTGCTGCTCTCCCCACGGCCGGGAGATCAGGAGTGTAGGTGTTGCATGCCTCTCATTGGTGCATCCCATGTGAGGAGCTGCATTGGGTATGGAGTGCGTACGCACCATAGATACGCAGTGCATAGTCACTCTGTCCATTAGTGCATAGGGCCCAATATTTGTGGATTGTACAGAGTTTGATATACCTGTATTTGCTGCTACTCCCTCCCCCCTTTTGTCCTTCCTATCAAGGTAGTACAAGGCATATCTAGGTAAATCTCTTCCCCACTCATCATTCTCTGACCATTAGGTCTCTGTTACAAAGAGCATGTCAATAATTTTCTTTTTTATTCTGAAGACTTCTTACGTTAGCCAGAAAGCACTTTATTTATTCTACTTTATTGCATAGTCTGCCTTTAGTTTTTTATAACCTGTTCTGTTTGTGAATGTCCACTTTACAGTACCCTCCTCCTTCCATATTTAGATTAAAGTCATGAGGAGTTCATTTGTTATCATTTTAGCTAAAGCTTGAGTCCCAGTGCTCCTTACGTGTAGGCTGTCTCTGGTGTAGAGTTTATCTTTTTGGAAAAAAGCATCCCAAGTTTCTATAAATCTTACTTCCTGCTTACTGTATCTATTTTGTAATCTGGCGTTGAACCTTTGTATGGTGTTATTTTTTTCCTTATGGCAGTTCATGTTAGGTAACAGCCCTGATATTATTGGTTGTTGACCTTCATCTTTTATCATGCCAGCGCAGTTCATTATTTCCTCCACAATGTCTTTTTCATGGTCCCATGCCACATTATTTATTCCCACATGTTCGTACTACAGTCTGTGTATCGATTTTACCATCCAGCAACCTTGGGAGAATATATTTGATGTCTTCTACATTGGCCCCAGGCAAACAGTTTACCACTGTGTTTGTTTTATTTGCCTCGCAGATTACAGAGTCAGTATTCCTTAGGATTGAATCTTCAATTACCAGTACATGCTTTTCCTGCACTACTAAGTCTGGAGTTTTGGGCATTTGATCTTTGTTTGTACTGAGGGATGCATATGTATTAAATAGTGCAATCTCTGCATTTCCAAGTGCCCTTCTCCTTTTCTTTTTTGGTATTTGTTTTATGGTGGCTCAGTCCATATAATCAGTGTCACCACTGTCCATCTCAGTTCACAGGCTTTCAATTAATGAATTAGAATTTTATTCTTTAACTGCCTGCGTTTGATCTTGTGCTGCCCCTTCTACCATCTCTAATGGTAAAGTGGTCTGATTTCCAGGTTTTGTTAGATTAATTTGTTCCCTTAGCAGTTTAGTTCACTTTTGAAGTACCCCATATCATTACATTTTATACTCATATACTTAACTGTTGTTGGAGCTTCCACATTCATTATGTACATATGGCAATTGCAGCATTTCAAAATAGTGCCCTTGTTATGTAATACTTGTAATATTTTGTTCTATAAAATATAACAACTCATAGGGCTTATATCCCAGAACTCAGACCATATATTCCTTGTATCAACCAGATATGACATCACACCAGGTAGATAAGGAGAAAGTCACAGCTGAGCAATCATCCATGCAGGAAATTGTTACCCTGTCACAGTAATTGAAAAGAGCAGTGGGTATCAGTGAACTATCTTGCACTTTGAAGTCAGACCATAAAAGATACTATATAATCTTGTGGTTTATGTAACAAATCACCCTGTAAAAAACTCATATCACATAGCCACCCATACATTATTCTATATGCGTATTAGCTCAACAAATAAATTACTATCAGGAACTAAACACCTGTATTATGACAGTGTTTAATCTGAAATCATCGTGAAATACTGTTACGATGTAAGGTAACTCCTGTTTATGCATACTAGTACTGTATACCTTGAACTAAGTTCTGGACATTTCAGAACATTAGAGCGAAGTTCAGTTAGATTTCTGCCTTCTCAGTGACAGCATCCCCATATCCAAAGGCACTGTGTAATTTAAACAAATGCTGTCAAGTCATCTTTTCTTCAGTTCATTAGGAAATGAAAAAATGTTTATCCTGTGAAATTTATTGTATAAAAGAATGACCATTTCTCATAAGAGCTACAGGTTCAGAGGCCTACCAGGAGAAAGAGTGCATCATCTTAGCTGGGCAAAATCCAGGAAACACATGCCAGTCTCTGGCAAATTAGTCAGTTCATGAATGCAGTGGCAGCCACAGCTGGAAAGTGTCCCTACCAGGCTACACCATGCTCTGGAAGGACAGGAAAGGGAAGACTTTTTTTCTTTTTTGGGAGGGGATTGTTTTACATGTGAGGGAAGGTATAAATAGACAGGATAGGTTAGCTGTTTTCATCAATTTAACCAAAACTTTTGACACTGTAGCCCATCCCATTCTCCTGGACAGGCTTAAGGCAGCCGGACTCTCAGTTTCTTCAGTTGAGTGGTTGCCCTCCTACCTTGAGGTCAGGTTGCAGGCCATTTGAATTGGAGAGTCCTCCCCCCCACCACAAACTCCCTATCAGCTCAAGTTTCCCCCAAGGGTCTGTCTTGGGCTCAGTTATTTCTCTGTTTTTCTAAATGACCTGCCTAAGGCCTTCTCCTCTGTGTCAATACATACTTATGCAGATGATATGGTTCTCTTTTCCTCTAGCTTCTCTGCCCCGGTCTCACAAACCAACTCCAGCTGGCCTTAAACAACATCCAGCACTGGTTCCGAGATAATCAGTTATCCCTCAATGCTAAGGAAACAGTCTCTGTGACTTTTGGCACCAGACAAAGAATTGTTAGAGTCCTTCTGTTTCCTTTCTTTTATACCCTTAATAGCATATCTATTGAAAATTACTTCTTCTTCAAGCACCTCAGGGTCTGGTTAGATCACTGCCAAGGTTTTTATGTTCATGTGGATGCGATCCACGAGAAGCTTCACCCTAAGCTTGGGGTGTTATACAGAAATAAGAAAAGCATTCTGCTTCCTGAATGCAGAGAAATCCTCACTAAGATGACTTTGCCCTTATCGACTATGAAGACGCTGTTTATAGTGCTGCTTCAAAGTCTAGTTTAGCTAGATTGGATCCTCTCTTTCACTCCTTCTGTTGCATTGCCATGGATAAGCCTACGCTCACTCATCATTGTACCTTGTTCCTTGGGAACCTGCTCACACATAATGCAAAAAAAAACTGTCACAATTGTCTTCAGTTTCAGACAGAAGCTGGCTACCCTGCCAGCCCCACCCTGTGACCACCACCATGGATGGCACACCTCTGGATCAAGTATCAGCCTTCAAATACCTGGGAGTATGGCTGGACAGCCATCTCAACTTCTCCACTCACATCAAGGCAATCTGTACTAATTTCCAGCCAAAACTTGCCATCCTTTATCGCCACAGATCTAGCCTACCAATCTCCACCTGTTGTGAACTAGTTTGTAAAACTATCTTCCCAGTTATAGACTATGCTGAAATAGTCTATTTAATGGACCTCCTCTCTCTCCAGACTTGACATGCTTCTCAACCCCTTCTGCTGCTTCGCCACTGCCTCGCCCCCACTCACTCACCACTGCCTGCTCTACGCTCCACTCTCCCTGGCTCTGCTCTCCCACAGGCGAACCATCCACAGAGCCTCCTTCTTAGCAAAATTCTGGCTTGGTTCTCTCCCCTTCACCTCACCTCCCACCTCACCCCAGCCACCTCCCTAATCTGCCCTCTTCACCACAGAGACCACTACATTTTCTACCTCCCCTACCCTCACACTCTCACTGGCCAAGCTGCCTTTTCATACAACCTCCCCTTTCTCTGGAATAACCTTCCCTCCAACCTTCACCTGGCCCCTTCTTGTTCTGCTTTTACTAGACTCCTCAGGCTTCTACCAACCCCGCACTGCCCTAGATGCTCCAATGGTTCCAGCATGCAGCAGAGACACCACACAGTCCCTACTCACCTACCCCAGCCGCCAACTCCTAGCTGACCTCTTCCCCACTCCTTCACTCTACATTCAGCTTAGCTGTTTATCTCCAATAATGTATTGTACCTCTTTGGAAAATGTTTGTGCAGACTGTGTATTCCTTAACTTTTGTTATGCTCTTTGCAAGCTGTACCCGGGTCACACCTGGAAATGAGTCTTGACTCAGTGTGCCTTTCCTGGTCATCAAATTTTAAATAAATAAAATAAATGAATAAATTGTATTCTTCCCCCTCCCTTCCCTCTCTTGATGCCAGACACTTTACCAACTGTGTCTCCTTTATCTCCAAATTTTAGTTTGGCTCTCCCATCTCATATCATATCTCTCTCTCTTCTCCCTCATCCTTTTGTCCTTTTACTCTCTTTGTAAGCGTTACTCCCACTTTTTTGCTTCCCCTAAAATGAAATCTACTGCTGACCAAGCTGCCTTCTCATTTCATTTCCCTAAACTTTGGGGTTCTTGTCCTCCTTGTATTTGTTCTGCTCCTTCCTTTCCTACTCTTAAATCTCTCCTCTGTGAGTTTTCTTCTCACTCCTGCAGTTTCTTTTCAAACTGAATTTACTCCTTCACCTGTAATTTACCTAATCCTCTGACCTTTAGTAATTTCCCTAGTGTCAGTCATTCCTACTGTTTCTTATTTTAAGTTGATAACTATTTCATTGTTCTATTGCTCAGTTCCACAATTTATTGGATGGTAACTTAATGATTGTCAGTTTATTCCTAAGCATGGTTGTACTATGCATTTTGACACTTATTTCCATTCCATGTATTTTATATTTTGTATCTGCTATATTTTCATCTCTTCCTCTCCCCAGGACAGATATGGAAATGAGCTCATTCCAGCTCAGTTTGTCTTTCCCGGTAGAACCTTTGAAATAAATAAATTAATAAATAAATAATAAATAAAATAAAGGCCTCACAGATACAGGGACATCAGGGGGATAAGAAAAGGCTGGTACTCTGTATCGACTTAGAGATGGAGTCTGGGGCCTTTATCCACATGGAGGTGGTGTGCAGACTACCAGCACAGGGGGATGAGTTAGACAAGGTTTTGGGGGAGGCCACTGACAGAATGGCAAGCAATGAGGATGTATTGATTATGAGGGACTTTAATCTGCCAGATGTAGACTGGAGCATTCTGGCCAAAGATACAAGATTCAGGGCCATCATCAACTTCCCTACAGGAGGCATTTCTCAGGCAGCTGGTTACACAATGACAGCATTGCAGATGTCACAGCAGGTAGTCCCCTGGGTACAAGCAATCACATACTATGTGGTTTGGCATATGGACAGGGAAAGAGAAAACCTCACTATTATGAGGGTCCTGGACTTCAGGAGGGTAGATTTTAAAGAAATGTGACTGCCTCAATAAATACCTCAAAGGCAAGATGACCTGGGGGGTTAGTGGAGACCCAATGGAAAAAGATCAAGGAGGGAATAGCTAAGGCAATGGCATGCTGTTTGAAGGAAGTAAGCAATGGAAGAAGGGGGAGGAAGAGTTTGCTATTGTTCTGAAAGGAGGTAGCTATGTTGCTAAGGGAGAAATAAACAGTATTTATGAAGAACAAGGAGATGCAGATGGATGTGGACAAGGAGGTGTATCTGAAAAAAACAAAGGTAGACAGGAAAGAGGGTGAGGGCAGCTAAGGAACAAACAGAGTAAAAGGTCACCAAAGAGGTCACAAAGGGGATACTTTTTCATTCAGGCACATGATTGAAAAGAGGAAATGAAGAGAAAGGATAGTGAGAATCAGGAGCACAGGAGGGGACTCTGCAGAAGAAGATCAGGAAAAAGCTAAAATTTTAAATGAATACTTTTGCTCAGTCTTCATGGGGGGACAACTTGTACCAGCAGGCACCAAGGGAAGGGGCAGTGGACACAAGTACATTTTCATAGGAGAGAGTCTGAAAGGGGTTGGAAGCCCTAACAGAGAAGGCAAAGCAAGGAAAGGCAAGGCACATTTATTTATATGGCACACAATCCCTGAACCTCTGGGGCCTGACATAAAAGCAGATAGGGAAATACTAAATTATAAAAACACATACAGCATACATTTAAATATTAAAACAATCAATATGATAATATAATATGTGAAATTAAATCAGCTCTAAAATTAAATCAGCTCTGGTCAGACAGGTTCATCAGGGAAGGCCAAACCAAATAAATGCGACTTTAGACCCCTTTTAAACATATCGACCATCATGGCCTCCTTCACAAAAGCTGGAAATTAGTTCCAAAAGGGCTGATCCAGCAATGTCAAAGGCACGGTCACTGGAGGTTTTTAATATGGCCCTTGGAACAGCAAGGAACCCCCTGGCCAAGGAGCGGAGGGAGTGAACTGAAGTGTCAGGTGTCAGAAAATCAGCCCAATGGCCAGAGCCCAATCTGTATAAGACCTAAAAAGTGAGCAAGACCACCTTGAAGATGATCCTTCACCTGACAGGCAGCCAGTGCAGAGCTTGCAGGACTGGGGTCATATGACTAAACCTAGACAGGCCCATCAGCAATCTGGCCACTGCGTTCTGCACCAACTGCAGCCAGTGCAAGGTCCCTCCAGTGACCCCAAAGTATAGAGCATTACAGCAGTCAAGCCAGAATATAACAAAGGCATGTACCAGTGATGGCAGATCTTCAGCCAGAACTAGGGGTTTAATCCTGGTGATATTCCTTAAGTGGTAAAAAACACTTTGGACCACAGATGACATCTGAGCTTCAAGTGTCAATCTATCATCCAGGATAATGCCAAGATATCACAACCTAGGGGAGGCCACCAATGGAGCAGAACCCAGGAACAATCCTTTAGCCAATCCAGAGGCACTTGCATCACACCTGAGACCCGGCTCAATCACCAGGACCTCTGTCTTGTCAGGGTTCAATCACAATAAATTAGAAGACATCCAGTCACTGATATCAGCCAGGCAGTTGTTAAGCACTTCCACAGTGTCCTGTGTTCCAGGGGCAAAGGACATATACAGTTGGGTATCATCTGCATAGCAGTGAAAACCCACATTATAATGCCTAATGAGCTCTTCCATGGGCAGCATGTACACCATGAATAACATTGGTGACAAGATCAAGCCATGAGGCACTCCACATGGCAGGAGCTTCGGGGAGGAGAAATTCCCCATCACCACCTGTTGCTTCCTGCCACAGAGATAGGACTGAAACCAGTTGAAGACAGTACCAGTGAGTCCACAATATTCTCTAAGGTGATCAAGAAACACAACGTGATCCATGGTGTCAAATGCTGATTAGAGATCAATCAGCCCAAGAACTGACCTCTCTCTCCTCTATCTCTAGCCCTAAGGAGTTCATTTTGCACCATAACTAATGCTGTTTCAGTGCTATGTCTGGCCTGAAACCTGACTGGAATGGCTCATTGATATCAAAGGTTATGAGGTGCTCCTTGAGCTGTCGTGCCACTATTTTCTCAATAGCCTTTCCTTAAAATGGAAGGTTGGAGACTGGATAATAATTCACCAGGACATCGGGGTCAAGAGATGGCTTCTTCAAGAGGGCCCTCACCAGAACATCTTTCAAGGGATCTCAAAAGACTCCCTACTACAATGAGCAGCAGACAATCTAAGCAAACACCGGGCCAATGGTCCCAACACATCTCATCAAGAAATGAGTCAGGTATGGGTCCAGTTTACAGTAAATGTGCCTCAACTTTGAGATCACTTCAATGACCTCGGCCACCTCGAATGGTCTCAACTCTCCCCAAAGGAGAACAAGGCAATGGGACTGGATGGGATTCAGCCAAGGGTTTTAAAAGGATTGAGCACTGTGTTAGCCACCCCTCTGGCAAGACTATTCAGCACCTCATTGGAGATGGGGTAATTTCAGAGTACTGAAGGAGGCCAATGTGGTCGCTCTGCACAAGAGCAGCAGCAAGGAGGAGGCTAGTAACTACAGGTCAGTCAGTCTCACATCAGTGGTGGAGACATTACTAAAGGCCCTGGTAAGGGAAAGCTGATGGAGTACCTGGAGGCAAATGGGCTACAGGAACACTATCATTACAGTTTTAGAAGGGAGAGGTCATGCCAAACAAATCTCATAAATTTCTTTGACTGGGTGACTAGGTAGATGGATCAGGGGAGGACAGTGGATGTACCTTATCTCTACTTCAGAAAAGCCTTCGACACAGTGCTGCACAGGAGATTAAATAAGAAACTTAGCAGCCTGGAGAATGGAGAAGAGACTGGCAAGCTGGGTATCAAACTGATTGAAAGATAGGAGGTAGAGGGTGGTGGTAAATGGCAGACACTTGAGGGACTGTAGAGGGGCTACCAGGTGCTATAGGGATCAGTACTTGGACTGGTTCTCTTCAATGTCTTCACAAGAGATGTTACTGAGGAACTGCAGGGGGAAAAGTGTATCTTTGTGTATGATGTGGAAATATGCAACATGGTTGACACTCAAGAAGGGGTGGAGAGAATGCAAAGGGATCTGGAAAAACTAGAGGAGAGGTGAAGGGTGTGGCAGCTGGGTTTCAGTGTCAAAATGGACAAATTTATTGACATAGGGTTGGGAAACCCAGGAGCTAAGTATAAGATGGGGAAAGGTACTTGCAGTCACTAAGAAAGAGACTTCAGGTTTATCATATCTGATTATCTCAGGATGGCAGGACAGTGTGACAAGGCAGTAAGCAAGGCTAGTGGGATACTAGGGTGCATAAGGAGGAGGATTTCTATCAAGATAAGGGAGGTAATGTTGCCACAGTATCTCTCACTAGTGAGACCCCACCTAGAGTACTGTGCCCGGTTCTGGAGGCCTCACCTCCACAAGGATATTGACAGGGAGGAAGTGGTCCACTGGAGGGCTACCAAAATGGTATGGGGGTTGCATAAGAATCCCAGTGAGGAGATACTGTGGGATCACAAGATGTACTCCCTGGAGGAAAGGAGAGCCAAAAAGGATATGATTGAGACTCATAAGTACCTCACAGGCATGAAAAAGATGCAGGTGGGTAGTTTCTTTCAGAATAGGAAGAAACACCAGAACATGGGGGCATCAAATGAAGTTGGGGGGCAGCATAAGAGGAATGTAAGAAAATGTTTCTTAACAGAAAGAGTGGTGGATGTCTGGAACAGCCTGCCAGAAGAGGTGGTGGGGGCAAAAACAGTGGGAAGCTTCAAGCATGCATGGGATAGGCATATGGGCATAATAAGCAGAGAAAGGGGAGGCAGGAGGGATGCAGATGACCACATGGGCCAAAGTGTTGGATTAGGCAGGGAAAAATAGGTAAGACTGGATGGTCTGCATGTCCTTTTCTGCCAACAAATAATATGTTTCTATGATTATGGTCACTTCTGCCAGAAAAAAAAAACTTATGTAAATTAATATGTCATCTTTAGCAAGAGAATACAAGGACTGAAAATGAAGCTTTATGTGGAGGGATAAGGATTAATCAAGTTTCTTTAATGAGGTCACCATGGCTGCATGCAACCACCAGCACAATTTTCTGCAGCCACAGAGCTCTATTACAAAGATAATGGAATGGACAATGTCTTACCTTTAAACAAACATAAGAGATACATGCCAATTGGAAATACATCAAGGGATTAATTGAATGTATATTGTTTGAAATGAAATGAATTATATTGGGGGTTTGGAGTGTAACAGGAATTCTGGAGTGAAACAAATAAGGAGTGTAGCTGCCAGGATTTGGGGGTTGAGAACCTCTGGGCTAAGGTGATTTTAGAAATGTATCACCAATGACAGTTCATTTGCATGTAACCATACTACTATAAGCCATTTTACCTGTTGTCAGCATGTCTGTCTCAATTTGTTTTCCAGCATACAGTAACTATGAATGTCGGTTTACTAAGACATTTTCTATCATTTTGTCAGCAATGCCATTAAAAATGTGTTTGCTACTAAGGGACATTTCAAGAATACAATGTTATTGTTCCCCTACGCATAAGGAAGGACAAATACCAAATTTCACATTGCAATATTTTTTATCTTCACACTAGTAGAAGAAAGATGACTGGGCCCATATGTTTACATCCCGCAATGCCTTCTGATATGCAGATGATCTTGCTGAGAAGGCACCAGAATAGATGAAAGAGACTCTTGCATAATTGTCGTGGCTCAGTAGGGTAGCAGGCTTACCTCTGGAGTTGGAAGAGCAAATCGTTGTGGGTTCTAGCTGCACTGTTGAGGTACCATCCTTCTTATGAGAAGTTAAATCAAGGTCCCTTCTCTAGTTAATGTCTGGATGGAAGTTAAAGATATCATGGCACTTGTCAAACTTTCCATGAAATTTTCAGATAATCTTGGAAGACACTTTGCAAAACTGACTGCTACCTCTGTACATCTGTATAGCAGTTTTAACCCTAACTTTCCTCCCCTCCTCCTTCCATTGCCTACTCCCTTTGCAGCTCTGACACCTGCTCCCTCACTCTCTCCCCTGTAAAGTTTTCTGCTGGTGAAGCTGCTTTTCCTTCCATTTCCCCAAACTTTGGGGCACCCTCCCTATTCCTATTTGCAATGATTCCTCTTTCCTCTTTCCTATCACTAAAATCACTAAAATCCCTTGTCTGAGACTTCAATACTCACTCCTTCACATGCCCCTCCCTCCATACTTCTCCCTCCCCTTACTCCCTTGGTTTATTAGTCCACTTCTCCCTCTGATTAGTCCCACATTGTACTCACAATCTCCATTCCCTCCCTCATTTTGCTGCCAATTGCACTTTTAACTGTTGCTTTTAATATGCTGTTGATATACTGTATTTTGCATTACTTACTTTGTGCTTTCTTTCAATTGTCTTCTGCATAATTTTTACTTTCTTATGTTTTATATGTATTATTATTACTTTATAGTTGCACAATTACTGATGCAACATATTACTGCACTGTCCACATCACCTTCTCTCCAGGACACATCTGGAAATGAGCTGCTAATTCAGCATGTTTTTCTTTGTGAAACTCTTGAAATAAAGAGACAGAGATGAAAGAAGGAAATGGAGAAAGAAAGAAAGAAAGAAAGAAAGAAAGAAAGAAAGAAAGAAAGAAAGAAAGAAAGAAAGAAAGAAAGAAAGAAAGAAAGACACTGTTACAATATAACCATGAAAACATTTGGATAACAAAATTTGCCAATGACTGCAGGTTGGGGAACACAATTCTAAGTCAGGAAGATGCATCAGCACTCCAGCACACCCTAGATTACATCCAAGGTTGGACCACTGAACATAAACTGATACTTAACCAGGACAAATGCATGGTAATGCATATGGGGAGAAAAAATCATAATCATTCATATTCCTCAAATAAAACCAACCTCATAAAAACAACAGATGAAAGAGATTTGGGAATTATGATTCCACGTGATCTTTCTTTCAAGTCCCACTGCAAAAATATTGTTCAGAAAAGTAATACAATACTTAATTGTGTATTGAGACATATTGAGAGCAGAAATAGGGAAGTCCTGGTGCCTCTGTATTCTTCACTGGTAAGGCCCATGCTGGAATATGGAGCTCACATCTGGTCCCCGTACAAAAAAGGTGAAATCTACATGATAGAGAAAGTCCAAAAAAGAGCAACCAGGGCCATTGAGAAACTCAAAGTTAGGAACTATAAGGAAAGGTTGAGAGAGTTGAACATATTCTCACAGGAATACAGGAGAACAAGAGGGAATGTGTGTCTATTACATAGAGCTTGGACAGACAACAGACTATGGGATATATTGAGGCTACACAGTAAGGAGCAGATCTATGGAACCAGATCACACTCTCTTCAGATGAAAAGAAGATAGTGTAAATTAGTAAGAAGTAACAGGTGGTTTAATCAGAGAGTGGTTCCTGTATGGAATGCGCTCCCCTTGGAGGTGATAGGTTGTTTAACAACTGAACAATTTAAGCAGCAGTTCGATAAGCATTTTAGTAGTAATAGTTAATCACCCCTTGATATACTTGGCGAGCACTATGGACATAAGTCTAATTAACAGCTCTCTATAACCTATGATATGAAAGAAAGAGAGAAAGAAAGAAAGAAAGAAAGAAAGAAAGAAAGAAAGAAAGAAAGAAAGAAAGAAAGAAAGAAAGGAAGAATTTTTTTATGAGTACGGGATGGTTGAGCATGATATCTGACAGCCAACATCTGACAAGAAAGAACAAGCATCATGCCTGTAAACAGAATCAGCTTTACGTGGGCCATGGCTGGCAGTGCAAACAGAGTTTGAGTACAGTAGATGGTGTAGGTAGGCTCAGCACGCAGGGATGTGACACTGGGTAATGTTGATCATTAGCCTGTGAAATGTGCAGAGAGAGACACACCATAACTAGTAAGCCTATGTCCAAATTGTGAAGACCTTTTTTAAGGTATACATCACAGTTCTGATTTATTGTGTAATATGGATAAGCTACACATGCTTTTCATTTTAAAGTTAAAAAAAACCTGTTGTGCTTCAGTTGTTCTAGAGGAGCTTAATTCTGTAGCATTAAAGCAGACTTTCTACAGTTCCACATCTTGAACTGTTTTATTATTTATGTTCAGTCTCTCACAGCTTATCTAAAGTATAATATCAGCCCATTGCAGCCTTGTAATATGTAATAATTACTGGTTAGGTTATACAGTACACCCTATATTATCCACCAACTTTGGTGCTCCAACTCTTTGGCAGATAATAGAGGGTGGTAGATAATATAAAAAAATCCACAGTAGCTGGACATTTTAATTCCAGACATCATCAGACCTCTACCTTGAAATTTATGGGAATAGAAAAAGTGAAGAAACCAACTAGAGAAGGCAACTGGGAAACACTATTACTAAGAAGGGAGGCCTGGTGGATCTTCACCCTGAAAACATACAAAAGCTAATATGGCCTAAGTGGAAGTCTAAATTGGACACTAATAAAATACAAAGGAGACATTGGACATCATGAACTTCTACCAAAATTAGAACTGTACCTGTACAGCCTTCTTCTGTACAACACTCTAAAAATTAAGTGGTATTAACATGTTTGAAAATAGAAAAGTATGATTTATGTTATGATGTTGTTGATATACAATATAGCCATTGTACATCATAATTAAGGTAAAATCAAAGCCACAACCTGTTCTAATAACTCTTTCAAAAAATAGAAAATAGTCAAACCAAATTCAGGAGACAGGTTCTGTCCTGAGAAGCAATCAAAATTAGGCCCAAATGAATGCCAACACATAAACATTACATTTTAACTCACTATAGGGGAAGATCATGATTCTTGACCCTGAGCACCCCTCTTCAATGCCCATGTCCGTTATACATGGAAATAAATATTTTGACCCTGAAGATTTCATCGTAATAATTAAATGATTAGCAAAATAAAAAAAAAATACACAGATCCCCATAATAATTAGAACTGTCCACTTTAAGACTGTAATTAGAATGTTTCATTTTATTTCCCGAGTTATCACTGCATGTGTCCTGCCTTTAACCCCTTATCCCCATCAACACTGAACACCTCAGAGTGTTGTCTGACTTCCCATAGGGATCCTTTCTAAATCATTTTGTACAATCATGTTTTGAGTAAAGGTTTTAAAAGTAAACATACAGAGGAAGGACCACATTGCTCATTCATGAGCTCAGGTTGTTTCTTTATAGACTGAACCGCAGGAGAGTGTCACACCCATGACATCATCATGCTGGCAAGCTAGCATGATAACTGCAGCTTGGCCTTCTCTCAACTGCACAGTGAAGCAGCACTTGAAAGAGAAATGCAACCAGTGTTCTATTCAATGGTGGAGAAGCGCATGGTATGTTATTTAAACTTCTAAAATAAAAATGTCAAGACCACCATGAATGTCACTACAAACATGATGAATGAAACTCGATTTGGGGTAAACGATAAACACTTTTACAAGAGATAAAAAACCAATAGAATACATTTCAAGAGAAATAGACTGGAGGGTCACAAACTGAAAAGTTCCTTATTGTTTCCACAGATATAACAATTGCAATAAAACTGGAAGTTGCAAACCACATTTAAAGAAGCACTTAACGCTTCACACTGAGGTATGTGTACAAAAAAAATTTTGAAAGCTAAAGTCAACAAAATATAAAAATATAAATAAGCTAGTTTATAATTTACTTGTGGAGATATTTGAAAAAATAAATATATAAAAAGAAAAGAAAGGGCTGGAATTGAAACTAGAATGAAGTAAAGATTAAGAAGGATTAACAGTACCCCCCAACCCCAGAATTTACCTACTCCCTAAGCCTAATAACAGAAGTGTAATAAATATGCAAAATGAATAATGGGCTACAAAGAACAACATTTTTTTTTACTGAAAAATGCATTATTGTCTTTATAGAGTTTATCTAAAGAATGAATTTAAAAACTACTTTGAAACTTAAAGTGACACAGACATTAGAAAGGCAGGGATGTTCCTCCTGCATTGACAAATATTCATAGACAGCTAATGTTCATTTCTATTAGAAAGAGAACACTCTTATTAAGTTATGCTTTACTTGTTTATGTTTTACAGCCCATACATTCTGATGAAGGGACACTGGAACTCCTGAAAAGTTAACTTATAATTTGGAAAAGTTATAAAGTGTATGGGAGTATTATCATAAAAAGAATGAAAGAAAGAGAACTGAGAGATACAAATAAAAATAAAAAAAATATTGGATCAAAATAACAAGGCTCAAAGACTGGAATTTTTTAAAGGAGTTCAGCTCTTTTAACTTTTTCATGTTTTCTATTTATGGTTGTGCATAGAGATGCAGCAAATTTTTAATCTGCTGGTGAATTGAACGCGAAGTGCCCACTTCATGTTGACAGAGCACAATGCAAAGTGGGCACTGCAAAGTGCTCACTTCACGTTATCATTATTACTTTGCATTGCCATTATTCCTTAACGAGAAGTAAGGTGAAGTGAGATGTAAATAGGCAGCCTCCCACACATAACATGGCTTACAGTACTGTAAGTCACATGCTTTAGCCAGGCAGGAAGGAAGTGAGTCAGAGAAGCAGTTTCACTTTCTCCTTTGCATTCGTAGAGGGGGAAGGCTTGTGAGAGAGCAGTGTAGGAGTCAGTGACAAAGTGCTTATTGCCTTTGTAAAACAACAGCTTTTTTAAAAGTTATCTTTATTTAGTTTTTGTATTGTGTTTGTGATAGTTTTTTTGTAGTTCATTTTTTATAAGCGTTATTTTGTTTTGTGTGTGTGTGAGTGTGTGTGTGTGTGTGTTTGTGCCAGGGACTTGTGTGGGAGGAATTGACGTAGACCCTGCAGAAGGTGAGTTGCTGGCCCATGGGTGTGGTCGGAGGGGAGTGCAGACACGTGGGGGCGGTCTTGTCATGCTGGACTGCTCTCAACTCCTAGGTGTTGCTTCCCCCACCCCATGTTGAAGCAACAGCAGCAATAGCAGCACCAGTGCCACCAGTGGCTGCTGTGCATCCACCTTCTCCGCCACTACCACCACCACCAGTAGCAGCTGTAGGGGTTCCAGCAGCACCCCCTTCACCACCTCCACAGCCACAGGAGGTGCCCCCAGAAAATCAAGGTGGTGTGAACTGTGCAACTTGAGTGAGAACTGTGTCTGATCCCCCCCTGCATCTCCCCAGTGTGGGAGTTTTCTAACTCTGTGGAGGGAGACAGCACAGTCATGGTGTACCAAGTGTATGGTTTGTTGGTGCACCATGGACCCCATGGAACACATTTGGGGACAGGTGGCCAGCGAACCCACATGCTCAACCACCACAAGGCAGAGTGGCAGGCTGCCATGGAAGGGACCAGGTATCCACCTGCCGACCCTTCCATGGCAGTGGCCAAGGGTGCTGCTCGGGTCAGAGTTGTGCCTTGCAGTCACCACCACAGCAGGAACAGGGCCAGTATAGCAGCTGCTCCACCAGCACCACCACAGCCACCAGCATCACCCTCTCCACCACCACCCCTGCTACCTGGATTCCCAGCTGCAGTGTACCCCGCCACAGTCCCTGCAACACAGCATGACATCTCCCTGGTGTGGGTGGCTCTGGAAAAGAACATTCACAGGGTTGGTGCTTTGCAGCAGCAAGTCCACACAATAGAAGAGCAACAGCAGCAAATAGTTCAAATGCCGAACTTGCTGCTGGACCACCATGGTATCCCATGGCCACAGTAACTTACATGATTGTTTTTGGGCCCCCCAACCCACTTCTGTGTTGTACTGTTTTTGTGTGTTTTTTCTTTGTTGTTGTTTAATAATACGCATTTTCCCTTCCAGGGGAATCTTTCTTGTGCCACATAGTGCAATACATTTCTGTGAAAACTGCCCATAATTTCATTACAGGGTGTCACGTGACAGAGGAACTCCTGTTCTGAAAAGCTGCCCACATTCTGCCTCCCTTCTCATCAACATTAGGATGTGATGCCAGGGAGAGTGCATGTGCATTCTCCATTACAGTGAATATCCAATTGTCCAGCAGCTTTCTGAATGTTTCTTTATATTATAATGGTCTGTTTGTGGTGAAACGTGTGGGCACATTTCCAATAAGAAGAGCCTTGTTAGAGGAAACGTTCTCACATTTCACCACAAAGTGAACCTTATAACATAAGGAAACATTGGGATAGCTGCCGGACATTCACTATAGTGGAGCATGCACCTGCGCTCCCCCTGGCATCACGTCCTAACATTGCTGATAAAGGGGGGCAGAATGTGGGTGGCTTTTCAGAACGGTAATGCCTCCATGACATGACACACTGTAATGAAATTACAGGCGGTTTTCACATAAATATACTGCACTCTGTGGAGCAAGAAATATTCCAGTGGGAGTAAGGGCCCCACATATTATGTTATGTGCATCACCATAACTATGTAATGTGGTGAATCTCTGTAAAGCAGCAGCAGAGCAACAATTTGTTGAGAACTCTGAGCTATATTTTTTAATGCTATGTTACAACTTCCTTTACTTACATCCCGACTGACTGGAATGATATGAGAATTTGCAGTAGTTGGGTCTTCTGTACTACCTTTTTTCATGTGTGAAATAATGAAAGGAGCATTCCTTTTAAATTGGTGCTGACCAGGTCTTTGTCATTATTTTCCTCTGCTTTTCTCCATCACATCAGTTAGTTGTTATATATCACTTCTGTTGTTAATTAACAGTTATGCACCAGGCAGTGTTTTATGACACCATGGAACAATAGTTATTGAAAAGCAGCTGCAAATAAATACAAACCTGGTCAGAACAATATTGGAAGGTGTGCTCATTTTTTTTTCATACATGAAAAAAGTAGCCAACTAAGAAAAGCAGACATAAACTGTGAAAAGAAGCGCATCATTCAAGTCACGACTCGGAGGTTACTAGTGGCTGTGGCAATGTAAAGTAGCATAAAAAAGAACAGTTCAAAATTGTCATGACATTCTTGAAATGCTGCTTTAATTGTAATGTCAGTGTGGCATCATGAGCTCACAACAATCACACAACACACTAAAGTGGCACATAGTCCCAGTTTTTTTCTGCAGGCCCAAAATGCATCCTCCTTGTGTGCAGAAAATTGACAAGTGGTAACACAGTGAAATGGGAGTGTTTCAGCACATAGAAAGTCCCCCAGAATTAGTGGAACAGAGTCCCAGATTTTTCCACAGGCCCAAAATGCATCCTCCTTGTATGTAGAAAATTGACAAGTTGTAACACAGTGAAATGGGAGTGTTTCAGCACATAGAAAGTCCCACAGAATTAATGGTGCACTCAGTCATGCGCAGTGGTAGCACAGAGTCCCAGATTTTTTCTGCAAGACCAAAATGCATCCTCCTAGTGTGCAGAAAATTGACAAGTGGTAACACAGTGAAATGGGAGTGTTTCAGCACATATAAAGTCCCCCAGAATTAATGGTGCACTCAGTCATGCACGCAGTGGTGGCACAGAGTCCCAGATATTTTCTGTAGACCCAAAATGCATCCTCCTTGTGTGCAGAAAATTGACAAGTGGTAACACAGTGAAATGGGAGTGTTTCAGCACATAGAAAGTCCCCCAGAATTAATGGTGCACTCAGTCATGCGCACAGTGGTAGCACAGAGTCCCAAATTCTTTCTGCAAGCCCAAAATGCATTCTCCTTGTGTGCAGAAAATTGACAAGTGGTAACACAGCAAAATGGAAGCGTTTCAGCACATAGAAAGTCCCCCAAAATTAATGGCGCACTCAGTCATGTGCGCAGTGGTGGCACAGAGTCCCAGATTGTATCGGCAGACCCAAAATGCATCCTCCTTGTTTGCAGAAAATTAAGTGGTAACACAATGAATGGGAGTGTTTCAGCACATACAAAGTCCCACAGTATAAAATGATGACCATGAGCATTCTGTTGCTGGTCCAATGTGTTCTGCGAGGCGATTCAAGCAAATGCAATGTGATCATCTCATCTGGATTGAAGGGTGCCCTTTGGCTGTACACTAATAGTAGCCTTGGTGAGTATACAGTATATATATAGAAACACAGAAACATAGAAACATATAAACATAGAAGTTGACGGCAGATAAGGACCGCAAGGCCCATCTAGTCTGCCCATTTCTTTTTCTACCTTATAAATGTGCCATTGGCCTTTGCTCTGTCAGTGGCCTATCTATTCATAGTCATTTGTATTGCTCCCTTATGCCTATCCCATGCCTGTTTGAAGCCCTGCACTGTATTCATAGCCACCACTTCTTATGGTAAGCCATTCCATGCATCCACCACCCTTTCTGTGAAAAGAATTTCCTCACATTCCCCTTAATCGGCCTCTCTAATCTCATGCTGTGTCCTCTTGTCCTGCTATTTTTCTTATATTTAAACATGTTAGACTCTTTCACCTTGTTTATGCCCTTAAGGTGTTTGAATGCCTCGATCATATCACCTCTCTCCCTCCTTTGCTCAAGGGTATACATATTGAGCTCCGTTAATCTGTCCTCATATGTCTTCTGATGCAGTATATATATTGATAGATATATGGTTGTGTATTAGGTGAGGAGAGGGGTTGACATGGACATGTACTCATGGGCCCAGATATTCAAAAGGGTTGCACATGGCGCAACAGTGTTGCACCATACGCAACCCACTGATGTGCTCCAGCACGAAATTCAAAAGAGAAAAGTGCGCAGCACAAATCCTTATGCCCCGGAGCATATCAGTAATGTATGCAGGTGCAAGTGGGGGGGTGTGCCCATGCATACCCTGCACAGCCCGATATTCAGCCTGGGATGTGCAGAGCCATGCATGCGCAACCCCTACCTGCGCCAGCACAAAGTTGATCCAAAAAAAAAAGGAACAACTGATGGCCACCCACAGGTGAGCTGCAACATTGCAGGGTGCAACATGGCAGCTGCTTCCTGTGGGTGGCCACCCGAGTTCCGGCTGTACCTGGCGCAGTCGCGGGCATTTTTTAAAAAAAAGATTAATGTCCAATATCCCTGGTGGTCCAGTGGACCACTTTCTGCCCGATCGAGGGCATTTGTATAAAAAAAGACTTTGTCCTATATCCTGGTGGTCCAGTGGGCACTGTCTGCCTGATCGCGGCATTTGTAAAAAAATTCTAATATCCCTGGTGGTTGTACCCCACCACCACTGAGCCCACCACTCTGCTCCCCAGGTCAGCGCGCGGGCGGGCAGCACTCACTCTGCCATCATCTCGCCGCTTCACTGACTGACACCTCAGTGGGCTGTACGCCCATTGGTCCACAAAGGCAATAATGGGCATGTAGCCCATACCATACTATCATTCCAGATATGTGAATGGGATCATTCATATATCTTGAATGTGTAGTACGGGTAGTTGCATCCCATTGGCCCACGCCAGGACCAATGGGCGTACAGCCCTAAGGAGGTGTCAGTCAATGGGTGGCAGGGCGGCAGGTGGGTGGGGTGCTGCTGCCCACTGGCTGTCCGGGGGGAGTGGGGTGGTGGAGCTCAGTGGGCGGGTGGGGTGTACCACTAGACCACCAGGGATATTGGAATTATTTTTCTTCATACAGATGCCCACAATTGGGCAGATAGCAGTCCACTGGACCACCAGGGATATTGGGAATATTTCTTTTTTTATACAGATGCCCACGATCGGGCTGCAGGGGGCGTCGGTCCCCAATGGCTGCTGCCTGGCAGGGTGCCAGGCACAAGTCATCGGGGATTGGCCTACCTGCATGAAAATGGGACCATAATGACATGCAAATGGCCCCATGTGCACCTTGCATACATTATGGCCCCATTTGCATGTCAAGTTTTGAATATCATGGTTGCTGTGCATGGCACAATGGAACTTGCGCTAGCGCATCTCCATGTTCCACTCTGGCCACTTGCGCTGGTGCAGTGCCACTGCACCATGCAAACTGGGGGTGGTCAGGGTGTGATATTCAAAGCTGCTGAGCCATGGCACAGCTCCGTTAAATATCACCCAGTCCACACCCCTGCACAGCCAAGTTGAGCTGCGCCCAAGCTTGCGCCACAGCCTGGCGCAGTTTGAATATCTGGGCCCTGGTATTGTTCTGCATCACAGGTCACAGAAACTGTTGGTGTGCACATTCCAGTGTGCTCAATGAGAATTTTTTGTGCTGAAATTGGAAACTGTTAAGTGTCAAGCACATGAAGGTAGGTGTTTTTTTTGGGTGGGTGGGGGGATCATATTTGCTGGTTTGTCTGTAATGGTTTCTTATTTTGTTACTTCTTCACAGATTTCATCTGCATCCTTACGGAGTCTGGTTGTTGTTAATGATGGTCATGGTCATCTAATGAAATGACTTCTGCATGTTGCATGTGTGCCCAAGCCCGGGGGAGGGAGGTGCCTGATGTTAAAGAACTTTTTTGGATAAGGCCAGTTTGACAGAACAACAAAGCATCTGGAAGTTTCCTAAAAAATGCAATGAATTACTTCTTACACCCCAATTGTTATATCCCTCCCTGGTTCTGAATCTCAAGTCAAGTTACATTGAAACCCACATCTTGGCAACTAACATAACCTGTGTGCAATATTTGTTGCAGTCTTTCCAAAACAATGAAATGAATGAAATAAAATCTTCAGACTTACCAGAATGGATTTCATGTGGATATTCCATTGGTTCCTCTATGTACAGTACAGTTGCAGTACCATTCCCACTAGCAGGGCTTCAGTTAACTCTATTTTTGGGAGTATTTGACTCCAAAAAGATAAGGCAAAAACTTCCAAAATAAATGGGGAGGAAGTCATTGACTTCCAAATGTAAAACATTAAATTGGATGACTTAAAAAACTGAAGGCGCAGAAGCTAAGAAAGGATGGATTTTTTCTAAAAGCAACTGTATTTTACCATTAATATTTGTATTAACATCCATAAATTGATCATTCCTAGAATACTGACTTTCAAATTGTGGGATCTGTGAAGTATTTTGACTTCCAAAATATTGGAATGACTTCCAGATTTTAACTCATGGAAGTATTTGTCTTCTACTAAAAATAAATTAACTGAACCCCTGCCCACTAGTTTTAGCGATGGAGACCTTTTTTGATAACCTGTAAAAGAAACAAAATAAGTGTACCATATGTGTTTTACCATTGTGGCTCTGAAAAGCTACAGAAAACAAAACATACAACTAAAGGAAGTGAAGCAGCATAACAAACATGAGTACAGATACTCATTTTATGGTTTAAATATTAAGAAGCTTTGTGTCTCTGGCTGATGGATGTGGTGGTCTGGGGGGCAGATGGACCCAGGCTCAGTGGTGGCATTGGCTAACAGCAGTCCTGGTGGTGGTGGTGGTCTGGGGAGTGGACAGACTCAGGCTTAGTGGTGGCAGTGGCTAACAGCAGTCCTGGTGGTGATGGTGGCGGTCCGGGGGGTAGACAGACCCAGACTCAGTGGTGACAGTGGCTAACAGCAGTCCTAGTGGTGTTGGTGATCCAGGGGGGCACACCACCTTTTAAAAACTTCAGTTAAAACCCACCAATATTAACCACATCATCATCCTCCTCATAAAGAAAGCTGCCCTCACAGTCATCTATGTCTGAAGTCTGACCACTGGGAAATTCTTTCTCTATTGTGTTGTCATTTACATCAGTGGTGTGCCGTTTCAGGAAGCCAGTGCCAGTGCCACCAGGATGGCCCATTTCCACATCACAAAAACCACCATGACTAGGCTGGGGTATGAATACCAAGGTTGCAGCCTGTGCTGGTATGTGCCTCTCATTCATTTTAATGAATGTTAGCAAACTAACATTTGCAGGAGACAGGTTTGTCCAACGATCCCTGACTATTGCACCTGTTGAGCTGAATACCTTCTCAACACTTACATGGGAGGGTGGGCATGTGATGTACTTCAGTTCCACTGCAATCAGCTCTGGCCATTCACTGACCTTTCCACTCCAGTACAAAAGAGGATCTTCAGTTATAGTCAGATGCCTGTTTTCAGACAAATATAACTCAACCATTCTTTGTGCCACACTAAGTCTAGTGGTTGATGCATCATCCTGTTCTAAATAATTTATTTCACAAATACCCACTTGGGACAAAGCCTCCTCCCAAAGAGGATTGATGCCAGACACTTTGAATGACTGACCACCTGGAACTGCAGTCCCCTTCCCCTTGCAGGATATGCTTGATGGTCCTCCAGGTACACCTTCAGCCGGATTGTGCTGTTGAGAGTTGCCTACCTTGGCACGTGTCTTCTGTGCCCCATGAACCAAGTGCACCAGTTGACCACTGATATTTTTTACCTGTTCAGGCCCTCCGTCCAGTACTGATGCAATTCTACATTTGTATCGTGGGTCCAGCATTGTTGCTATGGCAAAGTTGTCACTACGCTGAATGCTCACAATGTGACAATTCTGGTCGAATACTGTCAGCATGTGTTGCAGCAACATACTGCTACCATCGTCTCCGGCAACATCAAGGCCATGCTGTACATTTACCAATGTCTGCCTCAGCACCTGCAGCAGTGGAATTGAATGGTTAATGGAGGCAGACTCACCACTCACTTCCTGTGTGGCATGTTCAAAAGGCTGCAAAACTGTTATTTCAGAGTCCATGAGGTGCCACTGTTTAGTCTTCATAGACATGGAGGCCCCGGAACTGTCACGGCCAGTGTGCATCACAAGATATTCTGAGATGGCTTTGTATTGTTCATACAGCCTCTCTGCCATGAATAAAGTGGAGTTCCATCAGGTAACAACTTCCAGCTTCAAGCAGTGCTGAGGCAGGCTGTTTTGTATCTGCAACTGCCGCAGTTGGTCACAGGCCTTTCCAAATCTTGAAAAGTGAGAGCAGATATGTCGTGCAATGATCAGCATTTACTTTACATCAGGGTGCTTCAGAAACTCCTGAACCACAAGATTTAAACAGTGGCCATGCATAGAACATTAAAAATATGACCATTCATGATGCATTTCACCACATTTGATCCATTGTCACTTGCTATGAACCCAGCCCTCAGGGTCAGGGGGTTTAGCCATTTGTCAATTTCAGTCAGTACCACGTCCAACATGTTCTCACCAGTGTGTGAACAGGTCACATTGTGCATAGTAATCGTTGTATGCTGTCGAATTCCTGGAAGATTGCTACAATGACAATCCACCTTACTGCACTGATTATTCACACTACATCACAAACAACCCCAGGCACCTGCACCCAGTGTGCAGTTATACATAAATATGAACTCCCTGCTGTTTTGCCACTTGTCCACATATTAATACTTAAATGGACAAATGGAGAGGAGGAAAGCTGAAGGGCATTTCTTACTGAGTTGGACACAGTGGTCGGACACAGTGCAGAACAACTTGGGGACAGCACGGGTAGAAAAGAATGTCCTGAATGGGACTTTTCAGTTTGGACAGGTAAGTGCAGCAAACTGCTGGAATCCAGAATTCTTCACAAAGGAGAAGGGCAAAAGATCAATTGTTAGCATTTCCGCTACAGCAGCATTAAGTTCACGTGACACTGTATGATTCGGGGGGGTACGTCAGCTTATGCAAAAACACTCTGTAACATGGGCTGACTTAAACGTTTTACATGGGGTGTGATCACAAATGGTTGTGCTCTGTGATGAATGGCATTGGCAGGGGTGGAGTGTGACATTTGATGAAGACGGTTGCACAGGTGATGATGACAAACCCAGAAATGCTGTTATTTTGCCAGATTTGCCAACTGGGGTTGATGTACCACTTGCACTAGACATACTGCATTCACCACCACCACCACCACCACCACAAAAACTGTTACTCTCACCAGCACTGGACAACATTTCAAAGTCATTATGGTTCTCCACCTCATCATGCCTGTAGTAATCCTCTGCTCTTATTACCTCACTACTGCACATGTTTAATTTACTGCTGGACTTAACAGTCATGGAAGGGGATAACATGCTCACTATGGTTGCCAGTGATGAGGGTGAACACCCCACTGTGGTATTAGCTGCCAGCATGTGCTGGGTCCACAGTGCCAAGTGCCTATTCTTAAGATGTGTATGCTGTCCTCCTGTGCCCAGATGGCTCCCCTTTTTATCTCTACTCACACGCACATGGCAAACCTGGCAGATTGCAAGTGACTCATCATTTTCATCTTGAACAAAAAAAAAAACAAGAGATTGTGATGCTCTGCTTTTAACATGTCCATGACGAGGCTTATTTATGTCCATTATTTTAAGCACCGAAGGGGGGACACGTGATGTTTCGGACACTGCACACCTGAACTACAACTGACCACCACAATTACCTATCATATTTATTACTGGGTCATCATCATTGACCAAAACTGGTAGATCACACGTTTTTACGGGGTGGGATTCCTGCAAACAGACTCAGACACAGACACTTTGAATTTCTTTTTTCTGGTTCCCAACTGGGATCAATTAGATCATCATCATATTCATCAACGTCCCACACATCCACATCTTCTGCTTGGATGCTAGCATGCAGACTGCATGTTGCAACAACAGCAACATCATTGTCATCATCACAATCATCATCAGCATTTACACCACCATCACTTAATATTTTTTCACCACACTCTGAATCACTGCTTGAAAAATGCATGACATTAACTGCCACGGTGGATGGAATATCACATTGTATGTTATCGTTGACATGATTATCAGAATCCTCAGGTTCAGTTACAGGGATGTTACTGGGAAGTATGACAACATCTACATGGCCACTCACTTGCATAGCTTCACACTCAATATTTTTGGATGCGGTACACTGGTCGGAAATAGAAATTGACGCAACAATACTAATACTACCACCACCACTAACACCAGTAACACTAACACCACCGGATGGGAAAACATCATCTCCTCCAACTATGAGTGAAGCTACTGATTGGGCTGTAAAAAACATTGCAGGAGAAATACCTTTCCTCACATCAGCAATGCACTTCTGTGTCTACGTACTACTACCACACCCACAGACTATCTTACTGCCTGCATTGCCATGGCAAGAAACAGCTTTGCTTGCATGTCTCTTTGCAAGCATTTTGGGGGATCAACCACAATATTATAACCCAATACAGATTTTGATACATTCACTCTCTGACTGGGGGGACACTGGATGTGAAGCCAAAAAAACAACTGTAGCTTCATCAACAGATAAGAGACTAATCTGTCATGCAATGAAAGCAACTTCATAGAAACATAGACTTTGAATGCAGATAAGGACCGCTTGGCCCCCCTAGTCTACCCATTTCCCTACCTACAGGACACTCCGCAGATCCTAGTTAACCAACAGCCTATTTCTTCCTACCCCCCACAAGAATTGCCTTATGTCTGTCCCATGCATTCTTGAATTCTCCCACAGATTTAGACCCCACAACCTCCTCAGGAAGGCTGTTCCATGCATCCACTACCCTCTCTGTGAAGAAATACTTCCTCACATTGCCCCTGAATCACCCCCCCTATCATTAAATTGTGTCCCCTTTTTCTTGCACGTCTCTTTTTCTGAAAGATGCTACCCTCTTGGACTTTGTTGATTCCACTGAGGTACTTAAAAGTTTCTATCATGCCCCCCCCTCCCTTCTTTCCTCAAGGGTATACATGTTAAGCTTCTTTAGTCTCTCCTCGTATGGCTTCTCTTGTAGACCCTGCACCATTTTGGTTGCCCTCCTCTGGACTGCCTCTATCCTGTCTATGTCCTTGTGGAGACTGGGTCTCCAGAACAGGATGCAGCACTCAGATGGGGTGTCACCAACTGTCTCTACAGAGGGATAACAACCTCCTGTCTTCTGCTGGTGATGCCTCCCCTATGCATCCCGGCATACTACCCCCAGTCCTCCCTACTGACTTCTCACATTGCTTGCTAACCTTAAGGTAATCTGATATGATTACCTCCAGGTCCCTTTCCTTTCTTGTTGTTGTTACTACCTCCACCCCATTGTTTAATCTTCCCCTGGGTTTTTGTTTCCCAGGTGCATTATTTTGCACTTATTTGCATTGAATCCTAGCTACCATACTTCTAACCATTCCTCCAACCTTGTCAAGTCCCTTCTCATCCTTTCCACACCTCCTTGTGTATCAACCCTGTTGCAGATCTTTGTGTCATCTGCAAAGAGGCATACTTTTCCTTCCAGTCCCTCTGCAATGTTACTTATAAAGACATTAAAAAGAACTGGACCCAGTACTGAACCCTGTGGTACCCCACTAGTAACCCCTTTCTTCAGAGTGGACTCCATTTACAATTACCTTCTGTGTCCTGTTGTCCAGCCAATGTTTTACCCAGGCTACCACCCTGGGACCCACTCCCAGGCTGGTTAATTTGACTATTAATCTTCTGTGTGGGACTGTGTCAAATGCCTTGCTAAAGTCTAGGTAGACCATGTCCACAGCCCCTCCCTGGTCTACTACTTTGGTCACCCAGTCAAAGAAATCTATTAGATTCGTCTGACATGACCTTCCCACTGTGAACCCATGCTGCCTTGGGTCCTGTGCCCCACTGGCCTCTAGGTACTCAACAATCTTTCCTTCAGAAGTGACTCCATCACTTTCCCTACCACAGAGGTCAAACTGACAGGTCTGTAGTTTCCTGCCTCTGTCTTGGTCCCACTTTTGTGAGGGAATCACATCCACCTTCCTCCAGTCCTCGGGTACCACACCATCCTCCCATGATTTATTAAAAGAGTAGCCAGTGGTTTCACTAGTTCTCCCTTAATTCTTTTAGAATTCTGGGGTGAATTCCATCAGGCCCATTGCTTTGTCCACCTTCAGTTTTAGGAGTTCTTGCAGAACCCTTTCTTCTGTGAAAGGACTGGGATCAACCCCTATCAAGAGTGCTTCTGTTAATTGGATTAGGCACTTCCCTCCTCTTTTGTGAATACTGAGCAGAAATATTCATTCAGTATCCCTGCTTTTTCACTGTCCCCCTCTGTCCACCCACCATTCATTCTATTCAGCCTCACTATCCCTCCCTTTGTCTTTCTACTCTCTCTGATGTACCTATAAAAGGTTTTATCCCCCTTCTTTACTGAGTTGGCTATCTTTTCCTCAGTTTGGGCTTTTGCTATTCTGACTTCCCTCCCTGCTTCCTTCTGCCTTAACTGGTACAGCTCTCTGTCCTGCTCCTTCTGTGTTTCCTTATACTTCCTGAATGCTATCTTTTCTCCCTGACTTTCCCAGCCACCTCTTTTGAGAACCATAGTGGCTTTTTCTTTCATTTTGATTTGTTTATTTGCTTCACACAAAGGCTTGTTGCCTCTGTGATGGCAGTTTTGATGATTCCCCATTGTTGCTCCACACCTCCTTCTAGCCTGTTTGCTAGTGCTTTTCTGAGGCACTCTCCCATCTTGCCAAAGTCAGCCCTCCTGAAGTCCAGTACCCTCACTTTTGTATGGCTTGACTCTGTAGCTGAGTTTAACATGAACCACACTGTTTGATGGTCACTTGTTCACAGATGGCAACCCACTTCTAGATCTGAGATCCTCTCACTGCCCCCATTTGAGAGTATGAGGTCTAAGATTGCTCCCTCATGAGTGGGTTCTGAAACTAGCTGTCTGAGGCCTGCCACCTGTAGGGCATCAAGAATGGCCCTGCTCTTGGATGTGGCTGCAGCAAATGTGCTCCAGTTAACATCTGGCATATTCAGGTCTCCCATCAACAGTATTCCCCTTACTCTGCCATCCTAAGAATGCCTTCTATCATATCCTTGTCCATTCCCTCCGCCTGACATGGGGGTCTGTACACAACCCCTGTGTAGATTGTGGTGCCCTTTCCAGTCTCCAAGGTGACCCACAGTGCCTCTTCTCCTCCCTGTTTACTCTTTTGTTCAGTTGCTTTTATCCTCCTTACATAGAAGCTACTCCTCCCCTCTTCTCCCTGCCTGTCTCTCCTGTAGGTTATGTACCCTGGTATGTTAACATCCCAGTCATGGTTCTCTGTGTACCATATTTCTGTGATTGCTATGATATCCAGGCATCCCTCTTCCATCAAGGCCACCAGCTCAGGAAGCTTGTTGCCCAGACTACGGGCATTACCCTCCATTTCCTGATAGCCTTAATCCATTTTGCCCCATCCCTTTCCTTCTTGCCTTTGTCACTTTCCCCATTTACCCCTGCCCTTCTCCCTATCAACACCTCTATGTTGTTGTTTACCTCACTTACCATGTGATTTTTGGGGGCTAGGATTTTCCTGCCCTTTCCAGTGCCTCCCTCCTTGGCTAGTTTAAATGCTTGCCAATGAAGCATTTAAACCTATCACCTAGGATCCTGGTTCCCTCCAGGACAGATGCAGCCCATCATGCCAGTATAGGCTTGCATCACTCCAGGTGGACCCCCAGTCCCTAATGAAGCCCCTGAGCTCTGCACCAGTTTTTCAACCACTGATTGAATCTCATGGTGCGGAATACCCTAGCCTCTCCTACGCCATACATAAGGAGTATCTCTGAGAAGGTTACCATGCGTGCTAGTTGTCTAAGGCCCCTCCCCAATTCCACAAACTCTTCCTGCACTGCTCTAATTTCTTTCTTAGCCAGGTCATTTGTCCCCAGGTGGACAATGACATCCAGCTCCCTCCCCTGTGCAGCTCCAAGCCATGGCACCAGGCAAGCACCTTACCTCCCTCTCCCCTCTCCTCCAGTTCTACCTTCCTAGCAATGGAGTCCCCCACCAGGAGTTGTTTCCCTCCCCTGTGAGGTCCCACGCCACCCTCCTGTGGGTCTTCTTTGTGGAGGTTCCCAGCATCCTCCTTGGTCTCCACTGTGGGTGCCTCCATAGAAAAACCACACTTTGTCAGAATGGCATAGGAATTGTGGAGAGGTACAACTGGAGGGATGCGCCTCTGTTCCACCACCCTCACCCTTCCTGAGCCCACTGTGGTCCAACTGCTCCTCTTTCTTGGCAACCTCTGAGGCAACAGCAGTGCCACTGGTGATCCCTGGATGGAAGAGAAGGTCCCAAAAATCCTGGCCAACTCAGCCTGGAGATGAGTAACCTCCTCCATCAGCCCACAGAGATGCCTGCAGATGGGACAATACTGCATCCTCCAGAACATCTCCCAGAAGACTGCTTCTCCACAGCCACTGCACCCTTCCCATCATGTCTTATTTCTGGAACCATAACTGTTGTTTGGAATCCTTACTCTTTCTTCTGTTTTTTTTGTTTCCTTCTCTCTCTACTTACTTTCTGTCTCTCTGCCCTTTAAGCTCCTGATTGTCCTGTTCTGAGACAAGAATATACTGTATTTCTCAGTAGACCCCTTACTTTCTCAGAGGCACACCTCCAAAAGCTAGAGGGGGCTGCAGAACTACTCTTGCCCTTCTAGGATGATGGGTCTTCGGTGGATCTGTAATCACTCACTTACTGCTCCCAAACAGGAAGTTCCTGTTGTCAGTCAAATGATTTGCCTATAAAAGTAGAACTAGCTTTGGGTGGGAGAGTGGAAGGGAGGGCAGGAGGGCAATATAGTCCCAGTAAAGAAGTCCAGTCACACAGCACCCAATCTTCCTGGTGGCTTCTGCCAAGCTTCTAGCAGAATCTTTCTAAGGTAGTCTTTAATTTTAGCTTCCTTCTAGCTAAGCCACTCCTCCTACTTACTAAATCTTTCTACAACTAATTTAAACTGCACAGCAGTCAAGCCATTTCAGTCACCTGAGATTTACACCAAGATAACAGTTCAGATAACCATTCAATTCAGTTAACCAGACAAACACACTATTTTTTTTTGTTTTGTTTGTTAGTTTGATTTTTTACCCTAAATTAAAGGTCCAGGTATAAGAGTTCTACAGCTTTAGTAACAGTAGAGAAGTCCAGTCACACAGCACTCCCTCCTACTGGTTTCTTCTGCCAAGCTCCTAGCACAATCTTTCTAAGGTAGTCTTTAAATTTAGCTTCCTTCTAGCTAATCCTCTCCCCCTACTTACTAGATCTTTCTACAAGTAATTTGAACTGCACAGCTATCAAGCCCTTTTAGTCACTTGAGATTTACACCAAGATAACTGTTCAGATAACCATTCAGTTCAGTTAACTCAGACAAACACACTATTTTTTTTTGTTTTGTTTGTTAGTTTGTTTTTTTTTACCCTAAATTATAGGTCCTAGTACAAGAGTTCCAATTCTTTAGTCCCAGTAAAAATGTCCAGTCACACAGCACTCTTTCCTGCTGGTGTCTTCTGCCAAGCTTCAAGCAGAATCTTTCTAACGTAGTCTTTAAATTTAGTCTCCTTCTAGCTAATCCACTCCCCCTACTTACTAGATTGTTCTACAAGTAATTTAAACTGCACAGCTATCAAGCCCTTTCAGTCACCTGAGATTTACACCTAGATAACTGTTCAGATAATCATTCAATTTGGTTAACTCAGACAAACACACTAATTTATTTTTTGTTTTGTTTGTTTTTTTAACCCTAAATTAGAGGTCCAAGTACAAGAGTTATACTTCTTCAGTCCCAACAGAGAAGTCCATTGACACTGCATTCCTTCTTCTTGGTGTCTTCTGTCAAGCTTCTAGCAGATTCTTTGTAAAGTAGTCTTTAAATTTAGCTTCCTTCTAGCTAAGCCACTCTCCCAACTTACGAGATATTTCTACAAATAATTTAAACTCCACAGCTATCAAGCCCATTCAGTCACCTGAGATTTACCCCAAGATAACTGTTCAGATAGCAGTTCAATTCAGTTAACTCAGACAAACACGCTAATAGTTTTTGTTTTGTTTCTTAGATTGTTTTTTCCCCTAAATTAAAGGTCCAAGTACAAGGGTTCCACTTTAGTCCCAGTAAAGAAGTCCAGTCACACAGCACTCCTTCCTACTGGTTTCTTCTGCCAAGCTTCTAGCACAATCTTTCCAAGGTAGTCTTTAAATTTAGCATCCTTCAAGCTAAGCCTCACCCTCTTCTTACTAGATCTTTCTAAAAGTAATTTGAACTACACAGCTATCAAGCTCTTTCAGTCTCCTGAGATTTACACCAAGATAACTGTTCAGATAACCATTCAGTTCAGTTAACTCAGACAAACACGCTATTTTTTTTGTTTTGTTTGTTAGTTTGTTTTTTTACCCTAAATTAAAGGTCCTAGTTCAAGAGTTCCAATTCACTAGTCCCAGTAAAAAAGTCCAGTCACACAGCACTCTTTCCTCCTGGTGTCTTCTGTCAAGCTTCAAGCAGAATCTTTCTAATGTAGTCTTTAAATTTAGCCTCCTTCTAGCTATTCCACTCCCCTACTTACTAGATAATTCTTCAAGTAATTTAAACTGCACAGCTATCAAACCCTTTCAGTCACCTGAGATTTACACCTAGATAACTGTTCA
Organism: Neoceratodus forsteri; assembly: GCA_016271365.2. Classification (NCBI taxonomy): domain Eukaryota; kingdom Metazoa; phylum Chordata; order Ceratodontiformes; family Ceratodontidae; genus Neoceratodus; species Neoceratodus forsteri. The sequence goes on along the minus strand of CM028132.1, from coordinate 894,700,290 downwards.
GATAACCATTCAATTCATTTAACTCAGACAAACACACTCATTTATTTATTTGCTTTGTTTGTTTTTTTAACCCTAAATTAAAGGTCCAAGTACAAGAGTTCTACTTCTTTAGTCCCAGTAGAGCAGTCCAGTCACAAAGCACTCCTTCTTCCTGGTGTCTTCTACCAAGCTTCTAGCAGAATATTTCTAAGGCAGTCTTTAAATTTAGCTTACTTCCAACCAAGCCACTCCTCCTACTTACAAGATTTTTCTACAAGTAACTTAAACTGCACTGCTATCAAGACCTTTCAGTCACCTGAGATTTACATCTAGATAACTGTTCAGAATTCCATTCAATTCAGTTATCTCAGACAAACTCAGTAATTTATTTTTTGTTTTGTTTGTTAGTTTGTTTGTTTTTTACCGTAAATTAAAGGTTCAAGTACAAGTACAAGAGTTCTATTTCTTTAGTCCCTGTAGAGAAGTCCAGTCACACTGCACTCCTTCCTCCTGGTGTCTTCTATCAAGCTTGTAGCAGAATCTATCTAAGGTAGTCTTTAAATTTAGCTTCCTTCTATCTAAGCTACTCCCCCTACTTCAAGATCTTTCTACAAGTAATTTAAACTGCACAGCTATCAAGCCCTTTCAGTCACCTGAGATTTACACCTAGATAACTGTTCAGATAACCATTGAATTCAGTTAACTCAGACAAACACACTAATTTGTTTGTTTGTTTTGCTTCTTAGGTTGTTTTTTTTTTACCCTAAATTAAAGGTCCAAGTACAGGAGTTCTGCTTCTTCAGTACCAGTAGAGAAGTCCAGTCACACAGCACTCCTTCCCCCTGGTGTCTTCTACCAAGCTTCTAGCAGAATCTTTCTAAGGTAGTCTTTAAATTTAACTTCCCTCTAGCTAAGCCACTCTCCCTATTTACTAGATATTTCTACAAGTAATTTAAACTGCACAGCTATCAAGCCCTTTCAGTCACCTGAGATGTACACCTAGATATCTGTTCAGATAACCATTCAATTCAGTTAACTCAGACAAACACCCTCATTTTTGTTTTTGTTTTGTTGGTTAGTTTGTTTTTTTACCCTAAATTAAAGGTCCAAGTACAAGAGTTCTACTTCTTTAGTACCAGTAGAGATGTCCAGTCACACAGCACTCCTTCCTCCTGGTGTCTTCTGCCAAGCTTCTGGCAGAATCTTTCTAAGGTAGTCTTTAAATTTAGCTTCTTTTTAGCTAAGTCACTCCCCCTACTTACTAGATCTTTCTACAAGTAATTTAAACTGCACAGCTATCAAGCCCTGTCAGTCGCCTGAGATTTACACCTTGATAAATGTTCAGATAACCATGAAATTCTGTTAACTCAGACAAACACACTGGCCCAGATATTCAAAATAGTTGAGCCATGTGCAATAGGGTTGCACCTGCGCAAGTCTGAAAATGCACCACTCTGTGATATTCAGCAGGAGGCAATTGCGCCCCAAATCATGCTGAGCAACAGCGCAATGATAATGAATGCATGCGCAACTGAAGGGGGAGGAACCATGCATAAATGGTGCAGTGCGATATTTAACAGCTTGCGCCATGTGCAATAGGGGAGCAAGCGGAAGCTGCACCATAGCGGAAATGAGCCAAAATAAAATGGAGCAAGGGAGAGGCACAAGAATGATACAGGGAAGCCACATGACAGTCAAAGATAGCAGGTAAAACTGGGCAGCAGGGACACACAGGGCCAGGCAGGAAAGGGCACCTGGAAGCAACAGCAACAGGGGAAGGTGTGGAGAGACAGTGCAGAAGGGGGAAGTACACCACACAGCAGTGAGGCAAGCACAGGCAGGTGTTCCCGGTGCAGGGGAAATAGCATTCAGGACACTGGGGGGGAATACAGTAACAGCTGCCAGAGGAGGTGAACACAAGCCAGGGACATGGCCAGTGCCACCTTCCAGATGGAGGCTGTAATGAGGGGGTGAGGCGGGCAGCAGGGGGTGTGGCCGGAGGGGCTCCGCCGGGTGGTATCCCCAAACAGGCAGTACCGAGCCTGCACCAGCTTCAAGCTGTACAGTGACGCCAATGTTGGGGCCAGTGCCACCTGAATCGAGCAATTCTGAGGTGGTTCTGTGAGCTGTGCAGTGATGTGATGCAGGCACCCGCACGACAGAGCCATGTCCTGTCAGTGGAGATGAAAGTGACAGCTTGCATGTGCTTGCTCACCATGGGTACCTTCCAGAGACCAACTGGGGACACCACAAGCATAACCCAGTCATCCACATCACGCCACCTCACCCAATTCCTCAGCACACTGCTGCCACACACTGCAGAGTACATCCATTTCCCCAGCACACCAGCGGAGCGCACAGCAAACATACAGGAGTTCCACAGGGTAGCACATAAGCCTGGTGTGCTAGGGGCAATAGACTGCACCCATGTGGCCATCCGCACACCACCTGGCCCCAAGGGGGTCGTATACATCAATTGCAAGGGCTATGCCAGCATCAACTGCCAGGTGGTGTGCGATGCCAGGGGGTGCATAATCAATGTCTGTGCCACGCACCCTGGGGGAGCACATGATGCCTTCATCTGGTACCAGTTATTACTGTGCCACAGATTCAAGAGTGGGGATATCCCCACTGGCCACCTAGTGGGTGAGTATGCAAACCGCATGGACAATCATAGGGCCTGGGGGGTCATGGTCAGAGGTGACATGGGTAGTGGCCTACATGTCCTGGGGCAGGGCGATGCTGATCACCAAACTAACCTCCATCCTCTACACACAGGTGACAGTGGATACCCACTCTGTCCCTGGCTACTCACAAGCTGCCGGTGGCCCGTGACCCCATCGCAGCAATGCTACAATGAGGCACACGCCACCACACGGAATGTCATCAAGCAGGTGTTCAAGATGTTGAAGGCATGTTTCCATTGCCTGGACACCTCCGGTGGTGCCCTACAATACAGCCACTCAAAGGCCTGTGGGCTATTCTGGCCTGTTGCATCTTGCACAACATGGCCAACTAATGTGGGATAGCTGCAGACTGGGTCGATAGAGGATGGCCGATGAGGCCCATGAGGTCGCTGGTGATGATGGTGATGGGCAGACTCCTTGGGTGATGGGAACCCGACTGCACCGCTGGCACAGCTGCACTGGGACACCACTGCTCAGAGGAGCACTTCAGCCAACCCAGGTAAGTCATGGGGCCATGTGCAACCAACAGTGGCTAAGGTACAACCCACAAACATGCATGGAACACACCAGGGGTGCATGCTGTCAGGGAAGTGGCACAGCATGAAACCACACACACAACTCAGGGATGGGTGAGATCTAACATGCTACACGGATGGACACACACACACACACACACACACACAAAACACACCCAAACATGTGCCAGCGGTAGAGGCACACCACCTCCAGAATGCCACCTCAGCCACACACAGTGTCCACAGACCATCATGCCCACTGCCTGTCCGTGTGGTGCATCAGATGCTGAGCACCATTGCACTGGTGTACAGCAATGCAGGCATCATCATGCACACTCAACTGTGGACAGAAGCCGGGGAGGGTGTGCAGATGGACTGTGTGTCATGCGCAGGCCGGGTACCCACCTGCAGTGTTCTGCTGCGAAAGACACAATGCACACAGGGCAGCACCCAGACAGTAGCTATGCTTGAGAGATACATCATGTGACACAGTGCCCGGGCAACCACGGATGCGCAAGCAGCCCCAACCAAGACCACCAGCAATTTATGTGTCAACCACTGGCTCCCTATGGGGTGGAAAACTGATGGTCTTCAGGGGTTCCACTCGTGTGAATGGAGACTGTGCCTATGCAGGGTCTGCAGCACACCAAACATGCCTGTGCCAGGCGTGCTTTGGATGCCCACAGCTGAACCCGTGGCTCATAGGAGTGGTATCGCATCTACGCCAGGAATGGGTGACAGTGCACTGCATGGAGTCTGCGGCTACGGGCACATGACTGTGGTGGTGGCTATGACGGCAGTGAATTCTGCCCGTGTTCGCCTGTCAACGGCAGCAGTCACATCCTCCGCAACTGATCCATCCTGCCAGGATCAGAGTGGTGTCTCTGCTGCGATGCTCCTCTGCCCATTCCAGAGCTGCACGCAGTGCATCCACTGATGTCAGCAGCTGCATCTGCTGCTGGACTGATGCTGCAGTAGGTGGGTGTGCTCATCCAAGAGGTCATCTGCTTCCTCGGCATCCTGTCCCTCAGGGTGTGTGTGGCCCTGATGCTCAGCACCCCTTGAGGGTGGGTGCTGCACACCAGGACCAGTTCTTGGCATGTCCTCAGGTGGTGCACAGATGCCGCCCCTTGACCCTGTACCCCCAAGCCCATTGGCTGACTGGTGATGCTGCCTCTCCAGCTGCCACTCCCCAGGGTTCACTGGTGCCACCGCAGTGCCCACAATAGTCCCACTGTCCTGTACACACACCAATGCTGCCCCACTGGTGCTGACAGGCACAGGCTGGGACTGTGCTGACATGCAGACCTCCACAGCAGCACCACCCACAGCCATGGCTGCAATGTTACCTGCTGTGTGACCATCCTGTGGCACACACACGTGTCGCTGCACATGCTGTTAGTGACATCATCATCGTTGACGGACCCGGCACCGACCCGAGTCACAGCAAGCTGGCATCTGTGGATGCTGGCACATTGGGACACAGGCAGAGCCTCCTCCACACCTGTTCCAACCACATCAGTGTGGACAGCCAGGCAGGCCCACTGGTTTGACTTGAGCCATGCATACCTGTGGAGGTGATGGGCCCTCCATCTCCAGCTGACTGTCCTCCGTGGACAGGCCCACCACCGCTGACCCATGCAGATGCTCAGGATCTGTAAGGGAAAACAAAGTCACATTACTGCATGTGACCTACCCTGCCCCCCCATAGACAGACCATGACCTACCATGCAGTGATGGGCTACCACCTGTCTGGAAGCCACCACCTGGAACACCCTCAATGGCACAATGCTGCATGCTTCCAGCAACCCTCTCCTCCTGTGGGGTCAGATGTACCACCTATGACTGTCCCCCACCTGTCGCAGCTCATGCTGCCCTGATGGCAGCCACCTTCTCCTTTATCCTCCTCCTGTCTGTGCCCATCTTCTTCTTGCACTCCTGCACAGAGCACTGGTGGCTGCCATGCAGGTTCACTGCACGTGCCACCTCCTCCCATGCAGCAGCATGGGCTTGAGGTGTTCCCTGCCATCCACTGAGAAGCGGCTTCTGATCCAGGTAGGCCTCATACTGGGGCTCTATCTCAGCCTTGGTGAAATTAGGCCTCCCCCTTCTCCCACCACTGTGTTCCTCCTCTCCCACAACTCGCTCGGTCATTATTTAGCCTGAAAGAATGACAGTTGTTACCTGTGACTGTGCAGTCCCATGCATATCCCTAAATCCACAGTCCATATTCCCAAACAGCATGCAACTCACCAATAGGCTGCAGCAACCGACTAAGGCAAGTGTAGCCCAATGTCACACTTTTATAGCGCAACCCATGCAAATGAGGCGAGGCGTAACTTTGAGTGGATGCAAATTGCAGTGCTGCACCACTGAATGGCTGATTAGCTGTTTTGCATATGACAACTGAATATAGCTCTGTTGCGCTTTCCGCAATTGTGTTGAACGTGCTGAACCAAGGGCGCAGTTCTGTGACATGCGCAGTACACACCTCACTGCGCATGCCCGGGTTGCTGACACAGGCATCTGCTGTGCTGCTGACGTGCTGTGCATTGGAAGCAATGCAGGGCACAACCACCATTGTGCCAGTGGTGCTACAGTGATGTTCACCTACATAGCGCTGTGGCACTGGGCCATCATAGGTGCACTAGGGCAACAGCACGTAGGCTGCTACTGGAGATAGCACACAGGCATCCACAATCATGCATACGCATTGGGTTCCAATGGCACTGCGCCTGTCCATGCGCCTCGGAGTCTCTTTGGACCCTGTGCCCGACCTGCTCCTCAGGGCACCATGCATCAGGCATGGTGTGTCTGATTGGTCGCTACTGTTCGGTGACAGCCATAGGGAATGACAGCACACTGTACTACGCAGCATCTTTATGTGGGAGCTGCGACTGCAGAGTGCCATTTTGGCCGAATGAGCTAAGAGAGAATGGCGACAGAAGAGGGCTGCAACAGTGTTAGTAGAACTGGCCAACCTAGTGGCCATAGTGGAGCCACCCATGGACCACTGTTTGGGGAGGCACCCCTGGACAGGTCCAGGAGCCAGGTGTGGGAGGAGGTGGCCACTGCACTAGAGGAGGCCACAGGAAGGGGGAGGACAGCAGACCAGTGCCGCCACAGGCACGGCGACCTGTGGCAGAGGGAGCCAGAACTGCTTGCCCGCCTGCAGGCACATGCCAGGAGGGGCACAGTGACACAGCCAGGTAGGTGTTACATCAACACACTTTTATCTTCCATATGGGTATCACGGTTGTATGTGTCCAGCACATGGGGGAGGGACTGACAGGTGTTGGCTGTGGTGGTGTTATCAGGGTGTGGGGTTGATGGGTCTGGCTGGGTGGGAAGGCACACACCTGGGGGCAGGGGGGCTTTGCTACAGGATTGTACTGATGTTCCCCTCTCCATGTTTGCACAACAGGGCCGGAGAAGCGGCGTCTAGCCCATGAAATGCGGCACCACCAAGAGGACAGGGACGTGAGGAGGGGTGATGGTCTACAGTGTCCGAGGAACTGGCCCGATGATGGTGAATGCCATACCTCCATGATTACTACTGCATGCTGTGTAACAGGGTTGGCAGCGGGGCATGGCCACCATCCATTGACACCACTGCCATGCACACAACTTGTAACAGTCAGCACTGTCCAGTGGCACTGCATGTCTGGGAGTGAGTCAATGGTGGTCCATGCATGCACTGGGTACATGGCTGTACCACTGTCTTTGCACCACATAGCCATGTCACTAAACACACGGGTGGTGCTGTGCATGACTTGTACGGTGGGTGTGCACATTGTCTCTGTATGGCTGTATGCACCTGGGTGGGCAGGTTCGTGGATCGTGATCACTTGGGTGGCCACACACCATCCCAGAGGCATGTCCCATGGCCGTGAGTGCCACTGCTATTGGTGTATGGGCTGCCGTGAGGACTGTTATTCACCTGATTGACTGTGCCTCCTTGTCCTGGGTTTCTGCCAGCTGATGGAGATCAGGGAGCATTGAGGGAGATATTGACTGTGGCAAGGGCATCATTTGAAATCCTTCAACGGATCAACCAGATTGGGGTCCGCAGGAGGCACCGGTGGCGGAGCAGCCAGAGCGGGAAGCGGGGCTCCAGTTAACAGTCTCTCTGCCCCTGATATCCCCTACCCCCCTGGATCCACCCTCATACCCTTCCTTTCCTGTCCCATTTGTTCACCCCTGCCCCTCACCCACCCCCACATTGTTTGTGGCCCTTCCCCCAACTTTGTATATAGTATTGTATATAGTTCATTTTGATATTGTTTTGTAATACAGATCTTTGATATGAATACTGTGGTGATCTCTGATTTGAGTGGGCTATAGGTGCTCAGCTGCAGTGGTGTGCATGGCGTCAGGGGTGGTGCAGTCATGGGTATGTGTGTGTGTCCATGGGGAGGTGACTATGGTGTGGGGGTAGCTATCAGTCAGTGTCTGTGGTGTTTGTGTTGTGCCCTGTGCACTGGATGACTGTGCGCAGTGGTCCATGGTGCATGCTCTGCATCCATGGTGCCCCTGTCTGCCTGTCCATGGCCTGTGCAGCTGATACCCATACATGTCTGTGACCTGCACAGTCTGCTGATATGTCAGTGGTGGCTGTCCATGCAGGGCAGCCACTGTACCCATCACAATGCTGGGTTTCCTCCTGTCACTGGTGTGGTGCATGTCTGCCTCGGGTGACACTGTGGCCTCCACAGTCATTGACCCACCTCCATGCTGTGGCTTGTGTGTGTTGCAGGGGATGTGCACCACTGTCTGTGATTTGTGCTCCGGGCAAATGATGGTGGTGTATAGGTCCACAGTGTCTGTGCAGAGTGGCTGGCACTCCTGTGCCACGGAGGACTGCAGGTTGTGTGTACAAGGTTTACATGGGCCCACGCTGGGGTTTGCTGCCCGCTACTGCGCCCCCTGTGTTGTTGTGCCCTTGGGTATGGGTGGGTGTCTGTCCATGCACTGTGGTATCCTAGTGAGGCACAAGCCCAAGCATGATCAGGGTGTCTGCGCTGGCTGTTGTGGCCAGTGCTGGGTCGGGTGTGTTGGCTGAGAGTGTGTAGGGTGCTGTACCACTGTGGTGGTATCCGGGCATGCCCTGTCCCGTGGGGGTACCCTATGTGCCCTCGCATGGTTGGTCTCTCAGCTGTACCGGGGCTGTGCATAGTGGTACTGTGTATGCCATCATTGCATCGCTAGTGCTGCCACCTGCTGATGGGTGCTTGTGGTGGGGCTGCCTTGCATGATTCTGTAGTGCAGGGGTTGCAGTGTCTGAGTGGGGTGATGGCATGAATGGGGTTTCCTGCATTGGTGGACACTGCTCCTGGGCAGGGTGTCTGGGGGTCATGGTGCAGGGTATGCTCTGCATTGGGGGGATGGTGTGGCATGGGGTGGTCAGCCCTCCTTGTGTGCCAGTCACAGCTTGCCAGGGGATGTCATGGGGCACCATGGCCTGGCTGTGGGTTAGTTGCTTGTCTCCATGGGCCAGTGGTTATTCCAGCCCTCCCACTGTTATGCAGTATATGGAGTGTGGGGGGACTATGTCTGTTCTGCTGTGTGTTTCTGTGGCCATCTGTGGCATGGGTGGTGGGCCCCTACCTCCCTGGTTGTGCAGTTGCATTGCCACCCTGCTACAGGGGGGCATCCCTTGGTTGTGCTATGGTGCCTGACTGCTCAACTGAATATCCTCGGCGCGCTATGGCACATCAGATCTGCTCAACTTCCCTCCCTAATTGGGCGCCTAAGGCACAGGTGGTGCAATATTCAGTCGCCGCTGTAGGTGCAGTAATGGCCTGCTCAGTTTTTGAATACGACCTTCTTGCGCATGGGCACAATGGACTTGTGCTTGTTCTGCCATTGCGCACTTTTTGGGTGCAGTTTGACTATCTAGGCCATTAATTTTTTTGTTTTGTTTGTTAGTGTGTTTTTTTACCCTAAATTAAAGGTCCAAGAACAGGAGTTCTACTTCTTCAGCAACAATGGAGAAGTCCAGTCAAACAGCACTCCTACCACCTGGTGTCTTCTATCAAGCTTCTAGCAGAATATATCTAAGGTAGTTTTTAAATTTATTTTCCTTCTAGCTAGTCCACCCCCCCCACTTACTAGATATTTCTACAAGCAATTTAAACTGCACAGTTATCAAGCCCTTTCAAGTCACCTGAGATGTACTATCTAGATATCTGTTCAGATAACCATTCAATTCAGTTAACTCAGACAAACACCCTCGTTTTTGTTTTTGTTTTGTTGGTTAGTTTGTTTTTTTACCCTAAATTAAAGGTCCAAGTGCAAGAGTTCTGCTTCTATAGTACCAGTAGAGATATCCAGTCACACAGCACTCCTTCCTCTTGTTGTCTTCTGCCAAGCTTCTAGCAGAATCTTTCTAAGGTAGTCTTTAGATTTAGCTTCCCTCTAGCTGTCAATCAACCTACTTAGTAGATCTTTCTACAAGAAATTTAAACTGCATAGCTATCAAGCCCTTTCAGTCACCTGAGATTTACACCTAGATAACTGTTCAGATAACCATTAAATTCTGTTAACTCAGACAAACACACTATTTTTTTTTGTTTTGTTGGTTAGTTTGTTTTTTTACCCTAAATTAAAGGTCCGAGTAGAAGAGTTCTACTTCTTCAGCAACAATAGAGAAGTCCAGTCAAACAGCACTCCTTCCTCCTCATGTCTTCGATCAAGCTTCTAGCAGAATCTATCTAAGGTAGTCTTTAAATGTAGCTTCCCTCTAGCTAAGCTACTCAACCTACTTACAAGACCTTTCTACAAGTAATTTAAACTGCACAGCTATCAAGCCCTTTCAGTCATCTGAGATTTACACCTAGATAACTGTTGAGATAACAATTAAATTCTATTAACATAGACAAACACACTGATTTTTTTTGCTTTGTTTGTTAGTTAGTTTTTTTTACCCTAAATTAAAAGTCCAGGTACAAGAGTTCTACTTCCTCAGTCCCAATAGAGAAGTCCACTGACACAGCACTCCTTCTTCCTGGTGTATTCTGTCAAGCTTCTAGCAGAATCTTTCTAAGATAGTCTTTATATTTAGCTTCCTTCTAGCTAAGGCTCTCCCCTACTTACAAGATCTTTCTAAAAGTAATTTCAACTGCACAGCTTTCAAGCCCTTTCAGTCTCCTGAGATTTACACCAAGTTAACTGTTCAGATAGCCATTTAGTTCAGGTAACTCTGACAAACACACTAACTTATTTTTTTGCTTTGTTTGTTTTTTTAACCCTAAATTAAAGGTCCAAGTAAAAAAGTTCTACTTCTTTAGTCCCAGTAGAGCAGTCCAGTCACAAAGCACTCCTTCTTCCTTGTGTCTTCTACCAAGCTTCTAGGAGAATATTTCTAAGGTAGTCTTTAAACTTAGCTTCCTTCCAGCTAAGCCACTTCTCCTACTTAAAAGATTTTTCTACAAGTAACTTAAACTGCACAGCTATCAAGACCTTTCAGTCACCTGAGATTTACGCCTAGATAACTTTACAGATAACCATTCAATTCAGTTATCTCAGACAAACTCAGTAATTTATTTTTTGTTTTGTTAGTTTTTTTTACCATAAATTACAGGTACAAGTACAAGAGTTCTACTTCTTTAATCCCTGTAGAGAAGTCCAGTCACACACCACTCCTTCTTCCTGGTGTCTTCTTTCAAGCTTCTAGCAGAATCTATCTAAGGTAGTCTTTAAATTTAGCTTCCTTCTATCTAAGCTACTTCCCCCAACTTCAAGATCTTTCTACAAGTAATTTAAACTGCATAGCTATTAAGACCTTTCAGTCACCTGAGATTTACACTGAGATAACTGTTCAGATAACCATTGAATTCAGTTAACTCAGACAAATACATTAATTTATTTGTTTTGTTTGTTAGTTTTTTTTTACCCTAAATTGAAGGTCCAGGTGCAAGAGTTCTACTTCTTCAGTACAAGTAGAGAAGTCCAGTCACACACCACTTCTTCCCCCTGTGTCTTCTGCCAAGCTTCTAGCAGAATCTTCTACAGTCTTTAACTTACTTCTCTTAGATGAGTAACCTCCTACTATTAGATATTTCTATAAGTAATTAAACCAGAAGTCTCACTTCTTTAGTCCCTGAAAAGTCCAATCAAAAGCACTCCTTCCTCCTGTTGTTCCTGCCAAGCTTCTAGAAAAATCTTTCTAACGTAGTCTTTAAAGTAGGATTACTTCTAGCTAAGCCACTCCCCCACTTACTAGATCTTTCTACAAGTAATTTAAACTGCACAGCTAATAAGACGTTTCAGTCACATGAGATGTACACCTAGATAACCGTTCAGGTAACCATTCAATTCAGTTAGCTCAGACAAACACACTAATTTTTTTTACTGTTTTGTTTGTCAGTTTTTTTTAACCTAAATTAATGGTCCAAGTACAAGAGTATCACTTCTTTAGTCCCAGTACAGAAGTCCAGTGACAAAGCACTCCATCCTTCTGGTGTATTCTGAAAAAGCTTCTAGCAAAATCATTCTAATGTAGTCTTTAAATTTAGCTTCCTTCTAGCCCAGCCAATCCCCACTTATTAGATCTTTCTACAAGTAATTTAAACTGCATAGCAATGAAGTCCTTTCAGTCTCCTGCGATTTACACCAAGATAGCTGTTCGGATACCCATTTAATTCGGTTAACTCAGACAAACACACCAATATTTTTTGGTTTTGTTTTTTAGTTTTTTTACCTTAAATTAAAGGTCCAAGTAAAAGAGTTCGACTTCTTTATTCCCGGTACAGAAGTCTAGTGACACAGCACTCCATCAACAAGGTGTTGTCTACTTAGCTTCTAGCAGAATCTTTCTAATGTGGTCTTTAAATTTAGCTTCCTTCTAGCTATGCCACTCCCCCTACCTATGAGATCTTTCTACAAGTAATTTAAACTGCACAGCAATCAAGCCCTTTCAGTCATCTGAGATTTACACCTAGATAACTGTTCAGAAAACAATTCAATTTTGTTAGACAAACACACTAATTTTTGTCTTAGTTTTGTTTGTCTGTTTATTTTACCCTAAATTAAAGGTCAAAGTCCAAGTGTTCTACTTCTTTAGTCCAGGTAGAGAAGCCCAGTCACAAAGTACTCCTTCCTCCTTTTGTCTTCTACCAAGCTTCTAGCAGAAATTTTCTAAGGCAGTCTTTAAATTTAGGTTCCTTCTAGTCATTCAAACTACAGAGCTTTCAAGCCCTTTCACTCACTTGAGATTTACAAATAAATAATGGTTAAGATAACCATTCAATTCACTCAACTCAGACAATTACACTAATTTCTTGTTTGTTTTGTTAGTTAGTGTGTTTTTTTATCCTAAATTAAAGGTCCAAGTACAAGAGTTCCACTTCTTTAGTCCCAGTAAAAAAGAAGCCCAGTCACACAGCACTCCTTCCTCCTGGTGTCTTCTGCCAAGCTTCTAGCATAATCTTTCTAACATAGTCTTTAAATTTAGCTTCCTTCTATCTTAGCCACTCTCTCAATTACTAGATCTTTCTACAATTAAAATAAACTACACAGATATCAAGCCCTTTCAGTCCCTGAGATTTTTAACTAGATAACAGTTTAGAAAACTATTCAGTTCAGTTAACTCAGACAAACACACTATTTTTTTTTCTTTTGTTTGTTAATTTGTTTTCATACTCTAAATTAAATCAACAAGTACAAGAGTTATACTTCTTTTCTCCCATTAGAGAAATCCAGCCACAGAGCACTCCTTCCTCCTGCTGTCTTCTACCAAGCTTCTAGCAGAATCTTTCTAAGGTAGTGCCTAAATTTTGCTTCCTTCTAGCTAAGCCACTCCCCCTACTTACAAGATATTTCAACTAGTAATTTAAACTGCACAGCTATCAAGCCCTTTCCGTCACCTGAGAATAACACCTAGATAACTGTTCAGATAACCATTCAATCTAGTTAACTCAGACAAACACATTTTTTTGTTTGTTTTGTTTCTTTGATTGTTATTTTACCCTAAATTAAAGGTCCAAGAACAAGAGTTCTACTTCTTTAGTACCAGTAGAGAAGTCCGTCACTACAACACTCCATACTGGTGTCTTCTTAAACTTCTAGCAGAATCTTTCTAAGCAGTCTTTAAGATGGCTTCCTTCTAGTTATGCCACCCCCTCCTTACTACATCTTCTGCAAATAATTTAAATTGCACGAGATTATCTAACCCTATTCAGTCACCTAAGAGATTTTCACCAAGATAACTGATCAGAATAACCATTAATTTCAATTAGCTCAGACAAACACGCAAATTTTTTGGTCTTGTTTGTTAGTTGCTTTTTTACCCTAAATTAAGGTCCAAGTCAAAAGTTCTCGACTTTAGGAGTCCAGGTAGAAGCAAGATCAAACGAGCACTCCTTCTTCCTGGTGTCTTCTACCAAGCCTCTATCAGAATCTTTCTAAGGTAGTTTTTAAATGTAGCTTCCTTCTAGCTTAGGCACTCTCCCTACTTTCTAGATATTTCTACAAGTAATTTCCACTCAACTGCTATCAAGCCCTTTCAGTCACCTAAGATGTAAACATAGATAACTGTTCAGATAACCATTCAATTCAGTTAACTCAGGCAAACACACTAATTTTTTTGTTGTGTTTGTTAGTTTCTTTTTTTACCTAAATTAAATGTCCAAGTACAAGAGTTCTACTTCTTAAGTCCCACTAAAGAAGTTCAGTCACAGCACTCCTTCCTCCTGGTGTCTTCTGCCAAGCTTCTAGCAAAATCTTTCTAACAGTAGTCCTTAAATTTAGATTCCTTCAAGCTAAGCCACTTCCCCACTTACTACATCTTTCTAGAAGTAATTTAAACTGCACACTTAACAAGCCATTTCAGTCACCTGAGTTGCACACCTAGATAACTGTTCAGGTCTCCATTCAATTCAGTTAACTCAGACAAACACACTAATTTATTTTTTGTTTTGTTTGTTAGTTTGTTTTTTTAACCTAAATTAATGGTCCAAGTACAAGATTATCACTTCTTTTGTTCCTGAAGAGAAGTCCAGTCACACAGCACTCCATCCTCCTGGTGTCTTCTGAAAAAACTTCTAGCAAAATCTTTTTAATGTAGTCTTAAAATTTAGCTTCCTTAGAGCTAAGCTAATCCCCACTTACTAGATCTTTCTACAAGTAATTAAAACTGCATATCTATCAAGTCTTTTCAGTCACCTGTGATTTACACCTAGATCGCTGTTCAGATAACCATTCAATTCAGTTAACTCTGACAAACACACACATTTTTTTGTGTTTTGTTTTTTAGTTTGTATTTCTGCCCTAAATTAAAGGTCCAAATAAAAGAGTTCTACTTCTTTATTCACCAAGTACAAAGTCACACACAGCTCCTTCAACCTGGTGTCGTCTTCATGGCTTCTAGTAGAATCTTTCTAAGGTAGTCTTTAAATTTAGCTTCTTTCAAGCTCAGCCCTTCCCCTACTTACTAGATCTTTATGCAAGTAATTTAAGCTGCAGAGTTATCAAGTCCTTTCAGTCGCCAGAGATTTTCACCTAGATAAGTGGTCAGATAACCATTCAATTGAGCTAACGCCAACACACTATTTTTTTGTTTTGTTTGTTAGTTGCTTTTTTAACCCTAAATTACAGGTTCAAGCACAAGAGTTCTACTTATTAGTCCAAGTAAAGAAGTCCAGTCACACAGCACTCCATCCCCCTGGTGTCTTCTGAAAAATCTTCAAGCAAAATCTTTTTAATGTAGTCTTTAAATTTAGCTTCCTTAGAGCTAAACCAATCCCCACTACTAGATTTTCTCAGTGAATAAAATTGCATATCTATCAAGTCTTTTCAGTCACCTGCGATTTACACCTTGATAGCTGTTCAGATAACCATTCAATTCAGTTAACTCAGACAAACACACACAATTTTTGTGTTTTGTTTTTTAGTTTGTATTTCTACCCTAAATTAAAGGTCCAAGTAAAAGAGTTCTACTTCTTTATTCCCCATACAGAAATCCAGTCACACAGCACTCCTTCAACCTGGTGTCGTCTACCTAGCTTCAGGTAGAATCTTTCTAAGGTAGTCTTTAAATTTAGCTTCTTTCAAGCTCAGCCTTTCCCCTACTTACTAGATCTATATGCAAGAAATTTAAGCTGCAGACTTATCAAACCCTTTCAGTCTCCAGAGATTTTCACCTAGATAAGTGGTCAGATAACCATTCAATTGAGCTAACACTAACACACCATTTTTTTGTTTTGTTTGTTAGTTCCTTTTTTAACCCTAAATTACAGGTTCAAGCACAAGAGTTCTACTTATTAGTCCAAGTAAGGAAGTCCAGTCACACAGCACTCCTTCCTCCTGGTGTCTTCTTCCAAGCTTCTAGCAGAATCTTTTTAAGGTAGTTTTTAAATTTCGCTTCCTTCTAGCTATGCTGCTCCCCCTCCTTAATAGATCTTTCCACAAGTAATTTAAAAAGCACAGCTATCAAGCCCTTTCAGTCACCTGAGATTTAAACCAAGATAGCTTTTAGATAACCATTCAATTCAGTTAACTCAGACAAACACACTATTTTTTTTTTCATCTTGTTTGTTAGTTTGCTTTTTTACCCTAAATTATAGGTCCAAGTACAAGTGTTCAACTTCTTTAGTCCAGGTAGAGAAACCCAGTCACAAAGCACTCCTTCCTTCTGGTGTCTTCTACCAAGCTTCTAGCAGAATCTTTCTAAGGCAGATTTTAAATTTAGCTTCCTTGTAGTGAAGCTATGCAACTCCCCCTCCTTAATAGATCTTTCCACAAGTAATTTAAACTGCACAGCTATCAAGCCCTTTCAGTCACCAGAGATTTATACTGAGATAACTTTTCAGGTAAACATTCAATACAGTTAACTCAGACAAACACTCTGATTTGTTTTTGTTTGGTTTGTTAGTTTGTATTTTTACCATAAATTATAGGTCCAAGTACAAAAGTTCCACTTCTTTAGTCCCAGTAAAGAAGCCCATTCACACAGCACTCCTTCCTCCTGGTGCCTTCTTCCAAGCATATAGCAGGATCTTTCTATGCTAGTCTTTATATTTAGCTTTCTTCTAGCTATGCAACTCCCCCTCCTTATGAGATATTTCTTACTAGTAATTTAAACTGCACAGCTATCAAGCATTTTCAGTCACCTGAGATTTACACTGGGATAACTGTTCATTTAACCATTAATTTCAGTTAACTCAGGCAAACACACTGTTTTTTTTTGTTTTGTTTTTTAGTTAGTTTTTTACCTTAAATTATAGGTCTTAGTACAAGAGTTCAACTTCTTTAGTCCCAGTAAAGAAGTCCAGTCACACAGCACTCCTTCCTCCTGGTGTCTTTTTCCAAGCTTCTAGCAAAATCTTTCTAAGGTAGTCTTTAAATGTAGCTTCCTTCTATCTATGCCACTCCTCCTATTTACTAGATCTTTCTACAAGTAATTTAAACTGCAGAGAGATCAAGCCCTTTCAGTCACCTGAGATTTACACCTATATAACTGTTCAGATGACCATTCAATTCACTTAAATCAGACAAAACCACTATTTTTTTTTTTGGTTTTGTTTGTTAGCTTGTTTTTTTTAATCCTAAATTAAAGGTCCAAGTACAAGAGTTCCACTTCTTTAGTCCTAGTAAAGAAGTCCAGTCACAAAGCACTCATTCCTCCTGGTGTCTTCTGCAAAGCTTCCAGCAAAATCTTTCTAACATAGTCTTTAAATTTTGCTTCCTTCTATCTAAGCCACTCCTTCAATTACTAGATTTTCTACCAGTAAAATTAACTACTCAGCTATCAAGCCCTTACAGTCACCTGAGATTTAAAACTAGATAACAGTTTAGATAATGTGTCAATTCAGTTAACTAAGACAAACACAGTATTTGTTTTTTGTTTTGTTTGCTAGTTTGTTTTTTTACCCTAAAGTAGAAGTCCAAGTACAAGAGTTCTGCTTCTTTTCTCCCAGTAACAAAGCCCAATCAAACAGCACTAGTTCCTCCTGGTGTCTTCTACCATGCTTCTAGCAGAATCTTCCCAAGGTAGTGTTTGACTTTTGCTTCCTTCTAGCTAAGCCACTTCCCCTGCTTACAAGCTATTTCTACAAGTAATTAAAACTTCAAAGCAATCAAGCCATTTCTGTCACCTGAGATTTATACTTAGATAACTGTTCAGATAACCATTCAATTCAGTTAACTCAGACAAACACATTTTTTTGTTTGTTTTGTTTGTTAGTTTGATATTTTACAATAAAAAATTAAAGGTGCAAGAACAAGAGTTCTACTTCTTTAGTACCAGTAGAGAAGTCCAGTCATACAGCACTACTTCCTCCTGGTGTCTTCTTCCAAGCTTGTAGCAGAATCTTTCTAAGTTAGTATTTATATTTAGCTTCCTTCTAGCTATGCCACTTCCCCTATTTACTACATCTTTCAACAATTAATTTAAAGTGCAGAGCTAGCAAGCCCTTTCAGTCACCTGAGATTTACACTGAGATAACTGTTCAGATAACTATTAATTTCTGTTAACTCAGACAAACACACTGTTTTTTTATTTTGTTTTGTATTTTGTTTTTTTAACCCTAAATTATAGGTCCAAGTACAAAAGTTCTACTTCTTTATTAACAGTAGAGAGGTCCAGACACACAGCACTCCTTCCTAATGGTGTCTTCAGCCAATCTTCTAGCAGTATCTTTCTGAGGTAGTCTTTAAATTTAGCTTCCTTCGATGTACGCCACTCCTCCTTCTTACTAGATCTTTCTACAAGTAATTTAAACTGCAGAGCTATCAAGCCTTTTCAGTCACCTGAGATTTACACTTAGATAACTGTTCAGATAACAATTAAATTTAGTTAACCTAGGCAAACTTACTAATGTTTCTATTTGTTTTGTTTCTTAGTTTGTTTTATTACCCGAATTAAGG
This sequence comes from Neoceratodus forsteri, assembly GCA_016271365.2. Lineage (NCBI taxonomy): Eukaryota > Metazoa > Chordata > Ceratodontiformes > Ceratodontidae > Neoceratodus > Neoceratodus forsteri. The sequence continues at coordinate 894,682,244 of CM028132.1, read as the reverse complement.
TCCAAGTCCAAGAGTTCTACTTCTTTAGTCCAGGTAGAGAAGCCCATTCACACAGCACTCCTTCCTCCTGGTGTCTTCTACCAAGCTTCTGTCAGAATCTTTCTAAGGTAGTTTTTAAATTTAACTTCCTTCTAGCTAAGGCACTCTCTCTACTTACTAGATATTTCTACAAGTAATTTCAACTCCACAGCTATCAAGTCCTTTCAGTCACCTGAGATGTAGACCTAGATAACTGTTCAGATAACCATCAATTCAGTAAACTCAGACAAACACACTATTTTTTTTTGTTAGTTTCATTCTTTTCCTAAATTAAATGTCCAAGTACAAGTGTTCCACTTCTTTAGTCCCAGTAAAGAAGTCCAGTCACACAGCACTCCTTCCTCCTGGTGTCTTCTGAGAAGCTTCTAGCAAAATCTTTCTAAGGTAGTCTTTAAATTTAGATTCCTTCTAGCTAACCCCACTCCCCCGGCTTATTACATCTTTCTACAAGTAATTTAAACTGTACACCAAACAAGCCATTTCAGTCACCTGAGATGTACACCTAGATAACTGTTCAGGTAAAAATTCAACTCAGTTAACTCAGACAAACACTAATTTTTTTTTGATTTGTTTGTTAGTTTGAGTAATTTAAACTTGCACAGCTATCAATCCCTTTCATTCACCTGAGATTTATACTGAGATAACTGTTCAGGTAAAAATTCAACTCAGTTAACTCAGACATACACTCTAATTTGTATTTGTTTTGTTTGTAAGTTTGTATTTTTACCATAAATTATAGGTCCAAGTACAAGAGTTCCACCTCTTTAGTCACAGTAAAGAAGTTTATTCACAGAACACTCCTTCCTCCTGGTATCTTCTTCCAAGCTTCTAGCAGAATCTTTCTACGCCAGACTTTAAATTTAGCTTCCTCCTAGCTTTGCAACTCCCCCTTCTTATAAGATCTTTCTACAAGTAATTTAAACTGCACAGCTATCAAGCCCTTTCACTCACCTGAGATTTACACTGGGATAACTGTTCCGATAACCATTAATTTCAGTTAAAGCAGACAAACACACTGTTTTTTTTGTTTTGTTTTAGTTTGTTTTTTACCTTAAATTATAGGTCCAAGTACAAAAGTTCAACTTCTTTAGTAACAGTAATGAAGTCCAGTCACACAGCAGTCCTTCCTCCTGGTGTCTTCGTCCAAGCTTCTAGCAGAATCTTTCTAAGGGAGTCTTTAAATGTAGCTTCCTTCTATTCACGCCACTCCCTCTATATACTAGATCTTTCTAGAAGTAATTTAAACTGCAGAGCTATCAAGCCCTTTCAGTCACCTGAGATTTACAGCAATATAACTGTTCAGATAAGCATTCAATTCACTTAAATCAGACAAACACGCAAATTTTTCTATTTCTTTGGTTTGTTAGTTTGTTTAATTTTTTACTAAATTAAAGGTCCAAGTACAAGAGTTCCACTTCTTTAGTCCCAGTAAAGAAACCAAGTCACACAGCACTCCTTCCTCCTGGTGTCTTCTGCCAAGCTTCATGCAAAATCTTTCTAACATAGTCATTAAATTTAGATTCCTTCATGCTAAGCCACTTCCCCACTTACTACATCTTTCTACAAGTAATTTAAACTGCACACCTAACAAGCCATTTCTGTCACCTGAGATGTACACCTAGATAACTGTTCAGGTCACCATTCAATTCAGTTAACTCAGACAAACACACTAAGTTATTTTTTGTTTTGTTTGTTAGTTTGATTTTTTAACTTAAATTAATGGTCCAAGTACAAGAGTATTACTTCTTTAGTCCCTGTAGAGAAGTCCAGTCACACAGCACTGCATCCTCCTGGTGTCTTCTGAAAAAGCTTCTAGCAAAATCTTTCTAATGTTGTCTTCAAATTTAGCTTCCTTTGAGCTAAGCCAATCCCCTCTTACTAGATCTTTCTACATGTAATTTGAACTGCATAGCTATCAATTCCTTTCAGTCACCTGCGATTTACACCTAGAAAGCTGTTCAGATATCCATTCAATTCAGTTAACTCAAACAAACACATGCATTTTTTTGTTTTGTTTTTTAGTTTGCTTTTCTACCCTAAATTAAACATCCAAATGAAAGAGTTCTACTTCTTTATTCCAAGTACAGAAGTCCAGTCACACAGAACTCCTTCAACGTGATGTTATCTACCTAGCTTCTAGCAGAATCTTTCTAAGGTAGTCTTTAAATTTAGTTTCCTTCTAGCTAAACCCTTCCCCTACTTACTAGATCTTTCTGCAAGTAATTTAAACTGCACAGTTATCAAGCCCTTTCAGTTACCGGAGATTTACACCTTGATAACTGTTCAGATAACCATTCGATTGAGCTAACGCCAACACTATTTTTTTGTTTTGTTTGTTAGTTTCTTTTTTAACCCTAAATTACAGGATCAACTTCAAGAGTTCAAACTCTTTAGTCCAAGTAAAGCATTCCAGTCACACAGCACTCCTTCCTCCTGGTGTCTTCTTCCAAGCTTCTAGCATAATCTTTTTAAGGTAGTCTTTAAATTTAGCTTCCTTCTAGCTATGCCACTACCCTTCCTTAATAGATCTTTCCAAAAGAAATTTAAACTACACAGCTATCAAGCCCTTTCAGTCACCTGAGATTTATTCTGATATAACTGTTTAGGTAAAAATTCAGCTCAGTTAACTCAGACAAGCAATCAAAATTGTTTTTGATTTGTTTCTTAGTTTGTACTTTTACCATAAATTATAGGTCAAAGTACAAGAATTCCACTTCTTTAGTCCCAGTGAAGAAACCCAGTCACACAGCACTCCTTCCTCCTGCTGCCTTCTTCCAAAGCTTCTAGCAGAATCTTTCGATGCAAGTCTTTAAATTTAACTTCCTTCTAGCTATGCAACTCCTCCTCCTCCTTATGAGATCTTTCTACAAGTAATTTAAATTGCACAGCTATCAAGCCCTTTCAGTCACCTGAGATTTACACTGAGATAACTGTTCAGATAGCCATTAATTTCAGTTAACTCAGTCAAACACACTAATTTATGTTTTGTTTTGTCTTTAAGTTTGTTTTTTTAACTTACATTAATGGTCCAAGTACAAAAGTTCCACTTCATTAGTCTCAGTAAAGAAGTCCAGTCACACAGCTCTCCTTCCTCCTGGTGTCTTCTGCCAAGCTTCTAGCAAAATCTTTCTAACGTAGTCTTTAAATTTAGATTCCTTCTAGCTAAGCCACTTCCACACTTACTACATCTTTCTACAAGTAATTTAATCTGCACACCTAACAAGCCATTTCAGTCACCTGAGATGTACACCTAGATAACTGTTCAGGTCACCATTCAATTCAGTTAACTCTGGCAAAAACACTAATTTCTTTTTTGTTTTGTTTCTTAGTTTTTTTTTAACCTAAATTAATGGTCCAAGTTCAAGAGTATCACTTCTTTAGTCCCTGTAGAGAAGTCCAGTCACACAGCACTCCATCCTCCTGGAGTCTTCTGAAAAAGCTTCTAGCAAAATCTTTCTATTGTAGTCTTTAAATTTAGCTTCCTTCAATCTAAGACAATCCCCCCACTTGCTAGATCTTTCTACAAGTAATTTAAACTACACAGCTATCAAGTCCTTTCAGTCACCTGCAATTTACACCTAGATAGCTGTTCAGATAACCATTCAATTCAGTTAACTCAGACAAACACACTGATTTTTTTGTTTTGTTTTTTAGTTTGTTTTTCTACCCTAAATTAAAGGTCCAAATAAAAGAGTTCTACTTCTTTGTTCCCAGTACAGAAGTCCAGTCACACAGCACACCTTCAACCTGGTGTCATCTACATAGCTTCTAGTAGAATCTTTCTAAGGTAGTCTTTAAATTTAGCTTCTTTCAAGCTCAGCCCTTCCCCTACTTACTAGATCTTTATGCAAGCAATTTAAGCTGCAGAGTTATCAAGCCCTTTCAGTCACCAGAGATTTTCACCTAGATAAGTGGTCAGATAGCCATTCAATTGAGCTAACGCCAACACACTATTTTTTTGTTTTGTTTGTTAGTTTCTTTTTTAACCCTAAATTACAGGTTCAAGCACAAGAGTTCTACTTATTAGTCCAAGTAAAGAAGTCCAGTCACACAGCACTCCATCCCCCTGGTGTCTTCTGAAAAAGCTTCAAGCAAAATCTTTTTAATGTAATCTTTAAATTTAGCTTCCTTAGAGCTAAGCCAATCCCCACTTACTAGATTTTTCTACAAGTAATTAAAATTGGACAGCTATCAAGACCTTTCAGTCACCTGCTAGGTAGACCTAGATAACTATTCAGATAACCATTCAATTCAGTTAACTCAGACAAACACACTAATTTTTTTGTTTTTTGTTTAATTTTCTTTTTTGTTCCTAAATTAGATGTCCAAGGACCAGAGTTCCACTTCTTTAGTCCTAGTAAAGAAGTCCAGTCACCCAGCACTCCTTCCTCCTGGTGTCTTCTGCCAAACTTCTAGCAGAATCTTTCTAAGGTAGTGTTTAAATTTTGCTTCCTTCGAGTTAAACCACTCCCCCTACTTACAAGATAGTTCTACAAGTAATTTAAACTGCACAGTTATCAAGCCCTTTCCATCACCTGAGATTTACACTTACATAACTGTTCAGATAAGCATTCAATCTAGTTAACTCAGACAAACAAACACATTTTTTTGTTTGTTTTGTTTGTTTGATTGTTATTTTACCCTACATTAAAGGTCCAAGAACAAGAGTTCTACTTCTTTAGTACCAGTAGAGAAGTACAGTCACACAGCTCTCCTTCATCCTGGAGTCTTCTTCCAAGATTCTAGCAGAATCTTTCTAAGGTAGTCTTTAAATTTAGCTTCCTTCTAGCTATGCCACTCCCCCTCTTTACTACATCTTTCTACAATTAATTTAAACTGCACAGCTATCAAGCCCTTTCAGTCACCTGAGATTTACACCAAGATAACTGATCAGATAACCATTAATTTAAGTTAGCTTAGACAAACACACTAATTGTTCTTCGTTTTGTTTGTTAGTTTGCTTTTTTACCCTAAATTATAAGCCCAAGTACAAGTTTTCTACTTCTTTAGTCCCAGTAAAGTAGCCCAGTCACAGAGCACTCCTACCTCCTGGTGCCTTCTTCCAAGCTTCAAGCAGAATCTTTCTAGGCTAGTCTTTAAATTTAGCTTCCTTCTGGCTATGCCACTTTCCCTCCTTAATAGATCTTTCCACAAGTAATTTAAACTACACAGCTATTAAGCCCTTTCAGTCACCTGAGATTTATTCTGAGATAACTGTTTAGGTAAAAATTCAGCTCAGTTAACTCAGACAAGCAATCTAATTTGTTTTTGATTTGTTTCTTAGTTTGTATTTTTACCATAACTTATAGTTCAAAGTACATGAGTTCCCACTTCTTTAGTCCCAGTGAAGAAACCCAGTCACACAACACTCCTTCCTCCTGCTGCCTCCTTCCAAGCTTCTAGCAGAATCTTTCGATGCAAGTCTTTAAATTTAACTTCCTTCTAGCTATGCAACTCCTCCTCCTTATGAGATCTTTCTACAAGTAATTTAAATTGCACAGCTATCAAGCCCTTTCAGTCACCTGAGATTTACACTGAGATAACTGTTCAGATAGAAATTAATTTCAGTTAACTCAGTCAAACACACAAATGTATTTTTTGTTTTGTCTTTAAGTTTGTTTTTTAACTTACATTAATGGTCCAAGAACAAAAGTTCCACTTCATTAGTCTCAGTAAAGAAGTCCAGTCACACAGCTCTCCTTCCTCCTGGAGTCTTCTGCCAAGCTTCTAGCAAAATCTTTCTAATGTAGTCTTTAAATTTAGATTCCTTCTAGCTAAGCCACTTCCCCACTTACTACATCTTTCTACAAGTAATTTAATCTGCACACCTAACAAGCCATTTCAGTCACCTGAGATGTACACCTAGATAACTGTTCAGGTCACCATTCAATTCAGTTAACTCTGGCAAACACACTAATTTCTTTTTTGTTTTGTTTCTTAGTTTTTTTTAACCTAAATTAATGGTCCAAGTTCAAGAGTATCACTTCTTTAGTCCCTGTAGAGAAGTCCAGTCACACAGCATTCCATCCTCCTGGAGTCTTCTGAAAAAGCTTCTAGCAAAATCTTTCTATTGTAGTCTTTAACTTTAGCTTCCTTCGATCTAAGACAATCCCCACTTGCTTGATCTTTCTACAAGTAATTTAAACTACTCAGCTATCAAGTCCTTTCAGTCACCTGCGATTTACACCTAGATAGCTATTCAGATAACCATTCAATTCAGTTAACTCAGACAAACACACTGATTTTTTTGTTTTGTTTTTTAGTTTGTTTTTCTACCCTAAATTAAAGGTCCAAATAAAAGAGTTCTACTTCTTTATTCCCAGTACAGAAGTCCAGTCACACAGCACTCCTTCAACCTGGTGTCGTCTACATAGCTTCTACTAGAATCTTTCTAAGGTAGTCTTTAAATTTAGCTTCTTTCAAGCTCAGCCCTTCCCCTACTTACTAGATCTTTATGCAAGCAATTAAAGCTGCAGAGTTATCAATCCCTTTCAGTCACCAGAGATTTTCACCTAGATAAGTGGTCAGATAGCCATTCAATTGAGCTAACGCAAACACACTATTTTTTTTGTTTTGTTTGTTAGTTTCTTTTTTAACCCTAAATTACAGGTTCAAGCACAAGAGTTCTACTTATTAGTCCAAGTAAAGAGTCCAGTCACACAGCACTCCATCCCCTGGTGTCTTCTGAAAAAGCTTCAAACAAAATCTTTTAATGTAATCTTTAATTTAGCTTCCTTAGAGCTAAGTAAATCCCCCACTTACTAGATTTTCTACAAGTAATTAAAATTGCACAGCTATCAAGACCTTTCAGTCACCTGCTATGTAGACCTAGATAATCTGTTCAGATAACCAGTTCAATTCAGTTAACTCAGACAAACACATTAATTTTTTGTTTTGTTTAATTTTCTTTTTGTTTCCTAGATTAGATGTCCAAGGACCAGGTTCCACTTCTTTAGTCCTAGTAAAGAAGTCAAGTCACTGAACACTCCTTCCTCCTGGGTGTCTTCTGCCAAACTTCTAGCAGAATCTTTCTAAGGTAGTGTTTAAATTTTGCTTCCTTCTAGTTAAACCAAAAATCTTAAATTTACCTTCCTACAAGCTAAACCCCCCTACTTACTAAATCTTTCTACAAGTAAGTTAAACAACACACCTATTAAGCCCGTTCAGTTACTTGAGATTTAGACCTAGATAACTGTTAATATAACCATTCAATTCAGTAAACTCAGACAAACACACTGATTTTCTTTTGTTTTGTTTGTTTGATTTACTACTCTAAATTAAGGTCAAGTAAAAGTCTCCTTCTTTAGTAACCAAAGTCAGTCACAGCACTCATACCTCCTGGTGTTCTCTGCAAGTTCAGCAGATCTTTCTAAGTAGTCTAAAGTTAATTCCTTCTTACTAAACCACTTCCCTACTTATAGACCTTTATACAGTAAGTTAAACTACAAAGCTATTAAATCAGTTTAGTCACCTGAGATTTAGATCTAGATAACTGTTCAATAATCATTCATTCAGTTAACTCGAACAAACATTCAATGCATTTTGTTTTTAGGTTTTCACCTAATTAAGGTCCAAGTACAAAAGGTTCTCTACTTTAATACAGGTAAGAAGTCAGTCACCTCATACTCCAGGTGTCTTCTGCAAACGCTAGAGAATCTCTTACTTAGTCTTTTAATTTAGATTCCTTCTGTCTAAGCCCTCCAACTGGCAGTCTGTCTACAAATAATTTAAACTGCATCTATCAAGCCTTTCAGTCACCTGAATTTACCTAGATAACTGTTAAAAACTATTTCAATTCAAGTAATTCAGACAAACATCTAATTTTTTTGTTTTTAGTTTTCTTTTTACCTAAATCGTCCAAGTACAAAGGTTCATCTTTAGTTCAAATAGAAGTCAGTCACCCCACTCCTTGCTCAGCTATCTTCAATAAACAACTAGCAGAATCTTTCTTTAATTTAGATTCCTTCTACAAGCCCCCCACTTACTAGATCTTTCTACAGTAAATTAAATACATGTTAAGCCCGTTCCAGTCTCCTGCGATTTACTCCTAGATAACTGTTCAGATCCCTTCAATTCAGTTAACTCAGCAAACCTGATTTTCTTTTGCTTTGTTTTGTTAGTTTGTTTGATACCCTAAATTAAGGTCCAAATAAAAAGTTCTCCTACTTTAGTCCAGTAGAAAAGTCCAGTCACACAGCACATTTCCACCTGGTGTCCTCTACAAACTTCAAGAAGAATCTTTCTAGGTATCTTTAAATTTAGATTCCTTCTTACTCAGCTACCTTCTTAATAGATCTTTTACAAATAATACAAACTGCACAGCTATCAGCCCTTCAGTCAAATAAGATATACCTATATATAACTTCAGGTAACCATAAAATTCAGTTAACTGAAAACCAGTAATTTTTTTGTTTTGTTTGTTGTTTTTACCTAAATTAAAGGTCTATACAAAGTTACTTCCTTAGTCTAGAAAACATCACACAGCCTGCGAACCTAGAGAATCTTTCTAATATTGTCTTTAAATTTTCTTCCTTCTAGTAGCCACTCTCCTGACTATATCTTTCTAAATCATTTAAACTACACAGCAATACTTCAGTCCCCAATTTACATCTGATAACTGTTTGAATAACCATTCAATTTGATTACTCAGACAAACACACACATTTTTTGTTTTGTTACTTTGTTTTTACCCAAAATGAAGGTCAAGTAAAAGAGTTCTATTTCTTAGTCCAAGTAGAAAGTCCAGTCAAACAGCACTAATTCCTCCTTGTGTCTTCTGCCAACCTGCTAGCAGAATCTTTCTAAGGAAGTCTTTAAATTTAGCTTCCATCTATCTAAGCCACTCCTGCTTCTTACTTGATCTTACTACAAGTAATATAAACTACACAGCTCTCAAGCCCTTTTCAGTCACCTGAGATTTACACCTAGATAACTTTTCAGATAACCATTTCATTCAGTTAACTCAGACAAACACACAGAATGTTTTTGGTTTTTTTTTGCTAGTTTGTTTTTTTACCCTAAATGAAAATTACAAAAAGAGGAGTTCTACTTCATTATTCCCAGTAAAGAATTCCAGTCTACAGCACTTCTTGTTCCTGGTGTCTTCTGTAATGTTCACCAGAATCTTTCTAGGTAGTCTTTAAGTTGCTTAACCTTCAAGCTAAGCACCCCACTTTCTTTGTAACTTACAAGTAATTTAAACTGCACAGTTATCAAGCCCTTTCAGTCACTGAGATTTTACGCCTTAGATAACGATAATTACTCAATTCCAGTTAACTCAGACAAACACATTAATTATTTTAGCTTTGTTTGTCAGTTTGTTTTACCCTAAATTAAACGTCCAAGTACAAGACTTCTATTTCTTTATTCCTAATACAGAAGTCCAGTCACACAGCACTCCTTCCTGCTGGTGTCTTCAGCAAAGCTTCTAGAAGAATCTTTCAAAGGTAGTCTTTAAATTAGGCTTCCTTCTTGCTAAGCCACTCCCCCTTGTTACTAAACCTTTATACAAGTAACTTAAACTACACAGCTATCAAGACCTTTCAGTCACCTGGGATTTACACCTAGATAACTGTTCAGATACCCATTCAATTCAGTTAACTGAGACAAACACACTCATTTTTTTTATTTGTTAGTTTGTTTTTTAACCCTAAATTAAGGGTCCAAGTACAAAATTCTACTTCTTTAGTCCCAGTAAGTCAGTCACTGGCACTCCTTCCACCAGGTGTCTTCTGCCAAGCTGCTAGCAGAGATCTTTCAAGGTAGCCTTTAAATTTAGCTTCCCTTCGGCTAACCTTCCCTACTTTTGATCTCTCTGCAGGAATTTAGACTGCACAGCTATCAAGCCCTTCAAGTCACCTGAGATTTACAACTAGATAACTGTTCAGATTACCATTCAATTCAGTTAACTCAGACAAACACGCAATTTTTTTGTTTTGCTAGTTAGTTTGTTTTTTTACTCTAAATTTAAGGTACAAGAATAGATTTCTATTTCCTTAGTCCCAATAGGGAAGTCCAGTCACACAGCACTCCTTCCTCCTGTTGTCATCTGCCAAGCTTGTAGCAGAATCTTTCTAAGGTACTCTTTAAATTTACCTTCCATCTAGCTATGCCACTCCCCCACTTACTAGTTTTTTCTACAACTAATTTAAACAGGAATGCTATCAAGCCCCTTCAGTCACCAGAGATTAACACTTAAATAACTGTTCAAGTTTACCATGCAATTCAATGAACTCAGACAAACACATTCATTTTTTTTGTTTTGTTTGTTAGTTTGTTATTTTAACCCTAAATTAACAGTCCAAGTACAAGAGTTCTACTTCTTTAGTACCAGTAGGGAAGTCCAGTCACACAGCACTCCTTCCTCCTGTAAGTTAAACAACACAGCTATTAAGCCCGTTCAGCCACTTGAGATTTAGACCTAGATAACTGTTCATATAACCCTTCAATTCAGTTAACTCAGACAAACACACTGATTTACTTTTGTTTTGTTTGTTTGTTTTGTTACCCTAAATTAAAGGCCCAAGTAAAAGAGTTCTCTTTCTTTAGTCACTGTAGAGAAGTCCAGTCACACAGCACTCATTACTCCTGGTGTCCTCTGCCAAGGTTCGAGCAGATTCTTTCTAAGGTAGTCTTTAAAATTAGATTCCTTCTTGCTACGCCACTTCCCCTATTTAATAGACCTTTATACAAGTAAGTTAAACTACAAAGCTATTAAGCCAGTTCAGTTACCTGAGATTTAGACCTAGATAACTGTTCAGATAACCCTTTTATTCAGTTAACTCAGACAAACAAACTCATTTTTTTGTTTGTCTTTCTTTTAGATTTTTTTTTACCCAAAATTAAAGGTCCAAGTACAAGAGTTCTACTTCTTTAGGCCCAGTAAGAAGTCCAGTCTCAGTCCTCCTTCCTCCTGTTGTCTTCTGTCAAGCTAGCAAATCTTTCTAAGGTGAATCTTTAAATTTAGATTCTAGCTAAGCCACTCCCCCTACTGACTAGATCTTCTACAGTAATTCAAAAACTGCAGCTATCAGTCCTTTCAGTCCATGAGTTGTACACGAAATAACAGTTCAGGTATTGTTAAGTCGATTCATAGCGGGACAAACTCACTAATTTTGTTTTTGTTTTATTAGTTTTACCATAAATTAAAGGACCAGTACTAAGTTATCCTTCTTACTCACAGTAGAAGTCCAGTCACAAAACATCCTTCTCCTGATGTCTTCTGAAGCTTCTAGCAGAATATTTCTAAGGTTGTCTTTAAATTTAGCTTCCTTTTAGCTGAACCCTTCCCCACCTTACTAGATCTTTCTACAAGTAATTTAAACTGCACAGCTGTCAAACACTTTCAGTCACCTGAGATTTACACCTAGGTAACTTTTCAGATAACCATTCAATTCAGTTAACTCAGACAAACACACTAATTTTTTTGTTTTGTTTTGTTAGTTTTCTTTACCTTAAATTAAAGGACTAAGTACAAGTGTTCTACCTCTATAGACCCAGTTGAGAAGTCCAGTCACACAGCACACCTTTCTCCAGGTGTCTTCTGCCAAGGTTCTAGCAGAATCTTTCTAAATTAGTTTTCAAATTTAGATTCCTTCTTGCTAAGCTACTCCACCTACTTTATTTATCTTTCTACAAGTAATTTAAACTGCACAGCTATCAAGCCCTTTCAGTCACTTTAGATTTACACCTAGATAATCTTCAGATAATCATTCTATTCAGATAACTCTGATAAACACACTATTTTTTTTTGTTTTGTTTATTACTTTATTTTTTTCTAAATTAAAGGATAAACAAAGAGTTCTGCCATAGTCAGTAGAGGTCAGTCTTTGCTCCTTCTCCTGAGTGTCTTCTGTAGCTATAACAGAATCTTTCTCAGGTAGTCTTTAAATTTTGCTACCTTCTGGCTAAGCCCTCCCCTGCTTACTAGATCTTTCTACAATAATTCAAACTGCACAGCTATCAAACCTTTCAAGTCACCTAGATGTACCTATATTACTGTTCGGAAACCCTCAATTCAGTTAACTCAGACAAGCACCCTAATTTTTTTTTTGTTTTGTTTGTTAGTTTTTTTATTACCCTAAATTAAAGGTCCAAGTACATGAGTTCTACTTCTTTAGTCCCAGTAGAAAAAAACAGCCACACAGCACTCCTTCTTCCTGATGTCTTCTGCCAAGCTTCTACCAGAACCTTTCTAAAGTAGTCTTTAAATTTAGCTTCCTTCTAGCTAAGCCACTCCTCTACTTACTAGATTTTCTACAAGTAATTTAAACTGCACAGTTATAAATCCCTTTCAGTTACCTGAGATTTACACCTAGATAGCTGTTCAGATAATCATTCAATTCTGTTAACTCAGACAAGCATTCCAATTGTTTTTGTTTTGTTTTTTATTTTTTTTTACCCTAAATTAAAGGTCCAAGTACAAGAGTTCTACTTCTTTAGTTCAGTAGAAAGTCAGTCTCACAGCAGTCCATGCTAAAGAGTCTTCTACAAACCTGCTACAGAATATTTCTTATAGTCTTTAAATTTAGATTCCTTCTATCTAAGCCACTCCAGCAACTTTCTTGATCTTTCTACAAGTAATTTAAACTGCACAGGTATCAAGCCCTTTCAGTCACCTGAGATGTACACCTAGATAACTCTTCAAATAACTATTCAATTCAGTTAACTCAGACAAACACACTACTTTGTTTTGTTTTGTCAGTGTGTTTTATTACCCTAATTTAAACATCCATGTTCAAGACTTCTATTTCTTTAGTCCCAGTAGAGAAGTCCAGTAGCACAGCACTACTCCTTCCTGCTGTCCTCTGCCAAGCTTCTAGCAGAATCTTTCTGAGGTATTCTTTAAATTTAGATTCCTTCTAGCTAAGCCACTCCCCCTACTTTCTAGATCTTTCTACAAATAATTCAAACTGCGCAGCTGTCAAGCCCTTTCAGTCACCTGAGAAGTGCACCTAAATTACTGTTCAGGTAACCATTCAAATCAGTTAACTCAGACAAACACCCTAATTTTTTTTTGTTTTGTTTGTTAGTTTTTTTTTTTTTATGCTAAATTACAGGTCCAAGTACACGAGTTCTACTTCTTTAGTTCCAGTAGAAAAGACCAGCCACACAGTACTCCTTCCTCCACATGTCTTCTGCCAAGCTTCTAGCAGAATATTTCTAAGGTAGTCCTTAAATTTAGCTTCCTTCTAGCTGAGCCACTCACCTACTTACTAGATTTTCTGCAAGTAATTTAAACTGCACAGCTATGAAGCCCTTTCAGTCACTTGAGATTTACACCTAGATATCTGTTCAGATAATCTTTCAATTCAGTTAACTCAGACAAACATCCTAATTTTTTTATTTTTGTTTTTTAGTTTTTTATACCCTAAATTAAAGGTCCAAGTACAAGAGTTCTACTTCTTTAGTTCCAGTAGAGAAGTCCAGTCTCACAGAAGTCCATGCTCCAGGTGTCTTCTGCCAAGCAGTTAGCAGAATCTTTCTTGCTTAGTCTTTAAATTTAGATTCCTTCTATCTAAGCCACTCCCGCAACTTTCTTGATCTTTCTACAAATATTTAAACTGCACAGGTATCAAGCCCTTTCAGTCACCTGATATTTACACCTAGATAACTCGTCAAATAACTATTCAATTCAGTTAACTCAGACAAACACACTACTTTGTTTGCTTTGTCAGTGTTTTTTATACCCTAATTTAAACATCCATGTTCAAGACTTCTATTTCTTTAGTCCCAGTAGAGAAGTCCAGTAGCACAGCACTCCTTCCTTCTGTTGTCCTCTGCCAAGCTTCTAGCAGAATCTTTCTGAGGTATTCTTTAAATTTAGATTCCTTCTAGCTAAGCCACTCCCCCTACTTACTAGATCTTTCTTAAAATATTCAAATTACTGTGTCAAGCCCTTTGATCACTGAGTGCACCTAAATTGCTATTCCAGTAACCATTCAAATCAGTTATCAGACAAACACCTAATTTTTTGTTTTGTTTGTTAGTTTGTTTTTATCCTAAATTAAGGGTCAAGTGCAGTTCTACTTCTTTTAGTTCCAGTAAGAAAGACCAGCCACACAGTACTCCTTCCTGCGCATGTCTTCTGCAAGCTTCTAGCAGAATCTTTCTAAGGTAGTCCTTAAATTTAGCTTCCTTCTAGCTGAGCCACTCCCCTACTTACTAGATGTTCTGCAAGTAATTTAAACTGCACAGTTATCAAGCCCTTTCAGTCACTTGAGATTTACACCTAGATATCTGTTCAGATAATCTTTCAATTCAGTTAACTCAGACAAACATCCTAATTTTTTTTGTTTTGTTTTAGTTTATTTTCACACAAATTAAAGGTCCAAAGTGAAACTTCTTTAGTACCAGTTGAGAAGTCCAGTCACACAGCACTCCTTGCTCCGGGTGTCTTCTGCCAAGCAGCTAGTAGAATCTTTCTTACTTTGTCTTTAAATTTAGATTCCTTCTAGGTAAGCCACTCCCCCTACTTTCTTGATCTTTCTACAAGTAATTTAAACTGCACAGCTATCAAGCCCTTTCAGTCACCTGAGATTTACACATAGGTAACTTCAAATAACTATTCAATTCGGTTAACTCAAACACACTGTTTTTTTCACTTTGTTTGTCAGAGTTTTTTTTACCTAAATTAAACATAAAGTCAAGGACTACTGTTGCTTTAGTCCTGTGAAGTCCAGTCACACAGCACTCCTTCCTTCTGCTGTCTTCTGTCAAGCTTCTAGCAGAATCTTTCTCGGGTATTCTTTAAATTTAGCTTTCTTCTAGCTAAGCCACTCCTCCTCCTACTTACTAGATCTTTCTAAAAGTAATTTAGACTACACAGCTGTCAAGCCCTTTCAGTCACCTGGGATTTACATCTAGATAACAGTTCAGATAACCATTTAATTCAGTTAACTCAGACAAACACACTAATTTTTTTTTTTGTTTTGTTACTATTTTTCCCTGAACAAAGTTCAAGTACAGTAGTTCAACTTCTTTGGTCAGTAGAGAAGTCCAGTCACACAGCACTAATTCCTCTGGTGTCTTCTACCAACCTGCTATCAGAATCCTGCAAGGTAGTCTTTAAATTTGGTATCCTTCTACCTAAGCCACTTGCCACTGCTTACTAGATCTTACTACAAGTAATATAAACTCACGCAGCTGTCAAATACTTCGGTCACCTGAGATATACCTAGATAGCACTACGATAACCATTTCATCAGTTAACTCAGACAAACACACGTTTTTTGTTTGCTTGCTAGTTTGTTTACCCTAAATGAAAGGTACAAATAAATAAGCCTACTTCATTATTCCCTGTAAAGAGTTCCAGTCACACAGCACTCCTTCTTCCTGGTGTCTTCTGCCAATGTTCTAAAAGAATCTTTCTAAGGTGGTCTTTAAGTTTAGCATACTACTAGCTAAGCCACTCTACCTGCTTTCGTTATGTTTCTACAAGTAATTTAATCAGTACAGCTATCAAGCCCTTTCAGTCACCTGTGATTTACACATAGATAACTGTTCAAATAATTATTCAATTCAGTTAACTCAGACAAACACACTAATTACTTTTTGCTTTGTTTGTCAGTTTGTCTTTTTACCCTAAATTAAACGTCCTAGTGCAAGACTTCTATTTCGTTCTTTATTCCCAGTAGAGAAGTCCAGTCACACAGCACTCCTTCCTCCTGGTGTCTTCTGCAAAGCTTCTAGCAGAATCTTTCTAATGTTGTCTTTAAATTTTGCTTCCTTCTAGCTAAGCCACTCCTCCTACTTACTATATCTTTCTACAAGTCATTTAAACTACACAGCTATCAAGCCCTTTCAGTCCCCAATTTGCATCTAGATAACTGTTTAGATAACCATTCAATTTGGTTAACTCAGACAACACACACATTTTTTTTTTTGTTTTGTTACTTTGTTTTTGTACCCAAAATAAAGGTCCAAGTAAAAGAGTTCTATTTCTTAGTCCCAGTAGAGAAGTCCAGTCTTTGGCACTAATTCCTCCTTTTGTTCTGCCAACCTGCTGGCAGAGAGATCTTTCTAAGGTGGTCTTTAAGTTTAGCTTCCATCTATTCTAAGCTCACCCTGCTTCTTTTCTTGATCTTACTATGTAAGTAATATAAATTACTATGTCAAGCCCTTTTTCAGTCACCTGAGATATACACCTAGATAACTTTTCAGATAACCATTTCATTCAGTTAACTCAGACAAACACACTGAATTTTTTTTGGTTGTTTGCTAGTTTGTTTTTTTACCCTAAATGAAAGGTACAAATAGAAGAATTCTACTTCATTATTCCCTGTAAATAGTTCCAGTCACACAGCACTCCTTCTTCCTGGTGTCTTCTGCCAATGTTCTAACAGAATCTTTCTTAGGTGGTCTTTAAATTTAGCATACTTCTAGCTAAGCCACTCTCCCTACTTTCATTATGTTTCTACAAGTAATTTAATCAGTACAGCTATCAAGCCCTTTCAGTCACCTGTGATTTACACATAGATAACTGTTCAAATAATTATTCAATTCAGTTAACTCAGACAAACACACTAATTACTTTTTGCTGTGTTTGTCAGTTTGTCTTTTTACCCTAAATTAAACATCCAAGTACAAGACTTCTATTTCTTTATTCCCAGTAGAGAAGTCCAGTCACACAGCACTCCTTCCTCCTGGTGTCTTCTGCAAAGCTTCTAGCAGAATCTTTCTAAGGTAGTCTTTAAATTTAGCTTTCTTCTTGCTAAGCCACTAGCCCTAGTTACTAGATCTTTCTACAAGAGATTTGAACTGCACATCTATCAAGCCCTTTCAGTCACCTGAGATTTACACCTAGATAACTCTTCAGATAACCATTCAATTCATTTAACTCAGACAAACACACATTTTTTTTGTTTTGTTTGTTAGTTTGTTTTTTTTACTCTAAATTAAAGGTCCAAGTACAAGAGTTCTACTTCTTTAGTCCCAGTAGAGAAGTCCAGTCACACAGCACTCCTTCCTCATGGTGTCTTCTGCCAAGCTGCTGGCAGAATCTTTCTAAGGTAGTCTTTAAATTTAGCTTCCTTCTTTCTAAGCCTCCCCTCACTTACTAGTTCTTCTTGTTGCAAAATTCAAACTGCACAGCTATCAAGCCCTTTCAATCACCTGAGAAGTACACCTAAATTACTGTTCAGGTAACCATTCATTTCAGTTAACTCAGACAAACACCCTAATTTGGTCTTTTGTTTTGTTTGTTAGCTTGTTTTTTTACTCTAAATTAAAGGTCCAAATACAAGAGTTCTACTGCTTTAGTCCCAGTAGAAAACACCAACCACACAGCACTCCTTCCTCCTGATGTCTTCTACCAATCTCACCTTCAGAGATGGGAGACTCCAGAATTATTTGCTGGGATTGTGTAAGAGCTGGCAACTGTAAATCATTCAGATAATAATAAAGTCTTTCCCTAGATGGGAAGTTAACCATAGGGCCATATAAATCCTGTAAATACTTTGTAAACTCCTCCACTATCTCTGAGGGCGAGACCTTAAGAGAATTATCACTAAGAGAATGGATAGCTGTGAATGAGTCTGGCAGATTCCTGTTGCTTAATACTTAATGCTAACATTTTACCCACCTTTCTCTGCTCCTGATCGGTATATACCGCATTTGTTTCTCAAAATCAGAATCTGCCACATTCTGGGTTAATATTGCTAGGTAGGCTCTCTCCAATTTAGTTAAGTCTTGTTTGAATGCCCTCAGAGGAAGAAGGAGAAAGAGCAGTCTCCATACTCCTAATTTGAGAGAGAGGTTAGAAACTGAGATGCCTCTCCTCTTCCTTTTTGATGTTAGACCAATTATTATCCCTTAGATATCCTTTGCAGGCACCCCATATCATGTCCTGCTTCCCATGGAGTTAGAATTAGAAACAATAAACTCCTCTATTTCTGATGCTAGATATTGAACTGTCTTTGGCTCCTTCCAGAATTTGGTTATTCAACTCCACCTGCCTCTTATTTTGCAACGAGGCTATAGGCTATTAGGCAGGTGACCATAGAGTGATCGGCAGCGGGGCCTTGAGACAATGTTAGGAACATATAACCCTGGTAGCAGGGTTTGAGAATGAGGATATAATCAATCCTAGAGGAGGCTGTATGTACTGGAGAAACAAAAGTGTATTCCCTTACATTTGGATGTAATACACGCCATATATCACAAAGACCAATGTAGTCCATCCGGTCCCTAAAGGCTCTTTGTGCCAGAGAGAGACCTTGACAGGATTGACCCGACCTGTCAAGAGCCTGATCAAAAACGAGGTTGAAATCACCCCCTATGACCATGGGAGTGTCTAAAAAGGGAGTTAGGGCTTTAATTATCTGAACAAAAAAAATAGGGGAATCTACATTAGGGCCATGGATAGCACCCAGGACAATGTCCAGATTATGCAATCTACCTTTTACAAACAAGAATCTGCCTGAAGGGTCAGATATAATCTGAAGAGGTTTGAATGGAACTGACCTATGTAGAAGGATCATGACCCCTCTACTGTGTGTCATACCTTCCGATGCAGACATCTGCCCAATTTGTTGCCGTCTCATCTTTTCAGCCTCCCCTTGAGCAAGTGTGTCTCCAAACATAATTTCTGCCTAAATGGTTTATATGTCAGTATTTATATTGCTTGTTTTTTGCCTCACCCCTTAACATTCCAACTGATAAATTGAATGTTTCTAGCCATCACTTATGTTGCCAATTTGGAATCCTCCAAAGCACACATATATACGTATACTCCATCTATAGTGCTCCAAACATAGTATGCGCTGGGTTGTTCTACCTTCCCCCAATTCTGCCTCCACTACATCCATTTCCCCAGCCACCCCAAGACTGCCCCACCCGAAACACCCTGTAAACCCTAAACCCCCTCCTCTCACACCCTCCCATATCCTACATGGTACATGATGTCCTGCAAGCTGAAAAGTTCCTCTCTCCCCAACCACCTCACCCTCACAAAACAGAAATCAGGAACAAAATTACCCCTCAGCAATCGAAACATTCCAACAGAATAGCTTATTCTCAGCATTAGTAGGCTTACAATACCCCTAGATGATACCGGGGAATTGGCTATACTAGCCCTTTAGAAAAAGCGATCCTCCCTATAGTAATCCCACGTGTCATAAAATAATGTGGCCCGCAACTAGAGGGATAAAACACAAAGGTGTTATATGTAAGGATTAGTCTCAGACACCCTCTTGTGGTGCAACCCCTCAATGTCAGTGCTTAATGACTAAGGGCAGACAGTCCATGGCTACCCGCTGTGGTATGGGGAAAAACTGAAAGGCCCAGATTTGCTGTCTAGAGTGCATTTTTAAATCAAAACCAGTGGCCATCATGATATGAAAGGGAGATTTGAAAAAAGAATAGCAGGAATCCTACAGAGACAACACTTAAGCAGGGTTGTAGAGAAGGGGTAAGCCAGAGTCCTGTAAGGGCATACAAAACCCTGGCATTTTCGTCTATCTTTAAGTACGGGATCTCCTTGATATGCGTGATCTACTCTTGGTTTATTGCCCAGTAGTAGCATGGAGCATGAGGAGGAGGAATCTAAATAAAAAACAGACCATGTTAATAAGGCCAGGGAGAGACCACGATTGCCAGAGAAGTCTCATATTAAGATCTGAGAAAGGGAAGCATTACCCCCCCATTACCATGAGATCGGGCCAATACTCCTGGGAAACAGGGTTACCAGAACTAACAAATTGGGATTTAACATAGGAACAATGATCCCGCTCAGGTGCTCATTAAATGAAACTGAGAAAAACATATATGAGCCCGCTAACACCTGGCTCATGAACCAAAATTGAAACAGAGATAAACCAGAATGAGAAATGTGAGTCCACAATTACCAAAAAGTCCTGAAGATGAAAACCGGATCGGAAAAAAAATGTCTGTTTTATATAAGAAGGAGGACCCCACTTGAGAGCTGTAATGGAAAGATAGGTAACCAGTTACACAGTTTGTCAGTGGCCTGGCCCCGGGAGCATTGTAGACAGATATGATTTACTGCAGATAGACAGCTCCACCAAATGGAAGCTCGGCATGACTCTCTACGCCAGATCCATTCTCATATAGGCTTGAATAGATCAGGAAATGCTTCTTTGAGCCCAGCAGATGCCGTCTCCACCTCCTCATAGGTCACCCAAGAACCATTTATACAAACTTGAAGCCTTGCAGGAAAACCCATGCGGAACTTAATTCCCATGGCGATCAGTCGAGAACCACTTTTATGAACGTAGCTCTTTTCTGGCATACAGATAAGGGTAGATCTTGTGCCACCCTTAGCTTTTTACCTTTCTATTGTAAATCTTGCACCTCCTTGACCTTGTATAAGAAGTGTTGTCACTCCTGGAAATTCAGAAAACAAAATATGAATGCCCTGGGGGGACTCTGGCGGAGGGAGGGGGCATAGTGCCCGATGAGCCCTTTCTATAATGTAGCTACCACAGAAAGGGGAAGGGCCTGCCACCTTTTCCATGAACCTTTTAACAAACTTGATGGGATCTGAGCCCTTTTCACCCTATGGCATGCCAATTATTACTGCATTGTTACGGCAACTGCTACCCTCCAGGTCTTCCACCTTATTCTTCATATTCACTAGCCTTTGCCTCAGAGCCACCAACTCCAGATCAGCTTTATCCTGCTTCTTTTCAACCAATCGTATACATACTTTGTTGTCAGCAGTTCTCTTAGAAAGCTCCTCCAGGGTATTAGAAATGCTTTTGATTTCCCCTGCCATATTCTTCATTTCAGCCTTAAATGGCTGAAACTCCTCTAGAAACCTTGAGGGGGTAAGAAGATCTGTATCAGGACACTCAGCGGTAACAGGCAGCAAGGGTTGTGAGGGGGAGGCTCTGGCTTTCTTAGAGGTCTTCTTGGGCATTCCAGGAGCTCTGTGTTTTGGGGTGATTTTTGGCATCTCCTCAGCCATCGATGCCCTTTAGTGAAAGCAGGAGTGCTCAGAAAGGCGGAAGGCAGGCAGTCTTCTGTAAAAAGCACTGAAGAACAAGATTTTGATGGGCAAATAACGGGTGGTAGGTCAGACCAGGTATAGAGGCGTCTTACCCAGTGGACCGCATCACGTGATTCCCTTACTAGATCTTTCTACAAGTAATTTAAACTACACAGCTATCAACCTTGTTCACTCACCTGAGATTTACACCTAGAAATCTGTTCAGATAACCATTAAATTCAGTTAACTCAGACAAACGCACTAATTTTTTTTGGTTTATATTCTTTGTTAGTTTGTTTTTTCACTCTAAATTAAAGGTCCAAGTATAAGAGTTCTACTTCTTCAGGCCCAGTAGAGAAGTCCAGTCACAGTGCACACCTTCCTCCTGGTGTCTTATGGAAAGCCTCTAGCAGAATCTTTCTAAGGTAGTCTTTAAATTTAGATTCCTTCTAGCTAAGCCACTCCCCCTACTTACTAGATCTTTCTAAAAGTAATTCAAACTGCACAGCGATCAAGCCCTTTCAGTCACCTGCGATGTACAAATAAATAACTGTTCAAGCAAACATTCAATTCAGTTAACTCAGACAAACACACCAATTGTTTTTATTTTGTTTGTTAGTTTGTTTTTTTACACTAAATTAAAGGTCCAAGTACAAGAGTTCTACTTCTTTAGTCCTAGTGGAGAGATCCAGTCATACTGCACTCCTTCCACCAGGTGTCTTCTGCCAACCTTCTAGCAGAATCTTTCTAAGGTAGTCTTTAAATTTATCTCCCTTCTAGCTAAGCCATTCCCCCTACTAACTAGTTATTTCTACAAGTAATTTAAAATGCACAGCTATCAAGCCCTTTCAGTCACCTGAGATTTACACCTAGATAACCTTTCAGATATCCATGAAATTCAGTTAACTCAGACAAACACACTATTTTTTTTGTTTGTTAATTTGCTTTTTTTACCCTAAATTAAAGGTCCAAGAACAAGAGTTCTGCTTCATTAGTCCCAGTAGAGAAGTCCAGTTACACAGCACTCCTTTCGCCTGGTTCTAGCAGAATCTTTCCAAGGAAGTCTTTAAATTCAGATTCCTTCTAGCTAAGCCACTCCACCTACTTTCTTGATCTTTCTACAAGTAATTTAAACTGCATAGATAGTAAGCCATTTCAGTCACCTGAGATATATACATAGATGACTGTTTAAATAACTATTCAATTCAGTTAACTCAAACACACTATTTTTTTTTATTTTTCAGTTTTTTTTTACCATAAATTAAACGTCAAAGTACAAGACTTCTATTTCTTTAGTCCCAGAAGAGAAGTCTAGACACACAGCACTCCTTCCTCCTGGTGTCTTCTGGAAAGCTTCTAGCAAAATCTTTCTAAGGTAGTATTTAAATTTAATTTCCTTCTTGCTAAGCCACTCCCCATAGTTACCAGATCTTTTCACAAGTAATTTAAACTGCACAGCTATCAAGCCTTTTCAGTTACCTGAGATTTACACCTTGATAACTCTTCAGATAACCATTCAATTCAGTTAACTCTGACACCCTAATGTTTTTTGTTATGTTTGTTAGTTTGCTTTTTTACTCTAAATTAAAAGTCCAAGTACAAGAGTTTTACTTCTTTAGTCCCAGTAGGGAAGTCCAGTTACACAGCACTCCTTTCTCCTGGTGTCCTCTGCCAAGCTGTTAGCAGAATCTTTCTAAGGTAGTCATTAAATTTAGCTTTCTTTTAGCTATGCCCCATCCCCACCTTACTAGATCTTTTAAAAAGTAATTTAAACTGCACAAAGCTATCAAGCCCTTTCAGTCACCTGAGATTTACACATAGATAACTTTTCAGATAACCATTCAATTCAGTTAACTCAGACAAACACACTAATATTTTTTTGTTTTGTTTTACTACTTTGTTTTTTTTACCCTAAATTAAAGGTCCAAGTGCAAGAGTTCTACTTCTTTAGTCCCAGTAGAGAAGTCCAGCCACACAACACTCCTTTCTCCTGGTGTCTTCTGCCAAGGTTCTAGCAGAATCGTTCTAAATGAATCCTTTACGCTAAGCCACTCCCTCTACTTACTTGATCTTTCTACAAGTAATTTAAAATGCACAGCTATCAAGCCCTTTCAGTCACCAGAGATGTACACATAGATAACTGTTCAAATAACTAATTTTATATTATATTGTTTGTCAGTTTGTTTTTTTACCCTAAGTTAAACGTCCAAGTACAAGACTTCTATTTCTTTAGTCCCAGTAGAGAAGTCCAGTCAATCAACACTCCTTCCTCCTGGTGTCTTCTGCTATCTTCTAGCAGAATCTTTCTGAGGTAGTCTTTAAATTTAGCTTCCTTCAAGCTAAGCCACTCACCATACTTAATAGATCTTTCTACAAGTTTTTTAAACTACACAGCTATCAAGCCCATTCAGTCACCTGAGATTTACACCTAGATAACTGTTCAGATAACCATTCAATACAGTTAACTCAGACAAACACACTCATTTTTTATTGTTTTGGTAGTTTGTTTTTTTACTCAAAATTAAATGTCTAAGAACAAGAGTTCTACTTCTTTAGTCCCAGTAGAGTAGTCCAGTCACACAGCCTCCTTCCTCCTGGTGTCTTCTGCCAAGCTGCTAGCAGAATCTTTCTAAGGTAGTCTTTAAATTTAGCTTCCATATAGCTAAGTCACTCCCCTACTTACTAGATTTTCTACAAGTAAATTGAACTGCACAGCTATCAAGCCCTTTCAGTCACCGTAGATTTACACCTAGATAACTCATCAGATAACCCTTCAATTCAGTTAACTCAGACAAACACATTGATTTTTTTGTCAGTTTGTTTTTATACCCTAAATTAAAAGTACAAGTACAAGAGTTCTACTTCATTATTCTCAGTAGAGAATTCCAGTCACACAGCACTCCTTCCTCCAGATGTCTTCTGCCAAGCTTCTAGCAGAAACTTTCTAAGGCAGTCTTTTAATTTAGCTCCTCTTATACCTAAGCCACTCCCCCTACTTAATAGACCATTCTCCAAGTAATTTAAACTGCACAGTTATCTAGCCTTTTCAGTCACCTGAGATGTACACCTAAATAACAGTTCGGGTAACCATTCAATCAGTTAAATAAGACAAACACGCTACTTTTTTTTGTTTTGTTGCTAGTTTTTTTTTACTCTGAATTAAAGATCCAAGTACAAGAGTTCTACTTCTTAGTCCCAGTAGAGAATTCCAGTCACACAGCACTCCTTCCTCCTGGTGTCTTCTGCCAAGCTTCGAGCAGCATCTTTCTAAAGTAGTCTTTAAATTTAGCTTCCTTCTAGCTAAGAAACTCCCGCTACTTACTAGATCTTTCTACAAGTATTTTAAACTGCACAGCTATCAAGCCCTTTCAGTCACCTGAGATTTACACCTAGATAACTGTTCATATAACCATTCAATTCAGTTGACTCAGACAAACACGCAATATTTTTTTGTTTTGTTTGTTAGTTTGTTTTTTTAGCATAGCTTAAATGTACAAGAACAGGAGTTCTACTTCTTTAGTTCCAGTAGAGAGGTCCAGTCACACAGCACTCATTCCTCCTGGTGTCTTCTGCAAAGCAACTAGCAGAATTTTTCTAAGGTGGTCTTTAAATTAAGATTTCTTCTTGCTAAGCCACTTGCCCTAGTTACTATATCTTTCTAAAGTAATGCAAACTGCACAGCTATCGAACTGTTTCAGTCACATGACTTGTACATTGAAATAACTGTTCAGGTAACCATTCAATTCAGTTGACTCAGACAAACTCTCTAATTTTTTTGTTTTGCTTTTTAACCATAAATTAAAAGTCCATGTACAAGAGTTCTACTTCTTTAGTCCCAGTAGAGAAGTCAAATTACAAAGCACTCCTTCCTCCTGGTGTCTTCTGCCAAGCTTCTAGCAGAATCTTTCTAAGGTAGTCATAGATACACAGATACATAGACAGTGTTGGCAGATAAGGGCCTATGGCCCACCCAATCTGCACATTTGAGCTTGTAAGTTCAGTTTGTTTTCCTAGAAGTCTGTTGCCCCTTACCCCTGACCTCCAGAATTCCTTTATGTCTATCGCATGCATTCTTAAATCCCATGCTTGTTTCAGCCCCCACCACTTCCTCTGGCAGGGTGTTCCACTTGTCCACCACCCGTTCTGTGAAGAAATTCTTTCTCATGTTTCCTCTGAATCGTCCTCCCTCTAACTTCATCCCATGCCCTCTAGTCCTGGAACATCTTTTTCGCTTAAAAATAGTGTTTTCCTGCACCCTGTTCCTCCCTGTAAGATACTTGTATGTTTCTATCATATCCCCTCTCTCCCTCCTCTCCTCCAGGGAGTACATGTTCAGTTCCTTCAACCTGTCTTCATAGGACTTGTGATGCAATCCATGCACCATCTTTGTTGCCCTCCTCTGAACCTTCTCTACCCTGTCTATGTCCTTACTTAGGTATGGTCTCTGGAACTGTATACTGTACTCCAGGTGGGGCCTCACTAGTGTCTTGTATACGGAATTATGACCTCCCTTTTCCTGCTGGTAATGCCCCTGCCTATACATCCCAGCATCCTATTTGCTTTACCTGCTGCCTTGTCACACTGTTTCCCTACCTTTAGGTCATCAGAGATGACAACCCCAAGATCCTTTCCTGCTTGGTGCATGCTATATCCTCACCCCAACTGATATATTGTGCCAGGGTTTTTGTGCCCCATATGAATTATCTTGCACTTCTTTGCATTGAATTTCAAATGCCAAACCCCTGACCATTCTTCAAGTTTCTGCAGGTCACTTCTCATTCTGTCTACGCCCTCTGGTGTGTCTACTCTGTTACAGAGCTTTGTGTCATCAGCGAACAGTGAAATTCTGCCTTCTAGGTCCTGTGCAATGTCACTGATGAAGATGTTGAATAGGACCGGTCCCAGCACTGATCCCCGTGGTAACCCACTGGTCACACTTCCCTCTGTGGAGTGACAGCCATTTACCACCACCCTCTGTGTCCTGCCACCCAGCCAGTTACCTACCCACCACACTACTGTCCTGCCCACCCCATATTCCCCAGTTTGTGTAATAGTCTTCTATGTGGCACAGTGTCAAAGACCTTGCTGAAGTCCAGATAGGCCATGTCCACTGCCCTCCCCTGATCCACCTCCCTAGTCACCCAGTCAAAAAAATTCAACGATTCAATGGTTGGTCTGACATGACCTCCCCCTGGTGAAACCATGCTGACTTGGGTCCTGTAGTCCATTGACAACCAGATGTTCCACCAATCTCTCCTTCAGTAGTGCTTCCATGATCTTCCCCACTACCGAGGTGAGGCTGACTGGTCTGTAGTTCCCTGCTTCCTCTTTGTTCCCACTTTTGTATAAGGGGACTACATCTGCTGTCCTCCAGTTTTTGGGTACCTCCCCTGTTTCCAGTGATCGGCTAAACAGGATAGCCAGAGGTTCAGCCACCACCTCTCTTAGTTCTTTAAGGACCCTGGGGTGCATCCCATCTGGCCCCATTGCTTTATCAACTCTTATTACTTCCAGTTCCTTCAGGACCCTTTCTCGTGTAAAGGGACTTGTGTCCATTTCATTAAATTTAGCTTCGTTTTAGCTAAGCCACTCCCCCACCTTACTAGATCTTTCCACAAGTAATTTAAACTGCACAGCTATTAAGCCCTTTCAGTCACCTGAGATTAGATAACTTTTCAGATAACCATTCAATTCGGTTAACTCAGACAAACACACTATTTTTTTGTTTTGTTTTGTTTTGTTTTTTTTGCCCTAAACTAAAGGACCAAGTGCAAGAGTTCAACTTCTTTAGTCCCTTTAGAGAAGTCCAGCCACACAGCACCTTTCCCCTGGCATCTTCTGTGAAGGTTCCAGCAGAATAGTTCTAAATTAGTCCTTAAATTTACATTCCTTCTAGCTAAGTCACTCCCCCTACTTTCTTGATCTGTCTACAAGTAATTTAAACTGCACAGCAATCAAGCCCTTTCAGTCACCTGAGATTTACACATAGATGAATGTTTAAATAACTATTAAATTCAGTTAACTCAAACACACTAATTTTTTTTATTTTGTTCGTCAGTTTGTTTTTTTACCCTAAATTAAACATCCAAGTACAAGACTTCTATTTCCTTAGTCCCAGTAGAAAAGTCCAGTCACACAGCACTCCTTACTCCTGGTGTCTTCTGCCAAGTTTCAAGCAGAATCTTTCTAAGGTAGTCTTTAAAATTAGCCTCCTTCTAGCTAAGCCACTCCCCGTACTTACTAGACCTTTCTTCAAGTAATTTAATCTACACAGCTATCAAGAACGTTCAGTCACCTGAGATTTACACCTAGATAACTGTTCAGATAACTATTTAATTCAGTTAAGTCAGACAAACACACTCATTTTTTTTGTTCTGTTAATTTGTTATTTTACTCTAAATTAAAGGTTCAAGTGCAAGAGTTCAACTTCTTTAGTCGCAGTACAGAAGTCCAGTCACACAGCACTCCTTCCTCCTGGTGTCTTCTGCCAAGCTTCTAGCAGAATCTTTCTAATTAAGTCTTTAAATTTTGCTTCCTTCTAGCTAAGCCACTCCACCTACTTCTGAGATCTCTCTACAAGTAATTTAAACTGCACAGCTATCAAGCCCATTCAGTCACCTGAGATTTACAGCTAGATAACTGTTCAAATAACCATTCAATTCAGTTAACTCAGACAAACACACAAATTTTTTTTGTTTTGTTTTGTTTGTTTGTTTTTTTTCACTCTAAATTAACGGACCAAGTGCAAGAGTTCTACTTCTTTAGTCCTACCTAAGCCACTCCCACCTATTTAATAGATCTTTCTACAAGTAATTCAAACTGCACAGCTATCAAGCCCTTTCAGTCACCTGAGATGTACACCTAAATAACTTTTCAGGTAACCATTCAATTCAGTTAACTAAGACAAATACACTTATTATTTTTTGTTTTGTTGTTAAGTTTTTTTTACTCTAAATTAAAGATCCAAGTACAAGAGTTCTACTTCTGTAGTCCCAGCAGAGAAGTCCAGTCACACAGCACTCCTTCCTCCTGGTGTCTTGTGCCAAGCTTCTAGCAAAATCTTTCTAAATTAGTCTTTAAATTTCGCTTTGTTTTAGCTAAGCCCTTCCCCCACCTTACTAGTTAGTTCTACAAGTAATTTAAACTTCACAGCTATCAAGCCCTTTCAGTCACCTGAGATTTACACCTAGATAACATTTCAGATAACAAAAAAATTCAGTTAACTCAGACAAGCACAATAATTTTTTTTTGTTTTGTTTTGTTTTTCCCTAAATTAAAGAACCAAGTGCAATAGTTCTACTTCTTTTGAGAAGTCCAGTCACACAGCACTCCTTCATCCTGGTGTCTTCTGCCATGGTTCTAGCAGAATCTTTCTAAATTAGTCTTTAAATTTAGATTCCTTCAAGCTAAGTCACTCTCCCTTCTTTCTTGCTCATCCTACTAGTAATTTAAACTGCACAGCTATCAAGCCCTTTCAATCACCTGAGATTTATTCTTAGATAACTGTTCAGATAACCATTCAGTTCAGTTCACTCAGACAAATACAAACTTTTTTTGTTTTGTTTGTTATTTTGTTTTTTGTTTTTATCCTAAATAAAAGGTTCAAGCACAAGAGTTCTTATTCTATAGTACAAGTTGGGAAGTCCAGTCACACAGCACTCCTCCTGCTGGTGTCTTTTGCCAAACTTCTAGAAGAATTTTTCTAAGAAAATGTTTTATCTTAGCTTCCTTCTAGCTAAGTCACTCCCCCTAATTACTAGAACTTTCTACAAGTAATTTAAACTGCACAGCTAACAAGTTCCTTCAGTCATCTGAGATTTATACCTTGATAACTCTTCAGATAACCCTTCAGTTCTGTTATCTCTGACAAACACTCTTATTTTTTTTGTTTTTAGATTGCCCAAAATTAAAAGAAGAAGTACGAGAGTTCTACTTCAATATTCTTAGTAGAGAATTCCAGTCACACAGCACTCCTGCCTCCTGGTGTCTTCTGCCAAGCTTCTAGCAGAATCTTTCTAACATAGTCTTTTAATTTTCCTTCCTTCTACCAAAGCCACTCCCCCACTTACTAGACCTTTCCACAATAAATGTAAACTTCACAGCTATCAAGCCCTTTCAGTCACCTGAGAATTACACCTAGATAACTGTTCAGATAACTATTCAATTCAGTTAACTCAGACAAACACACACATTGTTTATGATTGTCACATTTGTTAACTTGTTTTTTTACCCTAAATTATAGGTCCAAGCACTAGAGTTCTACTTCTTTAGTCCCAGTAGACAAGTCCAGTCACACAGCACTCCTTCCTCCTGGTGTCTTCTGCCAAGTTTCTAGCTGAATCTTTCTTAGGTAGTCTTTAAATATAGAATCCTTCTAGCTAAGCCACTTCCCATACTTACTAGATCTTTCTACAAGTAATTTAAACTGCACAGCTATCAAGCCCATTCAGTCACCTGAGATTTACACCTAGATAACTCTTCAGATAACCATTCAATTCAGTTAACTCAGACAAACACACTTATTGTTTGTACAAGAGTTCTACTGCTTTTGTCCCAGTAGTGAAGTCCAGTCACACAGCACTCCTTCCTCCGTGTCTCTTCTGCCAAGCTGCTAGCAGAATCGTTCTGAGGTAGTCTATAAATATAGCTTCCCATTAGCTAAAGCCACTCCTCCTACTTACTAGATCTTCCTACAAGTAAGTTAAACTACACTTCTAAAAGGCATTTCAGTCACCTGAGATTTACACCTAGATATATGTTCAGATAACCCTTTAATTCTGTTAACTCAGAGAAACAAACTGATTTTTTTTTTGCTTTTAGTTTGTTTTGTTTTTTTTACCCTAAATTAAAATTACAAGTAAAAGATTTCTGCTTCATTATTCTCAGTTGAGAATTCCAGTCACACACAACTGTTTCCTCCTGGGCTCTTCTGCAAAGCTTCTAGCAGAATCTTTCAAAGGTAGGCATTTTAATTTTGCTTCTTTCTACCTAAGCCACTATCCCTACTTATTAGATCTTTCCACAATAAATTTAAACTGCACATCTATCAAACACTTTCAGTCACCTGAGATTTAAACCTAGATAACACTTCAGAAAATTCTTCAATTCTGTTATCTCAGGAAAACACACAGATTTTTTTAAGTTTTTAGATTTTTTTATCCTAAATTAAAAGTACAAGTACAAGATTTCTACTTCATTATTCTCAGTAGAGAATTCCAGTCACACAGCACTCCTTCCTCCTGGTGTCTCCTGCCAAGCTTCTAGCAGAATCTTTCTAAGGTAGTCTTTTAATTTAGCTTCCTTCTACCTAACCAACTCCCCCAACTTATTAGGTCTTTCCACAATAAATTTAAACTGCACAGCTATCAAGCCCTGTCAGTCACCTGCAATTTACACCTAGATAACTGTTCAGATAACCATTCAATTCAGTTAACTCAGACAAACACACAAATTTTTTTTGTTTTGTTTTGTTTGTTTGTTTTTTTTCACTCTAAATTAACGGACCGAGTGCAAGAGTTCTAATTCTTTACTCCCAGTAGAGAAGTCCAGTCACACAGCACTCATTTCTCATGGTGTCTTCTGCCAAGGTTCTAGCATAATCTTTCTAAATTACTCTTTAAATTTAGATTCCTTCAAGCTGAGTTACTCCCCCTACTTTTTTATCTTTCTACAAGTAATTTAAACTGCACAGCTATCAATCCCTTTCAGTCACCTGAGATTTACACATAGATAACTGTTCAATTAACTATTCAAATCAGTTAACTCAGACAAACACACTAATTTTTTGTTTGCATTGTTTGTCAGTTTGTTTTTTACCCTAAAATAAACATCCAAGTACAAGAGTTCTATTTCTTTAGTTACAGAAGAGAAGTCCAGTCACACAGCACTCCTTCCTCCTGGTGTCTTCTGCAAAGCTTCTAGCAGAATCTTTGTAAGGTAGTCTTTAAATTTAGATTCCTTCTTGCTAAACTACTTCCCTAGTTACTAGATCTTTTTACAAGTAATTTAAACTGCGCAGCTATCAAGCCCTTTCAGTCACCTGTGATTTACACTTAGATTACTCTTCAGATAACCATTCAATTTAGTTAATTCCAAGAAACACACACATTTTTTTTGTTTAGTTTCTTAGTTTGCTTTATTACTCTAAAATAAAACTCCAAGTAGAAGAGTTCTACTTCTTTAGTCCCAGTAGAGAAGTGCAGTCACACAGCACTCCTTCCTCCTGGTGTCTTCTGCCAATCTGCTAGCAGAAACTTTCTAAGGTAGTCCTTAAATTTAGCTTACTTCTAGCTGAGCCACTCCCCCTACTTGCTAGATCTTTCTTGAAGTAATTTAAACTACAGAGCTATCCATCCATTTCAGTCACCTGAGATTTACAACTAGATAACTGTTCAGATAAAATTCAATTTACTTAACTAAGACAAACACACTAATTGTTTTTTGTTTTGTATCTCAGATTGTTTTTCTATCCGAAATTAAAGTACTAAGTAAAAGAGTTCTACTTTTATAGTCCTAGTAGAGAAGCCCAGTCACACAGCACCCATTTCTCCTAGTGTCTTCTGCAAAGTTTCTAGCAGAATATTTCTAAGGTAGTCTTAAAATTTAGCTTCTTTCTACAAAAGCCTCTCTTCCTACTTACTAGATCTTTCTACAAGTAATTTAAACTACACAGCTATCAAGCCCTTTAAGTCGCTGAGATTTACACCTATATAATTGTTCTGATAAACATTCAATTCAGTTAACTCAGAAAAACAGGCCATTTCTTTTGTTTTGTTTGTTAGTTTGTTTTTTTTTACCATAAATTAAAGGTCCAAGTCCAAGAGTTCTACTTCTTTAGTCCCAGCAGAGATATCCTGTCCCACAGCAATCATTCCTAGTTGTGTCTTCTGCAAGCTTCTAGCAGAATTTTTCTAATGTAGTCTTTAAATTTATATTCCTTCAAGCTAATCCACTCCCCCACTTACTTGATCTTTCTACAAGTAATTTAAATTGAACAGCTACCAAGATCTTTCAGTCACCTGAGATTACACTTAGATAACTGTTCAAATAATCATTCAATTCAGTTAACACAGACAGAGACACAAATTTTATTTGAATGTTTGTTAGTTTGTTTTTTACCCTAAATAAAAGGTCCAAGTAAAAGAGTTCTACTTCTTTAGTCCCAGTAGAGAAGTCCAGTCTAACTGCTCTCCAACCTCCTGGTCACTTCTGCCAAGCTTCTAGCGCAATCGTTCTAAGGAAGTCTTTAAATTTAGCTTTCTTCTAGCTTAGCCACTCCGCTTACTTATTATATCTTTCTACAACTAATAAAAACTGCAAAGCTAGCAAGCCCATTCAGTCACCTGAGATAAACACCTAAACTACAGTTCAGATAACCACTCAATTATGTTAACTGAGAGAAACACACTATTTTTTATTTTGGTTTGTTAGTTTGTTTTTTTAACTTAAATTAAAGGACCAAGTACAAGATTTCGACTTCTTTTACAAGTAGAGAAGTCCAGTCACACAGCACTCCTGCTCCTTTAGTCTTCTGTAAAGCTACTAGAAGAATGTTTCTAAGCTAGTCTTTAAACTTAGCTTCCTTCTAGGTAAGCATCTCACCCTAATTAGACCTCGACAAGTAATTTAAAACTGCATTGTGCTATCATGCCTTTCAGTCACTCTGAGGTTTATGTCAGATAACTGCTTGATAACTATTCAACTCAGTTAACTCAATCAAACCAATACATTATTTTTTGTTTTGTTTGTTAGTTGCTTTTTTTTTAAACCACCAAAGGCTCAAGCACAAGAATCTCTACTTCTTTCAAAGGTCTCAGCAGAGTAGTCCAGTCACACAACACTCCTTCCTCCTGGTGTCTTCAGACTTTCACAGAATATTTCCAAGGTAGCTAATTTAACTTCCTTCAGATAAACCACATCCCTTACTCCCTTCCTAGACCTTTTAAAAAGTAAGTTAACCTGTTGTAGCTATCAAGCCCTTAAGTCACCCAGATTTACACTCGATAACTGTTCAGATAACCATTTAATTCAGTTAATGCAGGCAACACACTTAATTTTTTCTATTTTGTATAATACTTTCATTTTTTACCCTAAATTAAAGATACAAGTACATGAAATCTACTTCTTTAATCATAGCAGAGAACACTAGTCGCACAGCACTCCTTCCTACTGGTGTCCTCTGCAAAGCTTCTAGCAGAATCTTTCTTATTTAGTCTTTAAATGTAGCTTCCGTTATCTAAGCCACTACCTCTTCTTACTAGATTTTCCAACAAGTAATTTAAACTGCACAGCTATCAATCCCGTTCAGTCACCTGAGATTCATGCTTAGATAACTGTTCAGATAAAAATTCAATTCAGTTAACTCAGGCAAACACACTGAATTTTTTTGTTTGGTTGTTAGTTTCTTATTTACCCTAAATTAAAGGTACAAGTATAAGAGTTCTGCTTCATTATTCCCAGTAGAGAATTCAAGTCACACAGCACTCCTTACTCCTGGTGTCTTCTGACGAGCTTCTAGAAGAATCATTCTAAGGTAGTCTTTTAATTTAGCTTCCTTCTAGCTAAGCCACTCCCCCTACTGACTATATGTCTCTACAAGTATCTCAAACTACACTTCTATCAACACCTTACAGTCACCTGAGATGTACACCTTAGCAACTGTTCAGATAACCATTCAATTCAGTTAACTAAGACAAATACACTAATTTTCTTGTTTTGTTTCTCAGTTTGTTTTTTAACCCTAAATTAAATGACCAAGTAAAAGAGTTCTTCTTCTTTAGACACAGTAGAGAAGTCCAGTCAGACAGCACTCCTTCCTCCTGGTGTCTTCTGCCAAGCTTCTAGCAGAATCTTTCTAAGGTGGTCTTAAAGATTAGCTTCCTTCTAGCAAAGCCACTCCCCCTACTTTCTCTACCTTTCTACAAGTAATTTAAACTGCATGGCAATCAAGCCCTTTAAGTCACCTGAGATTTGCAACTAGATAACTGTTCAGATAACCATTCAATTCAGTTAACTAAGACAAACACACTAATTGTTTTTTGTTTTGTATCTCAGAATCTTTTTATACCCTAAATTAAATGACTAAGTAAAAGAGTTCTTCTTCTTTAGTTCCAGTAGAGAAGTCCAGTCACATAACACTCCTTCCTCCAGGTGTCTTCTGCCAACTTTCTAGCAGAATCTTTGTAAGGTAGTCATTAAATGTAACTTCCTGCGTAGCTAAGTCTACCCCTTACTTGCTAGACCTTTTGAAAGTAGTTAGAACTGCATTATCGATTGCTTTGGTCACCTTGAGATTTACACCTGGATAACTGTTCAGATAACCGCCTAATCTGTTAATGCTGACAAACACTAATCTTTTGTTTTGCATGTAAGTTTTTTTACCCCAAATTAAAAGTTACAAGTACATGAAATCACTAATCCCTAGAAGAGAACCTCAGCTGCACAGCACCTTCCTCCTGGTGTCCTCTGCAAAGCTTCTAGCAGAATCTTCCTTATTTAGTCTTTAAATGTAGCCTTTATCTTAAGCACCCCTTCTTTTCTAGATTTTCCTCAAGTAATTTAAACTGCACAGCTATCAACTTTTAGTCACCTGAGATTCACGCTTAGATAACTGTTCAGATAAAAATTCAATTCAGTTAACTCAGACAAACACAATGATTTTTTTTGTTTAGTTGTTAGTTTTTTTACCATAAATGAAAGAACAAGTACGAGAGTTCTGCTTCATTATTTCCAGTAGAATTCCAGTCACTCAGCATTCTTCCTCCTAGTGTCTCTAGCTTGTTGAATCTTTCTAAGATAGTCTTTAATTTAGCTTCCTTCTGAAGCACTCCCCCACTGACTTTATATCTCTGCAAGTAACTCAAGCTAATTTATCAGCACCTTACAGTCACCTGGGATGTACACGCCTTTGTTGAATATATTCAATTCAGTTAACTCAGACAAATACAGTACTTTTTTTGTTTGTTTCTGTTTTTTTTTTTACCCTAAATTAAACGGCCAAGTAAAAGTTCTACTTTTAGTCCCATTAGAAGTCCAGTCAGACAGCACTTCCTCCTGGTGTCTTCTGCAGCTTCTAGCAGAATCTTTTAAAGTAGTCTTAGATTGCTTCCTTCTAGCATCCATCTCTCTGACTTACTCGAACATTCACTATGGGTTTAACCTGCCAGCCACGTTTTAAGTCACTGGAGATTTACAACTAGATAACTGTTCAGATAAACATTCAATTCATTTAACTCAAATAGACCAATTCTTTTTAGTTTTTTATTATTAATTAAAGGTCCAAGTCCAAGAGTTCAACTTCTTTAGTACTAGCGAGCATTCTGTCACATCAATCATTCCTTGTTTTGTCTTCTGTAGTTTCTAGCAGAATCTTTCTAATGTAGTCTTTAACCTATATTCCTTCTGGCTAAGCTAACTCTACCTATTTGATTTTTCTACATGTAATTTAAATTGCACAGTTAATAGTTCTTTTCACTGGAGATTTTCACTTAGATAACTGTTCAGCTAACATTCAATTCATTTACTCAAACAGACCCTTTTTTTTTTTTGTTTTTACCATAAATTAAAGGTCCAAGTCCAAGAGTTCTACTTTAGTACCAGCAGATATCCTGTCAAGCAATCATTCCTTGTTGTGTCTTCTGTGCTTCTCTTCAGCAGAATCTTTCAATGTAGTCTTTAAATTTATATTCCTTCTAGCTCTTCCCTCCCCTACTTACTTGATCTTTCTACAAAATTTGATTGAAGACTACCAGCTCTTTCAGTCACTGATTTCCTTAGACTGTTAAATAACCATTCAATTCAGTTAACTCAGACAGAGACACAAATTTAATTTGAATGTTTGTTAGTTTGTTTTTTTCCCTAAATGAAGTTATCAAGTAAAAGAGTTCTACTTCTTTAGTCCCAGTAGAGAAGTCCAGTCAAACAGCTCTCCATCCTCCTGGTCACTTCTGCCAAGCTTCTAGCATAATCTTTCTAAGGTAGTCTTTAAATTTAGCTTCCTTCTAGCTTGCGCCTCCGCTTTCCTGGATCTTTCTACAACTAATTTAAACTGCAAACTATCAAGCCCATTCAGTCACCTGAGATTAACACCTAAAATACAGTTCAGATAATTACGCAATTCTGTTAACTCAGAGAAACACAATATTTTTAATTTTGGTTTGTTAGTTTGTTTTTTTAACCTAAATTAAAGGTCCAGGTACAAGAATTCTACTTCTTTTACCAGTAGAGAAGTCCACAGCACCTTCCACTTGGTGATTCTGACGTTTCAGCAGAATCTTTACAGTAGTCTTTAATTTGGCCTTCAGCTACAACTCATCCTACTTACTATATCTCTCTACAAGTAACACAAATAACACATCTATCAACACGTTACAGTCACCTGAGATGTACACCTTAGCAACTGTTCAGATAACCATTCAATTCAGTTAACTAAGACAAATACACTAATTTTTTTGTTTTGTTTTCGTTTGTTTTATTCTGATTAAATGACCAAGTGAGTTCTTTCTTTAGTCAGGAGAGAAGTCCCGTAGACAGCATCTCCTCCTGGTGTCTCTGCCAAGTTTCTAGCAGAATCTTTAAGAAGTCTTAAAATTAGCTTCTTCTAGCAAGGAGTCACTCCCCTACTTACTCGATCTTTCTAAAGAATTTAAACGCTACGGCTATCTAGCCCTTTAAGTCACCTGAGATTTGCAACTGATAACTGTCTGTTAACTATTCAATTCCTATCCAAGAAAACAGACTAATTGTTTTTTGTTTTGTATCTCAGAATCTTTTACCAAATTGTGACTAAGTAAATAGTTCTTTCTTTAGTTGTAGAGAAGTCCAACATAACACCCTTCCTCCTGTGTTCACACTTTCTAGTAGAATCTTTGTAAGGTAGTCATTAAATTTAACATTGTTCTAGCTATTACTCCCTTGCTGCTAGACCTTTGAAAGTGATTCAGCTGCAGCTATCAAGCCCTTTAAGTCACCTGAGATTTACACCTGGATAACTGTTCAGATAACCTTTTAATTCAGTTAATGCTGACAAACACACTAATCTTTTTTGTTTTGTATGTTAATTTCTTTTTTACCCTAAATTAAAGGTACAAGTACATGAAATCTACTTCTTTAGTCCCAGTAGAACCTCTAGTCGCACAGCACTTTTCTCCTCATCCTCTGCAGTTTAGAATCTTCTTATTTATTTTTTAACGTAGCTTTTTTATCCTGTCAAATCTCATACTAGATTTTCCTATTAAGTAATTTAAACTGCATAGCTATCAGTCCCTTTCAGTCACCTGAGATACGCTACATAACTGTTCAGATAAAATCAATTCAGTTAACCTGACAAATACATCGATTTTTGTTTGTTGTTATTTGTTTTACCCAAATTAAAGGTATAAGAACAAGAGTTCTACTTCATTATTTGTAGAGAATTCCAGTCACCAGCATTCTTCCTGGTGTCTCTGTCAGCTTAGTAGAATCTTTCTAAGGCAGTCTTTAAATTTAGCTTCCTTCTAGCAAAACCAGTCCCCCTACTGACTATATGTCTCTACAAGTAACTCAAACTACACATCTATCAACACCTTACAGTCACCTGAGATGTACACCTTAGCAACTGTTCAGATAACCATTCAATTCAGTTAACTCAGACAAATACAGTAATTTTTTTTGTTTTGTTTCTCAGTTTGTTTTTTTACCCTAAATTAAACAGCCAAGTAAAAGAGTTCTACTTCTTTAGTCCCAGTAGAGAAGTCCAGTCAGACAGCGCTCCTTCATCCTGGTGTCTTCTGCCAAGCTTCTAGCAGAATCTTTCTAAAGTAGTCTTAAAATTTCTTGCTCTAGCAAAGCTACCTCCTACTACCGTCATTCTGTGTAATTAAACTGCACAGCTGTCAAGCCTTTTAATTGACCTAGGTTTACAACTGATGTCTGTTCCAAAACATTCAATTCATTTAACTGAAACAGACCAATTTTTTTTTTTTTTACTATGAATTAAAGGTCCAAGACCAAGAGTTCTACTTTTATATCAGTAGAGATATCCTGTCGACAGCAATCATTCCATGGTGTCTTCGTGTTTCTACAGAATCTTCTAATGTAGTCTTTAAATTTATATTCATTCAGCTGCTACTCTCATTTATTGATCTTTCATAAGTAATTTAAATTGAACAACTACAAGCTCTTTCAGTCACCTGAGATTTCACTTAGATAACTTGTTGGAATAACTATTCAATTCAGTTAATTCAGATACAGACACATTTTATTTGAATGTTTGTTATTTGTTTTTCCCTCAAATTAAATTATCATAAAAGAGTTTCACTTTTGTCCAGTAGAGAAGCAACGCCAAACAGCCTCCATCCTCCTGGTCACTTTGCCAAGCATCTAGTATAATCTTCTAAGGTTTTAAATTTAGCTTCCTTCTAGCTAGCCACTCTGCTTACCTACTAGATCTTTCTAAACTAATTTAAACTGTAAAATATCAAGCCCATTCAGTCTTGAATTAACACTAAATACAGTTCCTATAATTCCAAAATTTGTTAACCAGAGAAACACATTTTTTTATTTTGGTTGATAGTTTTTTTAAAAATTAAATTAGCTGTCCAGTACAAGATTTCACTCTTTTACCAGTAGAGTAGTCCAGCCACAGCTCCCTTCCTCTGGTGACTTATGTTTCTAGCAGAATCTTCTAAGGTAGTCTTTAATTTAGCTTCTAGTTAAGCAACTCATCCTATTGACTATATATCCTCAAGTAACTCCAGCCACATCCATCAGCACCTTACAGTCACCTGAGATACACCTTAGCAACTGTTTAGATAACTATTCAATTCAGGTACCCAGACAAATACAGTAATTTTTTGTTTTGTTTCAGTTTGTTTTTACCCTACCAACGTCAAGTAAAAGAGTTCACTTTAGTCCCAGTGAAGTCCAGTCAGACACTCCTTCCTCCTGTGTCTCTGCCAAGCCTAGCAGAATCTTCTAAAGTAGTCTTAAATTTAGCTTCTTCTGTAAAGCCACTCCCTACTTAATTTAACATTCACCATGTAATGTAAACTGCACAGCTATCAAGCCCTTTAAGTCACCGGAGATTTACAACTAGATAACTGTTCAGATAAACATTCAATTAATTTAACTCAAACAGACCAATTCTTTTTTTAGTTTCTTTTTTTATTATAAATTAAAGGTCCAAGTCCAAGAGTTCTACTTCTTTAGTACCAGCAGAGATATTCTGTCAGACATCAATCATTCCTTGTTTTGTCTTCTGCAAGCTTCTAACAGAATCTTTCTAATGTAGTCTTTAAACTTATATCTTCTAGCTGTTTCACCCCTTACTTACTCGATTATTTACATGTAATTTAAACTGTACAGCTAAGAAGTTGGCTGGAGTTGGAAGCATGGGGTGTTGATAGGAGTTGGGTATTCCATATGAATTTGTAGCTCAAGGTCAGTATATCAAAGATGAGTTCATTGTACATGAGGTAATATGCTTTGTTGTGCTTTTGTTGGGTAATGGGAAATCTGGGTCATTGGTTTTGATGCTACTTAATGGCGCAACACACTATAGTCCATGCTACATCGAGCACTGGATGAGCTGTGACCAAATATTTTTGTGCATTGGGCTTGTAGCTGAAACAAAACATGTATTGTTTGTGTGTGGTCTATTCCACTTCGGATCATGCCACACAGATACCATAATATTTTCCCGTGTCCTGTGCATGCCAATAGACCACGTCATGGTGTGGGATTGGCCCAATTTGAACACAAGTCACTGAAGAAGTCTGGTGTTCCATACATGATTTTGTAGCTAACATATCTGTAGATCACAGATGAGGTTCACTCTGCCTGGGGTAAAATAGTTTGTCACATTTATGTGCTAGTAAACTGTTTGCTAGCCATTGTTTTTCTTTCACAGTTCATTTATGCAATGCCATTTATGTATTATGGGCAATGAGTGAGCAGTGGTTGGAATATTCTATAATCCCACGTGATCTTTGATTTGTTATCTTTCAAATGATATGCACCTTTCATGCTAATTACTAAATTATCATGTGTTTACTGCATACAGTTGTTTCTCAGAGCAAATACTTTTAGAGTGGTGTAGAAAGTGCTCAGTTTACTATACATTTCCAAAAGGAAAATGCTAGTCTCCTAAGGGTTAAATTGAACAGCTATCAAACCCTTTCAGTCACCTGAGATTTACACTTAGATAACTGTTCAAATAACCATTCAATTCAGTTATCTCAGAGACACCAATTTTATTTGAAAGTTTGTTAGTTTGTTTTTTACCCTAAATTAAAGGACCAAGTAAAAGGGTTCTACTTCTTTAGTCCCAGTAGAGATGTCCAGTCAAAGAGCTCTCCTTCCTCCTGGTGAATTCTGCCAAGCTTATAGCACAATCATTCTAAGGTAGTCATTAAATTTAGCTTCTTTCTAGCTTAGCCTCTCAGCTTACTTACTAGATCTTTCTACAACTAATTTAAACTGCAAAGCTATCAAGCCCATTTAGTCTGCAGGATGCTTAACCAATTACAGTTCCGATAACCACTCAATTCTGTTAGCAGAGAAACACACTATTTTTTATTTTGGTTTGTTAGTTTGTTTTTTTAATTTAAACTAAAGGTCAAAGTGCAAGATTTCTACTTCTTGAAGCAGTAGAGAAGTCCTGTCACACAGCACTCCTTCCTCCTTTTGTCTTCTGAAAAGCTACTAGCAGAATCCTTCTAAGCTAGTCTTTAAATTTAGCTTCCTTCACGGTAAGCCACTCACCCTAATTAATAGACCTTTCGACAAGTAATTTAAACTGCACAAATATCATGCCTTTTCAGTCACCTGAGGTTTTACCTAGATAACTGTTCAGATAACTATTCAACTCAGTTAACTCAGGCAAGAACACATATTTTTTTTTGTTTTGTTTGTTAATTTGTTTTTTTAAACTAAATTAAAGGTCCAAGTACAAGAGTTCTACTTCTTCAGACTCAGTAAAGAAGTCCAGTCACAAAGCACTCCTTCCTCCTGGTGTCTTCTGCCAACTTACTAGCAGAAGCTTTCTAAGATAGTCTTTAAATTTAACTTCCTTCTACCTAACCCACACCCCTTACTTGCTAGACCTTTTGAAAAGTAAGTTAAACTGCACAGCAATCAAGCCCTTTAAGTCACCTGAGATTTACAACTGGATAACTGCTGAGATAACCATTTAATTCAGTTAATGCAGACAAATACACACATATTTTTTTGTTTTGTTTGATAGTTTCTTTTTTTACCCAAAATTAAAGGTACAAGTACATGGAATCTACTTCTTTAATCCCAATAGAGAACTCTAGTCGCACAGCACTCCTTCCTCCTGGTGTCCTCAGCAAACTTCTAGCAGAATCTTTCTAATTTAGTCTTTAATTGTAGCTTCCTTTATCTAAGCCACTCCCCCATCTTACTAGATTTTCCTACAAGTAATTTAAACTGCACAGCTATCAATCCCTTCCAGTCACCTGAGATTTACGCTTAGAAAACTGTTCAGATAAAAATTTAATTCAGTTAACTCAGACAAGCACACATATTTTTTTTGTTTGGTTGTTAGTTTGTTTTTTACCCTAAATTAAAGGTACAAGAACAAGAGTTCTACTTCATTATTTCCAGTAGAGAATTCCAGTCACTCAGCACTCCTTCCTCCTGGTGTCTTCTGACAAGCTTCTAGCAGAATCTTTCTAAGGTAGTCTTTTAATTTAGCTTCCTTCTAGTTAAGCAACTCATCCTACTGACTATATATCTCTACAAGTAACTCAAGCTACACATCTATCAGCACCTTACAGTCACCTGAGATGTACACCTTAGCAACTGTTCAGATAACCATTCAATTCTGTTAACTAAGACAAACACACTAATTGTTTTTTGTTTTGTCTCTCAGATTCTTTTTTTTCCCCTAAATTGAAGGACTAAGTAAAATAGTTTTACTTCTTTAGTCCCAGTAGAGAAGTCCAGTCACACAGCACCCATTTCTCCTGGTGTCTTCTGTCAAGCTTCAAGCAGAATATTTCTAAGGTAGTCTTTAAATTTAGATTCCTTCTAGCTAAGTCACTTCCCCTTGCTTGCTAGACCTTTTGAAAAGTAAGTTAAACTGCACAGCTTTAAAGCCCTTTTAAGCACCTGAGATTAATACCTTGATAACTGGTCCAATAACCATTTAATTCAGTTAATGCAGACAAACACAATTTTTTTTTGTTTTGTTTGTTAGTTTCTTTTATTACCCTAAATTAAAGGTACAAGTACATGAAATCTACTTCTTTAATTCCAGTACAGAACTGTAGTCATACAGCACTCCTTCCTCCTGGTGTCCTCTGCAAAGCTTCTAGCAGAATCTTTCTAATGTTGTCTTTCAATTTAGCTTCCTTTATCTAAGAAACTCCCCCTTCTTTCTAGATTTTCCTACAAGTAATTTCAACTGCACAGCTATCAATCGCTTTCAGTCACCTGAGATTTACGCTTAGATAACTGTTCAGATAAAAATTCAATTCAGTTAACTCAAACACACTGATTTTTTTTGTTTAGTTCTTAGTTTGTTTTTCACCCTAAATTAAAGGTACAAGAACAAGAGTTCTACTACATTATTCCCAGTAGAAAATTCCTGTCACACAGCACTCCTTCCTCCTGGTGTCTTCTGACAAGCTTCTAGCAGAATCTTTCTCAGGCAGTCCTCTAATTTAGCTTTCTTCTAGCTAAGCCACTCCCCTTAATTACTATATCTCTCTACAAGTAACTCAAACTACACATCTATCAACACCTTACAGTCATCTGAGATGTACACTTTAGCAACTGTTCAGATAACCATTCAATTCAGTTAGCTTTGAAAAATACACTATTTTGTTTTGCTTTGCTTCTCACTTTTTTTACCCTAAATTGAAGGACCAAGTAAAGGAGTTCTACTTCTTAAGTCAAAGTAGAGAAGTCTAGTCACACAGCACCCATTTCTCCTGGTGTCTTCTGCCAAGCTTCTAGCAGAATATTTCTAAGGTA
Organism: Neoceratodus forsteri; assembly: GCA_016271365.2. Taxonomy (NCBI): domain Eukaryota; kingdom Metazoa; phylum Chordata; order Ceratodontiformes; family Ceratodontidae; genus Neoceratodus; species Neoceratodus forsteri. The sequence continues at coordinate 894,639,280 of CM028132.1, read as the reverse complement.
GTCTTAAAATTTAGCTTCCCTTTAGCAAAGCCACTCCCCCAACTTACTAGATCTTTCAACAAGTAATTTAAACTGCACAGCTATCAATCCCTTTTAGTCGTTGAGATTTACACCTAGATAACTGTTCTGATAAACATTCAATTCAGTTAACTCAGACAAACAGACCGATTTTTTGTTTTGTTTGTTAGTTTGTTTTTTTACCATGAATTAAAGGTCCAAAACCAAGAGTTCTACTTCTTTAGTCCCAGGAGAGATATTATGTCACACAGCAATCATTCCTATTTGTGTCTTCTGCAAGCTTCTAGCAGAATCTTTCTAATGTAGTCTTTAAATTTATATTCCTTCTAGCTAAGCGACTCCCCCTGCTTACTTGATATTTCTGCAAGTAATTTAAATTGGACAGCTACCAAGCTCTTTCAGTCACCTGAAATTTACACTTAGAAAACTGTTCAAATAACCATTCAATTCAGTTAACTCAGACAGAGACACAAATTTTATTTGAATGTTTGTTAGTTTGTTTTTTACCCTAAATTAAAGGACCAAGTAAAAGAGTTCTACCTCTTAAGTCCCAGTAGAGAAGTCCAGTCAAACAGCTCTCCTTCCTCCTGATGACTTCTGCCAAGCTTCTAGCACAATATTTCTAATATAGTCTTTAAATTTAGCTTTCTTCTAGCTTAGCCACTCTTCTTACTTACTAGATCTATCTACAACTAATTTAAAGTGAAAAGCTATCAAGCCCATTCGGTCACATGAGATTAACACCTAAATTACATTTCAGATAACTCTCACTTCTGTTAACTCAGAGAAACACACTATTTTTTATTTTGGTTTGTTAGTTTGTTTTTTTAACCTAATTTAAAGGTCCAAGTACAAGAGTTCTACTTCTTCAGTCTCAGTAGAGAAGTCCAGTCACACAGCAGTACTTCCTCCTGGTGTCTTCTGCCAACTTACTAGGAGGATCTTTCTAAGGTGTTCTTTAAATTTAACTTCCTTCTAGCTAAGCTACTCCCCTTAATTGCTAGACCTTTTGAAAAGTACGTTAAACTGCACAGCTATCAAGCACTTTTAGTCACCTGAGATTAAAACCTGGATAACTGTTCAGATAACCTTTTAATTCAGTTAATGCAGACAAACACACTAATTTTTTTTGTTTTGTTTCTCAGTTTGTTTTTTTACCCTAAATTAAAGGACCAAGTAAAAGAGTTCTACTTCTTCAGTCCCAGGAGAGAAGTCCAGTCACACAGCACTCCTTCCTCCTGGTGTATTCTGCCAAGCTTCTAGCAGAATCTTTCTAAGGTAGTCTTAAAATTTAGCTTCCTTCTAGCAAAGCCACTCCCCCTACTTACCCGATCTTTCTACAAGTAATTTAAACTGCACAGCTATCAAGCCCTTTAAGTCACCTCAGATTTAAAACTAGATAACTGTTCAGATAAACATTCAAGTCAGTTAATTAAGACAAACACACTAATTATTTTTTGTTTTGTATCTCAGATTCTTTTTTTTACCCTAAATTAAAGGACTAAGCAAAATAGTTTTACTTCCTTAGTCCCAGTAGAGAAGTCCAGTCACACAGCACTCATTTCTCCAGGTGTCTTCTGCCAAGCTTCTAGCAGAATATTTCTAAGGTAGTCTTCAAATTTAGCTTCCTTCTAGAAAAGCCACTCCCACAACTTAATAGATCTTTCTACAAATAATTTAAACTGCACTGCTAACAAGCCCTTTTAGTCGCTGAGATTTACAGCTAGATAACTGTTCTGATAAACATTCAATTCAGTTATCTCAGACAAACAGACCAATTTTTTTTGTTTTGTTTGTTAGTTTGTTTTTTTATCATAAATTAAAGGTCCAAGTCCAAGAGTTCTACTTCTTTAGTCCCAGCAGAGATATCCAGTCACACAGCAATCATTCCTAGTTGTGTCTTCTGCAAGCTTCTAGTAGAATCGTTCTAATGTAGTCTTTAAATTTATATTCCTTCTAGCTAAGCCACTTCCCTTACTTACTTGATCTTTCTACAAGTAATTTAAATTGAATAGCTACCAAACTCTTTCAGTCACCTGAGATTTACACTTAGATAACTGTTCAAATAACCATTCAATTCAGTTAACTCAGACAGAGACACAAATTTTATTTGAATGTTTGTTAGTTTGATTTTTACCCTAAATTAAAGGACCAAGTAAAAGAGTTCTACCTATTTAGCCCCAGAAGAGAAGTCCAGTCAAACAGCTCTCCTTCCTCCTGGTGAATTCTGCCAAGCTTCTAGCGCAATCTTTCTAAGGTAGTCTTTAAATTTAGCTTTCTTCTAGCTTAGCCTCTCCACTTACTTACTAGATCTTTCTCCAACTAATTTAAACTGCAAAGCTATCAAGCCCATTCAGTCACCTGAGATTAACAGCAAAATTACAGTTCAGATAAACACTCAATTCTGTTAACTCAGAGAAACACACTATTTTTTATTTTGGTTTGTTAGTTTGTTTTTTTAACCTAAATTAAAGGTCCAAGTACAAGATTTCTACTTCTTGTAGCAGTAGAGAAGTCCTGTCACACAGCACTCCTTCCCCATTTTGTCTTCTGAACAGCTTCTAGCAGAATCTTTCTAAGGTAGTCTTTAAATTTAGCTTCCTTCTTGGTAAGCCACTCACCCTAATTAATAGACCTTTCGACAAGTAATTTAAACTGCACAGCTATTATGCCCTTTCAGTCACTTGAGGTTTATACCTAGATAACTGTTCAGATAACCATTCAACTCAGTTAACTCAGGCAAACACACATTTTTTTTGTTTTGTTTGTTAGTTTGCTTTTTTAAACTAAATTACAGGACCAGATACAAGAGTTCAACTTCTTCAGTCTCAGTAGAGAAGTCCAGTCATACAGCACTTCTTCCTCCTGGTGTCTTCTGCCAACTTACTAGCAGAATATTTCTAAGGTGGTCTTTAAATTTAACTTCCTTCAAGCTAAACCACTCCCCTTACTAGCTAGACCTTTTGAAAAGTAAGTTAAACTGCAAAGCAATCAAGCCCTTTAAGTCACCTGGGATTTACACCTGGATAACTGTTCAGATAACCATTTAATTCAGTTAATGCAGGCAAACACAATAATTTTTTTTGTTTTGTTTGTTAGTTTCTTTTTTTGCCCTAAATTAAAGATACCAGTACATAAAATCGACTTTATTAATCCCAATAGAGAACTCTAGTAGCACAGCACTCCTTCCTCCTGATGTGCTCTGCAAAGCTTCTAGCAGAATCTTTCTAATTCAGTCTTTAAATGTAGCTTCCTTTATCTAACTCACTCCCCCTTCTCACTAGATTTCCCTACAGGTAATTTAAACTGCACAGCTATCAATCCCTTTCAGTCACCTGAGATTTACGCTTAGATAACTGTTCAGATACAAATTCAATTCAGTTAACTCAGACAAACATACTGATTTTTTTTATTTGGTTGTTAGTTTGTTTTTTACCCTAAATTAAAGGTAGAAGTACAAGAGTTCTGCTTCATTATTCCCAGTAGAGAATTGCAGTCCCACAGCACTTCTTCCTCCCTAATTGTCTTCTGACAAACTTCTAGCAGAATCTCTCTAAAGTAGTCTTTTAATTTAGCTGTCTTCAAGCTAAGCCACTCCCCCTACTTACAATATCTCTCTACAAGTAACTCAAACTACACATCTATCAGCACCTTTCAGTCACCTGAGATGTACATCTTAGCAACTGTTCAGATAACCATTCAATTCTGTTAACTAAGACAAACACACTGATTGTTTTTTGTTTTGTATCTCAGATTCTTTTTTTACCCTAAATTAAAGGACTAAGTAAAATAGTTTTACTGCTTTAGTCCCAGTAGAGAAGTCCAGTTACACAGCACCCATTTCTCCTGGTGTCTTCTGTCAAGCTTCAAGCAGAATATTTCTAAGGTAGTCTTTAAATTTAGATTCCTTCTATCTAAGTCACTTCCCTTGCTTGCTAGACCTTTTGAAAAGTAAGTTAAACTGCACAGCTTTCAAGCCCTTTTAAGCACCTGAGATTAATACCTTGATACCTGTTCCGATAAACATTTAATTCAGTTAATGCAGACAAACACAATTTTTTTTGTTTTGTTTGTTAGTTTCTTTTGTTACCCTAAATTAAAGGTACAAGTACATGAAATCTACTTCTTTAATCCCAGTAGAGAACTGTAGTCACACAGCACTCCTTCCTTCACAATTGTCCTCTACAGCTTTTAGCAGAATCTTTCTAATTTTGTCTTTCAATTTAGCTTCCTTTATCTAAGAAACTCCCCCTTCTTTCTAGATTTTCCTACAAGTAATTTCAACTGCACAGCTATCAATCCCTTTCAGTCACCTGAGATTTACGCTTAGATAACTGTTCAGATAAAAATTCAATTCAGTTAACTCAAACACACTGATTTTTTTGTTTGGTTGTTAGTTGGTTTTTTACCCTAAATTAAGGGTACAAGTACAAGAGTTCTGCTTCATTATTCCCAGTAGAGAATTCCAGTCACACAGCACTCCTTCCTCCTGGTGTCTTCTGATATGCTTCCAGCAGAATATTACTAAGGTAGTAATTTAATTTAGCTTCTTTCTAGCTAAACCACTCCTCCAACTTACTATATCTCTCTCTACAAGTAACTCAGCCTACACATCTATCAAGACCTTACCGTCACCTGAGATGTACAGCTCAGTAACTGTTCAGATAACCATTCAATTCAGTTTACTAACACAAACACACTTATTTTTTTGTTTTGTTTCTCAATCTTTTTTTTACCCTAAATTAAAGGACCAAGTAAAAGAGTTCTACTTCTTTATTCCCAGTAGAGAAGTCCAGTCACACAGCACTCCTTCGTCCTGGTGACTTCTGGCTAGCTTCTAGCAGAATCTTTCTCAGGTAGTCTTAAAATTCAGCTTTCTTCTAGCAAAGCCACTCCCCCACCTTACTCGATCTTTCTAAAAGTAGTTTAAACTGCACAGCCATCAATCCCTTTCAGTCACCTGAAATTTACACCTAGATAACTGTTCTAATAAACATTCATTTCAGTTAACTCAGACAAACACACCAATGTTTTTTGGATTTTTTTGTTAGTTTGTTTTTCCATACTAAATTAAAGGTCCAAGTAAAATATTTCTAATTCATTAGTACCGGTAGAGAAGTCCAGTCACATAGCACTCCTTCCTCTTAGTGTCTTCTGCAGGCTTCTAGCAGAATCTTTCTAGTGTAATCCTTAAAGTGAGCTTCCTTCTAGTTAAGCCACTCCCCCAACAGCTAGATCTTTCTACAAATAATTTAAACTGCACATCTATCAACCCCTTTCAGTCACCTGAGATTTACACCAAGATAAATGTTCTGATAAACATTCAATTCAGTTAACTTAGACAAACAGACCAACTTTTTTGTTTTGTTTGTTTGTTTTTTTTACCCTTAATTAAAGGCCAAGTCAAAGAGTTCTACTTCTTTAGTCCCAGCAGAGATATCCTGTCACACAGCAATCTTTTGAAGTTGTGTCTTCTGCAAACTTCTAGCAAAATCTTTCTAATGTACTCTTTAAATTTATATTCCTTCTATCTTAGCGACTCCCCCTACTTACTTGATCTTTCTACAAATAATTTAAATTGAGCAGCTACCAAGCTCTTTCAGTCACCTGAGATTTACATTTAGATAACTGTTGAAATAACCATTCAATTCAGTTAACTCAGAAAGACACACAAATTTTATTTGAATATTTGTTAGTTTTTTTTTCCCCAAGTTAAAGGAGAATTTAAAGAGTTCTACTTATTTAGTCCCAGTTCAGAAATCCAGTCAAACAGCTCTCCTTCCCCCTGGTGACTTCTGCCAAGCTTCTAGCACAATCTTTCTAAGGTAGTCTTTAAATTTAGCTTCCTTCTACCTTTGCCACTCCGCTAACTTACTAGATCTTTCTTCAACTAATTTAAACTGCAAAGCTATCAAGCACATTCAGTCACCTGAGATTAACACCTAAATTACAGTTCAGATAACCACTCAATTCTGTTAACTCAGAGAAACACACTATTTTTTATTTTGGTTTGTTAGTTTGTTTTTTTAACCTAAATTAAAGGTCCAAGTACAAGATTTCTACTTCTTGTACCAGTAGAGAAGCCCAGTCACACAGCACTCCATCTTCCTTTTGACTTCTGAAAAGCTTCAAGCAGAATCTTTCTAAGGAAGTCTTTAAATTTAACTTCCTTCTAGTTAAGCCACTCCCCCTACTTGTTAGACCTTTTGAAAAGTAAGTTAAACTGCACAGCTATTCAGTTAATGCAGACAGACACTAATTTTTTTGTTTTGTTTGTTAATTTCTTTTTTACCCTAAATTAAAGGTAGAAGTAAAATAAATCTACTTCTATAATCCTAGTAGAGAAGTCCAGTCACACAGCACTCCTTCTTCCTAGAGTCTTCTGCCAAACTACTAGCAGAATCTTTCTGACTTATTCTTTAAATTTAGCTTCCTTTATCTAAACCACTCCCCCTTCTTACTAGATTTTTCTACAAGTAATTTAAACTGCACAGCTATCAATCCCTTTCAGTCGAATGAGATTTACATTTAGATAACTGTTCAGATAAAAATTCAATTCAGTTAACTCAGACAAACACACTGATTTTTTTTGTTTGGTTGTTAGTTTGTTTTTTACCCTAAATTAATGGTACAAGTACAAGAGTTCTGCTTCATTATTCCCAGTAGAGAATTCCAGTCACACAGCACTCCTTCCTCCTGGTGTCTTCTGATACGCTTCCAGCAGAATATTTCTAAGGTAGTCTTTTAATTTAGCTTCTTTCTAGCTAAGCCACTCCTCCAACTTACTATATCTCTCTCTACAAGTAACTCAGCCTACACATCTATCAAGACCTTACCATCACCTGAGATGTACAGCTTAGTAACTGTTCAGATAACCATTCAATTCAGTTTACTAACACAAACACACTTATTTTTTTGTTTTGTTTCTCAATTTGTTTTTTTACCCTAAATTAAAGGACCAAGTAAAAGAGTTCTACTTCTTTATTCCCAGTAGAGAAGTCCAGTCACACAGCACTCCTTCCTCCTGGTGACTTCTGGCTAGCTTCTAGCAGAATCTTTCTAAGGTAGTCTTAAAATTCAGCTTCCTTCTAGCAAAGCCACTCACCCACCTTACTTGATCTTTCTAAAAGTATTTTAAACTGCACAGCCATCAGTCCCTTTCAGTCACCTGAGATTTACACCTAGATAACTGTCCTAATAACCATTCATTTCAGTTAACGCAGACAAACACACCAATGTTTTGGGGGTTTTTTTGTTAGTTTGTTTTTCCATACTAAATTAAAGGTCCAAGTAAAATATTTCTAATTCATTAGTACCAGTAGAGAAGTCCAGTCACATAGCACTCCTTCTGCCTGGTGTCTTCTGCAGGCTTCTAGCAGAATCTTTCTAAGGGTAGTCCTTAAAGTGAGCTTCCTTCTAGATAAGCCACTTCCCCTAACAACTAGATCTTTCTACAAATAATTTAAACTGCACAACTATCTACCCCTTTCAGTCACCTGAGATTTACACCAAGATAAATGTTCTGATATACATTGAATTCAGTTAACTCAGACAAACAGACCAACTTTTTTGTTTTATTTGTTTGTTTTTTTTACCATTAATTAAAGGCCAAGTCAAAGAGTTCTACTTCTTTAGTCCCAGCAGAGATATCCTGTCACACAGCAATCATTCCTAGTTGTGTCTTCTGCAAACTTCTAGCAGAATCTTTCTAATGTACTCTTTAAATTTATATTCCTTCTATCTTAGCGACTCCCCCTACTTACTTGATCTTTCTACAAATAATTTAAATTGAACAGCTACCAAGCTCTTTCAGTCACCTGAGATTTACATTTAGATAACTGTTGAAATAACCATTCAATTCAGTTAACTCAGAAAGACACACAAATTTTAGTTGAATATTTGTTAGTTTGTTTTTTACCCTAAATTAAAGGAGAATTTAAAGAGTTCTACTTATTTAGTCCCAGTTCAGAAGTCCAGTCAAACAGCTCTTCTTCCTCCTGGTGACTTCTGCCTAGCTTCTAGCATAATCTTTCTAAGGTAGTCTTTAAATTTCGCTTCCTTCTACCTTTGCCACTCCGCTAACTTACTAGATCTTTCTTCAACTAATTTAAACTGCAAAGCTATCAAGCCCTTTCAGTCAAATGAGATTAGCACCTAAATTACAGTTCAGATAACCACTCAATTCTGTTAACTCAGAGAAACACACTATTTTTTATTTTGGTTTGTTAGTTTGTTTTTTTAACCTAAATTAAAGGTCCAAGTACAAGATTTCTACTTCTTGTACCAGTAGAGAAGCCCAGTCACACAGCACTCCATCCTCCTTTTGACTTCTGAAAAGGTTCTAGCAGAATCTTTCTAAGGTAGTCTTTAAATTTAGGTTCCTTCTAGGTAAGCCACTCACCCTAATGTATACACCTTTTGACAAGTAATTTAAACTGCACTGCTATCATGCCCTTTCAGTCACCTGAGGTTTATACATAGATAACTGTTCAGATAACCATTCAACTCAGTTAACTCAGGCAAACGCACGCGTTTTTTTTTTGTTTTGTTTGTTAGTTTGGTTTTTTAAACTAAATTAAAGGTCCAAGTACAAGAGTTCTACTTTTTTATTCTCAGTAGATAAGTCCAGTAACACCGCACTCCTTCCTAATAGTGCCTTCTGCCAAGCTACTAGCAGAATCTTTCTAAGGTAGTCTTTAAATTTAACTTACTTCTAGCTAAGCCACTCCCCTTACTTGCTAGACCTTTTAATAAGTAAGTTAAACTGCACAGCTATCAAGCCCTTTAAGTCATCTGAGATTTACACCTGGATAACTGTTCAGAAAACCATTTAATTCAGTTAATGCAGACAAACACACTAATTTTTTTTTGTTTTGTTTGTTAGTTTCTTTTTTTACCCTAAATTAAAGGTACATGTAAAAGAAATCTTCTTCTTTAATCCTAGTTGAGAAGTCCAGTTGCACAGCACTCCTTCCTCCCAGTATCTTCTGCCAAGCTACTAGCAGAATCTTTCTAATTTAGTCTTTAAATTTAGCTTCCTTAATCTAAGCCACTCCCCCTTCTTAATAGATATTTCTACAAGTAATATAAACTGCTCAGCTATCAATCCCATTCAGTCACCTAAGATTTACACTTAGATAACTGTTCAGATAAAAATTCAATTCAGTTAACTCAGACAAACACACTGATTTTTTTTGTTTGTTTGTTAGTTTTTTACCCTAAATTAAGGGTACAAGCACAAGAGTTCTGTTTCATTATTCCCAGTAGAGAATTCCAGTCGTAAAGCACTCCTTCCTCCTGGTGTCTTCTGATAAGTTTCTAGCACAATCTTTCTAAGGTAGTCTTTTAATTTAGCTTCTTTCTAGCTAAACCACTCCCCCTACTTACTGTATCTCTCTACAAGTAACTCAAACTACACATCTATCAAGAACTTACAGTCAACTGAGATGTACACCTTAGTAACTGTTCAGATAACCATTCAATTTAGTTAACTAACAACACATACACACTTATTTTTTTTGTTTTGTTTCTCAATTTGTTTTTTTACCCTAAATTAAAGGACCAAGTAAAAGAGTTCTACTTCTTTATTCCCAGTAGAGAAGTCCAGTCACACAGCGCTCCTTCCTCCTGGTGACTTCTGCCAAGCTTCTAGCAGAATCTTTCTAAGGTAGTCTTTAAATTTAGCTTCCTTCCAGCTAAGCCACTTACCCTAATTACTAGACCTTTCTACAAGTAATTTGAACAGCAAAGCTATCAAGCCCTTTCAGTCAGCTGAGATTTACCTTTTAAGTAAATGTTCAGATAACCATTCAATTCATTTAATGCAAAGATATTATTTTTTTTGTTTTGTTTTTTATTTTTTTATTTTACCCTAAAATACAGGTCCTAGTTCAAGAGTTCTACTTCTTTAGCCCAGTAGAGAAGTACAGTCACAGAGCACTCCTTAATCCTCTTATTTTCTGCCAAGCTTCTGGAAGAATCTTTCTTAGGTAGTCTTTAAATTTAGCTTCCTCCTTGCTAAGCCACTCCCCCTGCTTACTAGATTTTTCTACAAGTAATTTAAACTGCACAGCTATCAAGCCCTTTCAGTCACCTGAGATGTTCACCTTAGTAACTGTTCAGATAACTATTCAATTCAGTTAACTCAGATGAACACTATTTTTTTTGTTTTGTTTGTTAGTTTGTTTTTTTACCCTAAATTAATTGTACAAGTACAAGAGATCTGCTTCATTATTACCAGTAGAGAATTCCAGTCACACAGCACTCCTTCTTCCTTTTGTCTTCTGACAAGCTTCTAGCAGAATCTTTCTAAGGTAGTCTTTTAATTTAGCTTCCTTCTATCTAAGCCACTTCCCCTACTGACTACTATATCTCTCTACACGTAACTCAATCTACACAGCTATCAAGACCTTTCAGTCACCTGAGATGTACACCATAGTAGCTGTTCAGATATCCATTCAATTCAGTTAACTCAGATGAACACTATTTTTTTTGTTTTATTTATTAGTTTGTTTTTTTACCCTAAATTAAATGTCCAAGTACCAGAGTTCTACCTCTGTAGTCCCAGTAGACAGGTCCAGTCACACATCACTCCTTCCTCCTCATTTCTTTTGCCAAGCTTCTAGCAGAATCTTTCCAAAGTAGTCTATAAATTTAGCTTCCTTCTTGCTAAGCCACTTCCCCTGCTTAGTAGATCTTTCTACAGGTAATTTAAACTGCACCGCTATCAAGGCCTTTCAGTCACCTGAGATTTACACCTAGATAACTGTTCAACTAACCATTCATATCAGTTAACTAAGACAAATACACTAATTCTTTTTGTTTTTGTTTCTCACTTCATTTTTTTACCCTAAATTAAAGGACCAAGTAAAAGAGTTCTTCTTCTTTATTCCCAGTAGAGAAGTCCAATCACACAGCATGCCTTCCTTCAGCTGTCTTCTGCCAAGCTTCTAGCAGAATCTTTCTAAGGTAGTCTTCAAATTTAGCTTCCTTCTAGCAAAGCCACTCCCCCCACCTTACTCGATCTTTCTACAAGTATTTTAAACTGCACAGCCATCAATCCCTTTAAGTCACCTGAGATTTACACCTAGATAACTGTTCTGAAAACCATTCAATTCAGTTAAAATAACACTTTAGTATTTTTTGCTGATTGTTAGCTTGTTTTTTAACCTAAATTAAAGGTCCAAGTACAAGATTTCTATTTCTTTAATCCCAGTACAAAATTCCAGTCACACAGCACTCCTTACTCCTGGAGTCTTCTGCCAAGCTTGTAGCAGAATCTTTCTAAGGTAGTCTTTAAATTTAGCTTCCTTCTAGCTAAGCCTCTCCCCCTACCAACTAGGTCTTTCTACAAGTAATTCAAACTGCACAGCTATTAATCACTTTCAGTCACCTACGATTTAAACTTATATAACTGTTCAGATAATAATTCAATTCAGTAAATGCAGACAAATACACTGATTTTTTTTGTTTGGTTGTTAGTTTTGTTTTACCCTGAATTAAAGGTATACGTACAAGAGTTCTACTTCATTTTTCACAGTAAAGAATTACAGCCACACTGCACTCCTTCCTCCTGGTGTCTTCTGTCAAGCTTTTAGCAGAATCTTTCTGAGGCAGTCTTTTAATTTAGCTTCCTTCTAGCTAAGCCACTCCCCCTACTTACTAAATCTCTCTAGAAGTCTCTCAAACTACACAGCTATCAAGATGTTTCAGTCACCTGAGATGCACACCTTAGTAACTGTTTGGATGACAATTCAATTCAGTTAACTCAGACAAACAGTAATTTCTTTTTGTTTTATTTGTAAGTTTGTTTTTTTTTGCCCTTAATTAAAGGTCCAAGTAGAAGAGTTCTACCTCTTTAGTCTCAGTAGAGAAGTCCAGTTGCAGAGCAATCCTTCCTCCTGGTGACTTCTGCCAAGCTTCTAGTAGAATCTTTCTAAGGCAGTCTTTAAATTTGGCTTCCTTCTTACTAAGCCACTTCACCTGCTTAGTAGACCTTTCTACAGGTAATTACTCTGCACAGCTATCAAGCCATTTCAGTCACTTGAGATTTACACCTATATAACTGTTCTGATAACCATTCAATTCAGTTAACTCAGACAAACACAGTAATTTCTTTTTGTTTTGTTTCTTAGTTTGTTTTTTACCCTAAAGGACCGAGTAAAATAGTTCTACTTCTTTAATAGCAGTAGAGAAGTTCAGCCACACAGTACCCCTTCCTCCTTGTGTCTTCTGCCAAGCTTTAAGCATAATCTTTCTAAGGTAGTCTTAAAATTTAGCTTCTTTCTAGCTAAGTCACTCCACCTACTAACTAGATTTTTCTACAAGTAATTTAAATTGCACAGCTTTCAAGCTCTTTCAGTTACCTGAGATTTACACTTAGATAACTGTTCAGATTACCATTTAATTCTGTTAACTCAGACAAACACACTCACTTTTTTGTTTGTTAGTTTTTTTACCCTAATTTAAAGGACCAAGTACAAGAGTTATACTTCTTTAGCCCAGTAGAGAAGTCCAGTCACACTGCACTCCATCCTCTTGGTGTCTTCTGCCAATATTCTGGCAGAATCTCTCAAAGGTAGACTTTAAATTTAGCTTCCTTCTAGCTAAGCCACTCCCCCTTCTTACTTGATCTTTCTAGAAGTAATTTAAATTGTACAGGTATCAAGCTCTTTCAGTCACCTGAGATTTACACCTACTTACCTGTCAGATAACCATTCAATTCGATTTACTTAGGCAAACAGGCTTTTTTTTGTTTTATTTTATTAGTTTGTTTTTTTACCCTAAATTAAAGGTCCAAGTTCAAGAGTTCTACTTCTTTAGTCCCAGTTAAGAAGGCCAGTCACACAGCACTCCTTCCTCCTGGTGTCTTCTGCAAAGCTTCTAGCACAATTTTTCTAAGGTAGTCTTTAAATTTAGCTTCCTTCTCGCTAAGCCACTCACGCTACTTTCTTGATCTTTCTACAAGTAATTTAAACTTCATAGCTATCAAGCCCTTTCAGTCACCTGAGATTTACACCTAGATAACTGTTCAGATAACTATTCAATTCAGTTAACTCAGACAAACACATTACTTTTTTTTTATTTGTTAGTTTGTTTTTTTTACCCTTAATTAAAGGACCAAGTACAAGAGTTTTACTTCTTTAGACCCAGTAGAGATGTCCTGTCATGCAGCAATCCTTCCTTCTTGTGCCTTCTGCCAAGTTTCTAGCAGAATCTTGCTAAGGTAGTTTTTAATTTAGCTTCCTTCTAGCTAAGCCATTCCCCCTTCTTACTAGATCTTTCCACAAGTAATTTAAACTGCACAGCTATCAACCTTTTCAGACACCTGAGATTTACACCTAGATAACTGTTGAGATAAACATTCAATTCAGTTAACTCACTCAAGCAGACTAATTTTGTTTTGATTTGTTTGTTAGTTGTTTTTTTACCCTAAATTAAAGGTCAAAGTGAATGAGATCTTCTTCTTTAGTACTAGTAGAAAAGTCCAGTAACACAGCAATCCTTCCACCTTGTGTCTTCTGCCAAGTTTCTAGCAGAATCTTTCTAAGGTAGTCTTTAAATTTAGCTTCCTTCTAGATAAGCCACTCCCCCTACTAATTAGATTTTTCTACAAGTAATTCACACTACACAGCTATCAAACCATTTCAGTCACCTGAGATTTACACCTAGATAACTGTTCAGATAACCCTTCAATTAATTTGAACTGCAAAGCTATAAAGCCCTTTCCGTCACCTGAGATGAACAATTAAATAACTGTTCAGATAACCATTAAATTCTGTTAACTCAGGAAAACACACATTTTTTTTTGTTCGGTTTGTTAGTTTGTTTTTTTACCATAAATTAAAGGTCCAAGTACAAAAGTTCTGCTTCTTTTTACCACTAGAAAAGTCCAGTCACACAGCACTCCTTCTTCCTGGTGTCTTCTGCCAAGCTTCTAACTGAATCTTTCTAAGGTAGTCTTTAAATTTAGCTTCCTTCCAGCTATGCCACTTCCCTGCTTAGTAAAGCTTTCTACAGGTAATTTAACCTGCTCAGCTATCAAGCCCTTTCAGTCACCTGAGATTTACACCTAGATAACTGTTCAGATAACCATTCAATTCAGTTAACTAAGACAAACACACTAATTGTTTTTTGTTTTGTTTATAAGTTTGTTTGTTTTTTACCCTTAATTAAAGGACCAAGTAAAAGAGTTCTACTTATTTAGTCCCAGAAGAGAAGTCCAGTCACACAGCACTCCTTCCCCCTGGTGCCTTCTGCCAAGCTTGGAGATGAATCTTTCCAATGTTGTCTTTAAATTTAGCTTCCTTCTAGCTAAGCCACTCCCCCTTCTTACTAGATCTTTCTACAAGTAATTTAAACTGCACAGCTATCAAACCCTTTAAGTCACCTGAGATTTACACCTAGATAACTGTTCAAGTCAAGTCAAGTCAAGTCAACTTTATTTAAAAAGACGCCCAATCCCGAAGGCTCTGGGCGCCGTACAAAACCTTTACAGTTTGTCATACTGTGTACATTCAAATTAAAATCACAAACATATAACTTAAACCCCAAAAGCCTGCACAAATAAAAAGGTCTTTAGACTACTCTTCAAAGCCTCTACAGTGGGGGCCTCTCTCACGTCAAGCGGCAATGAGTTCCAGAGAGCTGGAGCAGCAACTCCAAAGGAGCAATCCCCTGCTGATTTCAACCTAGCTCTCGGAACTGTGAGGAGGCCACCACCAGAAAAGGCGAAGATCCCCGGACAGAGGTGGGAGGTACCAGTAGATCAGAAAAGGCACCAAGGCCTGTCCATGTAGGGTCTTATAGGTGAGAAACTCCCACCTTGAACAAAACTCTCCACCTGACAGGCAGCCAGTGCAAATCGCGCAATACCGGAGTTATATGACAAAACTTACTTTGTCCGGTCAAAAGCCTGGCAGCAGCATTTTGCACCAGCTGCAGTCTGTGAAGAGAAGTTCCAGAGACCCCAAGATAGAGCGCATTACAGTAGTCAAGTCTCAAAGTGACCAAGGCATGTACCAAAGTAGGGAGGTCCAGAGCCGGAACAAGCGGCTTAATCCTGGCAATATTCCTAAGATGAAAGAAACAGGAACGTACCACGGAGGATATTTGAGCCTCCATGGACAAGCTCCTGTCAAAGATCACACCAAGATTACGCACCCTTGGGGATGCCATCAATGACACAGCTCCTAGCATAATGCCAGTCAGCTAATGTCAGGGCCATCCCATCACAAGCTCTGTTCGACTCCACCACCAGTACCTCAGTCTTATTAGGGTTAAGTCCAGCCAGCTGGAAGACATCCAGTCATTTATCTCAGCCAGACAGATATTCATCACATCCACTGCATTTGATGTTCCTGGTGCAAAGGATAGGTATAGCTGAGTATCATCAGCATAGCAATGAAAACTCAGTCCATACCTCCTAATGATCTCCCCCAGGGGCAGCATGTACACTGTGAACAACATTGGGGCCAATAACTAACCCTGAGGGACTCCACATGAAAGGAGGCAGGTCATAGATGAGAAATTACCAATCACAACCCACTGCCTCCTGTTGGTAAGAAATGACTCAAACCATTTGATGACGATACCGGTGAGTCTACACAACTCCCTCAGGTGGAGAAGCAACACACAATGGTCCACAGTGTCAAATGCTGAGGAGAGATCAAGGAGGACAAGAATTGTCTTTTCCCCCCGATCTCTAGCCCTAAGGAGATCATTTTGCACCCGAACTAATGCAGTTCAGTGCTATGCCTGGCCCGAAAAGCTGACTGGAAGGGATCGTACAACTCGTGGGTCATGAGATGCTCTCCCAACTGAAGTGATACCACCTTCTCAACAACCTTTCCCAAGAATGGAAGATTGCAGACAGGACGATAATTTGCCCTAGTCTCCGGGTCCAGAGAAGCTTTCTTTAAAAGGGGTCTCACCAGAGCCTCCTTCAAGGCATCCGGAAAGACACCCTGACTCAAGGAGCACCGGACAATCAGAGCAAACACCGGGCCAACAGTGTCAATGCACCTCATCAAGAAGCGCGTTGGCACAGGGTCCAGTTCACAAAAGGTATACCTCAAATTGGCCTCTATCTCAGTGACCTGACGAACTTCCACTGGCTTAAACTCCCCCCACTCAGAATGAGTGCTCTTTGAACACAACTGACGACCACTGACAGCAATGATATTACTGGCTGAGGAAACCTCCCGCCAGATTGCAGACACCCTGTCTGAGAAAAACCGAGCAAATTCCTCACAATCCTCATTCGAGGAAACTCTCCCGGGCTGAAGACAGGAAGGATGGAGAAGTCTGTCAACAGGCCGGAAGAGTGAGGCTGGTCGGCTTCTCCCAGCAGCAATCTTCCGAGACAAAAATAATGTCTTCTTTTGGTTAATTGCCTCCTGATATGCGCGATAATGCACACACAGGACCAGTTTGTCAGCCCCCAGACGGGATTTCCTCCAGCAACGCTCAAATCTCTGACCCAATTTCTTCATTTCCCTGAGATCACAATCATACCAAGGCGATCTCAGGTATGAAGTTCTGGGTCGTACACGGACAGGTGCAGGGAGTCAATGGTACCAGATAGCACCTCGCTATAGGCAGCTACCCCGGTGTCAACGGCTCCGACGCATGCATCACCCACCCTTGATAAATCAACTGATGCCATATAACCCTCAGGGGAAAGATCTTTCAGCGGGCGGCAGCGAAATATCTCAGAAGGGGAAGAAATTGTGACGGGAGCACTAAATGTGAACTTCACCGTGCAATGATCAGACAACCATTTAATTCAGTTAACTCACGCAAACACACTAATTTTTTTGTTTTGTTTGTTAGTTTGTTTTTTTACCCTAAATAAAAGGTACAAGTACAAAAGATCTACTTCTTTAGTCCCAGAAGAGAAGTCCAGTTACACAGCACTCCTCCCTTCTGGTGTTCACCGCAAACTTCTAGCAAAATCTTTCTAATTTAGTCTTTAAATTTAGCTTCCTTTATCTAAGGCACTCCCACTGCTTAATAGATTTTTCTACAAGTAATTTAAACTGCATGGCTAACAAGCCCTTTCAGTCACCCGAGCTTTACACTTAGATAACTGTTCAGATAACAATTCAATTCAGTTAACTCAGACAAAAATAATTTTTTTGTTTTCTTTGTTAGTTTTTTTTACCAAAAATTAATGGTCCAAGTACAAGAGTTCTACCTTTTTAGTCCCAGTAGAGAAGTTCAGTCACACAGCACTCCTTCTTCGTGGTGTCTTCTGCCAAGCTTCTAGCTGAATCTTTCTTATTTATTCTTTAAATTTAGCTTCCTTTAAACTGTGCCACTTCCTCTGCTTAGTAGGTCTTTCTACAGGTAATTTAAACTGCACAGCTATCAAGCCCTTTCAGTCACCTGAGATTTACACCTAGATAACTGTTCAGGTAACCATTAAATTCAGTTAACTAAGACAAACACACTAACTGTTTTTTGTTCTGTTTCATAGTTTTTTTTACCCTAAATTAAAGGACCATGTAAATGAGTTCTACTTCTTTAGTACAAGTTGAGAATTCCAGTCACACAGTGCCCCTTCCTCCTAGTGTCTTCTGCCAAGCTTCAAAAAGAATCTTTCTAAGGTAGTCTTAAAATTTACCTTTATTCTAGCAAAGCCACTCCCCTACATACTAGATTTTTCTACAAGTAATTTAAACTGCACAGCTATCAACCCATTTAAGTTACCTGAGATTTACACCTAGATAACTGTTCTGATAACCATTCAATTCAGTTAACTCAGGCAAACACACTACTTTTCTTGTTTTTTGTTAGTTTTTTTTTAACCTAAATTAAAGGTCCAAGTACAAGATTTCTATTTCTTTAATCCTATTAGAAAATTCCAGTCACACAGCTCTCCCTTCTGCTGGTGTTCTCTGCCAAGCTACTAGTAGAATATTTCTAAGGTAGTCTTTAAATTTAACTTCCTTCTAGCTAAGCCTCTCCCCTTACTAGCTAGACCTTTCGAAAATTAATTCAAACTGAACAGCTATCAAGCCTTTAAGTCATCAGAGATTTTCACATGGAAAACAGTTCAGATAACCGTTCAATTCAGTTAACTTTTACAAACGCACAATTTTTTTTTGCTTTGTTTGTTAGATTTTTTTTACCCTAAATTAAAGGTCCAAGTACAAGAGTTCTACTTCTTTAATCGTAGTAGAGAAGTCCAGAGACACAGCACTCCTTCCTCCTGGTGTCCTCTGCAAAGCTACTAGCAGAAGTTTTCTAAGGTACTCTTTAAATTTATCTTCCGTCTAGCTAAGCCACTCCCCTTATTTACTAGATCGTTCTACAAGTAATTTAAATTACTCAGCAACCAAACCCTTTTAGTCATCTGAGATTTACACCTAGATAACTGTTCAGATAACCATTTAATTCAGTTAACTCAAACACACTGTTTTTTTGTTTTGTTTGTTAGTTTGTATTTTTACCCTAAATTAAAGGTCCAAATACAAGAGATCTTCTTCTTTAGACCCAGTAGAGAAGTCCAGTCACACAACACTCCTTCCTCCTGGTGTCCTCCACAAAGCTTCTAGCAGAATCTTTCAAATTTATTCTATAAATTTAGCTTCCTTTATCTAAACCACTCCACATGCTTACTAGATTTTTCTACAAGTAATTTAAACTGCACAGCTATCAATCCCTTGCAGTCAACTGAGCTTTACAACTAGATAACTGTTCAGATAACAATTCAATTCAGTTAACTCAGACAAACACACTGTGTTTTTTGTTTGGTTGTTAGTTTGTTTTTTTACCCTAAATTAAAGGTACAAGTACAAGAGTTGTACTTCATTATTCCGAATAGAGAATTCCAGTCACACAGCACTCCTTCCTCCTGGTGTCTTCTGCCAAGCTTCTAGTAGAATCTTTTTAAGGTAGTCTTTTAATTTAGCTTACTTCTAGCTAAGCTTGTCCTGTACTTACTATATCTCTCTGCAAGTAACTCAAACTACTCAGCTATCAAGACCTTTCAGTCACCTGAGATGTGCACCATAGTAACTGTTCAGATAACCATTTAATTCAGTTAACTCAGACAAAACCTTTTTTTTTGTTTGTTAGTTTGCTTTTTTACCCTAAATTAAAGGTTTGAGTACAAGAGTTCTACCTCTTTAGTCCAAGTAGAGAAGTCCAGTCGCACAGCACTCCTTCCTCCTGGTGTCTTCAGCCAAGCTTCTAGCAGAATCTCTAAAAGGAAGTCTTTAAATTTAGCTTTCTTCTTGCTAATCCACTTCCCCTGCTTAGTAGATCTTTCTACAGGTAATTTAAACTGAACAGCTATCAAGTCCTTTCAGTCACCTGAGATTTATACCTAGATTACTGTTCTGATAACCATTCAATTCAGTTAACTAAGACAAACACAGTAAGTTTTTTTTGTTTTGTTTCTTAGTTTGTTTTTTTACCCTAAATTAAAAGACCAAGTAAAACACTTCTACTTCTTTAATCCCAATAGAGAAGTCCAGTCACAAAGCACACCTTAATCCTGCTGTCTTTTGCCAAGTTTCTAGAAGAACCTTTCTAAGGCTGTATTAAAATTTAGCTTCTTTCTAGCAAAGAAACTCCCCCTACTTAGAGGATCCCTTATCAAGTAATTTAAACTGCACAGTTATAAAGCCGTTTCAGTCACCTGAGATTTACACCTAGATAACTGTTCTGTTAACAATTAAATTCAGTTAACTCAGACAAAGATTATTTTTTTTTGTTTTGTTTGTTAGTTTGTATTTTTTACCCTAAATTAAAGGTGCAAGTACAAGTGTTCTACATCTTTAGTCCCAGTAGAGAAGTCCAGTCACACAGCACTCCTTCTTCCAGGTGTCTTCTGCCAAGCTTCTGGCTGAATCTTTCTAAGAAGTCTTTAAATTTAGCTTCCTTCAAGCTATGCACTTCCCTGCATGTGGAGATCTTTCAGGTAATTTAAACTGCACAGCTATCAGAGAAGCCCTTCAGTCACCTGAGACTTACACCTAGATAACTGTTCAGAAAACCATTCAATTCTGTTAACTAAGACTAACACACTAATTTATTTTTTCTTTTGTTTCTAAGTTTGTTTTTTATGCTAAATTAAAGGACCAGGTAAAAGAGTTCTACTTCTTTAGTCCCAGTAGAGAAGTCCAGTCACACAGGCACCTCTTTCTCCTACTATCTTCTGCCAAGCTTCAAGCAGTATCTTTCTAAGTTATTCTTAAAATTTAACTTTCTTCTAGCAAAGTCACTCCCCCTACTTACTAGATCTTTCTACAAGTAATTTAAACTGCACTGCTATCAAACCCTTTCAGTCACCAGAGATTTACACCTAGATACAGTAAGTGTTCAGATAACGATTTAATTCAGTTAACTCAGACTAAAACACTATTTTTTCTTGTTTTGTTTGTTAGTTTGTTTTTTTACCCTAAATTAATTGTCCAAGTACAAGAGATCTTCTTCTTTAGTCCCAGTAGAGAAGTCCAGTCACACAGCACTCCTTCTTCCTGGTGTCTTCTGCCAAGCTTCTAGCTGAATCTTTCTAAAAAAGTCTTTAAATTTAGCTTCCTTCAAGCTATGCCACTTCCCCTGCATGGTAGATCTTTCTACAGGTAATTTAAACTGCACTGCTATAAAACCCTTTCAGTCACCAGAGATTTACATCTAGATACAGTAAGTGTTCAGATAATGATTTAATTCAGTTAACCCAGACTAACACACTATTTTTTTCGTTTTGTATGTTAGTTTGTTTTTTTACCCTAAATCAATTGTCCAAGTACAAGAAATCTTCTTCTTTAGTCCCAGTAAAGAAGTTCAGTCACATAGCACTCATTCCTTCTAGTGTCCTCCACAAAGCTTCTAGCAGAATCTTTCTAATTTAGTCTTTAAAATTAGCTTTCTTTATCTAAGCCACTCACCCTGCTTACTAGATTTTTCTACAAGTAATTTAAACTGCACAGGTATCAAGCTCTTTCTGTCCCCTGAGCTTTTCACATAGATAACTGTTCAGATGTACAATTCAATTCAGATTAACTCAGACAAACACACTGATTTTTTTGTTTGAGTTTGTTAGTTTGTTTTACCCTAAATTAAAGGTACAAGTACAAAGGTTGCACTTCATTGTTCCCCAGTAGAGAATGCAATGCTTAGCCTCCTTGTGCTTCCTCATGGTGGCTTCTGCCAATCTTCTAATGGAGTCTTTCTCACGGTAGTCTTTTAATTTAGCTTCCTTCCAGTGAAGCTAGTCCCCCTTCTTACCATATCTCTCTGCAAGTAACTCAAACTACACAGATATCAAGACCTTTCAGTCACCTGAGATGAACACCATAGTAACTGTTCAGATAACCATTCAATTCAATTAACTCAGACAAAGCCTATTTTTTTTGTTTTGTTTGTTGCTTTGCTTTTTACCCTAAATTAAAGGTCCAAGTACAAGAGTTCTACCTTTTTAGTCCAAGTAGAGAAGTTCAGTCACACAGCACTCCTTCCTCCTGGTGTCTTCTGCCAAGCTTCTAGCAAAATCTTTCTAAGGTAGTTTTTAAATTTATCTTCCTTCTTGCTCAGTCACTTCCACTGCTTAGTAGATGTTTCTTCAGGTAATTTTTACTGCACAGCTATTTAAGCCCTTTAAGTCACTTGAGATTTACACCTAGATAACTGTTCAGATAATCATTCAATTCAGTTAACTTAGACAAACACTGATTTTTTTTGTTTTGCTTCTTAGTTTGTTTTTACCTAAAATAGAGAGCAAGTAAAGGTTCAACATCCTTGGTCCCAGTACAAATATCCAGTCACAGCACTCCTTCCTCTGGTGTCTTCTGCAAAGCTATTTGCAGATCTTCTAATAGATCTTAGATTCACAGCTTCCATCTGGCAAAGCCCTTTCCTCCACCTAGATCCTTTCTAGTAAGTTTGAAACTACAGCTATCCAGCCCTTTAAGGCACCTAGGATTTACACATAGATAACTGTTCTGATATCCATTCAGTTCTGTGCTTCGAGATAAAATACCCAGGTTTTTGTTTTGTTTGTTGGTTTAATTTTTTTACCATTAATTAAAGGTCAGAGTGCAAGACTTCTGCTTCTTTTTGTTGCTGTGAGAGTCCAGTCGCACAGAACTCCATCCTCCTTGTGTCTTCCATAACAGCTAGAAGAATCTTTCTTAGGTAGTTTTTAAATTTGATTACTTCTAGCTAAGCCCTCCCCTGTACTTGATCTTTCTTCAAGTATGTTCAATACTTTAACTATCAAGCTCCTTCAGTCACCTTAGATTTACACTATGATAAATGGTCAAGTAACAATTCAATTCGGTTAACTCAGACAAACACACTAATTTTATTTGTAACTTTGTTAGTTTGTTTTACACCAAATTAAAGGACCAAGTAAAAGAGTTCTAATTATTTAGTCCCAGTAGAGAAGTCCAGTGACACAGCACTCCTTCCTCCTTGTGCCTCTGCCAAGCTTGTAGCAGAATCTTTCTAAGGTACTCTGTAAATTTAGCTTCCTTCTAGCTAAGCCACTCCCCTTACTTACTAGATCATTCTACAATTAATTTAAATTGCTCAGCAACCAAACCCTTTTAGTCACCTAATATTTACACATAGATAGCTCTTCAGATAACCATTTAATTCAGTTAACTCAGACAAACACACTTTTTTTTTGTTTTGTTTGTTAGTTTGTATTTTAACCCTAAATTAAAGGTCCAAGTACAAGAGATCTTCTTCTTTAGTCCCAGTAGAGAAGTCAAGTCAGACAGCATTCCTTCCTCCTGGTGTCCTCCACAAAGCTTCTAGCAGAATCTTTCAAATTTATTCTATAAATTTAGCTTCCTTTATCTAAGCCACTCCACATGCTTACTAGATTTTTCTACAAGTAATTTAAACTGCACAGCTATCAATCCCTTTCAGTCACCTGAGCTTTACACCTGGATAACTGTTCAGATACCAATTAAATTCAGTTAACTCAGACAAATAGACTGAGTTTTTTGGCTTGGTTGTTAGTTTGTGTTTTTACCCTAAATTAAAGGTATGAGTACAAGAGCTGTACTTCATTATTCCGAGTAGAGAATTCCAGTCTCACAGCACTCCTTCCTCCTGGTGTCTTCTGCCAAGCTTCTAGTAGAATCTTTTTAAGGCATTCTTTTTATTTAGCTTACTTCTAACTAAGCTCTCCCCCTACTTGCTATATCTCTCTGCAAGTAACTCAAACTACTCAGCTATCAAGACCTTTCAGTCACCTGAGATGTGCACCATAGTAACTGTTCAGATAACCATTTAATTCAGTTAACTCAGACAAAACCTATTTTTTTGTTTGTTAGTTTGCTTTTTTACCCTAAATTAAAGGTTTGAGTACAAGAGTTCTAACTCTTTTGTCCAAGTAGAGAAGTCCAGTCGCAGAGCACTCCTTTCTTCTGGTGTCTTCTGCCAAGCTTCTAGAAGAATCTTTAAAAGGTAGTCTTTAAATTTAGCTTTCTTCTTGCTAATCCACTTCCCCTGCTTAGTAGATCTTTCTACCGGTAATTTAAACAGAACAGCTATCAAGTCCTTTCAGTCACCAGAGATTTTCACCTAGATTACTGTTCTGATAACCATTCAATTCAGTTAACTATAACAAACACAGTAAGTTTTTTTTGTTTTGTTTCTTAGTTTGCTTTTCTACCCTAAATTAAAAGACCAAGTAAAACACTTCTACTTTTTTAATCCCAATAGAGAAGTCCAGTCATACAGCCCACCTTCCTCCTGGTGTCTTTTACTCAAGCTTTGTAGAACCTTTCTAAGGTTGTATTAAAATCTAACTTTCTTCTAGCAAAACCCCCCTAACTACAAGATCTCTTTACAAGTAATTTAAACTGCACAGTTATAAAAGCCTTTTAAGTCACTAGAGATTTACACCCTAGATAACTATTCTATTAACAGTTCTATTCAGTTAACGAATTAAAAGGTAGTCTTTAAATTTAGCTTTCTTCTTGACAATCCACTTCCCCGACTTAGTAGATCTTTCTACAGGTAACTTAAACTGAAAACTATCAAGTCCTTCAGTCACCTGAGATTTTCACCCAGATTACTGTTCTGATAACCATTCAATTCAGTTAACTAAGACAACACAGCAAGTTTTTTTTGTTTCTTAGTTTGTTTTTACCCAAATTAAAGACCAAGTAAAACACTACTTCTTTAATCCCAGAGAGATCCAGTCATACCCACCTTCCTCCTGTGACTTTGCCAAGCTAGCAGAACCTTCAAGGTTGCATAAAACTAGCTTCCTTCTAGCAAAAAACAAACCAACTTACAAGATCTCTTTACAAGTAATTTAAACTGCACAGTTAAAAAGCCTTTTCAGTCTCCTGAGATTTACACCTAGAAAACTGTTCTGTTAACAGTTCTATTCAGTTATATCAGACAAACATTATTTTTTTTTGTTTTGTTTGTTAGTTTGTATTTTTTACCCTAAATTAAAGGTGCAAGTACAAGTGTTCTACATCTTTAGTCCCAGTAGAGAAGTCCAGTCACACAGCACTCCTTCTTCCTGGTGTCTTCTGCCAAGCTTCTAGCTGAATCTTTCTAAGGAAGTCTTTAAATTTAGCTTCCTTCAAGCTATGCCACTTCCCCTGCATGGTAGATCTTTCTACAGGTAATTTAAACTGCACAACTATCAAGCCCTTTCAGTCACCTGAGACTTACACCTAGATAACTGTTCAGAAAACCATTCAATTCTGTTAACTAAGACTAACACACTAATTTATTTTTTGTTTTGTTTCTAAGTTTGTTTTTTACGCTAAATTAAAGGACCAAGTAAAAGAGTTCTACTTCTTTAGTCCCAGTAGAGAAGTCCAGTCATGCAGGCACCACTTTCTCCTATTGTCTTCTGCCAAGCATCAAGCAGAATCTTTCTAAGTTAGTCTTAAAATTTAGCTTTCTTCTAGCAATGTCACTCCCCCTACTTACTAGATCTTTCTGCAAGTAATTAAAACTGCACTGCTATCAAACCCTTTCAGTCACCAGAGCTTTACACCAAGATACAGTAAGTTTTCAGATAACGATTTAATTCAGTTAACTCAGACTAACACTCTGTTTTTTCATTTTGTTTGTTAGTTTGTTTTTTTACCCTAAATTAATTGTCCAAGTACAAGAGATCTTCTTCTTTAGTCCCAGTAGAGAAGTTCAGTCACACAGCACTCCTTCCTTCTAGTGTCCTCCACAAAGCTTCTAGCGGAATCTTTCTAATTTAGTCTTTAAATTTAGCTTTCTTTATCTAAGCCACTCACCTGCTTACTAGATTTTTCTACAAGTAATTTAAACTGCACAGGTATCAAGCCCTTTCTGTCCCCTGAGCTTTACACTTAGATAACTGTTCCAGATAATTCCAATTCAGTTAATCGCAAACACACTTGATTTTTTTTTTTTTGTTTGGTTGTTTGTTTTTTTACCCTAAATTAAAGATACAAGTACAAGAGTTGCACTTCATTATTCCCATTAGAGAATGCCTGTCACACAGCACTCCTTCCTCATGGTGTCTTCTGACAATCTTCTTTTAGAGTCTTTCTACGGTAGTCTTTTAATTTAGCTTCCTTCCATTTAAGCTAGTCCCCCTACTTACCATATCTCTTTGCAAGTAACTCAAACTACATAGATATCAAGACCTTTCAGTCACCTGAGATGAACACCATAGTAACTGTTCAGATAACCATTCAATTCAATTAACTCAGACAAAGCCTATTTTTTTTGTTTTGTTTGTTACTTTGCTTTTTACCCTTAATTAAAGGTTCAAGTACAAGAGTTCTACCTTTTTAGTCCCCGTAGAGAAGTTCAGTCACACAGCACTCATTCCTCCTGTTGTCTTCTGCCAAGCTTCTAGCAAAATCTTTCTAAGGTAATCTTTAAATTTAGCTTCCTTCTAGCTGAGCCACTTCCACTGCTTAGTAGATCTTTCTTCAGGTAATTTTTACTGCACAGCTATCAAGCCCATTAAGTCACTTGAGATTTACACCTAGATTACTGTTCGGATAACCATTCAATTCAGTTAACTTAGACAAACACTAATTTTTTTGTTTTGCTTCTTAGTTTGTTTTTTACCTCTAAATGAAAGGAGGCAAAAGAGTTTACATCCTTATCCCACAAAAGTCCAGTCGCCACAGCACCCCTTCCTCCTTGTGTCTTCTGCAAAGCTTCTTGCAGAATCTTTCTAATGCAGTCTTAAAATTTTGCTTCCTTCTGGCAAAGCCACTCCCCCTACTTACTAGATCTTTCTATAAGTAATTTAAACTGCACAGCTATCCAGCCCTTTAAGTCACCTGAGATTTACACATAGATAACTGTTCTGATATCCATTCAATTCTGTTAACTGAGACAAACACACCAGTTTTTTGTTTTGTTTGTTAGTTTATTTTTTTACCATTAATTAAAGGTCCAAGTGCAAGAGTTCTACTTCTTTTTCCAGTAGAGAAGTACAGTCACACAGAACTCCATCCTCCTTGCGTCTTCCACCAAGCTTCTCGAAGAATCTTTCTTAGGTGTTTTTAAATTTGATTACTTCTAGTTAAGCCACTCCCCTGCTTACTTGATCTTTCACAAGTAATTTGAAATGGCACAGCTATCAAGCTCCTTCAGTCACCTTAGATTTACACTTAGATAAATGGTCAAGTAACAATTCAATTCAGTTAACTCAGACAAACACACCAATTTTATTTGTAACTTTGTTAGTTTGTTTTTTACCCTAAATTAAAGGACCAAGTAAAAGAGTTCTAATTATTTAGTCCCAGTAGAGAAGTCCAGTGACACAGCACTCCTTCCTTGTTGTGCCTTCTGCAAAGCTTGCAGCTGAATCTTTCTAAGGTACTCTTTAAATTTAGCTTCCTTCTAGTTAAGCCACTCCCTTTATTTAATAGGGATCATTCTGGTTAACCAATTTAAATTGCTCAGCAACCAAACTTTTAGTCACCTGAGATTTACACATAGATAACTCTTCAGATAACCATTTAATTCAGTTAACTCAGACAAACACACTTTTTTTTTGTTTTGTTTGTTAGTTTGTATTTTTACCCTAAATTAAAGGTCCAGGTACAAGAGATCTTCTTCTTTAGTCCCAGTAGAGAATTCCAGTCACACAGCACTCCTTCCTCCTGGTGTCCTCCACAAAGCTTCTAGCAGAATCTTTCAAATTTATTCTAAAAATTTAGCTTCCTTTATCTAAGACACTCCACATGCTTACTAGATTTTGCTACAAGTAATTTAAACTACACAGCTAACAATCCCTTTCAGTCACCTGAGCTTTACACCTGGATAACTGTTCAGATAACAATTCAATTCAGTTAACTCAGACAAACACACTGGGCCAGATATTCAAAAGGTTTGCGACTATGCGCAATAGGGTTCTTGTCGCAAAGTCCTAAGGTGCACCATTCTGTGATATTCAGCAGGAGGCTTAGTTGTACCACTGAAAACAGGCTGAGCAACAGCACAATGTAAATGACGGCATGCACAACCAAAGGGGGTGGATCCCTGCATAAAGAGCGCAATGTGATATTCAAAGGGTTGCGCAATGCGCAACAGCGGAACAGCCAGAAGTTGCGCCACAGCGGAAATGAGCCAAAATAAAAAGGCTCAAGGAAGAGGCGCAAGAATGCTACAGAGATGCCATGTGAGACAGACAGAGACAGACAGACAGTGACAGTCCAGAACAGGGCCAGGCAAGGGAGATGTATGGAGCCATAGGCTGCAGAGGTGTGAGGTACCAGTGCAGTGGAGAGTGGAACAGTCAGGACCTAGGGGGTAACAGAGCAACATCACCTGGGGGTCACAAGCCAGGGAGATGGACAGTGCCAGCTTCCACATGGAAGCTGTAATGAGGGGAGTGAGAATGTATGCTGCAGGGGGACGTGGCCATGGAAGGGCCGTCGGCATTACGCCCCCAACAGGTAGTACCGTGCCCCCATCAGCTTTGAGCTGTACACAGATGTAGAGATCTTGGGCTGGTACCTCCTGAACAGGGCAATACTGAGACGGCTCTGTGAGCTGTGCAGTGATGTGATGCAGGCACCCTCACGACGGAATCACGCTCTGTCGGTGGAGACCAAGGTGACAGCCTGCATGTGCCTGCTCACCATGGGCACCTTCCAGAGGCTGACAGGGGACACAACAGGCATCACACAGTCGGCCACATCATGCATCCTCACCCAATTCCTCAGCACACTGCTGCCACATGCTGCAGAGCACATCCCATTCCCCAGCACCGCAGCAGAGTGTACAGCAAACATGCAGGAGTTCCACAGGGTAGCACATATGCCTGGCATGCTAGGGGCCATAGACTGCACCCATTTGGCCATTCACATGCCAGCTGGCCCTGATGGGGCTGCATATAGGAACAGGAAGGGCTATTCCAGTTTCAACTGCCAGGTGGTGCATGATGCCACTGGGCGCATAATCAATGTCTGTGCCACACACCCTGGTGGAGCACATGATGCCTTTATATGGTATCAGTCCACACTGTGCCATCGATTCAAGAGTGGGGACACCCCACAGGCCATCTAGTGGGTGAGTACGCGATGTAGGAATTGCAAAACGGGGCAAGGGTGGGAATGCCACAGGTGCTAGTGGTAGTGGCACACAGGATATTGGCAATATGGACCTGAACATGATACTCATCTCCACCATCTCACACACAGGTGACAGCGGATACCCACTCTGTCCCTAGCTGCCCACACCATACAGGCCCCCATGACCCCCCCATCGCGGCAATGCTATAATGAGGTGCATGTCGCCTGCGCAACATCATCAGCGGGTGTTGGGAGCTCAAGGATACTTCCGTACCCTGAACACTCTGGCATGCCCAGTACTAGCCCTCAAAGGCCTGTGAGATATTCACAGCATGTTGTATCCTGCACAACATGGCCAAG
The DNA here is from genome assembly GCA_016271365.2 of Neoceratodus forsteri. Taxonomy (NCBI): domain Eukaryota; kingdom Metazoa; phylum Chordata; order Ceratodontiformes; family Ceratodontidae; genus Neoceratodus; species Neoceratodus forsteri. The sequence goes on along the minus strand of CM028132.1, from coordinate 894,610,394 downwards.
GCAATGGGACATTTCAGGTCAAGGAGGACAGTGATGGGGACGCCAGTGGCGCCGGTGATGATGGTGATGAGCAGCCCTTGACGGCGCGGGACCCCGGACTGATCCGGCAGGCTCCGAAGGCACTGGGACACCATCACGGGAGGAGCATTATGCATGACACAGGTAATTCAAGGGCCATGTGCAATCAACACTGTCCTGGCACAACCCACAGGCACACAGGTAACACACCAGGGTGCATGATGGCAAGGGAGTGGAAGGGACCAGGCACACAACACACCATCAGGGAGGGTGGTAGCATATATACACACACACACTCCAGGCACAGGCATACATGGGCAGGTTTTTCGTGGAAGCAGGAACAGACATGGCAAACAGAACAGATGCACAGACCACACCCACCACCTGTACTGTCCAAGTACGTGTGTCAGATGCTGGGCACCCTTGCACCTGGTGTACAGTACAATGCAGGCACTCCATGCTCATGCACCTGTGGACAGCAGTCGGGATGGTGTGAAGGTGGTCCGTATGTCAGCGTGATGTGCAGGGCACCCACCAGTGCACTGCCTACCATGATGCACAGTGCACACAGGGCAGCACCAGACAGGGCCTGCACTAGGAGACAGGTCAGTCATGTTGCACTGTTCCACAGCCACCGCGGATGTGTGGGCGGCCCCGCCATGACCCAACAGCACTGGCAGGCTGAGCAGGGGCCACATGGGGTGGCAATGATGGACCACCAGGGGTCCCACTGCACAATCGTGACCTTGTCCGCACTGGGGTCTGTAGTATGTCAAGCATACCTGCACCAGGGGTGCTCAGGATGCCCACAGCAGAACCCGGCATGGACAGGCTGGATGTCACACGACGCCGGGAATGGGGAGTGGAGAGCGTACTATGTGGGGTGCATGGTACAGGGGCACCTGCTTGTGTGCCCAATGCAGCCACAACAGTGACCAATGCCTGGGTCTGCCTGTCAATGGTGGCGGTCACATCCATCTGCATATGGACCATCTCTGCAAGGTTCAGAACACAGTCCCTGCTGTGCCGCTCCACAGCCATGCACAGTGCCTCCATGGATGTTGCAACCCGCCTTTGCTGCTGTACTGATTCCCACAGCAGGCAGGTGTGCTCTTCAAATGGGTACTCTGCCAGAACGACATCCTGTCCGCCAGGCTATGGAAGGTCCTGATGCTCAACACCCTTGAGGGTGGCTGATCACCAGGACCAGGAATGGGCATATCAAAGAGGCGGTGGGCATGTGCCACCATGGACACTGTGACCCCAGACCTGGTGGGTGACTCTGCTGCTGCCCTCCAACCGCTGTGCCCCAGGGACCACTCATTCCACTGATGTGGCCGCAACAGTGCCAGACCCCTGCTCAGCCACCGGTGCTGCCCCACCGGTGCTGACAGGCACAGCCTGGGACAGTGCCGACATGCTGGCACACACGTTGGAACCAGCTAGGCCCAGGGGCACGTGCTGGCCTGCTGTGTGTCCGTCATGTTACACACACATCACTGCCCATTGCAGTCCTTGCATCATCAATGGTGCAGGTACATGCTACAGCCACAGTCACAGCATGCTGGAATGCTTGCATGCCAGACTGCTGAGACACAGGCTGTGCACCCCCCACATCTGACTCAATGACACCTGAGTTGGCAGCCCTGTGTGCATGCTGGTGCAGTGCATGCTGGCTGGTGACTGAGGTGGATGGACCCTCCTCCATGTCCAGCAGGTCTTCCTCACTGCCTGGACCCACCACCACTGTCCCCTGAAGATGAACAGGATCTGTAACAGAAAGTGAGGACATGTGAGTGGATGTGAACAACCTCCCCCCCCAACACCACCACCATGTCATACCATGCAGTGATGGGCTTCCACCTGTCTGGAATCCACCTCCTGGTATGCCCTCAATAGCACTCCACTGCATTGATGCAGCCAGTCGGTCCTCAGTCTGGGTCAGCTCCGCCACTGCTGGCTGGCCCCCGCCTGTGCCAGCACATGCTGCCCTGAGGGCTGCCACCTTCTCCTTCACCCTCCTGCAGTCTGTCCCCATCTTCTTTTTGCATTCCTGCATGGAGCACTGGTGGCTTCCGTGCAGGTTCACTGCCCGAGCTGCCCCCTCCCATGCAGCCACACAGGCCTGAGGGGTGCCCCGCCGTCCACTTAGTAGTGGCTTCTCCTCCAGGTAGGCCTGGAAGAGGGCCTCTGTCTCCTCCGTGGTGAAGTTGGGCCTCCTCCTCACACCCATCCTCACCCCTCACCTTGGCTCTGCTCGGTCATGGTGATCTGTATGGGTGGAAGTGGACACCTGTCACTGTGCAGTCTACAGCGCTATCCCATGACCATTGTCCAGAACATCACACAGCATGCAACCCACCTCTCACCTGCAGTAACCGAATCTGGCCAGCGCAGCCCAATGTTGCACATTTATAGTGCAATGCATGCAAATTAGGAGTGGAGCAACTGAAATGAGATGCAAATCACACCACTGCACCTTTGAATGGCTGATCAGATGATTTGCATGTGTCGGCTGAATATCGCGCCATTGCACTTTGCGCAATACGGTTGAGCCGGCTGAGCCAATGGCGCATATCTGTGACTGTGGTACTGCATTGCGCATGCCCAGGTGGCAGGCGAATCTGCCCACGCTGATGGCGATGCTGTCGCGCGATCGGCAATTCAGGCAATGGCCGCCATTATTGCCAATGGGCGCTGGCGCTGGTCACCACATGGTGCAGTGGCAGTACTGAGCAATAGTCCACTGTAGCACTGGCATGCAGGTGTCCGATGGTGCAGGACATGTGGATGTCCGATGGCGCTGTGCGTGGCCTTGCGCCACTGACCCATGACCTTGTGCACGACCTTTGCCCCCTGGCGCTGTATGTCTGCCATGTGTACGGCTCTATCGCGCTGTTCGGTGACAGTGCAATGTGGACCGACGGCACTGTCCGAACAGTGTGATAGGCAGTGATGGAGTTGTATTGCGCAACATTTCCATGTGGGGTTGCCGCGCTGCTGAGCGCCATATTGCCACTGTACAGTTTGACAATGGCACGCAGGAGAGCACCAAAATGAGGGGCTTTGGAGTTAGCCAACCTGGTGGCTGTGGTGAGCCCACTATGGCTCACTGTTCGAGTGTGTGTCCTGCAGGTGCCACACACCCATGTGTGGCAGCAGGTCGCCGCTGCCCTGGAGCAGGCCACTGGGCAGAAGAGGACCCTGAACAGTGCAGGCACCGCCATGGCAACCTGCAGAGGAGGGCGTGCTCTGCTTAAGCGCCTCAGGTCACGTGCCAGGAGGGACATTGTGCCCAGGCCAGGTGGTGTGCTGTGTATGCACCGGTATTGTCTGCATGTGACTGCAATGTAATCTGTATGGGGGTGGTTGGGCTGTGGTTTGCTGTGAGGGTGTTTGCAGATGTGTTATTTGGGTCTGGATGTGGGCAAGGCACACAATGGGGCAAGAGGCTGTCTGCTTTGGGATCTCACCGATGTTTTTCTCTTCCTTTGTCTCCTACAGGCATGGAGGAGTGGAGGCAGGCATGGGCTGAGGCATGGGATGGCGGTGCCAGGGTGGCTGGTGGAGGAGGGGTGCAACAGCCACATCAGCAGCAACAGCAGCAGCCACAGCTGCAGCACCTGATGCAGTGGCTTGATGAGGATGAGTGTCATTACAACATGGATGCTTTTGCATGCTGTGGGGGGGCATGGCTACCATCCATGGACAACACTGCCATGCACGTGACGTGTGACAGTCAGCACTGTCTAGTGGCACTGCATGCCTGTGAGTGCATCACTGGTGGTCCATGCATGCACTGGGCACATGGCTGTGGCACTATCTTCCCATGACATAGCCACGTCATTGGACAGCCTTGGTTGTGCTGTGCTGGGCATGGGTGGGGTGTGTGTGCAGTGGCACACATGGCTGTTGCTGCCTGGTTGGGCTTGTCTTGACCGGTCACTGTGAGTGGGTGCAGTCCATCACAGGTGGGGAACTTGCTGTATGTCATGCATGTTGGGTGGGCTTCAGGGTTGTGGACAGTCACAGACATTGATTCTGTTCCCTTGCCCTAGGTGCCCAGGTCCTGCACAGGATTGAGCGGGCTGTCCACCACCTGCTGGAGTGTCACACGCGTCCTATATTCTGCAGGAGATGCACCAGAGGTGTCAGCCGGCCGGAGGCCACAGACCAGGGGCAACCTGCTGCTGTGCAGCATTGAGGATAGTAGCTGACCCACACCTACCCCTTTACCCTTCCTCACCTTGCCTTCCTCACCCAGGTTCTTCACCCTGCCCTTACCCACCCTACCTTGTACCCGTACCCCACCCCTTACTTGGCATATATCTCTCTGGACATAGTTTTGTTGTGTGTTCGTATGATATTCTTTATAAATCTATTTTGGCATGAATACTGTGGTGGTCTCTGATTTGCAGCTGGCTATGGGTGCTCAGTTGCAGTGGTGTGCATGGCATCTGTTGTGGTATTGTCCTGGGATTGTGTGTGTGTGCATGAAAGTGTCCCTGGTGTGGGGTGGCTTTCAGCCGGACTGGCGTGTGCTGCCACACACCGCTGGAGTGCTCCTGGTGGGTCTGGCTTGTATGGTTCAGTGGGCACACATGGTTGCATTGTGCTGGGGGCCTGAGAGTCCTGCAGTGATGGTCCAGTCACTGCTCATGGGTGGTGTCTTGGGGTCATAGTGCAGGGTGTGCTGTGCACACAGGGGGCTGCTGGACACTGGGGTGGTCCACCCCCTTTGTGTGGCAGTCTCAGCTTGCCAGTGGGTGTGCTGCAGTAACACAGCTGGGATGTGCTTTCTTTGCTTGTCCCCATGGTCCGGTTGATATTCCATCCCTCCCCCAGTTATGCTGTTCTTGGGGTGTGGGGGTGCATTGTTAGTTCTGCAGTGTGTCCCTGTGCCCATCTGTGGCATGGGTGGTGGGCCTCTGCCTACCTCCCTGGTTGTGCTGTTCCATTGCCATGCTGCTGGGGGTGTCATTGCTTGCCCTATGGGCCTCTGACTGCTCAGCTGGCATGGCCTTGTTGTGCTATAGTACATCATATCTGCTCAGCTTCCCCTTCCTGGTTGCGCTATGGTGCAGTTTGTGCGATATTCAGATGTTGGCTGCTTGCGCAATTGGCCTTGCTCCATGTTTGAATATCAGGATGATAGTGAATGTGCGCAAGTGACTTGCGCTTGCTCTTGCTGTTGCGCACTTTTCGGGTGCAGTTTGAATATCCGGCCCACTGTGTTTTTTTGTTTGGTTGATAGTTTGTGTTTTTACCCTAAATTAAACATACAACTACAAGAGTTGTACTTCATTATTCCGAGTAGAGAATTCCAGTCACACAGCACTCCTTTCTCCTGGTGTCTTCTTCCAAGCTTCTAGTAGAATCTTTTTAAGGCAGTCTTTTAATTTAGCTTACTTCTAACTAAGCTTCTCCCCCCCTACTTGCTATATCTCTCTGCAAGTAACTCAAACTACTCAGCTATCAAGACCTTTCAGTCACCTGAGATGTGCACCATAGTAACTGTTCAGATAACCATTTAATTCAGTTAACTCAGACAAAACCTATTTTTTTGTCTGTTAGTTTCCTTTTTTTTACCCTAAATTAAAGGTTTGAGTACAAGAGTTCTACCTCTTTAGTCCAAGTAGAGAAGTCCTGTCGCACAGCACTCCTTCCACCTGGTGTCTTCTCCCAAGCTTCTAGAAGAATCTTTAAAAGGTAGTCTTTAAATTTAGCTTTCTTCTTGCTAATCCACTTCCCCTGCTTAGTAGATCTTTCTACAGGTAATTTAAACTGAACAGCTATCAAGTCCTTTCAGTCACCTGAGATTTACACGTAGATTACTGTTCTGATAACCATTCAATTCAGATAACTAAGACAAACACAGTAAGTTTTTTTTGTTTTGTTTCTTAGTTTGTTTTTTTACCCTAAATTAAAAGACCAAGTAAAACACTTCTACTTCTTTAATCCCAGTAGAGAAGTCCAGTCACACAGCCATACCTTCCTCCTGGTGTCTCTTGCCAAGCTTCTAGCAGAACCTTTCTCAGGTTGTATTAAAATTTAGCTTCCTTCTAACAAAGAAACTCCCCCTACTTACAAGATCTCTTTACAAGTAATTTAAACTGCACAGTTATAAAGCCTTTTCAGTCACCTGAGACTTACACCTAGATAACTGTTCTGTTAACAATTCAATTCAGTTAACTCAGACAAACATTATTTTTTTTGCTTTGTTTGTTAATTTGTATTTTTACTCTAAATGAAAGGTGCAAGTACAAGTGTTCTACATCTTTAGTCCCAGTAGAGAAGTCCAGTCACACTGCACTCTTTCTTCACGGTGTCTTCTGCCAAACTTCTAGCTGAATCTTTCTAAGGTAGTCTTTAAATTTAGCTTCCTTCAAGCTATGCCACTTCCCCTGCATGGTAGATCTTTCTACAGGTAATTTAAACTGCACAGCTATCAAGCCCTTTCAGTCACCTGCGACTTACACCTAGATAACTGTTCAGAAAACCATTCAATTCTGTTAACTAAGACTAACACACTAATTTATTTTTTGTTTTGTTTCTAAGTTTGTTTTTTAGGCTAAATTAAAGGACCAAGTAAAAGAGTTCTACTTCTCTAGTCCCAGTAGAGAAGTCCAGTCACACAGGTACACCTTTCTCCTAGTGTCTTCTGCCAAGCTTCAAGCAGAATCTTTCTAAGTTAGTCTTAAAATTTAGCTTGCTTCTAGCAAAGTCACTCCCCCTACTAACTAGATCTTTCTACAAGTAATTTAAACTGCACAGCTATCAACCCCTTTCAGTCACCAGAGATTTACACCTAGATACAGTAAGTGTTCAGATAACCATTTAATTCAGTTAACTCAGACAAACACACTATTTTTGTTTCATTTTGTTTGTTAGTTTTTTTACCCTAAATTAATTGTCCAAGTACAAGAGATCTTCTTCTTTAGTCCCAGTAGAGAAGTTCAGTCACATAGCACTCCTTCCTTCTAGTGTCCTCCACAAAGCTTCTAGCAGAATCTTTCTAATTTAGTCTTTAAATTTAGCTTCCTTTGTCTAAGCCACTCACCCTGCTTACTAGATTTTTCTACTAGTAATTTAAATTGCACAGGTATCAAGCCCTTTCAGTCCCCTGAGCTTTACACTTAGATAACTGTTCAGATAACAATTCAATTCAGTTACATCAGACAAACACACTGATTTTTTTTGTTTGGTTGTTTGTTTTTTTACCCTAAATTAAAGGTACAAGTACAAGAGTTGCACTTCATTATTCCCAGTAGAGAATTCCAGTCACACAGCACTCCTTCCTCATGGTATCTTCTGCCAAACTTCTATTAGAATCTTTCTAAGGTAGTCTTTTAATTTAGCTTCCGTCTAGTTAAGCTAGTCCCTCTACTTACCATATCTCTCTGCAAGTAACTCAAACTACACAGATATCAAGACCTTTCAGTCACCTGAGATGAACACCATAGTAACTGTTCAGATAACCATTCAATTCAGTTAACTCAGACAAAGCCTATTTTTTTTGTTTTGTTTGTTAGTTTGCTTTTTACCCTAAATTAAAGGTCCAAGTACAAGAGTTCTACCTTTTTAATCCCAGTAGAGAAGTTCAGTCACACAGCACTCCTTCCTCCTGGTGTCTTCTGCCAAGCTTCTAGCAAAATCTTTCTAAGGTAGTCTTTAAATGTAGCTTCCTTCTTGCTAAGCCACTTCCACTGCTTAGTAGATCTTTCTTCAGGTAATTTTAACTGCACAGCTATCAAGCCCTTTAAGTCACTGTTCAGATAGCATTCAATTCAGTTAACTTAGACAAACACTAATTTTTTTTTGTTTTGCTTCTTAGTTTGTTTTTTTACCCTAAATGAAAGGACCAAGTAAAAGAGTTCTACATCCTTAGTCCCAGTACAAAAGTCCAGTCACACAGCACTCCTTCCTCCTGGTGTCTTCTGCAAAGCTTCTAGCAGAATCTTTCTAATGCAGTCTTAAAATTTAGCTTCCTTCTGGCAAAGTCACTCCCCCTACTTACTAGATCTTTCTATAAGTAATTTAAACTGCACAGCTATCCAGCCCTTCAAGTCACCTTAGACGTACACATAGATAACTGTTCTGATATCCATTCAATACTGTTAACTCAGACAATAACACCAGTTTTTTGTTTTGTTTGTTAGTTTAGTTTTTTAACCATTAATTAAAGGTCGAAGTGCAAGAGTTCTACTTCTTTATTTCCAGTAGAGAAGTCCAGTCACACAGAACTCCATCCTCCTTGTGTCTTCCACCAAGCTTCTAGAAGAATCTTTCTTAGGTATTTTTTAAATTTGATTACTTCTAGCTAAGCCACTCCCCCTGCTTACTTGATCTTTCTACAAGTAATTTGAATGACACAGCTATCAAGCTCCTTCAGTCACCTTAGATTTACACTTAGATAAATGGTCAAGTAACCATTCAATTCAGTTAACTCAGACAAACACACTAATTTTATTTGTAACTTTGTTAGTTTGTTTTTTACCCTAAATTAAAGGACCAAGTAAAAGAGTTCTAATTATTTAGTCCCAGTAGAGAAGTCCAGTCCAGTGAAACAGCACTCCTTCCTCCTTGTGTCTTCTGCCAACCTTCTAGCAGAATCTTTCTAAGTAAGTCTTTAAAACAGCTTCCTTCGTGCTTAGCCACTCCCCTTGCTTACTAGATATTTCTTCAACTAACTTGAACTGCAAATCTATCAAGTAATTTAAACTGCACTGCTAACAAGCCCTTTTAGTCGCTGAGATTTACACCTAGATAAATGCTCAGATAAACATTCAATTCAGTTAACTCAGACAAACAGACTCATTTTTTTTTGTTTTGTTTGTTAGCTTGCTTTTTTACCCTAAATTAAAGGTCCAAGTAAAAGAGTTCTATTTCTTTAGTCCCATTATAGAAGTCCAGTCACACAGCACTCCTTTCTCCTTGAGTCTTCTGCCAAGCTTCTAGCAGAATTTTTCTAAGGTAGTCTTTAAATTTAGCTTTCTTCTAGCTTAGCCACTCCGCTTACTTACTAGATCTTTGTACAACTAATTTAAACTGCAAAGCTATCAAGCCATATCAGTCACCAGAGATGAACACCTAAATTACTGTTCAGATAACCATTCAATTCAGTTAACTCAGAGAAACACACCATTTTTTTTTGTTTGTTAGTTGTTTTTTTTACCATAAATTAAAGGTCCAACTACAGGAGTTCTACATCTTGTACCAGTAGAGAAGTCCAGTCACACAACACTTCTTCCTGCTTTTGCCTTCTACCAAGCTTCTAGCAGAATGTTTCTAAGGTAGTCTTTAAATTTAGCTTCCTTAAAGGTAAGCCACTCAACCTAATTAATAGACCTTTCTACAAGTAATTAAAACTGCACTGCTATCATGCACTTTCAGTGACCTCAGGTTTACACCTAGATAACTGTTCAGATAACCATTCAACTCAGCTGAGGCACACATACTAATTTTTTTTGTTTTGTTTGTTAGTTCATTTTTTTAAACTAAATTAAATGTCCAAGTACAAGAGTTCTACTTCTTTAGTCCCAGTAGAGAAGTCCAGTCGCACAGCACTCCTTCCTCCTGGTGTCTTCTGCCAGGCTTCTAGCAGAATCTTTCTAATGCAGTCTTTTAATTTAGCTTCCTTCTAGCTAATCCACACCCCCTACTTACTATATATCTCTACAAGTAATTCAAACTGCACGGCTGTCAAGACCTTTCAGTCACCTGAGATGTACACCTTAGTAACTGTTCAGGTAACCATTCAATTCAGTTAACTCAAACACTATTATTTTTTTGTTTTGTTTGTTATTTTGTTTTTTTACCATAAATTAAAGGTCCATGTACAAGAGTTCTACCTCTTTAGTCCCATTAGAGATGTCCAGTCACACTGCACCCCTTCCTCCTGGTGTCTTCTGCCAAGCTTCTAGCAGAATCTCTTTTATGTAGTCTTTAAATTTAGCTTCCTTCTTTCTAAGCCTCTTCCTCTGCGTAGTAGATCTTGCTACAGGTATTTTAAACTGCACAGCTATCAAGCCCTTTCAGTCACCTGAGATTAACACCTAGATAACTGTTCAGATAACCATTCAATGCAGTTAACTAAGACAAACACACTAATTTTTTTTGTTTTGTTTCTTAGTTTGTTCTTGTAACCTAAATTAAAAGACCAAGTAAAAGAGTTATTCTTCTTTAGTCCCAGTAGAGAAGTCCATTCACACAGCGCCCCTTCTTCCTGGTGTCTTCTACCAGGCTTCTAGCAGAATCTTTCTAATTTACTCTTTAAATTTAGCTTCCTTTGTCTAAGCCACTCCCCCTGCTTACTAGATTTTTCTAAAAGTAATTTAAACTGTGCAGCTATCAAGCCCTTTCAGTCACCTGAGATGTACACCTTAGTAACTGTTCAGATAACCATTCAATTCAGTTAACTCAGACAAACACTATTTACTTTTTGTTTTGTTTGTTTTTCTTTTTACCCTAAATTATGGTCCAAGTAGAAGAGTTCTACCTCTTTAGTCCCAGTAGAGATGTCCAGTCACACAGCACTCCTTCCTCCTGGTGTGTTCTGAAAAGCTTCTAGCAGAATCTTTTTAAGGTAGTCTTTAATTTAGCTTCCTTCTATCTAAGCCTTTTCCCATGCTTTGAAGATCTTTCTACAGGTAATTTAAACTGCACAGCTATCAAGCCCTTTCACTCAACTGAGATTAACACCTAGATAACTGTTCAGATAACCATCAATTCAGTTAACTAAGACAAACAGATTATTTTTTTTTTGCTTTGTTTCTTAGTTTGTTTTTGTACCCTAAATTAAAGAACCAAGTAAAAGAATTCTTCTTCTTTCATCCCAGTAGAGAAGTCCAGTCACACAGTGCCGTCTTCTTCCTGGTGTCTTCTACCAAGCTTCTAGCAGAATCTTTTTATGGTAGTATTAAAATTTAGCTACCTTCTAGCTAAGCCACTCCCCCTACTTACTAGGTCTTTCTACAAGTTAGTTAAACTGCACAATTATCAAGCCCTTTCAGTCACCTGAGATTTACACTTAGATAGCTGTTCAGATAATAATTCAATTCAGTTAACTCAGACAAACACACAGATTTTTTTGTTCGGTTGTTAGTTTGTTTTTTTACCCTAAATTAAATGTACAAGTACAAGAGTTCTACTTCATTATTCCCAAAGAGAATTCCAGTCACACAGCACTCCATTCTGATGGTGTCTTCTGCCGAGCTGCAAGCAGAATCTTTCTAATGTAGTCTTTTAATTTAGCTTCCTTCTAGCTAAGCCACTCCCCCTTCTTACCATATCTTTATACAAGTAACTCAAACTACACATCTATCAAGACCTTTCAGTCACCTGAGATGTACACCTTAGTAACTGTTCAGATAACCATTCAATTCAGCTAACTCAAACACGGATTTTTTTTTTATTAGTTTGTTTTTTTTGCCCTTAAACATCCAAGTACAAGAGTTCTACCTCTTTAGTCCCAGTAGAGAAGTCCAATCACACAGCATTCCTTCCTCCTGTTGTCTTCTGCCAAGCTTCTAGCAGAGCCTTTCTAAGGCAGTCTTAACATTTAGCTTCCTTCTAGCTAAGCCACTTACCCTAATTGGTAGACCTTTCTACTAGTAATTTGAACAGCACAGCTGTCAAGACCTTTCAGTCAGCTGAGATTTACACCTAGATAACTGTTCTGATAACCATTCATTTCAGTTAACTCAGACAAGCACTCTATTTTTTTTGTTTTGTTTGTTAGTTTGTTTTTTACCCTAAATTAAAGGTCCAATTACAAGAGTTCTACTTCTTCATTCCCAGTAGAGAAGTCCAGTTAGGCAGCACTCCTTCTTCCTGGTGTCTTCCGTCAATCTTCTATCAGAATCTTTGTAAGGTAGTCTTTAAATTTAGCTTCCTTCTAGCTAAGCCACTCACGCTACTTACTTGATCTTTCTACAAGTAATTTAAACTACACAGCTATCAAGCCCTTTCAGTCACCTGAGATTTACATGTGGATTACTGTTCAGACAACCATTAAATTCAGTTCACTCAGACAAAAACACTAATTTGTTTTTGTTTTGTTTGTTAGTTTGTTATTTACCCTAAATTAAAGGAACAAGCACAAGAGTTCTACTTCTTTAGTCCCAGTAGAGATGTCCTGTCACACAGCAACCCTTCCTCCTTGTGTCATCTGTCAAGATTCTAGCAGAATCTTTGTAAGGTAGTCTTTCAATTTAGCTTCCTTCTAGCTAAGCTACTCCCCCTACTTACTAGATCTTTCTACAAGTAATTTAAACTGCACAGCTATCAACCCTGAAAGTCACTTGAAATTTACACCAAGATAACTGATCTGATAACCTTTCTTTTCAGTTAACTCAGACATCACACTAATTTTTTTTTGTTTGTTAGTTTGTTTTTTTACCCTAAATTAAAGGAACCTGCACAAGAGTTCTACTTCTTTAGTCCCAGTAGAGATGTCTTCTCACACAGCAATCCTTCCTTCCTGTGTCTTCTGCCAAGATTCTAGCAGAATCTTTCTAAGGTAGTCTTTCAATTTAGCTTCCTTCTAGCTAAGCCTCGCCCCGTACTTACTAGATATTTCTACAAGTAATTTAAAATTCACAGATATCAACCCTTTAAGTGACCTGAAATTTACACCAAGAAAGCTGATCTGATAACCTTTCATTTCAGTTAACTCAAACAAACACACAATTTTTTTTTGGTTGTTAGTTTGTTTTTTTACCCTAAATTAAAGGAACAAGCTCAAGAGTTCTACTTCTTTATTCCCAGTAGAGATGTCCTGTCACACAGCAATCCTTCCTCCATGTGTCTTCTGCCAAGATTCTAGCAGAATCTTTCTAAGGTAGTCTTTAAATTTAGCTTCCTTCTAGCTAAGCCACTCCCCCTACTTACTAGATCTTTCTACAAGTAATTTAAACTGCACAGCTATCGACCCTTTAAGTGACCTGAGATTTACACCAAGATAACTGATCTGATAGCATTTCATTTCAGTTAACTCAGACAAACACACTATTTTTTTTTGTTTGTTAGATTGTTTTTTTACCCTAAATTAAAGGAACAAGCACAAGAGTTCTACTTCTTTATTCCCATTTGAGATGTTCTGTCACACAGCAATCCTTCCTCCATGTGTCTTCTGCCAAGATTCTAGCAGAATCTTTCTAAGGTAGTCTTTAAATTTAGCTTCCTTCTAGCTAAGCCACTCCCTCTACTTACTAGATCTTTCTACAAGTAATTTAAACTGCACAGCTATCAACCCTTTAGGTGACCTGAGATTTACACTAAGATAACTGATCTGATAGCATTTCATTTCAGTTAACTCAGACAAACACACTAATTTTTTTTTGTTTGTTAGTTTGTTTTGTTACCCTAAATTAAAGGAACAAGCACAAGAGTTCTACTTCTTTAGTCCCAGTAGAGATGTCTTGTCACTCAGCAATCCTTCCTCCCTGTGTCTTCTGCCAAGATTCTTGCAGAATCTTTCTAAGGTAGTCTTTCAATTTAGCTTCCTTCTAGCTAAGCCTCTCCCCCTACTTACTAGATATTTCTACAAGTAATTTAAACTTCACGGATATCAACCCTTTAAGTGACCTGACATTTACACCAAGATAACTGATCTGATAACTTTTCATTTCAGTTAACTCAGACAAACACACTGATTTTTTTTTGTTTGTTAGTTTGTTTTTTTAACCTAAATTAAAGGAACAAGCACAAGAGTTCTACTTCTTTATTCCCAGTAGAGATGTCCTGTCACACAGCAATCCTTCCTCCATGTGTCTTCTGCCAAGATTCTAGCAGAATCTTTCTAAGGTAGTCTTTAAATTTAGCTTCCTTCTAGCTAAGCCACTCCCCCTACTTATTAGATCTTTCTACAAGTAATTTAAACTGCACAGCTATCGACCCTTTAAGTGACCTGAGATTTACACCAAGATATCTGATCTGATAACATTTCATTTCAGTTAACTCAGACAAACACACTAATTTTTTTTTATTAGTTTGTTTTTTTACCCTAAATTAAAGGTCCATTTACAAGAGTTCTACTTCTTTTGTCCCAGTAGAGAAGTCCAGGTAAATATCAGTCCTTCCTCCTGGTGTCTTCTTCCAAGCTTCTAGTGAAATCATTCTATGATAGTCTTTAAATTTAGCTTCCTTCTAGCTTAGCCACTCCCCCTACTTACTAGATATTTCTACAACTAATTTGAACTGCAAATCTATCAAGCCCTTTCAGTCACCTGAGATTTACACCTAGATAACTGTTCAGATAAACATTCAGTTCGGTTAACTCAGGCAAACAGACTCATTTTTTTTTGTTTTGTTTGTTTGTTTTTTTTTACACTAAATTAAAGGTCCAAATATAAGAGTTTTACCTCTTTAGTCCCAGTAGAGAAGTCCAGTCACACAGCACTCCTTCCTCCTAGTGTCTTTTGCCAAGCTTCTGGCAGAATCTTTCTAAGGTAGTCTTAAAATTTAGCTTCCTTCTAGCTTAGCCACTCCCCCTTCTTACTAGATATTTCTACAACTAATTTGAACTGCAAATCTATCAAGCCCTTTCAGTAACCAGAGATTTACACCTAGATAACTGTTCAGATAAACATTCAGTTCAGTTAACTCAGACAAACACACTGGCCCAGATACTCAAACTGTGCCCGAAAAGTGCGCAATAGCAGGAGCAAAGGGCAAGTCCATTGCACCCATGTGCAAGAGGCACAATATTCAAAAACTGAGCCGGCCAAGATGTGCCTACAGCTGACGACTGAATATCGCACCACCTGTGCCATAGCGCAACTAGGGAGGGGAAGCTGAGCATATCTGATGTGCCATAGCCCAACAAGGGATGTTCAGCTGAGCAGTCCAGAGGCACCATAGCGCAACCAGGGATGCCCTCCAGCAGCAAGGCAGCAATGCAACTGCACAACCAGAGATGCAGGGCCCCACCACCCATGCCACAGATGGGCAGAGGAACACACAGCAGAACAGACATCGTCCCCCCACACACCATGCACTGCACAACTGGGGGAGGACTGGAATGACCACTGGCCCCTGGAGACAAGCAACCAACCCACAGCTGGTCCATGGTGCTGCATCACATCCCCTTCCAAGCTGTGACTGGCACACAAGGAGGGCTGACCACCCCATGCCACACAACCCCCAATGCAGAGCACACCCTGCACCGTGACCACCAGACACCCTGTCCAGGAGCAATGTCCACCACTGCAGGATACCCCATGCATGCCACCACCCCCACTGTGACAATGCAACCCTGTGCACCACAGAACCATGCAAGGCAGCCCCATAAGCGGTTGGCTGCACACAGCTATGCAACAATGGCATTCACAGTGCCACCATGCACAGCCACCCCGAGGTACAGCTGAGAGACTGACCATGCGTCGGCACATGAAGTAGCCCACATGTGACAGGGCATGCCCTGGACCCCACTCCCAGTGGTACAGCACCTTGCACACCCTCCCAAAGACACACCCCAACCCAGCACTGGCCACAATAGCCAGAGCAGACACCCACAGTGGTGTGTCAAAGCATGCACCACACCAGATGCAACACAGTGCATGGACAAACACCCACCCATACCCAAGGGCACAACACAGGGACACTGTAGTGGGGCAACCAAGCCCCCAGCGTGGGCCCATGAAAACTGTGTACACATGGCCAGCAGTCCTCCATGGCACAGGAGTGCCAGCCACCCTGCGCAGGCACTGTGGTCCTGTACGCCACCATCATTTGCCTGGAGCACAAGTCACAGACAGTGGTGCACATCCCCTGCAACACACACAAGCCAAAAGATTTGTAATCAAAAATATCAAACAAAACTATTTACATCTATGTACAAATGTGTGGGGGGAAGGTCACAAACAAGGTGGAGGTGGGTAAGGGGCAGGGGTGAACAAATGGGACAGGAAAGGAGGGGTGTGAGGGTGGGTCCAGGGGGGTAGGGGAAATCAGGGGCATATAGATGTTCAATGGGAGCCCCGCTCCCCACTCAGGCTGCTCCACCTCCAATGTCTCCTCTTCACCCCAGCCACTCAATCCTTCACAGGATGTCCAATAATGCCCTCACCATGGTTAGTATCTCCTGCAGTGCCTCCCAGATTGTCTGCAGCTGGTGGACACCTAGGACAAGGGAGCACAGTCAATAGGTGTGAATGCACAGCCCCATACAGCCCACCCACTGTGCATGGCATACAGCCATGGGACATGCCTCTGTGATGGTATGTGATCACCCACAGTAATCATGTCCACAATACCTGCCCACTCAGGTGCATACAGCCATCTTGACCGCTGTACACACCCACTGGCCAAGTCCTGCACAGCACCACTGTGGCTGTTTAGTGATATGGCTATGTGGTGCAAAGGCAGTGGCACAGCCATGCACTCGGTGCATGCATGGACCACCATTGATGAACTCCCAGACATGCAGTGCCACTGGACAGTGCCAACTGTAACAATTTGCGTGCATGGCAGTGGTGTCAGTGGATGGTGGCTATGCTCCACTGCCCGCCCTTTTATACAGCATGCAATAGTAATCATGGAGGTATGGCACTCATCATCATCAGGCCAGTCCCTCTGGCACTGTGGACCTTTGAGCCTCCTAATGGCCCTGTCTTCCTGCTGGTGCCTCTGCTCCCTGGCCAGCCATCTCTCTTCCAGCCCTGAGGTGCAAACATGGAGAGAGGAACATCTGCACAATCCTGTAGCAAAGTCCCCCTGCCCCCATGTGTGTGCAATCCCACCCAGTCAGACCCACCCACCCACACCCTTATAATACCACCACAGCCAACACGGATGGTCCCTCCCCCATGTTCTGGACACATGCAACCGTGATACCCATATGGAAGATAAAAGTGTGTGAACATTACACCTACCTAGCCATGGCACCGTGCCCCTCCTGGCACAAGCTCGCAGGTGGGAAAGCAGGTCTGGGTCCCTCTGCCTCAGGTCCCCATACCTGTGGCAGCACTGCTTCACCACCTGCCCCATTCCTGTGGCCTCCTCCAGGGCATCAGCCACCTCCTGCCACACCTGGCTCCTGGACATGTCCAGGGGTGCCTCCCCAAACAGTGGGCCATAAAGTGGCTCAACAATGGCAACCAGGTTTGCCATTTTGATCTGGCTCCACTGGGCAGCTCTCCTCTGTGACATCTCTGTTGCTCAGTAGGTTCAAAATGGTGCTCTGCAGCATGGTTCCACCATATGCAGATGCTGAACAGTACAGCACTGCCATTCCCTATCGCGCTGTCACCGAACAGCGCGATAGTGGTGCATCCATGCCTGATGCATGGTGCCTAGGGGGCTAAGGTCAGACACAGGGTCAAGGGTCTCTGGCACATGGACAGGCACAGTGTGATTTGAACCCAATGCACAGGGCCCCTACTTTTCTGCGGCACAGTGGGACCAAGTTCTGCAGCAAGACTACCATTTGCAGCAGAACATCTGCGGCGGTGGTTTGTAATTTCTGCAGAAGTTCTGCAGCACTAACAAACAACCACATCACAGTGTCAGCTTGTTATCCTGACTTCACTTTCATGACAGTGGTTATAGCAATCAGGATGGTGGAAAGCACAGTAACACTAGTTCAAAAATAACAGACTTATGAAAATAATTTTATGCCTAAAAAAGCAAAACAAATGTCTCTCCCTTAAGGTCCTAGCCTGTTGCATAAATGAAATATGTAGAGGGGATCTTATATAATAAATAATGTATTTCTATATGCATGCTATCTATCCCACTAATGAGGTTTCCACTGTCTATCACTTATATATTTGTATGTTCTTTCTACACCACTCATGAGGTTCCCACTGTGTATCACTTATATATTTATATGCAATCTGTAACATACATACAAATATGTGTGTGTGTGTGTGGTGAGAGAGACAGAGATACTGTATGTGTGTATATATGAACTTGCATCCTCATTCATACAGGTCCCATTGTAAATAGAATAGAGGAGTTATTGCAAAACTAATTTTTCATGTCAAACTGCTTTCCCTGACACACTGCGTAACACCATCAGGCCATGACATGCATGTGAACTGATAGTGAGATAGTGCTCTCCAGCCCATCACAATGTGTCCACCATGTGACAGAACACTGCACCATACCTACCCAGCTCCGAGCAGTGATGTGTTCCACCAATCCTTGTGCTGCCCAGCCAGCTCCCAGAGCTAATCTCTGAGCCAGAGTTGCCGGCACGGAAACACAGCATGCTACCCTCTGGCCCAACAGCTGTTCTGCACACAACATTTCTGCATAACTTTTAGGTGATTCTATCAACCAATGACACTATATAATCAATAGTCCTGGCAAAAATGCATACAGTGCAATTATTTATTTAACAGGTCTATTCTTTCAACAGGTCTACACATTATTATATTCCACTTTTCTGGGCATAATTACTTTATTTTTCTTAAAAATGACAGTTAAATTAAGTTTACCAGTTATTCATTTCAGATGGCATCTCTATACCTTAAAGGCAAAATAGGTTTGTGCAAAATGAGGTATGGACTTAACAGGTCTGTGCTATTGACAAGGTTTTGTTTAAGTTGGCCCTGCCTAATGCAATAATGTAAGACTGAAAATTGTATTAGGCTGTAGTGCAGGTTGAGCAACTATCACCATGCATGATGTTATGTGCCACCGTCTCTGGCAGTGGAAGCTGTGGTAGATAAGTGACTGTTCATTTCTGTTGCAGAATGTAGCCATTTCATTAGCTAATGTATGATGTTATAGCAATGATAACATCACATTCTGAGCATATAGGGGGTTTTGGATATAAAAAGAGGGGAAGGGAAACAGATTCTATGGATAAACAGAAATATTAATAAAAACTCACCAAAAAGAGTGAATTCTGCGGCACCGCAGAAGTTCTGCAATAGATTGCAAGTTCTGTGCAAAATTCTGTGGCCGCAGATTTCTAGGGGCCTTGCCAATGCATGTAGCACAATAGGGTGCCTGTGTGCTACCTCCAGTAGTGGCCTACTGCACTGTTGCCCCAGTATACCTATGATGCCCCAGTGCCACAGCGCCATATAGGTGAACATCGCTGTAGCACCAGTGGCACAATGGTGGCTGTGCCCTGCATTGCCTCCCATGCATAGCACATCAGTAGTGTGGCAGGTGCCTCTGTCAGAAACCCGGGCATGCACAGTTAGGTGTGTACTGTGCATGTCACAGAACTGCACACTTGGCTCAGCACGTTCAACACAATTGTGCAAAGTGCAACAGCATGATATTCAGCCGTCATATGCAAATCAGCTAATCAGCCATTCAGTGGCTCAGCACTGCAATTTGCATCCACTTAAAGT
The DNA here is from genome assembly GCA_016271365.2 of Neoceratodus forsteri. Taxonomy (NCBI): domain Eukaryota; kingdom Metazoa; phylum Chordata; order Ceratodontiformes; family Ceratodontidae; genus Neoceratodus; species Neoceratodus forsteri. The sequence continues at coordinate 894,591,063 of CM028132.1, read as the reverse complement.
TGCGCCTCAAATCATTTGCATGGGTTGCGCTATAAAAGTGTGACATTGGGCTGCACTGGCCACAGCCGGTTACTGCAGTCTATTGGTGAGTTGCATGCTCTTTGGGAGTGTGGACTGTGGATTTTGGGTCATGCATGGGACTGCACAGTCACAGGTAACAACTTTCATTCTCACAGGCTAAATCATGACTGAGCGACTTGTGGGTGAGGAGGAACAGAGTGGTGGGAGGAGGAGGAGGCCTAATTTCACCAAAGTCGAGATGAATGCCCTGTTTGAGGCCTACCTGGATCAGGAGCCACTTCTCAGTGGATGGCAGGGAACACCACAGGCCCATGCTGCTGCATGGAAGGACATGGCATGTGCAGTGAACCTGCATGGCAGCCATCAGCGCTCTGTGCAGGAGTGCAAGAAGAAGATGGGCACAGACAGGAGGAGGATAAAGGAGAAGATGGCTGCCATCAGGGCAGCATGAGCTGCGACAGGTGGGGGACAGCTGGAGGTGCTGTGCCTGACCCCACAGGAGGAGAGGGTTGCTGGCAGTATGCAGTGTTGTGCCATTGAGGGTGTTCCGGGTGGTGGCTTCCAGAAGGGTGGTAGCCCGTCACTGCATGGTAGGTCATGGCCTGTCTATTGGGGGGCAGGGTAGGTCACATGCAGTAACGTGACTTTGTTTTCCCTTACAGATCCTGAGCATCTGCATGGGTCAGAGGTGATGGGCCTGTCCACTGAGGCCAGTCAGATGGAGATGGAGGAGGGCCCATCCACCTCCACAGGTATACGTGGCTCAGTGTGACAGTGGGCACACCTGGCTGTCCACACTGATGTTGTTGGAACAGGGGCAGAGGACGCCCTGCCCGTGTCCCAGCATGTCAGTGTCAATGGATGCCTGCATGCTGTGACTCATGCTGGTGCCGGGTCTGTCACCGTTGATGATGTTGCTAACACCATGGGCAGTGACACGTGTGTGCCATGGGATGGCCACACAGCAGGTAACATCATGGCCATGGCTGTGGGTGATGCCACTGTGGAGGCCTGCGTGTCATCACAGTCCCAGCCTGTGCCTGTCAGCACCAGTGCGGCAGCACTGGTGTGTGTACAGGACAGTGGGACTGTTGCACCCACTGCGGTGGCACCAGTGAGCCCTGGGGAGTGCAGCTGGAGGGGCAGCATCAGCAGTCAGTCAATGGTCTTGGGGGTACTGTGTCAGGGGGTGGCATCAGTGCACCGCCTGTGGACATGCCCAGACCTGGTCCTGGTGTGCAGCGCCCACCCTCAAGGGGTGCTGAGCATCAGGGCCATGCACACCATGAGGGACAGGATGCTGAGGAGGCAGATGACCTCTTGGATGAGCAAACCCGCATACTGCAAGCATCAGTCAACCAGCAGATGCAGCTTGCGATGTCGGTGGAAGCACTGTGTGCAGCTCTGGAGTGGGTAGAGGAGCGTTGCAGCAGAGACACCACTCTGATCCTGGCAGGGATGGACCGGTTGTGGGAGGATGTGACCGCTGCCATTGACAGGCAGACACAGGCATTCACTGCTGTCATGGCCACAATGGGCACACAGTTATTTGCCCATGCGTCGCAGACACCATGCAGTGCACTCTCCACCCCCATTCCCAGCATCGTGCAACACCATCCTTGTCAACACCGGGTTCAGCTGTGGGCATCCCGAGCATGCCTGGTGCAGGCAAGTTTGGTGTGCTGCAGACCCCTGCGCGAGCAAAGTGTTCACGCAGTGGAACCCCTGGGGGACCATCAGTGCCACCCCATGAGGCCAGTGGTCAGCCTGTCAGTGCTGGTGGGTTTTGGCGGGGTGGCCCATGCATCTGTGGTGGCCGGGGCACTGTGGCACGTGACTGACCTGTTTCCCAATGTGACTACTGTCTGGTGTTGCCCTGTGTGCATTGTGTCATTCAGCGGGCAATGCACGGGTGGGTACCTGGCCCTGCACACGGACAAACAGTCCATCTGCACACCCTCCTGGCTGCTGTCAGCAGATGCGTGTGTATGATGATGCCTGCATTGCGCTGTACACCAATGTGCAATGGTGCTCAGCATCTGACACATGCACAATGACAGACAGTGGGCGTGGTAGTCTGTGGACATGTGTGTGGCTAGGGCTGGCATTCTGGGTCAGTGTGCCTCCTACTCTTTGTGCATGTCTGGTGCGTTGTGTGTGTGTGTGTGTGTGTCCACGTGGCATGTTAGACCTCACCCATCCCTGGTTGTGTGTGTGGTTCCATGCCTGGCCAGTTCCCTTGATGGCATGCACCCCTGATGTGTGTCCATGCATGTTTGTGGGTTATGCCTTAGCCACTGTTTGTTGCACATGGCCCCATGACTTACCTGGGTTGGCTGAAGTGCTCCTCCATGATGGTGTTCCAGTGCAGCTGTGCCAGCCGGAGCAGTCGGGGGTCCCGTTGCCCAAGGAGGGGCTGCCCATTACCATTGTCACCAGTGTCCTCATCGTCCCCATCGCTGTCCCCCTCTTTGACCTGTACAGCTATCCCACATTCGTTGGACATGTTGTGCAGGATGCAACAGGTCAGGAATAGCCCTCAGGCCTTTGAGGGGTTGTACTGTAGGGCACCGCTGGAGGTGTCCAGGCAATGGAAATGTGCCTTCAGCATCCCGAACACCCGCTCAATGACATTATGTGTGGTGGCATGTGCCTCATTGTAGCATTGCTGCGATGGGGTCACGGGCCACCGGTAGGGTGTGAGCAGCCAGGGACAGAGTGGGTATCCACTGTCACCTGTGTGTAGAGGGTGGAGGTTAGTTTGGTGATCAGCATCACCCTGTCCCGGGCCATGAAGGCCACTACCCATGTCACCTCTTACAATGCCCCCCCAGGCCCTATGATTGTTCGTGTGGTTTGCATACTCACCGACTAGGTGGAGAGTGGGGATATCACCACTCTTGAATCTGTGGCACAGTGCCGACTGGTGCCAGATGAAGGCATCATGTGCTCCCCCAGTGTGCGTGGTACAGACATTGATTATGCGCCCACTGGAATTGCACACCACCTGGCAGTTAATGCTGGTGTAGCCCTTGCAATTTATATATGTGGCCCCCTCGGGGCCAGGTGGTGTGTGGATGGCCACATGGGTGCAGTCTATTGCTCCCAGCATGCCAGGCATATGTGGTACCCTGTGGAACTCCTGTATGTTTGCTGTGCTCTCCGGCGGTGTGCTGGGGAAAAGGAAGTACTCCACAGCATGTGGCAGCAGTGCACTGAGGAACTGGGTGAGGTGGCGTGATGTGGCTGACTGGGTTATGCCTGTGGTGTCCCCAGTTGGTCTCTGGAAGGTACCCGTGGTGAGCAAGCAGATATAAGCTGTCACTTTCATCTCCACTGACAGAGCATGGCTCCGTCGTGTGGGTGCCTGCATCACATCACTGCACAGCTCACAGAACCACCTCAGAATTGCCCGATTCAGGTGGTACCAGCCCACGATCTCTGCATCACTATACAGATTGAAGCTGGGGCAGGCTCGGTACTGCCTGTTGGGGGCATACCGCCGATGGGCCCTTCCATGGCCATGCCCCCATGCTGCCTGCTTTCTCACCCCCTCATCACTGCCTCCATCTGGATGGTGGCACTGGCCATGCCCCTGGCTTGTGTTCACCCCCAGGGCAGCTGTTTCTGTATTTCCCCACTGTCCTGGCTGCTACTTCCCCTGTACCGGGAACACCTGACTGTGCTGGCCTCACTGCTGTGTGGCAAGTACTTCCCCTTCTGCACTGTGGCTACCCACACCTTCCCCTGAGCCTGTGGGTTCCAGGTACCCTTTCCAGGCCTGCCCTGTGTGTCCCTGCTGCCCAGTTTGTCTTGCTAGAGTTCAGCCTCATGTGCCTTTCCTGTAGCGTTCTTGCACCTCTCCCTTGCTCCCTTTCATTTTGGCTAATTTCCGCTATAGCGTAACTTCCGCTGGCTCCCCTATTGTGCATGGCACATATTGTTGAATATCGCACTGCACCATTTATGCATGGTTCCTCCCCCTTCAGTTGAGCATACATTCTTTATCACTGTGCTGTTGCTCAGTGTGATTTGAGGGGCACAACTGCCTCCTGCTGAATATCGCAGAATGGCGCATTTTTGGACTTACACAGGCGCAGCCCTATTGCACATGGCTCAACTTTTTTGAATATCTGGCCACAATTTTTTTTGTTTTGTTTGTTAGTTTGTTTTTTTACCCTAAATTCAAGGTCCAAGTACAAGAGTTCTACTTCTTTAGCCCAGTAGAGAAGTCCAGTCAGACAACACTCCATCCTCTTGGTGTCTTCTGCCAAGCTTCTGCCAGAATCTTTCTAACGTAGTCTTTAAATTTAGCTTCCTTCTAGCTAAGCCACTCACCCAACATACTTGATCTTTCAAGAATTAATTTAAATTGCACAGCTATCAAGCTCTTTCACTCACCTGAGATTTACACGTAGATAATGGTTCAAATAAAAATTCAATTCTGTATACTTAGGCAAACACACTAATTTATTGTGTTTCATTTTATTAGTTTGTTTGTTTACCCTAAATTAAAGGTACAAGTACAAGTACAAGAGTTCTACTTCATTATTGCCAGTAGAGAATTCCAGTCACACAGCACTCCTTCCTCTTCCTGTCTTCTGCCAAGCTTCTAGCATAATCTTTCTGAGGTAGTCTTTTAATTTACCTTCCTTCTAGCTAAGCCCCTCCGCCTACTTACTATATCTCTCTTCAAGTAACTCAAACTACACAGCTATCAAGACCTTTCAGTCACCTGAGATGTACACCTTAGTAACTGTTCAGATAACCATTCAATTCAGAAAACTGAGACAAACAGTAATATTTTTTGGTTTTCTTATTTTTTTTTTTACAAAATTAAAAAAAACAAGTAAAATAGTTCTACTTCTTTAGTCCTAGTAGAGAAGTCCAGTCACACAGCACCCCTTCCTCCAGGTGTCTTCTGTCTAGCTTCTTACAGAATCTTTCTAAGGCAGTCTTAAAATTTAGCTTCCTTCTAGCAAAGCCACTTCCCCTACTTACTAGATCTTTGTACAAGTTATTTAAACTGCACAGCTTATATGCCTTTAAGTTACCTGAGATTTACACCTAGATAATGTTCTGAAAACCATTCAATTCAGTTAACACAGACAAACACACTGCTTTTTTTTTTTCTTAGTTTGTTTTTTAACCTAAATTAAAGGTCCAAGTACAACATTTCTATTTCTTTAATCCCAGTAGAGAATAACAGTCACACAGCACTAATTCCTCCTGGTGTCTTCTGAAAAGCTACTAGCAGAAACTGTCTAAGGTAGTCTTAAAATTTAACTTCCTTCTAGCTAAGCCACTCCCCTTACTTGCTAGACCTTTCGACCAGTAATTTAAACTGCACAGCTCTCAGGCCCATTAAGTTACCTGAGATTTACACCTGGATAACTGTTCAGATAACCATTCAATTCAGTTAACTTTGACAAAAACACTAATTTTTTTTTTTGCTTTGTTTGTTAGTTTTTTTTAACCTAAATTACAGTTCCAACTACATGAGTTCTACTTCTTTCATTCCTCTAGAGAAGTCCAGTCACACAGCACTCCTTCCTCCTGGTGTCTTCTGCAAAGCTTCTAGCAGAATCTTTCTAAGGTAGTCTTTAAATTTAGCTTCCTTCTAGCTAAGCCACTCCCCTACTTACAAGATCTTTCTACAAGTAATTTAAACTGCACAGCTATCAAACCCTTTCAGTCACCTGAGGTTTACACCTCGATAACTGTTCAGATAACCATTCAACTCAGTTAACTCAGGCAAACACACTTTTTCTTTTGTCCTGTTTGTTAGTTTGTTTTTTTAAACTAAATTAAAGGTCCAAGTACAATAGTTCTACTTCTTCAGTCCCAGGAGAGAAGTCCATTCACACAGCACTCCTTCATCCTGGTGTGTTCTGAAATGCTACTAGCAGAATCTTTCTAAGGTAGTCTATAAATTTAACTACATTCTAGCTAAGCCACTCCCCTTACTTGATAGACTTTTCGACAACTAAGTTAAACTGTACAGCTATCAAGCTCTTTAAGTCAAATGAGGTTTACACCTGCATAATAGTTCAGATAACCATTTAATTCAGTTCACTCAGACAAACACACTATTATTTTCTTCTGTTTGTTACTTTGCTTTTTTGGCCTAAATAAAAGGTCCAAGTACAAGAGATCTATTTCTTTAGTCACAGAAGAGAAGTCCAGTCACACAGCACTCCTTCCTAATGGTATCTACTGCAAAGCTTCTAGCAGCTTTCTAATTTAGTCTTTAAATTTTGCTTCCTTTATCTAAGCCACTCCCCTGCTTACCAGATTTTTCTGAAAGTAATTTAAACTGCACAGCTATCACGTTCTTTCAGTCACCTGAGATTCACACTTAGATAACTGTTCAGATAACAATTCAATTCAGTTAACTCAAACAAAAACACTGATTTTTTTGTTTGGTTGTCAGTTTGTTTTTTTAACCTAAACTAAAGGAACAAGTACAAGAGTTCTACTTCATTATTCCCAATACAGAATTCCAGTCACACAGCACTCCTTACTAATGGTGTCTTCTGCCAAGCATCTAGCAGAATCTTTCTAAGGTAGTCTTTTAATTTAGCTTCCTTCTAGCTCTGCCACTCCCCCAACTTACTTTATCTCTATACAAATAACTCAAACTACACAGCTATCAAGACCTTTCAGTCACCTGAGATGTACACCTTAGTAACTGTTCAGAAAAGCATTCAATTCAGTTAACTCAGACAAACAGTACTTTTTTTGTTTTGTTAGTTAGTTTTTTTTTACCCTTAATTAAAGGTCTAAGTCCAAGAGTTGTACCTCTTTAGTTCCAGTAGAGGTCCAGTCACACAGCATTCCTTCCTCCTGGTGTCTTCTGCCAAGCTTCTAGCAAAATCTTTCTAAGGTAGTATTTAAATTTAGGATTCTTCTAGCTAAGCCTCTTCCCCTACTTAGTAGAACTTTCTACAGGTAATTTAAACTGCACAGTTATCAAGCCCTTTCAGTCACCTGAAATTTACACCTAGATAACTGTTCAGATAACCATTCAATTCAGTTAACGAAGACCAACACACTAATTTTTTTGTTTTGTTTCTTAGTTTGTTTTTTTCCCTAAATTAAAGGACCAGGTAAAAGAGTTCTACTTCTTTACTCCCAGTAGAGAAGTCCAGTCACACAGCACCCCTTCCTCCTGGTGTCTTCTGCCAAGCTTGTAGCACAATCTTTTTAATGTAGTCTTTAAATTATCTTCCTTCTAGCTAAGCCACTTCCCCTACAAACTAGATCTTTCTACAAGTAATTCAGACTGCACAGCTACCAATCCCTTTCCGTCACCTGAGATTAACACCGAAATAACTGTTCAGATAACCATTAAATTCAGTTAACTCAGACAAACACACAGTTTTTTTTTATTCAGTTTGTCAGTTTTTTTTAACCTATAATTAAAGGTCCAAGTACAAGTGTTCTACTTCTTTAGTACCAGAAGAGAAGTCCAGTCACTGAGCACACCTTCCTCCTGGTGTCTTCTGCCAAGCTTCTGGCAGAATCTTTCTAAGGTAGTCTCTAAATTTAGCTTTATTCTAGCTAAGCAACTCCCCCTACTTACTAGATTTTTCTATGAGTAATTTAAACTGCTCAGCTAAAAAGCCCTTTAAATCACCTGAGATTTACACCTACATAACTGTTCTGATAAGCATTCAATTCAGTTAATTCAGACAAACACGCTAATTTTTTTTTGTTATTTTTTTTTACCATAAATTAAAGGTCCAAGTACAATAGTTCTTCTTCTTTAGTCCCAGTAGAGAAGTCCAGTCACACAGTAATCCTTCCTCCTGGTGTCTTCTGACAAGCTTCTAGCTAAATAATTCAATGGCAGTCTTAAAATTTAGCTTCCTTCTTGCTTAGCCGCTCCCCCTACTTACTACATATAATTTGAACTGCAAAGCTATCAAGCCCATTCAGTCACCTGAGATTTACACCTAGATAACTGTTCAGATAAACATTCAATTCAGTTAACTCAGGCAAACAGACTCATTTTTTTGTTTTGTTTCTTTGTTTTTTTACCCTAAATTATAGGTCCAAGAAAAAGAGTTCTACCTCCTTAGTACCAGTAGAGAAGTCCAGTCACACAGCACTCCTTCCACCTGGTGTCCTCATCCAGACTTCTTGCAGAATCTTTCTAACATAGTCTTTAAATGTATCTTCCTTCTAGCTAAGCCACTCCCCCTAATTAACAGATCTTTCTACAAATAATTTAAGCTACACAGCCATCAAGCCCTTTCAGTTACCTGAGATTTACACCTAGATAACTGCTAAGATAACCATTCAATTCAGTTAACTCAGACAAACACACTATGTTTATTGTTTTGTTGTTAGTTTTTTTTTTATCCTACATTAAAGGTCCAAGTACAGGAGTTCTGCTTCTTTATTACTAGTAGAGATGTCCAGTCACACAACACTCCTACTTCCTGGTGTTTTCTGCCAAGCTTCTAGCAGAATCTTTCTAAGGAAGTCTTTACTTTTAGCTTCCTTCAGGCGAAGCCACTCCCTCTACTTACTAGATCTTTCTACAGGTAATTTAAACTACACAGCTATCAAGGCCTTTAAGTCACCTGATATTTAAACCTAGATAATTGTTCTAATAACCATTCAATTCAGTTAACTCAGACAAACACACTAGTTTGTTTTGTGTGCTTTTTGTAAATTTTTTTCCCCAAATTAAAAGTCCAAGTACAAGGGTTCTACTTCCTTAGTCCCAGTAGAGAAGTGCAGTCACACAGCACTCCTTCCTCCTGGTGTCTTCTGCCAAGCCTCTAGCAGAATGTTTCTAAGTTAGTCTTTAAATGTATCTTCTTTCTAGCTTAGGCAGTCCACTTACTTACTAGATCTTTCTACAACTAATTTAATCTGCAAAGCTATCAAGTCCTTTCAGTCACCTGAGATTAACACCTAAATAACTGTTCAGATAACCATTCAATTCAGTTAACTCAGACAAACACACTAAATGTTTTTTGTTTGATTTGTTTGTTTTTTTTACCCTAAATTCAAGGTCCAAGTAAAAGTGTTCTACTTCTTGTACCAGAACAGAAGTCCAGTCACACAACACCTATTTCTCCTCCTGGCTTCTGCCAAGCTTCTAGCCAAATCTTTCTAAGGTAGTATTTAAATTTAGCTTCCTTCTAGCTAAGAAACTCACATTAATTACTAGACTTTCTACAAGTAATTTAAACTGCACAGCTATCAAGCCCTTTAAGTCACCTGAGGTTTACACCTAGATAATTGTTCAGATAACTATTCAACTCAGTTAACTCAGGCAAACACATTAATTTCTTTTGTTTTGATAGATAATTTGCCTTTTTACCCTAAATAAAAGGTCCAGCTACAAGATTTCCACTTCTTTAATTGCAGTAGAGAAGTCCAGTCACACAGCACTCCTTCCTCCTGGTGTCTACTGCAGAGCTTCAAGCAGAATCTTTCTAAGGTAGTCTTTAAATTTAGTTTCCTTCTAGCTAACCCACTTTCCCTACCTACTAGATCTTTCTGCAAGTAATTTAAGCTGCACAGCTATCAAACCCTTTAAGTCACCTGAGATTTACACTAAGATAACTGTACAGATAACCGTTTAATTCAGTTAACTCAGACAAACAGACACATTTTTTTTTGTTTGTTAATTTGTTTTTTTACCCTAAATTAAATGTCCAGGTACAAGATATCTACTTCTTTAGACACAGTAGACAAGTCCAGTCACACAGCACTCCTTAATCCTGGTGTTCTCTGCAAAGCTTCTAGCATAATCTTTCTAATTTTGTCTTTAAATTTAGCTTCCTTTATCTAAGTCACTCCCCCTGCTTAGTAGATCTTTCTACAGGTAATTTAAACTGCACAGCTATCAAGCTCTTTCAGTCACCTGAGATTCACACCCAGATAACTGTTCAGATAACCAGTCAATTCAGTTAACTAAGACAAACACACTAATATTTTTGTTTGGTTTCTTAGTTTGTTTTCTTACCGTAAGTTAAAAGACCAAGTAAAAGAGTTCTACTTCTTCAGTCCCAGTAGAGAAGTCCAGTCACACAGCACCAATTCCTCCAGGTTTCTTCTGCCAAGTTTCAAGCAGAATCTTTCCAAGGTAGTCTTAAAATTTGGCTTACTTCTGCTTCAAACCACTCCCCTACTCACTAGATCTTTCTACAAATTATATACGGCTTCTTTGGCCTATCAAGCCCTTTAAGTCACCTGAGATTTTCATCTAGATAACTGTTCTGATAACCATTCAATTCAGTTAACAAAAGACAAACACACTGTTTTTCGTTTTGTAGTTGTTTTTAACCTAAATTAAAGGTCCAAGTACAAGACTTCTTCTTTAGCCCCGGTAGAGAAGTCGAGTTATACAGTAGTCCTTCCTCCTGGTGTCTTCTGCCAAGCTTCTAATGAAATCATTCTATGGCAGTCTGTAAATTTAGCTTCCTTCAAGCTTAGCCACTGCCCCTCCTTTCCACAAATTTCTACAACTAGTTTGAACTGCAAAGCTATGAATCCCTTTCAGTCACCTGAGATTTACACCTAGACAACTGTTCAGATAAACATTCAATTCAGTTAACTTAGACGAACAGACTTATTTTTTTTGTTTGGTTTGTTACTTTGATTTTTTACTCTAAATTAAAGGTCCAAGTAAAAGAGTTCTACATCTTTAGTGTGAGTAGAGAAGTCCAGTCACACAGCTCTGCTTCCACCAGGTGTCCTCTGAGAGACTTCTAGCAGAATCTTTCTAACATAGTCTTTAAATTTATCTTCCTTCTACCAAAGCCACTGCCCCTAATTACTAGATCTTTCTACAAATAATTTAAACTGCACAGCTATCAAGCCCTTTCAGTCACCTGAGCTTTACACCTAGATAACTGTTGAGATAACCATTCAATTCAGTTAACTCAGACAAACACACTATTTTTTTTTGTTTTGTTTGTTCGTTTGTTTTTTTTACCCTAAATTAAAGGTCCAAGTACAAGAGTTCTACTTCTCTATTACCAGTAGAGATGTCCAGTCACACAGCACTCCTTCCTAGTGGTGTCTTCTGCCAAGCTTCTAGCAGAGAATCTTTCTAAGGAAATTTTAAATTTAACTTCCTTCTATTCATCCTCCCCTACTTACTAGATCTTTTACAAAAATTTAAACTACACAGCTATCAAGCCCTTAAGTCACCTGAGATTTACAGTTAGATAACTGTTCTGATAACCATTCAATTCAGTTAACTCAGAGAAACACACTAATTTGTTTTGTGTGCTTTTTGTTAGTTTGTTTTTTTACCCAAAATTAAAGGTCCAAGTACAATAGTTCTACTTCCTTTGTCCCAGGACAGAAGTCCAGTCACACAGCACTAATTCCTCATGATGTCTTCTGCCAAGCTTCTAGCAGAATCTTTCTAAGGTAGTCTTTAAATTTATCTTCCTTCTAGCTAAGCCACTCCACTTGCTTGCTTGACCTTTCTATCAGTAATTTAAACTACACAGTTATCAAGCCTTTTGAGTCACCTGAGAATTGCAATTAGATTGCTGCTCAGATAACAATTCAAAACAGTTAACTCAGACAAACACACTGATTTCTTTTGTTTGGTTGTTTGTTTCTTTTTTTACCCTAAATTAAAGGTACAAGTTCAAGAGTTCTACTTGATTATACCCAGTTGAGAATTCCAGTCACACAACACTCCTTCCTTATGGTGACATCTGCCAAGCTTCTGGCAGAATCTTTCTAAGGTAGTCTTCTAATTTTGCTTCATCAAAAGCTAAGCCACTCCCCTACTTACTATCTCTCTCTAGGCTAACACAAACTGCACAGGTATCAAGACCTTTCCAGTCACCTGAGATGTACACCTTAGTAACTGTTCAGATAACCATTCAATTCGATTAGCTCAGACCAATACAGCACTTTTTTTTTTTTTTTTTTTGTTAGTTTGTTTTTTAGCCTTAATTAAAGGTCCAAGTACAAGATTTCTATTTCTTTAATCCCAGCAGAGAATTCCAGTCACACAGCACTTCTTCCTCCTGGTGTCTTCTGCCATTCTTGTAGCAGAGTCTTTCCAAGGTAGTCTTTAAATTTAGCTTACCTCTAGCCAAGCCACTCCCCAATCTTACTAGATCTTTCTAAAGTAATTCAAAATGCACAGCTATCAGGCCCTTTCAGTCACCTGAAATGTCCACCTAAATAACGGTTCAGATAACAATTCAATTCAGATAACTCAGACAAAACACTATTTTTTTTTGTTTTGTTTGTTAGTTTGTTTTTTTTACCATAAATTAAAGGTCCAAGTGTAAGAGTTCTACTTCTTTCATCCCAGATGAGAAGTCCAGTCACACAGCACTCTATCCTTCTAGTGTCTTCTGCCAAGCTTCTAGCAGAAACTTTCTATGGTAGTCTTTAAATTTAGATTCCTTCTAGCTAAGCCAATCCACCTACTTACTTGACCTTTCTACAAGTAATTTAAATTGCACTGCTATCAAGCTCTTTCAGTCACCTGAGATTTACACTTAGATAACTATTTAAATAAATATTCAATTCAGTTAACTCAGACAAACACACTAATGTTTTTTGTTTGTTAGTTTGTTTTTTCACCCTAAATTAAAGGACCAAGTAAAAGAGTTCTGCTTCTTTAGTCCCAGTAGAGAAGTCCAGTCACACAGCACTCCTTCTTCCTTGTGTCTTCTGCCAAGCTTGTAGCTGAATCTTTCTAAGGTACTCTTTAAATTTACCGTGCTTCTAACTATGCGCCCCCTACTTATTAGATCTTTCTGAGTAATTTAAACTGCTCCAACTTCTCAAAACCCGTTAAGTCATGATTTACACCTACATAACAGTTCTGCTATCCATTCAATTCAGTTAACTCAGACAAACACACCAATTTTTTTTTATTAGTTTGCTTTTTTACTTTAAATTAAATGTCCAAGTACAAGAGTTCTTCTTCTTTTGTCCCAGTAGAGAAGTCCAGTAAGACAGTAGTCCTTCCTCTGAGTGTCTTCTGCCAAGCTTCTAGCGAAATCATTCTATGGCAGTCTTAAAATTTAGCTTCCTTCTAGCTTAGCCACTCCCCCTACTTACTACATATTTCTACAACTAAGTTGAACTGCAAAGCTATCAAGCCCATTCAGTCACCTGAGATTTACACCTAGATAACTGTTCAGATAAACATTCAATTCAGTTAACTCAGACAAACAGACTCATTTTTTTTGTTTTGTTTCTTAGTTTGTTTTTTACCCTAAATTAAAGGTCCAAGAAAAAGATTTCTACATCCTTAGTACCAGTAGAGAAGTCCAGTCACACTGAACTCCTTCCACCTGGTGTCCTCTGCCAGACTTCTTGCAGAATCTTTCTAACGTAGTCTTTAAATTTATCTTCCTTCTAGCTAAGCCACTCCTCCTAATTAATAGATCTTTCTACAAATAATTTAAGCTACACAGACATCAAGCCCTTTAAGTTACCTGAGATTTACACCTAGATAACTGCTGAGATAACCATTCAATTCAGTTAACTCAGATAAACGGACTATTTTTATCGTTTTGTTGTTAGTTTTTTTTTATCCTACATTAAAGGTCCAAGTACAAGAGTTCTGCTTCTTTATTACTAGTAGAGATGTCCAGTCACACAACACTCCTACTTCCTGATGTTTTCTGCCAAGCTTCTAGCAGAATCTTTCTAAGGAAGTCTTTGATATATCTTCCTTCAGTGACTCTCCCCTACTTACTAGATCTTTCTGGGTAATTTAAACTACACAGCAGCTATCAAGGCCTTTAGAGTGCAGTTACCTGAATAACTGTTCTGATTAACCATTCAATTCAGTTAACTCAACAAACACACTAGTATAGTTTTGTGTTGCTTTTTGTTAGATTTTTCCCTAAATTAAAAGTCCAAAGTACAAAGGTTTCTTGCTTAGACTCCCAGTAGAAGTGCAGTCACACAGCACTCCTTCCTCCTGGTGTCTTCTGCCAAGCCTCTGGCAGAATGTTTCTAAGGTCTTTAAATGTATCTTCTTTCTAGCTTAGGCAGTCCGCTCACTTACTAGATCTTTCTACAACTAATTTAAACTGCAACGCTATCAAGCCCTTTCAGTCACCTGAGATTAACACCTAAATAGCTGTTCAGATAAACATTCAATTCAGTTAACTCAGACAAACACAGTAAATGTTTTTTGTTTGATTTGTTAGTTTGTTTTTTTAACCTAAATTCAAGGTCCAAGTAAAAGTGTTCTACTTCTTGTACCAGAACAGAAGTCCAGTCACACAATACTCCTTCCTCCTCTTGGCTTCTGCCAAGCTTCTAGCCAAATCTTTCTAAAGTAGTATTTAAATTTAGCTTCCTTCTAGCTAAGAAACTCACATGAATTACTAGACTTTCTACAAGTAATTGAAACTGCACAGCTCTCAAGCCCTTTATGTCACTTGAGGTTTACACCTAGATAATTGTTCAGGTAACTATTCAACTCAGTTAACTCAGGCAAACATATTAATTTTTTTTGTTTTGTTATTTAATTTGCATTTTTATCCTAAATTAAAGGTCCAACTACAAGATTTCCACTACTTTAATTGCAGTAGAGAAGTCCAGTCACACAGCACTCCTTCCTACTGGTGTCTACTGCAGAGCTTCTAGCAGAATCTTTCTAAGGTAGTCTTTAAATTTAGTTTCCTTATAGCTAACCCACTTTCCCTACCTACTAGATCTTTCTGCAAGTAATTTAAACTGCACAGCTATCAAACCCTTTAAGTCACCTGAGATTAACTCTAAGATAAATGTTCAGATAACCGTTTAATTCAGTTAACTCAGACAGACACATTTTTTTTCCTTTGTTTGTTACTTTGTTTTTGTACCCTAAATTAAACATCCAGGTACAAGATATCTACTTCTTTAGACACAGTAGACAAGTCCAGTCACACAGCACTCCTTAATCCTGGTGTCCTCTGCAAAGCTTCTAGCATAATCTTTCTAATTTTGTCTTTAAATTTAGCTTCCTTTATTTAAGTCACTCCCCCTGCTTAGTAGATCTTTCTACAGGAAATTTAAACTGCACAGTTATCAAGCCCTTTCAGTCACCTGAGATTCATACCTAGATAACTGTTCAGATAGCCAGTCAATTCAGTTAACTAAGACAAACACACTAATTTTTTTGTTTTGTTTCTTAGTTTGTTTTCTTACCATAAGTTAAAGGACCAAGTAAAAGAGTTCTACTTCTTCAGTCCCAGTAGAGAAGTCCAGTCACACAGCACCAATCCCTCCTGGTGTCTTCTGCTAAGTTTCAAGCAGAATCTTTCCTAGGTAGTCTTAAAATTTGGCTTACTTCTAGCAAAGCCACTCCCCCTACTCACTAGATCATTCTACAAGTTATGTAAACTGCACAGCTATCAAACCCTTTAAGTCACCTGAGATTTTCATCTAGATAACTGTTCTGATAACCATTCAATTCATTTAAAACAGACAAACACACGTTTTTTTCGTTTTTTTGTAAGTTTGTTTTTTTAACCTAAATTAAAGGTCCAAGTACAAGACTTCTTCTTTAGCCCTAGTAGAGCAGTCGAGTTATACAGTAGTCCTTCCTCCTGGTGTCTTCTGCCAGGCTTCTAATGAAATCATTCTGTGGCAGTCTGTAAATTTAGCTTCCTTCAAGCTTAGCCACTGCCCCTCCTTTCCACAAATTTCTACAACTAGTTTGAACTGCAAAGCTATCAATCCCTTTCAGTCACCTGAGATTTACACCTAGACAACTGTTCAGATAAACATTCAATTCAGTTAACTTAGATGAACAGTCTTTTTTTTTTTGTTTGGTTCTTACTTTGATTTTTACCCTAAATTAAAGGTCCAAGTAAAAGAGTTCTACATCTTTAGTGTGAGTAGAGAAGTCCAGTCACACAGCACTGCTTCCACCAGGTGTCCTCTGAGAGACTTCTAGCAGAATATTTCTAATGTAGTCTTTAAATTTATCTTCGTTCTACCAAAGCCACTCACCCTAATTAACAGATCTTTATACAAATAATTTAAACTGCACAGCTATCAAGCCTTTCAGTCACCTGAGATTTACACCTAGATAACTGTTGAGATAACCATTCAATTCAGTTAACTCAAACACACTATTTTTTTTGTTTTGTTTATTAGTTTGTTTTTTTACCCTAAATAAAAGGTCCAAGTAAAGAGTTCTACATCTTTAGTACCAGTGAGATGTCCCAAGTCACTAACACTCTTCCCTAGTGGTGTCTTCTGCCAAACTTCTGTGAGATCTTTCTAAGAAAGTCTTCAAGTTGCTTTCCTTCTAGCCCCAAGCCACTCCCCTACTTACTGAATCTTTCTGGGTCATTAAACTACACAGTTATCAAGCCCTTAACTCACCTGAGAGTTACAGCTAGATAACTGTTCTGATCACCATTCAATTCAGTTAACTCAGAGAAACACAATAATTTGTTTTGTGTGCTTTTTGTTAGTTTGATTTTTTTACCCTAATTTAAAGGTCCAAGTACAATAGTTCTACTTCCTTAGTCCCAGGACAGAAGTCCAGTCACACAGCACTAATTCCTCTTGGTGTCTTCTGCCAAGCTTCTAGCAGAATCTTTCTAAGAAAGTCTTTAAATTTAACTTCCTTCTAGCTAAGCCACTCTCCCTACTAACTAGATCTTTCTATGAGTAATTTAAACTACTCAGCTATAAAGCCCATTAAGTCACTTGAGATTTACACCTACATAACTGTTCTGCTATCCATTCAATTCAGTTAACTCAGACAAACACACTATTTTTTTTTATTAGTTTGCTTTTTTAATTTAAATTAAATGTCCAAGTACAAGAGTTCTTCTTCTTTTGTCCCAGTAGAGAAGTCCAGTCACACAGCACTCCTTCCTCCTGGTGTCTTCTGCCAAGCTTCTAGCGAAATCCTTCAAAGGTAGTCTTTAAATTTATCTTCCTTCTAACTTAGCCACTCTCCCTTCTTACTACATATTTCTACAACTAAATTGAACTGCAAAGCTATCAAGCCCTTTCAGTCACCTGAAATTTACAACTAGATAACTGTTCAGATAAACATTCAAAAATGGTTAACTAAGACAAACACACTATTTTTTTTTGGTTCTGTTTCTTAGTTTCTTTTTTTACCCTAAATTAAAGGACCAAATAAAAGAGTTCTACCTCTTTAGTCCCAGTAGAGAAGTCCAGTCACACAGCACCCCTTCCTCCTGGTGTCTTCTGCTAAGCTTGTAGAAGAATCTTTCTAAGGTAGTCTTTAAATTTAGCTTCCTTCTAGCTAAGCCTCTCCCCCATCTAACTAGATCTTCGTACATGTATTTCAAACTGCCCTGAAATCAATCCTTTTTAGTCAGTTTAGATTAATACCTAAATAGCTGTTCAGATAACCATTAAATTCATTTAACTCAGACAAACACATTAATTTTTTTTGTTCGGTTTGTTAGTTTCCTTTTTTACCCTATATTAAAAGTCCAAGTACAAGAGTTCATCCTCTTTAGTACCAGTAGGGAAGTCCAGTCACAGAGCACTCCTTCCTCCTGGGGTCCTCTGCCATGCTTCTAGCAGAAACTTTCCAAGGTAGTCACTAAATTTAGCTTCCTTCTAGCTAAGCCACTCCCCTACTTAATAGATCTTTCTATGAGTAATTTAAACTGCTCAGTTATAAAGCCCTGTAAGTCACCTAAGAATTACACCTGCCTAACTGTTCTAATAACCATTCAATTCAGTTAACTCAGATAAACACACTATTTATTATTGTTAGTTTTTGTTTTACCCTAAATTAAAGGTCCAAGTACAAGAGTTCTTCTTCTTTAGTCCCAGTAGAGAAGTCCAGTCACAGTAGTCCCTTCTGGTGTCTTCAGGGAAGCTTCTAGAGAAATCAATCTATAGCAGTCTTTAAATTTAGCTTCCTTCAAGCTTAGGCACTCCCTCTACTTACTACATATTTCTACAACTAATTTGAACTGTAAAGCTATCAAGCCCTTTCAGTCACCTGAGATTTACACCTAGATAACTGTTCAGATAAACATTTAATTCAGTTAACTCAGGCGAACAGACTAATTTTTTTTTTTGTTTGTTAGTTTGTTTTTTTACCCTAAATAAAAGGTCCAAGTAAAAGAGTTCTACATCTTTAGTACCAGTAGAGAAGTCCAGTCACACAGCACTCCTTCCTCCTGGTGTCTTCTGCCAGACATCTATCAGAATCTTTCTAACGTAGACATTAAATTTATCTTCTTTCTAGGTAAGCCATTCCTCCTAATTACTAGATCTTTCTACAAATTACTTAAAGTTCACAGCAATCAAGCCCTTTCAATCACCTGAGATTTATACCTAGGTAACTGTTGAGATGACCATTCAATTCAGTTAACTCAGACAAACACACTATTTTTTTTAATATGTTTTTTATTTACCGTAAATTAAAGGTCCAAGAGCCAGAGTTCTACTTCCTTAGTCCCAGTAGTGAAGTCCAGTCACACAGCACTCTTTCCTCCTGGTCTCTTCTGCCTAGCTTCAAGCAGAATCTTTCTAAGGAAGTCTTTAAATTTAGCTTCCTTCTAGCTAAGCCACTCCCCCTACTTACTATATCACTCTACAGGTAACTCAGACTTTACAAGTATCAAGACCTTTCAGTCACCTGAGATGTACACCTTAGTAGCTGTTCAGATAACCATTCAATTCAGTTAACTCAGACAAACACAGTACCTTTTTTTTGTTAGTTTGTTTTTTAGCCTAAATTAAAGGTCCAAGTACAAGATTTCTATTTCATTAATCCCAGTAGAGAATTCCAGTCCACAGCATTCCTTCCTCCTTGGGTCTTCTGCCATTCTTGTAGCAGAATCTTTCTAAGGTAGTCTTTAAATTTAGCTTCCTTCTAGTAATGTCTCTCCCCAAACTCACTAGATATTTCTACAAGTAATTCAAACTGCACAGCTATCAAGCCCTTTGAGTCACCTGAAATGTACACCTAAATAACTGTTCAGATAACCATTCAATTCAGTTAACTCAGACAAACACACCATTTTTTTTGTTTGTTAGTTTGTTTTTTTACCATAAATTAAAGGTCCAAGTTGAAGAGTTCTACTTCTTTTATCCCAGTACAGAAGTCCAGTCACACATCACTCTATCCTCCTGGTGTCTTCTGCCAAGCTTCAAGCAGAATCTTTCTAAGGTAGTCTTTAAATTTAGATTCCTTCAATAAAGCCATTCCCTTACCGCTACACATTTGACAAGTAATATAACTGCACAACTGTCAAGCGCTGGTCACCAGAGAATTAACACCTAAATAACTAGTTCAGTAACCATTAAATTCAGTTAACTCAGAAAACACACTCATTTTTTGTTTGGTTTGTTAGTTTGTTTTTACCTAAATTAAATGTCAGAGAACAAAGTACTACTTCTTTAGAAAGGTAAGTCAGTGCCCCAGCACTCCTTCCTCCTGGTGTTTTCTACTGCCAAGCTGCTAACAAAGTCTCTAAAGTAGTCTTCAATTTAGATTCCTAATAGCTAAGCCACTCCCCATACTTACTAGATCTTTCAACAAGTAATTTAAACTACACAGCTATCAAGCCCCTTCAGTCAGCTAAGTTTAACACCTAGATAACTGTTCAGATAACCATTCAATTCAGTTAACTCAGAGAAACACACACAAATTTTTTTTATTTGCGAGTTTGTTCTTTTTACCCAAAATTAAAGGAGCAAGTGAAGAGTTCTGCATCTTTAGTCCCAGTAGAGAAGTCCAGTCACACTGCACTCCTTCCTCCTGCTGTTTTCTGCCAGTCTTCCTTAAAATTCTTGCCAGAGTAGTCTTAATGAACAGCTTAAATCTAGGTTAGCCACTCCGCTTACTTACTAGATCTTTCTACAACTAATTTAAACTGCAAAGCTGTCAAGCCCTTTCAGTCACCTGAGGTTTACCTAGATAACTGTTCAGATAACCATTCAATTCATTATCTTAGACAAACACACCGTTTTTTTTGTTTTGTTTGTTAGTTTGTTTTTCTTACCCTAAATTAAGGTCTAAATTACAAGGTCTACTTCTTTAGTCCCAAGAAGTCAGTCACACACTCCATCCTCCTTTTGTCTTCTGCCAAGCTTCTAGCATATCTTTCTAGGTAGTCTTCAAGTTTAACTAACAAGCTAAGCCACTATTTCTACTTACTTGATCTTTCTAGAAGTAATTTAAATTGCACAGCTATCAAGCTCTTTCAGTCACCTGAGATTTGCACTAAGATAACTGTTCAAATAACCACTCAATTCAGTTAACTAAGACAAACACACTATAATTTATTTTCTCTGTTGTTAGTTGTTTTACCTAAATTAAAGCACCAAGTAAAGGTTCTACTTTTTAGTACCAATAGAAGTCAGTCACACAGCACTCAACCCTCCTGGGTCTCTTCCTGCCTATCTTCAATCAGAATTTTCTAAATTTAGCCTTTTAATTTAGCTTCCTTCTAGGTCAGCCACTCCCCCTACATACAATGTCTCTCTACAAGAAACTCAATCAACACAGCTATCAAGACCTTTCAGTCACCTGCGATGTACACCTTAGTTACTGTTCAGATAACCACTCCATTCTGTTAACTCAGACAAACACTATCTTTTTTTTGTTTTCTTTGTTAGTTCATTTTTTTACCCTAAATAAAAGGTACAAGTGCTAGAGTTCTACATCTTTTGTTTTAGTATAAAAGTCCTGTCACACAGTACTCCATGCTCCTGGTTTCTTCTGCCAAGCTTCTAGCAGAATGTTTCTAAGGTAGTGTTTAAATTTAGATTCCTTCTAGCTAAGCCATTCCCCTTACTAGCTACACCATTGGACAAGTAATTTAAACTGCACAGCTGTCAAGCCCTATCAGTCACCAGAGATTAACACCTAAATAACTGTTCAAATAACCATTAAATTCAGTTAAATCAGACAAACACACTCATTTTTTTTGTTTGGTTTGTTAGTTTGTTTTTTTACCGTAAATTAAATGTCCAAGAACAAGAGTACTACTTCTTTAGTAACAATAGAGAAGTCCAGTCACACAGCACTCCTTCCTCCTGGTGTTATCTGCCAAGCTGCTAGCAAAGTCTTTCTAAGGTAGTCTTTCAATTGGTTCATCTCTATTCAAGCCTCCCACTTACTTACTAGATCTTTCAACAAGTAATTTAAACAACTTTATTTCTATCAATCCTCATCAGTCAGCAAAGGTTCTTGCAGATAACTGTTCAGACAACCATTCAATTCAGTTAACTCAGAGAAACCACACTATTTGTTTTGTTTACTAGTTTGTTCTTTTATCTAAATTAAAGGAGCAAGTGAAGAGTTCAAGATCTAGACCCAGTAGTGAAGTCAATCATGCACTCATTCCTCCTGCTGTCTTCCAATCTTAGCAGAATCCTTCTTAGGTAGTCTTTAAATTTAAGCAATCTAGGTTAGCACTCCACTTGCTTTAGATCTTACCATCTAACCAACTGCAAAGCTGTCAAGACCTTTCAGTCACCTGAAGTTTACACCTAGATTGCTGTTCAGATAACAATTCTGAATAGTTTCAAGTAGAATTTTTCTAAAGAATCTTTAATTAGCTTCCCTTCTTGGGTAGACACCCTGTACTTTCTGTATCTCTCTACATGAAACTCAATCTACACAGCTATCAAGACCTTTCAGTCTCCTGCGATGTGCACGTTAGTAACTGTTCGGATAACCACTCAATTCAGTTAACTAAGACAAATACTAATTTTTTGTTTTGTTTGTTAGTTCATTTTTTTTACCCTAAATTAAAGGTACAAGTGCAAGAGTTCTACTGCTTTAGTATTAGTATAGAAGTCCAGTCAAATAGTACACCATTCTCCTCATTTCTTCTGCCAAGCTTCTAGCAGAATGTTTCTAAGATAGTGTTTAAATTTTGATTCCTTCCAGCTAAGCTACTCCTCTTACTTGCTAGACCATTTGACAAGTAATTTAAACTGCCACACAGCTGTCAAACCCTTTCAGTCACCAGAGATTAACATCTAAATAACTTTTCAGATAACTAATAAATTCAGTTAACTCAGACAAACTCACTAATTTTTTTTTGTTTGGTTTGTTAGTTTGTCTTTTTAACCTAAATTAAAGGTCCAATTACAAGAGTTCTACTTAGTTACTTCCAGAAGAGAAGTCCAGTCACACAGCACTCCTTCCTCCTGGTGTCTTCTGCCATGCTGATAGCAAAGTCTTTCTATGGTGGTCTATCAATGTAGATTCCTTCTAGCAAAGCCACTCGCCATAAATACTAAACCTTTCTACGAGTAATTTAAACTACACAGTTTTCATGCCACTTCAGTGAGCTAAGAATCACACCTAGGTAACTGTTCAGATAACCACCGGTTCAGATAACTCAGAAACACACACTAATTTTTTTTGTTTGTTCGTTTGATACTTTTTTATCCTAAATAAAGCAGCAAGTGAAGAGTACTGCATATTTAATCCCAGTAGAAAAGTCCAGTCACACAACACCCCATCCTCCTTTTGCCTTCCACCAACACTTATAGAATCATTTCTAAGGTAGTCTTTAAATTTAGCTTACTTCTACCTAGCCACTCCCCCTAGTTAGTTGATCTTTCTAGAAGTAATTTAAATTGCACAGCTATCAAGCTCTTTCAGTCACCTGAGAATTACACTCAGATAACTGTTCAAATAACCACTCAATTCAGTTAACTATGACAAACACACTAATTTATTTTGTCTGTTTGTTAGTTTGTTTTTTTACCCTAAATTAATGGACCAAGTAAAAGAGTTCTACTTTTTTAGTACCAGTAGAGAAGTCCAGTCACACAGCACTCCTTCCTCCTGGTGTCTTCTGCCTAGCTTCAAGCAGAATTTTTCTAAGGTAGTCTTTTAATTTAGCTTCCTTCTTGGTTAGCCACTCCCCATACTTTCTATATCTCTCTACATGAAACTCAATCTACACAGCTATCAAGACCTTACAGTCACCTGCGATGTGCACCTTAGTAACTGTTCAGATAACCACTCAAGTCAGTTAACTCAGACAAACACTATTTTTTTTGTTTTGTTTGTTAGTTCATTTTTTTTACCCTAAATTAAAGGTACAAGGGCAAGAGTTCTACTTCTTTAGTATTAGTATAGAAGTCCAGTCAAACAGTACACCATTCTCCTCATTTCTTCTGCCAAGCTTCTAGCAGAATGTTTCTATGGTAGTGTTTAAATTTTTATTCCTTCTAGCTAAGCCACTCCTCTTACTTGCTAGACCATTTGACAAGTAATTTAAACTGCACAGCTGTCAAACCCTTTCAGTCACCAGAGATTAACACCTAAATAACTTTTCAGATAACTATTAAATTCAGTTAACTCAGACAAACATACTAATTTTTTTTGTTTGATTTGTTAGTTTGTCTTTTTAACCTAAATTAAGGTCAAGTACAAGTTCTACTTCTTTACTCCAGTGAAGTCCAGTCACCGAACTTCTCCTCCTGGTGTCTTCTGCAAGCACTGGCAGACTTTCTAGATGTCTATCTCTTTGAATTCCTTCTAGCAAAACCACTCACCAAATACTACACCTTTCTACAACTAATTTAAACTATTAACACTATCAGCCCTTCAGTCTGCTAAGATTTTACGGTAACTATTCAGATAACATTCAATTCAGATAACTCAGACAAACACACACTAATTTTTTTTTGTTTGTTCTTTATTCTTTAAATCTAAATTAAAGCAACAAGTGAAGGTTCGCTTTAATCCCAGTAGAAGTCAGTCACACTACTCCTTCCTCCTGCTGTCTTCGCAATCTTCAGCAGAATCTTTCTGGAGATCTTTACATTCGTTTCCATCTAGGTTAGCCACTCTCCTTGCCAGATCTTTTACAACTAATTTAAACTGCAAAGCTATCAACCCTTTCAGTCACAGGCTTTACACCCTAGATAACTGACAGATAACCATTAATTCATTATCTCAACAAACACACCATTTTTTGTTTTGTTTGTTAGTTTGTTTCTTAAAATTTAAGCTCTAAGTACAAGTTCTACTTCTTTGGTCAGTGAAATCCAGCAACACAACACTCCGTCCTCCATTTGCCTTCTCCAAGCTTCTAACAGAATCTTTATAAAGGCAGTCTTTAAATTTAGCTTCTTCTAGCTAGCACTCCCCCAATTACCAGTCTTCAGAAGATTTAAATTGGACAATATCAAGCTCTTTCAGTCAGAGATTTACACTAAGTAACAGTTCAAATAACCCTCATTCAGTTAACTAAACAAACACAAAGTTGTTTGTCTATTTGTTAGTTTATGTTATCATAAATTAAAGGACCAGGTAAAGGTACTACTTTTAAGTACCAGTAGAAGTCAGTCCCAGTGCAAGGCCTGTCTGCGGCGCCAGCAGAAATTGAACCAGGAGTGAGAAATGGGTGTTAGCAAGCTCAACGGAGCTGCGTTGGACTGCTGCAGATGTCTTTGGGCAGAAAGCCAACGAGGCAAGTACCAGTACAAAAGTTCAGCTTGTGTAGCGGAGACCCAGAATGAGCGAAAAGAGAGGGGAGGAGCGATATTAACGGAGCTGTGGAGGACTGCTGCACATTTTTGGGTAGACAAAGCCGCAATGGCAGGAATTAGTACAAAAGGAAGCCTTCAACATCGGGAGACAGAATGAGTGGGAGTGGGGAGGGGAGGAGGGCTCGTCGAGCTCTGTTGGGACTGCTGAATATCTTTGTGGGCGGGAAGGTGACAATGCAGCAGAGCACAGTACAAAGACAGCCTGCGGGCGGAGACACAAAAGTTCCAATGAGTGATGGAGGGCGCAGGAGTGAGCCCAACAGAGCCTGATGGGACTGCTGCAGATTTCAGTCGGCAGGAAAAGGCAGCAGTGCATGCAGCTGATTCAAGGGCAGCCTGAGCGTTGGGAGAGGAGACAAGCGAGTGAGGGAGGGTGGGTGGGGGCCAATGAACTATATCGTGAGTGATGTGGATTTTTTAGTGACGAAAAGGGTGGATGCAGGCAGAGTCGAGTACAGAAGGGTAGTTCTGCCTTGGGAGAAAGGAGCGGCGAGTGGGGCGGAGTGAGTGGGGCGACGGAGTCTGTCGGGATCTCAGATTTCTTTGAGGCAGGAAAAGATGCCGATAGAGGCAGCAGCCGGTACAATGGGCAGCTCTGGAGCGCCAAAGACACAGAGCAGTTAATGATGGAGGGAGGTGGATGGGTCAGCAGAGCTTCTGGGACTGCTGCGGTTTTTGTCGGCGGGAAGGGCAGCAGCATGCAGGCTGAATTCAAGGGCAGCCTGCAGCTGTGGAGAAACAGAACAAGTGAGTGAGATAGGAGAGTGAGACCAACGGAGCTCTGTCAGACAGCGTGATTTCTTTGTGGGCAGGGTAAGGTACTAACGCAGGGGAGTGCAGTATGAAAGGGGAGCCTGCAGCGGGGAGAAACAGAATGAGCGAGTGGAGATGGGGGGGGAGCGGCTCAATGGAGCTGTGTCGTGACTGCTGCAGACTTTGTGTGCAGAAAGGGTTGCTCAGCAGGCAGGACCCAGTACAGAAGGGTGGCCCAGCCAGTGAGAATGGAATGAGTGAGTGAGATGGGGGTTGAGTGAGGCCATGGAGCTCTGTTGGACTGCTGCACTTTGTGGGCAGAAAAGATGCGACAGGGCAGGGCCAGTACAAAAGACCTGCAGCACCAGGAGAAACAGAATGGCGAGTGATGTGGAGGTGAGGATCTCAATGGAGCCTGTAGGGAGCTGTGATTTTCTGGGCAGGTAGAGGTAATGGGCAGGGCCAATAAAATGACTCAGCCTGCAGTTGTGGGAGAAACAGGTGGACAGGGAGAGGGGGAGGAGAAGAGCTCAACAGGGATATCGTGACTGCGGGTTCATTGTGAGCAGGAAAAGGTGGTACATGGCAGGGTTGAGTACAGGCAGCCTGCAGCTCTGGCAAATGGAACAAGTGTGTGAGATAGGGGATGAGCAGCTCAGCGGAGTTATGTTTGGACTGCTGCAGATGTCTTTGTGGGCAGAAAAATGCCAACACAGGATGGAACTCAGTACAGGGCAGCCTGCGGCAGGGAACCTGGAATGAGCTAGTGAGGAAGGGGTGAGTGAGCTCAATGAGCCTTGTTGGACTTTTGGATTTCTTCATGGCGAAAGAGGCAGCAATGCACTGGGACCAGTATAAAGGCAGCATTTGGTGGGGGAGAAACAGAACAAATGAGTGAGAGGGGGAGGGTGAGCAAGCTCAACAGAGCTCTGTCGTGACTGCTGCATCTTTCTTTCAGTAGTGGCGGGCAAGGCAGACCCATTACAAAGGCATCCTGCAGCGCAGAAGCTCAAACGACAGGGACAGGGGGTGGGTGGGGCCACTGGAGCTCTGTCAAACTGCTGCAATTTCTTTGTGGGCGAAAAATGCCAGCAGAGACAGAATCCTACATGGGGCAGCCTGCAGCCAGGAGAAACAGAATGGTGTGGATGGGACAGAGGAAAGAGTTACTTAATGGACTCTGTCGGGACAGCTGCAGATTCTTTGTGTGCAGGAAAGGTGCTAATGCAGGCAGGGCCTAGTACAAAGGGCGGCCTTCAGTGGTGGGGAATGGACGAGAAGTGAGAGGGGAGAGTTTGTCTCAGCGATTCTGTCAGGACAGTTGTGGTTCTTTTTGGGCAGAAGAGGTGCCAACAGGTGAGGCCAGTACAAATGGAGCAGCCTGCAGCGCTGGAGAAATAGAACAAGAGAGTGAGATAGGGTGAGTGAGCGAGAATGAGGCCCTCGTACTGCTGCGATTTCTTGGGGCAGGAAAAGGCGGCACCGCACGAGGAGTCCAGTACAAAAGCCCAGCCTACAGCCCTGCAGAATCAGAAAAGTGAGGAGAGGGGTGTCAGCGTGCTCCGGACTGTGTCAGGACTGCTGCACTGGTTTTGGAGACGCTGGCAATGCGGGCAGAACCCAGAAGAAGGGCAGCCTGTGGCTGGAACACAGTCTGAACAAGGGGGGATTGGGTGGGTGAGCTCACTGAGCTGTGTTGGGACTGCTGTGGATTTCTTTGTGGGCAGGAAAGGTGATATGCAGGCAGGACCCAGTGCAAAGGCGCCTGTGTGGCCGGAGACAGAACTATTGATGAGTGGGGAGGGGGTGAGTGAGCTCCACGGAGCTCTGTTGGGACTGCTTTCTTTTGGGCAGGAAAGGCGGCAATGCATGCAGAGGCTGATTATAAAAGGGCAGCCTGGGGGCTCAGAATGAGGTGAGGAGGGGAGTGGTGACTCATCTGGCTGAGGACTGCTGCATGTCTTTGTGGGTGACAAAGTCGGCATGCAGGCAGGAATCCAGTACAAAGGGCAGCCTCAGCACAGGACCTAGAATAATAGTGAGGAGAGGGGTAGCTCAATTGAGCCTGTTAGACTGCAGATATTTTGAGGGCAGAAAAGGCTACAATACAGGCAGGAGCACAGCAGAAGGGCAGCTGCAGCGTGGGAGACACAAATGGCGGAGTGATGGAGGGGTGAGTGAGCTCAACAGAGCCTGATGGGACTGCTGAGGATTTCTTTGTCGGCAGGAACGGCAGTGCATGCAGGGCTAGTTAAAGGGCAGCCTGCAGTGTTGGGAGGCTCAGAGCAAGCGAGTGAGGGGGGGGGTGAGGGGTCCAACGGAACTGTATCGTGAGTGAGGGATTGGGGCAGAAAGGGCGGCAACGCAGGCAGGCCAGTACAAAGGGTAGTTTGCTTGCGGCAGAAACGGACGGGCGAGGAGATGGGGTGTGGTGGGGCCATCGGACTCTGTTGTCCTGGAGGAGAGGAGGAGAGAGGGATATGATGAGACATACAAGTATCTTCAGGGAGGAACAGGGTGAGAAAACACTATTTTAGCGAAAATATGTTCCAGGACTAGAGGGCATGGGATAGGTTGAGGGAGGATGATTCAGAGGAAACATGAAGAATTTCTTCTAGAGCGGGTGGTGGATAAATTGGAACACCTGCTGAGGAAGTGGTGGGGCTGGAACAATCCAGGATTTAAGAATGGCTGGAGGACATGCTGGAGTTCTGAAGGTCAGGTGTGCGTTAGACCTAGGAAAACATCAACTGAACTACAAGCTCAAATGGCAGCTGTGGGCCATAGGCCCTGTCTGCTGATACTGTTCTTGTCTTATGATCTGTGTTTCTTGATTGCAGATTTCTTTGTGGGCAGAAAGATGCCAACAAAGGTGGCTTCCAGTGCAAAAGGGCAGCCTGCAGTGGTGGGAGAAACAGAATGGTCAGTGAGACAGGGGGTGTGGGCTACTCAATGGAGCTCTGTCGGGACAGTGTGGATTTTCTGGGCAGGAAAGGTTGCGAATGCAGGCAGGAGCCCTGTACAAAGGCAGCTCAGAGCCGGAGAAACAGAATGAGGAGGAGAGGGGGAGCAGCCTGGTGTATCGGATTGCGGTGATTTTTGGGGCTGGAAAGGCGATAGGAGGAGCCCAGGATTGCGCCTGCCTGCAGCCGCAGAAACGGAAAGAGGGTGAGAGAGGAGTGGGTGAGTTCAACGGATCTGTGTTGGGACTGGTGCAGCTGTCTTTGTGGGTGAAAAAATGCCAATGCAGGAAGGAACTCAGTACAAAGGCAGCCTGCAACAGCAGGAGACAGAATTAGTGCGTGAGGGGGAGGGTGATTGCTTAAACTCTCGTTTGGACTGCTGTGATTTCTTTGTTAGGAAAAGGCAGCATTGTGCCTGGGGCCCAGCAAAGGGCAGCCTGCGTGGGAAAAATTGGAAGGAGGAGTGAGAGGGGACTGAGCTAGCTCAACAGAACTATCGTGACTGCTGTGTTTTTGTGGGAAGGCGGTGGCAATGCAGGCAGGATCTACAGAAGGCGCTCCAGCGCCGCAGAAATGGAGCGCGGAGTGAAACAGGGGAGTAGTGAGGCCAATGGAGCTCTGTTGACTGCTGCAGATTTTGGGGCAGAAAAGATGCCGACAGAGGCAGGAGCCCAGTACAAAAGGGCAGCCTGCAGCACCAGGAGAAACAGAAGAGTGAGGAGACAGGGGAGGGTGACCAAGAGCTCTGTCGGGACAGCGTGGATTTCTTGTGGGCAGGAAACAGGCAGGAGGCCAGTACAAAGGCCAGCATGCAGCCAGGAGAAATAGAATGAGTGAGGAGAGGCGGGATTGAGCGTGCTCAGGAGAAAGTACCATGACTGCTGCAGATTTCTTTGTGGGCAGGAAAGGTAAAGGCCATGTAGGACCAGTACAAAAGGCTTGTCTGCAGCGCCAGCAGAAATGGAACGGAGTGAGAGATGGGGGGAAGCAAGTTCATGGAGCTGCGTTGGGACTGCTGCAGATGTCTTTGGGCAGAAAGCCGCCAACTCAGGCAAGTACCCAGTACAAAGTTCAGCTCAGTAGCAGGAGACCAAGGATGAGCGAGTGAGAGGGAGTGATTAGCGGGTTGTGGAGGACTGCTGCATCTTTGTGGGCAGACAAAGCTGCAGTGGCAGGAATCAGTGCAAGGAAGCATTCAGCATCGGGAACGGGGCATGAGGAGGAGGGAAGGGTGGTGAGCTCAGTCGAGCTTTGTTGGGACTGCTGCGGATATCTTGTGGGCAGGAAGGGTGACAGGCAGGAAACAGTGTACAAAACGGGCACGGTGCTGGAGACACAAATGAATGGTGAGGGGCAGGGGTGAGCCCAACAGTGCTCTGATGGTTCTTTCTGGATTTCTTTGTCTGCAGGGAAAGGCAGTGCGTGCAGGGGCTTTCAAAAGGGCAGCCTGCAGGGTGGAGAAACAGAACACGAGTGAGAGTGTGAGTGAGGGAGCCTAATGGAATTATATCGAGTAGTGGATTTCTTTTGTGGGCAGGAGGTGGTAATGCAGGCAGGAGCCAGTACAGGAGTAGCCTGCAGCGCCCGGCAGGAATGAACGCAGTGAGGCGGGGGAGTGGGAGCCATCGCTGTCGGGACTGTTGCAGATTTGTTGTGGGCAGAAAGAGTCGACAGAGGCAGGAGCCTAGTACAAATGGGCAGCCTGGAGCGTGGGAGACACAGAACGGAATAATGATGGAGGGTGGGTGAGGAGCCAACAGAGCTCTATGGGACTGCTGCGGATTTCTTTGTCGGCGGAAAGGCAGCAGGCATGGGCTGATTCAAGGGCAGCCTGCAGCGGTGGGAGAACAGAACAAGGGTGAGGAGGGAGGAGGGCCCAACAGAACTGTTATGAATGATGTGGATTTTGGGCAGAAAGGGTGGCAATGCAGGGTGACCCAGTACAAAAGGGTGTCCTGCAGCCCGGGCAGAAACGGAATGAGCGATGGGGAGTGAGTGAGCTATTGAGCCGTTGGGACTGCTGCAGATTTCTGCAGAAAGACAACAGGCTAGGGCCCAGTGCAAGGGCAGCTTGCGGTGCCAGGAGAAACAGAATGAGTGAGGAGACAGGGAGTGAGTGACCTGGCGGACCTGTCAGGACAGCTGTGATTTCTTTTGGGCAAGAGGTTGCAGCAGTGCAGGAGTGCAGTACGAAACTGCAGCCTGTGGGAAAACAGAATGAGCGAGTGAGATGGGGTGGCGGCTCAATGGAGCTGATCGTGTTTCTGCAGACTCTTCAAGCAGTGGGTTATGTCGGCGGGAGCTCAGACGGAAGGCTGCGCCAGCAAAACAGAATGAGTGAGGAGACAGGGGATTGAGGAGGCCATGGAGCTCTGTTGGACTGCTGCAGATTCTTTGGGGCAGAAAGATGCCACAGAGGCAGGAGCCAGTACAAAAAGCAGCCTGCACCGGGAGAAACAGAAGCGGGTGAGATGGAGTAGGTGACACCTCATGGATCTCTGTAGGAAGCTGTGGATTTCTTTTGGGCAGTAGGGGTAGCAATGCAGGCAGGGCCAGTGAAATGACAGCCTGCAGCGTGGGAGAAACAGGTGAGCGGTGAGGAGGGGGGGGAAGGCTCAACAGAGAGCTGTGACTGCTGCGGTTCATTGTGAGCAGGAAAAGGTGGCAATGTACAGGGCCCAGTACAGGGCCAGCTGCAGCGCTGGCAGGAACAAGTGAGTGAGAGAGGGGAGTGGGGCTCAGCGGACTTGTGGGACCGTTGCAGATGTTTTGTGGGCAGAAAAAATGCCACGGGATGGAACTCAGTACAAAGCGGGTACTGCAGTGGGGAACACAGAATGAGCGAGTGAGGGAAGGGGGGGGTGGCTCAGTGGACTCTGTTGGGACTGCTGGATTTCTTCATGGCAGAAAAAGGCAGCAATGCATGAGTGACCCATTATAAAGGCATGGTGGCAGGAGAAACAGAAGAAATGAGTGAGGGGGTAGGTGAGCAGTCAACAGGGCTCTGTCGTGACTGCTGCAGATTTCTTAGGGGACAAGGGGCAGGAGCCCACACAAAGGGCAGCCAGCGCCTGGCAGAAACAAAACGAACGAGTGAGACAGGGGTGGGCCACTGGAGCCTGTCAAAACTGCTGCAGATTTCTTTTGGGCAGAAAAACAACAGAGGCAGAACCAGTACATCAGGACCTGCAGCGTGGGAGAAACAGAATGAGTGGATGAGACAGAGGATGAGCTACCAGTGGAGCCTGTCGACAGCTTAGACTTTTGTGCCGGAGAAGGTGCCATGCAGGCGGGCCCAGTACCAAGGGCAGCCTTCAGTGGTGGAGAAACCTGATGAGCAAGTGAGGGGGGGTGAGCCGGGTCAACGGAGCCTGTCAGGACAGCTGTGGTTCTTTGTGGCAGGAGTTGCCAACACAGGCAGGCGCCGAGTACAATGGGTGTTTGCAGCGCTGGGAGAAATAGAACAAGAGTGGATAGGTGAGGCGAGCTCAATGGAGGTCTTCTGATATCAGGATTTCTTTTGTGGGCAGGAAAAGGCGGCACCATTTGGGGAGTCCAGCAAAGCCCAGCTACAGCCTGGGAATCAGAGACAAGTGAGTGAGAGAGGGGTGTGAGCGTGCTCAACGGGCTGTGTCAGGACTGCTGCACATATTTTTAGGGAGACAGCTGGCAATGCAGAACCCAGTGCAGAAGGCAGCCTGGCAGCTGAAACACAGACTGAAATCATGGGATAAGGAGGAGTGAGCTACTGAGTTGTGTTGGGACTGCTGTGATTTTGTGGGCAGGAAATGGTGACAACGCAGGCAGGAGCCCAGAAAAGGGGCAGCTGTTGCTGAGACGGAACTAGTGAGTGAGGGGGGAAGGGGTGAGCTCAGATCTGTTGGGACTGCTGCAGGTTCTTTGTGGCAGGAAAGGCAGCAATGCATGCAGAGGCTGAGTATAAAAAGTGGTAGCCTGCCTGGGAGAAACAGAATGAGCGAGTGAGGGAGGGGAGTGAGTGACCTCAACGGAGCTGGTGAGACTGCTGCACTTTGTGGGCAGACAAAGTTGGCAATGGCAGGAATCAGTACAAGGCAGCCTTGTGCATTGGAGACACAGAATAGTGATGAGGAGAGGTGAGCTCATTGAGCTCTGTTGGGACTGCTGTAGATATCTTTGAGGGCAGAAAAGGCGACAATACAGGCAGGACACAGTACAGAAGGACATGCAGGCGTCAGAGACACAAATGAGCGGGTGGATGGAGGTGTTGGGCTCACCAGAGCTCTGATGGATGCTGCAGATTTCTCGACGGGAAAAGGCAGTGCATGCAGTGCTGAATTCAAAGGGGCAGCCTGCAGCGGTGGGAGAAACAGAGCAAGCGAGGTGAGGAGGGGGTGAGGGAGTCCAGCTGAACTGTAACGGTGATGTGGATTTTTTGGGGCAGAAAGGGCAGCACGCAGGCAAGAGCCTACAAAAGGGTGCCCAGCGCTGCAGAAACGGAACGAGCGGAGGAGATGGGTAGTGAGGAGGTGTGGAGCTCTGTTGTCCGGAGGAGAGGAGAGAGGGATATGGTAGAACATACGTCTTTTACAGGAGGAACAGGTGTATGAAAATACTATTTTTTTTAAAAGATGTTCCAGGCTGCGGGAGGGAAAAGGGAGTTGAGGATGATTCAGAGGAAACATGAGAAAGAATTTCAAGCAGGTGGTGGACAATTGTACCACTGACAGGGGAAGTGGTTGGGGCTGAAACAATCTGGGATTTAAGGGTCATGGTATAGACATAAAGGAATTCTGAAGGTCAGGGTGAGGGGAACAGACTTCTAGGAAACCTCGTGAACACAATCTCAGGCAGACTGGGTGGGCCTGGGCCTTATCTGCTGACACTGTCTATGTATCTATGTATCTATGTGCGACTGCTGCAGATTTCTTTGTGGGCAGAAAAAGATATAACAAAGGCAAAGCCAGTATAGGTCCTGCAGTGCCAGGAGAAAAGAATGAGCTAGTGAGACAGGGGGTGGCACCTCAATGTAGCCTCTATCGGACAGCTGTGGTTGTGGGCAGGAAGGTGCTAATGCAGGCAGGAGCCCTGTACAAGGGCACCTTCAGAGCCGGGAGAAACGAATGAGCGAGTGAGGGGAAGTGGTGGCTCAGTGAGTGTATCGGACTACTGCAGTTTTTTGTGGGCAGTGAAAGGCGCACTGAGGCAGGAGCCCAGGACAAAACCAGCCTGCAGTGCCGGCAGAAGCGGGAGAGTGGTGAGAGAGGTGGGTGGAGTTCAACGATCTGTGTTGACTGCTGCATGTCTTTGTGGGTGAAAATGTAGTGAGGAAGGAACCAGTGCATAAGGGCGGCCTGCAGCAGCAGGAGACACAGAATTGGGTGAGTGAGGGGTGGTGATTGAGTGAATCGACTCTGTTTGGACCTGGGTTTCTTTGTGGTCAGAAAGTGCATTGCTGCAGGCTTAGCAAAAAGGGCAGCCTGCAGCTGTGGAAAACAGAAGGAGGAGTAAGAGGGGACTGAGCTAGCCAACAGAACTGTATCGTGCTGCTGTGGGTTTTTTGTTGGCAGAAACTGGTGGCAATGCAGGCAGGATCAAGTGTAGAAGGGCAGTGCAGCGCTGCAGAAATGGAGCAGCGGAGTGAAACAGGGGGAGTGAGTGAGGCCATGGGCTCTGTTGACTGCAGATTTTTGAGGCAAAAAGATGCCGACAGAGGCAGGGCCCATGTAAAGGGCAGCCTCGCCTGGGGCTCAGAATGAATGAGTGACAGGGGGAGGGTTACCTCAGCGGGCTCTGTCGGGACACATTGGATTTCTTTGTGGGCAGGAAGGTGCAAACACAGTCTGGGCCCAGTACAAAAAGTGACATGCAGCGCCAGGAGAAATAGAATGAGTGGAGTGAGAGAGGATTGAGCAGTTCAATGGAAAATACTATGATTGCTGCTGGTTTCTTGGCAGGAAAAGGAGGTAATACATGCAGGGCCCAGTGCAAAGGCCTGTTTGCATCCAGCAGAAATGGAGCAGTGAGTGAGAGATGAGGGGTGAAACAGAGTTCATGGAGCTGCGTTGGGACTGCTGCAGATGTCTTTGTGGGCAGAAAAACCGCCAACATGAGCAAGTACCCAGTACAAAAGTTCAGCTTTCAGTGTGGGGACCCAGGATGGTGAGTGAGGGGTGGTGTTAGCTGGGTGTGTGAGGGACTGCTGCACATCTTTGTGGGCAGACAAAGGCGCAATGCAGGCAGAATCCAGTACAGTGGGAAGCTTCAGCGTGGGAGACACAGAATGAGTGCTGGGTGAGGGGAGGGGGTGAGCTCAGTCGAGTCTGTTGGATTGCTGCAGATATTTTTTTGGGTGGAAAGGTGACAACGCGGGCAGGAGCACAGGCGCGGGCAGCCTGCAGTGCGGGAGACACAAAGCAGATGGTGGAGGGCGATGAGTGGGCCATGAGAGTTTGATGGGGTTGCAGATTTCTTTGTCGGCGGGAAAAGGCAGCAGTGCATGCAGGGGCTGAATTCAAGGGCAGCCACAGCTGGGAGAAACAGAACAAGCGAGTGAGGGAGGGTTGAGTGAGGGATGGAACTATATCGTGGTGATGTGGTTCTTTTGGGCAGAAAGGGGTGGCAATGCAGGCAGGGGCCAGTAGAAGGGTAGCCTGCGGCGCTGGCAAGCGAATGAGCGTGAGACGGGGAGGAGAGGCGATCGACTCTGTCGGCACTCTGCAGATTTCTTTTTGGGCAGAAAGATGCTACAGGAAGGGTGGTTCAGCTGGGCAGCCTGAGCGCCAGGGAACAGAACGGTGAATGATGAGGTATGAGTGAGCTCAGCAGAGTTTGATGGACTGCTGCAGATTTCTTTGTCGGCAGGAAAAGGCAGCAGTGCATGCAGGGGCTAATTCAAAGGCAGCTGCAGCGGTGTGGGCTCGAACAAGGAGTGAGGAGGGAGGGAGGCCATCAGAACTGTGTCATGACTGATGTGGATTTCTTTGGCAGAAAAGGGTGGCAATGCAGGCAGACCCAGTACAGAAGGGTGTCCTGCAGCTCGCAGAAACGGAATGATGGGCGATGGGGAGGAGTGAGGCCATCGGAGTTCTGGGACTGCTGATTTTTGTGCAGAAAGATAACAGACTAGGAGCCCAGTACAAGGGCGGCTTGCGGTGCCAGGAGAAACAGAATAGGAGGAGACAGGAGGTGGTGACCACAACGGACTCTGTCAGACAGCTGTGGATTTCTTTGTGGCAAGAAAGGTGCCAAGAGGCAGTGTGTAGTGAAAGGGGAGCCTGCAGCTGTGGGAGAAACAGAATGTGGCGAGTGGATGGGGGTGGGCGAGCTCAATGAGCTGTTGTGACTGCTGCAGACTCTTTGTGCAGAAAAGGGTTATAAAGCCACAGGAGTCTAGTACAGAAGGCTGCCTGCAGCCAGCAAAAACAGAATGAGTTGGAGACAGGGATTGAGTGAGGCCACTGAGCCTGTTGGGACTGCTGCAGACTTTTGTGGGCAAAAAGATGCCGCCAGAGGCAGGAGCCCAGTGGGCAAAAGGTCAGCTGCAGCGCCGGAGAAAGAAGAGCGGGTGAGATGGAGTTGGGCACCTCAGTGGGCTCTGTGGGAGGCTGTGGATTTCTTGTGGGCAGGTAGGGGTAGCAATGCAGGAGGCCAGTGCAAAATGACAGCCTGCAGTAGTGGGAGAAACAGTGGAGCAGAGGAGAGGAGGGTGAGAAGAGCTCAACAGAGGAGCATCGGACTGCGGATTTCATTGAGAGCAGGAAAAGGTGGCAATGTACAGGGCCCAGTACAGGGCCAGCCTGCAGCGCTGGCAAATGGAACAAGTGAGGAGAGAGGGGTGGCTCTCAGCGGACTATGTTGACTGCTGCAGATGTTTGTGGGCAGAAAAAATGCCAACACAGGTATGGATCTTAGTGCAAAGGGCAGCCTGCAGCAGCGAGACACAGAATGAGCGGAGGAAGAGGGGGTGAGTGAGCTCAATGAGCTCTGTTGGGACTGCTGGATTTCTTCATGGAGCAGAAAAAAGCTGTAATGCATAGGACCAGTATAAAGGCAGGATGCGGGTGGTGGAGAAACAGAACAAATGAGTGAGAGGGGGAGGAGTGAGCAGTCAACAGAGCTTGTCGTGACTGCTGCAGATTTTTCTGGGCAGAAAAGGGGGGGCAAGCAGGGCCATTACAAAGGCAGCCTGCAGGCGTGGCAGAAACTCAGCCGACGGTGACAGGGGTGGGGAGAGGCCAGTGATTTGTCAAAACTGCTGCGGATTCTTTGTGTGCTAAAAATGCCAACAGGACAAGTCAGTACCTGGGGCACCTGCAGCACCAGGAGAAATGGAATGAGTGAATGAACGGAGATTGACACCAGTGGACTCTGTCTGGACAGCTGCAGACTTTGTGTGCAGAAAGGTGCCAATGGCAGGGGCCCAGTACAAAAGGGCAGCCTCAGTGTGGGAGAAAGGAGATGAGCAGTGGGAGGGAGTGAGCAGGCTCAGTGGACTCTGTCAGGACAGCTGTGGATTTCTTGTGGGCAGGAAAGGTGCCTACAGGCAGGCGCGTAGTACAAATGGGCAGCCTGCAGCGCTTGGGGAGATAGAACAAGAGGTGAGATGGGGTGAGTGGGCAGAATGGAGGGTCTTCGTGACTGCTGCAGATTCTTTGTGGGCAGGAAAAGGCACCCGCATGAGATCAGACAAAGCCAGCCTACAGCCCTTGCAGAATCGGAACAAGTGAGTGAGAGGGGTGTCAGCGTGCTCAACGGAGTGTGTCAGGATGCTGCACTTGTTTTTTGGGGAATAAAGCTACAATGCAGAACCCAGTCCAGAAGGGCAGCCTGTAGCTGGGAACAGACTGAAAGGAGGGGCTAGGGTGAGTGGGCTCAGTGGACTGTGTTGGGACCGTGGATTTCTTTGTGGGCAGGGAAAAGGTGACAACGCAGGCAGGCCAGTACAAAGGGCAGCCTGTGGGCCGGGAGACAGAACTAGGAGTGAGTGGGGAGGGTGAGTGAGCTCCACGGCTCTCTGTGGGACTGCTGCAGATTGTGGGCAGGAAAGGCAGCAATGCATGCAGAGCTGGTATAAAAGGGTGCCTGGAGAAACAGAATGAGGAGTAGGAGGGTAGTGACCTATGAGCTTGTGAGACTGCTGCATCTCTTGTGGGCAGACAAAGTCGCAATGTAGCAGGAATCAGTACAAGAGGGCCTTCAGCATTGGGAGACGGAGATGAGCGAGTGAGAGAGGGGTGAGCTCAGTGAGTCTGTTGGGACTACTGCAGATATCTTTGAGGGCAGGAAAGGCGATGGTGCAGGCAGGAGCACAGTACAGAAGGCAGTTTGCACCAGGAGACACAAAGCAGCGGTGATGGAGGTTTGGGTGAGTCAACAGATCTGATGGGACTGCTCAGATTTCGTCGGCAGAGGGGCAGCAGTGCATGCAGGGCTGATTCAAAAGGCAGCCTGCAGCGTGGAGAAACAGAGCAAGCGTGTGAGGAGGGATTGAGAGTCCATGGGAACTGCACTGCTAAGTGATGTGGATTTTGGGGGCAGAAAGGGCAGCAACGCAGGCAAGAGCCCAGCACAAAAGGGCAGCCTGCAGCCTGCAAGAAACGGAATGAAGTGAAAGAATTGGTGAGTGAGCCATCGGAGTCTGTTGTCCTGGAGAGAGGAGGAAGAGGGATATGATAGACATATTTATCTTGCATGGGAGGAATAGGGTAGAAAACACTATTTTGCTTAAAATATGTTCCAGGACTAGAGGGCATGGGATGAAGTTGAGGGAGGATGATTCAGAGGAAACATGAGAAAGAATTCTTCCTAGAACGGGTGGTGGATAAGTGGAACCTGATAGGTAATTGGGGGGCTGGGCAATCACGGGATTGGTGAATGCATGGGATAGACATAAAGGAATTTGAGGTCAGGGGTGAGGGCAGCAGACTTCTGGGAAAACATAAATGAACTTACAAGCTCAAATGGGCAGACTGGGCCATGGGCTCCTTGTCTGTGACACTGTCTATGTATCTATGTTCATGTGCGACTGTTGCAGATTTCTTTGTGGCAGAAAAGATCTAACAAAGGCAAAGCCAGTGTAAAGGCATGCAGTGCCAGGAGAAAAAGATGAGCCAGTGAGACAGGGGAGTGGTTGACCTCACTGTACTCTGTCGGACTGTGGATTTCTTTGTGGGCAGGAAGGGT
Organism: Neoceratodus forsteri; assembly: GCA_016271365.2. Lineage (NCBI taxonomy): Eukaryota > Metazoa > Chordata > Ceratodontiformes > Ceratodontidae > Neoceratodus > Neoceratodus forsteri. The sequence goes on along the minus strand of CM028132.1, from coordinate 894,552,676 downwards.
GCCATTGCAGGCAGGAGCCCTGTACAAAAGGGCAGCCTTCAGAGCCGAGAAACAGAATGAGCGGTGAGAGGGGGAGGAGCAGCTCAGTGGAGGTATCGGACTGCTGCAGTTTTTGGGGCAGAAAAGGCGGCAATACAGCAGGAGCCAGGACAGGCCAGCCTGCAGTGCCGCAGAAACGGAACAGTGGAGTGAGAGGGGAGTGGGTGAGTTCAGCGGATCTGTGTTGGACTGCTGCAGATGTCTTTGTGGGTAGAAAATGCCAATGGGAAGGAACCGAGCATAGGGCAGCCTGCGCGGCAGGAGAAGGATTGGTGAGTGAGGGGAGTGGTGATTACTGAGTGGAGCTCTGTTTGGACTGCGCAGATTTTTGTGGTCAGAAAGGCAGCATTGCGCTTTTGGGCCTAGTATAAGGGCGGCCTGCAGCTGTGGGAAAAACAGAAGGAGGAGTGAGAGAGGGGGGACTGAGCTAGCTCAACAGAACTGTACGTGACTGCTGTGGTTCTTTTGTGGCAGAAACTGTGTCGTGGGCAGGATCCGTATAGAAGGGCAGCTCGCGCCGGCAGAAATGGAACAGCGGTGAAACAGGGGAGGAGGAGGCTGAGCTGTGTTGACTGCTGCAGATTTTGAGGCAGAAAAGATGTCGACAGAGGCAGGAGCCCAGCAAAAGGGCGTTTGCAGCACCAGGAGAATGAATGAGTGAGATAGGGGGTGGCGACCCAGGGGAGTCTGTGGGACAGTTGATTTCTTTGTGGGCAGGAAGAGTTCAGCCTGTCTGGAGCCCAGTACAAAAGCCAGCATGCAGCACAAGGAGAAATAGGAATGAGTGAGTGAGGAGGGGGATTGATGCGAGCTCAATGGAAAGTATTTCATGACTGCTGCAGACTTTTGTGGGCAGGAAAGGAGGCAATACATGCAGGAGCCCAGTACAAAAGGCCTGTTCGCAGTCACAGAAATGGAAGTATGGAGTTGAGAGATGGGGGAGGAGCAAGCTCAACGGAGCTTTGGCTCTTGGGACTGCTGCAGATGTCTTTGTGGGCAGAAAAAGCCGCCAACGCAGGACAAGTACCCAGTACAAAAAGTTCAGCTTTCAGTGGCGGAGACCCAGGATGAGCGTAGTGAGAGAGGGGGGAGTGAGCGGACATTAACTGAGTTGTGTGAGGACTGCTGCACATCTTTGTGGGCAGACAAAGCCGCAATGCAGGCAGGGAATCTAGTACAAAAGGAAGCCTTCAGCATCTGGAGACCTGAAATGAGTGAGTGAGGGAGAGGGAGTGAGTGAGCTCAGTCGAGCCTGTTGGGACTGCTGCAGATATTTTTATGGGCAGGAAAAGGTGACAACGCAGGCAGGAGCACAGCACAAACGGGCAGCCTGCAGTGCCGGAGACACAAAGCGAATGGGGTGATGGAGGGCGAGGTGGAGTGAGCCCAACAGAGCTCTGATGGGATTGCTGCAGATTTCTTTGTCGGCAGGAAAAGGCAGCAGTGCATGCAGGGGGCTGAATTCAAAAGGCAGCCTGCATGCGTGGGAGAAACAGAAGCGGTGAGGGAGGGTGAGTGGGGGCCCAATGGAACTATATCTGAGTGATGTGGATTTCTTTGTGGGCAGAAAAGGGTGGCAATGCAGGCAGGAGCCCAGTACAGAAGGGTAGCCTGCAGACGCCCGGCAGAAACGGAATGCAGCGAGTGAGACGGGGGAGTGAGTGGCTGAGTCGCAGAGCTCTGCTCGGCACTGCTGCAGATTTCTTTGAGGGCAGAAAAAGATGCCGACAGAGGCAGAAGCCCAGTACAAATGGGCAGCCTGGAGCGCCAGGAGACACAGAACAGTGGAATGATGGAGGGTGAGTGAGTGAGCTCAACAGAGCTCTGATGGGACTGCTGCAGATTTCTTTGTCGGCAGGAAAAGGCAGCAGTGCATGCAGGGGCTGAATTCAAAAGGGCAGCCTGCAGCGGTGGGAGAAACAGAACAAGTGAGTGAGGGAGGGAGAGGGAGGAGCCCATCAGAACTGTATCATGACTGATGCTGGATTTCTTGGGCAGAAAAGGGTGGCAATGCAGGCAGGAGCCCAGTACAGAAGGGTAGCCTGCAGCGCCGGCAGAAACGGAATGAGCGAGTGAGATGTGGGAGTGAGTGAGGCCATCGGAGCTCTGTTGGGACTGCTGCAGATTTCTTGGTGGGCAGAAAAAGATGCCAACAGAGCTAGGAGCCAAGTACAAAAGGGCAGCTTGCAGTGCCAGGAGAAACAGAATGAGCGAGTGAGACAGGGAGAGAGTGACCTGACAGACTCTGTCAGGACAGCTGTGGATTTCTTTTTGGGCAAGAAAAGGTACCAACGCATGGCAGGAGTGCAGTAAAAGGAGCCTGCAGCGGTGGGAGAAACAGAATGAGCGAGTGAGATGGGGGTGGAGCAGGCTCAATGGAGCTGCATCGTGGACTGCTGCAGACTCTTGTGTGCAAGAAAAGGGCTATAAAGCTGGCAGGAGCCCAGTACAGAAGGGCGGCCTGCAGTGCCAGCAAAAACAGAATGAGCGAGTGAGACAGGGGGATTGAGTGAGGCCAGCGGAGCTCTGTTGGGACTGCTGCAGATTTCTTTGTGGGCAGAAAAAGATGCCGACAGAGGCAGGAGCCCAGTACAAAAGGGCAGCCTGCAGCACCAGGAGAAACAGAATGAGCGAGTGAGATGGAGGAGTGAGCGACCTCAATGGAGCTCTGTAGGGAGAGCTGTGGATTTCTTTGTGGGCAGGTAGAGGTAGCAATGCAGGCAGGAGCCCAGTACAAAATGACAGCCTGCAGCGGTGGGAGAAACAGAGTGAGCGAGTGAGAGAGGGGGAGTGAGAAGAGCTCAACAGAGGAGTATCGTGACTGCTGCGGACTTCATTGTGAGCAGGAAAAGGTGGCAATGCAGGCAGGGGCCCAGTACAAAAGGCCAGCCTGCAGCGCTGGCTGAAACGGAACAAGTGAGTGAGAGAAGGGGAGTGAGCGAGCTCAACGGAGCTATGTTGGGACTGCTGCAGATGTCTTTGTGGGCAGAAAAAAAATGCCAACACAGGATGGAACTCAGTGCAAAAGGGCAGCCTGCAGCAGCGGGAGACACAGAATGAGCGAGTGAGGGAAGGGGAGTGAGTGAGCTCAATGGAGCTCTGTTGGGACTGCTTTGGATTTCTTCATGGGCAGAAAAAGGCAGCAATGCATGCAGGGACCCAGTATAAAAGGCAGCATGCGGTGGCAGGAGAAACAGAACAAATGAGTGAGAGAGGGGGAGTGAGTGAGCAAGCTCAACAGAGCTCTGTCGTGACTGCTGCAGATTTCTTTCTGGGCAGAAAAGGGCGGCAAGGCAGGAGCCCATTACAAAAGGGCAGCCTGCAGCGCTGGCAGAAACAAAACGAACGAGTGAGACAGGGGGAGTGAGTGAGGCCAATGGAGCTCTGTCAAAACTGCTGCAGATTTCTTTGTGGGCATTAAAAAATGCCAACAGAGACAGAATCCCAGTACATAAGGGCAGCCTGCAGCACCAGGAGAAACAGAATGAGTGAATGAGACAGAGGGAGTGAGCTACCTCAATGGAGCTCTGTCGGGACAGCTGCAGATTTCTTTGTGTGCAGGAAAAGGTGCCAATGCAGGCAGGAGCCCAGTACAAAAGGGCAGCCTTCAGTGGTGGGAGAAACCGAATGAGCAAGTGAGAGGGGGGAGTGAGCGAGCTCAACGGAGCTCTGTCAGGACAGCTGTGGATTTCTTTGTGGGCAGGAAAAGGTGCCAACACAGGCAGGCACGCAGTACAAATGGGCAGCCTGCAGCGCTGGGAGAAATAGAACAAGAGAGTGAGATAGGGTGAGTGAGCGAGCTCAATGGAGGTCTTTCGTGACTGCTGCAGATTTCTTTGTGGGCAGGAAAAGGCGGCACCGCACGCAGGAGTCCAGTACAAAAGCCCAGCCTACAGCCCTGGCAGAATCAGAACAAGTGAGTGAGAGAGGGGGTGTCAGCGTGCTCAACGGAGCTGTGTCAGGACTGCTGCACTTGTTTTTGTAGGGAGACAAAGCCAGCAATGCAGGCAGGAACCCAGTACAGAAGGGCAGCCTGTGGCAGCTGGGAACACAGACTGAACAAGTGAGAGACAAGGAGTGAGTGAGCTCAATGGAGCTGTGTTGGGACTGCTGTGGATTTCTTTGTGGGCAGGAAAAGGTGACAACGCAGGCAGGAGCCCAGTACAAAAGGGCAGCCTGTAGGGCCGGGAGACAGAACTAGTGAGTGAGTGAGGAAGGGGGAGTGAGTGAGCTCCACGGAGCTCTGTTGGGACTGCTGCAGATTTCTTTGTGGGCAGGAAAAGGCAGCAATGCATGCAGAGGCTGAGTATAAAAGGGTAGCCTGCCTGGGAGAAACAGAATGAGCGAGTGAGGGAGGGGGAGTGAGTGACCACAACGGAGCTGTGTGAGGACTGCTGCATATCTTTGTGGGCAGACAAAGTCGGCAATGCAGGCAGGAATCCAGTACAAAAGGGCAGCCTTCAGCATTGGGAGACACAGAATGAGCGAGTGAGGGAGAGGGAGTGAGCTCAATTGAGCTCTGCTGGGACTGCTGCAGATATCTTTGAGGGCAGGAAAAGGCGACAATACAGGCAGGAGCACAGTACAGAAGGGCAGCCTGCAGCACCAGGAGACACAAAACGAGCGAGTGATGGAGGTCGAGTGAGTGAGCTCAACAGAGCTCTGATGGGACTGCTGCAGATTTCTTTGTCGGCAGGAAAAGGCAGCAGTGCATGCAGGGGCTGAATTCAAAAGGGCAGCCTGCAGCGGTGGGAGAAACAGAGCAAGCGAGTGAGGGAGGGGGAGTGAGGGAGTCCAACGGAACTGTATCGCGAGTGATGTGGATTTTTTGGGGGGCAGAAAAGGGCAGCAACGCAGGCAAGAGCCCAGTACAAAAGGGTAGCCTGCAGCGCCGGCAGAAACGGAACGAGCGAGTGAGATGGGGGTGAGTGAGGCCATCGGAGCTCTGTTGTCCTGGAGGAGAGGAGGGAGAGAGGGGATATGATTGAGACATACTCATATCTTACAGGGAGGAACAGGGTGCATGAAAACACTATTTTAAGCGAAAAGATGTTCCAGGACTAGAGGGCATGGGATAGGTTGGAGGGAGGATGATTCAGAGGAAACATGAGAAAGAATTTCTTCACAGAACGGGTGGTGGACAAGTGGAACACCCTGCAGGGGAAGTGGTGGGGGCTGAAACAATCACGGGATTTAAGAATGCATGGGATAGACATAAAGGAATTCTGAAGGTCAGGGGTAAGGGGCAACAGACTTCTAGGAAAACATAAACTGAACTTACAAGCTCAAATGGGCAGACTGGGTGGGCCATAGGCCCTTATCTGCTGATACTGTCTATGTATCTATGTATCTATGTTGCGACTGCTGCAGATTTCTTTGTGGGCAGAAAAAGATGCCAACAAAGGCAGAAGCCCAGTACAAAAGGGCAGCCTGCAGTGCCTGGAGAAACAGAATGAGCCAGTGAGACAGGGGGAGTGAGCGACCTCAATGGAGCTCTGTCGGGACAGCTGTGGATTTCCTTGTGGGCAGGAAAAGGTGCCAATGCAGGCAGGAGCCCTGTACAAAAGGGCAGCCTTCAGAGCCGGGAGAAACAGAATGAGCGAGTGAGAGGGGGGTGAGCGAGCTCAGTGGAGGTGTATCGTGACTGCTGCAGATTTTTTTGTGGGCAGGAAAAGGCGGCAATACAGGCAGGAGCCCAGGACAAAAGGCCAGCCTGCAGTGCCGGCAGAAACGGAACGAGTGAGTGAGAGAGGGAGAGTGGGTGAGTTCAACGGATCTGTGTTGGGACTGCTGCAGATGTCTTTGTGGGTAGAAAAAAATGCCAATGCAGGAAGGAACTCAGTACATAAGGGCAGCCTGCAACAGCAGGAGACACAGAATTAGTGAGTGAGGGGGAGTGAGTGATTGAGCTGAACGGAGCTCTGTTTGGACTGCTGCAGATTTCTTTGTGGTCAGAAAAAGGCAGCATTGCACGCAGGGGCCCAGTACAAAAGGGCAGCCTACAGCTGTGGGAAAAACAGAAGGAGGAGTAAGAGAGGGGGACTGAGCTAGCTCAACAGAACTGTATCGTGACTGCTGTGGATTTCTTTGTGGGCAGAAACTGGTGGCAATGCAGGCAGGATCCAAGTACAGAAGGGCAGCCTGCAGCGCCGGCAGAAATGGAACGAGCGAGTGAAACAGGGGGAGTGAGTGAGGCCAATGGAGCTCTGTTGGGACTGCTACAGATTTCTTTGTGGGCAGAAAAAGATGCCGACAGAGGCAGGAGCCCAGTACAATAGGGCAGCCTGCAGCACCAGGAGAAACAGAATGAGTGAGTGAGACAGGGGGCAGTGAGCGACCTCAACAGAGCTCTGTCGGGACAGCATTGGATTTCTTTGTGGGCAGGAAAAGGTGGCAATACATGCAGGAGCCCAGTACAAAAGGCCTGTCTGCAGCGCCAGCAGAAATGGAACGAGTATACCCCAAATAACTGTTTACATAGGTCCTCATTATAATTTTCCTCGTCACTATGATCTTACCTTATAAATTTGTTAGTTGGAATATCAAAGGAGCCAAGGATAGGGTTAAGAGGCAGGTGGTATTAAAACACCTTTCTCATCTAGGCTCGCAAATTGTGTTTCTCCGGGAGACCCATCTAAAAAGAACTGATCTTCACTATCTCAGGAGAATGTGGGTAGCCCAAGTTTTTGGCGCTGGATCTTCGACCAAGAGGGCAGGGGTTGCTATACTCATTGCTAGAGGGGTCGCTTTTAATTTGGTGCATGAGTGTTGGGACCCAGAAGGTCGATATGTTTTTGTACAAGCCATCTTAGCATCTCAGCCGGTGATCTTAGGCTCAGTCTATGGTCCTAATAGTGATTCACCCTCCTTTTTAAGAATCTTTTGATAAGATGGACCTAGATGTTCATAAAATCACCATTCTTGGAGGAGATTGGAACTTGGTACTTCAAAAATGACTTGGATAGGTCTCATAACAGGCGTAGGGGCTCTTTCCCAGCCAAAGGGCCCTGAATGATTTTATTAATAAAGCCGCCTTAGTTGATATTTAGTATATTCAACCCGAGAGCGGCAGTATTCCTTCTACTCTCCGTACATTATTCTCTCTCGAGAATTGATTATATTTTAGTTAGCTCATCGAGTGCCCAACATGATTCAGGCAGATATCTCCATGCCAGAGTAATTTCAGATCATGCTCCAGTTAGCATAACTTATAGGCCTTTTCAGAGTTTGACGATCAACACAATGGAGATTAAATTCTCAAATGTTAAAAGAAGAACCCTCTTTAAAGGTAATGAAGGACTTTATTGTACACTTCCTGGTGGATAATAAAGATTCCGTAAACAAAGAGACCTGATCTGGGCTGCATTAAAATGTTCATTAAAGGGGAATTAATCAAGATGGCATCTAGGAGGAAACGAGACAGAGGATAAATTAAGCTCTGTTTTATCCTCAATTAAATGTTTGGAATCAGTTTATCTCAGAATTCATCTGATTCTGAGTGGGTTAAGTTACATCAACTACAGGCTCAATATTCGGTATGGTCTTTCAACAAGCAGAGTTAGATCTCTCTCGAGCGAAACTTCAATACTTGGATATGGGGAAAGGCCAGTAAACTCCTAGCTTTGCGCGTAAAACAACTTGACTGCCCACCACATAGTGAGTGTACGGTTGGTCAGGGGATCAGATTTGTACAGACCCGAGAGAAATACCCAAGATCTTTGGGGAATACTTCAGAAATTATAATATCAGAACCTCGACCTCTAGGCTCTCTGATTCTGAAATTGCAGCATATTTAAGTGTATCTAATTTGCCAAAGTTTACAGAAGCCGAATCCAAGTCTTAGATGCACCAATTGTGATTTCTGAGATACATCAGGTTATCAGCAGCTGCCCCTGATAAATCTCCTGGACCTGATGGATTCCGAGTAATTTTATAAAGCCTTTCTCCCAGATATCTCCAATTTTGATAGACACATTCAGGTATTGGTCCAATGTTGGTATCTCTGATCCAAGCTTCCTGGAGGCCACAATATCTCTAATTTTAAAACCAGGAAAGGATCCCTCTAGCTTAGATAGCTACCAGCCAATATCTCTCCTTAATACGGATATTAAAATATTGGCGAAAATTCTCGCCAATAGATTATCAAAAGTCAAGGATCGCCTCGTGTGTAGGGAACAAGTGGGGTTCATGAAAGGGAGATTATCCCATGATCATTTAAGAAAATTATTGCATCTTATCGCAAGGCCAAAGAATCCAAAACTCCAGCAGCTCTTCTGTCACTTGGCGCCGAAAAAGCCTTCGAACCGGGTGTCCTGGCCCTTTTTTATGCTACCCTTCGCTTTTGCATACCTGAACTTTCTAAGATGGATTAGAATCTTTGTATTCTTTTCCTCAAGTAGAGTGAAGTGCAATGGAATGTTATCACCGGCTTTTCAAACTTGAGCGTGGTACCAGACAGGGTTGCCCCTTGTCCCCTTTATTATTTAATCTGTATTTAGAGCCATTGCTGCTTAGGTTGATGAAGAACCCACTCATAAAAGGCATACAAATAGGGGAGTCTAGATATATATGCTCGGCCTATGCTGATGATGTGTTATGACATATTGAGAACCCAGGGGCTTCTATACCACCTACATTAGAAGAAATCAATAGTTTTTCCAGAGTATCTTTTTATAAATTGAATTGTTCCAAAACAAAAGTCTTCCTTTAAATCACTACACCAGGAAAACAGATTTGCAGGATTTAGGTTTGAGCTGGAAACCAAATCCATTACATTTTAGGTATTGCCATCAGCGCAAGTCTCGCTCTAATGGTTAAGGATAATTTAGGTGCGCTAGTTCAAGAGATCTCGGAAGATCTTAAGAGATGGAGCACAATTTCCTTATCTTTGTGGGGTAGGTTGAATCTTCTAAAAATGATTGCTCTTCCAAGGATACTATATCCATTAGACATCCTTGGAACCTACCTCTCAAAGGAGTGGTTTGCTAAGGTACAGAAGTTATTTAATTCCTTTTTGTGGCAAGGCAAAACAACCCGTCGATCATACCTTAATCTGACAGCTCCCAAATCTAAAGGTGGCTTAGCTGCCCCTCCTGTTTATGTATTACTTGGCCCAACATGTGTGTAAGTTGGCCTTATGGAGCAAGGAGCATGGAAGGGTAGTATATTCACCTCTCTGGCTGGATATTAACAGGACCTCAGTAAGATGGTGAAAAGTCCTTGTATGCTTTACTGTTCGTTCCTTTGGCCACTGTACCTAAACTTCTCAAAAATAACCCTATGGGATGGTCTATCAGGGCTTATCATCAGCTACAACGTTATTTGGGGGTTCGCTGGTGGTTATCGGGTTCCCAACCTATTTTGGAAAATCTCCAAATTAAAATTGCTAAAACTCCCATACCCTCAACTTTTTGGCTGCAAATAAGCAATTTGACCGTAGCCGACTTTTGGGACCAGGATAGCCTGTTCTCGTTTGAGGTTCTGAAAAAGATCTTTGGTTTCGTGGACTCGGATTTCTTTAAGTGGCTACAGCTCAGTAAAGCTTTAGCTCAGGTATTTTCGTCGGTCTCCTTGTTTAATCAGGGGGGAAAAAATGTTGACACTCTTCTGAAGGCTGCGAGGCAATCACATGCAGTGTCCAAGGTTCACAAGCTCCTCCAGGAATGGGATCACAGGCTCTCTTCAGGTACATGTTATTATTGGGTAAAAGTTTTGAACATACGAGACTCCCCGGAGGTCTGGAAAGCACTCTGGATGACCGCGTATAGGTATATTAAGCAAGACAGGCTAAGATTGGTTCATTTCAATATCATGCATCATCTATACCTGACCCCTACCCACTTATTCAGAAGGCGCACTCAGCTCACCTTGTTGTTGGAATTGTAAAAGGAAGAGGAACCTATATCATTTACTGTGGTTGTGCCGAGATTGGCATTCTCTGGAGAACTATGAGTAGTTTATTAGACCCTATCCTTGGCTCAAATAAAATGGACACTCCCGAGATTTGTTTGTTGCTTGCTTTCCCAATGACCACTCCTAAAGTTTGGAGGGCATGTGTCTCTCTTGTTTCAGCTGTTATGAAGTTGTTAATCTTAAGACATTGGTCATCGGATAAGGTCCCAACTCTTTTGGAATGGCATAGGGAATGTACTTTAGCATTACAACTTGAAAAACACATTGCTAGTATGCGGGGTAAGCTTGAGTACTATGTATCTTTATGGGGCTCTTTGGAGCATTTTTTGATGACCTGGAAGCCGTTAAACTAAGAAGTTTTCTATATTGTGGCAAACACCTCTGATTTCTTTATCTGACTTGACTGTTTATAACTTAGGGGTAGGGGGTGGGGGAGGTGGTGGGTTTTAGGGCATATATTTTCTTTGTTGTTATTGCAGCAGAAAGTGTGAGACTTACAAAAATTGTATAACAGAGGATATATTATGCACTTTCAGTGTAACACCACTTTGGTTATGTATCTGATGCTTTGTTGTAGTTAAAACTAATAAAATATTACTTATAAAAAAAAAGAAATGGAACGAGTGAGTGAGAGATGGGGAGTGAGCAAGCTCAACGGAGCTGCGTTGGGACTGCTGCAGATGTCTTTGTGGGCAGAAAAAGCCGCCAACGCAGGCAAGTACCCAGTACAAAAGTTCAGCTTTCAGTATCGGGAGACCCAGAATGAGCGAGTGAGAGAGGGGGAGTGAGCGATATTAACGGAGCTGTGTGAGGACTGCTGCACATCTTTGTGGGCAGACAAAGCCGGCAATGCAGGCAGGAATCCAGTACAAAAGGGAAGCCTTCAGCATCGGGAGACACAGAATGAGTGAGTGAGGGAGAGGGAGTGAGTGAGCTCAGTCGAGCTCTGTTGGGACTGCTGCAGATATCTTTGTGGGCAGGAAAAGGTGACAACGCATGCAGGAGCACAGTACAAAAGGGCAGCCTGCAGTGCCGGGAGACACAAAACGAATGAGTGATGGAGGGCGAGTGAGTGAGCCCAACAGAGCTCTGATGGGACTGCTGCAGATTTCTTTGTCGGCAGGAAAAGGCAGCAGTGCATGCAGGGGCTGAATTCAAAAGGGCAGCCTGCAGCGGTGGGAGAAACAGAACAAGTGAGTGAGGGAGGGGGAGGGAGGGAGCCCAACAGAACTGTATCATGAATGATGTGGATGGATTTCTTGGGCAGAAAAGGGTGGCAATGCAGGCAGGAGCACAGTACAGAAGGGTATCCTGCAGCGCCGGCAGAAACAGAATGAGCGAGTGAGACGTGGGAGTGAGTGAGGCTATCGGAGCTCTGTTGGGACTGCTGCAGATTTCTTGTGGGCAGAAAAAGATGCCAACAGAGCTAGGAGCCCAGTACAAAAGGGCAGCTTGCAGTGCCAGGAGAAACAGAATGAGTGAGTGAGACAGGGAGAGTGAGTGACCACAACGGAGCTCTGTCAGGACAGCTGTGGATTTCTTTGTGGGCAAGAAAAGGTACCAACGCAGGCAGGAGTGCAGTACAAAAGGGCAGCCTGCAGAGGTGGGAGAAACAGAATGAGCGAGTGAGATGGGGGGGGTGAGTGAGCTCAATGGAGCTGTATCGTGACTGCTGCAGACTTCTTTGTGTGCAGAAAAGGGTTATAAAGCAGGCAGGAGCCCAGTACAGAAGGGCGGCCTGCAGTGCCAGCAAAAACAGAATGAGCGAGTGAGACAGGGGGATTGAGTGAGGCCAGTGGAGCTCTGTTGGGACTGCTGCAGATTTCTTTGTGGGCAGAAAAAGATGCCGACAGAGGCAGGAGCCCAGTACAAAAGGGCAGCCTGCAGCACCAGGAGAAACAGAATGAGCGAGTGAGATGGAGGAGTGAGCGACCTCAATGGATCTCTGTAGGGAGAGCTGTGGATTTCTTTGTGGGCAGGTAAAGGTAGCAATGCAGGCAGGAGCCCAGTACAAAATGACAGCCTGCAGCAGTGGGAGAAACAGAGTGAGCGAGTGAGAGAGGAGGAGTGAGAAGAGCTCAACAGAGGAGTATCGTGACTGCTGCGGATTTCATTGAGAGCAAGAAAAGGTGGCAATGCAGGCAGGGGCCCAGTACAAAAGGCCAGCCTGCAGCGCTGGCAGAAATGGAACAAGTGAGTGAGAGAGGGGGAGTGAGCGAGCTCAACGGAGCTATGTTGGGACTGCTGCAGATGTCTTTGTGGGCAGAAAAAAAATGCCAACACAGGATGGAACTCAGTACAAAAGGGCAGCCTGCAGCAGTGGGAGACACAGAATGAGCGAGTGAGGGAAGGGGAGTGAGTGAGCTCAATGGAGCTCTGTTGGGACTGCTTTGGATTTCTTCATGGGCAGAAAAAGGCAGCAATGCACGCAGGGACCCAGTATAAAAGGCAGCATGCGGTGGCAGGAGAAACAGAACAAATGAGTGAGAGAGGGGGAGTGAGTGAGCAAGCTCAACAGAGCTCTGTCGTGACTGCTGCAGATTTCTTTCATAGGGCACAAAGGGCAGGAGGCCCACACAAAGGGCAGCCAGCGCGCTGGCAGAAACAAAACGAACGAGTGAGACAGGGGGAGTGAGTGAGGCCAATGGAGCTCTGTCAAAACTGCTGCAGATTTCTTTGTGGGCAGAAAAAAATGCCAACAGAGGCAGAATCCCAGTACATAAGGGCAGCCTGCAGCGCCAGGAGAAACTGAATGAGTGAATGAGACAGAGGGAGTGAGCTACTTCAATGGAGCTCTGTCGGGACAGCTGCAGATTTCTTTGTGTGCAAGAAAAGGTGCCAATGCAGGCAGGAGCCCAGTACAAAAGGGCAGCCTTCAGTGGTGGGAGAAACCGAATGAGCAAGTGAGAGGGGGGAGTGAGCGAGCTCAATGGAGCTCTGTCAGGACAGCTGTGGATTTCTTTGTGGGCAGGAAAAGGTGCCAACACAGGCAGGCGCCCAGTACAAATGGGCAGCCTGCAGCGCTGGGAGAAATAGAACAAGAGAGTGAGATAGGGTGAGTGAGCGAGCTCAATGGAGGTCTTTCATGACTGCTGCGGATTTCTTTGTGGGCAGGAAAAGGCGGCACCGCACGCAGGAGTCCAGTACAAAAGCCCAGCCTACAGCCTGGCAGAATCAGAACAAGTGAGTGAGAGAGGGGGTGTCAGCGTGCTCAACGGAGCTGTGTCAGGACTGCTGCACATGTTTTTGTAGGGAGACAAAGCCAGCAATGCAGGCAGGAACCCAGTACAGAAGGGCAGCCTGTGGCAGCTGGAAACACAGACTGAACAAGTGAGGGGACAAGGAGTGAGTGAGCTCAATGGAGCTGTGTTGGGACTGCTGTGGATTTCTTTGTGGGCAGGAAAAGGTGACAACGTAGGCAGGAGCCCAGTACAAAAGGGCAGCCTGTAGGGCCGGGAGACACAGAACTAGTGAGTGAGGGAGGGGGAGTGAGTGAGCTCCACGGAGCTCTGTTGGGACTGCTGCAGATTTCTTTGTGGGCAGGAAAAGGCAGCAATGCATGCAGAGGCTGAGTATAAAAGGGTAGCCTGCCTGGGAGAAACAGAACGAGCGAGTGAGGGAGGGGGAGTGAGTGACCTCAACGGAGCTGTGTGAGGACTGCTGCATGTCTTTGTGGGCAGACAAAGTCGGCAATGCAGGCAGGAATCCAGTACAAAAGGGCAGCCTTCAGCATTGGGAGACACAGAATGAGCGAGTGAGGGAGAGGGAGAGTGAGCTCAATTGAGCTCTGTTGGGACTGCTGCAGATATCTTTGAGGGCAGGAAAAGGCGACAATACAGGCAGGAGCACAGTACAAAAGGGCAGCCTGCAGCACCAGGAGACACAAAACGAGCGAGTGATGGAGGGCGAGTGAGTGAGCTCAACAGAGCTCTGATGGGACTGCTGCAGATTTCTTTGTTGACAGGAAAAGGCAGCAGTGCATGCAGGGGCTGAATTCAAAAGGGCAGCCTGCAGCGGTGGGAGAAACAGAGCAAGCGAGTGAGGGAGGGGGAGTGAGGGAGTCCAACGGAACTGTATCATAAGTGATGTGGATTTTTTGGGGGGCAGAAAAGGGCAGCAACGCAGGCAAGAGCCCAGTACAAAAGGGTAGCCTGCAGCGCCGGCAGAAACGGAACGAGCGAGTGAAATGGGGGAGTGAGTGAGGCCATCGGAGCTCTGTTGTCCTGGAGGAGAGGAGGGAGAGAGGGGATATGATAGAGACATACAAGTATCTTACAGGGAGGAACAGGGTGCATGAAAACACTATTTTTAAGCGAAAAAGATGTTCCAGGACTAGAGGGCATAGGATGAAGTTGGAGGGAGGACGATTCAGAGGAAACATGAGAAAGAATTTCTTCACAGAACGGGTGGTGGACAAGTGGAACACCCTGCCAGAGGAAGTGGTGGGGGCTGTAAAAATCACGGGATTTAAGAATGCATGGGATAGACATAAAGGAATTCTGAAGGTCAGGGGTAAGGGGAAACAGACTTCTAGGAAAACATAAACTGAACTTACAAGCTCAAATGGGCAGACTGGGTGGGCCATAGGCTCTTATCTGCTGACACTGTCTATGTATCTATGTATCTATGTTGCGACTGCTGCAGATTTCTTTGTGGGCAGAAAAAGATGCCAACAAAGGCAGAAGCCCAGTACAAAAGGGCAGCCTGCAGTGCCAGGAGAAACAGAATGAGCCAGTGAGACAGGGGGAGTGAGCGACCTCAATGGAGCTCTGTCGGGACAGCTGTGGATTTCCTTGTGGGCAGGAAAAGGTGCCATTGCAGGCAGGAGCCCTGTACAAAAGGGCAGCCTTCAGGGCCGGGAGAAACAGAATGAGCGAGTGAGAGGGGGGAGTGAGCGAGCTCAGTGGAGGTGTATCGTGACTGCTGCAGATTTTTTTGTGGGCTGGAAAAGGCGGCAATACAGGCAGGAGCCCAGGACAAAAGGCCAGCCTGCAGTGCCGGCAGAAACGGAACGAGTGAGTGAGAGAGGGAGAGTGGGTGAGTTCAACGGATCTGTGTTGGGACTGCTGCAGCTGTCTTTGTGGGTGGAAAAAAATGCCAATGCAGGAAGGAACTCAGTACATAAGGGCAGCCTGCAACAGCAGGAGACACAGAATTAGTGAGTGAGGGGGAGTGAGTGATTGAGCTGAACGGAGCTCTGTTTGGACTGCTGCAGATTTCTTTGTGGTCAGAAAAAGGCAGCATTGCATGCAGGGGCCCAGTACAAAAGGGCAGCCTGCAGCGGTGGGAAAAACAGAAGGAGGAGTGAGAGAGGGGGACTGAGCTAGCTCAACAGAACTGTATCGTGACTGCTGTGGATTTCTTTGTGGGCAGAAACTGGTGGCAATGCAGGCAGGATCCAAGTACAGAAGGGCAGCCTGCAGCGCCGGCAGAAATGGAACGAGCGAGTGAAACAGGGGGAGTGAGTGAGGCCAATGGAGCTCTGTTGGGACTGCTGCAGATTTCTTTGTGGGCAGAAAAAGAAGCCGACAGAGGCAGGAGCCCAGTACAAAAGGGCAGCCTGCAGCACCAGGAGAAACAGAATGAGTGAGTGAGACAGGGGGCAGTGATCGACCTCAATGGAGCTCTGTCGGGACAGCATTGGATTTCTTTGTGGGCAGGAAAAGGTGCAAACACAGGCAGGAGCCCAGTACAAAAGCCAGCATGCAGCACAAGGAGAAATAGAATGAGTGAGTGAGAGAGCGGGATTGAGCGAGCTCAACGGAAAAGTACCATGACTGCTGCAGATTTCTTTGTGGGCAGGAAAAGGTGCAAACACAGGCAGGAGCCCAGTACAAAAGGCCTGTCTGCAGCGCCAGAAGAAATGGAACGAGTGAGTGAGAGATGGGGAGTGAGCAAGTTCAACGGAGCTGCGTTGGGACTGCTGCAGATGTCTTTGTGGGCAGAAAAAGCCGCCAACGAAGGCAAGTACCCAGTACAAAAGTTCAGCTTTCAGTAGCGGGAGACCCAGAATGAGCGAGTGAGAGAAGGGGAGTGAGCGATATTAACGGAGCTGTGTGAGGACTGCTGCACATCTTTGTGGGCAGACAAAGCCGGCAATGCAGGCAGGAATCCAGTACAAATGGGAAGCCTTCAGAATCGGGAGACACAGAATGAGTGAGTGAGGGAGAGGGAGTGAGTGAGCTCAGTCGAGCTCTGTTGGGATTGCTGCAGATATTTTTGTGGGCAGGAAAAGGCGACAACGCAGGCAGAAGCACAGTACAAAAGGGCAGCCTGCAGTGCCGGGAGACACAAAACGAATGAGTGATGGAGGGCGAGTGAGTGAGCCCAACAGAGCTCTGATGGGATTGCTGCAGATTTCTTTGTCGGCAGGAAAAGGCAGCAGTGCATGCAGGGGCTGAATTCAAAAGGGCAGCCTACAGCGTTGGGAGAAACAGAACAAGCGAGTGAGGGAGGGTGAGTGAGGGAGCCCAATGGAACTATATCGTGAGTGATGTGGATTTCTTTGTGGGCAGAAAAGGGTGGCAATGCAGGCAGGAGCCCAGTACAGAAGGGTAGCCTGCAGCGCTGGCAGAAACGGAACGAGCGAGTGAGACGGGGGAGTGAGTGAGGCCATCGGAGCTCTGTCGGGACTGCTGCAGATTTCTTTGTGGGCAGAAAAATATGCCGACAGAGGCAGGAGCCCAGTACAAATGGGCAGCCTGGAGCGCCAGGAGACACAGAACGAGTGAATGATGGAGGGTGAGTGAGTGAGCTCAACAGAGCTCTGATGGGACTGCTGCGGATTTCTTTGTCGGCAGGAAAAGGCAGCAGTGCATGCAGGGGCTGAATTCAAAAGGGCAGCCTGCAGCGGTGGGAGAAACAGAACAAGTGAGTGATGGAGGGGAAGGGAGGGAGCCCAACAGAACTGTATCATGACTGATGTGGATTTCTTGGGCAGAAAAGGGTGGCAATGCAGGCAGGAGCCCAGTACAGAAGGGTAGCCTGCAGCGCCGGCAGAAACGGAATGAGTGAGTGAGACGTGGGAGTGAGTGAGGCCATCGGAGCTCTGTTGGGACTGCTGCAGATTTCTTTGTGGGCAGAACAAGATGCCAACAGAGCTAGGAGCCAAGTACAAAAGGGCAGCTTGCAGTGCCAGGAGAAACAGAATGAGCGAGTGAGACAGGGAGAGTGAGTGACCACAACGGAGCTCTGTCAGGACAGCTGTGGATTTCTTTGTGGGCAAGAAAAGGTACCAACGCAGGCAGGAGTGCAGTACGAAAGGGCAGCCTGCAGCTGTGGGAGAAACAGAATGAGCGAGTGAGATGGGGGGTGAGCGAGCTCAATGGAGCCGTGTCGTGACTGCTGCAGATTTCTTTGTGTGCAGAAAAGGGTTATAAAGCAGGCAGGAGCCCAGTACAGAAGGGCGGCCTGCAGTGCAAAACAGAATGAGCGAGTGAGACAGGGGGATTGAGTGAGGCCAGCGGAGCTCTGTTGGGACTGCTGCAGATTTCTTTGTGGGCAGAAAAAGATGCCGTCAGAGGCAGGAGCCCAGTACAAAACGGCAGCCTGGGGGGGCGTGGCTTGGACCCGGAGGAAATGGCTGCCTAAAATATTTTCTCTGCCCCAGCTTGACAGGAAAAGCGATTTAAAATGTCCTAAATGCTGGACTGAACTTATTTTAGCTATCCCACACACCTTCTCCCGCCTCTGTCAGCATCGCCGAGATGTAATCAGGTGAGCCACGCTCTTGTTTGGTACCTAACGTAACCCTGATACTCCAGAGCCGACGTGTAGTAGTAGGCCGTGTAGGCCCGAGCCCAATACACCAGTGCTGTTGTACTTTCTCCCCCAGCAGGATCGGGAGCTGCAGCATTTCTGGTCCCCCAGGTGATCACTGAAGCAAATCCAACAGATTCCAGAGTCGGTGGGGATTACTGCTGCTCCCCCTTGAAGGAGAGGTCACTGAACTTGTTATTTGCTGATTGCAGGAGATTGTGGCAGGCATGGAGCCCGCGAGCTGCACTATGGTTGAAGCCTCTCACTAAGCTACTCTGGCTTCTCTTAATCAAATGCAAGTAGGTGAAGCCCTAGCGAATATCACTAAAATGCTGGAGGCTTTACTGAGTAGAGTGGACACAGTTTTCCCCTCACTATCTACCAATGTGGCAGATGTGCATAGGTTAGAGGACCAGCACAACGTTTTAGAGCAACAGACAGAAGAATTATAAAAACAGCATCTCCATGTATTACAGAGGCTTCGAGACCATGAGGCCAAGCTATCCCAATTATGGTACAGAGCAGAGGATCAGGAGAACCGAAGCAGGAGGAATAATATACGAATTTTCGGGTACCTGAAGGAGTTGAAGGACCTAACATGGAAAGATTCTTGAATGACTGGATACCACAGCTCCTGGGTGACCGGTGGAAAGAGCCAGTTGGGGTAGAGAGGGCCCATCGTGTTTCTGGCAACGCTAAGAATGCCAAAGGTCCATGTACCATTATTATCTATCTGCTGCCCTTCTCCGTCAAAGAACGTCTACTGCGGGCAGCTAGAGACCTGGGAGAGCTTGAATGGAAGGGAAATACTATATCTTTTTACAGAGACTTCACACAAGAAGTGGCAGCGAAACGTAGACCATACAATCTTCTTAAAAAAATCCTCGCAGCTAACTCAGTGCAATATCGTTTCTAGGGCCTTACTGCTTTGCACCTGAACAGAAATGGTCAGTCTTTCTTCGCAGAATCCCCAGGAGATGCAGAAGCCTGGATCCAGGCCCACTGGCTGGGCATGTTACCGCAGACTACATCCCCTAGATGCCTCTGGGAGCCTAAGAATCAAGTGCCTCAGGGAACCACAAGAACAGGAGGTGCTGCACCAGGGGACAGAAATATGTATTGGACTGGCTCGCAGAATAAGGAGTCCCCCAGCAGTAAACAGCTATGGGCCCCACACCCTACAGGGGACAAGATGAACAAGATTTGGACTGATAATCCTACTGACCAGGAGGCACCAACTAGTAAATTGCACAACAATAACCTGGGCAACACTGCTAACCCACTGCCAGCCAGGCAAAGACAGTGCTCTAGAAGCCCTCGCTCCCTGATGTCAAAAGGCGCAGCAGCGTCGCCTCCTGCTAAACAGCCTAGGGCCATTACCTCAGTCTGGAATAAAAACAACCAGAAGGATCAACCGGAGGAAGAGGCCGCCATACCTTCAGAGGATCCGACTCCATTGGACTGGGCATCCGAAATGGAAGTTTATGAGGAAGAAGCCGCCGCAGCTGATGGCTTGTTGAAACCGGGCCTGAAGACATTTGCAGAGGCCGTTGCCTCGGGTGCTAGCCCCGATGACTCTGGACTAATTTGTAAACCAGGGGATGCCATGACGCGCTCTGACACTTAAGGCATTTTAGCCTTGTTTGTGGGTTTTGCTAATGGGTGAAAGCCCCTTGCACCCTCTAGCATATGAGGCGTTGGAAATGCTATGCCATGGGCAGGTTTCTGCCTGGGGAATATCTGCCATTTTGGATACCTGCCTCCTACATGGGATGCAGATTTCTCACTCCCCTCCCTCA
Source organism: Neoceratodus forsteri (assembly GCA_016271365.2). NCBI lineage: Eukaryota > Metazoa > Chordata > Ceratodontiformes > Ceratodontidae > Neoceratodus > Neoceratodus forsteri. The sequence goes on along the minus strand of CM028132.1, from coordinate 894,533,168 downwards.
GGGGTAGTTGTAATGGACCCCCTCCCCCCCCTTTTCTTCCCCTACCCCTGGCAAGATGGTACAGTTTAGGATGGTATGATTCTACTGCGTAGAAAACTTCTAGTAAACAAGGTGGTATATGGGGTAGACCACTATATTGCAGTAATAGTATGCTTGAACAGATACAATTGGCAGCTCACCACTCCCTAGAAATCAGATCATAGAAAGGAAGTGCACTAATATGTGATAGGAGACTACCCAACTGCGGGTGGTTGACAGAGGCCCCTCCCTCCCCCCCATTCCCTACCTGGGCGACCTAAGATCGCCAGATATGCCTAGACTCTCCAGTTTTGGTGTTATGGAGTCAGGCTGGGTCAGGTCATTTTTACTGGGTGTGACCTTTCCCATTGCTCTTGTGTGGTGCCTGAAGCGGTGTGGCTCATAGGGGTCTTTTACCTCTATTCACACGTACACCTCGACACCACCAATGTAGTTAGGTTTAGGAATACAAGATAAATAATACTGTTACATTTTACTGATTTTTATAACTTTCTGTTCTATTATAATTAGTGGTAAGGTAGATAACTTTGTTTCTGTTTCTATCCTTACTTTGCCTAAGTATTTAACCAACTTAGACAAGACCATACGCTGCTGTTTACTTTTTCTCTCATCATTCCCTTTTTCTGAAGTCTGCCCTCATACCCAGCGATCACAGATTACCTTTTCTTTGTTGCACTGTGTGTACCTAGGCCCTCCTGTAGGGTGAGTACTTTTTATACTTCTATAAGTATTTGAGGGTTAACCGCCATGGCAGCGACTACTGCGGGCCCTCAGGGGGGTGGAGGTGCGTCTCCTGGAATGTCAGGGGACTCAGTCACCTGGTGAAGTGCGCTAAGGTGCTGCAGTTCTTAAATTCTATGGGGACTGATGTGGCCCTGCTCCAGGAGACGCACTTCACCGGCCAGAGGGTTCAATGGCTAAAGAAATTACAGGTAGGTACAGTCCTGTCTAGCTGTGCAGCCACAAAATCAAGGGGGGTTGCCATTCTCCTTCGGAGGTCGGGTCCATGGTCAGTCGAAACCCAGCATCAGGATGCTCAGGGGAGGTGGCTAGCGGTTAGGTTATCCTACCCGGGTGGCAAAGCTATAGTAGCCAATGTCTATGGCCCCAATACAGATTCTGGGGATCTTTACTCTGAACTGAACCAAGCTTTAACAGACCTTTCAGAAGAGAAGGCAGAGATCTCTATACTACTGGGGGGTGATCACAACATGGTGCTAGATGTTTTTTTAGACAAATCCATCCCCACACCGCAATCTCATCCCAAAGTCTTAGCCACCTTGACTACCTTGATGTCGGAGTAGGCTCTAGGAGATCCATGGAGAAACAGTCACCCCCAGGGGCACGACTATACCTTCTATTCCAATGTGCATGGTACCCACAGTAGATTAGACTACTGGCTAGTTCAATCATGTAGCAATGCCAGGTGTAAGCAATGCGACTATAGGGAAATTTTTTTTTTTTGCACCTTCCCTTCTCCCTGGCTGCCCACTCCTTTGGGTCTCTAATGCCCCTCCTGACTGCCTGCCCCGACTCCCATACCGGCTATCACCTCATATGGCAGTCCCCCCAGGTAACCTGGCGTAACCCTTCGCCAGGAGGGTCCCCCTCCTCCTCCGTGGGGGAAGGCACCGGTGGGGTGGCCAGTGCACTTTACCATTGGCCCGGGGTACTGCTGAGGCATGCCGGTCATGGGATCGGCGGCAGCAGAGGACAGAGAGACCATCATCCGGCCAGCCAGGAAGAATTTTCCTGGTTTTCTGTGGGAGTGACATCCTGACATCAAGACATACACTGACGTCTGTCACTCCCCTTGAGCTTCGGACCAGGCGTCACTGCTGTGCTCCCAGCCTCCGCCAGGAGTCAGCATGCGCCAGTGCGCATCCCCGCCCTCCCCCTGGAGAAGGAGAGCTGTCCCCGGATGCTCCATCCTTCTCCCCACGGCCAGCCCTCCAGTGACCCGAGTCCGTTCCCGAACCTGGGTCACCGGCATCGCAGACGGAAATCCAACCGCTGCCTCGACGGGCCAGCTTATAGGGAACATTTTGATATCTGATCATGCCCCTATTGCAATCAATTTTTCCCCACCAGGTCAAAGCCCTCCATCTACTAGATGGAGATGCAGTCCTTTGCTGTTGCAAGATGTAACCTTTTGGGAGTACATAAAGGAGGAAACACGTCAATATTTCTCTTTGAACACCCCTGGAGAGACAAGAGCGACCATGGTATGGGAAGCCTTTAAGGCTGTTTTAAGAGGGAGAGTTATCTCCTATGCAGCCGCTAAAAATAAGGAGCATACGAAATGTCTTCGGGACCTACAGGACCAACTAGCAAAATTGGAAAAGCAATTTAAAGTCTCCCCTCAGAATCCGCTAAATTCTCCATGTCTGGCCCCTATTACAGGTTTGAAATACCTGATTAATGTGCTATTAAATAGGAAAGCGGAATGGCAGCTGATCTGGGCAAAACATAGGGTATGGGAGGGTGGGGACAAGGGAGGGAAGCTACTCGCCTATTACTTGCAGAAGCAGCAGACTTCCTTTAGAATTTTGGCCCTTAAAAACAAGAGGGGAGAACTCCTCATGGCCCCAAAGGCCATTAATGTAGAGATGCAAAATTTTTATCGGGAGCTCTACCAATCCCAGAGTTCCCTCTCAGATGATGAGCTCTCCCACCAGTTAAGCACCCTGTATCAGGGGACCCCGCTTCCCAATTTCGGAGGCACAGCAACGTACATTGGATGCCCCCATCACATCTGAAGAGCTTCGCATGCGTTATCCCAGATGGCGAAAGGAAAGGTGCCTGGGCCAGATGGGGTATCAGTAGAATTATACCAGTTACTCCAAGATCATATCACTGACCCGCTCCTACATGCACTGCAGGAAGCCCAAAAAGACCCCTTGCTCCCTCTCACTATGTGTGAGGCACTAATAACCCTTATCCCTAAAAAATCATTCGATATCCTCCTCTGTGTGAATTTTCAGCCTATCTCGCTCCTCCCTGTGGATACCAAACTTTTAGCTAAAATTCTAGTGAACATATTGGCCTCAATCTTGCCAACTCTAATTCATCCCTCACAAACCGGCTTCTTAAAGGGGAAATCTAGTGCAGATAATCTGCTTTTAATTTTGAACCTTAAGTGGATGGCACTGCAATCTAAAACTCCAATGACTGCCTTGGCAATAGACTTTGCCAAGGCATTTGACTCCTTTGAATGGGTGTTCCTCCGTAAAATCCTTACGCTGTATGGATTTGGCCCAGATTTTGGTTCATGGGTCTCTACATTGTACCACTCCCCTACAGCTAGAGTTGTCACTAATAAAGACACCTCCCCCCTTTCCGTTACAAAGAGGTACCAGGCAGGGCTGCCTTCTTTCCCCTCTTCTCTTTCTTATTGCCTTGGACCTCCTAATCAGGATACTTATAAACTCCCCTAACATAACAGGTATTCCCATAAAAGGGTCGTCTTATCTGGTTAATGCTTATGTGGATGATATGCTCCTCACACTATCTAATCCCCAGTCCTCCATTACCCCACTTTTAGCAGTTTTACAGGAGTTTGCTTGTCTTTCGGGGCTAACTGTGAATCAGAAGAAAACTATCCTGTCCCCCTTAAATGGAGCTTGTACCAGATCCTGTCTTTTCGGCACTGATATTACCTGGGCCCCTCAAGGCTTCCCATATCTAGGGGTAATTATTACCACGGCTTGGAAAGATCTAGAATTTGCAAATTTTTCCCTTTTATTGGCCTCTTTAACGGCGGAGGTCCAGCAATAGAAATGGCTCCAATTTACCCTTAAAGGTAAGGTAGAAGCCATTAGAATGTTCCTATTTTCTAGAGTATCATATTTACTGAACAATCTTCCCATTCCACTTTCTTCAAAATGTTTTAAGACCCTAGACAATTTAGTTTCTTCTTTTCTGTGGGAGGGAAAAGCTCTGAGGAGGGGACGTTCAAAACTCCATGCACATTGGACTAGAGGTGGACTGGGACTTCCTTGATTCGAGGGTTATCATCTGGCTTACAGAATGGCCCAAGCTACAGCTTGGTTTATCCCCCATCTTACTTCCCCTCCTCAGTGGGTGTGTTTAGAGGCCACCTTGTCAGCAGACATCCCCCTTTTTTCTCTGCTCTCCGGTGCAAAGCTGGTGGCAACTAGACTCACCCCTGTTATGCTAGAAACATGCAGAGTGTGGCGGAGGGTGATGGCAATTACTGGGGTCCTGAAATCAGAGTATCATCCCCAGCTTAGATACGCCCCGTTATGGAGCAACCATCTCATCACAGTTGACCATAAACCACTGTCTTGGCCCCATTGGGCCTCGAAGGGCATTCAAGTTATAGGGGATCTATTGCTCCCAAACTCTTACCCACTAATGTCCTTTGAACAGATTCAGGATAGATATGGGTTAGGACCCTCAGACTTTTGGAGATTCCTGCAGCTGAGAAGTGCTCTCTCTTCTCTCCTCAAAGCTCCCTCGTCACAAAACTCCTGGGACTGTCTAAGTGTTCTTCATCTACCTAGAAAGGGACAGGGGCTAGTGAGCATTCTTTATAAGACTCTTAGAGATGCTCAGCCAGATATTACTCTTACCAGTAGAACCGCCTGCGAAAAGGACCTCCTCTACCCCTTATCCCAACAACAATGGTCACTATGCATCAGAGCAGCTCATACAGCCTATGAAGACTCTAAGAGTCAATTAATACAATTAAAAATTCTCTTAAGGTGGTATAAAACCCTGGCAGTATTGCATAACCTGAAGATTTTACCACAGGACCAGTGCTGGCGATGCCACTCCTCTCCTGCCCACTTACTCCATATTCTCTGGACCTGCCCGACCTTGCAAAACTTCTGGACGCTAGTCCTAGGGGATTGCTCCAGGATAATTGGTAAACCAATCTGGATTAAAAACTATTCCCTCTCACTGGGGATACATTGGCACTAAATCCACTTCCCCCCCTCAGTGCAGCGTGGATCCTAGTGGCGGTGATGGAGGCTAAAAGGGCCATCCTGATACGCTGGAGGTAACCTACAACCCCAGTGATTTCACAGTGGTGTTCTGCTATGGTTAGATTGGCTAACTTCGAGAGGCTCTTAGCAGTGGACAAGGGTTGACTTGACAGATATTGTAAGAAATAGGGAGCTTATCTACATTCCCATGTATGTGCGTTGCACCCCCTCCGTTCTAAAATCCCCCTCCACCATAAAAGGCAGCATAGATTGTTAACACCATATTAGTTGACCATGGCTGTATGGTCTTGTCACCACCTTTACTTATACTGTTTTATATATTGGGACCCATCTTGGCCCTCTCTGTACTGCCTATTATTCTGATGGATAGGATTACTACAGCCTATATAGACTGTCATCAGTTAGCTGTTACCTTGTAGATGCCCATATTGTTTGATGGCAGGAGACAGTGCTTGGAATCCTGAGACCAGGCAGAAGCAACTTTTTGACTTAGGATAGTAGGACTATGATAGCTGGTTCCCCTGCTGTGTGAGCTTCATATCATGTAGCCTGAAGGGGCGTTTATTTTATACCTGCCCTAGGAAATATCTGCTTAAAGTATAACATTTGCAGTACAAAACTTGTAGGTAACTTTCTATACTTTGAAAATAAATTACTTATGTACTAAATATATCTGCCTATGCTGTATACTTGGTGTAGGTGGACTGTTTCTATGGCCTATATATCTGGAAAACTTAAAAGATCATACATGATAAAAAAAAGGGCAGTCTGCAGTACCAGGAGAAACAGAATGAGCGAGTGAGATGAGGGAGTGAGCGACCTCAACAGAGCCCTGTCGGGACAGCTGCAGATTTCTTTGTGAGCAGGAAAAGGTGCCAAAGCAGACAGGAGCCCAGTACAAAAGGGCAGCCTTCAGAGCCGGGAGAAACAGAATGAGTGAGTGGGGGGGAGTGAGCGAGCTCAATGGAGGTGTATCATGACTGCTGTGGATTTCTTTGTGGGCAGGAAAAGGCGGCAATGCAGGCAGGAGCCCAGGATAAAAGGCCAGCTGGCAGCGCTGGCAGAAATGGAACAAGTGAGTGAGAGAGGGAAAGTGAGCAAGTTCAACGGAGCTGTGTTGGGAATGCTGCAGATGTCTTTGTGGGCAGAAAAAAACACCAACGGAGGAAGGAACTCAGTACAAAAGGGCAGCCTGCAGCAGTGGGAGACACAGAATAAGTGAATGAGTGGGAGTGAGTGACTGAGCTGAACGGAGCTCTGTTGGGATTGCTGTGGATTTCTTTGCGGACAGAAAAAGGCAGCAATGCTCGTAGGGGCCCAGTACAAAAGAGCAGCCTGCAGGGGTGGGAGAAACAGAACGAGCGCGTGAGGGGGGGAGTGAGCTAGCTCATCAGAGCTGCATCCTGACTGCTGCGAATTTCTTTGTGGGCAGAATAGGGTGTCAATGCAGGCAGGATCCCAGTACAGAAGAGCAGCCTGCAGCGCTGGCAGAAATGGAATGAGCGAGTGAGACAGGGGAGTAAGTGAGGCCAACGGAGCTCTGTTGGGACTGCTGCAGATTTCTTTGTGGGCAGAAAAAGATGCCGACAGAGGCAGGAGCCCAGTACAAAAGGGCAGCCTGCAGCACCAGGAGAAACAGAATGAGTGAGTGAGACAGGGGGAGTGAGCGACCTCAACGGAACTCTGTCGGGACAGCTGCAGATTTCTTTGTGGGCAGGAAAAGGTGCAAACACAGGCAGGAGCCCAGTGCAAAAGGGCAGCCTGCAGAGCCAGGAGAAACAGAATGAGTGAGTGAGAGGGGGAAGTAAACGAGCTCAAAGGAGGTGTATCATGAGTGCTGCGGATTAGTTTGTGGGCAGGAAAAGGTGGCAATGCATGCAGGAGCCCAGTACAAAAGGCCAGCCTGCACCGCCAGCAGAAAAAGAATGAGTGAGTGAGAGATAGGGAGTGAACGAGCTCAACGGAGCTGTGTTGGGACTGCTGCAGATGTCTTTGTGGGCAGAAAAAGCCGCCAATGCAGGCAGGAACCAGTACAAAAGGTCAGCCTGCAGCAGCTGGAGACACAGAATGAGTGAGTGAGGGAGGGGGAGTGAGTAAGCTCAACGGAGCTCTGTTGGGACTGCTGCAGATTTCTTTGTGGGCTGAAAAAGGCAGCAATGCATGCAGGGGCCCAGTAAAAAAGGGCAGCCTGCAGCAGTGGGCGAAACAGAATGAACGAGTGAGACAGGGGGAGTGAGTGAGTGAGCTCAATGGAGCTGTATTGTGACTGCTGCAGATTTCTTTATGGCCAGAAGAAGGCGGCAATGCAGGCAGGAGCCCAGTACAAAAGGGCAGCCTGCAGCGTGACAGAAACGGAATGAGCAAGTGAGAGAGGGGGAATGAGCAAGCTCAACGGAGCTCTGTTGGGACTGCTGCAAATTTCTTTGTGGGCAGAAAAAGGTGCCAACAGAGGCAGGAAACCACTACAAAATGGGAGCCTGCAGTGCAAGGAGAAACAGAATGAGTGAGTGAGACAGGTGGAGTGAGCGACCTCAACAGAGCTCTGTCGGGACAGCTGTGGATTTCTTTGTGGGCAGAAAAAGGCAACAATGCATGCAGGGGCCCAGTAGAAAAGGGCAGCCTGAAGCACAAGGAGAAACACAACAAGTGAGTGAAAGAGGGGGAGTGAGTGAGCTCAACAGACCTCTATAGTGACTGCTGTGGATTGCTTTGTGGGCATAAAAAGGTGGCAACACAGGCAGGAGTCCAGTACAAAAGGCCAGCCTGCAGCGCTGGCAGAAATGGAACGAGCAAGAGAGGGGGAATGAGCTTGCTCAATGAACCTGTGTCAGGACTGCTGCAGATTTCTTTGTGGGCAGAAAAACCCGCCAACAGAGGCAACAGCCTAGTACAAAAGGGCAGCCTGCAGTGCCAGCAGAAACAGAATGAGCGAGTGAGAGAGGGGAAGTGGCCCACCTCAACAGAGCTCTGTCAGGACAGCTGCAAATTTCTTTGTGGCAGAAAAATGTGCCAACGCAGGCAAGAGCCCAGTACAACAGAGCAGCCTGCAGCACTGGGAAAAACAGAACGAGCGAGTGACACAGAGACAGTGAGCTGGGTCTACAGGATATGGCAGCCTGAAAATCAATGTTTCTTTCCAGCAGTGCAGAAGCAAAATCTCTTCCTCCAGCAAAATTTCAACAAAATCTTGTCAAAGCCCATACAGCTGCAAAGCTATGGTATTGATGAAGCCAAAAAAAGTGAGAAGCTGCTTTGGAGCTGAGAAAAGTTGACGATTGCATTGATGCATGACAGGTACAGATGTGCAGGCTGCTTTGGGCTGTGCCCCATAGAAAGGCTCTATCCACCTACAGAAGTGCAGGACCTGGTGCATTCACTCTTTACACATTCAAAACACCTTCACTCTTCACACATTCATTTGCTGCACATTTACTCTTCACTCATTCAGTACACATTCACTCTTCCCACATTCACTCTTTACACATTCACTCTTTATACATTCAGTCTATACACATTAAATGTTCACACATTCGCTCTTGACACATTTACTCTTTTCTTTAACTTTGACCCCACATTTTCAAGATAGTAATTTTATGACTGCCCATATAAACTTGACATGCAGCATTTATAGTATATCGGCTGAAACATCATTTAACAGCAAAAGTGCAAAAAGAAATCTCATCCAGGATTTAAAAAAAATTACACCTGCCACATTTATTAGTGGTGTGGAAAACTGGGTATGTTGAAAGTTTGGAGTTAAAATACAGAAAATTAGTAAACTTATGAGTGAACATTGAAGTATTGCAATGTTCAGTCATAACCTAGATATTTTACTGTATTTGTGCACCACATTTTCAGCATAGCTTTCTTATTACCCCACCTCCTGAACCCCATAGGGGAATGTTTTCAAATCCTCACTGAAATGTGATTCTGTGACACCAAAATGTCATTCCATACCACAGGTGCAAAAACACATTTTGGCCAGGATATGAAAAAATGGCAGCTGTCACATTCATGAGGTGCAGTGAATAAATGGCTGTGTTGAAAATTTGGGGTCAAAATATTAAAAATTACTGAAGTTATGAGTGAGAGTAGAAAACTTTCAATGTATGCTCATAACTTTGTCATTTTTACTTATTTTGACCCCAACATTTAAACAGTCTTCTTATGACCCCACCTCATGAACAATGGTAGTGAAAATGTTCAAATCCCACCTGAAAGGTGTTTTTGCTGAGTGACCACAAAATCACCTTTCAGGCATGCTATGCATAAGTCCACCACCATTGGTCATGAGGTGGGGTCCCAAAATGGCTATGCTGAAAATGTGTGGTCAAAATTTGCAAAAATGACAAAGTTATGCATCAAAGTTCAAAACCCTACTGAAATACATTGAACCAAACTTACCTTAGTGTCTCATATTGCAGTCACCAGTTCTAGCAGCAAGTTGTGTCTTTGATAAGAATGGGGATCTTCACCCTGGGACATGTTCAGGTGAGTGAGGGTATGTATTGGGGTGTGGGGGGTGGTAACTGCTGCGTGGGAGGTTGGGGTGATGGGGTCAGATCAGTGAGGGTCCATTTTATTTTTTACAAGTTTAAAGATAAAAAAAATTGAAGGATGGTTTCCTTTTTTATGGCTGACATTTGGAAAATTAATACAGGGGCAGTGACTGGCAGGTGGGGGGGGGTTCCACTAGACACCAGGGAAACAGTAATATATAATGAGGCTGGTGATCGGAGGGGGTGCCACTAGACAGCAGGGAAACAGTAACATATAATGGGGACAGAGATTGGAGGGTGGGATGCCACTAGACACCAGGGGAAACAATACTATATAATGGGGATTGTGCTTGTACAGCAGGGGATGCCACTAAACACCAGGGAAACAGTACTATGTAACAAAGACAGTGATTGGAGGGTGGGGGGTGCCACTGGACACCAGGGAAACATTATTATATAACAGGGATAGTGATTGGAGGGTGGAGGGTACCAGTTGACACCAGGGAAACATTACATATATAATGCAGATGGTGATTGGAGGTTGGAGGTGCCACTAGACACCAGGAAAACTGTATTACCTACATAACAGGAAGGAAAACAAGTTGCAGCTCTAAACCCAGAAGTGAACCAGAAGTGAGCATGGATCATGAAAACTGTGACAGGTGGGGTGGGGGGGGACAGCACTGTAGTCAATGGAGAGGACCATGTGTGCTTCAACTCCACTGTGGAAAGATAAAGTCAAGGTATCCGGTCATGTGCTTCCAGAATCCTCTCTCTCTCTACTACATCACAGCAATATATCACTTAGCTCTGTTATGCAGCTATAAAAATCAGCATCCATACCCTCTGATGTCACCTAGCAGTCAGGTATTTCAACCCACAGTCAATGCAAGCACAGTCTCCTGGGAGCTGGAACAGCAAAATAATTGCAGAGAGACCTGGAGGAGGAGGAGGAGGAGGAGGAGGAGGAGGATGGCTCAGATCAGAATAGCAAGGGCTTCCAGAATCAGAAGATGCTATGTGCATGGATGCTGAGTTTTAAATTTGTTGGAAACATAGAAACATAGAAACATAGAAGTTGACGGCAGATAAGGACCGCAAGGCCCATCCAGTCTGCCCATTTCTTTTTCTACCTTATAAATGTGCCATCGGCCTTTGCTCTGTCAGTGGCCTATCTATTCATAGTCATTTGTATTGCTCCCTTATGCCTATCCCATGCCTGCTTGAAGCCCTGCACTGTATTCATAGCCACCACTTCTTGTGGTAAGCCATTCCATGCATCCACCACCCTCTCTGTGAAAAGAATTTCCTCACATTCCCCTTAATCGGCCTCCCTCTAATCTCATGCTGTGTCCTCTTGTCCTGCTATTTTCTTAAATTTAAACATGTTAGACTCTTTCACCTTGTTTATGCCCTCAAGGTGTTTGAATGCCTCGATCAATCACCTCTCTCCCTCCTTTGCTCAAGGGTATACATATTGAGCTCCGTTAATCTGTCCTCATATGTCTTCTGATGCAGTCCCTGCACCATTTTGGTTGCCCTTCTCTGGACTGCCTCAATTTGGTTAATGTCCTTGTGAAGGTGTGGCCTCCAATACTGCACGCAGTACTCCATATGGGGCCTAACCAGTGTCTTGTACAGAGGGATTATTACCTCCCTCTTACGACTTGTGATACCCCTACTAATATACCCTAACACCCCCCTAGCCTTACCTACTGCTTTAGAGGTCTGCTTGGATGATTTTAGGTCATCAGTGATGATGATGCCCAAGGCTCTTTCTTCCTTTGTGACTGCTAGCAACTCCCCTCCCAGCCTATAGGTGCTTCAAGTTTCTCATCCTATGTGCATGATTTTGCACTTCTTTGCATCAATCCAGTTGCCACTCTTCTGCCATTCTGCTAGTTTATCCAGATCTCTTCTCATTCTGCCAACCCCATCTGGATCATTTACTCTGTTGCAGATCTTGGTGTCATCTGCAAACAGACAAGCCTTACCCTCTAGTCCATCTGCAAGGTCACTAATGAAGATGTTGAAGAGGACTGGCCCCAGGACTGATTCCTGAGGTACCCCACTTGTGACTTGCATCTCTTCTGACTGTATACCATTTACCACCACTCTCTGTTTTCTACCCGTCAACCAGTTTGCCACCCAGTTGACCAACTTCTGACCCACCACGAGCCTACCCAGCTTATTTATCAATCTTCTATGTGGAACAGTGTCAAAGCTTTGCTGAAGTCAAGGTAGGTGACATCAACTGCTCCCCCTTGGTCCACCACTCTGGTTACCCAGTCAAAGAAATCTATGAGATTAGTTTGACAGGACCTTCCTTTGTAAACCCATGCTGTCTTGGATCTTGTGCCCCTATGGATCCAGGTGTTGCACTATCCTTTCCTTAAGGTGCCTCCATAATCTTGCCCACTACTGAGGTAAGACTGACTGGTCTGTAGTTCCCCGCCTCCTCCCTGCTACCACTCTTGTGGAGGCGGGATCACATGAGCCCTTCTCCAGTCTTCTGGGACCTCTCCTGTGCTCAGAGACTCACTAAACAATTCTGCTAATGGCTCTGCTAGTTCCTCCTTTAGCTCCTTAAGTACCTGGGTGTATGCCATCAGGTCCCATTGCCTTATCCACCCTGAGCAGCAAGCTCTTGTAGGACCCTTTCTTTTGTGAAGGGAGTAGTGCTCACCTCCCTTCTCCCTGTGTTCATGATGCTGAGCTGTGGGCTCTGCCCTACCTTCTCTTCAGTAAATACTGAGCAAAAGTATCTATTTAGGATAGATGCCTTTACAGGGTCCTCCTCCTCACATGCTCCCTTTTCTCCATTAAGCTTAGCAATACCCCCTCTGGACTTTCTCCTTTCACTAATGTATCTATAGAAAGTCTTGTCACCTTCTTTTACTGTTCGTGCTAGTGTTTCCTCAGTTTGGGACTTGCCTGCCTTACTGCCTTACCTGCTTCCCTTAGGACAGTTTGGTATGCCTCCCTATCTTCATCCCGCTGTGTTCCCTTATATTTCCTGAAGGCCAGCCTTTTGGCTCTGACCTTTTCTGCTACTGTATTTGAGAAACAAAGTGGTTTCCTTCTTCTTTTGCACTTCCTTTTCTGTCTAACACAATGGTATGTTGCTTCAAGTATTGCATCCTTAATGCTTGCCCACTTTGCCTGTACCCCCTCACCTGTGTTTCTTTTTGCCAGGGCTAGCTTAACTCTGTTGGCCATCTTATCAAAGTCAGCTCTTCTGAAGTCCCATATTTTTGCCTTGGAATGGGATGATTTAGATGTAGTAGCCAAATTGAACCATACCATGTGATGGTCACTGGCCCCCAGGTGACCTTCTACCTGGAGATCTGTGATCCCTTCTTTGTTAGTCAGTACTAGATCTAGGATAGCCCTGTCTCTTGTGGGTTGCTGTACCAGTTGTTTGAGGCCCTCCCCCTGCAGGGAATCCACTATGAGTCTAGTTCTGGCAGATGTTCCTGCTGGTATTGACCAATCTGTATCCGGCATGTTGAAGTCTCCCATTATCAGAACCTCCCCTTTAGCTGTCATGTTTTGTATATCTTCTAACAGTAATGTGTCTATGTCTTCCCTCTGGTCTGGGGGCCTGTAGACAACCCCAGTTCTTATGGCTGTCCCATTTCCTGTTTCCAGGATGACCCACAGTTCTTCTGGCTCCTTATGTGTATTCTGAATTTCTGTAGCTTTGATATTTTCATTAACATACAGGGCCACTCCTCCCCCCCCTTTTGCACCTCGGTCTCTTCTGAACAATACATAGCCAGGTACCGAAGTCTCCCAAGTGTGGTTACTGGTAAACCACGTCTCACTAATTGCTACTATGTCCAGTTTAGCCTCTGACATTATTGCCTGCAGGTCTGGGATCTTATTTCCCAGGCTGTGAGCATTTGTGTACATGATTTTCCATTGGCCAGATTTTGGTGTGTTAGTTGTTGGGTGAAGTTTGGCATTACCCCTGTGCATCGTATGGGGAGACAAACCTTTTTTCTTACCTGGTGATGCAAATGAACGGCAAACATGCTGAATTCCTGTTTGACCACTAGCTGAAGGGGAAGGGGTGTTCTTCCCATTCGACATATGGGGTGCTACACCCCTCTCCCCATTTGCTAGTTTAAATATTCTGCAAAGACGTCAAACTTCTGCCCCAATGCACTGACTCCCTCTTTAGTCATATGCAGTCCATCAAATTTAAAGAACTTTCGCTCCCAGAACTGTTGCCAGTTCCCTACAAATCTGTGTCCTTTTTCCTGGCACCAGCCCTTGAGCCACGTGTTTAGCTCCCCTATCTCCCCTTCTCTGACCTTCCGTCCATCTGCTCCACTCTCCCAGACTGGCAGAATCTCAGAGAAGGAGATGCCAGATGAAATAGATGATAGTTTGTCACCCAGCCTAGTCAGGTGTTCCTTGGTCTCCACAACTGACCTGCTGGCAAGATCATTAGTCCCTATGTGTACTAGGACACCAATGTTTTCTCCTGCTTTGTGAACAATTTTAGCAATGCGGTCAGTGTCTCTCCATGCTGATGTACCTGGGAGACATCTGACCATCACCCCTGGCTGGAGATGGGTATCAACTCCCCGAATCATGGAGTCTCCTATGATCAGAAGTTTTTTGGATTTCCTTTGTGCTTGTTTTGTTTTGGTTCCTAATTTGGGTGAGTTTTGTTGTGCTAGCTCCTGTGCCACAGTTTTCTGCTCTGCAGTGTCTTCTGCCTCTTTATTTGATTTCAGAGATAGAGGCAGATACCTGTTTGTAGTGTTTATATGGTTTTTGGAGGTAATGTGTTGGAGAGCAGAGAGTGATGGGGCACCTGATTTGCTCCTCCTAACCACCTGCCAACCTCCTGGACCAACTACCCTCTGCGGTTGAGGTTTTTCTGTTGGATGCTGGGGAAATGGCGGGTGGTTCTTATAATGTATTTCCTCTTCAATATGAAATTTGAGGCGTGCAATCTCTGCCCATGCTGCCCGGAGCTGAGCCCTAAGATCTCCAAAGGCCCAGCATGTAGGACAGTGTCCTAAATCCTGTAAGACTGTCCTTCTGAAAATTGTTCCACAGTACCTGCAGTTAATGAAATCCATTCCAAATAAGTTGCTGGGTTTGTAACCTAGTCAGAGTAATTAGAAGGAAAAAAAAGGAAAAAAATGCAAGTAATGGTTTAATTGTGCTTTGTTTAACTTGTTATAACAAGTTAAATTACTAGTGCCCCTGTAAATGAGATCACCTTGTGGAGGCCCCACTGATCCGCCCTTCCTGCTCTGCCACAGGAAATGTCACAACGTGGTACCCTATAAAGGAGTGTAGCGTGGGGTGGTTGGGGATGGGGTGGGTGGCTGGGCCCTTCCCCTGCTTAAAAGAAGAACCACGACTAAAGAACAAGGAGGTAAGAGCAGAAACAATCAGTCAACAACAAATGCAGTAACCCTGAAAGCTTATCCTAATGTTAGATAAAACTGTAAAACCTGTAAAGCACCACCTGTAATAATTTCAGAGAAGATATACGCTGTAAGAAACACTTTGCTCCAGAAAAATAAAGCAGTAACAGAAGATATACCTTGCAAAGACAATTTGAATCAGAAGATTACAGCAGTAATCTATTAGCACACACCTGTAGGCACACCTTGTAATAATGCAGAAGAAGGTATACCAGCAACAACAATTTGAATCAGAGAAAAATAAAGCAATTAAATGTTAGCAACAAACAGTAGCAATCCCTGTGAGTAAAAAATAAAAACACCACCACACAGTAAATCTGCTTAGCCAAACTAAGTCTTAATCCTTTTCCCTTGCTCTGGTAAGTTTCTCTACTCTGCCTTTCAAGCAGTCTTAGAAGGAAAGAGCTCAGGTGAAGCTAGGTGCCTTGGCCAGCAAACCAAGTCTTCTACCTCCAAGATATCAACTAACCTGACTTTTTAACCCTTTCTTTCTGTTGGAAATTACTGACAGTTTGCCAGCTCTACCCCCCACATACACACCTAATCCTTTGGAAGAGCTGTGGGAGGAAAAGCAATTAGCTCCTTCAATGTGAGAAGGAGACTGAAACACCTCTGAGACAACAAACAAGAATAAAATAAAACACAGTGTCAAACAGTAATTTTGCTTAGCCCAATGATAAAAAGTCACAAAATGTAAGCTCCACCTGTAATACAGTAATTTCAGAGAAGATATACCCTGCAAGAAACACTTTGCTCCAGAGAAAATAAAGCAGTAACAGAAGATATACCTTGCAAAGACAATTTGAATCAGAAGATTACAGCAGTAATCTGTTAGCACACACTGTAGGCACACCTTGTAATAATGCAGAAGGAGGTATACCAGCAACAACAATTTGAATCAGAGAAAAAATAAAGCAATGAAAAGTTAGCAACAAACAGTAGCAATCCCTGTGAGTAAAAATTAAAAACACCACCACACAGTAAATCTGCTTAGCCAAACTAAGTCTTAATCCTTTTCCCTTGCTCTGGTAAGTTTCTCTACTCTGCCTTTCAAGCAGTCTTAGAAGGAAAGAGCTCAGGTGAAGCTAGGTGCCTTGGCCAGCAAACCAAGGAGGAAGAGATGTTTCTTCAACTCAAGCACTGTCTCATGGGAGCTGGATCAGCACAATACATTTCAGAGAAACCTGGAGGAGGATGGCTTAGATCAGAATGGTAAGGGCTTCCAGAATCAGGAGATGCTGTGTGCATGGATGCTGAATTTTAAACTTATTGGAGGAAGAGAGTTTGTTTCAGTGCTGATGGAAAGAAAAGTTGATGTTGAGGACCCACACGCAGCAGGGATTTCTACAATGTTATCAGCAATGCTCAACATTCCAGTCTCACATTGGGGAATGGGGGTTGGGTAAACAAAGGTCCACAGTGATTTTAGACATACCTGATGACTCCTAGATGACATATGCACATGAAAGAATTAAGTTTAAGGGGGACCCTAGGTGACAAGTTATCCTGCATTTAGAACTTAAAGATGGGCTGGTTGGCATTGGGCTGAAAAATCTTCTCAGCAACTCTGCAAGATGCAACTCAACAGGATGCAAGATTTTTTTTGTTTTAATATTTATTCTAACTGTGTAGTAGAATATACAGCACTGAACAATAGCTAACAATAGGTCTGGCTACAAGTAAGTTTGAAAATGTGTGCTGCACGAATGCTTCACTCCATGGGAAATGAAATCCTATTCAATCTGTTTGTTAAATGGTTCCCCCTTATAGGACTTGATCAATGATTATGTTCTGAGAATGGGTGTGGACCAAATTTACGTGATGTTACAATTAAAAGTTGAGCAAGTAATATATAGAATATGCACTATAAGTAGTGTGAGAAAGAAACACAGTGGTAAGAAAGTATAACACGTATTGGTTAAATAAAGTATAATAAATGAGATGTAATCAAAGGTAAAAAAATGTAAGACCTAAAAATATTTATGTATTATCCTTACAGAAAATAAAAGCCCTTTGAAAAAGCACATGGGTGCAAAACATCAGGGTAATCAACAATATCTAATAAAGAGCTTTGAAAAATTTTACAACAGCCTGGCTACAAGTAAACAATGAGCAGCATATGCACCCTTAACAAACGTTTGCTTTATCCAGTTTTCATCCTTAGGACAGTCTCGAGTATAGCACATCACATCTTCAATGACATAATATGCTGAGGGAAATGGAGCAGCATAGCTAAAAAGAGAAGTATGAAAGTTTTGATTCAGGTGAACATGTGGGGCTTCATATTGATACTGTAGTAAAAACGAGACAAGAGGCTTGCATATTCATATTCATAATTGAGTTTTTAATATGCAGGCAGCACTAAATGTACCAAATGTGAAAACAATATTTTTACATTTGCCATTGATCTTTAATCAAAACATGCATAATGCTCTGGGTGCACAGTTCAGGGAACACATAATTCCATGATAAGAGGTTTTAAGTTGTGAGCTTTGGAATGGATAAACCCACTACAAGGGGAGGTGACATCATCAAAATCCTGTTGCAGGAGGAGGCCAAGTGCATAGTGCAATTGATTGCACTTGTACCTTGTGGATTCAATGGTCAGTTGGATCTAAAACTGTTTTCGTAATTCTCTTGTTATCATATAAATTAATGGTTCTACACTGAGATAGTTATCTTTAAGATGTCCCTATTAGTTATCAGCTCTGGACCCACTATAGAAATCATTTTTGTTTGTGTATTATATATAAGCTCCTTTTTTGTAATTCTTTTGAAAAATGTTTTATGTGACTCCTGGTTCTTTTTACCGCTGTTTATTTGTTAACAATCTGGCTTTTTTCACTTCTGGGCTGTACTAATCTGCTCCTTTTCTCTTTCTTTTCTTTTTAATTTTAACTTTTCTCCCCCCTTCCATCTCCACCTCTTTCTTTCTTTCTTTCTTTCTTTCTTTCTTTCTTTCTTTCTTTCTTTCTTTCCCAAGCTGGAAATGATAATTAGCAATAATTATAGCCTCAAGGTTGGTGGCCCATTATTTAAAATTCTTAGTCCTATGGACATGTGTGCACTAATTTTGGGCCACATGAGACAATTTTGCTGTTTATTTTCCTCTCACACCCTTTTGTATTGACAAGTGTATAATATACGTAAAAAAGAATGGCTTCTGTAATGGGAAACCAATGCAGTTAAGATCATAATTGGTATATAATAACTGGTGACCCCCTATAATGACTGGATATCTAGTCCTAATAAAATGCTGAATTCCACAATAACTCGATATAACGGCATTTTCTTCTACACGCTCACACTTCGTTGAAGCATGAAAGAAAGCACACTGTATTTGTGTGAGTATGATGGCTGCTCAGAGACACACTCACTCACACAAATAGAGCTTACAGTTTTTGTTTCTGTCTAAACCTTGCACCAGTTATTATAAAAAATAATGCATCCACAAGGTTTGTCTCATGAGGATTTTTCACACATCCTTGGTGTGTGTGTAATAATCTCATAAACTCCTCAAGCTTTGCTTTCGGGGTTTATGAATTATCACACACCTCGAGTGTGAAAAATCCTCATATCACACACCTGCACAGGCATTATGCTCTATATGTTACACTGTTGGTTCTTTTGTACCATTGCATATCGATTGTTTGCAGTTATAGTTATACAATAGTTAAAGTCTGCACTGTTTGTACTATCTGGTACTTCACACATGTATTTTACATGTATTAAGTGTTTATCCAATGAAATACTAACTTGTTTTGGTGGTGGGGTATTTAAGAATATATGACACAAGTTGACTCTGACCCTTAAAGAAGCCTCATGTTGAAGGTGATACATAGGGGTGTCATTCCAGCTGTTGGTTCATGTTTTGGAGCAACAGGATTTGGTGTGAGGGCAGCCCTTTTTGTGTTTCCTTGAGTCTATGTCCTGGTTGGAGTACCTTTGTAGATGATGGTTTGCACCACACCAGTAACTTTTCCATACTGTATGAACTGTGCAGACTGTACGGATGGATGTGCTGTTATGGGTGACTAGGGATATGGGAGACTTGATGGAGAACAGAGGCAGTCACTTTCGCAGGTGGATGGTAGGTGGTGGAGTAAAAGCTGGACAATACAAAAAAAGGCTGCTGTGCTCCAAATGCAGGTGTAGAAGAGGATAGAAGAAGTCAGAGGGCAAGCTACACCCCATGTCACCATCCTTAAGACTACTGAACTGGATCCATGGAATATAAGCTTTAATTAGAGTGTGCCACCTGTGACAAATGGAATGACCTGAACAATTCTCAGTGACACAGGAAAAAAATGACTGAAGAGGCAGCTGTAGAAAATTGTCAGCCAACTATCAACAGCTGCAACACCGATATCTATTAGTTACTACACCAGCATCACCCCACCCCGACACCTTACAAGCAATTTGATTTTTTACATGAATTCATTTACAGCTGTCCTAAAATATTACACATATGACAAAAAAGAAGATGTTTAACACTCACCAAAAGCATGGCAATGGTTTTTCCTGTTTTTCCAGTTACTGTGACAACACTGCAGAGTGTCTTCAGCATGTGGGGCTTTCTTTGTTGGTTGTCACCCAACAGTGCATTAACTGTTTTACAGGCCTGGCCTGTCTCTCTCTCTCTCTCTCTCTCTCTCTCTCTCTCTCTCTCTCTCTCTCTCTCTCTCTCTATCTCCTGTACTTGCCACAGTTCAGATGTTTTCATAAATGTTTTCTCTTTCTAAATATGGCAGCCTCTTATCACCATGCAGCCACTCTGCTTTTTTGTCACCTTACTAATGATGTTACTGGTCTCCTCTAGTGATTCAACTATTAGTGATTCAAGTACGTGCCTTTGACAGGTTCAAAAATAAAGCCTTATTATTTACATTTAAATGTTTACACATGTGAGGCTCAGTTTCTTCAGTTTTAAGAAACTGCAGAAAAATACAAAGTATTTTTCTGAGATAAAGATGTTTATGAATTAAAACTTTAAATGCTAAAAATGTAAAAGCAATATTTAACTTCAACGCTTGACAGTTGAGTGGTGGTTTGTCAAAAGATAGTATAATGAAACCTCTAAGCTAACTCTCAAAAACAATTAATAAGTAGTATTTTAATTCCTAAAAAATGTGTGCGATGACTGAAAATGATCAAGCTGGACATTAATGAACTCATCACATGCAAAAAAGATATTAAGATACAACAAAAGAAAACATATAAAAATAGTCATGAACAGGACTATAAAAAAATTGAAAAATACACAAGTTTCTTTTGATACATTAGTTATTTGGGGAATTGTAAAAACGGGCATGAAAATGTTCTAAGTCTGATATAAACAAAAACTGCAAAACAAGAAAAACAGTCAAAACATGAATAAAAAATGCATGTATTTTGTATTACAACTAAATACATATGCAAACAAAATAGTAAGACAGTTAGGTCTCATCTCTTGGCATGAAGGGCAGTTCATTTTCACAATCATTTTGCAGCTTTAATCATTTTCTTAGTGCTGGTCATAAAAATATTTTCTCATGCATTTTTGGGGCTGTAAAAACTAAGTCCAGAAAGGCACATGCTGTTAGTTTGTTTATGTTTTCTATTTTACCCATAGAGTGACTATTTTTGGCCATGAAGAAAATAACTGAAGAAATAAGTGAGTACAAAAATTGCCAAACTTAGTTTCTTTTCTCATTTTTTAACTGTTACTCATAACTTAACAATTTTTGGGCAGTTTAACAGACATTTTCAGTGTAGCAGTATTACCACCCCATCTCACAAACACCTAAGTGCCACATTGTTATTTTGCTCCCAAATATATTTGGGGGCTCACCTCTCAAACTGCATTTCAGGTTGGATTTACAAAATTATATTTAAGTGTTCATGAGCTGGAGAAGCAATTTGACCATCTTCAAAATGTGGGGTAACAGTAAACTGTCCACAAATTGACAAATTATGAGTAACATTAAAAAGAAATAAGAAAAAATAAACTTCAACAGCACATTTTCAAGCTTAGCTTTTTCCAAATAGTTCCCAATGTAGGGAGACATCAAGAAATTACACTGGGGCCCGGATATTCAGAAGGGTTGTGCAAGGCCCAACAGTGTTGCACCATGTGCAACCCACTGATGCACCCTAGTGTGATATTCAAACAGGGATTGAGCCTGGCACAAATCCCGATGCGCCAGAGCGCATCAGTGATGTATGTGGCACAGGTAGGGGGACTGTGCCCATGCATACTCTGCACATCTCAATATTCAGCCCGGGATGTGCTGAGCCCATGCATGCACAATGCCTACCTGCGCTGCACAGAGGTGAGCCAAAAAAAAAGGAACAACGGCTGGCCACCCACAGGTGAGCTGCCATATTGCAGGGCGCAACATGGCACCTGCCACCTGTGGGTGGCCACCCGAGCTCTGGCTGCACCTTCGTGGTGGCGCCCCCCATGCCTGATTGAGGGCATAAGTTGAATAAAATATTCTTCCTACATCCCTGGTGGTCCAGTGGACCGCTTCATGCCCGATCGCGGGCTTAAGTATAAAAACATATCGTCCAATATCCCTGGTGGTCCAGTGGACCGCTTGCAGCCTGATCACGGGCATATGTAGAGGAAAATAATCGTCCTATATCCCTGGTGGTCCAGTGAACCGCTCACCGCCCGATCACGGGCTTAAGTAGTAAATTAAACCATCCGTTATCCCTGGTGGTCCAGTGGACCACTCACAACCCGATCGCAGGCATAAGTAGTAAACAGGAGAGGTCCAATATCCCTGGTGGTCCAGCGGTACCCCCACCGACCAATAAGCCCCACTGCCCCTCCCCGGTCAGTGGTGGGCAGCAGCATCCACCCACCTGCCACCCGCTGTTCACACCGACTGCACGATTACGTGGAGGTACACCATTGGCCCCTCAGCATGAGCCAATGGGCATGCACCCATACCATACTACACAGTCCAGATATGTGAATGGATCCATTCACATATCTGGATCATGAGTGTAATGAAACTGCATGCCCATTGGCTCATACTGTGAACCAATGGGCGAACCCATACCATATGTGACAGTCAGCGGCAGGCAGGTGGTGGTGCTGCCGCCTGCCGCTGACTGGGAAGGCAGCGTGGTGGGAGCTCAGTGAGTGGGTGTGGAGGGGGTACCACTGGACACCAGGGATATTGGACCTCACCTGTTTACTACTTACGCCCTCGATCGGGCTGCGAGCGGTCCACTGGACCACCAGGGATAATGGACGATTATTTTCCTCTACATATGCCCGCAACTGTGCTGCAAGCGGTCCACTGGGCCACCAGGGATATTGGACGGTATGTTTTTATACTTAAGCCCATGATGGGGCATGGAGTGGTCCACTGGACCACCAGGAATATTGGACGATTATTATTTTCTACATATGCCCGCGATCGGGCAGTGGGGTGCTTTGCCACAATGTGCAGGGGGCATCGGTCCCCGCAGGGTGCCAGGTGCAAGTTTATTTATTTGTTTATTTGTTGAAGATCAGTTTTACAACCTTTGAGTCAAAGACTCATTTACAAAGGTACTTCGTCAAGAAAGGTAGGGGAGACGACACATAGAGTGGTGTTAGGACAGGGACGACAGACAGGTTAGATACATAAAATATACATTTGGAGAGTGCAGACAGCGAGCTGTACTGGAGCAACTCGTGTAAGGTGCTAACATTGGTAAAACAACAGGAGATACGTTATGCAATTAACAACATGTCGCAAATAATATATAGAGTAAAAAGAGGACCGGCCGGCGAGGTGCTAGGGAAGTATTAGGAAAGTATTAGGAGGACCGGCACAGTGCAAGTCACCAGGGATTGGCACACCTGCATGCAAATGGGGACATAATGACATGCAAATGGCCCCATTTGCGCTTTGCATGCATTATGGCCCCATTTGCATGTGCACTTTTGAATATCATGGTTTTGTACCTAGCACAATGGAACTTGTGCTAGCGCATCCCCCTGCTCCACTCTGGCCCCTTGCGCTGGCACAGTGCCACTATGCCATGCACACTGCGGGTGACCAGGGTGCGATATTCAACATTGCTGTGCCATGGCGCAACTCCATTGAATATCACTCTGTCAACACCCCTGAGCAGCCAAGTTGCACTGCGCCCAGGCTTGTGCCACAGCCTGGCGCAGTTTGAATATCTAGGCCTGGGGACTGGTGCAAGATGGTGGCTGCATGTTGAAGTTGAGACAGAGCTCCACCCTTTCAATAAAATTTCCACTGAGACATTTATTCAAAAATTATAACTTTTTTTGCCTGTAGACTCAGACTATGAAACCCCCCAGGCAAGATGTAAATCCTCTGAAATATATGGCATCCAAGCTTCAGAAAACCAGAGAAAATTGTTAATACTTCTCTCTGTCTGAACATTCAGGGACAGCTAAATGCCTAGAAAAGACTGCCACCGCAGATAGGAAAAGCAAATCACAAAAATCATTTTTTTCTTTCATTCGTTTGGATCCAGATAAGGCCCACTAGACACAAGTACCTGTTTTCAGGGGTGACCTGGGAGCACTGGCAAGGTTAAATGACTTGCTTTGGAGTCACACAGTATACAAGTGGAAGTTGTTTGAATGAATCCCATTTCTGCTGGATGTACCAAGCACCTTCTCAGCTTGTTACTTTAACCTCTAGGCTATACTTCCAGCTCATCTGGAAAAAAACTGCTCAGGAGAATCCCCTAGTTACCCCACTATTGAACTACCTGGTAACTCCCCCCAAAGTAAAATCCACTTACTGGTGGTAAAGCCAAAAAACTCACAAATGACAACTAAGATTATCAGGAAGATGTAATCCCAGGCACTTCAATGCAGCAGGAGACAAAGAAATGTCCCAAGGCTGATTTGGAAACAAGTGGGAGCTCCAAGCCACCGTAAGCACCAAGACCATCAGGAGTGCAAAGCAGAGAGAGAGAGAGGCAGAACTTGCAACCATGTTTTAGTGTGGTGCATAAACAATGAGTGACCTCACTTGATTCACAGGTAATTTCTGGGGACTAGGGAAAGCAATGAGAGTGAGGTTAGTGGAGTAAGCAGTTCAGAAACTAGTACAGATGAGAAACTCTGAACCACTCCCCACAGTAAACCATGAAACACAAATGGAGGAAATTTCTAAACTAATACCAAAACTTGATAATGGTTAGAAGACACCTGGTGATAATGATCCAGTTAATGGGGTCATAATGGGGGCAGAGGTAGAGGTAGAAAATGAAATGGGGGCAAGCACTGAAGACAAGAAAATAATATCCCCACAGCCTGTAAGTTTTGCAATAGACAGTACAGAGGAAGCAAAACATAGACATAGAAACATAGACTTTGAAGGCTAATAAGGACCAGTTGGCCCTCCTAGTCTGACCATTTCCCTACCTATTGGATAAGCTGCAGATCCTAGTTAACCAATAGCCTACTTTCTCCTACCTCCCTTTATAATTGCCTTATGTCTGTCCCATGCATTCTTGAATTCCCCCACTGTTTTTGACCCCATGACCTCCTCAGGAAGGCCGCTCCATGCACCCACCATACTCTCTGTAAAAATATACTTCCTCACATTGTCCCTGAGCCGTCCCCCCTCTATCTACAAATTGTGCCCCCTTGTTCTTCCACACCTCTTTTTCTGAAATATGCTACCCTCTTGTACTTTGTTGATTCTCTTGAGGTACTTGAAAGCTTCTATCATGTCCCCCTCCCTCCTTTCCTCAAAGGTATACATAATTGCTTTTAAGTCTCTCTTAGTATGGCTTCTGGTGCAGACCCTGCACCATTTTAATTGCCCTCCTCTGGACTGCCTCCATCCTGTCTATGTCCTTACAGAGATAGGGTCTCCAGAATTGCACGCAGTACTCCAGATGGAGTCTCACCAACTGTCTGTACAAAGGGATAACAATTTCTTGTTTTCTACTGGTGATGCCTCTCCCTATGCATCCCAGTATCCCCGCAGCCCTCCTCACTGCCTTCTTGTATTGCTTGTCTACCTTAAGGTCATCTGACATAACTACCCCAGGACCCTTTCAATTTTTGTTGTTGTTAGTACCTCCCCCCCCCATTATGTACTCTTCCCCTGAGTTTTTGTTTCCCAGGTGCATTACTTTGCACTTCTCTGCATTGAATCTAAACTGCCATACCTTTGACCATTCCTCCAACCTTGCCAAGTCCCTTCTCATCCTTTCCAGCCCCCCTTCTGTATCAGCCCCCCTGTTGCAAATCTTTGTGTCATCTGCAAAGGGGCATACTTTTCCCTCAGCTCCTTTGCAATGTCACTTATAAAGGCATTGAAGGGGACTGGTCCCACTACTGAACTCTGTGGTACCCACTAGTAATCCCCTTTCTTCAGAGTGTGCTCCATTTACTATTACTCTCTGCGTTGTTGTCCATCCAATGTGTTACCCAAGCTACCACCCTGGGACCCACTCCCAGGCTGACTAACTTGTTTATTAATATTTTGTGTGGGACTGTGTTAAATGCCTTGCTAAAGTCTAGGTAGGCCATATCCACAGCCCCTCCCTGGTCTACTATTTTGGTCACCCAGTCAAAGAAATCTATTAGATTCATCTGACATTACCTTCCTGCTGTGAATCTATGCTGCCTTGAGCCCTGCACCTGCTGGCCTCTAGGTACTCAACAATTCTTTCTTTCAGAAGTGATTCCATCATTTTCCCTACCACTGAGGTAAAACAACAGGTTTGTAGTTTCCTGCCTCTGCCTTGCTCCCATATTTGTGTGGAGGAATCACATCCACCCTCCTCCAGTCCTCAGGTGCCACACCATCCTCCCATGATTTGTTAAAAAGGGTAATCAGTGGTGTCACTAGGTCTCCCCTTAGTTCTTTTAGAATTCTGGGGTGAATCTCATCAGCCACATTGCTTTGTCCATCTTAAGTTTTAGGAGTTCTTTCAGGACCGTTTCTTCTGTGAATGGACTGGTATCAACCCCCTGTCCCAAGTGTTTCTATTGTTTGGTTTAGGTACCTACCCCTCTTCTTCTTTTGTGAATATTGAGCAAAAGTATTTGTTCAGTATGTCTGCCTTTTCACTGTCATCCTCTGGCCACCTATGCTCCCCTTTATTAAGCCTCACTATCCCCCCCCTTGGTCTTTGGTTGCTCCCTAATGTACCTATAAAAGGTTTTATCACTCTTCTTAACTGAGTAAGCTATTTTTTACTTGGTTTGGGCCTTTGGTATCCTGACTGCCTTCCCCGCTTCCTTCTGCTTTAACTGATACAGTTCTCTGTCCTGCTTCTTCTGTGATTCCTTATGCTTCCTGAATGCTATCTTTTTCTCCCTAACCTTCCCCACCACCTCTTTTGAGAACCATAGTGGTTTTTTACTTTGTTTTGTTTTATTTGCTTCACCAAAGGCTTGTTGACTCTGTGATAGCAGTTTTTGATTTTTCCCCATTGTTCTTCCACCTTTCCATCCTGCCCATTTGCTAGTGCATTCCTTAAGCACTCAGCCATTTTGCCGATGTCAGCCCTCCTAAAGTCCAGTACCCTCACTTTTCTATGGTATAACTCTATGACTGTTTATCGTGAACCACAGTGTTTGGTGGTCACTTGTTCCCAGATGGCTACCCACTTCTACATCTGTGATCCTCTCTCCATCCCCATCTGAGAGTACCAGGTCTAAGATTGTTTCCTCTTAAGTGGGTTCAAACACTAGCTGTCTGATGTATGCCCCCTGTAGGGCATTGAGAATGACTCTGCTCTTTGATGTGGCTGCAGCAAATGTGCTCCAGTTAATATCTGGCATATTCAGGTCCCCCATTAACAATATCACCCCTTTTTCTGCCACTCTACGGATGCCTTCTATCATTTCCTTGTCCATTTCCTCTCCCTGAGAGGGGGTCTGTATATAACCCCTATGCGGATTGTGGTGCCATTTCCTGTCTCCAAGGTGACCCACAGTTCTTTCTCTCCTCCCTGTTTACCCTTTAGTTCCTTTGCTTTGATCCCTTCCCTTACATAAAGTGCTTCTCCTGCTCCTCTTTTACCCTCCCTGTCCCTCCCATAGATTGCGAACCATGGTATGCTAACATCCCAGTAACGGTTCTCTGTGTACCATGTTTCTGTGACTGCCACAATATCCAGGTGTCCCTCTTCCATCAAGGCCATGATTTCAGGAAGCTTGTTACCCAGATTATGGGCATTGGTACTCATCGCCCTCCATTTCTGGATGACCTTACCCCTTTTAGCCCCATCCCTGCCCTTACTGCTTTTGCATAGAAGGTTATATGCCCCAAATATTCAGAAAACTCAGCACATACATATTTCTCAAATGCAACAGGCACAGACAGGGCATCTAGGAGAAAGTAAAAAGGAGGGGAATGAGAAGGAAAAGCACCAAAAGAAAAGGAACCTAGAGCACAGAGATCACTCTGATCAAGAGATACATATTTTTGATTAAAACAAAAAATATAAAAAGAACAGAAGAGACACAGAAAAACAGGAAACACATGATATCAGGAGCACACCCACGTAAGGGGAGAATATGGAGGACAAAATGCAAGAGACCAAGGGACACAAGCAGATCAAAATGATAAAATAGAAGATATTATGAAAGATATCCTGAGGTAACTGAAAACTGGATTCAACAAATAAGAAACAAAACTAGAAGGGCTAAATCAAAAGATGATACAATTTGAAAAGAGTCTAATATTGAAGATGGCATGTGTACTATAAAGCAAAATATAAAAACACAAACAAAAGACTTAAAACAAATGCATGACAAACTACTATACCTTGAATGATGAACTCTCAGAAACAACTTTAAAATATTGGATCTACTGTATCAGAGGGAATAGAAAAAATGGATATCCTAGTATTCTGTGAGAAATGGCTAACTGATTTGTTGGGGTGCAAAATCCTGAGGAGATAATGGAACTCACAGATTCCCTGCATAGCCAAACTCTAGTCATAAATATGCAAAAGTGGTGTTTGTAAAATTCCTTAAATATCAAGGCAGAGAAAAAGTGCTTCTAGAAGCAAATTAAAAAAAGCTCACAAATGCTGAATGGTTCACAGATCATGACGTTTCCACTCCTAGGCCCAAAATATCAAAGAAAAGAAGTGCATACGTGGAAATTAAAAAAAAAATTCTCTAAGAAAGGCCTATCCCATTCTCGCACCTGACACCTGCAACTATCAAAATTATTTATAGAGGTGAGTAAGGTTATTAAAACTCCACAGGAGGCAGAAGACTATTTCTATAATGATCTGAACTGAGCCTTAAAACTAAACCTCAGAAGAAATAAATCAGAAAATGGTACACCATCTATAGAATGGCCCCTACTGAGAAGGCCAAGATGTTTAATAAACTGGAAAAAGTAAAGAGAAAGATGTGAGATGCTAAATCAAAGCATAATTAATGCAAAATAGACCTCTTTTTTGTGGTAGCATGAACGCACCATGAATGGTATTAGTGCATAGTCAATACCATGTAACAAATAGCATGAAAGACTTCTGCAGTATGAGAAGATGATAGTGCTATGTATTTCAGCACTGTTAGGGGACTGCCTTCTGTTTCTGCCATTCACTCTAAGTCTGCTGATTTGTGCCCTGTCAGTGTGGTGTTAACATAGCTTAGAAGTTAGAGTGATAACCTGCAAGAAGTTTTGGCACACCAGGCCACAGTTTGAGTCCTCCTTCATCTCACTTTGATTTTTTTGTATTTTCTTGTTTTGTAAAAATATTAGTTTTATTCCGGTACATATTTAAGAGTGGTGTTGGGTTCAATGTCAACTCCAAGGCTGAAACTGTGCAGGTAGAGAAACCTGCTCTTTTCTACGAATTATGTACAACCTCAGAGTTCATTATATTTAGATGGTGGGGGGGTTCGGTGGGTGGAGCCCCCTGATAAAAAAATAATGAACATAAATGTGCTGGTGTTGTGTACTTTTTGTTGGAGGGGGGTACGTTACAGAAATAGCAAGTTGACATTCGAGATATGTTATCAGCATGACAGTGATTTGACACTCGAGATATGTTATCAGCGCGGTACTGCTGTTCAGTGAATTTTCTTCTCTGAGTTGTACCGCATTGATAATACATTCAATGAGTTGTCTTAGATCCCTTTTTTGGTTGGGGAAATACTTTTGTTGTTTAGTATACATTAGGGGCTCTCACTACAAAATGTCATATAGAGAGCATAATTAGGAGGAACACATTTTAGGGCCTTAATCTTGTCAATAAAAGTACAAGGAGGGATGTAGACACATTCTAGGATAATGAGTTAGTAAGTTTATAATGGGAAAGACACAGGGTTTTGGTTAATGTTTGACTTCAGTCAATCAAGCAGTATGCAGAAAGTAAATGGTGTGTACTGGATCCATAGGGGTAGTGACTCTGTTTTTTAAGGGAGGGTTTGGATCAGAAGGGAAGGGGAGACAGAGAAAAAGATTGGGAAGAATCTACCTAAGGTTAATTCCAATGGTATTAAGGAAAATACATTTTTAGGGAAAACATGTATAGCCAAAGATTCTACATAACTCAAAGTGCACTCAAAAAAACAGCAACTACAGCTTTTTTTATGACCACATAGTGATTTTTACATAATGTCAAAAACACACTGTGAGTAACAGGAACATATTACGACATTACCCAATTGGTATCTTAATAGTGCATTTGCCTAGAGCTCTGATGGAAAGACATCGTACATCGGAAACATCAGAGACATTAGCTCATAATCCTTGGTTTCACCATGTAGGCGCATGTCCAGGATGCAAGCAACACAAAGGTAGTAATGGCAATTAGGAAGTAAAAGGTTGCTAGCATCCTCCATCCTAAATGGTTTGGCAAGTTTCACGATCTAAGGATCTAGGCAATTGAGTCAGAAGATGCATACGGACTTATGCAGATTCATGTTTAACATGGAAGGCATGGAGCTCTTGAATGAGTAAAGTAAAGTTAAGGAACTTATTTCGATTTACTCTTGTGGTTGTCGAACACTTTGTGAATGCACTATTAAGACACCAATTGGGTAACATTGCAATGTGCTCCTGCTACTCGCCGTGTGTTTTTGACATCAAGTAAAAATCAATACGTGGTCATACAAA
Organism: Neoceratodus forsteri; assembly: GCA_016271365.2. NCBI lineage: Eukaryota > Metazoa > Chordata > Ceratodontiformes > Ceratodontidae > Neoceratodus > Neoceratodus forsteri. Next base: position 894,503,133 of record CM028132.1, on the reverse strand, counting down.
AGGCTGTAGTTGCTATTTGTTTGAGTGCACTTCGAGTTATGTAGAAGCTTTGGCTATACATGTTTTCCCTAAAAATTTATTTTGTCCCTGAAAGGAGCACCAATATATTAAACTCTGTAAGGAATCACCAAATAATTGGTGTTATAAGTAAAATATTAGAAGCCCCAAAAATCTTTCTTTTTTAAGTATTAAGGAAAAGTCAGATAGGAAGACTAATGTTATATATGTTACTGGTGGGAGGCATGTTTTTTCTCTTTTTCCTTAACTCTGTTATTAAATGTAAAGGAGACAGCAAGCCAGTATAAAAATATGAATGCCAAAGTGGACAACATAATGGTGAATATGGAACACAACATATTGTGTGGATTGACAGAGGCTAGATCCACCTTTCTGATAGATATAATCACAGTGGTGTAGTCCTGCGAGGTCGCAAGGGAGCGCGGACCTCTTACTTCATGTTCAGGGGGAGAGCTTTCTCCCACAGTTCTTAACTTCTTCAAATGATGTTGATTATGCAGCTCTCAGAGTCGGTGCATGTGCATTTAATGCTGACTCCTAACTCTGAACTCCCACCATGCAGCCAGTTGCTGAAACACTCAGAACACATGGCCTATGCTTGTGTTGCAGCATCACACATGACACGTGCATGCCCGCCTTGCACCATTGTCTTCTGGAAGACACCGAGGCAGCAAAGTTTTGAGGTGGCGTTTGGCCAGTTATTTTTCTGGTGCAAGGTGGTGAAGCTGGAGGCTTCGATGCGGATTTAGTTTTGACCCGTTCTTTTTCTTGCATGAGGCAGCGAGGTTGAAAGCTCCAAGGTGACTTTAGTTTTTTTGGGCCTGTTTTTTTTCTAATGTGGGCTGCATGAAGCAAAGCGGTGGTGACACTCACTCAGCTCTCTCACCCATGCCAGCAGGCACACTCTGTAAGTGTGGTGACATCCTCTGCTCCTGGCACTCTGAGTCTTCCTCATATTCCTCCGATAGTACTGTGGTTTTGTTGGTGGCAGCGGGAAGAGGATCATGCCAGTCGGTCCGGAAGGAACTCCTCACTTATAATAAGATGTGTTTCAATTCCTTTTTTTGAGACAAAATAAAGTCTGAGCTGAAAATTCAAAGATGTCTAATATTTAAATGAGGATTTTCTTTTGTAAAATAATCAGGGCTGGCAAGAGTATGCTTCTTAACTACTGATGATCCCACATCATTACAGTCCTCTTCACTGCTACTGTCTTCTACTCAATGAGACACTCAATGAAAACCCTACTTGTGAGTACTGTATATGTATTAATTTATTTAGTGGGCCTCTGATCCACCCCACCCCCCATGATAGGGGCTACTACTTTGTACAAACTAGCACCACACAATTTTCAAGTGACCAATACTTTAGAATGGTTGTGCTTTGGAGTGGAAAGAGATGGGAGGAAGAACTGACAGGCTGACTGAACTGATGTATGCTGCTGTTTAATATGTCACATCAGCCTTACTAAAATTATTAATACAATGGCTCTTCCCCTTCCCTCTATCTTTTCATTGACTAGCACAAGGGACCACTGCCTCCCTTCCCCCAATGAGCTGTAGCATTATTGCTGGCATTAGAGCAGTGCAGGAGGACACTGCAGAGTTGGGGAGGGGCCTAAGACAAGTAGCACACACAGTATCCTTCTCAGAGGTGCTGCCTATCAATGGCATGGGGGAGGTGAGGGTAATTAGCACCATGCAGTTTAATGAATGGTTGAAAAAATGGTGTGGAGCACAGGGGTTTGGCTTCATTGGGGACTGGGGTTCCACCTGGAGGGACATGAGCCTATACTGGCAGGATGGTCTGCATCTGTCCAGGAAGGGAACAAGTCTTTTGAGCAATCAGTTTAAATGCTTCATTGGCAAGCTTTTAAACTAGTCAAAGGGGGAGGCACTGATAAGCAGCAGGAAAATCCCAGCCTCTCCCTACAAAACAGGGTACTAAATGAGAAAAAGACCGAGGTAGAATGGTCAGTGGGGGATGCTGCAACAGAAGGTAAAGCCATCAAAAAATGGAGAGCAATGAGTACCAATGCCCGTAGTCTGGGTAACAAGCTTCCTGAATTAGTGGCCTTGATGAAGGAGGAACATCTGGATATCGTGGCAGTCACAGAAACATGGTACACACAAAACCATGACTGGGACGTAAACATGCCAAGATACACTATCTACAGGAGGGACAGGGAGGGTAAAAGAGAAGGAGGAGTAGCTCTTTACATAAGGGAAGGAATAAAAGCAACAGAACAAAAGGGTAAACAGGGAGAAGAAGAAGCACTGTGGGTAAATTTGGAGACAGGCAATGGCACCACAATCTGTACAGGGGTTGTATACAGACCCCCTTCTCAAAGCGAGGAAATGGACAAGGAAATGATAAAAAGTATACTTAGAATGGCAGAAAAAGGGGAGATATTGCTGATGGGTGATCTGAATATGCCAGATGTTAACTGGAGTGCAGTTGCAGCAGCCACTTCAAAGAGTGGAGTTATTCTAGATGCCCTACAGGGGGCATGCCTTAGACAACTAGTATTGGAGCCCACTCGAGAGGAGCAATATTAGACCTGATTCTCTCAAATGGAGATGGAGAGGATCACAGATGTAGAAGTGGGTAGCCATCTGGGAACTAGCAACCATCGAACAGTATGGTTCACAATAAACACAGCAATAGAGTCAAGCCACAAAGGCAAAAGTACTGGACTTTAGGGAGGGCTAACTTTGCTAAAATGGGTGAGTGCCTAAGGAATGCACTAGCAAATGGGCAGGAAGGAGGGGTGGAAGAACAATGGGGAATAATAAAAACTGCCATCACAGAGGTAATGAGCCTTGTGTGAAGCAAATAAACAAAACAAAATGATGTAAGAAACCACTATGGTTCTCAAAGGAAGTGGCAGTGAAGGTTCAAGAGAAAAGAAAGCATTCAGGAAGTACAAGGAATCGCAGAAGGAGCAGGACAGAGAACTATATCAGTTAAAGCAAAGGAGGCTGGGAAGGCAGTCAGAACAGCAAAGGCCCAAACCGAGGAAAAGATAGCCAACTCAGTTAAGAAGGGGATAAAACCTTTATAGGTACATCAGGGGACAAGGAAGACCAAGGGAGGGATAGTGAGGCTTAATAAAGGGAGGAGGTGGGTAGAGGGAGACTGTGAAAAGGCAGAGATACTAAACAAATATTTTTGCTCAGTATTTACAAATGAAGAGGGGGGTACATAAAACAAACAGTAGAAACACTCTGGATACAGAAGTTGATACCAGCCCATTTACAGAAGAAAGGGTTCTGAAAGAACTCTTAAAACTGAAGGTGGACAAAGCAATGGGGCCTGATGGGATTCATCCCAGAATTCTAAAAGAACTAAGGGTAGAACTAGTGACACCACTGACTACCCTTTTTAACAAATCATGGGAGGATGGGGTAGTACCTGAGGACTGGAGGAGGGCAGATGTGATTCCCCTTCACAAAAGTGGGAGCAAGGCAGAAGCAGGAAACTACAGACCTGTTAGTTTAACCTCAGTGATAGGGAAAATGATGGAATCACTTCTGAAGGAAAGAATTGTCTAGTATCTAGAGGCCAGAGGGGCACAGGACCCTAGGCAGCATGGATTCACAGCAGGAAGGTCATGCCAGATGAATCTGATAGATTTCTTTGACTGGGTGACCAAAGTAGTAGATCAGGAAGGGGCTGTGGACATGGCCTACCTAGACTTTAGCAAGGCATTTGACACAGTCCCACACAAAAGATTAATATACAAGTTAGCAAGCCTGGGAGTGGGTCTCAAGATGACAGCCTGGGTAAAGAATTGGCTGGAGAATAGGACACAGAGAGTAATAGTAAATGGAGTCCACTCAGAAGAAAGGAGGGCTACTAGTGGGGTACCGCAGGGTTCAGAATTAGGACCGGTCCTCTTCAATGTCTTTATAAGCGACATTGCAGAGGGACTGGAAGGAAAAGTATGTCTCTTTGCAGATGACACAAAGATCTGCAACAGAGTTGATGCACAGGGTGGGTGGAAAGGATGAGAAGGGACTTGGCAAGGTTAGAGGAATGGTCAAATGTATGGCAGCTTAGATTCAATGCTAAGAAGTGCAAGGTAATGCACCTGGGAAACAAAAACCCAGGGAGAGAGTACACACTGGGGGTGAGATACTAACAACAACAAAAATGGAAAGGGACCTGGGGGTAGTCATATCAGATGACCCAAAGGTGGGCAAGCAATGTGAGAGGGCAGCAAGGAGGGCTGGGGGGATACTGGGATGCATAGGGAGAGGCATCACCAGTAGAAAACAGGAAGTTATTATTCCTCTGTACAGACAGCTGGTGAGACCCCATCTGGAGTACTGTGTGCAGTTCTGGAGACCCAATCTCCGAAAAGAGATAGACAGGATGGAAGCTGTCCAGAGGAGGGCAACTAAAATGGTGCAGGGTCTGCACCAGAAGACATATGAAGAGAGATGAAAGGAGCTTAATATGTATAGCCTCAAGGAAAGGAGGGAGAGGGGGGACATGATAGAAATGTTCAAGTACCTCAAGGGAATCAACAAAGTCCAAGAGGGTAGCATCTTTCAAAAAAAGAGGTGTGCAAGAACAAGAGGGCACAATTTGAAGATAGAGGGAGCAGCTCAGAGGTAATTTAAGGATTTTTTCACAGAGAGGGTTGTGGATGCATGGAACGGCCTTCCGGAGTAGGTTGTGGAGTCAAAATCAGTGGTGGAATTCAAGCATGCATGGGACAGTCATAAGGCCATTCTAGGGGTTGGGGGTAGGAAGAAGTAGGCTGCTGGTTAACTAGGATCTGCAGCTTATCCAGTAGGTAGGGAAATGGGCAGACTGGGTGGGCTAAGTGGTCCTTATCTGCCGTCAAATTCTATGTTTCTATGTTTCTATTCACTCTTCTCACCTAGACTGCTGATGTGGGAAGCAGAGGGCCAGGAACTCACTGTCATAATTCCTGCACCACCCCTGCTGCCAACACCACCAGTAGTTGATCCCACCACAGAACTGTCTTGTGGATCCAATGTAGGAGTGGGGTACTGCTTCATTTGTACTTCAAATGTTCGGATCTTGCGGTATCAGCCGCTGCAGAGAAGGGACCTGAATGGTGGAGACTGGAATTACAGAGGCCCACCTTAAAATACTAGAATATTTTAACCCAAGGGGAACTGATATATCCCAAATAATTTGGCCAACTTTGGCATGGTGCACCATGACTGTTTCTGTTTACCCAGAACAAGATAGAATTTGAACAACTTGAATTTACAGTGTGAAGGTGTTTTGTTTTTGTTAAAGGTTTAGCGAGTCGTAAAGTTTGTTTTACTGTTCATTCCACTATTAAGAATATAAATTAATCATGTTCTGTAGACAATTTGTTGGAGATTTTCAAACTCAAAATGGACAAATAAGGGTAAATAACCTCCAACACTACGATAGTTACTAATTAGAGAGTGTCAGAATCAGACCTCAGAAACAGAGACTAGGGCATGTAGGTGGTGGGGAATACAAAATTGTCTTCTCAACAGCATAACTGTAAAAACTAGACATGGGTTCACCTAAACACAAACCTGTCTCACAGCATTACCATTGCATAGTTGCATATTCTGATGTCAGAAACAGTCCTGTGCCCCTCTGGCCTCTAGATACACTGTGGATGAGCAGCCAGAGCAAAGTCAGAGGCAGTGATTGACTGTTGTTAGAATATGCATAGTTATAAAGAAAAAAGGAAGTAGAACATACATGATCTATTAGCCCCCTGCAGCAGCAAGGTAGGCCTAGCAGCACTGGTGACTGCAGTGTGGGTGGCCTTCATAGGCCTTGATCAGTGCAGTATGGCAGCAACCACAGCAGCAGCCAAGCAAGAAGCAAGCAACACGGGTTGGGTGAATTCATTTGGTGAGGTGACTTGGTCGCAGACCATGCTGGGGACCTGGGATGGTCAGTTCTGGCATCCAGCTTCTGGTAGAAGGATGGAGGAGGAGTGGACTGAAAACTGGGCTGGTGGCACATTGAGCCAGGCCGCAGGTTCTGGCCTGATAGCCAGGAAAGTAAAAGTAAATAATTTTTTTTTAGAGGGGGATTGGGGAACGAGGAAGGACTGAATTATGTATGTGTTTTTCACATTTCTGCATTTCTTTGGGTGGCTTCTCGACCCATATGGGATGGATATTGAATGGAATGGAGTCAGGGAGAGAAATCTGGACTTTCTTTTGGGGAAGGGGGTTCAGAACTTCATCCAGGAAACAAATTGGTTAGTAACTGTGTGGGTTTAAGTCCAAATGTAATGCACTGCTCTGGGGTATAAACAGATGAATCTTATACATTTTAAGTTTTCCTAATTTACATAACATTTTTCAGTCACAACAAATAAGTTTTACCTTTTAGAGATGTTTCAGACATTCTAGAGCTTGCCACCTAGGGGCAAACTAGCACCTGGCCTCCACTGGTTGTTGGCTTCTCCTGCTGAAATTTAAAATGGTGCCCCTGCCATAAAGTTTAAATTTACTGGACATCCTCTGTGTGGGCAGCATGTTTTCCATGAGAGATGGATGAGGAACAGAGCAGTTTTCAGGGGTAAAATGAGGGCTGTCCCTTGCATTCAGGGACAGTTGAGTGGTATGGTATGCACAGACTATTGGAGCCTCACTATAGTCAGGCTTATGCTCCCCCCACCACCACCATCAGTGAAGCTGACCTCCACATCTCCATGCTCAGGCACATTATGACATAGGGCAAGGGAGACTGCAGGGGCATGCACCATTGAGTTAAATAGGGCTATTTTTTATTACTATTTTATACATTATTGATGTACAGTTGGAGATTAATGAAAGACACCACTCAACTAAGAAGGGCCTTGTTAGTAGAACAGTGGGCATCACTATTCTCCAACTCACCATCATAATGTATAAAATAGTAATAACAAATAACTCCATTCCTTTCAAGGGGTTATGCCCCAGAATTCTGACCCATGGACATCATCCTTAATGACTCATGCTTCTGGCTCCCTAGTATTCAGGTAAGAGACTCCCGACTTATATCTATACTTGGCGGGTTGTCTGTAGCAGCATGGTCACACCTGCTACGGTGTTTGAGCATGGTGGGGGGACTGGCCATGTGGGAGGGTATCATGTTATTGCTACTTTTGTGTTTGCCCCTTAAAGTCTGTTTTTATGGAAGCATTCTAAACTATGGAGAGAAAATAGTAGGAGTAGAGTCCAGACAGAAGAAATTAAGTAGTTATGTGGGTAAATGTGTGTATTTGGGGTGGGAAGAACCACATGTGTTTCCATTGGTGTGTGTGCTACTGTTCAGCTGAGCAGCTGAGATGAGGGGGACAAGAAAACTAAAAAGTATAACAGTGGCTCTAAGCATGCTGCATGCGTGCAGATATATGCAGATTTGTATTGAAGTACAAGGAAGCCATATGAGTGCAGGCAGTATAGCTTAGTGGTTAAAGGCATGGTATTGCAAACTTGGAGATCTGAAGACCTGGGTTTGAATCTCATCAACCCCCACTTGTATTCGGTGTGATCCAGAGCAAGTCACTTAACTTTTATGTGTGAAGTTATCAGTGACCACTTGCTTTTTGCACACATGCCGCATGCATGCGATCGGTTCCGGTTTAACATTTTAATTATGCTTGCAGTATGCATATCACATGGGTAGTTTTATGTGTACAGCATGAAAACATTTCATATAATTATTTCTGTAATGGTCCAAATGAGGACAAGCCTGAATACTTTACATAATTTTTCCTCCAGCTAACCACATTTCATAATTGGTGGGAACTTCAACACAGTCCTGGATAAAAGAATTGACAGAATGGGTCCTCACTCCACCATCTCAAAATCAGACAGATTAATTAAAACTAAGATGGAAGCTCTCAACCTGATAGACCTGTGCAGTTATCAAAATGAATCATTATTTGAATATACTTTCTATTCAAGTATGCACCAACCATACTCCAGAATAGATTGGATTCTGAGTTCTAATACAGAGTTACAGCACTTATTTTTTTATTAGATTTTGTTAACCTTATGAGCTCACTGAGACTTGTGTCCCTTTTCAGGAGCAACCTGTGGTAAGTTACATACAATGAATTGAATTCACATGATACATCAGGTATGGGAGGGCACTATTAACAGCATGAACAATAGTAGTTAGAGTTTGTACATCAGCCTTCACGCTGAAAAATAACACTTCATACATTCAATTTGATAGTACAAAGTGCAGTCATAAAGCACATCACATTAGGTTCTGGGATATAGAGACGGTTTCTCCCTGCATAGTCTAATACTGGCTCAGAGGAAGCAGGTACTGCTGTGCTTGGGGTGACACGCTTTGAGTTGCCCTTGAAGGACTAGTAAGTAAGTAAGGCTTTCCTGGATAAGGACAGGAAGCTCATTCCATTGTAGTGGTGCTCTGTGCATTGTGTTGTTTGTAAAAGTTTTAAAACAAGACCTCTCAGTTCAATGTATGTGCAATGGGTGATTCAAATTAAATCTAAGTATAGTATGTTTAACTGTTACAGGAGGCATATGTATTTAACGTTGGTACTACAAGTTTTCCTTTACAACAGTAATCTCTTGTACTGATTTATTTTGTGTGTGTGTGTGAGTGTGTATATGTGCATAACTTATATTTTATTTTTTAAGTTTATGTTTCACAATTGTATTAACAGGACCACCTTGTAAATATGACCTTTGGTTCTAATGGTGTGATTTTCCACCAATCCTGTATAAAAATAAATATTTTACTACTACTGTGTGAATAGTACCACTTGCCAAAAGAGATTCATGCCTTGGAGAACTCTAGCAGGGGTTGTGAAGAGGAGTGGAGATACTTTCTCATGGGCTTCCAGGATATTATGTCTCAAAGAATAGTAAGACAGCTCTTTCATATCTGATAGGCCAGACAATGGGTTGGAGGTGCTCTTCAAATGGGGACCAGTTAAGGGAGGCAAGCACATTACATCCTACAGGTTTCTAGACTCTCTACTAACATGGGAGGGAAAGTTCTATCTGTTGGGGCACCCTTTCTGTGGAATAGTATACCCGTGTCTCTCTGTTCATCTAACACACATTTCACCTTTAAATCCCACTTAAAATCCTGGCTTCTGCTGGAAGTTAGTTACAACTGCTCGCCTGGGTAGCCCCCAACCAGCCCAACCCCAAGACCACCAGAGGTGTACTGGAAGTGTGCCTGTCCACCAGAGGTGTGCCTGTCCACCCTGTGATATGGCTTTAGGGGCAGCCAGTAGTTTAGGATTCTCTCCTTCCCCACAGCCTGCCATCTCCCCGTGCACATCTTCCAGCTCCCACCCAGCCCAGCCTCAGAGCCACTGGAGGTGTGCCTGTCCACCCTGGGATAGGGCTCCAGGGGCAGCCAGCAGTTTGGGACTTCCCCCCTCCCCACAGCCTGCTATCTCCTCCTGCACATCTTCCAGCTCCCACTCAGTCCAGTCCCGGGACTGCTGGAGGTGCACCTGTCTGCTCTTCCATAGGGCTCTAGGGGCAGTCAGCAGTTCCTCCTAGCCAGCCATCTCCTCCTGCACATCTTCCAGGTAACTAAAAGCTTCCTACCTTTGAAACTCACCTGGCACTATCTTGGACCTCCTTTACCTGCTGAGTCATGCCACATGGTCACACGCGGTGTTGAGGTACATGAACTGATAATTTTTTCGCTAGCGGGGACTTTAAACATCCTTTTAATGAGTGCTAGCCAGTCATGCTGCTGATATTTTACTGTTTTGCTTCTTTTTACAGCGTTTCACTGTCCACACTGTTACTGCTTGTTTTACTTTTACTCACACAGTTAATTGTAACAGGATCAGCCCCTGTGGCACCTTAATTGTGTAGCCAGTAGTCTGCGAGGGATTTTAAAAGTGTAGCCTGCAATTGGTTGGAATTTTCTCACTGTGTAACCTGCAGCCTGATTTTATATCAACTACTATCCTGCAGTATGTGTTAATTAAATGTGAGCCTGCAGCCAGGATTAATTCATTTGTTTAGCCAGCAGCCATTAGTTAAGCAAATGTACAACTTGAGCCAGACAATGTTTGAATATCTAGCCCTAGTCAGGAGTTAAAATTAATGCCTAGCCTGCAGCCAATATTCTAGTCTCAACATCTTCTGTGCATTACCCTCAAGGTCTGCTGTAGCCTGCTTGTAACATTTACTGCTCCTCTGGTCAGTGGTCCAGTACTCATTGCTGTTCCAGCCTGCTTTTAAGCAGAAGTTCAGGGTCTCTGCAGCAGTTTTAGCCCTGTCTCCACAATTTAGAGTGTACCCTGTGTCTCAATACACTGCTGCTCAGGGGGTCAGCTTGGCTGCTCCCTACCTGGCTACCTTACTCTCCCCTCCCTCCTGAGCTCAGGTTTCTTTCCCCCATGCCCCCTGCAAACTGTATTTAACCTTGCTCTGTCTTCTTTCCCAGTTCCCACCCAGCCCAGCTCCACCCCACCCCAGGACCACTGGAGATGCACCTGTCCACCCTGTGATAGGGCTCTAGGGGCAGCCAGCAGTTTGGTTCTCTCCCCCTACCCACAGCCTGCCATCTCCTCCAGCCTCTACCTTGGTACTACCCACCCTAGCCACCCCAACCACCCTCCCACCCAGGGGTGGGCATCTTTTTATCTGACAGAAACTATCAGCCCACTTCTGCACCCCTGTCACAACTTTACTTGGTATAATTCACCCCTCCCCCAAAGCAACAGTGAACCTCCCCTCTTCCAACTCTAAACAATTTTATTTTTGGGCACTCTGTCCCTCATGCCTCCCTCCCCCCATACTCAATTGTTGTACCATTGACCGTGACTCATCCTGGATGTAAGCCCCTGGGATTCAAGCCTCGGCATGACCCTGCTTGTCTCCCCAGCCAGCAGCCTTAACCACTAGGCTATTGTAGCTCACTGCCATCTAGTGCACCTCTAGCTACCATGTCATGCACTATGAGTTTGTCACATCTCCCCCTTGTGGCAGTGTTGCTGCTAGGCACCCTACTGATGGTGGACTTTTGTGCCTTGGTGCTAGCTCATGATCAAGCATGTTTATCTTCCTTCTCTATGACCCAACACCTATTGGATACACCCCTGGGACTAACTAGGTGGGAGTGCACCCCACTTGGTCCCTTACACTTATTTTTCTCTCCAACCTAGAGCACTGCCAATTAGACGACTTCCTGCACTCCCTCTCTCTCTCATCCTCCTCGCCGCCTAGCTCCTATTTCCTCCTATTCTCACTGCTATTACTGGCAGGAGATATTGAGAGGAACCCAGGCCCAGTAAATACCTCCATCACCTTTTCTACCAGCACCTGGCTCAGCACCCCGGATTAAAAATTTCCCATATGAACATTTGTAGCATCCCATCCAAATACTCTGATCTTGAAGCATGGATATCCCTTCACAAACTCCACATCCTCTGTCTCTCCGAGACTTGGTTAAAGCCGCACCACACTAATGCCATCTACCAACTGGCTGGCTACTTCCTGCTATGCCAGGATAGGCCCAGGAAAAAAAAAGGGAGGTGGTGTCTCCATATTCTTCAGAGAACCCCTCTCTGCCACTGTCACCCTATGCTCTGATCCTGCCTCCCCAGTGAATGGCTTATCTCTAAGGTGACCCTGGGTTCCTCTAAGAAACTCTTCCTGGGGTACTGGTACAACCCTCCAGCCTGGGGCACAGAGATCCTGCAAAACCTCCTGGATGGGTTTGAGTCTCTCTTTCCCCCCACCCAGGGATACCATCCTCCTTGGAGACTATAACCTCAACTGGTTAAGTGCCCAGGAACCTAATTATGCTAACCTATTGAAACAGCATAATCTGGTGCAAATCATCACTACTCCCACCCAACTCAACCCTCGTACCTCTACCCACAGCCTGCTGGATTGGGTGGTCACAAATAGAGGTGACAGAGTACACCAGGCCAGGATGCTGGCTGATTCAATAAGTGATCACTCCCCCACGATCATCATATGGTCCTCAAAGACCTCACACTCCCCACCCCCCGTACCTATCTTTTCATAATTTCAACTGTCCCAATGCCTCGCTCCTCCTGGATGGTGTTTGGTCCATGAACTGGCAGGGCCTTTACACTCCAACGGATGTGACATCTGTTGTTACCTGTTTATTAATGCCCTTCTGGCTATACAAGGCCACCATTTCCTAATCATGACTAGAAGAGGAAGAGGTGGGTGTACCCACTGGATTACAAAAGAACTCCTGACCCTCATGAAAGCTAGGGACCATAAGTTGACTGACCACAAATTATCCCCCTCCCCTGCACTGTGGAATGAATACAGCCACCGGCACAATCAATGTAAACACTTGTCCAAATCCTTGAAACAGAACTACTACCACAACCTACAGAGAGAGAGCTTTGGCAATCCCAGGAAATTCTGGAGTTCCATTAACTCCCTTCTCAATCCCCACACTAATAGTCCTGCTATAAAATTAAATTCACCTACTGGCCTTCTGAATGAGCCATCTGAGATAGCCCAAGCTTTCAGTATGAAATTCACTGACCTCTCAGCTCACCTCAGCAAGCTACCTGCCAGTTGACCCACTCTCTGGGAACCTGCCCAACCTCCCCACCCTTATCCTCCTCTCCTTATGCCACCCCTCCCTCCTTTCAATTTCAGGACTATCTCCATAAAAGACGCTTCCAAACTCCTAAAGAGTTTCCCTAATTGTGGTAGCCCTCATTCAGATGGCCTCTCTCCTGTCCTGCTTAAGCTCTTCTCCCCAGCTATCACCAAACCCCTCACTCATATTTTCAATCTGATCTTGTCCACCTCCTCCATGTCAGACCCATGGAAATCTGCAAGGGTAGTACCCATTTTTAAAGCTAGTGGCTCCCAATATTCTGACATGTATCAACCAATATCTATCCTCCCCCATCTAAGCAAGCTGCTCAAGAAGATTGTACATCACCAACTGTCTTAACACCTCAAGAAGTACAACCTCTTGTGCTGCCAGCAGCATGGTTTTCATAAAAAACACAGTACCACCACAGCCCTGGCTCATTTTACTGATCATGTCCTTACAAACATGGATTGGGGGAATACCACTGGCACTGTCCTGTCTTTGTGGACCTGTCCAAGGCCTTCGACTTGGTCAACCATGTCCTCCTCCTCTCCAAACTACCCCTGCTTTGTTGCTCTTCATAGACCACTAACTGATTCTACAGCTACCTCTCAGGCCACTCCCAGTCCATGTGTATTGGCTCTGCCAACTCCCCTGCCCTGCCGGTCACCACTGGTGCTCCCCAGGGCTCCATTCTAGGCCCCCTACTTTTTCTATTTTTGTTAATTCCCTCTGCTCAGGTAGTCTAAACTGCAACAGCCTCCTGTATGTGAATGACCGTGTCCTCTTTCACAGTGATAAGTCTGTCTCTCACATATCCTCCATCCTCACACAGAATTATGGCTCTGTTTACAGCTGGTTCTCATCCAACCTGCTTTTGGTAAACAAAACAAAACAAAAAAAACAAGGCTATGTGGTTTGGGTCCAAACCTTACCTTGCCAGTAATCTCAAATCCAACTCTTCCCTCCATATCCTCTCTCCTGATGCCCTGGGCTTTGAGAATGTTGCCACCTTCAAATACTTGGGGGTAATGCTCAACCCCTCTCTCTACTTCACTGAACACATCAATCTTGTTGTTTGAAGGGTAAATCAGAAACTAGGGGCTGCCTGTCATCAGAAACACTACCTGTCTAGGGAAGATCACCTGGCTGTCATCCAAGGCAATCTACTCCCCATCATTGATTATTTTTCCCCTGTCTATTCATGAGTATCCTCTGCCCTTCGAGCTAGACTTATGTCAGTCTACAACAGTGCTTGTCACTTTGCCATCTTGGCCCCATTCTCTACCCATCACTGTGACCTCTGTTGATTACTCAGCTGGCTACCTCTTCAAGGTCGCTTTGATTTTGTTCTCGGCTGTATTGTTGAAAATTCCATTAGGAGTGGGAATGTGTCCCCTTTCTCATCCCTCCTCAGGGTCATAACCTCTCCAAGGATGCTCTGCTCTTTCATTGTGCCTCTCCAAGAGGTTCCTAGAGTGTCTACCAACACGGGAGGGAAAGTTCAATGTGTTGTGGCCCCTTCTTTGTGGAATAGTGTACCCGCACCTCTACGTTCATCCAACATGTATCTCACCTTCAAATCCCACTTCAAATCTAGGCTCCCAGAGGAAGCTAGTCGCAACAGCTTGCCCAGGTACCACCTCACCAGACCTTGCTGCCCTACCTGTCTGGAATAAATTTCCCATTTACCCCTGACTCTTGCTATTATCCTTAGACAGCCTATAATGGAAACCTTGTTCGTATGCTGGGGTGAGGGATTTGCTTAATTCATAATTGTTTTTATATGTGTATCTGTTTTCAGTACCCTGGTATGTTTGTAGTTCTTAGCTGAAATCTGTATCACATCTTTTGTGTACAACTGCCTATCATTTTGTATTGTATGTTCTGTGCCATTTCTATGACCTGGGTCATGCCTGAAAACAGTCCCTTGGATCAGTGCACTTACCCGGTAATCAAAGCCATAAATAAAATAAATAAATAAATAAAATAACAGTAAGTATGTAACTGGATGTTAATATACAGTGTGGTTGCAGCAAGTTACAAATCTTATCTAACATACTAATATTTAGCAGTATGGATCAAGGAATTTTCTATCACAGTTTAATCATTTAAGCAGATAGGGGTTTGCAATTAATTCAAAACTGAGCATGAGCAGTAGTGGATGCACTATTCAGCATAATGAGGGATAAGTCTCTGCAGTAGCCAGAGAGACCAAAGGTTCCTTTTTACATTACTGGCTGGTTATTTATAGGTGGTCTGACAGTGTGGCTGGCTGCAGGCAGTCTCCATTGCTGACTCTGGTCAGACTCCAGTTTTGTTCTTTGTGCTCAGTTCTTAGCACTAGGGCCGCAGCATGAAAGGACAGCTTGGGATTGCCTCCTTATCTTGTCTTATTATGTTGTGCCCCACAAGTCTCCTGATTGGCTGGGAGACTAAAGAGAAAGATCCTTGGATCCTCATCAGAGTAGCACTGAGAGGATGTCTACAGTCATTAGGGGAAGGATTGAAGGTAGCTGGACCCCCTTGACCTCTATAACTAGGCTGGTGAGTGCTGGTCTTTGGAGGCAGGAAAGGGCAGTTTTTCATGGCCCGCAAGACAGGCCCTTCATCTTGCCTGTGGGTCTGTGCAGGGTGGGGAATGGATTGTCAGGGTTCGAAACCCTAATGCCACATTTCATTACTTCCATCCCTTTAATCCTGATATAGGAACAAAGTTTTTTGCCATGAATATATATATATATCTATATATATAGATATATATATATATATTTTCATGGCAACAAAAACTTTGTTAATGCATCAGTTAGGGTTGTTACACAGTGACAAAAGCAGGGAAATTCGGTGTTAGTGTTCAAAATCCTAACTCTGCATTCCCCCCAACCACACACATACACATACATGCAAGTAGGGGAAGGACCAAGGGTGACAGTAATGGTAATGCTAACGCTAACTCTAGCAATAATAGTATCGGTAACAGTGACGCTAACAGTAATGTTAACAGTAGTAGGAATGCTAACGGTAGCAGTAATGGTAATGCTAACGGTAATGGTAACACAAATATAAATGCTAACGGTAACACCAATGGCAAGGCTAATGCAAACAGAAATGAAAACCGTAACACAAATGGTAACGCAAACCAAAACGCAAATGGTAAAGCAAACAGTAAAGCAAATGCAAGTGGAAATGGAAATGCAACTGGGAACAGTAACGTGAACGGCAATGGTAATGCAAACACAATTGCAAATGTGAATGGTAATGGGAATGCTAACACAAATGCAAACACAAACAATACCAGTAACACAAATGCTAATGGTAGTGGTAACGGTAACAGTACCACAAACACACACAGTAATGGTAACGCTAACAGTAAGGCTAATGCTAATGGTAATGCTATCAGAAACGGTAGCGGAAACGCAAATGGTAACACTAACATAAATGCTAATGGTAACGTTAACAGTAATGGTAATGCTAACGGTAATGCTAACGTTAACATTAAAGCCAATGGTAACAACAACGGTAAACTAACGCTAACAGTAACGATAACAGCAATGGTAATGGTAATGCAAACACAGAAGCTAATGATAATGCTAACAGTGACACAAGCGCAAATGCAAACACTAACGGTAATGTAACGGTGATGCAAACATAAACAGAAATACAAATGCTATTGGTAGCAGAAATGTAAACACAAACGGTAACGGTGACGCAAATTCAAATGCTAATGGTAACAGTAACGCCAACGCAAACGTAAACGCAAATGATAATGGTTACAGTAACACAAATGCAAATGGTAACGCAAATGGTAATGCAAACAGTAACTGTGATGCAAACGCAAAAGCAAACGGTAATGGTAACGGTAACATAAATGCAAAAGCTAACACTAACGCTAACAGTGATGTAAATGTAAACAGCATCGTAAAAAGTAACGCAAATGCAAACGCAAATGGTAACACTAATGGTAACACTAACGGTGACACAAATGGAACCAGTAACTCAAACAGTAAAGGAAACGCAAGCACAAACACTAACAGTAACCATAATTCTAAAGTTGACAGAAACGCAAACTGAAACGCTAACAGTAATGATAACACACACACATTGTGTGCAAGACAGGTGCATCAAGAAGCACAGAGAATATGAAGAATGTGGGCATAATAGTGGGCCTCAGACAGGAAAATGAGCAATGGGAAGAGTAAATTGCTTATATCCTCAAGAACCATACAAGGTAGAAAAAAAAATAAAACTTCATATTACTTATGGCTTTCCAGGGGTCTAAGAATTTTTGCAATGAAAAGTCCATATCTCAAGCCATTTTCAAGATACAGGACCCGAAAGGTATGGCGGAAGCTGTAATGTCATCCTATGGGAAAAATTGTCAACTTCGTTGATTTCAGAGTCCTGTAACTTTGGAACCCTGTAATATTTTGTCACCAAACCACCAAAAGGCACATCTGTGTGATCTTGGCTTCTACCCTGCAAATTTCAGCCCAAAAGACCAAATTGTTATCTTGCAGGAGGGTGGCAAAGATTTCCAGTTATTTTGCCCATACTTTCACAAATTAATTTCAAGATTTGAGAAAGCTTCTCAAAAAAATCATGAAACTTTCGCATTTGCAAAAGTATTTTGCGAAAGTATTTTTCCACAACATTTTAAAAATGTATTTCTGGGGGGGTTTAACCCCATAAAAAGAGATATGCCTAGCATCCTCAGGACCTGACTAGGGGAACACAACAAGAATTGTGTTCCTAGAGGGTCCCAATTTTAAACGTCAGGTATTTTCTGAGCTGTAACTGAAAACGAAATGGTAGACTCACAAAAGTAAAAAGGTCATTTGTGACAGTAAAAATGGCCATTTGCTAAACTTTCCCATGTTTTGTTAACTTTCCCATAGACTATAACAGGAAACTAATTTTTTTAATAACTTTTGAACCGTTTAATGTTTTTTCACAAAATGTTTGAAAGGCACTTCGGTGACCCGGGCTGCATGTTCCCTGAAGTTTATGGATAGAATGCACAAACCATGCAGCCTGTGGGCTCGAGCAAAGAAACATGCAAAAAGTCCTGTTTCTTTGAATTTTTTTGGTGTTCTGTAGCTCCTCGACCGTACATCCTATCATAACGTAACTTGGCGGATCCAGAGATCTATGGTGCCAAACAGCACATGCAAAATTTCAGGAAAATCTGTTTTACAAGTGGCAAAGTTATTAAGGTGCAAACTTTTAGGTTTTGTATGTACGTGGCTCCTCAATCCTAACTATAGTGGGACTACCATGCCACTATAATATATATATATATATATATATGTGTGTGTGTGTGTGTGTGTGTGTGTATATATATATATATATATATAAATATATATATATATACATATACACACACACACATATATATATATATATATATATATATATATATATATATATATATATATATATATATATACATATACATATACATATATATAATATTATAGTGGCACTATGGTTAGGGTTAAGTAAGGACTTTAATGTTAAACCTCAAATTTTGTACCTTAATAACTTTGCCACCATATAATGGATTTGCCTGTAATTTTGTGTACACAGCCTGGTACCATAGATCTCTGGATCTGGCAAGTTGCGTTATGGTTAGATGTACGGTTGCGGAGCTGTAGAATGCAAAAAAATGCAAAAAAACTGACCTTTTATGTTTTTTCTTTGCTCGCATCCACAGCCTGCACAATTTGTCCATTTGGTCTGAAATCTTCAGGGAAGATGCAGTGTGGGTCACTGATGTGCCTTTTGAAGATTTGGTGAAAACATATTAAACCATTCAAAAGTTATTCAAAAAAGAAATTTCCCATTATAGTCAAAGGGTAAAAAATATATGTCTCACGAAAGCTGCCGCCAGTATATTTTCCTTTAGAAAATGGCCCTTTACTTTCATGCTGCTGCCATCTTGTTTTCAGTTGGTGAGAGAGAAAAATGACTGCCATTTAAATTTGGGACCCCCAAGATAAACACTGACGGTTGGGTTTACCTCGTTGGGTCCTGAGGATGCCAGCCCTATCATGCTTTGGGAGTAAAAAAAAGCAGAAATGCCATTTTTAAAATCAGCGCCCAAGTACTTTTACAAATTGTGAAAAAAACATCCATGACACTTTCGCAAACACAAAAGTGTCATGCTGTTTTTTGCAAAACTTCTGCAATTTGCCAAAGAACTTTGCCCAAAAATTGCAAATCTTTGCCATCCCCCGCTACAAAAAGGTTGGAGCTTATGGGCTGAAATTTGCAGAGTGGCAAGCCCTGGTCCCACAAATGTGCCCCTTGATGGTTTGGTGCCAACACATTCAACGGCCACAAAGTTATAGCATTCCAAATTTGAGATATTTTCCATAGGAGAACAGTACGGCATCCATGACTTCTTTTGGAACCCGTATCTCAAAAAAGAAGTGAGTTTTTGCAACCTGCAGCATAGATCACTTTAAAGTGACCTAATCTGTCAAAACAAGTTTGGAAATCATAGATTACATCAGCAGTGGCATTTTTCTCCTATTTGCTATGGTTACAGAGATACTGGAAAATTAGTGTTACAAGTGTTCCAAGGGTGCCTTTTCAATGTATTTTGGTGCCTATATCTTCTAAATGATGTGAGATACAGATGTGGTTGATGTATCTCATGTGGAGGACTTGCTGTCATGATTACAATGGTACTGGATTTTTTTTCCTAGCTGCTATGGTTGAGATATTAGCAAATTAGTGTTACAAGGGTTTCTTGCCCTGTAGGGCTGCTGTATGGCTCTGTAGTTATGTGTAAGTGCAGGGCCAGGAGGACCTATGCTGCCACATATACATACCATTACACAAAAAATAGGCAATATGAAGGGAGCTCGGGGCCTGGAGGTTCCACGCTCCCACTATCACATATCACTTACCACCCACATTACATTTTCTCAAAAAGAAGGGAAATTCATTGCACAAAACTCTGTTAATGCATCAGTTAGTGTTTCTAGCACAGTGACAAAAGCATTGAAATGTGGTGTTAGGGTTACCACCAACACACCAACAGGCATTAGGGTGTGTGTTGGGGTCATTGTGCCTAACTCTCACGCCATTCTCCAATACTGCACCACCTCAGCTTGTGTACACATGAAATGTGGTGAGAGTTAGGCTGATGACCCCAATGCACACCCAAACCATTCTTTTGAAGCAATGTGGCAAAGATTCCCTATTGTTTTGGCCATAGTGTCTCAAAGTACTTTTGCAAATCACAACACTTTCACAATGATCATGCCTTATAGAACTGCTGTATGGCTCCATACTTAACTGTAAGTGGGAGTGCAGGGCCCAGAGGGCCTGTGTTCCCACAGGCACATATCATAATGCACAACTGGTTGGCTTGGAGGGAGCGAGGGGCCCTCCCACCAACACATTCCATTTACTACTTACATTACACTTTTAAAAAAGGAAAGGAAATTCTTTGCATAAACTTCATTAATGCATCAGTTAGGGTTGTTTCCACACTGACAAAAGTGCAGAAATTCCATGTTAGGGTTAAACCGCTACCACCCCACCACCATCACCCCACCCTCCACACACATATACATATAAAAAAATTATATATATATTAGAGGCAAAAAGCTGCTTTTAATGCATTAGTTAGGGTTGTTCCACACTGACAAAAGTGAGGAAATTTGGTGTTAGGGTTGAAAGCCCCCCTTGGCCCCCCTGCCCACACCCCCAACTGGCATTGGGGTGCATATTACAGTTGTCGGCCATAACTCTCACCCCATGACATGTGTAAAGAAGCAGAGGTGTAGGAGAATGGGGTGAGAGTTAGGACCAACAGCCTAATGCGCACCCGATGCCGGTTGAAGTGCGGGCAGGAAGACCAAGGGGAGCTCCCTAACACCAAATTTCCTTGCTTTTGTTGGTGTGGAACAACTCTAACTAATGCATTAAATGGAGTTTTGGAGGATGATAATGAGAAATAGTTAATGTAATGTGGCTGGAGAGCTGGGCCCTTTGGGCCCCACACATCCGCCACATGATATCTTATCACATAGTAACATTGTGCCACAAACGCAAATAGTAATGTGCATGGTGATGCAAAATGAAATAGAAAGAGAAACAGTAGTGTAGACAGAAATGTTAAAAACAACGCAAAAGCAAGTGCAAATGAAAATGCAAAGGGTAACGCACATGGTGGCGTAAACGTGAACGATAAGTGAAACGGGAACGGAACTGCAAACAAAAACAGTAATGGTAACAGTAATGTAAGTGCACAGGCTGGTTTTCACCAAAAGCTGCATAAAGAAAGACAGTGAGTACAAAGAATGTATGCATAATAATGGTTCTCGGAGCAGAAAATGAGGAGTTGGAATACTAAATTGCTTATATGTCAGGAACCTTACGAAGTAGAAAAAAAATTTAAAAGTCATACGATTTATGACTTTCCTGGCTAGTTTTGCACTTAGCCCTCAGCATTTTCCCTACGAAAAGTCTGTATCTCGCACTGTTTCCGAGATACGGGCCCTGAAAAGCACGGCGAATGCCGTAATGTTATCCTATGGGGAAAAAAGAGAAGTTCGGAGTGCCATAACTTTGGCTCTCTGTAATATTTTTTCACCAAACTACAAAAAGGCACATCTATGGGATGTTGGCTGTGTTCCCTCTAAATTTCAGCCGAAAAGACCAAACCGTTATTTTGTAGCAGGGCGACAAAGGATTCTTGTAATGCGTCGGATGCCGTAATGTTATCCTATAGGAAAAAGCATCAACTTTGTAGGGTCGTAACTCTGCCACCATGTAATATTTTTTCAATGAAATACTGAAAGACACATCTGTGAGATGTCGGCTGCGTTCCTTCCAAATTTCAGGCCAAAACACCAAACTGTTCTTTTGCAGCAGGGTGACAAAGAATTGCTGTCATTTTCCCACAGCCTAGAAAAGTACTGTCAAAGTTTGCGAAAGCTTTCTCAAATTCATTTGACAGTGTCGCAAATGTGACAGTACTTTGCAAAAGTACTTTTTCCAGAAATTTGAAAAACATATTTCTGGGGTGTTTACCCCAAAATAAAGACACGGCTAGCATCCTCAGGGTCCGACTAGGTGAATACAAAAAGAATTAGGTTGCTAGAGGGTCCCATTTTAAATAGCAAACATTTTTCTGATCGCTAACTGAAAACAAAATGGCGGATTTGTGACAGTAAAGGGCCATTGCAATGAAAAAACTGCATTTGCGACACTGTCGAACTTTTGTTAACTTTTCCCATTGACTTATAATGGGAACTTGTTTTTTGAATAATGTTTGAACCGTTTAATATTTTTTCACGATATCTTCAAAAGGCACATCGGGGACCCTGGCCACATGTTCCCTGAAGATTTCGGACTGGTTGCGCAAACTGTACGACCTGTAGAGATGACAGTAAAATTCCAGAAAAGCATAAACGTGAGCGCAGATCACGCTTAATAACTCCGCAGCCGTATATGCAACTGGTACAAAACTTGGCAGATCCCAAGGCGTATGGGTCTTGATCATGTATTCCAAATTTCAGGTAAATCTGTCAAACAGTTGCAAAGTTATTAAGGTGCAAAATTTTGGGTTTAACATGTAAATGGCTCCTCAACCCTAACTATAGTGGCACTACCGTGCCGCTATAATATATTATGGCAGCACAGTAGTGCTACCATAGTTAGGGTTGAGTAGCCCTTTTAATGTTAAACAGTGACATTTTGCACTTTAATAACTTTTCCACCATTCAACAGATTTACCTGAAATTTGGCAGGCATGGGGCATAACCATAGGTCTTGGAATCTGCCAATTTTAGTAGCAGTTGGATATACGGCTGTGAAATTATTAAGTGACATCTGTGTGCGCATTTACATTTTTTTGCACATTCTTTGCTCGAGCCTACAGGTCACACAGTTTGCATGACTGGTCTGAAAACTTCAAGGAATGTGTGGCTGGGGTGCCCAATATGCCTTTTGAAGATTTCATGAAAAAATATTGAATGGTTCAAAAGTTATTCAAAAAACAAGTTCCCATTATAAATCAAAGGGAAAAGTTAACAAAAAGTTCGATAGTGTCACAAATGCACTTTTTAGTGTCACAAATTACCCCTGTAGTGTCATGAGTCTGCCATTTTTTCTTCAGTTACTGGTCACAGAAATGCTTGGCATTTAAATTTGGGACCATCTATGGACACAGTTCTTTTTGTGTTCACCTAGTCGGACCCTGAGGATGCTAGCCATGTCTTTATTTTGGGGTTAAACACCCCAGAAATATGTTTTTCACATTTCTGGGAAAAGTAGTGTCGCAAAGTGGTGTCACACTTGCAACACTTTAGCAAATTTTTGTGAAAGCTTTCGCAAATCATGACACTACTTTTCCAGGCTATGGCAAAATGACAGGAATTGTTTGCCACACTGCTGCAAAAGAATGGTTTGGTCTTTTGGGCTGAAATTTGGAGGGAAGGCAGCCAATATTTCACAGATGTGCCTTTTGGTGGTTTGGTGAAAAAATTTTGCATGGATGCCAAGTTACAGTACTCCAAAGTTGGCATTTTTTCCCATATACTAACATGGTGGCATCCGCCACATATTTCAAGGCTCGTATCTCGGAAACAGTGCAAGATATGGAATTTTTGTTACAACAATGCATAGTCTATGGCTACGCATTTAGCAAAAACGTAGCCAGGAAAATCTTAAATCATGTGAATTTTTTTTTCCTACGTCCTACTGAGATATAAGCAATTTAGTATTCCAGCAGCTCATTTTCTGCTCTGAGGCCAATTATTATGCATACATTCTTTCTACACACTGTGTTTATCTATGCAGCTGTTGGGCAAAACCAGGGTGTGAGCTCACGTTACTGCTACACTTAGCTTTATCACTTGTGTTTCTGTACCTGTTTGCGTTACTGTAACCATGTACGTCACCATGTGCATTATCCTTTGCATTCTCATTTACGTATGCGCTTGTGTTCACATTTCCATTTCTGTTTCCTTTGCTATTATTTCTGCTGTTAACATTACCATTTGCATTCCCAATTGCCGTACTGTGACTGTGCACGTTACGGTTTACGTTTCCGTACGTGACTGCGTTTGCGTTTCTGTTCCCTTTGGCATTATTGTTGCTGTTACCATTACCGTTTGCATTTACAATTGCAGTACCGTGACCGTGCACGTTACGGTTTGCATTTCTGTACGTGCTTGCATTCACGTTTTCGTTTCTGTTTCCTTTGTATAGTCTACTGTTGCCTACCTGTGTAGAATACCTTAATGGGTGGGGCAGTTTGGCACCCTATACAGAGCTGTTTCACATGACTGTGTACATGCCCTGTATACTGTCACTGGTCCCTTGTGCATGTGGAAATGGATTGCCCGTCGCGATGTGTAGTCAGGGAGGGCATCACACAGAGTTTATGATGCCTGTGGTATGGTGCACATGGACACTGCCTAACCTGCCCACACAGCCTGTAGTCCTCTGTTGTGGCTACACATGTCCCCATACAGCCATGAAGTTCTGAGGCATATTGTGTCGGGCATGCAAGCAGCAAGCGAGGGCCATGCTGTGCACATCACATTAGACTACATGGGCACACAAACCCCTGGGTGCTGCTTTCCTGCTATGCAGCTTCTGCTCCCTGTGTGTGGCATGCCAGCCATTCACTGGCCCTGTGTCACATCTGTGTCTGCCATGTGTTGACATGGACTTGACAGCCACTCTGCACCCTGCACATTGCATTGCACATGGTGGCCTAGGGTGCACTGTGGATACATCGGACACGAACATTGTGATATGCAAAGTGCACTGTTGCACGAGTGTGGTCTCCATCAATGGTGTTGATGGGCATGCTCACACATTCATGTATACATTGTTATGTGCATGTCTCACTCATATCCCTCATTTGTGACTATACTCATTCCACTGTCTGTATGTGGATAACTGCAGGCTTCTCTGGTGGAATGATAAGTATACAGTCTGTGTAGGGTGTAGAGGTGTCGACTGCACACTGTGTGGTATCTTTGGGAATGGGCCAGCATTATTGGTGGTTGTATACCATGACACTGGGGAGTGGGGCTACTGTTGTAGTGTGTATGCATGTTGACCATCTCTGGCTATGCACCACTTTTCACCCATGTGTGCAGTACATGCAGTGTATGCTGCCAATCCACAGTCATGTTGTACCGTTGCATGTGCCCTGCTCATGCTGAGTACTGTGCTACAGGATACACGTACCTGTGCAGTCACCATGTTTGCACAGTGTATACTGTATGCTGGCCATGTGGGGTGTCGTGAACATTCCTGTGAGCAGCTGGATGTGTGTATTGTCAGGTTCCTGTGGTTGCGTGACTGCCCACAGCATATATACACCACATGGCATGCCTCTGGCCTGGCTGTTGTCCCTGTGGATATTGTGTATGCACCATAGTGTGGCAATGTGTGCACCATCTGCATCAGACCTGCAGAAAATTCACATTGCACTGTGTTGTATCAGTGTGCTACCACAGTGGGGCTGTGCTGCACCCTGTGGCCACTGACCAGTTGCTGTGGGAGATGATGCTGATGTCTGGTTATGCGGGGTGTCTTATCCCTGGGGTAGTGTGGCTGCCGCATGTCCACACATCGCACTTGTGTCATGGTCAGGGTCCGTGCCTGTCGGGTGGGTGGGGAAAAATGCACACTGTCTGCTCTACAGCCCTGTGAATCGCCACTACTGGCAATGGTCTGTTGACATGAAACAATTGGTTGTGTGGCTTCAGGCTGTGTTGTAGCATGGTCATCTAGCACTACCTTCTGTGCCATTGGGCAGCATGTCCTACCCATTCCATTACAATAGTGTTTTGTTTTTGTTCTGGGGCCATCTGTTGTTCACCTGAGGGGGGTGCTGTGTGGCTGTAGTGTGCCAGGGTCTACATTGGTCATGCTTGGGGCATCATCCCATCTGTGGTGGTGGTAGCAATGGCCTTACAGGCCTTTCTAGCTGTGTGGGATGGGCATGTGTACCATGGGTTTTCATGCTGTGGCATACAGGCGTAGGTCAGGTGGCATGTGCATTGTTCACATATTTGGGTGCATGGGGATGGTGGTTGGGACATGCTGTCCTCCCATGGGGCCACATCCGGGGTCTGCCTTGCTCCACATTGTCAGCACACTATCCTTACATGGACATCATTCCACCCATAGGTTTACATAGGAGCTCACTGTGGGCCAGGCCACCAGAGGAGACTGATGACCTACTGAGGTGGCTTGTGCAGCAGCAGAGAATGATCATTGAGCAGCAGGCAATGCTGATCAGTGAGATCAGGCATGTGGTGGTCATCCTAGAACAAAGGCTCCCTGCACCCACACAGGCCCAGCCGTCAAACCCTTAATCCCCCTCTTCCCCTGTTATTCAACCTTCTCTGTTCTCCCCCCCATTCCCATTGATGTACTGTACATAGTTTGCTGATGTTTTGCTTGTTGTATCTCTCCCTCCAGGGTTTAGTGTTTAATTATCTTGTACATAGTTGATTCCTGTATTGTTTGCTGTATCCCCTCCTCAGTTTGATGTTTCTTTCTATTGCGCATTGTGTGTTACTCTTTCATTGTCAATATCATTAATACATCTTTTTCTGGTTGCATTCCTGTGTTCTATGTCTTTAATGGGTATTATTTATCATTTGGTTCATGTGCTTTTTGCTGGCATTGCCTTTGATGTTTTTCTTTGCTGTGGTTTGTGTTGTTCACTGCTGTATGCTCTGGCATGCACATTTTGGGCTGTACTTCTTTGCATGTGCACTTAATGGCCACATTTCTACTGTGCACTTTGCTGTTGTTGCTGTTTACACTACCTGGTTCCTATATTCAGAGCTGTGTTCTTTGTTATATTCAGAGCTGTCTTGTTTGCTGGGCTATTTTTGCACTGCACTCACAGCCCTGTTTGCACAGCTTCCTTTGCAACTGCTTTATTCCTTTGAATATAGCGTGCAAATGGGTCCAGGCTAATTTTGCACTCCAGGCAGTGCTACTTTTGCCCAGCAGCTCAATTCTGAATATCTGACCCATAATGTATTATTATTGTTACTACTGACTTGGCCCATGACATGCAATTCCCTGTTGTGTGGGTCAATATAGCGGTACTCTTCGAGTGACAGTGCCAGTGGTAATGGAGTGCCATCTGGTAGCACCAGCTAGTGCCATCCACCATTGACTGCCCTCCCTCCGCTGGTGACCTCCCTCTGGACCAGTCATTCCTTGAGCATCCTGTAATGATACAATTTTGTACATGGCTGTTTTAGTCTTTGCATTTACTACATAATGCATTATCAGTACTGCATGTTGCATGTACTGCATTGTACTGCACTCACTCTAGTTTTTTTTATCAACCAATCACACTGAGTTGGTACAGTTAACAGCCACAACTGAAGGCTCAGGAACCCCAACACAAAGTGGCTTTGTGGCATTGGCAATTTTGCTTCTGCCATTTTTCAGATACCTGTTCTACTATATGTATTGTACTGTTTTTTATTATTTTCATTTCTGAGACATACCTTTCTGGGGGGGGGGGGTAGTTGCATGTTCACTGAGGTGCTGCTAATATTAATTACCATAACCTTCAGTCTTTGCAAATCTTCTGCATTTGGATGGAGAGAAAGAGAGACAGATAGATAGATAGATAGATAGATAGATAGATAGATAGATAGATAGATAGATAGACAGATAGATAGATAGATAAGAAAAATATGTATAATATTAACATCAATTCTGTGAGTCCTCATAGATTTTAATGGTACCTGTACACTGTTTAGTTATACTTTAGCAATCCCCCCACCCATCCCCAGTGATGCTACATTCTGTGTTGTGATGTGCTGTACTTTGGGTTGGACAACACATTTGTATGAAATGTATTTTTTTTATAAAAGTTACAGTCTCTGTAACAAACAAGTATTTCTTTGTGACCCTATTGAAATCAAACATGTAAGTTTTCCTCAGTGCTGTAATCATGTCATGCCTCTGACCTCCTTTCCACCATTTTTAAGGTTCACACATCTGTGGGTCATATATTAACATCTGAATATAGTAGGTAGCAACTACTTTGCATTGAGTTGAATGGTTGTCACGGTGACCAGATAAAAACTGATTCAAAGTGAAAATCATCCTATTCAATGTTAACAAGTAGAACTTGAACTTTAATTCTGGTCCACAGACTTGTAAACTTAATTTCTGACCAGATTGCCTTTGACATTTAGTACAATTGGAACATCAAAGGTTATGCCTGCATGGGCTGCCCTGCCAGTGGTGGAAATCTCTTGAATACCATTATCTTGGATGTGTCCCCATTCCTCCCATGAGGACTTGATGACATGTTTGCAGAGTACATTTTAACATCTGTTTAGCATATAGGGGGCAGTGTGTGTCATGTAGTATATTTTATTTTGGTGCATATGTTTACTTGCACAGTTTGTGACATGTGCACAGTAATGAGCATACTGTACTTATTGAAAATGTTACCTTTTTATATAGTGTAGTATCAGCACTTGCATAAGAGCCTTATACAACTGGTGCTTATTTCTGCCAAACAGTATCATTTCACAACATCCAGACCCTCGGGACAAAAAAACAAAACAAAACAAAAAAAAAAAACACCACTGACAGAAATCTCTGGGAAAGCACGGCCTCAGATGTGTCCCCCTTCCTCACAGGAGCTCTTAGTAAAATATGCAGAGTGCATTTTTAAAATCTGTTTAGCAAATAGGGGACAGTGTGTGTCATGTAATGTACTTTATTGTGGTGCTTATGCTTACTTGCACAGTTCATGACATGTGCGTGGTAATGTGCACACTGCACTTATTGACAATAGTACTTTATATACTATAGTATCTGCATTTGCATTAGAGCCTTATTTAGTAAAAGTTTGGATTATTTTAGCCAACATCCAGACTCACAGGAGAGACAAAAAACAACAGTGGCAGCATTCTCTGGGATCTCTGGGAAATGGGCAGTGAAAAGTTTCAAATCCTGTTCAAAAGATGATTTCTGGGAAAACAATGGTCTTGGATGTGTTTATCTTCCTCCTGAGAGCCCTTAATGAAATGTGGAATCTCTCTTTGTGTTTTACACTCATTACTGTGTACTGTATGTTATCACAGAGGCTGTTTTTATTGAAATATTTCACAATATAATACATATAAAATTTCACAATATAATACATATATAATATATAAATAGTAGTAGCCACAGACACTGCAAAATATTTCCTGAAATTTCTGTGATATTTCCAGAAATATCTGATGCTTTTTGCATTGAAACAGTAGGGGCAGCAGAGAGAAACTCTTCAGAAATTTCGCAAAATATCTGGAAATATCTTGCAATGTCTGTGGCTACCTGTATAATACATTCCATAATGCAATACAGTATCCACTATATTTTAACATTGTAGCATTGCCATATGGATGAAAACATCATAAGCATATTTATACAGTATTATTGTTACTGTAAATTGCAAAACAAATTACCAAATGAAAATAGAATTCAAACAACTGATGCAGTACACAGTAGTATATTACAGTGGGATGTGCCATGGGATCTTTAACATCCACCTGGGATAAGTTATAACTTTTGCATTTCTTGTGGTAAAAACTTAAAGTTCAGTATACTTGTTCCCAGTATACTTGTTCCCCAAAACATCCCCTGAAGCCTCAAAGTGCCCAGTGTCAGTGGCTCAGTAGGTAGCACACTTGCCTCTGAGGCTGGGAGATCAGAGGGCTGTGGGTTCAGTTCCCACATCTGGCACTTGGGTTAATATCCCAGTACTGACACTGTAGTGCAGCATGAGAGGGGTGCTGCACTTCTGAGGTGCCGTCTTTCAGATGAGATGTTAAACCGAGGTCCCATCTGCCTGGATTTGTGGTAGTTCAGGTGGATATTAATGATCCCATGGCACTTATCGAAAAGTGTAGGGGAATTTCCCTGGTGTCCTGGCCAAATTTCCATCATTCACTAAAAATATCACCAACAGCTTAATCTGGTTCAAGGTCAGTTGGCATTCATCTGTATCCCCTTCCCCCGGGTTGTGCCTGAAAATAGGCAGGATTTGTCTAGTGCACTTACCTGGTGAACAAAAACTAAATAAAAATTAATAAACAGTGAGTTGTTCACATTCCAGTGGCATGTCTGAGTTTGGCAACCATGACAAGCAAGACTTTTTGTAAGTGTGCAATGTATCATTAGCAGTCTCTTCTTTTTAATGTCTTCCAAAATTGCTTGATGGCATCAAAGAGTCCTTGCTATGTTTGTGGTTTTCTTTTTCTCCTGATAAATGTTTTCATGGCATGTCACACCATCTCAATAGAATTCATATCCAGTGACCTGATGTGACAAATATAAAACTCAGAAATACTGTGTTATTAAAAAAGGCTAATTTTTAATGGAAGCTTCTGTTAAGTATGGTACTTTCTCTGGTGGTGTCCTGACCCAGTTAGTTACAGAAGCTGCAATAGTCACTACAGATGTATTGTGTTTAGGGTCATTGTCTTGAAAGAACTGATATCCCTCTTGATATTTTCTCCTTATGTATTTCTGAACAGCTTCCTTAATGATATATTCCCAGAAGTCACCAACCATTGTTCCTGTGGGAATAAAAACTGTGGCACTGTTGACAATACTGTACAGTATGTGGCATTTTAATGGTTTCTCAAACTACAGTACAATTTACTGTATCAACACAAATGCTTGAAAATGTGCTGTGGGCAGCTACCATATCTAACTGCCTCAAACATGAAGCTTAAGCGGGTGCTTTGGCTTTGGCTTCATGTAGTCCCTGCCTGTCTTACAAAATACCATGGATGCAAACTGCTACAAAGACACTGTTGTCTCATCAGAAAAGATGACATTATAAAGCATCTCCTTGTTCTTTATACATGTCTTCCAATGCTTTTGCTTCACCAGCACCATGCAGTAGAAGTTATAACTTTTGCATTTCTTGTGGTAAAAACTCGAAGTTCAGTATACTTGTTCCCCAAGACATCCCCTGAAGCCCCAAATTGCCCAGGTTTCTGATAGAAAGGGTAACATGGTTTTCATGGGTAATTTCTGTGTGGTATCTGGGAAAAAAAACAGGTCAACTGTCTCCAGGCCACCAATACCTTTGCTCCACTATCATGGTACAGAAGAAGTTAAAACTTTTGCATTTCTTGTGGTATAAACTTAAAATTGCATATGTATATTCCCACAGTGTACCCCGAAGCCCCCTCAAGGGCTCAGGTTTCTAAAAAAAGTGTAAAGTGGTGTTTGATTTTAATTTCTGGGTGGTGTATGTGAAGGATAAAAAAGAAAATTGTCTCCAGGCTGCCAATTCCTTTGTTTCACTAGCACTGCACAGAAGTGATAACATTTGAATTTCT
This sequence comes from Neoceratodus forsteri, assembly GCA_016271365.2. NCBI lineage: Eukaryota > Metazoa > Chordata > Ceratodontiformes > Ceratodontidae > Neoceratodus > Neoceratodus forsteri. The sequence goes on along the minus strand of CM028132.1, from coordinate 894,472,180 downwards.
TGTGGTATAATCTTGCAATTCTGCATACATGTCCCCAGGGTGTCTCCTGAAGTTCCCCAAGTACCCCACTTTCCAATAAAAATTGTAAAATGGTTTTCAGGGGTAATTTCTGGGTGATGTCTGTGAAGGAAAAAAGGTAAACTGCCTCCAGGTGGCCAATGCCTTTGCTTCACTAGCACCATGCAGAAGAAGTTATAACTTTTGACTTTCGTATGGTATAAACTTGAAATTCAGTAAACGTGTTCCCCAGGGTGTCCCCTGAAGCCTCCAAAGTAGTTAGGTTTCTAATAAAAAAGTTAAGTGTTTTTAAGGGTAATTCTGGGAGGTATATGTGATGAAAAAAAAGTTACATTTCCTCCAGGCCACCAATGCCTTTGCTTGACTTGCACAATACAGAGGAAGTTGTAACTTTTGAGTTTCTTATGGTATAAACTTGAAATTCAGTATGCATGTTCCCCAAGCTGTCTCCAGAAGAACTCAAGTGCCTTGTTTTTTTTAAAAGTGTAAAGTGGTTGTCAAGGGTAATTTCTGGCTGGTGTCTGATAAGCAGATGGCAGCTTGTTTGACTTCCACCTTGAATGGCTGATGGCAGGGCATGCTTTGCTTCATTGACACCATACAAAAGCAAGCAAAACTTTGGAATTTCTTGTGGCATAAACTTGAAATTCAGTGTGCATATTCCCCAGCATATCCTCTGAAGCCACCAAATACCCATGTTTCTAAAAAAAAAGCATACATTTGTTTTTGAGGGGTGCTTATACTTTATGTGGTACTGGTAATGCAAAGTGCAGAGACAGCTTTCAATTAACAAACAAACTACATCTAGACAAGGTACCCCAGGGGAACCAAATGCACCTTGGACTATTAAATGGCTTCTATCTATGGCATTAATAATACAGCAAACTGCAGTGTACTTAAATTAATAGCACAAGGTATACAAGGTACTGTAGTGGAAGTTTGTGGACCATGGCAGAGTCAATGCATGCCCATCATGGTAGTGATCTGAAATTAGACCTAAATATACCAGCTTGAAATAAAATAGAAACATAGACATAGAAACACAGACTGTAACGGCAGATAAGGATCACTTGGCCCACCCAATCTTCCCATTTCCCTACCTACTGGATAAGCTGCAGATTTTAGATAGCCAACAGCCTACTTCCTGCCACCCCACTACAATTGCTTTATGTCTGTCCCATGCATGTTTGAATTCCTCCACTGTTTTAGACCCAACAACCTCCCCAGGAAGGCAGTTCCATGCGTCCACCACTCTCTCCATGAAAAAAAAATTCCTCACATTACCCCAGAGCCGTCCCCCATCTATATTTAAATTGTGCCCCCTTAATCTTATACATCTCTTTTTCTGAAAGATGCTACCCTCCTGGACTTTGTTGATTCCCTTGAGGTACTTGAACATTTCTATCATGTCCCCCCATCCCTCCTTTCATCAAGGGTATACATATTAAGCTCTCTCAGTCTCTCTTCATATGGTTTCTGATGCAGACCCTGCACCATTTTAGTTGTCCTCCTCTGGACTGCTTCCATCCTGTCTATGTCCTTGCATAGATGAGATCTCCAAAACTGCACACTATACTCCAGATGGGGTCTCACCAACTGTATGTACAGAGGGATAACCACTTCCCTTTTTCTACTTGTGATGCCCCTTCCTATGCATCCCAGTATCCCCTGACTCTCCTACTGACTTCTCACATTGCTTACCCACCTTTAGATCATCTGATATGACTACCCCCAGGTCCCTTTCCATTTTTGTTGTTGTTAGTACCTCTCCTGCTATTGTGTACTCTTCGCCTGGGTTTTTGTTTCCCAGGTGCATTACTTAGCACTTATTTGCATTGAATCTATGTTGCCATATGTCTGACCATTCCTCCAACCTTGCCAAGTCCCTTCTCATCCTTTCTACCCCCCCTTGTTTATCAACTCTGTTACAGATCTTTGTGTCATCTGCAAAGAGGCATACCTTACCCTCCAGACCCTCTGCAATGTCACCTATTAAGATGTTAAAGAGGACTGGACCTAGTACTGAGCCCTGAGGTACTCCACTAGTGACCCCCCTTTCTTCAGAATTTGTTCCATTCACTATTACCTTCTGTGTCCCATTGTGCAGCCAGTTTGCTACCCAGGCTACCACCCTGGGACCCACTCCCAGGCTGGCTAACTTGATTATCAATCTTTTGTGCGGGACTGTGTCAAATACCTTGCTAAAGTCTAGGTAGGCCATATCCACAGCCCCTCCCTGGTCCTATTACTTTGGTCACCCAGTCAAAGAAATCTATTAGATTTGTCTGACATGACCTTCCTGCTGTAAATCCATGCTGCTTTGGGTCCTGTGCCCCGCTGGCCTCTAGGTACTCAACAATTCTTTCTTTCAGAAGTGATTCCATCATTTTCCCTACCACTGAGGTCAAACTTACAGGTCTGTAGTTTCCTGCTTCTGCCTAGCTCCCACTTTTGTGAAGGGGAATCACATCTGCCCTTCTCCAGTCCTCAGGTACTGCCCCATCCTCCCATGGTTTGTTATAAAGTGTGGTCAGTGGTGTAACTAGGTCCTCCCTTAGTTCTTTTAGAATTCTGGGGTGAATCCAATCAGGCCCCATTGCTTTGTCCACCTTGAGTTTTAGGAGTTCATTCAGGACTCTTTCTTCTGTAAATGGACTGGTGTCAACCCCCCTACCCATAGTGCTTCTATTGTTTGGTTTAGGTAACTCCTTCTCATCTTCTTTTGTGAATACTGAGCAAAAGTATTCATTGAGTAACTCTGCCTTTTCACTGTCTCCCTCTGCCCACCTCCCCTCTCCCTTATTAATCTTCACTACTCCTCTCTTAACCTTTCTATGCTCCCTAATGTACCTATAAAAGGTTTTATCCCCCTTCTTAACTGAATTGGCTATTTTTTCCTCAGTTTGGGCTTTTGCTATCCTGACTGCCTTCCTCACTTCTTTCTGCTTTAATTGATACAGTTTCCTGTTGTGCTCCTTCTGTGATTACTTATACTTTTTGAATGTAGCCTTTTTCTCCTTAACCTTCCCTGCCACCTCTTTTGAGAACCATAGTGTTTTTTTACTCCACTTTGTTTTCTTTATTTGTTTCACACAAAGGCTTGTTGCCTCAAACTTGAAGGTGCATCAGAGGTGATGCAAATAAGCCCAGCAGGAATATGGCACAGAAATGTTGTGTCGCTGCATGAACATGTGGCAATAAACAACATACCGCTGGGCACAACTGTATACATATGCATGTATATATGTGTATATATATATATATATATATATATATATATATAGAGAGAGAGAGAGAGAGAGAGAGACACACACAAAAACACACACACACACACACACAAGACAGATAGATATTCTTTGCAAAAAAAACTGTCTTAATGCAACATTTATGGTTCTGGCTAAAGCAACAAATGTAGAGTAATGTGGCCTTAGGGTTTCCAACTCTAAAACCCCACCCCACCCCTAAAACAAATCAGAGGTGCAGTCTTCCTTGGCATTGCTGACCCTAGAGCTCACCCCATTAGGTGCGTATGCTTTTGGAGTGTACAGAATGGGGCGAACTTTAAGGCTGACAATGCCGAGGAAGACTGAACACCTGATTTGTTTTAGGGGTGGGGTGGGGTTTTAGGGTTGGAAACCCATAAGCCACATTTCCCTACTTTTGTCACTTTAGCCAGAACCCTAAATGTTGCATTAACACAGTTGTTTGCAAAGAATATCCTTTCTTTTTAAGATAGTATAACTGTATCCTTATTTGCCTGTAGAAGGGCAGGGACCTCTAGGCCCTGTACTCCCATCTAGCCATACTTTTTGAGATAGTGTAATCACATCCTTATTTGCTTATGGGAGTGCAGGGTCCTGTGCTTACATCCCTCTGTAGATGCTTGTATGTATGTTGCTGTAGATGTGCAGGCCCCTCTGGGCTCTGCACTACAATTTGTAGGACAACAGCAAACCAAACTGTCAGTATTGCCTTCTTATTACCTCACCTCATATAGTCAGTACTGACAATGTTCAAATCCCTAGCAAAACATGATTCTGCACCACTGCAACATCATTCCTTGCTGCAGGTGCAAAAAAGGAAGTTTGGCCAGGATTTTAAAAAGTGCAGTTGTCACATTCATGAGGTGGTGTATAAAAATGGATATGTTGAAAATTTGTTATCAAAATATTTCAAATTACCAAAGTTACAAGGGAGTATAGCAAAATTTCAATGGATGTGCATACTTTTGCCAGTTTTACATATTTTGACCACAAATTTTAAAAATAGCCTTCTTATGACCCCACCTCATGAACAAGGGCAGTGAAAAGTTTCAAATCCTGTGCAAAAGGTGATTTCTCCAAGAAACCACAAAATCACCTTTCAGTCTGAATTTGCATAATTCCACCAACATTGTTCATGAGGTGGGGTCGATAAAAAAAAACACATGTGGAAAATTTGGTGTCAAAAGATGCCAAACTGGCAAAGTTATGCACTAAAGTTGAAAACCCCATTGGAAAACGTTGAACTGCACTTACCTTACTTTTTCATATTGCAGTCAGTGGTTCCAACAGCAATACATGTCTTCAATCAGAGTGAATCTTCACTCTGTGACCTGTTCAGGTGAGTGAGGGTGTGTGGGGGTTGTGGAGTGGTGGGTGCTCAGAGGGAGGTCAAGGTGGGGGGTTAGATTGGTGATAGACAGTTTTTCTTTTTACAGAAAAAAACATTGAAGGAAGATTTTCTTTATTACAGGTACTAAAATATGGGATCAGTGATTGGAGGGTGGCAGGTGCCACTAAACACCAAGGAAAATGTAAAAAAGTACAGGGGGTGGCAATTGGAGGTTGGGGGCTTCCACTGGACACCGTGGAAAACAAATATTATGGTAATGATGATCAGAAGGTGGGGGGTGCCACTTGGCACTGGGGAAAGGACAAAAACATTACAGAAATGGTGACTGGAGGGTGGGGGTGCCACTGGACACCAGATGAAAAAATATTATGGGGACAGTGATCAGAGCATGGAGAGTGCCACTAGACACCAGGGAAATTATAGAAACATTATGGGGATGGTGATCAGAGGGTGTGAATGCCACTGGAAACCATGGAAAAAATATTATGGGGACAGCAATCGGAGGATCAGGGGTGCCACTAAACACCACATAAATATTTAATAATTATGAGGCAATAATCAGATGGTGAGTGGTGCCATTAGATACCAGATAAATGACAGAACTATGGAGACAGTGATCGGAGGGTGGGGGTACCACTAGACACAAGGGAAAAATATAAGAAATATGGGGACAGCAATTGGAGGGTGGGGAGCACCATTAGACACCAAGAAAAAATTATAAAAATTACAGGGATGATGACTGGAGGGTGGGGGCATCACTAGACACCAGAAAAAATTTTAAAAAAATACTGCGATGGAAATGGGAGGGATGGGGGTGCCACTAAACACCAGGGAAAATTCACACAATTATGTTGACAGCTTGGAAAAGCCTTTTTTCATTTGAAGGAATCCTTTTCTGTATCAAATGTAAAAAGGAAACAAAAAAGGATTTCATCGAACTAAAAAAGAATGGGCAAAAAACTAAGTCTGAAATCCTTTTCCATGTGAATGGATCCTTTTTCATTTGAATGAAAATATCAAATAAAAAAAGTTCTCTTTGAAGGAAAAAAGATTGGGGAAAAAAGCTATGTCCTAAATCCTTTTCTGTATGAAGGAATCTTTTTTTGTTTGAACAAAAAAGGTGAGACAGAAAAAACTGAAAAAAAAACATAATTTCAAAATCTTTTTTCTGTATTGAGGATCCTTTTTTGGTTGAACAAAAAATCCCATAAGGCAAAAGTGGACACGAGTCACAAAAAGGGATTTTAAAACAAAAAAAAAACACATTTAGGGGTCAGTTCTCCAATAGTTAACTGCAGAATCCAGCCAATGGAGTCCAGATCAGCAAGATACATGTTTTAGTGTCTCTGCAGGATGTCATTTTTGTGGATTTTGTAATTTTTTTAAGAAAAATGGAAAACAAGATGGTGGCAAACAAAAAAGGGATTTATCTCTCACGAAAAAGGATTGGCCCCAAATAAGAAAGGATCCTTTTTTGTTTGGACCAAATTCATTTTTTTTTCTGATCCTCTATCCAAAAGACTGTGCTGCGCTTGCTCAGAAAATAAAATTTTAAAATTTAATAACATTGGAAGGGATTAATATTTGTTCACCAAACTAGTGAAAGGCACATCTGTGGGCAAAGTCCTTTCTACCTTGAAAATTTCAGACCAAAATTCCAAACAGTCTGGGTGCAATGCAATGACAAAAACAGCAGCAAACAGAATTTTTAAATTGTTTCGCTATTCGCATCTGGGAATCTGAACATCTGGCATGAATGAAACTTGCAGCATCAAGAGATTAACCACATGAGACTGCTCATGCAAACATTAGTGCAAATCTGTTGAATAACTGCAAATATATTAAAGTTCAAAATGTGAGGTTTAACATAAAATGTAGAAATATAGACGATGATGGCAGATAAGAACCGCAAGTCCCATCCAGTCTGCCCACTTCTTTTTCTACCTTATGAATGTGCCATTGACCTTTGCTCTGTCAATGGCCTATCTATTCATACTCATCAGTGTTGCTCCCTTATGCCTATCCCATGCCTGTTTGAAGCCCTGCACTGTATTCGTATCCACTACTTCCTGAGGGAGGTTGTTCTGTGCATCCACCACCCTTTCTATGAAAAAGAACATCCTCACATTATCCCTTAATCGGCCTCCCTCTAATCTCACCCCCTGCTCAACCTTAGCAATAGGGGTGCTACTGCACCCCTATAATACATATATATATTATTTGCAAAAAGAACTTCATTAATGCACTAGTTAGGGTTAAACCGACAAACACAGGCAAATGTGATGTTAGTGTTTCCAGCCCTAAAACCCCACACCCACCCTCCAGGCAGCAACAGGAAAAACCATTACAGTTTTGCCTCTCCTGCATCTTTGCTAATCAATCATGGGGTGTGCCTTGGTATTGTCAGCCCTAACGTTCACCCCATTCGACCATGAAAGAAGCTGAGATGTATAGAGTATATGAGAAGGGGGTGAGCGTTAGGGTTGACAACCCCAAGGCACACCCAATGCCTGATTAGTGAAGATGCAGGACAGGTGAAACTGTAATGGTTTTTCCTGTTGCTGCCTGGACCATGGGGGTGAGTGTTAGGTTGGAAACACTAAGCTCCCATTCCTATTTTGTCAGTTTAACCTAACTATCATCATCAATTTTGAAAAGAATTTCACTACTTTTCAGACAGTCTAATTGTATCCTTATTTGCCTGTGGGAGCTCAGGGCCCTCCAGGCCCTGCACTCCCATCCCTATATGGAGATGTACATGTATGTTGCTGGGGAAGTACTGGACCTAGAGGGCCCTGTGCTTGTATTTCTGCCAAAACATCAACCAAATTGTCAGCACAGCCTTGTTATTACCCCACTTCAAGAAACCTTTACTGAGAATTTTCAAATCTCCTCTGACATCATTCACGCATCATTCATCATTCAGCATGGAAACATAATTTTACACCATAGGTGCAAAAATACATTTTCACCAGGATCTGAAAAATGGCAGATGTCACATTCATGAGATGGAGTACAAAATTGGCTATGTTGAAAATTTGGGGGCAAAATATTTAAGATTACCAAAGTTATGAGCAAGCATAGTAAAATTTCAATGTATGCACATAACTTTTCCATTTTTACATGTTCTGACCCTGAATTTTCAACATAACCTTCTGATGACTCCACCTCATAAACAAGGGTGGTGAAAATGTGTAAATCCCACCTGAAAGGTCACTTTGCCAAGTGACTGCAAAATTGCCTTTCCGGATGGATTTGCATAATTCCACCATCATTGTTCATGAGGTGGGGTGTCAAAAAAAACATGCTGAAAAGTTGGTGTCAAAATATTCAAAAATTCCTAAGACATGCAGCAAAGCTGAAAACCCCATTGAACTACACTGAACTGCACTTGCATTAGTTTCTCACATTGCAGTCAGCAGTTCCAGAAGCAAGATGTATGCTCCATTGAAGAGTGAATGTTCACCCTGGGACCTTTTCAGGTGAGTGAGGGTGTGCAGGGGGTGTTCAGGGTGCAGGGTGGTGGGTGCTTAGTGGGAGGTTGGTGTGGGGGGATCAGATCAACGAGAGACCGTTTTCATTTTTACAGGTTTTCTTTATTACAGGGAAATGGGACATGGGGAATGGTGATTGGATGCTGTGGGGGGGCACCACTAGACACTAGGAAAGCAAACAACAAACATATGGGGATGGCAACTGGAGTTGTAGGGTGCCACTAGACGCCAGGGAAGCATAACAAATAAGGGGGTGGTGATCATGTGATCAGAGGATGGGGGTGCCATTAGACACCGGTGAATCAAAACAAATAAGGGGACGATGATCAAGGGGGTGCCACCAGACTCCAGGGAAACACATTTTTAAGTGCTTACTGTGCATTCTTAAAACCCAAAAAGGTAAAATGTGATAACTTTGGTACAGATGAATATTTTTTCACCAAACCAGCAAAAGGCACATCTGTGGACCAGCACCTTTCTACCCTGAAAACTTCAGACAAAAATTCCAAACCATCTGGGTGCTAGCCCAGTTCAAAGTACATCACAAAACCTGAAATGTTTGTTCATATGAACATTTTTGTATGAATGTCCACACGAATAAAACATAAGCGAGTCACAAAAAGAAAGATTTAAAATGTAAAAAGAACACATTTCAGAGTCATTTAACTAACAATTAATTGCAGATTACACCTAACAGAGTCCTGAAGAAAAAGATAGATGTGTTGGTCTCTCTCCAGGATGTCATTTTTGTGGGTTTTGAAAATTTGTTTCAGAAAAAAATTGACAACAAAATGGCAGCAAATGAAAATCGATTGGTCCCATATGAAAAAGGATTCCTTTTTTGTTTCATACAGTTATCTTGAACTGCTTTCTGAACATGCATAGAACCATCTTTTCAAAAAAATTTAATAACTTTGGAACCAATCAATATTTTTTTACCAAACAAAAAAGGGCACATCTGTGGGTGAGCTCCTTTCTGCCCTAAAAATGCTGAGCTCTAACTGAATGCTCACTAGAGAGCTTACTGACCTTGTATTTTGATATATTTTATGAAACCTGCATGAGGGTGGGCTTATTTTCAGTACTGAAACTGAACTTCTGTTAGCCTGTGGATCTAAGCAAGGCACCAAAGGTGTCACTTTGCTGGGGCACACACACTGACTTCCTTTTATATAGAATATCTAATTTGGCAAATAGGGCACATTAGGAGCCTTTATCAGTGTAATTCTGCATATATAACATTTATTTGCCAACCAATTCTGCAAGTTTTAACTGCGAGTGAAATGGGGTGTTCCCGATGTCACTTCCAGTTTAATTAAAACTTGCAGACTAAGTGAGCGCAGGCAGAGGCATCATGGGCAGAGGCCAGCTGTGTCTGCAGGCCTCCGCAGGTGAAGCAGGTAACAGGGCCCATAGCTGTAGTACCCATCAACAAATTAAGGAAATATACTGGGGAAGTGAACTTGTAAAAGAAACAATGCCAGGTAAAAAAACCTCAAAAGCTAATAAGGTCGATGTGGGGGGCATCCTTACATTACTGTATGAAGAAGGCACTATTAGTAAATGTACGTTGTGTCATATGTTTACAGCACTAACAAACAATGATGTTAATGATATTAAATGTGAGAAATGTGACACTATAATATGGCTTGCAAATGAGAAAGAGGGGTTGCAAAATGTAATTCAAGAATTGAAGAATGCAGGTTATAAGAATAACATGGGAATACATGTACAAGGAGGGAACTGTATAACACCTAAATCAACTAATAAAAGGAGTAGAGAGGAAATACAAAGTCCCAGTACCTCTACAGAAGAAAGTCTAAGGACAAAAAAACATAAGGAGAATGTCCCTAATCACTTCCCAAAAAGAAAATTGGTGACAATAAGAAAAAAAGGAAAACAAAAAGGTTTGGTAACTAGAACAAAAAACAGATTTGCCCCACTATTAAATGAGATGGTAAATGTGTCTCCCCTGTGAACTACATTAGCTCAGAAACCTAAAAGAAGCCTAGAAAAATATGTCTTAGGTGATTCAATTATAAAATATTGTGACTCAGCAATTTGTTGTGTCATCCAAGGGCTAGGATAAAACATATCAGCGACAACATGCAAAAGATTAAAATACCACAGCATTCAAAGATAATTTTACATGTTGGAATGAATGATGTGGGATTAGAACATGAAAAATATATTTGTACTGAGTTGATTACTCTGGGGGAGGATCCAGTACAAAATGGAAATCAACTGGCAATATCAGGTATATTGCCAATGCCTACGGCTCATAAAGAAAAAAAATAAAATTATCTACAGAAATAATATAAGACTTGAGAATTGGTGTAGGGATAAAAAACATATCATATATATACAATTCAGATTAGTTTTGCCTAAACAATGAAGTATACTGCCAAGATGGACTGCATTTGAATAAATATGGTACTAAAACATTAGCCAAACATCTCCTTGACTGTTTGAAACAAAGTAATTTAAACTAAACTATAAGGGGAAAATAAGACATCAGAGTCTGAAACAAAGTGGGATAAAAAAAAAACCAAGCACAGAATGTAGTAAGAAAATTCAAAACATCCAGGTACTATTAACAAATGCAAGAAGTATGAATCATAAAATATATGAACTCAGAGCAGTAATAGAGGAGTCACCTATAGACATAATAGGGATAACAGAAACCTGGTGGAACCCAGTAAAAATATATGGGGAACAAAGACTGAGGGATATAAATTATATAGAAATGATAGAAATAATAAGAAGAACAGAGGGGGTGTTGCAATGTATGTGGCACCACAGATAAATTCTATCACTATTTCAGATAAAATTAAACTAGCAAAGAACACCAAATCAATATGGATAAAGATCCAGGGGGGATAATTTGATACTATAATAGTTGGTGTAATTTCCCCAAGTAGTAAAATAGAAGTTACACAAGCTATAATTAATAACATTGAGAAAACAAGTGAACTGGGTGATATAATATTAATGGAAGATGTTAATATTGGTAATATTGATTGGGCTGGGAATACAGCAAGCAGTAGTGTGGGACAACTGTTTTTAGAAAGTTGTAACATTCATCATCTAACACAACAGGTTAAGGAACCAACCAGAAATAGCTTACTAAATGTTGTATTGAGCTCTGAGAAAGTAAAATTAATTCACGTAAAGTAGGCCCACCCCTCAGTAACAGCGATCGCAATACCATTTCTTAAACAATTATATTTCAAAACATCCCACTTAAAAATTATACAGACATTTACTTATTTGGAAAAGCTAATATGAATCAAATACAACAGCAATTAAATAAAATAGACTGTGTTGAAGAGTTACATAATCTAACAACTGAATAAATGTGACAGGTGATAAAGACTAATATAATATAGTTGATGAGAATATACCTAAAATAAGGAAGTTTAAAAAATAATAAGAGAATACCAAGATGGTTAAATAAAAAGATCAAGAGACTGCTCGAGAGAAAGGATAGACTATATAAAAAACAACAAATGGATCCAACAGCAAATAAAATCAGCCTATATAAACAACAGTTAAGAAAATATAAAACAGAAATTAAGAAAGCAAAGAAAACTATGGAAATAACCATGGCAAAAAAAGGCAGGAAAGGATAACTGTAAATAATTTTTTGCATACATTAACTCACTTAAAAAAGTAAGACACAAGTAGGACCAATTAGAAAGAATGACGTATTAGTTACAGACAACAAGGAAGTGGCAGAACTTTTTAATATGTATTTCTGTAAAGTTTATAATAAAAATGTGGAAACAGTCAACATACAATGTCAAAAAAATAAAGATAAGATAACGATAACAGAGGAAGAAATTAAGATCAAAATTAAGTATCTAAAAAAGCAATTCATTGCCAGGCCCGGACAAAATATCTACTAGAATCTTGCAAATAATGGAAAACAATATAGCATTACCACTGAAGGTTCTGTTTAAAAAACCAATTAACACAGGAACATTACCTGTTGAATGGAGAATGGCACATGTAGTACCTATTTTTAAAAAGGGAGAAGTTTTTGGTGTTCAAAATTATCGACCGATAAGCCTGACATGTGTGTTGTAAACTTCTGGAATCCATAATTAAGGAAAGACTGACTAGTACAATAGATACATGTGATCAGTCACAGCACGGATTTAGGAGAGGTTGAAGCTGTACGACCAACTTACTTTGCTTTTATGAAAAGATTAGTCACAAATTAGACCAGAAAGTGCCTTGCGATGTCATTTACTTTGATTTTGCTAGGGCCTTCAATCTTACACCACACTGGACAATTATCACAAAATTACATAGGATTAATATTAACTCAATATATATAAGGTAGATTGATGAATGCCTTAGTAATAGGTTAAAGAGGGTCACGGTGAATGGTAGTTTGTCTGGCATGGGACAGGTGATGAGTGGGGTCCCGCAGGCCTTGGTGCTGGGGCCTGCACTTTTCCAGATCTTCATAGCTGACCTGGCAAATGACCTTGAAAGCTGGGTGACAAAGTACACAGATGACACTAAGCTGTGAGGACCAGCGAGCTAATTGAAGGAGATAGATATAATACAGAGGGACATAGACAAAATAACAGAATGGACAACCAAATGGAATATGAAATTAAATATAAATAAATGTAAAGTATTACATATGGGTAAGGGAAATAATCAAAATAATTACTATATGCAAGGCATCCAACTACCAAAAGCAGAAAATGAAAAAGATTTGGGTAGCTATATTACAGATGACTTTGGCACAACAATGCAAACAACAGAAGCAATAAAAAAGGCAACAAAAGTCAGCTGGGCAATCAAATAGAACATAACATCTAGAGATAGTAAAGTAATGGCTCCTTTATATAGGGCCTATGTACACCCACATCTGGAATTTGCTTCATAATTGTGAAATCCATATAGAAAAAAGACAATTAACAAGATTGAAAAAGTACAGAGGAAATTTACCAAATCTATTGAAGGACTTGTCAACAAAAATTACATGGAAAGATTAAAATCCCTTAAAATGATGTCACTGGTTATTAGACGTGTCAGAGGAGATATGTTACTTATGTATAACATAATGCAGGACCTAGTATTAATTAATGAATTAAACCTGGAATTCAAGGAGTGAAACATGCAGACAAGGGGAAATCCCCTGAAGAACAAGGGCTCTAAATTTGAGAGCAAGCCGAGGAAGTATTTTTACATGGTAAGAGTGGTGAATGTCTGGAATAGGTTGGCAACAGAAGTTATTTTAAGTAAGACTAGAACTCAATTCAAACAGAGATTGGATAAATATATACTTGAGGGAGGAAATTTAAATTATTACTTATAATAAATCTATAGGAGAAAACATGGGCAAATGCGTTCTAGCTCCTAAACACTGCTTAGTATGACTCTTAGTATGAAAATTTCAGACCAGCATTCTAAACTGTCTGGGTGCTAGCCAAGTGCAAAGAAATACAGCAAAAAATAGGAAAAAACACTCAAAAATTCACTTTTTGCACTATCCAGAACTCAGGATCTGCACATCCAACTGTAACACATCCATAGACCTACCACACGAGACTGCACATGCAAAATTTCATGCAAATCTGTTGAAGGGTTGTGATGTTATTAAAGTACAATAATTGTGGTTTAACATTAAACTAAACAAGCAAAAATACTGACACCAGGATTCAGTACATAATCAAATACGTTTATTATAAATACAAAATACAACGGTACCTTGGTGGTGAAAAACCATAGCTGGACATGGCCCCAACCTAATTTCGCCCAAAGGCTTTATCAAGGGATACTGGTCTGGGGAGCTGTAAAAAAGTACATGTAACCAATAGTGTGAAGTTAAAAATTTAAAGGTGCAGCATATAGGTGAATCTAATAAACAGTAGTTTCAATTATAAAAGATATCAATAACATTAGTCTCACAGTTAAAACCTCTTACAGTGAATTTATTTGGACTTCAAATCAGATTTAATACTAAAGCAGCTAATAGAAAAGTTTCAAGAGCCTTCACTTGTGCTAAGTAAAATATCTGCCACCCCCTATGGCTGGACATTACCTTCCACTCATATGGACACAGTGATAAAAGCCACATAATGGAACCTGTAACAAAAATAGAAGAGATTAGAAGAACATCCAATAGTCACATATTAAGGATGCATGTTATAAGAGGAACATATGTAACATTTTTCTTTTCCTTTCAGTTAGTGGCATCATATCCAACCTGCCATTGAGTCCCAGCAGGTAGTACCCTCCCAACTGGAAAATCCACAATACCTCCTTCTGTAGGAGTAAAGCCTCCAAGTCCCCCCCCCACACACATACACATGTGCCTAATGACATTCGATGACACAGAATTTAAAATCATGACATTCTGACAGCGGATTCCTTCACATGAACAGCCAGGGTATTGCTCATATCTTCCTTCACAATCACCTTCATGTGCTCCCCGATTCTGAGATTAGTGTCCTAGATTTCTTCCCTATGTGAAAAAAACACCATAGTCACACCAAGCCAGATACACAACATGTGTGGAGTCACAATTAATAAAACTCCTAATGTCAAATGTTTTTGTTACATTACTGCTGGTGAAACATATTTTTTCTCCATGACTGGACAATATTTACATTGGCCACATTTGTAGTTGCTCTTAGGCAAACTTGGTAGCCGTGTGTGTTTTTTCTGTAGTGTGTTGGAGACTTTGTGTCAGACTGCCACACAAATCCTTGGCCCTTTTATAACTGAATCTGGGTGGGCTGGAACAGAAGTTATTAAGTATCTGATCAGAACCAATGATGCCCCAATTCCACGAAATTATTTCTGATAGCTGTAGATTTACTACCATACGTGTTAATAAAATTGAGATGTGGCTCCACGGCTGGGGCATGGACCCTCTGTGTAAGTAATTCACTTCTGTCCATGGAGTTAACTGCAATTTCTGCCTGGTTCAGAATTTCCAGCCTGTAACCCTTCTGTTGGAATCTTACTCTCATGTCCCTACTCTGTCTCAAATAATCATCTTCACTACTACAGTTTCTTTTTGCTCTCATGTACTGGGACTTAGGTATGTTTTGATGATATGCCTGGGGTGACAACTGGTTGTGTATAGGAGTGTGTTGCTACCTGTCGATTTTGTGTACAAATTTGTCTTTTTTGTACCTTTGCCTTCCTTGCTAATGGCCAAATCCAGGAATCTCACTTCTGTAGAGCCTACATTTGTGGTGAACCTCAAATTAGGGTTGGTACTCTCAATCCACCCTAAAATGTTATCCAGCTCTGCCCTGTCACCCCTCCATACCATAAACATGTTGTCTATAAAATGCCTCCAGAGATCCATCTTATGGAAAAAATTATTAATCTCAGGGCTACAGACTATTTCTTTCTCCCAGTAATGGAGATATATGTTAGCATAACTGGGGGCAAGTGTTGCCCTCAAAGCTGTACCTTTAACCTGTAGGTAGAATAGATCCTGAAACAGAAAGACATTGAGCTGTAGACCCAGCCAGGCACATTCACAAAGAAAATCTATTAACCCAGGTGCAAGATCAGTGTCAAACTCTAAACAGAACCTAAATACTTGCAAACATTCAGCATGGAGTATGTTGGTCTGGAGTGCCTCAATGTCTAGGGAAGCTAACAACCAATCCTCCTCTAGCTGTAAGTAATCTTGGATCCCCAATACCTGTGAAGTGTTTTTGAGATAAGAGGACAGTTTAGATACTAGCCCAAACTGAGACAGGGGTTCTAATAAATGGTCTATACCTGATGCAGTTGGCCATCCTGGGGCATCAATAAGACTTTTATGGACCTTAGGGAGTATATAAAAACATGCTGTAATGGGGTGCCTAACTGTAAGAAAATCAAAAGCAGATTTAGAAGTAATATTATCTTTAAGAACCTTAATTAACAGATCATCTACCATTTCTTAAAAGTCACTGTAGGATCTTTTTGCAACTTTTTCATAGTGGCTCCTGTTGTTATGTTGTCTCTTACATTCTGCATTAATCTTACTGGTACACTGGATAACCACAACATCCCCTTTGTCTGCATTTTTTATAGTTATTGTTGTGCCCTGTTGCAATTGTTTCTAGGCCTCCCTTTCCATTCTAGTCAGTTTATTGTGTATATAATCAGTCCCTCCTGATGAAAAAGCCTTTTAAACTCCTTCTCACAAACCTTTTCAAAAGTAGACACACTGGTGTTGTAAGGTGGATTGAATGTAGATGGGGGCTTGAACCACATACGGTAAAAATCCTGCTGTAAAATCCTATGGTCGTCTATGTAAACATTCTCATCTGATGTGCATCCAACATCCTGATTCAGTCCTAAAGTATCCTCAGGTATGCATGGCTCCTCTGTCCCTTGCATTCCTTCTAAATTGTTAGCAGTGTACTCTATTCTTGGATTCTTGGGCCAAAAAGCTTCTAAATTAAGGTTCCTTGTGAATCTTCTAAAATCAACAAAATGTTCAAAATGTATAACATTACTACTAGGCACAAATGTGAGTCTTTTCTGTATTAATTTCCCTTCTGCCTCACCAAGAGGCATATCTGGCAGGTTAATGTCATTTATTCTTGTCTCTGGAACCTGTTTCCATTCACTGTTGCTGGTCCTTTGTTGCTGCTTTCTTTTTCTCCCACCCCATCTTGTCCTCTTAGTGGCTGTACAACTTGTCTCTGGAAGCTTACAACTCTAGTACTCCTGTGTGGAGCAATATCTGTAGTCATTTGCACTGCTTCTTTTTTTTTTATTCAGTATGCTATTTCTAGTATGCCACCTTGCAGCTCAGCTCAGCTCCCACCAACCCTCAGCCCCATCCTCACCCCCAGGACTTACCTCCCTGTAGATGATACCCCCTGGATTGCCCCCCAGGGTGGGGCCACCTCATCAGCATGAGCCCGGCAATGATGGAAGAAGGATGCCAGCAGGGGTGCCCACAGGCATTGCTTCCCTGGCTTGCCCCCCATGGTGGGGTGTGGAGTTGGCCAGTTACAGCAGATGGCAGGATAGGTCGTTTTCCCAGGAGTGCCACAGTGGGCAATCAGGGTCAGGGGAAGCGAGGCATCATAGATGGTGACCACTATTTTTGCAGATATTTTTCCTGAAGGAGGCATCGTGTGCAGTGATTCCAGTGTTCGGCATGCCTCCCAAGGACTCTAGGTGCCAGACGCAATGAACCCCCACCAGCCTCCGCTAGGGGTCCAACTTGCGCAGGACAGACAATCTCCTTCCCCTCAGAGAAGGAGAGCCATCCCTGGGATGCTCAATCCTTCTCCCCTTGGTGGGTCCTCTGACTTCCAGGGTCCATTCCCGAACCTGGGACGTCAGTGCCTCAAACGGACCTCATGCCACTGCACCGGTGAGCTGGCCTGCTCTTCTTATTCTAAAAATTTGTCCTGAAGGAGCGGGCCCAGTGGCACTGAGGATTGAAGCACTGGATGCCACACCTCACCCCACGCTGTTGACCTGTGTTTGGAAATGAGCACAGATCACTGGGGTCAGCTGGGGAGGGAGAGGATAGAGAGCTTGGAGGACAGCTCACTTCTCCCAGTGAGGGCAACTTGGATGCTCTGCCGCATGACTGCTCCCAGGTGAAGGCCAGAGGGCAGGATGAGATGGGGCAACAACAGAAGGGTAGGTGCTGTGGTACGCCGCAGCATGCATATGCCTTCATGTATACACAGTGACATGTTGCGCCATTGCAACAGGGAGGGAGAAAAACAGAAAAATGGAGCTGGCAGGCTCTCTGATGGCCCAGCTGCACACGTGTCAACCCCCAGAATCTGGACACTGGCTATCTGGGGGAGCAGAGGAAGTCAACACTCATCATCCTCGGCCCTGCCACAGAGGTGGTAACCCATGTGGGATACTCTTGGGGACTGGTGCGAGAGGCTGAGCCAAAGAGATGAGCCCCTCTGAGGGAGAAGCTGTATCCACCTGCCAGCTCCCCAATAAAATACAAATAAAAAAAAAAATCTTCCTGAAGTTCACTGTCTGAGCCACTAGTGGACATGTAGTTAGACAGGAACTGTCCTCAGCTTTTTAAGATGGACCTTGGTTGCCCTGGGCTCATACTACAATGCCTTTTATTTTTATTTTTGTTATTATTTTTTGCCCAGTTGAATGCTTGCCCTATTAGATAGTCATTTTTGTCCCTTTGAAATTTTTCCAGCTTTTGTGCTTTTAGTCTCATATCATGTTTATCAATTTTCTCTTTTAACTTTTTCTAATTCCAGAAAGCTCTCGTGATCCTTAAACTGGGCTATCTGTGTCTGTTTTTGTTTCAGTTCATCTTGAGTAGCTGGTTGTTGTCTGTTTTAATCACTAATCACACATTTAACAAGGGTGACTGATCCCTCTTGCAATGCTTCTTGCCAATCAGTGTTAAACAGTTCTCTTTCTTGAATGTAGCCCTGTCTTTTTGTAATCCATAAACCCCTCATGGCTCTCCTTGCCTTGAGTCATGCTTCCAAATATGTGCTGGGCCAGAAGTAGTAGTAGTTGTAAGTAGTAAAATCTTGTTATTAATGAGAAAGAACATGAACAGGGATAAAACTCAGTTGAACAAAGCTCATTTTCAATGATGTCCCCTTGGAATACATACAGTTACTGAAAAAATGCACATGCACATATTAATAAATACAGTAAGTCACTTAACACAAATAATAAATGTGTCACATTCATATGCATAGTTTAACGTTCTTTAAGATTATCACCCAGACATTCTTACCTCCCTACAACAATTAATATCAATTCAGTACCTGCAATCATGATGACATTATAGTTTTCACGTGATAGCTTCTGAGCAGCATTCAAGGGGTACAGTTGCTTGTTCTTCCAACCATTTTTTCAAATGACTTAATCTGGTAGGGGAGTTACCCCATCTCAAATCCAGAGTAGTTGCGTTCCTTAGGTTTGCTCCTCTATATATTGCACAAGACTTGCCAGTCCAGTTTTATAACATTTTATATTAAACTCTACACCGTGGGCAGATCTAAGGTCCATCCTGACAGACCTAATTTGGAAAAGGTCCAAAATGTACCCTGGATGAGTACCCTGCCAGACTTTAAACATACAATTTAAGAGATGTCCACTCCTTCTATCATGTGGCTTAAGCCATTCTAATGAATTATATAACACACATCATTATGTCATAAGAGGGGCATCTAAAATATATCTAGACAATTTGTTGAATGTAATATTTCTTATTTCCAGCTGTATTTCTGAAGCTCCATAGTCAACCATTGGCACTACTATCGTGTTTACTATTCTCAGCCTAACTTCTGATGCCATATATTGGTTTCGTCTAAAAAGAACCCCCAATTTCCTACTTATAGATAATTCATTTATATGTTCTTCCCATCTTAATGCACTATCAAGCCAAAGTCCCAACTATTTGTATCTTTTTACCTGTGTGATATTCTTCCCAGTGTGTCTGAATGTTTAAAGTCTAATTCTCATTTTTTAGGTTCCTATTGAACAAGACTGACTGAGTTTTTGTCTCATTCAGTACACGAAAATGTTTGTTGAAAAAAAAAAATAATTTGTATAAATGCCTGTGGGATTTTCCTATTTATTAGATCTACTGAACTTCCCTCTACCTAAATTATTGTATCGTCTGTATAAATGGCACTTCACTTCTCAGTCATCAAATCTGAGGTCATTTAGAAAAGTGTGTCAAACACTGAAAGTGCAGAGTGTGTGGTGTGTGTTTGTTGTGTTCAGAAGCTTGATGGTGGATGGTAGATGGGATTCTGTACACTGCTATCTTGTGGAAAATTTAGCAGCAGGCATTATTTTTGCTAGTACTCTACCTAGAACAGGAGGAACATCAATGGTGGAGGCAGGATCAGGCGGTACAGAGAGGCCCTTTGGGAAACATAGAAACATAGAAGTTGACGGCAGATAAGGACCGCAAGGCCCATCCAGTCTGCCCATTTCTTTTTCTACCTTATAAATGTGCCATCGGCCTTTGCTCTGTCAGTGACCTATCTATTCATAGTCATTTGTATTGCTCCCTTATGCCTATCCCATGCCTGTTTGAAGCCCTGCACTGTATTCATAGCCACCACTTCTTGTAGTAAGCCATTCCATGCATCTACCACCCTTTCTGTGAAAAAGAATTTCCTCACATTCCCCCTTAATCGGCCTCCTCTAATCTCATGCTGTGTCCTCTTGTCCTGCTATTTTCTTATATTTAAACATGTTGAGACTCTTTCACCTTGTTTATGCCCATAAGGTGTTTAAATGTCTCGATCATATCACCTCTCTCCTCCTTTGCTCAAGGGTATACATATTGAGCTCTGTTAATCTGTCCTCATATGTCTTCTGATGCAGTCCCTGCACCATTTTGGTTACCCTTCTCTGGACTGCCTCAATTTGGTTAATGTCCTTGTGAAGGTGTGGCCTCCAATACTGCACGCAGTATTCCAGATGGGAGCCTAACCAATGTCTTGTACAGAGGATTATTACCTCCCTCTTCGACTTGTGATACCCCTACTAATACACCCTAACACCCCACTAGCCTTACCTACTGCTTTAGAGGTCTGCTTGGATGATTTTAGGTCATCAGTGATGATGTGCCCAAGTCTCTTTCTTTCTTTGTGACTGCTAGCAACTCCTCCCAGCCTATAAGTGGCTGGGTTTCTCTTCCCTATGTGCATGATTTTGCACTTCTTTGCATTAATCCCAGTTGCCACTCTTCTGACCATTCTGCTAGTTTATCCAGATCTCTTCTCATTCTGCCCACCCCATCTGGATCATCTACTCTGTTGCAGATCTTGGTGTCATCTGCAAACAGACAAGCCTTACCCCTCTAGTCCATCTGGGGTCACTAATGAAGATGTTGAATAGGACTGGCCCCAGGACTGATCCTGAAATTACCCACTTGTGACTTGCATCTCTTCTGACTGTATACCATTTACCACCACTCTCTGTTTCTGCCAGTCAACCAGTTTGCCACCCAGTTGACCAACTTCAGCCCACCCAGGCCTACCTAGCTTATTTATCAATCTTCTATGTGGAACAGTGTCAAAAGCTTTGCTGAAGTCAAGGTGGCGACATCAACGCCTCCCCTTGGTCCACCACTCTGGTTACCCAGTCAAAGAATTCTATGAGATTAGTTTGACAGGACCTTCCTTTTGTAAACCCATGCTGTCTTGGATCCTGTGCCCTATGGATTCCAGGTGTTGCACTATCCTTTCCTTAAGGAGTGCCTCCATAATCTTGCCCACTACTGAGGTAAGACTGACTGGTCTGTAGTTCCCGCCTCCTCCTGCTACCACTCTTGTGGGCGGGATCACATAACCCTTCTCCAGTCTTCTGGGACCTCTCCTGTGCTCGAGACTCACTAAACAATTCTGCTAATGGCTCTGCTAGTTCCTCCTTTAGCTCATAAGTACCCTGGGATGTATGCCATCAGGTCCCATTGCCTTATCCACCCTGAGCTTAGCAAGCTCTTGTAGGACCTTTCTTTTGTGAAGGAGTAGTGCTCACCTCCCTCCCCCTGTGTCCATGATGCTGAGCTGTGGGCCCTGCCTACCTTCTCTTCAGTAAATACTGAGCAAAAGTATCTATTTAGGATAGATGCCTTTACAGGGTCCTCCTCCCACATGCTCCCTTTTCTCCATTAAACACTTAATATCCCTCTGGACTTTCTCCTTTCACTAATGTATCTGTAGAAAGTCTTGTCACCTTCTTTTACTGTTCGTGCTAGTGTTTCCTCAGTTTGGGACTTTGTCTGCCTTACTGCCTTCCCTGCTTCCCTTAGGGCAGTTTGGTATGCCTCCCTATCTTCATCCGCTGTGTTCCCTTATATTTCCTGAAGGCCAGCCTTTTGGCTCTGACCTTTTCTGCTACTGTATTTGAGAACCAAAGTGGTTTCCTTCTTCTTTTGCACTTCCTTTTCTGTCTAACACATTGGGATGTTGCTTCAAGTATTGTATCCTTAATGCTTGCCCACTTTGCCTGTACCTCCTCACCTGTGTTTCTTTTTGCCAGGGTTAGCTTACTCTGTTGGCCATCTTATCAAGTCAGCTCCTCTGAAGTCCCATATTTTTGCCTTGGAATGGGATGATTTAGATGTAGTAGCCAAATTGAACCATACCATGTGATGGTCACTGGCTCCCAGGTGACCTTCTACCTGGAGATCTGTGAGTCCCTTCTTTGTTAGTCAGTACTAGATCTAGGATAGCCCTGTCTCTTGTGGGTTGCTGTACCAGTTGTTTGAGGCCCTCCCCTGCAGGGAATCCACTATGAGTCTAGTTCTGGCAGATGTTCCTGCTGGTATTGACCAATCTGTATCTGGCATGTTGAAGTCTCCATTATCAGAACCTCCCCTTTAGCTGTCATGTTTTGTATATCTTCTAACAGTAATGTGTCTATGTCCTCCCTCTCGTCTGAGGGCCTGTAGACAACCCCAGTTCTTATAGGCTGTCCCATTTCCTGTTTCAGGGTGACCCACAGTTCTTCTGGCTCCTTATGTGTATTCTGAATTTCTGTAGCTTTGATATTTTCATTAACATACAGGGCCTCCTCCCCCCTTTTTGCACCTCGGTCTCTTCTGAACAATACATAGCCAGGTACTGAAGTCTCCCAAGTGTGGTTACTGGTAAACCACGTCTCACTAATTGCTACTATGTCCAGTTTAGCCTCTGACATTATTGCCTGCAGGTCTGGGATCTTATTTCCCAGGCTGTGAGCATTTGTGCACATGATTTTCCATTGGCCAGATTTTGGTGTGTTAGTTGGTGGGTGAAGTTTGGCATTACCCCTGTGCATCGTATGGGGAGACAAACCTTTTTTCTTACCTGGTGATGCAAATGAATGGCAAACACGCTGAATTCCTGTTTGACCAATAGCTTGGGAAGGCCTGAGTATATGAGACACCCCTAGAAAGACACGACGAAAGGAAGGGAAGTCACCGCCAAATGTTGCCAAACGCTGCTAAATTTGATATCGCTGCTTTTTCTTTCTGTTTTTAACTTTGGATTAGGCGTTTAACAGGGAGATGATTGTGTGAGACTGTGAAATACTGAGGATAATTTACGAGTCTTTTCTGCTAGTCCCTCATTAAATGTGCATTTGTGTAGTTTCCTTTTTTGTATTTGTTTTTTCACTTTTTTTATAGTGGACAAGTGGGTATATCGCTTTTTAAATTATTAATAATTTTTTTTGAGAATATTTTAAATGTATGAATTAATCTCCTGCATCTGCTGCTACGACTGGCTTTTTTGGTCACATGCTTTTTTAGTATATAGGTGTATGCGTGGTGTCTTTCATTAGATCTGCCATTCAGCGAGCGGGTGCAGCAGCATGGTCTTATCTGCATAGGCTTTGCCGTGCATTTTTATCCAGAGGATTTAAGTTTTTACCTTATTCACCATGAGTGCTAAGGTAGTGTAATTCTTATCTTTACCTTGCTATATGATTGTTATTTAAATGCCAGCAGTTTCTTTTTATCTTGCCAGTTTTTTTTTTGTATCTGTCTGATTTGTTATTCCCTGATCCATGATAGTGTGTATTTTTTAATTTGTCTTTTCCTCTAGACCTCGTTTTTGGCCCTTCCTCTCTGTAATTATTCAACTTCCATTTGGTATATCCCCAGCGCTGGCCTACTGTGCATACTGGGAGGAGCAAATTTTGAATGGAGTCATTTTAAAGGACAACTGACTTGTGCATGAAACGGAATAACAAGCTCTATCAGCCATTTGTTTTTCTCATTGAGTTTTGCCAATTTGATTGGACTGGATTCGATTTGAACTGCTCAAGTATAAGGGGATTTTTAGTGTTAGTGTTAAAATTTGTGACCCTTGTGTGCTCTGTGTGCTTTGTGTCTAGATTTTGAACAAAATGGTATTTACCAGGAAACAGGCCTTGCAGGCCCAGGCTATTTCATCCAATATCTCATATGTGCCTAAATTAGATATTAAAAAAAGCAGCACAGAAGATCTAAATTAGATGCTGCATTCTTGAGACAATCTAAAATTACAGATCATCTGAAATTTATTAATAGCAATGAGAAAATTTCTACTCCTGCAATTCCACCTAATACCCAAATGACGAACCTCATGGGACTCTTTTGCTGCTGTTACGGAATCTAATACTCCTATTAAAACCACTAAAGTTGGCTATCTGTCTTTTAGTAATAATGAATTGTTATTGTTATCTTCATTTAATTCTCCTGAGATTCAGAATGTTCAGAGTGCTCCCAATGCCTCTAATATTCTTAATGTCGTTAATGATTCTAATGATAAGTGTGATGATATAAACATGAGCACTACTGTTAGCACTGTTGGCGCTGCTACTAATAACAAATATAATATGAATGTGAACAATCATGTGAATGACTATAACAGCAGAAATAGGTATTGTGAGTTGGATGTTTTGGGTTCTCCTTCTGATATTTCTTTAACAGCCTCTGTATCTAATAGTCTCTTAGGAAGTTTATTGGGCCCTGACATTCTGGATTCTCCAGAATTTTCTGGAAATATAGGAGCCCCTGAAAGCAAATCTGATTTGGTTCATATAACTCCCAGCCCTTTACCTGGGATAACTGATAAGCTTAAAGCTATTTCAGTAGACCTTCAAACCACAATTAAGGGCTTAACAATGCTTGACACAGCAAACATATATTCTCAGGGTATAATTAATGACTCAGTGGCAAGTCTAGATTTTGTTGACTCCCCTGTAAGGGCTTCTGGGAGTGAACTCCCTTTAAATAATAACTTGATTGATTTGGGTAATAACAATAAATACCCCACATCTTTGAGTAATGATTTATTACACATGCTTAAATCTACTTTCTCAGTGAATGTACTTATAATGGAGCAATTACTAGCAATTAAAGAAGACTTAGAGATGGTTAAAGTCTGTTTATTTAATAACCAGATCTCTATTGAAGACATGAATAATAAGATAGAAAATTTAAATCGACCCGTGGAAAAATCATTCTCTATATCTATATTTGATGAAGAAGGGATTGCTCCTAAGGATATATGGGAACAGTTTTCCATATTGATTATTCCAGATACCTCCAAATTAATAAAAAAAAGTGGTGAAAAAAAGAAATAAAAAAGGAGGGAAAATGGGGAAAAACAAAAATTCACAGGATGATGGTAGTACTGGAGGTAGTGATGGTGGCAGTCCTTCAGTACCCGGTAATAACCATCAGGATAATGGAGATAAACTAAAGGACAATAAAGTTCATACTGATACAGTAAATTTAATATCTAGGAATAACCAGATGGATAATTCTGTCATGGAGGACTCCCAAGTGGAATTAATCAAAATCTTCTAATTAATACTAATAAATTAGGAGATAATCTGGAGGCCAATTTAAATAAATTAAAAAAAGAAATTGAAAATTTCCTGGCTGAATGTTCAGTGGCAGTAAAGGGCACAGATGGGATACTAGACAGGAATAATGTTTATCCAACGCAAGCAATCAGACAAAATGGTATTGATTATGGATCCGTTGATTTGGGAAATATAGCCCAAACTGGGGCTGACTCTCTGCAAACAAGAGTAGAAACAAATAAGGGAAATAAGGGAATAATATACCATGAAGGTAATTTGCCCAGAATCTGTTTAAAAGGACCCCCTTTTTGGATACAAGGATCTGATTCAGAACTTAAAAAGCAATTGGTTACATTATTTAGGGTTAATATGGGGATTTCTATGACTGAATTGGATATACAAAGTGTTAAATGCTGTGATGATGAACTTAATGATCTTGTTTGAGAAATTGTTCAATTTTCACCGAGACTAGCCAATGATATTTGGTATAATGGTAAAACCTTGCAGGTCTTTGGACTATTTGTGAATTTTGAAAACAGAAACCTTTTTACTAAAGAGGTTGTGGGGGGGGGGGGTCCTGCACTGTATGGCTCAGCATCTTTGGTATCCCTGAAATTCAAAATGAAACTAATAGAAAACTAAAGGGAGTGTTGTGCAATTATTTCAACAATCTGTTAGGAATACCCTTAGGTAGAGATGGGATATTGGAAGTGTGTAGAAGTTTAAATGGAAGTCAGATAGACTTATTAATAAGGGACCCACAAATGGCTTATCTGATTGAAGCAAAAAAAGGCATTTTGGATAATATGGGCTTCTATATGGTAAGGTGGGAGAATATTTGGACAGACTCTGTATTAAATAAGCTGGGAGACTCCAACACCCTGGCAAATTGCCAAATTATAACAACTAATAAATTCCAAAGCCTGGCTGATGCTTCGGAATGACTTTGGTTAGGATCATGTGAATCTCCTAATGTGAGTGCTTCTGCACAAATAATCGAGGGCAGTCCCCTAGTTCTTTCTTGGAATATTGCCAGATGGCATACTAAAGTAGTAGATAATTCTTGGATTAATTTTGTAATACAGTTTGAAATTTTATGTTTTCAAGAAACTTGGCATGGCCCTAATGACTTAATTAATATAAATGGGTATATTACATTTGCCCATTATGACCATAAGGGGGCAAAATGTGGTAGGAATTTGGCCGATTTGCTACACTATGTAGAATTTGTCCTGATTTAATGGTAAAGGCTTTATGTATTATGCCAAATTTCATTTCTGTTTATATTAAAAAATCAGAACAGATCATGATAGTTGTGAATATGTATTTTCCACCATGTGGTTCTGTGCATCACAATGATGGACTATGGCTTATATTAAAAAATGAGATAACTAGATACAATTGAACTTTCCCCAATATAAATAGTTTAGTCATGGGGACTTTAATGCTAAAATAGGTATTTTTGATGGATATACAGACAACTCTTTATTTATACAGAACGCTAATTATCTTCCTTTAATTAGGGCCTCTATGGATCTAGTTGTTAATAAATCAGGTAGGATCCTAATTGAATTAATCTCTGAATTGGATTTATATCCTTTAAATGGTCAAATTCATGGAGACGAAATAGGAAACTATACTTATGTCAAAGCCAGTCATAAAACACTATTAGATCTGGCCCTCTGGTCAGGTGATATTAAATTGTGGTCTTCTCTGTGTATCCCTAGTAGAGCTTAAAGTGGCCATTTCCCTCTATTGTTATGCACAGAACAGTGGGGTAATATGAATAATAATGTCTCTTCTGTGGTTCCACTTGAAATAAGAATTATGAAACAAGTTAGATGGAATGGTTATCTAGAAGGGACTGTAAGGGAACAGATTTCTTTATATGATAATGTACTGTTCAAAAGTAAAGATTTAACTCAAGTGTAGAAGCATTATGGGATTCGGTGGAACAATTGTTTAAATATCTGAGGATAAAACTATATAAGGAGGAAATGATGTGCCAGCATAGAAAAATCCAAACCGGTTTGACCAGGAATGTCTTTTATTTAAAAGAGATCTAAGGAAAATAATAAGACAGGGAAGATTTCAAAAAAGTTCACACTTATTGGATCAGGTTGAAATGAAGAAAAAGGAATATAAACAATTGCTAAAAAACAAGAGGAAGGAATTTCAAAAAATAAAATGGTCACTAATGCTTGAGACTATTAGAAGGAAAAATGATAAAGGCTTTTGGCAACTTGTTGCTTAGGGTTCCCTAAATAGCAGACCCAATGTAGACTGCTATATATCAGAATTATAATGGATTGATCACTTTGGAAATATATTTTGTGATCCAGATATACATGAGTTGAAAATGACTGTTCAAAATATAAATTGGCAGTTTAAAATTACTATTAAAGATGTATATTTTGCGATACATGCTATGAAATCTAAGAAGGACCTTGGGATAGATAAAATACCAGCAGAAGTTTATAAATGTAATACCACCTTTTGGAGTAGAAAATAATGTTTCTGTTTTAATAAATGGATTGAATTTCTTTCTTTTCCCCATTCATGGAAAGGAGTGGTAATTATACCCATACCTAAAAAGGGAGACACAGGTGATCCTACTATGTACTTTCCTATTAGTTTATTAGACGTGAGTCTTAAAATTTTTACACACATTATTTTGGATCATCTCAAGTTTCAAATATAATTAACAAGAGGATTCAGTAAGGCATAACTGGGTTTCTGCAATGGATCATCAGCTATAGACAGTTGTTTTATCCTGAATCGTTTAATTCATAAATATGTTAAAGTTAGAAAGCAAAAAATATATGCAGTATTTATTGATTTATCTGCCGTCTTTGATATGGTCTGTAGATCACAACTTTGGGCCACCATGTGTGAAAGAGGAATAGATAAGGCATTAATTTCAATAATACTTGAACTCTATAATAATACCTGGGCACAGATTAGATATGGTAGTACGGGAGAAACATCTATTCCTATTCAAACTAATCATGGGGGTAAGACAAGGATGCCTTTTAGCCCCTACCTTGTTTAATTTGTATATAGACTCTCTTATTAGGGAATTAGAAGATAATGACCCAGATGGTCCAAAGGTTAACCAGAGGCACATTTCTATCTTAGCCTACGCAGATGACCTAGTAATGATTTCTCAGACTAAAAAAGGTCTTCAAAGACAATTAAATGTTTTACAAAGGATCATTAAGGATTTGAAATTAAGAATTAACTTAACCAAAACAAAAAATATAACTTTTGGTACTAGTATTACTGGATTTTACTTTAAATTTGGTAACCATAATCTGGAAGCAGTAAAACAATACACATATCTGGGCTTAATCCTTACAAATCAGAATAAATGGAAAGAACAAATAGAGATGATGAATAATAAAATAAAAAAAAACATGAATGGGTTAAAGAAATGTAATTACTCCTACGGGGGCCTCTCAGTTAATCCATTACTAAGAGCTATTAAAGCTAAAAGTTGGACACAAATGTCTTATGCATCTGAAATTTGGAGCTGTAAGGTGCAGAACAATGCATGGCTTCAGTGCACAAGGTGCTATGAACAGAATTACAAATTCCCCAGTCTTGCCCACCAGTATATTTACATTCAGAATTTGGATTGATTAATGTAAATGCACTTATGGAAGGTAGAAAATTAAAATACTGGTTATATTTGACAAGAGCTGATAAAAACAAATTAGTCAAACAGTGTTTTTTAGAACAACTTGTTTGGATCAAAAACGATTGTGGGGAGAAGTGTTGGCTGTAGGATATTTATAAGAAATTAGATCAATATGGGTTAACATTCTTAAAAATATATTTTGTAAAGAATATTACAGTTAGTAATAACTATAAATCCCTTATTCAACATAAGGTGAATGAACACTGGAAAAAATAGGATTTAAACAAAATTCATTTATCCAGATTCTCCAGATGGTATGCTTCCAGTACTGATGATATATTGTATAGGATTTATTGGGATATATTAGAAAATAAAACAGACAGGATTATTTTCTTCAAAGACAGATTAGAACTGTTTGACAATAATATTCTGAGAACTAGATATTATAAACTCTCAAAGGAACATGAGTTATGTGACTGTAATATGGGTGTGAAGGAGGATCTCATGCATGTTCTATGGCAATATCCTTGGTATATTAGAATCTGACAGTACTGGCTAGAATCATACTTTAACTGGCCTGAAATAACAAAAAGCGAACTTACATACATTGTCATGAACACAAGCGATGAAATTACTGTTAAGAGAATTGTAAATTATCTGAAATATGCATTCAAAATTCAGAAAAAAAAGATGATGCTGTTAACTTAACAAATTAGAATTTTTTTTTTAACCATGCTATTTTAGTGTAGAATTATGTGAAACTGCTGGCACATTTGCACTTTTGAATGTGAATATACAATGAAAAATATGTTGTGAATATCTTCATTATGATATTATATATACTTATTATCCAAACATAGTGACTGTCGAATTGAAATAATTTTTACTATGATTTTTGTCATTTATACTGTATGTTTGTATTGTCGTCTTGTAATGGCCTTGTATGGCTAAACAATAAATGCAATATTGATTGATTGAGGTCATTTAAATACAGATTGAACTACAATTGCCCCAAAATTGAGCCCTGGGCACTCCAGACTTTATTTGAGGTAGCTGAGATGCAAATTATTCTATTTCAATCACTTGTTTCCATCCCTGTATATATGAATTAAACCACCCAATCACTGGACAAGAAAATCCAATATCCTTGAACCTGGACAGGAGAATTTCATGGTTTAACATAGCAAATGATTTGGATAGATCTATGAGCAAAGCTCCTACCATCATTCTCCTGTACAGGCTCAATTGTATATCACTGACAACCTTGGTTTATTAAGGCTGTCTGTGTACTGTAGGCAGATCTGAACCACTACTGAGACTTGCTTAACTTATTTTGTGCTTCTAGATAACTTTTTATCTGCTATGAAACCAATTTTTCAAATACCTCAGACACTTGTGACAATACTGAAATGGGTCTATAATTATCCATTTCATTCCTGGACCCAGCCTTAAAGGCAGGCACTACTCTTGCAATATTCCATTCCTCAGGGTACTCTCCTGTCCTTAATGACAAGTTAAAAATAAGCGGTAGAGGTTGAGCAATACAAAGAGCAGAGTATTTTAAAACTCTGAGGGGTATTTTGCCCAAACCTACAGCCTTAGTAATATTTAATTTTAATAGTTCATCCCTAACGTTAATAGCTGAGATATTAACAAAGTTAAAGTTCATATCCTTGAACAGGGGTTTTGTACCCTCTCCCCTGTCTAAATTATCCTCTGTTTCAGTCTCAGACTTATTTCTTTCTGATGCTGTAGAGCCCAAATTAACAAAATAATTGATACAAAAAAGTTTGCAATTTCTTCCCCCAATGGCACCATTTGATCTTTTATTTGTGTCTTGTTTATTTGGATATTCTTTTTCTTGCCCATCATACTAGACATCGTGTTCCAAAATGCATGTGTGTTCTGTCTAATGTCACCATCTAACTTAATTTTAAAATGATTTTAACTAGCCTTATTTCTTTAGAATGTTTATTTCTTGCATGCTTATAAGAAAGAATTCACAAGGTAAAGTTATGATTTTGGCTTTCTGCCATTTTCTCTTTCCTTTTTGAATTTATAAAGATCAGAATTATACCAATTCATACTTTTATGTTTAACATTTCTTTGCCTTAGGGGAACATGGTGATCACATACTTGTTTAAATTCCTGGTAAAAATATTTCCAGGTCTCTGATGCTGTGGGAATAAGGTCCAGTCTATGTCATGCTACCTTTTCTAAATCAAGCATCAACCTTAAGTAGGCAAATTTTTTAAAATTCCTCCACATACAGTAACTATTGGTTCAGCTTTATCCACATGTGGTTTTTGTCTCAATACAAGTATGGGGGGGGATTCACAAAAGGGATGCGTCCAGTGTATTCGAGATATGCTGGCATATCCCCTACTTGCACCCAATCATGATTCTGTAAGGTCAGTGAAGTGCTGGCACATCACAGATGCACTGGTGCATAGCAAATGCACCACACACCACCCATTATGTTACGCAGCACATCTGGAGGGGTTGTGCAGGGGGCATGCCCATTCATATGGGGGAACAGCCCTATTCAGAACCCACCTTTGAGGTGCATCTCCAGAGCAAGTCCGGAGATACTCCTCCAAAAGATAAGTCTACAAAAAGTAGACTTACGTGGGTGTCTGTCCACAGGCAGGCTGCCGTACTGCAGACAGTAGCATGGCAGCTTGCCTACCCTAGCAGTCCAGTGGTCCCCCCCACCCATATCTCTGTGATGCCATAAAATCCACCAAGCATCCCTGATTGTCAAGTGTGTTTCCCCTTCCCTGCCCGTATCCCTGTAATGCTGAATATTATACCAGATGTCCCTGGTAGTCTACTGGAGTCACCACACCTCCCAGACCCAATTGCACTAACATACAGAAATAAAAGGCCTCCCTGGTGGTCCAGTTGCCCCCTATCCACTCAGGCACCCCCTCCATACCCTGCTTCCCCCATTCCAGCAAATGCAGAAAGCTAGCGGGCAGCACAACCCACTCGCATACTGCCTCAGCTACCCGCTGACTGTGCTGTCAGTGAATGACAGTGTACAGTATGCCTGTAAGCCTATTGGTAGACCCTGTTGACCAATGGGCTTGCAGTGTGTACTGTAAGCTTTCATTCACAACTTTGTGAATACCACAGTTTGGGCTCAGCACATTTGATTTGTGCTGGGGCAGCCGAGATGCACCGAGCGCAACTGCTTTGTGAATTCTGCCCTTGATTTGCTGATCTGAAAAAGAATTGAGCAGTACACCACTTTAATAATACAGCTGTGGTTGATTAGTAAAAATAAATCTAAAAGAGTTGATTTATTAGAATCTAAAGGATTGATTCCAGTGGGTTCCCTCCAGTTTGGCCACACACTCAATCTGATGTTGCAGCTGGGCCTTGAGGTGGATAACCTCAAGATTGATCAGGTCACTTGGTCTGATCATTACACCATGGAGTTCCTCTGAAAGTCCCTCCACTGTGGAAATGGTCAGCTATCACCGTTTAAGAAGCTTGCACCCAGAGGGACTGTTGGCGGTAGCTGATTTATCTAGGGTTGATACGGCATGTACAATTGGTGCTGGAGAGGCAGTTGCCATCTATAATATAGTGGTCTCTGAAGCTCTGGACTCCATTGCACCAGTTCATTTACAACCCAGGTCTTCTCACATAGGATTCCTGTGGCTTGATGGGGTCTCAGGGTAATGAAGATCAAGGGTCGGAAATTGGAGCATCACTGGCGTAAGACTGGGCTGGAGTCTGACAAACTGACCCTGCATGCTCACTGTGTTGAGTACCAAGGGGCAATCTCCCATAAGAAGGCAGAATTTCTGTCCTGAGAGATTGCTGCAGGGAGGAACAGGCCTTCTCAGCTGTTTCAAACTATAGACAGGCTTTTACATCCTGCCTGTCTGCAGCCAGAAAAAGCTTTTTCATCCACTTCATGTGAAGAGTTTGCTCTGTTCTTCTCCAACAGTGTGTTGGCCATCGGGTTGGGGACTCTGCCAGGTAGGTTATTGCCTAGCAGTGGTCAGGCTTGGGGGAATAGAGGCACTTCATCCATCTGGGAAGAGTTTAGGCCAGTAGAGGTGTCCAATGTGACCAAGGTGATCTTAGAGCTGAAGCACACATTTTGTGAACTGGACCCAGCACCGACACAGTTCTTAATGGGATGTGTTGAGGATATTGGTCCGGTGTTCACCAGGATTGTCAGGTGCTCAATGGTGGAGGGGGTTCTCCTAGCTGCATTGAAAGAGGTGCTGGTGAGGCCTTTCCTTAAGAAACCTTCCCTCGACCCTGATGTCCAGGAAAATTACCATCCTATCTCCAACCTGCCTTTCTTGAGCAAGGTTGTTGAGAAGTTAGTGGCACAACAGCTTGAAGATAACCTGGTGTCCTCGGACATTTATCAGCCATTTCAATCAGGTTTTCAGGCTAGACATAGGTACTGAAACAGCTCTAGTGAGAGTGCATAATGATCTGCTCAGGGCTAGCGATAGAGGAGACAGGTCAGTTTTTGTAATCCTCGATCTCTTTTCAGCCTTTGACACTGTAGATCATGTTGTGTTATTGGATTGGCTCTGTGAGTTTTGTGAACTCACTGGTGCTGTCATCAGGTGGTGTGAGTCCTATCTCTCAGATAGGATGTAGTGGGTGGTAATGGGGAATTTCTCCTCCTCCCCAATGCCTCTGTCCTGGGGAGTGCCACAGGGCTTGATCCTGTCACCAATGTTGTTCACAGAGTATATGCTCCCCCTGGGTGAGATCATTTGACAATACAGTGTGGAGTTTCACTGCTATGCAGATGATACCCAACTGTATTTGTCATTTGCTCCTGGAACATCCAGACCTGTGGATGTGCTTAACAACTGTCTGGCTAAAATCAATGACTGGATGTCTTCCTGCTGGCTGAGACTCAACTCAGCCAAGATTGAGGTGCTGGTGATCGAGCCTGGTCGTGGGCATGATGGGTTGCTGTCCAGGGCTGATTCTGGTCTTGTACTGGGTTTGGCTGCATTGATAGCTTCCCTGAGGGTATGAAATCTGGACATTATCCTTGATAGCAGACTGACCTTTGAAGACCAGGTGCCATCTGTAGTCAGTAGTGGATTTTACCATCTATGGAACATTGCCAGGATTAAACCCCTCGTTCCACCAAAAGATCTGCTGATGCTAGTGCATGCCATGGTTTCCTCCAGGCTTGACTACTGCAATGCTCTTTACTTCAGGGTCATGGGAAGGACCCTCCAGAGACTGAAGCTGGTGCAGAACACAGCAGTTCAGTTACTGACTGGTCTTTCTAGATCCAGTCATGTGACCCCTGTTCTGCATGTTCTGCACTGGCTGCCAGTCAGGTGGAGGGTCCTTTCCAAGTGGGGCTTCTCACCTATAAGGCCCTAAATGGACTGGGCCCTGGCTATCTGTTAGAGCTCCTGACACCGGTGACCTCTGCTCGCTCCCTCCTTGCCTCTTCGAGGGGCCTCCTGGATGTTCCCAGGGTTCGGCTCAAGACTTTGGGAGATCATGCTTTCACTACTTCTGGGCCATCCCTGTGGAACTCGCTTCCATCTGCAGGTCAGGAGCCCTCCTCGATAGAGGTATTTAAGTGAAGGTTGAAGGCACACCTCTTTGGCCTGGCTTTTAATGATTACTGAATTTTAACATGTTCTCAGTCCCTGATTATGATATTTTATTAGTTTTAAACTGATTTATATTTTAGTTATTTTAAATTGTATCAATACAATTTTTATTATTGTATTGCATATTTATTGTATATTTCTGTAAGGCGCCCAGAGCCTTCGGGATTGGGCGCTATAAAAATAAAACTTGCCTTGCCTTGCCTCAATCAACTGAGAAAATCCCAAATTTCCTTGTAATTCCATCAGACTATGTTTTAAATCAATTGAAAACCAATTCACATTAAAGTCTCCTAACATCAGTATCTCATGTGAATTCCTATAACTGAATAAAAAGTCCTGTAATTCAATAAAAAAACTGTTGTACTTATTTTACATGGTTTATAGACACCCACTAAAAGCAGAGGTCTAGAAAGGGACAATTTAATTTCAACAGTCAATACATCTAACTCCTCAGTTTGTACTTTATATGGGATTTCACTAGTATCTAATTTAGAAATAACATACACCAATATCCCCTCCCCTTTTTAGTCCTATCCCTCCTGAACATTTGGTTGCTGTCCAACTTAATGGAAGTGATTGCTATTCTTTTATTTAACCGTGTCTCCATGATTATCATGAGAAGTGGTGTCTGGCTTTCAATGCTATTTTTTTCAATTCAAGGAAAGCACTGTCCCCTGCTTCTATCTCATTCCATGTGTTGTTCTGAACAGAGGAAGCATTATCCTCTGTAAAAAAAAATGGCTTCCCATCTCTCGCAGAATAGCCAGTCCTGCAAACCAATTACAGCTCCGAGATTCAAATATGTAGATATCAGGTTTGACATAATCTTCTGCTGTAAAACAAACATCTGTCAGCCAGAAAAAAAATCTCTATGACGCGGAGCATGAAAAATGGCCATTTGAAAATGCCACTGAAAAAAAAAGGCAACACTGGTAACCACCAAGGTGCTAGGAAACAATTATCTGTACTGTGGAGTGAGTTGACGGAAAAATGCAATAAGTAGCAAGCAGGAAGCTGCTGCTCCACTCCAACACACCTGTGCCTGGTAGAAACAATGTAACTAAACAAGCAAAAATATCGACAACAGGATTCAGTACATAATCAAATAAGTTTATTATAAATACAAAATACAATGATACCTTGGTGTTGAAAAAATGTAGCAGGACATGCTCCCAACCTGTTTTTTCCCAAAGGCTTTATAAAGAGATACTGGTCAGGGGAGCCGTAGGTCTTTTTAAAGTGAATGTAGCCAATAGTGTGAAGTTTTGTTTTTCACCTGCCATTTTTCTTTGTTTCCTACTGCTCCAACACTCTGCTCATTACCTCCCACCAACCCCATTCTGCCTTTCCCTGTCACGTTTTCTGTTCCACCCACTGTATCACTCTGCTCAATATTACCCTCCAATCCCTTTCTGCCTTGCTGTTTTTCTTTGTTCCTACCCCTGCTTTATTCATCTGCACAATACCAGCAGCCAGCCCTGTTTTGCCTGCCCTGCCAATTGTTTTTTTGTAACACCTGCTCCACCCTCTGCTGAATACCACCCACCAACCCTCTTCTTCCATGCTATGCCATCTTTCTTTGTTCCCACTTTCCATCCCTATGCTCAGCAACACATGCCAACCCTGTTCTGCCCTTCACTGCCATTTATATTCTATCCCACCTGCTCCATCCCTCTGCTCAGTACCTCAGTCCAACCTTGCTCGGCCCTGCCATTTTTTGGCCCCCCCACTCCATCTCTCTGCTCAATACTACCTGCCAACCCCTTTCTGCCTTTCCCTCCCATTTGTTTTCTATCCCTACAGCTCCTTCCCTCTGCTCAGTGCCACCTACCAATCCTGTTCTGCCCTTCTCTGCCCTTTGTCCTCTATCCCACCCATTCCACTTCTCTGCTCAATACAACCCACAACCCCACTCTCCCTTCCAATTTTCTTGGTTCCCAACCACTCTATCCCTCTGCTCACTACTTCCTGCCAACTTCTTCAATGCCCTGCCATTGGTTTTCTGCCTCACCTGCTTCTTCCCTCTGCTCAGTACCACCCAACTCCATTCTGCCCTGCTGTTTTTCTTTGCTCCTACCCCTGCTCCATCTCTCTTCTCAGTACCACCAGCCAACCTTGTTCTGCCCTTCTATACCATTTTTGTTTTCGGCCCCATCTGCTCCATCCATTTGCTTAATGCTATCCTCCAACCCTGTTCTCCCTTCCTTTTCATTTTTCTTTGCTCCAACCTGTTCCATCCCACTGCTCAGTACCACCCACTAGCCCTGTTCTGTACTCCCCTGCCATTTGTTTTCTGTGCCACTCGCTCTATCCTTCTGCTCAGTACCACTCTCCAACCCCATGCTGCCCTGTGTTGCTGCTTTTCATTCTTCCCACTCACTCCTTTTCTCTGCTGAGTACCACATACAACTCCATTCTGCCCTGCCCTACAGTTTATGTTCTGCCACTCACTCCATCTGTCTACTCAGTACCACTCTCCAACCCAGTTCTGCCCTGCTGCATTTCTTTGATCATACTCCTGCTTCATCCCTCTTGTCAGTACCAACGGTCAGCCCTGTTCTACCCTGCCCTGGTATTTGTTTTTTGTCCCACCTGGTACATACCTCTGCTCAAAACCAACCTTCAATCCTGTTCTGGCCTGCCCTGCAACTTTTCTTTACCCCACTTGATCCATTCATCTGATCAGTACCACCCACCAACTCTGTTCTTCCCCCCTGCCATTTGTTTTCTAGTCTACCCATTCCATCCCTCTGCTTAATACCACCCTGCAACTTCACTCTGCCCTGCCATTTTCTCTGTTTGCACCCCTCCATCCCTCTGCTCTGTACCACCTGCCAACCCCATTCTGCCTTGCCCTGCCAGTTATGGCCTGTCTCACCTGCTCCATCCCTCTGAACAATACCATCTACCAACCCTGTTCTGCCTTGTGCTTCAATTTTTCTTTGCTCCCACCTGCTCCATCCCTCTGCACAATGCAACCCTCTGACCTCATTCTGCCCTGCCCTGCTATTTTTCTTTCTTCCCACCCACTCCACCCATTTTGCTCAGTACCACCTGCTAACCCTGTTATGCCCTTCACAGCAATTTATCTTCTTTTCAACCCATTTCATCCTTCTGCTCAATACCACCCACCAGTCCTGTTCTGCCCTGCCCTGTTGTTTTTCGTTCTTCCCACCCACTCCATTCTTTTTCTGAGTACCACCTGCCAACCCCATTCTGCCTTGCCCTGCCATTTATGTTCTGTCCTACCTGCTCCATCCCTCTGCTCAATACTACAGTACTTACCAACCCTGTTCTGCTTTGGCTTTCCATTTTTCTTTGCTCACACCTGCTCCATTCTTCTGCTCAGTACCTTCTGCTAACCCTGTTCTTTCCTTCCCTGCCATTTGTTTTCTGTACCACCAGCTCCATCCCTCTGCTCAATACCACCCTGCCACTTTTTATTGTTCCCACTCACACCTTCCCTCTGCTGAGTAACACTCATAAACCTCATTCTGCCCTGCCCTGCCCTGCCTTGAGGGTTGCATTGTGGTGGACAGTTAATCCCTCCAGTTGTTGGTGGATTACATTGTGGTGGTGAATGATTCACTGTGTTGTTTGGGGAGGTTGCACTGTCTGACAGATCCCAGGTACCCCTGTGTTGTTCTGCTGCTGCACCCTGAGGGGCTTGCTGCTAAGCATTTGAGGATTAGTGTGATTGTGGGCTTGGGGGCTTGCTATTAAACTGTTGCTAGGTATTAGCAAGTTTCTGGGTTTACATAATTGCTGTTAAACTGTAGGCAAGTGGATTTTGGGGATTGCAGTTAAATGGCAGTTAGGTATTAGTATGTTTTTGGGGTTTAGGGACTTACTGTTAAATAGTTGCTGGGTATTTTTGTGTTTCTTAGTGTAGGGGATTGCTGGTAAATGAGTGATGGGTATTAGTGTGTTGTGAGGTTTAGGAGCTTTCTGATAAATGGTTGCTGGGTATTAGCATTCTTAAGAGTCTGAGGGCTTGCTGTTGCTGGGTGTTAGTAGGATAGCCTTCTGGGGTTTGGGACAGGAGGACAGGAGGACAGGAAGCACAAGAAAAGCAGGAGAAAGGAAATGTGGGGAGTGGTGCAATGCAGTGGTTGTATGGTGGCATTCTGCAGGGAGACCTTTTGGAGTCTGTGGTGGTGCCCCATCTGCATGCACCTCTCTGGATGGAGAGAACAGGTCTCTAGGCTCCAGGCAGCACTGACTGAGAGTCAGGAGAACATCACTAGACTCAAAGTTGCATTGACTAGAAGTTGGAGCACCATTTCTCCAACCCAGGGGCCACCTAGCCAGACACCACTGCCTCAAGGGATGTCAGATGGGAGGAGCAGTTGGACTAAGGTGGGCTCAAGGAGGGAGGGGGTGGATGGATCCAGAAGGCTAGGATTAGTGGGTCACAGGCACATTCCTCAACCAGTGCCACTAAAAAATTCCTATGCAGTTCTGGCAGAGCGGGTCTGCCAAGAAGGAAAACCTGAGGTGGTGGATAGTAAGGATGTGTGGGTCCTCCCTAATGGAGTCCCTGGGGGAGAAAGGAGGACCCCAGAGAAGGAGGAAGCAGCTTCTGCTAGGGGACTCTATTGTCAGGGGATAGAGTTGAAGGAAGGAAATGGGGTAGAATGGAGGTAAAGTGCATAACTGTGCAATGGCTTAGAAGGATGGGAAGTGTATCTAAAGGATAGCAAAGTCAATATGAAGAAATGTGGAGCTAGATGTCATTGTCCACCTGTGGTGAATGACCTAGCTATGGATGGGACAAGAGTAATGCAGGAGCAGTTTAGGGAACTGAGGAAGGGTCTTTGGCAGGTAGCATTCACTGTAGCATTTATGGAAGTGCTGCCTGTCTACTACAGGAGGAAAAAGAGGGAGCTCTGCACTAAGGCCTTCAACTGATGGTTGAAGGTATGGTGCAGAGAGTAGGGGTATAGCTACATTGGAGACTGGGGTTCCACCTGGAGGGATTACTGATTATAATGGTCATATGGCCTGAATCCATCCAAGAGTTGAACAGCAGTCCTCAGTGAATGGTTTAAATGTTACTTCGATGGACAGTTAAACTAGCCTAGGGGGGTGGCAGAAGACAAAGGAGAGGCAGTAACTGCCCCCCACAGGCTGGGATAGAGAGTAGAGAGATCCTGAGAAGAGAGAATCCAACAGGGATGGAAGACAATCAAGGTAGCAAGGAGTTAGCAAAGGAGGAGAGGGAAGAGGAATTGACAAAATAGAAAGGTGAGGAAGGGGGAACAACTAGAAAAAGGGGGAAGTGACAAGAAAAGGGCTGAAAAAATCTGAAAAGCCATGTGTGCCAATGCTAGAAGTCTGGGAAATAAGATCCCAGACCTGGATGCCATCATGGTGGAGGCAGACCTGGATATTGCGGCCATTACTGAATCATGATGCACTGACAGCCATTTCTGGGACATGGTCATACCAGACTACACGATGTTTAGAAGGTACAAGATTGGTAGGAAAGGAGGGGAAGTGGTGTTTTATATTAAGGAAAACATAAATGTAATGGAGGTACAGGAAATTCAATGGGGGTCCAAGGTGTTGTGGGTCATCCTCGAGTCAGGAAAAAGAGACGCTATTTGATAGAGGTGATCTACAGGCCTCCAACACAGGGGAGGACTTAGATAAAGAAATGTTAGAAGCTACTGACAAAATGGCTGAAAGGGGGGAGGTGGTGCTGTTGGGGGACTTTGATCTACCAGTTTTAAAGTGAAGCCTCCCTGCTGCAGCATCAGCTAGAAGTAGAGACGTCCTGGACTTCCTGCAGGGGGCATTCCTCAGGCAACTAGTTAATGAACCTACTTGGGGTGGGACAATACTGGACCTGGTGCACACTAACGGGGATTGTGTTGCAGACATCATGGTAGGAAGTCATCTGAGGATCAATGATTATTGCACAGTGTGCTTCAATATAAGAACAGCAGCAGAATCCAACCAAGGGCAAGGGGCTTGGACTTCAGAAGGGCTGACTTTACAAAGATGGGAAAATCCCTCTGAAAGTAACTGGCGTGGGGAGATATCCTAGGTGGGGTGGAGGGCAAATGGGCCAAACTAAAAGAGGGCATAGTAAAGGCAACAAACCTATACATCAAGCTATTAAGCAAAAGCAGGATGAAGAGAAGACCGTTATGATTCTCAAAGGAGGTAACAGAAAAGGTAAAGGCAAAAAGAGGTGCATTTAGAAGGTATGAGGAGACCCAGGGAGAGGAGGACAGGAAAGTATATCGGAGGAAATGGAGAAAGGGAGGAAAAGCAGTAAGGAGCTCAAAGGTACAAACTGAGGAAAGAATAGCCAAGGCAGTAAAAAAAGGGAACAAGGCATTTTTCAGGTATATTAATGAGGAAAGGAAGACAAAGGGAGGGATTGCACAATTAAAGAGGAATAGAAACATAGAAGGTGATGGCAGATAACAACTGCAACGCCCATCCAGTCTGCCCATTTTTTCTACCTTATGAATGTGTCATAGGACTGTACTCTGTCAATGGCCTATCTGTTCATATTCATCTGTATTGCTCCCTTATGCCTATCCCATGCCTGTTTGAAGCCCTGCACTGTATTCATATCCACCACTTCCTGAGGTAAGCCGTTCCATGCATCCACCACCCTTTCTTTGAAAAAGAACTTCCTCACATTACCTCTTAATCGGCCTCCCTCTAATCTCGTGATGTGTCTTCTTGTCCTGCTATTTTTCTTATATTGAAACATGTTAGACTCTTTAACCTTGTTAATGCTCTTAAGATGTTTGAATGTTTCAATCATAACACCTCTCTCCCTCCTTTGCTCTAGGGTATACATATTGAGCTACGTTAATTTGTCCTCATATGTTTTTTGATGCAGTCCCTGTACCATTTTGGTTTCCCTTCTCTGGACTGCCTCCATTTTGTTAATCTCCTTGTGCAGGTGTGGCCTCCAGTATTGCACACAGTACTCCAGATGGGGCCTGACCAGTGTCTTGAAAAGAGTGATTATTACCTTCCTCTTAAGACTTGTGATACCCCTACTACTACAAAAAGCCTTTTTGGAGAACTGAACTGTCTATCTGATTATGACTTTTGGCTGTGTTGAGTATTATTGGATTTTATATTGGTTGTTTTTAATTGTTTTAAATTGTAAGGTGCCTTGGAAATCGAAAGGCGCCATATAAATAAAAATTATTATTATTATTACTAATACACAAGGATGCGGGGGACTGTACAGAGGAGGAACAAGAAAAGGAAAGCATCTTAAACAAATTCTTCTGCTCAGTGTTCACAGTAGAAGAGGAAGGGGAGGGATCACAAAAAGGCACCAAGAGCTTTGAGGAGAGGGAAGTGGATACCAGTCCCTTTTCTTAGGAGAAGGTCACGAAGCACTCACTAATCTGAGGATGGACAAAATCATGGGGCTAGACAGGATGTATTCAAGAGTGCTAAACAAACTCAGGGAGGTACTGGCTAAACCCCTGGAAGACCTGTTTAACAGTTCACTGGAGACCGGCGTGGTCCCAGAAGACTGGAGAAAAGCAGACGTAGTCCCACTTAACAAAAGTGGTAGCAAGGAGGAGGCAGGCAATTAGAGGCCTGTCAGCCTGACTTCGGTGGTAGGGAAATTAATGGAAACACTTAAAGGAAAGGATTGTGGAATACCTGGAATCCAACAGACTGTAGGACCTGTGACAGCATGGTTTACAGAGGAAAGAGCCTGTCAAACAAATCTGATAGCTATCTTTAATGAGGTAGCCAAGGTGTTGGATCAGGGAGGGGCGGTGGATGTGGCCTTCCTAGACTTTAGCAAGGCCTTCGATACTGTTCAACATAGGAGACTGGTAAACAAGTTGGGTAGCAACAGAGTGGGCAATAAGGTGGTAACCTGGGTAAGAAACTAGTTAGGGGATAGGAGACAGAGGGTGGTGGTAAATGGAGTTCACTCTGAGGAGGGGAGAGTGACCAGCAGGGTACCTCAGGGATCACTACTGTGGCTGGTCCTCCTTAATGTCTTCATTAGTGATACAGGGAAGAGAAGGAAGGAAGGAAGGAAGGAAGGAAGGAAGGGAAGGAAGGAAGGGAAGGAAGGAAGGAAAGGGAGGGAAGAGAAAGGAAGTTCTGCTTCTTTGTGGATGACACCAAGATCTGCAACAAAGTGGACACTCCTGGAGGGGAGCAAAGGATGGTAAGAGATTTAAAAACAGCTTGAGGAACGGTCAAAATGTTGGCGGCTAAGGTTTGATGCAAAAAAGTACAAAATAATGCAACTGAGCCACAGAAACCCGGGGGTGGTATAAAAAATAGGAGGAGAGATACTTGCAATGATCAAGCAGGAAAAAGACTAAGAGTAATCTTATCAGATGACCTAAAGGTGGCCAGACAATGTGACAAGGTGATTGAGAGCTAGTGGAAGGCTGGGGTGTATAGCTAGGGGTGTCACCAGCAGGAAGTGGGAAGTAAGTAGGGAGGTCACGTGATGGCTGCATGACTGTTGCAACTTCTCCTCACTCCCCGCTAAGATCCACAATTTCATCTTTTTCTATAAGTTTCAACCTATGATTTAGAGACATCTCAGCCTGGGAAGCTCTCTGGAGACAACTACCGGCAGATAGGGATGGAAATAGAAATGGGGAAAGCCCAGCCACGACATACTCCACCTCCCTCGCCCGAGAAGGACAAGGCCTCAAAAAGGCCTAAAGCATAGACAGCTTCAACCCCTTGGTCTGCCGCGACTACTACAGTCTTGTTGGAAGAACACTTCATGGAGATTATGCAGCCCCTCCAGGATTCTATTGCCGCAATCTCTTGCGATGTACAGTGAATCCAGATCAATCTTGATTCACTCACCAACCGAGTGGGGGACATAGATGCAAGTTTGATATCAGTGGAGAAATAGAGGGATAAGGTGGATCTTGACTCCTCCACATTAAGGCAAAGGATCCGAAGAATGGAGGACAAGTTGGAAGACCTGGAAGGGTGCAGTCGGTGCAATAACCTAAACATCTTTTGTCTGCCTGAGAAAGAAAAGGGCACTAATCCTGTTTTATTTGCACAAAAGCTTTGTGAGAGAATAGCAGGGCCCTCCCCAAACAATACCATCTACGTGGTTGACAGAGCACATCGTTCTCTGCATCCTCCCCCACAACCAGAGGCACCCCCCCAAGCCCTTAGTGTTCAAGTTACTTAATTATCTGGATAAGCAGCATGTTTTGAATAAAGTCAAAGAAGTACAGGAAATTCAGTTGGAAGGGAATAAGCTCAGGCTGTCCTAGGATCTCCCGCACTCAGTCCATCTCAAGAGGCAAGAATTCCATCCTCTGGCATCCCGACTGATAACTGCAGAAACACCTTTTAGGATGAAGTACCCTGCAATTCTACCATTTAAGCATAAGGATAGGTGGGCTGCACTTAAATAACCCAAGCAGGCCACGGAGGAATTCCGTAATTTCTTTTCAGATCTCTTCAAGTGAAGAAGACTCCTTCAGCTAAGGAATTCAATCTAGTTAATAGTGGCTGATGTCTGGACTTGTCTAGATTTTGGATTTTTTGAGAACTCTGCCAATTGTGTTGGTGTGGCACGGACCCCTACTACCCTTTACTTGCTGTTTGTAAACTAGAGAATCTTGATTAACCGAGAGGGAACAGTGTCTGGCATCCAAAGCAAGCTGAATTTAGTGAAATTCCTTTTGCATCTTTAGACTGTTAATAATGCAGCTTGTTGGTGTTGAATAGTTACATTGGTTTGTGTTCGGTATTAGCAGCATGCGATCACCTCCTTTCTTTCTCCTACTTTGAGGACTGCGCAGTGCATATCTAGTGCCACTGCCGTGGCAGTGACAGGGCCTCTCTGGACTAACGAGGCTCTTCAGGCCTGACTAGGTTTCCCATGTGGTCAGATCCAGGATTATGGACTGATAAGTGTACTGAAAGGGGCACATTTAATAGATTAGGGAGTGACATTGAAACTCCAGGTTGGATTCTCTTTTCTTTATTTTCAGACCACTGCTACAGGAAGAGCAATGTAATCGCAGAGCAGATGGGATGTCGCGGTACAGACTTCTAGTAAATTTCCTTCTTTTTTCATTTACTTCGAACTAAGGTTCTGCTACCTCTCACTTG
This sequence comes from Neoceratodus forsteri, assembly GCA_016271365.2. Taxonomy (NCBI): domain Eukaryota; kingdom Metazoa; phylum Chordata; order Ceratodontiformes; family Ceratodontidae; genus Neoceratodus; species Neoceratodus forsteri. The sequence goes on along the minus strand of CM028132.1, from coordinate 894,427,379 downwards.
ATAAAAGGGAGGGCTTATTGGCTGCATTCTAGTAAATCCTTGTGTTTATCAGTGTTTATTTTTTCTTGTCAACTGTATAATTCCAGTGGGAAGGGGGTGGGAAGGGGGCTTAACATGGGTCAGGTAGTGACAAATTTTAATCACATACTGTTTTGTGTATTTGGAGTTTGGCTTTCTTTCTGAGCCGGGGTAGTATATTATCTTGTATGTCTGTGGGGGAAGGTGAAGGGAGGATGTTTCTTTCTGTACTCTCATGGGGCAGGGGTGGACCCTATATTTCCTTTGAATTCTAGGTATAATCCTCATTGGGGGGTGGTTGGGCTAGATATGCACATTAAGATTTCAAGAGGACTCATTTATAGTAAGTTAATCAAACCTAGGGTGTCTTTACCTTATTCACTGTTTGTTGTTAATTTATTTAATTAGTGTTTGGTAACCGGGTAAGTGCACTAGCCATATCAATGACTATTTTCAGGAATGACCCAGGAGGGTACAAAACAAAACATTTGCAATAACAGGTTACAATATATAGGATCATAGCTAGTCAAGGTAGGAAACTACAGAGCAGGCTGGTGAAATTATATTACAGACAACAGTGGAATAAAATTACAAGAGACGAACAAAATTGAGGTAAAGAGAGTTAACATAACATTATACAAATAAACAATATTGGTTTGGTCATAAGTGCTAAAATTATCATAGATAACTAGGAAAGGTTATGCCTAGGAGACAGAAACATTTTAGGGGTAAGATATAGGATGATGTAGAGGGGTAAAGTAAAGGGGGGAAGTGAGGATTTGAGAGATGGAGGTAGGATAGGACAGGAACGATAGGGACATATGGAGAGGTTTAAATCCCAAGGTAGTGAAAAAGTAATAAAACAGGAGGTTGGAAGAAGAGAAACTAATCATCAGTGGAGGTCAAAGACCAAGAAGTGGTAAGAAGTATAGGGAGAGGATATGGGGGCTAGGGTGGTTTGAAGCAGGTGCTGCAGGAGGAGTCAACAAGATGGAGTCGAAGCAGTTTCTTAAAGGAGGCATGAGTTGATGATAGTCGAGTGCTTAGAGGGGGGGGAGTTCCAGAAATGGGGGGCCAGGCAGGCAAAAGCACTAGAACCTTTGGACGTTCTGTATCTGGGAATGTGAACAGGGGCATTGTTTGCTGAAGAAGACCATAGCTGAAAGAATGGTTAATAAATAGTCCAGCCAGAGGTTGGAGAATTTGGTCTCTGATATCGTTATCTATGAAAGATCCATAAGCATGAGACCTAGCTGCTGAAGGGGGAAGCCATCCAAGGTCAGAGTAGAGGAGACAGTGGTGTTTCAGCCTAAGCGAGGAGGAAGCATAGCGACAGATGTTGTTATAAGTAACATTCCATTTTTGAAAGCTAGATTTACAGGCAGAGGCATAGGTAGCTACACCATAGGAGAGACATGGCAGGAGTATTCCATGAGCTATAGCATGCCTAGCAGATGATGTGAGCACATAGCTAGTCTGGTAGGCAATACCAAGTTTCATATTAATTAACTTGCAAGTTTGCTGAATATGGAGATCGAAGTTGAGCATCGGGTCAAGAGTGATTCCGAGATATGTAAATCAGTTTACTACCCCAACAGATGAGCCATTTGCAGTGAAAACTTTGAAATTTGCTTGAGATGGTTTGAGTTTAATGTTGGACCCTAATAACATGGCCTGGGTCTTACCTTCATTCAGGATAAGCTTGTTTGTTATCAGTCAGTGTTGAATGATTTGGAGGTCTGGGAGAGTTGTGTATTGATGTGGGGGTAAGTTACGAATTTGTGAGCTGGAATATAAAAGGGGCCCAGTGTAAGCAAAAGAGATGTATGATTACTAAACATCTTGCCCATTTAGGGGCGGAAATTGCCTGTTTGCAGGAGACTCATCTACCTAGGGATATTATTCTACTTTTTAAGCGGGGATGGGTGGGACAAGTTTTTGGTTCTGGCAACTTCACTAAGCGAGCAGGCACCATTATCCTGATAGCTAAACATATACCATTCATTAAGTTGCAGGAATGGTATGATCCAGAAGGTCATTACAGTATTATACAGGGTACCTTGGAGTCTATCACAATCTTAATAGGGTCAATATATGGCCCAAATGTAGACTTGCCCCCTTTTTTTACACAACTGTTAACAAGAGTAGTGTCAAATCTGCCCATTCTAACTTTTTTGGGCAGGGACTGGAACTTTGTTCCAAGGATGGATCTCGACCACTCAGATAGTAAAAAGTGTGGGTCTCAGCAATGCAACGTGCCTTTAGAGACCTCCTCTTGGGAGCGGGTGAGGTGGATATATGGCGAACTTTAAATCCAGAAGAAAAGCAATTCGCCTGCTTCTCTCCCCCACATGCCACCTTTTCCAGAATAGACTATTGGTTAGTTAGCTCCTTCTGCCTTCCTGGCATCCTTGATGTGCCCATTTATCCCAGAGTACTCGCGGACCATTCCCCAGTTAGTATATCGTTTATTCTAGGTCCAGAGATCAGGAGGAATTATCCCTGGCACCTCAATACGCAATTACTAAAGCACCCAGAGACCCTAATCTCCATGCAATCATTTATTAAAGACTTCCTGGACTTTAATATGGGTTCAGTGGAGAGGACTGATGTAGTATGGGCTGCCCTTAAATGTGCCATCAGGGGAAATTTTATACGGATTGCCTCTACCCGAACTCGGAAAAATAAATTAATGCTTGACTCTTTACTAGATGAAATACAGAAATTGGACTGTATAATAAATAAGTCATCACCACAAGAGGATTGGGCCAGGCTACACCATCTCCAAGCGTCCTATTATGAGATAATGGTGCAGAAAGCAGAGTTGGCCATCCATTACACCAAACTGAAATACTTAGAATCTGGGGAGAGAGCTGAGAAACTTCTGGCCCTTAGATTAAGGCAAGCTGAAATGTCTAAATTTATCCCAGGGCTGAGATCCCCCCTAGATGGCCACATCATTTCCCAGCCTCAGGATATTGCAACAGTCTTTGGTACTTTTTCTAAGGATCTCTGCTCCACTGATGACTCCATAAAGGTGTCTGACCAGGATATCACTGATTATCTTGGTTCAGCTACCCTTCCCACTTTAGCCCCAGCCATCGTAGACCAGCTAGGTATCCCAATTACCTTAGTTGAAGTAGAGAAGGCTATTGCGCAATTACCCCAGGACGGCTTACCTAATAACTTATATAAGGCCTGTCTTCCACAACTCTCTACTCTGTTGAGGAATGTGTTCAATTTGTGGTTTCACCAGGGGACAAAGGACCCTAATTTCTTAGAGGCAATTATTACCCTTATCCATAAGCCAGATAAAGATTTATTGTATCCTGGGAATTACCGGATGATTTCTTTATTAAATTCAGACGTTAAAATCTTAGCAAAAATTTTAGACAACCACTTGGCCCCAATTCTAGGAGAGATTATCGGTAATGATCAAGTGGGCTTCATGGTGGGAAATCTTTCTGGAGACCATATGAGGAAACTTTTGCATTTGATCTTGGTATTGAGGGAGTCTAGGGTTCCATTGGTCCTCGTTTCTCTTGATGCTGAAAAAGTCTTCGACCGGGTTTCTTCACGCTTTTTGTTTGCTACTCTTAGGCAGCTCAGCTTACCTAATACCTTCCTCACATGGGTCAAAGTTCTATATACTGCCCCCTCCACATGGGTTTGGAGCAATGGGCACCTATCCCAATCATTCCCACTCGAGAGAGGCACGCGTCAAGGATGCCCCTTAACTCCCTTTCTTTTCAACTGCTACCTTGAACCATTAATTTGAACACTCACCTCTTCCTCTGTATTAAAGGGAATACAGTTGTATGGAGAGCGTTATGTCCTGTCAGCCTACGCAGATGATCTTCTGCTACATCTTGAGGAGCCAGAGGTATCCCTGCCAGCCCTCCTAGAGGAAATCAATAGATTTTCCCAAGTCTCAGCATATAAGCTTAATTTATCCAAAACCAAGGTGTTTCCCTTGAATCACAGGGTTACTGGAGCTAGCTCCATTGCCCTGGGTCTTTCCTGGGAGTATCGAGCCCTCACCTAACTGGGCTTAAAGGTCTCCCGGAACATGCACTTCATGTTTAGAGACAACTTAACTGTCTTAATACAAACTCTGCAGGCAGACCTGAATAGATGAAGTGCTTTACCAATGACCTTATGGGGACATATCAATGTCCTGAAAATGAATATCCTGCCGAGGCTTCTATATCCACTTGGTATGCTTGGTCTATATATCCCCAAGGGGTGGTTTGTGAAATTACAGAGAATGTTTATTAATTTTCTCTGGAAAAATAAACCAGCCAGAAGTGCGTACCTCAAGTTAACTGCCCCTACATTATGGGAAGGGCTTGCCCTCCCTTCCCTTTTCATTTATTATGGGGCCCAACACCTTAGTAGGGAAGCCCTTTGGTACAAAGCGGAGTCATTGGCATGGGGTGATATGTATATCCCTGCATGGTTAAATATTGAAAGTAAAGCAGCACATAGTGTTAATAGTTCTCTGGCTGCTCTGGTATATGTGAAACCTGCCAAACTTTCAAGGCCACTTAGACCTACTCCAATGACTTGGTCACTCAAAGCTTTGCAACAAATCCTCCGGTACCTCTGGGTAAATTGGCATATGTCATCTGCCCAACCTCTCTTTCATAATCCGCATATTCAAATGGACCATTGCCACATCCTATCCTCATTTCTTTCACAGCTCAAGCACTGCACACTGGCCGACCTCCTGCAAGACAATGTGGTGGCTCCTTTTCAGACTTTGCAAACCCATTTTCAGCTTAATTCCAAAGATTTTTTTAAGTACCTACAAATTAGGAATGCAAAAGTAGCTTTTAATGATAAGGAGGAATCAGTCTTCTCATGGGTTCTAACAAATTTTCCAAAGCACTGAAATTACTCATGTAGTCTCGAGGCTATATAAGCAACTTCAGGCCTTAGACCACAGCCTTCCAACTGGAATATATTACTACTGGGTACAGGAGCTCTCCCTACTGGCTGAGGTAGAATTCAGGACCAAAGTCTGGAACATGAATTACAAATACATTAAGCAAGACAGATTGCATCTTGCTCAATTTCAAATTATGTACAACATGTACTATACTCGACTAAAACTATACAAATCAGGACTTACAACCTCCCCAGACTGTTTCCGATGTAAGCAGGCTCCAGGTTCTCTCTACCATATGATATGGGAGTGTTCCCACACACAGAGTTTCTGGAAATCAATTCAACAAGTGTTAGATCCCATGCTAGGCCTGGACACCTTATTTACCCTTGAATCTTGTTTACTGGCTATATACCCTCGGGAAACGCCAGTGATACATCCAGCCCACATAGCTCTAATTGCCTCTATTGCTAAATTAACCATACTGCAACATTGGAAGGAGGACTCACTTCCCACGATACTAGATTGGTACTGTGAAATTCTCCTTGCCATCCAGCTGGAAAAGCACATCGCAACCTTAAGGCATAGATCTTAATATTATCAGACTACTTGGGAGCCTCTCTTGACTTTGCTCTCCCTATGGAAACCATAACAGTCCGTTAACCACCCCATTCCAACCCTATAGTATTTGGGAGTAAAGTTACCTTATTCTTTTCATAGAAACATAGAAACATAGACTTTGACGGCAGATAAGGACCGCTTGGCCCATCTAGTCTGCCCATTTCCCTACCTACAGGATAGGCCGTAGATCCTAGTTAACCAACAGCCTATTTCTTCCTAACCCCCACAAGAATTGCCTTATGTCTGTCCCATGCATTCTTGAATTCTCCCACAGTTTTAGACCCCACAACCTCCTCAGGAAGGCTGTTCCATGCATCCACTACCCTCTCTGTGAAATAATACTTCCTCACATTGCCCGAACGCCCTCCTCAATCTTTAAATTGTGTCCCCTTGTTCTTGCAAGTCTCTTTTCTGAAAGATGCTACCCTCTTGGACTTTGTTGATTCACTGAGGTACTTAAAAGTTTCTATCATGTCCCCCCTTCTTTCCTAAAGGGTATACATATTAAGCTCCTTAGTCTCTCTCATATGGCTTCTCCTGCAGACCCTGCACCATTTTAGTTGCCCTCCTCTGGAATACCTCTATCCTGTCTATGTCCTTGCGGAGATGGGGTCTCCAGAACTGGACACAGTACTCCAGATGGGGTCTCACCAACTGTCTGTACAGAGGGATAACAACTTCCTGTTTTCTGCTACTGATGCCTCTCCCTATACATCCCAGTATACCCCCAGCCCTCTCTACTGCCTTCTCACATTGCTTGCTAACCTTAAGGTCATCTGATATGATTACCCCCAGGTCCCTTTCCTTTTTTGTTGTTGTTACTACCTCCCCACCCATTGTGCATTCTTCCACTGGGTTCTTGTTTCCCAGGTGCATTATTTTGCACTTCTTTGCATTGAATCCTAGCTGCCATACTACTGACCATTCCTCCAACCTTGCCAAGTCCCTTTTCATCCTTTCCACGCCTCCTTGTGTATCAACCCTGTTGCAGATCTTTGTGTCATCTGCAAAAAGGCATACTTTTCCTTCCAGTCCCTCTGCAATGTCACTGATGAAGACATTAAAAGGACTGGACCCATACTGAACCCTGCGGTACCCCACTAGTAACCTCTCTTTCTTCAGAGTGGACTCCATTTACAATTACCTTCTGTGTCCTGTTGTGCAGCCAATGTTTTCCAGGCTACCACTCTGGGACCCACCCCAGGCTGGTTAATTTGACTATTAATCTTTGTGTGGGACTGTGTTAAATGCCTGCTAAAGTCTAGGTAGGCCATGTCCACAGCCCCTCCCTGGTCTACTGCTTTGGTCACCCAGTCAAAGAAATCTATTAGATTCGTCTGACATGACCTTCCGCTGTGAATCCATGCTGCCTTGGGTCCTGTGCTCCACTGGCCTCTAGGTACTCAACTATTCTTTCCTTCAGAAGTGACTCCATCACTTTCCCTACCACAGAGGTCAGACTGACAGGTCTGTAGTTTCCTGCCTCTGTCTTGGTCCCACTTTGTGAAGGGAATCACATCCGCCTTCCTCCAGTCCTCGGGTACCACACCATCCTCCCATGATTTATTAAAAAAGTAGCCAGTGGTTTCACTAGTTCCTCCTTAATTCTTTTAAATTCTGGGGTGAATTCCATCAGGACCCATTGCTTTGTCCACCTTCAGTTTTAGGAGTTCTTGCAGAACCCTTTCTTCTGTGAAAGGACTGGGATTGACCCCCTATCAAGAGTGCTTCTGTTAATTGGATTAGGCACTTCCCACTCCTCTTTTGTGAATACTGAGCAGAAATATTCATTCAGTATCCCTGCTTTTTCACTGTCCCCCTCTGCCCACCCACCATTCATTCTATTCAGCCTCACTATCCCTCCCTTTGTCTTTCTACACTCGCTGATGTACCTATGAAAGGTTTTATCCCCTTTCTTTACTGAGTTGGCTATCTTTTCCTCAGTTTGGGCCTTTGCTATTCTGACTTCCCTCCCTGTTTCCTTCTGCCTTAACTGGTACAGCTCTCTGTCCTGCTACTTCTGTGTTTCCTTATACTTCCGGAATGCTATCTTTTTCTTCCTGACTTTCACAGCCACCTCTTTTGAGAACCATAGTGGCTTTTTCTTTCATTTTGAGTTGTTTATTTGCTTCACACAAAGGCTTGTTGCCTCTGTGATGGCAGTTTTGATGATTCCCCATTGTTGCTCCACACCTCCTTCTAGCCTGTTTGCTAGTGCTTTTCTGAGGCACTCTCCCATCTTGCCAAAGTCAGCTCTCCTAAAGTCCAGTACCCTCACTTTTGTATGGCTTGACTCTGTAGCTGAGTTTAACGTGAACCACACTGTTTGATGGTCACTTGTCCCCAGATGGCAACCTACTTCTAGATCTGAGATCCTCTTACTGTCCCCATTTGAGAGTATGAGGTCTAAGATTGCTCCCTCATGAGTGGGTTCTGAAACTAGCTGTCTAATGCCTGCCACCTGTATGGCATCAAGAATGGCCCTGCTCTTGGATGTGGCTGCAGCAAATGTGCTCCAGTTAACATCTGGCATACTCAGGTCTCCCATCAATAGTATCTCCCCTTTCTCTGCCATTCTAAGAATGCCTTCTATTATATCCTTGTCCATTCCCTCCCCCTGACATGGGGGTCTGTACACAACCCCTGTGCAGATTGTGGTGCCCTTTCCAGTCTCCCAGGTGACCCACAGTGCCTCCTCTCTCCCTGTTTACTCTTTTGTTCAGTTGCTTTTATCCTTCCTTTACATGAGAGCTACTCCTCCCCTCTTCTCCCTGCTTGTCTCTCCTGTAGGTTATGTACTGGTATGTTAACATCCCAGTCATGGTTCTCTGTGTACCATGTTTCTGTGACTGACTCGATATCCAGGCATCCCTCTTCCATTAAGGCCACCAGCTCAGGGGCTTGTTGCCCCAGACTACAGCATTGGTATCATTACCCTCCATTTCCTGATGGCTTCTCCTTTGCCCCATCCCTGTCCTTCTTACCTTTGTCACTTTCTCCATTCACCCTGCTCTTCTCCCTATCGACACCTCTATGTTTGGGGTTTCCGCACTTACTACCGTGATTATTTGGGGGCTAGGATTTCCCTGCTCCTTTCAGTGCCTCTCCCTTGGCTAGTTTAAAGCTTGCCAATGAAGCATTTAAACCTATCACCCTAGGATCCTGGTTCCCCTCCGGACAGATGCAGCCCATCATGCCAGTATGAAACACGCATCACTCCAGAGTGGACCCCAGTCCCCAATGAAGCCAAATCCCTGAGCTCCACCAGTTTTTCAACCACTGATTGAATCCCATGCTGCGGAACACCCTAGCCTCTCCTATGCCATAGATGGGCAGCACCTCCGAGAAGGTTACCGTCGTGCTACTTGACTAGAGCCCTCCCCAATTCCACAAACTCTTCCTGTGCTTCTCTAATCCCTTTCTTAGCCAGGTCATTTGTCCCCAGGGGACAATGACATCCAGCTCCCTCCCCTGTGCAGCTGCTCTGGCAATCCTGAGGATTCGCTCCCTGTCCCTCCAAGCCATGGCGTCAGGCAGGCACCTTACCTCCCTCTCCCCTTCCTTCCCCAGTTCTACCTTCCTAACAATGGAGTCCCCTACCAGGAGTTGTTTCCTTCCCCTGCAGGGTCCCCTGCCGCCCTCCTGTGGGTCTCCTTTGGGAGGTTCCAACATCCTCCTTGGTCTCCACTGCGGGTGCCTCCATAGAGGAACCACACTTTGTCAGAATGGCATAGGTTGTGGAGAGGTACAACTGGAGGGATGCACCTCTGTTCCACCACCCTCACCCTCCCTGAGCCCACTGTGGTCCAACGCTCCTCTTTCTTGGCAACCTCTGAGGCAACGGCAGTGGCACTGGTGGTCCCTGGATGGAAGAGGAGGTCCCACAAATCCTGGTCAACTCAGCATGGAGATGAGCAGCCTCCTCCCTCAGCCCAGAGAGGTGCCTGCAGATGGGACAACACCGCATCCTCCAGAATGTCTCCCGGAAGACTGCTGCTCCACAGCCACTGCACTGCACCACTCTAATCATGTCTTATTTCTGGCCTTAACTGTTTTCAATCCTTACTCTTTCCTCTTTTTCTCTCTCTCTCCTTACTTTCTGCCTGTGTGCCTTTAAGCTCCTGATTGTCCTGTTCTGAGACAAGAATATCCTATATTTCTCAGTGGACCACTTGCTTGCTCAGAGGCAGACCTCCAGCAACTAGAGGGGCTGGAGGCTACTCCTGCCCTTCTAGGATGGTGGGTCTTTGGTGGTTCTGTGATCATTCACTTCCTACTCCCAAACAGGAAGTTCCTGTTGTCAGTCAAATCCTGTGCCTATAAAAATAGAACTAGCTTTGGTTGGGGAGGTGGAGGGGAGGGAAGGAGGGCAATATAGTCCCAGCAGAGAAGTCCAGTCACACAGCAGTCCTTTCTCCTGGTGTCTTCTGCCAGGATATTAGCAGAATCTTTCTAAGGCAGTCATTAAATGTAGCTTCCTTCTAGCTAAGCCACTCCCCCTACTTACTAGATCTTTCTACCAGTAATTTAAACCTCACAGCAGTTAAGTCCTTTCAATCACCTGATATTTACACCTATAACTGTTCAGATACCCATTCAGTTCAGTTAACCCAGACAGACACACACACACTTTTTTTTTGTTTTGTATGTTAGTTTTTTTTACCCTAAATTAAAGGTCCAAGTACAAAAGTTCTTCTACTTTAGTCCCAGCAGAGAAGTCCAGTCACACAGCAGTCCTTTCTCCTAGTGTCTTCTGCCAAGATATTAGCAGAATCTTTTCCCTGTACTAACTTTCCTCTTAGGTTTACCTTCTTTTTCTTTTCTTTCCCCATTTTAATTTTTTTCCACAGTGCAGACTGGGGTTAAGGGGGGCGGAGGAGGGGGGTGGTGGAGAAATAGAAGGGAGTTTTTTTTTCTATCTGTATGTAATTCTTGGTTTTCATTACCTGATTTTGTGTGCCTCTGTCTGTAATTTTTGTCTTGTTTTTCTTTATAGTATTCATTTGTCTTTGTTTCTCTAATTGGAATATTGTGAAAAAATAAAAAAAAAGGAAGTGTGAAGTAGTGTTGCCCCTATATAGGTCATTTGTAAGACCCATCCTTGAGTACTGTGTCCAGTTTTGGAGACCACATCTCAGGAAAGATTTAGACAGAGTAGAGGCAGTCCAGAGGAGGGCTGCTAAGATGGTGCAGGGTCTGCATCTAAAGCCCTAAAAGGAGAAGCTTAAGGAGCTCTGTATGTTCACCCTGCAAGAGAGGAGGAAGAGGGGGGATATGATTGAGGCCTTTAAATACCTCACACGGGTGAATAAGGTACAGGTGGGAGGTATTTTTCAGACAAAAGGATGCTCTAGAACAAGGGGTCATGATGTGAAGCTGGAGGGGGTAGGTTATGAGAAATGTGAGGAAATACTTCTTTACAGAAAGGGTGGTGGATGCCTGGAATAGTCTTCCAGCAGAAGCAGTGGGGGCAAAAACAGTGATGGGATTTAAAAAGCCTCGTATCTGCACAAGGTCATCATAAAGGAAAGGAAGGGGTGGAAGAAACAGCATCATAGACCAAGGAGGGTCTGCAGCAAAAGCAATCACAATCAAAATGGGCAGACTGGATAGGCCAAGCGGCCCTTATCCGCCATCATTCTCTATGTTTCTGTTATGTTGTGTCCTACCTGCTCCACCCCTCTGCTTAGTACCAGCTTCCAACCCAATTCTGTCCTGCAGTTTTTCTTCATTCCTATCCCCACTCCATCCCTCTGCTCAGTACCAACAGTAAGCCATGTTCTAGCCTGCCCTTCTGATTGGTTTTTGTTTCACCTGTCCTATCCCTCTGCTCAAAATCAACCTTCAGCCCTGTTCTGCCCTGCAGTTCTATTATGATCCCACCTCCTCTATCCCTCTGCTCACTACCACCCACCCACCCTACTCTGCCTTCTCTGCTATTTGTTTTCTGTCCCACCTATTCTATTCCTCTGCTCAATTACCTCCCAATAGCCCTACTCTGCCATTTTTCTTTGTTCACACCCACTCCATCTCTCTGCCCAGTACCACTTGCCAACCCTGTTCTGATCTGAAGGAACTTGAAAAGACAGCACATACAACACTCAACAGAAAATAAAAAATATATACATTTATTGGTGCAGATAGGAAAATGCTGAACAAACAGCCCCTACATATTAGAAAGATAGAAACATAGAAATTGTCAGCAGATAAGGAACTCTAGGCCCATCCAGTCTGCCCGGAAGCCCTGTACTTGTTTGTGGCCTCTGATCCTATCTGGTCAGTGGCTTTTCACCACGCCTTCCCAACTCCAAGGTTCCTTTATGCCTGTCACAGGAATGTTTATGGTAAATCTCTCCACTGTGTTTGTTCCCACCACCTCCTTTGGCAGACTATTCCATGTGTCAACCACTCTCCCGTGAAGAAAAACTTCCTCACATTTCCTCTTAACCTGCCCCCCTCCAATTTCATATCATGCTCCCTCATTCTCCTACTCCTTCTGTAGTGGAAGATGTCATCTCCCTATGCCTTATTTATGCCCTTAAGATACTTGAATGTTTCTATAATGTCCCCACAATCTCTCCTCTCCTCCACCAAGTACATATTGAGGTCCTTTAGTCTCTCTTCATATGTTTTGTGGCGCAAGCCCTGTACCATCTTAGTCTCCATTCTCTGGACCGCTACCATCTTGTCAATGTCCTTGCAAAGGTGTGGCCTTCAGAATTGCACACAGTACTCTAGGCGAGGCCTCACTAATGTCTTACACAAATGCTTATAGCTTAATCCATCAACCCTATATAGTTTCTTAATTATTCCCCTCCCACATTTTCCCCTTGATTAATTGGTTATATGGCACAAATAGCTCTCCACTGAGCAATATCATGTTCTTATTACATCTGAGTTGCTCCATTATAATAAACCTGCAGCCAAACTTATATTATTTATTATCAACCAAATGAAGTTTAATTTTTTCAATACAGTGGAGGAGGGAAGCCACAGAATCCATTTCCCCAGGGATTTCTGTTTTTAATAGGTAGGTAACCATGCCCCTTGGTTCGTAATTTAATCTTCCCAGTATCTTGCCCAAGTATATATTCCTTTTCCTTTCATATAAGGGACATAGTATTAACAGGTGCACTAGGTCATTCTGATCCAGTGCTCATCTGCATGTTCTTCTATCAGAATTCCGTGGTATTTTGCATTTACCCAATTACTTTCATAAACCTCAAATCAGAATCTAGAAATACTTTTCCTCCTGTTAGGGTCTTTGATTTTATTTTTTCATTTTTATTTCATTTTTATTAAATGGGTTAGACCATTGAATAAAACTCATTTAAAATGGTGACCCTTGGTTATACAAAATTATAGTTACAACAATTACAAAAATATAAACATACATTAACATACAATAACAATAGTTAACAATTTAACCACAGCAAATGTTTTTTTGTCCAAGAAGTGATTCCAAATACCAGGTTTTAACAACTTTTCGTGATGGAATTTTTCGATTATACAAACAAAATTTCACAGGAATCATATTCCAAAATCTAGAGACTAGCTAACTAAAAAAGAAATCAGAACGTTTAGTTTTTGACCTAGGTATTACCAATTCTAGATAATTCGCATTCCTTAAGGAAGACTTAACTTCCCTAACTTCTAACCTTTCAGCCAAATATTCTGGAATTACTGTAGTAATGCTTTTAAAGGCCAAAAGATATTTATGTAACTGCCTTCTCACTGATAACAAAATCCATCCTAATCTATGGTACATTAGGCAATGATGGGTATCCCTAGGACACTGTAGGATCAGTCTCGCAAGACGATTATACAGTACATCCAATCTGTATAATCTTCCAGACTGAGAATAATCATAAAGTGTATCACCATAATCAAAAAGAGGAAAAATCTGTGATTCAACAATTTTCTTTATCATATATCCACCCAAACAATTTTTATTTCAATATAATAAACCCACCCTTATACCCACTAATCTAACTAACTCATCAACATGCGAATTACCAGTAGCCAAAGGGTCCATCCAAAAACCCAAATACTTATAAGTCATCACTTGATCCAATTTTGTTCCCTCAAGATCTAACACTGATAATTTGGTACAAGTTCTAAGTTTCGCATTGGAACCAAATATCATACACTTTGTCTTACTTACATTCATTTTGAGTTTCCGTTGTGTCAAATACCCATTTAATCTATCAAAACTTAATTGTAAATTTGTTTGGATCTTGTCCACAGAAGAAGCAGAGGTGTAAATTATAGTATCATCTGTGTACAGTTGGTAAGCCATATTATTCACATGGCATCCAAGCTCTCTGAGATAGATCAAAAAAAGCAAGGGTCCAAGCACAGATCCCTGTGGGACCCCTCGAACCACAGGCAGCAGCAATGAAACAATCTTGTTTTAAAACCATTGACTGCATCCTACCTTCTAAATAAGAAGAGAACCACTTAAGGGCACTACCCGATAGTCCAATATCCTTCAAACTGAAAAGAAGTATTTGGTGATCCACCATGTCGAAGGCCTTGGAGAGGTCAACAAAAATGGCACCCGTCAAAAGGCCCTTATCTATAGCTTTGTTGACATCATCCAAGACCCTCGACATGGCTAAAATTGTGTTATGTGATTTACGAAACCCTGATTTGATTTGAATCGAGTAACTTTCTAACTTGTGTATTCTTTTGTTTTTCGCCATTCAAATGCTTTTTTTATTTTGTCTAAAGAACTGTAAATTTGTTTGTTTTGTTATATCTTGTATTTTAGTTTTAATTTCTTCTGTTACAATTTTAAGGGCATCCCGAAAATGCCCGTTAGGCAATTCATTAGCCCATTGGGTCTGATTATTTTCTTGACTACGTTTATGCTTGGAAATGTTATATTTCTTTTAAGGTATTCAATGGATTCCTCTATACATTTCCTAGGAAGTCTGTTTTCAGGCATAACATAAGCTTTTATCCAGTAATTAGTGCATCTGATTTTAATCAAACTATCTATAGATTACTGTCCTAATTCTGCTGTAATTGCTGATGATGGGGTCCCATTTGGAATACCTAACACTTTTTTATAATATCCATTCAAACATTTGTCGATGTTCTTATTCTCATGACCCCCCCCCCCCATATTTCTATATTTCTGCACCGTATAGTAATTGACTATGAATTTTGGCATTGATTATTTTAAAGTAACTTATTCCTCATTGTCCTCCATATTTATATAGGAACTTGTTCATTGCTGATAAAAATCTTTTTTTTTTTTGAGTTTTAGTTCTTTGACATGTTTTCCCAATTTTAAATCCCTTGTGATGTAAATTCCCAGATAGCAGAATCCATTGGCTATATCTAGTTTATTTCCTTCTATGTAATACGTATACACCTTATTTGTTTTCCCACAAACCATTACTTTTGTTTTGTTGCACTTGATGGTTAACTCAGCCTTCTTATGTTGTTCTGCAAATTTTCCCATCATTCTCTTAATTCCTATGTAACTGTTTGACATCAAAAAAATGTCATCCGCATAGGCCATATGAGGACATGCTTGTTTACCTATTCTCGGGTTATATGGAAATTAGCATTATACATCTTTTCCAGGATTTGATCTAAGTATAAATTAAACAATACAGGTGATAGTGTACATCCTTGCCTTACCCCATTACTAGTTTCTAAAGGGTCACTTCTATCCCCTTTTGAGTTATTCCTAATTTGTGTGTAATTATCCTGGTACAGTGCTTTAATCAATTCTAATATTCCTTTATCCATATTGATTTCCTCAAGAGTGTGCCACAACATGATTCTATTTATTTTATCGAATGACGATTTCAGCTCTATGAATATACAATATAAGTTTTGTTTTTTAACGTTTTTATATTTATGTATCAAATGTTTAGAGTAAATCACTGACCAAATAGTCAAATATTTTTTAAGGAAACCTGCTTGTGCTTCATCTAATTTATCTAGTCTCTGAATTGAATACTTAGCCTCGCATATTCATATTTTATTGAAGTTAATATTTATGGTATTGTACTTTTATAGATTTTAATATTCTGATTGTAATGTCTGTTTTAAATTGCTATTTTGCTTGGTTTATGTGCAGCGCTTTGGTTTTAGAAAGGTGCTTTTATAAATAAAGATTTTGTTCATTCATTCATTCATCTTGTTGTTCTACCCATTCTGTTATTATATCATTGATAATCTTTGTGAAGACCTTTTGTGTACAGTCTATCAGATTTATAGGTGTATAACAACCTGATCATTTTGATCACCTTCTTTAAACAGAGGCACAATTATGTTATATTTCCAGCTTTTTGGGATGTTTCCCATTCTCATCACTACTTGGAAGATTTTATATAGTAAAGGAATCAAATGTCCAAGTTCTTTTTAAGGACTTCAATGGGAAACCCATCATGGCCTGATGCCTTATGTGAGATCAAAGATTCAATAGCTGCTTGTATCTCAGAGTTATGTTTAGGTTGGCTTCCCTCCATGTAATTGTACATCCTTCTGTGTCACAATTTCCACTATCTCTATTCTCGTGGAATATGTTTTTACAACAATCTACCCATTGATGAGGTTGTATGTTTGTTTCAGGTTCGTGTCTATAGTCACATAATCCTTTATTTGCTATTAACCAGAACTTTTTACTGTCCTTTGATTTCACTGCACTTTCTAGTTTTGGCCATAATTGTTTAACGTACTTATCTTTATTCCTGTATATAATTAGTTTGTACTCTTTCCTTAAGTTATTTTGTATTTGTGTTAGCTTGATTACAATTGTTTTTAACCATTCTTAACTGCTTGTTTACTAGTTTTTTTGCTTGTTTACATTTCTTATTATACCATTCTGACTCCTTCCTTATTTGAATATTTATTGCTTTTGTTTTTGTCTCTGAGATTATCCCCATTATTTGTTGATAATCTGTTAATACTGAAATGTCTGATTTCCTTCTTCCCAGTATATTTTCCATCTTATCCCAAATTCCTTTATCCTCCATTATACCCTGAAAATCCTCACCTTCTATCATTTTCCAACTTATACTCTTTTTATTTTTAACTTCTAGTGGGATATTTAGATGTTTTATCTGTTGATTTGTTTGGTTTTTCCAAAGACTCAGTTCTAATCCTGAATTGGCACTTTCTACCCTTGGTGTTATAATTAAATCAATGCAATCTTCTAGTAAGTTCATATTAACCCAGCCTTGATCAATTACTGATACTCCATTGCCTCCCATATATTTAAATTATCCATTCTTGTCAGATCTTGTTCTGCCATTCAGTAATACTAAACAGTTATTTCTCATATCCCTGTAATATTTTTCACCACCCTTAGATGTTTTATTATCCTTGAATATTCCAGTTATATTTATGTTATCATTCCTGACTACTGTAAGGTAATCCATGATTTCAGCTGTTATCCTGGTTAAATTGCCCACCCTCAGATTGAAATCCCCTGCTATAATTATACCTGCTTGTGGATGCCTATCTATTTGTTTGTTTAAAAATATTTCCCGGTCCCTATAAACATTTTTATCATGATAATTGCTATTGTTCGGAGGTCTGTAAACATCAATTAAAAGTATCTCCCTCCCCTTTTCCTTAATTTTAATTGCCTGTATATTTACATTGTTTATGATTAAGTCATCTGTTGTCCTTGTATTATTTAATTTACACAATATTGCAAGACCACCTACCTGACGTCCATATGTTTTATATTTATGTGTATCCTTGGTGTACAATTTAAATCTGTTAAGATGTATTTCCCCTTCAGTCCATGTTTCCTGTAAATTAATGAACTTGAATTTCTCCAGATAATTTAGAAACTCGGGGTCAGCCAGATTGTTCAATAGGCCTGAAGCATTCCATATTAGAACCTTTATGATGTTACCTGAGTTAATTTGAGTATTATGTTTTTTAAGGGATTCCTGTGGCTTCCCTCCTGTGCACCCTACCATTTGAAGTCATTGATTATTTTTAACATTTTCCAACACAACATATCTGTTGGATGTTTTCATTATTGCTTCCCACTTTGTATTATGTTCTGCTTCGCCTTGTTTTGAAGGTTCAGCTTTGGGTTCATTTTCACCCTTAATAAATATTCATAATTCATCCAGTATTCTGCTTTTACATAGAAACAGTTTGTATAGCATGATATTTGATATCCACACTGAGATGTGGCCATCATCCTCCCACCTGACCACCCTGCTGATATCTTTCCTATATACTTTAGATTGGAGAATTAGACCCAATGCTTCTGAAAATTTGGAGTGTAGATTTTCTTTTGTTTCTTTATGGAATTGCTTAAGTCAAAAAATAGAAATAAGCTTTCAATTTCTAATTGTTACTTTTGTTTTATCATACATTTCTGGGAACAGTTTTTTTAATTGAATTGGTGCATCAACTTCCATTCCCATTCCATTTAATTCCTTATTTTTTCCTCCAAATTGCTTGTAATATATAGAATTGGTCTGAAATTATCAAGTTCAATTCATCTGTCTCAATGGGTCTTACTATGCTTATATACTCCAAAATCTGTTTGTTCCCTATCAGCAAGGTGCTCTGCAGGCTTTTCAACATTTTACACAGGTCTTCTGGTTGTTCCTGTGGTAAAATACTGACCCCATACAATGCAACACAAAATCTGTTCCTTTTGTTTTGAACATAAATGCTTTCAATATTTTACTAGCCTTTTCCTGTTTGTCATGTTTGTCTTCCCTTTGGTCCTTTACAGTTTCAGTTTCTCTACTTTCTCCCATTTCTTCAGCTTCTCTATGGTCAATATTGTCCCCTTCCTTATCCTGTGGTTCTGACCTTTCCTTACTACCTGCCTTATTAACCTCAGGATCTAGATCATCTGACTTTTTTTTGCCCTGTTCTTCCTCTTGTTTCTTTCTTTCAACTTTTCCTTTACCTTTATTTCTTTTTTTAGTATTTCTACCCCATTTGTTTGAAGGAAGGGCTTCCTGATTTTGTATGCTAGTTTTGGTCTTTTTTTCCCTTGCCTTTTTTCCTTCAATTGTACTGGGCTATCCTCCATAGTATAGTTGGTAACCTTGTATTTTTCCTCATCCTGCTCTTTATCATTCTTAACCTTATTTTCCCCCTTCCCATTTTTATTTTCTTCCTTTTTTATCCATTTCTTTTCTATCCTTTTTATAGCACTGATTTCTTCTTGTTCTTACCACTCCCATAGTGTAGCATGATGCTTGTTAAGCTCTTTACTTATGCTAGCCTCTCCTCTTCTTCTTCCTTCTGGTAGCATAATGAGCTCTTTTGGTTCAATTGAATCCTCAGTATTATCTGCAATTGGGTTTGTTAATGACCAGGAACTATTATTCTCATTTATCCCTGTTGTTTTTCCTTCTACACCTGTCACATTATTATCTGTTATGTTATCACATCTTTCTGCTTTACTATAGCCCCATTACTCTATTTTCCTTCTTTCCTCTCTTAGGAATATTATCCCCCTCCAATTTTCCAAGCTTATTCCTTTCAAAAAAGATAAAATGTTTTTTGATTTCCACCAATTCTCTGTACAATAGTACATTTGCCATATAAGGGTCACTTTGAGTTAATTGGATATCTGGGGCTATTCCCCCAGTGTCCAAAATTTCCTGTGAAACTGGGCTCATTGTTTGCATTTGTATCATACTTTCTTCCAGATCCTTTCCATCTGGCTCTCTTGAGTCATTACACTATCCATATAATCTAATATTCCTAATAAGATAGAAGATGTCAGAAAGTGGTATCCTAGCTTTAGAAAGAAGGGTTTGAGCTAATCAGCTCTGGTACCTTTCCAGGGAAATTAAAAGGTCTTTGACCTGCTTGAAGCATATTGGACTAAAGCTAAAACTTGGTTGTTGGGAAACCATAGGGGTGGGGCAGGACGGGTCTGAGTTGCAGGGCTAGGTGACAATTTTGCTTGCTGGGAAAGATATCAAAGGCTAATCCAGCAGTGTCAGAATTATTATTTAACTGTTCTAGGATGCACTGTTTGCTTGTAAAAGTATTATCACTGGTAACAATCTTAGAAGGCAGAGATGACGATAAACTATGCCTTTCTATTTCCCTTAGAATTTGCTAGAATTTGGCAGCATTATTTTTGGAGAAATACAAGGCTGATTGAAAATACTTTGCTTTTTCAGTCATTATGAGTTTAGTGCATTGATTTCTGGCAGTTCTGAAGGCCACCCAGTTGGCTGTTAATTTGGTTTTACGTGCCATCTTCCATAGTACATCTCTGGCCTGCAAGGCTGATTTTGATGCACTAATAAACCAAGTATAGGACCTCTTCCTTGTTTAGATTTTTGCTAGAGGGCATATTTGTTGATCACCTTCAGGACAAGGTTCTGAAACTGGTTATAGGCCTCTGTGACTGTAGGTGCAAGATAAAAATTGTGCCATCTTATCTGACTTAAATCAGCAAGAAAATTGATGCAGTTGAATTTGCTGTCACTACTTCTATATATGAAACTGGAAGTGGATGTAAGCTTTGGTATAGACCTCATATGTGCTATAGCTCTGTGATCACTGATCAATACATCACTCCACCCCTTCTGCCCTGCCTTTGTCATTTTTCTCTGTTACTACCTGCTCCATCTGCTGCACCTGGGTTATGCCTCCTATTATCCCACATACACTTTACACTGTATTCCTGATTTATTATACTGTGATACTGCTATTTTGCACTAACATGTAGATTTAAGAACCCATCGTATAAGCACGAGTGCCAGGAATGTGCTTTGCTGCTAATATATGCTAATGTTTGCATCCTTTATAGGATTATATCATGCATGATTATTATACCTCATTATAATGTATTATGTTTGTCTTTTACATATATTCTACATATATAATCTACCTAATCACTGATAAGATGACTCTTAGGGATCGTCATTGTTTACTTTATATACTATATATATATATATATATTCTTATAATCATATGTAGTAGTGGCCTGTCAGCACTTCTCTTTGTCTAGTCTAAGCAAGCTGACAGAGAGAAGGACTTTGTTATGTCTTATACATAGGCAAGCAATGCCACATGAAGTTTGGACCTGTCAGCATTTCTTTTGTCCAAGCTTCATGCTGACAGGAGCATATTCTTTGTCTCATATGATGCTCATTAGTAATTCTGTCTCCTAAGTCATTATCCAATGGGGAATGTCTTATACAACTTTGTTTATAGTGTAGAACCAATATAGCATGTTCTTTATATCTACTGTCTGATGTTATCTGTAGTATATAACCTTGTGTAACCTAGCTCCACATGGAGATGTTGGACATTCTGGAGATTATGTACTTTCTTCAGGAGAGTAGTGAGAAACCCATTCTCCCTTGTGATTTTCTCTGTCACTTGCTTGGCATAAGTATTGTAATAAATTACCATTATTACTCCTGCTTGTGTAAAAATGTTTTCTTTGGCTGACACTGTAGACATACAAGAATCTTATTATTTACTCTACAGCCGATATCTAGATAACAAAATGGTGACTGTTTGGCAGGTATCTAGGTGATAGTCAAAGTTACATTTTAATTTCCTCTGTAAATTAAAACACTGGGCAAGAAATCTCCAGTGACAAGCAGACTGAGAGTGTCTTCTGTTTAAATCTCTTCAGTCAGCTTGTGTACCACAATGCAGACAAAATAAACCTCCTAGCAGATTTTCAAACTCTGTGTACTGAGCTTGTTTAATTGTTTTCCCCCTCTTCTTTCTCTGTGGGAACACACAGCTGTAAAGGAATCTGAACAGACAGATATACTGCTTTCATTTGTGGTTTCAAATCCTATTGGGTCTGTACTCATCTAGGAGTCCACATATGCCAAATGCTGTTTGTGTCCTGTTATGAACTTTGGTTGCAAACAAAGTTCTTGATCCATAGACAACTAAGGGTTTCTCTTTTTATATGACATGTCTAAAAAAATCAGTACTGAGTTGAGGTTGTATGCCTTAGAATACCAAACTGCCTATGGTGGTCAGCAGGATTTTGCTGAGGTAGCAAAAAACAGTGATGATCCATTAAGAGATATCATTGAATACTATAGTAAATTGAAAAATGGTACTAAAAGAGTTAATCCTGAAGGATTACTCTTTGCAACATTGTTTACATGTTTTAATGCAGTTTTAAATGAACTATCTGTTTTGAAATCTGAAAATGTTGCTTGCAAAATGGAGAATGCTGCTTGCAAGCAAGAAATGAATCGGAAAAAAGCTACATAGATACATAGATACATACATAGACAGTGTCGGCAGATAAGGGCCTATGGCCCACCTAGTCTGCCCATTTGAGCTTGTAAGTTCAATTTGTTTTCCTAGAAGTCTGTTTCCCCTTACCCCTGCCCTCTAGAATTCCTTTATGTCTATCCCATGCATTCTTAAATCCTGTGATTGTTTCAGCCCCCACCACTTCCTCTGGCAGGGTGTTCCACTTTGTCCACCACCCGTTCTGTGAAGAAATTCTTTCTCATGTTTCCTGTGAATCGTCCTCCTCCAACTTCATCCCATGCCGTCTAGTCCTGAAACATCTTTTTCACTTAAAATAGTGTTTTCCTGCACCCTGTTCCTCCCTGTAAGATACTTGTATGTCTCTATCATATCCTCTCCCTCCTCTCCTCCAGGAGTACATGTTCAGTTCCTTCAACCTGTCTTCATAGGACTTGTGATGCAACCCATGCACCATCTTTGTTGCCCTCCTCTGAACCTTCTGTACCCTGTCTATGTCCTTACATAGGTATGGTCTCCAGAACTGTACACTGTACTCCAGGTGGGGCCTCACTAGTGTCTTGTATAGCGGAATTATGACCTCCTTTTCCTGCTGGTGATGCCCTGCCTATACATCCCAGCATCCTATTTGCTTTACCTGAGCCTTGTCACACTGTTTCCCTACCTTGAGGTCATCAGAGATGACAACCCCAAGATACCTTTCCTGCTTGGTGCATGCTATATCCTCACCCCCAACTGATATATTGTGCCAGGGTTTTTGTGCCCATATGCATTATCTTGCACTTCTTTGCATTGAATTTCAAATGCCAAACCCTTGACCATTCTTCAAGTTTCTGCAGGTCCCTTCTCATTCTGTCTACACCCTCTGGTGTGTCTACCTGTTACAGAGCTTTGTGTCATCAGCAAACAGTGAAATTCTGCCTTCTAGATCCTGTGCAATGTCACTGATGAAGATGTTGAATAGGACCGGTCCCAGCACTGATCCCTGTGGTACCCCACTGGTTACTTTTCCCTCTGTGGAGTGACAGCCATTTACCACCACCCTCTGTGTCCTGCCACCCAGCCAGTTACCTACCCACCACACTACTGTCCTGCCCATACCCATGTTCCCCAGTTTGTGTAATAGTCTTCTACGTGGCACAGTGTCAAAGGCCTTGCTGAAGTTCAGATAGGCCATGTCCACTGCCCTCCTCTGATCCACCTCCCTATTCACCCAGTCAAAAAATTCAATGAGGTTGGTCTGACATGACCTCCCCTTGGTGAAACCATGCTGCCTTGGGTCCTGTAGTCCATTGACAACCAGATGTTCCACCAATCTCTCCTTCAGTAGTGCTTCCATAATCTTTCCCACTACCGAGGTGAGGCTGACTGGTCTGTAGTTCTCGGCTTCCTCTTTGTTCCCACTTTTGTATAAGGGGACTACATCTGCTGTCCTCCAGTCTTTGGGTACCTCCCCTGTTTCCAGTGATTGGCTGAACAGGATAGCCAGAGGTTCAGCCACCACCTCTTTTAGTTCTTTAAGGACCCTGGGGTGCACCCCATCTGGCCCCATTGCTTTATCAGCTCTTATTACTTCCAGTTCCTTCAGGACCCTTTCTCGTGTAAAGGGACTTGTGTCCATTTCTGCACCATTCTCACCCCTTGTACTCCCTTCAGACCCATTACCCCTCTTCCTTAGTAAAGACTGAGCAGAAATACCTGTTCAATATGTCAGCTTTATTGTTGTCATCCTCCACGCGGCTCCCATCCTCCCCTTCAGTCTCACTATCCCTCCCTTTGTCTTTCTTTTTTTGCTTATGTACCTGTAAAAGGTTTTGTCCCTTTACCCACTGATTTTGCAATGTGTTCTTCTGTCTGAGCTTTGGCTTTCCTTACTGACTTCCCTGCCTCCTTTGTTTCTCCTGGTACTTTTCCCTATCCCCTTCTGCCTGTGTCTTTTGTATTGCCTGAATGCAGTCTTTTGGCTTTCACTTTTGCTACCTCTTTGGAAAACCATAATGGTCTCCTCTTCCTTTTCCTCTTGCTAACCTGCTTAATGCATAATTATGTTGTTCTTATAATCCCCATTTTAAATACTGCCCACTGTTCCTCAACCCTGATTCCTGTCCCATTCCCTTAATGCCTCTTTCAAGTATCTCCCCATTTTCCCAAAGTCTGCCCCCTAAAATCCAGGATATGTGTTTTGTGTGGTTTGGTTCTGCTCTTTCTGTGATTTCAAACCACAATGACTGGTGGTCACTGTTACCCAGGTGCTCCCCACTGTTACCCCCATCATACTGTCCCTGTTTGTGAGCACAAGGTCCAGTATTGCCTTCTGCCGAGTTGGTTCCATGACCAGTTGCTTGAGGAAGGCACTGAAGGGTCCAGGATAAATCTGCTCCTAGTTGATGCTGCTGCTGGGATGCTTCAGTCCACGCCTGGTATATTGAAGTCTCCAACCAGTACTACCTCACCTTGTCTGCCATCCTCTGGATGGCTAGCATCAGCTCCCTATCTGTTTCTTCCTCCTGGGCTGGTGGTCTATAGACCACACCTGTGCGGATGGCTGGCCCCATTTTCCTTTCCAGCTTAACCCACAGTATCTCTCCCCATTTTGTTCCTCCTGGATCTGTGTGGCCTCTTATGTCATTTTTCACATACAGTGCTACCTCCTCCCTTCCTGCCTGCTCTGTCTCTTCTGAATATGTTGCAGCTAGGTATGGCCATCTCCCAGTCATGGTTATCATTACACCAGGTTTCAGTGATGGCCACAATGTCCAGGTCTGACTGTACCATGACAGCCTCCAGATCTTCCATCTTGTTGCTAAGGCTCCTGGCATTTGCACACATGGCTTTCCATGATTTGACCTCCTAGACTGCTTCACTGTTCTACTCCAGCCCCTTCCTTGGTTGTCATTTATCCCTGGTTCTCCTTGCTGTTTGCCCTTCTGCTGAATTTTGCCCCTTTTCTGCTTATCCACCTTCTGGACACTAATCTCCATCTTTTGCACACTGCTTTGCAGAGATAGCCACTCCTCTGGTTCACTGGTTCCACTACTAGCTGTGGGGGGTGAGCAAGTAGGTACCGTCCTTGCTGGCCTGCCACCCCCCTTTGCTAGTTTAAATGCTTGTCAATGTAGCATTTAAACTTATCATTGAGTGCTTGGATTCCCCTCCAGGATGGATGCAGGCCATCAGGCTTGAACAAACCTCCATCCCTCCAGGTGGGTCCCCAGTCACCAATGAATCCAAACCCTTCCTCACAGCACCAGTTCTTCAACCATGAGTTAAAGTTCCTGGTGCATGCACTCCTTGTGCTAACCATATAAAGAGGACAGAACTGCAGTGTCAGCTGCAGTCCCTCCATCAACAAAATTAGTTTTTCTTTAATAATGTAAGCAGCCAAGAACTGCATGCATAAGGAGATAACTGTGAAAAGGCAGAACTTATTATTAGAAAAAGAGTTTTTCAAATGAATGGTGTACCAGTGATTCCTTCCATTTTGAAAATAAGGAACTTAGGGATTAGATGCCTAAAGTAAATGCTGAAAGAGTTAACATGCTGGTATTTCAACACCAGACCTTGACTAAGCATCATGATTCATTATGTTGTGATAATGCTTTGAATATAAACTGTGATAGAGCTTTTCTTGATAACAGGCAAGTTTTACACAAAGAGAATGTCTTGCAATCTGAAAAACAGGCACTTCACAGTGTGCTAACTCATCTATCTGAGCAGTTAGAATATAGGAGTAAAAAGTCAGATATGGCGAACTTGCACCATCAACTAGAGGTATTGGCAGGTCATACCACTTTAATGCCCATAGACCTTGCCTCTTCTGATGTTGAAGAGTTTGATTTTGAACACTCAGAGAGTGCTGTGGGGTGGACTAGAACAAATGCTAGCAACTTGTTTTTCTGTGATTCACAAAATGAAACAACAAAGTTTATTGTTGGGCTCATATAGCCATCAACAAATACAGTTTAAAATACCTTTGAGTTATTAAATACATACATCATTTACATCACATTGTTAAAACATATCTGTAATACATCAAAAATGGGCAGTACTGTATAAAAGTCCTTGCTTCATATATTTACTTCCTTATTTCCTAACTAATACACTTACTGTATTGCACAATTCACCAGGATATTGCACTTAATAATTAGTAGATACAGCAATTGATAGTACAGCATTCACGGTCTACATGATTATATCATTTATCCTTTGTTTCTTTTTACTAATTGCCTTAAAATAGTTCGCCACTCTTAGTATAGACCAACTATCCTCAGTCAGCAATATAACAGAAGTCAGTGTTTCTAAATCTATCTCATATTTAGTGTCCATAAAAGGGGATAGCCAGAACTTCCATTCATTTAAATACCACATACAGTGCCACATTACATGTAACAAATCTTCACATTCTTCCTTTGTGCAGCTACATTTTTCATCAGCTGATTCTTTGTATCTAAATCTCAACAGATTGCTATCAAACTGCTCGAATTTGAATTTAAGAAATATTTCCCTAAGTTCCGGGTCACTAAAAGCATCCAAATAGCTTTTGTAGCCACATTTTCTGTTGTTCTTGGCAAACCATCTTGAGTACCTAGAGGTTTTAATTTCTTTTAGGCATTGGTTCTGCCAGAAAACTTTCATTTTTGCAAACAGATATATGTTATACTTACAGTTTATTTGAATGTTCCTTTCTATGTATTTTGTCAATGCATGGTCCTGTCAAACTAATCTCATAGATTTCATTGACTGGGTAACCAGAGTGGTGAACCTAGGGGGAGCAGTTGATGTTGCATACCTTGACTTCAGCAAAGCTTTCAATACTGTTCCACATAGAAGATTGATTAATAAGTTGGGTAGGCTCGAGGTGGGTCAGACGTTGGTCAACTGGGTGGAAAACTGGTTGACAGGCAGAAAACAGAGTGGTGGTAAATGGTATGCAGTCAGAAAAGATGCAAATCACAAGTGGGGTACCTCAGGGATCAGTCCTGGGGCCAGTCCTCTTCAATATCTTCATCAATGACATTGCAGATGGACTGGAGGGTAAGGTTTGTCTGTTTGCAGATGACACCAAGATCTGCAACAGAGTAGATGATCCAGATGGTGTGGACAGAATGAGAAGAGATTTGGATACACTAGCAAAATGGTCAGAGGAGTGACAACTGGGGTTTAATACAAAGAAGTGCAAGATCATGCACGTAGGGAAGAGAAACCCTGAAGCCACCTATAGGCTGTGAGGGGAGTTGCTGGCAGACACAAGGGAAGAAAGAGACTTGGGCGTCATCATCTCTGATGACCTGAAATCATACAAGCAGACCTCTAAAGCAGTGGTTAAGGCTATAGGGATGTTGGGGTGTATTAGTAGGGGTATCACAAGTCAGAAGAGGGAGGTAATAATCCCTCTTTACAAGACACTGGTTAGGCCCCATCTGGAGTACTGCTTGCAGTACTGGAGGCCACATCTTCACAAGGACATTAACCAAATGGAGGCAGTCCAGAGAAGGGCAACCAAAATGGTGCAGAGACTGCATCAGAAAACATATGAGGACAGATTAACTGAGCTCAATATGTATACCTTAGAGTAAAGGAGGGTGAGAGGTAATATGATTGAAACATTCAAACACCTTAAGTGCATTAACAAGGTGAAAGAGTCTAACATGTTTCAATATAAACAAAATAGCAGGACAAGAGGACACAGCATGAGATTAGAGGGAGGCCAATTAAGGGGTAATGTGAGGAAGTTCTTTTTCACAGATAGGCTGGTGGATGAATGGAACTGCCTACCTCAGGAAGTGGTGGATATGAATACAGTGCAGGTCTTCAAAAAGACATGGGATAGGCATAAGGGAGCAATACAGATGAGTTTGAATAGATAGGCCATTGACAGAGCAAAGGCCTATGGCACATTCATAAGGTAGAAAAAGAAATGGGCAGACTGGATGGGTCTTGCAGTCCTCATCTGCTGTCAACTTCTATGTTTCTATGCTCTATGTAACTTATAATTATTTACTATTAAGCATATTTTTGAGTACCACAGATTCTTTTTATATCTTAATTTATGCCAAATCTATTTTTTCCTTTCGACACTGATAGGACATTCGAGTTTGAGGGAGCCTCGTTAACCTTAACCAGAAACCTAATTGTTTACATTCTAATAAAACATTTATATTTGTAATCCCCAATTCAGATATTACATATGTGGAGGGGCAAGAATATCCAATCCCCATTATTTTTCTCAGCATTTTAAATAAATGGAATTACTAATTTATCTCTATACTTCACATCCCAAATTTCTGCTCCATATAGGAGCTGAGATTCTACTTTTGCTTTTATCACATCAATTAAGGGTTTAATACTTGCCCCGCCAAATCTGTAATTGAGTCTTGCCAATGCCAAAACTGTTTTTTTTTTCATAGTTTGAAGAGTTCTTTGAAACTGTATGTTCCAGTTTCTATTTTCGTTGAATTCCACTCCAAGGTACACATAGGATTTAACTCTATCTACTTTACCTTTAACAATTCTCCAACTCCCACTCCTGTTACATCCTTTGGATCCAAAAACTACTACTTTGGTTTTGTTCAAACTGATTTTTAACTGTAATTCCCTTGAGCCATTATCTAACTTGTTAAGCATGTTCTGTAATCCTTTCTGTTTTAAAGAAAGCAAAGCCAAATCATCAGTGTATGCCATTACAGACCATCTTTGCTCATTAATTTTTGGAGAATCAAGCTCAGTAATTCCAAGTTCATTTAAAAGGCCATCAATCTACAAGGAGAAAAGTGTAGGTGTGAGGACACAGCCTTGGCGTACACCTCTGTTCACTTTGGCCTTCTTTTCCCATCCTAACCCTGGCCCAGGTATCCTGGTACAAATTAGCTATAATCTTTACCAGTGCCTCATCTATTCCCTTCTTTAACAAAATTTCCCACAGAATTTTTCTGGAGATAGTATTGAATGCTGTAGAATAGTCCACAAAGGCTACACATATTCTTTGTCCTCTTATCACTAAATATATATATTTCAATTAGATGGTCCAAAATAAACACATTATAAAGTGTTGAATAATTCCTTTGGAAAACTGCCTGGTAAGAAGATAAACCCCCCACTCTATCTATTTCTTCCATAAGTCTACTCAATAAGATCCTGGAAAAAATGTTCATGTTTATGTCCAATAAACTAATAGGGTGATACATGGCTGGGTTTGTTAAACTTCCTTTTTTGTGAATTGGTATTATGTACGCTCCTTTCCATGTAGTAGGATAGTTATTTTTCTGAATACACCTATTATATAGTGCTACTAGTAATCTTGTCCAAAGACCAATTTGACATTTATAAATTTCTACTGGTATACTATCTGATCCTGGTGCTTTATACTTCTTTATAAAATGGTAAGAAAACATCTAGAAATCTCATTGGCCAAGAGACATCAGCTGACTGTACATTAAATCTCTATATATGCTCAGTCATCCTGGTCTGAAACCACATCACACAATGAGCAAATCAGTCCTCACACAACCAGAACTATCTTCCATCAGTCCCCCTTCAACCAGAACTAATCTTCCATTATAAACATGGCTGCCACTTTACACTGTAAAAAACTTCTGAAGGCTTACAAAATAAACTACCTTAAATAAAAAAATAAAATAAATTCATTAAATGTTGTTTCCCTGATCATCACGCTCCCCTTACACACATAAACAAATTAGAAACATTAAGTGTTGTTTATAGTTTTCATTATAACTGTTTGTTTACTAACAGTGAAAAATTACCTGCTCATCAGTGAAATCTCTCATGCTTTCCCTGACAGTGATATAACTGAGTCTCTGGCTCTAAAACAGGCCTTTGTTGTCTGTGTGTACAGAATGTCAGGACAGTAACATTCTACAAGTGGAACAGAGCAGAATTTTGAATCTCTGTATTCCATGGTAAACATTCCATGATAAACATTCTATGTCTTGAATGTGCGGAAAAACAGAAAACAAAAAAACAGGATGAAGAAAGTAGGCAATACAGTAATACTTTATAAACAAAAAGAAAAGGTGGGAAAACACAGTTAAATAGGTAGAGGCAGACCCAAAGTGCCCAAATACATTGCTAATATTAATAAAAGCAATCCAGAGGTAATCAGTCGGTGACACGGGCTATCAGTTAACTCAAACATACAACGCGAGTGCAGAGAGGCATTGAAAAAAAAAAAAAGCAGATCACTTCCCGAGATGGAAGTACGTGGTGCATTATGGTAGGCACCAAAAAGTTAAAGAAGTAGCAACCACTACGATCATGGAGGGGATTTAATATTAAAGGAGGCAGCATACTATAGAGGTTGAATGGTCTATGCTGCAATTCTGGAGACCTGGGCTTGAATATCACATTTGCTGATGGGGGTCCCATTCCCCCATCAGTTTCACTGCCCCCCCAAAAAAATGTTTGTATGCCACGCTTGGAGCCCACCCCAGTGTGGTAAAAGCTTCATTTGCCGATGGGGGTGCCCAATCCCCTGTCAGTTTCACTGCCCCCCCAAAAATGTTCGGATGCCACACTGGGAGCCCACCCCAGCATGGCAAAAACTTCCTTAGCTGACGGGGTGCCCAATGCCCCATCGGCTTCACTGACCCGACAAGCCATGCTGGGAGCCCAGCCCAGCGTGGCAAAAGTCCCTTGTGTGTAAATAAATTTTAAAAAAAAACCTGAAACAAAAAAACCTTCCCTCATTGATTCTTTTGCCCCTCCCCCAACCCGCACCCACTCTCTGCGTACCCACCTCCCAACACCCCCACCTCAACCCATACTTACCTCCGGAGCCCAGCGCGACGATCTTCAGTGGACCGGGAACACGTCTGCACTCTTCAAAGCCGACCGCGAGCTGAAGAAATGCCAGTAAGCTATACAATGGCATAAATGGATTTTTTTCAACTTTAGTGCATATCTCATCCATTTCTGGGAATTTTTTCACCAAATTTTCAACATGGGGTTTTTGGGACCCCACCTCAGAACTGTACCACTGTTATTTCGTTATTCTTGTTCCTGAAAGATGGTTCCAGCAGTCACCGCGTGGGAATCCACCTTTCAGAATGATTAACAAAATGACAGTGTCACAGTTCATGAGGTAGGCCCCAAAACCCTATGTTGAAAATTTGGTGAAATAATTCCCCAAAACAACTGTTTTACGTGCGTGTGTTTCACAGTTCCTATGCACGGTCATAACTTCGAGCACTTTTTAATATTTTCACTCCAGATTTTCAGTATTGCCATTTTACCACACCTCCTTATGAATAGTACAACTGCCATTTTTTACATCTCACCCGAAATGTGTTTTCACACATGTAGCGCACAATGGCGTGGTCAGTGTGCGAAATCAATGTTCCAGACAGATTAATAAAATCACAGTGACACTGTTCATGAGCAATGGTCTTAAACTGGCTATGTTGAAAATTTGGGGAAAATAGTCCCCAAAACGACTGTTTTACGAGCATGCGTTGTGCAGTTCCTACGCACACTCGTAACTTCGAGCATTTTTAATATTTTCACTCCAGATTTTCAGTATTGCCATTTTACCACACCTCCTTATGAACAGTACAACTGTCATTTTTCACATCTCACCCAAAATTGTTTTCACACATGTAGCGCACAATGGCACGGTCGGTGTGCGAAATCGATGTTCGGGACAGATTTAGAAAATCACAGTGAAGTAAAGTGCAAGTCATAAACTACAACAAGTAGACTGTTGTTTGCTAATGTTGTTAGTAATTGCTGTTGTTTACCATTCAAAAAAGTTTACTAAGGGACTATTTTATCTCAACGTTTCAACTAATTCTCTATTCTGTATTTAAATAAATGTTACAAAGTTTTCAAAATATAAACACCTTGTCATTTTCTTTGTTTCCATAGTTATTTCCAATTTTATAAGCACAATAAGACACTCCATGGTGGTGGTTGTTATGTGATAACCGCACACCTCGTGCGAAAAGGACACTCGCCTTGACCTCGTGCCTCACCACGCACCTAGGTGTGCGGTTATCACATAACAACCACCACCCTGTCATATCTTATTGCTTAGTTAATGAGTTAATAACTAACATAACTTCACAGTTACCTATAACAATAGTATTTCTTACCTTCCTTTCAGTTATTTCTGACATAATTCTTTCATCTTCTTGAGATATATTAAAAATCTGAGAAAAATAATCTATCCATACCTGTTCTGAAATATAAGTGTCAGACTCCTCTTTATAGACACTGGTTCCTTTTGCCACCAGTCTCCAGAACCCTTTCTGGTCCCTGTTTTTCACTACTTCACTCATTTCCTCCCATTGCTTTTTATGATATTATTTACATTTTTCATTAGTAAGACTCTTATATTCCTTTCTTTTTTGATTAATGCTTTTTATATTTCTATATTTTTGTTCCTCATATACTGCTTATAAGTTTTCTTTAATAGTTTTTATGTTCTTTACATTCACCATCAAACCATCCTCCACTCCATTTTTCCCTTCTGACTATATTTTTCCCTAATTTATTTAAAATTTGCTGAAAGATTTGGTACAAAGTTTCAATCATTTGAATACTATTTAGTTCTAAAAAATGCACTTGACTGTCTACAGTAATCTCACTCAGTAAGAGATTAGTCAAGCAATTATCCAGTTCAGATTGCCACTTAATTCTTTTATTAGACACAATTTCCATCTCCAAAGATTGTATTGTCCTAGACTTCTCTACATCCCTTTTCTTACTCTGTGTCAGCACTATGGGGAAATGATCACTCTCTGAGCGTGGTATAATTTCCATATTTTTCCATTCTTCAAGAATACCTGACCACAATGCTAAATCAATTACCAAAGTACCTTTAGTGGAAATATGAGTATACTCCCCCATTACATCTGCATTTAAGCGACCATTTAATACATATAAGTTGTACTCTTTCATAATCAAAATCAGTTGTTCACCCACCTTATTTGTCAAATGATCTTTTGTTACCCTTTGTTTTCAAGAATATAGACTAATTGCACTTGTAAAGAAGGAGTTATCTCCTGAACCATCAGAATTACCAAGTCATGCATTGAAGTCCCCCACTAATAATATATCTTGTTCTGGATATAAATACGTAGTTTCAATAATTGCTGTATTAAGTTGCTCCCACACTGACTCCTTGTAAAATTTTGAACTTACAGGTGGGCTATATCCATTTATTACTATAAAACACTGACCTTCTCTTTTCATTGAGACGAGCATACTGTTCTCTGTTTTCTTAATTAGTGATACCTGTGCAAAACTACTTATTCTAGTAAAAATCACAACTCCACCAGATTTCCTACCCTTAAACTTATTCTTTCTTCCTATCTGATGAAAACACTCATATCCATTAATTGCAATAAAATCACCTTCACCATGCCAAGTCTCTTGCAGACAAATTACATAAAAACTTGATATATATTTCATCCATTCATCATCAGATTGTTTTTCTCTTAGTACTGTGATATTCCATGAAACAATTTGTATCCCTTTGCATTTGCATTTAGAACTAGCTCCATCTGGGCTTTCACCATCACCTGTTACAGTATTAAGGCTAACCTCTATATTTTTTGTCTTTCAATCATCATAACCAGCCAATAATTAAAATGTATTTCTAAGTGAAATTTGACTTCCTTCTTCATTTACTTCATATACACCTTTGATGTTTCCAGTCATTCCAATTATTTCATCTAGATCCATCAAATTTAGACACATCATGTCTAGGACCATTGTTTTTTCTAAAATGTGATTGGCCACTGTTCTATTTTTTACCACCATATTGATCTGTGTGTATTGTTCTTTCCCAACTCATTCCACAACTTCTATTTCATTCAATCCTAGTTATATGTCCAGAAAATGTCTTAATAAATTATATGCTTCTCTTGTTAATTTAGCATTGGCTTCTCTATGTAACTGTTTCAACCAAAATAGAGCTAGTTCCACTTTCTTTTCCAGTGAATCACATTTCCCTTCACCTGTCTTTATAAACTGTTGTCTATTAGGGAACAATATAGTAACATCTTTACATTTCATTTGTGCTACATTTAGCCATACATAGTTAGCAATTCTAGGTGAATTAAAATAAATATCCAAAATAGTAGCCAAGACAACTTGTGTATTTCTAATCTCCAAGATATCTTTCTCATTAATTCCGATACCTAATTCTCTATTTAATCTTTCTACTACTAAATGTGGAACAATTGCACTTTTTTTCACTATCCAATCTTGGGGGCTCACAATCCTTATCATTGGCACACACATTCTTTCACTTTCACTGCTGTTTAGGTAGCAGTTAGATTAGGCATTCTCTTTTGTTAAAATTGTCTCCTCATAATTAAATTTCCCATTTGCTTCACTGTTTTCATTAGAAACATCAATTACAGTACTATTTTGTGATGGAATTCCCCACTGTCTTACTCTACTTTTAATTTGATTGTTTAAGTTCAGTATCTCCTTTTCCAGAATTCTCAAATGACTATCTAGACCAACATTATTTGTTTGTAACTCTTTTTCCTTGTTTAACATGTTATTTACACTCTGTACTTTTCCCTGTGTATCTTCATCATTTTGACATAATCCATGACAATTTTCTTTTTCAACCTTTTTTCCTCCTTCTTCTCTCTCCTCTTGTACTTTCCTTTCCCCTTTCTTCCATATGCTTTATTCAATGTCTCAATTTCTAATTTGTTTTGCCTTTTATTACTCAAATCCTTACCTTTTCTCCTTATTTCCTTCTTTGTTTTCCTCTGTCCCTTACTATTCCTTTCCTCCTTTGATGACTCTAGGAACTCCATGCTGCTAAAATCTGGTCTAATCTTTCCTTCTGGGGAAATCTCTTGTTCTAGGGAAATCTCTTGTTCTATCTTCTTATTGTTTGTCTCTTCATCCAATCTTTGAGGCTTCTGATTCTGGAGAATTTCAACCAGTATTGTACCCTGTTTATTTATATTATACTTCATAATATCTAACATATCCCTGTTAATGAGCAATTGTTCCACAATTAAGATATTGGCTATATGCTGTTTAGCAAGCAGATTTACCAATTTTTCACTTAGAAGGCTTGTTTGATATTCCATATTACTCTCCACTATTACTTCCTCAATGAGTTCTTGAACCTCTTTATGATCATGCTCATGGTTAATCTGTTTGAGTCCTGTAATAATACCTCTCAAATCTCAGGTACTTCTTCTATTGCCATTTTGCTTTTTGCCAAGTAATTACTCTCATTATCTGTCCGTATCTCATTGCTTAAGCCCAACAGTATAGAATCTTCATTCTAGCTATTATAATAGTTCAAGGTCTAACTGTAATTTTCTATAATCAAACAATCCATATCCATCTGTGTAAGATCTGGAGCTAACTCTATCTCTAACTCTAAAACTCCTACTTCCCCTCGATGTGCACCATTTGCATTATTACCTTTATTTATACTTCCCCCCTCTATATCCAATATATCTAATTTGCTGTTTCTTATATATGAAGTCAAGGTCTTACCCACACTGGGATTTAATTTATGTCTTACTCTATCTGTGTGCTCCGCTATTTTAGACTGCTTCAAATTTCTTTGACTCCGACTAGGTTCATTCATTGTAAGTTTATTAGAGGACTAATTTGTGAGTCTTGCTGTTTTTGCTTTCTTGTTTTCACCATTTTAGCTACCCTTTATCAGCACCCATAGCACTCACTGCTTGCAGCTCTTATCAACACTTAACTTTTACTATCCGGCACTAAAGAATTTTAACTTACTAACTTTACTACAAATCAGAGATTATCGCACCAGTCTACTAAAATGATCAAATAATATTTCTTTTGATCTTAAATAGAGATGTAATTACTAACTCACGTCAATCAGCATACTCCAATTTCCCCCCAATATAATACTACGTTTCAAAACAACAGAGACAACAGTTCAGACAGGCTAGGATCCAAAAAAGCTCTATGATATTCCACTTGTGTATTCACTCAGTCCACATTTGTTCCACAAGTAATCTCCTTCGCAATTCACAGTTCTTTAATCACCGCAAGTTTGTTCACAGTTCTCCCCTTTTTTGAAATGATCACTGTTCTTTTCACTGTCCACTCAGTCTCTTGACAAATATTTTCCTCTGTTTTCCCCAATACTACCGCTTTATTTAATTCGATGTAACTTTTTCCATGAGTGGTTCTTAAAAAGGAAAAAATAGGAAAACCAGGAAATGTCACAGTAATCAATTCATATATCTAAAACTCCTATCTCTGTCTGTACAAGGTTTAAAACAGTCTTACACAGTCTTGAGTGCGTAATGTCTGAACATATCAATCAGATTCTACTTTCTCCGCTACCTGGTTTTGTAACATCAACTATTTCACAGTTATATCTCACCACAATTAGAACAGCAAAAGTAGGGAGATGGTGTGTCAGTAACAATTAGCATTAATAGTGAATTAATAATAAATTAATAGTAAAAGTACATTAAATCCTAAAATAATAAAAAGAAGCTTACTTAGTTTTCATGCTGTCTCATGCTTAGCCTTACTTCACTTGCTTTGAATGCAGTGGAGCTCTTAACGTCTCAGTTTCCACCTTTTTAAGAGCTTTTTAACAGCTTTTCACAGCTTACAACAGCACAAGCACATTTTCCTTCAGCAGTGGATAACCAAGTAGAGTATTTCCCTATCCTTACTGCTCGTGGTTCATTGTTCATGACTCACTGCTTGTAGCACATGAACACCCCCAAAATGGCAATTCTGGATTCCAGAATGCTACACATGTGCATTAAATATCTGGACCACCTGACCTATGGGGCGTGAAACTCAAAGAAAAGGAATCTAAAAGTTCTAAAATTATACAATAGTAATTAAAAAAAATCTATTTCACTAATTTATAAACAAATTAGATATATTATCAATCTTAACTATTAAATGTATCTGGCTAAATACGAATGCTAACACACTGTACACAAGCACCCTAAATGTTCAGGGCACTCAAAGCACCCTAACATTCAGGGCACTCAAACTATGAAAAAATAAAACCAAAATATAATCAGCACTTCCTTTAAAGCCACGTGTACTCCTCTTATCTCTCTGATTCTCTGGTTTCTCACTTTCCTGAATTTTCTAATTCTGTCTTCTTTTTCTGTTTTCTTTCTATGCCGTCCAGTGCCCCGTGGTGCTTTCTTCTATGCCTTTTGCCAGGATCTGCTACCCCACCTTCAGCACTCTAGGCCTGCAAACAGAAAGAAGAGATGGCAACAGGCAGAAAATCCTGGGACGGCCGCACAAGACAGCCTGGAAAAAGTTGTTCCTCAGGCAGGTACAAAGCAATGCTTAGGTGGTATACCTTTCCTGGAAAAAAATTAATTTAAGAACAGCTTCTACTCTGTAGACTCCTCCACAGCCTACTAGCATGCAGTGGACTGTCTCCCACTTCACCCGGATGCTCAGAGTACCGGCATGCACTGAATCAGCCTTAACAGAGCTGAGGTCTCCTTGCTTTCTCTATGGAGAATTGTTAGAGTCTCAAAATGGAGGACACATATGTCATCATGCTGTGTCCCCATGCCATTCCCAAGATGGCCACTCATGGTCATGTGATGATGGTCATAATACAGTAATCCAAGATGCCCAAGATATAATTCAAAATGGCCAACCACCACATCACAGAGGTTGGATCATGCAATCCAAGGGACCTGAGATTGCTGCCTTAACCAAACAAAGCATACCAGAGGTTTTTGACATGATTCCTAATGCTAGCAGTAAGACTAGTGTTTCTGAGGGACAGAAGATTCTCATTAAAAATTATGTTGATGTACTTTTGGATGAGGCTGGTATGCAGCCTAATGTTATAAAGTCAATGTCTGATGCTGCTGTTAGCAATGTTTACTGTGATGGAATGTCCTTGGTTAAGGAACACATTGCTGTTAATTATGTGAAATGTTATTATTCTTCCCTGTGTAATTTAACATCAGCTCTCCCTGAGAAGACTGAATGTGTTGTTTTTCCTAATGCTAACAGCATTGGACACATGCAGCCCACTAATAACATAAGCTGTCACTTAAAAAACAATGTTGCCACTGTCCAGCAACCTTCAGATGTGGAAACCCAGTTTATATTTGATGGGAAGGGGACAATCCTTATTCTGAAAGCCCTGTGGCTGTGATTTTTTTGGCATCACAAGGCCACACTGTGGGAAGGGATGCAGGTTTGATTTCTGAACCTGTGCGGACAGCTGTTTCAGTACTACTTTCACCACCCCGATGGCTACTGAATTACAGTCCATAGCTGGAGAACTATGTGCAGCTTGCATAACACTTTTCTCCACAGTGCAGGCACCCCTGATAGTGCCAGAACTGCCTGCACAGTGATGCAGAACTCCCTCCACCAGTGACACCTGGATCATCCCACACTGTGGCTGCACTAGCAGGCACAAGCCAAGAACAGTCTGGGTTATTCCCAGCACAGACAATAGCAGGCACTTCTGGCAAGAAGGTGCAAGAGATTGTAATGTGGATATTGTTGTATTTTCTTCTAAGATCACTGATCATGGCCCCAGCATTGGTTAATCCTAACCCAGCTTCAGGGTATTATTTTGAAACTGCTATATTAGATGTAGTAATCTTAGCAGTTTTAGCCCACACATACTATGGACACATCAGACCCATTGCTTATGCATCCAGATGCCCTCCCCAGTGGAGCTGAAATACAACCTTTGTGAAAGGAATCTTTTGGCTACATACTTGGCAGTGAGATACTTTATGCACATCATTGGATATTTTATTTATTTTTATTTATTGTAACAGTCAGAAAGACCTTTGAGTCAGAGACTCATTTACATAGGTTCCACGTCACACATAAACAGGTAATACATCAAAAGGTGCAGGGACAGTACTTAAAATACAGATTACAGGAACATTACAAAATAAAACAGTCAAAGAGGTTACATAGTTGTTCAGCTGTTTGCTAACAGTAGTTTCACTTTTCATTTCTTTAGCACTGCCAGAAAGTTACAGAGGGTACTGTAGAGGCTGATTATCATATAGTTACATAGGTGCAAAAGTGGTGCGGGGAATACAACAGTTGCTGGTGTGAAAGAGGCATAGGTCAACCTGGTGTCAAGGGCAGTCACATTGGTTAGATGCATGAAGGTTTTTCCTTAGCTTGGATTTATTAGGGCCAAGCCTTAGTTCATTTGTTATATGACTTGGGAGGGCATTAGTCCAGGAAGGGGCTCTGTGACTGAAAGTATACTGGAAGTGTGAAGTCCGGCAATGGGATACCCATAGCAGCCACTTTTTTGAGCTACGGGTTGTTTTGCCTGGAGGTGTTGGGTGGATAATTTGGTCAAAGATAGGTGGGATGAGGCCTAGTAATGCTTTTTTGGTCATAAGGCAGGTGTGGTACCTAATTCGGTTATCTAGGTTTAGCCAGTTTGAGCTGTTGTATAGGGTGCAGGTGTGTGTAAGGTGATCACATCCAAGGATGAGAAGACAGGCTTTATTAAGCATGAGTCAGAGTCTGTTTAGGGTTGTGGATGGTGCTGCACTATAGATTAGGATGCCGTAGTCTAGTAAGGAGAGGATCGAGGCATTTATGGTAAGTTGTAATGCTTCAGGGGTGAGACAGTGTTTGAAATGGGATAGTACACCCAGTCTGGAGCTAAGGGTTGTTTGGAGGTGCAGGATATGTTGATTAAAGCTGAGGGCAAGGTCTAATGTGATCCCTAGGTATTTAAAATTGCTTACTTGTTCTAGTGGGGTCTGATTGGCAGTGAGAAATTGGGGGCAGATGTTTTTGAGTGGGTTCTGAGGGTTGGCGAATATCGTGACTTTTGTCCTATTGTAGTTAATAATAAGACGCTGGGTGGTGAGCCAGTCTTCGATTTCATGGAAAGAGTGTTGGAGAGTTTGGTGGAGTTTGAGGGGTGTCAGGTCAGAGGCGAACAGGACCATGTCATCCAAGTATAGGAGCATATTTCTGGGGCATGATGATGCATGAGTTGAGGTATAGGCTGAAGAGTAGGGGGCCGAGTATGGAGCCCTGTGGGACACCAGAATGGATTGGGAGGTGGGGGGACAGGACAGGGCCTACCTTTACTAACTGCTTTCTATCAAAGAGATAGCTGGTGAATCAGTTTAGGGTGTCATTGGAGAGCCCAGTGTAAGCTAGGGTGTTCAGTAGGAGGGCATGGTTAACGGTATCGAAGGCCTTAGATAGG
Organism: Neoceratodus forsteri; assembly: GCA_016271365.2. Taxonomy (NCBI): domain Eukaryota; kingdom Metazoa; phylum Chordata; order Ceratodontiformes; family Ceratodontidae; genus Neoceratodus; species Neoceratodus forsteri. The sequence goes on along the minus strand of CM028132.1, from coordinate 894,387,438 downwards.
TCCATGAAGATGGCACCTGTAAGGTGGCCGTGGTCCAGGACTGAGTGGACATGGGAGGTAAATTCAAGGAGGGCAGTGGTGGTACTATGGCCCTTATGGAACCCGTGTTGCTGTCCAGATAGAAAGTTGTATTTATTTAGGTGGTCAGTGAGTTGGTTGGTGACTATGCATTCTAGGGCCTTAGATGGGGGGAAGGATCGAGATGGGGTGGTAGTTGATTGTGGATGTGTGTTCACCACTTTTATGGATGGTTGTGATGTAGGCCAATTTCCAGAGGGTAGGGAATTTCCCTTGACAGAGGAAACAGTTGAGAATATGGGTGAGTGGGGCTAGGACTTCCTGGAGGGTGAGACGGAGAAGTCTGAGGTCTAGGGAGTCGTGACTATAGTGATTTTGGCCAATAGCTTTGGTGAGGTAGGGCTTGGCTGTCTTGGGGGTAAGGACTCATCGGTAGAAAGGTGAAGCAAGGGGAGGATATGGGGTGATATGGGCAGGCGGGGGATTGAAGAAGTTAGGGGGCAGCACATGGGAGAGATCAGTGAAGGCAGCATTTAGGTCTAAGGCTATACAAAAAGGGTCAGAGGAGAGGTTACCATTTATTAGAATTTGGTCAGGTGGCAGATTTGGGGCTTTGCCACAGAGTTACTTTATGTTTTCCCAGAACTTGTGTTCAGTGCCCCAGGTGGAGGTTAAGGTGGCTTTGTAATAGTTCACTTTGGCGGAGTGGATGGCCCAGGTGCACTTGTTTCGGGACTCCCGATACTGTTGCCTGTCCAGAGGCTTTTGGGTCTCATTAGCAAGGTGCCATAATGTGTCACGGTGACGTAGTAGGCCTTGGAGGTGGTCCGAGAACCAAGGGGCTTGATTCCCTGGATATGCACATATTGTGTTGCATTCTAATCATTTGCCAACTAACTTTCTGTTGCCAGAGTGAAAAATGACTCTGTATCCAATGCCAGATTTACACACTGGTCTCTCATTTTACAGGATCATGACATCATTGTTCTTCTTATTAAAATTCCATCCTTGCTGGCCCATGGCCTACAATTTACAGGAGAGACCCATGATTGTTCACTCCAACCCTCTGACCTACCTGTCCCAGGGCCCTTTCTGACAGAACCTCAGAAAGTGTTAAAAGACACCACTGTGTATCATGTTTTGACTGATGACTCACATACCAACAAGGGCCAGATAGCAGGGTTTGGAATTCTTATTGTACATCCTAGTGATGACAGAGTGTGCATTATCATTTATGTACACTTCGCAGGCGTTGTTAAAACATGTCTGGCAAGAATAAAAAAATGTAAAGCAGAGAGAAGAGGAGTCTCCTTATTACTACCACAAATGTTTGTGGATGGCTGGTAAGTCCTTGCATGAAACAGATTGTGATAATAATGAGGAATAAAAAGATTTTTCCTTACGTAACATGACTCCAGCTTTCCATGAGAGGGTTAAGTGCTGCAGTCTGACAAAATGGCCTTGTGCTCTGTAATTACAGAAAGGCTGGAGACACTGTTTTTATTACAGATTCTAATTGGGTCTGTTCCTCTCTGACTGAATTTATTTTGGAAGAAAACAAACTTCCAATACTCTAATAGTACCCCTGTGAAATACAGAGACTTGTTTGTGTACATTTCAACACTAACCAGTTTAAATACAAACTATACATTCATAAGGTTCAAGCATATTGTAAACATGAATCTTATGCTCCAAAAGAAAGGCCTCATTTGAGGGCAGTGTATAGATTCCTTAATAAAGGAAATGAGGAATAACTTTCAGAAAAAAGCCCTTATAAGAAAGTGAAAATGACCTTCACGTATCCAGTGATGGCCTACTGATTTGGTACAACTGTCATAACAATCATGAAAAGTTATGGGTAGTTCCTGAACACCTGAGGGTAGATTTTATCTACTAAACCAAGTACACGATACTCCAACTGGTGGACACAAGGGAGTTCATAAAACACTAAACAGACTGAAAACCTTTGTCTGGTGGCCACACATGAAAAATAATGCAGAACACTAGATAAATAACTGTTTGATCTGTGCATAGAACAATCCTATACCAGCTAGGAAGAAATGCTAAATTGTTACCCCAGAGGCATTAAGGCCCCTGGAACAACATCCATATTTAATACATTGGCCCTATGTCAATCACTAAGAACAATATTAAGTTTGCATTAGTGATCACTGACCTATTTTCCAAATGGGTTGAAGCTATCCCAACAAAGAGCAGCACAGCCAAAGTGACTGCAAATGTCTTGGTAAACCAGCTATTTTCCAGGTGTGGTTTATCCCTAAAGGTAAATTCTGATTACAGGGAGTAGACTTTATAGCCAAAGTAATGCAGGAAATTCTGGATCTGTTATGGGTAAAACAAAAGTTTCATATCCGTTACCACCCACAGTCATCAGGACAGGGGGAATGGGCTAACAGGCAGATCAAAGTTATGTTATCCAAACTTGTTCAGGAAAACCCCAAAGAATGGGATTAATTACTGCCATTGCTACTTATGGCAATAAGAGGGACACCCTCTGCAGGCACACAGTATATCCCATTTTAAAATCATGACTGGCCGGTCCATGAGACTCCTAGAACATTTACTTCTGGACCGGTGTAGTGTCACTGCTGATGGAGCAACAGTATATAAATATATTAAATAACTCAAACAAGACATCCAAAAGGTACACTTGTTAGCTGCACAATGTATGGGCAAGGCCCAACAACAGGCCCTATCCCATTGTAAACAAACTCTGTCCAGCAGTCTACCAAGTTAGACTGCCTCACAATAAGAGATATTGATAAATGGCTACATGCCAATCAAATGAACCTGTTTAAAGGAGATTAAACTACTTTTCAATACCCCAATGGGTGGAACAGTACTAAACTATGTTTTTCTTTTCTCTTTCCTTTTAGGTTCCAGAGAGAGAGAGAGAGAGATGCTTGCTTTTATGACTATTTTTATTTTTAGAAGTATGGGTCTTCTTACAAGCCCAAACTGCATGTTATTGCAGATAAGAACCAGTGACCTAAACCTAAACAGATTGTTGAGGCAGAGTACCTCACAAGCCCAAATGATCTAATTGCATCCTGTGAAATTCACACTAAAGTCCTAAAAGACATGTTCATCATCCAGGAGGGTAGTGAGGCCCTACTGAATGTTATGATAATTGCTTCAGATCAGTCCTAGCGGCTAGATTTGTTCTGGACCCCTGTTTACATTTTATTGATAATCAGGAATTTTGCATCCACTATTATATGGCAATAAAAGCCATTAGACTTTAAAGTTTTACCCAATGATGCCCCATAATTTGTGACACCTAATACTGAGTGCCCTAAACAGGACCCTGGCCCACCCAGTGGTTTAATAGCCACTTCCCTGCCAGGTACCCTAGCTAATAATGTGCTGATTATGCACATCCCAGTGATTTTAAATCTTATTCTTTAGAACTTGAAATGATTTGTTATATGTTTCATAACAGACATTTCCCACTTTTTTTAGTAATGTTAATGGATACCCTGGCAGCATAACAGGAACTCATTAATGACCCTCTATACAGGGACTGATAGCACCACACATACACACACACACACACACACACAGACACACACACACACAGGATTTTCACATCCTGACCACTAGTGGTACATCTTATAATAGTAAACCTACCCAAACACACTAGGCATTTTATTTTTATTTGTTTTTATTAAAAAACACAGGTTTAGACTCAGGCCTATTTGGCTCTGACATATCCATTTGAAATAGGGCTGACATAGTCATTATTCAAGCACATATGTTAAAGGTCCATGACAGTATGAAATATAATATCATACCTCCCCTACTGCATGAAATACATGATCTTGCTCATGAAGAGTGATTTACATTTACTTTATTAAGTATATTGTGAAGTGGTTTGACCTGACAAATGTTAATATTATTGAATTAATTTCTGCTTACATTAAGGAAGCAGATGAGCATCACATAACTAGGGAAGTCATTTTCACTGCCCACAGCTATTATGTTCTTACAATCCTTTCGCTATCTCTTCAGGGATCTGGAATTAGGACATATCCCAGATCTCATACATGATGGAAGTATGGGTCAGTGGTATTGCCCCAAATGCACTTCTAGTGCATGTGTTAAATGTTTATATGAATGTAGCACTATTCCCTTGTCAATGGCAAGGAACCTTGCTTATGTCACCATATGCATCAGTATTGCTCCCTGTTTCAAAATTTATTTCTGCACAATCTTGGAAGCCATGTCTGTGACTCTCACAGTGTCATTGCCACATTTTCATCAGGCAACATCCATTTCTGATCATCTGGCAACTGTCCATTCTATTGGACATCTTGATGGGAACTTTTATCGTGAAAGGTTGAAACTACCTCATTTGTTTGTTTACCATGAGGTCTTGGAATCGTGACTGACTCTGAACTTTGATTGTCATACCTGAAAGGATCACCACCTTTTATGCAGATGTGACACCTTCCAATTTATCTTACCAACTTGTGAAAACTGGCCTAAGAACTGAAATTAGGCTTCCTCTTGTGAAGTCTCAAATTGTATTCGGTCCTGCCAATTCAGATTCTACAATCAAGCACATTGTTATGCATACTATGGAGCGAAGCCTATGGTGAGGGAAATCCCTAAATTCAGCAAGAAGACTCTTCTTCATTTGATCTACAGTCAAGAAATTCACTTTCTTCACTGCTTGTTTTCCAAGCCTGGCTGGCACCTCATACTAACTGAGTACTGTCATAAACTTTTACACTTTATGCAGCCGTGTGATCATCTTCCACTGATCACTGTTGCTATTCCATTGTAAAACTCAATGTGCAATCTAATTCACCCCCTGCTGAAGTCTCTGTAAATACTGCAGCCTCCTGAACATTTGGGTCTACCTTTGGAAAATCTGAATGAATCAGATTTGAACTATGACTCTTCATCTAACACTTGAAGAAACCCTGGATTTATCCCTGGAACTGTTTGCAGTTTATGTCTTTTGGACAATGACATTTCGTGTCCTGTCTGACTTACCAACTGAAAAATGTCATCCTTCAAGGTGATATATTCTGCTGATGTGGAACATTGTGTGGTGACCAACTATATATTCTTCTGATATGGACTAAAAGTTATGCAAAGTAAACTTTTCTAACTTTTATTTTTACTCCATAAACAGGTAATAGGTTATACGGTAATCACACCTGCTCCCATCCCGGAACCAGATACCACTGGGTCTAGTCTTAACTATCTTGATACTCTATCTCAATATTTACTTATTTTTAATATCCATACAGGCAACTTAAGCTTGTCTCTCCAATCTCTTCCCAATAGGACAGATACACATCTGATACATATATCAGTAATTACTGATTGTTTTGATATTGGAAACCCCCATTGTGAAGTTTCATTCCAAATGTTTATAGTAATACAAGGTTTACTAGCATTTTCCCTTATAATTATATTTTGTTGTTTAAGGAAAATCCTGAAACACCACTGTGACTAGTTAAACTTCCTCTATCAGGCTTGTGCCTTGGGCCTGTAGACAAATGGTGCCTAACCATCATCTTTTTGTTGTGTTGCCACTTTTGCAATTAAGGCAACAAAGAAGGGAGTGTTGCACCTGGGTTATGCCCCCTATTATCCCACAGACACCTTACACTGTATTCCTGGTCTGTTATACTGTGATACTGCTATTTTGCACTAATATATAGATTTAGGCACCCATCATATAAGCATGAGTGCCAGGAATGTGATTGCTGCTAATATATGTTAATGTTTGCATCCTTTATAGAATTACATCATTCATGATTATTACACCTCACTATAATGCATTATGTTTGTCTTTTACATATATTCTACATATATAATCTACCTAATCAGTGATAAAATGACTCTTAGGGATCATCAATGATTACTTTATATACTACATATATATTCTACTATAATCATATGTAGTAGTGGCCTGTCAGAACTTCTCTTTGTCTAAGCAAGCTGACAGAGGGAAAGACTTTGTTATGTCTTACACATAGGCAAGTAATGCCACATGTAGTTTCGATCTGTCAGCATTTCTTTTGTCCAAGCTTCTATTCTTTGTCTCATATGATACTCATTAGTAATTATGTCTCCTAAGTCATTATCCAATGGGGAATGTCTTATACAACCTTGTTTATAGTATAGAACCAATATAGCATGTTCTTTATATCTACGGTCTGATGTTATCTGTAGTATCTAACCTTGCATAACCCAGCTCCACACAGAGATATTGGAAATTTTGGAGATTATGTACATTCTTCAGGAGAGTAGTGAGAAACCCATTCTCCCTTGTGATTTTCTCTGTCACTTGATTGGCATAAGTATTGTAATAAATTATCATTATTATTCCTGTTTGTGTACAAATGTTTTCTTTGGCTGACACCGTAGACATACAAGTATTGTATTTACTCTAGAGCTGGTATCTAGATAACACAGCTCTCTGCTCAGTACCCACTAACCAGTTCTTTCCATCCCTGCTATTTGTTTTCTGTCCCACCAGCTCCAATTCACTGCTCAGTACCTTCCTCCAACCCCTTCTGCCCTGTCCTTCCATTTTTCTCTGTTCCCACCTACTCCATCCCTCTACTCAGTACCACACTCCAATCTCATTCTTCCCATCCCTGACATTTGTTTTCTGTCAGTACTGGGACCGGTCCTCTTCAGTGTCTTTATTAATGACATTACTGAAGGACTGGAGGAAAAGGTATGCCTTTTCGTGGATGACATGAAGCTCTGCAATAGAGTGGACACACCAGGAGGGATGTATAGAATGAGGGCCAAAAACTGGAAGAGTGTTCTAGGAATTAGCAGCTGGTATTCAACACTTAAAAGTGCATAATAATGCATATGGGGTACAGAAACCTGAGGCAACATATAAACTGTGGGGAAAGGCACTGACAGTCATGGAGCAGGAAAGGGACCTAGAGGTGATTATTGCAGATGATCTAAAGGTTGCAAAACAGTGTGACAAGGTAGTGGGGAAGGCTAGCAGGATGCTGGGATGTATAGGAAGGGGCATCACCAGTAGAAGGAAGGAGGGAGGTGATAATGCCACTGTATAGATCACTGGTGAGACCACACCTTGAATAATATGTCCAGTTCTGGAGGCCCTATCTTCAAAAGAACTTTGTTAGAGTGGAGGTGATTCAGAGGAGGGCAAGCAAGATGGTGCAGGGCATGCATCAGAAGACCTAAGAGGAAAGGCTCAAGGAACTGAACATGTACTCACTGGAGGATAGGAGGAGGAGAGGGGATGTGATAGAAACATACAAATACATCACAGGGAAAATCAAGGCACAGGAAGGTAGCATTTTCCAAAAGGAAAGATACTCAAGAATAAGGGGTCACGCTATGAAATTAGGAGGAGGAGGTTTAGAGGAAATGTGAAGAAACACTTCTTCACTGAAAGAGTGATGGATGAGAGAAACAGCCTTCTGGTGGACTTGTTGGGGATGGAAACAATTACGGGATTCAAGAAAGTATGGGATAGACACAGAAGGTTCCTAGATATAAAGGGGGAGGTGGAGTCCAGTGACAGAATAAGTCACATTGATAGAGTAGATAGTATATACGGACTGGATAGGGTAAATAGGGCAGACTAGGTGGGCCAAGAGGCCCTTATCTGCCGACACCTTCTATGTTTCTATGTTTCCCACCTGCTCCAGTTCTTTGCTCAATACCACCATTCAACCCCTTTCTGTTCTGCCCTGCCATTTTTCCTTGGTCCCACTTTCTCCACCCTTCTACTTAGTACCTCCCTCCCACCCCATTTTGCCCTTCCCTGCCATTTTTCTTTGCTCCATTGTGCTCCTTCCCTCTGCTCAGTACCACCTGCTCTCCCTGTTCTGCCCTTCCCTGCCATTTGACTTCTGTCCCATCAGCTTCAATCCTTTGCTCAATATCACCCTTCATTCCTGCTCTGCTCTGCCTTGCCATTTTACTTTGTTGCCACTGACTCCATCCCTCTACTCAGTACCACCACCCAACCCTGTTCTGCCATGGTCTGCATTATGTTTTCTATACTGCCTGCTCCATCCCTCTGCTCAGTATCACCCACCAACCAAGATCTACCCTGCCTTTTTTATTTGTTCCTACCCTCATTCCATCCTTCTGCTCAATACCACTCACCAACACTGCTTGCCCTCCCCTGTCATCTATTTTCTATCCCACCCACTCCATCCCTCTGCTTAATACCACTGAGTCATTGACCATTCAGTCAGTCTGTGGTAGATGGCAGAGAATAACTTCATAGCAATGGTAAGATATTGTTTGTCTGCATTGCAAGAGACAACAGCTAAATTACTTGGCCTATGCCAAGCTGCAATAGCTGCATCCTCCAATATACAGATTAAGTAGGAGGAACAGACACAGACAGTATAATAGGAACCTCAAGGAGTCTATAAAAATTCTGTTTTCTGGTGTCTTCCTCCTCAACAGTAATGTCCAGGTTCTCCTGCATGAGGTAAGTAGAAACTGTAAAGAGGCATCCACAGGTGGTAACCTCAGGGTATTGGCCACCATATCCTGACTACAAGAGGAGACAGCAGATGTAGAATCAAAACCTATAGGTTGATCTCCTATAGGTTGCTCTTCCTAATTCTTTTCTTCCTCATAATCTTCCTCCATTTACAGGAGATTGGGACTGTATTCCTCCTCTTCTTCCTTTAGCTGAGACAGAGGACCCTGAAGTCCACATTGTGATAAGTTATCAACAGAGGAGGCACAGGGCGATATCAGGGCAGATCTAAAGGAACCAACATTCAACATTGAAGGCAACACTGGTTGGGTAGTCAAAGCCAGCAATATAGTTATCCAAGATGGCAGTGATGACCACAAGTACTGAAATAAGTTAAATGCTGAAGTATTGGACCAAGTGACTCACTCACCAAACTTTTAGTAGTCACATTATTTACTATGTGGCAGCACGTTGTGCCTGTGCAGTCCACCAACATTTTGGGATAGAAGAAACCCCTTCATCAGGGTGGCAAGGTCACTGAAAATATGTATCTACATATTTGCAATTTTTTAAAAGTTTTCTTTTTTAGCAAATATATTTTATTGAGGTACTTCACAAAATACAAAGACTGATGAAGATTATCACTGGATGACAAAACAAAATGACAAAAGAATATAAAAACATAAACATATAGCTAGGATCATATTATGACTAATAACAGAACAGTTCAATAATAACAAAAATGTCTCTACAGTTGCCAAATGATCACAATAGCTTACTTATGCAGTTATCATCATTAGGCCTGATTCCTTAGAATTAGTATAATATGAGTATATTATAATAAGATGATAACCTCTAGAACTACTAGCACTCTCAGTATGAAATTTAAAAATTGGCCTAGCAATAAAGCCACTTGGAAATTCCTCGAGGCCCCTGATCTAGTTACATTGCAGTTTCATTATTGCTACTGGCATGTACCGGGTTCAATGGAATAGAGCATTTCTCCCATTGGCTCTGATATGAAAACTTTTGAGTTTTGTGCACAGAAGTAAATTGTTAAGTCAGTGAGCTTTAGTGGGAGATGTGGTGCTAAGCCAATGCTGGGTTATAGTTTTCCAGGCATTAAACAAGGCAATACTTCAAAGCTTGTGTTGTACACCCCACCATGCCATGGTTGTAAGTCAAATCCCACCCCCGACATAAACTCTGATGCTACTCCTGGGAGAGCACATCAAAACATTTACAGAGGGGGAGGTGGGAGGTGATACTGGCACTATATAGGTTACTAGTTAGACCACACCTGGAGTACTGCATGCAGTTCTGGTGACTGTACCTGAAGAAGGAGCTTAGGTTACTGGAGAGAGTGCAGCACAGGGCAACCCAGATGATCCAGGGGCTAGGGGACTTGCCCTATGACAGCAGGCTGAGGGAGTGGAACATGTACTCCCTGGAGGAAAGGAGGGATAGAGAGGACATGATTGAAACCTTCAAATACATGACAGGAATAAATAAGATGGGCACAGAGGGACTCTTCAAATTAAGGGAAGGAACACTTAAGGGCATGAACAGAGATTGAAGGGGGGGAAGGTGAGGAGGGAAATGAGGAAACACTTTTTTATGGAGAGGATGGTGTCTGCATGGAATGCATTGCCAGAGGAAATGGTATCCTGCAGAACAGTGGGCTGCTTCAAATGGGGATGGGACAGGGCAAGGAGGAGGGTCTAGGGGAAGTGGAGGGATGGGCAGCTGCAGTGTAAGGGCTGTTAGCTGCACAATTGAGCAGACCTGATAGACCATAAGGCCTTTATCCACTGGCAATTTTTTATGTTTGTATGTTCATATTTTCTCCATTTGCAGATGCATCTGGTACCAAAAGGGAGAAATCTTGTTGCATGTATGGGCCATATGTAAGAAATCACCTTGTTCTGTGCGATATTTAGGACAAATCGGGTCATCTGTGAGTTTGAACTAATGTAGTTTCGGTGGTGTGTGATAGGTTCTGTACAAAAAGTTAAGTTGTATCTGTCTTAATTTGTTAGAGGAAGAACAGGAATGCACTTGTCTAATAGCAACCAACCAGTCCTTTTCCCCAATATCCATACCAAAATCCTCACTCCATTGTTCTTTTGCCCTAACTCTATGGTGAGCAGCAGCACCTACCAGAAGTTTATAAATAGAAGCTAAGGGTTTGGTCCCAGGTTATGGACAAAATAAAAAGTCTGCAATGGGGGAAGAGAAACAGTAAGAGTCATATTGGAAAGATGCTGCCTTACCCTTAAATGGGCAAAAAAAATCTCCTTCTTGAAGTGAAAATTTCTGCTTAACAGAATTAAAGGATTTTAGGACACCACCTTCATATAGGTCTGATGTTGCGCAAAGTCCCCTCTTTCTCCATCTGAGTAAGGCCTGTTGAATTTACACATTATAGCCCTTCATTCTCCCAATCATCACCACTAAGCCTACCCACAGATACACACCTGGGGTTTGTTGTATTAATTTGTGGGCACCTACCCAAATACTGGTCAATTGATGAGCATAAGGATTGCCTTTTCATGGGAACATAAATTCATTCAGTGCTGGCAATAGAAGTCCATGGAGCAAACCAACAGCATGTATCTCACCTTCTAGAATCATCCAGTCTGGGGGGGGGGCTGCCTCTTACTCCCTCCGCTAGTAGAGCTATTTGAGCAGCCCAATAATAATCCTTCATGTTCAACAATTCTAATCTGCCTTTATTTAATGGCAGTTGAAGTACAAATCTGGGAAAATGAACAACTTTCCCTTTCCACGGAAATCTGTGTAGGACACTGTCCAGAGATTTAAAAAAAGAACTATCTGGCACCCTATTGGGCAGATTAATAGGTACAGGCATTTTGGAAGAATATTCATTTTAATAGTGTTAATACAGCCTATTAAACTAACAGGTAAGCCTTCCCACCTCGCACAGTCCTTTTCAAGAGAGATCAATAATCTGATATAGTTAGCTTGAAACATTCTTTGATTATTGATATAGACACCTAAGTATTTGAGGGAACAAACCTCTTTCATGTTTAAGGGGTTATCAGCCAGAGTCTGATGAGACATTTTGCCTATGATCTCGCTCTTTGTCCAATTAATTTTATGGCTAGAGATTATACTATAATCGAACAAGATTTGATGTATTCTTGGTATATCCTCAGCAGGATTCTCAAAAAAATTCAATTAATCATCAGCAAAGAGCAATATTTTATAGTGGTAACTCTCAGTTTGGAATCCTCAGATTCCAGGTTCTTCCCAAATGACTGCTGCAAAGGGCTCCAAAGAGAGCATATAAAGGAGCAGAGATAGAGAGAATTCCTAATGGGTGCCCCTGGCCAATGTGAAAGATCTAGATAACCTCATATTAACCAGGACTTGGGCCATGGGCTGGAGGTATAAAGTGGCTATACACCTCAGCATGTTGCTGCTGAAACAAAATTTTTTGAGTGTAGAAAACATGTAGCCCCAGTGCATGCAGCTGAAGGCTTTTCAGCATCTAAACCAAGGTTAGCAGACTATTTACCCACTCCTTGAGCAGCCCATCTCATTAAAATATTCGGGGTCTTCCATACTTTATGTTTTCCTTGATGTCCCTTGACAAACCCAGCCTGGACTGAGTGCATTATGTGGAGTAGAATGATCTCCACTCTACCTGCCAACATGTGGGCCATAATATTATAGTCAGTTGTAAGAAGTGAGAGTGGTTAATATGACCCACATAATGTTAGATCCTTATCAGATATGGGTAGGATAGTGATGGTGGCAGACCACACAGAGGGGGCAGGACTTCTGGCTGCATGCTTTCAGCAATCATGTCAAGTAATGATTCTCTTAGGTCCTCAGACATGATTCTGTAGAAATCTATTGGGAATCCATCAGGACCAAAGGCCTTCCCCCTATTGTCTTATAGCTTGCCTATCTCCTCCCAGTTCAACTTCCTGTCATTAGAGTCTAGGACCAGTACACTTGCACATGACAAAAAATTTTTAATTACCTCTGATACCCGCAGTTCTGAGGTGTGCAAAAAGGACTCAGCACTCAGTGTCAAATAAATGTCCTTAGACCTTAGTCATTCCAAAAATATCTCAATTTTATTATGAACTGAACCCCTGACCCAGTATATAGATTTCCATATAAAACCTATAGTGGAGGGACTTAGGTCACATTTGAAGGATACAAGGGATATCATTAATTTGACTTCAGAATTTGAGGTTGAAGATGGTAGATTGCTGGTGACTTAAGTTGTCACTAGTTTATATGGGATCCGTACTACTTCCCGACATACATGATCCCGAAAATTATTTTACCATCACCAAATTCCCGAAACTCACATTTCCCGTAATGTCAGACTCGCGACATACCATTTCCCGACTCTGATTTGAGGAACTCGAAATAAACAGCAAACTTAGCTTTTTTAGTTTTTATCACCAAACTGTCATCATCATGGCTTTCATTTGGCTGCCTAATGAGTCACATCACAGGCAGAGAGAAAAATTGTCAATCGGGCCGGCTCTAATGAATTTTTTTGCAAATTGTAATCAGCTGCTGATTAATGAGACCCAGGAGGCCTGGCAGGCACCTCGACTCTTCATTCTCTCCCGTCCTCCTCGCACTAAATTAACAGCAACTTGTCTGAACATCAAATTAACTCCCAATGATTAATTCGGGGGGGGGGGGTGAAGAATAGCTCGTCCTAATAGGCACTGGCCTGAGATACCGCATCAAATGAATACCCTTCCCATTTGGTTGCCTCCTTTAATCCAAGGGTGGGATTTGGCATCACTATATTTGTTGTAAAAAGCCCACATCTGCTATTAAGTTTGCTGTGAACAAGAAGCCGAAGTATGAAGAGAAATATACAGTTACACATTTACATTTGATTCCATTTTAGGTTGCCTCTTGAGTATTTCTCCTGTTTTTTAAGATGAATTTTATCCTCCGCTTTGAGTCTGCTTTAGATTCTGCTGAATAATTACAGAGCTCCTTTAAATATGACTGTCCGGTGTTTTCATCAGTATTTTCACATTGTCATCGATTTTTTAGCCTCCCACATTTGTGCATGGATGCATATTGAAGAGCTGCTAATGGCCACATACTTACATGCATATGGTCCCTTGGTGCTTCGCTCCACTTTTGTAAAATATAAAAATACAAAATGTGCCGGTGACTTGACAAACGAGAAACAGTACTGTCGATTCAAATCTCATTTGGGAATACGACTGCGGGACTTTTATTTTCGGGAATTAGCGAGTCGGGAATGCGTACCTATTCCGTTTATATACTAATATTCCTCATGACCTTGGTTTAAAAGCATTACAGTATTTTCTGGACAAATGAATAGAGAAGAAACCAGAAACTGAATTGCTGCAAAACATGACAAAGATTGTCTTAGAAAATAATGTACCGCATTTAGATTTGGGGTAAACATTATTTGCAACTAAGCGGCATGGCGAGGGGGGGCAACATTTGCCCCCAACTATGTCAATTTGGCTATGGGGTTTTGGGAGGATCATGTCATCTATGCTGAAGAGAATCCCTGTAGGGATAAAACTGAATTTTGCTGTAGATTTATTTATTTTAGGTTTTCCTTGTAAAAGCATAGCCCTTGTGATACCATTCACTTCAGACCTAGCCTTTTCCATACTCTCCCTGCTATAACCTCTCTCCTGCAGGCTAGCAGCCAGACCAGATTGTGTCATGGTTTGGAGAGGCAGCAAATTGGAACTGGATGCTTTTAAGGAGTACATAGAAGCACAATCACCCTAATTTAGATTTGATATGAAAAGCAGTGGGGAGCAAATCTATTTTCTGGATGTGTGAATAAAAAGAACTAAAGAAGGTAACCTTTTGATCTCCCTAAACAGAAAGGGAACTGATAAAAATACCCTTCTGCAGGCGACCAGCTGCCAACCTCGACAAACAATTGTGAATATCCCTAAGGGACAGTTTATGAGGGTAAAACGTAACTGTACCCTAGAAGAGGACTACAAGATGTGTGCTGATGGTCTGGCTGCTCACCTGCAGGAGAGAGGTTATAACAGGGAGATTGTGGAAAAGGCTAGGTCGGAAGTGAATGGTATCACAAGGGCTATGCTTTTACAAGGAAAACCTAACAGCACAAAACATGATGTAGGTTTAAATTTTGTAACAACTTTTTCGAGTGATGCCCATGCTGTGAGCAACATAATAAAGAAAAACTGGGAAATAATTAAAGCAGAGCCCAGAGTTAGAATATTTGTGAAAGTCCACCAAGAGTTACATATAGGAGGGCACAGAACATCAGAGATTTATTAGTACATAGTATGCAGCCAGTGGAGAATAAAGTCCCCTTTTTTCCACCAACTAATTGTGGATGTACCCACTGTGGACAATGTAAATATTGTAAAGTAATAGAAATAACACATACTTTCTAGTCCCAATGGATGGTAAAGAGTACAAGATTTTATGTTTTATCACTTTTGATTCACAAAATGTGTATCTAGCCACATGTAGTTGTGGGACTTTTTATGTGGGGAGGACGAAACACAAACTGATAGAAAGGGTAGGGGAACATATGCGAGCAATTAATAACAGAAATTAGAAATATGCTTTAGCAATGCATATTAATAGTTCCAGTAACAGAACTTTGCATAACCTGATGTTTATTGGTATAGAAAAAATATTGACAGGATCAAGGGGTGAAGATGCTGAGATCAAATTGGCCAGAAGAAAAGCCTTTCAGATTTAACAGCTAGGGGCTCTGGAATGGCCAGGGATTAATGATCAAATAGAACTGGCAAAGCTTTTATATTAGTTGAATTTATATCACTTCCCTCACCCCTTTTTGTTTAAAACTACATTGCAGAGGGACTGGAAGGAAAAGTATGTCTCTTTGTAGATGACACAAAGATCTGCAATAGGGTTGATATGCAAGGTATGGTGGAAAGGATGAAAACGGACGTGGCAAAGTTGGAGGAATGGTCAAATATATGGCAGCTTAGATTCAACAAAAAGAAGTGCAAAGTAATGAACCTAGGAAACAAAAACCCAGGGGAAGAGTACACAATGGGAGGGTGAGATACTGACAACAACAAATATGGAAAGGGACCTGGGGGTAGTCATATCAGATGACTTAAAGATGGGCCAGCAATGTGAGAAGGCAGTAAGAAGGGCTGGGGGGATACTGGGATGCATAGGGAGAGGCATTACTAGTAGAAAACAGGAAGCTGTTGGCCCTCTGTACAGACAGTTGGTAAGACCACACCTGGAGTACTGTGTATAGTTCTGGAGACCCCATCTCCGCAAAGACAAAGACAGGGTGGAGGCTGTCCAGAGGAGGACAACCAAAATGGTGCAGGGTCTGCACCAGAAGATATATGAAGAAAGACTAAAGGAGCTTAAGATGTAGCCTCGAGGAAATGAGGGAGTGGGGAGACATGATAGAAACTTTTAAATACTTCAAGGGAATCAACAAAGTCCAAGAGGATAGCATCTTTCAGAAAAAAAGATGTGCAAGAACAAAGGGGCACAATTTGAAGATAGAGGGGGGATGGCTCAGAGGTAATTTGAGAAAGTATTTCTACACAAACAGGGTTGTAGATGCATGGAACAGCCTTCATGAGGAGGTTGTAGAGTTAAAAAACAGTGGGGGAATTCAAGAATGCATGGGACAGAAATAAGGCAATTCTAGTGGGGGGTAGGAGGAAGTAGGCAGTTGGTTAACTAGGATCTGCAGCTTATCTGTTAGGTAGGGAAATGGGCAGACAAGGTGGGCCAAGTGGTCCTTAACTGCCATCAAATTCTATGTATGTTTCTATGTAACTACAGCATAAGTGATTAAATCTCTTTTCTACACCAAATAATGAATTATGGAAATATTTTAGAGGTGCATGTATTCTATTTATTTTGTAAAATGTGATTAAATAGAAGTGCTTTTTTAATATTGTGGCATATTCTAATTCTGGGATGCATAGTAATCCAGCAGTTGGTTGCAACAGAATTCCTATGGGACTAATGATCAAATAGAGCTGGCTAAGGTTCTATATCAGTTTAACTCTATCCCCCATTTTAAACTGCATGAAGGGCTATATTGCAGCATAAATGTTTGATTAAATCTTTTTTGTACACCATATAATGAAATATAGAAGTATTTTATGTGTATGTACTCTATCTATCTTGGGGAAGAAATGTGATTTAGTAACCCCCCC
Organism: Neoceratodus forsteri; assembly: GCA_016271365.2. Lineage (NCBI taxonomy): Eukaryota > Metazoa > Chordata > Ceratodontiformes > Ceratodontidae > Neoceratodus > Neoceratodus forsteri. The sequence goes on along the minus strand of CM028132.1, from coordinate 894,370,740 downwards.
CCCCACCTCCACTACTTTCACAGTTAGCCACCCCTTGTACCCTTGACTCTGTACAAATCACTTTGGACAATGGTACCATCCCTAGCTTAGGGAATGTATACCGGGCTCATTACTTCTAGAGGTCAGAAAAAGGGGTGGCAGTGTACAAAAACAATACATCTAAACAAAACCCAGGCCCTGAGGAGAGAACTTGTTGCTGTGCTAGACCTATACTTATGGAGGGGTACCCAGTAACTCCACACACAGGAAGTAAAAACGTAAATGTACAAACCAGAGTTGGAGTTCTAGAGTTTGACTTTATTCCAAAAGATGTTCTCTAAAGCAAGAGTGGATACCCAAGGTTTACATAGCGTGGCACAAGGCATTTGCAGAACAACAAAATGGCTGTATCTGACAGAAACTTTATGTATTCCCATATTCCATAGGACATTGAATTCTCTTCAGTGGCAATGGCCACAACTGAACACACACATTTCCCATATGGCATAGGACTTTAATGTACCTGCAAGTGGCAATTGGCCACAACTGAATAATTAATTGTAGTGGCACTGGCCACAACTGAGCACACTGGGGCTCATTACTAGCACAACCCACTCCGGGGGGGGTACAATTCTCTTCAGACATTGGCCACCATGTCCTGAATAACCAGGCACCCTTATGAAACCTGTAGTGCTGAACCGGTTACTCCAGATGGGAGGGGCTGCCCACTCTTTGCTTCCGGATCCATACCCAGCAATTCTTTCAGAGTTACACCTTAAAAAATCTTGAAAAAGAATTAGGAATATGCATCTTTGAATGAACTTTTGAATCCAGCATTAGGAAACACTACTCTGTGAGTATAGGAAATTAATGTCCTGAACAATGTGCATTAATCTGCCTCTGAACCCCACAATTGTCAGCCAACTTTAAACTGAGAAAAGTCTCAAAGTTAGAACAGAACTGGTGTACCTTTCCCTTTTAACCAGAGAAACACCCAAAGTACAGGTGCTTTCTTCAGGAAGCACAAAGTCAGATCTTTTCACAGTTAGAACAGTACAGGCAGCTTCAAATTGTCCTGTATCAAATAAGGGATTGCCCCTAGGATCCATTCTCTAGCAGTCCTTTTCATCCCTCCTGGGATGAAAATCAGGAGATCCTGCTGTAGACAATGGTTTCCACCACTTCTCTTGGCAGATAGGTGACTTGCAGGACTAGGGTATGAAAATAGGCTCTCCTCTAAGAGCCCACAGCAGCTCTCACTCCTCACACTTCAACTGCTGACTACCAACTCTCTGACAGACTGACCCAAGATTCTAAAACTCCCCACTGACAGTCAGCTGCTGTGGCTTATGCTACTGTGAGAGTTCTAAATTACCTCATCTCTCTCATCTCAGCTGGACCCAAGTAAACAAGACAGTGAGTAGGTGAAAACCCATTTAATTAGTTATTCACCAGCTGCCTTCCCTACCTAGCACTGACACTGATGGGATTCTAGTAACCCAAGGGGACTAGGTAGTTACAATTACATAACAGTGTGAATACAATGAAGTGTTCTTTAAATATTGTGGTGTATTTTAATATGGAGGTGCATGGTAATTAAAGAGTTGGTTGCAACCTTATGGCCAAATGAAGGCACACTGAAATTATCCAGCAAAAGTTAATTAATTAGTTTGAATGGAATAATGAAATGAAGTGCCCATTACCTATAGGGTCTGCACCAATAGGTTGTGAAGTTAACTGTTTTTGTAGGTATTCTTCATGTTTTTTAAATTAATTGTTGATGTGTATGGTATAAAAGCATGGCACTAGAGGGTGCACTACACTTTAATAAAGCACTCGGAAGGAGTGTGAAATGTAGGTCAGTGCTAGCCTCCCTGGGCTTCAAGAGCTACCTTGTCTCTTTGTCCTTATTCACAATAAAATTGAGATATGTTTGGAATGACTAAGCTCTAAGGATCTTTATTTGACACTGAGTGCTGAGTCCTTTTTGCACTCCAGTATTGCGTGAGACTTGCAAACACCAACCTTGTATGAGTGACCCTTGTTGTTTCCTAATTTGAAGGTGTATAGGTCTTGATAAAACCCTGGAATCATGGCTGTACATCATCATCAGTGTGTTTAAGCTCTCCCTTTGTGTTCTGAATATTGACAATGTTTTAAAGGCCCTCCCTGTGCTTGAACCGCCATGCCATCCACTTACCACCTGAGCCTCCTTCAAAACAAGAGGTGGCCTCATTTAGTAGTACAGTATATTTCACTCAATTTTAAAATTAGAGAGTTGGTTGAAGTCCCTCTTTCATTTTTGTAATCTGTGGTACCCCATGGGTGTAGGGTCGGCCATATGCTGTTTTTCAACTTGGGTAATTTGCCTCTCCAGGTCTAGGAGAACTTGATTCTCAGTCTTCCTTTCATGGCTAGCATAAGACATAATCACCACCCCCCTTAGTACCACCTTAAGAACATCCCATCTAGTGGTGGCAGATATATGCCCTTTGGGATTATTATGCAAAAACTGCTTTATCTGCTCCCAGACAAAGGCAGTAAATTCCATTTTTTGTAACATTAGAGGATCTAATTTCACATTCCTGCAGGTAACAGGTATCCCCATTTGTTTAAATTAAGCATAACTGGCACATCATCAGTTGTAGCTATGGGGCCATGTTGAGCTGTTTGTATAGAAACACAGAAACATAGAATTTGATGGCAGATAAGGACCGCTTGGCCCACCTAGTCTGCCCATTTCCCTACCTGATGGGTAAGCTGCAGATTCTAGTTAATCAACAGCTTACTTCCTCCTACCCCTCCACTAGAATTGCCTTATGCCTGTCCCATGCATGCATGAATTCTACCACTGTTCCTGACTCCACAACCTCCTTAGGAAAGCTTTTCCATGCATCCAGAACCCTATCTGTGAAAAAACACTTTCTAACATTACCTCTGAGCTGTCCCCCCTCTATCTTCAAATTGTGCCCCCTTATTCTTGCACATCTCTTCTTCTGAAAGATTTATTTTATTTTTTTATTTAGCTTTTGTTAACCGGGTAGGTGCACTAGCCATAAAATGACTATTTTCAGGCACAACCCGGGAGAGTACAGACATGGAGAAACTTAACAGGATAACAAATTATAAGTGCTTTACATACAATGAGTTAAAGAGGATACAATATATCAGAACATACAAAGTAAAGTGCTTTAAATACAGTGAGTTAAACTGGATACAATATATCAGAGACATACAGAGTAGACCATTCATAAGTTCATAGGTGCCTACCTATGCAATGAATAGAGAGGACCTTGGACAATAAATTATCAGGTGGCAAATCGTATGAACAGAACAAGGTACAGAAAAACAGGTAATACAAAGGGAAGAAATAACCACTGAGAGCAGGGGGTGTCATTAAAGAAAAGGTTGGTAAGTGAGGAAGAGGGGAGCAAACCATGAAATTAGATTATATGAGTGTATGTAAGTGTAAGGGAGATGCCTGCAGTGCAAGATTGTATAGGGCAGGGAAAGGGAGCCGGGACAGGCTGAGGCAGTAAGAGGGTTATATAGAGGTGAGGAAATACTATTGTATGGCCAAAGACATCAATCATTAGGTAGGGTGAAAGCAGGAACAGGTACCAGCAATCAGCAGATTCGAGCACAGTTTTCTCTTAAAGCATGTGTGGGAGCTAGAAAGATAATACCATCTTGTACTTTGGTAATTCCCTTGAGATACGTGAAAGCTTCTATCATGTCCCCCCTCTCCCTCCTTTCCTCAAGGGTATACATATTAAGCTACTTTAGTCTCTCCTCATACATCTTCTGGTGCAGACCCTGCACCATTTTGGTTGCCCTCCTCTGAACAGCCTCCACTCTGTTTATGTCTTTGCGGAGATGGGATCTCCAGAATTGTACGCAGTACTCCAGATGGGGTCTCACTAACTGTCTGTACAGAGGGATAACAACTTCCTGTTTTCTACTGTTGATGCCTCTCCCTATACATCCCAGTATCCCCCAGCCCTCCTTACTACCTTCTCACATTGCTTGCCCAACTTTAGGTCATCTGATATAATTACTCCTAGGTCTCTTTCGATTTTTGTTGTTGTTATTAACTCACCCCGTTGTACTCTTCCCTTGGTTTTTGTTTCCCAGATGCATTACCTTGCACTTCTTTGCATTGAATCTGAGCTGCCATATTTGACCATTCCTCCAACCTGCTAAGTCCCTTTTCATCCTTTCCACCCCACCTTTGTATTAACACTGTTGCAGATCTTTGTGTCATCTGCAAAGAGACATACCTTTCCTTCCAGGTGCTCTCCAATGTCACTTATAAAGACATTAAAGAGGACCGTTCCCAGTACCGAACCATGCGGTACCCCGCTAGTTAACCTCTTTTCTTCACTCTGAACTCCGTTTACTATTACCCTTTGTGTCCTGTTGTTCAGCCAGTTTTTTATCCAGGGTACCACCGTGGGACCCACTCCAAGGCTGGATAACTTGTATATTAATCTTTTGTGTGAGACTGTGTCAAATGCCTTGCTAAAATCTAGGTAGGCCATATCCACAGCCCTTCCCTAGTCTACTACTTTGGTCACCCAGTCAAAGAAATCTATTAGGTTCATCTGACATGACCTTCCTGCTGTGAAACCATGCTGCCTTGGGTCCTGTGCCTCTCTGGCTTCTAGGTACTCAACAATTCTTTCCTTCAGAAGCGATTCAATCATTTTCCCTACCACTGAAGCCAAACTAACTGGTCTGTAGTTTCCTGCCTCTTCCCTGCTCCCACTTTTGAGAAGTGGAATCACATTTGCCCTCCTCCAGTTCTCAGGTACCACCCCATCCTCCCATGATTTGTTAAAGAGAATAGTCGGTGGTGTTACTAGTTCTACCCTTAGTTCTTTTAGAATTCTTTGGTGAATCCCATCAGGCCCCATTGCTTTGTCCACCCTCAGTTTCAAGAGTTCTTTCAAAACCCTTTCTTCTGTGAATGGACTGGTATCGACCCCCCTATTCAGAGTTTCTCCCTTGTTTGGTTTAGGTACCTCCCTCTCCTCTTCCGCTGTGAATACTGAGCAGAAGTATTTGTTCAGTAGCCCTGCTTTTTCACTGTCACCCTCTTCCCACATTTCCTCCCCTTTATTAAGTCTGTGTATCCCTCCCTTGGTCTTTCTTCGCTCCCTAATGTACCTATAAAAGGTGTTATCTCCCTTCTTAACAGAGTTGGCTATCTTTTCCTCAGTTTGTGCCTTTGCTATTCTGGCTGCCTTCCCTGCCTGCTTCTGCTTTAACTGATGAAGTTCTCTGTCCTGCTCCTTCTGTGTTTCCTTATATTTCCTGAATGCTATCCTTTTCTCTTTAACCATCCCTGCCACCTCTTTTGAGAACCATAGTGGTTTTTTCCTTCATTTTATTTTGTTGATTTGTTTAACACAAAGGCTTGTTGCCTATGCGATGGCTGTTTTGATTATTCCCCATTGTTCCTCCACCCCTCCTTCTTGTCCATTTGCTAGTGCTTTTCTGAGGCACTGTCTCATTTTCCCAAAGTCAGCCTTCCTAAAGTCAAATACTCTTGTTTTTGTATGGCTAGATTCTATGGCTGTGTTTATTGTGAACCACACTGTTTGGTGGTCATTTGTTCCCAGATGGCTACCCAATTCTAAATCTGGGATCCTTTCTCCTTCCCCATTTGAGAGTACCAGGTGTAAGATTGCTTCCTCCTGAGTGGATTCCAACACTAGCTGTCTGAGGCATGCCCCCTGTAGGGCATCAAGAATGACCCCGCTCTTGGATGTGCCTGCAGCAAAGATACTCCAGTTAACATCTGGCATATTCAGGTCCCCCGTCAACAATATCTCCCCTTTTTCTGCCATTTTAAAGATGCCTTCTATCATTTCCTTGTCCATTTCCTCCCCCTGAGATGGGGGTCTGTACACAACCCCGATGTGGATTGTGGTTCCATTTCCTGTCTCCAGGGTGACCCATAGTGACTCATCAACTTCCTGTTTACTCTTTAGTTCTGTTGATTTAATCCCTTACCTTATGTAGAGAGCTACTCCTCCTCCTCTTTTACCCACCCTGTCACTCCTGTAGACTGTGTATCCTGGTAATCCTGGTATGTTAACATCCCAGTCATGGTTCTCTGTGTACCATGTTTCAGTGACTGCCACAATATCCAGGCATCCCTCTTCCATCAAGGCCACTACTTCAGGTAGCTTGTTGCACAGACTGCGGGCATTGGTACTCATCACCTTCCATTTATTTTTTATGGCCTTACTCCTTTTAGCCCCTTCCCTGTCATTACCACCTTTTTCTGCATTTATTCCTGTCCTGCTCCCTACTGACTTCTCTACTTTGGTGTTTACCTCTCTAACTACTGTGTTTTGTGGGGGGAGGCTGGAATTTCCCTGCTCCTTTTCAGTGCCTCCCACCTTGGCTAGTTTAAATGCTTGCCAATGAAGCATTTAAACCTGTCACCTAGGATCCTGGTTCCCCCCCGGACAGATGCAGACCATCGCACCGGTATAAGCCTGCATCCCTCCAGGTGGCTCCCCTGTCCCCAATGAAGCCAAAACCCTGAGCTCCACACCAGTTTTTCAACCATTTATTGAATCCCGTGGTGCGGAATACCCTAGCATCATCCTTGCCATAGACAGGCAGCACCTCCGAGAAGGTTACCATACAAGCTATTTGTCTAAGGCCCCTCCCCAACTCCACAAACTCCTCTTGCACCACTCTGATCCCATTCACAGCCAGGTCATTTATCCCTAGGTGCACAATGACATTAAGCTTCCTCCCTCGTGCAGCTGCTCCTGTGATCCTGAGGATTTGCTTCCTGTCCCTCCCAGCCATGGCGCCAGGCAGACACCTTACCTCCCTATCCCCTTCCTCCCCCACTTCTACCCCGCAATGATCGAGTCCCCCACCAGGAGTTGTTTCTTTCCCTTCCTGTGAGAACCTGAGAGATTAAGATTACATCAAGTCTGGTATAGTTATCTGCTAAATATGGAAAATCTGTATATTCCCTTCCTGTAGAGAAAGCAAATTGCCATGAAAAAAAAAGTCTGAAGTCTGTTATAATATCATACAATGCTTTAGCATTCCTGGACGTAGGCTTCACTACTCTGGAAGATCTATCTAAAACTGTATCCTGCTCTCAATTATAGTCCCCAGATAAAAACCAGGGTCCCTCACAATATGTCATTTGAACTTTTAGCCTTTAAAAAACTCTGGACATTTTACATTGGGACGATATATAGAGCCAATGGCTACTTTGTATACCGAATTTAACAAAGGCTGTATCAGAACATGTCTCCTGCTTGGGTCTGTGGAGACCTTAGTAGCCATACCAGGGAACCTAGACCTTGATCTAAATAGCTACACCTAAAGCATTCAAGGAGAAGTGAGCCCCATACACTTCACACCCACAAATTCTTGCCCATATGTGCACCTTCCCTTTTGGTCATATGTATTTCTTGCAGGCAGATAGCATCAGTCTTCCTAGCTTTAATTTTAGTTAAGGCCATTTTATGTTTAATATGAGACTTAGGGCCAGATATTCAGAACTTTGCCCCTGGGCTAAGTTAACACTGCCCGGCGGGCAAACTTAGCCAGGAGCACAAAGCAAGCTATATTCAAAAGGAATAGTCCATGGCAAACAGCTTCTGAATATAGCATGGGAATGAGGCCATGCAAACTGGGCTGGGAGTGCAGGGCAAACATAGACCTGAAATAAGATAGCACTGAATATAGCAACCAGGAAGTGCAAACCACAACAACAACACAGTGCACAGCGACTTGAGGGCAGGTAGAGATGAACTATGTGGCCAATATGTGTGCCAGCAAATGTGTGGACCCTGTACAGCTGCAGGCAACAGCAGATGTGAAAGAACAGCGATCAGAACTGTATAATATTCCCCGAACCGTTAGCGCGGCATTAGCCCGGAGCTAAGCTGTTTGCCCGGTGCAAACACGTTTGCTAAGATTTGCCATATTCAACAGTGATATGCAAATGAGCCTACTTAGGCAGTCTCTGGGCAAACAGCCAAATTAGCATCTCATTATTCCCTGATTTGCATGCAGTTTGCCCAGCGTTACTGCAGGTTCCCACAGCTCCACCTGTAGGTCAGTCTGGAAGTACAGGGGCTGGCCAGATCTGGCCGCACCTCCACCTGTAGGTCAGTCTGACAGTGCATGATGGTTGCTGCAGGCTACATGTATGCAGTACAGCATGGCATTGTGTGCCCCAGGGACAACACAGCATAGACACAGGTGGTGCTGCATGCATGCAACCATCACACTGTAGGCCATACTACAGTGCACAGCAGACACTACAGTAGCAAGGGGGGATGGTAATGTGAGGGACACAGCAATGCCTATGGTATGTAGGGTAGTGATTGCCACTGCACTGTACACAGTGACAGGCCCAGCTTGCAGGTGATTACTGACAGTGGACAGTACTGTTTTGCTGTTGTGTGCTCCACAGATGCTGCACCTGTGTCATGGGATGCTCACAGTGACATATACATGGCCGACTGTGTGTGCTGTGGCAACTGTACAGTTGTACGGTATGTGTCTGGGGGGCATGTAAGATCCAACAGGTACAGAGGTGGTGGGGTATTCCCACTACTAGCCCATGTGCACTGTGTGATGTGTCCCAGCCTTGTGGTCACACCTGGGCTGTGGTGACATCTGGCCACCTGTACACCCTCCCCTTAATTGCCACCATGCCCACAGTGCTGCATGTGTGTGCTGGCATCTGCTGGTCACCACAGACATATAGTCTGCAGGTGTGTGCTGTATGGCCACACTTCCATGATGTCCCCTGTGGGTCGGATCACCCCTTACTGTCTGTGCTTGGCTGGGACTGGTAGCAGCTGTTGGCATCGTGGTGGTGCCATCAGTGAGCAGCATGTGTCCTCCATGTCTGGCATTTTCTAAGTGTCATGATCATATGTTAGGGTCGCGCCAAGCCACGCTAATCCTGCGCTAACACTGTGCAAAGCACCAATGTCATACAAAGCTGTTTGCCATGGGGTTAAGACCAGCTTTTCCTGGGTGGTAATTTGTACCTCACTAAGGGTCGCGCTATGTCGCGCTAAACACCTTAGCTCAGTGCTAGTCATTGAATATCTCATAGCACCTGTATTCATGTTCACTTTGCCCCTTGCATATGATTATGGTTTGCCCGGCACTAATGCAGTTTGCGTGCGCTATTTGGCCTTTTGAATGTGGCAGACCCGCGCTAATCCCATGCAAGCAGTTTCGCACCGCGCAAAGCTTTGACTATCTGGCCCCTTTAACTCATTGATATTCCAGGACCTATTTCTAGAATTAGTATCATCCATTGTCAAGATAGTGTTGATCAAAACCCAGCATTGTTGTAGAATTATTTTGGGGATCCTTTAAAAATCTCTTGCAGTGCCATTTTGAAAGAACAAATCAATGCAGTTATTAGAACAATTAAGCATATAAGTCTGAACATTCCCCTGCAGACCAACATTCGCCTCCCCTTGAGAATAATAGCAAAACATCCACTCCTACTCTCCCATCCCCCAGTCTCTTCCCAGTATAACTAACATGTTCTATGTTACCTACAAAATTAGAATGGGAGAAACTCCATTCACTAGAAAAGACAACCCTTGCCCCTTCCCCCAAAACAGAATACCCCAAAATCCATAAGTAACTACACAACCCAATGAGAAATGATCAACGGGTCAACATTCTCCTCACAAGGTCAATTCCGCACTGTAAAAGTGCAGCTTCTGACTAGTACCTTAGCAGATTTAGGGTCATTAAGATCTGCTTAGACAATGGGTAAAAGTATTCCAAGTTTCTGACTGGCTGAGGAACTTCTCTAGCTGGGCATCTATCAGACAACAGATGCCCAGCTATTAAAAGTACCAGTCCAGCCAACCCCATTACCAGACTCCTGCTGCCCAGCCTGGTCTCTAATTGGTAAAACCCCCTCATTTCGTTTTCAAATGTCCGCCATTTATTTGTTTCACTTAGCAAGAGGTAAGAGCTGACCCCAGTCCTCCAGTCCTTTTCCCAATCTTTTGTACTCCTGTGATTTTTTAATTTACATTTTAAAGTCTAAAAAACATCCCTGAGCACCAAACCTGGACCAGAGAATTTCTGTGTCTCCCAAACAGACAAAACAACAGTGGAAATCCCTTATTCAAAATGTAACGGACCTTCTGTTCATACCAGGCTGCTCATCACTGTGATCGTCACCACTTCACTGCTGCCGTACCCGTCAATACCAAAAATAAAAACACGGCATTTTTGCTCAGAATCAAACTACCTTCCTTTCAGTGCAGAGTTCATCAGCCACATTCCCTGTTCCCTCTCCATTAAGTACCTCAGAAACTGTAACATTCTCACTGAATGGAAGCTTCACTTTCACACTCCTGGTCTTCTTGGAATACAGCGATGACCAGGAACTCGTAAAAGAACATGAACAAAAAAAAACGATAAAAATAACTCAGACTCAGTACTTACAGCAGGCAAGAAGGACCAGGAAACTTAAAAAACAAATGCAGCCTCAACAACTGGCTCCTGACCACGCTTTACTGATTCTCAGCCTGCTGTACACTATACCCACCAGCCAGCAACTCCGCTTCTCTCCCAATTTCCGACTCTTTCTTTTTTAAAAGTATTGCTCTCCTCAGTTACCTAGCTGAGAACCAAAGGTAAATTGAAAGGCAAACCATTAAAATTTACCTCTATGCAAGGCTTGTTTCTTTCACTCGCATCTCTGTGTAAATGTGTGTGTGTGTGTGGGGGGGGACTTAAGCATGACAAGCAGCTCCATGGAAAGAAAAACACCATTTAAATGCAGGCGGAAGAAATATTTTCTTGAGTTTTAACACTTAAAAATAATTTAAAAAACATTATTTAATATACTTGCCCATTTTCTAAGTGCAATAATACCTTCCAGGGTGGGTGGTATGGGCTATACCCGCCCTTCCAGGGGCTATAAGGCCCTCCGCCTGTGGCGATGGGTCTCATTACGCCCCTGGGTGGGTGGGTATAGCCCAATACCACCCACCCTCTCGGGTATTATTGCTTGCATGGTACCTTTGTTCAGTATGTATAACTACAGTATTTGAAGAAAAACTGTTAGGCAATACAATATATGAACATTTCAAAGGGAAATCTGAGACCCCCCCACTTGCTAGTGGAAAGGCGACTCCCCCCTCTGATCTTAAGAAAACAACAACCATACTTGAGAGCATTATATTAACTGCATATAGAACAGCATTCAGGATTGCCACCCCATGGCTCAAGTGACTATCTGTCATCGCCACAAAGCAATGTCCACAAGCATGAGGCAATGACACTGGGGTACCATCTCACCGCCCATTCCCAAAGGAACAGATGGGCTGAGGTGGTATGAAAAGGATGATGTACACCTAAAAGTCGGGTCTTGTTTAACATTAGCAACATTATCGACGTTGATGAACTAGCCATATTTTGGCTCCTTTTGGGATATACATAAAGAAGACTCCTCTGTAAAGGGATACATGTCTACTTGAGTATTAAGCAGTCCATATAGACAACCTGACTACCATATCTCCCAGACTCCTTCCCCTGGTGATACAGCACCCTTATCACAGCCCATCAAAATGAAAAGAAGTTTCATATTTCATCATATTTTTTAACATAAAAAAAGGAGGTAAAGAAAAAAGGTGAGTCAATGATATGGTGACTGTGAAGGAGAATTATTATGTTCTCATAGGTTTGAAGGAAGGTTAATATTAAAACAGTCAATTACCCTTTCTGCAGATACCTGCAGCCCCAGCTGTAGTGGGAGGGGAAGTAGCAGGAGTCTAACATGTAAAACCCGACTTTAAGCACTACTCACAGATGCAACCACCCTCGGAGAGAAAATGACAAAGTTACTTTCATCTATATTGAAAAAAGTACAGACTCCAAAGAAAAAGATCCTGCTGTAGTGGATGATCAGGTCCTGTATGAACCGCAGATTAAATGCCAATTGGGTACTCACATGGTGAAATTACAAAGACATGCTGCCAGAGCCTCCACAGTGACACATATATAGAAATGGTTGCTAGGCAATGAGGATCGCATTGTCATATGGAAGACCACATAGCAGATTACATAGGTTCTGCCAGACCAGCTATCAGGGACATCAGATAATGGGCACAGTTTGACAGGGCGGAAAAGCAAGTAGGTGCCAGTTTGATAAAAACAAACAATAAGGCTGCGAGTCTTGCAAATTCACTAGCATCAATATCAGGCCAACAAAACAGTCAGACAGAAAAACCCATATATACCCCTGACAGGCAAAAGCATCTGATCAGCCCCCCACCCCCCACCAACAGTTCCATTGTTAATATATAAATTGTCCTGAGGCAGTAATCTGTCAGCTTTAATCCCTGTCAATGTTGGATCACCAGAGCTGTAATTAAAAAGTAAAAATAACATAAAAAATGCCCCAGCCTACAACAGGTAGCCAAAGTCTTATTTCATCATTTTTGCTGAGCATATTCATGAACATCAAGCGGGTTGATTATTTTGCACACAGGATCTGCCTTTGAGAGCTGCCTCCATGATTCTGACATAATTCTCAGCTTCTAGGGGTTTTCTAAGGTATTTCAGAGGATGCCCAGGACAATTAATGCATCACTCTGCAGGGTACATAAAGGTGAATTCCCAACTGAGCCCAAGCAGCTTTGTTTTTACTCCTGCAAATGTCTGGTGTTACAGTTGCAACTCCAGGCTGAAATCCTGGAAAATAAAGATTTTACCCTGTTAACATCCAGGGGTCCCTGTCTTCAGCAGCCTGTAGCATATGTTCTTTTTTTGGGATATCAAAGTATTTATTTAAGATAGTGCATGGGTCTGTCTCCTTCTCTGGGCTTGGGGCCAGTCCAATGGGCCTGTTGTATCTCATAGTCCACAGCTTCAGGTTCTATACCTAACTTCTCAACCAGCAGCCACTGGACCACCCTATCACCTTCTTTGCCCTTTTATGTTTTCTGGTAGCCCAGTTAACCTAATGTTAGCGCACCAACCCCAATTTTCTTGTTCGTTGGTTCACTCATCCAAATTCTGAACTTTGTTCATTAGCACAGTACGATGTCTTGACAGACCTGTGATAATATCCTCAAGCTCCCTGATCTGTTTTTCGGCTTATTGAGTCTGCGGGTGTGGATTGCAGAGGTCTCTGCCAATCCTTTCACCACCAACTGCAGATGTGATACTTGGGCTGTCACATTGGCAAAACCTGCTTGGACCTCTTGCTGCAAATTAAGGAGCAGGTTCACCACCAAAAAGTCCTGACTACCTTTCTCAGTTCCCTTTCCCACCTCCACTGCCATGCTTTAAGCTCTGGTACTTGTTTTGGTGGAGGAGTTGACAGCTTTGTTACTAGGTTCAAACAGAATGGTAGTCTCTCTTTTGCCACTGCATTCTGTTGCCATTTGTGTCCTCTATAATATTCCCAGAAGGTATTTAGCTCTTGGTGTATTTGAATTACTTTATTTGCCAGTTATGATCAGTGCCATTCAGACCTCCTCTAATGTGTGACCACCATTTTCAGGTCCTAGCCACATCCCCCTTTTCAAAGTTTTATTTGCACTGGAATCATTTTGATTAGATCACCAATGCAACCCCTCACTGAAAAATTATCAAACACTAATGCTGTCTCCCTCACAATCATCATGACCTTCAGTCAAAAGCACACTGATAAGCTGAAAAAAAAACTATAATAAAGTTTGTACCTTTTCTACTTCCAAACTTGTAATTCTGCTTCAAGTAACACTTATATTAAAGATGTGATATAAGGCATACTGTATCTTTGCCTTGCTCCAGTAATCTTAAACTAAGTCATAATTATTACTAATAGAATTAAATGCCTCTCTTATAGTTCAAAATACCCATCCATCACAGTAATATGTCTTTTACTGTCCTAAAAGTATACACACAATGTCTCACTGAATAGTCCTATAATGTTGTCTTCTACACATACTATAGTCACAATTTATACATTTCGGTCAGTCTACATAATATAAACTATCAAATCATCATTGATAATTTGTATGCTGTGAACATCACATACTTTTTTTTTTCCATTCACTTTTTATTGAATTTTAAAATTTACAAGAGACAGATAACAAAGCATGAGAAATATTGCAAGGTATACAATTACATGTGATCCAGGAATCATATAAAGAAAAATTAACACCCTCAAGAAGTGCCTATGCAACCCCTCCCTCCCCAGAACCCCTCCCCTAAACCTCCCCCACCCTAAAACAAACCCTAGACACAAGGTGCTGTGCAATAGTCAATCAGACTTGGGATCTATAAATCCATATAGTCATGAATAAGCAATGAGCAACGGGGACCAGATTTTCTCAAAACGAGGCAATTTATCATGAAGAATCGCTATCCTTCTTTCTATCCTAAGAGATGCTAGCAGTTCTGATAACCATTCTGGATAGGAAATCCTACTGGAGTCCTTCCAATGCTTGAGCACAAGCTTCTTGACTGTAATAGAAATCAATGACATATGGTACTTTCTCTGAATAACAGGAAAGTCCAACATGATTCCTAGAAGGCAAACCTCTGACTGAACATTCTTCAAGGCCCAACAATGGGCTAGACTTTTCCTTTATATCAGACCATAATGGGGCAACTTTTGGACAGTGCCAAAGATATGGAGCAGATCACCTTCCCTAGACCACACCTATAACACTTAGGTTCGTGCATCACCTTCAAGTCAGTTAATTTTTGGGGAGAATAATAAATATTGTGCAATATTTTAAATTGTGTCAATTTAAGAGAATCTTGTTTTAAAAACTTATGACAATTGCTCCAAATCTGCGACCAATCCAAACTTACATTGGGAAAGGCCCTGGTCCAATAAGACGAAGGGACAAAACTGTCAGTGAACGCCCATTGGAGCAATACAAGATAGATTCTCGAAACTGCATGGGGGGATCCTATTAAAGCTCGTATGTTTTCCCAAAAGTCTATACAAGGTGGGGTAAACCCATTCGTTCCTACATTCTGAATTAAGAGGTGACGCAACTGGTACACCTTAAAGCCCTCTTTTATGGGTAAATTAAATCTATTGAGTATTTGATGAGTTGTGGAAGGCCTCCACCTCCTCATCTAGGAGATCTTTAGCTTACATTCCCCAAGTTAGGTATCCAATTTTTAGTGATAGGTTTATTTCCTATCAGCCAATGAGGATTACCTATAATTGGTTGAGAACCATCCTTGCAGTGATTATATTTCAAAAAGTTGCAAAGTTGATTATGCATCCTTAAGGAAACACCTATGAGGGAATCCTTTGAAAAGGGAGATAGTTTAGGAGGAACAAAAAACAAGGCTTCTGGATTAAGACCCACTTGTTTAATTAAGGTAGTCTCTAAGTTAACCCAAAGTGGGACGTAATCCTTACTCTTAGAAGGTGCATATTAATGGGCCCATCTACCATATTTATTTATCTGAGCCGCCCAATAATAAAGAGCGAAATGGGGTAATTTCAACCCTCCCTGAGTTTTAGGAGCCGTTAGTTTAACATACGACATTCTTGCTTTCTTAAAATTCCAAATAAAGTCAGCTATTATCTTGTGAAGTCTGTTAAACCACGCCAGAGGGAGCCAGATATTAAGCATAGATAGTGGGTAAAAAAGCCTGGGAAAGATATTCATTTTCACAATATTTATCCTACCACCAAGTGATAAGGTGACTTGCGCCCATCTTTTCATATCTAAATCTATACTCCGTGTTAGGGCATCTCGATTAAGTTGATGGAGACGATCTGGGTTATTTGTTAAAATAAGGCCTAAATAGTTAAGGGATTTGGAATTCCAACCCAACCCCAATCCAGTGATATCATTCTTGAAAACTCTACTATTCAGGGGAAAAACCACTGTTTCTCCTGATTCAACTTATAATTGGCTACGGACTAAACTCTGTGATTGCATCCAATAAAGCTGGTAACAAGCAGCTGGGTTGGACACATATATCAACAAGTCGTCTGCAAAAGCCGTGACCTTTACTACCTGCCCTCTGATACTAATCCCACTGATCTTGCCATTAAACACTATATGCCTTATCAAGGGCTCTAAGTAAAGATTGAACAGCAGGGGGGATAAAGGATAGCCCTATCTCGTCCCTACATGTAGTTTAAAAGGTGCCGATATAGCCCCATTACAAGCAACCCTTGCCGACGGATTAGAATATAAGGCCAACATCACATACTTTTGACAGTGAACTGGATTCTAAGTCATGCCTTCAGTGTTCTACATAAATTACATGTGCTGTACTTTATATAACACAGCCTTAAAACTTCTTTCTCTGCACAAATGTTTATTCATAGTCTAACTGATGACAGTAAAAACATTTATTATTATTAAAGCAACACAAGGGAAGAGCCTAATTCTTTTCACCATTTTGTACTGGACATGCAGTTTAATGTTTATTGCATACTGGCAGCCATCATTTTTTTTCGCTATGCTTGTACTATGATGCACTTCACAATAATCCAGTCTCACAAACTGTGACTATTCACTGAACAATGGTATACTATTCCCACAGTGACAGGAACACAGCAAAGATCATCACAGCGACAAAATCGATAGTTTGTTGTGATGATTTGCTGGTTTCTTGATGATGCTGTCTCTAGGGAATTCACTGCCTCCCCCAAACCTACTCCAACTCAGAGTTGGTTATCTAAAGTGCGGGGGGGGAGGCAAAGCCCCCAGCAAAAGACACACTTTTGTACAGCGACAGCACAATGCTAATTGGCAGCATTGTGCCATCGCTGTAGTGACAGTTGGCAAATTCCCCAGCTTCACAAACTGCTATCTGCACAGATATTTATAATCTGAATCAAACCTTTCTAATAACAGTACAGCTCCCTGTTTTATTTTCAGTGGATTACAGGGCAATAATTATTTTCACCTTGCTAACTAGATTGTCAGTAGCTTTATTGACAGCTGCATATCATTGGCTGTCTTTTTCTTCATTTTGCAAAGTATAAAATGAATTATTTATTCAGTGTATTGAATCAAAAAGACAGTGGAATAACAATGCTTGTCCATCCTGATCTGGTCAATGTACTGTATTTACTTATTTGGTTTTTGGTAACTGGTTAAGTAGACTAGATAATTAAAGGCCTATTTTCAGGTAGAACCTAGGAGGGTACAGAACAGAAATAACAAATTCAAAGTTTAAGCAAAATAAGAAATAGATAACAAATGCTAAATATTGAGCACACAAAACAGAAATCCTGATTACAGATGGCCATCAACTGGTGCCGCTTGAGTTGGTACAGAGCAAAAACATATCAAATGGCAAGTATTGCACAGAAGCAAAAATAATATGAACACGTTCATTGTGATAATTAGACAAATGGTGGTTAAGCAAAAGGTAACAGCAAAAATAATGACTAACATAAATTTTAGCATTTATTTAGGTAGGTTATCATGTGTTGTGTGATAGTACAAAGGCGAGCTGGGGATTAGGAGCTAGAAAGAGTTACAGACCATATGCCAGATACTTTTAATGATTCAATGTAATTCTTTGAGAAGTAAAAATACATTTTTTAAATGTTGGTTTCCTTTTTTTCTCAGTTATCTTTAGTGTGTGTGCTTGGTCTGTGGATGAGAGAACATGGTCTTATGTTTTACATCTTTACCTTTCCTGCAATTCATGTTTACACAGGCAAATTAGAATTTTATTAGAGCAGTACTTATCAGTAGAGTAGCAGGCATTCTAACATGACTCCTGACTGTTGTCTGTGGGAGTGCTTGGATGCATGAAAGAGGACTTTATATAGGGCTACTGGAATCAGGCCTGCCCACTGAGCAGCATGCATTCAATGCCAGGCTGTGATGTAGGCACACTCAGCTTGGTTGTGAAATGGTAGCAGAAATAATTCAGACATAGTAGCTAGAAGCATTGCTTGTGCAACAACAGCTCATCATGCAAATCAAGCTTCTCTCATGCTATACTTGATTGTATGTGGTTTTATTGACAGCTCCCAAAAAAACGTGGCTTTCATTTTCCCTTATTTTAAAATGAATTATTTAATTAGAAACATAGAAATATGCCAGCAGAAAAGAACCCTTTGGCCCATCTAGTCTGCCCAATACCCCTTCCATGTCTGGTTTATTTTACTCCCTTTCTTCCATGCCATTTATACTTTTATTTCGCCCCATTTAGTGGTCCCAAGCCCACTTTAATTTGCTTTTTATTAATCAAAAAGGTAGGGGAATGACGGTGCTTGTCCGTCCTGGTCTGTCCAATTAAAATGACAGATGCTTAAATGGTGCATGTACTTCTCAGAGTAGTAAAACAAATGTTAATGTTTGCTTTTGTTTTTTTCTCGGTTGTCTGTATGGGGGGGTTATCTAGTAGGGCATGGCCTGTAGTAGAGGGAATAGGGTGTTATGTTTTATTTCTTACCTTTTGCATTTCACAGTTGCACAGCCACATTTCAATTTTATTAGAGCAGAACTTGCCACTGGAGTAGTCAATATTCTAATGTGGCTCCCAACCTTACTGTCTGTGGGAGCACATGCATGTATGACAAAGGCTGCTGAATAGAGCTACTGGAATTGGATGCAGCCACAGAGCAGTGTGCATGCAAAGTTAGGGCTGTGATGTGGGATTCTAACAGGTGGCCATGACATAGTAACAGAAAAAATTCAGACACAGTAGGTAGAACCATGGCTCGTGCATTAACAGTGTTTACAGGCAGAGTCAACGTGTTTAATGATGAGATAGTGGCAATTGTCAATGCCTGTAAAGCACCATTAGTGGGACAGCCAGATCATGACTCTGATCTTTGTATCATAATGATGGGCAGGGGGCTTTCAGCTGAACAAATGTAACTGACATGGCCTTAGACTTACCTCTTGACTGGAATGCAGTGGTGACCAGGATCTAGAGGGAGAATTCTCTATAGAGTGTTTGCTGTGTTGAGGCTCTGAGGATGAAGCTTTCTTCAGCTTGTCCATCATAGGTTCCCTGGAGGGTGACAGCATGGCAAGCTTGGCAGAAGACACCAAGAGAAAGGACTGCTGTGTGACTGAACTTCTACTGGGACTAAAATAGAAGAACTTTTGTATTTGGACCTTTAATTTAGGGTAAAAAAACTAACATACAAAACAAAAAAAAAGTGTGTGTTTGGGTTAACTGAACTGAATGGGTAACTGAAAAGTCATCTAGGTGTAAATCTCAGGTGACTGAAAGGACTTAACTGCTGTGAGGTTTAAATTACTTGTAGAGAGATCTGGTAAGTAGGGGGAGTGGCTTAGCTAGAAGGAAGCTACATTTAAAGACTGCCTTAGAAAGATTCTGCTAATAGCTTGGCAGAAGATACCAAGAGAAAGGATTGCTGTGTTACTGAACTTCTCTGCTGGGACTAAAATAGAAGAACTTTTGTATTTGGACCTTTAATTTAGGGTAAAAAATCTAACATACAAAACCAAAAAAAAAGTGTGTGTTTGGGTTAACTGAACTGAATGGGTAACTGAAAAGTCATCTAGGTGTAAATCTCAGGTGACTGAAAGGACTTAACTGCTGTGAGGTTTCAATTACTTGTAGAAAGATCTGGTAAGTAGGGGGAGTGGCTTAGCTAGAAGGAAGCTACATTTAAAGACTGCCTTAGAAAGATTCTGCTAATAGCTTGGCAGAAGATACCAAGAGAAAGGACTGCTGTGTTACTGAACTTCTCTGCTGGGACTAAAATAGAAGAACTTTTGTATTTGGACCTTTAATTTAGGGTAAAAAAACTAACATACAAAACAAAAAAAAAGTGTGTGTTTGGGTTAACTGAACTGAATGGGTGACTGAAAAGTCATCTAGGTGTAAATCTTAGGTGACTGAAAGGACTTAACTGCTGTGAGGTTTAAATTACTTGTAGAAAGATCTGGTAAGTAGGGGGAGTGGCTTAGCTAGAAGGAAGCTACATTTAAAGACTGCCTTAGAAAGATTCTGCTAATAGCTTGGCAGAAGACACCAAGAGAAAGGACTGCTGTGTTTCTGAACTTCTCTACTGGGACTATATTGCCCTCCTTCCCTCCCCTCCACCTCCCCAACCAAAGCTAGTTCTATTTTTATAGGCACAGGATTTGACTGACAACAGGAACTTCCTGTTTAGGGGCAGGAAGTGAGTGATCACAGAACCACCAAGGACCCACCATCCTAGAAGGGCAAGAGTAGCTCTCCATCCCCCTCTAGCTGCTGGAGGTCTGCCTCTGAACAAGTAAGTGGTCTACTGAGAAATATAGGATATTTTTGTCTCAGAACAGGACAATCAGGAGCTTAAAGGGCACAGAGGCAGAAAGTAAGGAGAGAGAGAAAAACAGATGAAAGAGTAAGGATTGCAAACAGTTAAGGGGTCAGAAATAAGACATGATTGGAGTGGTGCAGTGCAGTGGCTGTGGAGCAGCAGTCTTCGGGAGATATTCTGGAGGATGCGGTGTTGTCCCATCTGCAGGCACCTCTCTGGGCTGAGGGAGGAGGTTGCTCATCTCCAGGCTGAGTTGGCCAGGATTTGTGGGACCTCCTCTTCCATCCTGGGACCACCAGTGCCACTGCCGTTGCCTCAGAGATTGCCAAGAAAGAGGAGCAGTTGGACCACAGTGGGCTCAGGGAGGGTGAGGGTGGTGGAACAGAGGCACATCCCTCCAGTTGTACCTCTCCACAATTTCTATACCATTCTGGCAAAGTGTGGTTCCTCTATGGAGGCACCTACAGTGGAGACCAAGGAGGATGCTGGGAACCTCCACAAAGGAGACCCACAGGAGGGTGGCAGAGGACCCTGCAGGGGAAGGAAACAACTCCTGGTGGGGGACTCCATTGTTAGGAAGGTAGAACTGGGCAAGGAAGGGGAGAGGGAGGTAAGGTGCCTGCCTGGCACCATGGCTTGGAGGGACAGGGAGCGAATCCTCAGGATTGCCGGAGCAGCTGCACAGGGGAGGGAGCTGGATGTCATTGTCCACCTAGGGACAAATGACCTGGCTAAGAAAGGGATTAGAGAAGTGCAGGAAGAGTTTGTGGAATTGGGAAGGGGCCTTAGTCAAGTAGCACGCACGGTAACCTTCACGGAGGTGCTACCTATCTATGGCATAGGAGAGGCTAGGGTGTTCCATACCATGGGATTCAATCAGTGGTTGAAAAACTGGTGTGAAGTTCAGGGATTTGGCTTCATTGGGGACTGGGGGTCCACCTGGAGTGATCCAAGCCTATACTGGCATGATGGGCTGCATTTGTCCGGGAGGGGAACCAGGATCCTAGGTGATAGGTTTAAATGCTTCATTGGCAAGCTTTTAAACCAGCCAAGGGGAGGCACTGAAAGGAGCAGGAAAATCCTAGCCCCCAAACAATCACGGTAGTAAGTGTGGCAAACACCAACATGGAGGTGTCGATAGGAGAAGGGCAGGGGTAAATGGAGAAAGTGACAAAGGCAAGAAGGACAGAGATGGGGCAAAAGGGGGTAAGGCCATCAGGAAATGGAGGGTAATGAGTACCAATGCCCGTAGTCTGGGCAACAAGCTCCCTGAGCTGGTGGCCTTAATGGAAGAGGGATGCCTGGATATTGTAGCAGTCACAGAAACATGGTACACAGAGAACCATGACTGGGATGTTAACATACCAGGGTACATAACTTACAGGAGAGACAGGCAGGGAGAAGAGGGGAGGAGTAGCTCTCTATGTAAAGGAAGGAATAAAAGCAACTGAACAAAAGAGTAAACAGGAGGAGAGGAGGCACTGTGGGTCACCTTGAGACTGGAAAGGGCACCACAATCCGCACAGGGTTTGTACAGACCCCCATGTCAGGGGAAGGAATGGACAAGGATATGATGGAAGGCATTCTTAGAATGGCAGAGAAAGGGAGATACTGTTGATGGGAGACCTGAATATGCCAGATGTTAACTGGAGCACATTTGCTGCAACCACATCCAAGAGCAGGGCCATTCTTGATGCCCTACAGGTGGCAGGCATTAGACAGCTAGTTTCGAACCCACTGTGAGGGAGCAATCTTAGACCTCGTACTCTCAAATGGGGGCAGTGAGAGGGTCTCAGATCTAGAAGTAGGTTGCCATCTGGGGACAAGTGACCATCAAACAGTGTGGTTCACGTTAAACCCAGCTACAGAGTCAAGCCATACAAAAGTGAGGGTACTGGACTTTAGGAGGGCTGACTTTGGCAAGATGGGAGAGTGCCTCAGAAAAGCACTAGCAAACAGGCTAGAAGGAGGTGTGGAGCAACAATGGGGAATTATCAAAACTGCCATCACAGAGGCAACAAGCCTTTGTGTGAAGCAAATAAACAAATCAAAGTGAAAGCAAAAGCCACTATGGTTCTCAAGAGAGGTGGCTGTGAAAGTCAGGAAGAAAAAGATAGCATTCTGGAAGTATAAGGAAACACAGAAGGAGCAGGACAGAGAGCTGTACCAGTTAAGCCAGAAAGAAGCCGGGAGGGAAGTCAGAATAGCAAAGGCCCAAACTGAGGAAAAGATAGCCAACTCAGTTAAGAAGGGGGATAAAACCTTTTATAGGAACATCAGCGAGCGTAGAAAGACAAAGGGAGGGATAGTGAGGCTGAATAGAATGAACGGTGGTGGGCAGAAGGGGACAGTGAGAAAAGCAGGAATACTGAACGAATATTTCTGCTCAGTATTCAAAAAGAGGAGGGGAAGTGCCTAATCCAATTAACAGAAGCACCTTTGATAGGGGGTTGATCCAGTCCTTTCACAGAAGAAAGGGTTCTGCAAGAACTCCTAAAACTGAAGGTGGACAAAGCAATGGGTCCTGATGGAATTCACCCCAGAATTATAAAAGAATTAAGGAAGGAACTAGTGAAACCACTGGCTACTCTTTTAATAAATCATGGGAGGATAGTGGTACCGAGGACTGGAGGAAGGCGGATGTGATTCCCCTTCACAAAGTGGGACCAAGACAGAGGCAGGAAACTACAGACCTGTCAGTCTGACCTCTGTGGTAGGGAAAGTGATGGAGTCACTTCTGAAGGAAAGAATAGTTGAGTACCTAGAAGTCAGTGGAGCACAGGATCCAAGGCAGCATGGGTTCACAGCGGAAGGTCATGTCAGGCAGATCTAATAGATTTCTTTGACTGGGTGACCAAAGTAGTAGACCAGGGAGGGGCTGTGGACATGGCCTACCTAGACTTAAGCAAGGCATTTGACACAGTCCCACACAAAGATTGATAATCAAATTAACCAGCCTGGGAGGGTCCAGGGTGGTATCCTGGATAAAACATTGGCTGGACAACAGGACACAGAAGGTAATTGTAAATGGAGTCCACTCTGAAGAAAGGGCGGTTACTAGCGGGGTACCACAGGGTTCAGTATTGGGTCCAGTCCTTTTTAATGTCTTCATCAGTGACATTGCAGAGGGACTGGAAGGAAAAGTATGCCTTTTTGCAGATGACACAAAGATCTGCAACAGGGTTGATACACAAGGAGGCGGAAAGGATGAAAGGGACTTGGCAAGATTGGAGGAATGGTCAGACATATGGCAGCTAGGATTCAATGCAAAAAAGTGCAAAATAATGCACCTGGGAAACAAGAACCCAGGGGAAGAATACACAATGGGTGGGGAGGTAGTAACAATAACGAAACAGGAAAGGGACCTGGGGGTAATCATATCAGATGACCTTAAGGTTAGCAAACAATGTGAGAAGGCAGTAGGGAGGGCCGGGGGTATACTGGGATGTATAGGGAGAGGCATCAGCAGCAGACAACAGAAAGTTGTTATCCCTCTGTACAGACAGTTGGTGAGACCCCATCTGGAATACTGTGTCCAGTTCTGGAGACCCCATCTCCACAAGGACATAGACAGGATAGAGGCAGTCCAGAGGAGGGCAACTAAAATGGTGCAGGGTCTGCAAGAGAAGCCGTATGAGGAGACTAAAGGAGCTTAATATGTATACCCTTGAGGAAAGAAGGGAGAGGGGGACATGATAGAAACTTTCAAGTACCTCAAGGGAATCAACAAAGTCCGAGAGGGTAGCATCTTTCAGAAAAGAGACTTGCAAGAACAAGGGACACAATTTAAAGATAGAAGGAGGCGGTTCAGGGCAATGTGAGGAAGTATTATTTCACAGAGAGGGTAGTGGATGCATGGAACAGTCTTCCTGAGGAAGTTGTGGGGTCTAAAACTGTGGGAGAATTCAAGAATGCATGGGACAGACATAAGGCAATTCTTGTGGGGGGCAGGAAGATATAGGCTGTTGGTTAACTAGTATTTGCGGCCTATCCTGTAGGTAGGGAAATGGGCAGACTAGATGGGCCTAGCGGTCCTTATCTGCCGTCAAAGTCTATGTTTCTATGTTTCTATGTTTCTAGCTGATGAGGCTATGGGAACAGAACAGGTATCAACACCTGTAGAAAACTTTCCAAAGCAGTTCTGTGATGTTTACTTGTAGTCTTATTAAAACCCTGGCAAATGGCAATGCAAGAGGCACAGGCAATTCACACCAAAGGAAATGAACATTGTCTTTAAAGATCTTCATGATATACTGATAATGATGGAAAAGTAATTAAGGCTTCTTTGTCATATTTTACGATGGCATACAATGTTAAACAAGTAATCAAAAAATAAATGAGTAAAATATATTAACTGAAAATTATATAAGCATTCTCTTTGTGATCTGAGCAGTTGACAGTGGGAGAAAAAAATGAGAAATGATGTGGAGTCACCTGAGTTATATAGATGGCATCAGCGTTCAACAATGGAGACAGAGAGATAGCTACAAAGAAGAATAAAACTTAGTGTAAGCTAAAAAGAAATCAGCAAATTCACAGATTATGCTGGCCCAGTTGCATGGAGGGCTGAATCATGGTACACCTTACCTCCCAGCACAATGGTGACCTGAGTTCAGGAATCAGCTCGGTTC
Source organism: Neoceratodus forsteri (assembly GCA_016271365.2). NCBI lineage: Eukaryota > Metazoa > Chordata > Ceratodontiformes > Ceratodontidae > Neoceratodus > Neoceratodus forsteri. The sequence goes on along the minus strand of CM028132.1, from coordinate 894,345,870 downwards.
CAGGGGGTCAGCCAGAGGGGAAGAGGCTTGAGAATCCGTCAGACAGTTCTCCTCTCCCAAGGTGGGGACGCATGACACTTCAGCCCCTGGCTACTCCCACATGGAGGCCTGGGGGTAGCACCAGAAGCTTGACCAACATCAACAGGAGGGACCAGAGTTCCATAGCATGTGTGCACATCCAAGCACAAATGCTTACATGTGACTGTGGTGGGGGACCCACAGGGAGAAAGCAGAAAATGGTCAGCACAGGTTTCATGAAGCCCTGCTTGACAACCTCCATCCCCCGCCACCACCTGGACCACTAGCCAAATTTTGTATGTGGGTCACCTGGTGGGGAATAGAGACATTGCAAAGTTTTACTTCACCAATGAAGTTCCATCAAAGTTGCAAAATTTGCTTTCGCAAATTACTTTGTGAAATTCCCACTTGGCAACTTTGCCTAACGTCGCCTGGAAAAGTTGTGAAGTTAACATAAAGTTAGGTGAAGTTGGATGAAGTTAGATGAATTTAAGCCAATTCACCTAGAAAAGGGACAACTTTGCCTTGTAAAAACTTTGTGAAGTCAGCACTTCACACTTTGTGAATTTCATCAACTTTGAAAATTAATTTGCAAAGTGAATTTTATCCACTTTACCAGTCTCTAGTGGGAAGAGGACAGCCCTCCCCTTCCTGGTCCCACTATGGGAGTCAATACATGGGAGGGGGGCTTCAGGCTTGGTATGTTCAAGGGAGGGGAGGTGAGTGCCAGATGGAGGTGGCGTTGACAGGGTGGAGAGTCCACCTATGTCAACAGCCAAGGCAAAAAGCTTCATGGGGGAAAAAATTCACAGATGACTTAGAAATAAAAATTATGCAGATTATTTGTCTTTTAAATTTGCAGATGACTGCAAGAAACTGCAGAAATATAAGAGAAAGAGATAAGAGCTGAGGAGCTCACTCCAGCAGCCTGCACAGCACAGCAGCCTTCTTTCTGATGAGACTTGTTTCTCGCATAGATCCATACAACTTGTTTTATGCCATACCAAAACCTCTGTGCATGTCATAATACAGCATGTCAGCAGATGCAAAGCAAACTCCATTTGCACCTACTAACATCTAGCAGTCACATGTGCATTGTAACTTAGTAACAGGGAGTCTCCACTCCCAAGATGCTACTGTATGTCAACGCTTTGTGTAGGGCAGCAATTTATGGCGGTTCAACAGAGAGACTGCACTTTGTTTTTGTGCTATGAAGTGTGACTGTGTATGGTACAGATGGCATGCCAGATATATTTCACTACTGATTCTATTAAATGCAGATCATGTTATGTAACTAACCATTATTCTCCAGATCTATAACAACTGATATTACTGATAAACGTGAACATTGCAACCTAGATGACCATAGTTTTTGTTTATTTGTTTAACTTTTTATTTATAATTTTATAGTAATACAGTATAAGGATACACTCTGAACAGTGCAAACTAACACTTTACACAATATATATTGATAACAGAGTAGCCAAAGAACTGTAATCTTTGGTACAAGATGGGGGCAATGACACTACTGTTATTCTAAACCACATAAAACTTAATCGATATAGCTTTTGCTGCCAATGCCTTAAACTGATATTCTCTCAGTTGAATAATATCTAGGAGTACTGAAAACAGCTACTTAAGCAATAATGCCCAACAAGGCATGTATCATGCTGGGATAATGTTACACCTCAGGTGGTTGGGCACAACACTGCAGGCCGAGTGCATCCAATACCTGAGGTGTGACATTATCCCAGTATGACACACACCCTGGAGGGCATTATTGCTATTATACAATGGCTCACTGTTATACAAAATAAAAAAAAATTAATAAAATGTTTTAGTAGATTTTTAGTGTATGAGTATGACTTTGTTTCTGAAGAGAAGCTGCTAATAACAATCCAAGGCATCAGTACAGTGATGTTATACTGAGACATCATCACTGTCTCAAGCACACACTGACCAATCGGAGTCCAGGATTCTTTCTTGCCATTGTATAATAATCCTTTGTGGTAAAGCCATATTAACATAATGAAATATTCTCCTTTCAGTACACTCCCAACATCTGATCATGAACAATAATATTCTAGCATTATTGTGACAATTACCTACTATAGAATTAAACTATGACTAGCAATTGTGCTTAGTTGTTCAGAAAAGAAGAAATAACAGGTGCCAGTCATAAGATCACCCCACACTAGTAACAAACAACTTCTCTGGGAGATTTAGTAGACCAAATCAGCTACACAAAGCTCTCTGTAAAATAGCTGACTGGTGGGAAAGTTATTCTACTCAAGAAATGTGAAATTAGATAGTGGCAATCACCTTGCCAGCACCTCTCAAAAAAAATATCTGCTATCATCTTACTATGTTACAACTGAACAAAATCACAATGCACTAAATTATTTAACAGGTTTACCAGTGTTTCAACCGCATCATAAAATTGTCAACATCTGGGTCTTAACTGGGTGTCCTCTGCATAAGGAATAAACAGAATCAGAAAAAGAGAACCCCGTTTACACTTTCTCAGGGCTGGAGTTACAGCCAAGCAAAGAGCACATTCACATAGTCACTCACAATTGAGTTCTTAATCACCTGCCCCTTTGGAGTCTGAGGATGCTTCCCCTTCTTGTGTCATTCTCTCAACTTCCAACTTGTCCATGAGCTTTCCAGCTTCCTTGGGGTCAGTATGAATAGAACAGACAGTTGGTGAGACCTCATCTGGAGTACTGCGTCCAGTTCTGGAGACCCCATCTCCGCAAGGACATAGACGGGATGGAGGCAGTCCAGAGGAGGGCAACTAAAATGCTGAAGGGTCTGCAAGAGGAGTCAAATGAGGAGAGACTAAAGGAGCTTAATATGTATACCCTTGAGGAAAGGAGGGAGAGAAGGGACAAGATAAAACCTTTTAAGTACCTCAGTGGAATCAACAAAGTCCAGGAGGGTAGCATCGTTCAGAAAAAGAGATGTGCAAGAAGAAGGGGACACAATTTGAAGATAGAGGGGGAACAGCTCAGGGGCAATGTGAGGAAGTATTTTTTCACATAGAGGGTGGTGGATGCATGGAACAGCCTTTCTTTGGAGGTCATGGGGTCTAAAACTGTGGGAGAATTCAAGAATGTATGGGACAGACATAACAGCAAATCTTGTGGTGGGTAGAAAGAAATAGGCTGTTGGTTAACTAGGATCTGAAGCTTATCCTGTAGGCAGGGAAATGGGCAGACTAAGTGGGCCAAGCAGTCCTTATCTGCCGTCAAAGTCTATGTTTCTATGTTAAGCTTTCCAGCTCATGGTAAGGTGGAGCTGATCCGGCATCAACATACTCATCAGAATCTCCAGTTCCCAGAGTCAACATCAGATGGCATAAAAACTTTTGCACTTTATGTGTGTTGCATATGACAAGTCCTGGAACAGATTGATCCCAGAGCCATCAATTTCTACTCCCCACCTGGTCCAGGCTGTCTATAGGATCCAGTCCCAAATCACAACAGATGCCATGACCACTAGGATAGTTCATGCTCCCTCTGGTTGACCACTCCCTCTGCAGGGTGTAACTCAATAGACCCAGGTAACCAAGCATTGTACATCAGTTCCATAAGTCTCTGCCAAGCCATTTTATCACAAATGCGAGCATGTCCTTACCTGCAGTCCCCTTTGGTACTCCAATCACTATGACATTCATAGCCCTGACTGTATTCTCTAAATACTCCAGACAGGATCATAAAAGGGCTTGCTCCTTAATGCAGGTCACACCTGTGGCCAATGCCTTGTCTGATGTTTTCTCTGTGGTTTGTGCAGTTCCTACCAGGCCATCAGCCTCCTTATGCTCCACTGTAGTCATGTGGTCACAGTAATTGTCCATTTTCTTATCCATCTGTTGTATCATTTTGGGGAAGTTAGTCACCATCAATTGTAAGGATTCCAGTGATGCCAGTCGGGAGTCTTCCCCAGCCAGTTTGGCCAGTGCTGGGATCATCGAGGTTGTCAGTGCTTTTGCATCCCTGCCATGCGGCACAAATGAAGTCACTTTTTGCTTGGTGTTCCTTTGTTCCAGTGTGATGAAAATCGTTCTGGCTGAACATCACACCAAGAGGAGCAAATGTGGATAGTTTAATACCAATCAGATAAACCTAAAAGCTAAAAATAATACAAATATCAGATGTCTCACAGGGAGCTCCCTGAAAGTGTGTCTGAATGACTGAGCAGATAGCTATGCCCCTCCCCATAGTTTTCATCTCTATAACTATATAGTTATTAGGTAATATCTTGATATGCCTCAAAAAGCAGAAGCTAGACTGTTATGAGGAGGTCAAGGATTGCATACAAATTTGTTAGAAAACAACACCCATCTTACAAGCCAGAAATAACACTGCATTGCGGTGTAATAAGATGATTCATAAAAACATTAGTCAGTTTGGGTTACTGTAAATCTGGCAAGGTCTTCTTTCACCAATCAAGAAATATCCACATTAAGAATAATTAAATCAGTGCATCATACATTGGAGTGTTGTTTGTGGATGATGTCTATATTGCTTGGAAACTTCAATAAAAAGTACTAACTGGGAAATCAGTGTATCATACAATATGCTGAAACCCCACAACCGATCAGGGTGAGGAGTGCGTAGACCACACATGTGCACAATAACTGACATTTGGACATGCAAGTGCATGTCTTCCTCTGAGTTTTTTGGACAATTAGTGTTTCACATTCTTCATTAAGCTAACATAAGCACATAAAAAACAGCTAGTCATATCAGCTTATTCCACAGGTCACAGAACCCACAATGTATTTTAAACTATGGGCAATTTGAGGTTTTCTTAATGTTTAGCATGTCCCCTTTCTATTTTTTCAATAGAAGTAGCCTCCCACATCCTCTACTTCAGTACCTGCTTGCATGGACCTACCGCAGATGATGTGAAGATATCAATACATCACTCCACACCTAATAAGACAGTGCTAGTTGAGCTGAAACCTTACAAAAGCTGAGGTGGGAAGAACTGGTGAGAAAGCTGGAACCCTATTAAGAATAATAGACATCTCCTGTCCTCTTGGCCCAGCCTTGTGCTTTACTGGTTGATTGATTCGTTTGTTTTTCTTCATCAAGTATTTGCACTAGGCATAAAGATACCTATTTTCAGGCACACTCCTAATTATCCTTATAGGTGTGGGACTCTATGCAGAGGAATATGGGGTTTAAACAAAGGGATGCTGAAGAGCAGGGTGTGAGATAAGGACTAGTACCTGAAAGATAGTGGGAACCAGCAAAAATGCTAAGTAAAAACAGTCTTGTTACATATAAGATATAGGTGCATAAGTAAATGTGCAAGATGGCTGTATTTTCTCACTCCTAATTTTTGAAAGGCTGTGATCATTTAAGAATAGGCACAATCCCACAAAATGTAGTCCAAGTAAAGTAAAGTAGATTCTATCAGAAGCATAAAAATGACATTGGTAGCCAGGTGCCGTCAATAGCAAACACTTAAGGAACATCTTTTCAGTTAAAAGCTGATTTAAAATTATTTTTCACTTCAATTTTTTTAAGCACACTTTCCACACTATTATACAAAATTATATGTCTTTTCTTTGAAACAAAATGCTGCACTTGTTAGTTTTTAAAGGCCAACCCTTTTTGCCACTCTCTAAAGTATGTCCATTCACAAAAAAAGAAAGAACAAGTCCATCTGAATATGATGATTGACATATTAGACTGACTTCTACTTGAATGACTCACTTTTGACAGCTAAGCCACCTGTTGACTGAGTGGGTACAACATTTATTTGAAATCTAGACAGAGGAAAACATCTTGTTGAAGGGGAGTCAGCAGGTGATAGGTATCTTTACAAATACTTCAGCCTTTCAAGTGTCAAAAGAGAGAGCCTTGAAAGAGCGTGCTGTACTGTAAAATTCATTGCAGTGAATTAATACTCCGTGTTTGAAGCCCAGTGCAAACCAATTGAGTAAATCCAATTTTTTGTTCAGTTTGGAAGTTGACCCCTTTTGTTGCCTTGGTAGAGAAGGATGAAAAGTGTTCTGCCAATCTTTGATTTTACTTTTTTTGTTTTTAGTTCTCACTTCAGTTGCCTTGCTGTTTTCTGAAATTGGAATGAACGATGCTACAACAGGATATCTGCTGGCCACTAGATACCCTGCAAAAGTTTTCTTTTTTGACAGGACAATCCAGAAATATATTTTTTTTTATCCAAGATATTTGCTTTTAGGCTTTTCCTAACCAAATCACATAATTTTGCATGATAGTTTTTTTTTCCAGAGTTTGACAGTCAGAGTGGAGAGGCTACAGCTCAGGTAACTGAACATGCTGCTTACTATCCAGAGCATATTGGCCATTAAACCCAACAGTTTAAAATATAGTTGATAAAGATATAGATTCAGATAGTGACAATACCCGAAGGATAGTTCATGGAGCAGATCATGCACTACAGTATATGAGAATTTCTATTCAAGACCTGGAAAGCTGTTTGCTTTACATTACTTCAGCTTTCAAAAATAGTTACTGAAAATGCACTGAGGGTCCCATTTGCAAAAGGAGTGCAAAGTAAAATGCAAAGTGTACATTGTGTATTGGATATAGCACAGAAGTGTAATCCCCTTCCCTCTGCCCTGTATCTAGGGGCACAATGCTACTCAAAAAGAGGGCAAGGGGATATTAAAAACAAAAATCTTGCATCTTACCATGCCACCACTGGTCTAGGAGTGGGGGGACTCATTGCATGCTGAGCGTCAGCCAGGACTTCCTTCTGATGTCATTTCTCCTCTTGTCAGACTACCATCCTACAGTCCTAACTCTCTGCAGATGACCTCCATATGTTTGGCTGTTCCTTAACCCAGAGCACAGACCTTCCTGGGGATGAATGAATGTGGTGCCTGAGGCAACAATTAGCTCAGTCTGTAAATGATTAGGCCAGGTACACTTAGCTGGGTGCATCAATTTTTTTTAATGTCTCTGGGTCTATAAACAATACACTGTGGTGCATACGACACCTTTTCCAACATTCTATAGGGTTCTCTACGGTTCACTGAACCCTCAATAGCTAGCACAGCATTCCTCTTCTGAAACTTTACTACATCTTACTTGCTTTTCTGGCTTCAGTTATAAACTTTATTTATTTATTTAGTTTTTATTGACCGGGTAAGTGCACTAGACAAACCCTGCCTATTTTCAGGCATGACCCGGGGAAGGGGGATACGGATGAATGCAAACTGACCATGAACCAGATTAAGTTGTTAGTGGTATTTTTAGTGAATGAGGGAAATTTGGCCAGGATACCAGGGAAATTCCCCTACTCTTTTCGAGAAGTGCCATGGGATCTTTAACATCCACCTGAACTACCACCAATCCAGGCAGATGGGACCTGGGTTTAATGTCTCATCTGAAAGACATCTTCAGAGATTTGGCCTAGAAAGGACAAGTGCTACCCCAGATTCTGCACGCTGCCACCACCTCAAGCCTGGCAAGCCCCCTATGGCTAGTTGCAGCTTGAGCTATGATGGGGGAGACCTTGTCCTTTCTGAATGCAGCTTCTCCCTACTTTCTGACTCCTGGCCCTACCTCTTTAGGGCACTTTACTGCTACAGGTACATGTGTCTTCTGCCATTTAGGGCCTTCTACAAGGAAAGAGGCCTTGCTAGGCCACTGTTGGGTCCCTAAGGAACCCTTTCTCATTGAGCCTCCAAGGACCAGCCTCCTCCCAAAATAGTTGGCACTTGCTATTTATACTCTTACGCTCCTCCTTCTGAGCTGCACTAATATGAAAATTAAAAATTCTTCGCAGAAAAGGACTGCTTAGCCCACCCAATCTTCCCAGATCTTCCCTTTCTATTCTGAGCCTACCTGGTCTATGTTGACCCTCCCCCTACCTGAGTATTTACCAATATTCCTTTATGCCTATCCTATGCATGTTTTAAGCCCCCCACTGTATTAGCTTCCACCACCTCTGCAAGAAGACTGCTCCAGGCATCCAATATTCTTTGAGTGAAATAGTACTTCCTCACATAACTCTTAAATTTCCCCCTTCCATCTTCATTGCATGCTCTCTTGTCCTGATGCACTTCTTCCTTTGAAATAGACTCCCCTCCCGTACCCTGTTCATCCCTGTGAGGTACTCATAGGTCTACCGTGCCTTGCCTTTCCAGGGTTTATATGTTGAGATCCCTAGTCTCTTCTCATAGGGCCTTTGATGTAACCTGTGCACCACTTTAGTTGCCCTCCTCTGGACTGCTTCAGTCTTGTCTATGTCCATTCTGAGATGTGGCCTTCAGAACTGGACACAGTACTCCAGGTGAGGTCTCATAAGTGACAAACACAATGGTAACACCATTTCACTCCTTCTGCTGGTGATACCTCTCCCTATGTACCCCAGGATCACACTGGCTCTGACCACTGCCTTGTCACACAGCCTTGCCACTTTGTGGTCATCAGATATAATAACTCCAAGGTCTCTTTCCTGCCTATTGACCATCAGTACCTACCCCCCCACCCATTTTACACTCAGCTCCTGGGTTTCTGTGCCTTAAGTGCATGATTTTTGCAGTTTTTGCCATTGAACCCCAGCTGCCATGCCTTCAACCACTCCTCAAGTTTTGTAAGGTCCCTTATTCATACTATCTACCCTCTCATGAGTATCCACCCTATTACAGATTGTAGTGTCATATGTAAAAAGTCATAATTTCCCTTCTAGTTCTTCTGCAATGTCACTTATGAAGACTGAAGAGGACTGGTCCCAGTAATGAGAACTGTGACACCCTACTAGTCAGTCTCCTCTCATCAGAGTAAGTGCTGTTTACCACACCCTCTGACACTGATCCAGTAACCAATTTTTTACCCAGTTTAACACTTTGGATCCCACCCCTAGGCTGCCCAGTTTCTTTATAAGTCTTCTGCAAGGCACAATATTGAAGACCTTGCTAAAAACGAAGTAAGCCATGTCCACTACCTTCCTTGGTCTAGTTCCCTGGTCATTAAGTTGAAGAAATCTGTCAGATTCATCTGGCATGACCTCCACCAATGAATCCATGCTGCCTTTGGTCTTGTACCCCATTGGATTCAAGATACTACTCAAGCCTTTCCCTTAATATTGTTTCCATTAATTTCCCCACCATTGACATGAAACTTAACCTATAGTTGCTAACCTCTTTCCTGCTGCCGGTCTTATAGAGTGGGACTACATCTGCTCTCCTTGAGTCCTCTGGGATCACATCTGTTTCCAGTGGGTTGTTTTATAAGGCCATCTGTGATACAACAAGTACCTCCCTGAGTTACCTTAGCACCCTTGGGTGTATGTTATCTGGTCCCATGGTCTGCTTTCAGATGATTTGCAAGTCCCTTCAGAACTCTTTCCTCTGAAAATTGACATGTGTCCACCGCTCCCAGTGTTCCAGTTACTGCTTGGTGGTCTGTTCCCTCTCCCTGTGTTGTGAAGGCTGAGTAGAAGTACATGTTCAGGATGCCTGCTTTTTCCTGATCCTCCTTGGCACAGTCTCCCTCTTCCATCTTCCTTATCTTCACAGTACCTCCCTTTGCCTTCCTTTTCTCACTTATGTACCTGAAAAAAGTATTCCCCCTTTTTGTTACCCCTTTGTCTATCCTTTCCTCTGTTTGCACCTTTGCTACCCTCACTGTCTTACCTGCTTCCCTCTGCTTTATCTGGTACACCTTCCTAGCCTCATTCTTCTGTGTTTTTTGTACCCCCTGAATGCCACCCTCTTTTCCTTCACCTCCATGGACACTTCCCTACAGTATCATAATGGTATGTTTTTTTTCCTCCAGTTTTTTGTTTACTTGCTTCACACAGAGACTGGTTGCTTTCACTATGCCATCCCATAATTGTATCCACTGTTCCTCTACCCTTTGCTGGCAATCCTCCCCTGCTAGACCCCTTTTGTGGAAGTCTCCAATTTCATTAAAGTCTGCCCTTCTAAAGTCCAGGGCCTTTGCCTTTCAGAAGTTTGTCTCTTGCCCCTCTTAATGTTGAACCACACTTTATGGTGATCACTGGTCCACAGGGGACAGCCCATTGTGATGCTTGCAATACTGTCTCTGTAAGTAAGCATCAGGTCCAGTACTGCCCCATCCCTAGTAGTTCACTGACTAGCTGCCTAAAAAATTCCCCCTGCAGGGAGTCAAGGATGGCTCTGCTTCTAGCCAAAGCTTCAGTCAGAAGGCTCCAACCAACATCTGTCAGATTGAAGTCCCTAACTAGCAGCACCTCCGTCTTTTTTGCCATCCTGCTGATGGTTCTCCTAGTGCCTTATCCAACTCCTGTCCTTGTGCCAGAGGTTTGTATATCACTCCAGTATGAATAGTGGCCCCAGCTGCTGCCTCCTGGGTAACCCAGTGTCAGTGTACACTCACACAGGTTGCACACTCACCTCTGAAGCCAGAAGATCAGAAGGCTGTGGGTTCTATCCCCACAACAGGCACTTGGGTTGAATCCCAATACTGACACTGTAGTACAGCATGAGTGGGGGTGCTGCACCCCTGAGGTGCTGTCTTTAAGATGAGATATTAAACCAAGGTCCCATCTGCCTGTTCTGGTGGTAGTTCAATTAGGTGTTAAAGATCCTATGGCATGTCTTGCAAAGAATAGGGGATTTTTTTATTTACATATTCAAGAAAAAAAAGATATGTATACATACATCAAACTAAACAGAAAGAAATCATCATATATACACTCCAAAAATAATGTAAGAAAAACAAAACACAATTTACAGTATCAGTTAATAACATCAAAACAGATACAAAAGGGAGAAATTAAATTAGACATCAATATTAAAGGGGACAGGAAAACAAAACTTATGGAAGGTAGACACCAATATACATATTAACACACCAAGATTATCCTATTATCCAATAATGGTTACTTTAACTTTGTACAGTAGAAACAAACTTATATATGACATTCAAATAACCCCTGGCAACTTGGGCAACCCCTGCCTATTTTCCTAAACAAACCATCATAAATTACCCCATCTAGTGTCCCACACTGCCTGACCCACCAATTTCAATTCTTCAGCTTGAATGTGCTGTAAATCTTTTACAATTGTCCAAAGTAATTCAGCTGGGGTAGTGTACTGCTACTGCAGTACAAATTTCCATCGAATTTTCCAAATCCAACAAAGGAAACAAACCATAAGTACATGAAGGCTAATGGTATCGTGGCTTCTCCATTGGAGTGGAAAATTGCCTCAAAATAAACTTGCAAGGGTTAACTATGAAAAAAAAAAAAACTAGTCTGCCATCTGTTGGGCAATGGTGTCCAAAAATCCAAAATAAATGGGCAAGAAAAATAAAAATGGTCCATTGTCTCTGTTTCTGCTGGACACGTATCCCTAGGGCAATAGCTTTCATTAAGCTCTTTATGCTTATGGTTGCCTTTGACATTTATTTTACCATGGGTCCCTAGCCATAGAATGTCCCACATTGTCTTAGGGATTCTTGAATCACTTAAAAAAGACATTATCTGATCTTCGTTCTGTACTGGAAATCTGTATAAAAGGAGGATCAGAGAAATGGTTTTGCAAAATCTCTTGCTATAATAATTTCTTAGGTGTAATCATAACAGCAGTTGGGGTAACTCCCAATTTTTTAACAAAATCAAAACAATGCAGCCACATCAAAATACTTTTCTGCGCTCTTTTGTTTTTGTGCATAAAAACATTTGTCTGCCACTCTTTAAGAATATCTGTTAAAGATGGAGTTAACCACTGAACCCAAGTATTATGATCCAGTTTCAGGAGTGGAACTATAGTAGCATAAAGAAAAATACTCCAAAAATACTTTTGGATTGGGCATCTCTAAACCACCTTTTTAACCTCTAAATGCATAATATTTCATTTGACATGATTCAGGCAGCTCCCCCCTAAATAATAATAATAAAAAAAAACATGAATGCAGCATTACTTCCAAATGTTGAGGCACAGGCAAAACAGAACTTAGCATAGGGGACGTTTTTATTTCAGGCAAATCAAACAATAAACAGTTTACACAAAGTACAGCTAAAAAAGTAAAGGAAATAAGTCAACAATTATGTACATATAATAACAGTTCATAATGATTCTTACAGACTGTTTTAAATAATGGATAGAAGGAAAAAAGTGGTGAGATACTGTTAGCTATCAACTGTGGGAAGCTAAAAAGGAAAGAAAAAAGAAAAAGTGGAGGGGGAAAAACAACAGTAAAGAAATATACTTACTGAAATTACATGGAGCAGCTTACAGTCTTAGTATTGAAAGAAGATAAAACAAAGGAAAAAAAAACTTGCACATCTGTTGCTAAATATGAGTTGTTGGGCTGAATAAGAAGGAAGAAGAAAATACTCTAATCCCTAAAGGACAGTTTTTAAAACTGAAAAGAAATATGAGTAATTCTGATAGTTACTTGAGACAAACTGAGGCCTTTCCGATAGATTTTTTTGCTAGAGGGTATAACTATAACTGTGTACAGAAAGCAAAAACTGCTGTTGACAATGTGGATAAACAAACATTGTTAAGAAAAACTAAAACTAGACAAAGTAAAAATGATATTTCTATAAATTTTGTTTCAGAATACACTCCACAAAGTCACAAGATTAGAGAGATTTTGATTACAAACTGAAGCCTATTACAGTTGGAGCCAAAGTTAAGAAGTGTGACCCAGAAGCCATCAAGAATGGTTTATAAAAGAGGACCCAATATTGGAAATCTTGTAACCAGAAGTCTGTATATGAAGCCAGAGGATGTGAAGAGACCGAATTTACCTGGAGGTACAGGTTACCTTTAAATGTAATAACTGCACATACTGCAAACATCTGAATACAGGTACAAACTTTACACATCCAATTTCTGGCTTGGAATATCAGAACAAACACTTTATAAACTGTTCAACAACACACGTGGTCTATTTAGTGAGCTGCTAATGTAGAGACTTCTATGTGGGCAAGACAAAGAGGTCCTTAAAGTGTAGGATAGCTGAACACTTAAGGAACATTAATAAACAGGACAAGACCAATGCTTTGGCACTGCATGTGATGCTGAAAGGTGGTGATAATGAATTTAGATTTCAAGGGCTAGAAAAAATCGGTCTGAACATTTGTGGTGGTGATGCTGACAACAAACTTTTACAGGTTGAGAGTAGGTGGCAGTATGTATTAAAGAGGGACGATGGTCAAAAATTACTGGCATTAATAAATTCAGAATATGGATCAACATAGCCCCCATCACCCTCATGCCAAAACTGAGATCCCTAAATTACTTTGTTTAAAAGTTACAAATCATTTTACAACCCTAAATTCTCTGCCTGTTCAAAAAAAAGCCAGTTTAAGTGAAGAGGTGGTGATGATGTCATCTCCTGAACTTACAGTCTAGCCCTCCCTGTCAGCAAGCTGACAGGACCTGCTTCTCCAAAGTTTAATAAATATGTGCAAATGTTTTTCTCCAGTAAAACAGGAAGCACCATTCAATAAACATTGCTTTAAAACCTATGTTTGTTTCAGGTTTTGTAACAAAGTTGGCAAATTCATATTTTTGTTTTTGGTGTTTTGTTGTTGTGGCCCTTTTCTTCTGGGTTGCTGGATGTTAAGTCACAGCACACTAATATGAGATTTGCAGACTGGATACCTCTGATGTGGTGAAAGGCTGTGATCATTCACACCTATCAATCAATTGAGGTGATTTCTCAGGATGGCACTTAAATCAATTAATCCATCACCCTGTAAATGGGGGTAGGAGAGGTAGTGCTGTTTTGAAACCTTACTAAAAGTTTCTATACAGTAGCCAGCTCAATGCGTAATCACTCGCTCACTCACTCACTCACTCACTCAATATTTTATTCATATATCAAAGCATGAATGAATGGGATACTCAGTTGAACAGAGCCCATTTTCTGTTTTCTCATTGACAGGCTGTTACTTGAGTTATATTCAGGCTCTTCTGCATTGTACTCCACATTACAATGATTGTTTTACAAGGGCAGCACTTCCACCCTAGTAGGAATTAACACATATAAGGCCTCTATTAAAACTTATTGTAAAGCAGACGCTGACATGCAGCAATGCAGTTGCCAACATTGCAACACTTTTAGCAATACAACTTCCAAACAGGCACTGCAGAGTAACACTTCACATGGTATCAGCATCCTGGAGGCATGCTGACTCAGCATCCTGCAACTCTGGAGAAATGAACCAAACCAAAAAGGCACTAAAATACAAATTTGTCAACATTGTTACAAGACCTAAAACACATAGATTCTATAGCACTATTTTAGAATGGTGCTGCCTGTTTTACTTGTGAAAACCATTGCAGAATGATATTTTAACTTTGGAGAAACAGGTCTTATAAGCTTGATGACAGGGAGGGCTAAACTGTGAGTTCAGGAGATGACATCATCAGCACCTCTTGACTGAAGCTGGCTTTTTTGAACAGGTAGTGAAATCAGGGTTACAAAATAGCCCATAACTTTAAAATGAAGTAACACAGAAACCTTATGTTTGGTATGAGATTTATTGGGGTTATGCTTATTCTAATTCTGCAATGTAGCACTTTTGACCAGAGTGCCTCTTTAAGGGCTCATGGGCCAAATGGCCTGAATGCAAGCTTCAGCATTAAACCATTTTTGAAGTACAGATACAATTCATATATGTTGGCTCATTGATATCAGCAGTATGTATCTTGTATGTATATATTAGGTGTACAGATTATAATTATATGCAGTGTTACAGATCATTTATCATGTACAATATGTTATAATCTTTTGGGGTTCTTTTATATTGATTGACAAGATTCTTCTTAAGTGGACATATATACTTCTAGCATTTCATTTTGGTTACATATTTGTTAAAATAATCATAAAATAATTAAAAAGCAGCATGAATTAATCCACAAGTAATTTTTATACTGATAGGGACCAGTTCTGTACTTTTAGTACTGTGATACATTTTTATGTAATCTAGGTATTTTCTAGTGTTTTGACAATCAGTTGCAATATTGTGTGTGTCCTCTGTCTATTCCAACAGTTTATATTAAGCTCTCTTGTGATTTACTGTATTGTATTTATTGTCATTATTGTATTACTTGAAGTATTTAGAGGCATACTAATGTATGCCTTTTTATATAGGTGCTGTTAGTTATTTATTATGTTCACTATTTGCACTTTATTTTATGTAAATTATGCTTTCAGTTTTACAGCAGAGCTAGAAGTAATTAAGTGCTACATGAAACGTTGGTGGAGGGTTGCTGTTTGTCTCGATCAGCTTTGATTTGGGTACATTTAATAAAGCGATCATAAACTTGACCTAGCATTCAGGTCTTTTGTAGGTCACTAAGTTGCTCTGCTTTTTTGTGCTCATGTTTATTTATTTGTGGTAGCACTGGCTACGACTGGGGAACTGCCTTTCACTTAGTATATAGCCTGTAACTCTAAAGTGATTTTAAGTATCAATTCATGATGAGTCACATTTTTCTGTCGCAAGGGAAAAAGGCACCTGGAGTTCCAGATGAACCATTTTATTACAGTAAAAATCACATGTAAGGTATCTTTATCCCTTCCATGCCAAGGGTTGGGGCACTGCCCAAAAAACAACATATGATATGTAACATTGGAGAAAGGTGGGTCTGACCAGGAAGCTGCTAGTGATTGCCAAAAACCTAGGATATAGGGAACAATGAAACTATAAATGATCTACAGTTTCAATTTGTTGGAGGTGTAAGGGTCTACTACAATATTTGTCTGTTAACTGTTTATGTTTATGATTATGTTTCACGTTCATGCTCCCATGGCAAGATAATCAATAGATAGCCCACATTTTAGGTGGGATTCTTACACAGGTCAAGACATTACATAAGGAAACCTGTAGTGGAAGGGGGCAGGTGGGAAAAGTCTCTGGGTCTGTGTAAAAATGAATGATAATCTCTTTATACAGGTCCTTCCTATGTAGTGTTAGGATCTGACTGCTAGTAATTTTCCAGTATTTAAGTTTAATAAAACACTCAGTCACGTATGGAGGAGTCAAAACAGGAGACTAAAATTTTTAGGGTTCCTTTATCCCATTTTTGAAATCATCCCTTACAGAAATATAAGTGTGCTGTATACATGCAGAATGCATGCCACATGCTTAATTGTTCAATGTTTGCATGTGGTTCGCATGCACAAAGTGACCCTAAGCAAACCAGGTCTAAAAATCAAATTAGGTTTGCATGCTGCAAGCTTAACATGTGTGCAGCAGGTAAGCTGGTGCAAATATATTCTAAAAATCACATCAGGTTCACGTGTTGCATGCTTGACATGAGTGCCGCAGTTAAGCTGGTATGAACATCATTTAAAAATCACATTAGGTGCATTCGCTGCACGATTGCCATGGGTGCAGTAATTAAGCTGGTGCACATCTCATCTAGAAAAAACACATCAGTTTCTAATTCTCATACAAGCAATTAGAGCCATTAAAATACATTTTTTCATTGATTTCCCATCAAAAATTAGGTAAACTTATTAATTCTGATTCTTTTGCAAGTTGTTTAATGGCTTTTGATTTTTGTCATTACATTTCCATTAATTTGTAAAGTATTGTTTGCTTAATGCAAAAAAAATGCCTAGGACATAATCAGCCAACATCCCACATTCCATATGTGCAAAGAGGGGTCTCTATGTTGTGAAGACTGACCTTTTGGTTTTTTGCCATGCAAATCCCTTTATGCATATTTAGTGCTACAAATGTGTTTTTCCATAAATGTTTCAGCTTACTTATCGTCCCTTTGTCATTCTGTATGGAGCATTTATACTACAGCCATGCTCATCACACGTTGTACTGAATTGGGTCTTGGAAGCATGCACCTTACCTCACATTTTGTTACTGAAATGAGGGGCATGGACACTCAAAATGAGGGACAATGAGGGACACTAACCCTCACTATGATCAGGACACATCCTGAAACATGGAGATACAGTACCTCAGAACACAGTGGAAAACACTGTATTTACTTGTACCAATATTAGAACCTGAGAATGAATTTCTGCCATAAAGTAGGGGCACCATTTAGGTAAGGCAGAGAGAGCAGTTCCCCCCCCACCCCCGAATTTCTGCCTAGGTTGTTCTTACAGTGTGCCAATTATGGCATTACATTTGGATTTAATCTTTTGCACAATAAGTGCCCACATGACCTGTGTGTGCTCATGCTGCAGGTGAACTCCTGACTAGCCTGTGTCTGTATTGTGTACACTTTCTCCACATATTAGGGGTGGCACTATCACAAGTGACGTGGAGGAGCTCCAGCCAAGCAAGATCACATGAGTCACGCAAGTAGTACACTGTCTTTCTCACCACAGAGTAGACTGGCTGCACACTACAGCTTTGAGAAGTCAGTGAGCACTAAACTCTCAATAGCAGTGTTGTGGTGACATATTTTTGTTGGTCTATTCTTAGTGAGTCTTCGTCTCCCATGGTGGCTGAAGGGGCAGAGCATGAGCTAGAAGCTAACTTGAGACTAGGCTACCTACTTACTCTGCTAGGCTTGCCTCATGAAAAAACAGCACAGGCCCCTCATGGCATCAATCTAGGCCAAACAACAGCAGTGAAAGTGGTGTGGGTGGCCTCCATAGGCCTTGATCAGTACAGTGTGGCAGCAGCCAAGAAAGAAGCAAGCAACACAGGTTGGGTGGGTTTGGTTGGTGAGGTGACTTGGTTGCAGACCACATTGGGGAACTGGGATGGTCAGTACTAGCATCCAGCTTCTGGCAGAAGGATGGAGGAGGAGTGGAAGGAAAACTGGGCTGATAGTACACTGGACTAGGCTGCAGGTTCTGGCCAGAAGGCCAGGTAAGTAAAAGTAAATCATTTGTTTTACAGGGGGATTGGGGAAGGAGGAAGGACTGAAATATTGATGTGCTTTTCACAATTCTGCACCTTTGGGTAGCTTCACAAGTCACGACCCATATGGGATGGATATTGAATATCCATATTGAATATATGGATATCGTAGCAGTCACAGAAACATGGTACACAGAGAACCATGAGTGGGATGTTAACATACCAGGGTACATAACCTACAGGAGAGACAGGCAGGGGGGAAGAGGGGGAGGAGTAGTTCTCTATGTAAAGGAAGGGATAAAAGCAACTGAACAAAAGAGTAAACAGGGAGGAGAGGAGGCACTGTGGGTCACCTTGGAGACTGGAAAGGGCACCACAATCCGCATAGGGGTTGTGTACAGACCCCCATGTCAGGGAGAGGGAATGGACAAAGATATGATAGAAGGCATTCTTAGAATTGCAGAGAAAGTGGAGATACTGTTGGTGGGAGACCTGAATATGCCAGATGTTAACTGGAGCACATTTGCTGCAACCACATCCAAGAGCAGGGTCATTCTTGATGCCCTACAGGTGGCAGGCCTTAGACAGCTAGTTTTGGATCCCACTCATGAGGGAGAAATCTTAGACCTCATACTCTAAAACCGGGGCAGTGAGAGGATCTCATATCTAGAAGTGGGTTGCCATCTGGGGACAAGTGACCACCAAACAGTGTGGTTCACGTTAAACTCAGCTACAGAGTCAAGCCATACAAAAGTGAGGGTACTGGACTTTAGGAGGGCTGACTTTGGCAAGATGGGAGAGTGCCTCAGAAAAGCACTAGCAAACAGGCTAGAAGGAGGTATGGAGCAACAATGGGGAATCATCAAAACTGCCATCACAGAGGCAACAAGCCTTTGTGTGAAGCAAATAAACAAATCAAAATGAAAGAAAAAGCCACTATGGTTCTCAAAAGAGGTGGCTGTGAAAGTCAGGAAGAAAAAGATAGCATTCCAGAAGTATAAGGAAACACAGAAGGAGCAGGACAGACAGCTGTACCAGTTAAGGCAGAAGGAAGCCGGAGGGAAGTCAGAATAGCAAAGGCCCAAACTGAGGAAAAGATAGCCAACTCAGTTAGAAGGGATAAAACCTTTTATAGGTACGTCAGCGAGCTTAGAAAGACAAAGGGAGGGATAGTGAGGCTGAATAGAATGAACGGTGGGTGGGCAGAGGGGGACAGTGAAAAAGCAGGGATACTGTACGAATATTTCTGCTCAGTATTCACAAAAGAGGAGGGGGAAGTGCCTAATCCACTTAACAGAAGCACTCTTGATAGGGGGGTCGATCCCAGTCCTTTCACAGAAGAAAGGGTTCTGCAAGAACTCCTAAAACTGAAGGTGGACAAAGCAATGGGTCCTGATGGAATTCACCCCAGAATTCTAAAAGAATTAAGGGAGGAACTAGTGAAACCACTGGCTACTCTTTTTAGTAAATCATGGGAGGATGGTGTGGTACCCGAGGACTGGAGGAAGGCAGATGTGATTCCCCTTCACAAAAGTGGGACCAAGACAGAGGCAAGAAACTACAGACCTGTCAGTCTGACCTCTGTGATAGGGAAAGTGATGGAGTCACTTCTGAAGGAAAGAATAGTTGAGTACCTAGAGGCCAGTGGAGCACAGGACCCAAGGCAGCATGGGTTCACAGCGGGAAGGTCATGTCAGATGAATCTAATAGATTTCTTTGACTGGGTGACCAAAGTAGTAGACCAGGGAGGGGCTGTGGACATGGCCTACCTAGACTTTAGCAAGGCGTTTGACACAGTCCCTTGCAAAAGATTAATAGTCAAATTAACCAGCCTGGGAGTGGGTCCCAGGGTGGTAGTAGCCTGATTAAAACATTGGCTGCACAACAGGACACAGAAGGTAATTGTAAATGGAGTCCACTCTGAAGAAAGAGGGGTTACTAGTGGGGTACCGCAGGGTTCAGTATTGGGTCCAGTCCTTTTAATGTCTCTCATCAGTGACATTGCAGAGGACTGGAAGGATATATGCCTTTTGCAGATGACACAAAGATCTGCAACAGGGTTGATACACAAGGAGGCGTGGAAAGGATGAAAAGGGACTTGGCAAGGTTGGAGGAATGGTCATATATAGCTAGGATTCAATGCAAAGAAGTGCTAAAATAATGCACCTGGGAAACAAGAACCCAGGGAAGAATACACAATGGGTGTGGAGGTAGTAACAACAACAAAAAGGAAAGGGACCTGGGGGTAATCATATCAGATGACCTTAAGGTTAGCAAGCAATATGAGAAGGCAGTAGGGAGGGCTGGGGGTATACTGGGTTGTATAGGGAGAGGCATCAGCAGCAGAAAACAGGAAGTTGTTATCCCTCTGTACAGACAGTTAGTGAGAACCCATCTGGAGTACTGTGTCCAGTTCTGGAGACCCCATCTCTGCAAGGACATAGACAGGATAGAGGTAGTCCAGAGGAGGGCAACTAAAATGGTGCAGGGTCTGCAAGAGAAGCCGTATGAGGAGAGACTAAAGGAGCTTAATATGTATACCCTGGAGGAAAGAACGGAGATGCGGGACATGATAGAAACTTTTAAGTACCTCAGTGGAATCAACAAAGTCCAAGAGGGTAGCATCTTTCAGAAAATGAGATGTGCAAGAACAAGGGGACACAATTTAAAGATTGAGGGGGGGCAGTTCAGGGGCAATGTGAGGAAGTATTATTTCACAGAGAGGGTAGTGGATGCATGGAACAGCCTTCCTGAGGAGGTTGTGGGGTCTAAAACTGGGAGAATTCAAGAATGCATGGGACAGACATAAGGCAATTCTTGTGGGGGGTAGGAAGAAATAGGCTGTTGGTTAACTAGGATCTGCGGCCTATCCTGTAGGTAGGGAAATGGGCAGACTAGATGGGCCAAGCGGTCCTTATCTGCCGTCAAAGTCTATGTTTCTATGTTTCTATGAATGGAATGGAGTCAAGGAGAGAAACCGGGACAATGTTGTTATTTTTTTAGGGGGGGTCAGAACATCAGCCAGGAAAAAAATTTAGTAACTAGGTGGGTTTAAGCCCAAATCTGATGCACTGTTCAGGGGTCTAGACAGATGAATCTTATACATTTGAATTTTCTGTGATTTGCATATCACTTTCCAGTCACAACAAATAAATGTTATCTTTTTAGAGACGTTCCAGACATTCTAGAGCTTGCTACCTAGGGGCTAACTAGCACTGGGCCTTCACTGGTTGTTGGCTCCCCCCCAGAAAAAATCTGAAATGGTGCTCATGCCATAAAGTCTAAATTTACAGGACATCCTCTGCATGAGCAGCATGTTTCCCATGAGGGATGGATGAGGAGTAATGCTGTTTTCATGGGTAAAATGAGGGCTTTCCCCTTGTATTTAGGGACAGTTGCATGGTATGGTATGCACAGACTATTGGAGTCCCAATATAGTCAGGCTTATGCCCTTCCCAGTGAAGCTGACTTCCACATCCCCATGTTCAGGTGCAATATGACATAGGACAAGGGAGACTGCAGGGGCATGCACCATTGAAATGAATGGGGAGATTTTTTAATACTAATTTATACATTATTGATGGAGAGCTGGAGATTAATGAAGGCCACCGCTCGACTAACAAAGGCCTTGTTAGTAGAACAGTGGCCTTCATTATTCTCCAACTCACCATCATAATGTACTGTAAAAATGTAATAAACAAGCATTTGTCAATGCCGAATGTTTGCTTGCTGGCATTGGCATTGGTAGTGTAGAAGTTACAGAGCTGCATAATAGGAATGGCAGTGAAGTATTGAACTGAAGCCAATCCCACCACCACCCTGCAGAGAGTGACAGGCATTGGGGTGTGCCTTTGGGTCATCAGGCATAACGGCCAAGCCATTTCACCACACCCCACCCTGCAGACACTGACAAGTGTCACGGTGTGCCTTGGGGTCTTTGGCCCTTATGCGCACCCCATTCCATCGGAAATCTCGGTGAGATGGGTGTATAGAGAATAGGGTAACGCTTGGGCTCAAAGAGTCCAAGGCACACCTTGATGCCTCTCACTGGCTGCAGGGTGTGGGGGGTGAATGGTATGAGCATTACAGGCAAGAATCCTAAGTCACACCCCTAATGCCTGTCATCCTCTACAGGGTGGGGCGTTATGGTCGGAAACCCTAACGCCTCAGGCATTCGTTGGTATTTTCACTCCAAATTTTCGACATGGTTTTTTTGTGACCCCCACCTCATGAACAGTGGCAATATCAGTTTGTTAGCTGAAAACTGGTTTTGCACAGTGACTACGGCATTTGGCACCACAGGTGCAAAAACACATTCTGAACAGGATGTGAAAAATGACAGCGGTACTGTTCATGGGGAGGTGTAAAAAATGGCAATGTTGAAAATCTGGTGTGAAAATCTTAAAAAAACTGGTGAGGTTACGAGCGTGCATAGAAACTGTGCAACACACACCCGTAATGTAACTAGTTTGGGGATTTTTTTACAGCAGATTGTTAACACAGGCATTTTGGGACCTCCGATCATGAACAGTGTCAGCGTGATTTTCTTTATCTGTCCTGAACAATGATTTCCCACAGCGATCACGCATTTCTGTGCTGAAAGTGTGAAAACACATTTCGGCCATGTTGTGGAAAATGACAGCCATACTGTTCATAAGGAGGTGTGGAAAAATGCCACTGGTGAAAATCTGGACTGAAAATATTACAAATTCATGAACTTATGAGGGTGCGTGGAAACTGCGTAATGCACACTCATAACAAAGTCATATTATGGAGTTCTGTCACCAAATTTTCAACATAGCCAGTTTAACACCTCTGCTCATAAACAGTGTCACTGCAATTTTCTTAATGTGTCCCATACATTAATTTCGCACACCGACTACGCCATTGTACGCTACATGGGCGGAAACACATTTTGGGTGAGATGTGAAAAATGACAGCTATACTGCTCATAAGGAGGTATGGTAAAATGGCAATGTTGAAAATCTGGAGTGAAAATATTGAAAATTCGTGAACTTACGAGTGTGCATAGGAACTGCGCAACACACGCCAGAAACAGTCATTTTTGGGAATTTTTCCACCAAATTTTCAAAATAGGCTTCTTGAGAACCCACCTTATAAACACTGGCAGTGTCGTTTCATTAATCAGTCCCAAAAGGTGATTTCGCACAGTAACTGCGAAATCACCCTTCGGGCCTGAATAACACCATGACAGTGACAGCATTCATGAGAAGGGGTCCCAAAAACCCCATGTTGAAAATTTGGTGCAAAAATTCCAAAAAATGCCTGAGATATGCAGTAAAGTTGAAAATCCATCAATCAATCAATCAAATCTTTATTTATCCAGGCGAACATCGTTGAGCAAGGCTCATTTGCAAGATGGAAAAAACCCTATCTATTACATTATACAGCTTACCGGCATTTCCTCAGTTCGCGGTCGGCTTTGAAGAGTGCAGATGTGTTTCCGGTCCACCGAAGATCGCCACGCCAGACTCCAGAGGTATGGGTGAGGGGGGGTGGGGAGGTAGGTGAGCAGGGTGGGTGCAGGTCGGACAGGGAGACTGCGAGGATCTTGTTTTAATTTACAGTTTGTTTGTTTTTAAATTATTAAGATGACGTGGGACATTTGTCACGCTGGGTGGCTCCAGCATGGCAGCTGGAAAGGATGTTTGGGGGCTGGAGCTGACGGGGATTGGGCACCCCGTCGGCCATACTGGACGCAGCCACGCTGGGTGGGCCCCAGTGTGGCACCAGGAAAGCTTTTGGGCAGCGTGCAGCCGATGGAGCATTGGGCACCCCATCAGCTATACTGTATGTACATGGGAGGGAGCTCGTCAGCACGCAATATGTGTGCATGCGTGTTGGGGGGGAGCTCTGCTCACTGAAGCAGAGCTCTCCCTTTCAACTGTATGCCACTGCATTTTCAGCTGTCATAGACAGCTGGAGCAGTGACTGGCGCACTGCAACCACACCTGCAAATACACTGACTGAATTGGAAGTGGTTGACACACCTCTGGAAAACTTGGATGATGGCACTATGTTTCTTGCACATGAGTGCAAGCAGACATAAAAATGACTCCATTCATTTCAAGAGGGTTTGCCCCAGCACTCTGACCCATGGACATCATCTCTTAAAGACTCCTGCCTCTGGCTCCCTAGTATTCAGGTAAGACACCCTTGGCTTATACATATGCTTGGTGGGTTAGGTCTGTAGCAGAATGGCCCCACCTACTGCAGTGTGTGTGCTTGGGGGGGGGGGGGACTGGTCATGTGGGTGGATGTTGACTTATTGCTACTTTTGTTTTTGGCCATTAAAGTCTGTTTGCATGGCAGCATTAAAAACTATGGAGAGAAAATAGTAGGAGTACAGGCCATACAGAAGTAATTAAGTAGATTAGTGGGTAACTGTGTGTATCAGGGAAGGGAAGAACCACATGTTTTCCATTGATATGTGTGCTACAGTTCAGCTGTGTAGCTGAGATAGGGAGGACAAGAAAACTAAAAAGTATCACAATGACTATAAGCATGCTGCATGAATGCATGCAGATGTTTGCAGATTTGTATTGAATTACTGTACAAGCGAGCCATACTGTATGTGTGCAGGCAGTAGAGCTTAGTGATTAAAGGCACTGAACTGCAAACCAGAAGACTTGGAGACCTAAAAACCTGGGTTTGAATCTCATCAACTCCCACTTGTGCATGGTGTGTTCCTGAGCAAGTCACTTAACTTTTATGTGTGCAGTTATCATTGACCACTTGCTTTTTGCACACATGCCACATGCATAAAGTCTGTTCCAATTTAACATAAAAATAATGCTTTCTACACTTGCTTGCTGAACACATGCCACATGCTTGCAGTTGTTTGCAATTTAACATCTAAATCATGCTTGCAGCACGCATATCACATTGGGCAGTTTTACGTGTGCAGCATGAAAACATTTCATAAAATTATTTCTGCAAGGGATGATCAGCAGGTGAGAAACCATAAAGTGCTCCAACATGTTCCTGTGTGAAACAGCACATGCTGAAAATTTGCATAGAAAAAGATTGTGTAATAAAAAATAATGGGATTGACCATATTCAGGCTGCTCTTTTGTACTGATAAGTAGAAAATGTTTCATTTGATAGGACTGAGGTGGCTGCCCCAAACTGCCTGAAAGAAAATACTGTACAATGTGGTTTCTAAGGTTTTTGGGAGGGGAAAAACATATTTTAACTACAGAAATAACAGAACTAGGAACATTTCAGTGAGAACTACCCTCTTCTTTTTATCCATTTTCCACTGGTTCCAATGAGCCACTAGGGCTTTGATTCAGTTTGGACTCCCAATTTGATTTATCCATTGCTGTTCAACCATATGTTGTTCCCAAAATAGTAACAGGGTCATCTGATGTCCAAATGCCATTGATTTGAGGGACCTATGGTGATGGCGAGTCTATATGGATACCCTTACTTTTCTGTAAATTTAATTACGCACCTGTGAGTTCACCATATTTCTGGCAGATACCCAATGCATGTGCCACTGTGGGACTTGTCTAAGTCAGGATGCAGAGATCATCTGCGTATGCTATGGCTTTATACATCAGTAATCCTTCCTCAATCTGTAACCTTTGAATATGTAGAGAGGAATTTAATGCACTTAATAAAGAGTCTGTGCTCAAAACATAAAGCAAAGGGCTCAGCAGACAGCCCTGATGAACCCCCTGTTTTACTGGAATCAGCAGTCCCTTCCAACCATTAACAAGTAGATGTACTGTTGCCGTTTTGTACAGGCACTGTATCTAGAAGATAAACTTCTGTGGAATCCCATATTTACTTAAAGTGTACCATTAATACCCATGATGCACTGAGTCGTACAATTGGGACTGATCTAAGGAAAACACATACCCACTCAGTTTGTCTAAATTTCCTTCTTAAAATGTTTCCCTGAGTAAAAGTAAATGATCAGTTATTGTTCTTCCTGGAACAGAATATGCTTACCGGGACCTTGTGTGATATCTGTATTATGTCAGACTATTAGCGTCAATAAGGTATGGTCTGAAAATTCTGCTGGGATGTTTATTTGCAGTGTATCAGTAATAAAAAGAAAGTCAATCCTTGTAGCCAGGGATGCTTTATAAAAGGTCGGCGTGGGAATTTCATGAAAGAAAATATAAGCATCTACCAAAGTAGAAGATTTAATAATTTTGGATAAACAGGACATGTCACAAAAAACTTTCTGCATTCTGGCCTGCCATCCTCTGTCATATAGCATGAGGCTGCAATTAAAATCTCCTCCCAGAATGACCTGATAAGATGTATGTAGATATGGTTAGATTGTCTGAAAAAGTGCGTTCTTGTCTGTTTTTGCTTGCCCTGCATATACATTTATGAGGCGATATGAGATGCCATGTATCTTGACATCTGATATCAGTACCCTGCCAGGCACCAAATCTATAAGTTGAATAAGTTGTAGCTCAATGTTTTGAAAAAAGATTCCTAGGCCCGAACAGGTGTCTGGACCCAGAGACCAATAGGAGGGACCTGTATACCAAGCCTTAATGGTGTTCGTGAGTTCTGAAAGGGTATGTAATCTAGTGTCCTGCAGAAAAATAATCTGTGTTTGGGAGGAAATCAAATGGGAAATGACAGCATGTTTCTTTCTGTCACTCTTAATACTATTTGCATTAATAGTGCTGAGGGACAGAGAAAATGCCATGGGAGTAAGGTTGTACAGACATTTAAGCTAGGTCATGTGGGCTGTGTCTGTTGTCGTTTTTTTGTCAGATTTTTTCTTTCTTGTCTGCTTTTTCCTTTTAGTCACATCAAACTGAGCATCAGTAGTGGGGTTTTCTACATTTGACTGCATGTCTGCCAGGGAAGAGCAAAGGGAAGAGGTGTCAGACTCATTCCCCGAAATGCTGGCCATGTCTTGCAAGGCTGCAAACCTATTTTCTATAGGGGTATCCAAGATTTTTATGACCTTTGATCTTTGATGGGGGTGGATGTCTTTCATATCTCTTTCTGGTGATCATCCAATGTTTATCTGTGTCAGGTGGTGAAGGGGGAGGCATATGTTGTAATACATCAGCCTGAACACCTGGTTTGCTTGGAAGGGGTCTGCTAGGGAGTCCTCCTGGTCTTGAGGAGGAACTAGATCTGCAGCATCTCCTACAGCTGAAGGGTCAGGACAGGTTATGTCCATTGTCTGATCAGAGGAGGCTTTTGAGGTGAGAATCCGGTTTGTCCCTGGGGGGTTCCTTTCCAAGTACTGGGAGAGAGGGTACCGGGGTTCGGGAGGTAGCCTGAATTGGGGTTTTGGCCATGCGTTGAGCTAGAGCTATAATCAGATGTTATTCCTCACTGTCCATCTTTTGACCCTGATTATGGGCTGCCCAAGGACATTTGTTATAAGTATGCCCTTTTGTATCGTAGAGATTGCATAGGGGCTCTTTAACACAGTGTGCATTTGTGGATGTAGACCATTACAAAGGGTACACCTTAATTTATCACATAGGCTACTTTAATGGGTGTGGGAACCACACCAGTAGCAGGCCTTGGGTTGGCCGGCATGGAATAAAACACCTCTATCCCTCCCCCCAAAAAAAACAATAGGAGAGGTGTGATAACCCCGTAGCAGTAGCATGCAACATCACCTGTATGCATCAACCCCATTCCAAATTTGTTCAGCATCTAGGATTGCCTCTGGTGCTCTTAGGACAGTATAGCATTGTTTGAGCCAATAATCCAAGCCCGTGACACTGACTCCTTCGTTTCTGAAGAGGACCGTAATGTTCCGAAGAGTCAGTTTCGTTAGAGGAATGGCCTCAAAAGGGGCCCAGAGAGGAGTATTCTTTAAAGTATGATAATGGGCCCAGAATTTTTACAGTCCTCTGGAGAACTTGAAACTCACATCAAATGCCATCTCCCCGGAGACATGTATGAGAGCATACATCTCTGTTGCATGAAACTCCATGAAATCTTTTAAAAGTGTTCTTGCAAGACATTTCGTGTCAGGAAATTGTTCCATGCCTCCTTGGTAGAGGAACCAAACCACATTATGACATTTTGCTGAGTACACAGGAGTATTGAAGAAGGAGGCATATTACCTAGATGTGGAGCCCTGCTGGGGCTGTCTGGGGGTATTAGTTCCAGGCATCTCCAGTCTGGAGGTGGGGAATGAGCCTGGGAGTAGTGGAGGATTCTCTAAGCATTGCAGGTCAGGTGGTTCCAAACCTGCTGAAGTATTGCCATGCAAAGTTCCCTCAGGAAAAGGGTGCATTGGAAATTGCAGTTCTGAGTTCTGGGTAAGGGCAAACCCATCTAGCAGTGCCAGTGCAAAGTGACTACCAAGACTGATATCCTGCATTTCAGTGTCAGAAGACATTCCTGCATTCAGCAGGTTCTCAGCAGGATTTGCTGGCTGGTTATTAGACATAGGCTGTGCTTGCCTTGTGGGTACAGTGTTCAAAGTTTTAGGTATAACAATGAGACAAGAACCCAGACATCTATTATTCTGAATCTTTATGCCGAGACCACCCGTCCCCCCTCAGGGCTTTTTCTACCGACCAGTCTGCAGCTGTAGGTGTAACTGCTTTATCAGATAAATGCCTTGGGGTTGGTCTTAGGCTGGATACATTTGGTTCCGTGTGTGCCATTCCTGACTTAAAACCCCTCTGCTGTGGTCCTGAAAAAACAAACAGATGCCCTGTCTTTTTCTCCTAGTCTCTGGTTTTAAATGAGTATTCAGTTGGCAATGTACCTGGTAGCTGTGTATGTGCCAGAGGTGGAGTTGGCATCTGCAGGGCATTGGGGAGATTGTCGTAGGTAGATGCACTGTTGCTCCAGAATCTTTGTGCAAGTCACCTGACCCAGTTATCGGCCATTCTGATGCTAGCTGCACTTATTCCAGCACTCCCATTTTGGCTTCCAGGTCCTGTTTCTTTTGCAAAAAAAGTGCTTCTTCTGCCACAAGCTTATCCAGCAGACATTTCTGTTCTGATTCTGGAGTGCCAGTGGAGCTCGCAGTGAGGTTTTCTGTCATATCAGTTATGCCTTCCATAAGGTCTGCTGTGACCTGCGTTGTAACAGGAGATACTTCCATAGCTTGCATTATATCTGTGGCTGCTACCACTTCAGGGTGCTTCAGTGCATCAAATAAAAGGCCGGTTTCTTGTGGTACCAAGGCAGGATAGGAGGCCTGCTCTCCAACCTTCAGCAAAGGAGGACTGACTGTGGCCTTCCTGGCAACCAAAGGTTCCCCTACAGGTGAGCAGGGGAATTTTCCCAGTGTCCTGACCAAATTTCCTCCAGTCACTAAAAATACCACTAACAGCTTAATCTGGTTCAGTGTCAGTTGGCATCCGTTTCCTCTCCGAGGCTGAAAATGGGCAGAATTGTCTAGTCCTCCTTTCCCGGTCAACAAAAATGAAATAAACAAATACATAAATAAACCCCCAACATCTGCAGTCCTTACTTTACCTCTAAATTGCCTTGCACTTCCATAGCCCTAATAACCTCCTTTACATGCAGAACAACCCCTCTTCCCCCCCATCTCTTCTTAACTGAGAGTAGTCTGGTATGACCATGTCCCAGTCATGAATTTCAGTGCACCACAACTCAGTTATGCCGACCAGATCCAGGTCTGCTTCCACCATAATGCCCTCCAGTTCCGGAATTTTATTTCCAAGACTCCTTGCGCTGGCAAACCTTTCTCTCTCCCTGCCTGCAACAACCCTTTTTTCCCCTGTCCTTTCAGACTGTGCTGCTCCTCATAACTCTCCAGTCTCCCCTCTTCCCACATTACTCTCTTTGTTTTTTGTCTCCTCTTAACCACTCGTTCTGCCTTCTGTGTTCTTAGTCCCCGTTGTCCTCCACCTTGTCTATATCCCTTCATCTTAAGCCCCTGCCCTAGGGGAGTTTTCTCCCCTTGGGCCCTCCTTTCTTGTTTCTTCAACCTGGGGGGGCAATTTATGCCTCCCTTGGTAATACAGCCTCCCCCTTGGCTAGTTTAAATACTCATCCAGGAAACATTTAAATCTCCCAGTGAGGATTGTGATCCCCTTCTCAGATGGATGAAGGTCATCACCTCTTTAGAGATCCATAGCCTTCCATGTTTGCTCCCAATCCCCAAAGATGCCCAAATCTTCCTCCCTCCACCATGTCTTCAACCAACTGTTGAAGTTCTTCATGCAGAGTGCCCTAACCTCCCCTCAGCCATACAAAGGTAGTACCTTGGGGAATGCTACCGTGCATGCTACCTGCTTAAGGCCCCTTCCCAGTTGCCTGAACTTACCATTAACTACCCCTACTCATTCCCTCATCAGGTCATTTGTTCCTACAATGACATCCAGCTCCCATCTGTGAACATCCACCCTACTGATCCTCAAGGTCTGCTCTCTATTCCTCTGACCCAAAGTGTCAGGTAGGCATTTTACCTCTCTCTTCCTTCCTCTTCCTGTTCCCAAGTCTATCCCCTCATGATAGAGTCCCCAATCAGAAGCTATCTTCCAGCTTCTTCCTCCCACCTTGGGGCCTCCCCTTCCAAGGACCCCCCATCCTCCCTTGCCACCATGTTGGTTGCAGGACATATTAATTCCACTAGTATAGAGAAGGAATTTTGTAGTGGCACAGGCTGATGAGTGTGTACCTTACATGAGACCCCCACCCTTCCAGAGCCCACTAAGGTCCAGTCATCCCACCTCTATCTAGGCATCATCTGATCATCTCATGGTCTGTGCTAAAGGGCTTTGGAAACATAGTTGCCACTGCTTTCTGTTGCTACTGTAATGGGTCTCTGTTCCTAAGTGCACCAGACCTGAAGACACAAGGTGTTATATGAGCCCTCAATTTCAGCTGTTTGTAAATTGACTGTGCAGTTACTCAGAGGACTGCTTCACATGTGCACCCTGCCTGATTAGACCACTTATCAAGCAATACAGCTGAGGCTGGTTTAATATCACCATGGCAGAAGGTGGTGCAAATGAAGTAACCGGGCCGAATACTATCTTACTTTCTTTCACAGATGCAGAGGGGTTTTGATATTGTGTATGACCAAGCCGCATGCGAGGAGATTTTTGCTCCTATGGCAAGTACTAGCACACACACACCAAAACCAGATGGGACAACCCCAGAAAATCTTAAAAAGAAAGAATTTAGATTCAGTTTCCATGGTTTGTCCCTATCACGGTATTAGAGAGATAAAACAATAGCCAGGAGGTTGAGGATATAACCACCCCCAGCAAATGGTCTGGATAATAAGATCCTAATGTCTGACTAGGAACAAATTAAAAAAAAATCATTTAATGACCTAATTGTGTCCCTCATTGAAAACACAAAAAGAGAGTATACATGCGTGCAATTGGAGATAGAGAAAATGGAAGCAGAAATAAAAGCAAATGTACCAGCTACCGATGCAGAGCAGTTATTGGCCAAGATTTCAACCAATATTGCCAAATACCAGGAAGTCCTAAAACAGTACAAACTTAGAAAGCATGAAAGGGATGCTAGGTACTATGCAGAAGGGCAGTTTTACATCTGGCATTCCCAAACCAGATGGGAACCATTTAGATGCAGAGACCATCAGCGGAAATTCAAGGTGCCCAATTTTGAATCCTCAGCCAAGAGTGACACAGACACTGCAGGATGCAGAACACAGCAGGAAGTGTTTTGGGGCAACCAAGGGGAATCAGTGACATTGAGCTCACAAACCCAGAATCAACAGCAGCAGGGTCCACGAGAAAGAGGACAATGAGGGGGAAGGGAAAGAGGAAGAGGGAAAGGCAAAGAATACTGGCAGCCATTGAGGCCACCAAGGTGCTCCAGCCACTGAAACAAATGGCAGTTGCAAACCTGACTGACAACGTGATCATGCAAGAAAAGACATCTATCCTCCAAAAAAGAACTGTTGTTTCTTCTCTCAGTCCCACTTGATGCATTCCAGATCTGCTCTGATCTATACAAATTTTATATGTAATCCATAGGTGGTGCTATACTAAGTGCTACTACTCCTGCCTTGAGGGCCCATACACGGTTGAGGGTTCTGGGTTCCTAAAATTAACTTTAAACTGGTTCTTACTAAAGATAGTACATTGTGGAGTGCCTCTACCCAGAGTTTACCTTTTAGTGGGCTAGACCTTAGTCTATCACAGCCCTCTAGGAAGATGTACCCATCCACATTTCCAAGATGCCACCCCAAGCATGACCTGATAAGCATTTCCCCCCAATTAAGACATTTTAACAATTATTGACTTACTACCAATAATATGCTCATGAGACTGATATCTGCAAGAACAAACAACAACAAGTTTATATACAGGGGGTGGGTTAGGATGGGTGACTTGGAATAGAGGTTGTAACTATTTATAACTGAGGTAGATTGGTTTTGATTGGGTTTGGTTTGGAGCAATATTTTGCATTTTAAATTGGTTGCAAATTATAGTGTCCACCCACCAACCCTTCAAGTAGTCAGGTCCCTGACTAATTAACTAGCTGCAATAGATCTGTTGGAACAGTTATCATTAATGTCTACACTGATTCCAGTTTTCCAAAACATACAGAACCCCACAATGCTATATGCAATACCTGAGTTTCCAGTAACTAGAGTTCTTAAAGGTGTAGGCCTGTCTGGTGCAGCTGTACATTGGCCGGCTAGCTGGAGCCATTGAAGAAAATAAGCAGATTAAACACACAAAACACACTTATCTTGCCTATAACAACTGTGTCCATGGCCAGATGGCCTAGTCCATTTAAACACATTTAACAATGTACAGTCCCTTTTGGCTTTGAGCAGGGCAGTGGCCCTGTCTACTCCAAAGTCACATTTGGTTAGTCACAATTAGGTTGTAGCATAGAATTAAGGTGAACACACCAGGCAGACCCTGACTTTGGGATGCAATGAGGTTGGCAAAGGATTGTAGCCGGGAAACCCAAACCAACTGCCATATGGTATAGCAATTGCAGGTGAAAACAACACTCATTATTTCTCTGACTAGTGCCCCTTGTTAGGCTGGAATCATTTTACTGGAGACACCAGTCTGGGACCCGGGCCGGCACATCTCCGACCCCACATGTATGCTATGCCCCTTGGGGGAAACGCATATGGGAGTGCCAAGGTGGCACACTCCCAGGCTGTGTCACAAACCCAATCCAATGGTTGCATAGCATTTAGCACATTTATCACAGTTAGACACAGTTATATTTTCTTGTCTCACAATCCTTGCAGTTGCATTTAGAAGTCACAATTTATTTTTCCTGTGCCAAGCGTGGCAGACATAGACCCTTTTCCGGTCAGCCAGAACTCTATGACCATGGCACACTCCCAACAATTTTTTTATTTATTTATTGAAAGTTTTACCAGGAAGGGCAATATTTTGTTAATATATCCTCCAGGGTGTGGGTATTGAGGACGTACTACAGCTGGTGTGGTTCGGTCGGTAGGCTAGCTTTAGGATTCTAACCACACCAGTAGTGGTAAATCCTCCATTATATCCACTCCCTGAAGAGGTATGTTGTGATTATGCAAAGGCCTTGTTTGTTTCTGTACAAAAAAAAATATTTACAACGTCCGTTCATTTTTCAAAGTTGCTGCTCATTTGTTTTTTACTGCGGATGCACTGGTTGGATTTTTTTGCGAGTTCAGCGCATGTCCTGGAGGAGCGCTGATTGCCACCGCTACCATTACAATTTTTTTCAGCTTATTTGCTGTCGAGAGAATGAACTGGATTTTCTTTTCTTTTTTTCTTTTGGGTATGTCGCTTATCTGGAATGGTGCAGCACTTATTGTGAAGTTTTGAGGGTAGTGACCGAGTATGGGAAGTTGGGTTAATGACTAGGTAATCTCGCCGTGCGTCCCTGTGCTTGGCAGTGGTGTGTTTGTGAGGAACAGAGGGATTTGCCAGGGAGTTCCTAATGCAGCTGAGTAGTGGCTGGCACCTTTTCCAGTGGGTACTCTGGAGGATTTACAGTGCTGAAAAGGTGCCAGCCAGCCAATCAAAATGCAGGATTCTGTCTGTTTTTTTGTGCCTGTTGTATAATGAACATTTTAAAACTGCTTATCTCACAGTGCATCCTAAGCACTAGAGCCCAGGCAGTGGCTCCCAAAGTGGTTTACATGACACAGTCTCTTTTTAGCATGGTTAATTCCCCTAAGGCTAGGGCTGACCCAACCTTTCACAATCCTCAAAAGCAACTTGGAGCTTAGGTACATTTCTTGCATAATGCCAGACAACTTTTACCAGTTGAGACACTTTTCCTAGACTTGAGCTTGAGGCATGGCTCACTACCAACTTGAATTAACTCGACTTGACTGAGCTTGAAGTATGGCTTGCTACTTCAGCAGACTTTACTTGTTAGCAAAGCTGAAACTGCAGACCTTTTCCAGACTCAGACACTTTACATAGACATGACTGATTCCTGTAGCTCTCTAGGCTCACGTTACTTGGCAGTAAGACAGTTCTTTAACAGCTCTCTCAGGATGACAGATACACACAGTCCCTTGTGGTTCTCACTGGCATTTGCAGTTCCCAACTGGACACATAGTTGGTTACTGACCCACCAGGCACTGTCCGGAGAAATTCTGCATGGTCAGAGAACTCCCCATCCAGTCCTGCAGCACTACTTAAATCAGACACATTTATATCACTTTCACACTAGACCTTTCTCTGGTCACTAAGCAGATGTCCACCCTTTTATTGCTTTGGTTAACTAGGGTGCAGATGGATAGTCACATCCTGAACCTGCTGGGCTTCCTTGCCCCTTGCAGACTTTCTTAAACTTGTACTTGTTAGACACAGATTTACTCACTGAGGTAACATTGCAGGAATGACTTTCTCTTCCCTGAGGTTTCAGGCTTGCTTCAGCACTTACACTGCTGAGGTAGGACTTCCATTTAGCTCTCTCACAGCTGAAGAATCAGGTTACCCATGTTTTTCCAGAAGCATGGAAAGGTGCTGGCCAGCCCTGGAGGACAATTTCTGGCAACCCCCAGGCTAGTGACTTTTGTTGCCTGGAGCTACTTTTTCTCTCTGGCAGAAGAAAGCCACTTCCTGTGAGTAGAGGCTCGTACTGGATCACTAGGCCCATTTTGGAGCAAACGGTCTGAGCCCCCACCCCTGTGGGGGGCCTGCGCTAGAACTGCTCGCACAGCCAAAAACACATATATGGAGCTCCTTGCCAGCTCCTATTTGG
The DNA here is from genome assembly GCA_016271365.2 of Neoceratodus forsteri. Taxonomy (NCBI): domain Eukaryota; kingdom Metazoa; phylum Chordata; order Ceratodontiformes; family Ceratodontidae; genus Neoceratodus; species Neoceratodus forsteri. The sequence goes on along the minus strand of CM028132.1, from coordinate 894,310,896 downwards.
CTGAAGCTATCTGTTGCTCCCACTCTAATTGGCTGATCATGCCTGTCAGTTCAGAAAAGTAATATTCATTAACGCCACTCACACTATAGGCTCCCTGTTTTGGTGCCTGAAATTAGGTCCCTGCAGTTTCCCCATAAGCACTTTGTAATGTCCTAAAAGTCCAAGGCAAAAGTCCCACAAATCCTGGCAAATATCCTGCCTTTCCAATTGGCTGTTGCTGCACTAAAATGGCTGCTCATTACACAGTCCCTTTTGCAAATTACTACAGTCCCAAATAAAAGACCTGGTGCAGCCAGAAGATGTACTTTATTAAATTGCTTGCCCCACAGTCCAATAGTGGCTTTTATTCCCCTGCGAACGCTGACCTGAATTAACATTTTCTCTCAGTCCTTAGCCTGTTGCTGTTGCCATAATCAAGTGCCCCCAGGCAGCAGACAGGCATTTTACCTGAGTCCCATAGTTACCCTGGAGCAGCCAGCATATTGTTTTATTTATTTAACTCCTCAGCAAATAGCCCCTTTGATGCCCTCTCAAATTCTCCTACAATCCACCCATTATTTACAAATCTTTTATCTGCCCTGGTGCTAACTTTATTTAAAGGCCCGTAGCACCAGGACAAGTGGGTCATGAATATTAATGCTGCCCTCATTAATATTCATGAGCCCCCTGAAGTTGAGCACTCACTATTTACAAAAAGAAAAGGGCTCTCCTAGCCCTGGCACAGATCACTGGTCCACACACTGCTCAAAGCAGGGACCAGGACCACCAGGACACCTCTCAGTTGACCGCAGTATCAGCAGTCAGTGAATCAAAAGCACATTCAGCACATGCGCAATCCCCACTAGCACCAGGGTGCTAATGCAAACAATGGGGGATCACAACTCAGCTCCTGAGCCTAAAAGGGCTAAACTGAAACACTGGGGCTATTTGGGGACCTCAGGCACCTTTTTTGGGGACTTGAGCTGTTACGGTGAACTGGGGGAATACTTCGGGGAACCTAGCAGGCATCGGAGGTGCTCCATAGGAAAGGGAGCAAGACGGGATAATGGGAGAATGGACAATCCGGTAAGCCCCCAACTGGGGGTTGGGGGGCTACATATAGACAACGGCATCTCACTATTTTTTTTGCAAAACTTGAACAAGCACACCTGTAGTGTTACATGCCCATACCTGGCCCCCTCCCCAAATGGAGACTGCCAGTATTGATGCAGAGGCACCTTTTAATCAATGGGACACACTTAAATCACATATTGAAATGCTACATCTGTAATGGAATTCCACTTTTTGCCCTCCTATTTCATAGAATCATGCTGTGAATTGCAGTCATAGATACATTCAGATTTTTCCAAATATTTTGTGATCTATCTAAAGAAATTCTCTCTGGTGGCCCACAGTGGTACTGCAGGCAGACAGTGAATTTCTCTAGATACTGTATATCACAGAAATGTCAAGAAATATCTAGTTGTATCTTTGGGTGCAACTCTACATTTGTAGACTTAACGGACAAAAACATAGACAACCTAATAAGAGCTAGTAATATGAGTACTAACACCAGTAATTTGTCTAATAAAAATCACACAGCACTTAAACAGATTCAGGAAGATACCAACCTGTTTATAAAATCAGTGAGTAAAGGAGGAACAATCACTATCTAGGAAAGAGAAATGGAAAATCAACTTGGAAGTGAAATATATTACCGTAAGCTACCTAAAGATCCTACTGAGAGTGTGCAAACTAGTGCATTGACCTCCATTTGCAATGGAGAGCTCTGAGGTCAACTAAAACCACAAGAAGAAGCCTATCTGAAAGTACCACCTCCTACCAGACCCTGTATATATCTCCTTCCAAAATTACATAGGAATGCTGTTAGCCTGCCAGCCCAGAGTTGTGAAGTGCTGAGGTGCTGGTGTCTTACTTCCAGCCATGCTGGTGACCTGGGTTCTGGAAATGACCAGGTCACTTGGGGGCCAGCTGGGTGAAGGAGAATTGAGCATCCCAGAACAGCTCCTCTCCCTTGGGGAGGGGGACTCTGAGTCCCATGGCTTGTCTGCCACCCAGCAGAGGCAGAGTGGCAGCACCAATGGGACCAGCACATATGGGTGGATGTTCATTGATGCATTACACATGTGCGTCAATAAGCATGTGCACACATGCATCACTCACAGATGCCCCAGTGAGAAAACAGAGGAAAATGCCTCTACTGGCTCAGCATCCCCCACAGATGCTGCATGACCATACATGGCTGGCCGCCCACTGAAACGGCTCTCTGTAAATGGTGATTAGCCCTTAAGTCCATGAGATAGGACAGTGATAGGGCTGGAGGGGTGCTGCCAGGACCAGGGATGCCGGTGTAGAAACAAATGAAGAAAGCAAACAGAAAAAAAGAATCCTGTCAGCCCACCAGGTTGCCCCATAGTGGAAAGCATTGGCTCCACCAGGGAACCTTTTTCAGTTTGTCGACTGCTTCCCCAGCTCACTAGTTGATACTTTGCCATCCCATCTTGCAGATACAAGTAACACCATTAGCGCCATCTCTGGGATTACAGTTAATTTTACAACCATACTCACATTCTTGGACATTGAGAGGCTATATTCGAATATCCCCCACCAAGAGTTTGTTTGAAGCAATCACACATACTATGTGGATCTGAGAGATGAAGAGGTTCAACCAGAAACAACTTTTATTGTGGACATGGCTGACCCAGTTGTAAAGTCCAATTACTTCATGCATAAGGACAAATTCTACCTTCAGTATAAAGGAACAGCAATGGGGGCAACATTCGCTCCAAGCCTTTTTAATTTATATGTGGGCTGGTGGGAGGACCAATTTGTATACACAAATGTGAACTTTCAAAAACATGCTTTACTATGGAGACAGTACATAGACAATTGTCTCTTAATGTTGGAAAGCAGCCAAGCAGCAAAGAACACCTGGACAACTTCATTGCTTATATCAACAATATCGATTCTAATTTTAAATTTACTGGCACTAGCATATGAACATATGAACATATGAATCTGCCAGCAGAAACAGGCTTCATGGTCTATCAAGTCTACTCGAATGTACACCTAGCATCCTTAAATTGTAGTTACTACATCTGTGGATTTTTTGGACTTGAAAGTTTACAAACCCAATGGCAGTTTGGCTGCTACAGTATACAAAATACCAATGGAGCAGAATAGTCTCCTTCATTACATAACCAATCATCAAAGATCACTAGTGAACAATATTCCACTGGGGCAGATGCTGAGAGCTAGACAGATTTACAATACGGACACTGAATATGAGGATCAACCAAAAATAATGGGTCAAAATTTCCTGGATAAAGGCTATACTCCAGAAAGTGTTATGTGTGGCATACAGCAAGCCATGAATACTGAGCACAGTTGCCTCCTGATTCAGAAAGGGAAAACACAAAAATGAGCAACCTGTGACATTTGTGACAACCTACTGTAATCAAGTCAGTCAGGTTTCAACTATTGTCAGAAAACTGTTGACTGTACTCCACAGTGATCCTGTATTTTCTGGTAACAGATTCAGACAACCCAGAGTGACATCTTGACAAGGGAGAAACATCTAAGATCTTGTAGTGCACAGCTTTTACCACCACAGAGAACATGGCTACCATCAAGGCCTTGTGGCAACTTCAGATGTGGGCACTGTAGCCAGTGTACCAACACTAGTGACTCACCTACATTTAATCATCCAAGAAGAGGGCCCCATCTTCCAGAGGGGAGGATACTCAAAGAACTAGAAAAATTAAAAGTAAATGAGGCAATGGGGCCAGACGGGGAGCACCCAAGGATACTAAGAGAACTGTGGTGGGATTATCTGCTCCCCTGGCAGCTCTGTTCAATCAATCATTGCAAACAGGGGTGGTGCTAAGGCACTGGAGGAAGACAGATGCAGTGCCAATTCACAAGAGTGGTAACAGAGAGGAGGTAGGGAACTATAGACCAGTAAGCCTGATGTCAGTGGTGGGGAAGATTTTGAAGAAATTTATAAAAGAAAGGATGGTAGAGTACCTGACCAAAAATGGGTTACAAGATCCAAGGCAGCATGGTTACAAAGGGGGGAGATCATGCCAAACAAACCTGATCGTGTTCTTCGATTGGGTGACAAGAGTAGTGGATCAAGGAGCGGCAGTGGACGTGGCTTACCTGGACTTCAGGAAGGCCTTTGACACCATTCCACACAGGAGATTAATAAACAATCTGAACAGTCTTGCTGTGAGGACAAAAGTGGTAAAAATGGGTGCAAAATTGGCTGAAGGACAGGAGCCAGAGGGCAGTAGTAAATGGGGTATTATCAGAAAAGGGAAGGTGACAAGTAGGGTGCCACAGAGGTCAGTTCTGGGGCCATTACTGTTCAACGTATTCATTAGAGATATCACAGAGGGCCTGAAAGGGAAGGTATGCCTGTTTGCAGATGACACAAAGATTTGCAACAGAGTTGACACACCAGAGGAGGGTAGATAAAATGAAGAAGGATTTAAAAAGACTAGAGGAATGGTCAGTGGTATGGCAACTAAGATTCAATGCCAAAAAGTGTAAAACTATGCATATGGGGTGCAAGAACCCAAGGGCAACATACCAAATGGGGGGAGAGAAGGTTGCAGAATATAATCAGGAAAGGTATCTTGAGGTCATCATAAATGAAGACCTCAAGGTGGCAAGTCAATGTGGAAGGGCAGTAGGAAAAGCAAATACGATGCTGGGTTGCATAGGGATGGGGTATTACAAGTAGACAGAAAGAGGTAATAGTACTCCTGTATAGATCGATGGTGAGGCCTCATCTTGAGTACTGTGTCCAGTTTTGGAGGCCCCAGCTCAGGAAGGACATTGAACAGGTGGAGAGAGTGCAGAGAAGGGCTACCAAGATGGCCCAGGGCATGCATCAGAAAAACTATGAGGAGAGGCTCAGGGAGTTAAATATGTACTCACTGGAGGTTAGAAGGGAGAGGAGGGACATGATAGAGGCATTTAAATACATGAAGGGAATAAACAGAGTACAGAAGGGTAGCTTTCTACAGAAAAGGAAATGCACAAGGACAAGAGGACATGATATGAGGCTGGAAGGGGGAGAGACTCAGAGGTAATGTGAGGAAGTATTTACAAAAGAATCATCAGAACAATAACAAAAAAGAACTTTACAGCATGGGTATGACACAAATAGTACAATCCCCACATCCAAGAGAAACAGCCTCCTGCAACACTTCAGTGATACTGCTGAGTGTCAAGCTCCTGTGATGCCTGTGGTCGCTGCTGGGCAATGTCCTGTGGCACCATCCTGGGCTGTGAAATGAACTCTTGCAGCTAATCCTGTAATTCCTGCAAGGCTACCTCAATCCTGCATAGGCTGTTCCTTTCTGTGCAGCAAAATCACAGTCTGTCTAGTTTACTCAGCTGCCTGTTGTACCTTGTCCACCTGAAAAACAAATACACAACTAAATATGCGTACAGTCACACTGCTAATCGCAGCCACTATGTGGCACCAGTGCAGCATAACTGTGGCCATGCCTAGCAATGCTACAATGGTGCCATGCAGAGGACTGAGGTAACCCACTAAACACCTGTGTGCAAACATGGTACTATGTACATTAGTGAGGTGACCCACTAAACACTGATGCATGTGTGCATGTGTGCAAACACACATGAGCAATGGCCCTCTGTGTGCAGTATGTAACACAATGTAATCAAGACACTACTGTGTGTGTAACACACAATGTGATACACAGGTCCAGTGGCACATGTACACTAAAACCTTATCTGACCTGGGTAGTGAGAGAATAAACTCAGTGTAGACTTGTACAGAAATGTGATATGTGATGTGCAAAGAATAAGTGGTCAGGTACATACACACCTGGGCACAGCAAGAACAACTTCACAGTGGCATGCATTCAGCATTTCAAGAGTTTGATGAACATGCTGTACTGTAATTAAAAGTAATCAGATCTGCCCCTAATGCAGGTATATACCAAATGTACACACCTGTACATGGTGGCACTTGAGCCCCATCACTGGGCCACCTCTGGCCTTGGTCTTTTGCCACACTGAGTACTGTGTCACCTTGTCTCCTCTACTGTGTGTCTGTGAGTGTAAATAGAGGAAGCCATTCATGTAACTGTACAGACAGTGGCACACAGCTAATTTACTCGGGCCCAGATATTCAAACTGTGCCAGGCTGTGGCACAAGCTTGGGCGCAGCTCAACTTGACTGCGCAGGGGCATGGACTAAGTGATATTCAAAGGAGCTGCACCATGGCTCAGCAGCTGTGAATATCGCACCCTGGCCACCCCCACTGTGCATGGCGCAGTGGCACTGCACCAGTGCAAGTGGCCAGAGTGGAGCATGGAGATGCGCTAGCACAAGTTCCATTGCGCCATGCACAGAACCCGTGATATTCAAAAGTTGACATGCAAATGGGGCCATAATTTATGCAAGGCACACATGGGGCATTTGCATGTCATTATGGCCCCATTTGCATGCAGGTGCACTGATCCCATCGACTTGTGCCTGGCGCCCTGCCAGGCAGCAGCCATTGGGAAATGATGCCCCCTGCAGCCCGATCGCGGGCATCTGTGTAAAAATAGAAAACTGTCCTATATGTCCTATATCCCTGGTGGTCCAGTGGATCACTATGTGCCTGATCGTGGGCATCTGTTTGAATAAAACTAAAACCCCATCCAATATCCCTGGTGGTCCAGTGGACTGCACTCTTCGCGATCGCGGGCATCTGTTTGAATAAAATAATCCCCCCCATTCAATATCCCTGGTGGTCCAGTGGACCGCACTCTGCCCGATTGCGGACATCTGTTTTAATAAAAGAAACCCCGGCCCCCGTTCAATATCCCTGGAGGTCCAGTGGACCGCACTTTGCCCGATCGCAGGCATCTGTAGCAATAAAAGAACCCCACCCGTCCAATATCCCTGGTGGTCTAGTGGTACCCCCCTCTCCACCTGCCCACTGAGCCCCACCACCCCACTCCCCGGTCAGCGAGCGGGCGACGCCACCAGCCTGCACCCCGCCACCCACCGACTGACAGCTGGTGGGAGCTGCCGCCCATTGGTTCACAGCGTGAGCTGACATGCAGCCATATTTAATATTATTACTCCAGATATGTGAATGAATCACATATGTGGAATGTGTAGTATGGTATGGGCTGCACCTGACCAGGCTGGGAGACAAACTGTCATCCATGTCATCCAGCATCTTCTCTGAGATCCTGCTGGTCTGGGATGGGGGGCAGACAGACGGAAGGTCAGAGAAGTGGAGACAGGGGAGCTAAATATGTGGCTCAAGGGCTGGTACCAGGAAAAAGGACACAAATCTGTAGATAACTGGCAACAGTTTTGGGAACGAAAGTTTTTTAAATTTCATGGACTGCATCTGACTAAGGCGGGAGTCAGTGCATTGGGGCAGAAGTTTGATGTCTTTGCAAAATATTTCAACTAGCCAATGGGGAGAGGGGTGCAGTACCTGATACATTGAATGGGAAGAACAACCCTCCCCCCTCAGCTAGTGATCAAACAGGAGTTCAGCATGTTTATATTTCATTTGCATCACCAGGTAAGGAAAAATGTCCGGCTCCCCATACGACATGCAGAGGAAACACCAGACCTCACACAACAACTAACGCACTGCAATCTGGCCAATGGAAAATCATGTACACAAATGCTCACAGTCTGGGAAACAAGATCCCAGACCTGCAGGCAACAATGACAGAGGCTAAACTAGACATAGTAGCCATTAGCAAGACATGGTTCACCAGTAACCACACTTGGGAGACTTCAGTACCCGGCTACAGTATGTACTGTTCGGAAGACACAGAGGTGCAAAAAGCCGGGGAGTAGTCCTTTCTGTCAATTAAAATATCAAAGCTACAAAATTCAGAGTACTCATAAGGAGCCAGAAGAACTGTGGGTGACCCTGGAAACAAGAAATGGGCAAGCCATATGAACTGGGGTTGCCTACAGGCCTCCAGACCAGGGAGAGGACATAGACACATTACTGTTAGAAGATATACAAAACATGACACCTAAAGGGGAGGTTCTGATAATGGGAGACTTCAACACACCAGATATAGATTGATCAATACAGTACAAGCCCCTTAATCTGGACGTGGATAATAGGGACGTTCGGTTTACTGGGACATCCTGACAGTCACCGATTAAGTGGCAATGTTATCCTATGGGTTTCCTTTCTGCTTATAGGGGATACCCCTGTTGCCTAATGGGGACGATTTGGCACCACACAGCTAAGCTTCCTACCTTTCCTTACCTCTCCTGTGTGATTCCCAACTGCTATTAGCATCTGTAACACCTTTAATCAGGTGTTAAATGACGCAGTTTACAGCAGCGCTCTCTGCCTCCTCGCCCCTCCCCCTCAATGATTTCTTTTTATTAAATTTTGGAGAGCTTTTCTGTTTTTAATCTGCTTATTGTCTGTGTCTCTCCATATGTTTAGCAGTCCAACAGTTCAAGTGCAACAGAGAGTGACGGGCAATGGGTGGAAGTGCTCAGCTGAAAACACAGCATCAGCAATCAGATGCGAGCAGTGTGTTCCATGGGAGTGATCTCTCTGCAATTGAGGGTGATGGGCAGTGAATGGAAGAGATATGCGTCGGTAAAGATTGAATGGGAATTGCAGACTCCACTGACTGGGGTGTGATGATTTACCAGAGGATTTGATTAAAGAGGTAATCGGTCAGGATGTGATGATTACCGGGGCATTTGAGTAACGAGACATCCGAGGCGGGTGGGCAGGGAGAGAGAAAGAGAGAGTGGGAGACAGTGTGTGTTTGCTTTTTTACGCCTCCGATCCAATGTGACGCACTATTCCGTTCTCGCTAAAGCTGCACAGACCTCCAAACAATGTGATGGTGAGTGATAATTTACCAGAGAATCTGTGGGGGATTCGAGTGGCGAGACAATTAGGCGGGCAAGCAGGGAAGAGAGAGAGAGACATAGTGTGCTTGTTTTTTTATGCCTCTGATCTAATGTGATGTTCCAATCTCTCTAAAAGCTAAAATTACTTTATAAAAGTGTATACATACATGCAGCACTGTACAGTTCAGATGTCAGTGCAGCTGTACTGTGTGTGAGACAAGCCATTTCAATGGCTTCTGTTAAACGGGACGGCCGCTTAATGGGGATGAAAAGCCTGCCACCAGGGTGTCCCAATTAAGCGGCTTCATCTGTACCAGCAGGAACATCTGCCAGAACTAGAAAAATAGTGGATTCCCTGATGGGGGAGGGCCTCAAACAACTGGTACAACAGGACTATCCTAGATTTAGTAATGACTAACAGGGAAAGGATCAAGGAACTCCAGGTAGAAGATCACCTTTGGGACAATCAACATCATGTGGTATGGTTCAATTTAGCCACTAGAACTAAATCATCCCACTCCAATGCAAAAATATGGGACTTCAGAGGAGTTGACTTTGATAAGATGGCCAACAGTTAAGCTAGCCCTGGCAAGAAGAAATACAGGTGAGGGGGTACAGGCAAAGTGGACAAGCATTAAGGATGCAATACTTGAAGCAACATCCCATTGTGTTAGGAAGAAAAGCAATAGCAAAAGAAGGAGGAAACCACTTTTGTTCTCAAAAACTGTAGCAGAAAAGGTCAGAGCCAAAAGACTGGCCTTCAGGAAAAATAAGGGAACGCAGCGGGACGAAGATAGGGAGGCATGCCACACTTCCCTGAGGGAAGCAGGGAAGGCAGAAAGGCAGGCAAAGTCCCAAACTGAGGAAACACTAGCACAAACAGTAAAAGAAGGGGACAAAACTTTCTATAGATACATTAGTGAAATGAGAAAGTCCAGAGGGGGTATTGCTAAGATCAAAGGGGATAAGGAGGAGGACCAAGGAAAAGCATCTATCCTAAATAGATACTTCTGCTCAGTATTTACTGAGGAGAAGGTAGGGTAGGGCAGGGCCCACAACTCAGCACCATGGACGCAGGGGGAAGGGAGGTGTGCACAAGTCACTTCACAAAAGAAAGGGTCCTATAAGAGCTCGCTAAGCTCAGGATGGACAAGGCAATGGGACCGGATGGCATACATTCCAGGGTACTAAAGGAGCTAAGGGTAGAACTAGCAGAGCCATTAGCAAAACTGCTTAGTGAGTCTTTGAGCACAGGAGAGGTCCCAGAAGAAACATAGAAACATAGACTTTGATGGCAGATAAGGACCGCTTGGCCCACCTACTCTGCCCATGTCCCTACCTACAGGATAAGCTGCAGATCCTAGTTAACCAGCAGCCTATTTCTTCTTACCCCCCACAAGAAGACTGGAGAATGGCTCATGTGATCCCGCTCCACAAGAGTGGCAGCAGGGAGGAGGCAGGGAACTACAGACCAGTCAGTCTTACCTCAGTACTGGGCAAGATTATGGAGGCACTCCTTAAAGAAAGGATAGTGCAACTTCTGGAATCCATAGGAGCACAGGATCCAAGAGAGCATGGGTTTACAAATGGAAGGTCCTGTCGAACTAATCTCATAGATTTCTTTGACTGGGTAACCAGAGTGGTGGACCAAGGGGGTGCAGTTGATGTCGCCTACCTTGACTTCAGCAAAGCTTTTGGTACTGTTCCACATAGAAGATTGATTAATAAGATGGGTAGGCTTGGGGTGGGTCAGAAGGTGGTCAACTGAGTAGCAAACTGGTTGGTAGGCAAAACACAGAGAGTGGTGGTAAACGGCATACAGTCAGAAGAGATGCAAGTCACAAGTGGGGTACCTCAGGGATCAGTCCTGGGGCCAGTCCTCTTCAATATCTTCATCAGTGATATTGCAGATGGACTGAAGGGTAAGGTGTGTCTGTTTGCAGATGACACCAAGATCTGCAACAGAATAGATGATCCAGATGGGGTGGGCAGAATGAGAAGAGATCTGGATGAACTGGCAAAATGGTTGGAAGAGTGGCGACTGGGGTTTAACGCAAAGAAGTGCAAGATTATGCACATAGGGAAGAGAAACCATGAAGCCACCTATAGGTTGGAAGGGGAGTTGCTGGCAATCACAAGGGAAGAAAGAGACTTGGGCATCATCATCACAGATGACCTGAAATCATCCAAGCAGACAACTAAAGCAGTAGATAAGGCTAGGGGAACGTTGGGGTGTATTAGAAGGGGTATCACAAGTCGTAAGAGGAAGGTAATAATTCCTTTTTACAAGACACTGGTTAGACCCCATCTGGAGAACTGTGTGCAATACTGGAGGCTGTACCTTCACAAGGACATTAACAAAACTGAGGCAGTCCAGAGAAGGGCAAACAAAATGGTGCAGGGACTGCATCAGAAAACATATTAGGACAGATTAATGGAGCTCAATATGTATACCCTAGAGCAAAGGAGGGAGAGAGGTGATATGATTGAAACATTCAAACACCTTAAGAGCCTTAACAAGGTGAAAGAATCTAACATGTTTCAATATAAGAAAAATAGCAGGATAAGAGGACACAGCATGAGATTAGAGGGAGGCCGATTAAGGAGTAATGTGAGGAAGTTCTTTTTCACAGAAAGGCTGGTGGATGCATGGAATGGCCTACCTCAGTAAGTGGTGGATATGAATACAGCGCAGGGCCTTAAACAGGGATGGGACAGGCATAAGAGAGCAGTACAGATGAGTATGAATAGATAGGCCATTGACAGAGCAAAGGCCAATGGCACATTCTAAAGGCAGAAAAAGAAATGGGCAGACTGGATGGGCCTTGCAGTCCTTATCTGCCGACAACTTATATGTTTTTATGTTTCTATGTCATAATTATGTTTATCTTGCTTGTTTGCACATTACACTGTTGGTCCCATTTGAATGATCTACCAGTCCATTTCAACTTTGATAGTTTCTAAACCATTAAAGCAATATTTTGCTTTTAAATTCATTTTTCCAAAATGCAAGTCTTTGCATTTCTCCACATTAACATTCATCTGTCATCTCTCTGCATTCTTCCCTAATTCATCCAAGTCTTTCTGCAGCTCATTTCTCTCTCTCTCCCTGTGTTGCAACTACTCTTCTTCTCTGTGTGTTATTAGTTACCTTGGCAATCCAGCCAGTGGTGCTTACATCCTAATCATTTAATAAACCTACTGAACAGTGTTAGTCTGACTACAGATCCCTCTGGGATAGCACTAGTCACTTGTCTCCATGTTGATAGGATGCGATGAATTATAGCTGTCTTCTATCATATAGCTAGTTACTAATCCATTGTACTACTCAGTAACCTATATAGTACCTACATTGTTTTCGTTTTGTGAACATGCCTACTGTATGAGATAGTGTCAAATGCTTTGCTGAAGTATGGTTGCAATTTCCATATGTCTTTTTATGTCATGTTCCTTTGGTAAAATTCTTAGGGAGTACAAGATTCATTTGATATAATTTTGCTTTACATACTGAACTATTAAATCCAAGTTGTTTTTCTGTAAGTGAGCAACAGTTCTATTTTCATGACAATTTCTAATAGCATCCCTGTTATTGTCAAGAATACTTGCCTATGATTCTCTGGCTCAGCCTTGGAAACACAGAAACATAGATTTCTTTGGCAGAAAAGGACATTTAAACCCAGCCAGTATAGCCCTTGTCCCTGCCTATTCTATCACTATTGACCTTAGCTGGTCATAGGTGTCACTCCCTCCCTCTCTCATTCCTTTACCTAATATGCCCCTGTGCCTACCACTCGCATGTTTGAAGCTCCCCACAGTCTTTGCCTCCGCTACCTCCTCTGGTAGGCTGCTCCAGTCATCCATCACTCTTTCCTTGAAGAAGTATTTCCACACACCTCTGGTAAACGTCCCCCTCTTAGCTTCATTGCATGCCCCCTTCTCTCTTTCCTCCAGGGAGTACTTGTTGAGTTCATGCAGCCTTTGCATGTATGGCTTCTTGTGCAACTCCCTCACCAGTTTGGTTGCCCTCCTCTGTACCATTTCCATTTCTTCAATGTCTTTGGGGAAGTGGGGCCTCCAGAACTGGACACTGTACTACAGATGGGACCTCACCAGTGAGTGATACATCAGCAGCACCACCTCCCTTCTCCTGCTAGAAATCCCTCTCCCAATGTACCCTAGCATCATGCTAGCCTTCCTACTGTTTTGTCGCACTGCCCAGCTACCCTGAGGCTATCAGCCATGATGACCCCCTAGGTCTCATTCTTGCTTGGTGACTGTAAGCTCCTCTCCTCTATCTTATACATAACTCCTGGATTCTGCAGCTCTACATGCATAATCTTGCACTTTTGGGCACTGAAACCCAGCTGCCACCTCCTACACCATTCTTCTAGCTTCCTCAGAATCCTTTGCATTCTCTCCACCCCCTTCCTGAGTGCCAACCCTGTTGCAGATTTTTGTATTATCCATAAGCAGGCACACCTTACCCTAAAGTTCCTCTGCAATGTCACTTACTAAGACATTGAAGAGGACTGGTCCCAACATCAGACCCTGTGGCACCCCACTAGTCACTCTGCTATTGCCTGATTGGCTACTGTTTACTACCACCCTTTGCCTCCTCTCCCTTAACCAGTTTGATACCCAGCTTGTCACTTTCTTCCCTACCCTCAGACTGCTTAGTTTCTTAACTAGCCTCCTGTATGGCACAGTGTCAAAAGTCATACTGAAATCTAGACAGACCATGTCCACTCTTCTCCCTTGATCCAGCTCTCCGATAACCCAGTCCAAGAAATCTATGAGATTAGTTTGACATGATCTCTTTCCTGTGAAACCATGCAGCCAGTGGTCTTTTGATCCTTTTTTCCTCCAGGTGCTCCTCGAGCCTCTCTTTCAGTAGTGTCTCCATTAACTTACCCACCACTGATGTGTGAGACTGACTGGCCTCTAGTTGCTAGCATCCTCCCTACTGCCACTTTTGTACAGAGGGGCCACATTGGCCATCATCCAGTCCTCTGGAACTTCTCCTATCTCCAATGAGGTGCCAAAAAAGCACTATCAAAGGGGTGACCAGCACCATTCCCAGTTTCTTTAGGATCTATGGATGAATACCATCAGGCCCCTTAACCTTATTCTCCTTTAAGGCTTCCATTCCCTTCCAGACCTTCTCCACCACATATGGAGTTGTGTCAACCCCCCCCCTCACTGTTGCTTACTGCAGCATGCTGGACCCTCCCCCACCCTCTCCTATGAGGCCTGATCAGAAGTAGCCATTTTAGTATGTCCCTTTCTCTTTATCTTCCTCTGTGCAGTCTCCTGCCTTGCTGATTCTCATTATCCTTCCCCTTGCCTTCCTCTTTCCCTCACACACCTGAAGAAAGTTGTGTCCCATTTCTTGACCTCCTTAGCTATCATCTCTTCTGTTAGTGCTTGCCTTTACCCTCCTTCACACCTCCCTTTACTTTGCCATATATACCTCCCTGTCTTCATCTTTCTGGTTCTCCTTGTACTTTCTAAATGCTGTTTTCTTCTCCTTCATTGTCTTTGCCAACTCCTTAAATAACTATAGCGGCCTCTTGCTCCTCTTTCCCTTGCTCACTTTCTTCAAAAGCATGTCATTGCCAGGGCTATATCCTCCTTAATTTTTCTCCATTGAGTCTCCGCTCCCCCTCTGCCTCCCCCCCTTCAAGGCATTCTCTGGGGCAATTTCTAATTTCTTTAAAATCTGCCCTCCTGAAGTCCAGGACCCTTTTCATAGTGTGTTTTGTTTTTCTATCCTATGCCAAACCACACTGTATGGTGATCACTTGTACCCAGGGGACTATCCACTGTGACGTAACCAATGCTGTCACTGTCTGTAAGTTCTTTTTGAATACTGATACCATGTGTGCCACTGTCAGTTCATTTGGAAATTAGGCAGATCTTACTGACACATTTGATATTATTGCTGGTTGGATGTGGACAGTTATTTGGCAACCCCCCTTAGCGTCTTGCTTGTAGTCTCACTTGACCCATTGCTTTGTTTGTGTTAACCTTGTAAAGCATTTGTTTGACTCCTTTGGCCATCAAGTGTTACCTTATAGTAGGCCTTCTTGCGCTCCTTTGAATAAAATGTTATTGTCAGATATTGCTCCATTTTCCCTTCTCTCTAAATATAGATGAGAAAATCTTAGCTAGGCGTTCCACAATGTGTTCCTCTTTTGTTATTATGTCACACCTCTTGACTTCTCATAGACATGTTCAAAGCATTTTTCATTACAGGATTTAACTTCCAGTGCTATCTGGTCTCCAACTGCTTGCATTGCTGCTCTGATTTTGTGTTTCATTTCTCTGAGTGTTTCCAGTCAATGTTGTTCATTGTTTTTTTTTATTGTGTCATGCAATCTGCATCTCTTGTTGGTCTCCATTTTTCTTCTGCAGCGTGACTTGGATCTTATGCATCCTCCACATTTGCCTCCCCTTTCTCACTGGAATTGTAAAGCATTTAATTCAAGTAGGTGAGGGACTTGTAAGTCCAGAGGCCTGGTTGATGAAAAGCAATAAACAGAAAAAAAAAGAGTAGGGAGAGGAATAGTTTCTTTTATCTCTGCCCCTGTCCGCTGGCCAGGAAGTGGAGTAAACATAAGCAGCTATGATGTGGTTTCAGCACCTGAAAAAGGTGGATGGATCTGTAAAACTTATTTAAAAAGTATGAAGTGCCAGACACATTTTAGATTACTGATATCTTTCTTTTGCTGACCCTCTGCTTATAATCCAGATGTGGGTTCAAGAGAAGCCACCAAAGCAAACTTAAAAGACAAAGATTCCAACTAGCTATATCTTCCTGCTAGAGTTTTTCATCTCAACAAGAGAGACACAAAACTGATGCCTATAACAACAGGGCACGCAGTGAGAGTTGGATTGATACCAATGTGAAGGAATACCTCATACAAAAACATCCCATAATACAAACAATTTATATTCTGCCTAAAATGCATAAAAATCTAGAAGGTAGACCCCGGAGCAGTCGTCGGCAGTTGAAACAGTCAGTTGAAATTCAATGCAGTTGCAGTCAGTTGCAGTCATAAAATAGTGGAGTTGAAATCCACTACAGTTGATGATTCTGTGACCCATCCAGGTTTGTTTTTGTGGTGCACTGCAGTGTGTTTTCGCGTTTTTTCTTTCCTGGGGGGGGGAGGAGAGGGGCCCAGTGGACCGTGACTATCTAACAGTCCTCAACCGCCAGCAATGAGCCTCACAGCCAATAAAATGCACCCCTGGCTCCTGGACATGAAGCATCCACCAGTTAGGAGAGATAGAAGGAGGAGCCAGGAGCTTGAGAGTGTCTGTGACTGGCTGCATGAGGTGGCGGGGAGAGCGTGCCTAGGTAGGAGAGGAGACTGTCAGGAAAGGAGGCACCTGTGTTAGTGTTTGGCAATGGAGTGAGCAGCGTTTTTCTGCAGGGGATGAAGTTTGGAAGTTCAGCCTTTAATTTAAAAATAAGTTAACTGTGTTTACTGTCCTGACGTGTCCGGTGCCGAGAGAGAGAGAGAGAGACTAGTGTGTGGCTGTGCAGGTCCCAGTCAGTCCTCCAGCAAAGCCAGGCAGCAATTGTGTGAAGGCAGCAAGTCAGTGGTCTGGTCGTGGTCAAGATCAGCCAGTGACCCCTTCGGTCGGGCCCATCGGGTGACTCTCACTCGGTCTCAGTAAGGTCTTCAGAGTCGGCAAGGAGGAGGAGTGGTAGGTATATTAGTTCCACTGTGTGGAGTACCGGAGTGAAGATGTGGGTCTGAGTTGGGACCCGACTGTGTGAGTTGGGAGGAGGGAGCGCACAGCTCAGAAAAACACTGGCACCACCACTGAGTAGAGCAGCAGTGGCAGCCTGAGCCATGAAGCCACCCGTTCATGCTGACCGAATCATCACCCGACACCTGACCGAACCGGCAACAGGCTACTACAGTGAGCAAGGTACTGTATGAGATGTGTATGTAAGGCCCACCAGGACTGGGCAGTGGGCAGTAGGAAGGAGGAGGATGATCTCTCATAGACTACTCTGTCTGTGTATCTGCTGCGTGCTGGGCTGGCTTGTCTGGCTGGTTGAGGTCTTGGGGGCTGTGGGGTCCAGGGGTCCGAACTTGAAAAGTAAAGGCAATCGTTCATCATTTATCTACTGCTGGCAGCCCGGCTGGGCTCTCTCTGACTGTGGTGGCATTGTGAGTAAGTCAAACTCCGCTTGAGGTCATGGAGCAGGCCAGGCACAGGTGGTTGGTTGGTGAGTTCCTGGACTCATAGGATGCTGGAGCATAGAGCATGGTCATTCAGGTCCAATGGACAAAATGTTTGTTTTTTGCCACTGTAGGAATCAGATAGCCTAAATATTAAAATATTCATGGCAAGATGAATAAAATAAAAAAAAACACATTAGTGTACATGTTGAAAGCCAAAACAAGTTCAGAAACTGTGTCAGAAAATGTTTTTTTAACATGCATGAGTTTTTTTTAGATATAAATTTAAACTATGGGTACATCTCAGTTCTGGTATACCATACAGGAGATATTTCTACGGGTCCTCCCTTAAACTATTTTTAGTCTCACAGATTCTACGACTACTAGTAAACTAACATATATTAATAGTTACCTCTGTGTGTAAAATGATACCTTCTAGCTTCTGTGGGGTGTTTAAGAGGCCCTACCTATACTGTATTTTAGACTCACAGTTCTTTTTCTAAGTAACTAGCATTTTTATTTATTCATTTATTCAATTTTGATGAGTGGGTAGTCCCACTGAGCCTCAGAGATCCCTTTTTTCAGGGGCGACCCAGAATTAGTTACGAAAAAAAGGAGACAAATACAGTAATGTACAAGAAACATAGAATTTAAATACAGCAGAGTACTCAATACATAATATATTAGGGTGACATGAGACCAAAGGGAGTTAAGCCATTCGGGTTACAATCTGGCCAGGCCACCAGAGTATTTGTTACAATACAATGGGTGGGGGGTAACAATCAGGAAGGAGGTTGCAGGGCACCAGGTGTGCAGAACAGTCATGAGTAGGGGGTAATAATAGGATTAGTTCTGGCTAGTGTAGGGGAAGGAGGAGGCGATTTACAGAATTAGGAGGGCTGCAGGGGATGCGTGGGAACAGAATGGGACAGTTCACTAAGTACTGAAAAGATAATTGCTCAGGTTCATGAGCAGAGTGGTATTGCACTCACTGGCAGGAGCAGATGCTGGCATCTAGTAAGTGAGTGCAGAGAACTTTCCTGAATATTCCAAGGGAGGGGGCATCCTGTAGTTGGGGAGGGACCTTGTTCCAGAAGACTGGGGTGGCAGTGGCAAAGGAGTTGCCACCAGTCAAGGTCCGCACCCTAGAATCATCCAGGAGATTTCACCCAGAGGTATGGTGAAGCCTCACTGAGCATTTGAGAACCAGGAGACCGGCCAGGCAGTCAGGAGGATGGCTGCATATGAACTTGTGCACATTACACAGAAAATGGTACTGAAGCGACCGTCCAGGGAAGGCCAGTGTAGGGAAGCAAGAGCTTTGCAATGGTGTCGCCGTTTATGAGACTGAGAGGCAAATCAGGCTACCTTGTTGTATAGAACTTAAAGCCTGGAGAGTTCTTGTTTTGCCATTCCTTGCAAAACAGGGGCAGTAAAGGTTAGAGTTGGGAGGAGAATGCTGTTGGTGATGGTTATTCTGGCCTCAGGAATGAGCTGGTCATTCAGAAGGTACAGCAATCCAAGTTTGCGATGCACTGTTTTAGTTATCTGATCTATGTGAGCTTTCAGGGTAAAGCCCTGGTCCAGAGTTAATCCAAGGTATTTGAGGGAGCTCACCACCTTTATGCAGCCCACAGATGTAGAGGTCAGTGGGAGTAGGGAGATCCTGTCGAGGCCTAGGATTCTTTGTCCAAAAACCATGGCCTTGGTCTTGTTAATGTTTAGGACCAGCCTGTTCTCAGTGAGCCAGGCTTCCAACCCAGCAAAGTCAGCCTGGAGCTAGGGCCCCAGGTCAGCTGGGTGGTACAGTGATCTGTAAATCACAGCATCATCTGCATATTGGATGACCATGCTGTCCCCACAGTGGTTATTCAGGTCATTGACAAATGGGGAGAAGAGGAGGGGTCCAGTATGGATCCTTGGGGTACCCCCTCACATGGGGAGTGGATCAGATAAAGTACAGTTATGTAGGAACTTACCGTAACAGTAGATCTTCGAGAAAGGTTCCATCAGTAGGTCATTACATATAGGACTGGCACCACCTGGCATCAGGCTGCATGGCAGATTTTACTAGCAATCCCTGATGGGGAACCGCCAACCCAACGTCACGTGACTGACGTCAGTGTGACTGTATATAGTGGGCGGTCCCCACACCGGCCCTCCAGTTCTCCTGCTGAAGCCAGGAAGAGGCCTGACAGCAGGCACGAACATGATTTGGAGTCTCTGAAAGAAACAAAATGAGGGTAAGGAGGGGAGGGAAAATATATGACCTACTGAAGGAACCTATCTCAAAGATTTACTGTTATGGTAAATTCCTATGTAACTGTACTATCTTACTTTGAGAGGGTTCCTTCAGTAAGTCATTACATATTGAACAGAGTCCCAAGCAGTCCCTCCAAAGAGAGACCGAGAGAAACCAGGGAGGAGGAAAAAACAATTCCAACAGAAACTGGGAACCAGAATGGACCCAGCCTAGGACAGAAGGCCCTGCAAGATGGCTAGACCAAAGCCAGCCCTCTGCCTAGAAGCAATGTCCAGTCTGTAGTTCTTGGTAAAGGTATGGACAGAACTCCAAGTAGCTGCAGCACAAATATCAGCCACAGAGACATTTTGCAGGAAAGTAGCAGAAGCAGCTATGCCCCTAGTAGAATGACCTCTGATGGGTCCTGGCAGAGGTTTTTCATACTTTTAGTAACAATACCAAATGCAGCTGCCTAGCCATTTGGAAAGGCCCTGCTTAGAAACCAGTTTGCCCTTAGATCTGGGGGCAAAGGAAACAAAAAGCTGATCACAGCTCCGGAAATCCTTGGTCTGTAATGTATGTAGCACCAAAGGATTCGATGGATGTCCATGGTGTGCAAGAGTGCCTCACCTCTATTGGTGGGGGATGGAAAATAAACAGGAAGCTCTACTGATTGGTTCAGTGTGGCTTCTGACACCACCTTGGGAAGAAACTTAGGATTTGTCCTGAGGACCGCCCGGTCCTTGTGGAAAATAAGATAAGGCTCTTTACAAACCAGAGCGTAAAGCTCTGAAATCCCTCAGGCTGACATAATGGCAACCAAATATAACGTCTCCCAGGAAAGGGAGCACAAGTCACAGCTCATAGCCGGTTCAAAAGGGGGAAGGGTGAGCTTCTCTAACACAAAGTTAAAATCCTAAGGTGGAGTAGGACTATGGATGGGGAGTTTCAGATGGAGTATCCCTTTCAGAAAGGTTTTAGAGACTTCCAACTGAGCCATGGGTTTCCCATCCACCAGCTCATGGTACATCGAGATTGCAAAATGGTGAATCTTCAAAGAGGAATAAGACAGGCCCTAGTCTGACAGATGAAGGAGGTATTCCATGATTTGAGGGTCCGAACAAGAAAAGGGGTTCCAATTCTTGGAAATCACCCATATTGAAAACCGTTTCCTCTTCATGGCATAAGTGGAATGAGTAGAGGGTTTCCTGGCCTCTATAAGGACTTGAGCGACTCGGGAGGAAACTCCGAAGCGAGAAATCACTATGCCTGCAGGAGCCAAGCATGAAGATGCAGAGTCCTGAGTCCCGGATGTACTAGACAACCTTGATCCTGGGTCAAGAGGTCATGGGTCAATGGAAGTGGAACCGGTGGTTCCCTGGATAACTGTTGTAACAGTGGAAACCAAATTTGTCTCAGCCAGAGAGGAGCGACGAGGATCATCCTCGCCTTCTCTGTCTGAAGCTTGAGAAGGACCCTCTGGAGAATGGGAAATGGAGGGAAGGCGTACAAAACTTTCCCTGTTCAGGAGAGAGACAGCACACCATGCCAGAAAAGTACTATGCCCTGAAACGAACGAGCAAAAACTGGGAAGTTCTGTGTTGAATCTGGAGGCCAAAAGGTCCATCTCCGGTCGCCCCCATTTTAGGAAGAGTGACTCTGCCACTTCCTGAAGTAGTTCCCACTTGTGAGATAGGGTCCAAGACCTGCTGAGACTGTCTGCCAGGACATTGAAAATGTCTGGGATGTGCATGGCCACAAGGGCCAGATTGTGCTGGACTGCCCAGTTCCACATCTGCATCGCCTCCTTGCAGAGGGGGAACGGTCAGGTTCCTCCTTGTTTGTTGAGGTGCCAGACTACTGACATGTTGTCCATTTGGACTACCAGTGATCCCTTGGGAAGAAGGGTCTGAAAGGCCTGTAAGGCATACAAGACAAACCTCATCTCCAGAACATTGATGTGTAATGATACTTCCAAGCTGGACCATTGTCCTTGAGCTCGGTGCTCCCTTAGATGTGCTCCCCATCCCATGTTTGACACATCTGTAGTTAGGGATGTCACAGGAGCAGGGTTTCAAAAGGGAAGACCCAAGGAAAGGTTGCAGGGGTCCATCCACCAAAGTAATTCTTTCTGAACCGCTTAGGAGACCAGAACTGGATGGTCCAGATTGTCCAGGAGTTTGTCCCACTGCACCCACAAGGGCCATTGAGCAACTCTCATGTGGATCCTCACCAGGGAAATGGTAGTGATGGAGGCCGCCATCAGACCAAGAAGTCAGAGGATCTCCCAAGCTGGGATGGTCCTGAATGAAGCCACTCAGGCAGCCTGATGGATCAGGGTCTCCACTCTATCTAGAGGGAGGAAGGCTCTGCATTGGACTGTATCCAAGACTGCCCTAATGAACTGTAGTCCCTGGGATGGGATCATGGATGATTGGGGATACTGACAGTAATCACTAGTCTGCCAAATAGATCCAAGGTGAAAGAGAGAGTCTTCAGTAAGGAGTCCCTGGGTGGGGCTGAAATCAGCCAGTCATCCAGGTAAGGGAAAACCACCATACCCCAGTGGCATAGGAAAGCTGCCACCACTGCCAGGCATTTTGTAAACACCCAGGGTGCCGAGGACAGACCAAAGGGGAGTGCCCAAAATTGGTAGTGCTCCCCTTGGAATCTGAACCACAGGAAATGGCTGTGGCTGGGGAAGATCGGGATGGGCAGGTAAGCATCCTGCATGTCCAGTGTGCACAGCCAGTGATTCTCCAGAAGGAGAGGGAGGAGGATCTGGAATGTCATATTGTACTCAACAAACTGGTTGAGATTGCTTAAGTTGAGAATGGGTCTGAAGTCTCCCGCATTTTTTGGAACAAGGAAAAAATGGGAGTAAAACCCCCTGCTCCTTTGCCAGAGGGGAGCGCGCTCTATTGCTTCCTTGAGCAAGAGGCTGTGAACTTCCTCTTGGATGAGAAGAGCCTGATCCCTGCAGTAGAAAGACCTTTTTGGTGGAGGTTCTGGAGGCAGTTCCAGAAACTCTATGGTGTGTCCTATAGAAACTAGTTGCAGGACCCATGTGTCGGAGGTTATGCCTTCCATTCCTGTGCATGGTGGGCAAACCTCCCCCCCATCTGCTCCTCATCAGGAGACTGAGGAGGCAGTTGGGATGGGGAGTCAGGAAGTGGCAGGACATTCAGGGGAAGGGCCCCCCTGCTCGTCTCTGGCTCTTGGAGGCTGGACGGGTGGCGGAACCCGTGGACTTGTGCTTGCCCTGGCGTTGAGCCGGGGCCTGCTTCCTCTGCCTCCAGGTCCTTTTCCAAAAGGGCTACTGTTGCTGTTGAGTGCCTGATCGGTACATGGACCTCATTGATCTGAGGGCGAGGCCTCTGTTCTGGAGATTAGTGATGATGTCTTCGTGTCCCCACCAAAAAGTACTGAGCCCCTGAAGGGGGCATCTTGAATCGCCGACTGTACCTTGTTAGCGAGGCCAGAGAGGTGGAGCCGGGAGTGCCATCCGAGGGTGACGGCAGTTGCCAAGGTGCGAGCTACAGTCGACTGAGTCATATGTAGCCTGCAAGGCATGCCTACAAGAGAAACAAGAGAGGCAAACATCCTTGGAAAGCTCCTCTTTCAAGCTCAAGGGTTCCATGGACCGGACCCGAGCTTCCAACCTGGCCAAGGTAGCCTTTTGGTGGGACACCATGTGGGCCACATAATTAAGGGATTGGAGAGGGCATGTGGCCAAAGCATAAACCTTTTTACCAAACTGGTCCATCTGCCTCAATTCTTTGTGCGGAGGAGAGGTGCTCATGTGCTTGGGTGCAGAGGATCAGTCATGAGCAGCGGAGATGACAACAGAGTCCACCTTAGGATGCGTCTTTAAGAATAGAGCGTCCTTCAGCACTCGGTAAGTCCTTTCTGCCCTCTTGGGGACAGCCAGGAGAGAGTGAGGCATCTGCCAGATTGTAGAGGTGAAGTCCTGATGAAGTCCAATCCGTGAAGGAATACGTACCAGAGACAGAGACTCAAGGTCAAGGTGCTAGACTAGTCTCTGTCTCATAGGGTCTTGTTCCTCCAACCCCCAGTTGAAGAAATCCTTCATGGACCTCAGAAGATCCAAAAAGGCAGGGCCCTCTGGGGAGGACTTAGGGGAAGCCTTGCCTAATGGACCCTCGGGCTCCTCCAGGGTGTCCTCCACCGACTCGTTGGCCTCGTCATCATCATCATCATCATCATCATCTGCCCCCTTGACAGGAATGTGACGGATGTCTGGGAGAGTGATATACTGCTGAGCCATCCCCAAGATGTGTACAGTGGATGGAGAAAAACTTCTCGGGGGTGCAGAACTCAGAGACCGTGGTGGAGGGAGTCTCGTCTCCAGGTCCGAAATCAACTCCGAACACGCTCCCTGCCACCAAGACTGGATGAGAGTCTTGAAGTCCAGCATAGCCAAAGGAGGTGGGGGGGAGGGGGAGAAGGTTGGGGCTGAGGAGGGGAGAAGGAGGATAATGGTAACCCTGGTACCCCTGGTAGTGTTGGTAGGGGTTGTAACCAGGATAGTACTGTCCGAAAGCGCTCCAATCTGGAGGAGGGCCAGCCGGGAAGTGGCCCCCAGGATACCCAAAAGGATAATGTGGGGCAGTCTGGGGTCTTATGTAAATCTCCGTCATCAGATCTGATGGCAGGGATACCCACTTTGGACCCGCCAGAGTATATATAGGTGGGGGTTCTGGTGTCGGGACAGCCAACGTCAGAGGGACTGACATCGGGACCGGCACCACCCAATCTGGTGCTGGAAGGGGGTCTGGCATTGGAGGGGCTGGTGTCAGAGCTGGATGAAGGGGGTCTGATGGAGGGACTGGGTCTGGTGCTAGAACTAATGGCTGAGGCCAACCACTGGGCACTGGCTGAGGAACAGTCATTGGGATATCCGGCGTCGGAGATGGATTCGCCGGATCCAACAGTGGAATTGGAGTCAGAGGGATCATCAGCTCTGAAGGAATCCCACCAGAAGGAAGAGGAGGGGCCTCCGTTTGAAGGCCAGATGGCCATGGAGGAGCCTCTTTCTCCATGACCCCATCAGGAGAGTGCGAGACAGACTCCAAGGACTCGACAACGCTGAGGGGTTCTGCGCTGTCTTCACCCAAGGTACCCACCAGATATGGGGAGGGTAAGAGTGAAGGTTGAGGGGGGAGAGGGGCTTTCTCCCCTAGGTCCTGCCAGACATTGGGTGAGGCGCACTTAGGCCCTGATGGGAGAACCACATCTGAGCGGCTGTCAGTGATGGGTGTCTTATCAGGTGGCACTGTGCGGGCAGAGAAACAGCCCCCAGCCAACTTATCAACAGGTGCCGGCCAGGTCCCCAAAGGTTGAGAAGTCGGCTTACTGGCAGCCGTGTGGTTCCCAGAGGAGCCAGGGGCCGACTCAGTGGCCATGCCGGTGAGGTTGTTGGAGGAGCTGACGATCGACTGACGCTCAACAGTTTTGCCAGACTTACCATCCAAAGGCTTCTTTGGCGGTGGCTGGGACTTGCTTGTCGAAGGCTGAGACATCTCATCCATCGGTCACTCCCGCTCCTGAGATTTCTTCTTGTGGTGTTTCTTTGGAGAAGAAGACTTTTCTGAAGAGGACTCCCTGATTCGGTCCATTTGTTTTTCGAGGGAAGCTAAACAGACCTTCAAGAGGTGCTGTCTCCACTTTTTGGTGGCCTGGTTAAAGGTTTGTCACTCCGAGCAGGAGGAAACAGGATGGTCTGGGCCCAGACAGATGACACACTTCAGGTGACCGTCCTTATGCGGGATCTGCATGCCACAGGACGAGCACTTCATGGTTGAAGGCATCAAGTAAAAAATGAAAATTAAGATTTGGGTGAAGGAAAATTCCAATGCAAGAACTCACACGCAGCTCGCTGTATGGAAGTCTGCAATGCAACTGACAAGAGCCGATGGTGGGAAAGAACTGGAGGGCGGGCGTGGGGACCACCCACTATATACAGTCACACTGATGTCTGGTAGGTGGTCCTCTGTCAGGGATTGCTAGAAAAGTCTGACATGCGGCCCGATGCCAGGTGGTGCCAGTCCTATATGTAATGACCTATTGAAGGAACCCTCTCTAAGTAAGATCATATTTTTCCACCTGACACTCTGGGAGCGGCCAAGGAGGTAGCTTTTTGAACCAGGTAAGAGAGTGCTGATCAAGGCCAATTGAGGCCAGATTGGATAGGAGGAGCTTGTGGTCCACCAAGTCGAAGGCCTTGGACAGATCGATAAACATAGCCCCGTGGGGAAACCGTTGTCCATTGCACCTAGTATATCAACCAAGAATTTGATGAGGGCAGTATCGATTCCATGATTCCACCTAAAGCAGTGTTGAGTAGGGACTAGCAACTGGTTGATCTCAAGGTGATCACACAGTTGGCTGTAGACTAACCTTTCCTGTATCTTGGCCAGGGCACAGAGAAGCGAGATTGACCTGTAGTTACCAATGGGATACCTGGGACCTCCCTTATGGATAGTGACTACGTAGGCCTGCTTCCAGGTATGGGGCATGGATCCAATGAGTAGGGATCTGTTGATTAGCCAAGTAACGGGTAATGCGATGGCAGGAGCTGCTGCCTTTAGCAGCCTTTGGTTTAGACCATCAGGCCCACCAGGGCCTTTGGCTTTGATGGCCTTGAGGAGGAGGAGGAGGAGGAGCATCTCCTTGACATTGACAAACCCCAGGTGAAAGAGCAGTCAAGAGGGGGAAAGACACCTCCTGGCCGCTGCTGCTTATTTTTTTGATACCGTATACTGTTTTACTGCCCTGCTTCAAATTGTTACTTTCAGGGACTTAGTATATTTTGTTGTTGCTTTGACTGTTTATTGTGCTCTAGCAGGTCCCTACTGTGTGTAGATTTGTTTCACTGCACTTTGTATTTGCATTTTAAAGAGCAGCCAGCTTCTTAGCTGCTGCTGCTGACTAGTTGCTGCTCCGTCCAACATATGCAATACCTCACATGCCCCAGAGTTGAGGGGCATAAATAATTCCTTTTGTTTCTGCCCATTTATGAAGTTATAATGCTGCTAAATCCCAAATGCTAAAAATGGAGCTGCTTCCCGACCTTAACCCACCAACACGCCTCCACGTAGGCACATGCAGCCCCATTTTGTGATGTCAGAAGGCGAAGGCTGTGTATGTGCATGCCCCATTGATTTCAAGGGGGGGACTTTTCCATACATTTTATTAACGTTTATAGTTGAAATTTTAATAAAAAAAGATTAAAAGTTAAAAAAGTATGACAAACTACTTCTTAATAAAATTTAACGATGGTGAAAGTTAAAAAAATTGGTTGGATTTTCTTCAGTTAGTCGAAGTCAGAAATTTCAAACTAGTTGAAAAAAATCAGTCATAATATGTGGTAAATCAGTCATAATTGGTTTTCAACTGACTCCGGGGTCTACTAGAAGCTCCTCCCAGCATGCAATAATCTCAGGCACTGGTTCTCTCATAGAGGTACTTTCTACCTATGTTGATCATTTGATTAAACCATTTGCGGGAAGTCTGAGGTCTTTTATCAAGGATACCACTGAAGTGCTGGGGATTTTGGAGGAACTTCATATCAAGGGAGTGGTCTTTTAGTCATCCTCGATGTGAAGGCACTTTATACTCATTCTAATGAGGAAGCTCTTTTTGGTCTTCAGACCAATTTGAACTGAAGGGAAGAAAGGAGTTTACCCCCTACTGAGTGTCTGCTGCAACTGTCCAAAATAATTTTGGAATGTAACAGCTTCAATTTTTTAGGGCAGTTTTATCTCCAAGTCAGTAGTGCCAAGATGTGGGCTATGTTTACCCCAATTTTACAAATTTATACCTAGAGCTGTGGGAGGAATGAATAATTTATTACACTGCTACTAACCCCTTTCTCCAAAAGGTGGTGCTATGGCATATATATTATTGGAGTGCAGTCGTACCCCTATAGTTAGGGCTGAGTAACATGTTTAATGTTAAACCTCAGATTTTGCACTTTAATAACTTTGCAAATGATCAATGGATTACCACAAAATTTGGCATGCACTGTCCTATGAAAAGTTTCACTTTGGTCAGATGTATGGATTCTGAGATTTGGATAGTGCAAAAACCTTAAAAGTTGCCATTTTAAGCATTTTTTTCCTCATCACTTGTGCCCTAATGGTCTGGAATTTTGGTGTGATTTTTTTATGGTTGAAACAGCTTGGGTAACATAACTGTCTTGCTTTTGTTTGGTAAAAAAATATTAATCTGTTGCAAAGTTATTCAATTTTTAACATACTGACATACTAAATTGCAAGCAGATTAGGCATAGTGGTCTATCAAATCTGCTCGAATAGCAGCCTTACAGTCTTGTTACTGCAGTTGTCCCCTTCCCCCTTTGTGACTCTCTGTGGATCCTCACCATACCCTGCTCCCTCCACCTGGACTTTACTCCCGTGTCTGTCCCACCATCTCTTGAATTCTCCCACTACCTCCATCTCCAACAACTCCAATGGCAACAAGTTCCAAGGCATCACCACCCTCTCCGTGAAGTAGTGATGCCTTGCCTCCCCCTTTAGCCCCCCCACCACTAATCTCAGGCTATGCCCCCTCGTGGCCCTGTCCTCCCTCAACTGGAACAGACTGTCAGAGCTGACTCAGTTAATCTCCTTAAAATATTTAAAGACCTCTATCATATCCTCCCCATCTGTCCTCTCCTCCAGGGAGTACATGTCCAAATCCTTTAGTCTCTCCTCATAGGACAGGTCCCTCAGAAGGTGAATCATCTTAGAAGCCCTCCTCTGGACCTTTTCAAGAAGGGTAACATCCCTCCTCAAGTACAGGCACCAAATGTTCACACAGCACTCCAGGTGCAGACTAACCAGGCAGTTGTACAGGGATAGTAGGACCTCTCTCCTCCTTGATGTTATCCCTTTGGCAATGCACCATAGCATCCTGTTTGCTTTTGCAACTGCCCTCCTACACTGCTCAGAATTGTTCATTTTGGCAGCTATTGCCACACCAAGATCCTTTCTTCCTTGGAGACCGCCAGCTTTACCTCTCCGAGACTGTAGACATGCTTGAGGTTCCTGGCCCCCAAGTGGAGTACACAGCACTTCTTGGCATTGAACCTCAGCTGCCAAGTGTGCTACAACCTTTCATTTGTCTCCAAGTCCTCTTGTAGCATCCTACTCCCCTCCTACTTGTCTACCACTGCTCCCAGTTTGGAGTCATCTGCGAATAGACTCAGCCTGTTCCTAACTCCAACCCCATTGTCTGAGATGAATGAGTTGAATAGGACTGACCCCAGTACCAATCCTTGGGGGACCCCACTAATCACCCTTCTGGGAAATGAGACCTGATCCCCAACCACCACCCTCTGATGCCTATCCATTAACTAATTCCCAATCCACCCCAGCATCTTATAGGAGGCAGTATAACACAGTGGTTTAAAGCTCTGAGCTGCAAATCTAGAGACCTGGGTTTGAATCCCACAGCCCCCACTTGCATACTGTGTGACCCTGAGCAAGTCACTTAACTTTCTTGTGCTCCCAGGTCACACCTGGAAACAAGCTTCAGCTTAGTGTGCATCTCCTGGTTAAACAATTTCCCCTTCCCTTCCATCTTCTCCCCCATCCACAAGCTTCTCAGTTTCTCCAACAATCTACTGTGCAGCACCGAGTTGAAAGCCTTACTGAAGTCCAGGTACAGGACATCTACTGGCTTCCCTTGGTCCAGAGACCTTGTGACCCAGTCATAGGATTCAACTAGATTCATTTGACACAATCTTCCCTGGATGAACTTGTGCTGGCATTCATCTTGGAGACCATGGGCCTCCAGGAACGCCACCATTCTTTCCTTTAAGATGGTCTCCAGCAGCTTCTCACCATGGATGTTAGACTAACTGGTCTGTAGTTTCCCAGCTCCTCCAGGGATCCACCCTTATGGAGTGGCACAACATGTGCCTCCCTCTATTCATGGGGAACCCATCCAGTTTGAAGGGAGGAGATGAATAAGTCTATCAGTGGTGCTGCCAGGACATCCGCCAGTTCCTTCAGTACCATGGGATGAATCCCATCTAAGCCCGGAGTCTTATCACAGCGCATGGACTTTAGAGCCTCACTCACCCTCCCCAATGCTATCTCCCTTTCAGTGAGTGCCTCCTCTGCCCCTGCCCACATTCCACCTTCCCCCTATAGAACTGGTTCCTTCCTTTCCTTCGTAATTAAGTACTTCCATTTGCTCCACCACTTCCTCTGTCAACCCCACTATTTTTTTAACTTGTCAATCTGCCCCCCTTTCACTTTCTTCCTCCTCCCTGATATATCTGAAAAAACTCTTCTGTCCCTCCTTGATCCTCTGCACCAACCGCAGCTCCTTATCTGCCTTGGCTGCTCTCACCACCCTACTTGTCTGTCTGGAGAGCCTCTTGTACTCTTCCCTATCCACATCCCAACTCGACTGCTTGAATCTACTGAAGGCCAGCCTTTTCTCTCTTACCACCTCCCTGGTCCACCAGCTGTGTTTTCTAGCCCTTGCATTCTTGTGGATGACCCTAGTGCAGACTTTTGTGGCCTGCACAAGATCCCCCTTTATAATTTCCCACTTGCTGTCCGTGACCATGCCTGTACGATTACCACCTAGATGCCTCACCAGAACTGCTGCCGTGCCCTCAAAATCTGCCCCTCTGAAATGCACCACTATTATTTTCATACTATTCCCAATCTTGCCCAGGTCTAGGGAGAACCAAATTGTAGCATGATCACTTCCCGCTAATGGGTCCTCCACAACCAAATCCTTAACAATGTCCCCATCCATCAGCACCAAGTCCAGAATACATCCCTCTCTGGTTGGTTCCACCACCAGTTGGTATAGGATCGCATCCTGGAAGGCATCCAGGAGGCACTGCTCCCTTGCCAGCGATGATGCCACGGCAACCCAGTCAGCTCCAGGATTGTTCAAATCCTCCAACACCACTGTCTTGCCCCTGCCCTAGCTGCAGTGGGATTTCAGATTGTCCGCCAATTCCTCGTCAAGATCCTCTGATTGGGTAGGTGACCTGTACACCACCCCCTGCCTGATCCTCCTAACCCTAGGATCCTGCAGGGTAACCAATAATGCCTCAATGTGCCCCTCCGCAGCTTCCTCCCTGCTTCATTTAATACCATGCCTAACATATAGCACTACCCCCCCACCTTTATCTATCATCCTATCCCTCCGAAGAATGGTGCACCCTGAAATGCCCATCTCCCAGTCATGATGCTGCATGGCCCATGTCTCTGGGATAGCAGCCACATCCACCCTCCCCTTGGTCATCAATACCTGCAATTTAGGCATCTTGTTTCCCAGACTTCTTGTACTGATCAAGACCACCCTCCACCATGTCCCGTTCCTTTTCCCTGTCCCCTTGCCCCCATTCCCAAGTTCCTGTATTAGTTCACCTGTCCTACCCCACCACCTGCTGAAACTGTCAGGAGGTAGGCCTAAGCCCTTCCATGTTGAGATTGCCCACCTGTCCCACAAGCCCCAGCCCTGTCCCCACTACAAGTTTAAACCCCACCTGGTTCCTATAAATTCGCTCAGCTTTTGCTTTAGAACCTCCTTCCCCACCATACTCAGGTGGAATCTGTCCTGAGCGAACAGCTCCATGTCATCCCAAGTTGCTCCCCAATCCCCCACCATCCCATACCCCTTGGCCCAGCACTAGCCCCTCAACCATTCATTGACCTCTTGAATTTTTAACTTCTTCTCCACAATAACCCTTGGTATTGGAAGAACCTCTGAGAAAGAGACCATGCACCCCTCAGCTAGACAGATCCTGGCCAGCTCCCAAAAACCTAGCCTGCATCTCCTACATGCTGTTGCCCTCCATGTCATTTGTACCCACATGCACCAAGATGTGAGGTGCCCCCCCCAGATATCCTCACCAAGGGGTGTACTAAGTACATGGCCTGGTACACAGTCATACCTGGCATGCACTCCACTCTAACATCACTCCTCCTGCCATCCCCCCATTCCTCCCACTTGATACCCCTGATTATAGAGTCCCCCAGAATGAGGACTCTGACACCCTCATTGCCCCTATGACTATGGGTTTCCTTGACAAGCCTATCCTTGCTGGTTCCCCCACTAGGTTCCTCCATCCCTCTCCATCATGACCCCATTCCCCCGTACCTTCTACCTCCTCCAGACAGTTCGTCACCCGTTACACCTCTATCCCCCCCCCACCATTGTTTTCAATGGGAAGATCACTTTCCAGGATAGAGGGAGAAAGTTCAGCAAAGGATTTGATCTCTTGAAAAAGGATTCTTTTTCACAAGGACCATTCTTTTTTCCTGAGGAAAATTCCTTTTTTTGTGAGCTGCCATTGTGTTGATTTTTTCCACAAACTAAAAAGTGTGAAAAATCCATACAAATTTTGTAATTTTACAAATCAAACACCAGAACCTAGCTAAATAGGTCCATTTAGCTAGATTCTATTTTTTTTTCTTATATTAGGGCCAGAAATACTTTTTCTGGGCACCCAAAATCACGGGTGCCCAGCTTAGCAAGAGTACTGCTTCCCCTGCATTCTCTGTATGAGAACCACAGAATTTCTTGACTTCTTTAGCCACAGCTAAACTCATGCTGCCAGCTGCAGTGTAAGCTGGGACCCCATTTGTCCTGCTGTCTCGTGGCACCCCTCATGTCCTGATCATTGTCCCCCCCTAAATGAAAAAGATATATTCCCTGGTGTTCAGTGGCACCCCGCACTCTCCAATCGCTGTCCCCCTTACTTTTATGTTACTCTCAGTTTTTTTATTTATATTTATATAATCTGACACTGAGAAGCCCATCCCTAGTGTTGGATGCCCCCACTCACAGCCCATTGTTTTATTAACTGTAGCCAACATCATTAGGCCCAATCCCCATGTTGGCATTTACTGGCCCCCCAGCAGTGTGGGACACTGAGGAGCCCACCCCAATGTCTTGAGATGGTTTATGAATGTTATTGGTACCTGCAATACAAAAACTGTCCCTGACGCCTTTTTTTTACCTGAAACAAAGAAAACGGTCCCTTGTCATTGCTGATGACTCTCCTTCCCCCATCCCAACCCTTCCAATGAGCACCCACCTCCCCACAACCCCTTACACTATACTTACCAGCCAATGTTAAAGTCTGTCATCTTCTGTGAAGTGAGACATGTCTGCACTCTTCAAAGCTGAACCGTGAACTGAGGAATAAAGAAAGGTACAGTAAGTGCCATATAATGTATTTTAATGGCATTTTGAATTAATGTTTAGAACTTTATCATTTTAAGGAATTTTTCACCAAATTTTCAACATGGCTTGTTTGGGACCCCACCTCATGAACACTGGCAGTATTATTTCATTAATCAGGACTGGAAGGTGATTTCATGGTTGCTGCACAAAATCACCTTTCAGGACTGAATAATAACATTTCACCACCAGTGGTCACGAGGTGAGGTCCCAAAAAGGCCATGTTGAAGATCTGGTGAAAAAATCCTAAAAATGGATGAGTTTTGAGTGCTAGTTGAAAATTTTCTATGCACATGCATAATTTTGGTAATTTTCAATATTTTGTCTCCAACTTTTCAGCATAGCCATTTTTTCACATCTCCTCATGAACAGTACAGCTGTCATTTTTAACATCCTGTCCAAAACATGTTTTCACACCTGTGGTATGGAATGTCATTTTGGCATGGATTTGAACATTTTCACCTATGAGGTTTATGAGGTGGGGTCATAAGAAGACTATGCTAAAAATTTGGGGTCAGAATATGAAAATGCCAAAGTTATGACCATTCTTTGCAACTTTGCTATGCATGCTCATAACTTTGGAAATTTTAAATATTTTGACCCCAGATTTTCAACATAGTCTTCTTATTACCCACCTCATGTTTGACATTGTTGTCATTTTTCAAATCCTGCCCAAAATGTGTTTTTGTACCTGTGGTGCAGAATGGCACTGCGGTTGCACAGAATTATGTTTTGGCGGGGATTCAAAAATTTTCTGTACCACGTACATGGGGGGGTATTAAGATGGCTATGCTGACAATTTGGTCACTGTTGTCCTACAAATGGAAGTGAAGGGCCCAAATGGCCCTGTGCTCCCACAGTAAAAATAAGGATACTATTATATCATCTCAAAAAGTAAGGAAATAAGTTCCCAAAAACTTTGATAATGCTGCAATTAGGGTCAAAGCACAAAAGTCGATAAATGAGGTGTTAGGGTTTCTCTAACACCCCTCCTTCCCAAACCAGGCAGGAGAGCAGGAGTGGGGTGTGCCTTGGGCTTCTCAAGTCTAATGATTACTTCATTCTCACTAAGTCTAGACATCTGACCTTATTTACAGATGGAATGGGGTGAGTATTAGGCTTGAGAAGTCCTAGGCAGCAAGATGTGTCTTCAATCGGAGAGCGGATCTCGAACCTAGGACCTGTTCAGGTGAGTAAGAGTGTGTGGTGGTGCACTGGGGGGTGTGGGGTGGTGGGTGCTGAGTGGGTGGTGAGGGTGGGGAGAGGCTGATCAACGAGGGACCATGTATGTAAAAAACAGTATCAAGGACGGTTTTCTTTACTTCAGGTATAATGACAGCAACGATGGGTGGGGGGGTACCACTAGACACCAGGGCAACATATATAATGAAGGGGGGACAGTAATTGGAGGGTGGGGGTGCCACTAGACACCAGGGAAACATTTGTGAATTAATGGGGACCACGACCGGTGGGTGGGGGTACCACTAGACACCAGAAAATAAAAAAATATGAAATCACAGATCAGAGGATGTGGGAGTGCCACTAGACACCATGGAAACAAAGAGTGTGGGTATTGGAGGGTCTGGGGGGTACCACTAGACACCAGGGAAAAACATTACAGAGGGAATTCAGTGATTCAGAGTTAGCAAATGTCATCTACCCTCCAGTGCTCTGTCACCCATTTTAGACTTCTATGGTCTCCTTTTGTATTTTTAAGTACCCCAGTCTGTTAAAAACCTTTATTTAATTCCATACTATACACAAGCTGATTTTGCCCTCTCAGTCCAAACTGCCAGACTGGAAGTGACATACACTCCTTATTCTCCCAATGATCCAATAGATTTCTGTGTGCGTGCCCCTAGCGTGTCAGCAGAAACTATGGAGTTGCATGCTGCTGTTGCCTCAACTGTCACTGGACTTGTACTGAGGTGTTTTCTCTGTTGGTCTGCTTCTTTTTGTGTTTCTGTTGTGACAGGGGCAGTCCCTGCCATGGAATTTGGATCCTTTTTTATTTTCAAAACTCTTTGGTTGCAACCTTTCTTTACTATCTCTATCTCTGTTTTTCTAGTCCGGATGCAGGCCACCTTCGGGCAAAACTTCCCTCTTCCATATGCTATCCATGTCCCTGTATTTTCTTATATCTTCTTGGGTCCAGTAGTTTGGGGAAGATCAAGTGCTCATTGACCTCCGGAGCTAAAGAAAAGTATTTCCCTTCATTCTAAAAAGATGGTCACTGGCTGTACAAATGGTGGTTCTGAGAAAATTGTAAAAAGGGGGGAACTTGTAGACAGCAGGTGGCTGTAAGCGGAATAGTTTTTATATCTCCAAAAATATAGCACCCCCCTCACTTAGTGTAAATACAGTATGTAGAAGAAAGATGAGCAGCAATCCCTTTTTCCCTTTTTGTTTCCATTTCCCCTGCTGCTCTGTCAAAGAACTGTATATGTTTATAGTAGGTATTGAAATAAGTAAGGAAAAGAAGGACACCACTAGCAAAGTCACTCATTATAAATATGGCTGTTGCTTTACGCATTTGGTGGCTCCCCTTGGTTGTTCAGTGGCTTTCTGCCACATGGTAATAATAAATAGACAAAGAAAGTGGTTGCCGCTAGGGGGTTGAGCCGCCCTTCGAAATGCCGTGTTCCAATGTACCGCTTGTGACTCACCCCAATTTTCCCTCAAAGGTGCCCCAAGAATAAAGGAGCACAAGAAAATGAAGAGGAGAAGGTCTGGGAAGTAGCACTAAGTAAAGTACTCCCTCTCACTCTCCCATGCTTCTCCCAAATTGCACTCTGCGGCAAAGGCATAGGAGAGGAGCCGCTAGAATGGGGGCTGAGAAACACACTCAAGATGCGTCTTCCAGTCAATGCTGCTTGTGGCTCATCCCATTCTGGATAGTGCAGCCCCTCTGGAATGGTCCAGTGGCTCTTGCCACCCAAAAGAAACCTTGACCTGCAGAACTGGGGTAAAAGTATGGGACGGAAAGGAGAGGAGGCTAAGTGCTCACGTCAGGAAGTGCATCACTATCTCTCCAAGTCCCCAGTTTCCTTAAGCATTTCGGCAGCCTGGCAGAGGAAATACTGTAGTAAAACTAGGCTGCCATGGTACGATAATACTCCTGAGCCTCTTCAGACACATATCATTCTTTTATGAGCTCTTGTGAGGGTACCTGTGTCTCTATGAAACCAGCCCTTGGCACAAGGCCAATATGAAAATTAAAGTTGATGGCTAAACATTGCAGCTATCGGCAAAAGATAAAAAGAGCTGTTTCTTTTTATATGTAGTGTTACAGCTCTACTCCTGTCTAAAAAAATGTGTAGAGCCTATTTTAATGGACTCTGGCTTAAGGCTTGCATGAAACACACTTTTAAAGCTACAGTAAGGTTCTGTGGCCTCTTGTTTTCCCTTTGGTTTCTCCACCAAACATATGTATTTAGTTATGCAGGCATTACTGTGCTTAGGTTAGCAGGAGAAACAAGTAAATCTGCACTTACCTATGTCCAGTCCATACAGGAGTGCCAGATTAGGTGTCCTTTAGGAAGTCAGTGGCCTCTAGTGGCCCAAATTTATATGTCTGGATCTGTTAATCAAAAGGAAGTGGAAAGTTTCCCACTTCTCTTCACTATTATTTAGTGTTTCCGAGTATACTTTTACAAGGTAATTTCCTGATTGTTTCATATAACTATTAGCAAGCCCTCAGATATTATATAAATTAAAAAGAGGGCTAAATAAGAGACTTTTGAAAAAAATGATGCTGTGATCACCTGATCGCGGGGGGGGGGGTATGTAAAGCCCTCCTGTGAGAGTAGAAGTTAGATAGGGAGTCAGTTGGAGCTGACTGTGTAGGTGAGGGCTAGGGGAGCCTATTGCTACACTGAAATAATGGAAACAGTGCTGGTTTGCTGCTCAAGTCTTAATACTTTATTTACTAATTTTGAATCTTTATTTTCTGTGCAAGAGTTATTACAGTATTTAATTCTGTGTTATTTGTTCCTTTTGATATCTGAAGAAATAAACATCTCCCCAAATTGCCTCACTGCTGATGAACCTTTTCAATGCAGCACTAGCCACAGGCTCCTTCCCATGCACTTTTAGAGAAGCAGTCATCACAATCTTCCTCAAGAAAGGGAAAGACTCCTCACTCCCCTCCAGCTGTCGGTCCATTTCCCTTATCAAGTCAGTCAGTAAAATCTTTGCTAAGATCCTGGCCACCCACCTCAGTCCCTTACTTCCCTAGCTCGTTTACCCATCCCAGGTTGGTTTTGTGCCAGGCAGGTACAGTAGGGACCATATTTACTCCATGATTAATATTATGGCTTTTGCTGACCACCATCCTACCCACGCCACAGCTGTGACGATTGACTTCGAGAAAGCATTTGATTCCCTTGAATGGGACTTTCTGCTCCAGGTGCTTGAGGTAATGGGATTCAGATCCCACTTTCAGTCCTTGATTGCTGCCCTGTACAATCAGCCCCTGGCACAAGTTCTTACAGCTTCCACCCTGTCTGCTCCCTTCCCTCAGGGGCGGGGCACCAGGCAGGTGGTGCCAGCTGTCCTCTCTCCTCTTTATCCTTTCAGTGGAACCCCAAGCAATAGCCATTCACACATCTTCCCATATTGATGGCTTCCCTATTGGTGACAAAGTCTTTGCTACATTTCTGTATGCCGATGACCTGCTAGTGCCCCTAGCTAATGCCCCAGCTTCCATTCCCCTCAGCTTAACTTGCTAGCCAAATTTGCCACATTCTTGGGGCTAAAGATCAAGTGCTCTAAAATGGAGGTGTTGCCACTCAATGCCCACTGCACAGAATCATTGGTTTCCTGGTTTGGCCTACGGTGGGCTGCCAACTCGCTAGTATACCTGGGTATTCACCTAAATACCTATCTGACTAAAATCTGGGAGAACAACATTAAGTCCCTGCTGGAGCAGGTCAAAAAAGAATTTGACCAATGGCATAAACTCCACTTTACCCTGGCTGGGAAAATTTCAGCCATAAAGATGGTCATGGCCCCTAAGCTTTTGTACAGTCTTTCACATATCCCACTGGCGCTCCCCTCAACTTGGGTTATTGTCATAGATAGGCTAATCTCTGGGTTTAAATGGGAAAACTCCAGACCCAGGTACAGTAGGAATAAGCTATGAGTTCAATGGCAGGAGGGGGGGGGGATGGAGTCTGCCCTGGATAGAGGAGTACAAGCTAGCATATCTTATGGTGCAAACCCTTGCCTGGTTCCTTCTGCCTGGGGCAGAGGCCCCACAGTGGGTCAGTATGGAGGCTGAGGTGGCCGGACAGTAGTGTCTGTCAGCACTGCTGTACTCTCCTCTGCCAAAATGCCTGCAGGACCACCCCACTATCTCCACTTCTGTTTCCACATGGCTCCTGGTCCACAAGAAGTTGGGGGCCAACCCACATCCCTTGGTTGAAGTGCCCATGTGGCATAATGGCACTCTTCTGGTAGATGGAAAACCCCTCTTTTGGGCTGACTGGGCCAGCAAAGGTATCTTTAAACTGTCCCAGGTACTGGACAAAGAGGGGTCCACTTTGCGCCCCTTTTGGGAGCTAGACTCTGAATTCCACTTGGGAAAAAAAGCTTTCTGGCAATATCTGCAGCTACACAGCACCGTTCTGGAATACATTAAAAAATCTCCTGGGACTGCATGAGGAGGTTATGTCCCGCTTTCTAGATGTCTCTTTGCTAAAAAGGGTGTAGCTAGTCTTATTTATTCAGGCCTCAGGAGTCACCTCCACTTCGGCTCTGAATCAGCTAAAGCGAAGTGGAAAGAGGCCCTCCATCAACCCATTTCAGATGTTCAATGCCAGGCCTGCTGGTGAAATGCTCACTACTACCTGCCTGATGCTCGAAGTCAGCTTACTCAAAATAAGATCCTTTCCCATTGGTACTGCACACCCCCTCTTATGCTGCACCGCATGCATATCCTAGATCATATTCAATGTTGGAGGTGTGATACCCATGTGGGGGACCTTATTCACATACTATGGCACTGCCCACTGCTTTCTTCCTTTTGGTCTGCAGTGCTGGGGCTTGCCGAAGAGGTGTTGGTCTTTGCTGTGGGTCATGACCCTTTAGTCTGGATTCTGCTACTTTCCCCTGCCAATGTCAAACTCTCAAGTGTGTGGATGAGATGGCTTACTATCCTTAGTCTACAAGCCAAATGGCTTATTCTCTGCCACTGGAGAACCACAGAAGTTCCTTCCCTGCCTGAGTTACACAATTCACTTTCAGTGATTGCCCAGCTGGACTGCTTGACTCATGCAGTATCTAATAAACTGCATCATTACTACCTGTGCTGGGTTCCATATCTGGCATACCTTTCCCCTCGTGCAGGCATTGACTGAAGGATAGCACAACTGCTTCTTTGGCTATGGTCTAGTTAGTTGAATGGGTACGGTTTGCTCACCACCTGACTCCTCCTGTCTCTGGACTTTATATATTAAATAAATCCCTGTGCTCAGTCTTCATGTACTGGGCGATACAACTCCAGTTGGATATAATGTCTTTGTTTTGATGTTTGTATATAGGTTTTCCTTCCAGGATGAGCTTTTGCTTCAGAATCCCCTGAGGAGCTTTGGACTCTTGATCTTTGAATATTAGATGGACTGCGGGGGAGGGGGGATTTTGCTGAGGCCTTGTCCTACTGTTTTCTCCCTGTGACTGATCAGGGTGTTGCAACTTTGATACATGTTCAATTTAAATATGGCTATAATTTTGATGAGCATTGTCATACATATGCCACTCTCATGCTGGATGGTCATGTTCTCTGTGTTTATTTGCCTGATTGCCATGTATCCTTACTACATGCTGTATGGTTGTACTAATATATATGACAAATACTAATAAAAAGCATTAACCACAAAAAAAATAAACATCTGATGAAATCAAGTGGACTGTACCATATATCAAGTGTCGTGTCCATCTGTTATCCCACCCTATAACATTTGTATTTGCCCAATAGTCTCTGTGATTTATTTGAAGCTAAAGCTTATAATTCAGGCTCAGTACATATAAACACACTGCATCTTAATGAGTGTGTGCACTGTTTCTGTCTGCCAAATGCAGTGAGCAGTAATTTAGGGAACTGTTGTTCTATGAACCCCCAAGTTAGTTATCACAAGACTGCCCAGCCATAAAAGCTACTGTGGACCTTGTAACTGAGACCCCCCATGGGATGAGTCAAGTGCCACTGTACAAACAGTACATTTTCCTAAGGGGCAGTTCCTGTATGTATCCCTAGTAAGGAGTCAACTTGGGTGGAGGTACCATGCAGTTTGGAAAGAACATTTTATAACCATAAACCCTGGGCAATCCATTCTTTCATAGCCTCAAAGTTTAAAGATTATCTGCTGACCCCATATGTTTGCATCCATACTTGACATGCATGCCTATTGTTATTCTAGTCGCCAGACATCATTGTGCATACAGTACGAGTCCTTGTTCTGCTTAGTATGTTGGATTCTACCCTGCTAAGCTGCCCTTAACTTGTTATAAATATGCTACAATATGCTCTACAAGTCATATTCTTGCCATCATTTATTTCACTGTATGGTACTGTATATGGTGTTGCTGTTCATTTCTGTTGTAACATGTGCATTACTACTCTTGCACACAACCCGTAGCTGAAGTGATATGGGGGGGGGAGGGGGGATGTATTTAGACACAGAAATGATGAGGCTTCATGAAGTTTTGGAGATTCATAGATTGATACAAGTTCAGAAGGCACGTGACCATTTATGAACTCGCCACCAGCTAAATTAGCAGTGGAAGGAAAATTTCTCGTCACCCATATATTTACCAAGGTTTCTCTTAAATTGTTCTATGTTTTCACTGTTTATAATAGTACTAGACAATGTATTCCAGATTGGAGGAATTCTCTGTGTAAAAAATCTAGATCGTTTATTGGTTTTACATAAGGATGATTTTAGTTTTGAATTGTGGGATCTAGTGGGATTACTTATTGAAAACGTTTCCAATCCTATTGTGTTTAACAAGTAATTGTTATTGTATGCATTGTAAGTATAGATTAAGTAGCCTCTTAGTATTCTGTACTTCAAAGAGTAAAGCTCTAAAGATTTTAATCTAGAACCATAATCAAGTTTGGACATATTAACAATCCTTTTAGTTATTCTTCGTTGAACTCTTTCTGTCATGTTTAAATAGCCAATGGAAGTTGGAGCACAAAATGAAACACAATAGTCCAAATGTGGACGAACCATGCTTGTGTATAGGGGCAAGATGACAGATGATTCCCTACTTTTGATATGTCTCAATATACAACCTATAATCTTGTGACATTTTTTAGCAGTTTTATTGGTATGGGTGTTAAATTTTAAGTTACCAGTTATAGTTATATCTAAATCTCTTTCCTCTGTTGTGATTGTTAATTTTACATTTTGAATAAAATATGGGTGTCTCTTATTATTGTTCCCCATATGTATTACCTTACACTTTGCTGGGTTAAACTTCATTTTGCTGTTTACTGCCCATGATGTTAATTTATTTAAATTATCTTAGAGAGTGTTTGCAGATGCAGAAGTGTTCACAATACAGACCAATTTGCAATCATCTGCATATTTATTTATCCAAACTTCTTTTGTTGTTTGCATACTTGCTATCAATATATTAAAA
This sequence comes from Neoceratodus forsteri, assembly GCA_016271365.2. Classification (NCBI taxonomy): domain Eukaryota; kingdom Metazoa; phylum Chordata; order Ceratodontiformes; family Ceratodontidae; genus Neoceratodus; species Neoceratodus forsteri. Next base: position 894,269,678 of record CM028132.1, on the reverse strand, counting down.
AGTAAAGGCCCAAGAACAGATCCCTGCGGTACTCCACTGGTGACAGGGCTCCAGTTGGATTTATGCACTCGTACAACCACCCTTTGATGTCTGTTGTATAACCATGCTGATATCCACTTAATTAAGTACATGTCCAAATTTATATTATGAAGTTGTTTGATCAAAATTTTATGGGAAACAGTGTTGAATGCTTTTTCAAAATCCAAGAATATGATGTCCACTGGAAGGCCCTTATCTAGGGTGTCACTAACAGGTTCGAAAAAACTAATAAGGTTTATTTGACATGACCTACCAGTAGTAAATCCATGCTGGGAAATGTCAGTACAACTGGAAATTTTAAGATGATTGGAAATTTTAACATGTATTAACCATTCAGTAATTTTACTGACAAGTGATGTAAGGCTGATAAGCATATAATTAGATATTAACTGTTTATTACCTCCCTTATGTATAGGGGTTATAGTTGCTTCTCTCCAAGACTGAAGAACTTTCCCATTATTTACAGACATATTGAACAAATAGGTAAATGGTCCAGCAAGTTCCTTTGATACCTCTTTTAAGAACTTGGGGTGAATACTGTCAGGGTCTGGAGATGTATTGCATTTGATTTTGTTAATGGCCTCCAATGTGTCTTGTTCAAGAAAGAATAATTTAATATTTGATGATTGTAACATATCTTGATGAGTAAAACCCATTGGATTAAATTTGCTTGTAAGACAATCATTAAATTTAGTAGCCATTTCTTTTTCGTTATTTATTAATTCATCATTTACCTTTAGTGGTCTAATTCCTGTACATGTTTGTTTTAATGAACCTATATAGTTATAAAACTATTTTTTATTGTCTTTGATGTCTTTGGCTAAATTTATTTCCATTTTTTGTTTTGATTTTTTAATAATTTGTTTAGTTTTTTTGGCAAGTATCTTAAACTTGCCCCAATCAGAAGCCTTTTTAGTCTTACTGTATTTTTTATAGGCACAATGTTTCTTTCTTATTATATGCTTTATATCTTTAGACCACCACATGGGAACTCTTCATTTGCTATTATTATCATATTTCGTTCTCAATGCAAGTATTTATACAGTACTCTATTTTGGTCTGTATTGTCTCCACACATGTTCAAGTCAAGATTACCTAGGTCTTTTAACTATTCCCATGAAGTCAGGTACTGTTTTATGTTTTTATAATCAGCTTTATGATCATTTTTAAACTTACTTATTCCTTTGTTATAATTTGTTTGTTTTAAGATGTCACATACAATCATGTTGTGATCACTGTCACCAAGAGGGGGTATGATAACAGGGGTGGAGAGAAGGTCAGCATTGTTTGTAAAAAAAAAAGGTCAAGTATATTATTATTCCTAGTGAGTATAATAACTAACTGATCCAGTCCATGTTTAAATGTAATTTCTAAAAACTGCCGTTCAATAGTACTGTGCATATAAAGTGTTTCCCAGTTTACATTTGGGAAATTGAAATCACCCAAAATTATTAAGTCTTCTTTCACTTCGATATTGTCTAACTGCTTCAAGAAGACTAGGTTATCTTCCTGGTTTAAATTAGGTGATCTATAACAAAGGCCTATAGTTAAGGTTTCATTGCTTAATTTGATTTTGGCCCAAAATATCTCAGTTGGAGATGATGACAAATAAATAAATAAATATGAAGCCATATCCTGCCGGTCTGTGTTACCCATGCATGTGAACAGAACTCTGGTGCACACCTGTTGAATACAAACTGAGCAGCAATTCACAAAACCATGGCATACAACTCAGAGAAAAAAAATGCTGTGACTGTTCTATTAAGCAAAGCTCATAAAGATGATGCAAAGTGCTGAAAAAGAATTTATAAGGTGGGCTAGCTGAACAAATGGCATATGAACACTCCAGCACTGGCACTTTGAACTAATGAGAAGGGTAAGGTTTTTCTGTTTGCAGATGTTTTGCAGATAACACCAAGATCTGCAACAGAGTAGATGATCCAGATGGTGTGGGCAGAATGAGACGAGATCTGGATAAACTAGCAAAATGGTCGGAAGAGTGGCAACTGGGGTTTAACACAAAGAAGTGCAAGATCATGCACATAGGGAAGAGAAACCCTGTAGCCACCTATAGGCTGGGAGAGGAGTTGCTGGCAGTCACAAGAGAAGAAAGAGACTTGGGCATCATCATCACCGATGACCTGAAATCATCCAAGCAGACCACTAAAGCAGTAGGTAAGGCTAGGGGGATGTTGGGGTGTATTAGTAGTGGTATCACAAGTTGGAAGAGGGAGGTAATAATCTATCTTTACAAGACACTGGTTAGGCCCCTTAGTGGTATTTATGTCACCCACATGGACAGAACTTAGTACAAGTACAACTCAGGACAAGTCCCAGGAAGAACTCTCATACTGTAGTTCAAAGCGCCAGCACCAGGATGTTCTTATGCCAGTGTCAGTACTATTTTTTGGAGTTTGTATTACCCATGAGACTGGCAATAAAGCTGTCTTCAGAGGACGACACACTAAGTGATGGGCTGCTGCTGTACTTAGTGTCAAAAATATGTGGGTCAGCTGAGTTTATAAATACCTTTTCCTATCCACTGTCGTATTGGGAATCTGCAGCATCACCATTGATACTACTCTAACTACTGCTCATTTTGACATAAATTGAATGTGGGCTGTAACTGTGACCATATGCTGGAACCATAGGAATGCTATACAGTGGACCACGCACAGAATTCAGAAGCCATGGGCACACACTGCTCTTTGCAGTCAGCAATGCTCTTCACACATAGCACAGCCACTTCCAAGATCTCAGTGAGTTTTTCAGCAAATTTCATAAAATAGAAAAGTTATTTTATAAAAATGACTTTGCGATTTTGCTAGCATGAGTCTAACACATTGAACTGCAGATTACACCTAAGGGGGTCCCAATCAGCCATCTAGGTGTGTTGGTCTCTCTCCAGGATGTCATTTTTGTGGCTTTTGAAATTTATTTTTTAAGAAAACACAGAAACAAGATGGAGGCAAACAAAAAATTAATTTTCCCATACAAGACAAGATTCGTTTTTCATTTCATGCAGCTATTTTTAGTGTTTACTGAGGGCACTAGGTTAGAATCATGCACATCACAAAAGTAGAGCCCAGAACAGTGCCATAAAAATGTAACTCACCACAATAGTGCCAGCCCAAAACACTGATCGCAAGAATAGCAGCAATGGCAGCAGTCCCCAAAGACACGGACCATTACCATAAAATAATACACAGATTTCTATTTTTGTAGGGGCCCTTACTCCCATAACCCCTGTTATGGGGGCTTCACCCTCCAAAACCCCCAACTATATATAATCACCTCCAGGGGTGGCAACTTGGGGAAGGGGTGAAACCTTGGGGGGGGGCATTGAGAAGGGAGAAAGGGGAATGGCACAGGATTTCTGTTTCTTTTGTGGGGGCTCTGCCACCACACCACCCATTATGGGGATTCACTCCGAACCCCCCAACTATATATATATATATAATCACCTCCAGGGAGAGGCAACTTGGGGAAGGGGTGAAACTCGGGGGAGTGTTGAGGAGGGGAAGGGGAATGGCACAACGGGGGCAGGCACAGTACCCACACAGGTTGGAAGGCAGGAGAAATAAACAAAGAAAACACAGTGCCAGTGAAAAAAGAAAAACAAAAGATGTATACTTCCTGGGGCTGGGAATCAAACCCCAGTCTACCAGCATTCTTCTGCCCTCCACTGCCGGTGGCACTATCCTCTGCACCATGGCAGCTGCTCAGTGGAACCCATTCTAGCAGAGGCTTTACCCCTTTCTCATCCCCACCATGCCTGAGACTGCAATGCAGTCACAGGGATGGTGCTAACCTGACCTGCGGCATTATCATTGTATTGCACAGCACTAGTCTGACAATGCGATTTAGCCACACAGTTCAGGATTTGGTATTCTAACCAGTTACCCTTGTGGAGAATGCTCAGAAATGATTTGTTCAAATTTAAAAAATCTAATAACTTAAAAACGGCTTATTATTTTTTTCACCAGACTAGCAAAAGGCACATCTGTGGGCTAGTCCCATTATGCCCTGAAAATTTCAAACCAAGATTACAAACCATCTGGGCTTTAGGCAAGTTCAAAGAAAAATCCTGGCAAAGTCAATGAGGGAAAAAATGCTTTTTTCACCTCTCCATAACTGGGAAAGAGCACAACTGACCGGAACATAACTTGACACCTCCAGAGATCTACCCTGGGTGACAATGCATGCAGATCTGCATGCAAATCCATTCAGCAGTTGCAAAGTTATTAAAGTGCAAAATTTTGAGTTTAACATTGATGTGCCTACTCAGTCCTAACTATAGAGGCATGCCTCTACAATATATATATATTATAGTAATGTGGTAGTTAGGATTGAGTAGGCAGTTTAATGTTAAACCTAATATTTTGCATTTTAATGACTTTGCAACTGTTCAATGGATTTGCACAAAATGTGGTATGCTCTGTTCTGTGGGGTAGATCTCTTGATGTACCAAGTTTTGTTTTGATCAGAGCTGCAGATTTTATGCTGCATGTAGTGAAAAAACTGTAAAAGTCACTTTTTTGCAACTTTTTGGGCTGTTTTTTTCCTCATCACACTGCAGCTACACCATTTGGAATTTTGGTCTGAAATTGTCAGAGTGGAAAGAGCTTGCCCAAAAGAATACACCAGCATTGGTTTGGTGAAAACATATTAATCCGTTCCAAAGTAATTCCGTTTTTGAAATGTTGGATTCTGAGCATGCTCAGTTCAGTCTTTTGGATAGGTGCATGGTATGAAGGGATTTAGGTCTCACGAAAAGAGATTTTGACACCTCACAAAATGGGAATCAGCTCATAAAAAGGAATTTTGACACCTCAAAAAAAATAATTTTGAAAGTTTACTGTTTCTTTGTCACTTCACTGCAAAGAAACAGGACTTTCAGGCTGACATTTTCAGGGTACAAAGGGCTTGCCCAGAGATGTGACTTTTTCTGGTTTGGTGATAAAATTTAAACCACTTCCATACTTATAACATTTCAAAGTTTGGAAATTTCCCATAGGATAACATTGTGGTGGATGCAGTACCTCTCAGCATCTGTATCTCAAAAATGGTCTGAGATATGGATTTTTCACAAAACACAGCTTAGTGCACCTTTAGGTGCCAGTCAATGATTACAACTGCAGTGGAATTTTTTTTCAAATGTTCTACTGCTACTGAAATATTGCACCATTTGCAGTACAAAGGTTACTTAGAATGTTTCTAGGCCTCTGCTGCATCTCCACAATTATAGGTAGATGGGAGCATAGGGCCAAGAGGGCCCTGTGCTCCCACATATGGATACCATTATGCAGTAATGGGACTGCAGGGCCCTTCATTATGCAATAGTTGACAGTTCATTACAATGCTTCTGCATTTATGGATAGATGGTCTCCTCAAAACAGATACCATTGTGGAGTGATTGGAGCTGGGTGGGAGTGCAGGACCATGATGAGGGTTAATTACAATGTCTATACACTTATGGATACATAGGAGAACAGGGTCTGGAGGTCCCTGTACTTATAGCCCTGTGAAACCACAAAACAGAGGGCCCTGCACTGCCATAAACATATAACGGTAGGATTACACTTTCTCAAACAGTAAGGAACTTTACTGCAAAAAACTTCATTAATGCATCAGTTAGGGGTTGAAGCAACAAAAGTAGGGAAATGAGGCATTAGGGTTTCATACCCTAACACCACCCACCCCTACCATCCCACCCCCACCCTCCACACACCAACAGGCATTGGGGTGTGTGTTGGGGTCATCGGCCCTAACTCTCACCCCATTGTCCTATACTATACCATCTCAGCTTACTTAGACATGAAAAGGGATGATAGTAAAGGCTGATGACCCCAATGCTCACCCTGATGCCTGCTGGTGTGTGGAGGGTGGGAGTAAGGTGGGTGGGGGTTGTTAGGTTTCAAAACCCTAATGCCTCATTTCCCTACTTTTGTTACTTCAACCCTAACTGATGCATTAATGAAGTTTTTTGTAATGAATATAATATATAATATAATATGATAGTGAAGAGGGAGACAGTTGATGAGCTAGTTTCTCAGAATCTAGCAATCCAAACCTGCATTTTTGTATTAAAAGCAGTGACACCACAATACCTTTTTTGGACATTACTATTATTAACAATGCAGTGTTTGGAGTTGACTCTCTTCTGTAAGCCTACTAACCACAGCACATTGCTTTTAGCAAACACTCTCCAGAATATCCTTACCAGTCAGTTCCTGCATGTCTGCAGAACCTGCAGCACAAAGGCCAATTTTTCACTAATGCAGAGAAACTCAGTCATAGGTTCCATGAGAGAGGTTACTCTAGACCTTCGGTGGGCAACCTTCCTCACAGTTTATTATTTTCTCTTATGGACGATGGATCCATAATTGTTATCTGCAGAAAGAATGCTAATCAAACTTATATCAACTTTTCATAATATTATTTGTTTTGTTATTGGGGTACAGAACTTTACGGGTTTTTTGGTTGTCTTTCTTTTTCTGATTTTTTTTTATTTACATAAATTTTTTTGTATAAAGTTTATATGGGACTTTTTGCCAGATTCTATTGTTAATTTGTTTCCAAAATTATTTAATTTTGTTTCTACTAGATCACAAAACAGATTTTTCTTTCAAGATCCTTTTTTTCACACTGCCATTGCTCAAAACTCTATACAATTTATAGCAACCAAACTTTACAATGCTCTACCAATTTCTGTTGTAAGTTGTTCAAATATTTCTGCTTTTAAGATTTCTCTAATGAATTACTTACTCTCTAACTCTGAATATAAATGTTTAATTGATATTATAATGCTGTATTATGTATATGTCTGTTTCTTATCTAATTCTGTAAGTATATTGTTATGTTTATTATAACTGGACGCAGTGAAAAAGAGCATTTTTGCTCACAGGCTATTGAGTATAAAAATAAAACAAACAAATCTAAGATAATCAGAGGGCCATAGGTGTGGCCCTCAAACACTCCCAAGGGATACAAGACCCCGCAAAACCCCCTTTACCTCACTGATAGTGGAAATGAAATTAAACAAATTTAAGAGCTGTCATGAACAAATTTCAGACCTGTCATGAACTTTAACCAGAGTTCTTATTTAGGATTCTGCCTTACATAGCTTCTGCTCCAAAACTGCTATACATTATAGAGGGAAACTGCATTATTAAAAAAAAAGTTTGTTTAAAATGTGGCTTTGTGCTCAGCCACCTGCCACTCCCACACCTGCCACTCTCCAACCCTCCAGTCCCACAGCATTGCTCTGTCCTGCCTTTTCTTCAGATGGTTTCAGCTACAAAATACTATGAAAAGGCAAACCATACTATTTATAAAACAGAACACTTGCTTTTTAAAATATACCTTCATACTCAGCCTCATGCCACTTGCACACCTACCCACCCATGCACTCCTACTCTTTCACTGCTACCAGCTACTTCAGCAAATGCAGGATCAGCCAGATAAATGGTAGGATTAACCAGATATCTATTATTAAATATTTAAAAAAAAGAAAAAGATAAAAACAAACAGCCTACAACTACAGTGGTTTTTTGGCTAAGCAAGAAACAAAGCTGTCTTCTTTGTCAAACTCTCCAGCCCTCCAACAAGCAGATCACATCTAATCACAAACCATGTGCATGAAATAAAATGGCATTCTGAAACATCTTTTTTTGGGGGGTATGGATGTGGTAGGGCCACAGATAAACCACTGGTGGGCCACATGTAGCCTGCTCATTGCCCACTACCACTCTAGACAGTGTATGGAGGCTGCCCAAAAGAAGCCAACATCTACAGAAAGGACATAGTTGATATATCCCAACCCAATGTCAAGGAGCCCCCAGGTGCAATTTTGTTACTAGTTACAGTACCCAGGCAAGGAAAGCAGAGTAGATTATCCACCAAGATTGGCACATTCTCCAGACTGAACATAAACTGGATCAATGGGTGTAAAGGTTACCTACGGTACGATGATGTTCAGACACCTTCCTAATATTGTAGATGTAGTCACACACAGCCTTCAACCAACCCCACATCCTCCCCCATGGTTACCACCACTGCCTCAGGGCTGTTTCAAATGTGGTAAGTGTAAGTTTTGTGAACATATCACCACCACTAAAATATTTGTCAATTCCACTGCAGGGGAAACCCATGTCATAAACACACTCATTAACTGTGACACAACACATGTGGTGTAGCTAGTTACATATTTATCGATTTTATTTATTGAATTTTGTTGACTGGGTAGGCCCACTGAGAATAAAAGTACCTTTTTCAGGGTGACCCAGGATTAATACACATATCTAGAAACATAACATAGTATACAAGCAGAAGACAATGGGAAATACATATGAAGAGAAAACAAGATGTAAATACAAAGAAATCAGTAAACATCTGATTTCAAAAGATAGGCAGGCAGCTTACAAGGACAACATCATAGGTACTGAAATGGGGGGCCATTAGGGCTATGGCGCTACCACTTTCATAAGTGGCCCTAGCAGTTTTTGCATTATTACTAGAAGAGAATTTACCTCTTACATCCTTGGCCCTACCATTTTTCCGGTATCAATGGGCAACACAGAGTCAGCAAGGAATCAAGTAAAAGAAGGACAATAGGATGTATATGATAAGGCAGGTTCAAGTTGCTTCACAATTGTATGACACTGAAAATCAAGTGATTACCATAGTTCAACCTTTCTGCATATGCAAACATACTGGCTGTGTTCATGAACAAATATCGTGAGCCCTTTTTTGAAGCCACCAAGGGATGAAGTGCTCATGGAGTGCTACTTGGAGGGCATTCCAGGCTGAGGGGGAAGAGTGTGCAAAGGATCTGTCTCTCACAGAAGACCATGACCTCAGAATCTCTTGGAGAGTGAGGTTGGAGGACCTAAGTGTTCTCCTGTATGTTTTTTTGACTAGTACACCCCTAAGACTGGGGAGGGGGGCACTGTGGATAATTTTGTGAGCAAGGCAAAGAGGGGGATTTCAAACCTCTCTTCAGAGGTGGACCAATTTAGGAAGTGAAAGGCATCACAGTGATATGCCCTTGGTGGGGCACCAGCAGCAAAATCAATCTATTTTATTGCACAGGACCATTAGCTAGTTAACTTCTGGGACTTTGAGGGACTGCAGGATTGGGGCATCATACATTAGTGCTTGTAGTAACGTAGCATTGGCAAAAGAGCTATGCAAATTGCTGGTCGGATAGCTGCTCGGGTGATAGAGTAGCCCAATTCTCTGGTGCAGTGACCTGGTGGTACATTCAATATGGCGTTTAAATGTGAAAATGTCTAAGTGCACTTCAAGGTATTTAAAAGAGTTGACCACCTCAGTGGGTGCACTGATAATCATACTTATGGGTAACAGATGCCTCCTGGCAGTGCCAAGATGTCGGGAACTGAATAGCATGGCTTTTTTTGTATTGGGTACTAGTCTGTTTTCCACAAACCATTTTTCTAGTTCACAAAAGTCGCCAGTGAGTTGAAAACCAAGCTGAGAAGTGTCACTGGAGCACCTGTACAGAATGGCATCATCTGCATAGAGCAGCAACTAGCCCCACTGCAGTTTGTGGGTAAATCATTAACAAAGGTGGGAAAATACAAGTGGGCCCAGGATGGAGCCCTGTGGGACACTATTGATTATAGGCATTTTTGTGGACTGAGCATTTTTCCACTTTACCAGTTGGTATCTGTTTGATAGGTAGTGGAAGAACCAGAGACAGGATAGGCTATCTAGACCCAGGACCTTGAGTTTAACTAACAGCAGGTAATGGTTCATTAGATTGAAGGCCTTAGTGAGGTCTATGAATATAGAACCTATTACAAGCCCTCTGTCTATGGCCTCCAACATATCTGTTGATGGGTCCATGACAAGTCCACTAAAAAAGACAGCGAAGTCAATAACAGTGCACAGAAAACACAGACACCAAAAATAGCACTTTACAAATAGCGCAAACACAAATGACATTGAGACAATTCAGTATTACAGCTCTGGGGTCGGGAGGCAACTCGGGGGGCTATCAATTTACTATTACCACACCGGGGGGAGGTGGCTTGGGGGTTGACAAATCACTCGTAGGGAGGTATTTACTATTACCACACTGGGAGGGAGATAACTCGGAGTTGAGGGGCAATTTACTATTACCACTCAGGGGTGGGATGCAACTGGGGGGAGGATGAATTGCTTGATGGGGGGCAATTTATTATTACTACTCTGGGAGAGGAGGCAACTCAGGTGGGATTAATCAACATGGGATTCATTTTACCCATGCTGTTGTGTCCATGTAGCTGTTGTTGCCCACACTATTTCCATGGTGCACATTTCACTGTGCTATTATTGAAATGCTATGTTGATGATATACCTCTGTTGACAGCCTAACCAAGGCAGTATTTGTGCCGTGTTGATTCCTGAAACCATGCTGCCTGTTGGTGAGCAGCTGGTGCAATTTGCAGTAATCCTGCAACTGGTTGTAAACTAGTCTTTCAAGGATTTTGGAAAGAGAATACAATAAGGAAATAGGTCAGTAGTTTTCAATGAATTCCCCAGAGCACCTTTATACTATGGAATCACTAACACCTCTTTCCAGATTTCAGGGATTCTCCCATTGATAAGGAATTTATCAAACAGCTTAGCAACAGGGGAGCAGCAATCTTGAGGAGCTTATGTTCAAGACTGTGATGACCTGCTGAACTTACAACTTTAGGACAGTTCAGGGGGAGTGATACCTCTTTCCTTTTTACCAGTCTAAAATTGAACTCTGGGTGCTGGTACCAAGGATTAGACTGATCGGAGGGGGGGAGGGGACTATGGAGAGTTGGGTATGAACTAGCCCTTATAGCCTGGGTGCAGTGTGTGAACTGTAAACTACTGTGCTTGTGTGTGTGTGAAATACAATCTGACAGCCAGCCACCAGTGCCACTTCTTGCATACTGTCTGTGTGATCCACCACCCCCACGCAAACAAGTCAGCCAGCTCTCATCTCTTCCTCCCTGTGCTCCGTAGGGTAAATCTACAAGCTTTGGCTCAGTGGGAATTCCATCATGTGGAATAATCCTTGAAGGAAAAAGTAATACTGTGTAATAGAGGGTTAGGCTAGGTCCCTGAATCTCTGTGGGAAGCAGCAGCTCCTGCAGCATCAGCCCTTAGCCTAGGGAAAGTATGTGAATTGTGAACTAGTGTGTGTGTGTGTGTGTGATAAAATCTGACAGCCAGCCACCAATGCCATTTCTTGAATATTATCTTTGTGCCCCCCCCCCAAACAAGTCAATCAGCTCTCATCTCTTCCTCCCAGTGCTCAGTAGAGTAAATCTGCAAGCTTTGGTTCAGTGGGCAGGGCATTCCGTCACATGGAAAAAAAAATCCTTGGAGGGAAAGTAAAGTAATACTGTGTCATAGAGGGTCAGGCCAGGTCCCTGAATCTCTGTGGGTAGCAGTGCATGTAGCATCAGCCCTTAGAGCATGGGTGCAATTTGTGAACTGTGAACTAGAGTGAGTATATGTGTGTGTGTGTGTGTGTGTGTGTGTGTGTGTGTGTGTGTGTGTGCATGTGTGCACATGACGCTTCTTGCTTACTATCTGTGTGACACCACTCTCCCCTGAACAAGTCAGTCAGTTCTCATCTCCTGCCTGTACTCCATGAGGGTAAATTGACTACAAACTTTGGCTCAATGGATATTCCATCACGTGGAATAATCCTTGAAGGAAAAAGTAAGTACTGTGTCATAGAGGGTTAGGTCAGGTCCCTGAATCTCTGGGTAGCAGTGCCTGCAGCACCAGCCTTGTAGCCTAGGCCCAGTGTGTGTGTATGAACTACTGAATGTGTGAGTGTGACAGACCTGTGTGTGAGTTAATCTGACAGCCACCATAACTTGCTTTTGACCCTGAACAAGCTGCAGACTGCAGTGGCATTATGACTACTCCAAAAACTAGTAAAGGAAAAGCTGTGGGCATAGGAAGTAAATGTAAAAGTTTGTTCAAGAGCCCAGAAAGAAGTGGCCCAAAAAGTAAAGTAAAAGCACCACAGTCTGTTGAAGGGGCTGAGCTAAATGCTACTACTATCATTGTGCAGGCTAAGTCTCAAAATACTGAAAACTCAGCAAGGGGGTGGACTGTCTATGTCAGAAGATGTCAGAACAGCAAATAAAGTTTCGAAAGATCATCTGAGAAAAGTGCAAAAATGAAGAGCATTCCTATTGTACATAAAGTTAAAGTACTTATGGGTGCAACTCACAGTGGAGTTGTTCAATTTGCAACAGATGCATATTGAATAACTCAATCTGCGACTGCAAATGTTAGCTCTACTGAATCTGATGATGATGATGGCCACGGTCATGATGAGACTGATGATGAGCTTGTGACTTTACCTTTAGTTATGTCTCATTCTGGTTCTGACAGTGACAATGTGCATAAAGATAAAGATAGTAGTAGAGCATCAAAAGGGAAAAAGAAAGAGTCAAAGGCACAAGTCACACAAAGTGAAACAAAGTCTGACAGAAGTGATGATGGCAATGCTGCTGGAGAGGATTCAGTGATTGTCTCACCTGATGAACCTGAATTATCCGCTGATTTGTCTTCCCAACTTAAACCAGCAACTCGACTCCTACTGAGCTCATTACTAAACTTAGACAGTCTACCTCTACTGTTTGGAATCATTTTTACATAACATAGAAGTTGATGGCAGATAAGGACCACAAGGCCCATCCAGTCTGCCCATTTATTTTTCTACCTTTGAATGTGCCATCAGCCTTTGCTCTGTCAATGGCCTATCTATTCATACTCATCTGTATTGCTCCCTTATGCCTATCCCATGGCTGTTTGAAGCCCTGCACTGTAATCATATCCACCACTTCCTGAGGTAGGCCATTCCATGTATCCACCACCCTTTCTGTGAAAAAGAACTTCCTCACATTACCCCTTAATCTGCCTCCCTCTAATCTCATGCTGTGTGCTCTTGTCCTGCTGTTTTTCTTATACTGAAACATGTTTGACTCTTTCACCTTGTTAATGCCCTTAAGGTGTTTGAATGTTTTGGTCATATCACCTCTCTCCCTCCTTTGCTCTAGGATATACATATTGAGCTCTGTTAATCTGTCCTCATATGTTTTCTGATGCAGTCCCTGCACCATTTTGGTTGCCCTTCTCTGGACCGCCTCAATTTGGTTAATGTCCTTGTGAATGTGTGGCTTCCAGTACTGCACACAGTACTCCAGATGAGGCCTAACCAGTGTCTTGTAAAAAGGAATTATTAACTCCCTCTGTTGACTTGTGATACCCCTACTAATACACCCCAACATCCTCCTAGCCTTACCTACTGCTTTAGTGGTCTGCTTGGATAATTTCAGGTCATTGGTGATGATGATGCCCAAGTCTCTTGCTTCCCTTGTGACTGTCAGCAACTCCCCTCCCAACCTATAGGTGGCTTCAGGGTTTCTCTTCCCAATGTGCATGATCTTGCACTTCTTTGCGTTAAACCCCAGTTGCCACTTATTCGACCAGTTTGCTAGTTTATCCAGATCTCTTCTCATTCTGTCCAACCCATCTGGATCATCTACTCTGTTGCAGATCTTGGTATCATCTGCAAACAGACAAACCTTACCCTCCAGTTCATCTGCAAAGTCACTGATTAAGATATTGAACAGGACTGGCCCCAGGACTGATCCCTGAGATACCCCACTTGTGACTTGCATCTCTTCTGACTGTATACCGTTTACCACCGCTCTCTGTTTTCTGTCCGTCAACCAGTTTGCCACCCAGTTGACCAACTTCTGACCCACCCTGAGCCTACCCAGCTTATTAATCAATCTCCTACTGTATGTGGAACAGTATTGAAAGCTTTGCTGAAGTCAAGGTAGGTGACATCAACTGCACCCCCTTGGTTCCACCACTGTGGTTACCAAGTCAAAGAAATCTATGAGATTAATTTGACAGGACCTTCCTTTTGTAAACCTATGCTGTCTTGGATCCTGTGCTCATATGGATTCCAGGTGTTGCACTATCCTTTTCTTAAGGAGTACCTCCATAATCTTGCCCAGTACTGAGGTAAGACTGACTGGTCTGTAGTTCCCTGCCTCCTCCCTGCTATCACTCTTGTGGAGTGGGATCACATGAGCCCTTCTCCAGTCTTCTGGGACCTCTCCTATGCTCAAATTCTTACTAAACAGTTCTGATAATGGCTCTGCTAGTTCCACCCTTAGCTCCTTTAGTACCCTGGGATGTATGCCATCAGGTCCTATAGCCTTGTCCACCTTGAGCATATCGAGCTCTTGTAGGACCCTTTCTTTTGTGAAGGGACTAGTGCACACCTCCCTTCCCCCGTGTCCATGGTGCTGAGTTGTGGGCCTTGCCCTACCTTCTGTTCAGTAAATACTGAGCAGAAGTATCGATTTAGGATAGATGCTTTTACATGTTCCTCCTCCTCACATGCCCCCTTATCCCCTTTGATCTTAGCAATACCCCCTCTGGACTTTTCCTTTCACTAATGTAGCTATAGAAAGTCTTGTCACCTTCTTTTTACTGTTTGTGCTAGTGTTTCCTTGGCTTGGGCCTTTGCCTGCCTTACTGCCTTCCCTGCTTCCCTTAGGGAAGTTTAGTATGCCTCCCTATCTTCATCCTGCTGTGTTCCCTTATATTTCCTGAAGGCCAGCCTTTTTGGCTCTGACCTTTTCTGCTACTGTTTTTGAGAACCAAAGTGATTTCCTTCTTCTTTTGCACTTCCTTTTCTCTCTTAGCACAATGGGCTGTTGCTTCAGGTACTGCATCCTTAATGCTTGCCCACTTTTCCTGTACCCCCTCACCTGTATTTCTTTTTGCCAGTACTAGCTTAACTCTGTTGGTCATCTTATCAAAGTCAGCTCCTCTGAAGTCCCATATTTGTGCTTTGGAATGGGATGATTTAGTTTTAGTGGCCAAATTGAACCATACCGTGTGATGGTCACTGGTCTCCAGGTGACCTTCTATCTGGAAATCTGTGATCTTTTCCCTGTTAGTCAGTACTAGATCTAGGATAGCCCTGTCTCTTGTGGGTTGTTGTACCAGTTATTTGAGGCCCTCCCCCATAAGAGAATCCACCATATGTCTAGTTCTGGCAGATGTTCCTGCTGGTATTGACCAGTCTGTATGTGGCATGTTGAAGTCTCCCATTATCAGAACCTCCCCTTTAGCTGTCATGTTTTGTATATCTTTTAACAGTAATGTGTCTATGTCCTCCTCCTGGTCTGGAGGCCTGTACACAACCCCAGTTCGTATGGCTGTCCCATTTCCTGTTTCCAGGGTGACCCACAGTTCTTCTAAACCCCAACGATGCTTGCCAAGCTATACATGTGCATTGCAATACTTATGTTTGTAGAAGGAAAAATAAAGAGGATCTTAGAACCACATCAATGAAGTTGAGGGGGCGTGACTTAGCCCTGAGCCAAGATGGCAGCATAAAAGAATAACTCTGTATATACTGGGGCAATATCCGACTTAATCCTACATCATGGGTGTCTCTAACTACAACATCAGTGACACCAGCAAACTCAGACTCCACATCTGCATCTTAAAATCAGTTATTGCCTTTATAAAACTTACCTGCCTCTAGCTGTTCTGGATCCTTTGGGTGCCTCACCAGACACTGCAAGATGGCGTCCTCTTCTCCTGTAGCCTGTGATCCTGCAAGAATAGAAAATATGTTCACTCAACTTATGGGACAGATGGCTCAGCTAACCATCACAACCTACCATAATACACAGGCTCTGCGGTCCATTGAAGCAAGGTTTTTTCAATCTGAGAGAAGGATCAGCCCATATGAGGTCACCATACAGAAATTAACTACCACCAGGAGGGAGCAAATTAGGGCTCTACATGCAATGCAGGACAAGTTAGATGACCTTGAAAACTGGAGACGTCAAAACAACCTCCGGTTTCTGGGCTTTCCTAAAGGGGCTTAGCAGAGAGACTCTGTGCATTTTCTTCAACAATCTCTCCTCCAACTGCTGGACTTATCTTCCAATACCTCCCTGAAAATAGAAAGGGTGCAAAGCTCCTTTGTATCCCCCCCCCCAGGCCCAGGGAGCAGCCTCAGCCTCATTTAGCACAATTTCTGTACTTTTGTCAAAAGGAGCTAATCATCGCTGCAGCCCAGAACAAAGGACAACTAATGTGGAAGGGGCGGCTAGTGCAAATCTATCAAGATTACTCAAGGGATTTGTCTGAAAGAAGAAAGGCCTATATAGAGTGCCGCAGACTGTTACATAAACTAAACTTTCCCTTTTCTCGACAACATAAAGTGAGACTATCCTGACTAAAAAAGATTTTAAGTGAGACGGTTGTTATTAACCTAAAAAATTGAGAACTATGGTCAAGAAAGATTTGAATGTTTTGCAGTGTTCATGGAAGGATTATATCTGTCCTGATAGTTGCTGTCTAGGGATAATGACACTTTTTTTGTTACTGTATATAATGGTTTTAGAAGTGGATTAGATAGTGGGAAATAGAATGTATATATGTTAAGTAGTATCTTATTTTGATGCTATCACTTTAAATGTTAAGACTAGTGTATGTGATGAAATGAGTGATGCCACTAATTGTGTTCTATAAATATTGAGTAAGAGCCTTGAATAAGTCACATCCCAAGGAAGGCTAACACTGAAGCGCTGGGGTTTCAGACACACCAAGTGTTGTAAATTGTTGCTGCACTGGCAATTGTTTAAGTGTTATATCTTTTGAAAAAAAAGAATAATTGGAATTTTCAAATTGGCTGGTGGTGCTGCTTTCAAGGAAAAGGGCTGGTGTGCAAAAAACCTTTTTGAAATACCTTTTCTCTCAGATACTTTGCCACCATGCACATGATTTATAATGGTGCTCCTCTGCTGTTTGCCCAACCATAAAACCTAATGGACTTCCTTTGCAGGATGTTTCTGAGGGAGTTCCAAGGTCAAGAGGGTCCACATAGCACTGGGAGTTACTCTCCTCAGGACAGCATAGAGGTTGCGTAGCCCACATCAGCTACATAAGAGACCTCTCAACCTGATTGCCAGGTATTTGTTTGGTCGCTTTCTCTTCACGCTAGGAAAAGGCAGATTTTCACCATGCATGCAAGGCAAGATCGCCCTTCTGAAAGAGTGAGGTCCTGCAGCCCTGGCAACGGCAACAACTCCACCACAGAAGATTTCTTCTGCCTACAGGCCTTTCACTCAACAAACAAGTTTTTAGCCCTGCTCCAGCTGCCTTCCGATTCCCCTACTACTGCACCAGAATCCCTGAACACACCAGAGCCTGCTCAGCAAGGGGATTTGATGGAGACCGGAAAATCTTGGGTGGAGGTCACAGCTATGGACCTGCCATCACTCCCAGATGTCAGTTTTGTTTCAGCTTCAACCCAACAGAATGGGAGGGCACTTACCAGCAAGTTCCCGAAGACCAACATCCTCGCACCTCCATCTATGGGCCCAGGGTGACTCTCAGATATGTGCCTTCTGTCTGATTCTAAGGGAGTTAAATAGTTGACCAGGATGGGGGGGTTGAAATGCTTAGGGATGAATACTGTGATGCCGTGGCTCAGTATTACCGGAGCCTTTCCTCTCACCACTCCCCCCCCCATAACCACACCACGCTTGACACTACCTTTTGGCCCTCATGGGCATACAGACAATAACTTTTCTCTCCAGCCAGAGCTTGCTGTAGCAGTGGACGCCAGAGCCACTATCTACTTGGCTTCAGGCTTGCACCATATTCCCGCTGATCCACTGCTCACCAACAAAAGAACTGTCAGTAGGTAGCACACTCACCTCTGAGGCTGGGAGATCAGAGCACTGTGGGTTCAGTTCCCACATCTAGCACTTGGGTTAATATCCCAATACTGACACTGTAGTGCAGCATGAGAGGGGTGCTGCACTTCTGAGGTGCCGTCTTTTGGATGAGACGTTAAACAGAGGTCCCATCTGCCTGGATTGGTGGTAGTTCAGGTGGATGTTAAAGATCCCATGGCACTTATCGAAAAGAGTAGGGGAGTTTATTGAAGAAAAAAATCATACAAAATGACAATGAAATATCAAAATAAGAACAAAAAGAAGAAATACAGTACACACAAAACCAAGGCATATATATACATTCACAGAAGAAGAGAAACATAAGTGAAAAAAAAACATAATCATGGAAAAAAAGAAAACCTCTAGTTGTCATTTAAAAAAATATAAAACAAAATTACGAGCCCACAGCCCTCACATTCAAGTAACAGGAACATCCAAATTCGTTATCCAAGGCATGTTTCTCCACATAGCCCGTTTTTGGAATATAAAATTTTTGAATCTTCCCCATATTGTAATTTCAAATCCTTAATAATTTTACTAAGGAGTTCATTGTGAGAAACAAATTTCTGTTGTAAAGAGAATAAACAACTGCTATTCCAGACATGCCATTTAATAACCAACAGAATTTTAGTCAAAGTTTCCATATGCCACTCTTCAGCCCCTATATAGTCACCCCACATCAAAGCCTCCATAGAAATAGAATGAAACCATGGAGCTTTCCAAATAGAAGCTAAAAAAGGCCAGAAGGGCATAATATACCCACAAGTCAAAAAAAGGTGGTCTGTAGTTTCCAACTGTTGAATGCCTAACACATAACTGTTCAGCCAGTTGTTTATGTTTTTGATTTGCCTTAATATTAATCCTATCATGGCAGCTTAACCAGTGAAAATCATGAAATTTCTCCAGAATCCTAGGGGTGTTTAACAAACTTAAATGTGCCATTCTGTAAGGAGAAGGACAGCGGGGGAAAGTTTCTGCTTCAGTAAATTGAGTCTGTATAACCCAATTATAAAGCCCTTTACGTTGTTTCAATAATAAAAGATGGCTAGTTAATTTCCAGCATTTAATATGTATAAAACTTTCTCTAATATAAGACGGGATATTCAAGGTTCTGTACAGTACCCCTAAATCCCCCTGACCCCATTGCCTAAGCCATTGACCACAGTTTGATTCTAACATGGATACCCAGGGTTTATCAGAAAAAATTAAAAAAGGACGAAAATTAGCATAAAGAAAAATAGAATAAAAAAATAAAATTGGGTTAACCATCCCTAAACCCCCCCTGTTGAGTCGGTAAATATAGAATATTTCTTTTTATTGAGTTCAGCCGGCTACCCCATACAGCTTGAAAAAAAAGACTATAAATAGTAACTAATAATTGACTAGGGGAAGGGAAAATATAACTTACATAAAGGAATATTGGAATAAGAAAGGTGTTAATCAAATAAACACGTTTCCGTTTACTAAATTTCCACTGATTCCAATTCACAACTAATAATTTTCCCCGAGAAATACAAGGGTCCCAATTCAGTAAACACATATCCCCTGGACCAAAAACGATCCCTAAAATAGTCAAATGGGTAGCTGAAAAATCAATAGCAGAAATTGTCAAATTAGGTGAAACAACAGAACCAAGCTGTAAACCCATACATTTATCGAGATTTAAACCAGTACCTGAATAGGAATTATATGTGAAACAAATGTCACGGGCATACTGAACAGAAACTTTGTCGCCTACTAAGATACACAAATCATCAGCATAAGCTAAAACTTTAAATGATAAAGGGGTAGAAACTATAGTGATAGGTTTTAAAAGTGCTGAATTATTAAGGAGTTTGAGTAAGGGATCTATACAAAAAGCATATAATAAAGGACTAAGAGGACATCCCTGATGAACCCCCCACTTAACAGGCAACATAGGTCCCTTCCAGCGCCTAACTACAGGAGTAACTGTTGCTGTATTATAGAGACATTTAACTCATTGTACAAATTGCAAAGGCAAACCATATCTTTGTAAAACTGCCCAGAGAAAGGTATGACTGACTGAGTCAAAAGCTTGTTTTTGATCCAGAGAGAGCACCAAACCATCTGCTCTAGACCAAAAACTATGTTCAAAGAGCTCCCTCAATAAAATGAGATGTTCCAAAATATTTCTGCCAGGCAAAGAACATGTTTGGACTAGGGATAAAAGAAGGATTGCAACTAATAGGAGATGAGCATGGAGAATTTTAGCTAGGATCTTAAAATCCATATTGAGTAGAGAAATTGGTCTCCAATTCTGTATGTACCTTTTGTCACCTTTTTGTTTAAAAAGATGACTCAGAATACCTCCAGTCATGTGCAAGGAGGGAGCACCAGATGTAAGAATCGCTGTAAAAACAGCAGCTAACTCCATCCAAATATATGGACCAATGAATTTATACAATTCACTAGTTAAGCCATCACCACCGGGGGCTTTATTAATCTTCAAAGCCACAACAGCTGTTTCAACTTCAGAAGGCAAAATATTAGCTATTAAATGGGTTAATAATTGATCTGTAAGCGGAACGATAGGAACCGAGTCCCAAAAAAATGCGAAAGCATCAGGATTAATTGAAGGTGTAATAAAAGTTTGAGATGTAAAATATGAAACAATATTAAGCATTTGTCTAGTGTCTGTACAAAAATTACCCTTAGTATCAACTAAACTGTCCATAGTTTGGTTTACATTCCGAGCAGTATACCCCTCATATGGGCAAACATAACCTTTTTTCCCTTGCGTACAATATAATTGTTGGTATTGCAAATGTTGTTCCTTTAATAAGTGAAATTGAACCATTTGTTGCTTAATTACTTGGATTTGCACCAAAAAATCATGTTTCACTGTAGAGGCTAGAGATAGAAGTTTTTGAAAGTGTAACCTATTAGTAAGATAAATCCTATATTCTTCATCCAGAATCAGCTTTCCATAGGACTTCAGAAAAGCCATTAAATCCCTCACCGTATCTTCCCACCAATTGCAGGGGTCTGTATACATATCAAAAACTGATTTTCTGGCTTGAATAAAGTTCCTGTTGAACAATTGTTTTGGCCAATAATATAGAATTTAGTTTCCAATAACCCGGGCCAAAAGAAAGTGCACAGGAATTTCCTAGTAACAAAAAAAGAATTTTATGATCGGAAAATTACACCGGAAGAGTTTTTGCCAATGCAATTTGTAAAAGAGGGGAAACAAAAAAATAATCTATCCTAGTAGCAGAGGTAAATCTGAAAAAGGTGGGATCTGCTTTACCCACCTTCTCAAAATAGGCATCCCTCAAATTCGCATTCCGAATCATAGTAGATAAGTAGGTCATATCACAAAAAATTTTTGTGGTTGTAGTCTGTTTTCCTCTGTCTCGTAGCTTAAGACCACAATTAAAATCACCACCTAAAACAATATGGTGGGCAGAATGCAAAAAAGGCTGAATAGCTTGAAAAAGTTCAATACGTGCCACCTTTGTTTGACCCACATATATATTAATAAAACGGAACAGTATGTTAGATGTCCTGACATCTAAGATTAAAGCACGACCAGGAATAAGGTCAATTAATTTAATCAAATGTACATCTAAATTATGAAACAGGATAGCTAGCCCAGAGCAAGTTTCTTCCCCTAGAGACCAAAAAGAAGGGCCTGAATTCCAAAACGTATTGGCATGTTTTAATTCAGAAATGACATGTGACCTGGTATCCTGTAAGAAAAAAATACCATCAAAAAGATCTTAAACAGGAAAATACAACCTGTTTTTTCCGAATACTCTTAATACTATTCACATTAATAGAGTAAATAGATGAAGAAGGCTTCAGAGTCATATAAGAAGGTGAAAAACAACCATAGGCAGAGCTTAAATTCAAGGAGGCTTTTTAGAAGAAGCTCTGGTAGTCCGAATATGTTTGGTTTTTCCAGTGCGCGTCCCAGAGAGAGGAGGGACCACATCAGAAGGGGGATCTTCCATTTCAGATCCTAAATCCAAAATGGATGAAATAACAGAGGACCCTTCAGAGTCATTCCCTGAAATGTCCCCTTCAATGGGTAGGGCAGCAAATCTATTTTTGACAGAGATATCAGATGTCTTAGGCATTTTAGCCACTGGCTGTACCCAATGCTGCCTTCGTCTTGAAGCCTTAGGTAGAGGTGGTAAGGGAGTTTGGGAAACTGTCGTAGGAGGCACAGGGGGAGGTAATTCAACCTCAGCCACAATGGGGTCAACTATACCAGGAATGGAAACCGCCAGCTGAGTAACCATAGGGGTAGCCTGTATATCACTATGTCTTGGAGGGGGCATATCAGAAGGTTGCGAAGAATCCTCAACAACAGTAGAAACAGTTACAGGAGGGTTCAGAAACTTATCACCAGGTTTAGAGGCCAAACGCTGAGTCTGAGCCCATTGAGCTAGAGCAATAGATACCTGTTGTTCATCCCAATCAGCTTGTTCACCCTGGGTATGAGCAGCAGAGGGACAAGAGTGATAGGTATGACCTTTTTCATCACATAAATTACACACCTGATCATTCCGACACGTAGCAGCACTATGACCAAATTCAGTGCAGGTGGTACATTTACGTCGGTCACACATACTACTAAGGTGGCCTGTGGTTCCACAACAGTAAAAGGCCTTGGGCTGACCAGCATAAAATAAAACCCCTCTATCCCTACCCAAGAAAAAACTGTTCGGTAAATGGATTAAACCTGAATCAGATGTATTTAAAACAACCTGTACTTTCCAACCCCCATTCCAAATGAGATCTTCATCAAAAATGGGCTCAGGATTACCCTGAACTGTACACCTCTGTTTAAGCCAAAATAAAAGATCTGTAACACACACCCCTTCATTACGAAAAAGAACAGTAATCATGCGAGATGCCGGTTTGGTCAAAGGCACAACTTCAAAGGAACCCATAATGCAGAGGTTTTAAAGCAAATATTGGGACCAAAACTTTTGTAACCCACTACCTTGTTTAAAGCTTATATCAAACACAGGCTCTCCAGAAACATGTATTAATGCGTATATTTCAGGAGGAGAAAAAAACATAGAGCCCATTAGCAAATTCCTAGCTATATGTTTTCGGTCAGGAAATACATCCAAACCCCCCCTTGTAAAGAAGCCTAATAGCATTGTGTCATTTCGCAGAAAAAACAGGAGCTCTAAACAAAGATGCAAATGTTTTAACAGGTTTAGTTTGTCCAGGAGAGGGTTGTTCAGTAGGTGCTTCCGAAGGAGCAGGCCCACACTGTTTCACGACACCATCTTGAAAAAGAGGCAGAACCGGGTTCTGGATAAGTTCTAAGCCTTCAGGTACCTGTAAAGGTGAAACAACATCCATCACAGAACCCCAATCTTTAGAATGATCAGAAACCATAGGGGAACAGTCTTGAAAATGTTCAGTAGTTTTGCAAGGGGATACTGAAATGGGAGAGGGGCCCGAGACCCACACACCAATTCTAGATTTCTCCCACCCAGCTGCTTTCAAAGCTGTATTTACCAACCATTCATTTGAGTCCGTTAGGTCCTCTTGCAGCAAAACTGAGGGAACCTCAATATTACATTGAGAAACAGTACTTGAATTTAAAGGACTTGTTGATGTTCCAGCAGAACCTGGAAAGAGATTCCCTTTAAAAACAAATAAGGGCGTCTGCCCAGTACCTGAAACGAAGGAGCAAGCGTCCATAGCTGTGTCCAAACTCATTGATTGCTTCTCATCTAGAACATCTGATGTCTGCTGCTTAGGACTTTGTGAGGTAATCATCAGATCAGCAGCTAAAGCAGAGCCTTGCACAGATCTCACCGCAGGTTGCTCACACTCAGGGCGTAAATTCGCAGCCACAATTGCAGCTCTCAATGTCGTTTAGCGAGACCGAAAACGCGCTTCTTCATCATGCAGCTGCTGCTGCAAAGCAGGCAAATTGTAGGCAGATTCATGTTGTAAAGTTGAAAAGGAAGCAACGTCCACATTATCCAATGGTGAGGCATGCAAATCAGCCTTATTTCCAGAAGTTGTTGCAATAGACTCTATCTCCATATCCGTACTAGGAGCGTCAAAGAAAACCTCTGAATCTAGAACATAAGACCGTGTAACAGCAGCCAGTCCCGCACCCAGCAAGACATCCATCTCCTTCTCCATCCTGAGTCGAAATGACAAACTCACCGACCAGTGGTCCCCCTACTGGCCAAGAGTAGGGGAATTTCCCCGGTGTCCTGGCCAAATTTCCCTCATTCACTAAAATACCACCAACAGCTTAATCTGGTTCAAATTCAATTGCCTGCCATCTGTAACCCCCACCGGTCGCCCTGAAAAAGGGACTTCTAGGCCCAGTGGGCTTACCGGGTCAACAAAATTCAACAAAACAAAACAAACAAATTGTTTACTGTTTTGCAGGTTTTTCTTACTGTTTTGTGTAATCAGGGTAAAAGGGGGCTACCTGAGGATAATTATGTTTGCTGAAATGCATTGTGGTTCCCTTCAATTGTATCTTGTGCAGGCAGGGGTAGTGCACGCAGTACTAATGGCGCAACAAAGGGAAACTGTGCATGATGGGACACATTAATGGAGGTTGAGTACTGCTTGCCTTTTGTGTCACTCCCTACGTGTGTTCTCATTGGAAGGCTGCCTCCTTCATAGCCCTCCCCATCCTCACAGCCTCCGGTAAACATGTACTCTATAAATCCTTCATTACCCAAAGTTTTGGGGGGCTGCAACGGAGTAGTCATATGTACGGGCATCCTGTAGTAATTGTACTGTTGTATTCAGGTCCATGACACTTCAATTTTACAAATATACAACAGCGACACCTCTTGGGCTGAAGAGTGCATGACCAGATCCCTAACCCCCTGAACACAGTGTACACTCAGGAGCTGTGGATGACACCCCTTTATCGCCCAGTGAATGGATGGCACCTACACTTTCTTGCTTGCCACAATAG
The DNA here is from genome assembly GCA_016271365.2 of Neoceratodus forsteri. Taxonomy (NCBI): domain Eukaryota; kingdom Metazoa; phylum Chordata; order Ceratodontiformes; family Ceratodontidae; genus Neoceratodus; species Neoceratodus forsteri. Next base: position 894,244,907 of record CM028132.1, on the reverse strand, counting down.
GCATCACCAGATATGGATAGGAGGCCTACGGTTGATGCCTCACCCCCATGAATGACCAGGGGGCCTTGGAAACCAGTTTGCCAGCCACACACCTGTATCACTCTTCTGATACTCTGGCTTTGGCCTATGTAAATAGTTTGTTGGTTATAATGTTTCTGTTTGAGGCCCTTGGCCCATTAGCAGTAGTAGCTATCTTTAGAAACCAGGTAATACTGTATACTTGTGATGCTTGTATGTATGAATCTAGTTTGTTTTTTCTGATTGCATGACTTTATCATGGTAACCTGGATGATTTATTAAACTGGACTGCAGCTGCAACTTCACCTATACCTCAGCCCCCCTGTATGTTACTAGGCTTTTTTCAAGATAATGGGTTATCTGATCAGCTACACCTGGAACGCTCGGGGCCTCAACACCCCACTAAAATGTAAGCAGGTACTTTCACATCTAAGGAAGCTGTGGTCCAGTCTAGCTTTCCTACATGAAACCAAACTAAATATGTTAGACCATGCCAAGTTAGCCAGGGACTAGGTGGGGCAGGTCTTTTCTTCCTCAGTTCCTACTAGGAAAAGACGAGTAGCAATTCTCATTCACAAAAACCTTAAATGGAAATTAGTGAAAACAAAAAAATGATACCCAAGGGAGATGGTTTTTCACCCTTATGGACATGTCAGAGGGCCCACTTTTACTGGGCAGTATTTACGGTCATAATGAGGATGCTCCTGACTTTTTTCATAAGGTATCCCAAGTCCAAGATTCTATGTCCAAGGCTCATATTCCTATTATTATATGGGGGGGTTAATATCTCACTATTACCTCAAATTGACTGAAGCTCTAAATGTCCAGAGCACTACCCCAAAGCCCATCTCTCCTTACAGCAGGTAATGGCAGATGCTGGGGTTAAAGACATTTGGCGTGTCTTTCACCCCCATTAAAAAAAGAGACTACACTTTTCATTCCCCAGTACATGGAACATTCAGCCGGATTGATTACTGGTTAGTTTTGGCCAGCATTGCACAAATTTCTCTCAGTTCTGCAATAATGCCCATGGTCATTTCTGACCATTCACCAGTTCATCTCCATATCCTCTGGGGATCCCCTAGCCCACCCCTCTCAATGTGGAGATTTGACCTATTGCTACTAAGGGATCCAGAATTTGAACCATGGCTTATTACAGAATCTTCCCATTTTATAGCTGACATTCCATCCTCAGACACCACCTGTGGTAATACTTGGGAGGCACTTAAAGCCACCTTCCGAAGGGGCATTATAGGTTTTGCTGCCATGAGGCATAGAAAATGGGAGCAGCTGTTGAAATCATTGGAAAGCCAGCTGCAACAAGCAGAGCAGTAAGCTAAACTCACTCCACATTTTAATCCACACTCCCCTTTAGGTCATAACATTATTAGACTTCAAATGGAAATCAAAGAACTGCTGTCCAGGAAAGCTGAGATGGACATTTCCTCCTTAGACATACATTTTGGGAGGGAGGAGAGAAAGGGGGGAAGCTATTATCTTACAGGTTAAGAAAATAGCAGACTGAACATCATATAGCTGGACTGAGGGACTTTAATGGGAAGACACAAACAAAGCCATAGGAAGTAAACAAAATAAGGAAGCACTACTTTGCCGAGCTATACACTTCTTCTAGAAATATGGACACTAACAGGGCGATGAGCTTTTTGTCTCCCCTTAACATCCACAGGCTCACTATCCAGCAAGCTGAACAACTAGAGTCCCCCATATCAACCTCAGATGTAGAGCAAGCCCTTAAAGTTATGAAATCCAGGAAAGCCCCAAGAGGAGATGGTTTCCCCTTAGAGATTTGGCAGATTGTATCCTCTATGATATCCCCTTTGTTATGATCTGTGTATAATGAAGCCCTGATTAACAGCGCCTTCCCTCCTACCCTTCATGAAGCCATTATAACAGTTTTCCCCAAAAAGGGGAAGGATCCCACATTACCCTCCAGCTACCAGCCAATTTCACTTATTGAGCTGGCAGTGTAGCCTAGAGGTTAGAGGAACGAGGTGTGAATGAGCTTGATACATCTAGCAGACCAGACCTGAGTCTGATTCTCATAACCTCCACTTGCATACTGTGTGACTCTGAGCAAGTCACTTAACCACGCAGTGCTCCCAGGTTGCCCCTGAAAACAGGCACTTGTGCCTAGTCTGCCTTACCCGGTTACCAAAAGACTAAAATAAAAATTAAAAAAAAAATTTAGACAGTAAACTCTTCATCAAAACCATGTCCACCAGACTAAATCCTTTCCTTTCCTTCTTTATACACCCCTCCCAATTGGGATTTGTTCCTGCACAGTACAGTAGAAACATAGAAACATAGAAGTTGACGGCAGATAAGGACCGCAAGGCCCATCCAGTCTGCCCATTTCTTTTTCTACCTTATAAATGTGCCATCGGCCTTTGCGATGTCAGTGACCTATCTATTCATAGTCATTTGTATTGCTCCCTTATGCCTATCCCATGCCTGTTTGAAGCCCTGCACTGTATTCATAGCCACTACTTCTTGTGGTAAGCCATTCCATGCATCTACCACCTTTCTGTGAAAAAGAATTTCCTCACATTCCCCTTAATCGGCCTCCTCTAATCTCATGCTGTGTCCTCTTGTCCTGCTATTTTTCTTATATTTAAACATGTTAGACTCTTTCACCTTGTTTATGCCCTTAAGGTGTTTAAATGTCTCGATCATATCACCTCTCTCCCTCCTTTGCTCAAGGGTATACATATTGAGCTCCGTTAATCTGTCCTCATATGTCTTCTGATGCAGTCCCTGCACCATTTTGGTTGCCCTTCTCTGGACTGCCTCAATTTGGTTAATGTCCTTGTGAAGGTGTGGCCTCCAATACTGCACGCAGTACTCCAGATGGGGCCTAACCAATGTCTTGTACAGAGGGATTATTACCTCCCTCTTACGACTTGTGATACCCCTACTAATACACCCTAACACCCCCCTAGCCTTACCTACTGCTTTAGAGGTCTGCTTGGATGATTTCAGGTCATCAGTGATGATGATGCCCAAGTCTCTTTCTTCCTTTGTGACTGCTAGCAACTCCCTCCCAGCCTATAAGTGGCTTCAGGGTTTCTCTTCCCTATGTGCATGATTTTGCACTTCTTTGCATTAAATCCCAGTTGCCACTCTTCTGACCATTCTGCTAGTTTATCCAGATCTCTTCTCATTCTGCCCACCCATCTGGATCATCTACTCTGTTGCAGATCTTGGTGTCATCTGCAAACAGACAAGCCTTACCCTCTAGTCCATCTGCTAGGTCACTAATGAAGATGTTGAATAGGACTGGCCCCAGGACTGATCCTGAGGTACCCACTTGTGACTTGCATCTCTTCTGACTGTATACCATTTACCACCACTCTCTGTTTTCTGCCAGTCAACAGTTTGCCACCCAGTTGACCAACTTCTGACCACCCGAGCCTACCTAGCTTATTTATCAATCTTCTATGTGGAACAGTGTCAAAAGCTTTGCTGAAGTCAAGGTAGGCGACATCAACTGCTCCCCTTGGTCCACCACTCTGGTTACCAGTCAAAGAAATCTATGAGATTAGTTTGACAGGACCTTCCTTTTGTAAACCCATGCTGTCTTGGATCCTGTGCCCTATGGATTCCAGGTGTTGCACTATCCTTTCCTTAAGGAGTGCTTCCATAATCTTGCCCACTACTGAGGTAAGACTGACCGGTCTGTAGTTCCCGCCTCCTCCTGCTACCACTCTTGTGGGTGGGATCACATGAGCCCTTCTCCAGTCTTCTGGGACCTCTCCTGTGCTCAGAGACTCACTAAACAATTCTGCTAATGGCTCTGCTAGTTCCTCCTTTAGCTCCTTAAGTACCCTGGGATGTATGCCATCAGGTCCCATTGCCTTATCCACCCTGAGCTTAGCAAGCTCTTGTAGGACCCTTTCTTTTGTGAAGGGAGTAGTGCTCCTCCCTCCCCTGTGTCCATGATGCTGAGCTGTGGGCCTGCCCTACCTTCTCTTCAGTGAATACTGAGCAAAAGTATCTATTTAGGATAGATGCCTTTACAGGGTCCTCCTCCTCACATGCTCCCTTTTCTCCATTAAGCTTAGCATACCCCCTCTGGACTTTCTCCTTTCACTAATGTATCTATAGAAAGTCTTGTCACCTTCTTTACTGTTTGTGCTAGTGTTTCCTCAGTTTGGGACTTTGCCTGCCTTACTGCCTTACCTGCTTCCCTTAGGGCAGTTTGGTATGCCCCTATCTTCATCCGCTGTGTTCCCTTATATTTTCTGAAGGCCAGCCTTTTGGCTCTGACCTTTTCTGCTACTGTATTTGAGAACCAAAGTGGTTTCCTTCTTTTTGCACTTCCTTTTCTGTCTAACACAATGGGATGTTGCTTCAAGTATTGTATCCTAATGCTTGCCCACTTTGCCTGTACCTCCTCACCTGTGTTTCTTTTTGCCAGGGCTAGCTTAACTCTGTTGGCCATCTTATCAAAGTCAGCTCCTCTGAAGTCCCATATTTTGCCTTGGAATGGGATGATTTAGATGTAGTAGCCAAATTGAACCATACCATGTGATGGTCACTGGCCCCCAGGTGACCTTCTACCTGGAGATCTGTGATCCCTTCTTTGTTAGTCAGTACTAGATCTAGGATAGCCCTGTCTCTTGTGGGTTGCTGTACCAGTTGTTTGAGGCCCTCCCTGCAGGGAATCCACTATGAGTCTAGTTCTGGCAGATGTTCCTGCTGGTATTGATCAATCTGTATCTGGCATGTTGAAGTCTCCCATTATCAGAACCTCCCTTTAGCTGTCATGTTTTGTATATCTTCTAACAGTAATGTGTCTATGTCCTCCCTCTGGTCTGGGGGCCTGTAGACAACCCCAGTTCTTATGGCTGTCCCATTTCCTGTTTCCGGGGTGACCCACAGTTCTTCTGGCTCCTTATGTGTATTCTGAATTTCTGTAGCTTTGATATTTTCATTAACATTCAGGGCCACTCCTCCCCCTTACACACCTCGGTCTCTTCTGAACAATACATAGCCAGGTACTGAAGTCTCCCAAGTGTGGTTACTGGTAAACCACGTCTCACTAATTGCTACTATGTCCAGTTTAGCCTCTGACATTATTGCCTGCAGGTCTGGGATCTTATTTCCCAGGCTGTGAGCATTGTGTACATGATTTTCCATTGGCCAGATTTTGGTGTGTTAGTTGTTGGGTGAGGTTTGGCATTACCCTGTGCATCGTATGGGGAGACAAACCTTTTTCTTACCTGGTGATGCAAATGAATGGCAAACACACTGAATTCGGTTTGACCACTAGCTGAGGGGAGGGTGTTCTTCCCATTCAACATGGGTGCTGCACCCTCTCCCCATTTGCTAGTTTAAATATTCTGCAAAGACGTCAAACTTCTGCCCCAATGCACTGACTCCCTCTTTAGTCAGATGCAGTCCATCAAATTTAAAGAACTTTCGCTCCCAGAACTGTTGCCAGTTCCCTACAAATCTGTGTCCTTTTTCCTGGCACCAGTCCTTGAGCCACGTGTTTAGCTCCCCTATCTCCCCTTCTCTGACCTTCCGTCCATCTGCTCCCTTCTCCCAGACTGGCAGGATCTCAGAGAAGAGATGCAGACGAAATAGATGATAGTTTGTCACCCAGCCTAGTCAGGTGTTCCTTGGTCTCCACAACTGACCGGCTGGCGAGATCATTAGTCCCTATGTGTACTAGGACATCAATGTTTTCTCCTGCTTTGTGAACAATTTTAGCAATGCGGTCAGTGTCTCTCCATGCTGATGTACCTGGGAGACATCTGACCATCACCCTGGCTGGAGATGGTATCAACTCCCCGAATCATGGAGTCTCCTATGATCAGAAGTTTTTGGATTTCCTTTGTGCTAGTTTAGTTTTGGTTCCTGATTTGGGTGAGTATTGTTGTGCTAGCTCCTGTGCGCATGTGTCCTGCTCTGCAGTGTCTTCTGCCTCTTTATTTGATTTCAGAGATAGAGGCAGATACCTGTTTATAGTGTTTATATGGTTTTGGAGGTAATGTGTTGGAGAGCAGAGAGTGATGGGGCACCTGATTTGCTCCTCTAACCACCTGCCAACCTCCTGGACCAACTACCCTCTGCGGTTGAGGTTTTTCTGTTGGATGCTGGGGAAATGGCGGGTGGTTCTTATAATGTATTTCCTCTTCAATATGAAATTTGAGGCGTGCAATCTCTGCCCATGCTGCCCGGAGCTGAGACCTAAGATCTCCAAAGGCCCAGCATGTAGGACAGTGTCCTAAATCCTGTAAGAATGTCCTTCTGAAAATTGTTCCACAGTACCTGCAGTTAATGAAATCCATTCCAAATAAGTTGCTGGGTTTGTAACCTAGTCAGAGTAATTAGAAGTGCAGTAGGGACCACATTTGCTCCCTGATCAACCTCATTCACCTTGCCAAACCCCTACCCACTCCAGTGGCAGTGGTGGTCATAGAGTTTGAGAAAGTCTTTGACTCCCTGGAGTGGGATTACCTTAAACAGGTTCTTAATCATCTAGGGTTTGGGGCACATTTTATGGGTTGGATTCATGCCCTATACAACCATCCTGCAGCAAAAATCCTGACCAACGCAGTTATGTCAGACCCTTTCCCTTTAAGTAGAGGGGTATGCCCCCCTGACAGCTACACCAACACAGCACTCTACCAACCCGCTGACAAAATTGACAGGTTGCCAATAGGTTGCTGTGTTGGTACACCTGACACAGGGGCACACTGTCTCCCTGCACTGCACCCCCTCCCTGAATCAACTTCAACTGGAGTAATCCTAATTAAGGGGGGGTGCAGGGGAAGAGCCCCCTGCATGGGGGGTTCAGGAGGCGATGCCCCCAGTGAGAAAATAGGACTGAGAGACAAACAGGATTTAATGACTGCAACTTGCGCTCAACATAAATCCTGTCTATGACATGCCGGTCGACAAAAGTGTTGTCGAACCTGCATCATAGAGCCAAGCAGAGGTACCAGACAGGGCTGCCCTCTTTCCCTTCTCCTGTTTTCCTTGAAGTTGAACCCTTGGTGGCTGCCATTAGGCAACACCCCAACATTCAGGGCATTCCTGTAGGCAGCAGGAGGTTCTCTACACTTAAGTATGTGGACGATCTATTGGTTCCTTTAGAAAATATTGGTACATCATTCCCCACCTTACTCACCATATTGGAGGACTTCACAGTACACTCAGATCTGAATATGAATCAATCTAAAACTGAAGTGCTACCACTAAATGCTCTTTGTACCCGGCCCTAGTAGCCCCTTATGGTCACTGGTCACCTAAAGAAATGGTGTACCTAGAGATTCACATGACCTATGATATCAAAAAAGTCAGGGACATAGATTTGAAACCTCTGATAGCGAAGCTCAAGACAGAGCTGGAGAGGTGGAAAACACCTTACCCTTTATTGGGAAAATATTGGCAATTAAAATTATTTCTGCACCTAAACTGCTATATGTCATCTCTCACATAGCTTTAGATCTCCCCCCAAATAGTTATTGTTGCTATGTCTGGGAATTTTTTATGGGACCAAAATAAACCTAGTTATAGTAGAAACAAACTTTGCGCACAATGGAAGGAGGGCAGCTGGTGCCTCCCCTGGTTGGAGGGGTACTAGTGAGCCTACCTGACAGTGCAAACCTTGAAATGGTTTTCTCCCATGACTCAGGAATCCCCTCAGTGGCTTTACATGGAGAAAGCAGTTACCTGGGCCCATAGTTTGCCCCTCTTGCTCTATAACTGCCCCCTGCAGGCAGTAGCTTCCCATCCGACCATAGGCTCCTCTGTTAAATATTGGTTTAAGGTCCACAAAAAACTATAAACTAACCCTAGTCCTCCTTGCATGACCCCCATTTGGGGAAACTTAGATCTCCAGATAGATCACAAACCCTTTTTCTGGCACCACTGGGAGGGAAAAGGTATTGCCACACTAGACAACATATTATCTTCAGATGGTGGAGGCCTAAAGTCCTTCCAGGAACTGTCCCTAGAGACAAAGATACCCCAGACAGATTTTTGGTGGTACTTACAGTCGCAAAGCTCTACTATGGCTTATCTGAAATGTGCCAGCCCCGCTCCCTTGACAGAGACACTTACATGGTGGTTGTCCCTTCCTAAGGGGCAATCTAGCAAGATCTATGCATCATTACGGGATGCTATACCCTCTCAATTGTTAGACTCCAACGCTAAATGGGAGAAAGCCCTGCATACCTCCATATCTGCTCAACACTGGAGATCCTGCTAGATACAGAAGCATTCTGCTTATCCAGAAACGAGAAGTAAGCTTATTCAAAATGAAATTGTTCACCACTGGTATAGGACTCCAGATTTCTTATATAAAGCCAAACTTTTGGATAATAACCTATGCTGGAGGTGATTAACCCAGGCAGGGGATTTGAAGCATATTCTCTGGGACTGCCCATTAATAGCCCCATTTTGGGCAACTGTATGTGACTTAGCTACTCATCTCATAGGCTTAACAATTTTATGTGACCCAATGTTTTGGATCCTGGACATTCCCCTCCAGAACTTTCAGCTTACCCCCATCAAAATAAATGGCTTTCCCTCCTCATCATCATATAAGCAAAAAGGCTTATATTATGTTCATGGAAAACAATGGACATTCCCTCCATATCAGAGATCCTGAACACCTTCTCTAAAGTAGCTTCCCTGGATCATCTATCTCACACTATTTCAAGCACTCTTACTAAGTACCATTCTTGTTGGAACCCTTTTCTCACATATTTAAAGCCCAGAACCAGAGTGGGTGACTCTCACACGTTTTGCCGTATTATACACTTCTGCTGTGCCCACTCCTGGCTAGAAACTGGCCTCATGTCTTGGCAAGCTGACTAGCCATACTGGTTCCTCATATGTTTGATATGTATAGAATAATTATTGCACCTCATTGTTTATTTGCCTGGTCCTCTGTGGTCTCTTATTCTTTTATGCAGGCAAAGAAGTGCAAAGTAATGCACCTGGGAAACAAAAATCCAGGGGAAGAATACACAGTGGGGGGGGAGATATTGACAACAACATAAATGGAAAGGGACCTGGGGCTAGTCATATCAGATGACCTAGAGGTGGGCCAGCAATGTGAGAAGGCAGTAAGGAGGGCTGGGGGGATACTAGGATGCATAGGGAGAGGCATCACCTATAGAAAACAGAAAGGTGTTGGCCCTCTTGTTGGTAAGACCACATCTGGAGTACTGTGTACAGTTCTGGAGACCCCATCTCTGCAAAGACATAGACAGGGTGGAGGCTGTCCAGAGGAGGGCAACCAAAATGGTGCAGGGTCTGCACCAGAAGACATGTGAAGAAAGACTAAAGGAGCTTAAGTTGTATAGCCTCGAGGAATGGAGGGAGAGGAGGGACATGATAGAAACTTTCAAATACCTCAAGGGAATCAACAAAGGCCAAGAGGGTAGCATCTTTCAGAAAAAGAGATGTGCAAGAACAAGGGGGCACAATTTGAAGATGGGGGATGGCTCAGAAGTAATGTGAGGAAGTATTTATTCACAGAGAGGGTTGTAGATGCATGCAACAGCCTTCCTGATGAGGTTGTAGAGTCAAAAACAGTAGGGGAATTCAAGAATGCATGGGACAGGCATAAGGCAATTCTTTTGGGGGGTAGAAGGAAGTAGGCTATTGGTAACTAAGATCTGCAGCTTTTCCATTAGGTAGGGAAATGGACAGACTAGGTGGGCCAGGTGGTCCTTATCTACCATCAAATTCTATGTTTCTATGTTTCTATAGAGAGTGCATTTTAGGAAGACAATGAAGCCAGGCTCTACACATTGCTCCTCTTACAGGAGGCATACAGCTTATTCCTGGTAGGTGCCATTTTACAGTTATTGTACTTTTCTGCCTATAACTGAATTAATGTTGTATTTTTCCTTTTCTCTACTGCCTGTATGTATTGCTTCTATTTAACAGCAAGTTTACAGAATAAGCTATATTGTTTGTTATATGTGTGAAAAGTCAATAAAACTATTAACTGAAAAGAAAATGATGTGACGCCTTACGTGACTTCACCCCATCGTTACATATGGTTCAAATAAACAGTTTAACATTGGTGCCTGGAAATGTAGCAGGGCTCTCGGTGAACAGGAACATTCTGCTGAAACAGTGGGAGACAATCACCAGGTGAGATCCAAAAGTCCACTTTCACCTCAAGATTATTCTGTAAGGTCCTCTGTTTTACCAGGTATGGCAGGTAATTGTACAACACCCCCAGCCAAGTCTAACTTTACCCCTGATAAGAGGCAATTGAAGTTAAGTTTTTGAAAGAAAGTCTAAATATTCATGAAACCATCCCATAGCACTTGCAACATATCATAAAATATCAGAAATGATTTTACTTGATTTGCAGCCATACTCTGTTGTGGAAGTCATGGGTTTCAGAAGGCTTATAGAATACTTAGAGCCATGATATTTAATGCCAAGTAGAAATAGGTTGAAGGAACTGAACATGTACTCCCTGAAGGAGAGGAGGGAGAAAGGGGATATGATAGAGACATACAAGTATCTTACAGGGAGGAACAGGGTGCAGGAAAACACTATTTTTAAGCGAAAAAGATGTTCCAGGACTAGAGGGCATGGGATGAAGTTGGAGGGAGGACGATTCAGAGGAAACATGAGAAAGAATTTCTTCACAGAACGGGTGGTGGACAAGTGGAACACCCTGCCAGAGGAAGTGATGGAGGCTGAAACAATCAAGGGATTTAAGAATGCATGGGATAGACATAAAGGAATTCTGGAAGTCAGGGGTAAGGTACAACAGACTTCTAGGAAAACAAACTGAACTTACAAGCTCAAATGGGCAGACTGGGTGGGCCATAGGCCTTATCTGCCTACACTGTCTATGTATCTATGTATCTATGAAATACTTCTCTGTAACTGCTGTGCCTAAGGATGTATGACAGCTAAGTACTTCAAGTATGACATGATCTCTGAGAGGCTGAGGACAAGGTAGTTCACTTTACTACTGATATGTGGACCAGCACTCAAACCATTTCCTATCTTTCTCTTACTGCACACTGGATTACTTTTGCAGGCAACTCACCATCATCATCACATACCAGTCTGCCTGCTGCTACCCTTTCCACTTCAACCAGTACTACTACTACCACTACTGTCTCTTAGGGCTCCAAAAGAACTGTCACATTTCAGAAAATCGCAGTTCTCCATGTGCTGTATGTCACTTTCAAGACACACACACAGAGAACAGCACATTCAGCAAGAACTGGAAAGACTAGTTACTGCTTGGGTCACTTCAAAGGGTTTGAAAGTTGTTTTTTTGTTGCTGACAATGGTTAAAAAATTGAAAAAAAGCACTTCATGATGGCAGCTATGTACATATACTCTGTTTTGCACATTGTCTTAACCTAATTGTTCGAAGCTTCCTGGATAATGACCAACAAGTATCAACCAATGTGGGAATAGTACACAAAGTGTGTAGCCACTTTAACTATTCAATAAAAGCCTGTGACATCCTTGCTGATCTCCAGAAGGACAAAGGTTTTCCTCATCTCCAGCTTGCTTGTAGAGCAGAAAGCAGCTAACTAAAAGAAGCTACATTTTCTTATTAATTTAACACTTACATCTCAGCAGGAGTCAGTGTCTGTTGAGATTAAACAGACAGATACTTTATTAGAAGTAGAAGGGGTCTTATTTAGGGTTAAAAAAGAAAGAAAAGAAAGAAAGTCAGTGCATGTTCTGTGCTGGGAAGGGTACTGTATCAACTTACTTTGCTAAACCAGTAAGAGGAGAGACAGCTTAATTAGGGGTGTGGCTTAGACACTATAAAAGCAGGTGACTCAAATTACAACTTCCTGTTGCTAGCCTTGCTTGTAGAGCAGAAAGCAGCTAACTAAAAGAAGCTACATTTTCTTATTAATTTAACACTTATATCTCAGCAGGGGTCAGTGTCTGTTGAGATTAAGCAGAAAGGTACTTTATTAGAAGTAGAAGGGGTATTATTTAGGGTTAAAAAAAGAAATAAAGTCAGTGTGTGTTCTGTGCTGGGAAGGGTACTGTATCAACTTACTTTGCTAAACCAGTAGGAGGAGAGAGAGCTTAATTGGGGGTGTGGCTTAGACACTATAAAAGCAGGTGACTCAAATTACAACTTCCTGTTGCTAGCCTTTTTCTTACTAATTGCCCTCCATCCCACTCACCCTAAGCCAGTTCTACTTTTATAGCCACTGGATTTGACTGTCAACAGGAACTTCCTGTTTGGGAGTAGGAAGGGAAGGATCATAGAAAAATATTGATTTTGTCAACCCTAAAGGAAAAAAGTAGCTCACTCTCCCCCCTAGCTGCTGGTGGTCTGACACTGAGCAAGGAAGAAGGAGGCTACTGAAGTTGCTGTCCCAGAACAGGAAGGGTGAGAGTGGTAAGGAGAGGAGAGAGTAAGCATACAGAGAAACAGGAGAGGGGACACAAAATAAGACATGATAGGAGTGGTGCAGTGCAACGGCTGTGGGGTGGCAGTGTTCCGGGAGATATTCTGGAGGCTGCGATGCTGCCCTATTTGTAGGCACCTCTCTGGTCTGAGAGAGGAGGTTGCCCATCTCCAAGCTGACCTGGCTGGGATTCATGAATCCTCTTCCCCCACCCAGGAATCACCAGGGCCAATGCCACTACCTCAGAGGTTGCTAAGAAAGAGGAGAGGCTGGACCAGGGTGGGTTCAGGGAGGGAGAGGGTGGTGGATCAGAGTTGCATCCCACCAGCTATACCTCTCCACAATTCATTCGCTCTTCTGGTGGATAGTGGTTCCTCTATGGAGGCACCTACAATGGAGACCAAGGAGGATGCTGGGAAACTTCACAAAGGAGACCCACAGGAGGGTGGCATGGAACCCCACAGGGGAAGAAAACAACTCCTGGTGGGGGATTCAATCATTAGAGGGGTAGAAATGGGGGAGGAAGGGGAGAGGGAGGTAAGGTGCCTGCCTGTGCCACGGCTTGGAGGAACAGGAAGTGAATCCTCAGGATCATGGGAGTAGCTGCACGAGGGAGGGAGCTGGATGTCATTGTCCACCTAGGGACAAATGACCTGGCTAGGAATGGGATCAGAGCAGTGCAAGAGGAGTTTGTAGAGTTGGGGAGGGGCTTTAGACAAGTAGCGCATACGGTAACCTTCTCGGAGGTACTGCCTGTCTATGGCAAGGGTGATGCTAGGGTACTCCTCACCAGGGAATTCAATGAATGGTTGAAAAACTGGTGTGAAGCTCAGGGTTTTGGCTTCACTGGGGACTGGGAAGCCACCTGGAGGGATGCAGACCTATACTGGTGTGATGGTCCTGCATCTGTCCAGGAGAGGAACCAGGATCCTAGGTGAGAGGTTTAAATGCTTCATTGGCAAGCATTTAAACTAGCCAAGGGGGGAGGCACTGAAAATGAGTAGGGAAATCCGAGCCTCCCCCCAAAAAACACGGTAATAAGTGAGGTAAACACCAAGGTAGAGAAGTCATTAGGGAGCAGAACAGTGGTAAATGTAAAAGAAGGCAAAGGCAGTAAGGACAGGAATGGGGCTAAAAGGGGTAAGGCCATCAAAAAATGGAGCGTGATGAGTACCAATGACCGTAGTCTGTGTAACACGCTCCCTGAACTAGTGGCCTTGATAGAAGAGGGTTGCCTAGATATTGTGGCAGTCACAGAAACATGGTACACAGAGAACCATGACTGGGATGTCAACATACCAGGATACACAATCTACAGGAGGGACAGGGAGGGTAAAGAGGGAAGAGTAGCTCTCTATGTAAAGGAAGGGATCAAAGCAACAGAACTAAAGAGTAAACAGGGAGCAGATGAGGCACTCTGGGTCACCCTGGAGACAGAAAATGGCACCACAATCTGCATGGGGGTTGTATACAGACCCCCATCTCAGGGGAGGGAATGGACAAGGAAATCATAGAAGGCTTCCTTAGAATGGCAGAAAAAGGGGAGATATTATTTTGATGGGGGACCTGAATATGCCAGATGTTAACTGGAGCACCTTTGCTGAAGGCACATCCAAGAGCAGGGTCATTCTTGATGCCCTACAGCGGGCATGCCTCAGACAACTAGTATTAGAACCCACTTGGGAGGGAACAATCTTAGACCTGGTGCTCTCAAATGGGGATGGAGAAAGAATCTCAGATTTAGAAGTGGGTAGCCATCTGGGAACAAGCGACCACCAAACACAATAAACACAGCCATACAATCAAGCCATACAAAAGGAAAGTATTGGACTTTAGGAGGGCTGACTTTGGGAAAACGAAAGAGTGCCTCAGAAAAGCACTAGCAAACAGGCAAGAAGGAGGGGTGGAGGAACAGTGGGGAGTAATCAAAACAGCCATCACAGAGGCAACAATCCTTTGTGTAAAACAAATCAACAAAACACAATGAAGGAAAAAACCACTATGGTTCTCAAAAGAGGTGGCAGGGAAGGTTAAGGAGAAAAGGATAGCATTCAGGAAATATAAGGAAACACAGAAGGAGCAGGACAGAGAACTTTATCAGTTAAAGCAGAAAGAGGCTGGGGAGGCAGTCAGAACAGCAAAGGCCCAAACCGAGGCAAGGATAGCCAACTCTGTTAAGAAGGGGGATAAGACATTTTATAGGTACATTAGGGAGTGAAGAAAGACGAAAGGAGGGATACTGAGGCTTAATAAAGGAAAGGGAATGTGGGTAGAGGGTGACAGTGAAAAAGCAGGGATACTGAACAAATATTTCTGCTCAGTATTCACAAAGAAAGAGGAGGGGGGGGAAGTACCTAAACCAAACAAGAGAAACACTCTGAAGACGGGGGTTGATACCAGTCCATTTATAGAAGAAAGGGCTCTGAAAGAACTAATACAATTGAAGGTGGACAAAGCAATGGGGCTTGATGGGATTTACCCAAGAATTCTAAAAGAACTAAGGGTAGAACTAGTGACACCGCTGACTGCTCTCTTTAACAAATCATGGGAGGGTGGGGTGGTACCTGAGGACTGGAGGAAGGCAGATGTGATTCCTCTTCACAAAAGTGGGAGCAGGACAGAGGCAGGAAACTACAGACCAGTTAGTTTGACCTCAGTGGTAGGGAAAATTATGGAATCACTTCTGAAGGAAAGAATTGTTGAGTACCTAGAGGCCAGTGGGGCACAGGACCCAAGGCAGCATGGATTCACGCTGGGAAGGTCGTGTCAGACGAATCTAATAGATTTCTTTGGCTGGGTGACCAAAGTAGTAGACCAGGGAGGAGCTGTGGATATGACCTACCCAGATTTTAGCTAGGCATTTGATACAGTCCCACACAAAAGATTAATACACAAGTTAGCCAGCCTTGGAGTGGGTCCCAAGGTGATAGCCTGGATAAAAAATTGGCTAGACAACAGGATGCAAAGGGTAGTAGTAAATGGAGTCCACAGTGAAGAAAGGAGGGTTACTAGTGGGGTACCACAGGGTTCAGTACTGGGACTGGTCCTTTTAATGTTTTATAAGTGACATTGCAGAGGAACTGGAAGGAAAAGTATGTCTCTTTGCAGGCGACACAAAGATCTCAACAGGGCTGATACACAAGATGGAGTGGAAAGGATGAGAAGGGACTTGCAAGGTTGGAAGAATGGTCAAATGTATGGCAGCTCAGATTCAATGCAAAAAGTGCAAGGTAATGCACCTGGGAAACAAAACCCAGGGGAAGAGTACACAATGGGGGTGAGATACTGACAACAGTCAAAATGGAAAGGACCTGGGGGTAATTATATCAGATGGCCTAAAGGTGGGCAAGCAATGTGAGAAGGCAGTAAGGAAGGCTGGGGGGATACTGGGATGCATAGGGAGAGGCATCAATAGTGGAAAACAGGAAGTTGTTATCCATCTGTAGAGACAGTTGGTGAGACCCCATCTGGAGTACTGTGTGCAGTTCTGGAGACCCCATCTCCGCAAAGACATAGACAGAGTGGAGGCTGTCCAGAGGAGGGCAACCAATATGGTACAGGTTCTGCACCAGAAGACATACAAAGAAAGACTAAAGGAGCTTAATATGTATACCTTTGAGGAAAGAAGGGAGAGAGGGCACATGATAGAAACTTTCAAGTACCTCAAGGGAATCAACAAAGTCCAAGAGGGTAGCATCTTTCAGAAAAAGAGATGTGCAAAAACAAGGGGGCACAATTTGAAGATAGAGGGTGGACAGCTCAGAGGTAATGTGAGGAAGTATTTTTTCACAGAGAGGGTTGTGGATGCATGGAACAGCCTCCCTGAGGAGGTCGTGGAGTCAAGAACAGTGGGGGAATTCAAGAATGCATGGGACAGACATAAGGCAGTCCTAGTGGGGGGTAGGAGGAAGTAAGCTGTTGGTTAACTAGGATTTGCATCTTATCTGTTAGGTAGGAAAATGGGCAGACTAGGTGGGTCAAGCAGTCCTTATCTGCCGTCAAATTCTATGTTTCTATGTTTCTGTGTTCAGGAGGTACCAACAAGGTGTAATTTAACTTACCTTATGATTCAACGCATCCTTGAACAAACAAGAAGCTGGGATGCATAGCTAGGGGGATCAGTAGTAGGACAGAGGAGGTTATACTGCCCTTGTACAGGTCACTGGTAAGGCCGCATCTAGAGTATGGAGTTCAGTACTGGTGCCCACACCACAAAAAGGACATTAACCTGTTGGAGAAGGTACAGAGGAGGGCTACAAAGATGATAGCCAGTCAGCAGGGCAGAGCATACGAGGAGAGGTTGAGGGCACTGAACATGTACTCCCTGGAAGACAGGAGAGAGAGAGGGGACATGATTGGGACATTCAAGTACTTGAAAGGGATAAATAAGGTTGATAAGGAGAGTCTCCTTAAGCTGAGTGGCAACCATATTACAAGGGGGCACAGTCTTAAGCTGGAAGGTGGAAGGTTTAGGAGGTAGGTCAGGAAGCAATTCTTCACAGAGAGGGTGGTGGACACTTGGAATGCACTGCCGGAACAGGTCATCTTGTTGAAGATGGTGGGCAGCTTTAAGAGAGGCTGGAATAGGCTTGGGGTAAGGTAAGAATCGAGGATAGGGAGGATGGGAGGAGTGGGGAGGGAGGGCAGGGACATTAGCTCAAGCTGTGGACCCTGCAATACGAGTAGACCTGATAGACCAAATGGCCTTCTTCTGCTGGCTTCTTTATATGTATGTTTGTATCACTGAGTATATCACCTACAATGATGTCGGGGAGGGCATTGTATTCCATTCTACTCAATGTTCTCTGCTGGAACAGTTGTGTCACATTCTGAAACCATTTATGAGTGCTACAGAAGAGGTCAGTGCAGAAAAGGCATCCCTTAGCCAAGTTATTCCACTCATTCTACTTCTCAAAAAAAGGTTGGAGAAGATGAGGAACAAGTTAGATAAGAACCAATCTCTAGTCAATAACATGCTTACTCGACTTAGCAATGATGCTGAATTATCAGCCATAACACATAGCAAGGAGTATCTCTTGGCAACATTGCTAGATCCATGCTTCTGGAATGGACACCTTCCTGTTGTGGTTTCTGAGGATATGGAGGAGTTGAACTATAGGCATCTTTTGATTGATGCAGTAGATGAGGTTTCATTAGCATTGGGAAGCAGTACTACAACACCACCTCAAATTCAAAAAGACTGCTCCAAAAAACAGTACAGAAGCAGACAATGATGAGGATGACATTTGGTGCCAGCTGCAGGACTGAAATTCTACAAGGAGAAAATGCATGCACAGTAGTAAGCACGGTAGATGCATATCTGTCTGAGCCCAACATCAATATTAAGGATGAGCCTTTAGCTTACTGGCAACAGAAAAAATCATGCTGGCCATAGCTGGCTACCTTGACTTGTAAGAACGTTGGATGTCCACCCTCCAGTGTCTGTTTGGAACATTTATTTAGCTCTGCTGAGGATGTTGTGACTGATAAATGAACAAGATTAACACCAGACTATGTGGAGAAACTAACGTTCTTGAAGGTTAACTTGCCAGACTTCGGCTACATATGCAATGCTAATCTTGAAGAAGATGGCACTGACAACAGTACCTGTGCTATGCCTGCATCTGTGGATTAAGTGAGAATAACATGAGCTTTCAATTTTCAGAGAGGAAACTGGTTAGAAAAAATAGAGATCTTGGACTTGCCTGCCTTTGGACCAAATCATCCTCATCCTGGGGGTGGGTGAGAGGTGCAGCTGGTACATGATATGATTGTACTGGTAACAACTGTGGTAGACAAGTCCCTGTTCTCACACAGTTGCTTTCTCATTCTGAGGGGATCATTTACCTAAATGCACATTAACCAGATTGATTAAATTTAAAAATGCTGCTAGCTCTGTTTTTTCCCCTGGTAGTAGTGGTAGTAGTAGCAGTAGTGAAGTGATGACTTTTAGACTGCCTGGTGCTCTGTCTTCTCTCACATTGCTTCATGTCGCATTCCATACCAAGAGCTTTTGCTAACAAAAGTGGTGCTAAACATATCCCCTTCTACAAAAAAGTCAGACTCAGGAGGCTGGTTAAAAAAAATAGAGATCTGGGACTTGCCTGACAAAATCATCATCACACTGGAGGTGGGTCTGGGTGCCAGTTGTGAGGTTCAGTATGTACATATTACAGCACTGACACCTCCAATAGGCACATCGACAGTCACATTCTTCAGTCCTCATCTCATTTCACTAATCATGCTGCTTATTATTACTAAACAGCGGTTTAATTTCTTTTTTTCTACATATATGTGGATTAAAAGCTGTTTAAAATGATTTTTTTCACATACAGTTACCATAAAACAATAAAGGTTATAAAAGGTTCAGATGAGGTTCAGATAAGCATCCAAACCTTTTTTTACTTATCAGAACCTTTTTGAATCTCAGAACCTTCTGAGGTTCTCCCATCCCTAGTCTGAACATGTCTAGGTCTGTGAAAAATGTACTGAAGGCATTAGCCATAGCCATAGGGTCTTCATAGGTTGTACAATCCACCACAATATCACACTATACTATGCTATTGCTGCCCTTTTGGTAACTTGTTAATCTGAGACCAGAACTGTTTTGGGTGAGACAGGTTTCTGGAAAAATTACGGGTCATGAATAGTCTGGGTGGAGGTTTGAGTGGGACATTGTACCACACGCAGATTGTGAGGGAGTGGTCACTGAGGGATCATTGTTTCCAAGCTGGATTGAATCAGAGCAGTGGGAATCTCTGATTCAATCCAGCTTGGAAACAATGATCCTGTCAAGCAGAATGTGATTACCAGTTCTGATATTCAAGTGACTGGGTTCAGAGATTATTTGGGTGAGTTGGGTTTCCTGGAGGGCAGCCTTAGGTCCACTCCAGGAAACAGATAACCAATTAATATAGAAGTCACTCAGCACTATTAGATCCCCTGTGGATTAATTGCAAAGGGCTTTGGAAAGAGAATGAAAGGCAGGTATGACCACCCAGGGGAAGGGATTATAGGTGAAGACCACATAAAGTGGTTTGGTATCCCCAAGAAGACGTTAAACTACAACAGCTTTACTATCATAATTAACTAGCAGGTACAGTTACTACGGAGGTATTGAGGGAGGAGCATACATTGAGAAGGCTGTCCCCCCTTCTTATTGACCCTATCCCATCTAAAGCAGAATACCCAGGGAGCGCTATCTTGTGGGGGAGAATGCAAAATTTTAACCAGGTCTCAGAGACAGCGATAATGTCTGGTGCATAAAGGTTAGCCCAGCCTTCAAGCTCTAGGAGTTTAAGCCTGAGGCTGCTTATGTTCACTTGCCCAACTTTAGACCTCAAATTTTGGACCAACAGACATCATTTGGGGAACAGAGCCTGTGATTCGGGAAGAAGAGGTCAGAATTTAATTGGACATACCCAGATAAGAGTAGATGGCTGTGGGATGTGCCATAGATTGGAGCTTGGGACATATTGGGTAATAATCACAATGCCATCTGTCAAGTATACAAACAGCATATAGCAGCTGCATCTGAAAAAACAAGCCCATGCAGTATTAATAGGAAGGGGTCACCATCATGCACAAATTAGGGAAGAGATGAGAAGTTCTCCATACAAAGGTGTGCATGTTGCTAGATGGGAGGGGGTAATATTATGTGATCCATAGCCAGAAAAGCAGTATTTTTGATTTAGTCTTTGATGACCGGATAAGACCCACTAGGCACAAGTGCCTGTTTTCAGGAGTGATCTGGGAGCACTGGGCGGTTAAGTGACTTGCTCAAAGTCACACAGTGTGCAAGTGGAGGTTGTGAGAATCAAACCAAGGTCTGGTCTGCTGGATGTACCAAGCTCATTCACAGCTCATTACTCTAACCTCTAGGCTATACTGCCAGCTAGTATATGAAAGAAGGACATGGCTAAACCACATGGGACCATTGTTGCCAAGTACAACAAAAGAAGAGTTTGACTTTGTAAACTGCAAATTCAATGCAGCCTTAATTCAAATTCAATAAGCATAAAGCCTTCAGAAACAATTCCTTAAAGCAAGGTTATGAGATGTAGGCAAATTAGATTATGCACAGTAAATGTAGTAGTTGCAGTCAGGGGACAGCTCAGTTATTGCTAACAACACACTATAACACTATAACAGTTATAGCTAAATAGCACACAAGCCACTATATCACAACAGTTGGCAGAAAAGCCTGTATGAGAAAACAGTGGCCCAGAATGTACCAGAGTAGATGCTTCATAAAGCCTAACAGTCCCTTAAAGCAAGATTATGAGATGTGGAATATTCAGATTGCCCTCATTATATGCAGAAGTTATGGCCAGAGAACAACATTGTTAACGCTAGTAACACATTAAGTCCCTATATCAGTTACAGCACACCAAATTACAATAACACAACAACTGGCAAAAAGTTGATTACAAAAAACAAGGGCACAGTATATAAAACAGAGTAGATGCTGCAGAAAACAAGGTCCCCATAATAGTATGCTTCGGATAAAGATAACAAAAATTACTCTGCTGGTAGACCTTACAGGAGTCACAATAGAACTTTGCCAGAGTTTAAGTACCAACAGCTTTAAGAAGGAGCAGCACATATGGACGGCAGTATGACAGAGCTTTAAGGAGGAGCAGCATATGTGGAGGGCAGTATGACCAGCCGCCGGCTGCATCTTAAACCCCAGCTCCTTGGGCAGACTCCTGATGTCCTTTTTGTGTGTCCTTAATGTGCTGGCCACAAGTAAGATGGCCGCTTGGAGAATGGCAGCTTTATAGAAGCAAGCAGCATGCCTCTCAAGCCTCTTGACTGACTGGAGGGACTCTAGAGTTGCATTTTCGACTCCTCTAATGAGGAGCACAGCAGGAGCTTCAGTGGCCATTGGGGAAAAGGAGCACATGAAAACAAAAGCCTCCTCATGATTCCTTGCAGCAGAGATCATTGACATGATTGCCAGTTAATGGCAGGACTGCAGTGAAATTCCATGATTGGCACCAAAGTTTAAAGTGACAGCAGTACACTCCCTGAGCCTCCTTATTGGCTGGGGGACTCTGGAGTGCATTCTTATATCCGCTCCTTAGGAGTACTGCTGAAACATCAGTGGTCATTTTGTGGGGGGGGGAGTACAGGTAAACAAGAACCCCCTCATGACCCCTTGCAGCACAGGTCCGTGGTGCAATTGCTGGTTCAGCAGTGGGATTGCAGTGAAAGTCCATAACTGGCACCAACGTTTAAAGAGACAGTAGCACACATCCAAGCCTCCTGATTGGCCTGGGGACTCTAGAGTGGCATTCTCAGATCCTTTCCTGAGAAGCATGGCAGGAGTTTTGCCAGCTGTTGAGGGGGAGGGAGCACAGGCAAACAAGAGTCCACTCACAACCCTTACAGCAAAGGTCTGTGGCATGAGTGCTGGTTCAGATTTCTATGTTGGGTGGATTAAAGAAAACTTAAAGTGAGAGTGGGGGACTATGTCTGGGATTTCAGCCAGGGTAACTGACTACGACATGATGGGTAACGTTTAAGAAAGTGTAGCTCCATCTGCACATATATGGTCCTTTGTGGGAATAGGGAAAGCTTTAGTGGGATCTTGAGGTAGGGATCTGGTTCATACCCTTTCCAGATGGGAGGAGTATTGAATTTTTAAACTGGGCACTACAGAGAGTAAGGGCCTGAATGACAAAATTGAACTGGTACCCTACCAGCGAGTTTACTCTGTATTGGATGACTTTCACAGTGCAAATGTTTTGTCTCCTTTCTTTTCTGCAGGTACTGTAATGTACTTATGAAGCTGATGTCATGAGGCACAGAACTAGTCTCACTTAAGCTCCTTCTTTCTAGCATCTGTAAACAGTATTTGTCAATATGTTAGGTCTTGAGACACATATCTTTAAGATTATATCTTTTCAGCATCTTCCCCCTTTTAGGGCTGCAGTGGGCATAGCCCTGCAGTCCTTTTACGATCACTAAGAAAAGGATTCCACATTCTTTCTGAATGAACAACATGTTCAAAAAAAATCAACCCGTTGGGGGTCACGTGACCGCTTAATGGCGTAAAGACGTGTCTCCTGCGAGCTCCGACCCCGGTCCAACATTAATTTTGATAATCAGTGGTAATCCAACTGTTGGTCAACCCTCTTAAAGTTTGGAAGAATCTGTGAGACGTGATGGACGAGTATATTACGGCATCTGGTAGCAAATCTCAGCGATCAGGCGCTAAAAATGCCAAGAAACAGCCGATGGCACTCCAGAGTATCGCAGCAGGGCCCATATCACTCTCGGCTGTGGAGATGTCTGCTATCGGGCGGGAACTAGGAGAACAGCTTACGGAGGTGCTAACTCCACAACTTAATCGGGTTGAGGAGAAAATTGGCCCTAGGCTGACAGCTATGGATGCACAGATAGCCCAGCAGCAGGAAAGAGTGGAGGAGGCAGAGGGCCGTATCTCTGCTGTTGAAGACCTCATGGCCCCGCTCCCTCAGCACATTGAATCACTAGAGAAGGAGGTGGCTGAGCTACGGGAGGCCCTGGATTACCAGGAGAACTATCATATGAGGTCTAATCTCCAGTTAAGGGGCTCCCAGAAGGGAAGGAGGGTGTAAATATCCTGGACTTTTGTGCGAGTACACTGCCTGCCTTGATGGGACTGATGCTGAAAGGAGGAAGGTACAAACTTGAGCATGCCCACCGTGCAGTACTACCGCGCCCACCACAGGGACAGCCACCACGTCAAGTAATTTTCAGATTCCACAACTTTCAGGACAGACAAGAGATGTGGAACAAATATCGTGGGATGCAGGAGCTGAAATATGAGGGGATCAAATTATATCTGGTCCAAGATCACTCACCTAGAATCAGAAGGGAAAGGAGGGCCTTCAATGAGATGATTGCTGAATGTCAGTGGTTGAAGCTCAAGTGGTTCATGATATTTCCCGCGACGCTTCGGATCAAATATGAGGGGGCCTCCTACAGCTTTTGGGAGGTCGATAAGGTGGTTAGCTTTGTGGCAGAGCTAAAGAAAAAGCTGGGATGAGGAATATCCTGAGAAGGCTGACGACGATTAGGAGCTAGTGGTATGCTCTGTTTAAGCTGTCTCCCCTGACTGTGTGTGTTTAAGACTGTGTTCGAGGATTTTTGATGGGTGATGCAGCGGTACTCTTATCTATGACTCCCTGGGATGGTCAGCTTCTTGAAGAGATGGGGACTTGATGCAGCCTTAATTTGGCCCCTAGATGGTCCAGGACTTCCTGAGGACAATCTGAGAGTTCAGGGACACAACTGCTCTTGCAGGCCCTACATGATGGAGTGGGGTAAAGCTGGTCTCAGAGCTGGAGCAACCCAGGCATGATTGAATATGTGAATAGCCGCACATGGAAGGCCCAGGCATTGGATTTGATTCACAGGGCCTTCTGTGGAGCTGCAGGGAGGGGGTTCTCTATCTTCTGTTGCTTGCACACCAAGAGGACTGGGACTGGTCTTGATACTCATTGTCAGGGGAGGCTGTTGAGGGGGATATTATAATCGAAGCTGGTGCGCCTGGCAGGAGGGAGGGGAACTCACCTGGATGAGACAGGGAAGAGCATGTCTAAGAATACTAATGTGGGGACCCAGGAGGCTGATGGGCAGGTTTAATGGGAAGGGGAGATGGCTCAGATTAACCGATCACAAAAGGATTACCAGAGAAAGTGGAAAGTTGGACTGGGGGAGGGGAGGGAGATTGGAACTATATCCAAGCCTGTGAGCTAAATAAGATGCATCTGTATAAGGGGACGCATACTAATTCTGTTTTGAGCATGTTGTATGCTGCATTGGGGGGAATGGGGGAAGAGTATATGTAAATAGTTTGTGGAATTGTTACCTGTGTACAGTATATGTTATGTTTACCCTAGTTATTATTGTTATTACCAAGGGTCTGGAATACGTTACAAAGAGGCTGAGATACTGGGAGAGGATCAACATGAGAAGGGGAGCAGAGAGTGGGATGAGAGGGTATTGCTCAGAGAAATTGTAGACTATCATAATGGCTAAGGAAAGAGTGAATGTTATATCATGGAATGTCAGAGGTTTCTCCTCTCCCATTAAGAGATCAGCTGTCCTGACTGCATTGTGTAGAGCTGGTGCGCAGGTAGCCCTAGTACAGGAAACTCACCTGATGCCTACAGAACACCAGAAATTGGTGAAGGGCTGGGTGGGTGCCTGCTACGCTTTCTTCTTCTCATCCCATAAAAGGGGGGTGGTGGTGCTTCTGCACAGGAGATTACCCTTTAAGGTGTCTAAAGTGATCAGGGATGGGAAGGAGGGGAGATACATCTTCATGGAGGGAACACTATATGAGGAGCCCATTACTTTTGGGAGTGTTTATGCCCCCGCTGTTTTTGATCCCATATTCTACCAGAGTGTGCTGGACTTGTTGGTACGGGAACAGTTCCAAGGATTAGTGATGGGGGGAGACTTTAACTGCACCCCAGATAAAAACCTGGACAACTCGGAGAGTCGGGGGAGGGGGGAGGATGCATGCGGAAGTGGCATGAGGGACTGAGTGATTTAGATGTTATTGATGCTTGAAGGGTGGCAAACCCCAAGGGAAGGGAATTTACCTTCTACTCCTGCCCACACAAAACGTGGTCACAGCTGGATCACATATATATAGCAGGGGATTCGTATCCTAAATTGGCAGCCATCAAGCATGGCCCCATATACGTATCAGACCATGCAATGGTCATTTCAACCCTGGAAATGACTCTCCAACAAATGCGGACCAACACATGGCGCTTTCCATCCTACTTACTTAGCTCTCAGGAGTTTAGGGACTTTCTCAAGGAACAGTGAGAACTATATACTTCGACGAATGTGGATACTGCCCCATCTATGCAGGTGTTTTGGGATGCAGGGAAGGCGTTTATAAGAGGGGCTATTATTGGGTATGTGAGTAGGTACAAAAAAAGAAAGCTCCAGAAGCAGGAAGAGTTAAGGGGAAGTATGAGGGAGATGGAGCGAAGGATGGCAAGGGGGGGAAGCGACGAGGTGTCTCGGCAGTTGACAGCTAGTAGAGAAGCCTTGAATAAATTGTTGATGGATGAGGTACGCATGCAGTTCTTCTTCTGGAAGCATAAATTTTACAAGTGGGGTAATAAACCGGGACCCTTGCTTGTCAGCTTAATCAAAGGGAGAAGGGGGTGTAAAAGGATTAACAAAGTAAGGGATAAACAGGGAGTCCTACATAAGGATGCTTGGGGTATCCTGGGAAGTTTTGCCCAATTCTGTCAGGATCTGTACAAGTCGGGGGGGGGATTTGCTAGACAGAATAAAGACATTTTTGGATGGAATTGCTGTACCCAAAATCTCTGACTCACTGAGGACCCTGATAAATAAGGAGATCTCCAGGGAGGAGATTACCAAAGCCATCTTCTGTTTAAAATTGGGCAAAGCGTGTGGACCAGACAGCTTACCGGCTGAATTTTACAAGACAATGGAGAAGGGGGTGGTAGAGCAACTATGGGCCCTATTCAGGGAGGTTAGAGAGGTAAGACCATTGCCTCCCACTATGGGAGAGGCGACTATATGTGTTATACCAAAGCCTGGGAGGGATCCGCAGAATTGTGCGGCCTACAGACCCATATCTCTCCTTAATGCAGACGCAAAAATCTTTGCTAAGATCCTGGTGTCCAGATTGGATGGACTTCTACCGAGCTTGATACACGTGGATCAGACGAGGTTCATTCGGGGGAGGCACTCGTATTACAATGTGAGGAAGGTACTCAACGTGACACAGAACTCCGCGAGGACACGGACGGCCACAGCAATCATATCCCTAGACGCCGAGAAGGCATTCGATCACATTGAGTGGGTATACCTATTCAAGGTATTGGAGAGATTTAGCTTCAGGGGGGAATTTATGGGGATGGTAAAGACCTTATACGCCTCCCCTTGGGCTTCTGTACTAATAAATGGGGTATATCGGAGAGATTTTCCCTGCATAGGGGAGCGAGACAGGGATGCCCACTGTCGCCTCTCCTCTTTGCCCTGGCAATTGAACCCTTAGCCATCGTAGTTAGACAATGCCCAGATGTCAGAGGGGTGGAGGGGGGGAGGGAGACAGCATAAGCTGTCGCTGTATGCAGACGATATGATCCTCTACCTGAGGCATCCGAAAGAATCTGTGCCTGCACTGCTGAGAATTGTTGCTGATTTTGCAGAGTTTTCGGGGTACAAGGTTAATATAGATAAGTCAAAAGTGTTATATATGGGGGATGCTGGGAATCAAGCGAGGAGAATGGAATGGGGCCTCCGAGAGGCGGCTGCGTCTTTTAAGTATCTAGGAGTAGTGATTGGGAGATGGATTGAAGACCTGTATCGGCTGAACTACACCCCCATGATTAAGGTCTTACTTGAGGAGTTGAGGAGGTGGTGAGCTTTACCCTTATCCTGGATAGGACGTATAAATCTAATTAAAATGAACGTCTTGCCCCGTGTCCTCTATTTACTTCAAATGCTCCCAGTGGGCCTCAATAAAAGAGACATGAAAACTCTGAAGCGAGGGTTGGGAAAGTTTTTGTGGCAGGGGAAATGGGTGCAGATGTCATTAAGAAGGCTGAAAGCGAGCACCGAGGGGAGGGGGCTTGAACTTCTCAGATCTGAAACATTATTTTCTGGCAGCACAGACTAGGATTATTAAGGACTGGCTCACCGAGGCAGATACTGCTAGTTGGCTGGATCTAGAGGAGAAGGAAGCAGGAGGACGGCTGACTGCTTATTTAACTGGCCACAGTAGGAAAGTGTATGCCTCTCTGGGTCTTCCGAATCCTCTGGTGCTCTCGGTGTTGGATAGCTGGGCAAACATAAGGGTAGCATTGGGGACAAGAGAGCAGGAGACTTTATTAATACCTATCACTAGGAATCCCTTCTTTAGGCCTAGCATGGATGATACTGGTTTTCAGGACTGGGAGAGGAAGGGGGTGCAATGCCTAGGAGATTTGTGTAAGGGGGGGGGGTCTTGACCTCCTTTCAGGAGATGCAGGAGAGGGTGGGGATACCAGGCACTCACCTTTTTAGATACTTTCAGGTTAGGAATCTGAGTTGAGAAGTGGAAAGGCAAAGGGAAGAACCCCTCAATGCTGGAACAGGTGGAGGGGATAATAGGCGTGGCAAGAAGAGATTCTTCTGGGGTACTAAGAAAGGTAGTAAGCTTACTGCTGCAGAATATGAAAGATAAGTCTGATAAGACATGGAAGCTGTGGGAAAGGGATATGGGACTTGTTATATCCCTTGATAACTGGGGGCTAGTATTGGAATCACATGTAGGGCTTTTGGCCTGTAATCAATACAAGGAAAGCACCTACAAATTTGTGCACAGACTCTACTGCCCACCGATGGTGAATCATAGACTCCATCCGGAGGTGTCAGAGATGTGCGGAATATGCAAGATACATAGAGGTACCTATTTCCACTGTTTTTGGGAATGCTCCTGTCTTCGTGAGTACTGGGGGAAGATAGGACAACATATGAGTGCCATGCTGGGGACGGAGTTGCCGTCTACTCCCCTTAGTCTACTTTTTGGCATCGTGGAGGGAGAAGGTGAACACTGGATGCCACATCAGAGGTGGCTCAGAATACTTCTGGTGCAGGCTAGGCAGGTGATTTTAAACACCTGGGAGTTGGGAGAATGCCCCACGGTGGCACAATGACGTGCCCTATCCATCAAAGTGCTTGCACTGGAGCAGAGATCACACCAGCTGAAGAATAGGGTAGATAAATTTATGAATCAGTGGGCGCCTTTTATGGGTTCACTTTCTTCGGGTGAGCTCATGATAATGAATGCAGGATAAAGGAGGATGTGTCTGCAAGAGGGGGGGCAGGGATGATAGGTCCTATCCCTCAATATAGATTGGTGGCGGGGATCCTCATGAATTCTCTGATGTTGCTGAACAAATTAATGTGTAGTGTATAGAAGACCTTGGTATGTATGTATATAGTTTAGGTAGACTATATAGTTTAATGTATATTTCTTTTATATAGATCCCTTTTCTTTTCTTCTTCTCTTTTAAGAGATAGAATGTTATATGTAAGTTGAGGGAATAATTGACTCAAATGCTGCATGAGTAATGATGCTATCTATGTGACTGGTTGTATGTTTTTATTTGCTAAGAAAATTTAAATAAAAAGAGTTAAACAAACAAAAAAAAAATCAACCATTTTTGAAGATTCTCCTTTACTTCACCAAGTGTAACTGGATGTGAGCTTGCTTATTGGATGTTAAAAAACACGCTCCCATCATGTATCCTGTCCCGGTGGTGACATGGTGATGCTTTCTGAGGCGGGTGGTGTGGGACCCCTCCTCTGTTCCTTGGACCATCGCTTCTGTGGGCTTTTGCTGTGGAAATTCTTAAAGCGAAGACTTGCTGATAGAGGAGAACTGCTTAAGAAGAACGCCTATAATATAAGCAAGATTTAATTTTCAAGAGCCTATAGGAGGGATTCCTTGCTCTGTTGGTCTGCTATATTTTTTTGCTCCAGATTAGTCTATCATCAGGTACTGTAAATATTTTATTTTAGAGACAGTGAGAGATCCTCAATGATTTTTAATATTTATCAAATTCAACTTTTGTGGCAGTGAGAGGGCCACTTTTGGACAATCTTACAAGGGTTAGGTGAGAGCTACCCTTGTTAAACCCTAAAGGACTTGGCAAAATACATTTTAATATATTTTATTGGACACTAATAATTACGTTTATTCAGAGCTGTGCTTGTTGTAATCCTTTTTTGGATTGTTCTGGGTTTTAAATTAGGGGTGGGGTGGGATTGCTTTCTGTATTATTGAGCTAATTTTTTTTTTGTTTTTAGTTTATTTGGTTTTTGTTTGTGTTTATTGTAATGTATTGGAGAGGTTTCGCGACAGTCAGGCACTATTTCCCCACCAGGCTCAGGGAATTGCATCTCTTTGAATGTATCCTTTATCATCTGACACCTATTTTAGATGTTGTGCCTTGGGCATACTTAAGGGGCGTAAAAGGAGGGAGGGGAGGGATCTTGGCCTGGTGGGGGACAGGAAAGGGGAGGGCAGATTGGAGTCGTGGGGTCCAGGAGATGCCCTGGGGCAAAATGGAGTCAGGAAAGAGGTTTTCCTGGTCTTATCTCCATACCCAAGGGCTCCGATATTAGCGGGCAGGCACAGAGGTCTTCCCTGATGGCTCATCCTACCTTGGCGATGTTATGCAATACCAGATCTATTAAAAACATGACAGCTATTATAGCTGATCTTGTTGGAACAACTGATCTGGCTTGCATCACCGATACCTGGCTGGATGAAAATACAGGTCCTGTATTCGCTTCAGCAACTCCAGCTGGGTTCTCAGTGATACGATCTCCAAGGTTGGATCGTAGGGGCGGGGGTGTGGCCATTATGTTTAAAACTGAGCTGGGTCTTGTGGATGTGCCATTGGGAAGTACCAGATCCTTCAAATATATCCTGGGAGACGGTGTAGGCTGTGGGATTCTCCTCATCTACCGTCCACCAGGAGATGGAGAATTCCTGCAGGAGATAGCAGATTTCATCGCCGACATGGTGTTGAGGTCGCCCAGATGGATAGTATTGGGGGACTTCAATGCCTGGGTCGATGATGAACTCTCGCATTTTGGTCAAAATCTTCTCTGGTTGATGACAACGATGGGCCTTACACAGGTAGTTACCTCCTTGACCCATGTAGGGGGTCATTCATTGGATCTGATCTTCCTTTTGGGTATGGAGATAGCTGATCTGGGGGTGGAACCAGTCAGCTGGTCTGACCATCACACCATAAGATTCAGCTTTAGGGCCTCCCCAATAGGGCTGCCCCTACGGAGATGGTTTAGTACCACCCTTTAAGGGGGAGTTAACCCCAGTGACCTATTGGCAGTGCTGGACCTATCGGGCTTGTCAGGTGGATGCATGAGTCCAGATGATCTTGTATTAGCCTATAATAAGGCTGTGGGAGATGCTCTGGACAAGATTACTCCTGTTCATGTTTGACCTCTTACTCTTCACCCAAGGAGCCCTTGATTTGACGGCTCCTTGAAGGAGTTGAGGTGAGTTGGTCGAAGGATGGAGAGAGCCTGGCAGAGGTCTGGCCATGATGCTGACAGGCTTAGGTTGATGGCACATTACTATAGCTATCAATCAGAAATCACCCATAAGAAGGCAGAATTCCTGTCCAGGGAGATTTCTGCTGAGCGAAATTGACCAGCTCAGCTTTTCCAGACTGTTGACAGATTGTGCAATCCAATCTGTCTCCAGCCCAGAGAAGCTTTTTCTCAGCTAAGATGTGAGGAGTTTGCTCGATTTTTCACAGATAAGGTTGCCAGCATCAGGTCTGGCATCGGTCCGGCCTCTTCTATGAGGGATTGCAGTGATCGACAGGAGGTGGCAAGCATTCAGTCTGTCTGGTCAGACTTTTACCTGCTGGAATTCATGGACATTTTAAAGACCATCCAAACATTGCGGCCAACCAGCTGTAGTTTGCATCTGGGCCCTACATCCCTTTTAGTGCGATGTGCAGATGTTATCTGCCCGATCCTTGCTGAAATTGTCTGGAAGTCCTTGGAGCTTGGGGTCTATCCTGACCCCCTCAAGGAGGCGGTCATTCAACCACTCCTTAAGAAATCCTCCCTGGATCCAGACTGTCTCTCTGACTACCGGCCTATCTCTAACCTGCCATTTGTTGGTAAGGATATAAAAAAGGTGGTTGTGCTGCAATTGGATGATCATCTTGCAACACACAGTGTTTATGATTCTCTCCAGTCTGGTTTCAGGAAGAAGCATAGCATGGAGACTGCTCTTGTCAGGGTATTGAATGACCACCTAATGGCTAGATATTGAAAGGCTCACACTATTCTGGTCCTTCTTGATCTCTCTGATGCATTTGACACTGTAGACCATGGTGTGCTACTGGAATGCCTGCATTTTTTTTGTGGGCTGTCTGGTACAGTCCTTAAATGGTTCCATTCTTTCCACATGGGCAGGTCTCAGAGAGTTACCACTGGAATTTATTCCTCTTGTTCTCACTCCCTGCTCTGTGGGGTGCCACAGGGCTCCATTTTGGCCCCCATATTGTTTGCAATGTACATGCTGCCATTGGGAGATATCATCAGGCGATACAGTCTGAGTTTTCACTGCTATGCAGATGATACTCAGCTGTATGTGTCCTCTCTGCCTGACCAGAATGATGCACTTCCCATGCTAAATAATTGCCTTGCTGAAATCAGAACTTGGATGAGTTCCAGTTGTTAAGACTGAATCCAGATAAGACTGAAGTGCTGGTAGTGGACCCAGGGCATCTGGGGGTGGATTTGGGGGCTGGACAACTATCAGGTTTGTTGCTTGGTGGTATACAGCTCACTACCTCAGACCACGTGAGAAACCATCATCTTTTTATCATCTTAGGAATATCGCCCAGGTGAAAAACCTGGTTCCTCCAGATGATCTTCCAACATCAGTCCATGTCTTTGTCATCACCCATCTTGAGTACTGCAATTCCCTTTACCTAGGGCAACCAGAGGTTGATATGTGCCAGTTGATGCAGAATGCGGCAGCTAGGCTCCTGACTGGGACTTCTAGGACCAGTCATATTATGCAAGTGCTCCACGAACTGCACTGGCTGCCTATTCAGTGGCAGATCACCTTTAAGGTTGGTTTGCTAACCTTTAAAGCCCTACATGATCAGGGACCCAGCTACCTGCAAGATCTCCTTGTACCCTACTGCCCCCTCAGCCCTCTCCGTTCCGCTGAGGGATTGCTGGAGATTCCCAGGGTACCACTGAAGACATCTGGTTCTCGAGCTTTCTCTTTCTCGGCCCCAACCCTGTGGAATTCTCTACCTCATTGGTTGAGAGAATGCTTGACCTTTGATAGGTTTAAAATTGAGTTAAAAATGTACTTGTTTGATTTAGCCTTCCCAAAATATTGATAATTTGTTTTATTGTTCTTTTAATCTTATGTATATTATTGCACTTGGTTTTATATACAGCACCTTGGTTTGGAAAGGTGCTATGAAAATAAAGTTTGAATTGAATTGAAAATTGAATGTTGGATTGCATCACAGTCAACTCCATGTCTGTGAAGCAGTCCACCCATGTTGTGCCTACCGTCCACAGCACTGCACTGTTTCACAGTGCCGGTGGTCACGTCGGAACACAGCACACTCTGTTATGTTCAAGATGGCCATCACACTGTTCAGTGCATGCACTAGCAGTTACGCATGCAGTGGCCATCTTGGTCACAGCGAAATGGCCCGTATCCCCCCGTGAAAACTAGCACTTATTTATGTATGTGTTGTGTGTGTATGTATATATATATACAGTATATATAAATATATATATATATATATATATATATATATAAGTATACAAATTCACCACCCGCCTGTCTCTCAGCACCCACCACCCCACATCCCCCCATAAATATAGAAATGACACTGGGGGTGCTCAGTCCCCCAGTGTCATGATTGGGGATCATCAATCTTTTTTTTTCCTTTGTTTTTTTACCTGTTAAAAAAAGTTCGATTGATGTCTTCCCCCACATAACTGGGGCTGCCCAATCCCACAGAGTTGCAATTGGGGATAGTCAGTCTCTTTATAATTTTTTTTTTCCCCCTGTAAAAAATAAACCGATCCATCAATGTCTTTTGTGGTCATTCCTGTTCCTTTCCACCACCCAACCCTCCCACTGACCATCCACCATCCCACCCCCTAAGCCCTTACTTACCCATTGGTGGTCAGTGGTCCAGTGCTGTAATCCTTTCTGGACTGCAGACACATCTTCACTCTTCAAAGTCAGACCTCAAACTGAAGATACAGGTATGCAGTTCAATGTATTTCAATGGGGTTTTGAACTTAGTGCCATAACTTGGTCATTTTTACATATTTTTGGCCCAGATTTTCAACATGCCTTTTTGGGATCCCACCTCATGAACAATGGCACTGTCATTAGGCAGATCTGTCCCAAAAGATGATTTTGCAATCCCTGTGTGAAATCACCTTTTGGGCAGGAGTTTTTTCTGCATTTGTTCATGAGGTGGGGTCATAAGAAGGATATACTGAAAATTTTGTGTAAAAATATTGAAAAACAACAAAGTCATGGGCCTACGTTGAATTTTGCAAACAGAGGCTCATAACTTTGGTACTTTTCAACAACTCATGATTGTGATAGCTGTCGTTTTTGAAATCCTGTACAAAATGTTTTTTTTTTCATCCCTAAAGGAGATTTTGCAGTCTCTGCATGAAATCACCTTTCAGGCAGATATTAAAAGTTTTCTCTGCCCTTGTTAATGAGGTGGGGTCATAAGAAGGCTATGTTGAAATTATGGTGCAAAAATAATGAAAAAACAACCAAGTTATGAGCACGCATAGAATTTTGTGAATGCAGGCTCATAACTTTGGTAATTTTCAATATTTTAACCCCCAATTTACAACATACCCATATCTTTACAGCACCGCATGAATGTGACAGCTGTCATTTTTTGAAATACTGGCCAATGTGTTTTTTAACATACTGAAAGGTGATTTTGTGGTCCCTGCATGAAATTTCAGCCAGGAGTTGAACATTTTCTCTGTCCTTGTTAATGAGGTGGGGTCATAAGAAGGCTATGTTGGACATTTGATATAAAAACATTAAACAACAAAAAGGTTATGAGCCTACATTGATTACTGTGAATGCAGGCTCATAAGTTCGGTACTATTAAATATTTTAACCCCATATTTTCCACATAGACATTTCTTTACAGCATCTCATAAACGTGACAGCTGTCATTTTTCAACTCCTGCCCCAAATGAGTTTCAGTGTCCCAAAAATTGATTTTGCAGTCCCTGCTCAAAAACACCTTTAAGCCAGGAGTTGAACATTTTTGGCTGCCCATCTTCATGAGGCAGGGTCATAATAAGGCTTGGTGTAAAATTTGCAGCAAAAATATTATAAGCCAACACATTTATGAACCTATGTTACATTTTGCAAATGCACACTTGTAACTGGTAATTTACAATATTTTAACCCCAGATTTCCTAGCTGCAGCCCTATCAGCTCCAGTTAGATTGTGTTACTAATTGTATGTGCTTATTTTCTAGTACTTGTAATAATGTGTATATCACGTTAAGGCACTTATGTTTAAGGGCTGCCAGTGGGAGGAGTCTTCTGACAAAGCATGCAAGTGTGAAACTTCAAGTGTTTTGGAGGGAGGGAGGGTCATAATACTGCAGTCCTACAGCTGCACTATAAAATTGTAAGCAGTACTTCTGTGCATGGACAGTGCAAGTTGTTTTCTTCTTTCTATGATGCAATTGTAAACACTGCACCATAGGACCCTGAGCCACCTTTTTTTTTTCCAATACAGTTTCCCTTCTGGACCAACCTAAGGAAATGACTTAATTATGAGATAAAATGTAGGTTTATAGAAACTAGGGAATTTGGTTATATGATAATGTGTAGGTCTATAGATACTAGAGAATTTGGATATATGGTAAAAGTTTTAAATGTAATACAATTATTTCAGGGGATTCACACTGTAAACATAGTTAGATTTGATTAAATTTCTAAGGAGTAAATATCTTAAATTATTGTCGTGCTATGGAGTGGTAATGTGTAGTAGGCTAGAACACCAATCAGTGCATATTTTGTCCATTGTCAGTTGCAGTTACATACTGCTGGTTAAAGTTATTCCTTTATAAATAATTCATATGCAGTACATACTGGAGTCATGTAATGGAAAGAAATTTTAATGGGTATACAATTTATATTTCCTATGTAAAATGTCAATTTGTATTATAAATGCATTGTGAAGTCATAGATTTGCAGTTTTCAGGAGATCAAATATGTACACATATACTGTATGTTAGGTACAATATGTATGTATGCATGTATTCATTTATTTATTTGAAAATTGGTAACTGGGAGAGGCACACTGAGCCAAAGTTCATTTTGCAGGTGTGGCACGGGGAACAGGAAGAGGAGAACATAGTTACAAAGAAATATACGTCACTCTGTAATGAAGTAACAAGAGCAAAGGAGCAAAGTCTAGTGCAGTCCAAATAGTAATAACAAAACAATGCAACTGAGTGCCAAATAATAGTGAACAAAATGAAAAACAACTGTGCAAATGAGGAAAGTTCAGAAGTGCAGGGAGCACAGTTAAAGGGATGCTGGAGCAATGCTGAAAGCCATAGGCGAGAAAGGTAAGGAAAGATTGAGGGAGAGGGTTGGCAGGAACAGGAGGAGGAAGGAGAAGTTTTAGTGGTATCTGAGGGAGGGAAGGGAGGGATGGTGAGAGAGAGAGAGAGAGAGAGAGAGAGAAATGAATGGAGGAGGGTAGCTGGTTCCAGAGGGAAGGGAGATGGTATGAGAAAGCAGATTTTCCAGCTGAGGAGTGTAAGTGGATTAAGGAGAATAGGCATTATGCACCAATGGGTGTTAATACATGCTGGAGGTGTGTTACCCACCTGTGGAGCTTCACACCTGCGGACAGGTGTGCACTGGTGGCATTCATGACTGCTGGCCACCTGTCTGTGGCCCTCCCCATCATGCATAAATCTGCAGTGCAGTTGGGGGCAGGGTTGCAGGTCTGGCTGGCCATCCAATTGGATACCCAGACTGGGTGGCACAGTGTATCCCTTCCATGGTGGGGTATGCATTGGCAGCATGCCCCATGGATGGGATGAGCAATGGCTGGCAGCTGTGGTGGCAAGAGGAGAGCACAAATTCTCCAGATGTGGCACCAGAGTGGTGCACAGGGATGGGAAGGGGGTCTGTAGGCAGTGCAGGGGAGCCATACCCCATGTCCATCTACCACTCAAAGTAAAGGGGGCCAGTGATGGGGGTGGCCCAGTGGTGCCCTTGGGGTGAGGGGAGCAGCATCCTAGTCCATTGCCCCTGTGTGGATGTGCGTGGGGTGGGAGGGGCCTGGTAGTGGCCCCATACCAACATGTACAGGGGCAGATGGCAGTGGTCTGGGTGGGTGAGCTATCCACCCGGTCCCAACAGAGTCCCAATGGTTGTGCAGGGTACATAGGGGGCTTATGGAATGATTCTCACAGGTGTAACCTGCACCCCCTGCACACCCCTGTGGCCAGCCCAATGCGTTTTGGTTCATGACGTAGTTTTGGCATGCCCCTCACCTGCTCTCAGCACATTGCTCTTCGCATGGCCAGGGGATCAGTGCCATAGGTGGCTGCATGCCCCTCCTTGGTGCATCCCACATGGGAGGCATGTAGGGTGTGGAGTGGCTGCACCTCAGATACGTGTGCTTAGCCACTCTGCTCCGAAAGTGCATAAGGCCCAATATGTGTGGGTCCCTAGAGAGTAAGTAGTAGGTGGATGAAGGGATGGGGTTAGGGGAGATGGGTTAAGTAGGCAGAAAGGGACCCAAACCAATATTTAGAGATGAGGGA
Source organism: Neoceratodus forsteri (assembly GCA_016271365.2). Classification (NCBI taxonomy): domain Eukaryota; kingdom Metazoa; phylum Chordata; order Ceratodontiformes; family Ceratodontidae; genus Neoceratodus; species Neoceratodus forsteri. The sequence goes on along the minus strand of CM028132.1, from coordinate 894,208,077 downwards.
AGCATAGTGGAACTGGTGATGTGTGATTTGCCAAATTTCATTTCGGTCGAACTTACGGTTTTTGTGTACCAAAACACTGAAAAATGTACTTTTTGCCAGTTATGTGGGCAGTTTTTCAGATTTTGCTTGTGGCACTCTGCGGCCATTATGTGGTGTGCTGCTCTGAAACTTGGCATGTTGAAAGAGCTTGGGTCAAGGAACATGGCACTTTTTGTTTGGTGGAAAAATATGAATCTATTCAAAAGTTATTGAAGTTTTAGATTCCCATTATGAGTCTATGGGAAAATTTATATGGCCATTTTGTGAACGAAGAATGGGATTTTGGCCATCTGGTCCCTCCTCATGATCAAAGAATTTCCAGGCTTACAATCAAAGATTCCTTGATCGCGAGGGAGGGACTAGATGGTCAGATTTGGAGGGACCAGATAGCCCGATTTTAACAACTTTTAAAATTAAATATCTCGGAAACGGTTTGGTCTTTTAACTTGAAATTTGGAGGGTGTTGACAGGGTGTCCTGTAGATGTGAATTATGGTGTTTAGGTGTCAGAAAATACATTTTTTGCAGAGATATTGTGTGGCACAGTTTCCTTTTTGTGGACAACGTTTTGCATTGTGGTAGTGGCTTGAAATTTATAGGGTAGCTATCCTTATTGCCATGGATGTACTATTCAGTCATTAGATGTAGTAGTAGTAGAAAATTTTTATTTTTATACAGGAAAAATAAATGTCATTTGGATAAAATAATCCAGTTTTCAAGACAGTCCTGTGCAAGTTTTCCAAGTTTCATATAATCACACCAATTTCAAACAATCAATACAAATTATAAAACACAAAATCACAGAACACACACATCTAGACAATATAAAAATGAAATCAAACACATTCACAAAAATATACATAATGCATCTTTAACCCTCATGAAATTTTTTTCAATTTTCTCTGATCGCAATGAAGGAGGAAGAGTATTCCAACACATTGCTGCTTGTGACGCCAAGGTTCTATCCCCAAATTTATTCTTACGCTTATCTGGATCTATTCTATTTTGATACAAAGTCCTAACTGAATGTTTCCTAAGAGCAGAATCTTTACCTGCCAATATTTTTGATATATTATGATTCAAATGAATTGTCCTATATTTATATATAAATAAGGACCAACTATACCTATATTCTAGGTCAAGGTAACCAGTTTAACTTAGTCAACAATTCACAATGATGAGTCCTAATATTACAATGTAAGACATATCTTGCCACCCTATACTGCAATTTATCCAATTTATAAAAATTGTTTAGGTGCAGCCCTATAGATAACTTCTCCATACTTTATTACTGGAAGTATGAGCTGTTCAGCAATCAGTTTTCTATCTTGCAGTTTTAAGGACTTAGATGTTCTCTTCAAAGCTCCCAATTTTTATGTGTTTTGTAATAACAGACTCTATGTGACTCTTAAAGGTCAATAAAGAGTCAATAGTAACTCCTAAATAACAATAATTTGAAACTTGTTCTATCAAAGTTTGATTCAATGATGTGATCTGTACATCTGAGACACCCTGTTTTTTAGTACCAAAGCACATTAATTTTGTCTTATTTACATTCATAATCAATTGTGACTGGGTGAACCACTCCTGAACCCTAGTGAAGTCAGCCTGTAGGTCTCTCTGGAGATCCACCAAACCGCTACCAGATGCCACCAAAACCGTATCATCTGCATACATTCTAATATCTGTATGCCGGATCACTGATGGTAAATCATTATTGAATATCAAAAATAACAAAAATAACAAGATGTGTAATATGTAAACAGGTGTGGAATTCTGCCACTTCAACTAATGAAAATTTCAAACTTTATAATGTTATATCTCGGACACTGTTTGGTCTTTTAAATTGTAATTTGGAGAGTGTTGAGGGTATGTCATAGAGATGTGAACTGTGCTGTTTAGGTGTTGGGGAAATAATTTGTTGCGGAGATATTCAATGACATATTTGACATTTTTCCCATAGGATTACATTGCAGTCTGTGTCATGACTTTCAGCACTGTTATCTCGGAAATGAAGCAAGATACAGACATTTTGCTACATGTGGCTTAGATCACCTTAGCCACTGGAAAAAGATTTGAAATTGTAGAGTAAGCCTGCTGTAGAATTTTGTTCATATGTTGCACGGTTCATGAGATATTGTGAAATTACTGTCACAAGGGTTGAAAGAGTGCCTGTCCAGTGCTTTTCAGTGCCCATATCTTGGAAATGATGTGAGATATGGGTTTGGTCAGTGACTGTGGTATGATCTACTCACTGTCATAGTTACAATGATGCTATAATTTTTTTTCTAGCTCTTACAGTTTCCAAGATATGCACAAATTACTCTTTCAAGGGTTTGGTGCCCTATAGTGCTGCTGCATGGCTCTGTAGCTTTGGGTAAGTGGGAGCATGGGCCCAGATATATATTGTTACGCAAAAATTGGCAACTTGGTGGGAGCTGGGCTCCGCACTCCCACCGATATGTGTTTTTTACAACTTATATTATACTTTTTCAAAAAGTAAGGAAATTCTATGCAAAAAACTGTGCTAATGCTTCATTTAGGGTTAAAGCAAAAAATGTCAGGAAATAAGACATTAGGGTTGAACCCCTAACCCCCACACACATGCCACCCCATTACTCCACTGTCTGACAGATATCAGGGTGTGTCATTGGTCATGAGGCCTACATTTCACCTCATTCTCCTTTACTGTAGTATGTCAACATGCTCAGACATGGAATACATTATAGGGGTGGGGTCGTGCCCCTATATTTAGGGTTATGAAGCCACTTCTATGTTAAACTCAAAATTTTACATGTTAATAACTCTGGACCCTTTTTATGGAGTTGCATGAAATTTGGTATGTGTGGTGGGGCATGGTAAACCTCTTGATTTACTAAATTTCATTTTGGTCAGACTTACGGTTTTTGTGCACCAAAATGCTGAAAAATGCACTTTTCACCAGTTATGTGGGCAGTTTTTTTTATTTTGTCTGTGGTGTTATGCAGCCTTTGTGCGGCATGTTGCTCTGTGACTGGCTCATCTGAAAGAGCTTGGGTCAAGGAACATGACACGTTTTGTTTGGTGAAAAAATATTAATCCATTCAAAAGTTATTAAACTTTTAATTTGCCATTATAAGTCAATGGGAAAATTTATATGGTTATTTTGTGGAAGAAGAATGGGGTTTTGGCTATCTAGTTCTGCCTCACAATCAAGGAATTTGCAGGCTCACGATCAAAGAATCTTTGATTGCGAGGAATTCTTTGATCATGACGGCCGCCATCTTCTTTTCAGTTTGCGGTAGGAAAAATTCAAATATCTCGGCCGGGGGGTGGGAATTCTGAGGTGAAACTATGGTTGGTTTTGCTCAGGGGTCTTCCCTCTATCAAGCCATACCTGTGGTTTCTTTCAAAATGGTCAAAAAATAGAGTTTTAACTTTTTTATTCTTTGATCACAGCTTGCTAACAATCTATGATTGTGAGCGTGCAGATTTTTTGATCATGAGATTCTTTGACCATGATCTTTGATCACGAGGGTGTGACTAGATGGCCACTTGAAAAAATAAATTTTCTCAGCTCAGGGGTAGCTTATTTAGCCAAATGAGGAAGGGTTTTGCTCAGGGGACTTTGTTCTATCGAGGCATGGCTGTGGTTTTATGTATTTCTGGCTAAAAATTGACTTTTAAAATGTTTTATTGTTTGATCATTAGCCTGCAAATTTTTTGATTGTGAGCCTGCAAAATCTTTGAATGCGAGATTCTTTGACTGAGATCTTTGATCGCGAGGGTGCGACTAGATGAACACTTGAAAAAATTTATTTTCTTAGCTCGGGGTGGCTTGCTAAGCCAAATGAGGGTGGGTTTTGCTCAGGGGCTTTGTTCTATCATGGCATGGCTGTGGTTTCATGCATTTCTGCCTAAAAATTAACTTTTAACATTTTTTATTGTTTGATTGCAAGCCTGCAAATTCTTTGATCGCGAGATTCTTTGACCAAGATCTTTGATCGCAAGGGCGTGACTAGATGGCCACATGAAAAATTCAATACTCTCAGCACAGGGGTCACTTCTAAAGGCAAACTAGGGTGGGATCTGGTTAGGACCCTTCATTCTGTCAAGTCATGGCTGTAGTTTCATGTATTTTTCTCTAAAAATTGAGTTTTAACATTTTTTATTCTTTGATCATGAGCCTGCAGATTGTTTGATTTCAAGCTTGCATATTCTTTGATCACAAGATTCTTTGATTACAATCTTTGATCATGAGGATTGACTAGATGGCCAGATTTGGAGGGACCAGATAGCACAATTTTAAAAATCTTTCAAATTAAATATCTCGGAAACGGTTTGGTCTTTTAAATTGAAATTTTGAGGGTGTTGATGGCATGTCCTGCAGATGTGAATTATAGTGTTTAGGTGTTGGACAATACATTTTGTGCAGAGATATTGTGTGTCGCAGTTTACATTTTGCAGAAAGTGTTTTCTATGGCGGTAGTGGCTTGAAATTACTAGAGTAGCTTGCCTTACTGCCATGGATATACCTTTCAGTCATTAGGTGTGTAAAATGTTAATAGGTGTGGAATTCTGCCAGTGCGATGAATGAAAATCTGAAACTTTCACATTTTATATCTCTGGTATTTTACATTGAAATTTGAAGTATGCTGAGGGGATGTGCTGTCCATATGAATTATGGTGTTTAGGTGTTGGAAAATTCATTTGCTGCACCCATATTGTGTGACACACTTTATGTTTTGTGTATGGCATTTTGCATTGTGGTACTGGCTTCACATTTATAGGGTGCCTAGCATTACTGCCATGGAGGTAGTTTGTAGTGGTTAGGTGTCTGACATGTAAACAGGTGTTGAATTATGCCACTCTGATGAATGACACTTTGGTTTCTTTCAAGGTGGTGGGCCCCACACTCCCACCCATATGCGCTGCCAGCAATACATATGATGTTCAGTACTTGTACTCTTATCTTAGGTGGGAATTTGCAAGTTGGTGGGAGCATGGGGCCAAAGGGCCCGCACTGCCACCAACTTGTGCAACTTTCTACTTTTCTATTCTTTCTCAAAAAGTAAGGAAATTCTGTGCAAAAAACTTTGATAATGTATCATTTAGGGTTAAACACAAAAAGGCGGGAAATGAGACCTTTAGGGTTGCCCCATCCCCCCCGTGGACCCACCCATCATCCCAAGATTGACAGTTGATGGGGTGTGTCATTGGGGTTGTGAGGCCTAAATGTCACCCCATTCCATCTGTAAACATATTCACAAGCCACAGTAAAGAAGAATGGGGTGACATTTAGGCCTCACAACCCAATGACACACCCCGTCAGCTGTCAAATGTTTACAACAACGGAAATGGAAATGCAAACGGTAATGCAAGCATGAATGGTAACAAAAACGCAAGTGGCAATGGTAATGTAAATGCAAGCGCAAATGCAAATGGTAACGTAAACGCTAATGGTAATGCAAACATTAACATAAACACAAATGTAAACAGTAATGTAAATGCAAGTGTAAACTGAAATGCAAACGGCAATGGTAATGCTAACGGTAACATAAACGCAAATGGTAATGCAAGCACAAACTCTAACGGTAACATAAATGCAAGATGTGATGGTAATGTAAATGGAAGTGCAAATGCAAAAACAGATGGTAATGGTAACGTAAACACAAACGCTAATGGTAACAGTACCGATGATAGAAACAGAAATATAAATGCAAACAGTAAAGCAAAAGCAATCGTAAACTCAGATGCAAACAGTAACAGTAATGCTAACGATAAGGGTAACACAAATGCAAATGGTAATGGAAGCACAAATGGTAATGGACAGGAAAATGGTAATGGTAACGGTGAACCAAACATAAATGGAAGCGCAAACAGTAATGTAAACGCAAACAGTAAAGCTAACAGTGATGCAAACAGAAACGCTAACACAAACGGTAACATAAACGCAAGCACAAATGTAAACGCAAACGCAAATGATAACGAAAATGCAAGTGCAAAAGTGAATGCAAACTCTAAAGCTAACTGTAATGCTAACGCACACATTTTGTGTTTGAAAGAGGTGCATTCAGAAGCACAGTGAATACAAAGAATGTGGGCATAATAGTGGTATTCAGACAGGGATATGAGCACTTAAAATACTAAATTGCTTTATATCTCAGGAACCATATGATGCAGAAAAAAATATATTATTTATGACTTTCCAGGCTAGTTTTGCACTTAGCCACCCAATGGGGGACTAAGAATTTTTGCAACAAAAAGTCTGTATCTTGAACTGTTTTCGAGATACAGGACCCAAAAGGTGTTCCGGACACTGTAATGTTATCCAATGGGAAAAAACATCAATTTCAGAGTGCCATAACTTTGCAACCATGTTATATTTTTGCACCAAACCATGAAAAGGCAGATCTGTGTGATGTTGGCTTTCTTCCCTGCAAATTTGAGCCCCAAAAACCAAACTGTTGTTTTGCAGCAGGGTGGCAAAGATTTCCTATTGTTTTGGGCATAGTGTCACAAATTATTTTCACAAATTATGACACTTTCATAAAAGTAATCACGAAAGTGTCGCATATGCAAAAGTATTTTACAACACTACTTTTTTTACAAAAATTTAAAAAACATATTTCTGGGGTGTTTTACCCCACAAAAAAGACATGGCTAGCATCCTCAGGGCTTGACTAGGTGAACATCACAAGAATTGTGTCCCTAGAGGGTCCCACATTTAAATGGCAAGCATTTTTCTGACCACCAGCTGAAAAAAATGGCTGAATCACAAAAGTAAAAGGGTCATCTGTGACACTAAAAACTGCATTTTCGACACTTTCGCGTAGTTTGTTAACTTTTCCCATAGACTATAATTGGATTCAATGTTTTTTGAATAACTTATGAACCATTTAATATTTTTTCACAACATTTTCGAAAGGCACATCAGGGACCCCGGCTGCATCTTCTCTGAAGTTTTTGGACTGATCGCACAAACTATGCGGCTGTAGGCAAGAGCAAAGATATGCGCAAAAAAACATAATTTATGCATTGTTTGGTGCTCTGTAGCTCAGCAACCATACATCAGACCATAGCAAAACTTGGCAGATCCAGAGACATATGGTTCCAGACTGTGCATTCCAAATTTCAGGCAAATCTGTTGTACAGTGCCAAAGTTATTAAGGTGCATAATTTCAAATTTAACTTTAAATGGGGTAATCAATCCTAACTATAGTGGCACCTCCATAGGAAGGTATGTCAGTTATAAGTCATTCTAGTATTTCATGAGAATGTATTTACAGTATACGTTTAGCATGTGTTGTGGCCTTAAGAATAATAAGAGTAACAATTCGGTTTAGTATGCAATTCCAAAAGGTTCATAAAACCATGAGATTTGGTCAGGCTAAAAAGTTCTTGAAATTGCTTCATTTAGAACAAGAAAAACAAGTACTAGATAATTAAGGAGAACCAGAATGTCTATAGGATTTTATTTGAGCACTATTTTGTTATATTTCTGAAATTTAGAAATATTGCAGATCAATATATCCTTATTTAGGCTACAATGAGCGTCTGTACTTCACAAGGGCAGAATTTAAAGAAATGGGAAGCTGTCTTTGGGAATGTCTTGAAGGGGAAAAGGCAGAGTAGCAGTGGATGTTCAATAGAGAAAAATTAAGGAGGGTATAACATAGGCAACAGCATGCTGTTTAAAGGAAATTAGCAGGAGAAGTAGGAGGAAGAGGCTGCTATAGTTTTGTAAGGAGGTGGAAAAGGCAGTGAAGGAGAAGAAAACAGTTTCTAGAAAGTACAAGGAGATCCAGAAAGATGAAGACAGGGAGGTATATCTAGAAAAACAAAGGGAGGCATGAAGGAGGTTGAGGGCAGCTAAAGCACAAACAGAGGAGAGGGTAGCTAGGGAGGTCAAAAGAGGGAACAAGACCTTCTTCTGGTAGGTGGTGGAAGAGGAAGACAAGGGGAGTGACTGTGAGAATCAGGAGAGCAGGAGGGACAGTGCAGAGGAAGATCAGGAGAAAGCAGAAATAGTACATGATCACTTCTGCCTGGTCTTCACAGCAGAGGGTGGGAGGAATGGATCAGCATGCTGTAGTATGCACCAGGGAGAGAGGCGAGTGGACACAAGTCCATTCTCAGTGGAGCGGATCCAGAAGGGACTGGAAGCCTTAAAGAAGAATAAGGTGATGGGACTGGATGGGATTCATTCAAGACTCCCAAAGGAACTGAGCATCATGCTGGCCATTCCTCTGGCAGTGCTTTTTGGCACCTCAGTGGAGATGGGGGGAAATTTCAGAGGACTGGAGGAGGGCTGATGTTATCCCTCTGCAAAAAAGCGGCAGTAGGAAGGAGGCTAGAAAATACAGGCAATTCAGTCTCACATCCACATCAGTGCTGGGGAAGTTTTCTTTTTTAATTCTTTGGTAAGCAGGTAAGGCCCACTAAGCACAAATGCCTGTTTTCAGGGGTGACCTGGGAGCACTGGAGAGGTTAAGTGACTTGCTCACAGCCATACAGTATGCAAGAGGAGGTTGTAGGAATCAAACTCAGGTCTGCTGGATGCACCAAGCTAATTTTGTAGCTTGTTAGTCTAACCTCTAGGCTATACTGCCAGCTCAAATAAAGTTAATGGATTGAAGAGAGTACTGAAAGAGAGGCTTGTGGAGCACCTGGAAGCCAAATAGCTGCAGGACCACCAGCAGCATGGATTCACAGTGGGGAAGTAATGTCAAACTAATCTCATAAATTTCTCTTACATGGTTACCAAGGAGGTGGATCAGAGGAGAGCAGTGGATGTGGTCTATCTGGACTTCCGTACGGCTTCTGATGCTGTGCCACACAGAGGCTAGGTAAGAAACTAAGCAGCTTGGGGATGGGGGAGAAAGTAACAAGATCTGTTTCAAACTGGTTAAGGGATAGGAGGCAGAGGGCGGTGGTACACTGTAGTCACTCAGGCAATAGGAGAGTGACTAGTGGGGTGCCACAGGGTTTGGTGCTGGGACTGGTCCTCTTCAATGTCTTCATAAGCAACATTGCAGAGGAGCTTGACAGTAAGGTGTGTCTCTTTGCAGAGGATACAAAAATCTGCAATAGGGTTGACACTCAGGAAGGGGTGGAGAGAATGCAAAGGGATCTGAGGAAACTACAGCAATGGTGTAGTGGGTGACAGGTTGGGTTCAATGCCAAAAAGTGCAAGGTTATGCACTTAGGGCTATGGAACCCAGGGGCTGTATGTAAGATGGGAGGAGTGGAGCTAACAGTCACCAAGTAAGAAATAGTGGTCATCATATCTGATCACTTCAAAGTAACTGGGCAGTGTAATGAAGCAGTGGGAAAGTCTAGCAGCATGTTGGGGTGCATAGGGAAAGGGATTTCTAGCAGGAGGAGAGAAGTGGTGCTGCTGTGGTATTGCTCAATGTAAGGCCCCACCTGAAGTACTATGTCCAGTTCTGAAAGCTGCACCTCTACAATGACATTGAAAGGGTGGAAGCAGTGCAGAGTAGGGCAACCAAAATGGTAAAGGGAGTTGCACGAGAAGCCATATGAGGAAAAGTTGCAGAAACTCAACATATACTCCCTAGAAGAGAGGAGAACAAGAGGGAACATGATTGAAACCTACAAGTACCTCACAGGAGTGAAAAAGGTGCAAGTGGAGGGTCTATTTCAGAAAATGGAAGGCACTAGAACAAGGGGACATGCAATTAAGCCAAAAGGGGAAAAGTTTGGGAAAGATGTGCAGAAGTACTTCTTCATGGAAAAGGCAGTGGATGACTGGAACAGCCTGCCATAGGAAGTAATGGGGTAAAGACTGCGGGGAGCTTCAAGCATGCATCCAATAGGTACAGGGACATATTAGGTACAGCAACAGGGGGAGGGAGTAACACCTAAGATCAACTAGTATCAGTGGTGACATAATAGGCAGGGACAAGGGGCAGACTGGATGGGCCTAAAGGTCCTTTTCTGCTGACAAAATCTATGTTTCTATGTTTCCAGGTATCCCACCTATTTTCCAAGAGGGGCCCATGAAATGGGAGATGTCATTAGTCATACAGAACAATGTTATGATACTGGAATAAAAGTAATGCAGAAAACATGAAGGGCAGACAACAGTTGGAAAATTAACATTACCTAAAAAAGAGAATATTTACATATTGTAAGTTGTCCTTGATAGGATCCATGGTGACCGTGAGTACAAAAGTACTGTATTCTTGAAAGACATAAACAAGAAATCTTGAAAGAATCAGATGTACAGTTAGAGTAAAGAATAATTACCTGAATTATGTTTTGTGCCCATACAGTAATTAATACCTACTGTATTGAATATGATGACATTGTTATGTGGTCCAATCAAAAATCAAAAAATGGAAAAATAGATATAAATTGTTTTTGTGCTATTACTGGCAATGGTAGATTACTCACCTGGTAAAGGTGATAGTGGGGATGTACATCTCTGAGGCACTCTCCAGTATCTTTTACATCTTGGGTTATGTTCACTGATAGGTTGCTGATGCACATGTGACTTCAAAACTGAAATCCGAGCCACCTTTTCCTGTGTCTTGATCAAACTAGCTCAGTTTCGATGTCTTCCAAAGCTGTTATCTAGAATAAAAAACTGATTAATTTACAGGCTTGTGACTAAATAATAGACTGTAGGCCAGTAGTGAGATTATGAATCAGAAGTACTTATCACCTATTATAAAATGGGTAAAAAGAACGCTAGCTTCTGACTGGTCAGGAGGTACTTTCAGCCAGGCTGTAAACCCAGCGCAACAGCCCAGCTGAAAGTAGCTCAATAAAAATATGTTCAAAAAATACATCCAATTTACTAAAAAGATCTCATTTCATAATCATAATAAGGTACTCTTGGGGGTGTGTTATACTACAGTACTAAGGGTTATACCACTAAGGGATTTAGGATAGCAGAAGGCAGATGCCCATAATTGCCACCCCCACTTCTCAGTGGATCGATTTGTGAAGATCACTATTGTAGAAATCATCTAATTTTGATTTGAAACTCAAAAAAGGTTGTTTGATTAACAATAATATGTGATAATTTATTCCATAACCTGATTGCTCTAGGTAAAAAAGAGCTGTACCTCACGTGGTCTTGGATACTTCTTCCTGGATCTGCTTATTATGTCCTCTTAAATTATGAAATCTACCTCGATAGGTTATTTCTAGATCTGCTGATAGTTCTGTATCATTTAAGAATTTATACAGTGTTAGCAGATCACCTCTTTCTCTTCTTATCTGTAAGGGCCAGAGTTGTAGGCTTTCTAATCTAGTTTTGTAATCAATGTGTTTTAAATTGGATATCTGTTTCGTAAATCTTCTCTGTGCCTTTTCCAGCAACAAAATATCTTGTTTTAACCATGGACTATAAGTCTGAGAATATTAGTCCAGATGTGGACATGTATGCTTCATATAGAGGCAACATAACCGATTTGGTCTTGTTTGTAAATGACCTTTTAACACAGGTTGTCAGGTGGTTTATATTTCTGATCACTTGCCTACAGTGTGTTGCGTGTTTTATATTATTAGTAACAAAAATTCCTAAGTCTCTAGTTATGTTCACTGCCTGTAACAGTTGATTATAGATCAGGTAATTTTGTTTTGGATTGTTGTTACCACAGTGCATAACAACACATTTATTTAAACTAAACCTCATTTCATTATTTTCAGCCCATTTTACTATTGTATCAAGGTCCTTGATCATATTTTGTTGTCCAGTTACGGTACCAACTATTCACGCAAGTTTAAAGTCATCAGCCAACTTTAATAAGGTATTACTACTAGAGACTTGAAGGTCGCTAATAAATAGATTGAAAAGAAGTGGGCCCAGGAGAGATCCCTGAGGGACACCACTGGTCATTCTACCTAGCTCAGAAAGATGGCCATTTACACATACCCTTAGAGTTCTATCCCTAAGCCACACTGACACCCGAGTTATGTAAGGGTCTATCATCAATTTATCCAGCTTTGCTGATAATCCCGAAAGTGGTAATGTATCAAACGCTTTTTCAAAGTTGAAAAACATTAGGGCCCGGATATTCAAGCTGCGCCATTCTGAGGCGCAAGCCCTTGCGCTGCTCATAATAGTTGCGCAGGGGTGTGGCCGGGGCGATATTCAAAGGAGTTGTGCTATTGAGCAACTCCTTTGAATAACACCCCCAGCCACAGCCACTGTGCATGGCGCAGTGGAACTTGCGCCACGCAGGTTGTCAGGTTGAGCATTAAACGCGGTGGCGCAAATTCTCGATATGCCATAAATTCCGATATTCAAAAGGTGACATGCAAATGGGGCCATAATTCATGCAAAGCGCAGGGGGGGCCATTTTCATCTGATTATGGCCCCATTTGCATGCCATTAGCATGTAGGTGCGCCTATCCCCGAGGACTTGCGCCTGGCCACCCTGCCAGGCAGCAGCCGTCGGGGACCGACGCACTCTGCAGCCCGATCGCAGGCAGAACATGAAAACAACCCCCCCGCCCAAACATCTCCCAATGCCCGATCGCGGGCAGAATGTGAAACAACCCCCCCCAGTGTCTGATCGTGGGCAGAACGTGAAACAATCCCCAGTGCCCGATCGCAGGCAGAATGTATAATAACAACCCTCCCAAACATGGCTGACTGTATTTCAGTACCAAAGAAGATTTAATTAATTCTGCATAAAATAGGCATTACAGCAGAGACATGCACCATGCAGGCCCAAATCCCCAGGCTTCTAAATCTGATGCAGGGCCCACTTCCCCCTGGGCCACTTCGGCTACTGACCCAGAGTTTTCACGGACTACTAAGGCCTCAGGACAGGATTCCAGGGAGCCTTCTACTGATACTGTCCCCAAGGTTCTTCCTCAAGGGTCAGCAGCTGTAAATTTTGAAAGCCCCCCCCCCCCCAATTTCTGCAACTCTAAGAGGCAGGATTCTATGCCATCTCCTTCTTCTGTAGCAGAATTCCAAACCCCTCACCCAAGATGGGTTACCCGGGCTTCCTGTAAACAAAACAATCAGCCAGTAGACATTCCTCTTGGTAATTCTTTTCAGGTACTTCAGGACCAGGAGGGTGGTTCAGAGTCTGATGTATCCATACAATCAGGTTTAGTTTCTGATATGGAGCATGACGAGGATGGAGGGGAGGTGCAGTAAAGAAGAAAAAAGGGAAAAAACGCAAGAAAGATGTTCCGAAATCATTAGGCTGATCATTTCTTTTCACACCTCATGGCTAGTATTAAACTTGTTTCATTAAATACATGTAGTATAAAAAATTATAAAAAAAGGATGGTATGCCTGCATTACTGCATTACTTTGAATGTTGATATTATTTTTTTGCAGGAAATAAGATTTAACTGCTTATCTGATCTTCGACATGCTACTAAATTATGGTCTAAGGGGCCTACATTTTGGTCTTATGGGGAGGATGCAGTAGATGGTTTGGGTATTTTGTTTAACAATACCTCTGTTCAGGTTACATGATTAGTTGATATACATCCAGGGAAGGCACTTTTGTTGGACTGTATTTATCAGGGGTTTCCTCTCCAGCTTATCAATACATATGCACCTTAGGTCAAATCTTTAAGGATTGACTTATTTCATAGTATCCAACCTTATTCATTTACCCAGAAGTAAATAATTTGGGGGTGACATGAATTGCAGCTTAGATGTTAGGCTTAAGGATCAGGTACAACAAAAGGTATATTACATTCATGTGCTATAAAAGGTTTTGTTGTTAGCTTCTGAAAGATGCTTATGGAACTTTACCAGGACGCTAGCTACCAATAGGCGTAGTGTGTTTTGCACTAGAATAGATTTTATTTTTTTGTCCAAATTTCTTTTTTCTCATAACTTTACTTTAAGACCTTGTGAATTCTCAGATCATCTAGTTCTGTTTTGTACTATTGATATGTCCCATTTTCCAACTCGGCTTCCAGCTTTTGCCTCCAGGTGGAAATTAAATTCTTCTTTGCTACAAGATCTGGAAGTACAAAAAAAATGTAATTCCTTTTTTTTTGCCAGAAAATCTACAAAAGTGTTCTATGGTTCCTAGGCACAATGGTGGGTGGATACAAAGCTCAATATTACGCGTTTATTTATTTCTTTTAGGAAGGATAAAAGTAATTCTGAATATTTGAAATATTTAGATTTTCGAAACCAATACTATAAATTAACTTCTTTACCGAATGTTTCTGATGTCCATATTAAGAAACAGCTCGATATTATCCAAAATCATATGAGACGTCATCAATGGGATCGTGCAGTGTCCTTGCAGGCAGAGATGCAGTATGGCACTGTACAGACACCTTCGGCTGACCACTTTCCTGCTTGCAAACATAGGTTAGATACAAAATTCATGGCCGGTCTTATGAATACAGCAGGGATTGTGAAAAATTCTAACACTGAAATGTTGGACGTAGTTAGAGAATTTTTACAGAAACATCAGGGAAAACCTTTTACTACACTCGTAAGGTGGGAGGATATCATTACATGTGCATTGCCAGCACCATCTGTGACAGACAGTAGAGATTTGATTAAACCTATTTCTAGAGAGGAAATAAAGCATGAGATTGCCAGTTTGGCTTTAGGTGTCTCACCAGCTATAGATGGTCTTACAAACGAACTTTATAAATCCCATACTGACGATCTATGTGAAAATTTGCACTATGTCTTCAGTGAAATACTAAACAGAGGGCAGATGCCTAGTGATTTTTCAAATGCTTTGCTTATTTATTTATTTAAAAAAGGGGTTAAATGGATCTGGGTAATTGGAGGCCTATGAGTCGATTAAACACCGATTACAAATTATTTACCACTATTTTATGTCATAGATTACAAAAGGTGGCTGTTAAATTAATTCACCCATATAGCCTTGCTTGATTCCAGGGAGGAACATTCAGCAAAACCAGGCTTTCTTACGGAATGTTTGTGAAATAAGTAGCAAGGGAGATTGTCAGGTTATTTGCTGGCTTTGTATCAGACAAAAGACTTTGACAAGGTGTCCCATGCTTTTCTTTTGCAAGTTCGTGAGAAATATGGGATACCTTTTGAATTCAGGTCATGGATTAATCTTTTATATCACAAGGTTTTGTTGTTACCTACAGTCAATGGGTTTATAGGAGAGACGCACTATCCTTACAGAGAGGAGTGAGGCAGGGTTGTCTACTCAGTTCCCTATTATATACGTTTACATTAGATCCTATTGTATGGGAAATTCTTCACAATGATGTTATACAAGGTTTGTCTCCATTACCATTTTTGGAACCTCAAAGTTGGTAGTTTACGCTGATGATCTAGTAATTGTAGTTAAGGACTCAGTCTCTTGCACGACCGCTTTACAGGTTTTGGATGGGTATGCCAGTCTTGCAGGTACAGCACTTAACTATGCTAAGAGCACTGGGGTTTATGTGGTTAGTGGGGTACATGAGTCTAGGGTAGGGCAAATTGTTATCTCTACTGATACTGTTAAGATCCCTGGCTGTCATTTTGGTAATGGGCCTTTGGACTACATCTTTAACATCCATCTGAACTACCACTAATCCAGGCAGATGGGAACTCAGTTTAACGTCTCATCCGAAAGACGGCACCTCAGAAGTGCAGCACCCCTCTCATGCTGCATTACAGTGTCAGTACTGGGATATTAATCCAAGTGTCAGATGTGGGAACTGAACCCACAGCCCTCTGTTCTCCTGGCCTCAGAGGCGAGTATGCTACCTACTGAGCCACTGACACTGCATTTATGTTTGGAAGATTAAAGTCTCCTACTATAACATCACCCTTGTCCACCATGTTTCATATTTGTGTTAATATTTGGTTGGTATGCTCAATTGTGATAGCATGGGGTCTATAGAGTGCACCCATATGAATATTCCTGCCAATTATCCGACCAATGTTTAACCATAAGGATTCAACCTCACTTTTGACAGTAGTGTCTGTTGGTATCTCATAGCATTCAATGTCATCTTTAATATAAAATGCTACTCCTCCACCCTTACGTGCCTTCCTTGATTTATGGAAAAGTTGGTAGCCTGGAATTATCATATTTCACTTGCTATCGTGGTCCCACCAAGTTTCAATTACACAAATAACATCATTATTAATGATGGTGAGGAAAGTCGTGAGCTCAGTGATTTTACTGCCGTTTAAGCTGCGTGTATTTAGTGACATGATCTTAATATTTTTCCTATTTCCTCTACCTTTGTTAATTTAGTCTGTGGTTGCATGTTTTGACCTCTTCAGTTTACCCTTTGCCCCTAGTTTTAGTTTAAAGTTGACATAGCAGCCCTTACAATGATTTGGGCCAAAATTTTACTCCCCTTTTTACTAGGGTGCAGCCCATCTTTACAATACTTATCTGTTTTGTTGTGCTATCTATCCCACTGGCTAATAAAAGTGTATCCTTTCTCATTTGACCAATTATGCAGCCATTGATTAATGCTTCTAATTTCCCTTTTTTTATTCTCATTTGTCCTCAGTACTGGCAGTATTTCTGAGAATAGAATTTTGAACCTTTTGCTATCAAGTTTATCAGCTAATTTCTTGTAGTCCCTTTTAATTACCTATGTGCTTTTTCTGCCTATATCATTAACTCCCACATGAATGCCTGTTAGTGGCCTTTTCCCAGCACCTTGGAACATTTTATATGCCATTTTGGTAATGCCACTTATGCTGGCCCCTGAATAACTGCAGACCATGGCATTTTCCTTGTCATACTGGCACACGTGACTGTCGGTATATTTAACTATAGAGTCTCCCAAGACTATAAGCTGACGTGGTGTATAGAAACATATAGAAACATAGAAGCCCATCCAGTCTGCCCATTTCTTTTTCTACCTTATAAATGTGCCATCGGCCTTTGCTCTGTCAGTGACCTATCTATTCATAGTCATTTGTATTGCTCCCTTATGCCTATCCCATGCCTGTTTGAAGCCCTGCACTGTATTCATAGCCACCACTTCTTGTGGTAAGCCATTCCATTGCATCTACCACCCTTTCTGTGAAAAAGAATTCTCACATTCCCTTAATCAGCCTCCTCTAATCTCATGCTGTGTCCTCTTGTCCTGCTATTTTTCTTATATTTAAACATGTTAGACTCTTTCACCTTGTTTATGCCCTTAAGGTGTTTAAATGTCTCGATCATATCACCTCTCTCCTCCTTTGCTCAAGGGTTATATATTGAGCTCGTTAATCTGTCCTCATATGTCTTCTGATGCAGTCCCTGCACCATTTTGGTTGCCCTTCTCTGGACTCTTCAATTTGGTTAATGTCGCCTTGTGAAGGTGTGGCCTCAATACTGCACGTAGTACTCCAGATGGAGCCTAACCAATGTCTTGTACAGAGGATTATTACCCTCTTACAACTTGTGATACTTCTACTAATACACCCTAACACCTCTAGCCTTACCTACTGCTTTAGAGGTCTGCTTGATGATTTTGGGTCATCAGTGATGATGATGCCCAAGTCTCTTTCTTCCTTTTGACTGCTAGCAACTCCTCCCAGCCTATAAGTGGCTTCAGGGTTTCTCTTCCTATGTGCATGATTTTGCACTTTTGCATTAAATCCCAGTTGCCACTCTTCTGACCATTCTGCTAGTTTATCCAGATCTCTTCTCATTCTGCCCACCCATCTGGATCATCTACTCTGTTGCAGATCTTGGTGTCATCTGCAAACAGACAAGCCTTACCTCTAGTCCATCTGACAGGTCACTAATGAAGATGTTGAATAGGACTGGCCCCAGGACTGATCCCTGAGGTACCCCACTTGTGACTTGCATCTCTTCTGACTGTATACCATTTACCACCACTCTCTGTTTTCTGCCAGTCAACCAGTTTGCCACCCAGTTGACCAACTTCTGACCCACCCTGAGCCTACCTAGCTTATTTATCAATCTTCTATGTGGAACAGTGTCAAAAGCTTTGCTGAAGTCAAGGTAGGCGACATCAACTGCTCCCCTTGGTCCACCACTCTGGTTACCAGTCAAAGAAATCTATGAAATTAGTTTGACAGGACCTTCCTTTGTAAACCCATGCTGTCTTGGATCCTGTGCTCCTATGGATTCCAGGTGTTGCACTATCCTTTCCTTAAGGAGTGCCTCCATAATCTTGCCCACTACTGAGGTAAGACTGACCGGTCTGTAGTTCCCCGCCTCCTCCCTGCTACCACTCTTGTGGAGTGGGATCACATGAGCCCTTCTCCAGTCTTCTGGGACCTCTCCTGTGCTCAGAGACTCACTAAACAATTCTGCTAATGGCTCTGCTAGTTCCTCCTTTAGCTCCTTAAGTACCCTGGGATGTGTATCTCTTAGAGCAGATCGTTGTTCCATGGAGACCTGGTTTTCTATATCGCTTACATTTTTGTTAATCTCATTTGACAAAGGGGAAAATCTATTAGTCAATGTTATGGGGTTATTGTATGCAGTTGATGTGCTTGGTTCGTTTGTGCCATAATGTGTGGAACCCTCTGGTGTATTTACATCTGAGCTTTCACATTGGTGGGGACTTGGTATTTTGTTACATTTATCATGCCTCCTTTTCTTTCTTTAACTGATTGTACCTCAAATCACTCATTATCTGGGTCTTTATGTGGTGATACTGCCTTACGTTTGTTATTTAGGGGGCTTTCAACTGTTTCTGAAATTGTTGGGTGCCAAGATAATGTGGGGCATGCTTTTAACTTATTGGCCAGTGTTTCCAGTATCTCTAGTTGTTTAATGAAGGACATGAGCTGATCATTGAGTTGTTTATTTTCTATACATTTTGCACAGGTAAAAGTGTTATAGTTCTGTTCTGTCTTAAACAGAAGATACAAGGAACATTTATCACACTGGTAGGCTAATGGCCCTTCTCGAGTAGTGGAAGCACTTGGCTTTGCCTGGTGCTTCAACCCACCTTAGGTGGGCTGTTATCCCACCATAACACACCCCGTTGCATGCCTTGTTGCTTAATTAATACACTGTAATGGAATCCAGCCCATACAGCATACTGGAATGGAATTTCATTTTCATGTCTGAACACAAATGTCTCCAAGTGCGGGATGTAGAGTGCCTCTTAGAAATATACCACCACAATCACCTTTAACCCTTGCAGGGCCACGGACTGATACACCAGTCCAAAATTCTTATACTGTACGTACTATTTCTGTTGGCAGCCTAAGGGTTACTAGGTGAGTAAATTACCATTGTGGGGTACAATCTCTGAGGCACTCCAGGATCCTTACATCTAGGAATCTAAAAATCAGTACCCTTGTTTTAGGGATGGGGAGGTGAGTCGTATTCTGATGGGAGAGATGTGGAAGCTTGGAGGACAGAGCGGCTGACGGTCTTGGCATCATGAGTGACAATGAGTCTGTAATGTCTAGTGGATGTGTGAATTGATGTCCATGTGGTAACTGCACATATTTCCTCTGTCACAACCAGGTTTCTTTTGGCCCATAATGTAGTGACTGCTCTATTGCTGTCACAGTCCACAACATGCAACAGATGGCATTGGCTGTGGGGTAGTATGTACAGTTGATGGATGGTGATGTCCCCCGGGCATGGTGACATTCCACTGCTAAATAGCCTGCTGCATGGAGCCATGCAATGCCCAACTACACTGTTGGGGACTGTGTCAGCAATGGGACAGATGCCAGGGCTGGTGGTGCCTGGGGGTCTAGAACAGGGTCTGTGCATGCCTACCATGGCATACCCAGTCCAAGTGTCTCTGTTCCACTGGCAAAGCACCACTGCTGGGTACTGCCTCTGTACCCTACCACTGCTGTCATGCCCCCATCACCCCATTTGGCACCCACACTGGTCCCTATGCCCTTGTTCCTCATCTTGCAGGCTACTTCTCCCCCCCTTTTAAAAGGGCTACCAATCTGCGAGATCAACTGGACACAGTTGTTTACCTAATAATCCCTCTACTTCAAATGTTAATAACTGGCTACCTCAAAGGCCTAAGGGCTTATTCAAATGTCATAGATGTAATGTCTGTAAATACGCTCGGACTGGTAGCAGGTTTTTTTATCCTAGAGACACTAACTTGGGGGTGGAAGTGAAGGAATGTATCACTCGTGAAGCCCCTTTCTCTGTTTATGTTCTCTGGTACCCATATAAACTTATTTATGTGGACCATGCTGTGAGACCACTGAAACAAACTTCCAGGAGCATGTTAGGTCCATCATGATCTCCAGAAGAGATACTCTTGTGGGTAATTATTTTGCAGATAGCCATAATTCATATCCTGACCTTATTGAATTTATGGGGTTAGAGCACATTGTACAATCTTGTAATGGTGGTAACAGAATGAACAAGTTATTGAGACAAGAAAGCTTTTGGAATTTCACCCTTAAGAGTGTGAAGTCATATGGTCTTAATGATCGGTGGGATCTTAAACCTTATTTGTGAATTACCTGATAAATCGTGTACTTTTGTGCATTTTTTCTATATACGTGTTCACCTGGTTATTTATTGTTATGTTATTGTTCTTTTTCAGGTTACTCTGTCACTCTGATGAGTCTGGTGGACAGCTGGTCTTCTCTTCTCCTCTTTCCTTTTTTCCTCCCCCCAACGTCTTCCCCTACCCCTACCCCTTTTGCCTATTCCCCCTTTTCCCTTCTCTTCATTTTTTTTCTCCCTGCCCCTTTGTCATTTTCCTTCCCTTCCTCTTACTCCATTTGACAGGCACAGTGGTTTGCAGTACCACAGGAGCCTTGAAGATTGCACTTATCTCTCTGTTTTATTTCTTCTATTTAGGCTCTTACACTGTTATGCATTGCATATGGTTTCTTTGTGAGTGCTGTTTCATGCAGCTCCTGGAATGCTGGAATTGGTATTTGAAACCATGATATTTGCATAACTATTGTGATTGGTCATGCTCTTAATTGTATGTATGTTTATTTATGAGATCTGTTTTTTAAGTGACAGTTTTGCTCTTTTCAACCATACCCCCTGATGAAGAGTGTTTACTCGAAGCACCAGGGTTAGAAGTTGTTTAGTAGCTCCGTCTGCTCACTCACTTTGCTATTTATTTTCTAATAATAAATAATTTTAATCTTATTTGTTGCAAAGTGTAGTATTCACCTCTCTACGAGTGCAGGTATCAGTGGTTGTTGCATTCTCCCCCCAGCTCTGCAGCTTGATGAGCATTGCACTGTCAAGGGGGGCTTGGCAGCACCCACCATCAAACCCCTCTAGTGCACCACATTTATTCCACAACATTGCAACTGCAGCAACTGTTGGGACTTTGGTGCAGGGACTCATTTTCTACTGGAATAGACTGCTGAGTCCCTGGCACACCCAGAGCTTTCCACAGTCATGGATCGGCACACCATGTGCCAATTTTGTGGATATATGAAAATCAAGACCAATGTCTACACCAACCAAAAGAGGTATAAAAAAAAGAAAACAAGTGGAGAAAACTGGACATTTGAGGTCTTTTTTAGACCAGCACAGCCATCTGGGACTTTTGGAGACAGCTCTAAAAGAGCAGTATCTAATACCACCCAAAATGTTATAATTTGGGTAATCTTCTTAAGTTCTATTTGACCAGAACAGTGGAAATAAGTAAACCTGCTTACCAGAACTTGGTTGGGCTTGAAGGAATGTGTATGAGACAATAAAATGAGACAAATGATAGTAATAAAATAATATAAAAATCACATGATTAAAAGACTTCCAGCTAAGATTAACTAGTAAATTAGGGACTTGCACCCCAGAACAACCCAAAGTATAAAAGCCTGTTAGCAAACAACTAATTGTGTGAAAAGCTATCTACACTGAATAACAGACCAAATAATCTAAAAAAGCTGAATAACATCTAAAACAGCCTTTAAATGATTGAAGGGCTTAAGGTGTATGGGGCGTCAGGACTAGATAAAATTACACCACAAATGTTAAAACTAATAAGAATCTATTTGTCACCTGTTGAAAATATTATTTGAAAAGTCCTTGAACACTGCAGAGATCCCAAAAGACTGGAGCGCAGCAAGAATTACCCCAATATATAAGATGGGAAACAAGCAGCATGTGCAAAACTATTGCCCAATAAGCCTGACTTTGGTCCCCTGTAAAATGTTGTAGTCTGTCATAAAGGACATACTATTGGATCAGATTACTGATAGTCCAGCCTTCGATGCTAATCAACACGGTTTCACCAGGAGACAATCATGAACCACGAACCTTGTTTGTTTTTATGAACATGTACAGTAAGTAATCTTGTTGATGTGCAGTTGCAGGAGCCACTTCTAAAAGTGGGGTTATTCTAGATGCCCTACAGGGGGCATGCCTTAGACAACTAGTATTGGAACCCACTCGAGAGGGAGCAATCTTAGACCTGGTCCTCTCAAATGGAGATGGAGAGAGGATCACAGATGTAGAAGTGGGTAGCCATCTGGGAACTAGAGACCATCGAACAGTATGATTCACAATAAACAAAGCAAAAGAGTCAAGCCATACAAAGGCAAAAGTACTGAACTTCAGGAGGGCTGACTTTGCCAAAATGGGTGAGTGCCTAAGGACTGCACTAGCAAATGGGCAGGAAGAAGGGGTGGGAGAACAATGGGGAATAATAAAAACTGCCATCACAGAGGTAACAAGCCTTTGTGTGAAGCAAATAAACAAAACAAAATGATGTAAGAAACCACTATGGTTCTCAAAGGAGGTGGCAGTGAAGGTTCAAGAGAAAAAGAAAGCATTCAGAAAGTACAAGGAATCACAGAAGAAGCAAGACAGAGAATTGTATCAGTTAAAGCAAAAGGAAGCTGGGAAGGCAGTCAGAACAGCAAAGGCCCGAACTGAGGAAAAGACAGCCAACTCAGTTAAGAAGGGGGATAAAACCTTTTTTAGGTACATCAGGGGCGAAGGAAGACTAAGGAGGGATAGTGAGGCTTAATAAAGGGAGGGGGTGGGCAGAGGGTGACTGTGAAAGGCAGAGATACTAAACAAATATTTTTGCTCAGTATTTACAAATGAAGAGGGGGAGGTACCTAAAACAAACAATAGAAACACTCTGGATACAGAAGTTGATACCAGCCCATTTACAGAAGAAAGGGTTCTGAAAGAAATCTTAAAACTGAAGGTGGACAAAGCAATGGGGCCTGATGGGATTCATCCCAGAATTCTAAAAGAACTAAGGGTAGAACTAGTGACACCACTGACTACCCTCTTTAACAAATCATGGGAGGATGGGGTGGTACCTGAGGACTGGAGGAGGGCCGATGTGATTCCCCTTCACAAAAGTGGGAGCAGGTCAGAAGCGGGAAACTACAGACTAGTTAGTTTAACCTCAGTGATAGGGAAAATGATGGAATCACTTCTGAAGGAAAGAATTGTGGAGTACCTAGAAGCCAGAGGGGCACAGGACCCAAGGCAGCATGGATTCACAGCAGGAAGGTCATGCCAGATGAATCTAATAGATTTCTTTGACTGGGTGACCAAAGTAGTAGATCAGGGAGGGGCTGTGGACATGGCCTACCTAGACTTTAGCAAGGCATTTGACTCAGTCCCACACAAAAGATTAATAAACAAGTTAGCCAGCCTGGGAGTGGGTCCCAAGATGATAGCCTGGGTAAAGAATTGGCTGGAGAATAGGACACAGAGGCTAATAGTAAATGGAGTCCACTCTGAAGAAAGGGGGGTTACTAGTGGGGTGCCGCAGGGTTCAGTATTAGGACCGGTCCTCTTCAATGTCTTTGTGAGCGACATTGCAGAGGGACTGGAAGGAAAAGTATGTCTATTTGCAGATGACACAAAGATCTGCAACAGAGTTGATGCACAAGATGGGGTGGAAAGGATGAGAAGGGACTTGGCAAGGTTAGAGGAATAGTCAAATGTATGGCAGCTTAGAGTTATTGCTAAGAAGTGCAAGGTAATGCACCTGGGAAACAAAAACCCAGGGGAAGAGTACACAATGCGGGGTGAGATACTAACAACAACAAAAATGGAAAGGGACCTGGGGATAGTCATATCAGATGACTTAAAGGTGGGCAAGCAATGTGAGAGGGCAGTAAGGAGGGCTGGGGGGATACTGGGATGCATAGGGAGAGGCATCACCAGTAGAAAACAGGAAGTTGTTATCCCTCTGTACAGACAGCTGGTAAGACCCCATCTGGAGTACTGTGTGCAGTTCTGGAGACCCAATCTCAGCGAGGACATAGACAAGATGGAAGCTGTCCAGAGGAGGGCAACTAAAATGGTGCAGGATCTGCACCAGAAGACATATGAAGAGAGACTAAAGGAGCTTAATATGTATAGCCTCGAAAGGAGGGAGAGGGGGGACATGATAGAAATGTTCAAGTACCTCAAGGGAATCAACAAAGTCCAAGAGGGTAGCATCTTTCAAAAAAAGAGGTGTGCAAGAACAAGGGGGCACAATTTGAAGATAGAGGAGGGGCAGCTCAGAGGTAATGTAAGGAAGTATTTTTTCACAGAGAGGGTTGTGGATGCATGGAACGGCCTTCCGGAGGAGATTGTGGAGTCAAAAACAGTGATTGAATTCAAGCATGCATGGGACAGCCATAAGGCAATTCTAGGGGGTGGGGGTAGAAAGAAGTAGGCTACTGGTTAACTAGGATCTGCAGCTTATCCATTAGGTAGGGAAATGGGCATACTGGGTGGGCCAAGCGGTCCTTATCTGCTATCAAATTCTATGTTTCTATGTTTCTATGTTAGGGGAGATGCCGTGGATGTGATCCTGTTGGACTTCCGCAAGTAACTTGATATTGTCCCTCACTGGGCTATGGTCAGAAAACTGCTAATATTTAACATTAACTTCTATATAGTGAAGTGGATAATAAAACTGTCTTATTGATAGAACCCAGACAGTGTCAATTAATGGTTATATGTCAGATGAGAGGTAGGTGATGAGCGGTGAGCCCCATTGGTTCAGTACTAGGCCCCACTGTGTTTCAACTATTTATTGCAGATTTAGGAGATTGTATTAAATCATGGTGCCCTTACAGAGAGATTCAGTTACAGCACGTATGTTTAGTGGTCATCTTTATTCTTCTTAGAGATAGTGGACACACACCAGTGAATATAGACAAAGAAAAACCTACTGGGCATGACAGCAACTTACATATGTGGGACTACAAGTATTCACATGCATAAACTACAACCCTAATGGCATTCTTTAGACTTCCTACCATATATATATATATCCATGTATATACTACCATACATATCCATGTATATACTACAGAGATAATGTACAAAACTATATTAAGTATGCTGATGACACAAAACTTGGGGGCCCATGTAGAACTCAGGAACAAATTAAAACTATTCAGTCAGAGTTAGATGAAATAACTGACTGGGCATACAAGTAGGGCATGTCCTTCAACTTGAACAAACGATGTCTCCTACAAATAGGAAAAACCAACAATCAACAATATTATGTGTTAAGTAACAGCATGTTAAACTCAGTGATTAAGGAGAGGGACACTGGTATTATTGTGGATTCCAACCTTGACTTCAGAAACAATGTACTAATGCAGTTGCAAAGGCAAATAAAGTAATGGGAGCTATTAAGAAAAACATAAAAATCAGAAAAGCAGAGGTATTGATGCCACTTTATATATATCATATGTGAGACCACAGCTTGATTATGGTGGATGGCTTTAGTGTCCTTATAGGAGGGCAGATATTGAGAGAGTGGAAAAGATCCAGCACAGAATGACCAAGGCAGTCAAAGGGTTACAGCACTGGTGCTATGATGACAGACTAAGGAAACTTAAGTTACACTCCTTGGAGATAAGGAAAAAGGGAGGAGATTTACAATAAGTATTTGACATACTGCAATATGTTAATCTTATAGCCAAATTAAATACAGACTTTAAAAACATTAATTTGACATCACAAGGATATCCACTACAACTTAAGGTCACCAGATTTAACATGACAAAAAGGAAACTTTTCTTTACACAGAGAGTGGTGAACCTCTGGAGCAGGCTACCAGTAGAAATAGTTATGGGTAAAACAAAGGATATCTTCAAGAAAAGGTTGGATAATTACATAGCAAATGGAAGAGAGATGAAATATTACATAGAATTTTGAGGCAATCCTTGTGGGCATCTTGCCTTATTTTTGCTCCTAATCATTAGTGACATTAGTGACATCTAGTTGCCTGGAAGCCAAGGGGAAGATTAAAGATTAAACTGGAGGACTGTGTTACAGAGTGTAAAATAAAACAATTTAAGGCTGCAGTTCAATGTTAAGGTAAAATACTACAAAGACAAATATCACCCTGCTAGGACTTTAACTGTACTTGCACAGAATATTGGCCAATCTCCCAAACTTTCCAGGTCTCACACCAGTCAGACTCCAGCTATTGCACTTGACCTGCGCACTTAGCTGCCATCACTTAGACACCACTACATCAGCTGAAGTGTGCCTTTAAAGCGGCTTGTCCCACCTCCTCATGGTGTTGCAACCACCAGGAGTGAACTACAGCTGGCAGTCAGAGACAAGTACTGCAGATGGGCTCCTGACAGCATGGGAGAGGGAGCGGTATAATGTTGTTAGCACCTGTCAAACAGCAGCACAGGAAACAGTCCAGCAGTGGTGCACAACAGGATCACAGTCAGCTCAAGCAAACAGGTGACTTCACGTAGGGATGGAGGGTAGTGAAACTCACACACAGTCCAGTAGCTGAAGCAGTTCCAACAATGACAGCTGAATTTCAGGATAATATGTTCAGAGATCTGACACAGGAGCCTGCCACACTCCAGTCATACTCCAGTTGTTGCACTTGGCTTCCACACTTAGCCACCACTACATAGACACCACCATATCAGCTGAAGATGTGACTGTGAAGTGGCTCATTCCGCCCCCTCACAGCGCTGCCACCACCATGATTGAACTGCAGCTAGTAGTCAGGGACAAGTACTGCAGATGGGCTCCTAACAGTATGAGAGAGGAAGAAGTGTAATGTTCACAGCACCTCTCAAACAGCAGCACATGAAACAATCCAACAGTGGTGCACAACAGGATCATAGTCAGCTCAAACAAACAAGCAGGTGACTTCATGCAGCAAGGGAGGGCAGTCAAACTTATACAATACAGCAGCTGAAGCAGTTCCAACAAGCACTTGTCAATGCCTAATGTTTGCTGGAATGTATGTGCTGTGCAGGTGTTTGGTACTGATAGTACAGAGATGCAAATGCCCTACACCAAGGGAAGACTCTATCCATGGGCCATACACTTCTGTGTAGCAATGGATGTGAAGAATTCATGGGACTGTCTGGTGGCCTGTGGAAGTGCATGACCCCATGGTCCCTACAGTTCCATGTGAACGCAGATACAGATACACAAGGCAAAGAGTGCATCTGACAGCCAATGCACAAGGCATTCTGCCAACTTCAGGTGGAGAGGTGCAGGGCCCTATACCAAGAGGACAGTTTTCTTCACTATATGGTACCTGGGCCCATGTGGACAATCCTGAACCTTTCATTCCCTGGCTGGGGGGGTGTTGCATAACAGCACCATTCCCCCACCCTCACAGCATCCAGCTGGGTCACTGAGCTCACCCCTGAATTCAGCTCACAAGCATGGGATCGCAAAGCATGGCCTCGGGGGTGAAGACTGGCACACTATATCTGACTCCTTGCAAAAAAATCCCTGATGGGGTCCATGCCTAGGGCTACTTCAGCACTCCTTGAGCCTGCACAACCATCTAAATACACAAGGAGTGCCTCCAGGACTGTTCTAACTGTTCCCTTCAAATGAACCACCCTTGGCCAAAGATCCCTCTCCTACTGTGGGCCTAAATGGTTCAATGATCTGCCTGCAGACCTTGCCAACTCCCCTAGACTTGGCTACTTTAAAAATGGGCTTCGATCTCTTCTTGTCAGCAAATCTGACTGCCAGTGTTTCTGTTAACCCATGGCCTCTGACAGCAGTTCTCACATCCGTCAAACGCTACCATCTCTCACTCCCACCCTCCTGTTCCACAACTGCCCACTTCTCCCTCCCACCTTCCACCACCTACTACCTCCCCTTAACAAAGCCTCCCCTTGGCTGCTAAAACATGCATTTCTGCAGACTGGGAGCACCCCGTCTAAACTGTAACATGATTGTTAAACACTGTACTGCACTTAATTAGTGCTGCATTAATATGTTTCTCTGGAAGTATGGTCCTGTTTCTCCTTACTTCTTGTACCCTGCTTAATGTTGTAACTGCACACTAATATCACTTGTTAGTTGATGTCTTTCTGCTCTGCAATGTTTCATCACCTGTAAATGTCTTGTATTCCTTATTGACTTGGAGCCTTTGTAAACGAGCCCCCAGCTCAAAGGTATTAATCCAAATTTGAAATAAATAAATAAATAAAAATACTCAAAGCTTGTTAAACAATTATTTTTTTTTTATTCTGACCCCAACTTTTCAAGATACTCATTTTATGATTCACCTTATAAACATGTCAAGTACTGTAGTATTTATAGTATATTGGCCAGAATATCATTTCACACCACAGGTGTAAAAATACATCTCACTCAGGATTTTAAAAATGACACATCACACTTATGAGGTGGTGTGGAAAAATAACTATGTTGAAAGTTTGGAGTCAAATAGTGAAAATTAGTGAAGTTATCACTGAATGTTGAAATACTGTAAAGTTCAGTGTTAACCTAGACATTTTACCATATTTGTACACCAAATTTTCAGTATAGCCTTCGTATGACCTTACCTCATGAACCCAGTAGGTGAAAATGTTCAAATCCTCACCAACATGTCATTCTGCACCATTGAAACATCATTGCGCCATACAGGTGCAAAAACACATTTTGGCCAGGATTTGAAAAATGATAGCTGTCATGTTCATGAGGTGATATGACACCTGTGTTGTGTTGAAAATGTGTGGTCAAAATATTAAAAATTATCAAAGTTATGAGTGAGCATATAAAAAATGTCAACGAATGCACATCACTTTGCCATGTTTACTTATTTTGACACCACATTTTCACTATGGCCTTCTTATGACCCCACCTTGTGAACAAGGCTGGTGAAAATGTTCAAATCCTGCCCCAATAGTGATTTTGCTACATGACTGAGAAATCTCCTTTCAGGCCTGATTTGTAGCATTCCACCACCATCGGTCATTAGTTGGGGTCCAAAAAAGGCCATATTGACAAGTTGGGCCAAAATATGCAAAAATGGTAAAGTTATGTATGTAAGTTCAAAACCCCATTGAAATACATTGAACCACACTTAACACAGATTCTTATATTTCAGTCAGCAGTTCTAGCAGCAAGACATGTCTCTGATCGGAGAGTGGATCTTCATCCTGTGACTTGTTCAGGTGACTGAAGAGTCTATAAGGGGTGCAGTGGGGTGTGGGGTGGTGGGTGCTGAGTTGGAGATCAGAGTGGGGTGGGTGTGGAGGGTGTGGGTGCGCTGATCAGTGAAGGACCGTTTTCCTTCTCATAGGTTAAAAAAAACATTGAGGGATGGTTTTCTCTATTTCAGATATATTCTGACACTGGGATTGGGCACCCCAGAGTCAGGCTCCTTGGGGAACAGGGCAGATGACCTGGATGGGAGGGAAGTCAAGAGAAGAAGTACCAGGGTGTAATATCTAAAACACAAAGGTCCAGTTTTTTTTAATGTCATAAATAACATGTAATGCCATACTAATACCATAATGACTCTAAAACACAGATGCTTCATCCACTTGCACTGAGCAGCGCATTCCCAGCATGTAAACAATGTCTGTAACAAGCAATAGTTCTATTGTGTTAATAAATAAATTATTTTTTGAGTTAGATCTCTTAAACAGATAATCAAATTCTGTGTTTAAAACACTGTCACCCCTTTATTAGTTTAAAAGAGAAAAAACTGTGGACATTTTGGACTTGACAGTGTCCCTTTTAAAAAACAAATCTTTAGAAAGATGGGGAGGTGGGTGGGCAAGAGACCTGGAGGAATGGGGAAAAAGTGGTAGTGGAGATGGGCACCCCACTCCACTTAATACAGAAAGAGATAGAGAGAGAGAGAGAGAGAGAGAGAGAGATATCTCTTAGGCTCCTGTTGTTGAAAGCTGATCAGCTGCTTGCTGACCGGCTTCATATAAATGAAAGGACCAAACCCCCTTCTGATTGGAGTGGCTTTGTCTTTTCAACTACACAAAGTTTCCTCCCAGCAAGCAGCAAGTGGTGTCACAACCACAGTGTGTGGTCATTTGTCTGGACTGCCGACCCCCTTTCAGTTTGAAGTGCAATGAGCATGGCAGTGATACACCTCTAAAATCCCCTTTAGTGTAACAAAACATTTCCTGCATATGTGCAATCAAATGTGAAAATGAGAGTTGAATTTCAGGATGACATGTTTGGAAATCAAACATTGGATCCTGCCTAGTAAGACTCTGGTTGTTACACTTGACCTTCTTGCTTAGCCACTGCTTACACGCTGTTCCACGTACTGTAGATTAGATCCACCATTGCCTGTTGATTTTGTTTCAGCATGGATATGATATCTGGAGCGTGTGTGGCTGTATCTTTCCTGTTGTGTGTGAGTTCACTCGGGTTGGTGGTTTATTGGTATGTTTGTCTAATGTGATTATAGACAAAAAGCCTAGTTCTTGTGGAGCGATTCGCTGGTTCGTGAGGGTTGATGCGTCTTCTGGAGTGCATAGAGGACACAGTGGCCTGGCTTGGCTGGGGGGGGGAAGGGACGCTGCAGGTTCTGAACTTTTTAGATTTTACCCTATGCCTGCTACAAGGCAACATAATGGGAGGGGTGTCTCCTTTAGTGTGTTTGTGCCATTAAAAATATATTATACTGGCTCAATAGCACCAGTATAGTTAGGGTTGAGCGACAGGTTCTTTGCACCTTAATAGCTGTCATAACATTTGACAATATTAGCTGAAATTTTGCAAGAATTGTCTAATAGGCAAGGTCTAAATATATGGAAAGTTTTGTGATAGCATCTTGTGCAGTTTCTCAGCTCCACAAATGTTACTTTCCTGTAGACCTTTAATTTTTTTCCTATGCTTAACATAGGTTTTTGGATTTGCTGTCATGTACAGCCTACATGGAATGATTTTTTTTTCCTGAAACATTCACAGTAGAAGCATGTTGTACCAAGGTAGTGCCTTTGGAAGGTTTTACGAAAAAATATTAAATAGTTCAAGAGTTATAAGGATTTAAAGTTGGGTTGGGGGGGTGCTGTTCTGAACATGCTCAGTAGGGTGTTTTGGATAACATTTTGATATGAAACAAAAAATTCTATGTTGCAAGACCTTTCTTCGTTTCCTGGCACTTACTTCTCACAGCACAAAGAAAACATTTTCTTGTCCTGATGGGTGATATCTTGCTTTTTTCCCCTGAAGCAAAAAGCATGGAAAATACATAACAATTGTATAATTTTAAAAAACAAACACCTGAACCTAGCTAAATGGAATCTGTTTAACTAGATTCTCAAGTTCGTTTGTTTTTATGGCTGTGAGTGGAGCCTACAGCCGTTTTGCGATCTGTAACCTAAAAAATGGCTTTTCGTGTCACGCTTCCTTTGGACTTTTGGACTTATCCTTCTGAATCTCCAATAGAGCTGGGAGTATTCTGCCACAGTCGGCTGCTACG
Source organism: Neoceratodus forsteri (assembly GCA_016271365.2). Lineage (NCBI taxonomy): Eukaryota > Metazoa > Chordata > Ceratodontiformes > Ceratodontidae > Neoceratodus > Neoceratodus forsteri. The sequence continues at coordinate 894,176,512 of CM028132.1, read as the reverse complement.
GAGTAACAGCCACACTATTTTGGCTGTTACTTCTGCATTCTGGTATGAGAACTGTTTTCTGTTTCCATTAGCAGGTTATACAGATCTACCACTAGAGGGATCTTGGTCCCTCCTATTGGCCTACAGCACTTGCTTGCCTTTTCTCTTCTTTTCTGTCCCGCCTAGCTCCAGCCTACACTGATCTCTCTCCCCAGCTGCTCACATACCCCATCCAAGCTGTTCCTGCTCACTCTCAGCTCTCTTTTCTCTACCTCTCCCTGCCTGTTTCTTTTTTTCTTTTCTTTCACCCTACACCAGCTATGAGTTCCCTCCCCCACCTGCTCTTTCCCCTTCCCCTTCTCTCCCTCCTTGTACTTCCTTCCTTGTTGTCTCTCCCAGGCCCCTGCCACCCCCACCCTATACCCACTATCTACTTAATCAATACCAACAGCACCTGGGAATGCTCCACTTCTTGACCAGTCTTCCCCGTGGGCCTCCACTTGGAAATATCTGGCTGCTTCTTAACACCACTAAGTTGGTCTTAATACCAGCCTATCCCTACTGTACCACATTGCATATCATTGGGGCTATCATATGGACTCTACCTACTGCCCATACACTAAAAGGAAACACAAATTATCACTACTGGACCTGCGCCTCTGTTCAATGAAGCTCCTCCTACTTCTCCTACTGATCTTGGGCAACGTCCATCCAAACCCTGGCCTGGGCTGTTCAAGCCTTCTGGAAAAGGCAGGGGTCCTCACCATCGCAACCATTAACATCTGCAGCCTGTTGCCAAAGCTTGTTGCACTCCAAGCCTTTATCAGCCAACATAATCCTGACAGCCTTGCTGTAGTTGAACATGACTGACACAGAAAGTTCCTGATCTGGCAATTACCTTACAGGGCTACAATGTTTTCAAATTGGACCATGTCTCTAAAAGGGAAGGGGGCTGCACCATCTACATTAAGGATAATCTTCTGGGGCACCTTGTTCCAACCCCCATCCCTGCCTCCTTGGCCCAGCTTCTACCCATTAAAATTCTTCTAGGTCCCAATCAAAAAGCCCTCACCATCGTCTCTGTATATATTCCATCTCGAGATCAAGATCTTGGCATCAAAGAAGTTCTTAACTTCATCAACTCCCAACCTCCAGGTTCTGAACACATTCTGCTTGTTGATTTCAATATAAACTGGCTCGCTTCTGATGTCTACACTCATAAGGATGCCCTTGCAGTTGCCAACTTCTCACAATTGGTCACCACACCAACTCAGATAAATTACAAAACTGACACCAGTACCCTGCTGGACTGGGTTCTCACCAATCACCCAACCAGGATCTCTCATACCTCTGTTCTCCCATACTCTCTCAGTGACTACTCCCCGGTTATATGTGAATGGTCTAATAAATTTCTAAAGCCACCCCTATAATTATTACCAGCAGAGTCCTCCCCCGTGGTCAACTTACCCATCTCAAACAGTACCTATCCTTGCAAGACTGGCTGCCCATCTACAAGGCGATGGATGTTAACCTAGCCATCGGCTACTTTATCACTGCCTTCAATGAGGCCTGTGACCTCTTCGCTCCTTCAAAAAAATGGAAAACAAAAGCCCTCTGTAACCCTTGGATAACTGCGGAGCTCCTTTCCCCTCTGAAATCTAGGGACCACCTGTGGGCAGTGGCTAAAGGTACGGGCAAACAATCTGACATCCAAAAATACAAACATGCCTGTAATGCCTGCACAAAATCCATTCGTGTCATGAAAAGCTCATATTATAAGGATGTACTCACCAACATCTGGGGAAATGGTCGTGCTTTCTGGGACAATATCAAGGACATTACTGGGAAACAATCAAAGTCCTCTCCGGCCATGTTAATTGTTGAAGGGTCCACTACCCTTGATCCCATGGTCATTGCAAATACCTTTAACATGGCTTTTACTGACCTCAGTACTGTTCTACCACCTGATTTCTTCACAGTCAGTCACACCCCCTCTAACACATCCTGCACTCTGTCAAACCACCCTCATTTTTACTTCAGGGAGATTAAGATGAATGAAGCTCACCGCCACATTGTCTCAGCCATCTCTACTTCCAGAATCAGCAGTGACACCCTGGACCTTAAGCTGCTATGACTTACACTTGACATGGTCCTCAGTACCCTAAATAAAATTCTTAACCTCTCTCTCTCTCCACACCAGTACATTCCTTGAAATATGGAAAACTGCCACTGTGACCCCGGTCCACAAAAGTGGGGATAAGTCCTGCCACTCTAACTACCACCCGATCTCCATATTGCCACCACTATCCAAGGCCCTAGAGTGTATTTTTTGTGGACCAACTCACTGATTATTTGGACAAATATAATATGCTATCCACACAACGGCACGGTTCTAGAAAAGGGCATAGTACCACCACTGCCCTGCTTGAATTTACTGGTGCAGTGCATAGTTCCCTAGATAAAGGTCTTCTTACTGGGGCTGTCTTCATCGACCTCTCAAGGGCATTTGACATGGTCCATCATTGGTTGCTGTGTGACCAACTACTCCTTGCTGGCCTCACACTGGACTTGGCCTGCTGGTTCAGAAGCTACCTTGATAACCGCTCTGAAAGAGTAAAAATTGCCAGTGCTATCTCGGACACCTTGCCTGTTCACTCCGGAGTCCCTCGGGGGTCCATACTGGGCCTTCTCCTTTTCAGCCTTTTTTTAAACTCCCTACCACAATCCTGCTCGGAACAAATCATCCTGTATGTGGATGATGCTGTTGTCTTTTCTATGCACAAGGACCTTTCACCACTACAACACAGCCTCCAACTTGGATTCAGTGCCGTTGAAACATGGTTCTCCAATCATAAACTAATCCTCAATCACAAGAAAACCAAGTCATTGCTATTCTGCAGTTCACATAACCGTTACAAGCAACACCCTCCATCTCCACAAGCAGGGATTGTCCTCGAACAAGTTTACTCATTCAAATACCTAGGGATTCTGCTTGACCCCAATCTCTCCTATACAGCTCACATTGACAGCATGGCTAAAGCTGCCAACACACGCCTTGGATTACTCTACAAGCACAGGCAGCACCTCACCCCAGAGGCCCTGAAGATTGCAGTCCAGAGCTCTGTGGTGTCAATTATTGATTATGGCCTCATTATCTATGGCTCTACCATGACATCCGCCCTCTGACGTATAACAACTGCTCTTAACAAAGCATGCCGACTCACAACTGGTGCCCACCGCCTCACCCACACCTGGACCTTTAGGAACAATCCAGATGGCTCCAACTCTCCAACCGTATAAAGTATCTCACATGTGCTATAGTGGGAAAAATTAACCTTGGCCTCACACGCCCAGTGTTACTGCCTTGTTACATCAAAACTCCAACTGACAGAACACCAGGAGCTCGACAACCCAGATTCTACAAGTTCCTTGCTGTCGAACTACGCAGGGCCAACACTTCTTCACCTATAGGGCTCTTCTATGGATGAATGGTCTCAGCCACACCATCTCCTCTGCCTCAACACTAGGTCTGTTCAAAACCAGGCTCTGGGCCCATCTCATTGCCTCTAGCTCCTGTGACTGCCTCTCCTAGCTGATGACCTACACAACTTTAATCCTAACTTATATACTGCTTAACTCCAGGCCCCCCCAGTCCCCTTCCCCCCAGTTCCTGAGGCGCCACTTCAAATCTCAGGTTTTTATAATGCCTCATTAGTCTCTCCTTGCCCCATTATAACCTTATTTCCCCCTCGCCCTGCCCTTTTTCTCTTCTATCCTCCTTCCCATTTATTTTCAGCAAATGCCTCCTGCTGCATCTTCATCCCTCCCCTCTCCTCTCATCCCTGTTTCTCTGCCACTCCCGGGCACCTGGCCCTACCCATTCCTTGTGGGCATATGTGACCTAGCTGTGTTCATCATTTTGCTATAGCTGCCTCTGTTTACTACCTACACTTCTCCTCCTCCTCTACACCTTACTCTTCCTTTAATTGATGCCTTTCAATAGCACTGTTGTACATGAATTGTTTACTGTTATTTCAGTGTTGCTTCCTTGTTGTTTGTTATTTCTAATGTGGAACCTTTGTAAAAGAGCCTTGCCTCGAAGGTACTTGTAATCCTAGAATAAATTAAATAAAAAAAAAAAAGAACTGCGCATGTGCACTTCATATGCATGTGCAGTTCTACTGGCACCGCCATCTTGGGAATGGTAGAATGCCATTCTCCCGCAACTATGCATATGTGAATGCCATCACCGTTGCCATCTTGTGGATGGCACTCCTCCCGCTCCCTCCCACTCTGCTGTCCTCCCCAATCCCTCCATTCTGTCCCAGCCCCAGCAGCAAATAAAACCCTCCTGTTCCCTCCCACTGCTGCAGTCCTCCTCGCTCACTTCTTTCCCTGTCCATGCACCAACATCGAGGTGCCCAGTCCTAGTGTCAGCATCATGTACCTCCCAAAACTCATGTGGCACACTAGGAGCCCACCCCAGTGTGCCCAAATTTATGTTTTTTTTTTTCACTCCCTCCCACTGTTGCTGTCTGCCCCTCTCCCTCCCTTCCTGTCCCCAGGCTGACACTGGGGTGCTCAGTCTCCATGTCAGCATCATGTACCCCCCAACTCATGTGGCACACTGGGAGTCCACTCCAGTGTGCCCAAATTATATTTTTGTTCCTGTAAAAGAAAACTGTCCCCAATGTCTTTTTTACCTGTAAAAAGAAAAAGGTCTCTCATCATTACCCCAGTGCCCCTCCCCATCCCCCCCTCCTACAGGCACCCACCTCCTGCACCCCCCCTCCTTACCTCATGCTTACCTCCGGAGGCTGGCGCTGTCTTCTTCTCTGAACTGGGACACATCTGCACTCTTCAAAGCCAAACCTCAAAATGAAGAATCAAAGGTAAGCATGGTATAATAGAAGTCAAAGGGGATTTCAACTTATGTTGATATATCAGCAATTTTTTAAAATGTTGGCCCCAAGTGTTCAACATGGGGTTCTTGGGATCCCACCTTGTGAACACTGTCACTGTCATTTCATTACTCTGTTCCAAAAGGTGATTTTTGCAGTCTCTATGCAGAATCACCTTTTGGGACCAATTAATAAAATGACAGTGCCAGTGTTCATGAGGTGGGTTCCCAAAAAAAACATGTTTTACATTTGGTAAAAAAATTCCCAAAAATTACTGTGTTATGAGAGTGCATTGCACAGTTTCTATGCACACTCCTAACTTCACCAATGTTTAATATTTTCACTCCAGATTTTCAACATTGCCATTTTTGTACACCTTCTTATTAACAGTGCAGCTGACATGTCTCACATCCTGCCCCAAATGTGTTTTTATATCTGTGGCACAGAATGGTGTGATCTCTCTGCGAAATCACCTTTCGGGACAAGTAAACAAAATTACAGTGGCACTCATCATAAGGTGGTGTACCAAATAAGCCAAGTTGAAAATTTAGGATTCATTAGATTTGTACAGAGCTGATGGACTTGCAACCTAAATTCTCACCTGATATTTTCTAGGTCCTTTTTATTTTCATGTAAGCATCCCACCTATTTTTGAATATTGGTGTTGTGGAACTTGCCAGAACCTCCAGGGGTAGTCTGTTCCAATCATGGACCACTTGCTGGTTAAACCACCAAGTACATCATACTAATTTCCTGTTTTGAGCCATTAGCTGTAGTGGGTGGGATCTGGTATCATGTGTATTGGTATTCATTTCTAGTCCACTTGTGTCCTAGAGGTCATCATTTTTCCAAGCTCTATGTACTAAGCACATATCTCTCCCTCTTCCTTCTTGCCTCCAATGAGTATAAGTTCAACTTGGATAGACATGTTTCATATTCCTTTCCAGCCATATCTTCACTAGCGGTTCTAGCCACAAATGGTTACTAGGGCACAGCTGGTGCACAACAGATGGCAGCCAGGGCACTGATATATGGTTATTATGGGGGAAGCTCTGCACCATATGGGGCACCAACTGGGGCACAGCATTTTTTTACCAGGGCACGTGCTCTGGCGGGCCCTGGTGTAGTGCCACCACTGCATATCTTATATGGCCCCTGTAGCCCATCTCTGTACTCTCTCCAGGAGTGCTATGTCCACCTTTTTGCATGGTGCCCATACCTGGGCACCATATTCCATTATTGGTCTCACCAGTGAAGTATACATTGATAATATGACATCCTTACTCCTTGCTAATATGTGTCTTAGTATACAGTTTAATATTCTATTCCATTTCTGGGCTATGCTCCAACAATGGGGGTGAAAAACACATATCACTGGACACCATAATCCCCAGATCTCTTTCATACTGGTTTACCAGGATTGAGAAAGGGCAAATTCCATTTTGCATATTGTAAAAAATGATATTGTCACTGGTATCTGCTAAACCAAAATCCAGTTTTACTGGTGTTTGGTTTTGTGTACTTTATTTAACAATTTGTAACTCTGCTAACACGCGTTTTAGCAATTTTGACCTCCACTATTGTATATCCTTCCATCCTTGTACCAATTTAAAGGTATTTTAGGTACAAGATGCAGCACTACGGCCCCCATCCCTCAGGTATGATAGCAGCACCAACAGCACTATGGCCCCTGTCCCTCTGGTGTGATGGCAGCAGCAACAGCACTATGGCCCCCCTCCTCCCTCATGTGTGACAGAAACAGCAGCACTTCAGCCCCATCCCTTTGGTGTGATGGCAGCAGTACTATATTCCTCATTTCTCAGGTGTGATGGCAGTATCAGCACTATGGCTCCCATCCCTCAGGTGTGATGGCAGCAGTACTACATTCCCCATCCACCAGTGGTGATGGCAGAAGCACTACGGCCCCCACCCCTCAGATGTGATGGCAGTAGCAACAGTAGCAACAATGCAGTCCATATCCCTCAGGGGTGATGGCAGTAGTGACAACACTATGATCCCCTTTCTTCAGCACCCACACCCCACATGCACAAGTTACAAATTACTTGGTCTCTTTGCTTGTTAGAACTCAGATGTGAATTAATATGAACCACCACTACTAAGGTAGACCACTTTTGTTTTTTCCTATCCTTTAACTGCCTGAATTGGATTTCTGCCTGTGATACCACTGACCAGGGTTCGGGAACAGACTTGGGTGTTGTAGGGCTGGCTGGGGAGATGAAGGCTTGAGTGTCCAATGACCACTTGCCTTCTCCTGGGAGGGAGGGAGGGTGGGTTCACAGCTTAGCATTTGCTGGCCCTTGGTGGAAGCCAGAGGCACAGCAACACATCGGCTCTTACTGCAAGAGGGAGCGTGATGGATGTTGGCTTGTGCCTTGACATCATGTGGCCTGTCATGCTCCCAAGAAAATGAGAAAACACCTGCTGGCCAATTGGAGGATGTGTGCTGGTCCCTCCATAAGCCCTAAGCCCCAGTAACTTGTGTCTGTTCTGACCCCTGCCATGCCCAGGATACACAGGAAGCTTTTTGTGGCAATTCTCCTCCCCTGGTAGCCTCCCACAGGGGTAGAGGCCCACCTGATGAAGGGTTACTTTGGGTTACCTGGTAGCATGGTAATAAGGGGTAGAGGATGGTGCTCGGGACTCAGCAGTGGTCGTAGGGGGCCTTGGCAGGCCTGAAGGAGCGGATTGCCAGGGGGTAGGAGGAGCAAAAAAAAACAAACTGCCTGAATTTGCTTCTTTGAAATAAAGTGTCTTCACCTAAAAAAATCCACAAGTGATTAGTGGAGGACCTTCAAATGGAAAATTATGTATCTCCCAAACATGTGGATGTCTTTTTTAACTTGGTTTCCATGAAAAGGGTGTCTCTCAGTTTTCATGTCTGAGCTCAGATGCGAATTGAGCACCACTCTGCCCACCATCATCATACAGCTCCTAGAGTCTTACCTTCTGTGTGTCATTGAATGTGCTATCAGAATCCACTGGCCAAGCATAAGTACACTTAAACACTTAAAATTTGCTTTTTGTTGAAGCAATCTATCAGAGAACTTTTTGTTGTCACAGAGACTGAAACAGCAGGTAACAGAAAAGGTGCAAATGATCCTAAATTGGGTGCTAACTGTGCAGTCTTTTTGTAAGTAGTAAGGCAGTTTCTTCCTTGTGAACATGCTTTCATGCAGACTAGTTTTCATTCAAATAACTGAGGATTTTGGATGGCCCTGCTGATTATAAACTTCAATAAGTTAGTTGGCAACAGTGATCCTGCACTTGGCAAGCTACAACCTAGATGCTCACATGCAAAGAATACTATAAAAACCTGACTACAGTCTAAAAACAAGCTTATAAAACATATAAAATGTATCTGAACATTTATCTTTACCTTTAGAAAATCAATGCAGCTTGAGTAAAACTCAGGAAAATTACAGGGTACCCTGACTACTGTATGATGTAGTAAACATATATATATATATATTTATTCTTTGTAAACTAGGTAACACCCAGTAGGCAGAACTGCCTGTTTTCAGGGGTGACCCAGGAGCACTAGGGAGGTTAAGTGACTTGCTCAGAGTCACACAGTATGCAGGTGGAGGTTGTGGGAATCAAACCCAAGTCTGCTGGATGTACCCAGTTCAGTCACTGTTTGTTACTCTAACCACTGGGCTATACTGCCAGACATTATAACACCTATATATAATGTTTTAATATATAATTTTAATAATAGTGCACAGTACCTACAGTACAGATTATGACAATTAAACACTTTACAACACGTAACTAACATTTCATTGTTTGCCACTCCATCTGCTTATTTAGTCTTACACAAAAGTGGGTGAATAGTTGACAGAGCACTGTAAATAGCTTTTGATCAGGCTTCATTATTCTATATCCAGAAACAGATAAAATGTGTTAATTCTGGATTTATTTAATATTGATTTTCTGTGGCTCACTAAATAGAATCCATTTAGTACTGTATGAGACAGATTTTTTACATTTTGGAAGAGAGGCAACATATCTTATCTGTTTAGGGTTCATGTTAGGAACATACATTTTTCTTCATATTTAAAACGTATTCAAGTGTCCGTGTATTCATTTAGTAGTTTATGCTAACTAATATATGCTGCAGAAAACAGTAAAGGATTTATTATGAAGCACTCAGGGTCTGTAGTAGAACTCCTGCAAATTTCCCAGCAAGTTTTACAAAAAATCTCTGCAATTTCAGGTTATTTTTCCCACAATTTTCCAGTGGCTCTGCCCATGTGTGCTGATACTTGTATTTTTTTTGTATCATCCAGTGCAATATAAATAGTAAAAGACATTTAGGCACATACTAAATGAAAACTGTAGTTTCAGGAAGGAATGCAGTCCTCAGTTGATGGAGAGGTACCTGATGGGAAGCATGTGTGGTTAAACTGAATGGCTGATTACAACAAAGCAGTGCAGGTGGGTTCCTTTATGATTCTATATGCAGCAAAGCAGAAAGAATGCAAAGCACATCAGTATTCATTTTAAGATGCTGAAATCTGCGCCAGCTGACTTGCTGGCACTGCAGTAACGCTACTGCTTGCAATACCAGAGACCCAGGGTCGAAAGCGAATTTGGGTTGCTGGAGGTCTGGCCAGGAAAGGAGGATTGAGCACCTGGGGGGCTGCTCTCCTTCTCTGGGAAGGGTAGGCTGCAGGTCCCACTGCTCTACCACCACCTGGGTGACCACTGGTGATGGTGCAATGGGGCTGCAGAGTGATTGGGAGGGGAGGATGCTAGCTGGGATCTGGAGAAGTGGCATGTCTCCATGTTCCCTGCTTCCTTGGATCCCCTCAAGTGTCAGTGCCCTCAGGGACAGAGACCAGAAAACCGGAAAGAATCACCCCACATCGGTCACTGGTATAAGGGACCCAGGTGCCTGAAAATTAGAGTAACAATCACCGGTGTAATTCTGGAATCTGAAGTCTTGAAGATGGAATTTCATTCTTTTAATCACTGTAAATCAGTGGCCTTGAAGATACTCCTTGCTACTAGAACACCCAAGTTTTCTGTATGAGAACAGGGACTTTCTTGAATTCTGAAGCAGCAGCTGGAGTTGTGCTGCCAGCTTCAGTTGAAGCATGAAGCCAATGATACCATTTCTGTCACTGTCTCTGCCATCTTTCTGTCTGTCTGTCTGTCCATCTATCTATCCATCCATCCATGCATCTATCTCTGTGATTGAAATTTATCTTTCTTTCTATTTTTTTATCCCCTGGGGCCCTCACAGGCAGGATTCTCTGCCCCTGCCAGCCACCCTCAGTCAACCTCCACTCCTTCCGGTACCCCAGGCCCCATTTGCCCCCATGGATTTCCCCCCATGGAGGGGTGGGAGGGGGAGGTCCATCCTCCCCCCACCCAGTACATAATCCAGATTGTGGCAATCATGGCAGTCCAGAGATGAAGCAGGACACTGGGCGGCAGCAGAACTTCATGTAGCCTGCGGTAGCCCTTCCTTTTTCTGCTTTTCTGGTCTCATTCCTTTGTGACCATGCATGCGCATGTGTGAAGGCACATGTGCATCACGTAGACACGCTTTTGCCTCCAGGTCTCTGACACTACCCTCCAGCCTCCACCGGGAGGGCAGCCAGGGAGCAGGATGACATCCTCCCCAACCCCGGGAGAGGAGAGCTGTCATTGGACACTCAATCCTCTCCATACACCCTTGTTCATGAGGTGGATCATAAGAAGGCTATGTTGAAAATTTTGGGTCAGAATATAAGAAAATGACAAAGTTATGAGCGTGCATTGAAATTGTTCTATGCTCACTAATAACTTTGATCATTTTTAAATATTAAGATCTCAGATTTTTGACACAGTTATTTCTTCACACAACATCATGAACGTGACAGCTGTTGTTTTTAAAATCCTGGCCAAAGAGTGTTTTTTTCACCTGTGGCATGGAATGATGTTTTGGTGGAGATTTGAAATTTTTCACCTACCAGGTTCATGAGGTGGGGTAATAAAAAGGCTCTGCTGAAAATTTGGTGTACAAATATGGTAAAATGCCCTGGTTATGAGTGAACATTGCAGTATTTCAGCATTTACTCACAAATTCTCTAATTTTCAATATTTAACTCTAAATTTTCAACATAGCAATTTTTCCACACCACCTCATAAGTGTGACAGGAGTCAATTTTTATATCCTGGACTAGACATGTTTTCACACTTCTGGTGCTAAATGATGTTTCAGACAATATACTATAAATGCTGCATGTCCTGTTTATAAGGGGAGTCATATAATGACTATCTTGAAAATTTGGGGTCAAAATAAAAGAAATATATAATTATTATGAAACTTTGTGTGTAGTGCAGTCTTCAGTCCAGCAGTTAGGTTTTGTGATCCCATGCCAGTAAGCTGAGTTTAAGGATAAGTGCAATGACCCAGCTACATGGGGTGAGGGTGGTGGGATGGTGCTGTTATGCAACATCCCCCAGCAAGGGAATGAAACGTGTAGGGTTGCCTGCATGGGCAGTCCATATAATGAAATCAACTCTTCTCTTGGCATAGGACCTTGCACCTCTGCACCTGTGGGCGGCAGAGGGCCCTTTGCATTGGCTAACAGATTGTCTCTTTGCCCTGTGCATCTCTATCTGTGACCACATGGAAGCTCAGGGACCAGAGGGCCCCAGCAGGTGCTTCCACTGCCCCCCAGCTAGCCCTTTGTGTTCTTGACATCCTTTCCTGCACTTCTGCAGATAGATGTAGAAATGAGGATTGATTCCTCTACCTCAAAAAGAAAAGGAAATTCCTCAAAAAAAAGCTTTTTTAATGCACCAGTCAGAGTTCAGGTTAATGCCAAAAAAGTCAGGAAATGTGCTTTTAGGGTTCCCAACCCTAACTCCCCACCCCCAACCCCCAAGTAGCAAAAGTAAAAAAACAGGGTTCTGGGTCTTTGCAGTCTTAGTGAATCAGAGGTGGGGTCTTCCTTGGGGTTGTCAACCCTAATGCTGACCCTTCCCCCCAGCTCACAGTCTCTTGTGTAAAGCACAAGGTACAACTCCAATGCTAGTGCCTCATAGAGATATAATCTTCAAAGGTAGAGAAGTATGTCTTTAAACATGTTGCCAATATAGTCTGTTGTAGTTTTCTTCATGCAGAGCCCTGCCAACCCTGCATGAAAAAAGGAGCTCATGTCTGATATTGTTTGCTATGGGAACAGGGTGGGCATTAGGGTTGACAACCCCAAGGAAGACCCCACCACTGATTAACCAAAACTCCAGAGATCCCAAAATCCTAATGCTTTTTCCTATTGCTGTTGTGGAATGTGGGTGGGGATTTAGAGTTGGAAACCTTAATGCCAGATTTCTCTGCTTTTGTGGCATTAACTTGAACGATAACTGGTGCATTAACAAAGTGTTTTGCAAAGAATATATGTATATATATATATATATATATACACATACTGTAAATATGTAGCAGGCTGTTTTATATTTGAGTGTTTTACATTAAGGTTGAGTGAATTCCAGATGTGGTGCATATAGTGCCCCCAACACGCCCGTCAGAAGTGATGCAAATCATGTCACTTCCTGCCATCGGCACTATATAAATGAAGTACAGCATGTGCCTTTAAAATTACTGTAGGAAGTGATGTGATTTGGATCACTTCCTGTGCCACAATGCCAACCTATACAAGTGGATATGAGGCTGAGTCCTTGCAATCATCTAGCATGCTTTCACATTGGGCCTGAGTAAGGAAGGGGGAGGAGCAGGAGCAAAGTCAAAATGCCCTGGAGAGAACGGGTTGAGCAAGGTAATATGAGGTTGAGGCCTTGTAGTACTCTATCATGATTTCACATAGGGGTTGAGTAAGGAAAGGGGTGGACAGGAGCAAAGGCAAAATGCCCTGGAGAGAACTTGTTGAGTGAGGTAAGGTAATGGGAAGGGCAGGAAACTGACAAACTCTCCAACATGGTAAGTAAGTGTAAATTATTATTTGTTAAGCATCCATTAGGGGCTTTGGGCACTGCACATAGGTCAAGGAACAAACAATATATAAAACAAACATCGTATATAAAATCTAAAATTTTAAACATGTAACAAGTATTAAATAAGGCAAGTAGAATAATAAAATAAATTAACTAAACCAAAATACATAAAATCAGATCATTTCATTTCATTTTTATTAAATGGGTTAGACAATTGAGCAACCCTCATTTAAAATGGTGACCTTTGGTTATACAAAATTATGTTAAATTAAAGATCAGTTTGCAGCCAGTGTGTCAGAGGCCCTAGCTATGACCCGAAGGCCTCCCTAATCAGGTGGGACTTTAGGCCCCTATTAAAGGCCTCTAACAAGAGGGCTTCTCTCAAGGATCTTGGGAGTGCATTCCACAGGGCTGGAACAGCCACCTCAAAAGCTCAATCACCAGATTATTTAAGCCATGCTCTGAGAACCACAAGAAGGCCCACCTTGGAGGAGCAGAGAGGACGATGGGTATGGTAGGGAGTCAGAAGGTCACTCAGATGGTCAGTGTGACAATCATGGTATCTAAACACCAACCTAGCCCCTTCTGATAACCTGTGGCCCTTATTGCTGAGCCCTGCTGAAACAAGCTGATAGCCTCAGGACAATCCTCCCAGCTCCCTTTTGGGCAACATTACGGGGGATTAGCAAATTTAGCCTGGTGCCACTAATAAGAGATCCAGGTGAATGTGAAGTGCAGCACTGAATTCGTTTTAGTCTGAGTGCCCCACTGCCAGTGGAGCGTCCACCAATGTGAGCATGCACAGCTAGGCATGTGACCGCTGAATTAAGGGTCACACACACGCATAGGCTTGCACCTGTTCTCCGCTAGTAGAGGAGGAGGGCAGTCAGAGTAAACATGCCTCAGATTATTGGAATGCACCTGTTTAAAGTGAAACTTGCATGCTGAATCCTTAATATGATATGCCTGAATTTAACCTAACAATAAACAAGATGTACGCCAATGAGTTGCTGGTTCCTTACATGAGGGGTGGCCAGCGATAGACAAAGTAGCATATATACTTAAAAGATGTGTATTGGTTTTATTACATATCCCTATGGCTGATTTTCTGTTGTGGGGTAGGCAGTTCAAATTTTTATTAATTTTACAGGCCTGCACTAAAAGAATTATTACAAGACTGTGGCGTCAACCTCGTCCTCCACAGGTGATGCAGTGGGAAGCTCTTGTTGACACTATTTATAGGCAGGAAAGGTGTAATTACAATTATTTGAATCTTTTGACAGTATTTGAGGAGATTTGGGGCATTGTGTGCTTTTACAAAGTTGGCATGAACCCTGATTTTGTCCCATAAAGTGTTTTTTATTTTTTTGCTTGGTTGTTTATGTTGAGTGGTTTCTTTTTGTTGAGGATAACCCCAGCCTTGCCTCTGTTTTTTTTTCTTGTGTTTTAACCGGTTCTTTTTCAGTACTGATTTTAAATTGTCTGCTGTACTAGTTAAGTTATATTCAATGTTATAGCATTATCTCTACATTATTTATAAATGTATCATAGAGTTATGTGAGCATATTAGGCAGTAATGCCTTTAACTGCACGCCCTTTTCTCAAAGGGTATATCCCACATAGAATTCTTGTTACAGGATTCATCTAATTTAATCTTGAAAGTTTCCATATTTGTGCAGCCTATGACTTCAAGTGGTAGGCTCTTCCAGAGGGACACCACTCTCTATGAAAAGCGCATTGCCCTCCTCTTGGTGTGATTTAGTTCACCCTTCAGTTGCAGTCCATGCCGTCTTATGTTCCTAATTACCTCTCTCATTTTGCCCCCCAGACAATCCCATAACTCTCCATCATTAAATGCATTGAAAATCAGGCACGTCACCTCTTAATCTCTGATATTCCAGTGTATATAAACCAAGACTACGCTACCTTTCCTCATACTGTTGACCTCGTAGATTCCCTATCATCCTTATTGATCTAAGCTGCACCTCCTCCATTAATTCAATACTAGTCTTTTTGTGTGGTGCCCAAAACTTGACACAATATTTCAAATGCGGCCTAACCAGCAAGCCATACAAAGGTATATCTACCCTTCTATCTTGACTTGTAATATGCCTTTGTATGCATGCCAAGATACTGCTTGCCTTCTTTGTGACTGCATGACATTGTTTTTTTAGAGGCAAGATTATCTGATATATCTATCCCCAGATCCCTCTCCTTGGTCACTACCCTGAGCTTATATCCACTCAAGTATTATGATGCACATCTATTGTTTCTCCCCATGTGCATTACAGTACATTTTTCTATGTTAAAGGTTAGATTGTGTTGGAACGGACTGGCTACGTCACAGGCCAGGGTGCTGCTTAAGGAGGACAGGCCATAATTTCCCCGAGTCGCCCAGCATACACCTACTTGAAACATAATTTTTGTTCCTGTGCTGACTGTAGTAAAGCTACTTGTTCTAAAGTTACGAGTAGACTTGTATATAGTGATTTTGGTATTACTAAACAGCTTCTGGCACAGAACTGTTTAACACTTCCAAAACTTGTTGTCATCCCCGTGCATGGTTCTCTGGTGACACGTTAAGTGTCAGTTAAGTACAGTGTAGTTACAGTGTAACTACACGCAACTGCATTGCAACTGCAATGTGGTTACATGCAACAAGCATTTAACTACAGGGTAATTACCCCGTTGCATTTAATTAATGGTTAGTTACATTGAAACTAACAAAGCAGCAGTACTAGTTTACCAGGAAGTGTTCATTTCCCAGAGTTTTGCACTGCCTGATAGTTTAAAGTTTCAGATTTAACTTTTGCTGTTTACCACTTTTTCCTGAAAACTGGTTCCCTTGATTTTTAATACATTTATAATGTTGTGTGGATCCACAGAAAATATGGCAGCCCCCATTCTTGTTTACATTGCTTGTCCTATAAACACTCAGCAGGCAAAGAAAGGGGTGATGCATTTCATGTACATCAGACAAAATAACCAGTAGCATGGCAGCACCTCATTTCCTCAGAATCCAATGTGGCGCTCCTGGCAAGGATCTGTGCTGAACTGTCTGAGAAAATAAAGAATATAAGGAAAACAAACAAAAATAAAAGCAAAGAATTCCATTTTTTTTTGTCATTTGTGGAGCTTGTTTGATGTAACTATTTTGAAAAGTACATTTTTATTAACTAGTACTGTTGCTTTAAAATAAATTGTAAACTGTACCCCCCCCCCAATTCCCCCAATTACCAGACCTGTCAGATGAAGCAGTACCCTGGTGGTCTAGTGATCCCCCCAGACCATCCGGCAGTGATTACACTATTGCCTTGTGTGGTCTAGTGGACCCCCTCCTTGAAAGGGCATCCACCCCCCCCATGACCCACCCACTCAGAACCCTGACCCACACACACACACTCTCTATCTCTTTTGCCCTGGTCACATCACCTAAGCAGAATTTCAGAAATAGTGATGGCCACCAACACAGCCCTCCTCTCACCAACTCAGCCAGATGCCATTTGACCATCACAGAGTGATCGCAAGCACTGTAGAAACAGGTATTTCTACAGTGCTCATGATCACTCACTGACAGTCAAATGGCTAAGATGGTGAGAAGAGGACTGTGCATGTCTCCACCACTATTGTTCTGGTTCAGCTTAGGTGCCTGTGGTGAGAGGGATCCTAAGTGGGTGAGGTGGGGGGGTCACATGCCCTTTCCTGAGGGTGTGGCCAGTCCACTAGACCACCTGGTAATAATACAACCACTAGCAGACAGGCAATCAGCATACAATTAGACCACCAGGCATATTACATACAACTACAGGATGGGGGAATGGGGGAGGGGACAAGAACTCCAAGATTATTATATAGATCTACAGGATGGGCTATTGAGGGGTTGCACGCATGCTAATTAGCCCATAGTGGGCATGCAAATGGCCCATATCACATTGCATGACCAATGGCCTTTAGCATGTTAGGGCTGAATATGGCCCACAGGAGCACTGATGTTATGCCATTTTGGCCATGTCATTATCTCCAGTGAGCTACTGTGGGTCATCTTCATTCTGGGACTGTGCAAGTGCTGTGCATATTCACTATGCACTACTCCACCATAACCCCATCTTCAGACAGCGCGCTCCAGCTGGAACACGCTAATTGAATATTGCCAGCAAGTCAGCTGTGCACTAATTGCCACACAGAGCTCCTATCAGTGCTGCCCAAATGGCCAGCTCCAAATATGGGGCCATAATAGCTCTTGAATCTGAAGCTATATCATGTGACTGACCCTCCCAAGTCCCCCCAGCTCCCTTCATCTCTCTTACTTACTGCAGAAGCCTGCATGTAGGGACCAGTGGGTGGATGACCCCTGATCTGGCTGGTCCTACCACCTGTAAAAAAAACACCTAAAGTGAATATTGACTTGTTATCACTTGCAGCAACAAAAGGGGGGGGGGCTACAGTACAGGTTTCTGACATCAGCTGTTGGTCTCACATCAACGTAAGACTGTCAAACTCAGCATCACATGGGACACCACCCCAGCAGACAAATCTGTTAAAACATCTCAGATCAGATAGCACCATATCAATCAATCAGCATAACAGTCATTCATACTGAGTGACAATAATAAGTGCTGATATGAACTACAGTTACTCAACAGCTTTAATAATCAAACTTACAGTATCTGCTAGCTTTGAAATTTCACATTCAGCAATGCAAATCATTCGGTGAGTTTCAGTTTCCAGAATAAAATCACATGTTTAGAAAAAATCTGTAAAACTTTTGTTAAGTTTTACAGTACTTACAGTAGGAAGTACTGTAGATAAGATTTCTTAATTTTGTGCTGAACAGAGCCTGTGCTGGAGTGCACTTGTTGCTGAGACCCTGCTGACACCTGAGAGAGACCCTGACCCGGGTGCCCTGTGGTGTTCTTTTTTGCTGCCTTGCTTGATCTATTGTTTCACTGGCCAAGAAATTTACTTCTGTCCTCCACTCTACCAGGCACTGTAACCCATGTTCGATCGGCCACGAGGTCTTGCGCCAACACCCACTGCCGTGGAGACACTTTTTTTTTTTAACTTTGCTGGTACTGCCTGGGCTGGATTATATAGGATAGCTGCTTGCCATCTGAATGCTGCTGCTGCTGTTCTCAGCTCCCTGCCAGTCTGATACCCTCTATCCTGTTGCCCCTAAACCAGCCATTTCATACTCTATCAGCCTGCTTCCTGCAGACATCAAAAGCCCCACATACCCAAAAAGGTTGATCATCTCTGGACTCTCTTGGAAGGGACTTGACTGCCCACCTGCCCACCCACCTGACTGAAGCTCAACAGCCACCATGCAGCTTAGCCCCAGCTGCTGCTCCTTATCCTGCTTCCTGACCTGCCCACGCACTTGGTCTGTCTGCTGGCCTACCCTCTGTGGCCTAATTAATGCACTGCAGCCACTGTGTGGGAAAATGGAATTTGCAGCTAAAAGACAAGGCAGTCTTCAATCTTCAGTTGGCTTGCTGCCCGTTCAATCCATCTGACACCATCAATCCCTACTGAACCACCTGTCCACTGTGAGCCGCACTTGAAACAACTTATTGGTGATGACCCATGTCCAACCACTGAGGCGTGCTCCTGCTCCTACTATGCTAATGCTTAGTGCTGTTGCTGCTGCAGGTAAGGTTGCCACATTTAAGGTTGACATCTACCTGTTTTTGACCGGATTACCCAATTTTCTGGCCCTCCATTCACTGATCTGGTCCATCCAGCTGCTCACTTATCAAGTTTTCCAAACCTGGCCCACCTGCCAACCCAACCATGGCCAGTTTTCTGGCCCTCTATTCAGTGATCCAGTCCTGCCACTCACTCATCTGATTTTCCTCCTAGCCTGCCTGCCAACCCAACCACGCTGAACCCGAACACTTCCAAAACAGTCAAGTTGCATTGCCCGTGCTGCCTTCCGCCCGGAAAATGTAAAAAAAGCCACAGACCTCACATCACTGTTTGCCAGGCCAGCAGCTGTCTTGTCACAGGTTGATCTACCTGCTTGGATCACGATTTGTGTGGCTAGGTGAGCAGGCAGTGGACTGCGGCTGCCGACTGTGCAGTTTGAGCTAATACAGTATCATCCCTCGCACTATCTCTCTCTATCTCTCTCTCTCTGTCTTTCTCTCTCTCTCTCTCAAGACCCACCAAGCCTGCAGTATGGCAAAAAACACCAACAACAGCATGCTATGAGCAGTAAGTGGGCAGCAGCTTCATGATCAGACAGTGTTGGTTTGATTCTTGATGGCTGTTGTGGGGGAGGGAGGGTCAGATGACAACAGAACAGGAATGATGAGCACTCATGGAGTATGACCACATGGACATAGCATGCAGAATAAGCATTCATGCTCAGCTTTAGCTTCCAATTGGTTGAGTGGTCCAGCTGCCTGTGTTGGTTTGCTTGGGGCATGGGGCCTGTCCTGACACCTGACCCCTCCCCCCCCCAAAAAAAATCACTGAGTCATGGGAAAGCTCTTCAAGGAACTAAGCAAAAAAAAAGTCTGTAGCCTGCACTAGCACACTCAGGCCAAATTCCTCTTCTGTGCTTGCAGGCCAGGATGCAATTAGCATCCCTTGCACCCTGGGACAGTCCGCCCCTGTATTGTGTTCTTGTGCCCAAGTTTCCAATCTATTTTTTCCCTCTGCATTTTCTTTTCAACCTCAGTGCTATTCACCACTGACCCTATTTTGCTATTGTCTGCGAACTGAAACATTCACACATCACCACATTTCATTGAAGTTGCATAGATATTAATAAGTACTGGTTTGAGCACCAAGATCTGGAGCACTCCACTAGTAACTGGTGTCCACCTGGAGGTCGTTCCCCATATTATTACTTGTTGCTGTCTGTAGAACCGTAAATATTGTCTCTGACCTCCCCATGAACATTACTTGCTTTTTTTGTCTATTAATGTTATGTTCTTTAGAGTTTTGTTTATATTGTATATTTCTTTTCTATGTTATAATTTAGTTGCTTTGTGCATTTTTTTTTTTTACTCTTACATGAATGTGATGTGTTTTTAGCCACAATTAGTGAAAATTTGCCTGTCCCTGTGATTAATAATAATGAGTACACAAGCCAGTGTAGTAAATTTTACCTTAAGGTTGCAGTTAAATATATTCCTAAATACAGATGGCAGAAGCTCTTAAACTATGCTGCAGCCTGGTCAGATGCAGGGGCGGCTCTCGGGACTGACAAAGGGGTTTAGCCCTGAAACATGGTATGGGCACCATTTTCAAATCACTCTGAGATGCCAACATTCCGAATGCTCTCGCTCAGCCGAGGGTCCCAACAAAGTTAACACTTGAAAATCAGACACTCTCTGGGTCACTGTGTGTAATGCTGTTAATCTTGGAAGGGGTTTCAGGACAATACAGTGCTTCCTGAATGCAGTGAGAGCCCTAGTACCAGGGGGTAGTGTTGTGCGAAATTGAGAAATTTCATTACACAAAATATCTCGTGAAATACGCATATTTTGCGAAATATTCACAGGTTCGAAATGAGAAATTTCACCTGACAATTGTGACATTTTGCCCAAAACATGCAGAATTCCACCTGAAAATTATTAAATTTCACCACAAAATGTGAAATTTCACAATTTTGGGGCAAAATTTAGCAATTTTCAGGTGAAATTTAGCAATTTTCAAGAACAATTTTGCATTTTGTACCTGCAAAATATCTTGCAAAATGTGTGAATTTCATGAAATATTTTGTTCAGCAAAATTGCCAATTTCATGGCAATGTCACTGGCAAAATTTTATTTTGCAACATCTCCAGCAGGATGACTCTCCACTACCAAGTGTAGCACAGCATGGCATGTGACTGCTATGTGAGAGGTCACACTCATGCACCAGTATGCCATCTAGGCATCTCTGTGCACTATTGGAACTAAGTGTCAAATCTAAAAGCCAGACAGTCTCATGCAGAGTACAACTAGAAACAGCATAGCAGATTAAACTTTCAAAGAACCAATTAGGAGCCAAAAAGGGACACAGACCTAAAATAATTCAGCTACATATATCAATATGCATAGAATATTCCTGACCCACAGGACACACTATCGTGTTGCTGGCCCCAGGTAGAGTCAAAGTTAAAGATTAAAAAGAAGAATATAGACAGATAAAAGCCTCCCTGATGAAGGCAGAAGTCACAAGCCAAATAGAGTTACTGTACATTACCTTAAAAACTCTTAGTAGAGAAGGTCAATTTGGGGCCCAAACAAACTACTGAGGGCAGGATCTATGATTCTGTGCTGCAGCCTGATTAGATTCAGATTAGAAACTGAGCTAGTCTGATCAGGTCACAGGACAAAGTGTCTTGGAGTTTGCTTTTTAAATCACATGTGCATCAGCAACCAGGTGAACATAACTCTAGATATAAGGAGCCTGGAATGCCTCAAACAGTAGCTCCCACAACTGACAGTACATAACCACAGTAACAGAGTCTGATGCTCTGAAAAAGAAACAAGCCCGAAGAGAGGTATAGAACACAAGTAGCTTCACTTACAATTTTCAAGAGGCTTCCTGATATTGTTCTGGTTGTTGATTATTCTAAAATCATCCAGCTAGCCAGATTATTTTCTGTGCCAAAGAAATCTTCAGTGTTCTCATTTCCTTCAATAGATAACATACAAAAGGGACCACTGCATCCAACTACCCCTTAAAAAACACATTTTGGGAGACGCCAAGATGGCTGATAGCTGTGGGCAGCATCATGTACTATGTAAACTTCTATGTGGCTATTTCCCTATTTTTTCCTTAATTACTGAGTCATCATATAAAAGTTCTACATAAAAGAGTATAAGAAATGTAAGACAACAGCATTATCTCCTTATGAATGTGTAATGAACTTTGGCCCCACTAACAGGTTTGTTTCTTGTTAGTCACTAAACCTAGGTGTAAGCACCCCAGAGAGGAAAGCTGTGGTGTTCTTTCTAGGAGTTGCCCTACTGCTGTTTGTAGTTCTTACTTTGATACTTAAGCAATTACCACAGCCAAACAATGCAGCTCCAGGTCAATATATCACAAGGATGCCTGACACAGTTAGCCACAGTATTGATGGTGCCAGTTTATAAGATAGTCCACATGAAGAAACAGAGCCTTAAACAGTGACCCAACCCTTCAAATTAATTAAATTCTCTTGAATATACATACCTGGATGCAACGTTTTGACAGCAAGATGGATGCCTTGGATAAAAAAATATGTGACCTCTGAAAAAGAAATTAAAATACAAATAAAGATGTCTCAACTATATAATAAAATACAAATAAATCGGAAGTAAAGCTAAATATCCTGACAGCCTTTACTTACAGTAAGGTGTGGAAAAACGTGACCCTGCAGTGGAAAATAGAGCAGTTAGAAAACCATGCAAAACATAAACAGTTCTGTTTTGTGGGTCTGCCTTTGGAACTAGAAAACCAGTCAGAGGATATCACAAAAGAATTTATCAAAGAGGTTTTTACAGGAACTTTAGAATTACCACCAGACAATCCTCCTCTGCTCATGAAATTCTTTAGTGTACATCAGAATCACAGAATCCAAGGGGGTCAAGGGATGGGTCACAGAACACTTCAGCAAAAACACCCTACAGAGTTCGGCACTTTCGCCTCTGAAACAGATTGAGAGTTGGTCATTTGTCTCACTCACATGAAAGGGCAAACTGAGTACAAAAATCTGAAGTGCTTTATAAATCTTGACTTCATCTATTCCATTTTACACAGGATGAAGAGATGATGTCTTACAATTAAAAAGGTAAGCAGAAAAGGTGAAACCTTTTCTCTCCTGGAGCCACCAAATGCTACATTTGCTTGATATATATACTTTGACAGTTTTCTCATGGCACAATTCATTCAGAGACAAAACAGACTTAACTCAAATATGTCATATGAAGCTTCCAAGAAAGAAAACTCAGTTGCAACATCTCATTCAGATTCTGAACTTTTAACAGCTTAACAGAAAGTTGAGATAGATAGATTAGATAGCTAGACAGACAGGCAGACAGACAGACAGGGGATATGACATGACCTCAGAAGGAACTAAGTATATCTGCAGTCAAGCCTTGTCATGTTCTGTTTATTCAGACATGTGTTTTGGAATAAACATTACTGAGAATGTATAAAAGAGTTTGTGACTTTGCAATGTGTGACTAACTTCCTGCTTCACAGATAGCTAGACAGACAGCCAGACAGACAGGGGATGTGATATGGCCTCAAATAGAAATAAATATGATAACTTCAATCAAGCCTTGTCATGTTCTGTTTATTCAGATGTGTTTTGATATAAACACTATTAAGAATGTGTAAAAGTGATTGTGACTTTGCAATGTGGGACTGACTTCCTGCTTCACTTGCCGTTGCTGTAAGGCTTGAAGCCAATGGCAGTGTTCTATGTGCACTTGTGATTTATGCAGAGATTTACTACTGTTTCTATTTAAGAATGCACTATGGCAAAGTGGTAAAAGAAAAAAAAATATCACTATGACATATTGTATCAAGAAAAGATATCAATGTCCTTTCATGTTTAATGAGGTATCACATTTATCTAGCCAGTTATCTCAAAACATATGGGGCCCAATATTCAAAATAGCTCAAAGCAGAGCTCAAAACCTTGTGCTGCACCTTGCAATTGTCTGGAAGCCCAAATATGCTACAGTCAGTTGAATAGCGCACTGGTGGCATTTGACTAAATATAGGGCCATGGCACCACAGTGCTAAGTCAAATAGCACTGCCCCGACATGGATCCTGAAGTATGCCACCAGAGCGGATAGCGCCAGAGTGCTAGATACAGTATTCAATGGTACTCATACAAATGAGCCCATTAGGCAAGCAAGACACTAATTGGCCATCTACATACCCATTATGGGCTCATTTGCATGGGTAGTGAGGCAGGTTAGTGTGGCACCACCCCCTCCCAATTGCCCAGTCCCAGACAAGTATAGATATCTCTGGCACCTAGTGGTCCCCCTCCCTCCAGTTGCCAGTCCCTATGAAAAAAAAAAAAACACCCTGGTGCTTAGTGGACCCCCCCCCACCCCGATCACCAGCCTGTAGTAAAATTTAAAACCCTCCCTGGCATCCAGTGATTCCCTCCCAAGCACCGATCTACAGTGCCACATGTCACAATTCTGTACTCCCTGATGTCTAACCCCCCCTGCAGCACTGAACACCCACCCCTCCAGTCACCTTACCAGTATCCTCGGTGCCGCCGGTGTGCATAGAGTGACCGGTCCAGCCTCCTCACACCTCCTCAGCCAGCCAACATATGTTCAATCAGGGAGAGTGCATCTTATTTATAGAACAAGGTGACATTTTTGTGTCAAATAAATTAGATGAGCACTCCCTGCCTGGATATATGGAGGTCAGCTGAGGAGGTGTGAGGAGGTGCTGCGCCGGTTGCCGTATGCACACCTGTGGCACCAAGGACAGTGGTAAGGTGACTTGGAGGATGGGTATTCATTGCCTGGGGGGTGGGGTGTTAGATGCCAGGGAGTACAGAACTGTGATGGGAAGTACTGTTGATCGGTGCCTGGGGTGGACCACTGCTCACCAGGGAGGGTTTTAAATTTTGCTAAGGGGTGGTCATCGGAGGGAGAAGTGTCCACTAGGCCCCAGGAAGAGTTTTCATGTTTACTATGGGCTGGTAATCAGAGGGAGAGGGATCCACTAGGCAACAGGGAGGGTTTGTGTTTTCATAGGGGCTGGTGACCGGAGGGAGGGAGGTAGGTCCACTAAGCACCAGGGATGTTTTCTTGTTTAATATGGGCTGGTGACCAGAGGAAGGGAAGAACACTAGCACCAGGGATGGTTTGAATTGTTACTATGAGCTTACAATTAGAGAGGGGGTGCCAGAGACCACCAGAGGTGGGTGTGCACCCCAAACAGCCAACTGGCTAGTTGGCTGCATTACCTCCTGCAACTGCTAGGGTTGTCCGGAGTAAGTCAGGGTCTTGTTTAGCAGTATTTGCACTGTACAAAAGGAGCACACTAACCCCTATTGTGCAGCACAAATCCTCTCAATATGAGGTAGCCTGGCTATTCATGGCCACATCCCTACCCTTGCCCACCCACATACATTATGTATTGTGTGGGTGCTAACCCTCTTTGTCCAAGCAAAAGCTCCTTTTGATTACAGGGATCTGGTGTAAACCTCGGTTTGCACGAGTAAAGACCCATTAGTGCTTGCACATACTTTTGAATATTGGGTCCATGTTGTTTTAAAAAATATATATATACTCAAGTTGTATTTAGATGTTAATTTCAGTCAGTTGCTGATAGCTTTGGGAAAGCAATCTGTCATATTTTTGTATTCTGCTTAGGTATATATCTACATATTCCCTTCCAGCCATCTGTGCGCTGGTCTGAGTGTGCCCATCATTATGGCGCCAAAATTCAGAATTCGACACCCCTTCCCCAAAGTCCACCACCCCCCAGAGTTAGAATATATAGATGGGGGGATCCCAGTACCCCGCATAAAAATGGGGCAGCGAAATTAAAATCCTGGTGCCCTAATGATGGGTGCACTCGGACGGGTGCATTCCGATGGTGGAACCCTGCATATTATATTTGACACTGAAGGGTTCCATATCCTAATAAGATCTATTTAATTTTTTTTAATTTAGAGCTATTCTTACATAGAATTATAGAAATGAAGACTTTGACAGCAGATAAGGACCGCTTGGCCCACCTAGTCTGCCCATTTCCCTACCTACAGGATAAGCTGCAGATCCTACTTAACCAACAGCCTATTTCTTCCTACCCTCCACAAGAATTGCCTTATATCTGCCCCATGGATTCTTGAATCCTCCCACAGTTTTAGACCCCACAATGTTCTCAGGAAGGCCTTCAGCAGTTGTGAGATATCCAGAGCTTACTCTGCAGGAGTGACAATATTTGCCATATCACACTCATGCCCATCATGTATCCCATAGATATATGTAATAGATAAACCATCCTGAGGTGTGCGGTCGCGCTCTGATATACTCACACCTTGGTGTGCGTTGTTGCGGCCTCGTGCGTCAACCACCCAAGGCGTGCGTATATCATAGCGCAACCGCACACCTCAGAGTGTTTATCTATCTTATAAAATGTCTAAATTGTTTTTTGGGGGGGTAAAAGTGCAGGTGTGTGGTCGCGCTCTGATATACGCAATGTCATGTGGTGGTGCTCATCCAATAAAAGAGCAACAATTTCCCTACCTATTTTTTATATATATATATATATATAACTGAAGAACAATCATTAAAATGAAAGTTAAAAAGCTAGCAGTTCATATAAATGTGATACATAAAGGCCAATTGTATACGAACATATGAAAATGCCAACAGATACAAGCCTATCAGTCTAGCTAGTCTGCTTGAGTGTGCAGCACTTCTGTCTTTCAGTCTGCAGCTTCCCCCACCTTGACTTGCCTCCCCCCCACTGATTTTGCTCATGTATCCTTCACTCCCACCCCCTGCACCCCCCATGGTGTGAACCTTCCCTCTGAACCTTTCCCAACCCCTTTTGAAGCTGCCCACTGTCCGCAGTGATATCATATCCTCCGGTAGCACGTTCCACCCTGCCACCACCCTTTCAGTGAAATAGTGCCTCCTCATTTCCCTCCTAAATCTGCCTCCTTCCAACTTTAAACTGTGCCCCCGGTTTCCCTTCCACCTTTTAATTTGAAAATACTTCCGAAGCTTACTCTGTTCATATCCTTCAGGTACTTGAAGGTCTCAATCATGTCCCATTCCTCCCTTCTATCCTCCAGGGAATATATATTGAGCTCTCTCAGTCTCTCCTCATAAGATTTCTCTCCAAATCCCATGATCTTTTTTGTTGCCCAGCGCTGTACTCTTTCCAATAGCTTGATGTCCTTTTTCAAATAGGGGTGACAGTACTGCACACAGTACTCCAAGTGCGGTCTCACCAGGGACCTGTACAATGGAAGAATGACTTCCCCTCTCCTAGAGGTAATTCTCCTTGTGATGCACCCAAGCATTCTGTTGGCTTTTGCTGCTGCTTTCCTGCACTGGGTGTATTGGTTCATTTCCCTGTCACCAGTACACGCAGATCCTTCTCCTCCCTTGACTTGGATAAGTGCACTCCCACCAACTAGTAACTATTTCCAGGGTTCCTGGCTCTCAAGTGCATGACTTTGCACTTCCTGGCATTGAACCCACGTTGCCATGTGTTAGACCATTCCTCCAGTTTTGTCAAATCCTCCTGGAGTACTGTACCCCCTTCCTTTCCATCAACCTCAGCACAGATCTTGGTGTCATCAGCGAAGAGACCGATCTTACTCTTTATCTCTTCTGCAATGTCAGCAATGAAAATATTAAACAGCACTGGTCCCAGAACTGAGCCCTCAGGGATGCTACTTGTTACTGCCCTGGGCTCAGATACTTCACCCCCCACTATTACTTTCTGATGTCTATCCTGTAACCAGCTCCTGACCCATGTAACCAGTTTCCTCCCTGCTCCCAGATTGCTCAGTTTGCTGGTCAGCCTACCATGTGGCACCAAATCTAAGACCTTGCTAAATCTAGGTTTAGAACGTCCACCACATGACCCTTGTCCAGTGTCCACGTCACTGAATCGAAAAAGTCCTCTATGTTCATCTGGCAGGATCTGCCAGAGGCAACCCCGTGCTGTCTGCTGTCCTGGAGATCATTATCCTCCAGACATTTTACCAGCCTTTCTTTGAGAATAGTCTCCATTAGCTTTCCTACAACTGAGGTTAGGTTGACTATACGTGTTGTAACAGGTGGATAAAATTTTTAATATTCTCCAACATGAAAAAGGTTATTAAATTCCTACATACAGTAAATGAGTTTGCCTGTTTGACAGTTTTGTTGTGACTGGTACTCCATCTTATTAACCCTACCTCTGTGTTACACCTGAAACTGAGTTTTGGCTCGGCTGGCAGCATATTTGAGTGGTTTGCACCATGCAAGCAGGGTTTACATTGCACTAACTGTGTTTTGTGTAACAGTGTCAGGATACATGTAAAGTGCCACACTGAAAGGCACAGTTAGCATGGTACAAAACAGAGTGCATGCACACACTAACTTGTGCCAAGCAACTATGCAGATGACTGCATTGGTGCTGCAAACAGGCACATTATAATTTTTTGTCAAATTTTAGCAGAGCAAACAAGCATGCAGCACTACATTAGTTAGTGCTCCCTAAAACTTAATTCTGACACCACACACAGTGCTAGTGCTTTAGGGTTAGGCAAATACCTTATTTCAAATATTTAAAGAAATATTTATATTCAGATTTCCAAATATTCAGAACTTGGTCAGGGGAACAGTAAAAAACAACCCTCCACACTCCTCCCCAGCTCAACTGTTTAAATAACACAACTCCATCCCCAACCCCCAGCATCCACAATTTATTGTTTAAGCACTGATCCCATAATGGGCGACTGGCACAACCCACACACATCAGTGGCCAGACACCATCTCTTGTAGCGCTTTCGCATTTTTTAAAGTACATCATAGGAAATAAATAAAAATCCCTCCATCCTCTGGCCCCAACAGCAACACCCAACTCCCAGTCTCCACCCCCTGACATCAACATTATCTTACTGTAAATAAAGAAGCCTCCCCAAGGTGCGCAAAGGTGACCAAGTCAACCCACCTTCCTCCATGGCCAGTTTCCTTCTTGTGAATGAAAACACTCCCATGCTTGCTCGCACAGTGAAACAGCTAACCTGTTTCACTATGAGTAAGTGTCAGAGAACTTTAATTCATAGGAGGTGACCAGCCATGGAGGGGGCCGAATTGAGTCGATCACCATTATGCACCTTCTTCATTCACAGTAAAAAAGTGTGGGTGCTGGAGAGAGGTTGGGAGTTGGATGCTGCTGCCACAGTGGGTGGGTGGAGGGATTATTAGTTTCCAATGATGTATTTTAAAAAAGGCAAAAGCAATCCTTCAGCATTGGTACAGGTCATTAGATTTGCTTTACAAAATTAACCTTATAAATAATAATCTTTGCTAGAGGTGCCAGACCCAGGTGGGGAATTTTTGCCATATACTGTGGTACTGCCCCTTTTCAATCCCTTCTATAAGGCAGTTTTCCAGTTAGCCTCTCATGTCACTGGCTCCTAGATCAGAATGAACCCACTTTTTTGGTTATTGGGAATTCCCCCACAGGAACCTCGAGTGACCACCATGCATAGATGCTGGCTTGCTTTGCTTAGCATCCAGGCTAAACATCTCATTCTGTACTG
Source organism: Neoceratodus forsteri (assembly GCA_016271365.2). NCBI lineage: Eukaryota > Metazoa > Chordata > Ceratodontiformes > Ceratodontidae > Neoceratodus > Neoceratodus forsteri. Next base: position 894,147,429 of record CM028132.1, on the reverse strand, counting down.
CTGGAGGACCACAGAGGTCCCCTCTCTATCCGAGTTGCATCATTTCGCTGGACCATATGTCAGATGTTATAGCTAACGCACTACCTGCCTATTACTCCTGCTGGAATCCCTTCACCACTTTCTTGAAACCCAGAGCCTGAATAGGTTGATATACATACCCTGATGATGTTGACACTGCACTATATACTCCCTGGCAGCTAGTGACGATGGCCTGCTTATATCTTTCAGGGCTGAGTTATTATATTGGTGTATGCTCCATTTTAGAAATGCTACCTGGTCCTTGTGTTTTCCTTTTATTTTAGAATGTTCTTCTATCAATCAATCAATCAATCAATCAAAATCTTTATTTAGTCAGACGAACATCATTGAGCGTAGCTCATTTACAAGATGGACCTGAGTGGTCATACAAATCAGAGTACAAGTATTTTTTTTTTTTTTTTTTACATGGACAAGAAAATAACATAAACAATAGTACAATGACATAAAATGATAGTAAACAAAAATTTACATATATACAAGGCACAGTAAAAATCACTTAACCTGTAAAAAGTAATATAGCAGGGATAGTATACAAATAATAGGGTCTTTATGGCTTTTATAATAATATAGCAGCTGACTGGATAATAGAAGGAGAACTAAACAGAATGGAATAGGGAAGGGGGAATGTAGGTTGGATGGGAGATTAGGCCTCATGGAAGCAGTTGCAGAACTCTGGGAATAGGGTGGAGAATAATCTTTTGAAGGATGATAAGGGTAAGAGGGTATTTAGATTCATAGATTTTTGGAGTGAGTTCCAAGTTACTGCTAGGGAGTAGCTGATAGCAGCCCTCCCAAACCGGGTGCAGGCATTAGGAACCTTTAACATGATGAGTTTACTGATCCTTAAGGTGTATTGGCCTAGAAGTAATTCAGGTAAAACAGTCTGTGATATAGGAGGAGTTTGCCTGATAAAGCTTTGAAGATCCAGATTGCAGCATTCCTATTTCTTCTGTGTTGTAGGGATGTCCAATTAACTGCCATGTAAAGAGAGCAATGATGGGTGCTGGAGGAAGGTCAGTAATAAATCTGATGGATCTATGATACAGGGTGTCCAGCTTATTTAAGAGTGAGAGTGAGCAATGACCATACAGAAAGTCAGCATAATCAATGAGGGATAGAAATGATGCCTGGATTAATCTTTGTTTGGAGTCTCTGGTAAGGTAGTGTTTATTCTGTAAAATAGGCCAAGCCTTTGTCTCAACTTTTTAGTAGCTCTTCAATATGGACAGAGTAGTCAAGCTTATTGTCAATCCAGACTCCAAGATATTTGAATTTGTCCACAAATTCCAGCTTCTCCAAGTAAGGTGAATAATTGTGGGTGATGGGTGATGGGGTAATGGCAGAGCAACTCTTTGTGGCAAAGAACATAGCTTTTGTTTTTTGGCATTTAGAAGTAGTTTTTTTCCAATAGATTGTGTTGTAGGATGGAGAATTCTGACTGCAACAGTTCACAGGCTTTTGATAATGAGGGTTGCTGACATATAATACAGTATCATCAGCAAATAGATGAATGCTAGAGTGGGAGAGATTGGCATCAATATTATTAATATAAATGGCAAGAGGAAGGGCCAAGAATAGAGCCTTGTGGTACACCTCTTAGCAGTGGTTTAGAGGTGGATAGGTAATTTTCATTTTTTACCAATTGTGACCTATCAGTTAGATAGCACTTAAACCAACTGAGTGAGAGAGAATCCAGGCCTAGAGAGCTAAGGGAGGTGATTAATGATTCATGATCCACTGTATCAAATGCTTTACTCAAATCCAGGAACACAGCACAGGTACTATTCTTCTTATCCAAGGCAATCTGCCAATCATTAGTTACTTTAGCTAGGGCAGAAATGGTGCTATGCCTTGATCAAATCCGATTGTGCTGGATTTAGGAGGTTGTTTTATCCAGATAGGCCCTTAATTGTGAATTTACTAATTTTTCAAGCATCTTGGATAGTACCGGTAGGATGGAAATGGGCCTGTAATTGTTAAGGTCCATAGGATCACCTGATTTAAGTAGTGGAACTACTTGAGCTGTTTTCCAAGTGGAGGGAATGGATCCAGTAGCTAGGGAAAGATTGAAGAGATGAGTGAGGGGGGCAGATAAGGCGTGTGATGCTGTTTTCAGAAAGTAGGGATCCAGGAAGTCTGTACCTGCACTCTTAGAAGTATCTAAATTAGATAGCAGGTCTTCTACTTCTTTCAAGGATATTGGATTGAAGGAGAAGGTTGAAGTAGCCTTTTGTCCCACAATGGATTGAAGGTTTAAAGATGATCTCAAGAGACTTGCAGGTGAGGAATCAAATGCAAGGCCAACTGTGGAGAAGTGATCATTGAAGGTATTCAAGATTTCTTGCTTGCCCGTGATTTCTGTGTCATTCAGTAGCAGTTTGGAGGTTAAGGCAGGGGTAGAGTTTTGGCCCAGAATTCTCTTTATAGTACCCCAAAGTCTGGATGGGTTATTGTAGGAAGCATCTAATTCAGCTCTATAATAGACAGCTTTGGCAATTCTTATTTGCTTTGTACATGAATTTCTTGCTTTTCTGAATTGAAGCCAGTCTCTGGTATCCTTTGTTTTTCTTGCCTTTTTCCAGAGTTTGTCTCTGGCTAACAAAGCTGATTTAAGATCAGCAGTGAACCAAGGACAAGATCTTACTTTAGTTCTGATACTGGTGATAGGTGCATGAATATTGAGAGCATTAGTGATGATGTCCTTTAATATCAGAGCTGTTTCAACTGAGGATGTAAGATAAAAGTCTTGCCAATATGTTGTATTGCACAAATCATGGAGATATCCTGAGATGTTGAATTCCTTTTTGACCTTTGAGGACAAACTTTGCAGGATTGGATGGTTTGAATGTAGTTCTTATGCCAACTATAGGACAATGATCACTTACATCACTGGGTAGTACTCCTGCATGTGAATATAAGTGAGGCTTGTTTACCAACATAATATCCAGGAGTGAGCTGTTGATAGAATTTTTAGGTTAATCCTGGTTGGATCTTTGATTAATTGTGTGAATCCATAGGTGTCACAGAAGGATACTAGTGGTGCAGATGCATTAGATAGCCAGTTTAAATTCAAATCACCAAGGATGATGGTATCTTCAGGGCCTAGATTGAGTATTGAACCTAGGTGGGATAGGTTTGAGGCCTGCAGAGGGGCCTATAGCAGCCAATCAATTTAAATGAAGACAAGTTTGGAAGGATATTTTAATTGACAAACATTCAAATTCCTTTGGTCTGGATGTATTGATGAGGCAGGATGCAGAGATGGTGTCCTTAATGTAGATGGCCACCCCACCACCCCTGGAAGGGCGATCTGATCTGAAAAGCTGATAGTTGGGAAAGTTTATATCACTGTCTTTTGTTGTAGGTCTGAGCCAAGTTTCAGAGATAACCAGGAAGTCAGGTAGAGTATGTCAACCCAGGCCTGTATTAAGGAGAACTTTTTAGAAGGCTGCAAGCATTGAAGTGAAGGAAACTTAGGCCATTTATAGAAGTTAGATCAGCAGGGGATAAGAAACTTTCAATGGGGCCAGGAGTTTATTTCAATAGTGCCAATACAGATCAGGAGGAAGAAGATTAGTTTGAGGAGGCACCAAATGAAAGGGAAAGAGTGGTCAGAGTATTTCCTCCTCTTCTTGGGAACCACTGTATAATAGGTGAGGACCTGTTATATAGGTATGAAGTTTATCACAAAATAATAATCTGATGGACAGGCATAGTGGGTTAATATAAAGCCAGGATGAATGTAAGGTACTTGAGGGATGCTGTAGGGTAAGAGAGACTTTATGGGATACCCAGGGGTTGCAGTGCAAAATGGCTGGATATAAATAAGGAAAGATGGGTGTCCACTGTGGATGACAGGGTGGGCAGACCATATTCACTACCTTATTCACCATGGCAAGGGTATATCATGATTATCATATGGGATTGGGGAAGAAGAGAGGCTCAGGAGCAAAAGGAAGCAGAGTAGCATTGTGGAGGTTTGGTAAGGGTTAATAGAGGAAGGGAAATAGCTGTGGGCGTGGGTTAGAGAAATGGCGGGAGAAAGTGTATAAAAAGAATCAACCGAGAAGGGGGGGGGGCGGCAAAATTTTGCGGCTTTGCCCGTACCTTTCTGCCTGCTTCTCCCGGCCTCCTGGTTCCCTCGGTCGGCTGGTGGTCGCCGCCGGCCCGCTGGCGGCTTGGAGCCCCTTCAGTCCCTGTGTCTCGAGGGCTGTGCTGGCTGCAAGGTAGGGGACAGAGGAGAAGGCAGTGAGCAAGGTACTTTATTGCAGGCAATCTGCAATAAGGTGCTAAAAATCAGCAATCTGCACAACAAAAGACTGGGAGGGTATGGGGGGGGTTAGGCGCCTAAGCTTCTGTTGCTGCTGAGGTCAGAGAATGTCACACCAGGGTGGCTTGATTAATGTTTTGTTTCTGCTATACTATTAAGGTCTGTACGCCTTATACCTTGGTAGATGCTACTCCTAAATTGCACATATATGTCATGTTATGTACCTGTATGTGTTATGTATCTGTCCTAAATGTTAGTTAACTTATGAATGTCTCCTTCTCTGCCCCTGAGATGCTGTTTTTTCTTTATATTTCTTTTAATATGTTGCATATTATACTTGTGATCCTGCGACTTGTATTGTATTAATATTGAAAATAATAAACATTTATTAAGAGAAAAACAAAAGGCAAAAGTGCTACAAGAGACAGTGCCTGTCTGTGGAAGTGGGCTGGTTTTGCCAGTCACCCATTATGGGACTGGTGTTTAAACAAAAGTGGGCAACTGGATCCAGCCCATGTTGAAGAAACTGCTATGCTATCACATAAAGGAAAACATCTTTTTTTTTTCCTGCCATCCCCTTAACTCCACCCCACTCTCAGTGGACCCACTGCCCCCTTCAAACCTTCACAACCTCCAAACGCCCTGCCTTGCCCACCAGGGAGGGGCCGCTGGGATACCTCCCCATGGAACACATCTAGGTTGCCGGCAGCATCACCGCTGCTGGCAGAGCTCCCTGGGCTTGTCCCCCGGATGGGGCTGTGGGGCAGGCCACTCAATGGACCATGGTTGTGGTTAAGGTGGGAGGCATGGAGAATGTGCCAAGACCATGAGGTGGGCATCATGGCAAGGAGGGAAAACATTTTTGGATGCTTCCCTGGGGGCAGGGTGTGCAATGACGTACAGGAGCCAAAGCCCTATGTCTGCCCTGCCCTCATGTTGAACAGTGCCAGTTGCAGTAGCACCTCCAGCTGCAGCCAGACACTCTGCACCCTTCCCCCAAGAGAAGGAGAGCTGTTCCTAGGATGTTCAATCCTGGCCTTCTTGGCTTTCTGAATCCCGAGTCCGTCCCGGAACCTGGGATGTCAGTGCCACATGCAAATGCCTTGCTGCTGCACTGATGGGCCGATGAAGGAAAATATCTTGAGGCTTGTGCAGGAGTGGGACCCACTCTCCTGGGAAAGACACCAGCTGTCATTTTACCAGGACTTCTCCTCTGACCTCTCTGCTCACTGGCATGCCTATGGCCCAGTGAAATAGAAGTTTCATCACATAGGGGCCTCCACTGCCCTCCACTACCCAGCTTCTCTGTAGATCCAAGTCAATGGGACTACTTATCAATTTGACAGGCCAGAAGCTGTGGAGGGCTTTTTAAGCAGCAGTGGCCAGGGTACCAGTTTTATGCCTCCCCATTTGACTCTCCTCTGTGATCAGCTCACTCTGCAGCTATGGACACTTCTCCCCTGGGCAGCACTGCACCAGGCAATTATACTTAGCCTTACTCAGGAGATGATGGAGAGTGGATTCAACAGCACAGATGAGGGCGATATAAGCACCTCCATGCTGAGGTCCGTAAAGACCCTGCTCATAGTCAGCCTGGTGGCGCAGAGGGTTGAGGTGCTGGATGTCACACCTTGTGCCATACCGGTGACCTGGGCTCAGGAATGGACTCGGGTCACTGGGGATCAGCAGGAGAAGGAGAGGATTTAGTGTCCGGACTGCTGCTCTCCTTTCCCAGGGTGGGTAATGGATTCGTATTGCTCACCAGCGGCCCCTGATGGAAATCGGGGGCATGGAAAGAGAGACACCTTATGACAGGGAGGAGTGGCAGCAGACATCTGTATATTGGTGCACTGATGTCATTGCACATCTGCACTCCAGAGAAAACTTCAAAGTAAAATACCCTGGTCCCTGGATAGGTGTCGGCAACCTCCAGTACCCCAACACCACACATCCAATGCCAGGCACGACTCATTGGCTCTTCCAATCCCCTGTCCACCTCTGTCCTAGCAAGTAGGGGAAGGCTTGTTGGGCTAGGTAGGTGGGAAGTGTCTGTCCCCAATTTCCCAGGAGGGTTGGCTTCAAGCAGGGTGGTAGGTGGCTATCGGTGTGAGGGATCTGCTTGAGAGAGTTCTAGGGGGCAGTGGCAGAAAGAAAGTTGACAAAAAAAAAGACCCAGGTCATGATGCTGACCACTGTGGAGTTCATCATTAGACCTCCTCTAAGTCCTCAACTAGTCTGGCCTTGACCTCTCCACTGCCAATGCAAAACCAGTACCACCCACTTCAGCAGGCTATTTCCTCAGATGTGACACTGGAGTCACCTGTATTTGTTCTGAATCCACCACCACCACCCAAAAGCTACACTATACTGCCAGCCTCTGCTCCTCCTGCTGACTCCAAACTGTGGGCCAATAGGGCTGCTACTCCACTGGCACCTCCTACACTGTACCCACCATTGCAGCAGCCCCATGTCTCCCTTCTGCAGCAACACTCTCCACAGCAATTGGCTGATTGACTTGGGGCTGATGTAAGTACTGTTCTGCTGCTTATTTGTACCTATGCCCTTGCTCTTAAGTCCCGCTGTTCTTTACCCTGCCTATTGAGGGGCTTCAACTGTGTATATGTTTGTTATGTTCTTGCCTGCTGTTGTGCTGGTGGAGTAAGGGTGGGAAGTGGATTGAGATCCTTGGTGTGATGGGTAGTGGCTTGCAGCTTGCCCCACCTTGCTTTTACCTTTTCTCCTGCACGACTGCTTAATAAGCCTGCCACAGTGCCTTTAGTTGGTTGTGGTGTGCACAGCCTGATATGCACGGCATCTGGTGAGCCTTATCCTGCACCCACTATTTTCTGTGCCTATAGTTGTGTGGTGTCTTTTCTGTTATTTGTTTCTCATTTTGAATGCAGTGCTGGATGGCTGTCAGGCTCTGAAGGATGACAGTTGTCACTTAATTGTCATCCTTGGTTGACTGAAACCCCTGTTTAGCTGATTGATGTCTCCCTCCCGCCCAGAGTCCCTGGTTTGGGGCAGCTGGCAGAACTAGGGGACATGTGTCTTTTGATCAGTGTCTGAGCAAACGGATGCTAGTTAACATTTCTTTGTCTCTCCCTCTCTGCTCCCAGCCCACCAGCCTCTTTTGTTATGCTCCCAGGACCCAGTGAGCTCAGGACAACCAGATCCAGACTAGCCACTCTCTAAGTCAGCCCCCTGAGTATGGCTTTATTTTACCTTACACCTTTTCCTGGTTACATCACCACCAGGGGCTGGCATGTGGTCCCCCACTTTGTTTGCTCCCACTACACACAAGGGACTTTGGTCTTTGCCCTTCCCTGTGTACACTCCCTTGCCCTCCATCATTGTTTGGATGGTTGGCCTCCCTCATGCGCTCTCTGTCTGACTCAAATCAGGGAAGGAGGTTTGCCCTGGTTTTGCCCTCAGTCTGCATAGTGCTGATTCTACATGCCTTTTTGTTAGTGGCAGACACTCCCCAGTGTTACCCAATGCCACTCCTATTTGCAATCTTATTTTCTTAGTGTTTCTAATTTGAAGACCAAAGACCAGGTATTCAGAAGTGCATGCAAGTGCAGTGTTTGCACTGCACCTGCACCAGCACTTGTGCCAGTTCCTTAGAGTGCCATATTTAGAGACATTGTGGTGCTTAACACTAGTAATGTCCGGCAGATTGTGTGCCATGCAAAGGACAGGCAGTTGCACAGTGCACTGCAGCAGCACAGCTCTAAATATAGCACTGAATGCAAGGTGGCAAACAGTGGTGCATGCATGACCAGAGCACAGGATATAGAGCTACACAGTGGGGGTGGCCATGGGTGAGAGAGAAGGACACCAGTGACAGGCACAACACAGCAGCATATGTATCAAACTTATACTTTAACATAAGAAATAAGCAACAGACCAAACAACACAAAAGTAAACAGCAACATTAATAACACGAGATGGGGGGGGGGACAAAAACACAGGGGCATCCAACCGTAAACAAGGGGGAGGTGCAAAAATGCCAAGGGGACACCCGTTCTCCTTCTGGTGTCAGTCCCAAATTATGGTTCTGCTGCAGGTGGTGGTGGTGGCGGCTGCTGCTAGTGGTGCATCTCTAAAACGAGGTCCTTCACAGCCACTTTTTTCTCCTTGATACACCTCACAGAGGCCTGAGGAGGCAGCACTGCCTCTAGAGGAGGTTGTCCCTGCCCTCCTTATCCACGATGTCCAGTCGGTGGCCTGTGACCTTCAGTATGATGAGCACCTGTGGAAAATAAGACAAGGACTCAGCCCATGGGGCACACTAGACAAGAGAGACAGGTCTGACACTACATGCAGCGGTGGGGTACATCCAGCTGACACCTGGCTTGCCATTCCACATATAGGTGGAGGGTGTCAAGCAGCCACAGCAGAATGGGCATGGCAAACCTGAGACAACATGGAGGACCCAACAGTAGAGGACTGTACATACAAAGGATGTCCTATGCTGCTACTCAGAATGACACAGCCATGCAAAGCACAATTGACTGAGGCTGGCATGCTACATGCATTGCTACAGGTGGACCTGAAGTACAAGTAACAGCAGTGCAATGCCAGCATGCAAGAAACTGTGACATGGCTGGGGATGTGAGGATCTGCACACACCCTGTGACCTGTACACACACCATGCTGCACATAGCCCACAACAGGTGTGCAGGACAACAGACAGCAAGGACCCGCCCTTGTCAGCTGCATGGTCCAGCCCAGCCATACATATGTGACACACATCTTAGCAGTCCATGGACTGTAGCAGGATGTGGCACTGTATAGCAGCCAGAGTTCCATGCAAGCTCCATGGTGCCGTATACAGGTGGGGCACTGTATGCACCCACCTGAGTGGCACAGCAGTGGTGTAAGATGCAGACCTGCATGGCAGTTCCTTCCCCACCCTGAAGATGGTGTCACTGCCTCAGGTACAGGGCTGCAACTCATATGAAAGTACAAAATTGCCAGCAAAAACAGGCCTCAAGGTTTAACCAGTCTACTTAAGTGTGCAGCTAGCCCCTCATCTCGTGGCTGCCCCTCCCACCCCCTTCCCAGTATCCCTACCCCTTATCCTGTCCCAACCCCTCTTGAAACTGCCCACCATCTTACAGGACTCTATCTCATCTGGTAAGGTGTTCCATTTGTCCACCACTCTTTCCATGAAAAAATATCTCCTCATCTCCTTATTGAATCTTCCCCCCTCCATTCTCAGTCCATGCCCTCTCATGTCCCTCTCCCTTCTCATCTAAAAAATCCCTTCTGTGTTGGTCTTGTTTATCCCCTTCAGATACTTAAATGTATTGATCATAGCCCCCTATCCCTCCTCTCCTCCAGTGAATACATACTCAGCTCTCCCATGTTGTCCTCATAGTGCTTGCTCTCCAATCCCTGGATCATCTTTGTGGCACTTCGCTGCACCCCCCACAACAATCTGATGTCCTTCTTCAGGAATGGGCACCAGTACTGCAGGTAGTACTCCAGGTGGGGCCTGACAAATTACCTATACAGGTGCAGGATAACCTCCCTCCTTCTGGAGAAGATCCCTCTCGCAATACACACCAGCATTTTGTTGGTTGACCTTTGCTGCCAGCTTCCTGCACTGAGCAGAGTTGTTCATGCTCCCTAAAATGATCACTCCTAGGTCCTTCTCCTCTGTGGCACTCTCCAACTCTACCCCATTCAAGTGATAATCCGTCCCCTAGTTCCTGGCTCCACAGTGCAGAACCTTGTACTTCTTGGCATTGAACCCCGACTGCTATGTTTCCGCCCACTCCTGCAGCTTAGTCAGGTACTCCTGCAACCCCTTCCATCCCTCCTTATCATCAACCACGGCTCCCATCTTGGTATTGTCTGTAAACAGACTGATCTTGCTCCAGATCCTGTGTGAGATAACTACAATGAAAATCCCAAACAGCACCGGTCCCAGTACTGATCCCTGTGGTACTCTGCTCACCACCACTCTTGGTGACGAGAGGTGCCCCCCCACCATCACCCTTTGCTGCCTTCCCTTTAGACAGTTTGTGATCCATTTCACCATTTTTGGTCCCGCCCCCACATATTCCAGTTTCCCCCCCTCAACCTCCCATGAAGCACTGAATCAAAGGCCTTGCTGAAGTCCAAATACAGGACATCCACTGCATGGCCCTTATCCACTTCCCGCATCACCCAGTCATAGTAATCTACAAGGTTTGCCTGGCAGGATCTGCCTGCTCTAAATCCATGCTGTTGACCATCCTGGAAACCATTTTTCTCTCCAAGTTCACTAGCCTCTCTTTAGTATGGTCTCCATGAGCTTTCCCACAATCGATGTGAGGCTCACTGGCCTATAGTTTCCTGGTTCATCCTTTGGGCCACTTTTGTGGATGAGCACCACATGGGTCATTCTCCAGTCTTGTGGTACACATCTCTTGTCCAGGAAGGCATTGAATAGGTCAACCAGTGGCCCAGCTAGGACTGCGGTCAACTCCCGTCAGTATCCTAGGGTGAATGCCATCAGGTACAGGTGCTTTGTCCACCCTTAATGCCCTCAACCCATCTAGTACCCTGCTCTTTGTAATCCCTACATCTGTTGTCCCCTCCCCCCACCAACCCACCCCCTCACCTGGGGTATCTGCCTTCTCCTGCATGAATACAGTTCAGAAGTATTCATTCAGTGCCTCTGCCTGCTCCACCCACTCACCCCCATCCTTTTTAATCCTCACAAGCTGATCCTTGCTCTTTCTTCTCTCTCTCTGATGTAGCAAAAGAAGTCTTTTTCTCCACTTTTGATTCCCTGTGCCAGTCTCAGCTCCCTGGATGCCCTGGCTGCCCTGACCAGTCAGGTAACCTCCCTGGACTTTCCCATGTATGTATCCTTATCTTCACCCCTCTTCGATTTCCTGTACTTTTGAAATGCTACCCTCTTGGCCTTCACCACTTCCATAACCTCCTGTGTCAGCCAACTGTGGGTTTATTTTGCCCTTCCCTTCATACTTTTCTTCCTAGTGCAAGACTCTGTTACCTCCACCAGCCCTTTCTCTATGATTTCCCATTTCTGGTCTGCAGCCATGTGTGGTTTTATTCCTGCCAGGTGCCTGCCCAAAATTTTCCCCATTTTCTTAAAGTCCTCCCCCTCAAACTCAATCACCTTTGTACCCGTGTCCCCTGTTTCCTTCCCCATGTTTAGCATGAACCACACCAAACAGTGGTTACTCCCAGTCTGTGGTTCCTCCACTTCCGGATTCCTTACAGTTTTCCCGTTATCCAGTACAAGGTCCAGAGTCCTTTCTAACTAAGTCAGCCCCTGGACCAGCTGTGTCAGAAAGCTGTCTTGAAATGCTTCTAGCAGGACCCACTCCCTTTCACTCATGGCAGATGGGGTGCCCCACTCCACACCCAGTAGATTGAAGTCCCCCATCACTACTGTGCTCCCCTTCCTGCAGACCCTCCTAATTTGTTCAGCTAATTCCCTGTACAGGTCAATCCCCTGAGCTGGTGACCTATACACCACACCCATCCTCAGTGTCCTATTCTTTGCATCTTGGAACTGCATCCATAGTGCTTCTGTCCTCCCCTCCTCCCCTTCCTCCTGTACACACTTTATTCCTTCCCTTACATAGAAGGTCACCCCCCATTCTCCTTAGCCCTACCTTTCCTGAATAACCTGAATCCCGGGATCATCATATCCCAGTCCTGGTACTAGGTGGCCCATGTTTCCATTATGGCAGCAATGTCTACCCCCTCCACCACCAAGAGAGCCTGTAACTCTGCTATTCTATTCCTTAAGTTTCATGCATTCCGTGAGACCACCCTCCAGCCTTTCTTCTCCCCTTCTCTACTCCTATTCTTCCCCCCTTTTATACCTCCCTGTGCCACTTCCCCACTGCCTTTACCCATAACTGGGGGGGGGGGTTGAGCTCACCAGGCTCCCTTTCTGGACCTTTTTATATCAACTGTCCCCTCACCACACCCCCTCCTAGTTTAAATCCACCTTTGTTGATATATACCCCTCTATTTCCCATTTTAGTACTCCCTTCCCCTCCCTGCTCAAATGTAACCTGTCCCCTGTGTATAGGTCACTATTGCCCCAGGTCCTGCCCAGTCTGACACTAATCCATACTCCCTGGTACAGCACCAATCCCTCAGCCACTTATTAACTCCTCTGTTCTTTTTCTTCCTCACTGTACTCACACATGGTACCAGGAGTACCTCAGAGAATGCCACTGACTCCCCCACCTCCTCATACTGCCTACCCAACTCCTCAAATCTCCCCTTTACCACCTCTACCGTCTCCCCCACCAAGTCATTTGTACCCATGTGCATCACTATGCAAGGTTTCTCCCTCCCCCTCTGTGTGCACTTGAGAAGTGGCTGCCCTGCCCATGGTCAACCCCAGAATAGCCTCAGCCCACATACAATTGTGCATTTCTTGCCTTCCGCCCCATCTGACTCCTTTCAGTAAAGAATCCCCCATCACTAGTACCCCCATCTTCTCATCCCGTACCCCCTCCTGTTTTCACTGTCCACATTTCCAGAGTTCACACTGCCCTGCTCCTTATTTCCTCTTTCCATACCATTTGTGACTCCTGCACCTCTCCCTCCACCTCTACCTTGCTCTTCCACTCCCCGTTTCTTCCTTTCCCATCCTGACTCCTGACTCCTGGGTCTTTACTACCCTTCTCCTTCCCTCCCCCCCACGATCTGCAATACCTCCACTACCACCTCCAATGTCAATGCTGAAAACCTATTACTTGCTACACCAGCAGTGGTGCCCATATCCTCCTTCCCCCTGCCCTGAACCTTCCCTCCACTTACTGCCCCTCTGCTCTCCTCACCCACCCCCCTTCCTACATCCTTACAGGATTTAGCCCTGCTGTTCCTCCTCTGCTTCTCACAGCTACTCCTCTCAGGGGTCCCTCCTGCCCCAGCCCCCCTTCCTCACCCTCTCCAGCTCCCTCCAGAGCCCCTGTATCTTATCTTTCAGTCTCCTCAGCCTGTAACAAATTGGACAACCTCCCAGTTTCCATAGTAAATTCATCCAAATAGCTACCCACAACCATTGCACCCCACTATGTTCCCTGTGCCTGCCCCCTCACTCCATGGTGCCCACCATTTCATCCACTATTCTGATGTATCCCACCACCCTTATTCATGCCCCTCCACCCCCAGTGTGATCCCCCATAATGCCCCTTTTTCCTTCCCTCCATTATTCACACTTAAGTTAAGCATAACCTCAGTTCCTTATCATACAGTCTGTACAGCAATAGCTGGATACCATATGTGACCCTACTAGCTTGCTACCAAGTACTTCTTTACCCCATTCTCCCTAGCTTGCTAGCTCAGAAACTCTAATTAACACATTTATACATGACCTTGTCAGTTTGAACTTTAGACTTTCAACTTTAAAATATGCAGCTTCCCTTCCTTAATCCAAGCTTGTCAGTTTGACTTTCAAACTTGCACCTTTAAAAAATTTAAACTTTAAAATCCAACTAGTAAAAGCATGAGTGTCTGAACTTTTCACCACTTGACTATTAGCTGTAAGAGTTAGTTCATATGGGCAGTTTGCAGCTCTCCAAGCTCCTCCTTTATAGTCTCCAAGCCCAACGCCCAGTGGCTTTCCAGTATTTAAGAAAGACTGCTAGAGGGAGTGGGTGGGAGAACTTTTCCAGCCAGCAACCATCCTCCAGTTAAAGAAAGATTTTAACTACTCCCAAACCAACAGTAAACTTACACAAAATCAGTTACAGAGTTAAACCCACCCTCCTACCTCTCTCCACAACAAGCAGAATGAACAGACAAAATGGCTCTGTGAACACTTAAATAGTGATTCAAACTGAATTCCAAACAAACTTGATTGGCTGATCTGTCTCTGGGTTAAAAAAAACACTCCCCAACCAGACAGCAACAGTCCTCTAGGAAATCAGTTACAGAGTTAAAGAGAGATTTATGCTACTCCCAAACCAACAGAAGACTCACAAAAAATCAGTTACAGAATTAAAGAAAGATTTAAGCAACAGTCCTCCAGTTAAAGAAAGATTTGAGCTACTCCCAAACCTACATCAGACTCACAAAAAATCAGTTACAGAGTTAAACTCACCCTCTTACTTCCCTCCACAACAAGCAGAATGTGCTGCTTACCATGCCTGCACAGGATATTGGCTCTGCAAAGCCCCAATAAAATATTAATGTTTGCATGGCCTATTCTGGATACAAAGTAGTAATCATACTCTAGGCATCACTGTGCTGGTTAGACACCAGTACATCTGCATAACAATGTCGATCGTATATGATAGACTACATGCACCACCCACCAATGGCCCTCTTTAAAACCTTACTTGCTTTAAGAAGATACATTATGAGCCAAATCAGAGAAGAAGCATCAGGTATGGTGATTATCATTCATTGGAAAACACAGCAGCACTTACTGCAAGGAGAAAAAAGGAGCCTTGTTTTCAACGGGTACGGACTCAGGACCCTATGCTGAGGAACTTGATGAACTGTTTGGGAAACTAACAAAGCACAGATTTGCTGAATGAAATAATTTCTATAATGGCATAACTTTAGAAAAATATTTGGATCAGGGGTTATCATTGAGAGGGCTCCGTATAGATAAGCTGCCCTCCTGTGGACTAAGTGAGGAAGACGGTAACTTTCAAGAAGAGTGGGAGAGAGCACTTATGGATAGTGATGCAGCGAATTTAAAATTCGCAGGCGAAGTGAGTGCGAAGTGCCCACTTCACGTTAGTTGCAGGCTATGTGAAGTGGACATTGAGGAGTACTCGCTTCACCTTTTCATAATGAGTTGACTTCGCATTGTTATTCCGCCTTAACGCGAAGTAAGGAGGAATGACAGCAACAGGCACTTTAAGTAGCCCCCGCCGACACACATCACATGGCTTACAGTACTGTAAGTCACATGTTGCTTTAGCCAGCCAGGCAGGAAGTGAGTAATACGAGCAGATACTTTCACTTTCTCCTTTGCAGAGATAGGAGAAGGAAGGATAGTGTAGAAGAGGAGTGTGTATTTGTAGTTTAACTTGCTTCAACATCATAAAACCCAGCAGCTTTTTTAAAAGCTAATTCTTTAGTTTTTGTTGTACTGTTTTGAGTTCTTTTTTTGTGACTGATTTGTTTTATAAGTTTTGTTTTGTGTAAGTGTGTGTGTGTCTGTGTGTGACTGTGTGTGTGTGCGTGTGTGTTGGTCTTCGTCGCGTGACACGTCAGAGTGGAGAGGGAAGGAGAGTTATGGACCAGGGACAGTCTGTGGCCCATGTTGGACAGAGGGGAGTGCAGACACGGGGGGGTCAGCGTGGGCGGGTGTTGCTGGACTGCTCCAGAATATTTCATCCACTCCCCTCCAGAAGCAGCAGCAGCACCACCAGTGCCACCGCCACATCCAGCAAGTCCGCCACCACCACCACCATCTGTACCAGCTGCAGGAGCTCCAGCAGCAGCACCTCCCACTCCACAGCAGCAGGTGGAGCCCCCCAGGGGCATGACACTGCTGCTGGCAATACATCTGCCCCTGTTGTGCCTGGTCCCCCCAGCAGCTCGATAGTCTGGCAGTTTTTCAACTGTGTTAGGGGGGACAGGAGCATTGTGGTGTGCCTACTTTGTGGTGTGCAGGTGCGCTGTGGCCCTCGGGGGACACATCTGGGGACTGGGGGCCAGAGGACACACATGCTGAACCACCACAAGGTGGAGTGGCAGGCTGCCACAGAACGGGCCAGGCTCCCACCTGCTGGCCCTTCTGTGGCAGTGGCAGTGGGTGCTGCTGCTGTGCATCACCAGAGCAGGAGGAGGGCCACAGCAGCAGCTGCTGCTCCACCACTACCCCCACCACTGCCACCAGCACCACCCTCACCACCACCACTAACTGCCTTTCCTCCCGCAGCAGGGGAGTCCGCCATGCCTGCAATGCAGTCAGAAGTAGCACTGCTGTGGGTTGCGATGGAGGAAAATAATCAGAGGACGGGTGCTGTCCAGCAGCAGGTGGAGCGAATTGAGCAAGAGCAGCTACAAATAGTGTCGATGCTTCATCTGCTGCTGGAATATCATGGGATCGAGCATTAGGTTTTGTTTTCTACCCCCCAGTTCTGTACTGTTTTGTGTTTTGTTTGTTTCATACCAGACAGAGGGAAGGACACAGTATTAGTTTAAAGGGAAGCCATCAGCAGCAGGAGTGCCTACATCCTGCCCCCTGCAAAGCTTACCGTCCGGTTAAGCCTTTTAAGTATGTTGCAGCATTTTTCTCATGCCGCAGCATATTTTATTATACTAAATAAACATCAGCAACCCGGTAGTATGGCAGATGCTATTGGGGCTCCATTATGCGTAAAGGTGCACTTCAATACAAAACTATTTGAAGCGCGTGGTGCATCTCCGCTGCACCTTTTCTTTACACATAATGTGGCCCCCATAGCATCCAGCATCCTTCTGGGTCACTGACCTTTCTTTCTTAAAATAAAGTATGTTGTGGCATGAGAAAAACACTGTAGCATACTTAAAAGGCTTAACCGGAGGGTAACCCTTGCACTGTGCAGGACGCAGGAGCTCCTGTTGCTGACTGCTTCCTTTAATATACATGCACATACAGTCATACATGTTCCTTATATGGGTGACTTACCTCCAGGGTAATCTCTCTTTCTCCACATGTCCTTACATTCCATAGTGCAATACTTTTCTGGCCAAAACGCTCATAATTTTAGCAAACCGGTGCCCAGAAGACTTCCCAAGTTCCCGTTCTGAAGATCTGCCCAAGTTCCGCCAACTTGCTCAGCAATGTTATGACATGATGCCAAGGAGAGCACGTGGGCTGTGCTTTATTACAGTGAATGGCTGGCAGCTTTCTGAAAGTTTCTTTATGTTATAATGGTCAGTTTGTGGGGAAACGTGGGCATGTTTCCACTAACAAGGCTCTTGTTAGTTGAAATGTGCCCACGTTTCACCACAACATTGCTGAACGCGAGTGGCAGAACTTGGGTGGCTCTTCAAAAAGGGAAGTCCTCCGGGACCCATTTTACCAAAATTACGAAAATTTTTGCCAGAAAAGTGTTGCACTATTTAAGGACTTATGGAGCAAGAAAGATTCCCCTGGAGGTTAGGCACCAATATATTGGGTGTAATACCATCCATAACTATGTAACTTGGTGAATCTCTTTAAAGCAGCAGTGCAGAAATCTGTTGAAAATTTTGACCTATACTTTTTTTTGCTATTTTACATTGCCACTTTACTTACATACTGACTTGTATGATACTATTCTTTCCAGTATCTGAGTCTGCTTTAGTATTTTTTTTTATGTATGAGATAATAAAAGGAGCACTCCTTTTAATATGGTGCAGACTAGTCCTTCATCAGTATTTTGCACTGTTTTTCTCCATCAGTTGTTATATATTATTTCTGTTGTTATTTCTGTTGTCAAATTAACAGTTATGCAGCAGGCAGTGTTTTATGACATCACAGAACAATAGTTGTTCAAAAACAGCTGCAAACAGTGCTAAGAACCTGGTCAGAACAATATTAAATGGCGTGCTCCTTTTTTATTCTCAGACATGAGAAAAAGTAGTAAAGCATACACAAATTATGAAAAGAAGGATATCATACAAGTTATCAGGTAGCTAGTGGCCTGCACCGGTGGCGGCACCAGCGGCGATGTAAAATAGCGTAAAAAACTATAGGTCAAAATTGTCAGCACATTGTTGCAATGCTGCTTTAATTTATAATGTAAGTATGACGTTATGTGCTCACAATCACAACACACAAAATGCATCTGTCTTCTGTCCAGAAAATTAACACGTGCTAGGGAAGTGAAATGGTATCATCACACCACATGCAAAGTCCCCCAGAATTTATTGCACAGTCACTTCTGCGCGCAGTGGTGGCACAGAGTCCCCATATTTTTTTTGCATGCCCAAAATGCATCCACCTTGTGTGCAGAAATTTGACAAGTGGTAACACAGTGAAATGAGACTGTTTCAGTACATACAAAGTCCCCCAGAATTAATGGTGCACTCAGTCATGTGTTTAGTGGTGGCACAGAGTCCCCAGATTTTTTCTGCAGGCCCACAATGCATCCTCCTTGTGTGCAGAAAAGTGAAAAGTGATCATCTCAACTGGATTGAAAGGTGCCCTTTGGATGTACAGTAATAGTAGCCTTGGTGAGTAAATATATATATATATAGATATATGGTTGTGGATTTTGTAGGTGATGATGAGGGGGGTTGAACATGACATGGACATGTACTCATGCTATTGTTCTGCATCACACACAGGTGACTCCGTCTCCGAACTGTTGCTGTTCACCGTCCAGTGCTCAATGAGAATTTTTTTGCACTTAAATGGAAATGGATAACTCTCAAGCACATGAAGGTAAGTATTTCTTTTTTTGGGGGGGGGTCATATTTTCAGTTTTGTCTGTAATGATTTCTTATTTTTTTATTTCTTCACAGATTTCATCAGCATCCTTCTGGAGTACAGTTCTTAATGATGGTCATGGCCATCGAATGAAACGACTTCTGCATGTTGCATGTGTGCCTGATCATGTTGACGAACTTTTTTGGATAAGGCCACTTTGACAGAACAACAAAGTATCACGAATTTTCCTAAAAAAAAGAAATGAATGACTTCTTAAAAGTTACAACTTCATTGTTATGTGTCCCTCCCTGGTTCTCAAATCTCAATCCCTATTGTCAACTACATTACATTTCAGAGACACATCTTGTCAACTACTAAGACAACCTGTTGTTTGCAATATTTGCAGCAGTCTTTACAAAGCAATGAAAAGGATGAAATACAATCTTCATACTTACCAGAATGGATTTCACATGGACATTACATCGCTTCCTCTCTGTATGGTACAGCTACAGCATCTTTCCCAATGAGTAATAGCGATGGAG
This sequence comes from Neoceratodus forsteri, assembly GCA_016271365.2. Lineage (NCBI taxonomy): Eukaryota > Metazoa > Chordata > Ceratodontiformes > Ceratodontidae > Neoceratodus > Neoceratodus forsteri. The sequence goes on along the minus strand of CM028132.1, from coordinate 894,128,228 downwards.
CCTGTTTTTGTCCTCTTGTAAAAAAAAACAAAATAAGTGTACTGTATGTGTTTTGCCACTGCAGCTCTGAAAAGCTACAGAAAACAAAACAGACAACTTAAGGAAGTGAGGCAGCATAACAAACATGAGTGCACATACTCACTTTATGGTTTAAATATTAAGAAGCTGGTGGGAGTGGTGGTGCACTGGTAGACTGGTGGTCCATGGTGGGCAGACAGACTCATGGTGGCAGCAGAGTTGGATAACATCAGTCCCAGTGGTGGTGGTGGTCCGGGGTGGGCAGACAGCCTCAAGGTGGCAGCAGACTTGGATAACATCAGTCCCTTTGGTGGTGGTGGTCTGGGGTGGGCAGACAGCCTCAAGGTGGCAGCAGACTTGGATAACATCAGTCCCGGTGGTGGTGGTCCGGGGTGAGCAGACAGCCTCATGATGGCAGCAGACTTGGATAACATCAGTCCCGGTGGTGGTGGTCCGGGGTGGGCAGACAGATTCAAGGTGACAGCAGACTTGGATAACATCAGTCCCGGTGGTGGTGGTTTGGAGTGGGCAGACAGCCTCATGGTGGCAGCAGACTTGGATAACATCAGTCCTGGTGGTGGTGGTCTGGGGTGGGCAGACAGCCTCATGGTGGTAGCAGAGTTGGATAACATCAGTCCCAGTGGGGGTGGTCCGGGATGGGGGGCACACCGCCTTTTAAATACTGCAGTTAAAACCTGCCAACATTAACCACATCATCATCCTCATAAAGAAAACTGCTATCACAGTCATCGATGTCTGAAGTCTGACCACTGGGAAATTCTTTCTCCATTGTGTCATCATCTATGTCAGTGGTGGGCTGTTTCAGGCAGCCACTGCCAGTGCCACCAGGATGCTCCATTTTCACATCAGCAAGACCACCATGACTAGGCCAGGGTACGAATACTGAGGTTGCAGTCTGTGCTGGTATGTGCCTCTCATTCATTTTAATGAATGTTAGCAAACTAACATTTGCAGCAGACAGGTTAGACCGATGATCCCAGACTATTGCAACTGCTGAGCTGAATGCCCTCTCCACATTTACACTGGAGGGTGGGCATGTGAGGTACTTCAGTGCCACTGCAGTCAGCTCTGGCCATTCACTGACCTTTTCACTCCAGTACAAAAGAGGATCTTCACTTATTGTCAGATGCCTGTTTTCAGACAAATATGACTCAACCATTCTCTGTGCCACACTAAGTCCGATTGTTGATGCATCAGCCTGTTCCCCGGAATCATTAATGTCACAAATACCCATTTGGGACAAAGCCTCCCAAAGCGGGTTGACGCCAACCACTTTGGATGACAGACCACTAGGAACTACAGTCCCCTTACCCTTGCATGATATGCTTGCTAGTCCTCCAGCTACACCTTTAGCTGGATTTTACTGCTGAGGTTTGCAAACCTTGGCACGTGACTTCTGTGCCCCATGAACCAAGTGAACCAGTTGAACACTGATATATTTTACCTGTTCAGGCCCTCCCACCAGTACTGATGCAATTTCACATTTGTATCGTGGGTCCAGCATTGTTGCCATGGCAAAGTTGTCACTACGCTGAATGCTCACAATGTGATGATTCTGGTCGAATACTGTCAGCATGTGTTGCAGCAACATACTTCTACAACATCTCCGGCAACATCAAGGCTATGCTGTACCTTTTCCAATGTCTGCCTCAGCACTCGCAGCAGTGGAATTGATTGGCTAATGGAGGCAGAATCGCCACTCATTGCCTGTGTGGCATGTTCAAAAGGCCGCAAAATTGTTATTACAGAGTCCATGAGGCACCACTGTTCAGTCGTCATAGACATGGAAGCCCCAGAACTGTCATGGCTAGTGTGCATAACAAGGTATTCTGTGATGGCTTTGTATTGTTCACACAACCTCTCTGCCATGTATAACTTGGAGTTCCATTGGGTGACAACTTCCAGTTTCAAGCAGTGCTGAGGCAGGCTGTTTTGTATCTGCAACTGCCGCAGCTGGTCACGGGCCTTTCCAGAGCTTGAAAAGTGAGAGCAGATATGTCGTGAAATGGTCAGCATATCCTTTATGTCAGGGTGCTGCAGAAACTCCTGAACCACAAGTTTAAACAGTGGGCCATGCATGGAACATGAAAAAAAAACACCATTCGTGATGCATTTCACCACATTTGACCCATTGTCACTTGCTATGAACCCAGCTCTCAGGGACAGAGGGTTTAGCCATCTGTCAATTTCAGTCTGTACCATGTCCAACATGTTCTCACCAGTGTGTGAACAGGTCACACTGCGCATAGCAATTGTTGCATGCTGGCGAATTCCAGGAAGATTGCTACCGCAACAATCCACCTTCTTGCACTGATTATTCACACTACTAGCATCACAAACAACCGCTGGCACCTGCGCCCAGTGTGCAGTTATACACAGATATGAACTCCCCACTGTTTTTCCACTTGTCCACATATCCATACTTAAATGGATGAATGGAGAGGAGGAATGTTGAAGGGCATGTCTTACTGAGTCTGAGACAGTGCGGAACAACTCGAGAACAGCACGGATAGAAAAGTATGTTCTGGATGGGACTTTCCATTTTGGACAGGCACGGGCAGCAAACTGCTGGAACCCAGAATTCTCCACAAAGCAGAAGGGCAAACGATTGATTGCCAGCATTTCCACTACAGCAGCATTAAGTTCACGTAACACTGTGTGATTGGGGGGGTACTTTAACTTATGTCAACTGCAAACTGGGGGCCACCTACAGGACAAACTACTTGCTCAATCCCACTGCCAAGCTTGCCATCACCAGGGGAATCCTATTACCGACCCTGTCCTATTGCGCTCCCATCCTCACAATGGCAAATAAAACTGTTCTACAAAAATGGGACACTACTTTTAACAATGTCTGTAGATATGCATCTAAAGCGCCGCGCCTGAAACACCACTGCCAACTCTATAAAGATCTAGGCTGGCTATCCCCCTCCTCCACTAGGCAATATTACCTCTGCTGCCTCTCAGACTCCATAATTAGAGTGGCGAAACCAGCTACTCTATCTGAACTGCTCCAGCCTGTGATCCCATCGCGTGAGCTGAGATCGTCTGACAAATCTTTTTTAACTGTTCCCCCTGCCGAACTACAAAGGGCGCTGGTGCATTCAGGCATGCTGCCCCCCACTCATGGAACTCGCTGCCGATGGTCCTGAGAAGTGTCCCCTCACACCTTGCTTTCTAGCGAAGATTACAATCTCACCTTGCCTCTGTGGACCAATGGACTTGTTTTGATCCTACTTAAAGTCCTGATACTTTGTTCTCCCCCTATCTAAGTCTACCTCTGTGTTCCCTTGCATATGTCCACTCGCTCACCTTCTACTAAGTTTTGATGCCCTATATAACTGTCATTTCTTGTATAACTGCACTTTAGTTAAATGTTTACAAAAGCATCCTGTATGGATACTCTGTCCTAAACTACCGCTATTAATGTCTCAATAATGCCTAATCACTGTGACTTCTATAATATGTGTGGTATTCCACTTAAATGGTTCTACCGATTGTTATTTTGTTGTACTATGATTGTCTACAATTGTCCTACTTTCTCTGCTATTTGTGTATGAATTAGCCAAAATCCCACTATTGTTGGACCCTCTTGTGTTGCACTAAAACCTATGATGTACTGAATGTAAGTGGGTACTGGTCTTTCTACTCCCCCCCCCCCCCCCACTCCCGCATGCTCCCCAACCCCGCTGTGCCTTGCCGATTTCCAGTTCCATAGCTCCGGGTCTTACTCGCGCCTTTTCCCGCTAAAGCTGTAAAACGCCCTCTGGTTGGCCGAATCCCCCTTCCTGCCCTAACTGGCTCTTGGTTCCGCTAACCCAGACGTGGTCCATGTTATCCCCTGCAAGGGCCGTTACCCCTCCTCCTGTAGACCGTGCTCCTCTGCCTTCCCTGCTGGTCTATGCTCATGTAGGACAGCTCTTCCCCTGACTTTCAATCCTCTCACTTTCTGTCCCCTAGTCATGCACTCATTCTACCCTACTCATGCCATTCTTCCCTCTTCTTCCCCTACCTGTACCTCCTCCATCACCCTTTGCCTTCCTTAGCTTGTACTTCTACTTGTGGGTATTGGTCTCTCCCTTTCCCCCTCCCTTGCCTGCCGCCAACCCTCTTTGCGCTTTCAGTTCATTGCACCTTTTTCAGACAAGCCATAACCCTCCCCTACTTACTGACCATCCCCTTCTAGCTCCTGCCGCCCTCGGTTCCACCAGCTTGGAAACAGATCATAACCTTGTACCGCAAAAGCCGTATTCGCCATCACTTTCCGGCATTTATTTCTTTCCCTGTCTAGCCCATTTCACCCTTCAGTGAACTGAGTCATACACCTCTCCCCTCCCTACTACACTTCCCCCTCACCTTCCCTTCCCTTCCCTTCCCTTTCCTATCTCCCCCCTTCCAAATCTGTGCTCCCTCCAGTACCCCTTGCCCCCCCCCTTTTTGGATTGTGTGCCTGTACTTGTATCAATGTACCTTTACTTGTACTGTATAACCTGAACTGTCCTATTTTGTACTGTAACTGTACCTCCCGGGTCATGCCTGAAAATAGTCACCTGCTGGCTAGTGCACTTACCGGTTAACAAAAACTAAATAAAATAAATAAGATAAAATGCACAAAAAACTCTCTGTAACGTGGGCTGACAAACATTTTACACAGTGTGTGTTGTTGGTTACAAATGGTTGTGCTCTGTGTTGAATGGCATTGGCAGGGGGTGGAGTGTGGACATTTGATGAAGACGGTTGCACAGGTGATGATGACAAACCCAGAAATGATGTTATTTTTCCAGATTTGCCAACAGCGGTTGATGTACCACTTGCACTAGACATACTGCATTCACCACCACCACCACAAAAACTGCTACTCTCACCAGTACTGGACAACATTTCAAAGTCATTATAGTCCTCCACTTCATCATGCCTGTAGTAATCCTCTGCTCTTATTACTGCACTACTGCACGTGTTTAATTTCCTACTAGGCTTAACAGTCATGGAAGGGGATAACATGCTGGCTATGGTTGCCGCCGGTGATACGGGTGAATGCCTAAGTCTGGTATTTGCTGCCAACTTGTGCTGGGTCCACAGAGCCAAGTGCCTATTCTTAAGATGCGTATGCTGTCCTCCTGTCCCAAGATGGTTCCCCTTTTTACCTCCTTTACAGGACCTCCTTGTGAATGAGCTTGCTCAATGGAGTTTTCCTGCAATAAACTTGAACTTGAACTTGAACTTACCTCGACTCACACACACATGGCAAACCTGGCAGATTGCAACTGAATCATCATTTGCATCTTGAACAAAAAAAACCCAAACAAGGGACTGTGATGCTCTGCTTCTAACATGTCCATGATGATGTGGCTTATTTAAGTCTGTTATTTTAAGCACTGAAGTGGGGGGGCACGTGATGTTTCTGGCACTGCAGACCTGAACTGCAACTGACCACCACGACTACCTATCAAATTGAGTATTGGGTCGTCATCACCATCATCATCCAGTAAAACTGGTAAATCACAAGTTTTTACGGGGAATTCCTGCAAACAGATTCAGATACAGCCACTTTTAATTTTTTTTTTCTCTGGATCCCAGCTGGGGTCAATTAAATCATCATCATATTCATCAACATCACTGTCACACACATCCACATCTTCTGCTTGGATGCTAACATGTGGACTGCATGTTGCAACAACAGCAACATCATCATCATCAGCATCTTCACATTCATCATCAGCATCTACACCACCATCACCTGATATTTTTTCACCACACTGTGAATCACTGTTGCATGGAAAATGGGTGATGTTAAGTGCCATGGTGGATGGAATATCACATTGTATGCTATCGTTGACATGATCATCAGAATCAGGTTCAATTAATGGGATGTTACTGGGAAGTATGACATTATCTACGCTGTCACTCACTTGCACTGCTTCACACTCAATATGTTTGGATACGGTACACTGGTCGGAATTAGAACTTGACGCAACAATGCTAATACTACCTCTACCACCACTAACACCAGTAACACTAACACCACCGGCTGGGAAAACATCATCTCCTCCAACTATCAGTGAAGCTAATGATTGGACTGTAAAAAACATTGCAGGAGAAATACCTTTCCTCACATCAGCAATGCACTTCTCCATCCGCGTACTACTACCATGCCCACAGACCCTCTTACTGCCAACATTGCCATGGCCAGAAACAGCTTTACTTGCATGTCTCTTTGCAGGCATTTTGGGGTACCAACCACAAATATTATTACCAAATTCAGATTTTGATATGTTCACTTTCTGACTGGAGGGTCACTACTCGCCAGCTGGATGTGAAGCAAAATTAACAACTGTGGCTTCAGCAACAAATAAGGGACTACTGTGTTGTGACACTGTCACCGAATTAAAACAACTTCAGTAACCAGTAGTGCTGATGGGGTCACAAAAACAATCCAGTCTGGTAAAAAATACCTTTTCAACGTGGGGGGCGGGGCACTGAATACAGACAGTGCTGATTTTCACAGCACTACAAGCAGCAACACTAAGAACAGAGAACATGATTGCAGTATAAAATCAGGCAGCTGCAGTGGATAGCAGGTTCACACTGCTGTGCTTAGTAACACTTACACTGTTCTGTGTCACAAATTTTAAAAGGTGTATTATATTTGATGTACGCAACATTGCACACACAACACAGAACACTTTGTGTACAATGCTGAACAAGGAATACGATGCAAATGCAAAAGTTCAGTGTGCTCAGTGCCACTTAACGTAAATTTGTAATTTAAACAACCTGACCTTATGAAATGCTGCACCACATTCACACAACAAGCAGCAAGAAAATTTGTACTATCACCAACACAGTCAGCTATATAACAAAAATATTACCAAAACACAAAGAAATCACTAGTTCTCCAACTTAAATCTACCTACACACAGATATGCCCTTCCCCACACAGGACACTTCACTATCTTTCACCACACACACTCAATGTTATAAATTTACATTCAAAATCCACACACAAACAAAAACGCTCAATGATGTGAGCACAGAAGGGTTTCCTACAATCAATGAACTACAGTTGGATCCCCCAAAAAGAGCAAAAATGCTTTTTGAACAGCTGTTAAAATATTCCTACAGACAGCTATCAGAGCACACTGTCTCCTACTCCTTTCTACTCATACTACCTCGAACTGAAGCTGCGCAGATCAATATATAGCCCATGTGACCTGCACTCCCAAGAATCACTGCAAAATCCTCCTTTGGAGCTCAAAAACAAGGCGAAGTGATGCAAAGTGAACTGCCACCAAAGTACTTCACCTTAAAAATTGAAAAAGAAGTAACCAGTGGAGGCGGAGTAACGCAAAGTAGCAGTTTTCAATGCACTTCACGTTCCTCATTATAACGCGGAGTACTCCGCTTCGCATTGCGGAGCACTCCGCAAATCCTCCTTTGCTCCTTGAATCACTTTGCGGTGTGGATTGAGCCCACTTCGCCCACCACTACTGATGGAGTGCACTAATACCGTAATGGGACTAGTTATAAAAAGAGATAAAAATCACCAGGAAAGACTTAATGAGGAAATTGAAACAACACAAAATCAAATCAGTCAATACCTAAGTGACCCAAGATTTGAGGAACTAAATAAATAATGTATAACAAATATGGCTAAACATGAGAAATAATTATTTTTGCATAAGAAATATAAACTCAATAGAGACAATACTGATTATGAGAGACGTGAGGTCTTTTCATGGGAATGACATCATAGATCCCAGAATAGGGGTAGACAATGCTCCAAAACAAGAGGGACACAGCATGACCAGAAAGAACCCACACAGCAAACTAATTGCTAGATACTTTTTGATGAGGAACAATCAGGCACAGGTTTTTTGGATGAGGAATCCGAATTATCGGAATATGCTTCACCCCCCACCCCAACCAGGACGCACTTGGAGCTAAGAACAAAAGCAATAACAAAGGACCCAAACAAAATAAAGCTGCAGGACAAATAAAAAATGTCAAGCAGCCAAAAAAAATCTAAGAAAAAAAACACCCAGAGGCAGTAGGGGGCAAGGGAGAAACAAGCAAACAACCTTGCCCATTGAGTAAAAAAACATTATTAACCTGACTAATCATCCTCACTAGAAGCCAAAAAAGTATATTGTGCAAAGGCATATCATTTGTACCAAGTCCTTGTATGGATCTATTCAATATCAAAGTGGGCCTTTTTCAATTCCTACGTAAATTGAAATTCAGGTGGCACTGTAGAATTACTAATTGGACATTACTTAATCTCATCAATCAGGGGCCACAAGGATACTGAACAAGTAATAGCCATAAGTTAAAAACCAACTAACACTGGAGACAGACCATTATGTGCACACCCAATTTTCTTGGAGGATTATCCAGTGACAGACAATTATGAATTCCAAACATCAGATGGAATGGAAACATCATCTACAACGTAGTATGATAATTTGGGGGGACAAAATATTATAAACCACTTTGATTTAATGGAATTGCTGGAAGATCCAACTTCAGACATTGACACAATACTATTTAGACCTAAACGATTCAAACCAAAATCATTTTTTTTGTCTGGGAGCCCTGCCTTATCCTGCAATTGCCAGTCTCAAAAGAGTCATCGACCATGAAATAGAGAAGACTGTGGACAGGGTATAAACAGGGTAGCGAAGGTTCAGAGGAGGGCAACAAAGATGGTGCATGGACTGCATCACAAATCCTATGAAGACAGGTTGAAGGAACTGAACATGTACTCCCTGGAGGAGAGGATGTACTCCCTGGAGGAGAGGAGGGAGGGAGAGAAGGGATATGATAGAGACATACAAGTATCTTACAGGGAGGAACAGGGTGCAGGAATACACTATTTTTAAGCGAAAAAGATGTTCCAGGACTAGAGGGCATGGGATGAAGTTGGAGAGAGGACGATTCAGAGGAAACGTGAGGAAGAATTTCTACACAGAACGGGTGGTGGACAAATGGAACACCCTGCCAGAGGAAGTGGTGGAGGCTGAAACAATCACGGGATTTAAGAATGCATGGGATAGACATAAAGGAATTCTGGAGGTCAGGGGAAAAGAGCAACAGACTTCTAGGAAAACATAAATTAAACTTACAAGCTCAAATGGGCAGACTGGGTGGGCCATAGGCCCTTATCTGCCGACACTGTCTATGTATCTATGTATCTATGTGGATGGCAAGAACTTTTGATACAACAGTAATATTATACCACTGGAACATGAGGCCCTCAAGGAATTCAGGAACCTTAAAGGTATCATTATTAAGCCCTCTGATGGGGGGGGCAAAATTGTTATTATGACTAACAACTTTTACACACAGAAAGTATATGAATTGCTTAGTGTAGTAGTAGATGACTATGCTAAATTGGATGCAAATCCCACTAAAGCATACCAAGGAGAATTAAAGCAGTTGATTACATGAGCCCTTGAAAAAGAATGGATAACACGTGAAGAGGCAGGATTTTTACAATTGGAATTTCCAGTAGTCCTGACCTTTTACATATTACCCAAAACACATAAGGATGCTCAAAATCCTCCAAGTAGACCAGTTGTATGGGGTATCGGGGCTGTTACTCAAAATTTGGGCCTCTATCTTGATTTTCAACTGCAACCTTTGGTAACAACTTTGAAATCTTATATCAAGGATACAAAGAGTTTGTTACATAAGTTACAGGGATTTATACTGGATGCTACATATACATGGCTGACAGTAGACGTGAACAGCCTATATACCAGCATCCCACATGACAAGGGACTGGAAGCTATGAATTTCTTCCTCACTAGGTTGGCAGACCCCAGGAAGGTTCCCAACCAATTTATTTTGGAGGGATTTGAATTTGCTCTAAACAGAAATCATTTTTTGTTCAACAAACAATTCTATCTTCAAAAGTGCAGGATGGCAATGGGGGCTTCCTTTGTACCATCATACCCCAACCTATATATGGGATAATGGGAAGAAACTCAGACAATTACAGTAAAGCACAAAACCCTTACCAGATTAAAATAGTAAGGTGGATGCACTTTATTGATGATATTCTTTGCATCTGGGATGGCACTATAGAGGAGACAAGCAACTTTTTGCAATATTTTAGTATGAATAAATTTAATTTGACTTTCACTTTGGCAACAGATCCAGTGACAATAAACTTCTTAGACATCACTCTCCAAGGCATCCCAGAGCAAGAAGTCTCAACATGCAGCTGCAGAAAACCCTTGGCAGCAAACACTTTCTTACATTACAATAATGCCCATTCAAAAAAAAAACTAAAAACTCAATACCTTTTTCTCAATATATGAGAATTTGGCGCAATTGCTCAGACAACCACACTTTTGACATCCAGTCTAGTGAACTTACTGATCACCTCTTAAAAAGAGGCTACAAGCAATCAGGTAGCACGTGAGGAAGGTGACTGAATATGGGCGACTGTCATAACAGTGACCCATATAACAGTGCTTTCCTAGTGAGTGACCGTAGGGGGATGGTGACTGCCTACATGGCAACTGTAGGATATGCAACGGGAAGGGAGGGTAGGCAACAGGATGTGGAGGGATGGGGGCACAGATGTGACCCACGGGGAACTTGCTTACACCAAGCCAGCCATGTGGTGTGGTAAGTAGGGTGCATAGTTCCGATGGAGCAGGTCCTGGGATTGGGACTGTGGGCAGGTGTGTAAATTTTGCAATTTCCACAGTTGTGGGACTCAGAATTTTTTTACAGCCGGGATTTGCCTCCCTCCCTGACATGCACCCCCCTGGAGTTGAGACTCTTTATTTAATGGGATGGGGTGGGGTTGGGGGGCAGCCCCCTAGTGTGCACAGTTCCTGGTAGCCTTATTGTGCATATTGCTGAAATTGTTTTCAGTGATATTGCAGGAAATAATAGCAATCACCTTTGTGCGGTCGCTATTATCACATAGAACCAAGCAATCAGTATTGAATCAAGCACTCGATAAGGTAAAAACATTAAATAAGAATACCTTATTGAAACCCAAACAAAGGGACATATAACAGACCTTACCATGCACTATGGTGCTGGATTTCAATCCCGTAGCATGCCAGATTGGATATATCATCCACCAATACTGGTCTATATTACAATTAGATGCTAATCTATGGGAATGTGTGGGCAACAATCCAAGTATCACATGTCTCAAGGGCAAGTAGCTAGGAGATATACTCACTTCTAGCCACTTCAATAAGCCACATATTCCAGCCACTTGTCTCCCCCCAAGTCCTAAATGATTTCACAAATGTGGCTTTTTTATGTGTGTAACTATGCATCAGAGGGCAACCTTTACATACACCCTTTTCAATGTGACCTAAGTGTGGAAATACAACAATTCCTAAATTATAGGAGCACTTGCTGGCAGTATAGCCTAGATGTTAGAGGAATGAGGTGTGAACGAGCTTGGTACATCCAGCAGACCAGACCTAAGTTTGATTCTCACAACCTCCACTTGCATACTGTGTGACTCTGAACAAGTCACTTAACCACCCAGTGCTCCCAGTTCACCCCTGAAAACAGGAACTTGTGCCTAGTGGGCCTTACCCGGTTACCAAAGACTAAAACAAACAAAACAAACTTACTGTATTTAGTGTATATAGTGTGGTTCCCGTGTGGACTCCAATATGTTGGCAGAACAAAAAGATTCCTCAAAATGAGTATCCAGGAACATGTTTGTGCCATATACAGTATAATAAAAATTATGACAATGCAACAGGAGCACATTTTGGTGTTGCACACAACTCAAATCCTCTTGGTCTTAAATTCATTGCATTGGAGCACTTACCACCACTACCTAGAGGTGATGATAGACTCAATGTCCTTTCACAAAAGGAGGGCAGATGGATTGTTTTACCTGAAAGCACTGGACCCTTATGGCATCAGAGAAGAATTGGCTTTTACACCCTTTTTAAAGGACTAGAATTATAATATATGTGACCTTGCTTTAACATCAGACTTGGCTGCCTAGACTTGAACAATATCATTCAGAAATGAAAGGAATAGAGATATTATTTTTTATTTATTTAATCATTAGTGTATTCTTTGATTTAATTATTCCTGTTTTGTTCTTTCCTGTAGCCACAATGAATTTCTAGCTATGTTCCAGTTAGATCACTTTCTTATATTGGTCCATGGAAAGTCTTTGAATGCTGGAGAGAAACCATTTTACTTACGTTGTATTGTCCCCTCGATTATCCAGTGTTTCCAATCTATCATAACAATTTATGTACTAGCTGGAATTATTACATTGGACTTAATCAAATGAATATTAAGCATGGCATTTTCTTCATTTCAAGGATAGCTGTACAGTGCTATCTTATCAAACCTGAGCACTTCATCTACATGTAACCTCCCCCATTCCCCTCCCTTAGTCTACAAATGCTGTTTATTTCATTTTGTATTAAAGTAAAAACTTGGAGAGCCCTGAACTGGGATTTTTGCCTCAGACAGGTGTTTGTAACTGCACTATAGATCTATGAAGGGAAGCATCTATATTACTAATAATAATAATAAATAAAAATTAAAAAACAAACAATAATAAAAAGTACAAACAATAAAAACTCACTTCCCAAACATCGAGCCATCTTAATAGACAGGGTCTCTCCACCTTTGAAACAAGTTTTCTACATACATTGGGGTGCAAGTGAAGAATTTGTAGATATAATCTAATTAAGCAATAATGCATGACAGGGTGTGGTATATCATGAGATATTGTCATGCCTTGGGTGGTTGGGCATGAGGCCGCAGGCCGAGTGCATCCAACTGCCCGAGAAGTGACGATATCTCATGATATACCACACCCTGGAGTGCATTATTGCTACTATGAACTGGATTACAAAGTTGGTGTAAATAATAAACTGGCAAAACAATAAAATATATAAAAAAAAAGCTTTCTAAGGAGTAGTGTAGGAGTACAGTTTAACAAAATAGTTCTATTAAGACTGCGGTCAGCAGGTGGCGCTATTGTAGGAGCTGGTAGTAGGTAGTGTAGGGATGTCTTCCTAGGTGTTCTGCTGCCTCCCTCTCCTACATGCAGCCTAAAAGAAAACCAAAAAAGTATTCTTCTGGGGGTCTGTTTGTTAGTTTATGCTGTGTTCTCCATTTTTTTTTTAAACTGCTACTGAACTGTACCGCAATTGTTTTTTTGGGAGACTGTCCACCAACACGGACTGCGGCTGCTCAAGGTGATGGAAGTTTTTTTTCTTCTGATGTCTGTGTTAGTCAGATTTAATCCATGAGAGACGGTAAGCCATCCTGATTTATATTTGTAATCTTGAAGATTCTCGAGGAGCGGGTTGTAGATTTCTGTTAACTGCTGTTTGGTGCGAGGCAGCATGTTATGGTGGGGAAATACATTTTTATAGAGTAAAACACCAATGTCAGGAGTGCTGCAGTAGTTGGTGCTCTGAAAGGAAGCAGGGTGAAAGATGTTTTTTTCTCTTTAGAGAGTGGGCGACATGTAAGGGGGGACAGTTGTGAGGATTTCAGTTTCTTTTTTAATAGCAGCCGATTGGAGGTTTGACTCGCTTCGGGACATGGAGAGCATTACGCTGGGAGTGAGGTGCCTGGTGGCCGGAGATTTTCTGATGCCGTGATGATGTAGCCCGATATCATCATGGCTTCAAAAACCTCTCAGCCAATCAGCTTCCTCCATTTATGATCCATAGTTCATAATCTACATTAGATAACACTGTAGATTTGATTATCTGATCATTTCATGTTCTATCTGAAAAATAAAGCAGATGTCCTTATCTCAGACTTGTCAGAATTAGTTACTGGTCATTTCACATTGCTTTTGCACCCCTTTATAGTTTCTATTCCCCCTCTATTTATTTTTATATACATATTTTATTTTTAATTTTTAGTTTCTCTTATCCACCCCCCCCCCCCATTTCTATTAACCCATTACAGAATAATAGGTTTGTCTATGCCAACAAAATATTGTGGCCATAAATGGACATATATATAAATAATATAGAACAATCACAAACCTAGCCCCAGAATTCTGGTAATGCATGCATTAGCATCAGGCATCGTGTTTGTATAAACTGTTGGCATACTAACCTTTAACATCAAACATAGAAATATGATGTTGTGATTACATGGGAATTTTTTGTTTCTAATTATGAGGGAAATTCTTTGCCTTTATCTACGATTTATCAGGTGAAATCTTATATACTAAAATTCTGAACTTGTTTGATTATGAAATGTTAATTATAGGTTTTTCATGCTTGTTAACTTAGAATCTCTCCACAGACCTGCTTTTTGTTCATTATTATTAATATTAAGTTTACTATTGATTTGACACATTCAACTTTGAAAATGTTTCTAATGTTCCACTTTCTCACTATGACTTTTTGTTTAAATTAGAGGTCTGTAACGATGTGTGGACCCACCCACTGAGGAAGACCTAAAGGCCAAGTGCTGGGGTTGCCCAATGCTTCATTCTTTCTAATCTTTTGGAATAAATCTGCATCAAGCATATTCCTGAACTGCTGGTTCTTCACTCTCTGCCACTCATACTATGCCTGTACAGTATATTGGCTCTGCAAAGCCCCAATTGAGTCTTAATGTTTTCATGGCCCAACTTGTTTACAAAGAAGCAATCATACCAAAGGCATCACTGTGTTGGTTAGACACCAGTATGTCTGCATAACAATGTTGATCACATATGGTACATTACATGCACCACCCACCAATGGCCCCACCATCTGCAGACCCCATGCCACATATGCCTGGCTCCAGTGAGCTGCAAAGACATGACACACAGTGCATATGGCATCAGAAATGGTACTACTGTAGGTGGAGTGCTTTGGAAGCTGTATGATGTGCATGGTAGAACACGGTTGTGTACTAGTACTACAGTGATCAATGCCAACTACCTGCTAATAACCAAGCATGCACAGTCCTAAGCATATGGCAGTACAGACTGGACCAACACTGATGAGGTCACAACTGGGGCTGTCAGGGCTACTACCAGACTCATGTGACAGCTGGGCAGCATCACAGGAGCAAGTCATCGTCTGGTGGAAGGCATGCCATGGCACGATAGCCTGACACAGGGCACTATGCCAGCAGTACATAGGTGCACAGCAGTTGATTGTATAGATCATCACATGCTGCAGTGGCACAGGTAAGCCAATGCTTCAAATAAAGGGAGATTGTCCCTCATCAGAGGGTAGACCGACACAGGCATGCACCCTGCATCGGGGCCACACAAGATCATCTGTCACTGGCCACAGAGGCATGCAGCATACTGTAGACATGGGTTGTGGAAGAATGTGAAAAGTGGCATGACACAGAAACATAGAAACATAGACGGTGATGGTAGAAGGGGACCTGTGGTCCATTGAGTCTGCCCAAGTGAGGTATCCTGGGACCTATTGTGCACCAGTGTCCTGTCCTCCTAGACACCCAGCCTAGCCATTGCCAGTGCCATGTGTTTGTTTCCAATACTTGTCCCACCCATGCTTAAAGCTTGATAATGATTTTGCAGCCACCACCTCTGGAGGTAACCTATTCCAAGGTTCCACCACCCTCTCTGAGAAGTAATACTTTCTGATGTCCCTCTTGAACACTCCACCCTTCAATTTCCACTCATGCCCTCTTGTAGTAGAACTGATGTTCCCAGTAAAAAGCTGCACTTTTGGTTCCTTGTTGATGCCTTTAAGGAACTTGAAGGTTTTAATCATATCCCCTCTCTCCCTTCTTGTCTCTAGCAAGCACAATATCAGAGCCCCAAGCCTCTCTTTATAGGTGATTTCCTGAAGGCCATGTATCATTTTTGTTGCCCTTCTCTGGACCACTTCCAATCTACCAATGTCCTTTCCTAGGTAAGGCCTCCAGAATTGTACACAGCACTCCAAATGAGGCCTCACTAATGACCGGTAAAGTGGTAGTATCACCCCCCCGTCCTTGCTGTCTATCCCCTTGCCAATGCTTCTTGATGTCATCCCTAATGATGACTCCCAGATCATGTTCCTCAGCAGAGGAGCTCAGCTGGACTCCATTTAACCAGTATTCTTCCTTGGGGTTGGCCCTACCCAGGTGCTTCACCTTACACTTATTAGCATTGAAGTTTGTAAGGGGTGAAGTCCCCTCCTCCTTTACTGGGGTCACACACAACTATATGTGCAGAGGGGGACCTAGAAAAAGCAACAATCCTGAACAAATATTTTTGTTCAGTATTCACAGAAGAAAGGGAAGGAGAAGGACCACTGTTGGGTGATAATGGCACCAATAGGAGAGAAGTAGACACCAGACTGTTTATGGAGGAAAGAGCCCTAAAGGAACTCAAGAATCTGAAAGAGGATAAGGTTATGGGGCCAGATAGGATACATCCCAGAATATTAAAAGGACTTAGAGAGGTGCTGGCAGCACCACTAAAAGCCCTATTCAACAAATTGATAGAGATAGGGGTGGTTCCAGGGGACTAGAGGAGGCAAATGCAGTCCTTTTCCACAAAAATGGGAACAGGGAGGAGTCTGGTAACTACAGACCTGTCAGCCTGACCTCGGCGGTGGGGAGATTAATGCAGTCACTGATAAAGGAAAGGATTGTGATATGTCTTGAATCCAGCAGAGCACAGGATCCAAAGTAGCATGGATTCTCAATGGGAAGGTCATGTCAAACAAAGTTGATAGATGCCTTTGACTGGGTGACCAGGGAAGTAGATCAGAGAGGGGCAGTGGATGTGGCCTACCTAGATTTTAACAAGGCCTTCGGCACCATCCCACATAGGAGGTTGGTAAATAAGTTCAGCAGCCTGGGAGTGGGCCCAACGGTGGTAAACTGGGTAAGAAACTGGTTGAGTGACAGGACTGAGGGTGGTGGCAAATGGCATTCAATCCGAGGAGAGTGGGTTGACCAGTGGGTTGCCACAGGGATCAATGCTGGGGCCAGACCTCTTTAATGTCTTCATAAACAACATTGCAGAGAGGCTGGAGGGGATGATATTCCACTTTGCAGATGACACTAAGATCTGCAACAGGGTCGACACTCCAGAGGGGGTGGAAAAAAATGAGAGAGGACCTAAACATGGTTGAAGAATGGTCAAGAGTGTACCAGCTAAGAATCAATGCAAAGAAGTGCAAAATCATGCATTTGGGGTACAGATGTCCAAAGGAGGAGTACAAGATGGGGGAGAGGTATTGATGGCCACCAATCAAAAAAGGGACCTGAGGGTAATCATATCTGATGACCTAAAGGTAGCCAAACAATGTGAGAAGGCTATGGAGAGGGTCAGTGGGATGCTATGGTGCATATGGAGAGGTATCAGCAGCAGAAAAAGGGGGGTGGTTATACCACTGTACAGATCACTAGTGAGACCTCGTCTGGAGTGCTGTGTCCAATTCTTGAAGCTGCATCACTGGAAGGACATAGACAAAATAGAGGCAGTCCAGAGAAGGGCAACAAAAATGGTGCAAGGGCTGCACCAAAAGTCATATGAGGAAAGACTAGAGGACCTCAATGTGTATTCCCTGGAGGAAAGGAGAGAGAAAGTGGATATGATAGAGACATGCAAGTACCTCAGGGGTACAAACAAGGTACATGAGGGTAGCATCTTTCAGGAAAGAAGGTGTACAAGAGCAACGGGGCATGATATGAGGCTAGAGGGGGGTAGGCTTAGGGGCAACATGAGGAAGTACTTTTTCACAGAAAGAGTAGTGGATGCTTGGAAAAGCTCCCTGCAGATGTGGTGGGAGAAAAATATAGGGGAATTCAACAATGCATGGGATAGACATAAGAGTACTCTTGCAATAGGGAAGAGAGGGTAAGCTGCAGATCAGCTACGCTCTGCAGTATTACATTTGGTAGGGAAAAGGGGCAGACTAGGTGGGCCACGCAGTACTTATCTGTCATCATCTTCTATGTTTCTATGTTTCTATTGCTGCCAATAGCATGTGTAGAATATTGGTGTACCTCCCCAATCCCTGGCAGCATCACCCTATGCCCCATGACCCCTAGGCCATGACTGTAGTGTACGGTGACACACTCTGCACACTGAGTCATAAACCAGCAGGTCATGGCCCCTGTTCACCCCCATCAACAAGACTAAGGCCATCACTCTTCACAGATCCACTGACAACCTACATGTCACAGAGAGGGTTCAGTGAATGGAACACTGTACAGAACATGCTAGTTCAACCAAATAAGACCAGTGCCAATATCAGCTACAAAAGTATGTTAATGTAATCCAAAAATACAATAGAAAATGTGTAAATTATGTGAAAATCATAAAAGCAGGACACATTCATGGTTGCTCTGTACAAGCAGCTGAACCAGGAAGTAACCCATGTAGACCCCCGACTGGTTTCTCCCAATGGTTTTGTCAGAGGGGGAGTGTCTGCAAGCTGCTACTGTGTTGCTCAAATACTAGCAAATTTAAAGTGACAGTGACACACATCTATAAGCAAATTCAATTAAAAACAGTAGTAGAGCTTCCTCAGCAGCAGCAAATCTATCACATACTGTATATAAATAAGCCATTAATGGATCTAATTATATAAATAATCAATTAAAGTCCAAATAAATTCATGGCTATATCATATACTCACTGAAGGTCCAACAGCACAGACTGTTTCTAAATAGCTGAAAGAGAAAGAAGAAAAATAAGTTAGTGAAATATGCATTAAATAAATTAATTTATATCCATGTCTAATTAATTGTACATATTCAGTTCTTTCATTAATGCCTGGACTGTGGAATGTTCCAATCAGCACAACCCACAATGCTTCCCTCTTTAGAGTCAAACCCTCAAAATCACCTCCCCTCTTACCCAACCTGACAGTTTCTATCCCACAAAACCTAAAGGAATGTGTGAGTTGGTCCCTGTTTAAGTTCACATGGCTTGCCAATCCATTGGTTCTGTCATTTTTAGCTATGGAGTGTAAATGCTTCCCAATGTGGACCTTTAATGGGACAGGAGGTTTTCCCAATATAAAACACTCCTCAGGAACAAGTAGCCAGATATATTATGTTGCAGCTGTCACAACTGATAAAAGGTCTGATCTCAAAGGACTTTTTTGCCTTCACAGCAGTAAAATTTCTAGATTTCAAAACATTGGGGCAAAATTTGCACCGTCCACATTGGTAGGTGCCTGCAGGGAGATTAGGCAACCATGTGGTGGAAACCATGTCAGGTTTCAGAGCCGGTTGCAAACTACTGTACTATAGTGTCCGTTAAATTCCTACCTCTTTTTATACACTATTCTAGGAAGGTCCTGTGTATAATTCCACTGGGTCTGGGATATAAATCACTGTGCCACCCCCCAAGTCATGCGTTATTCGGCCTCTGCTTTTCATGCCCTCCACCCCTTCCCCCCGTTGCTTTTCTCTTATCAACACTGCGGGCTTTGGATATTGCCTGCAGCAGGGGCGGGGTGTGAACAGTGGGTGGAAGAGAGCTCATATTGGATTAGTTAAGCCAGAAGATGCCCTGGGGTGAAATGGAGTCTAGGACATGGGTCATCTTGTTTGGTCTCCATACACAAGGGCACGTCCACCGATGGTGGGCTGGTGGCTGGGGCAACCCAGGAGTCCTGTCCAACTCGGGCTGTGTTATGCAATGCCAGATCTGTTGGGAACAAGACTGCCATTATGGTGGACTTGATGGGTACAATGGATCTGGCATGCATCACCGAAACCTGGCTGAATGGTAACGCTGGTCCCATACTTGAGGCTGCAGTTCCGGCCGGGTATTCGGTGATACACCGACTGAGATTGGACCACAGGGGAGGGGGGTTGCTGTCTGTTTCAAGACCGAATTGGATCTCACAAGTGTCCCAGTTGAGGAAATCAGATCATTTGAATGTGTTGTAGTAGCAGGTGGGGGTTATAGGCTGGATATCATCTACCGTTCACCCGGGGACAAGAAGCTATTCCTTAAGGAAGTGGCGGACTTTGTCGTTGACCTGGTGTTTGAGTGGCCCAGGCTGATAGTCCTGGGTGACTTCAATGCCTGGATTGATGACAAACTCTCGCAATTTGGACAACTCTTCCTCCAGTTGATGAGTTCATTGGGCCTCACACAGGTGGTTACCTCTGCTACTCATAAACATGGCCATTATCTTGACCTGGTTTTCCTCCTGGGGTTGGAGGCCTCTGACATGGGGGTGGAACCCATCGGATAGTCGGAGCATTACACTGTGGGATTCAATTTTTGCACCCCTCTTTGTAGGCCAGCCCCTGTGGAGATGGTCAAGTAACGCCTTTTACAGGATGTAACTCCTGATGGTCTAACTGCAGTACTTGATCTATCAGAATTTCCTGTGGCAAGCATGGATCCGGAGGTTTTGGTTCTGGCTTATAATAAGGCCATTACCTCAGCACTGGATTCCATTGCTCCAGT
This sequence comes from Neoceratodus forsteri, assembly GCA_016271365.2. Classification (NCBI taxonomy): domain Eukaryota; kingdom Metazoa; phylum Chordata; order Ceratodontiformes; family Ceratodontidae; genus Neoceratodus; species Neoceratodus forsteri. The sequence goes on along the minus strand of CM028132.1, from coordinate 894,107,809 downwards.
CCGTGTGCATCCTCTCTCCCTTTGCCCTCGATCTCCGTGGTTTGATGGGGACCTGAGGGAGATGCAGCGACTAGGATGCAGGTTAGAGCAGTGCTGGTGGAAATCCGGCTTAGATGCCGACCATCTTAGACTGCTAGAACATTATCAGCTCTATCAGTCAGTAATTTCCCATAAGAAGGCAGCATTCCTGTCCGGGGAAATTGCTGCTACTCAGAACTGGCCAGCTCAGCTCTTTCAAACTGTAGACAGGCTGTGCAACCTAGCCTGTCTGTAGGTTCATAGAGCTTTTTCACAATGCAGTTTGATGAGCTTGCTTGGTTCTTTGCTGATTAGGTGGCCGACATCAGGTCGGAGACCCGTGCAGCACACTCTGTGGGAGTTGTTGAAGATCAGCGCTTGATCACTGTCCCTCCTTTTTCCTGGAGTTCCTTTGAATGGCCGGAAATTGTGGATGTTATGAGGATTGCCCAGGGTATGCGCACTACATGCTGCAGTTTAGATCCAGGTTCTACATCCCTGATAATGGTCTGTGGTGGTGTTATCAGCCCGGTTCTGGCACAGATAGTCTGATGCTCCCTTGACTTCAGCTAATATCCCTGCTCCCTGAAGGAGGCAGTGGTGACACCTTTGTTAAAGAAGGCTTCTTTGGACCCAGACTCTCTCGCTAACTACAGGCCAATCTCTAACCTCCCCTTGGCGGGGAAGGTGATTGAGAAAGTAGTGGCTGCTCAGTTGGAGAACCATTTGACCATCCATAGCATCTACAAACCTCTCCAATCCGGTTTCTTAAAGAGGCACAGCACCGAGACTGCGCTGGTTCGAGTGCTCAATGATTTTCTGATGGTGAGAGAGCAGAAAAAATGGTCCATATTGGTACTTCTTGATCTGTCATCAGCATTTGACACTGTTGACCATAGGGTTCTGCTTGAACACCTGAGATTCATCTGTGGGCTCACTAGTTTGGTCCACAGATGGTTTACTTCATTTCTCACCGGTAGAACTCAAAGGGTGGTGTCGGGATTTTTTCCTTCGACCCTATCGCTCTGTCTTGTGGGGTGCCCCAGGGCTCAGTGCTGTCTCTCATGTTGTTTGTGGTGTATATGCTTCCCCTCGGGGACATTGTAAGATGGTATGGGCTGAAGTTTCATTGCTATGCTGATGATACCCAGCTCTACCTGTCTTTCGCACCTGACCAGGATGGAGTACTCTCGGTATTTAATAACTGCCTTGCCAAAATCCAGGTTGGATGAAGTCCAGCTGGTTGAAGTTGAACCCGGGGAAGACAGAGGTGATGGTTGTGGATCCAGGTTGCTGGATGGGGGGTGGGGAGCAGGTCAACCCATAGGTTTATTCCTTTGGGACTCTGAGCTTCCTATCTCTGAACAGGTGCTAGACCTAGGGGTGATTCTTGATGACGGGCTGACACTTCGTTTGCAGGTGTCGGTCATCATTAAGTTATCCTTTTATCCTCTGAGGAACATCGCTAGGATCAAGCACCTTGTTCCATCCGGGGACCTTCCTATATTGATCCATGCCTTTGTGACTTCGCGTTTAGATTACTGCAACTCCCTGTACTTTGGGCTTTAGGGGGTTGATATCCACTGCTTGCAGCTAGTGCAGAATTCTGCAGCCCGGTTGTTGACAGGGACTCCTCGATCTTCCCACATCACACCGGTGCTGCAGGAGCTGCACTGGCTGCCAGTTCAGTGATGGATCACCTTCAAAGTTGGATTACTGACATATAAAGCCCTACACGGACTGGACCCTGACTACCTGAAAGAGCTTCTGGTCCCTTACCTCCCTGAGTGACCACTCCGCTTGACCAACGAGGGGTTGCTAGAGATCCCGAGGGTGTTTTTAAAATCTTCTGGAGCCCAGGCATTTATGTTTGTAGCACCAACCCTCTGGAATTTTCTACCCCATTGGATTAGGGAGTGCATGACTGTGGGGGGGCTTTAAACAAGTGCTGAAAATGTATTTATGGAACAAGGCATATGGTGAAGGTGTTGAGGATGACAGACTTTAATGGTGTTGTATATTTTTATAATGATGTAATATTGGTTTTATACTATTTTAAGTGTGTTCTGCACCTTGATATTTGAAAGGCGCATTAAAAATAAAGTTTATTATTATTATTACTAATATAGGATCAGACCTAAGGATAGACCAGCTCTTATTGACAATACTTCTGATACTACTACTTTCGTTACAATAAGTAGTTACAAAATTAAACTGCTGTCATACTCTTTCAGGCTGTAGTATCAGGGCACACACTGCAGTGTAATACATAGCCCTGGTTGCAACAACAGTTAGAGGCAGGCCCTAGCACCTATGAAAGTAGTAGGCTTATGGCCATAGTGGCCCAACCTGTTCCAACTCCTTTAAGTGTACACATGCAACCTCAGGTGCAACACATAGTGTAGAGTACTTATGTGGATGCCCTTCCCATGATCTGCTTCTTTGGTCTCTGTCACAGTGTGATGATCCAGACCTGTCCTCATTGCAGATCAGCCATTCCTGATGATCTGTGCCCCTGGCAGGGGCAGGCTGTCTGCTGAAGTCTGTGGAGGATGAAAAGGAAGATGTGATCACTGTCCTGCAGTGGAACACAGTGCACCATTCAGTACACACTACACAGTATAAACACCCATTTGCCTGCACTGTGTGTCAGCCACCACATGTGTATGAAGCAGACAGACAGGTCACAGCAGGTCTGCAATGGATCTGCAGGACCACTGTAGCATTACACACTTGCAAGCTATGGCCCAGATGCAGCAGGTATGATGCCATCCCCTGTGGTAGGTGGGACTTATATAATGTACTCCAGACCGTGTAGTGCCCACAACCTGACAGCCCCTCAGTCCCTGTACAACAGACTCATACATGTTGGCCCCAGATCCTCTCAAGGCACAGGATGGATGAGTAAACATGGTGCACCAGGTCACAGATGACAAAGGCTTGCAAGGCATACCTGTGCAATGGTTGGGGGACAGAAAACAGTAGCCGTGGCCCCATACAGTGGCTACTACATGTCTGTAACCACCTGTGCAGTACAGTAGTACTCCATGCTGTACCCAGCAGATGCATACCAGTACCCATGCAGTGTTGGACAGAGACAGTGCACACAACACAGATGATGGACACATCCACATCCTGATGGCAATGCCAATCAGCACAGCTACATGTAGGACACCGTTGACCCCCTCTCAGGGGTTCCATGTCATAATAGCACCAGCAAAATGACGCTGAACAAAAGAGCTAATAAACAATGCCGAACGATAAAAAGGACAGTGAACACTACATCGCCTACCAAAATTGGCCAGTGGCACTTAATTGTTATGCAGAGGGGGGTGACTGAGATTTACACTTTATGCAGGGGGTATAGCCCCCCGTGTCCCCCTCACCTCCATTTCTATAATAATCAACTCCGGGCAGGGTGACAATGGGGGAGAGGGGAAACTCAGGAGGGGGGCTACAGCATGGGGGGACTGAAGTCAGCAGGGGAGAACATTTGGGGGTCAACCTGCAGGTGGGGGAGAACACAGTTGGGACTGCAGCAGAACTTGACTTCAGCAACCCACAAAATTAAATACACAATATAAGTAAAATAAAACAAAGTCTACAGCCAGTCTCAATCCCAGGTCCACCAGACACAGAGATGGTGACTGTAGCAGCTATACAAGATGGCCAACTTGATGCTGGATCACCAAATACAGCCCTATATACGCATACAATGGCTACTCCCTACAAACAGATAATCATTGAACTTAGTATGTGCTATTAAGTGCATATAGCCCTTTTTACCCTCACTATTTTGCCGCCGACCAAACTGACTCAGTTAAATTACTTTGCCCATATCATGGGATACCCTTCTCAGGTCATATGTGATGGGTGGTGACATGTGCAGGTCACTGTACCCGGTGGGCAGATCCTGCATAACATGCCATGTCACTACTCATGGGCCTAACGATCAAAGGGGGCTGTTGTGCTCATACATTTAATAGTCTGAATCTAGAGGCATTCTGCTGCCCAATACCAGGGAAAACAATCGTAAGAATGGTCAAACGAATTCTGAACCAGTCCAGTCAGCACCCAGAAATTAATGGGGAACTGTCAGCAATAAAAGTCTCACACCCAAGTGTGAAGCTGATCCCAATTAGAGATGGGTGAACTGGCCCCAATTCGCTCCGTGAAGTAATTCATGGAGTGAAGTTGAATTTGAGAAATGCTCCGCAAAGTGAAGTGGAATACTTCACGTTAAGATGGGTAATGCGAAGTCCATTGAAAACTATGACTTTGCGTTACTCCACCTTCCCAAACCACTACTCCACCAAATCTTAAGGCGAAGTACGTTGAAAACAATGTACTTTGCCTTGTTTTTAAGCTCCAAAGTCGAAGTTTGCAGTGATTCATGGGATTTCAGGTCACATGTTCTCTAGATTGTTCTGTACAGCCTTAGTTCGGGGTAGTGTGTGTAGGAAGCTGTAGAAGACAGTCTGTTCTGAGAGCTCTCTGCAATTCAAACCTTCTAAAAGCTGTTAAAAAAGCCTTTTTGAGTCTTTTTTTGTTGACACGTTAGTTCATCTAACGTAGGAAACCCTCCTGTGCTCATATCATCGAGCGTTTATTGTTTGTGTGTGGATTTTGAATGATAATGTACAACATTCAGTCTGTGTACCGAGAGACAGTGGAAGTGTGCTTTGGGGGAGGGGTGTATCTGTGGTGTAGGTAGATTAACTTGGAGAAAAAGACAGTTATTTCTGTTTTGGTGATATTTTTCTTATAATTGTGTTAATGTACACACAGTAACATTTTCAATAATACTTGCCATTTTTTGCTGATTGTTGTGGTGCATCAGTGCATAATTTTAGTTTGTTTAAAATACGTGGTTATATTACTGAAGTTTTCAATTTGCTATGCATTACTTAGTGTGTGTGTGAGTATGTGTGTGACGCATCATCCAATCAGACACCTTTTATTATGCCACATAGTAATTTCAGCAAAGTGAACCTGCTATCCACTGCAGCTTTGTGATTTGTGTACTTCTTTGTGGTATCTTTACTGGTACTAGTAGTAGTGACTGTTACTGCAGCAGTGCAGTACACTCCCCCCCCCCGGCGGCCCGCCCCAACCGGCAAAGGTATTCTTTTCCAGATTTGAATTTCTGATGGTGAGCACTGGTTAGGTGTTGTGTCTTTGTGTCTGCATCTCTTCAGTGCACAGCACAATCTTAATCTGTCTGTGCATTTGCATTTCTTTAGGGCCCAATCGCCATTTGTAACTTAAGTCACAGTTGTTTCTTTGGCTTCCCTTCAGAGTACTGGACAGGTGTGGTGCATAATTCTGCATGAACATTGTACTCATTAATATGCATTTTTAAGTCAGGACCATCATCACGAGTCACTCGTGATACAAATCATGTTCTCCTTCATCACAGTCACAAATGCAGTCACAAATCACGATTCACGATCACGTCATGAATAACAATATTAATTTTTTTACTAGTTACTTGGATGTATTGTAAGCCTATTTTGTATTATCTCTCCAGGCTTCACCACCCCACCACTGTACTCACTGATACATGTTTTTAAGTTGGGGAGTTTTAAGCTACAGCTCATCGGGGAAGTACAGCCGTAGGCATTCGCGTTCCTAATACAGTTTCATATTGGTTTTCTTACACCATCGACACCGAATCACATTCTTCATTATCACGGTCACAAATGTAGTCACAAATCATGATTTATGATCACGTCAGGAATCACAGCATTAATCTTTTTTGTAGTTACTTGGATGTATTGTAAGCCTGTTTTGTAGTATCGCTCCAGGCTTTACCACCTCACCATTGTACTCATTAATACATGTTTTTAAGTCAGGGAGTTTTGTGCTGCAGCTCATCGGGGAAGTACAGCCATAATAGTGATTCAGGGGACTGCAGGTCACATGGGCTCTAGATTGTTCTGCACAGCCTCAGTTCTAGCCTGATAGTGTGCATGTGTAGTGGTAACTGGAGACGGTTTGCTCCCAGAGCTCTGCAATTCAAAACCTCTAAAAGCTGTTTAAAATGCCTTTTTGAGTCATTTATTTTGCTCAGAATTTACTAGGAAACCCTTCTGTGCTCACATCATTGAGTGATTATTGTCGTGTGTGGATTTTGAATGTTAATTTAGAACAGTCAGTCTGTGTACTGTGAAGTGTGCTTTGGGGGCGGGACGTATTTGTGGTGTAGGTACATTAACTGGGAGAAAAAGGCAGTCTTTCTGTTTTGGTTATATTTTTCTTGTATAACTGTGTTAATGTGCACACAGTAATATTTTCAGTAATTCCTGACATTTTTTTGCTGATTGTTTTGGTGCAGCAGTGTATATGATTTGTCTGTTTAAAACATTTGGTTATATTACTAAAGGTTTTTAATTTGCTACACATTACTTGTAGTGTGTGTGTGAGTGTGTGTGCGATGCATGCCATTAAATCAGACACCTTTTATTGTGTCATAGAGTAATTGCAGCAGCATGAACCTGCTGTCCACTGCACCTGCATGAATTTTTTATACTGCTTTATGGTATCTTTACTGGTAGTGGATTGTTACTGCTGTGCACTAATCCCCCAACTGGCAAAATGTATTCCTTTCCAGATTTGGATTTATAACATGTGTGCACTAGTTAGGTGTTGTTGTGCCTTTTTGTATGCATCCCTTGAGTGTGCAGCGCAACCTTAATCTGTCTGTGCATTTGCAATGCACCATTAATTCTGGGAGACTGCATTTCTTGTTATGCTCTCATTTCCCTTCGTCAGCACTGGGGAATTTTCTAGACACAAGACAGTAGCATTTCATCAGCACTGGGGAATTGTTTGGACACAAGACAGTAGCATTTTGGGGATGCACATTAATTCTGGTGACTCTGTGTGTGACCACTGCATGCATGACTGAGTGTGCCATTAATTCTGGGAGACTTTGCATTTCTTCTTATGCTCTCATTTCACTTCATCCGCACTGGGGAGTTTTCTGGACACAAGACAGTAGCACTTTGGGGATGCACATTAATTCTGGTGACAGTGTGGGTGGGGTGCTGCCAGTATTGTTGTCACTCTGCCTTACTTCACGTTTAAAGTGGAATGTCAATGCGAAGTAATAATAACAAGGTGATGTGAGCCTTACCTATGGGGCACTTCACGTAGTGAAGTACCAAGTTGAAGTGACCACTTCACGTTCACTTCACAGGTGGATTTTAAATTCGCTGCATCTCTAATCCCAATTAGCCCTTTTTGTGCAAAAATGCTTTTTTTACCTACTGATTACTGCAGTGTAGTAGATTGTATCAGGCTAATTTCATTGGCTTGTAAGCTGACATTTCCTGTAACAAAAAAATGCCAGACTCCCCTACAGCTGACAGCAGACGAGGACTGCAGCAGTGGGAGATTCAATGGCCTACAGTATAGTGAATGTGCAAGTTTTTCTATAAGCTATAATCCTCTGTTTGCTGGACTGCTGTTCTTCTGGGACTAGATATAGACACATAGAACTGTACTAAGTCCCATCAGCATAGCAGGACCAGCAGGACCAGCAAACATCTGTTTTAGCTTATACAATCTTTAACATGTATTCTGCAGGCTATTGAACCTCCTAGCTCTGCAGTCCTCCTTGATTCTATGTCAAACTAGTGCCAGCATAACAGCACTGACAAAAGTGCACATCACTGAAAAGTGAAATAGCGATGTGCACTACAGCGCCACTCATTAACAGCTACCAGCACTGAATTCAACCATCAGGGACCCCATATTTAATATAATCAACTCTGGTGGGGTTTCTAATGGGTGAGAGGGGTAAACTCAGAAGGAGGGGCTACATTGGGAGATGGATGTCAGTAGGGAGAGAATGTTGGGTGGGGGCAACCTATAGGAAGGGGGGAACAAGATCCAGAGGGCAGCAGAATAGGATGTCAAAACCAAAATATAATACAACACAGTTTAATAAAAAGATAGAAAGAAACAGTATGCCCACAGCCAGTCCCTAACCTGGGTTGCTCGACTCAAAGGCAGTGACTATTGCCACCACATCAGACAGCCAAATTGGAACTGGCCTGACCAACGAACCTTCACAAACTCCGCCAAATATGTATGGAATGTGGTTGCTGAATCACACTGTGCTATTAATATCACATAGCTATTAATCGCACTTATACAATGGGTAGGAAAATTATGTCTTCTGATTTGTTGGATCCCATCACATGACCATGTGTATATCAGAGCGCGACTGCGCACCTGTATTTTAACCCCCCTGAACATTTTTTGTTGCCATTTTATAAGATGGATAACCCACTCTATGGTGTGCGGTCATGCTCTGTTATATGCACACCTTGGGTGGTTGACGCTCAAGGCTGCACACACCAAGGCGTGTGTATATCATAGCATGACCGCACACCTAAGAGTGGGTTATCTATTACACAGCTCACTTTTCTTTTGTTATTTTGACTTTGCCCAAATTACCATGCTCTAAAAGACTTGCTATCTTAATGAGCTACCATCCTCCTCTGATGTCAGTTACAGGGGATTCTGGGATTTCTGGTTACAGGAAATGGAATCTTAGAAGTCAGAAAAATTAACCTAATACAGTCTACTATTCTGCAGTAAATGGCAAGTAAAATAAAAATGCTTTTTTACACAAAGTGCAAATTGGAATCAGCCTCACATGTGGATGTCAGGCTCTTATTGCTGACAGTTCCCCTTCAATGGATTTTGACCATTTTATGTCCCAAAGGTTAAAAAAACATTTTATTCAGGCAAACCTACAAACATACATAAGTTAAGGGGCAACTTGTTCTTATTATCTTGTTTACGCAGTCAGTTACTTTACAGTTATGTTATCGTATACATGCTTGTGCATCTTCATGGCTCAATTGCCTAATCCGGTGTGGCATTTTGTAGTCACAAAACCACTAGTCAAGTGTTGTATAAAAGCTATGTTCACAGTCTCCATCAGAACTCCATAGTGCTTGTGTATCTCCTGTTTTCTGTCTCCCCTGGCTGCTCTCTTATGTATAGCTACTGAGATTGACATGGATGAAAAGCAGGTATTCAACCAGTCCAGCATATGTGGCCACAGCAGTACTGTACCCATGGCTTACTCCTTGGCTCACCAGGCTAGGAGCAGCTTCATGAAGAAGGTACCTGGCCCTGGTAACCTGTCAGCTGGAGTGGAAGAATGCACTGACATTTTGGAGTCAGGTGACTACTTCCTCAGAATTGGCTCTCTCAGGTAAGACGTGGGAATTTAACCTCAGCAGTCTCTGTGGAGACTGTTAAAGCCAGGTAGCCAAGCAACCATATTAAACAAAGTAGATACCTTCCTTGCAAGTCAATACTTGAATTTATACAGTTGTCCATTAAGGTGTTGTGCAAGAAAAACAAAATTTAAAAAAATTAAAAAGTGCAAACCACTACCTAAACCACAAGTGAATATTTAGTACAAATAGTAAATGCACAAACTGACTATGAAACACTAAGTCAAAAACACAAAAATAAACTTCTCAATACTTGGGAAAACTCACTACAATACATCAAAATCCAGATCCATATAATCCCATAGCCTAAATTTTGCTCAGTCCATAAATACAGAGGGCAGAATTTTCAAAACATGGTGCAGGGATTGTGTCCTGCCCTGCCCTGCACCATGACACTTTGGTTCTGGTGGTGTATCACATATTACGCAGCTTGCACCAAATATTTGGTGCAAGCTCTGTAAAATGGCCCACTGGAGTGCCACAAGGTAGATGAGAAAAGGTTGGTCTACCTTGCAGCAATTGCCACAAGAGTTAGAAAATCCCATTAGATCAATGCAAGCCCCATGTGCCATATCGTCGGTGCACTGGGGTTTGCGGTGATCTAAGAGTTTGAAAATCCTGCCCAAACTCTCCAGGCTACCAAGACAGAATATGATGTCTATATTTTTTGTAAATAACTATTTAAACCATTATTATCATTTAAGCCTCAGGGCTGAAGAGTGTCCAGCTTATGTATCCAGTAGGCTTCACGTTGCAGCATTATTGGGTTGGTTTTTTGAAATTAACTATGCTTTATTACATTATGAGAACAAATGTAACAGCAAACAACAAGTAGACAAGACATTATAAAAACATAACAAGCATAAAAAAATCAAACTAATAATAACAATGACAAGGGTATATACAAAACCAAAGAAATAAAACCCACTACAAGAGTAAGACAAACATGAACCCCCCTTCATCCCTAAATAGGGCCTTCTTCACCATCCCTGTAAATCCATGCTGGTCACAAAAAGGTTATTAATTAGAGGACAAAGACAACAAGGTATACAGAGTTTCCCATCCGGACCAGTAGGTGTGAAGCAATTTAAAGAATCACACTATAGATTTCTCAATATCTAATGATGAAAGTATTTTGGAAAGTCATACAGATCAAGTGGGAAGGGCAGAGTCAATCCAATGCCTTAACATCAGTAGTTTAGTAACTGCAGAAATCAGAGCCATGTGGGCCTTACGAGGGTTTCCCATATGCAAACTATAATCCCCATAAATGCAAATCTCCAGGGTAAATGCTTCTTGAAGGCTTAATAATGGGTCTAATTTTGATTGTATGAGATTCCAAAATGAAGCAATGTGAAGGCAGGACCACAGTATATAGAACAGTGATCTTTCAGCTTTATTGCAATGGGGGCAAACAGGAGACTCAGGGCGGCCAGGGAAGTAAGTCCCATAAAACCTGGCCCATGGCATTATATAATTGAGACATTGGGTGGTCTTGTTGAACTAAGGTTGACCAAACTGAAAATAAATGGCCAGCAACAGTAGACCACGGGGTGGGCGGCCCAAAATATCAATAATACAGTGACGGAGCTGATAGAACTGAGATGCATAAGCCATAAATTTTGAACCAAATTGTTCAAAGTCCCCCAGTCACAACAACGCTGCCTGAAGCAGCTCCATCCAGGGTCACGGTGGCAGTCTGAGAGACGCTAATAGGTACGGAACCAGTCCCCCCTTGCACAGCTTTTGTGAGGAGTGTTACACAACTGTGGATTGCAGTTTCTGCCCTCTGACTACAACAGACTGTTTTTCTCTGGGAGGATTTGACTGTCGCTACATGGGAATTTGAGCTCTGTGCTGGCGTTACTTTAAGGGGGTGATCTGTGCATTGTGGGGTGGCTATGGTGGGTCTTATAAGCTGGTCTGCACTGGCTGTTTACTTTCTGCTTTAGTCCAGTTTTGTACTCACTGCTGTTGCTCTAAGGAGTCCTGCTTGACCATCCTGCTCATGGTCGCATTTCTCTCAGGCTCCTCTCAGGCACCATTTTGTTCGCTCCTGCCTGGAATCAGGATAGGGGTATCCTGATACTGTGTATAGTTGACATATGTGCAGTGGAGTGCTGGGAAGGGATTATGGTACAACAGGCTATGCATGCGCAGTGTGGTCCTGCCCTTCCCGCTGCATCCTAATGAGATCCTTTATTTCTCTCCCTTGATATAGGCCTCTTGAAGCCCATCCCTCCCCAGTCGCAATAACGCTGCCTGAAGCAGCTCCATCCAGGGTTGCGGTGGCAGTCCGAGAGGCACTAATAGGTATGGAACCAGTCTCCCCTGCACAGCTTTTGTAAGGGGTGTTAGCCCATCAGTGGGCCCCACCGCCCCAGCCACCCTCCCACCCAAGCCCAACCCTTCATTTATTGTCCTACCTGTCACGTGACTTCCTGCTATTCCTGAAACTTCCTGCTATTCCTGAAACTAAGTCCCCATTTCCACATTTGCAGCTTATACTCTACGCCCACTAGAGGGAGTTTTCCCTCCAACCTTGCCTAGCTGCTCTACATCTCATTACTCTCTACTACTCTTGGCACTCAAGCTTCCTTTACTACCCAGCTGCTTAGTCCCCTGGAAAATCTCACTGCACCTCCCTCACCTCCCTTCTCTGCTCAGCACTCAATCTCCCTACCCACTCTCCAGACTACTACCCCCCATATCTGCTCCCCTAGCTCCCACCTGCTCTCTTTATGACCACTAGGAGTTGCTATTTTCACCCCTTTTCTCACAACAAACTAGCACTTCCCAGCCCTCTTTACTACCCCAGACAACCTTCCCACAAGACTCTAAGACACCCCCCTGGGGTATTCGAACCTGGTACCTTCTGCACCAAAGTCAGCAGCACTACCGCTACTCCACAGTGCCAGTCACCCTCACTGAAGGTCTGCCATCAACCTTATTGTATGCTGTAGGCATAGAACTATAGGTGTCCACACTCCTCTACTAAGTCTACTCTCCTTCACCCTCTTGGTACAGACCTCTCACTGACCAGAACACCTGTCCTCTACATTAAGCACCCCACCCCTTGACTACCCCATAGTGACTCGGCCCCCAGCCACCCTTGATGCACCCCCCAACCACCCCCACCCTATCAACACCCCACTCCCTCCACTCTCCCAGGCCCACCCTGGACCCAGCTCTTCCCAGCCACTCCCACCCTTCATGCTTTATTTATCCCTGCACCCTCACTGTCAAGTCCTCATCTGGGTGTTGAACCAAGGGTATCCATCACCAGCGACCACTAGCCAGAATAATCACACTTCTATTATTACTATCTGGGAATGTACACCCAAACCCAGGACCTAAGACTTCTAGCCCTCCTAAACCCCATACTGCAACTGGCCTCCATTTTGCATCCTTAAACATATGCAGTCTCTTAAAGAAATCCGCTGCCCTCCAGTGCTGGGTCATTTAACATCAACCTGACATAATTGCTTTGGTTTAGACTTGGCTCTCCAAATCCATCCCTGACTCTGCTATCTCCCTCCCTGGGTATACCCTCCACAGGGAATACCGAACAGGCAAACACGGTGGTGGTTGTGCACTACTCTTATAGGACTCCCTTACAGGTCAGGCACTCCCTGCTCCCAAGTTTGATTATGGAGCCCAAGCCCTCACATTAATAATCACACCTGACCCCTCCAGAGGCCCTCTCTTCCTCACCATCTCCTATGTACCCACGAGGAATCAAAATCATGTGATCCAGTCCCTCATTGACTACCTCGCATCCCTCCCTCACAAAGTTGAGCAAGTCATCCTAGGTGATCTTAATGTTAACTGGCTTGCTTCCACTGTCTCCCTTATAAAGGACTCCATTGCTGACCTGGGTATGTCTCAGCTAGTCACCCAGTCCACCAGATTTAACTGCTCTAGTGGCACCAGCACCCTCCTAGACACTGTCATATCTAACCACCCCCACAAAATCCAGGATGTCACTGTCCTCCCCAACTCCCTTAGTGATCACTCCCCAGTCCACTGTCTCTGGTCATCCTCCACACTAAAACTAGTGCCCCAGGCCACCCTGTGCTGATGCTTCCACCCCAGTGGCTTCAGAAAGTTAAAGCAACACCTAGCCCTGCTAGACTGGTCCCATATCTGGCATGCTCCTGATATTGACTCAGCTCTTGACCACTACACAAGTGCCTTCTGTAATGCTTGTGACCTTTTTGTCCCCCCTTACCAGGAACTGCTCCAAAAAATGCAATGCCCCCTGGATCACCCAACCCCTTATCCAGAGACTTAAGAATAGATATAACCTCTGGCACATTGCTGTAGAATCTGGAAAGGCATCTGACAGACAAGCCTACAATGCAGAACAAAATACGTGCACCTGGGCCATTAGGTGGGCCAAGGTAGAGCACTACCAGACCACTCTCACTTTCTCTTGGGGTTCAGCCAGGACCTTCTGGGATATTATGAAAGATCTAAATGGGAAATCCCGCTCCTCCCGCCATCCCATCTCTCCATCGATAGCACCTCCACCACAGATCCACTCCTCATAACTAATCACCTCAACACCACCTTCTATGACCTAAGCTCAGTCCTCCCCAGCAGCTTCTTTGACCCAGTCCCCCTTCCCTCACCCTGGTCCTGCATCACCAACCATTCTACCTGTGCACTCTATTCCCCCGCGAAGCCGTGCCACACCTGCTAAAAGCCCTTGGCAGCAATAAAACCCAGCAGTGACGCCCTCAACTCCAGGATCCTCCGCATGGTCCTGGACAAAGTCCTAGTCTCCCTGACTGACCTTCTAACTCAGTCTCTATGCCTGGGTCAGTTGCCAAGTGCTTGGAAAACTGCTGAAATCACACCCATATATAAGAGTGGGACTGGTCCACCCCCAATAATTACTGGCCAATCTCCATCCTCCCCCACTCTCAAAATCCCTTGAAAAAGTGGTGTCTATCCAACTCTCTGAATACCTAGCCAAGTGTGACATTATGTGTCCAGAGCAGCACGGTTTCCACCCAGGACACAGTACAACAACTGCTCTCCTGGATTTCTCGCAATTCCTGCATGCTGTCCTTGACTCTGGCAGCCTTGCAGGAGCAGTGTTCCGTGACCTCTCCAAGGCCTTTGACACTGTCTGCCACACCATCCTGCTCAACTCTCTCCACCAACTTGGCTCCTCTGACAGTTCCATTACCTGGTTCTCTAGCTACCTCTCTGCTAGATCCCAGAGCGTTAAGATCAATGGCTCCCTCTCCAGTACTCTTCCCATTTGCTCCAGGGTCCCTCAGGGCTCCATCCTGGGTCCAGTACTTTTTAGTCTATACCTCAACACCCTCCCCAACTCCTGTACTGGTAAAATGCTCATCTACACCGATGATTCGATCCTCTTTGCCTCACATCCCGATCTCTCCTCTCTCCAACTATCCCTCCAGCAAGCTTACAGCCAAGCTGAAAGGTGATTCATCGACCGCTGACTGGTCATTAACCTAAAAAAGACCAAGCCAATGTTGTTTTCCCACTACCAACACAAAGCTAAAAACACCCACCTCTTGATTATTCCCAGCACTCTGCACCCACTTGCGCAAGTGACCACTTACAAATACCTAGGCATCACATTCGATACTGCTCTATCCTTCCATACCCCCATTAATGCCCTGTCTGCCACCCTTAACACTTTTGGATTGGCGTGCTATATTGGTATAGTGATTGCCTGCCCCAGATTGCCCTCAGACTGGCCATCACCTTCTCCATCTTGTCCCTCGTGAACTATGGCTTACCTATTTATGCCGCAGCAGACCACACTGCCCTCTCCAAAATCCAACTCTGCATCAATAAGGCCTGTAGGCTTCTGACTGGTGCCCCCAGCCACACTAACACCTGCCTGCTCTACTCTACCACCAACCTGCTCAACTTTGAGGAGTGACTGCACTACCAGACCTCCCTACTCACCAAGAAATCCCTGCTCGGGCTTCCCTCCGGGGGGTCTCCACCTCTCTACAGTGATCTGCACCATCTGTCACCACCCGTAGCTCTATTAAGGCCACCTTCCAGGTACCCAGAACCAAGACCTCTCTTGCCTAGAGATCTTTCTTCTACTGAGCCCCCACCTGGTTCAACTCCCTCCCCAACTGCATCTCCAACCTGCCCAAAATTAGCTCCTTCAAAACTGTCCATTGGAACCATCTCCTTAATACCGATTTTTTGTAGGTACAACTAAACCCTGGCATCCCCCCCATTGTATCCTGCAGGACCCACCCACCTTGCCGTCCTGATTCGACAACGTCCATTGGGCAGCCCTTCCCCCCCGATCCACCCCCTTACCCCTACTAGGTCTTTACAGGGATATAACCTGCTGTCCCTTCGGTGAACATATTATAACCATGTTTGTAACATACAATTTGCAACATTAAGTAACCTAAATGTATCTATGTTAAATGTTTCTTTTTTTACTGCACGTGTAATGTTGTCCATTGTTGTAACTTGCACATGTCCTACTGTCTGCCCTCCCTGCAATGAGTTGCCTTTGTAAATGAGTCTCTGACTCAAAGGTTGTAAACCTGACTTGTAATAAATGAATAAAAACAAAGGAAATAAAGGGCCCATCCATTAGAAAATCACTAAGAGTAGAGGCAACAAATACAACCATTGTCTCCCTCACAAAAACTTCTTATCAATGGTGATATTTAAGTTATGAGTAAGGGGTTGGGCAGAATCTTTAAGGAAGATTAAGGTGCTTACATAATTGTGCATGTGCCTGGAGAGACCAAAACAGTGGAGTGGATATAAGTATTAAAGGTAGCTTATGCAGGAGTAAGTATAGTAAAGATTTAAGTTCTAGTTGGTATTGGAGACATAGATCTCTTTTGATGGCGAGCCAAGAAGGAAGATAGCTTAATGAAACTAATGTGTCTGATAGTTCCCAATAAAAATACTTAGATCCATTCAAGGCAAATAGTATTGTAGGAAATGAGGGAGCTGGAGCCCCCCCATACTTCCTGGGATGCACCAATTTGTCATATGCATGTTGAGATGGTTTGTTTAGCTAAAGGAAATTGGAAATCATTCTATGTATGCCCTTAAACCAACTGAATGGTAACACAATGTTTACCATACCTAAGGGATATAAAAGTATCTGTAGAATGTTCATTTTTGCAACATTGGATCTGTCCGATAGAGTGAGAGGAAGGGAATTCCATCTATCTAAGTCTAAAACAATTTGCTTTACTAGGAGGTCTAAATATAACAACCTTAATAGGGATTTGCCATGGGAGACCTTAATGGCCAAATACATTAGGCTTTTAGTCTCCGACTGCATTCCAAAGGTGACAAAGTCGGCTTTGAAAACATGAGGAGAGAGAGAAGAAAAACAAGGTAGCCTGTGATGTGGGTGCATGATGAAGGGCGACATCTGAAATGGCGACACTTTATGGGTAAAAGCCTGAATAGCGATGGGGAGGGTTGGGTGACCAGATGTGGGGATGTGCAAATTCAGCAACAGGATGTTGCTATACATTCATGCATGGGTGGGGGGGAGCGA
Organism: Neoceratodus forsteri; assembly: GCA_016271365.2. Taxonomy (NCBI): domain Eukaryota; kingdom Metazoa; phylum Chordata; order Ceratodontiformes; family Ceratodontidae; genus Neoceratodus; species Neoceratodus forsteri. Next base: position 894,090,991 of record CM028132.1, on the reverse strand, counting down.
GCATGGTGAGCATGAGCTGGGAGGGGCATAGGGGCTGTAGGGGGTGGTGCTGTGGTGGACTGCTGAGCTGCACCATGGCATTGGGGTTGGCCTGCAGCTGGGGTGGGTGAATTACCGGGTTTGGGTCCCGACGCTGGTGCAATTTTATTGCACGTGGCCTCAAACTTTATTTTTTAGGCTTTCACTCCGCTCGACATGCACCCCTTGAGCTGAGAATCCTTTAGTAGCGGGTGTGATGGGGAAAAGCCCCCGATGGGGTGTGTGGGGCCCAGCCCCCCACAGAAAGCATTTAGTGTATGTTTCTGACACCGTTGTTCCATGTGCCGAGGATGTCAGAGTGACGAAAATGTTTTCACCGCTCTGACGTCATGAGAACATGGCTCGCCTTTAAGCAGTCACTGTTATCACATAGAACTGAAAAACAACTATTTAGTTTAGTCTCGTCTATGACCAGAGTACCCACCAAAGTGTTGAATTACAGTTAACATTGCCTGGAGAGAGGTAACTGGGTTTGTTAAATCCAATAAAATGTCATCTGCATAAGTTGAAGTCTTAAATTCTTGGGTACCAACAATAACTTCCATTATGTTAGGGAGGGAATTTATCTTCATGGATCTTAGTAAGGCATTCGATCTGGTATGACATCAAGAGTTACTGGTGAGGTTAAAGGAGTTGGGAGTTCAGGAAGAACCGCTTAGATAGTTTAAGTCATACCTGTCAAACTGAATGCAGTGCATTTATAATGGGACCACCATTTCAGATCTAATTGAAGTAAAAAGGGGGGGGTACTACAGGGTTCAACACTTGGCCCCCTATTATTTTATGTATATGCAAACAATATGCCACATATGTTGAAGTATTGTGAAACGCAACTGTATGCAGATGACACAATATTGAAGGCCTCTGAGGACAGTATGGAAGATCTGGAAGGGTGGCTCCAGCTAGAATTACTGTCATTAGAAAAATGGATATGTGACTCAGGTCTGCTTATGAATGCAAAAAAAAACCTGCAGAGTATAGTATTCTCACTGAGACAGATAGACAGGAATAGAAAAGAATTGCAGTTGAGTTTGCAAAATGGGTCATTAATTCATAACACACATTCTTATAGATAATTAGGAGTACAGGTGGATTATAGGTTGACATATATAGAACATATTCAAATACAAATTCAAAAAGTTAATCAGAGACTGGGGCTATGAGAAGGGTATCTGGCTCACTTACTATGGAAGTGAGGAAAAAATTAGTAAAACAGTTGCTGGTTTCTGTTCTTGATTATGGTTCGTTGTTATATATGCACTCCATGCAAACTACATCAATGAAATTGGATTGTGTTTATTACAGATTAGGAAGATTTATTATGAATAACACCTACTGCACACATCATTGTATAGTTCTTTCTAGCCTAGCCTGGTTAGCACGTGGAAACCAGATAGAATACAGTATCTATAGCTAGTTTTCTGTCATCAGATTATGTTATTAACCAATAGTCATCCCCTAGCTAAATTTGTTGAGATTCAGGCAAAAAGTTGCCAAACAGTTAGATTGAGGTCATCATCACAAAAGGTACCTCTGTTGAGAACTAACAATAGATTTGGGGATTACACTTTTCATGATAGTGTGGCAAATTATTGGAATAAGCTACCACACAAGTTAACAAGCATTTGTCAATGCCGAATGTTTGCTTGCTGGCATTGGCATTGGTAGTGTAGGAGTTACAGAGCTGCATAATAGGAATGGCAGTGAAGTATTGAACTGAAGCAAACCCCATCACCACCCTGCAGATAGTGACAGGCATTGGGGTGTGTCTTTGGGTCATCAGGCATAACGGCTATGCCATTTCACCACACCCTACCATGCAGACACCGACAAGTGTCATGGTGTGCCTTGGGGTCTTTGGCCCTTATGCGCACCCTATTCCATCAGAAAATATTGTGAGATGAGTGTGGTATAGGAGAATGGGGTGAACTTTGGGGCTGAAGAGTCCAAGGCACACCTCGATGCCTCTCAGTGGCTGCAGGGTGTCGGTGGTGGTGGAATGGTATGAGCATTGCAGGTGACAATCCCAAGTCACAGCCCTGATGCCTGTCATTCTCTACAGGGTGGGGTGCTATGGTCAGAAAGCCTAATGCCTCAGGCATTCATTGGTATTTTCACTCCAAATTTTCAACATGGGTTTTTTGTGATCGCCACCCCATGAACAGTGGCAATATCAGTTTGTTAGCCAAAAGCTGCTTTTGCACAGCAACCATGGCATTTGTCACCACAGGTGCAAAAACACATTCTGAACAGGATGTGAAAGATGACAGCTGTACTGTTCATGGGGAGGTGTAAAAAATGGCTAATGTTGAAAATCTCCAGTGAAAATATTAAAAAAACTGGCAAAGTCACGAGCGTGCATAGAACCTATGCAACGTGCACCCGTAATGTAATTAGTTTGGGAGTTGTTTACAGCAGATTGTCAACACAGGCATTTTGGGACCTCAGGTCATGAACAGTGTCACTGTGATTTTCCCTATCTGTCCCGAACAATGATTTCCCACTGCGACCATGCATTTCTGTGCTGAAAGTGTGAAAACACATTTCGGCCATGTTGTAAAAAATGACAGCTGTACTGTTCATAAGGAAGTGTGGAAAAATGCCACTGGTGAAAATCTGGACTGAAAATATTACAAATTCATGAACTTACAAGGGTGCATGGAAACTGCGCAATGCTCACTCATAACACAGTCATTTTTAGGAATTTTTTCACCAAATTTTCAAAATAGCTATTTTAAGACCTCTGCTTATGAACAGTGTCACTGTGATTTTCTTAATGTGTCCCATACATTGATTTCGCACACCGACTGCGCCATTGTGCGCTACATGGGTGGAAACATGTTTTGGGCGAGATGTGAAAAATGACAGTTGTACTGCTTATAAGGAGTTGTGGTAAAATGGCAATGTTGAAAATCTGGAGTGAAAATATTGAAAAGTTGTGAACTTATGAGCGTGCATAGGATCAGCACAACAAATGCTCGTAAAACAGTCATTTTTGGGAATTTTTTCACCTAATTTTTAACATAGCCATTTTAACACTTCTGCTCATGAACAGTGTGACTGTGATTTTCTTAATGTGTCCCAAATATTGATTTTGCACACTGACTGCGCCATTGTGTACTTCATGTGTGGAAGCACATTTTGAGTGAGAAGTGAGAAATGACAGCTGTACTGCTCATAAAGAGGTGTGGTAAAATGGCAATGCTGAAAGTCTGGAGTGAAAATATTGAAAATTTGCAAACTTACGAGCGTGCGTAGGAACAGCAAAATGCATGCTCATATAATAGTTACTTTTGGGAATTTTTTCACCAAATTTTTAACATAGCCATTTTAAAACCTCTGCTCATGAACAGTGTCACTGTGATTTTCTTAATATGTCCCGAACATTGATTTCGCACACCGACTGCACCATTGTGCGCTACATGCGTGGAAACACATTTTGGGTGAGATATGAAAAATGACAGCTGTACTACTCATAAGGAAGTGTGGTCAAATGGCAATGTTGAAAATCCAGAGTGAAAATATTGAAAATTCGTGAACCTATGAGCGTGCGTAGGAACAGTGCAATGCACACTATAAAACAGTCATTTTAAGGAATTTTTTCACCAAATTTTCAACATAGGCTTTTTGAGAGCCCACCTAATGAACACTGGCACTGTCATTTCATTAATCAGTCCCAAAAGGTGATTTCATTCAGTGACCGTGAAATCACCCTTCGGGCCCGATTAACGCCATGACAGTGACAGAATTCATGAGGAGGGGTCCCAAAAACCTCATGTTGAAAATATGGTGCCAAAATTCAAAAAAATGCCTGAGATATGCAGCAAAGTTGAAAAACCCTATTCATTACATTATACAGCTTACTGGCATTTCCTCCGTTCGCAGTCGGCTTTGAAGAGAACAGACGTGTTCCTGGTCCATCAAGATCATCGCACGAGCTCCAGAGGTAAGTATGGGGTGAGGTGGGGGGTGGGGAGGCAGGGTGCGAGTGGTGGGCGTGGTTGGGAGAGGGGGTGAGACAGCAGCTAGGGAAGGTTTTTTTCTTTCAGGTTTTTTTTTTTTTATTTGACCACGCGGGATGTTTGCCACACTGGGTGAGCTCCCAGCATGGCAGCTGGAAGGCTATTGGGGGCAGTGGAGCAGATGGGGATTGGGCACCCCGTCAGCCATAGGACCTGTTGCCATGCTGGGGTGGGCTCCAACGTGGCACCTGATATCTGGGGGGACAGTAGAGCCGATGGGACTGGGCACCCCTGTCGGCCATACAGACTATGGGGGGGAAACAGTAGAGCTGACGGGGGATTGGGCACCCCCGTCAGCCATACAGTGTGTGCGTGGAGGAGGTAGAAGCACATGAGCACACAATGTGTGTGCACGCGTGTGTGTGTGGGAAGGGGGAGTGCTGCTTACTCAAGTGGTGCTCTCTCTTTCAACTGTACGGCACTGCATTTTGGATCATCGCACTATGTTTCTTGCACTTGCATGCAAGCAAACATAAAAATGGTAAACAATAAGAACATATTTAAAAGATACAGTTGTTAGAAGTATATTTGAGTACAACTGCTGTTGCTTTAGATACATTTTTAAAGCCCAACAATTATTCCCTGTATAAAAATAAATGTTTAACAAACAAACAAAATCTTATGGATGAGGGCTTTGAGGTACAGGTTAAAAGGGTAGGGAGTAGGGGGGGCAACCCTGATGAGTACCCCAAGAAATTGAGAATATATCAGAAAGTACTCCATTATACACAGCTCTTGCTATGAGATAAGAATATAGCATACCTACCCATCGGAGAAAAGAGTCTGGGAAGCCATACCTTTGTAGGATCTAGAACAAGCAAGTCCAAGAGACCCTATTAAAGGCCTTTTCTGCATCCAGGGAGACCAAAATTGATCTTAGTTTAGTCTCCTTGGAGGCAGAAATTAAATAGAACAGTTTGCGAAAGTGGTCACTTGAAAGCCTGCCCTTCATGAATCCCACCTGTTCAGGGCCAATCAAGTTGCTCCAAACCCAGCCAAGATGGGGTTAAGATTGTGGCCAAGATTTTGGCATCGACATTAATAAGGGAGATAGGTCTATAATTTTCAAGATGCATCTCATCTTTGCCGGGTTTGGGCAGCACCATAATATGGGCCTACAAAAAGAGCTTATCTACTAGGTCGGCAGAGTATACATAATTATAAAGAGATGCTAAAAGAGGAGGGGAGTTTGTCCATAAAAAGTTTATAAAAATTAGTGGCAAATCCATCAGGTCCTGGGGTCTTGTCTTTTGCCAGGGAAGAAATTACTTCCCTGACCTCCACTTCTGAGATAGGGCACTCCAAACTCAAAAAGGCTGATGCTGACAGTTTAGGTAGCAAAATACCATCCAGGAAGTTAATCATGTCACTGGATTTATTCCCAGCAAACGGGTCTTCAGAATATAACTTCAAATAATACTCCCTAAATATCCAGGCCATCTCCCTCTGGTTAACAGTGGGAGAAAGTGTGATAGGGTCATAGAGATCTTTAATCCAGTGGGCAGCAGCTCTTTTGCACAACCTAATGCCGAATAACTTGTTAGCCATTTTCTCCTTGCCCACGTATGTAGTTTTTAAGGCCTGCAGAGACTGCTGTGCTTTCTCCAGCATAATTGCTGAATATTGGGCTCTGTGTTGGGAAAGATGAACCCTAACATCCTCAGGAGTATTCAGAGAGATGTGCTTCACAATGTCCCTGATGGAGCTAAGCAGAGTGCTACACAATAAGCTAGTTTCTCTTTTACATTTGATGGCAAGGCATATCAGTTCCCCATGCTACTGCCATTTAAGGGCTCCCCAGGCCAAATCCAGACCCTCAGTGAAGTTCCAGTTAACTTGTATGGAAGACTGAACATATTCTTTCAAACATTTAACTATTTGAGGGTCGAACAACAGTTGAGAGGTCAAGGACCAAGTATGATCTATATCTAATTGAACTAAACTTTCTAATTTCAATATTGCCAGGACAGGATCCAAAAAGACCATAGATTTGATATGACACCCATAAACCATGGCGAGCAAAGATGCAGAAAATAAAAATAATCTAACCTAGAGTAGGAGTTGTGGGGCTGAGAATAGAAAGTGTATTTCTGAGTAGAGTGATATGAAACCCACCAGGAATCAGCAAGGCCAGAATTATCAATGAAATCCCTGAGTCTTCGTTGAGCAGGTGATAGTATGACTCCCAACCTGTAAGTTCTATCAGTGTCATTCCTCATGATGATATTCCAATCCCCTCCTAAAATCCAAGGGAGATGAGAGAAAGTGGCGAAGGCTACCAACAATTCAACAAAAAAGGATGGGGTGTTGGTTGTGGGGCCATAAATGAACCCAGCAGTATTTTGGTAGGTCCTAAACACCCATGTACAAGGACAAACCTGCCATTTTTGTCCTTAACCTAGGTCAAAAGAGAGAAGGGAAAAGATCTATGCAACAAAATAATCACCCTCTCTGTCAAGAACTGTTACCAGCACCAGATGCATAACCCACCCAAGCCTTCCTAAACAAAGAGACTTGGGTAATCACAATATGGGTTTCTTGCAAAAAAACAATATGAGTTTGTAAGGCTTTCAAATGTTTCAAAAGAGCTTGACATTTTGTAGGAGACTGGCAACCTTTAATGTTCCAGGTAGTAACATGTCATGGAGTTGCCATTATGAAAAAAGGGCTGGATGATCAGAAATTACAGCAGCTCCAAAAGAAAACTGGATCAGCCCATCGTGGAATACAGGGAATCTTCCACTCCCCCCCAAAAAACAAAAAAATACTATATACAGTGGCATCCCCCAGGATGAAACCTAATTCTGTAGCATTTTGCAGAACTCTGCAGAATGGTGCAGCAGACCTACTGAATAAAGCCATGTAATTTCAATGGCAATTAGTCCCTCTTGTCTTTCAGGAAAATATGACACTGCCAGGATGAAGTGAATGCCACAGTTTCCTTGGGTAACAATAATATTAATAATAATAGTAATAGTAAAAACCAAAAAGTAAATTTAGATACTCCTGCAAAAAAGAAAAAGGGAAGAAGTGATTACAAATAAAAAATAACTAAAAGGGAAGGAGTGATTACAAATAAAAAATAACTATAGTACCATCCAAAATTGAAGTAAGGACCATACATCATGATCGCTATATGGGTGGTAATTATCAAAGTGACTCAATTTGTACCAGGACTGTAAATCAATATATACACTTATTGTAGCCAGTGCAATTGCTATTTTGAAAACATATTCATGGAAGTCTTCTGAAGATTGGAGATGAAGCCTAACTACAGCAGTGTTATTAAATCAAGATTTATAAAACACACTGTAGAACAACTTTAACAATCAAGAAGTAGAATAAATAAGATTAAGTTGCAGTCCATACTGGGATGCATAGGGAGTGGCATCAGCAGTAGAAAACAAGAAGTGGTTATACCTCTGTACTGACAGTTGGTGGGACCCCATCTGGAGTACTGCGTGCAGTTCTGGAGACCCCATCTCTGCAAGGACATAGAATAGAGGCAGTCCAGAGGAGGGCAACTAAAATAATGCAGGGTCTGGACCAGAAGCCATATAAAGAGAGATTAAAGGAGCTTAAAATGTATATCCTGAAAGAAAGGAGGGAGAGGGGGACATGATAGAAATGTTCAAGTACCTCAAGGGAATCAACAAAGTCCAAGAGGGTAGCATCTTTCACAAAAAGAGATGTGTAAAAACAAGGGGGCACAATTTGAAGATAGAGGGGGGATGGCTAAGGGGCAACATGAGGAAGTATTTTTTCACAGAGAGGGAGGTGAATGCATGGAATGGCCTTCCTGAGGAGTTTATGGGATCAAAAACAGTGGGGAAATTCAAGAATGCATGGGACAGACATAAGGCAATCCTACTGGGGGTAGAAGGAAGTAGGTTGTTAGTTAACTAGAATCTGCAGCTTATCATATAGGTAGGGAAATGGGCAGACTGGGTGGGCGAAGTGGTCCTTATATACCATCAAAGTCTATGTTTCTGTGTCCAACCAATGAGTATTAGCATGATGCCTTAGTGCCAAACACAGTGGGGAATAATTTTGGCAATTCTTGGGCAGCTTGAGCTTCGGAGTCGAAGCGCTTGGCACCATTTTCAGTAATCACATCTAAACAAGCAGGATACAACATTTTACGTCTTATGTGCGCTACCCATAAATTCAGTTTAATAGCTTTGTATTCAGCCCTTTTCTGCAGGACCTGGAGGGTAAAATCCTGTTCCAACAACAAGCGGTTATCCTCACATTGGGGTGACTGTAAAGTTCTAACTTGCTGAAGAGTGTGCATATGATCCAGATACACAGGGGGGAGGGAGATGAGCACCACTCCCTTCACAAAAGAAAGGGTCCTACAAGAGCTCACTAAGCTCAGGGTGGACAAGGCAATGGGAACTGATGGCATACATCCTAGGGTACTTAAGGAGCTAAGAGTGGAACTATCAGAACCATTAGCAGAACTGTTTAGTGAGTCTCTGAGCACAGGAGAGGTCCCAGAAGACTGGAGAAGGGCTCATGTGATCCCACTCCACAAGAGTTCTAGCAGGGAGGAGGCAGGGAACTACAGACCAGTCAGTCTTACCTCAGTAGTGGGCAAGATTATGGAGGCACTCCTTAAGGAAAGGATAGTGCAACACCTGGAATCCATAGGGGCACAGGATCCAAGACAGCATGGGTTTACAAAAGAAAGGTCCTGTCAAACTAATCTCATAGATTTCTTTGACTGGGTAACCAGAGTGGTGCACCAAGGGGGAGCAGTTGATGTCGCCTACCTTGACTTCAGCAAAGCTTTCAACACTGTTCCACATAGAAGATTGATAATTAAGCTGGGTAGGCTCGGGGTGGGTCAGAAGTTGGTCAACTGGGCGGCAAACTGGTTGACGGGCAGAAAACAGAGAGTGGTGTTAAATGGTATACAGTCAGAAGAGATGCAAGTCACAAGTGGGGTACCTCAGGGATCAGTCTTTGGGCCAGTACTCTTCAATATCTTAATTAGTGACATTGCAGATGGACTAGAGGGTAAGGCTTGTATGTTTGCAGGTGACACCAAGATCTGCAACAAAGTAGACGATCCAGATGGGGTGGGCAGAATGAGAAGAAATTGGGATAAATTAGCAAAATGGTCAGAAGAGTGGCAACTGGGATTTAATGCAAAGAAGTGCAATATCATGCACATAGGGAAGAGAAACCCTGAAGCTACATATAGGCTGGGAGGGGAGTTGCTGGCAGTCACAAAGAAAGAGACTTGGGCATCATCATCACCGATGACCTGAAATCATCCAAGCAGACCTCTAAAGCAGTAGGTAAGGCTAGGGGGATATTAGGGTGTATTACTAGGGGTATCACAAGTTGTAAGAGGGAGGTAATTATCCCTCTTTACAACACACTGGTTAGGCCCCATCTGGAGTACTGCATGCAGTACTGGAGGCCACACCTTCACAAGGACATTAACCTAATTGTGGCAGTCCAGAGAAGGGCAACCAAAATGGTGGAGGGACTGTATCAGAAGACATATGAGGACAGATTAACGGAGCTCAATATGTACACCCTTGAGCAAAGAGGGAGAGAGGTGATATGATAGAAACATTCAAACACCTTAAGGGCATTGACAAGGTGAAAGAGTCTAACACGTTTAAATACAAGAAAAATAGCAGGACAAGAAGACACAGCACGAGACTAGAAGGAGGCCGATTAATGGGGAATGTGAGGAAATTCTTTTTCACAGAAAGGGTGGTGGATGCATGGAACAGCCTAGCTCAGGAAGTGGTGGCTATGAATACAGTGCAGGACTTCAAACAGGCATGGGATAGACATAAGGGAGCAATACAGATGAGTATGAATAGATAGGCCACTGACAGAGCAAAGGCCGATGGCACATTTATAAGGTAGAAAAAGAAATGGGCAGACTGGATGAGCCTTGTGGTCCTTATCTGCTGTCAACTTCTATGTTTCTATGTAGATAGTTCAGTAAATGAAAAATCAATGTCCTGGGGCAATCACTGGGAGCAGGCTTAGGGCAAAACGCTCGATGGGCATGCTCAATAATGTATCCCTAGCTACTAGGAGATGGGTCAGCCACTTTGTTGCAAAACATCTGAACAAATTCAATAGGGTTGGGCCCTTCTTCATTTGGCCACTGTGCCCCTAACCTGCACTATTTTAGGGTCCATTTTGCTCTGACAGTCGTCTACTGAGATTATACGGGCCTCAGCATCCGACACCCAAATGGCAAGGTCTTGCAGAGCCAGTTTAAAAGATTTATAGTCAGCAATCATTTCAAAGACTGCCTCCTTCATTGTAGAAAGCTCAGAGAAAAATTGCTTCACAGCCAGTTCCTGTGGAGAAGCAGTCAGGGGCGTCAGAGGTGAAATACTGTATCTTGGGCATTTAGGCTCTGAGACTAGCAGGGGTTCAGGCTGCCCACTCTCCACTTAAAAATCAGCAGATTCTGACACCAACATCACCATTTCCTCAGAACTATCCAAACCAGCCATAACTCCAAGATGGTAAGAAACTCCAAATCCAGCGATAGAGAAAGAAGGGGGTTGGAATCTCAAAAAATAATAGATTTAGTAACTGAACCTGACGACGCTCACTCAAGAGCATCCACTCCCAAGATAGCATCACATGACCTCCCTGTAGGATTATTTTCAGTAAATCACCCCCTCTAATAGGGACTCTGATTCATTCAACTGTTATATACCTCATGGAAGCCATTAATCCATGTTCTGCTTCACTATAATGTTTGCCATGGCATAATTTAGATTATGAGTCTTAATTGCTGTTTTATGATCACTTATTCTTGTCTTCAGTGCTTGTTTTGTTTGCCCCACATAAGCAAGACTGATGAAATCATTTATACTTTATTTCATGCCAGACCATGGATGACAGAAAATGTTGTATTTCTAGTATTACTGTCTTGTGTGCAATTACCACATTTGTAATTTCCCATTGGCACAGGGGGCTTCCAATCTAGTCTGGGCCTGCCATACACCATAACCCTGCCTCCATGTCACTGTGGTGGCCCACAACTGTGCAGCCCAGGCAGGTGCATGCCTCAGGCAATGATGGTGTGTTCTAAATATGTACAGGGCACAGGAACATCCCATGGGTCAGGGAGCCCGGTTACCTGCACACGTACAGGCAGGCCATGCAGTCAGTGGGGCATATCCCACAGCACACAGAGGAACAACAAGGGTACACAGGTACTGTGCACAGTGTCTCAGTGGTAGTAGCTCTATCGTACACTACCATTGTTTATTTTTTTTTTTTTCATTTTTTTTTGTTTGTTTGTATTTTTGTGTGTGGCAACTAGAGCCCCATGGATTGGGCATCTTTAAATAAAATTTGCCTTGCCTTGCCATTACACACACAACGTATACACCCACCTATACTCACTTGACCTGGGCATGGTACTACAGTGACACACACAATACATACATCCACCTGTACTCCCTTGACCTGGGTATGGTGCCACCTTCCACCGTCACCCATGGTTCCTGCATGTAGTGTGCCTCCCTCCTCTGAAGATCATTATATCTGTGCCTGCACCGGTCACCTGTGTGGGTTACCCCAGTTCTTCTAGTGAGGTGCTGTCCTACAGATACCCACACCTCACTGTGGGACCTGTCTACCACTGCCACCTCCCCATCAGCTGGTCCTCTCTGGCCACCACCAGCTCAACCAGTTTGGCCAACTCAGTGGTGGTGCACCTATGATCCTGCTGCTGAATGGCCCTGCATCATCTGTCTGTCATGATGTTCCCACTACTAGGCCTATAACTATTATTAGTCTCACTTGCTGTTTTATATTCACTTATTCTTGTCTTCAGTGCTCGTTTTGTTTGCCCCACATAAGCGAGACTGCATGGACAAGTTAACAAATATATAATCCGTGTGTATTACAATTGATGAAATCATGTATACTGTATTTCTTGCCAAACCAGGGATGACAGAAAATTTTTGTACATCTAGTATTACTGCATTGTGTGCAGTTACCACATTTGTAATTTTCCATTGGCACAGGGGGCACCCAGTCTGGTCTGGGTCTGTCATTCACCATGACCTTGCCACCATGTCACTGTGATGGCCCACAGCTGTGCAGCCCAGACAGGTGCATGCCTTAGGCAATGATGGTGTGTCCCATCATGAACATGGCACAGGAATGTCCCATGGACCAGGAGGCCCAAGCACCTGCACAAGTACAGGCAGGCCATGCAGTGAGGCATGTCCTGTAGCACATAGGGGAACAACAAGGGCACACAGGTACCGTGCATATTGCTTCAGTGATATTAGCCCTATCACACAGTACCATTATGCACACAATACATACACCCACCTGTACTCACTTGACCTGGGTATGGTGCTACCATTACACACACAGTACATACACTCACCTGTACTTACTTATCCTGGGCATGGTGCCACTGTGCACCATTGCCTCCTGTTCCTGCAGGTGGCATGCCTCCTCCTCTGAAGATCATTATATCTATGCCTGCACTGGTCACCTGTGTGGGTTACCCCAGTTCTTCTTGTGAGGTGCCACCCTACAGATACCCACCACCCACTGCGGTTCCTATCTGCCCCTGCTGCCTCCCCCATCAGCTGGTCCTCTGGCCACCACCAGTTTGACCAGGCTGGCCAACTCAATGATGATACACCTATGGTCCTGCTGCTGAATGGCCCTGCATCATCTGTCTGCCATGATCTTTCCATTACTAGGCCTATAACTTTTACTATGCTGCTTCCTATTTCTAGCCTGTTTGGGTTTTGTGCAGCATGTTACCATGGTAGCATTGCACTACAGTACATCGCATCACACAACACATACATCTGGGGTGAGGGCTGGACCAGAAGTACACACTCTGTATTCAGTAGTATGTGTGTGGGATGTGCATGCTCATGTTGAAAATGCCCAGTACTGTGCACCACAATTGTGCACTGGCCTGCTACAGTATGCAGGGCTGCCAATCTGTTGTCATAGGAGGCAACTGACATCATGACTGTGCCACAGCCCTATATCACAGAAACACAGGCACGGCACAGTGCAGTGCAGTAGCACAAATGGGGTTTGTGAAGCAGACAAAACTGCAATATTCAACCAGGGTATGCAAATGAGGGAATTTTGCAATCAGTGGGCAAACAACCATATTTGCACGTCACTACCAGCTAGTATGTATGCATACATTAACATACCTGATTGTGCCTAGAACCTACAAAGGAGCACAGTGCATTGCCTAGATTCCACAGCTGAACTGCAGGTGAACAGAGGTAGGTGTCCTGTGGAATGGCCTAGAAAGGAATGGATAACAACTAGACTGTGTATGCAGTGACTACAACATGGCTTCTAGATTCATGTGGCATGTTCAATGTACCTCCAGGGTAGGTTCCTGAGTGTTCCAGTTGCTTCCATTACATAATATGGAGGACAATGTAATCAGTTGTCCTCTGTAGCCAATGTAACAGCATGGAAACATTTTCCATGTACATGTCTCCATTGCCCTGTACAATACAGGAAGCACTGTACAGCTGGGGGTCCTCCTACACTGGAAATGCTTAGGTGGCAGACCTATCACATCAAGATTTCTAGATGGTGGACATGTTAATTGCAGGTGGCAGTACTCGCCTATAATACTCAATGGGGCAGGATGATAGCAGTGGTGGTCCTCTCATGCATGTTTCGATGAGGTGATTGAACAAAGTTCCTGTGACATAGAAACATAGAATTTGACGGCAGATAAGGGACCACTTGGCCCACCTAGTCTGCCCATTTTTCTAACAGATAAGCTGCAGATCCTAGTTAACCAACAGCTTACTTCCTCCTACCCCCCACTAGGACTGCCTTATGTCTGTCCCATGCATTCTTGACTCCTGTCCAATTTAACCCCCTGTGTGTATGCTGTGTGCTGTGGTACTCTGGACATATGGCAGTGGTGGCCAATGATGTCCACATCTAGTGGTGGCAGTGTTGCCATGTCTGGGTGGAGGCATCACCTCCCATAGACCATAGTGCACACTGTCAGCTCAGTCACCTCCTCACATACATGCATAGGTGGTGGTGGTCCTGGGTCCTTTGGGCCACTGCCCATGTCCAACTCTGCCTGTCTGTGACTGCCACAAAGGCTGTAGCTGCACATGGGCAGCCTGCTGCCAGGCAGTTGATGGCTGCAGTAAGATAGGCATTGCTGGGATACCTACATGGTCCGGGGTGAGGGCTACATGACAGTCCCATTCAGCTGTGTGCTGCTGTGTGTACTGCACTGTCACCTGTTTTTGCACTCTCCTGTCCAGCAGGTATCATGGAGGACACTGACAGAATTCAGGCCCACTGCTTCACCACAGAGGAATTACAAGTGGTGGCACAGGCCTACAAGGCCAGGGAAGATGTCTTGTTGCGGTGCAAGAGCACGAATGCCCAGGTACGGTAGGCCTGGGAGGAGATGACTGATGACTGATGAGGACAAATGCTATTGCACCCACAACAGACCCATAGAAGCAGTAAAGAAGTGCTTCGGGACATGAGCAGGCAGACAAAGCAGGTTATGGCAACATAGCACAGGGAGCTGCAAGCCACAAGCAAGGGCCCACATGCATTGGCAGTTGCATGTTACCCTGGATCCTGCAGAGAAGGCCATAGTATCCACCCTATCACCCATGAAGGTGATGGTAAAGCTGGGTGGGAGAGCCATGTGGGACTGGCCCAGCCAAGTGACTGACTGCCAGCGCAATGTTCCATCAGCCATGTGTATATACGTGGATATCTGTAGGTATGGGTGCATGCATATGCCAGTGCTGGGTGGCACATTGGGTAAAGGACACACTACTGTTTCTCTGTCACCCAGTAGGTAGCCATCTGTGTGCAGATCCAGTACTGTGCCTAATGCAGTGTTGTCCATGTGCTCACTGGTACTGGGATGTGTGTGTTCCCTGTGGATGAGGTGTGTGAGCACTGCTGTTGGGGGTGTCTGCTCACTAGTGCTGAGTGTGTGTTCACTGGTAGTGGGATGCACCCACTGGTGCTGACTGTGTGTTCACAGATGTTGGGGTGAGTGCTCACTGGTGCCAGGATGTGTACTCACTGGTGCTGGGTGGTGTGCCCCATGGTGACACACTGTGTGCTCACCAGTGTATGGGTGTGGGGTGTGTAGATACCCAAGGGGTATAGGCGGTGTACTGCACACACAACATGGGTGAAGTGTCATCATACTTTGAATATGCATGCTGCCTTGGCCAACGCACTGCTCTGTATGGCATGGTGCTATATAACTCCCCTCTCCCAACAGTACAACACATTAGACTGGACACAGTAGAGGATGCCCCAGGACCATCTTGGCAACAGCTACCCCTGCTACCCACCTATCTGTGCCAGCCAGTGGACAGCAGCAAAGAGGATGTGGAAGAAGACAATGAGGAGACCTACATTGGGAGCTGAGAACAGATGTGAGTCTGTCCCAGACCAGGAAAGGTTGTCTTCCTCTGCCAGCCCCCATATTAATGGGTCCCAGACACTGCACCCATGTGGCCTAGAGGTCACAGAGGTTCAGCCTGCCACAGTCCCTGGCACAGCCACCAGGATTCTAACTTAGACATGGCTTTCGCCATGCCGCCACTGGCCAATACTGCAAGGCCAGCCACTGCTGTGCCTCCCCATGATCCATTCTAGGTCATGGCCACAGCTCTGCC
Source organism: Neoceratodus forsteri (assembly GCA_016271365.2). NCBI lineage: Eukaryota > Metazoa > Chordata > Ceratodontiformes > Ceratodontidae > Neoceratodus > Neoceratodus forsteri. The sequence continues at coordinate 894,075,246 of CM028132.1, read as the reverse complement.
ACAACAGCCAGCTACAGCACCCACAATGGACCACAGCACCTACCATGGTGTGACCCCAGCCCATGCAAAGTCTGAGCGTGCAGCCTGACCCTCTTCCAATGGACAGTCTTTGGTGACAGTGGGATGCAGCCAACAACCAGCAGCTGCCATGGTCTGCTGTGGAGGCATAGATGGTCATGCAGTGGGAATTGACATGCAGCATGCCAAGCAGCAGGCTGAGGCATACAGTGCAGATTCATGGTGACCCTAAATGACCTGCCCCAGGATCCGGTCACTGGCATCACTACCTGCATAGATCTCCTTTGCACCACTGTGCTGGAGGCTGCAGCAATGGTGACAAGCACTGTGAGGGCCTGGCATAGGCCCAGCCTGTCCAGTGGGAGTAGTGCCACCCCAAAACAGACACCACAGCATACGCCCAATCCACGCAGTGTCTGGACAAGAATGCCCAGCACATCCAGGAATCCCAGGTCACCAAGGACACTGTGCACACCAGGTAGTGACCTGCTCCTCTGGGAGCAGCACCCCAAGGGCCACAGCTGAGGGCTGGTAATACCTTCCCCCATGCTAATCCCCCATACAATGAATGAGGACCCCCCCAACTATATTGCGTACAGCTTAGACATACTGTCCGTACCCGGGATGGTGGTAAGGGACACACATAGGTTGATTATGGCCACTGCTCACCAACATATTCCCCTCCCTCCCCCACACTGCCCTTGTGAAACTGCCATCTGCTCCTGTGACCTAGCCCAGGGGCAGTCCTCACACCAACATGGATGGCCTATACTACAGCCCCCCACCAGGCTGGCAGATATCTATATGTACAGTCCTGTACCCCCCCCAACATGGCCCATCTTTGTGTGTACCCCATTTACTACCCTCCAACCTGGCAGGCCTGTAATTCCATGCACTCCTCCATTCCCCCTCCTTTTTAGGACCCCATAGTAACATGTATGTATTTGTGTGTGTGCCCTATTTGCTACCCCTTCACCTAGTTGCAATACATTTCTATTTCCCCATTGTGTTACCCCTTCCCCCACACCTGGCATGACGTTCTGCATGTACTATTCTTGTTGTCTGATAACACAATGAGTAAACATATTACAGTCTCCTGTGTGGTCTGTACTCACCAGCCTTGTCCAAAGATGTCATTTATGGGTCATTCTGGAATAAAGCCTGTCGAGCTGCTCCAGAATCCTCTGGTCCACTGGCTCTGAATCTGCTGCAGGTTGTTTCTCTGGGTCTGTCATGCATATCACATAGTTGAGTGCCATGTTGTGTAGCATACAACAGGCAAGGAATGTGGCACAGGCCTTCTGAGGGGGTGTACTGTAAGGCACCACTGGAACACTCAAGGCACTGGAACCACATCTTGAGCATTTCAAACATGTGCTCCATAATGTGGCATGTAGCTGTGTGTGCTGCATAGTACCTGTCCACTGCATGGATGTGGGGCATAGGACAGGTGTGAGAAGCCAGAGATGCAAGGAAAAGGCACATTATACCACATACATAAATCAGCAGCCAATCACACAAGCAGACTGACACCTAAGCCCTGTTGTAAATCGTATGATAATCACTGGCAAAGGTGCCAGCCTGCCACATCCTCGCGCTACCGTAACTGAATCAGTCCAAGCCCCCCAACATCGCAAAACTGCCATTTTTCCTCTCGCTAACAGTAACTACTATGCCTCGCATAGTAAAACAGTTTAAAAAAAAATGGATGCCTCGTTTGAACTCATCGACCAAACTGAACTCGATAAAATATTCGAAAGCCTTCAAAACGAGTACGTATATTCTCATGAAGTAAATGTACCTCAGCCAAACACAGCAGTACCGTACAGTGCTCCGGTCCCACAGTCCAAAACCACGAGTCTCCAGTCGCCTCTGCAGCCGACTACATCACCTTGAGTGTCTGCAGCCACCAACTTGAACTCGGCGCCTCTCTCCACCTTAGACACAGCAGCCAATCCTGTAGGGAAGAAAAGACAACGTCACGAAGAAATCACCACACAGGAAATGCTTCAATTAGAGAAGCAAAGACATGAAATTGCCACATAAAAACAAACCCGGTGGGCAATAAATGTATTTATGGATTGGGCAAATCAGAAAGAAATAAAAATAAACTTTCCCAGCATCAGCCCTTCTGAATTAAACATGATACTACGGCAATACTACAGCACAGTACGCAATACTGATGGCAACCAGTACGTACTTGCCAGCTACATCAGTCTTAGAGCTGGATTAAATAGATATTTAAATGATCCCCCGCTAAGCCATAGCATTAACATCATGAATGACACAGACTTTAACACAGCCAACAACATCTTCAAGGCTGTTGTAATGCGCTACCGAAAAGACGGAAAAGACAAAGCAAACCACCACGCCCCACTAACCATTAATCAACTCACAAAGCTGAGAAATTCATCTGCACTGACTCCACTCACTGCCACTGGGCTAGTAAAAAAAGTTTGGATGGACATTTTGCTTCACTTCACCAGACGCGGCAATGAAGGCATTAGACAGCTGACAGTCCACTCATTTGAAATAAAAGCAACAGAAAACGGTGAAGAATACCTTACAAAAACATTTAACGAGCAAAGCAAAAATCACAAAGAAATAATAGACCCAACAAAACAATTTACCCGAGGCTGTATGTTTGCACAGCCCAGCGATCCTCTATGTCCAGTCAGCAGTTTCAAAAAATATTTATCTAAACTGCCACCAAACCCTCCAGCTTTATTTCTGCATCCCAAAAAATTAGACCAATGTATACTAGATACAATTGAAGTCTGGTACACAGCTGAGCCCATGGGGGTAAATTTCCTAGGTAATATGTTACCCAAAATCTGCAAGGAAGCCAACCTAGAAACTATATTTACAAACCACTCCCTCGTGCAACCGCAGTAACACTTCTAAGTGATTCTGGCATGGAAGCCAGACAAATCATGGCCATAACCGTCATAAAATGAGACATCACTCAGAAGTTACTGGCAACCAAACCTTTCGAATTTAAAAATGGGGCCAGATAATCAGTGGTAACAGAAACTCCACGGACTCTGCATTGCAACCTACAGAAAACATTTCTAAAGCTATGTTCATGCTGCGCCTGATAAAAAACTGTTCTCCATCCAAGTAAATCCTGCTTCTCCCAACATAACATACCTTTTCAAATAAATCCTCCTGAAGTTTCCAGAGAAAATCAGGTTGAGAACAAAAGTTCAACTTCTCAAGCAGAAGACACGATGATTCTAACAGCCTCCAATGCTGCAAATATTTGCACGCACAAAGCAGCTACCAATGTCATCGAGCCACAACCCAACCCAAGATTACCTTCAATTGCACATCTCATTAACTATGGAACAGTTAACTTTATTTCAAAATAAAAACGTAAGTACAAGTGAAAAAAAATGAATCAAAATGCATATCTAATTTCAAATAAATAACTACCCTTTCTCTTATCCTCAACAGGTCAAAGGTCTCAGATTACTGCATCCAAAGAATGAAATGCAACCTACCTTACAATAATTTAAAGAAACAGAGCCAAACAAACTACTCTGCACCACAGCATAATAAATAAATGGACTATACAATATATTAACTGTTTAAAAAAATCCCTCACTGTTATTATCACTCACCTAATAAACGTTAAATAAAGAAATGCATTAAAAAACATGGACTATTTTTTTTCATGGAAGGATATCTCTTAATAGAATCATTTTTTTTTCCACAGGAAAAAAGAAAATTAAACAATTTAAACTTTCATCCATGACAAAATGTGTTGGTGTAATCGCAACAAGTTGATGTGGTTATCGGGATTACCATGGCTGGCGAGATTTGCCTCCACTGCCACGCCGCGGGCAAACCACGCCAGCCGTGGTAAATCCCCCGATAACCCACACCCCCTTGTGGCTTATTGCTTAAGTATCCTATGTAGATAAAGGGCATAGGTTAGTCTCATCATGTACACTAAGGTGCAGGAGGGGGGACTTGTGGGGTATATACATCAACGTGGTGGCCACTAGAAATGTCCCAACATTCAAACCTCCAACACAGGATGGAGTTATGCCATATGAAAGTGTTGTGAGTGCTGATTGTATACCATGCCAGGACATTGATGATGCACTCTGTTGAATCACACACCACCTGATAATTGATGAAGAGGTCAGAGGTCAGACAATTGTCAGTGGCTCAGTAGGTAGCACACTCGCCTCTGAGGCCGGGAGATCAGAGGGCTGTGGGTTCAGTTCCCACATCTGGCACTTGGGTTAATATCCCAGTACTGACACTGTAGTGCAGCATGAGAGGGGTGCTGCACTTCTGAGGTGCCGTCTTTCAGATGAGACGTTAAAAACCAAGGTCCCATCTGCCTGGATTGGAGGTAGTTCAGGTGGATGTTAAAGATCCCATGGCACTTATTGAAAAGAGTAGGAGAATTTCCCCGGTGTCCTGGCCAAATTTCCCTCATTCACTAAAAATACCACCAACAGCTTAATCTGGTTCAAGGTTGGTTGGCATTCATCTGTATCCCCCTCCCCCGGGTCGTGCCTGAAAATAGGCAGGATTTGTCTAGTGCACTTACCCGGTCAACAAAAACTAAATAAATTAAAAAAAAAATAAAAAGAGGTACCCCTTCCTGTTGCGATAAGCCTCCACTCCATCACTGGTGGGTACCTGGATGGCAACTTGGCAGCAGTCAATGGGACCGAGTACAGATGGTAGGTGTGCAACCCAGTGGAACTGCTGCATGGTTACTGTTCACTTGGCTGATGTGCTGGGGAATATGATGAACTCCCCAGCATGGGCCTTCAGGGTGTACAGGAACTGGCCTAACTGGCACAAGGTGTCTGACTGTGAAACACTGGTGGTGGTGTCCCCTACCAGTGCCTGAAATGTTCCAGTGGCCGAGAAACACAGTGCAACCATCACCTTGAGCTTTGTGGACAATGCATGGCTGCTCTGGGTGTCTGCTTGGAGCTGGTCATGCAGCAACTCACACAGCTGCCTGAGCATGGACCTGTTGAGTCTGTATTAGCCCCTACCAGTTGTCACTGAGGACTTTGTATGTGAATTGTGGATACAACTGTTTGTGTGCAGCATAGCACCTCTGTAGTCTACATCTTGGCCCAGGGTGGGAATTTGCCCTCTCCTCATCCACTGGGACCTGTTGCATGAGGTAGACTATGTGTGCTCCCGTGAGCACCAACTTGGACTGTGGCCTGCAGCGTCTCCACTCACCTCTAGGGTTTGCCCTGCTGAAAGATAATCTTTTTATAGGTGGTAATTGCACAGTGCTAAGTGACCTGTGCAAACCATTTACACAGTGTTGACATGTGGAATATTTTGCTGTGCCAGTATGCATGGTCCTGCCCCACCTTTGTATGCTGTATATATTATCATTTGCAGGTGCACAAATATTTTTAACATGTGCAAAGGTACCCTTTGAATACGGGATTTCTATGCAAACCCATGAGCAATGTGGGTGCAATCACTTTGCACCTGGCACAAAGTTTTGCATATCTGGGCCCAAGTCTTTCTCTGTGGTCACTATAAGTGAATGTATGAAAGGTAAATGTTGTTTCCAAGCTTTTGCCTATTTCTGTGAAATCATCCATTGTTTTTTTACAAAAACGTAATGTGTAAGAAAATCACAACTGTTGTGTTTGCCAACAGCTTTAAATCAAAAACTTAGAGAAGACTCCCATTATTTAGTAATGTAAATGTCCACTCTGACTGCTGCAGTGACTAATCTTTATACTAGGCTCATCCACAGGACATGGTATTTGCCAGAATACCCTCAGTTCCAAATATTCCAGGTCCCTTGACACACCTAAATGTTCAAGTTTTCACAGGGGGCTGTAACTTGCTTGTATGAAGTTCCCAAACCAATAGTCAATCATTCTCTTCTGGGATGAAACAATGGTTCAGTTAAGGGACTTTTATAACTACTTACAAGGACTGACAGGCAACATTAAGTTCACAATGGAAGCTAGTTTTGAAAAGGTTTCTTTTTTAGACATTTGAATTTACAAAAAGGGTAATATGTTAGAAACTAGAATGTTCAGGAAAAGCAATGGTCGTAGTACTCTGTTACATGCAACTACTTTTTGGCCTTTCTAAACTGAAAGAGATCATTCCTTACTCCAGTGGTGACCAATACGTGGATCTAAAGAGATTTTTAGTGGATCTTAGGGCAAAGCTAAACAAAGATTGCATTTTGAAATCAATGAAGATCCTTACAGCTGATGAGCGTAATTATTGTACTTTTTATTCAGCTTTTATTGTTGGTTGCTCTCAGAGCTTATTGAGCTCCACCAACATGGATCCCAATACAAGGTGTACTGGCCATTATTCTCAAATGATTAGAGTGGTAAGGAACAGCAGTGGTGAGAGGGAAAGGGATGGCTCTTATGTTTAACTCCCACCCACCCGACCACGTCCCCTTCCTCATGACCCAAGGACTGTCTACAGGTACAAGGCCATAGATCAAAGGTATGGTAACTCATACATGGTCCACATGTTAAAATTGATATGCAGGAACCCTAATCCTCACCCCACCCCTCCCCCTGAGCGATGGGTAAAGTACATGTAACTCTTAACAGACAGGTCTGGTATTTCATACGCATTACACACAATATGGTACACCCGCCACAAGGCAGCATAATTGTTAAACATTTAAAAGTACTATACACATTGCATAGTTGTCAGTTTTGTAGGGCTCAAAAAATCACTTCATGGGCAGGTGCTCTGTTGAGTAGTATGACTAACTAATTTGTCTCATCCTGGCCACAAGGGTAGGGTGGAGGTGGGGATTAGGGTTGCTATATATTAGTTTTAATATGTTGGCCCTGTATGAGGTGCCATACCATTGGTCTATGTCCTTGTACCTCTAGACTGTCCTTGGGTCATGACATAAGGGTAGGGGACATGGTAGGGTGGGTAGGAATTAGACATAAGAACCCATATAGGACAGTTCCAAAATCTATGGGCATTGTGTTTGCAACCTTAATAGTTTATTTCCAAACGTTGGGTAGTTTGCATTTTGTGTGATAGCAATCCTAGTGAGCATTAACATAGTTTTTCACTATGAATACATATAACATATATGTATTGCAAAATAACTGCATTAATGCAGGTCATATTTATTTATTTATTTGAAAATTGGTAAGTGGGAAAGGCACAATGAGACAAGGCTCAGTTCTAGGTGTGACCCGGGGAAGGGGATACAAACAAGGTTGGAGGCATAGCTTGGTACCCTTTGGCTATGTAGAGGAAGACTAAACTCAGAACACAAATGACACATCAAGAGCAATTTGAACCTGAAAGCAGTATGAAAATTGAAACAACCTGAGCAAACAAACACTGAAGGATATCAGTTCAATTTTCTTTAATTCCCAAGAGTGGATTACTTTTTCTGAAGTTTCTAAAATATCCTGTTTCCTTCCTTGGTCAGCTAGATAAAGTGGATTGGGGTACTAATATGCTGCAAACATCATACACATAGGCTTGTTCCATTGAGACACATCTGTAATGTGAATACAGGTTTCACAACCAAAAACAAATCTTAGCAGAAAAGATTTTTTAAAACTGCTGGGGGATGATCTTTACTGTGGATACACACTAAATACAAAAATAATAATAAATACAATTTAAAAATGATTAACAAAATAGATGACTCTAAAAAATCTATGCATGCCAGAAAAACACAGATGTTACAATTGGTATGTAAAACATTTTTTCTGCAAACATGAACTGCTGCTTTACCACATAGAATAAATGCACAGTTGTTGTTGCCTTAAAGTATACAGCTCCATAGTGCTGTGGTTCTCTAATAGAGGAGATTGTGCCAAAATTAGTAGGTAAATATCAAGAAACTCTGAATCCAGGAAAGTCCCAGGGTCTGAAAGGTCTCCACCCAAGGATAATAGTGAAGTTAAAAACATTCAAGCTCCATACAGGCAAGTATAGTGTCAGAGGCTTGAAGTCAATTAACTTTGTCATTCCATTCAAGAAAGAGCAAGGATGACTCCAGATAACCAGAGACTTATGAGCCTTACCTCAGCATTGCAATGCGTTTCTGTCAGTCATAAAAGACATGAAAGTTCAGTGCATTTATTGTTCTCTAGTACACAGTATAATTTCACAAAATTTAGATCCTCACAAACTAAACTGAGTACCTTCATTGAGAAGCTAGATAGGGGGTAGATACTGGCTGGCCAGTAGAGGTAGTATATCTGGATGTCAGCAGGACCTTTTACACTGTACACAATGGAAAACCCAGAGAAGAAATAGTGCAGTCTGGAGTCCACAAAGTCTATAGAAGATGAATAGCAATTTGACTGATAGAAGGAAGCAGAGAGCAGTGGTGTATGGTCACCATTAAGAGTGTAAGGATGTTTAGAGTGTAGTACACTAAGGGTCAGTGCTAGGCATGGTGATTTTTTATTTATTAATGACCTTTAGGAAGAGTTCAGTAGCAAACTGCTGGAGTGTTGAAATTTCACCAAATTGGCAACAAGAGTGAACACAATTGGAAGGCTCTGCCTAAAGTTATACAGGAGAGCTCCTCCCTTATAACCTACTTAAGCAGCAGAGCCCTGCTGCTCTGCTTAGAGTGAAATGCACTCACTAGTGTGCGGATGCTGGTGCTCAGCTGCTCTCTCTCTCCTTCTTGTTGCCCCCCCGCCTCGCCTTTCCTTTGTATCTCTGCTCATCTGTTGTGTTGTTCCCCCGTTCCCCTTGCTTCCCCCATTGTTTCTGTGGTTTCTGTACCTTGTTCCTTGCACTGCTGTGCCCAGTTTGGCGGCCATTTGCTGTTCTCTGCTATTTGCTCATTTGCTGCGTTGCTTCCTGCTCATTGCTTGCTCTTCTTCTTCTGCTTCTCTCCCCTATTCTCGAGCAGCCACCGCTCCATGCTACCACCAAGTCCCCACGTGTTTGCCCTGCCTTGCTCCGTTTCTCATCTCCAGTGCTCCAGATCCCTCCTACTCAGCTGCACCCCTGCTCCTCGGCACCTCCAATGTGGTCAGATGCTGTCACCTCCATGCTGGGCTTCTGTTTTTTGTTTGCTACTGCTTCACAATCTCCTGGACTGTTTCCTCTGCTGTGCCGTACCTACTGCTGGAGCCTGGCCTTCCCCCTCCTTGGATGCCTTTCCACGATCATCTCTCTCTCTCTCTCTCTCTCTCTCTCTCTCTCTCTCAGGATGGACTTGTCTCTGTGCTGCTTACCTGGTTTAGCCTTTCTCCTGCCCGGATGTTTCTAGCAGGACTGCTCTGCTGCACTCCTGCCTCTCATTGTGCACCCGATTCGGACCTGCTTTCAATTGCTGGATTTTCAGCCATGTTTTCGAAGTGGCTGGGGAGCCATCTGGCAACTGCTGCCTGCTCTGTGGCTGGCCTGTGCCTATTTTTTGGGGGGGATGATACAGGTCTACACATATGACATTTTGTTTCAAATACTGTTCTCCGCTCCTTCTTTTGGTTGACCTATGTGTGGTCCAGCCATTTATCATACCTACACTCTAGCCTAGCTGCTATCTGCCTTTGGCCTCTGGACTCCTGCCATGTACTTCAGCTTTAAATACACTTCTATGGAGGAACAAGTCTGTATAACGTGGGACATTATTCATGCGTACTTACTTCCAGTATTGGGTCACTAAACGACACAATTTAAGAGGGTCAGACTATTTCCCTGCTATTTACATTCCTCATTGGTCTCCACTATGTACCTTATGCAATTACACAGTACTACTCCTTGCTACTTCATATGCACTTCATGTAAATCCACTGGCTGCCACTACTACTACTACTACTACCGACCCATGTGCTGGTCCCCTGCTTATGACTTGTTACCTATTGCTCACACTATTCATCGCATTCCTGCCTCATGCTCTTCCCTGGCTGCCTGGAGTCTGCCAACTATATATACTAGAAAATGCTAGGTCCTCACACTCAATTGCTCTTTCAGATCAGTTCTCAGTGCTCATTCAGCTGCTTCAAGGTTGCTCTCTCTTACTCCACCTGCCTCGCCGCGTCGTGGCCTGGAGGTTTGACTTTTCATACAACATGCCTGCCTCACCCAGCATCGGGCCTGGAGGTTCATTACTTCTGTCAGCCTGCCACACCCAGTCTGGGCCTGGAGGTTCATACACTTCTACCCTGTACCTGCTTCGCCTTCAGGGTCTGGAGGTTCGACTATTCGTACACTATGCCTGCCTCAGCCAGCATCAGGTCTGGAGGTTCACCTCTTCCTTCAGCCTGCCATGCCCAGTCTGGGCCTGGAGGTTTGTATACTACTACCTCATACCTGCTTCACCTTCAGGGTCTGGAGGTTTGACTATTCATACACTATGCCTGCCTCTCCCAGCATCGGGCCTGGAGGTTCATAACTTCCGTCAGCCTGCCATGCCCAGTCTGGGCCTGGAAGTTTGTATACTTCTACCTTGTATCTGCTCCACACTCAGGACTTAGAGGTTCATCAAGTGCATCACATGCTTATAAGACCTGCTTCGCCTGTCTGGGCCTGGAAGTCTTCAAGCTCTCCTCCTACTCGTATATCGAGTTCCATTGCAAATCTACTCCTATCTGTTTTGCTCACTCAGCACCAGAGGTTCCATCCACTGCCCCAGCCTCATAGCCTACGTCTAGTGTCCTTGCTTCACCAAAGAACTTCTTCTACTATATTGGCATCTAACCCAAGACCATTTTTTCTACCGGATCAAAGTCATTCGTTCAAGCTCCTCCTCCTCTGAAAGAATTCCTCATCTGCTAGAATTGCTCAACAGGTGCAGCTTGACCTATCCAGATTGTATATGCTCGTCGGTGGATTTGACCATTTCTCATAAGTCCTGCCCTGGATATACTGTATACCCTCACAATTCATCCCATGCTCATTCCAGCTGATTATGTGGATTCCACTGCACCTGCTAGCCCTTATGGGCTTGACTGCCATTCTCGACTCCCTATTATTTACTCATCAGCTAATCTACAAGGGGACCATCTGTGCATACTAGCCTACGAGGGCTAACTGTTACTCGACTTACTTACCAGCAGACCTACGGGTCTGGCTGTGCTTACAAACCTACCTGGAACTAGTCGTCACTCTACTTACCTCACCAGTTGACCTCGAGGGTCCAGCTGCACATCTTAGCTGTGGGACTAGCTGCCACATTCTAATACTTATCAACTGACCAACCTGGTCCATATTACCTGCTACTTACTACCTTGTCTCTTAACCTATGCAGTCCAGCCACACATTCTTGCCTATTGAGCTCACCCCATTACACTCCCTTGGATGCTTCCTAACCTGGCACTATTGCTTTGGATTTACTACTCTCAAATCCTACAAGGATTTCAGCTCAGCTCTACTGACATATGCCTTTTATACCATGACTTCAGCATAAATTCTGCTCTCTTTGTCCTATTACCTGACCTGGGTTCATCAGTCATTAGCTTCTTCTCAAGCCATTCTACCATTCCATGAAATTCATAAGCCTTCTATCAGCAGAAGCCTGGAGGTTGGACTACTCTATTTCATCCTGCCTGCCAGCGTCAGAGCTTGGATATACTGTGTATGTACTCTATATTTGTCTATTTATCATGTGCTAGTTTTAGGAGTTCCTCATTTTAGCCCTATCCTGAATCTGTGAGACATGTTTCAACAATGCTCATCTCAGTGCAATCTAACTGGATGCTTCATGTGTTCTTGCAGCCACCTGCAGTGCTCACGCAAGACTTGGAAGCCTGTTCCTGACCTTTCATTTCTTACTTCGAACTGTTCCACTGGATTACCTGTAATCTGCAACTTGGATTAGCCATTAAATTAATTAATTAGGATTATGCTTCTTTAGTATGCCCAGAAGGATGGACAGGTTGGCAGCCATGGGTCCTCAGAGGTTTCCCCCCTAAGGGTTTTTTTCCTCTCCTGCGTGCTGCTGGCTATACTCTCTGGAGTTGGAGGAGATAATCATGGAATATCATATTTTTGGGGGGTGTCACATCCTAATCAACTAACCATCCTTCCTATGGTGGGGTACAGAGCAAAGCCAAACCATTAATTCATAACGAATGACTCATTTGTTCCAGTATCTAGCACTATCTTACTTCAGCTCATCATGTACTACAATCACTGGCTTACTCATGTCCATGCCTAAGTACCTAAGCACTATTCATCCATACAACTATACCTTGGAAACATTCTACTTACTAACCTGACCTCTGTATCCAAACTCAAACCTACATATGTAGATGCAGTATGTAACACAAGCACTGAGCTCTGAAACCCATATAATTGGAAGGCTCTGCCTAAGGTTATATGCGGGAAAGCTCCTCCCCCATAACCTACTTAAGCAGCAGAGCCCTGCTGCACTGCTTAGAAGTGAGACACTCTCGCCCTCCATCCTCCTTCCACCTCCTCCTTCTCTGGCACTCTTATCCCACCAGGGGGGTCACATCCTAATCAACTAACCATCCTTCCTACAGTGGGATACAGTGCAAAGCCAAACCATCAATTCATAATGAATAACTCATTTGTTCCAGTATCTAGCACTATCTTACTTCAGCTCATCATGTACTACAATCACTGGCTTACTCATGTCCATGCCTAAGTACCTAAGCACTATTCATCCATACAACTATACCTTGGAAACATTCTACTTACTAACCTGGCCTCTGTATCCAAACTCAAACCTACATATGTAGATGCAGTATGTAACACAAGCACTGAGCTCTGAAACCCATATAATTGGAAGGCTCTGCCTAAGGTTATATGGGGGAAAGCTCCTCCACATAACCTACTTAAGCAGCAGAGCCCTGCTGCACTGCTTAGAGTGAGACACACTCGCCCTCCATCCTCCCCTTCCACCTCCTCCTTCTCTGGCACTCTTATCCCACCAGGGGGGTCACATCCTAATCAACTAACCATCCTTCCTACAGTGGGATACAGTGCAAAGCCAAACCATCAATTCATAATGAATAACTCATTTGTTCCAGTATCTAGCACTATCTTACTTCAGCTCATCATGTACTACAATCACTGGCTTACTCATGTCCATGCCTAAGTACCTAAGCACTATTCATCCATACAACTATACCTTGGAAACATTCTACTTACTAACCTGGCCTCTGTATCCAAACTCAAACCTACATATGTAGATGCAGTATGTAACACAAGCACTGAGCTCTGAAACCCATATAATTGGAAGGCTCTGCCTAAGGTTATATGGGGGAAAGCTCCTCCCACATAACCTACTTAAGCAGCAGAGCCCTGCTGCACTGCTTAGAGTGAGATGCACTCGCCCTCCATCCTCCCCTTCCACCTCCTCCTTCTCTGGCACTCTTATCCCACCAGGGGGGTCACATCCTAATCAACTAACCATCCTTCCTACAGTGGGATACAGTGCAAAGCCAAACCATCAATTCATAATGAATAACTCATCTGTTCCAGTATCTAGCACTATCTTACTTCAGCTCATCATGTACTATAATCACTGACTTACTCATGTCCATGCCTACAGTAAGTACCTAAGCACTATTCATCCATACAACTATACCTTGGAAGCATTCTATTTACTAACCTGGCCTCTGTATCCAAACTCAAACCTACATTATGTAGATTTAGTATGTAACACAAGCACTGAGCTCTGAACAACATATAGCAGGGAGGGTTGCCCTGCAGGTGATGTAAAAACATTCGAGGTGGGAGGGTAAGACATGGATGATTAGATTTAATGTGGGAACGTGCAAGGTACTACAGCTATAATTGTACACTCTATGGGTAATTGAGGAAAGTAAGCTAAAATGAGGCAGACAATGTGCTACTTCATCCAATACAGTAAGTGCTATGTTGGGATGAACTGGGGTAGTGATAAAGAACAGGCCAAAGTTGACAATTCTCCCCTTGTACAAAGCATTGGATAGATAACTCCTGGAGTACTACATCCAGTTCTGGTTATCAAAGTATACTAAAAGAAACAGAGAGTGAAGTAGGCACAGATATTTGAGGCAGTGAATGAAAGCATAACCAGAGAACCATCACTCATGGGGGAGGAGATGCAATCAGAAACATTAGAAAGCATTAGTTTGCATAGATAGTGGTTACCAAGATGAATAACCTACTTGGTAAGATTGTGGAAGCTAGCAGTGTTCAAGCTTTCAAAGCAGAGCTAAAGAGATTTCCAAGGGAGGATGGCAATGAGGATTACAAAGCATAATTAGGAGTAGCATTCCAGCTAATAAGCTTGAATGTTTGTCCATACTCCAACTGAATATAGTCACTACCTTGCAGCAGGAAGGATGGGCAATATGGCCCCAAACTAATAACTAACTTCTGTTATAATAATAGCATGTTACTATTAAACATTTAGAACACTGTTAGTAAGCATGCCAAGCAGGCAATTTGCAGGAAGAACAGTACATGGGATTTATCAAAAGATGCTAGGAGAAAAGAAATATCCAAATTGTTTGCTTTTAAACTAATACAGTACATCTAGTTTATTACATCTCTCCAAACAAGATACATATTTGAAAGCCTCAATCCTAGTATAAGACATCATGGGTATGCACATCGATGTGCAGGTCAGGCTGATATGTTTCATTGGAATACCATGTTACTATGTTGCTATCATTGTAACATGATATCTATGAAGAAAAGGTGCTGGCCTGCAGGTTGTTTTACCTCGTTCAGACCCGTTCACTTGTACATTTCGGCAGCCAGTCTGAAGTAGTGGTCAGATCTGACAGCCACAGAGCAGGGCTCGAGTCACCACTGGTAGTAGCAGGAGGGTAAGTAGGTTTTACTTATGCTGCATGTCAATTGCCGAAGTGTCCTTCTCCCTCCAACATGCACACATACACACACAATGATGACACATTAACTGTCGCTGATGGCCATGCTGAACAAAGCCAAAGCTTAGAAAAGAAAAACTCCATCACCCACGCAACTGCCCCTAATGGGACACTCAACACATTATTACCAAATCAGAAAACCAGGATGACTGAGCACAAATAGTAACAGCCCTCTTGGGCTCTGAAAGACCTTACTAAAAACTGCAGCTCAACAACAGGAGTGGGAAATCCTGCCCATTTAAACACCCACCAGTCGCACACACACAAACCAGCCAAATATTTGCTATTGGTGCCTCACCCTACACTCCAGCCATAAAATCCTTCTCTTTTTCAAGCTCCTCTTGGCATGGAGACTGTCCACCAACAGGTTGCTATAACTTAAAAAAACAACAACAACAAAGCTCACTGCAGTACACAGAGTCTGTCTGATTCACTGTATGCATGAACTATAACATTGCCACTTGATGCCCACAATAAAATGTAAAAGGGCTATCCTGTTTCAATGTATCACTACACATTAAAAACGTATTGCTAAAATATGTTGCTTTCTAATTTTTTGAGTTACACAAATGAGTCCAGTTCACAATAGCAATAATGCATGCCAGGGTGTGGAATATAATGGGATATCATCACTTCTCGGGTACATGAAGAATGACAGCATCCCATGATACACCACACCCTGTCATGTATTATTGCTTATATGTCTCACAGCCCCCCTGGCAGCTCTCACAGCCTCTTCCAACATTAATAATATCATCATACCAGTAGGGGTACACACTGCAGGGCCCAGGAGAATAGCAAGTTGTCATCCAAGCAACAACCTGGATTTATAAATGTAGAAACATAGACATGTGACAGAGAGAAAAAGATCTGACCAGTCCATCTAGTTCTCTGTTATTTTTCTCTGTGTCCTCCCACCTCCTTTGTGGTATGAGTGCAGCCATCTGCTAACCTCATGCCCACCCTTGCAAGGGAGCTAGCTCATGTCTTCTCCACAGGGAATGCAGTGGAACCAGAATCTGCTAGCAGCCCTCCCGAGCTGAAGCACACTACAGTCAACAGTTGCCCTAGCTCAGCCTTACTTCCAATGCAAGTGACCTGAGTCCTCTGCTGAATCCTGGCTGCTTGTATAGCAGTGCAACATGCTGCAGCTGAACCATCAGGGTGGCTGTAGCAAGAGAGTTTAACAACAAAGGACACTGTGTTTTATTAACTTATTTATTTTGCTATGATTTTTGACCAGGAAAGACACACTAAGCCAAAGCTTGTTTCCAAGTGCAACCTAGGAGCAAAAGTAAGTTATGTGACTTGCTCATGGTCACACAGTGTGCAAGTGGGAGCTGTGGGATTCAAACCCAGCTCTCCAGATTTGTAGCTCAGTGCTGTTAACTGCTACCCTATACTACATCCCCAGTTTGTGTTTGTTAATGCACAATGAGGCATCTTATTAAATCTTTATCTACAATATGTGAGTTTAATTAGCAGAAAAATAAAGTATCATTTTAAAATATGCTTACCTGGATATTTTATGTACTCAATTGACCAGGAGGATGACTGGGCTAACAACCCATTTTTAGTCATGCCTGACTTAAGTAAATGTTGTAAATGTTTTTAGCTTGCATTGTTGAGTGCTCTTAGCTTAAAGTATTTCCTGCATACTGCAAGATGTAGTTTATGGTATTGCACATATTTGCAAACGTAAATTGTGTTACCATCAGTGGTAGCTTTGTACTATGGCTCCGGGCCACACCCGAAATAGGGTTTTTGGCACAGTGTGTGTCATTTCAATATACAAATAAATAAAATGAAGTAAGGCATATTATTTATTATAATCCTTTCTATAATACATAGCAGAATCCTGTTGACTAATGGAACTGCTATAGAGCATGTTTTGTTAAACAGCAGCCAGACAGCTGAAATAGATGAGCTAACATCAAACTAATAGATTAGTTACTTCTATATACCGTACATCCCTTGCTCTCTGTCACACTGACATCTTCTGGTAGCAGTAGTACTGGGACTCAAACACATGTTGCCATAATCAGGGCTGTTTTCCTCCCTCTAGCAAGTAATCCAGCATTACATGCTGTACTATACTTGAAAGGAGTACATGCACATAGCAAACTCAAGAATGGATTTGCATTCCAAACTGACTATTGGGAACAATGGTGCCTGCCACTGAAGAGTACTGACACATTACTCCTTGTGCAATGAATAACTGGACAGCTTCCCACCATGTGTCCTATTTCTAAAGCCAAAAAAAAAAGCATGGTCACACTTTGTGGCACCTAAAAACCATTTTCACAGTGAATACATTTTCTACAGTGACACTTTTGACAGATCCACCCCACAGGCAGAATAAAATATTGCAATGTCTCATCATTGTGGTCTGGCAGAAAGACTCACCTGATTTTTCAAAAGCCAGGCTGTGAGAATTTGCCCATGAAACATTCTATAGAACATACGAAAACTCGTGTCAAAAGTAGCTTTTCATTGTCCCCAAAACACTGCTACATGTTAGTGTGACACACTATCCAGTTTGCTGAAGCCACCACAGCCAGAGGAAACCCTAGGGAACTGGGCTGGTGACCTCCATCACTTAACTAAGGGTGGTCAGGCCTTAGCTCCTTGCAGCCAAAGGACACCATCAGACATAGGTCAGTTGGTCATTTGCTCCTCTCTGCTGGAGGACGAGAGCAGAAAAAGGCCATTCAGGCTTTTAATCCTCACCACAGGAGAACTCCATTGGTTGAAGTGCTAGGAGTTGGGCTGAAGCTGTCCTACTACTCACAACACTAAAGATTGGACTCCCAGCTCTGCTTAAATGTGCAGTGATTTAAAAAAGGGGCCTCAGTGGGTGGAGGGGAGGGAGTTCCACTAGTACAAAGGGGATTGCGTTTACGGACGGTTGCCCGTAATTGGGTGGAATGGGAGGGAGGGGAATGCCACTAGCCCACCAGGGCTTTATTCAATTCATTGACCAGCGATCTCTGTTACGGGTGGGGGGGTACCACTGGACCACCAGGGTTTCTAACACTATATCCACTCACAGTCGGGTGATGGGGGGGTTTCCTCAGGACCACCAGGGTATTTATATATACATATGCCCACAATGGGGTGATGGTGGGGGTTCCACTTGACCACCAGGGTGTTTATTTATACTTATGCCCGTGATCAGGCGATGGGGGGGCACAATGCTCCCAGGGCAGGGGGCTTGTGGACAATGTTCTGGGTGGGCGGGTGGCCACCCATGGCCGGCAGCTGCTGTGTTGCGCCTTGCAATACAGCAGCTCATCTGTGGGTGGCTAGGATTTGTTCCTGGTATTTTCAGGCACAACTTTGTGCATCCCTGAGTGGCACAAGGCTGGGTTGTGCCAGCATATGCGCCGCACATCCTGGGCTGAATATCAGGGTGTGCCGCATATGCATGGGCACACCCCCCCCCACACACACTTGCACTGACATACGTTACCAATGCACCCCAGTGCATCGGGAGTTGTGCATCACAACTTGCACCTTTGAATATCGCGCTGGGGCGCATTGGTGGGTTGTGCATGGTGCATCCCTGTTGCGCCATGTGCAATCCTTTTGAATGTCCAGGCTATTATGTTTAGTAAATAATACTGTTAGCTGTGGCCAGAGAACTCCAGTCTCTTATCAAATCAAAAAAACAGTCATGATTATGAATATAAAAACATATGAAAAAGCCAGCACAAAAAGGCCATTTGGTCTATCAAGTCTGCTCAGTAAATGATGCAGGGTCCATGGCTTACACCAATGACCCTGCCCCCCCATGCCATCTCTTCCTTATCTGCTACCCCTCCACATTCCCATGGGTTCCCTCTTTGCTTGTCCCAGGCCCTCTTAAAGGCCCCCACTGTCTTTACTAATTCCACCTCCTCCTCTGGCAAGGCATTCCATGTGGTCACCTCACACTCTGTAAAAAAATGCTTTCTAACATCCCTCCTAAACCTCCCCCCCCATATTAAATTCAAGCTGTGCCTGTCTTGTGGTTCTGTTGTCACTCAGATTAAGGAGACCTTCTCTTTCCACTCTGTTAATCCCAGTTGAGTATTTGAAGTTCTGTATCATAACCCCCCCCCCCCAGGGAATACATCCTTAGGGCTCCCAGCCTCTCTTCATAGGACCTATTCCTGCTGATCCATGATCATCATGGTTGCTTTACTTTGGACCCTCTCCTGCAAGCTGATGTCTCTCTTGTGATATGTATGCCAGTACCTTACCCCACATTCTAAATGTAGTCTTACCATTGACCTGTACAAGGACAAAATGACCTCGCTCTGACAACTACTGAATCCCCTGGCTATACACCCCAAATTGAATATCCCACTCAGGCTGTTTATTACAGTAAATAATAATTGGCCACACAAATTAAAAACATGGGTGGTCAGATATTAATAATGTATAGCTATATATTTGTTTTGTTATTCCAGATTTTCCTTATGTATGCCCTATCTTCTTCCTCTGTATAAAATATATTCATGTTATTATTTTCCCCCTTTTTCACTATATGGTAAGTATATCGCCAAGTGTTAAACTTCTGAGATAATTTTCTAAATTATGGTTTATTTTATGCTGATGATTTTAGTCTCCAATTTATGCTACAGGTACATGCTTCCCATTTTATGGTAACATCTTTGTTCTTGATATAGGTGTAACTCCTAATCCTCCAGCAGTTATTAAAATAGAGCTGGCATATAGTGCAGGGTACATTGCCATCTGCTCACTGCTACTTCCTTCTGGTGAGCTTGATTTGGGCTTTGGGAAGCCACCTGGGTCAATAAACAGGATATATTTTTATAACTTGCTCAGCCTCAAATGGTGAGGTGAAAATTGAGAGAGATCCCTGTAGATAGACTTTGAGTCTGACTGGATGTAGCATAGTGAATCAAATCCTGTGATCATTCAGCAAGCTTTTTATCACTGAGAATGCATTTTTTTTTATTGTGACATTGTGGGGAATCTGGAAATACTTGTATTGTCAACCCATTGATGCTTAAGCACTTTTCAACCCTTGGTTTTCTCAAAAGTGACTTGACTTGAAAGTGATATGATTTTATAAACATGGATCATAGTTGTTTCCCTTGATAGGGTAGTGGTTGTTTGCCCCTCAGTGAGCCCTACACAGTTTCTCCTTGTTGTGTGGGTATTGTCTCCCCAGCGCTTCAGTTAAGATTTTTTTTTTAAAGTTATAGGATCTGCTCCCTCAATCCCCTCTGGGATCCCTCCCAACTTGATGTTGTTCTCTTCAGGACTGGGTCTGCATCTCTTTCACCTTTTGCTTCAATGCTACCAGCTCTCTGGCCTGAGTCTTTTTTTTTTTTTTTTTTTGCACGGGGATCAGCTTATCTTTGGTGCAGCTCACTTTGCGTTCCAGTTCTGTTTTTCTTAATGTTAGTGAATTATTTTTTTTTCAGCTCAGATGCTAATTCATTAAGACTACTGATGGAGAAAGTGTTGTTACTAGAGCCTTGTTTCAGTTTATTCAGTAAGGCTATCTGATCGCTATGACCAGAGATGTTCCCTTTGGGCTGCTGCTGTTGTTGCCATTTCAGCTGCAGCACTGGTTCATTCGTGCTTCCTTTTAAACCTGTGAGGTTGATGGGAGCTGGAGTCAGGACTTTGCTAATACCTAGTGCTTGTGTCAGATTATTTTTTTTTTAAAGCTTAATGTTGTGTCCTCTTTTATTCTTGCTGCTCTGGGCACAATGCCTGGAGACTGTTGTTGAGGTTCAGACTTATCAGACACTGTTTCAAATTCCACATGATTTTTAAACCCTTCCCGTCATTGCTTTAAGAGAAATGCACCAGTGTGTAGCACAGTTTGGCTTGAAAATTCTTCTATGCCTTTGGGTATGTTTAGTAAATTTAGTGAATTTAGAGATCAGCTAGCTGAAGTGAGGGGACTAGAGGTCTGTAAAATATTCCTCTTTGTAGAGCTATCCTGATTTATAACCTCACTTCCATTTTGTTCAGGGTGGCAGTGTTATTACTCTTCTCTGAAATCACCCAGTTGTTTTGTGGATTTGCAATGGAAAATGCTGGTAAACTGTGTATTTTGGGGTAAGCTAAGTTCTTTTCCTCCACTTTCTCATCAAGTATGGTGTTTGATTTGGGCCTGGTTTAGTCTGAGAGAAACTCACTTGAAGATTTGGCCAAGTGTGTCAGAGAATTTCAGAGCTCTGGATGGGAAACAACTGCAGCTCAGTGCAGGTAGTTTGGGACCAATTTCAGCTGGAAGTGTCTATTTTGTCACCACTTGCAATGCTAAACAGCAGACTTTCTATCAACATTATTATCTAGCCAGTGTGCTGTCAGCCCTAACAAGCATTTGTCAATGCTGAATGTTTGCTTGCTGGCATTGGCATTGGTAGTGTAGGAGTTAGAGAGATGCATAATAGGAATCACAGTAAAGTATTGAACTGAAGCCAACCCCACCACCACCCTGTAGAGACTGACAGGCATTGGGGTGTGCCTTCTGGTCATCGTCCATAACACCCACGCCATTTCACCATGCCCTACCCTACAGACACTGACAAGTGTCATGGTGTGCCTTGGGGTCTTTGGCCTTATGCTCACCCCATTCCATAAGGAAATAAGGTGAGATGGGTGCAGTATAGGAGAATGGGGTGAACCTTGGGGCTGAAGAGTCCAAAGCACACTTCAATGCTGTCACTGGCTGCTGGGTGTGGGTGGAGGTGGAATGGCATTAGCATTACAGATGACAATCCCAAGTCACACCCCTAATGCCTGTCAGTCTCTCCAGGGTGGGCATTATGGTTGGAAACCCTAATGCCCCAGGCGTTCATTGGTATTTTCACTCCAAATTTTCAAAATGCTTTTTTGTGACCCCACCTCATGAACAGTGGCAATATCAGTTTGCTAGCTGAAAGCTGATTTTGCACAGCGACTACGCCATTTGGCACCACAGGTGTGAAAACACATTTTGAACAGGATGTGAAAAATGACAGCTGTACTGTTCATGAGGAGGTGTAAAAAATTGCAGTGTTAAAAATCTGGAGGGAAAATATAAAAAAACTGGTGAAGTCACGAGTGTGCGTAGAAACTGCACAAGGCACACCCGTAATGTAATTAGTTTGGGAATTTTTTACAGCAGATTGTCAACACAGGCATTTTGGGACCTCTGCTTATGAACAATGTCATTGTGATTTTCTTAATCTGTCCCGAACACTGATTTCCCACAGCGACCACGCATTTCTGCGCCAGAAGTGCAAAAACACATTTTGGCCAGGGTGTGAAAAATGACAGCTGTACTGTTCATAAGGAGGTGTGGAAAAATGCCAGTATTGAAAACCTGGACTGAAAATATTACAAATTTGTGAACTTACTTGTGGAAACTGCACAATGCACGCTCGTAACACAGTCATTTTATGGACTTTTGTCACCAAATTTTCAACATAGCCATTTTAAGACTGCTGCTCATGAACAGTGTCACTGTGATTTTCTTAATCTCTCCCAAACATTGATTTCTCACACCAACCGCTCCATTGTGTGCTACATGCGCGAAAACACATTTTAGGCAAGATGTGAAAAATGACAGCTGTACTGCTCATAAGGAGGTGTGGTAAAATGGCAGTGTTGAAAAACTGGAGTGCAAATAGTCAAAATTCTCAAAGTTACAAGCGTGCGAAGGAACTGCACAATGCATGCTCATAAAAGTCATTTTGGGGAATATTTTCACCAAATTTTCAACATAGGGTTTTGGGGGGCCTACCTCATGAACTGTGAAACTGCTGTTTTGTTACTCAGTCCTGAAAGGTGGTTCTGTGTAGTGAGAAAAATCACCTTTTGGGGCCCGAATAACAAAATGACAGTGGCTGAGTTCATGAGGCGGGGTCCCATCAACTCCATGTTGAAACTTTAGTGAAAAAATTCCCAAAAATGGCCAAGATATACACCAAAGTTGAAAAAAAAGACCATGTATGTCATTTTACAGCTTACCAGCATTTCTTCAGTTCGCGGTTGGCTTTGAAGAGTTCAGACGTGTTCCTGGTGTACCGAAGATCATTGCTCCAGCCTCCAGCTGTAAGTATGGGGTGAGGGTGTGTGGGGGGAGGTGGGGTACACAGAGGATGGGCGCGGGCTGGAGAGGATGCAAGAGTGTCAACAAGGGACTGTTTTCTTTTGTTCTAATTTTTTTAAAAAAAAGATGACGTGGGACTTTTGCCACACTGGGGTGGGCTCCCAGCCTGGCACCTGGAAGTTTGCTTTGGGGGGGCAGTGGAGCTGACAGGGGATTGGGCACTCCCTTTACTCATACAGTGTGTGGGGTGGAGGGAGCGCATGAGCACACTGGGGTGGGCTCCCAGCATGCTACCTAGGTGTTCGTGGGGGTGGAGACTGGATCCAACAGAAACAAACTGTCTATGACAGTTCGGATGCAGTGCTGACGAGTAGGCAATTTGCATACTGCTGACAGCAGTATGTAAATTGCCTACACGTTACCGCTGCTGATTGTAAAAGTGTTTTTCTCAGAACTGTACGGCACTGCATCTGGACTGCTGTCATAGACAGCTTGGACATTCATTGGTGTGGTGCAGCTGCACCTGCAAAAGGGGCAGTGCATTGGAAGTGGAGGTAGCACACCTACAAAAACTAGTATGGTGGCACTATGTTTCTTGCACATGTGTGCAAGCAAACATAAAAATGACTGCATGATGTTTTCCTGTGTCCACATGTCTGCTGTAAATGACAAGTACCCAGTGCTCATCAGTAAAGCTGAAATTTGCTTGCACATTTATTTATTTTATTTATTTATTGCTACTAGGAGTTAACACCTTTGAGCTAAAAGCTCATTTACAAAGGTTTCACGTCAGTGTTCATAAACAAAGGATATAAAGACAAATAGAACATCAAGAATCAACAAGGAGGCATTAGATACATTTGTTTACAATGAGGTTACATGGTCAGATGGCTTAGTACAAAAACATTATTGCAGGACAGTAATAAATAAATTCCAAAAAGAAAAAAACACAAACTGGAATGGAGAGGGAAGGAGGAAAGAAAGTATTGGGTAAAGAGAAGAAAGTTTGACAGAGGGAGTAGATGGAGAAAGAGAGGGAGGGGGAAGGGAAAGAGAGAGCAGGGAGTGGAGTAGGGGGATGGGGAAGAAAGTTCAAAGAGGCCTTCTTAGCAGAGAGGTATGAGAGGGGAGGGGAGGGAGGGAGAAAAGGGGGTAAAAGCTGGGAGTGGGAAAAATGAGTGCAACCCACTATTAGTATACGAAGCATGCATTCATACATATCTGGAATGAGAGTTTTAGACAGATACTTGTGTGATGGCAGCTTATATCATGGCTCCAAAACTTTAATGAAATTGATGAATCCAGTATCCTTTATAGCTCTTCATCCCTAAATTTTATGATCTGTTCCTAGGAGGCAGTTGTTAAATCCCATGAGACAATAAGTAGCAAAATATATTTTCCCCAAACTATTTTCACTGCTTATTACAGGTGTCTACTGCTGCTCTGATACAAGCAGTGATACAGTCATTGAAATTATCTATTATCATCTTGTTAGGCTCAACATGTTAGAATATGAGCACATCCTCCTTGGTGATCTAAACCTAAATCGGCAATGCCATAACTTTGATTCCATTCATTCCAAAATCAAAGCCATCTGCCTACATTAAGTGCTATGTCAATCCACCAAGTTTAGTAACAAGTCTTCAAATCACTCCCTCATTGACTGGATTTTATCATCCTACCCCCATCATATTTTCTGTGTTGACTCCCTACCTGATCTTTTCAGTGACCATTGTATCACCTATTATGGCATACGGACTATTCATCACATCTTTTTTTGTTGCCGTCAAGCAGTTGCGGAACATAATGCTGTATCTCAGAATTGCCACTAGAATAGCGGTCACTGCCTAATGGTCAATGCGGTGATCAGCTTCAGGCGACTTTGTTAGCAACGACTTTCTTGTGTGTGTTAACAATCTTAACAATCTGACCTTTTCTTCGTCTATGACATTCATTCTGTATGGTATCCACATGTTACCACTACCCATGTTGATGACGACATTGGAAGCATTGAAAGGGTAGGCTCTTGAAAGTGCCAAGCTCAAATAATTATACCATGCAGTTTGAACAAGTTACTTAAACTGGTACACGGCAATATAAAAGGATAATGGTGCAGTACGTACCCATTCTAGTTTTGTATGCCGAGAACAATGGAGTATGTGCAATCTCAAATGGGGAAGCAGAAACTGTGCTTCCAAAACTACTTGTATACAAAAGACAAGGATGGTAGTGATGTCAAAATCATATGGCAATGTGAGCTGAGAACATGTAGAGCCAGAATGCACACCATTGGAGATACAGTTTCAAAGGTAGCCCACCGACCACAATCATGCACCGCAGCATGGCCGTGTGGAAGTTATTAATGCAAGAAGCAACATGAAGCATAAGGCATGCAAGTTGGAGGAATCCTCACGCAATGTGGTTCATCAGGCACTTCAAGATGTGGCTATAAGCCATGTGCACTTATTACCAAATGTGGAAACACTAAGATGTGATGTCTGGAGACATAGGCAGCATGGGGGCCAAGTGACACAGACATTCAACAGTATGCACTAACAGTTAGCAATGAACCCTTTTTACAAATTAACGAGGATGACATAATTATATTTGCAGGTGACAATGACCTCAAAATTCTAAGCAAGCAGCTGCATTGGTTCTGTGACAGAACATTTAGTGTGGCTCCCACAGAGGATGATCAGAAGTATACAGTGCACGCCCTTGTACAGGGCGAAAACAGGCCATGTATTTATGCACTTCTTCCCGGCCGTAGTGAGTGCATTTACAAAAAAGTATTTTGCCACCTGAAAGAACCATTGGGAGGTAAGATGAGACCCATCTCAATAATGATGGACTTTGAAATAGCTGCTATCAATGTATTGCGGCAGATGGTCACTACAGCTGAGCTTGCAGGTTGTAATTTCCATCTGGGGTCAGCTATTTGGAGACGGGTTCAACAAGAAGGGCTGCAGCAGAGATACGTGCTAGATGAAAAGTTTGCATAGAAAGTCAGATGTCTGCTGGGATTAGCATTTGTGCCTGAAGCTATGGTGGAGAACTATTTTGAAGTTCTGCAGTATGACGAGGAGTATGATGACCTCCAATGTCTATTCGATTATTTTGAGGACACATACATTGGTAGGCTGTCACGGAATAGAAAAACCAGGAGACAGACTCGGTTTCCAATAGGATTTTGGAACCAACATTGTATGGTTATTAATGAACTGCCGAGGAGTAACAATGCAATAGAAACTGACAGAGGGCTTTCTCTTGCACAGTATGTGTAAGCCATCCAACACGAGCTAGCTAGCTTGAAAGCTCCAGCAGGAACAGCATGCTGTTGTGCTGCAAAGGAGACAGCTGGAGCTGGGGCAACAGCCGCCTCATAAGAATAGCAAAGATTGCAGAATAAATAACATTTTTAAGGTGATATGTAAGGACGTAGCAAACAGAGAACCTAAACAATATCTGCTAGACATTGAGTTATTGAAATTAATGTTGCCTGATGCTGCTGACATTTGCACACTGCAGCTATAATAAACATACTGCACATTGCCACATTTGCACACTGCTTCACCCATGCTGTTATACTGCCAAACATTTGCTAATTGTGACCTCACATTTTGCACATTGCCACATTTGCACACCACTTCCCCATACTATAATATTGCACTATTTAAAAGCACTTTTTTTTAATTATTTATTTGATTCTTTTAAATATCATTTTAATGCAGCGCTTACTTACTCACATATGTTTTTAAATGCATCTTACTTACATAGCTTAGTTTGACGTTTGACATTTGCACAGTTTTTGTGAGCAATAAAGTTTTCTTTTTGTAATCCAGCACCTGCGTTACATCATCACTGTTGGCTGTTGGCTGTGTTTACTCGTTGTGGCACTATATGATTACTGCAACAATTTGTCCAGTATGATATTTTGTCTTCTACATATTGTCCTGCAGCTATTTATCCTTGTGACTAAAACTGTAAAAAGCAATTGTCCATGTGACTAAAATACCATAATCTGTTGTCCGCAACCAAATGTCGGGGGACGTTAAGTCCATATACACCTATTTATATGCATAAAATTAGGGTCCCTTGAAGACTTATTCTTTCAGAAATGTTTCCCTAGCTGACAACCTAGAGAATATCTAGTATACCAGCTGGAGATGTGGTGTACTATTCCTCTGACCCTGAACAGGCCTTATTACTTTCCAAGGAAGGATAGGGAAGGGAGAAGGGGGGTAGCTATGTATGTGAAGGACGGGATTAAAGCAACAGAGGCCCAAGGGTTACAAGAAGGAGCAGAAGCACTGTGGATTACCCTGGAGGTGGGAAAAAGAACAGCCATTCACATGGAGTGATTTACAGGGCTCTGGCATGGGGGGGGGGGTCAGATGATGCTTTTATGGAAACCATCCACAAAATGGCAGCCAAAGGGGAACTGCTACTAATGGGTGACTTCAACCTGCCTGAGGTAGCTTGGAGCACTCAAACTGCGAGTACAACAAGGGGCAGGGAATTCATGACTGCCCTGAATGGGGCAAACTTAAGACAGCTTGTAGCAGAACCAACCTGCGAGGAGGCTATACTGGATTTGGTCCTGACCAACAGGGACAGGATCACAGATGTGAAAGTGGGCAGTCCTCTTGGTGCCAGTGACCACAGGACAGTACGGTTTAAGGTAACCACAGTGGAGGAGGCAAGTAATACAAGGATAAAAGTCTTAGATTTCAGGAAGGCTAACATTAAGGAGATAGGGAGAAATCTAAAAGAGCCCTAACAGTGGAAGGTACAGGGGGAGATGTGGAAAAACAATGGTCTAGACTTAATAGAGTCATAACAGAAGTAACAGGTCACTGTGTCAAAATGCACAACAAGAGTAAAAGAAAGAAAAGGCCACTATGGTTCTCAAAGGTAGTGGCCGAGAAAGTAAGGGAAAAGAAAATAGTCTTCAGAAGATACATGGAAACACAAAAGGATGAGGACAGAGAACAATATCTGGAGAAACAGAGGGAATCTGGGAAAATAATTAGAAGGGCTAAAGCACAGAGAGAGAGAGAGAGAGGAAGGTATAGCCCGGGCTATTAGGAAAGGTGACAAAACCTTCTTCAGAAACATTAGCGAGAGGAAAAAGACCAGAAATGGGATTGTTAAGCTGAAGAAGGATGGAGGACAAAGGGTGGAAGATGACACAGAAAAGACTGAGATACTGAACAAGTACTTTTGCTCAGTATTCACCAGGGAAGGGGAGGTGAAGGACTGAGACTCATTAAGAGAGGTATTCAGGGGAGGGAGGTAGAACACCAGCCCATTCACAGTAGAAAGAGTCCTAGAAGAACTTGGGAATTTAAAAGCAGATAAGGCAATAGGACCAGATGGGATCCACCCCAGAGTATTAAAGGAACTCAGGGAAGTTTTATTTATTTATTTAAGATTAGGATTTACACATTTGAAATGGGGGGGTCTTTTACAAAGGTTCCAAGTCACTTTAACACACGACAATACCTATGGTACAGGCAAGTTCACATGGACAACAAGACAGTAACAAACAGAGATCCAGAACATTGTCAGTTACGAAGTACAAGAGGCATATAGCAACATGACAATAGGTGCAGTACAAAGCTTTTAAGGTGCAGTACAGAGCTTAATTAAGACCACTTGAAATACATAAGTTACGGGCAGATAACAGCAACAAGATATATAGTACATGGTATATCGAGAATATGCATGACAGGATGTGTGCCATTACTGGGATAATGCCACGCCTGGGGTGGGCACGAGGCTGCAGGTCGACAGCATCCAATGCCCCAGGCGTGGCGTTATCCCAAATGACACACACCCTGGAATGCATTATTCCTAGTATACAGTGGCTCGTTGTTATATATAAATTAAAAAAAAAATTAAAAAAAATGTTTTTATTAGTGTGAACAAATATTTTTGTTTCTTAAGAGAAGGTGCAAAAAGAGGACAGTGTGCTGGAAGTCCATAAGGTCATCTACATTGGTTCACAGTGAGGCTGAGACTAAACCTGTGGCATCGTGCTGTGATAACACCATGGGTCCAGCCCCAAACTGACCAATCACAGTCCAAGATTCTTTCTTGCCATTGTATAGTGCTTATTTAGGTACTCATGTGTTAAATAGGTGCTAGTTAAATAAGGCAGCAGCAGCATAGTAGTAGGAGCTGAGAAACTTGTATAGTAGTAGGAGCAATACATTCCATATAGATGTGGACCAGGTAGCGTACATTCCATTACTAGGTGGGTTGACTTAGGAGTAATATTTTTCAGGAGCAGTGGTGGCTGAATCGGTAACGGGGGTGGTGGCAGCCAGAGATGGCTTTGTCAGGAGGAAGTGTAGCTGACAGGACAGTGATGAGCCAGGTGGTAAGCGGCGTAGGTGCAAGCTAGGAAGGGGGTCATCTGTGTGGTTGAGCAGGAACCGACCATGGCTAGGTGGGGCAATCACAGTTATTTGCTTGGAATAGGAGAGATAGAGATAGGAGAAGTGCTGGCAGAACCACTGGCTGACCTTTTCAATGCATCACTAGAGACGGTGGAGGTATCTGAGGACTGGAGGAGGGCAGATGTGGTCCCTCTCCACAAGAGTGGAAGCAGAGAGGAGGCAGGCAATTATAGGCCCATAAGCCTAACTTCAGTAGTGGGCAGACTAATGGAGTCCTTACTTAAGGAGAGGATTGTGAAGTTTCTGGAGGATAGTGGGGCACAGGATCCAAAGCAGCATGGATTCTCAGCAGGAAGTTCCTGTCAGACGAATCTTTTAGATTTCTTTGGCTGGGTGAACAGGGTGGTAGATCAGGGAGGGGTGATGGATGTGACCTACCTGGATTTCAGCAAGGCCTTCGATACCATCCCACACAGGAGATTGCTGAATTAATTGGGGAGCCTGAGAGTGGGTTCTACGGTGGTAAAGTGGGTTGGGAACTGGATAAGGGACAGGACTCAGGGTGGTGCTAAATGGCATGAAATCTGAGGAGCAGGAGGTGACCAGTGGGGTGCCGCAGGGGTCGGTGCTGGGGCCAGTCCTATTCAATGTCTTCATTAGCAACATTGCAGAGTGTCTGAAGGGAAAGGTGTGCCTCTTAGAAGGTGACATCAAGATCTGCAACAGAGTGGGCACACCAGAGGGTGTGGAAAAATTGATAAAAGACCTAAGCCTATTAGGGGAGCAGTCAGGGGTCTGGCAGTTGAGTTACAATGCTAAAAAGTTCAAGATCATGCACCTAGATCACAGGAATCGAAGGGTGAAGTACAGGATGGGTGGGGAAATTATGGCCACCACAAGTCAGGAGAGAGAGACCTGGGAGTTATCATATCTGATGCCCTAAAGGTGACCAAACAGTGTGAAAAGGTGGTGGGGAGAGCAAACAGAATGTTGGGGTGCACAGAGAGGGGCATAACAAGCAGGAGGAAAGAGCTTGTGATGCCAGTGTACAGATCACTGGTGAGGCCTCAGCTGGAGTGCTGTGCACAGTTTTGGAAACCACATATCAGGAAGGACATTGACAAAATAGAGGCAGCCCAGAGAAGGGCAATGAAGATGGTACTTGGACTGTGCCAGAAGCTCTAGGAGGAAAGACTTAAGGACCTTAATATCTATTCACTTGAGGAAAGAAGGGAGAGGGGAGATATGATACAGACTTTCAAGTACCTTAGGGGAATGAACAGAGTACAGATGGAAAGCATATTTCAGAGAAAACTGCACAAAAACAAGGGGTATGATATGAGGCTGAAGGGTGGAAGGCTCGTGGTAATGTTAGGAAGTACTTTTTCACTGAAAGGGTAGTGGAGCCATGAAATAGCCTTCCAGTAGAACTGGTGGGAGTGAAAACAATACGGGGGTTCACAAGTACATGGGATAAACATAAGGGTATCCTGGAGATGTGCAGAGCAGGAGAGTCACAGATCAAATAGGATCTGGGGCTACAGGAGTGAGTAGGAAAATGGGCAGATTAAATGGGCCATATGGTCCTTACTGGCTGTATGGTACTTATCTGCCAACAGATTCTATGTTTCTATGTTTCACTTCACATTCCTATTTATTTGTAATGCTCATGCTCCAATCAAAAGAAAAGCAAGTGTACAGTAAAATAAGTACATCATCTCTGGGTCTCCTTTGATCTCATTGAACTGTTCCTCCTTAGGGACACTGCCTGGCCTGCCCATAATGCCCCAGGTGACCATCTGATGACAAAATTCACAAATTATTAAAACTAAGCATGCTCACCATAGCTACTTCCCTGCTTCATGTGTACAACAGATCCCTCAACTTACGGAATTGTCCTTTCCCCAGGCAAGCTGCAGTCATTATTCCACTAAATTAAGGTGGTTTTATAAACCTTCATGGAAATAACAGACCTCTCTCCTCCCAGTGCTCTCTAAAATCATCAAGAAACTGGTTATAGATTAGCTGTCTAGCCTCTATATCAGATATATCAAGACTTTCGTCTTAACCAGTTACCACTCCAGCTCCTCCACAGCCCACTCTACTACCACTGCTCTCTTATAACTAAAAGTCTACATCTTCACAAGCATGAATAACAGATTACCTTCTGATGTCATTCTCAACAACTGAAAAGCCATTTGACACTGTTGATCACTTGCTTCTAGACACTAATCAGTTCCACATCAAAATAACGACTTCCGAATGGAGAAGAGTCAAAACGGCACAGAATATTAGTGAGTGCCATTACTGGCAAACTTTCTGTTTGTGGGGGCTTCTACCCACACACACCCTAGGTGCCCCCCCTACCTTCTGTTGCTTAATATACCAACTCTGTGGGGGGTGGTCCTTGGGGAGGGGGAAACAGAAAGTTTGCTGATACGTCACTCGGTCCCGGGGAAGTGATGGCATCTCTCCTGCCCGCATTACTCTAACTGTATGTTTTCCCATCCTTGTAATCATTGGCATCATGTTCACATTTTATCTGTTTCACTTTTTATATTTGGTAAGGTTGGTTTTGAAGTTATCCTTCAGTTCATCGTACAGAGGGTGATTTGTAAAATCTTTAAGGGCTTCTTCTCTTTTCTTTATTTCATCCCCTGCTTCTTTCTGGATTGATTCATTTTCTTTTAAAACCAACCAGGGTTTAAAACATGCATGGGGGGCAGGAAGAAGAGGAGGTGGAAGAAACAGGGGCAGAGGCAGAGGCAGAGACGACGTTCAGCCCAGGGATTACAACAGATGAACAGCTTTCAGCAGGGAATGTAATTAACATTTCCAATCATGACTTTTCGGAGTTGGAGCTACAAGTTTTAAATAGAGGCTTATCTTTTACACCAACCATGTGATTAAACTTATTTGAAACAATTATTGTCTGTAATAAGGTGGTCAGGAACCTTAACCTAAAATCATTCTTTGCACGCAGGAACATGGAGGGAATGGAAGTGAAAGCAGAAGGGGTAAGTCAAAATCCCATCTCCTCTATAACACAGGAGAGTGATATGACTTTAGAGGATGAAAGGGACATTTTTTAACCTAAATTAACATTCTGCTCACCACTTAGCCCTGCACTGCAGACCTTTCTTAAGAGTTGTGAAAAAGAATCTGGACAATACTGTCAATAATCATTTTTTTCATAACCTTAGCAATATTGAAATGAAAGCTTTGAATGATTTAGGAGCTAATAAGTCCATTACAATCAAGCCTGCTTATAAAGGGGTCCTGTAGTAGTTTTGGACACCAGCAAGTATGTTGAGGTTCGTAGACAGTTAGGAAATGAAACATTCTATAAAAAACTTAAAGGAGACCCAACTAACAACTTTAAGAAAAAATAGATCAATATCTGACTTTAGCAAAACAAAATAATTGGCTCACACAAGAAACTGAGGATTTCCTAACAGTTAAAAATCCAGTAAGCACATGTTTTTATTGTCTTCTAAAAATACATAAATGCCTGACAGACACACCCGGATGGCCCATAGTTTCTGGTAATGACTCCCTGACTGATCCTTTGGCTAAATTTATTGTTTTCAACAACAGTGAGCTAGCCCACCAGACACCAACAGAAAGGCCACTGATTTACGGTGATTAAAATAATGAAATTCCATTTTCAAGACTTGAAATTCTGGGAATTGCACCGGTGATTGTTTGTCTAATTTTCAGATTTTACCAGGATTCTACTGTCATTCTTTCAATATGTGGATACATAATCAGAATAAAAGAAGGCCTAATATGCAGACCATTAAATAAAATAAACTGAAACTAGCACTGGAAGGAATTATAAGAAAAATACAAGTTCTGCAGATGTACTGATCTGGGGTAAAATGCAGAATTCTGTGAAGTTATTTGTTTTTACCAGTGTGAAGGCAGTCCAAATTCTGGAATTGTACCTTTTTTCCAGTAAAAATCAAAAGACAGAGGTCTTGACCATCATATATAAGAGACACAGGCAACATTTTACAAGTAGTAGAGGACTTGGCAATTGAGGAGGACAGCACACTAGTAACTCTGGATGTGAAATCATTGCATTCAAACATTCCACATGAAGAGAGTCTGAATTCTATGTCATATTACCTTGACAAAAGGCAAACACACAATCCACCCACTGACACTTTAGTACAATTGGTAGAATATGTCCTTACTTGTAGTACATTCTTCTACCAAGAGAGTTTTAATTTGCAAAAAAAGGGGACAGCAATGGGAGCAAGTTTCGCTCCCAACTTTGTCAACCTGTATCTGGGGAAGTGGGAAGAAGAAATCATAAGGGATCCAGAGGATAACTCCTTCTTTGAGAAGGCTCATCTCTGGAGAAGCTTTATTGATGATTTTCTGATTGTATGGACAGGAACCAAGTCTGAATTGTTTGATTTTGTGAAATAATTGGAGAACAGTAACAAAAACCTCAGATTTGCCAATTCTTTCAGTTATAAAGAAACATGGTTTTTGGATCTTATTGTGGCAAAGAATGGTATGGGGGTTTACAAAAGACCTATTTTTGAAACCAACTGACAGGAATACACTGCTCCACTCTAATAGCAGTCACCCTTACCACACTATAGCTGGGATCCCCAAAGGTCAATTCATTAGAGTTAAATAAAATTGTGGTGAGGAGGAAGTATACAAAAAAAGAGCAACAGAGTTGGAAATGAGGCTGCAGGAGTAAGGATATGCTGAAAACATAATTGAAAAAGCTACGGGAGGAAGTAGACATGGTAGCACATAGCAAATTGCTGACTATAAGGGCCAAAACAAAACTGAAAGAAAAAAATGACCCAAGAGGATTTATTTGTTAGTACATACTGTGCCCAGTCTAATCAAATACAGAAATAGATTAGTTGCCGTATTGGTCCTTGTAAGAACAGATCCAGAAGCAAATGGTTTGATAACTTTTATTGGACCAACATTGATACTACAAAAAGAAAACAATGTCTAAGCTTTCAGATGAACCAAGTCCTTCCTCTGAAAGCTTAGACGTTGTTTTCTAACAATTCCCGAGTAATATGCTATTATACAGATAAAAGATGGCATACGCTTGGGAATGTATGATTGCAAACAGGGTGGTAATGAGGATTTAGAGCATGTATTATGGTACTGTTCTTGGTACATTAAGCCCAGAACATATTGGCTGGCTCCATTTATAAACAAAATCTATCAAATACATAAAGGATCCTTAACTAACATTTTAATGAACACAGAAGATACTTGGACTGTGACAAGGGCTGCTAAATACTTTCAAGTAATTAATATTATAAAACAAAAAATTATAATTGTATGAAGTCTAAATGTGCACTATAATGACTCTGATGGATAAAGATAGATTAGCAAAAACAGATGTACTGTTATTATGATTATATGAATTTTATATCTTATTTATGACTGTCCTATGTTTTTGGTATTGTATGAGATGTTTATGAGATGTGTTTTAATTGTAACAGCTTTTAAGCTAAACAATAAAAATGTTTTGATTGATTGACATTGTTTTCTTTTTGTAACATCTGTGTTGGTGCAATAAAAAGTATCAAACCATTTGCTTCTGGATCAGTCTAATCAAATAAATGGAATCATAAAAAAACATTGGCACATGGTCAGTCTGGATCCAGGTCTAACAGAACTGAAAGAGGTTGAGCCTAGAATGGTACACAGGAGAGGGGAAAATATAAAAGACCGAATGGTACTTTCTGTGCAACCAGTGGTAGAAAGATCCAGAATGGGGCTGCCATCGAGATAGAATGGTTGCCACAAATGTGGCAACTGTAAATAATGTACTGTCCAAATGTGCTTACCACAAAGACCTTTAAAAATCCTAAAACAAAACAGGATGCTAAAGTGATAAGTTTTATCATGTGTGTAGCTGAGAGAGTGATATGTATGGTCATGAACTCATGTGAGAGTTTCTATACTGGTAAAACCAAAAGACAGTTCAAATACAGAATTCATGAGCACATGAGTGCCACTAAAAATGGTGACCTCAGTTATGCACTTGCAGTTCATACAGCTCATGCAATACGCAGACGTGCCCATAAGGTGTCTTTTGCAGGTACTGAAAAGCCAGTTAAGAGACCAAGAGGCGGGAACTATGAAGGGACATTATTAAAAAGTGAACAGTACTGGATATTCTTTACAGGGAGAACTGATGCACCAGAATTCAATGATAAAATCGACTTGGCTCCTTTTCCAAAAAAATAGGAAGACTGCATTTAGATATGCATCTAAAAATTCCCCCCATGTCTCTCATGTTTTGCAGAACTTCATTCTGTATTCACCCATCCTGTAATAATGGTTCATGTAGGATACTTAGGTTGGTTTTGAGAATTTATACTTTATCTACTAGTTAATCAGTTATTTCTTTTAAAATTGCAGATTTGGCCTATCACAGCTTATCCTGCAGCTTTGTATACTGTGTGGAGTGAATACTGAAGTGGCTGTATGTGGGAAATCTTGCTGTATTAGCCCTTCTACAAGTACTCATTGGTTGGAAAAAGTGCCCTGTTGTGCCCAGTAGTGGTAAAGTCTGGAGCACCAGATGACTATTAATCAAAGAAACAGGTTGAAATAATTATGCACTTTAAGAGATCCCTTTGGGACTCTAAAGGAGGTTTTGTATCAACAAATGTTTCTTTTCTATGACATTGCAAGTAAAGCATTTGAACCAAAAAGATGCAAATACACACGTTTTTAATGCTGGCTTAATGAACGTAAATTACATAGAGCTTTTTAACTATTCATTGTTGTCTCATGATTTTAAAACTCACTACACTAATTGCACTTTATTGGGAACTGTGTCATTAAGTGGGTTTTGTATAAAAGGACAAGCCTGCAGTACACCAACCTAGCCTTTGAAAAAGCACCAAGGGGCATGAAGCACATCAGGTGATGTAAGGTGTGCATTTTGTTTGTCCTGAGAGGAGGGAAAGGATCTCTGGAGGAGCTTTGGAAAGTCTGAATTGTATGCATGAGGAAGCACGTGAAATAAAGTTAAGTACCTTTCTGAACAATACCAAGGTTGGTCTCTTCCATTTATATACACAGTGTGTTGAACTGATGATTTCAAGTTGGAAATATAAAAAGGATATAGTTGTAAATGTTGAGCAGGTGCCAACTACCCCAATCAATTATTGAGTTTAAATACTGGCTCAAACATTCTAACTGTCTAAATATTCTGCTTGCCCCCTCTCTGGACTCTGCGTGCAGCCTACATTCCCATTCTGGAACCTGTTTCCTTATTACCAGGTGCAAAATGAAGTATGTTACCAAGAGAATGTGACCCTCCTCAGTTCTGTAAAATATAAAAAATTATTAGGAGAGATCTGGTCCAAGGCAATGGCTCTCAACCTAAATCAAGAGATGGTCCTGGACAAGTTACCCACTCACCAGTGTCTAATTCTCTTAATATTATTTTATTTACAATGAACAGTATACCATTCAGATTAAATCAATTAATGTATAACTGCAGTTGCACAGCTTGATTAGGATATAAACTTGACTGATCAGTTTTCTTGTATATATTCTTTTTATTCATACTGTACATAATCAAAGTTTCTGGCTGGTCAATTACCTTTTTCAAATAGCTTACTATCCTCTTTTAAGCACTGTTTTCTGCTTCTTTGTTCATTCTACAGTGGTGACCAGTGACATCAGCAATGATATTAATAACTTATGGTGTGTCATGAGGTGATATTGCTCTGTTAGCCCTGTGTTACACAACGCATAGAAAGCTATATCAGTAAAATGATAGCATGCAGCATGCCTCAACATGGTCTAATAAGGCTACTGATGCATTTGCTAGCACTGTAGGACTCCTTTTGTCTCTGTTCAGTTTTAGTTCTGTCACTTAAGGTGTCTTTACAACATGTAATGATCTACAAGAAAACTGATCAGACAAGAGAGGATCATTTTTCCAGGACCATCAATTGCCAAAAGAAGTATGATCAACTTGCCTTCAGATGAAGACTCTCTCAGTTATAGAACAACTTATTTATTTATTTATTTATTAAATGTTGGTGACCGGGTAGGCCCACTGAGCCCTGAAGGTCCCTTTTTCAGGGGCAACCCAGGATAACAATACAAGTTATAAGAATGAACAAGGACATAAGGAACATTTGAGGCACTGTGAGTTACATCATGAGGTGGTTACAGTAAAGAAAAATAGTGGATAAAGGCATGGTTACAGGCATGGTAAAAGAAAAGCATTGGATACAGGCATGGCTTACAGGCACGGTAAAAGAAAAGCAGTGGATGCAGGCATGGGTACAGGCATGGTTATCATCATGACATGTAAGCAATTGGTAGTACTTTGCATATAGTTTATTCAGGGGTTACACGTGGCCTCTGGCAAGCAGCCTGTATAAGGCAGGTAGTAGGAAGGTTAAGCTAGGAGACGGGAGTTGGAGAGGAGGGGAGTACCTTAGGAGCTTAACTTAGCTTTGGGTGGCTGCCCACCTATCAGTGATCCCATAAATTGCTGCTTACATCCTGCTGAGACTGAACCTGACCTATTCATTCATTAAATGTCCTGAATATGCTGTTGTACATGTAAGCAATAATACATAACAGAATGTGGTTTATTGTGGAATATTTTCATGCCTCAGGTTCATTCTGAGGTGTGAGGTCACAGGTTGAGTATCTCAGGCACTCAAGAAGTGACTATATCCCATGATATACCACACTCTGGGATGTATTTTTGCTATTATAAATTGGATTTGTTTTGGCATAAATTTAAAATGAAAACTTTTAAAGTATTTTTCATTTATTTTTGGTAATGTCAAGTAGTACATGGAGAATGTAGAGGTACACATAAATAGAAACAGAAACAGAAATGGTAACTGAAATGGAAGTGGAAACGCAAACTGTAATGCAAAAGATGAAGTAAACACAAAGGTAAATGCAAACAGTAATGCAGATGGACACGGTAACAGCAAGCTGATGTAAAGCAACAGTAGTGAAAAGTCTGTATCTTGCTTCATTTCCAAAATAACGGCACAAAGGCGATATGATCCAATAGTAGCAAAAACTCTGTATCTCACTTCGTTTTCAAGATAATGACACAAAGATGATCTGAGCCAACAGCAGCAAAAAGTCTGTATCTCACTTTGTTTTATAGATAACGGCACAAAGGCGATGTGAGTCAACAGTAGTGAAAAGTCTGTATCTCCCTTAGTTTCCGACATAATGGCGCAAAGGTGATCTGAGGCAACAGTAGTGAAAAGTCTGTATCTTACATCCTTTCTGAGACAACGGCACAAAGGCTAATGTGGACCAAACCACTGAAAGGCACCTCCATACCACTAGGCCTACCTATGCTATAAATTTCAAGCCACTAGCACCATGCATAATGCTATACGCAAAATGATAAGAGCGTCACACAGTATCTCCCCAGCAAATTATTTTCCCAACATGTAAACAGCATAATTCACATCTTCAGGACCCTCTAAATTTCATGTGAAAAGACCAAACTGTTCCAGAGATATTCAATTTTTAAGTTTCTGCACCTTTAAGAAGTCTTCCGTCACAAAATGGCTGAAATTGCGGCTGAAAATGCGGTAAAAAAGCAGAACTCGCAGCCAAAAAAATCTCTGACTGCAAAGGCAGGCAAATTCAAATGCTTATAACTCTGGAATGGAACAACATTTTTTCACCAAACAAAACCTGGCATGTTCCTTGAGGAAAGGGCTTCCTACATGTCAGGTATCAGAGCAATCAACCACAGAGTGGCTGCGCTATGCATCACGCAAGACAGTATGGAAAAGTAGCAAAAGTAGAATCTTTTGCACTGCACTATGCAAAAAGCATATGTACCAGTGAAATATAAATTGGTAAATAAATAGATGCACCATTCCACTCCATGTATACCAAATCTTATCCAAATTTCTTCAATAGTTGCAGAGCAGCATGAGTGTAAGACTTCACAAGAGTGCCGAAAAATACATTTTTGGACGCTTCATTCAGCAAAAAACACATGCAGATGTCAAATGAAAATTGGTAAATGCAAAGAAGTACCATAATAGAGCAAGTATTACAAATGTCACAGACATACATGGAAACACAAGTGCTAATGCAAATGAAAATGGTTACGCAGCCGTAATGTAAACACAAGCCTAAATATTAACGCAAACACAAATGGTTACACAAACAGTAATGAAAACACAAAAACTGAAACAGTAACATAAATGCAAATGGTAATGGCAACAGTGAGGTAAAAGAAAATAGTAACGCTAACAGTAATGCAAGTGCAAACAGTAACGCACACTGTGACGCAAACAGAAACCATAATGCAAATGGTAAGACAAAAGCCAGCACAAAAGTAAATGAAACACAAATGATAATGCAAACAGTAATGCAAATGCTAACAGCAATGGAAACACAAACAGTAACAAAAACGGTAACGAAAATGCAAACGGTAACAGAAACACAAATGGTAACGGCAACGGCGATGCAGAAGGAAACAGTAATGCAAAAGACAATGGAAATGCTACCAAAAATGTAAACGCTAACAGAAACACAAACGGTAATGAACACACAAATGGTAACGATAACATAACTGGAAACGCAAACAGTAATGGTAACACCAACAATGACGCCAAAGGAAACAGTAACACAAATGGAAACACAAGCACAAATGCAAATGGTAATGCACATGGTGACGCAAAAGTAAATGCTAATGAAAATGGCAATGGAATGCAAATGGTAACAGTAATGCAAACACAGGCACAAATGCAAAGGGTAGCGCACACGGTGACGTAAACTCAAGTGGAAAACACTAACAGTCACAGTACTGCAAACACACATGCTTTTTGTCCCAAAAGGGTGCATTCAGAAGCACAGTGAATAGAAAGAATGTGGCCATAATAATGGCCCTCGTACCAGAAAATGAGCACTTGGAATACTAAATTGCTTATATTTCAGGAACCGTACGATGTAGAAAAAAGATTAAAATCTCATATTATTCATGACTTTCCAGGCTAGGTTTGAAGAATTTTTGTGATGAAAAGTCTGTATCTCGAAGTGTTTTCAAGATACAGGCCCCAAAATGTGTAGTGGCCGCTGTAATGTTATCCTAGGGGAAAAATCATCAACTTTGAAGTGCCGTAACTTTGCAGCCCTCTAATATTTTGTCACATCTGTGGGATGTTGGCTTTCTTCCCTCCAAATTTCAGCTCAAGAGACCAAACTGTTCGTTTGCAGCAGGGTGGCAAAGATTCCATATTGCTTGGGGCATAGTGTCGCAAAGTAATTTCGCAAATCACGACACTTTCTAAAATAAAATCACGAAAGTGTTGCATATTCGAAAGTACTTTGCGACACTACTTTTTAAAAAAAATTAAAAAACGTATTTCTGGGGTGTTTTACCCCCAAAAAAAGACATGGCTAGCATCCTCACGGCTCGAATAGGTGAACACTACAAGAATAGTGTTCCTAGAGGGTCCCAAATTTAAATGTCAAGCATTTCTCTGACCACCAACTGAAAAGAAAATGGCTGAATCACGAAAGTAAAAGGGTAATTTACGACAGTACAAACTGCATTTGCAACTGTTTCAAATATTTTAACTTTTCCCATAATGGGGAACAGTTTTTTCTTGAATAACATTTGAACCATTTAATATTTTTTCATGAAAGCTTTGAAAGGCACATCAGGGACCCTGGGTGCTTGTTCCTTGAAGGTTTCAGACTGATCACGCAAACTATGTGACCTGTAGGCACGATCAAAAAAACGCACAAAACCCCATAATTTATGCGTTTTTTGGTGCTCAGCAGCTCTGCAACCGTACATCCAGCCATAACGAACCTTGGCAGTCCAGAGATCTATTGTACCAGACGGTGCATTCCAAACTTCAGGTAAATCCATCATACGGTTGCAAAGATATTAAGCTGCCAAATGTCAGATTTAACCTTAAATGGGGTACTCAGCCCTAACTATAGTGGCAAAATGGTTCATTGGCTTTATTATAAAGGGATAGTTTTCTCTTACCTTAGCTAATCTTACCAGAGGTTTGTCTTACTGTTTGAGGAATTGCATTCCAAGCTAATCACCCTAGAGAGAAGAGTGGCATTCTTCCTATTTCCAGATTATAAGTGGGAACTATTATTTCAAACCTGGCAGCTGATCTTAAAGAGGCCTTTTTCTGTCTGAAGCTAGTGTTAGATAATATATAGTCAGGTAGATTCCGCTTGATGCATTTATGCATAAATGGAAGGATGTGGCCATTCCTACAGTCACTCAGCTCTGCCATCCTAGATCGGCATACAGTTGAGAGCTGTGGGTCATACAAGGGGCACCGAGTATAAAGTTGGCAAGCCTATTATAACATATATCAAGGCTTGCCAGCTCTCTCCTCATAGCATCTGCATGTAAGATATCCCCATAGTCAGCTGGCCCAGTGGCACTGAGGGGTGAGGCACTTGACACCACACTTCGCGTCATGCCAGCGACCTGGGTTTGCGAATTGGCTTGGGTCATCACCGATCAGCAGGGAAGGGAAAGGATTGATCATCCGGATGACTGCTGTCCCTTCCTGGGGTGGGTACAGGGGCTTGCACCGCTCACCATCAGCCCCTGATGGAGACTGGAAACCCTGCACAAGTGTTGCCGATATTGGGGGCGGAGTGGCGGCAGACATCAGCAAGCAAGGTGCTTGAACATCATTGCACATTTGCACTCCAAGAGCGAAACACTAAGGAAAACCCCAGTGGACCAGAGGAGGCAAAGGAGACCCCTGGGACCAATGCCCACATCCTGCTGCCAGACCAATCCTTTGCTGGATCTCCCAGATCTCTACCCAGCCCAGGGACTGTCCCTCTGATTTCAGATAGGCCACCAGGTAGGTGATGCGGGCCCTCCACCGGGGGGGGGGGTGATCCGGAGGGCTGGGCAAGTCCGTGGGGCTATGTGGGAGACCAGTGAGAAGGAGGTTTAAGGCTGGGAGTAGAAGTGGATGTCACATGGGTACTCCTGAGAGATGCCCTGGTCACACTGGAGAACAAATAGAATTGACAAAAACAAACCAAAAAAAAAAGACATCCCCATAGTCAAGTACAGGAAGGATCTTTGTACTCAGTACCTCTCTCCTAACTTCCTGGGGCACACTCAATTTTGCCCGGATTAGGGCTCCCATATGCCTGCCAACATTGTTAACAGCATATCTTTATGAACATCCATCTCTAACCACTGTCTAACCACATTCCTAGATATCTTAAAGTAAATTTGTTGTAGCTTAATACCATCATCTGTTTTAATGCTTATATCCAGTTCCTCAATATTTTTCTTACTTCTACCAAGTAGTACAGTTGAGTATTTTTTTTTTTTTTTGAGTTAAGGACTAGTTTATGTTTTGTTTTTTTTAAAGAAAGTTTGGAATTCATTAAAAGTGCCCTGCAGCTTGTTTTGAATTTTGCTATGGAAAAATCATATTCACACTACCTACCCAGGTGCTTGTCTTCCTCATCATTCTACCATCTCAGGCTTCACCCTGTATGCATTCCTTCTCTCATCAGCATCAAATCTTATGCAACTTCTTCCCCTCTAGCACTATCTTTGTGGGATAATGCTGATCTTTGCTGACAAGTTTGTTCTGCTTTTATGAAGTCTGCATATTGAGGGTGGGGGCCTCACCAAAAGGGTGTTCTTTTAACCATGCAAATTAACTCAGCTCAACCTCTCAGCATCTCTTGCTATACCTTGAGGGGTGAACTATCACTACCGAGTCCCTTTAAGCCATGCAGATCAATTCAACATCATTTCTCAGTGTTGTATAAGTTGTCCTCTGTGTCTTAAGGGTAGGACCCTCACCATGAGGGCCCCTTCAGCATAATGATTGGCGTAGATGCACCTCTCAACACAATCTTTCCAGTGTCTACTTATGGCCCACCATGGTCTTGCTCTGTATTCCCCTTCCTTTAGCTTCTCTGATTATTCTCTTCATCAGTTATAGGTAGGCCTCCTCTCAGATCTGAAGACAGATGAAAGCCACCCATCAGATGCGTTTTTTCTCAAACCCATGCCTCGAAGGTTTGGGCCTTCTTTAAGAGAGGTGTGGGACCCTCTGGCCATTCAGATTGACTTAGTTGTACACAAGAGTGCTATTCTTTAAAGGGATAAAGTGACAGCCTTTGCCATTCAAACTTCTCCCCAGAACTGAATTCCAAATTTTAGCAGTGGTCAGAGATGTCATTTATATAAAATAAATATAGCCCAAGCCAAGAGGCATGGTTACCTAGGCTTTTGTTATGCAGAGGTTTCTTCTATGTGGGAGTTCATCTATTCCATGCTGAAAGTCAACATAATCATTATATTAATTAATTTATTATTCTTCTAAGAGTTGGAGCTTTTTGGGAGTCATACATCCTTAGTATTGGCATACCTTTCCTTAATAGTGGCAACCCAGTCTCCCGGCTGCATCTCTTCTCTCCTTATGGAAAATAAGTGCTTTTCCATCCATTTATTCAATATTTTGTGCCTTCTTCCCTAAGGTACCTTTGGTCTAAGAGAGACTGCTTCCTTGTGACACCTCTCGGATTGGAACTTGCTTGAAGAGGGCACATACCTTTTTAAGTCACCCCAAAAAGATGGTATTCTCTGTCTAAGCAATAATACCCAACAGGGTGGGTGGTACATCCCTTACCACCCACCCACCCTGGAGGGTACTATTGTCCTTAGAAAATGCATTATATGTGACATTTTTAATATTTAAACATTTAAAAAGATCAGTTAAACATTAGCAAAACAGAACAGACATGAGTTTTCTTGTAAAGTACTCCCTGTACTGGTACACTTGCCAGTAGAAGGCACTGCAGTTTTTAGACACTTTCTTTAACCCCTTGAGCAAGGGTTGCTGGTGTTTTGATACTAGACACACTTTGTGCTTTGATGCCCCCCCTTTGGATATTGTTGTAGTGCTGTCAAGGAACAAGAACATTTTTTAGCATTTCTGTAATGCCATGTTGGCATCACTTTAATACCAGAGAACTGTGTGATTCCTTTTTCCAATAAGAGATGAGTTCAGGAGAACCTGACAGCATAGCAGTGAAGAGACTGCAGAGTGCTAAGTTCACTTTTCTTGTTTCTTTTTTTTGTATAATAATTTTATTTGCTTTTTCAACAAGCTTCAACATACAATCAAATACACAACTTGTTCATTCCACTATCACCAGCTTACATTGTAGAAATCAGTCTGTT
The DNA here is from genome assembly GCA_016271365.2 of Neoceratodus forsteri. Lineage (NCBI taxonomy): Eukaryota > Metazoa > Chordata > Ceratodontiformes > Ceratodontidae > Neoceratodus > Neoceratodus forsteri. The sequence goes on along the minus strand of CM028132.1, from coordinate 894,030,702 downwards.
CACTTCATTCCAAACTGTTTCCCTCAGGTTCTACAAAGTTAAATTACATCAAATTAACTTAAATTAGATTAAAATAAAATAACATAAAGTGAAAGGGCAACCAGTATACTCATGCTTTATCCATCCAGTCTTGTACTCAGTTCTACATTTCCCCATACTTTTCCATCATTCATTATTATCTTCTCTTTTTAACCCTCCTCAAACATTTTTACTTCAATCTTCTTTTCCACATCATCCTTTCTACTTTCTCTGTACCTCCTCTCTTCATCCATCTCTATCTTAACCTACTGTACCCTCCCATAACATCCAGCTCCCTTCCTCTGACAAGGAGACCAAAAAGGGGGCCCAGTGTCTTTCAAATCCTTCTTCTCTTACCCCATCACATATGTTAGCCTCTCAAGCCCCAGTGTCTGTAGCACCATCCTCCACCACCCTTGTACTGTCAGTGCGACCTGTGATACCCATGTATTCTGGATCCCATGTCGAGCCAGGACATAAAGTACCCTGATCCACCTAGGTAATAACATCCATTCCTCCTCTTCCCCATTCTCCACCCTGAATAAACATCCCAGAGGGTCCATTGGTAACTCCCATCCAGCAATTTTTCCCACTCTACCCACCACCTCCTTCCAATATTTCTGCAGTGTCGAGCATTCCCAAAAACAATGCGTATATATTCCCCTTTCAGAACCACACCTTCCACATAAGGGTGACACTTCAGGGTGCGCCTTATGCACGATCACCGGTGGGAGATATACTCTATGAATGAATTTAAAGTATGCCTCCTTATATTTGTTACATACTGTAATTCCAGAGTGAATCTGGAGCAGTAATTTCCAATTCTGATCTGATATGTTCCTTCCGAGGTCTCTTTTCCACAATTTCCTAGTTTTTACCGTCCTATCTGGGAGTATAGCCTTCCCTCTCTTAACCACCCGGCCTATAAATCCTTTTTCTTGCTTTTGAGCTGCATAGATTAACACCTTTACCGGATCCACCTCATACAACCCTTTGTTTTCCTTTCCTAGGCTTCCCATGTATGCCCTAGTCTGAAAATATCTGAATCTATCTCTCTTACCCCCTCCAACCACTTCCTGTAACTCTTGTAATGAACAGAACTGCCCTCTCACTAGTAAATGTCTGAAACTTCTTATCCCTTTTTGCTCCCAATTCCCGTAGCCTGAATCCTCCAGCCCTGGCAAGAAATATGGATTCCCCGCCACTGGCATTAAAAGTGTCTCCTTTCCTTGTATCCATCCTTTCCTCTTTAACGCCTTCCAGGCCAACAATACTTATACTACTAGGGGAGTAACCTCTTTTCCCATCTTATACGCCCTTAACCCTCTACTATGAAGATATGCCGTTAGTTTACCCTGTGCCGTTCCCTGCTCCAATTCCACCCATCTGGCTACTTCAGGCTTATGTACCCAGTCCGCCACATATCTTTGCTGTATAGCCAAAAAATAGTTTTCCAAGTCCAGGAAGTTTAAGCCCTCTTTTTCCTTATCTGCCTTTAACCTCCCCAGACTCACCCTCGGGCACTTTCCCCTCCAAATAAAGGCAGTAAATGCCTTCTCCAGTCTATGCACATCCTCCATGGACAGACCCAGGTGTAACTTTTGTAAAAGATACAAGATCCTGGGCAGCACATTCATTTTTATTATATTAATTCTGCCCAGCCATGACACGGGCAACTGTGTCCACCTTCTTAAGTCCACCTGTATAGTTTTAATCAATTTAACATAGTTTAAATTATACAAGGACCCCAGGGATCTACCAACCTGGACCCCTAAATATATCATGCTCGCCTCCACCACTTTGAGTCCCAATTGTCTAATCTCCTCATCTGTCCCCTTACACCACATGACTTCTGACTTTCCTAGATTAATTTTGTAACCCAAAAATTTCCCAAACTCCTCTATTAATGACAGAAGTGGGGGAACCGATTGCCTAGGGTCCTTCATAAACAACAGCATATCATCCATCTATAGTTTCTGTTGTGATCTACCTCCCCCCCCCACTCCCTGTATGTCTCTATTTTGTCTAATTGCAACCACCAGAGGCTCTATTGTGAGTGCAAACAATAAAGGGGAGAGCGTGCAGCCCTGCCTTGTGCCTCTCTCCAAATTGAAACTCTCTGACCTGCCCCCATTTACTACTATCTGCGCCCTGGACCTTCTATACATCGCCTTTATCCATCCCAGGAACAGTTCACCCAGACCAAACCTCCCCAGTATTTCAAACAGATAATTCCATTCCACTCTGTCAAACACTTTTTCCGCGTCCATTGAAAGGATCCCTATATCATCCTTTCCCCTATTCGTTCCCCAAAGTGTACTAAGCAGCCGCCTCATATTATGATACAACTGTCTCCCTTTAATAAGCCCCATTTGGTCCAGGTGAACCATTCCTGGGAGAATCTCCTCTAATCTGCCAGCCAAAACTTTAGCCATTATCTTCAAATCACAATTTAACAGTGATATTGGCCGATACGAGGTGCATAGGTGCGGGTCCTTCCCCTCCTTTGGTATGAGGCATATAACAGCATCATAACATGTATCCGGTAAATTAACCTCCTCCATCCCCTCCCTCTGCTGGAACACTCTGCACAATACCCTTGCAACTTGGGCCCCCATCAATTTGTAGTAAGCCACTGAATACCCATCTGGACCACTAGCTTTCCCCTTCTGCAACTTTTGGATGGCTTTCAACACCTCCCCCTACGTTATTGTTTTCCCCAACTTTTCCCTCTGCATCTGCATGGCCTTCAGGACTTTTACTTTCTCTAAAAATTCTAACATCCTTTCTTTTGTTCCCCCATCCCCTGCCTGATGTAATTTTTGAAAGAAGGTCCGAAAGGCTTTCTGCACCTCCTTATCTTTACTCTGCAGGATACCCTTTTCATCTCTCACTCCCATAATTCTATTTGTCCTCCTGCGTCCCTTCATGAGATTAACCACCATTGGTCCTGGTTTATTTCCCCACTCAAATATGTATCTTCTGTTAAACAGGTTGACTCTCCCCGCTTCTGATCTTAGATGTGCATTTAGGGCTTCCCGTACCATATCCAGTTTCTGGACAGCCTCCCCCTTTTCACCTTGAGCCACTCTCCTTTCTAATTCCTTTCATTTACCTTCCAGCTCCCTACTCTGTGCCCACCATTTTTTCTTTATACGGGATATATATTCAATAATTGCTCCACTCATAAAGACCTTGCCCGTTTCCCACAGTATATTATTCAAGGTTCCTTCTTTATCATTTGTTGCCACAAACAAGTCCCAACTATCCTCCAAATGCTTTCTAAATTCTTTGTTCTGAGCCAAATAAGTGGGGAATTTCCATATGGGGGTGTCCCCTGTCTTTCCCTCTCCCCTGTATTTTCATTACCACCATTGCGTGATCCGAAATGTATATTGGGCTGTGTCGTACCTCCCACATCCGCGCATACCATTCCCTCATGGCGTAAATATAGTCTATCCACATCCAAGTTTTGTGGGGGGTCAAATAAAAAGTATACTCCTTCACTCCCGGGTTTGCCGTTCGCCAGACATCCACCAGTTCCAGCTCTGCCATCCCCTCTTGCCATTGTTGCATGGCCCCTGAACTTCTCCCTTTCCCCTAGGAATGGTCCATTTTTGAGTCTATGGCCCAGTTCAAGTCCTTCCCCCCCCACCATTATTAATCCTGGGAATTGTTCCCGTGCCAATAAATCCAGCAAAGAGGCATAAAACTGGTATTCATACACCGCTGGGGCATACACCGATCCTAAAGTGATTTGCTCCCCATCCAGGGCTCCCAAAATAAAGACAAATCTCCCCTCCTTAGTATCCCTAATTACACTCTGCACCTTCAAGTTCAATCCTTTATGTATTAGTATGGCAACTCCTCTTTTACGCACTGAGGCCGAGGCCGCATAACACCTCCCCACCCATCCTCGAGCCAATTTAGCATGCTCTACTTCTGTTAGGTTCGTTTCTCGTCACTTTTCTTGTTTCTGCAATTAATTTGCAGCATTTCCTTTTTTAGGAGTGTGTTTAATTTGTTTGCATCATAGCTGCATTCAGCGAGCGGGTGGGGGGAGGAGCATGGTACAAGCTCCTACAGCAGCGAGTGAAGTGGCTGTGTGGAGCATTCTGTTTCAGTTGGTTCTTGTTTCTGCAATTAATTGGTTGCATTGGTAATGATGCTAGAGGGTCTTTGTTAGAATAGTGGTCTTTATGGTGCTACATGGGGGGGGACTAACTGAAGCCGTTCAGATGCCGCAGCAGCTATAACGCCAGTAACACTAAGCTGTGTTTTGAGAGCATGGTTACTTGACAAATTATGACATGAAGGATTGACTAACGAAACCATTAATTTAAAGAAATGTGAAATTGGGGTTTTAACATTTCCTCTGGTATTACTACTGATGTGTTTTGTGCAGGCGGGCAATTGCTCACTCACTAAGCAAGAGAAAAAAAATGGCAGACTTACAACTTTTAAAAAATTCTGTGAAAGTTGTTTTTTCCTTGTGGTAAAGCTAATTGGCACTTCGTAATGTTTTGACTCCTCTCTGCTGGCACATAAACGCACCCCTAGATGGAGTGTTCAGCCATTCAGAGACCAGGATTTTTTCATCCCAGTTTCCAAGGCACAGAGAGAGCATACACCATGATTAAAATCATATTGCACAAGAATTCCACATTCTACTTCCTTCCAGCGTACCTCAGTGCCTTCCAATCCCTTGCTCCCCACCATCATTTCAGTCTTACCAGACCCTAACAATCCTTCTCTGTGTTTCCAAAGAATTCCTACAGAAGGATCATGATGGTCCATTGAATTAAATGGCTTTAGCTCATGATTAAGTGGAGGAGTGGGTGACACCTGACGTGACCCCCACCACCACCAAGTGGTACTAAAACCATGTAGGCCCAAGCATCCTCTGAAGGCTTATGTTATCAGTACCACCACCTAAACCTCCTCCTCTTCATCTGGTGACCCCTGTCTTTCCTTAGGGTTGGAACTTCTTCTCAAAAGTACTTTTGCTCTAAGAGGACCATGTCCTGTGACACCTCTAAGGATATAACCCTCCTCAAAGAGGTTCCTGTCTCTTTACAACAATGTGAAAAGCTAGTAGACTCTGTATCAATTACTGAAAGACAGCATACTCCAAACTTACAATTATGTTTTACAAGCTTTCTGCATATTATTTCCTTCTAGACAATCTCAGTGCCTTCATTCCAATCATTTGCTTCCTCCATCATTCCAATATTACCAAACTGTACCAATCCTTTTCTGTGTTCCCTATGTATTCCTACATTAGGAGACCTATTGTCCACTGAAACCCTGTTTACCTTCAGGCACATGGTGTGCTGTTTTCCAGTGTGTAAAAAAGCAAAACATATTGAAATTGTATCTTAGAAGTCCAACATACAATATGTTATGCATGTACATAGATAATACCTTTCAAATATGTTTGACTTGCAAACTATGTATAAATTTTGACCAGAAGATGCACAATAAGATACCATAGCTTGTTTACAGGTTTATCCTGGGGGTGGGTTGCATGGACTTGTTTTACTGACAGGGGAATGGTGACCATGGCACAAAGGAAACTCCCCTACTCTTCATAAAAAACTCTGGTCAGAGCAAATACAGATGCAAAATGATGAATTTGCAGCATACCCTTCTTATTACCCCACCTCATGAACCCCGTAGGTGAAAGTGTTCAAGTCCCCATCAAAATGTGATTGTGTACCACCAAAGTGTCATTCTTCACCAGAGATGTGAAAACAGATTTTGGCCAGGATTTGAAAAGGGACAGCTGTCATGTTCATGATGATGTGGTGTGGTGTGAAAAAATGGCTATGTTGATAATTTGGGGTGAAAATATTTAAAATTACCAAAGTTATAGAAACAAAGACTTTGTCAGCAGATAAGGACTGTTTGGCCCACCCAGTCTTCCCATTTCCCTACCTATTGGATAAGTAGCAGATCCTAGTTAACCAACAGCCTACTTCCTCCTACACCTCATTAGAATTGCCTTGTGTCTGTCCCATGAATTCTTGAATTGCCCCACTGTTTTTGACCCCATGACCTCCTCATGAAGGCTATTTCATGTGTCCACCACCCTCTCTATGAAGAAAATACTTCCTCATACTACCCCTGAGCCATCCCCCCCTCAAATTGTGCCCCTTTGTTCTTGCACATCTCTTTTTCTGAAAGATGCTACCAACTTGGAGTTTGTTGATTTCCTTGAGGTACTTGAAAGTTTCTATCATGTTCCCCCTCTCCCTCCTTTCCTCGAGGGTATACATATTAAGCTCCTTTAGTCTCTTTTGGTATGGCTTCTGGTGCAGACCCTGCACCATTTTATTTGCCCTCCTCTGGACTGCCTCCATTCTGTCTATGTCCTTGCAGAGATGAGGTCTCCAGAACTGTATGCAGTACTCCTGATGGGGTCTCACCAATTTTCTGTACAGAGGGATAACAACTTCTTGTTTTCTACTAGTGATGCCTCTCCCTATGCATCCCAGTATTCCCAACCCTCCTTACTGCCTTCTCACATTGCTTGCCTACCTTTAGGTCATCTGAGATGACTACCCCCCGGTCTCTTTCCATTTTTGTTGTTGTTAGTACCCCACCCCCCATTGTGTACTCTTCCCCTGGGTCTTTGTTTCCAAAGTGCATTACTTTGCACTTAATTTGCATTATGAGCGAGTGCAGAAAAATATCAAAGTTCACTCATAACTTTGTCATTTTTACATAACTCAACCTGAAACTTTCAACATAGCCTTTTCATGATCCCACCTCAGGAGCAACGGTGATGAACATTTTCAACTCCTGCCTGAAAGTTGCTTTCACCAAGTGACTGCAAAATCACTTTCCTGGCCTGACTTCCATAATTACACTGCAATTGTTCATGAGGTGGGGTCCCAAAAAGGCCATGTTGAAAATTTGTGGTGAAAATATGTAAAAATGACAAAACAATGCCTCAAACTTCAAAGCCCTATTGAAATACATTGAGTCACACTTACTTTAATTTGTCATATTGCAGTCACTAGTTACAGCAGCAAAGACATGTATTTCATTGGAGAGTGGATATACTCCATGAGACCTGTTCTGGAGAGTGAGGGAATGTAGCAGGTGTAGTGGAGTTGTGGAGTGGTAACTGCTGAGTGGGAGGTTTGGGTGACAGTGAATGACTGTTTTCTTTTTTACAGGTTTAAAGGGGAAAAACACTGAGGGACAGTTTTCTTTATTACAGGTCACATTTGGAAAAGTAATACAGGGACAGCGATCAGAAGGTGGGTGCCACTAAGCACCATGGAAATATGCCATGTATAGGAGACAGCAACTGGAGGATGGTGGGAAATATTACACAGATGGGGGATGGCAATCAGAGGGCTGGAGGTGCCACTAGACACCAGGGAATCATTAGGGGAATATGGGTCCAGTGATTGGAGGATGGGGGGTGCCACTAGACACCTAGAAAATATTACACAGATGGGGGTTGGCAACTGGAGGGCAGGGGTGCCACTAGACACCATTGAAACATTAGGGAAATATGAGGTCAGTGATTGGAGAGTGGAGGGCAAGGGGTGCCACTAGGGTCTGGAAGAGTAGCCAGGGAGCAGCACTCCCACCTACTTGTCTGCTGCTTCTGTGGCTGGTGAGGTGGAACTAAATGGTCCATGGTGCATGTTTCCACCTGGATCACAATCACCACCACATGCCTCTGTCAGCACCTGAACACTGCCCCACTACCGCTGCTGATACTGAGACCACTGGAGGAAAAGAAAGGATGGTGGATCATGTTGGGGAACAAGTGGTATGGAATTGTTTGTAACCCCCACCAAAGAATACTACTACTTTAAAGGCACCCAAAGTGTAATGGAGAAGGGAAGGGGAGATGGGGAAACACACAGAAACAGCACTGTGGAGGTGGCAGGAGCAAGAAAATAGTGTGGCAGTGGAAGAGAGAGGGGAGACACAAGTGTGGCAGTCGAGAACAGAGGGGAGACAAAAACAACAGCACTGTGGTGAATGGAGAGGACAGCATGTGCTTCAACTCCACTGTGAAAAGAGACACTCTAGTTGTCTGGTCATGTGCTTCCAGAGCCCATTCTGCTACTATGTAATAGCAAATACATCATGCATAGCTATCAGTATGCAGCAATAAAAAAGGAAAAGAAACAGACTTCAAGAATTGGAGAACAGTTAGCCTTATAAATATCAAGTAGAAAATCCTGGGGAAAATTCTAGGAGCATGATTGACTATTGCCACTCAGACTCTAATATCTCCTGCACAGACCTGTGCAGTACCAAGAGGAAAATTCAGGATATCTTTATATTATTAAGGGAACATTTTGAACAGAAACATGTGTTGTGTTTTGTTTTAAGTTTAGACCAAGAAAAGGTGTTTTATAGTGTGTCACATGGGTATTTATTTTATGTAGTATAGCAATATGGGATTGTGTCATCTTTTGTTTCTTAGATAAACATGTTATATTTCTCTGCTGCAGTATGGATTGTAGTACATAAGAGTGGTTAGAAAATAGATTTTTTATTTCCTGGTCTCTGAGTGGCTGGTACCCCTGCTGGAGGGGTACATTAACTTTCAATAGAAGACCAGAAAATAAAAAATGCCAGCATCAGTGCCCCTTCACCCTCTGCAGTATCTTTGTGCCCATCCTGCTTTCTCATTGGCTGAAAGCACCTAATTGAATTCAAATCCCTACCATTTGTTTTCTCTCGTTTAGTGAGAGAAACTGTCCACCCAATGCTCCCTACTTCATTGGCACCCCACCTATCTGCCCTAACAAAATGCACATAAACTACAAATGTAACAGCTCCTTTTTTCTCTTTTTTAGTTTCCCCTTGTCCCATCCTGGAACTACCCTGTTACCCAAAAACGCACCTTTGAGAGCGACAGTTTCCCCTGCCCCCCCGACTCATGAGACAACCAACGTAGTGGCTCAGCAGACAAGGCTAGTAACTTCCACAGCCCCATTTTCACAATTTGTTTTGTGCCTGTAAATGAAACAAAATTCTTAGACCTGTGCTCGCCTCTGTCACAAACTAAAAGAAATCCTGCTATCAGGTCACAGTGCCTTGCTTCCTTCTCTGGCCGCCCGCTCTAGCAGCACGTCTCCATCTGCGAGAGATACCATGCTCCAATCAACAACAACCAGTATTCCCTCCTAACAACCCTGACTGCACAAAACAATAAAAAATAAATAAAAGTACTTGTATGTGTTTGGGGAGAGAAAATAGCATTTCTCCCAACCGCGCTCTTTTTATACATTTACAGTTTGACTTTGTAATCTCGTAAAATATACCAAGTTCTGCTGACTGCTGCGCTGCCTTTTGACCTCGCGCCTCCACATAGCCACCCACTGTTAAACCTGCAGTTAAAAAAAAAAAAAGAAAGAATAAAACAAAAAAAATAAAAAAAAAATAATCTGATAAAGTCTCTGTTCTTCTCTCATTGGTGGTCAAGAGAGGACATGCTTGTGATCAGCATCCAGAATGAGATTCAACATGGAGGGGGGGAGGCTACAGACCGATACCAGTATACAGAAAAACGCATCATATCTTCTATGTCTTTCTGTGTGTTTGCGGAAGGGAAATTCAGCTGTGGTCTACAAAGAACCTGGACTCAGGGTGTGTGTGTGTGTGTGTGTGTGTGTTTGTGTGTGTGTTCACAGAAAAAGACACATTGTAATATAGGTGGAGGAACTATTTTATTACAAAACTAATTTAAAACTAATATTGGAATAACATTTTTTATTAAACTATTTTTTTTCCACAGTGCCCATTTTCTAAGTGCAATAATACCCTCCAGGGTGGGTGGTATGGGCAATACCTGACCTCCAAGGGGCTATAAGGCCCTTTGCATGCGGCATCAGGCCTCATTACGCCCTTGGGAAGTCTGGTATTGCCCAATACCGCCCGCCCTGTTGGGTATTATTGCTTACTGGGACAGCTGTCCAACTCTGTAAAGGAGTGTGGAAACAGTGTCCACTCAGCTCAGTTCTTTAGGTATTTTGTTTGGATCCAGTGATTAGAAAACTATAGCAAGATAACAGAATACAGCATGTTAAAGGGCCTAGGGATACTATGTTTCTTTGTGTTTCCGCATACTGTATGCAAATGATACCTGCATCATGGTAGCAGATATTCCATTAGGAGAACAGGCCTTATCTGCTTTAGGGGAGTTTTTGAGAATTTCTGGGCAAACATCAATATAAGTAAAAGTGTAGGTATGGCTTTAAGCGGAGGGAATGGTACATGAAATTAGAGTATTGGCAGGATTAAGGTACAAACAGAGCCAATAACAATTCTTGGTATTATGTTTTGAGGACAAGATCTGGCCACATAAAATTGTATAGATTAAATGTAGCCGATGGAAAGATGAAAAATGGAAGTCATAGCCAATGGCTAAAAAGAAATGGGTATATATATTAAAAACATTTATAGTGCCTCTATTTTTGTACATCAGTTATGTGTTTCCAGTACCTCAAAATTAGGAGATAGATGATACAATGTGTTTTTTAAACTGTTATGTGGAAGCGGCTAAATCTGGTTAAATAAACAGTAGCGTATAAATCAGTTAAAGAAGGGGGTATAGCAATAATAAATTCTGTTTTATTTTTTTATTTTTTGTTTATTGAGTTCTTGAATAATACCTGTGAGCGGATGCTCGTTGAAAGGTTCCACATCAGATACATTACACAGCAAGGTGCAATACTGTGTACAAATATACAAATACTGAGAAAAATATTCATGGAGGTTACAGAAAACAAACATAAAGCACTAGCTATGCTGAGGTATTGTACAATGTGTGCCTGTGTCAGGAAAATAAGCAGACAAGGATAGGGAAGGATACAGTGGGAGTGGGAGAGCTAGGTGAGCAGAGCTCGTAAGACAGTGAGGGAGGAGGGTAGGGAGAGGTCCAGGGGCAAGGAGCAGAGCCAGGGAGGTGGGTAAAGTGCTACAGTTTGACTAGCCTGTCATGACAGAGGCAAAGATAAGTGCTAGAGGCACAGTGATGCTGTGTGCTGAACCTTAGCGGGGGCACATGCAGCTACTTGTATCAAAGAGGTGCTGGCACAGTCTACATTTAAAAGAGCCAATCGTTGAGGAGCCAGAGATGTCAAGGGGCAGTGCATTTACCCATAAGGGTGCACGGTGAGAGATTTCACATTGTGCCATGGTATTGCGGCATCTGGGCACTTGGAAAATTTGGGTGGCAGAGCTTCTGGTTTGTCTGGTATTCGTAGGCAGTGTTAGCAGGTTCTGCACCCCTGTTGGAAGCAGATTTAATGTGACTTTTTTTGGCAAGAAGACAGGTCTGATACCTAATTCTGTCATTCAGTTGAAGCCAGCCAACCCAAGCATAAAGTTCACACATGTATGTGAGTCTTGGTGCATTTGAAAGTAGGTGGCAGGCTTTGTTTAAGGCAACTGAAATCCACTGGAGTGCCATATTGGTAGCAGAACTGTATATGGCCAGCCCATAGTCTATGAGGGAGACAACTGAGCTTCTGATTGCCAGGTTTAAAGCTTCATGGGTTAGACAATGCCTGTGGTGGTAAAGGATCCTGATTCTGGTATTAATAGCTCTTGCAGTGATATTGATATGCTGGGAGAAGGACAGGGAGGAGTCGATTGTAACCTCCAGGTATTTGAAAAGCGAGTCAATCTCCAGTGTGTCACTGCTGTCATTCCTTATTGCCAGGGGGTAGCTTTTTGCATGCTTTGGGCTGTCGAGTAGAGCTTGGTCTTTGTTTTTCAATAGTTCATTACCAGTTGTTGCTTTTAAACCAGTTTTCTGCCAATGCAAAGTAATTTTGAAGATCAGTTTCAAAGTGTTCAGGGTGCAGGTTGTTCGTAAAAATCACCTCATCGTCAGCATATAGGAGTATGTGGCAATGGCAGGAGGTTGGGAGACTATTTAAGAAACCACTGAACAGCAACAGTCCCAGAATGGACCCTTGTGGTACACCAGATAAGGCAGATCAGCTGTCTGATAGCACTTCCCCAATCCTGACTTGCTGGGAGTGGCAGCTCAAGTAACTCCTAAACCAGTTCACAGTTTCAGGTGTGAGTCCAATGTCAGATAACTGCTTCAGGAGGAGCGCATGATGAGCCATATCAAATGCCTTTGATAGGTTAATGAAGGCTGCCCCTACAAGGTGGCCTTGATCTAAGGCATTATAGATGTATTCAGTAAATTTGAGTAGGGCTATGATGGTACTGTGGCCACCTCGGAACCCATGTTGCTCTGGGCATAAGAGTTGGTATTGATTAAAGTATTCCACCATCTGGTCAGCCACAATCTGCTCGAGAGCCTTGGAGAGTGGAGGGAGAATGGAAATCGGTCTGCAGTCATCATGTAAGGATCTGCCCCCACTTTTGTGTACAGGGGTTACTGTAGCAGACTTCCATCTTTGGGGGAATTGGGAGTAGAAGAGGGATAAATTAAATATTCTGGTTAGTGGTCCAAGTGCTTCATCCAGTGCTAAGTGAACAAATTTGAGGTTCAAAGAATCCCCACTGTGCCTTGATTTTCCAAGGACCTTTTAAAGGTATTTCCTAGCATCTGCTTCAGAGACCATTTTGAAGCAGAATAATGACTGGTTAGTTGGTAGTGCAGGTGACCTTGTATTGTCACTTGGGTTGGGATTATTGAAAAAGTCCCTGGGGAGCACACTACTGAGATCAGTGAAAGCATGATTCAGTGAGTTGACAATAAGCAGAGGGTCCAAGGTTGGAACCCCCTCAACAGTAAGAATAGCAGGGGAAGTTTGGGGGTCTTTCCCTGTGATGTCTTTAAGGTTGGCCCAGAAAGACTTGCTGCTGTTCCATGAGTTAGAGAGGGCTTCTATGTAGTATGCAAATGATATCTGCATACTACAAAAAAGCCCTCTCTATATTTTTATTTACTGATATTTTAGCAATTCTTTTAGGTCATTCTAGGCCATGGGTCTCTTTATTTCTTACAAATTAGAGATGAATATTATTTTCATAAATAGGATACGGAGGGTCCTAGGGTTTTCTTGGAATTTGCTGGAGGATATTTCTGTGTATCTAATAGACCATTTTCTGATAACAAAACAATGAAAACTTGGGATGCAGGATATTATACGTAGACCTAGGAAAAAGCTATTTTCTGCTATTTTAGAAACTTATTTTTACCACTCCATGTTTCAACTACCCTCCTGGAATTCAAGTTAAGTGGATACCAGAACAAATTATGGAATCTCATAAACCACTGAAGATGTGGGACACTTTATGGCTTTGTTACCATAATAGAATAAATGTCAGAGCTAAGTATTGTTGCAAACCTATATGGGAATGCTTTTGTCTCAGGGAAGAATATACTCAAAGTTATAAAACCATGGAACATTTACCTTTTGAATGTAAATATATCAACGATTTCTGGTCAGGTCTGACTGGGAAAATCCATTTTTTTTCTAAAATGACATAAGAAATTCTGTGTTATGGAGACTTCCAGGGGATATGGAAGAAAATTGATCTTGGCACTTTTATGAGTTACACTTGCAATAATTAAGTGGGTCATTTGACCAATTAGTAGAAAAGTTATCCTACAGCAAAAGCATATTTCTAAGCAAGGCCTTATGGAAAAAGTGGATCCAGAAATACTGATGATTTACCATAAAGAACATCGGACTGATGGATACAATATTAGCTGCATGGTGGAGACATATCACAGGTATCTCAGATAATTGATGCCTATTTATTTTCTTAAATACATTCTTTTTCCTTTTCTTTTTGTTTGGTTCAGTGGTTTCTGATATAGAGTCTTGAATTAACTGTTTTTCTTTTATTATCTATAAGTGATATGTATTCTCAAAGTTATTGATTGTTTGATTGATTTTGTATGTTTAATATTGTTTCTAAATAAAATTCCTCATCTCTTCTGTTTTTGACTTTAGCTAGGACAGCTTTAGAGCAGGCATTATCAGAACAGTTGAGGCCACTCTCAAGGGGGCCAAGTACAGGATGAATGGCATAACTTGCACACAGTTGTGAGTTACGCCATTCGCCCCTATGCCAGGGATCCTACACCGCATTCCAGGAGCGGCAAGGTCCTGGCACTGGTGACATGTGGGATACGCCAGGCATAGGCTACCACCACACACCTGGTGTATACAACCCGCATGTGGCACATTGTGGCCAGTGGCAGGCAGCCCCCCCACCCCAGACCACCTTGGAACACACCAGGGGGCATGAGGGGCAGGACAGATGGCACAGGCATCCAGGGGGGCACACAAGAAATGGACCCCCAGGGTGCCAGATGATCAGGGGGTTGAGGGGCAGGGGTGTGCTTAAGGGTGCTTGGGGGACAGTATGGCACAGTTTCCACAGTGCTGTATGGTGGCTTCTGATGGTGTCAGCTGTCAGATGCCACTTAGGACAGGGAGGAGCTGCCATAACCTAACTAAACCAGTGCACCTTTTGGAATGGAAATTGCGGGTTATGACAGCCGCCCTCCTAGAACTGGGCTAAGTTGCTGTCGTAACCCACACTTGTGCCAGGCATTGCAGGCTGTGGTGTAATGTGTGGCATAACCATGGTTGTCGCAGCCCGCATTCGCCATGGTGAAGGTCATCACTTGGAATTTCAACTGGCATACCACATGGCGTAAGTCGCAGGATATGCCAAGAGGTCTGGCATATCTCACCTTACGCTGGTGCAGCCCATCCTGGAATTGGGTCCAAGGGCTTCAGGTCCTAAAATTAACTATAATAAATGCCAGGGTACCACACTAAGAAATGCACCTATTCTGGAGAGTAGTAATTTGGTGCAGGTAGACATTATAGAGTGAAACCTGAAAATTTGGAAACTGAATTTGGGAAGGGAAACATGGCTCATGACACTGAGATGTTTGTTTACAGCCAGCAACTACAGTCTGTGCAAAATGGAGGGGAAAACTAATTTTAAAACAAAAAGGTTCACATTGATAACAACCTTACTTTTGCCAGTTTACTTGATTATAAGTTTCATTTTTCCTCCACCACAGAAACAGGAGGCTAAATGTTACGCTGTATTGTTTTTCAAGCTTTTGGGGAAAACAGCTCTACCCAAGAAAAAGAGAGGTTACACGTAAAACAAAGGGGGGGGGTAAATATGATAAACCCCTTATCTTATTATTATAGTATTTTCATTTACAATAAGATTTGTTTAGCCTTGAGTCTAGTGGTGGGCGAAGTGGGCTCAATCCGAAGTGTTTCGCGGCATACAGGCAGATTCGCGGAGTGCTCTGCAACGTGAAGCAGAGTACTTTGTGTTATAATGAGGAACTTGAAATGTATTAGAAGCAGCAACTTCACATTACTCTGCCTCCCCTGGTCACTACTCTTTCAATTTTTAAGGCGAAGTACATTGTTGGCAGTTGACTTCACCTTGTTTTAGAGCTCCAAAGGCAGATTTTGCAGTGATTCATGGGAGTTCAGGTCACATGGGCTCTATATTGATCTGCACAGCCTCAGTTCGGGGTAGTACAAGTAGGAAGGAGTAGGAGACAGAGTGCTTTGATAGCTGTCTGTAGGAATCTTGTAAAAGCTGTTCAAAAAGTATTTTTGCTTTTTTGAGGGGGATCCAGCTGTAGTTCATCGATTGTAGGAAACCCTCCTGTGCTCATGTCATCTAGCATTTTTGTTTGTGTGTGGATTTTGAATGTTACTTTACAACATTGAGTGTGTGTGGTGAATGACTGTGAAGTGTGCTGTGTGGGGGAGGGGCGTATCTGTGTGTAGGTAGATTTAAGTTGGAGAATTAGTGATTTCTTTGTTTTTTGGTTATATTTTGTTATATTATGGACTGTGTTACTGTACACATAGTACAATTGTCAGTAATAGTAGAAATTTTCTTGCTGTTTGTTGTGTGAATGTGGTGCAGCATTTCATAAGGTCAGGTTGTTTAAATTAGAAATTTACATTACGTGGCAGTACACTGAACTTTTGCATTTATGTCACATTCCTCATTCAGCATTGCACACAAACTGTTCTGTGTTGTGTGTGCAGTGTTGCATGCATCAAATATAATGCACCTTTTAAAATTTGTGACACAGACTAGCTTAAGTGCAACTAAGCACAGCAGTGTGAACCTACTATCCACTACTGCTGCCTGATTTTGTACTGCGATTGTGTTCTCTGTTGTTAGTTTTCCTGTTTGTATTGTAGTGCTGTAAAAATCAGCACTGTCTGTATTCAGTGCTTCCCCCCCGGCCCCCATCCCCACGTTCAAAAGGGTTTTTTTACCAGACTGGATTGTTTTTGTGAGTTTGTGACCCCATCAGCATTACTGGTTACTGAAGTTGTTTTAATTTCGTGACAGTGTCACAGAAGTCTCTTATCTGTTGCTGAAGCCACAGTTGTTTATTTTGCTTCACATCTAGCCAGCGTCCCTCCAGTCAGAAAGTGAATGTATCAAAATCTGAATTTGGTAATAATATTTGTGGTTGATCCCCCAAAATGACTGCAAAGAGACGTGCAAGCAAAGCTGTTTCTGGCCATGGCAATGTTGGCAGTAAGAGGGTCTGTGGGCGTGGTAGTAGTACACGGATGGAGATGTGCATTGCTGATGTAAGGAAAGGCATTTCTCCTGCAATGTTTTTTTACAGCCCAATCAGTAGCTTCACTCATAGTTGGAGGAGATGATGTTTTCCCAGCTGGTGTTGTTAGTGTTACTGGTGTTAGTGGTGGCGGAGGTAGTATTAGCATTGCTGCATCAAGTTCTAATTCCGACCAGTGTACCATATCTAAACATATTGAGTGTGAAGCAGTGCAAGTGAGTGATAGCGTAGATGATGTCATACTTCCCAGTAACATCCCATTAACTGAACCTGAGGATTCTGATGATCATGTCAACGATAACATACAATGTGATATTCCATCCACCGTGGCACTTAACGTCATGCATTTTCCATGCAGTGATTCACAGTGTGGTGAAAAAATATCAGGTGATGGTGGTGTAGATGGTGATGATGAATGTGAAGATGCTGATGATGATGTTGTTGCTGTTGTTGCGACATGCAGTCCACATGCTAGCATCCAAGCAGAAGATGTGGAAGTGTGTGAGAGTGACACTGATGAATATGATGATGATGTAATTGACCCCAGTTGAGAACCAGAGTAAAATAAATTAAAAGTGGCTGTGTCTGAGTCTGTTTGCAGGAATCTCCCCCCTGTAAAAACCTGTGATTTACTGGTTTTAAATGATGACCCAGTAATCAATATGATAGGTAGTCGTGGTGGTCAGTTGCAGTTGAGGTGTGCAGTGCCAGCAAACATCACGTGCCCCCCCCCCCCCACTTCAGTGCTTAAAATAATAGACTTAAATAAGCCACAACATCATGGACATGTTAAAAGCAGAGCATCAGACTCCCTTGTTTGGGATTTTTTTGTCCAAGATGCAAATGATGATTCAGTTGCAATCTGTCAGGTTTGCCATGTGCGTGTGAGTCAAGCTAAAAAGGGGATCCATCTTGGGACAGGAGGACAGCATAGGCATCTTAAAAATAGGCACTTAGATCTGTGGATCCAGCACAAGCTGGCAGCTAATACCACAGTGGGGCTTTCACCCGTGTCACTGGCAACCATAGCCAGCATGTTATCCCCTTCCATGACTGTTGAGCCCAGTAGGAAATTAAACATGTGCAGTAGTGCGGTAATAAGAGCAGAGGATTACTACAGGCATGATGAGGTGGAGGACCTTAATGACTTTGAAATGTTGTCCAGTGCTGGTGAGAGTAACAGTTTTTGTGGTGGTGGTGGTGAATGCAGTATGTCTAGTGCAAGTGGTACATCAACCCCGGTTGGCAAATCTGGCAAAATAACAGCATATCTGGGTTTGTCATCATCACCTGTGCAATCGTCTTCATCAAATGTCCACACTCCACCCCATGCCAATGCCATTCATCACAGAGCACAACCATTTGTGACCAACAACACACCCCGTATAAAACGTTTAAGTCAGCCCACATTACAGAGTGTTTTTGCACATAAGCTGAAGTACCCCCCCAATCATACAGTGTCACGTGAACTTAATGCTGCTGCAGCAGAAATACTGGCAATTGATCTTTTGCCCTTCTCCTTTGTGGAGAATTCTGGGTTCTGGCAGTTTGCTGCATGTGCCTGTCCAAAATGGAAAGTCCCATCCAGGACATACTTTTCTACCCGTGCTGTTCCCGAGTTATTCCTCACTGTCTCTGACTCAGTAAGACATGCCCTTCAACATTCCTCCTCTCCATTCATCCATTTAAGTATGGATATGTGGACAAGTGGCAAAACAATGGGGAGTTCATATCTGTGTATAACTGTACACTGGGCACAGGTGCCGTGGGTTGTTTGTGATGTTGGTAGTGTGAATAATCAGTGCAGTAAGGTCGATTGTCGTGGTAGCAATCTTCCAGGAATTCTCCAGCATGCAACAATTGCTATGCACAGTGTGACCTGTTCACACACTGGTGAGAACATGTTGGACATGGTACTGACTGAAATTGACAGATGGCTAAACCCTTTGTCTCTGAGAGCTGGGTTCATAGCAAGTGACAATGGGTCAAATGTGGTGAAATGCATCACAAATGTTTTTTTTTTCCATGTTCCATGCATGGCCCACTGTTCAAATCTTGTGGTTCAGGAGTTTCTGTAGCACCCTGACATAAAGGAAATGCTGACCATTGCATGACATATCTGCTCTCACTTTTCAAGATCTGGAAAGGCCCATGACCAACTGCAGCAGTTGCAGATACAAAACAGCCTGCCTCAGCACCGCTTGAAGCTGGAAGTTGTCGCCCTATGGAACTCCACGTTATACATGGCAGAGAGGTTGTATGAACAATACAAAGCCATCTCAGAATATCTTATTATGCATACTAGCTGTCACAGTTCTGGGGCCTCCATGTCTATGACGACTGAACAGTGGTGCCTCATGGACTCTGTAATAACAATTTTGAAGCCTTTTGAACATGCCACACAGGCAGTGAGTGGCGAATCTGCCTCCATTAGCCAATCAGTTCCACTGCTGCAGGTGCTGAGGCAGACATTGGTGAATGTTCAGCATAGCCTTGATGTTGCCGGAGACGGTGGTAGCAGTATGTTGCTGCAACACATGCTGAAAGTATTCGACCAGAATCGTCACATTGTGAGCATTCAGCATAGTGACAACTTTGTCATGGCAACAATGCTGGACCCACGATACAAATGTGGAATTGCATCAGTACTGGAGGGAGGGCCTGAACAGATAAAAAATATCAGTGGTCAACTGGTGCACTTGGTTCATGGGGCACAGAAGTCACGTGCCAAGGTAAGCAAACCTCAGCAGCATAATCCAGCTGAAGGTGTAGCTGGAGGACCAGCAAGCATATCATGCAAGTGTAAGGGAACTGTAGTTCCAGGTGGTCTGTCATCCATAGTGGGTGGTGGCAACCCGCTTTGGGAGGCTTTGTCCCAAGTGGGTATTTGTGAAATAAATGATTCTGGAGAACAGGCTGATGCATCAACAATGGGACTTAGTGTGGCACAGAGAATGGTTGAGTCATATTTGTCTGAAAACAGGCATCTGACAATAAGTGAAGATCTTCTTTTGTACTGGAGTGGAAAGGTCAGTGAATGGCCAGAGCTGACTGCAGTGGCACTGAAGTACCTCCCATGTCCACCCTCCAGTGTAAGTGTTGAGAGGGTATTCAGCTCAGCAGGTGCAATAATAAGGGATCGTCAGACAAACCTGTCTCCTGCAAATGTTAGTTTGCTAACATTCATTAAAATGAATGAGAGGCACATACCAGCACAGACTTCATACCCCGGCCTAGTCATGGTGGTCTTGCTGATGTGGAAATGGAGCATCCTGGTGGCACTGGTAGTGGCTGCCTGAAACGGCCCACCACTGACGTAGATGATGACACAATGGAGAAAGAATTTCCCAGTGGTCAGACTTCAGATATCGATGACTGTGAGGGCAGTTTTCTTTAGGAGGATGATGATGTGGTTAATGTTGGCAGGTTTTAACTGCAGTATTTAAAAGGTGGTGTGCCCCCCCACTCCAGACCACCACCACCACCACCACCAGGACTGATGTTATGCAAGTCTGCCACCATGAGTCTGTCTGCCCCCCCCGGACCACCACCACCACCACTGGGACTGATGTTATTCAAGTCTGCCACCATGAGTCTGTCTGCCCCCATGGACCACCACCACCACCACCAGGACTGATGTTATGCAAGTCTGCCACCATTAGTCTGTCTGCCCCCCATGGACCACCACCACCACCGGGAATGATGTTATCCAAGTCTGCCACCATGAGTCTGTCTGCCCCCCACGGACCATCACCATCACCGGGACTGATGTGGGAACAGGGCAGAGGTAGGAAACTACAGACCAGTTAGTTTGACTTCAGTGGTAGAGAAAATGATGGAATCACTTCTGAAGGAAAGAACTGTTGAGTACCTAGAGGCCAGTGGGGTACAGGACTCCAAGGCAGCATGGTTTCACAGCAGGAAGGTCCTGTCAGATGAACCTAATAGATTTCATTGACTGGGTGACCAAAGTAGTAGACCAGGGAGGGGCTGTGGATATGGCCTACCAAGATTTTAGCAAAGCATTCGACACAGTCACACAAAAGATTAATATACAAGTTAGCCAGCCTTGGAGTGGGTCTCAAGGTGGTAGCCTGGATAAAAAACTGGCTGGACAACAGGATGCAAAAGGTAATAGTAATAGTAAACGGAGTCCACAGTGAAGAAAGGAGGGTAACTAGCGGGGTCCTGCAGGGTTCAGTACTGGTACCGGTCCTCTTTAATATCTTTATAAGTGACATTGGAGAGCACCTGGAAGGAAAGTGGCTCAGTAGGTAGCACACTCGCCTCTGAGGCTGGGAGATCAGAGGGCTGTGGGTTCAGTTCCCACATCTGGCACTTGGGTTAATATCCCAGTACTGACACTGTAGTGCAGCATGAGAGGGGTGCTGCACTTCTGAGGTGCCAGTCTTCGGATGAGACGTTAAACCGAGGTCCCATCTGCCTGGATTGGTGGTAGTTCAGGTGGATGTTAAAGATCCCATGGCACTTATCAAAAAGAGTAGGGGATTTCCCTGGTGTCCTGGCCAAATTTCCCTCATTCAGTAAAAATACCACCAACAGCTTAATCTGGTTCAAGGTCAGTTGGCATTCATCTGTATCCCCTTCCCCCGGGTCGTGCCTGAAAATAGGCAGGATTTGTCTAGTGCACTTACACGGTCAACAAAAGCTAAATAAATAAAAAATAAATAAAGGTATGCCTCTTTGCAGATGGCACAAAGACCTGCAACAGGGTTGATACACTAGGTGGGGTGGAAAGAATGAAAAGGGACTTGGCAAGGTTGGAGGAATGGTCAAATACGTGGCAGCTCAGATTCAATGCAAAGAAGTGCAAGGTAATGCATCTGGGAAACAAAAACCCAGGGGAAGAGTACACAGTGGGGGTGAGTTATATAACAACAAAAATCGAAAGAGACCTAGGAGTAATTATATCAGATGACCTAAAGGTGGGCAAGCAATGTGAGAAGGCAGTAAGGAGGGCTGGGGGGATACTGGGATGCATAGGGAGAGGCATCAACAGTAGAAAGCAAGAAGTGTTATCCCTCTCTACAGACAGTTAGTGAGACCCCATCTGGAGTACTGCATGCAATTCTGGAGATCCCATCTCCGCAAAGACACAGACAGAGTGGAGGCTGTTCAGAGGAGGGCAACCAAAATGGTGTAAGGTCTGCACCAGAAGACATATGAGGAGAGACTAAAGCAGCTTAATATGTATACCCTTAAGGAAAGGAGGGAGAGTGGGGACATGATAGAAACTTTCAAGTATCTCAAGGGGAATTAACAAGGTGCAAGAGGGTAGTATCTTTCAGAAGAAGAGATGTGCAAGAACAAGGGGGCACAATTTGAAGATAGAGGGGGGACGGCTCAGAGGTAATGTTAGAAAGTATTTTTTCACAGAGAGAGAGTTGTGGATGCATGGAACAGCCTTCCTGAGGAGGTTGTGGAATCACAAACAGTGGGAGAATTCAAGAATGCATGGCACAGGCATAAGGCAATTCTAGAGGGGGACAGTAGGAAGTAAGCTGTTGATTAACTAGAATCTGCAGCTCATCCATCAGGTAGGGAAATGGGCAGACTAGGTGGGCCAAGTGGTCCTTATCTGCCGTCAAATTCTATGTCTCTATGTTTCTATGTTATCCAAGTCTGCCACCATGAGTCTGTCTGCCCCCCCATGGACCACCACCACCACCAGGACTGATGTTATTCAAGTCTGCCACCATGAGTCTGTCTGCCTCCCACGGACCACTACTCCACCAGTGCACCACTACCACCAGCTTCTTAATATTTAAACCATAAGTATGTGCACTCATGTTTGTCATGCTGCCTCACTTCCTTAAGTTGTATGTTTTGCTTCTGTAGCTTTTCAGAGCCACGTGGCAAAACACATACAGTGCTCTTCTTTTGTTTCTTTTACAGGAGAACAAAAACAGGCTCCATCACTAATTCTTTTTGGGAAAGATGCTGTAGCTGTACTGTATGGAGAGGAACCAATGTAATATCCATGTGAAATCCATTCTGGTAAGTATGAAAATTTTATTTCATCCATTTCATTGTTTTGTAAAGACTGCTGCAAATATTGCACACAACAGGTTGTGTTAGTTGACAAGATGTGTCTCTGAAATGTAACTTGACAATAGGGATTGAGATTTGAAAACCAGGGAGGGACACATAACAATGAAGTTGTAACTAGTAAGAAGTCATTCATTTCTTTTTTTGGGAACTTCGAGATGCTTTGTTGTTCTGTCAAAGTGGCCTTATCCAAAAAAGTTGTTCAACATCAGGCACACCCCTGCCCTGAGCTTGGGCACACATGCAACACGCAGAAGTCGTTTCATTAGATAACCATGACCATCATTAACAACTGGACTCCAGAAGGATGCTGATGAAATCTGTGAAGAAGTAAAAAAATAAGAAACCATTACAGGCAAAACTGAAAATATGATTCCCCCCACCCCCAAAAAATACAAAATACTTACCTTCATGTGCTTGAGAGTTATCCGTTTCCAATTTAAGCACAAAAAATTCTCATTGAGCACTGGAATGTGCACACCAGCAGTTTATGAGTCACCTGTGTGATGCAAAACAATAGAATGAGTGCATGTCCATGTCAAGTTCAACCCCCCTCCTCATCACCTACAAAATACACAACCATATATCTATATATATATCTACTCACCATGGCTACTATTAGTGTACAGCCAAAGGGCACCTTTCAATCCAGTTGAGATGATCACATTTCATTTGATGGAATCGTCTTGCACAACACATTGGACCAGCAACACGAACCTCACAGTCATAATTTTATACTGGAGTATGTGCTGAAACAGTCTCATTTCAGTTCGTTACCACTTGTCAATTTTCTGCACACAAGGAGGATGCATTGTGGGCCTGCAGAACAAATCTGGGGACTGTGTGCCACCACTGCATGCATGACTGAGTGTGCCATTAATTCTGGGGGACTTTGTGCTGAAACAGTCTCATTTCACTTCATTACCACTTGTCAAATTTCTGCACACAAGAAGGATGCATTGTGGTCCTGCATAACAAAATCTGGGAACTGTGTGCCACCACTGTGCGCATGACTGAGTGAGCCATTAATTCTGGGGTACTTTGTATGTGCTGAAACAGTCTCATTTCAGTTCGTTACCACTTGTAAATTTTCTGCACACAAGGAAGATGCATTGTGGGCCTGCAGAAAAAATCTGGAAACTCTGTGCCACTTTTGTGTGTTCTGTGATTGTTGCTGTGAGCTCATAGTCATGATGTCATAGTGACATTTTTACAATTAAAGCAGCATTGCAAGAATGTCCTCACAGTTCTGAACTGTACTTTTTTATGCTACTTTACATTGCCACAGCAACCACTACTTACGTCTGAGTCATCAGTGACTTGAATGACACGAATCTTCTCACAATTTATGTCTGCTTCTCTCACTCCTACTTTTTTCATGTATGAAAACAAAATGAGCACGTCTTCCAATATTGTTCCGACCAGCTTTGTATTTATTTGCAGCTGCTTTTCAATAACTATTTTTCCGTGGTGTCATATAAAACACTGACTGATGCATAACTGTTAATTAACAACAGAAGTGATATATGACAACTACTTGATGTGATGGAGAAAATCAGAGGAAAACAATGACAAAGACCTAGTCACACTCACTGTCAGCAGCACCAATTTAAAAGAAATGCTCCTTTCATTATTTCACACATGAAAATAGGTAGTAGAGCACACTCAACTACTGCAAATTATCGTATCATTCCAGTCAGTCAGGATGTAAGTAAAGGAAGTTGTAACATAGCATTAAAAAATATAGGTCAGAGTTATCAGATTGTTGCGCTGCTGCTTTACAGACAGTCACCACATTACTTAGTTATGGTGATGCACATAAACTAATATGTGGGGGCATTACTACTACTGGAATATTTCTTGCTTCACAGACTGCAATATATGTCTGTGAAAACCACCCATAATTTCATTACAGTGAGTCACATAACGAAGGAATTAACAATCTGAAAAGCAACCCACATTTGTGCCACATTTCCTCAGCAATGTTAAGACGTGATGGCAGGGGGAGCACAGGTGCATGCTCCACTATACTGAATGTCCAGCAGCTATCCCAAGCAATGTTTCCTAATGTTATAAGGTTCACTTTGTGGTGAAATGTGGGATGTTTCCACTAACAAGGTTCTAGTTACTGGAAATGTGGCCACACATTTCACCACAAACTGACCATTAACATAAAGAAACATTCGGAAACCTGCACAATCGGATATTCACTGTAAGGAGCACACACACGCACTCTCCCTGCCATCACATCCTAACGTTGCTGAGAAAGGAGGCAGAATGTGGGCAGATTTTCAGAATGGGAATGCCTCTGTCACGTGACTCACTGTAATGCATTTATGCCTGGTTTTCAAAAAAATGTATTGTACTATGTGGTGCAAGAAAGATTACCCTGGAAGGGAAAATGTATATGATTTAATAATAACAAGCAAAAACACACAACAAAGTACAACACAGTAGTGGGGTGGGGTCAGGGCTGGGTGGGAGGGCAAAACAATACCAGGACTTACTATGGTTGTGGAATGCTGTGGTGATCCAACAGCAGGTGCAGCACTGGAAGTATTTGCTGCTGCTGTGCTTCCATTCTGGTAACCTGCTGCTCCAAAGCACTGAAACGTGTGTTGTTTTCCTCCAGTGCTGCCTACACCAGGATGAGGTCAGACTGGCTTACAGGGACTGTGCCGGGGTCCCCTGCAGTGGGTAATCCAGGTAGTGGGGCTGGTGATGGACAGGGTGGTGCCGATGGCTGTGGTGGTAGTGGTGGTGGAGCAGTTGATGTAGCCCTCCTCCTCCTGCTGCGGTGTTGACTGCTGCTAGGCAGATCTCTCACCCCAGCAGAATCCTCAGCCACTGTCACGGAAGGGCCAGCAGGTGGACGCCTGGCCCCTTCCATGGCAGCCTGCCACTCTGCCCTGTGGTGACTCAGAATGTGGGAGTGCTGGCCACCGGTCCCCTAATGTGTCCCAGGGGGCCCACGGCACACCAGCACACCACACACACAGCATTCCACCACTGTGCTGTCTCCCCTCACAAAATTAAAAAACTCCCACACTGCACTGGGGAGCTGCGGGGGGGACCAGACACAGTACGCACTTGTCGGGCACGAGTCCCACCACCACCCACAATTGCCGGGGCCACCTCCTGTGGCTGTGGAGGTGGTGGAGGGGGTGCTGTTGGAGCCCCAACAGCTGCTGCTAGTGGTGGTGGTGGAGAAGGCGGATGTGCAACAGCCACCAGTGGCATTGGTGCTGCTGCTGCTCCTGTTGCTTCCATGGGGGAAGCAACACTGGCTAGGAGTCTGGAGTGGTTCAACATCGCATGACCGCCTCGCCCCCCACGGGTCCGCACTCCTCCCCTCCTAACATGCCTACGGGCCAGCAACTCACCTTCTCCAACTCCAACGTGACCCTCCACCCTCCTGGATCCACGGGACGACACACACACACACACACACACACACACAGTCACGCACACAAAAAAAAAAACTTACACAAAAAAATTCACTAACCAAAAAAACACTAAGACAATACAAACACTAATTAAAATAGCTTTTTAAAAAGCTGTTAGGGCCAGCCCATTTGCACTGAGGGTTGAGGCACTGGACGCCATACCTTGCACCACGCTGGTGACCCGGGTTCGGGAACGGATTTGGGCCGCCGGGGGTCAGCAGGGAGGGAGAAGGATTGAGCGCCCAATGGCTTGCTCTCCTTCTCCGGGGTGGGATGGTATGCTTTCCCCACCGCAATACTGCCGCCCACTGGGGAACTTGGGGGATGTTGGTGCAGCAGGGAAATGCCACTACATTGGGTTGACGCTGGCAGAGGACAGGAGCGGCCATAAGCCTCAGCGTGCACTCGACTCCTTGTTCCTCATTGCACGCCAGTGTCAGGGGGAAGTACAGAGGAAAATCCCCCCAGACGGTCCTGGCGACGATCCTCTGCTCCACTCCCATGAAGCCAGTGAGCAGATTCCGCTGTGTGCGTATGCCTCCCTGAGGTCTAGGGAAGGTAAGAGGGTGGCCTTCCTTACCCCTTCCGGGGGGGATAACTGGGAAACTAATCTAAATTGAGGTGGCGTGCACTCTAGGGGCAGGCTCATGGGTGGACTGGTTAGCGGTAGCCTGGGGATCCAAGAGATAGGAGGGTTTGGGGGCAGTAGCAGGTGGATAAAAACATTGAGTAAAAAAAAAAAAGCTGTTTGATTGTTCTGGCAGTAACAAGAAATGAGAGCCAAGCAAACAAACTCCTCTCCTCTCACAATTTTGCTTTCTCCCTGTACAAATGCAAAGGAGAAAGGGAAACTGCTTCTCTGACTCTCTTCCTTCCTGCCTGGCTAAAGCATGTGACTTACAGTACTGCAGGCCATGTGATGTGCCTATTTTTTCTTCTCACTTCGCCTCACTTCACGTTAAGGCATAATGAGAATGTGAAGTGGTAATGATAACGTGAAGTGAGCACTTTACCGTCCCACTTTGCGTTGTCGTTGTGTGAGGAGGAACAGGGTGCAGGAAAACACTATTTTAAGCGAAAAGATGTTTCAGGACTAGAGGGCATGGGATGAAGTTGGAGGAGGACGATTCAGAGGAAACATGAGAAAGAATTTCTTCACAGAACGGGTGGTGGACAAGTGGAACACCCTGCCAGAGGAAGTGGTGGGGGCTGAAACAATCACGGGATCTAAGAATGCATGGGATAGACATAAAGGAATTCTAGAGGTCAGGGGTAAGGGGAAATAGACTTCTAGGAAAACAAACTGAACTTACAAGCTCAAATGAGCAGACTAGGTGGGCCATAGGCCCTTATCTGCCGACACTGTCTATGTATCTATGTATCTATGTGCTCTGCAGACAGGAAGTGTCTACTTCACGTCCACTTTGCGTGCGGATTAATAATTCACTGCATCTCTACTTGAGACCCAGGGTGGGGGTCAACTATTGACTGGTCAGCAAGTTCCAGCAATCCACTTAGGGACACAGTTAAAAACTTGTTCCTTACACAGGTGGTGGGCAAAAGTATCATGCACAACTACCGTACAGGCAAGGGTACAGTCATTGACTTGGTATTGACTTTCAAGCCAGAGAGAATTCCCAAGGCACAGGTCCTGCCTGATGCAATTAGTGACCACTCCCCAGTTATAGTTGAATGGACCTCCAAGACAAAGAGACAACCACCTAAACTCATTGCATGCAGAGTACTATGTGTCAACTCATTAGATGCATTTAGATAGTACTTGGTGCAAATAGACTGGAGCTTCAAGGACTGTTTCACTGATGTGGATCAAGCCCTGGATTTCTTCATAAGAAAAATTCCACTAGCAGCTGACAAATTTGCCCCTATTAAAAGATGCATGATCCAAGGTAGATCTGCAGATTGACTCACCCCAGAGCTAGTAGAATTTATGCACCTCTGAGACAATGCCTGGTCCACAGCTAGACATTCGGGTAGCCCCCATAAATGCTCAGATGTACAAAGCTGCCCACAGTAAATCTACCCAGGCTGTTAGGGAGGCCAAAGTTAGACACTTTAGGGAGAAGAAGAACAAGCTTTGGGGTAGATGGCAAGAAGTTCTGGGGGTCACTAAAGGAACTCCTTGGGAGCACTGACAAGGGTGCTCTGCAGCTGATAACTCAAGGTGATTCCCACATTTTCTGACCCTAAAGAAATCATTGACATTTTTAACACTGCCTTCACAGACCTTAGCTCCTACCTCATCACTATTGACTCCACCACGCAACACTCCACCATCAGTACCCCACCACATGACACCATAAACACTGCACCTACTAAAGCAGCACATGATTACTATCCCATGTTTTACTTTAAAACAATATCAGAGTCAGAAACCTCAAAATATGTTCAGTGTGTATGAAATAAAACCAGAGTAGGGAGTGATACAATAGACATGAAGCTCATTGCCTCATTCATGAAACACTCTATCTCCAAACTGTTCAATCTCTCCCACCAATTTTCTGAATTCCCCACCCTCTGGAAATCTGTTATTGTCACTCTGGTACACAAGGGAGGAGAGAAAGCATGTATTACCAACTACAGGCCAATGTCCATACTCTCCCCCTTATCCAAGGCCCTTGAATGAGTAGTTGCGAATCAGATGGTTGACTACCTCAGTAGTGACAGCCTTCTGTGTCCTTAGCAGCATGGCTTTAGACAGCAGTACAACACCATCTCAGTCCTGTTAGAATTCACAGACTCACTACATGAGTCCCTTGACAAGGGCAAAGTGGTTGGGTATATTTTCATTGACCTGACCAAGGCATTCGACCTCATGAATCACACTACTGATTGACAAACTCACTGGGATTGGCATATCTAGTGAAGCAGTGGGGTGGTTCGAGAACTACTTAGCTGACTGCACCCAAAAAGTAAAGATCAGTGGCATCCTCTTTGACTCAAGGGCGGTCTCAGTAGGCATTCCCCAGGGTTCAATGCTGGGACCCCTACTGTTCAGCCTGTTTATAAATGACCTGCCCAGTGCCTGAGTTGGTGCCTGCATCCTCCTATATGCAGATGATGCAGTAGTCTATACCTGCGGCACTAATCAGTTAACTGCCAACTGCAATTTATGGCTCAACTTTCACTCCCTTCAGTACTGGTTCTTACAGAACAAGTTGCTCTTGAACCACAAAAAAAACCTAAATCAATGATATTCGCAAGCCAACAGAGGATGAACAAACTCCTCCCCCTCTCCATCCTTAACCAGAAAGGAGAGGTACCTGAACAGGTGACCTCATTCAAATATCTTGGTATTCATCTCGATAGCTTACTAACTTTCACCCGGCATATTGACCATGTGGTCTGTGCAGAAAACAAACAACTGGGGTTTTATACAGACATAAGCACTACATGACACCTGAGACCCAGAAACTATCAGTAGTCTCCTCAGTGCTCTCCTCAGTGGACTATGGTCTGGCTATCTATGGTGCGGCCTCAGACACCAGCATGAACAGAATCAAGACCCTTCTAAATAATAATAATAATATACTTTATTTATATCGTGCCTTTCTGAAACCAAGGTGCATTAACAATAGACTTCTTAAAACAATAAATAAGACACAAATACATTAGTACTAATTCATAAAATATGTTAAAACATCATCATTAAGAAAATGCTGACAACCACAAATGGGTCTTTAAGGCACGTTTAAATTTCTCTACAGACATGCACTCCCAAAGCGGACAGGGTAGAGAATTCTAGAGGGTTGGAGCCACATACATAAAAGATCATGCCCCCGAAGATTTCAAAGAAACTCTTGGAACCTCTAGCAACCCCTCGTCCACTGAGCGGAGTGATCACTTAGGGCAGTAGGGTACCAGGAGCTCTTTCAAGTAGAGCGGGCCCAGTCCATGTAGGGCTTTATAAGTCAGAAGACCAACTTTAGAGGTGATTTGCCACTGTATTGGCAGCCAGCACAGTTCACACAGTACTGGAGAAATATGACAGGTATGAGGAGTACCCATCAATAACCAGGCTGCAGCATTCTGCATAAGCTGCAAGTGGTAGATATCAACCCCAGGTAGCCCTAGGTAAAGGGAGTTGCAATGGTCAAGGCACGAGGTCACAAAGGCATGGACCAATGTAGGCAGATCACTGGATGGAACAAGGTGCTTAATCCTGGAGATGTTCCTCAGATGGTAAAAGGATGATTTGACGACTGCTGACACCTGCTATCGTAACATCAGCCCATCATCAAAAATCACCCCCAGGTTCCGCACCTGTTCAGAGGTTGGGAGCTGGGAGCCACCCAGAAATAATCCTGAGGGTAAACCAGCTCCCACCCCTTTATCCTATGACCCGGGTCCACAACCATCACCTCTTTCTTCTCCGAGTTCAACCTCAGCCAGCTCGAATTCATCCAGTTCTGGATTTCAGTAAGGCAGTTGTTAAATACCAAGAGAGCTCTATCCTGGTTGGGCGCAAAACATAGGAAGAGCTGGGTATCATCAGCATAGCAGTGAAACCTCAGCCCATACCTTTTACAATGTCTCCAATGGGCTGCATGTACACTGCGAACAACATGGGAGACAACACCGAACCCTGACGAACGCCACATGACAGCGAGACTGGGCCAGAGGAATTTATCCTTGACACCACCCTCTGAGTTATGCCAGTGAGGAATAATCTAAACCACCTGAGGACTGTATTAGACAGTCCGCAGATGAACCTCAGGTGTTTGAGAAGTATCCCATGGTCCACAGTGTCAACCACTGAAGAGAGATCGAGAAGAACCTAGATAGAATGGCTCTTTCGATCTCTTGCCATAAAGAGATCATTGAGAACCCGAACCAGTGCAGTCTCGGTACTATGCCTCTTTCGGAAACCAGACTGGAGTGATTCATAGATGCCATGGATGGTCAAGTGGTTCTCCAGTTGTACGGTCACTACTTTCTCAATCAACTTCCCCACAAAGGGAAGATTGCAGATTGGTCTGTAGTTAGCATGGCAGTCTGGGTCCAAAGACGCTTTCTTCAGGAGGGGCGTTACCACCACCTCCTTCAGGGAGCTAGGAAACTCACCTGTCTCCAAGGAGCACCAGACTATCCATGGTAGGATGCGCTGATAACATCACAACAACCCTTTATCAGGTAAGTTAGGCCCGGATCCAAACTACAACAGGTACGGCGCAAACCCTGGACAATCTGCATGACATCAATGAACTCCGGCTGGTCAAAGGAACTCCAGGAGGGCCCAGAGGCAGTGACCAGGTGCCGATCCATCGCTTCTCCCATAAAGGATGCAGGTTGGAGTGACACCCTGATGTCAGCCACCTTAGCCACAAAGAAGCGAGCAAGCTCTTCACATTCCACTTGTGAAAAAGCTCTTCGAACCTGCAGTCAGGCTAGGTTGCACAGTCTGTCTACAGTTCGAAAGAGCTGAGCTGGTCAGTTCTGAGCAGCTGCAATCTCCCCAGACAGGAACTCTGCCTTCTTATGGGAGATTGTGGAATGATAGACTTGATAATGTTCCATCAATCTAAGATGGTTGGCATCGAGGGCGAAATCTCCACCAGCAACACTCTAATCTTCGTCCTTGTTGCCGCATCTCTCTCAAGGTCCCATAAAATCATGGGGACCGAGGGCAAAGGGGAGAGGACAAACATGGACTTGGGCAATGATATCCAGAGCCAAGGAGATAGCTTTATTATAGGCCAAGACCAAGGCATCCAGATCGCTGCTCACGCCCTGCAGCTCTGATAGGTCAAGCACTGACACCAGGCCCTCAAAGCTTACATCTTGCAAAGGGCAGTACCTGACCATCTCCACAGGGGTAGGCCTACAAAGGGGGGTGCAAAAACTGAATCACACGGTGTAAGGATTGGACCATCTGACAGGTTCCACCCCCCAGATCAAAGCTTTGATCCTCAGGAGGAAGGCCAAGTCAAGGGAGTGACCACTCTAATAGTGGCAGAAGTAACAACTTGTGTAAGGCCCAATGAAGTCATCAATTGGAGGAAGTGTTGTCCAAATTGCGACAGTTCGTCATCAACCCAGGCATTGAAGTTGCCAAGGACCATCAGCTTGGATGACTCAAACGACATGTCGATGACAAAGTCCGCTACTTCCTGCAGGAACTGCTTCTCATCACCTGGTGGTCGGTAGATGAGAGCGGTCCTACAACCTACACCTGCCACAACAGTACACTCAAATTATTTAGCCTCCTCAACTGGTACACATGTAAGGCCCAGTTCAGTCTTAAAACAGACTGCAACCCCCCCCCCGTCCAACCTCAGGCGGTGTAATACTGAGTACCCGGCTGGAATAGCGGCTTCTAATATAGGGCATGCATTCTCATCCAGCCAGATCTCAGTAATGCATGCCAGATCCACTGACCCAACAAGATCTGCAATAACTGCAGTCTTATTTCTGATGGATCTGGCGTTACACAACACCGCTCGGGTAGGACGGGCCTCTAGAGCTGCTCGAGCTACTTGCCCACCAATATTGGAGGTGCCCTTGGGTATGGAGACCAGACATGAAGAACCACATTTCAGACTCTATTTCACACCAGGGTGTCTTCTGGATCTCACTACCCCAATATGATGGCCCTGCTCTTCCGACCTCCACTGTTCACACACCCCTACTCTCCTCCTCCTCCCCCTGCGAACAATACCCGGCGCTCTACAGCACTGGTATGTTGACACCTGCAACGGGGGGGAAGGGCAGAGGGCATGAAGGGTGGGGGCAAGTAGCACACGACTGTGGAAACGGGCCTCCTACACATCCCAAAAACTTCAATAACAATGCAATACTCCCACTGGAGTCCCCAATTAATTAACTTAGCTAAATTTCCAAAATTAAAACAAAACCAAACCCCAAAATCAAATTAAAACAATAAAATAAGCAAAACACAAATAACTAAACACATTAAGGGCCAGATATTCAAAGCTTTACGCCGGGCAAAAAACGTTTGTGCGGGTTTAGCGCAGGATTAGCGTGGGTCTGCTATATTCAAAAGGCTGAATAGTGCAGGCAAACTGCATTAGCGCAAGGCAAACAATAATTATATGCAAGGGGCAAAGTGAACAGGAATACAGGTGCAATGAGATATTCAGCGACTAGCACCACGCTAAGTTGTTTAGCGCGACTTAGCGCGACCCATAGCGCGGTACAAATTACTGCCCAGGAAAAGTTGGTCTTAACCCTGGGCAAACAGCTTTGCGCACTTTGCACAGTGCTATCTCATCATTAGTGTGGCTTGCGCGGCCCTAACATATCAGTATGACACTTAGAAACTGCCAGACATGGAGGACACATGCTGCTCACTGATGGCACCACCATGATGCCATCAGCTGCCACCAGTCCAAGCCAAGCACAGACAGTGATGGGTGATCTGACCCACAGGGGACAGCATGGTAGTGTGGCCATATAGCACACACCTGCAGACCATACGTCTGTGGTGTGGAACAGATGGCAGCACACACATGCAGCACTATGGGCATGGTGGCCAGACCTCACCACAGCCCACGTGCGGCCACAAGGCTGGGACACATCGCTCAGTGCACATGGGCCAGTAGTGGGATTACGCCACCACCTGTGTGCCTGTCGAATACTACATGCCCCCTGAGCCACCTACCACACAACTGTACAGATGTCACAGCACACACTGCCAGCCATGTACATGACACTGTGTGCATCCCATGTCACAGGATCTGTGGATCACACAACAGCGTGATAGTACTGTCCACTGTCAGTAATTACCTGCAAACTGTGCCTGGCACTGTGTACAGTGCAGTGGTCATCACTGCCCTACATACCATAGGCAGTGTCATGTCCCTCACACTACCAGCCCTCTTGCTACTGTAGTGTCTGCTGTGCACTGTAGCATGACTTACAGTGTGAAGGTTGCATGCAGCACTACCACCACCTGTGCCTATGCTGTGTTGTCCCCTGGGGTACGATATGCTATGCTATGCTGTACTGTTTACATGAAGCCTGCAGTTATCATCATGCACTGCCTGACTGACCTATAGGTGGAGCTGCGATCAGACCTGGCCAGTCCCTGTACCTCCAGACTGACCTACAAGTGGAGCTGTGGGACCCTGCAGTAACGCTGTGCAAACTGCATGCAAATCAGGGCATGATGAGATGCTAATGTGGCTGCTTGCCCACAGACTATCTACATAGGCTCATTTGCATGTCAGTTTTGAATATGGCAAAGTTTAGCGTGGGGCTAATGTGTTTGCACCGGGCAAACCGCTTAGCTCCGCGTTAAAGCTAGCGCGGAGCTAACAATTCGGGGAATATTATACAGTTTTGATCACTGTTTTTTCATGTGTGCTGCTGCCTGCAGCTGTACTGGGTCCCTGCATTTGCCAGAACACACATTGGCCACATAGTTCCTCTCTGCCTACCCTCATGTCTCTGTGCACTGTGTTGTTGTTGTGATTTGCACTTCCTGGTTGCTGTATTCGGTGCTGTCTTATTCCAGGGCTACGTTTGCCCTGCACTCCCAGCCCAGTTTGCATGGCCTCATTCCCATGCTATATTCAGAAGCTGTTTGCCCTGGGCTATTCCTTTTGAATATAGCTTGCTTTGTGCTCCAGGCTAAGTTTGCACACCAGGCAGTGCTAATTTAGCCCAGGGGCAAACCTTTGAATATCTGGCCCTAAATCTCCTAAGTTACCACTTCCCCCCTCTTTCTCACGAAGGGGAGAAATGTCACTAATATATTACATCAAACTTAAATACTCCCACAATTATACAGCAAAATACAATAAAACTCCTCCCCATACACTCTTGCTATAGCTCCCTGAGATACAAAACCTTATTTCAGTATCAGTGTAAAATAATCCAGCAGTCCTCCACAGCAAATCAGACAGACGACTCCAAATGTTTGATGAATGGGCCAGGCGAGTTCTCACCTCCCCTGGCTGACTATTTGAAAGCTTCCCAATCCCAGACTATGCTCTCACCAAGAGTCTGAGGGACAAGCAGACAGTAACAAGAAACAAAGTTTCCCAAAAATAATGTAGATATACAGGAGGACAAGCTGCAATATCAATCCAAGTTCAGCGTCATAAACAATCCCAAATTAATTCAGTCAGGTTACTGCAGAGACAGAACCCAATGGCCAAGGCTGTAGTCCCAAACACAATTGAGGCACAGCCCAGGAGATCTTCAACATAGTGATGGGCTGGGCCGTGCAGCCAAATCCAAAGGGGAAGCCCCCCTCCAAATACACCAACTCTCAGGCCTCGACATCCAGCTGCTAATGACCCACAGCTACAGACCCTCAGAGGGCAAGTTACAAGGCTCATCCTGCAAGAGGCTTAGGAGAAAGTCCAGCCAGCACTCTGGCTTCCCAGAGAGCACAGGGGGAACTCCTGCTTTGTCACAAAAAGCACAGTTGAAACTAGTCCCAGGCACAGGAGGAGGCCTCCCCATCCAGCACAGCTCCCAAACCCTGCCACTCTTCTAGTCTCAAAATCCAGATAACACTGGGCAGTACACCTCTCAGGAGTCTTTAATGATATTCATCGTTTCGCAGATTCCACAAGCATCCAAAACTATGAAAACTGCAGCACTAGCCTGTAGTAGTCCAATCAGTCCAAACAGAGTTCCAGCCATAAGCCTCAATGTGGTATCTCCAGCAGTCTACTACATGCCACGAGCAGCAGCGGCCCTGAGACTAGTAGAGTTGGGATACAATCGCAACTCCTAAAACTAAATGTCCCTCAAGTTGCACACAGGTCGTTCATGAGTCCACAAACACGCAACTCCAAACACCAGACACTTGTTCTGAAACTGAAACAAAAATGGCACAAACAGCACAAAAGGGAAGGCTGCAGAGCAAAACCAGGAGAAAAAACAAAAATGAGCAAATAAAATAACGAACAAAACAAATGAAAAATTTTACAAATGGGAGACTCCTGATAGCTGGCTCAGCGTAGCCACCATCTTAGCATCACAGTTTCAGCCCACCGCCTTGTTTTAGATGCGGACAGGCTTACACACTCTTGCAATCTTTATTAGAGTATGAACTGGCTCACTCTTGAACGAAGATTATGATACCAAACCCAACTTGTTGGAAAGAAGACACTGCTAGGACTCACCCCCACCTGCAATCTCTGCTACTCACCCATGCAAACCACCATACTACTAGGAGTGCTACAAGACATGCGCTGTTTGTCCCTCATTGCAGGACCCATCAATCCATGAGGGCTTTCCCATATAAGGTAGCAACCTGATTGGATGAACTCCCCATCTCCATGTTGGAGCTACCTAAATTGAGTCCTTTTAAATCAGCTCTGAAGAAACACCTTGCTTCCCTACACTTATGTTGGTGCTACCACTAGGCTAATCCCACTAATAATGCCCTGGTTGTCTCATCTATGATAGTTCAGTTTGATTGCTGATAAAGTTGCCACTTGCAACTGTACTACCTCTGACAAGGCAAATACAGCTGCTGTACTTGTATTCTTAGGTGAGCATAGGATCTAGCTCATGTTCTATCCTCAACCTGCTGTAATTTACTGAATAGTATTATTTGGGACCATAGGAACATGCTTGAATCTATCTTCTGTTTGTACTTTGCTGAAGATGACTCTCAGATCCTGCATGATCCTTTGTTATGTTTATTCTCTGTAACATATATTTACTTCTGTACCTATAGATGTGGAACCTTTGTAAACTAGCTCTGCTCAATGTTGTTACTCAGACTATTTCAAATAAAAAAACTATGGAAAACAGTCTTGACTGAATGGTTGGTACCAAGTGCAGATGCCTGGAGCACATCTAACTCTAGAAAATTGATCCAAGTACATAATTTGCCAATATATGCCAAGGCAGTTTTACCAAGAAATGTTGGGCTATGCCCATAGTTAAGTGGGGGAAGAGCTCGTCCCCCACAACTTGCTTAAATCATCAGGTGGCGCATCGCCCTGCTTAGAGCGAGTTGCACTCGGCGCTCGCTCTGTGTTGTTGCTGGTCTGCGGCTGTGCCCCTTTTCTTCTTGCTCCTGCTCCCCCCTTCATCCGTGTTTCCTTTCCCGTTTGCTTCTTTCCTTATGCCTTTCCATCCTATTCCCTCGTACCTTTCTCTGTGTGTTTCTTGGGGAGGTGGTCTCTTCTACATTGTCTCTCAGGGCCTCGCTGTACTCTATCCTCCCTTTCTCACTGCTGCCACCCACTCCTTGCTGGCTGTGTTTCCTCCACAGCCGTGGTGGTGTCTGTCCCTCCTTCCAGCAGCCGCACCTGCAGCAGCACAGTCTAATTCAGCTCCCTCAATTCTTATGGTTTCTTTTCAGCGCCTCTGGGCTACTGCTGATGTCCCTGACTGCATATGATCGTGCACAGACTCCGGTGCTGCTTTCTGCACACCTTCACTATGGTTTCCACGTTCGGTGCTTCCCGACTTGCATTCCACAGAGCTACTCCTAACTTCCTCATTCCAGCCTCTCCTACTCAGGGCTCAGCATTACTATGGTGGCAGACTATCACCGGGGAATTCATGCCTACCACATATGGAGCTTCTTCATCGGCATGTTGAGTTTCTGTTTGGGTTTGGGACCTGAGCCACCTGCTTACCAGCAATTTTCTGACTTTCCCTGGACCAACTACAGTGCACTTTCTCATGCATGCGGCATGTCCTATAGCATGTCTATTGTGTCGTCTCACTGTGAAACCTACATTGCAGCCTTGGGGCTCGCTTATGTTGGGGGCAGCATATAAGTAATGCGGCAGCATACAGGGATAATTGCAATTCATGACGGGCTCCTGTTAAGTGAGACAGCTTCCAACAGTCAGACATTGTTCAGCCGATCATGTGGGGAGATTGGGCAGTTTGCATCATATCTTGTTTGCCGTCAGATACTATGGGGATTTGTTTAGCTTTGGGGGAGACTGTGCAGACGCACCTCCTGTGGTCTAGCCGGTCTAGCTTTCCATGCCTACAGTCAGCCCAATTACCTGTGCTTTGAGTATGTTTTCAGTAACTTCACTCAAGGAGAGTCTGGCTTTCCGACACTTCATACTCTGTTTACACAGTAGCTACATTTCCACATCCTTCAGGACCATTCTAGCTGCTTCTACTGCTACCTACTTCACAGTGAAAGACAAGGCAGCATTGTATCTATGTTTCAAGCTTTCCATTCGTGTGTTTGCTTGCCCTGCGCTACATTACTTTGGCTGATCCATTCCACAGATATATCTCACCGTATTCAACTGTACATTGCCTTCAGCATTTACTTATCCATTGAGCAGGTACTCAGGATTCCTTGACTGGTATTCCAATGCACTCGACTTGCATTTTATCTTTTTTATGGTCCTCTGGTACCATGGTACAGGCAACGCCTCCTTCCTCCTAAGCTAGTCATGTCTGTATATCAACCCTCAATTAACCAGTATTCATATTACTGCTTCTATGGGACCTCCTTCAGTCCATCGGCCAACCTGCACATGGTCTACCTGCACTTCCTTATCTCTGGGCTTAACCCCCCCCCATTCCTGTCGATGCTTCCTCCAGAGCTGTGTCATCAATTCAGACCTCCAAATCATGCTTTCTACAGCTTCCAATTTCACTGGACTGTTTCTGAAGTACTCCAAGATATTCACTTCAATTCCCTCGGATGCTTCTCACCAAGCTGTGTCACCTCCTTCACAGTTCCTGCTGCTACTGTTCCTGCCTGAACTCCCAGCTGAGCTCTACTCCATCATGCCTTCCTTAGTCGAACTGCTGCCTAAGACAGTGATCTACAGTTTCAGCTTGCTTATTTCCTTTGGTCGGGTTGCCAAATTCTTCTATCTGAAGCATCTTCACTGCACTGCTTTCCAATCGATCTTCAGGATGCGACAGTCAACAGCACCTTGCACAGCTTTCATAAGTCGGCCCTAATTTATATTAATACTATGCACCTAATTGACTCAGGATATGCTACTACGTCTGCATCATGCAAGCTTGCTTACTACTATAACTTATTCAGTTTCACGTCTTACCTTACTTGCTCATGTTACCTGCTTCGCCCGCCCAGGGCTTAGAGGTCATCATGACCAACCTGCCATTCCAACTTTCTGTGCTCCTCTTGAACTGGCATTCATCTAGCCTATGTTTCCATATTTACTGTGATCTCTACTTACCAGGATGTGATCCTCTGCATTGCATTCAGTTCAACATTTCCATTGCATTATCTACCACTGCTCTACAACCTGCCGCGGGCCGGAGGTTAGCCATCGCATTTGGTAGATCTGTGCTCCAACAGGCCCGAAGGTCCTTCGTTCCTATATTTTACTGCACCATAATCGTCTGCTTCTGTGACCTGCCTTCGCCCATCGGGCTGGGAGGTTTACCTACTTCTGCTCTACATCTGCCTCTCCAGTTCGGGGCCTGGTGATTCACATTCTACTATACACCTGTCTGCTGCCGTGTCAGCCAGCCAGAAGCTCCTTTACTGTGGATTTGCATCTAGATATTTCTTCATTCATCATCTATTCTTGGATGCTTGCCCTGCCATTTCAGTTCTGTGAACTTACTACTGCTACACTCTTACCAGGACACTTTGTTGAGCTTATCCTGAAGACCTTCGCTATCCTGATTTATGCTCTACAGCTTCTCGGACCATGTGTCAATTCTACTTCCTGTGACTCGGCCTCTTCAGTTATTACCATCTAGGACTCCTAAGCTCGACTACTCAGGACTCATCAGATATTCTTCACCAAGAGCTTCTAGCTGGGATATCATTCTGGTCTGAATTGTATATGTCAACACTATTTGCAATCATCCAGATGTGCACGGAGCTCCAATTCCCTTGCTAGTACCATTCTCATAGCCTTACCCCTCCAGCTGATGGCTCATCTGTGCATGTTACCTAGGAGCTAGCCACCACATTCTGTGCCTATCAGCAGACCTCTGTAGGTCTGGCTGCATTTTCATATTACCCAGAGCTAGCCACCTCTCTACTTACTGTACCTCACCAGCTGATGGATAAGCTGTGCATCTCACCGAGGGCCTAGCTGCCATGTCCTACTACTACCAGCAGACCTACCAGCAGACCTTCATAGGTCTGGCTGTGCTTCCTGTTACCTGGAGTTAGCCGCCACTCTCTTACCTTACCTCACCAGCTGTCGGATAAGCTGCGCATCTCACAGAAGGACTAACTCCCACGTCCTATTCCTTCCAGCCAGCCCCCCGCCTACTTACATCTCCAGCTGATAGATAAGCTGTGCATCTCGCTGATGGATTAGCTGCCATGTTCTCTTACTTATCAACTGACTGACTTGGTGCATTTACTTGCTACTACCATTATGGCCTGCACAGATTTTAGCTCAGCTCTTTGACCGTTGCCTTTTACATCATCACCTATGCATCTACTCTGCTCTTCATAGACATGGAGTGCTTCATCACTTGCATCTAGTCGTTTCAACTCATATCGTCCTTGGATTCCACTCTACTTCCTTTTGGCCTGCTCATGGATTCTCGAAATTGGAGTTTACTACTTGGATGCTTGCTCTATTCATCTGACGTGTCACGATTCACTTCATCTTCAGTTATCAGTTTCTCTGGATTGAGTTCTACTAATGGGGAGAGGTTCAGATTAGCCAATTAAAATATTTAGGATTACTCTCCTTTAGTATGCCCAGAAGGACGGGTAGGTCAGTAGCCATTGGTCCTCAGAGGTTTCCCCCCAAGGGGCTTTTTCCTCTCCTGTGTGCTACTGATCACACTCTCCGGAGTTGGAGGAGGTGATCTGCAACTTATATTCTTGGGGTGTCTTCCTGCTCAACTCCATCAGTCAGATACAGAACAATTGTTGCTATCATAATTTTTTTGGGGATCTCATAATTCTGGACTAAGCTTCCTCCCTACAGGTGGGATACAAAAAAAGGCCAAAACCATCATATCACAACAAGTGACTCATCAGTTCAAGCATCTAAGCACCTTGCATATATTATCCAGTTCACATGTACTATAATCTATGACTTGCTCATGTCTATGCTAAAGTACATAAGCATGAATCATTTCATATTACTAGTACCCTGCAAGCCTATCCTACTTACTGGTCTGGCCTCTGTATCCAAACACAACCTACAGCATCCAACTACAGTATGTAATATGAGCACTGAGCTCTGAACCACAGTTAAATGTTGGGCTATGCCTGTTGTTAAGTGGGGGAAGAGCTCCTCCCCCACAACCTACTTAAATCATCAGGCTGCGCATCGCCCTGCTTAGAGCGAGTCGCACTCACCCATCATCCTCCTCTGACACCTCCTCCTTCTGCAACACTCTTATCCCACCGGGGGGTCTCATAATTCTGGACTAAGCTTCCTCCCTACAGGTGGGATACAGAGAAAGGCCAAAACCATCATATCATAACAAGTGACTCATCAGTTCAAGCATCTAAGCACCTTGCATATATTATCCAGTTCACATGTACTATAATCTATGACTTGCTCATGTCTATGCTAAAGTACCTAAGTACACATCATTTCATATTACTAGTACCCTGCAAGCTTATCCTACTTACTGGTCTGGCCTCTGTATCTAAGCACAACCTACAGCATCCAACTACAGTATGTAACATAAGCACTGAGCTCTGAACCACAGTTAATTATAAAGTGGGGGATTCTATTTAGGCAACTCTTAACTATGACTAAGAAAAGACTGTATCGCCTGATCATAGATAGTGCATTTTCAGGACAGTTGTTTCCCCAGTGTCTGGATACTAAAACAGAGATTGTATTAACATAGGTTATAAATGGTAGGATCCCAAAATTTGCTTGGAATGCACTTTGACTAAGTTGCTAGGAGAGGCTGTAAGTGAAGAACAATGATAAACACAAACAGCTGGAAGACAGAGTTTGCTCAACAGCTTGCTGCACTAATGTTTTGGAAATGCAAGAGCACCTCTTCTATAAGTGTGATTGGAAATAGCTATGTTTTGGGAGGGAACCCCTATACTCGACACTCACTTTAACACAAATTATTGTTTGGTCTGTTTTTCAGACCCCTGGGCAAAATACAATCCAAACACTCTACAGATCATATTTGCAGTTTTAAAAAATTATGTATGGCAGGTACATTGTGTATGGGTCATGCAGCAAAAGACAACTGCACATCAAGAACTAGAGCAAAATATTTTCATTTTCAGCAGACAGGGTAGGGAGCAGGATGTAAAGGTCTTCCGAAACACAAAGTCAGGACACTATGGCAGCACTGCAATTTCTTGTAATATCAGAACAGAAAATAAGTGGAACATTGAGTCTTTCAAACCAGATTTTGATGCTTGTCTTTTCCTCAAAAAAGCACAATTGTAATATTTATTTATTTAGTTTTTGTTGACCGGGTAACTGCACTAGACAAATTCTGCCAATTTTCAGGCATGATCCGGGGTAGGGGATACAGATTAATGCCAACTGACCTTGAACCAGATTAAGCTGTTGGTGATATTTTTTTTTTTTGTGAATGGGGGGAAATTTGGCCAGGGCACCAGGAAAATTCCCCTACTCTTGCCAGTAGGGGGCAGGCCGTCTGCATGATGGCCACTCAGAGGTGGATGCCGGAGAAAGAGGATGTCTGCACAGTGGGAGAGCCTGCCTCAGCTCCCACTGTTCTTGCTTAAGAGGCTGATCTACAGCGATGCATGGAAGCCGATTCGGATGATGAATTTCATGAAGCTCCCATTTCTATGGAGGAAATGGAGAAAATAGTTCAAACCTCTACTAACGAGGTTACTGCACTTAATAAGGAGGTTTTCCTTAATTCTGATGATTTACATGGAATGGGTTCAACTGGAATGGGTCCCTTACAGCAAGCAGAAGCCATGGAATCAATTCGGAAGCTGCAACCTTTGGAGGCGCTCCCTGTCATTATCGCTGCTAATTCTGTCAACCCAACAGCTGATGTTCAACCTTCTGAAGGCCCCACGGGGTGT
Source organism: Neoceratodus forsteri (assembly GCA_016271365.2). Taxonomy (NCBI): domain Eukaryota; kingdom Metazoa; phylum Chordata; order Ceratodontiformes; family Ceratodontidae; genus Neoceratodus; species Neoceratodus forsteri. Next base: position 893,987,672 of record CM028132.1, on the reverse strand, counting down.
GGTGAGTCAGCTTTCAGCTTCTCTGTCAATCCGAACTCTTTGAACTTTGATGCTGTCAAACAGCAGGCTGGTAGTAATTTTGTTGGTCTCAAAAAGTGCCTAAAGCCTGTTAGAAAATGGGCTTTTTATTTCCTGGCATCTGATTGGCTAGTACCCTTGCCAAGGGGGTACATTAACTTTCAATAGATGCCCAGGAAACAAAAAGTACCAGTCTATAGTGCCCCTTCACCCAGTACGTATTGTAGTGCCCACCCTGCTACATAATTGGCTGCAACAACTCATTTAAAATGTAAAACACTGCCATTTTTTTCCTTTGCTTAGCGAGAGAGCCCAACCACCATCACTTCACCCGATACACTCCTTCCTGACTGAAACAACTGCCTACTAGCTACATTAATTTTTTAACGTCTGTTTTGAATGTCTCATTCTCTAAATAAAGAATATGCAGCTTGTCCCATGCTCCCGATTCCCCACACAGTTACAAGAAAAGCTCGGTCACCCGATAACACTCTCGCTCGTCCCTCCTCCTGCCGGTTGCAACGTCTGTTCAAAAAAGAAAACATTTCAAATCTACAGTACTGCTCACCTCTAAAACACTGCCACCACTGACTTTCCCCATGCCCTGCAATCCCCGATACTGTGTACACTGAATATTAAGGGACTTACATTCCCACAACTGTCAGCACTCTCGCTCCTGCTGTACCGGTCAGTTGGTCACCCGCTCACTGACCTCGGCTAAAACACACGCGCCCCTTCACAGTCCCGGTGGCTAAAACAGACGCTCCCCTTCACAGTCCCGCTCTACGTAAAAAGCACCGAGGACCAAGAATGTATAAAAAAAATAAAACAACTGGCTCCTGACAACACCAGCTTACTCTCCCCCACCACGCTTCCATGTCACGATCGCAACCTCTGACCTACCCCACGCAACCTCTGACCTGTCTGAAAAAAAACATCAGCAAGACAAAAACAGCCTCTCAACATAAAACAAAGCAAGTGTACAGTAAATAAAACAATTGTTATATGTCTGTGTGTGTGTGTGGGGGGGGGGCTGTTCAACCAAAAAAAGAAATGAAAGAATCTGCTGCAGTCTACCAACTTTCTAACTATTGTCTCCATTTGGACAAAAGACCATCCTTGTAAAGCAGACGGAGGGACTATTTCATTTCAAAACGTTCTAAAAAGTAATTTTAATTAATTTGTTTTTTTGTTTTTACAGTGCCCTTTTCTAAAGCGCAATAATACCGAGAGGGTGGGCGGTGTGCCCAATACCGCCCCACCCTCTCGGGTATTATTGCTTGCTTAGTTTACAAACCGAGGAAAAAACTGTCTTTTCAACTGTTGTTGCAGCGGACCAACAAGAGGTCCACGTAGCTTCACCATCTGCTAAATTTACTCAGAATGTACACACCCCACTCAGTAAATCAGCAGGATTTGTGTTGAAAAACCTGGCTAGTAATGAGTCTATTTCCTACCCTGCTGTTGTTTAGCAGTACACTGTGGAGTCGCAGGTTGGGGCCACGGAGTTTCTGTTTTCTAAAATGTCTTCCCAGCAGCAGGAAAAAAATGATATTGGAGTTAAACCCAATCATTTACCTTTTAAATCAAGCACTGAGCTTATTGCCTCTGATCTAACCAGGGAGTTTTGGACACCGGGTAAAGCCCTAGCAGGGGTTGGATGGAAGCAGGCCCCATCTGGTGTCTTGATGCCTGATTCTGCGTGGGATGCTGACTTTTCTCTTTCACAACATTCCCCAGCCTGGAAACCTGGTACAATAGTGAACATTTGTAAAGAGAGTTTTACCAACAAGGAGAAGTCTGATGTACCCAGGCCCCATTCCACTACCAGGCTTTTAGAATCACAGACTCTACAGCCCATCGCTCCCAAGGATGACTCTGGCCTTCCTCCTTAAGTTTTTTCTCCCTCATTAAATGACTCTTCTTCATCTAATCCTCCTAAACAAAAACCCTTAATGTCTGAGCTGTTTTCTAATGATAAATGGGAGGCAGCTCCAAGACCGAATGCAGTTTGCATACGCTACAAAGGAGGCCTGGAGAATAGGCCAGACAGATACTTTGTTGGGAAAACTTTACTGAAAGATTCCCATCACTTCTCACCAAAGGATGTGTTCACTTTTATAAATATTTCTGGAGAGGACAACTTTGATGTCAGTTTTAGGACATCACATGCTTTAGACCTATTTTGGGAAAGATATGGGCAAGTTAAGTTCTATTCCACATGGACCCCCTTTCTGGTCATCCCCCTCACTAAACCCTTGATTAAGTTTGTAATGGTGATGTTTCGAAATGAGGGGGTCCATGTGGAAGATATTACTTTTTGGTTGTCACAAAAGTGTGAAGTATTAAGTGCCCCAGAACCTATCCTAGATTCCGAGCAGTTTTGGGCAGGGGGCTTGGAAATACAAAATTAAATTATGGCAATCAGATTCAGGTATTGAACATATACCTAATTCTTTTCTGCTGAGAAGAGATAGAGTGGTTTGTTTTTATGGGGTGCAGCCTAGAGCTTGCTATAAGTGTGGTTCTAGGACTCATCTCTCCAGTGTCTGTGACCAACCCCGATGTGATAATTGTGGGGAAGTTGGGCATATTACCATGCAATGTGCAAACCATACTAAATGTGATCTTTGTGAAGAGTATGGCCATGTCTTTAGGGAATGTCCTTGGGCTGCCAAGAACAAAGCATCTTGTATTAGCCCAGACCTTTTAATTCAGAAAGCTCAGGATGCTGCAGGCCCCCCCCCCTCCCTCCCAGGAAAGGAAGGATTCACCTCAGGTTGATTCATCTACTAGGTCTTCTTACCCAGGACCTGTGATGAATGCACAATCTTCTGTTTTGAATCATCATGAGGACAATAAACCCTGTATGGAACCTCCAGAAATTTTGGAGTTTACACCAGTTTGTCATAGGCGCCAGGTTGTATGGGCCCATGGGGCGTGGGCTCCAGCAATATTTTCTGAAGCAGGCCCAGCCTCACCAATACTTTCAACATATAAAAAAGCTTTTCTTTTTTTTTTCTTGAATTTCAACATATATGAAATTGCTTTTCTTTTTTTTCTTGTGGTATGGGCGAGTGGGTGGGTGCCAGTGCCAGCCGATCCCGAACCAACCACGGTAATCATGATTCATTGGTCGACCGTGGCACTTTTTGAATTTGGCACCTTTAAATCCTTATACGCATGCAATACACCCAAAGAGAACATGCAATCTCATTGGAAGGCGCCACGGCAGGGAAGAATTTAATCGAGGCAGGAAGGAGAGTCGGCAAAGCAAGTGATAACGGAGGACCGGGAAGCCGTGAGTAATCACTGTAAGGAGGTAGTGCCAGACTAGCAAGTGAAGCAAGTAAAAAAAAAAAGCCCACATGGGAAGTTGTGCAGTAGTGGCGGCAGACACTTAACGTGCCCCGTGCCCCTGTGCTGGTGAGTGGTGGGCATAGTCCCCAGGAGTCTGTACGGTAGTAGAGGTCATGAGTGGCTGGGTGAGTGGCGACTCATGTCTGTCGGTCATCGTGCTGGGCCAGGAAGGGCGAGGGCAGGTTGGCAGCCAGTACAGCTGCTGAAGAGAATGGAGCAGAGGAGCCAGCAGAGCCTCCGAGACCTCACTGTCCAGCACAAAGCAGAGGTCACGGAGGACTGAGAAGAGAACAGCAGTCCACTCCTGCACCACAACAAGTGATAACGGTAATAATATACCCCAGCCCCAGTGCAGCAAGAGCCGACAGTAGAACAGTAATCAGTAGCCAGGTAAAGTGGGGATGCAAGGGGTTGAGAAACAAGCCTGTGGTGGGAGGGAGTCGGGAGAGCTCAGCTAAAGCAATGGGATCATACAGGGATGAGAAAAAATGTTTTAGGTAGACTGAATGAGACAGACTTGCTCTCTCCGAGTCAGATGGAAATGACTGTGTGTCCATGGCCTAGAGGGTAAGGAAGTCTGAGTACTACTGTTTTGGTTTTTTTTTATTTCTAGTTTTCCCCTCCTGCTGCCCCACAGAGCCACTCCATTGGGAGTCACCCATTAAGCCTGCCCCTACCAGTGCCTACCTTGCAACCTCCAGTCCCTCCATCCAGCCTCGACGAACCCCCCAGGCAGGGTCGGGGTCGGGCAGCCCCTGAATCCTTCAAGTTTTGTCAGGGTCCTGGGGTGACAGGCAGGCACTGGCACATCGGGACCCGGCTCCACACTCCTTCTTCCCGGCTCTGAGGGGTGTTTTTCCCTGTTCTGTAAGGGACGTTGCCAGCCCCAGACGTCAATGTGCAAGCGCCAATGACGCAACGTCCTCCCCCCCCTAGACAATGCAGTCCCTAGAGGTGATTGGTCTGCATTCCTCTGCCCATGACCAATCAAACCCCTGAGGTGCAGACGTGCTGTCATGCCCCCAGCCTCCGCCAGAGGTCACCGTGCACCTGCGTTGAATCCCCCCGGAGAAGGTGAGCCATCGCCGGACGCCAGCCAATCTCTGCCCAGCGACCCCAGCTCCCCAAGTCCGCTCCCGAACCCGGGTCACCGGTGTGGTGCAAGGTGTGGTGTCCAGTGCCTCAACCCTCAGTGCCACCAGGCCAACTTCTGAGTACTACTGTGGGAACTAACTAGCAAGTAAGGTTCAAATCTGACCACAGCTTCATAGTTGTTGTGTGACCATGAAACAGTCACTCGGTGCTTACTGCTTCAATCTGCCTAGCTGTAAATTGCTTTTCAGCTGAGCTATCATGGTCTCCCTGGGTTAATCAACCATACTAAAAAAAAATTCCCTCCTTTTGCAGTATAATACCAACTGAAGCTGGTGCAGCTTGTCATTTTAGCTGCATGTTTTTCTTAAAACATTTTGTTCAGCAAGACAGCTGTTAAAAGCCGCCTGCCCCACAACACGTTTCCACACACCCAAATAGTAGCCTATGCCCTGGTCAATCTGATTGGCATAATTCAATCTTCAAAGGACAGGGACACATCTTTGATGTGCTAGAAATAAATCGGTCTTACCCAGACAGTCAACCCTCAAACAGTACCAGCTCAGGCAGCAATTGAAAGTGAGTTGGTGTGTGGAATCTCAAAGCAGAAATGCCTCTGATGTTGTCAACAGGCAAGGGACTATAACAGCCAGTGACTTAGGTTTGTGGGTGGGGCCAGAAATTAGATACAGACTGGAAAAATGTAACCAAATACTCAATCTGGCTAGAGTACACCCACCCATACAAGTCAATTATTGTGTTCTGAGGCTCAGAAAACAAAAACTGACTTGGGTGGAGGTACTCAATATTTCTGGGGGGGGGGGGGTTGCCATTGTTGCAAAATACAGTGATTGTTCATTGTGTGTGGCCGATGCAGTTTGATCTGCTGGATCAGATGTGGTTCAAGCACACTGGTCATCTGTGAGACGTATGGATCATTTTGTGGCAGATAGTTTGGCCTGCTACACATAAACTGACAATCTCAGTTTGTATAGTGCATTCATGATTCGTCAAGAGGTGTCACTGCATCAATATTGTTGGCAGTGTTAGTAATATGTAACTCTAGACTACTTATGGAATATCAATGCATGCAGAAGTAATTAGAAGGGAATGGGAAGGCAATGGCAAAGATGCATGTTCTAAGCTTGTTAAGCCATAAATAGAGGAAGGAGATATACATATAGTTGGTGATTGTAAGAACAGCTGGTTAAGAGAAGAATCAGTATTTATATAGTGCTTTTCATACACACTGTATTCCAAATGCTTTACAGGCAGTGCTAGACTGGTGATGAAGTGGCAGTGTGTAGTGGCAGACATTTTTCACATCAGCATCCACTCACAGCCTTTGACAATTGCATGAACCAGTTTTAAGGGAAGGGGGTTATTGGCCAGGACACTGGGAAAATCCCCTACTCTTTTAGAAAAGTGCCTTGGTTCTTTTACTTCCACCTGGACACCCACCAGGACTGCTCCTGGTGACCAGGATGTGTAGAAAGGACTTTGGTTTAATGTCTCATCTGAAGGACAGCACACCTCAACAGTACAGCACCTACCTAATACTGCACCCAAGTGCCAGCATTTAGATATGATCCCAGTCTCTCCTGGCATTAGACTAAAACCCATGATCTTCTGACCCAGAGGTGGATGTGCTACCAACTGAGCCACACTGACACCTATGCATGTTGTTTTTAATCAAGTGACCACCAAGATCTTTTTCCAAAGCAGTCAGATACTGTACAGGAACTATAATTTTACAGAGCAGGGCTGTTATGGGGGATTGTTTCTGTTGTACAGTTTATATGGTACAGTGCATACCAACTGGTTGTTAGCAGAGGTTGGGCAGAACTATTAGGACTTTATCTGGAGGATGAGGTTACTGGTGGGTTGGTGACTGACTGGAGAATGCTATTAAGAACTTGTGAACTGAATACCTTCACACTCCTGCTTATTTTCTCAATAGCATACTGTCTCTCCAGATTTACTGAGTTAAAACTTGTGACAGTTTTACTAATTATGTTAGTGTTCCTTCAAAGCAGCTCATATCAGATTATATAACTTAAATTCATCTGTAACATGAAAACTGAAAATGCAGTTGATGAAACTGTTTTGAAATGGAGATGTATGTTTTGTTGAGGAAAGCTATGCAGTATTTGGGAACAAAAGGCCTAACATTTTTTACCAATACTCTTAAAGCAGGCAAGCAGCATTATGTGCTAGTTGGCCAAGAAATCATCATATGATTTTTCAGCAACAACTTATTTCTGACATCTTTTGAATAATCATGCTCGGTATATTTGTAATTTTCTCAGAGACTGTTTAAACTTCTTTTGCAGCTAATGTAGTAATTAATGACACACATCATTAAAGATGGCCTCCACTAGCAGTTTTTAAAGATTTCAGTTCCACTGAGGTTACCTGTTAAATGTTCATGCTGCATTAATCTCCCTGATGGTAAACATACAGCACAACACTGTACCAGGATATTTAATGTTTTTGTGTTGAGCACTGCACTGGTGACAGGAGTGGGAACTTTTAAAAATGTCAAAATCCCATATCATGGTTTAGGAATGAAAAAAAAACTGGGAAAAAACACATGTATCTTGAAATGTTGTGAGACAGTCATTATTGCTGAAAAAAAACCTATATGGTTACTAACAAATACTGCTACTTTAAACTGCTATAACTTGTGATGACAGCTCTTACCACGTGTTGGGGTTGTTTGTGCTTTTGCCAAATTCAGGTAAATCTCCAGGTTACTGACCTTATTTTTATTTTTCCTTTGGAACTGGACAAGGCCCACGGGTTTTGGTGTGGATGTTTTATATGAAAAAAAGCCCTGTAAGTGCAGACAAACAGGATTTGTGCCTCCCAGGCAAACTGTGAAGGGGAAGGGGCCGCAGTACAAATTGAGGCCAGGGGCAGCAGCTGGGAGCTGAATATAGGCACTAAGCAGTCCCATATTCATAGTATTTGTGCCACAGAAAGGTGTTTTGCATGGACATCTTGCGTGGTGCTGGTGCCAGTATCACCGACCTAAACCACAACTCCCATAGACCCGAGCTGGGGCTTTGACCCCTGATCTGGTGACCTCTGACCCCTGGACCCCACCAAAAATTTTACAAACCTAGCTCCACTGCTGACTTACAAGCTTTCACACACTGGAAGGGTCTTGGCAAACTACATTTCTTCTTGGACAGTCCTGTTGCCAATCACTATAGTGACCAGTGAGTTAGGCAGTTTGACTTTATCAATCGCCATCAGTCACAAGAATCTTGCTAGTTTTCGCTTTGTATTGGTGAATTGCCAAATGAATAAAACTACTCTGTGGTACTGCCTGGATTTCTAGCCATTGGCTCCATATTTTAAAGGCCATTGCACATTTTAATTCTGAGGTGTTAAGAGGCATGATGAAGGAAGCTTTTCTGCATATTGCAAGTTGTGGGGGGGATTGCATAGGTTATCAGACCAATGCTATCAGTGTAACACAAAGCTACAGAGAACACAGTGTACTCCTCATTGCGTGCTTGCTGTACTGTACCATGGCGGCACTAGGCTACTTTCTTTGTGTGCTGGCTGTTGATGTTGGTTTCATCTGTTTATGTGAGTTTGAGGGCTCTGCTCTCACCCCAACCCCCGTTCCTTGTTTTGTTTTTTTGTTTTTAACACAGGAGTGTGGGGGGGGGGAGCCCCTACTCAAATAAATGAATAAAAAAATAACTGATAGTCTGACATAGTTAACAGCGTATCATAACTGAGGTTTTGTCAGTTTATTGTGCTTTGGAGGCTCTGCTCCCAACACTCTGGGACATGGGGGAGTGAAGCCCACCCAGCAACTCAAAGTACAAAAAAATAACTGGCAGTCTGACATGACGTAGAGCATGCAGTTCTGTAATGGGCCAAAGCAGCATAACTTTAGTACTATGCTAATAGCAGAGTTCCAGGGGCAGTCCGATAGTCCACACATTTGCCAGTTATGGGTAGTCTCACACATTTCTGAATACAGTGGTATTTATTTGGAGTTGGGGCCCACTGCAATAGAGTTCACTGATTTTCAGGTCAGTACAGCAGATGTGCATAGTTCTACCAGATCCTTTAAAACTGGAATTTTAAAAAGTTACTGCTGAATACTTAAACATGTGGATTTGCCTTTCTGCCTGTTTTGTCTCCACTGGCTCTTTCAGTTGATGGGAGAGGATGTTTTAGCCCTGTATTTTGTGTTTTCTTTTGACTGCTATAGTACCGATAACTGTTCTGATAGGTGCAACAGACAATAACAAACATGACATCCATTGTTGATTGGGCTTTTAATGAGTGCATTCAATTTTGTTTTTTCATACCTGAGGCCAGGGACTTAGCCCCCAGATGACCATGTTATGGCACCGGGGGCTGTGCTCTCATAGAGTCATGCGGGAGGTGACCTCTGACCCCTGGGCCAGGGGGTGGGGCTTTGACCCCTGACCCCTGGGCCCTACCAAAAATGTTACAAGCCCGGCTCCTATGCAGTTTGTTATACTGATACAGATCCAGTAGTTCCTGAGAATGATTCTAAGGGTGCTATTCCTTCATCTCCACTGCCTTGCAGGAGATCTTCTAGGAATTTGCACCCTTATACCCCCACCTTCCCTGTAGAATCCAGTAATTCTTATGCAGCCTTATTCACTCCATGGGGGGAAACAGAAATGGATTTTGGAGACTCACACTCTCAGAAATCCTCTCTGTGCACCATCTCCCAGTCTGTTGACAATTATAAGGAGAAAAAAAAGAAAAAAAAGGAAAAAATAGGGGTTGCTGTATTTATAAAGCATTTCAATGTTGTTATCATGGGGATCATTGAACACCCATAGCTTGTTAAATGCTATCAAAAGACAACCTGTTTTTTAATATATTCATGACCAAAATGTTTCAGTTAGTTTTTTTAGAGGAAACTTGGATGTATTCAATTGAACAATTATCAGCTTTCAAGAGAGAACGGCCCTGGGGGCCTTCCTATTGGTCATTTGGGACAGATGGTGCAGATGGTATAGGCATTTTATTTGATTCTTTCAATTTTTCACTTCATAACTTAATAGATCATATTCCTGGTAGAGTTATGATCTTGGATGGGAAATGGGAAAACATATGTTACAGGTTTATCAATATTTATAACTCTCAGTCTAAAGTGGACAGACTAGTATGTATGAAGGCAGTGCAACCTTTCTTGGTTACCTCAGTTAAGGTGTTATGGGGCGGTGATTTTAATTGTAGTGTTATTAACACACCTCAGCAGAATAAAAAAAAATACTGTGATTCACATGCACTTAACTCCATAATTAAGATGGCTGGTTTGCTTAATTGTATTTCCTACCTTTCCCACAGACCTAGGTTTTCATTTGTGAAAGGGAAAGTTCAATCTTTAATTGATTACATGTTAGTTTCCTCATCTGTGCAGGTTAAATCCTTTCAAATGACACCTAGTGAATTCACAGATCACCTTTTTTTATTATGTACTTTTCAATCTATATGTCTGACCGAACATAGACAAGTTAGGTGGAAACTAAATACTTCCATCCTAGATTCCACCCACACACAGTCCGGTGTAAAATTTATTTTGAGAGCTCTATTATCAGTGGCTTTTTTATACACCGACATGGGAGCATGTTGGATGGAGACAAAAACAGATCTTTGCAAATGGTTTAAAAAGCAAGGGGTAATAGCAAAAGATCATAATTTTTTTGAAGTACTTATCTCTTAGACAACAGTCACAGAGTCTCATTACAATTGCATACACTTCTAGACAAGTCTACTCAGAACAAATTAGAATACTTAAATCTAGTATGAAGTTATATCAGTATGATAGAGCTAGGACTTTACAAGCCATTCTTACCAATGGTGTAAAAAAAACTCCCATAGGTGATCCCTTTGAGGTTTGTAAAATCTTGAGGGAATCTTCCACTATTGATTTACTAATAAATTCTGATGGTTCTGGAGCTACAACAACTGAGCCGTTAAGGGATCTGATTAAGAACCATTATCAGTCCTTAGAACCTGACTTCCTTATTCATGAGGACTCGATACTTTCTTTTTTAAAATCCACCAGGTCTTCTTCTGCATCGACAGAAGCTCTAAAACTATTAGGGCCTAATAACCGTGGGGAAATAATTGAGGTAATTCAAATGCTGAAGCCGAATATTTCACCAGGAAAAGATGGGCTTTCTAATAAATTATATAAATGTTTTCAAGAAGAATTAAGTGAATGCCTTCTCATCCTGTTTAAATATGTTTTTGATACTAATTCTATATTCCCTTCATTTACTGAAGGATTATTAATCCATTTGTTTAAATCAGGATATAAGAATGATATAAAGAATTGGAGGCCCATTACCCTGTTAAAATTCTGACTACAAACTTTTTTCTAGCAATTCAAATGATAGGTTAAAATGCTATGCCAAGTGTGTTATATCTCCTTAACAATTTTGTGGAATTCCTGATAGAAGAATTCAATCTGCTCTGATGATCATAAGAGATGTCATCGAACATTTATCCCTAGCTGATAAATCTGGTTGTGTTGTCATTGCAGATTTCGAGAAAGCTTTTGACAGAGTTCATCTACCTTTCTTTTTTTAGCATTAGAAAACTAAAGAGGTGGCAGGGACTGTTAAGGAGAAAAGGATAGCATTCAGAAAATATAAGAAAACACAGAAGGAGCAGGACAGAGAACTTTATCAGTTAAAGCAGAAGGAGGCAAGGAAGGCAGTCAGAATAGCAAAGGCACAAACTGAGGAAAAGATAGCCAACTCTGTTAAGAAGGGGGATAAAACCTTTTATAGGTACATTAGGAAATGAAGAAAGACCAAGGGAGGGATACAGAGACTTAATAAAGGGAAGGGAATGTGGGCAGAGGGTGACAGTGAAAAAGCAGGGATACTGAATGAATATTTCTGCTCAGTATTCACAACAGATGAGGAGGGGGAGGTGCCTAAACCAAACAAGGGAGAAACTCTGAATAGGGGGGTCAATACCAGTCCATTCACAGAAGAAAGGATTTTGAAAGAACTCTTGAAACTGAGGGTGGACAAAGCAATGGGGCCTGGTGAGATTCACCCAAGAATACTAAAAGAACTAAGGGTAGAACTAATAACACCACTGACTACTCTCTTTAACAAATCATGGGAGGATGGAGTGGTACCTGAGGACTGGAGGAGGGCAAATGTGATTCCACTTCAAAAAGTGGGAGCAGGGCAGAGGCAGGAAACTACAGACCAGTTAGTTTGACTTCAGTGGTAGGGAAAATGATGGAATCACTTCTGAAGGAAAGAATTGTTGAGTACCTAGAGGCCAGTGGGGCACAGAACCCAAGGCAGCAATGTTTCACAGCAGGAAGGTCATGTCAGATGAACCTTATAGATTTCTTTGACTGGGTGACCAAAGTAGTAGACCAGGGTGAGGCTGTAGATATGGCCTACCTAGATTTTAGCAAGGCATTAAACACAGTCTAACACAAAAGATTAATATACAAGTTAGCCAGCTTTGGAGTGGGTCCCAAGGTGGTAGCCTGGATAAAAAACTGGCTAGACAACAGGAAGCAAAAGGTAATAGTAACCGGAGTCCACAGTGAAGAAAGGAGGGTAACTAGTGGGGTACCGCAGGGTTCGGTACTGGGACCGGTCCTCTTTAATATCTTTATAAGTGACATTGGAGAGCACCTGGAAGGAAAGGTATGCCTCTTTGCAGATGACACAAAGATCTGCAACAGGGTTGATACACAAGGTGGGGTGGAAAAGAATGAAAAGGACTTGGCAAGGTTGGAGGAATGGTCAAATATCACGGCAGCTCAGATTCAATGCAAAGAAGTGCAAGGTAATGCATCTGGAAACAAAAACCCAAGGGAAGAGTACACAATGGGGGGTGAGTTAATAACAACAACAAAAATCGAAAGAGACCTAGAAGTAATTATATCAGATGACCTAAAGGTGGGCGAGCAATGTGAGAAGGCAATAAGGAGGGCTGGGGGATACAGGCATCAGCAGTAGAAAACAGGAAGTTTTTATCCCTCTCTATAGACAGTTAGTGAGACCCCATCTGGAGTACTGCGTGCAATTCTGGAGACCCCATCTCCACAAAGACATAGACAAGTGTGGAGGCTGTTCAGAGGAGGGCAACCAAAATGGTGCAAAGTCTGCACCAGAAAACATATGAGGAGAGATTAAAGCAGCTTAATATGTACACCCTTGAAGAAAGGAGGGAGAGGGGGGACATGATAGAAACTTTCATGTATCTCAAGGGAATTAACAAGGTACAAGAGGGTAATATCTTTCAGAAGAAGAGATGTGCAAGAACAAGGGGGCACAATTTGAAGATAGAGGGGGGACGGCTCAGAGATAATGTTAGAAAGTATTTTTTCACAGAGAGAGTTATGGATGCATGGAACAGCCTTCCTGAGGAGGTTGTGGAGTCAGGAACAGTGGGAGAATTCAAGAATGCATGGGACAGGCATAAGGCAATTCTAGTGGGGGGCAGGAAGAAGTAAGCTGTTGATTAACTAGAATCTGCAGCTTATCCATCAGGTAGGGGAAATGGGCAGATTGGGTGGGCCAAGTGGTCCTTATCTGCCATCAAATTCTATGTTTCTATGGGGTTCCTCTTCAAATGGTTAATCTTATTAAAATGCTATACAAGTATAATTTGGTTTGCCCTTTTTTGAAAGGTTGTACAGCCAAGAGCTTCCATTTAAAGACTGGGGTTTATCAGGGTTGCCCCCTGAGTCCTTTTCTTTATGCTTTCTTGCTGGACCCCCTTTTACAGTCTTTAATTAACTCACCAAAGTGGACAGGAATTATAGGGGATACTTTTGATTGTCAACTACATTCGCAGGCCTATGCGGACGATTGGATATACTTTTCAGACCAAGCTCAAATTCATAAATTTTTGGAAGCTTTTAAACTTTTCTCTGTAGTTTCAAATGCTAAATTGAATTTACAAAAAACTAAAGATGTGTTTATTGGGGCAATGGGGCCTACTGATGTGGTACAGGATGATATTTGCATTTCCCAGAGCCCGCTTAAGATTTTGGGCATTCGTTCTGGTCCCCAAAATCTGCTAGTTGAGAACTGGAACTTAGTGCTTGAGAATGTTGGAAAAAAAGTAAATAGATGGAAATAGTGGAAATTTTCTAAGCTGAAGCACATACACATCTTAAAACAATTTATTATACCCTGCTTGCAGTATATGGCCATGATTTTCCCTCTCCCGTCCCAGCTGGAGACAAAAACCTATAGTACTTTTTTTTCAAATGCTATGGGGGAATTGTTTAAATCCAGTAAAGAGGCATTATACTTATTTGAGTAAAAAAATCAGGGGGTCTTGGGATGATAGACCCAACTGTATTTCTGCACACCCTGTTTTTTATGAATTCTATTAAATGTGGCTTGGCTCCAGCAGTTAGTGTTGCACAGGGGTGGGTTAATAGGACCCTTGGTAAATATTTTAAAATTTGGCACAATCTAGCTCCAAAATTGAATCCCCATGTTCGTATTCCTTTGTATTTCAGACCAGCTATGCAAAAATGATATAGATGGCAAATCACTAAAGAAATGATTGTGAATAATAGCATGCAGACTATGTATCAGTTGGTCATGGAGGTGATACATCCTCAAGACCCTTGTTTTAAGAATTGTCCATCAGCCTTGAATTCTAAGGTTTTAGGACAGCTAAATAATACTAGATTGCCTCTAAACCAATGGGAAACACAATGGCTGATCTTGTATGGGCGTCTTAATATTCGGGGAACGCAAAGTATAAAGCCAAAAATGAGAGGAATTGCCCTTATATGGACTGTATAAATATTGAAGAAACGATGGAGCATTTTCTCTTACAGTGCTCCTATTCTAAAGGCTTTTGGATTTATTTGGCAAAATTGTGGAATTTCAAATGGCTTACTTCTGTCACGTATGATATATTGATGTTGGGAATTTATCCTTCTAGTTTTTCTCACTTTCATGTCAGTATGTTATCTTTATATTTTTGTTGTGTAAGATATTTCTTATGGCAGGCAAGATGCCAATGGGTCATTTATCAGAGAAAAATGTCTTATGAATGTTATAGTATTTTAGATTTAAATGAGCTGTCAAGGATATATTTACAAGACTCTCAGATGTTTACTTCACATAAAGTTATGAAATGGTGGAAAGGTTTCACTCACTTTATAAAATGTAAGTAATTTTTTGTATGTAAATAACTGTTTTTTCCGAGATTAAGGAGGTTTTTTTATGTTAGGGTGATATATTTTTCATGTCTACCTTGTTGTACTGTGTCGTTATCTATGTTTATTATTACAATAAAAACTCCCCTACCCTTTTTGAGAAGTGCCATGGGATCTTTAACATCCACCTGAACTACCACCAGAACAGGCGATGGGAACTTGGTTTAATGTCTCATCCAAAAGACGTGCAGCACCCCCCTCATGCTGCACTACAGTGTTAGTATTGAGATATTAACCCAAGTGCCTGGTATAGGAATAGAACCCACAGCCTTCTGATCTCCCGGCCTCAGAGGTGAGTGTGCTACCTGCTGAGCCACTGACACTGCTGAATATATATAATTATTTTTTGTATAAGATGGTATATTGGAAGATGATATATTACATTTTGATTAGGTTTTATTTTTTCTTAATATTAAAGTACTGTTTTGCTAAACATGTTGGCTTCTTTTGGCTTTCCAAGCACTGTGTATACAATATTTATTTTTCTTCTTGCGTCGAAATCATTGTCTGAGAGTGTTCTTTTTTTTCTGTGTTTATTGTATTGATACTTGTTTTGTTATGTTTATATTTTGGTATTCTAATTAAGATTTCCATTTGTATATATTTTTTAAATAAAAACAAATACCCTACTCTTCATTGATATGTACCATGACAGCTTTAACTTCCATCTGGAAAGTGACCAAAAATAGACAGAAGGGACCTCTGTTTAATTTCTCATCCAAAGTATGGCACCTCAGTAATGGAGTACCTTCTTTATACTGTACGACAGTGTCAGTTCTAGATATTACTCCAAGTATATTGTCTGATATTATGATTCTAAATTTTAAAACCTATGAGATGGTCCACAAAATCATTAGTGGGCAAGACCATATTTGTGCAGAATACATGGTGGGCTTACCAAGTGAATTACTCATAGGTCTCATAGGTAGTTACAGAGCTAATAAGATGTATAGGTCCATAACAGCTGACCAAAAATATTAATTATAACCAGTTGCTACCAAATGGTCATCTAATCATCTTTTAAATTCTGCCATGGTCTTGCTAGCCGCTACTTCGAATGGGAGCTCATTCCATATCTTTGTAACCTTAATACTGAATCAGTATTTTCTTATTTTTGTCTGATAGGTAGCGCCTCTTAGTTGGACTGGGTGTGGTCTAGTAATGTATGCCTGTGTTCTCATCTCTAATCCCAGTTGTCTCCATAGCTCATCATCAAACAATGCTCTATAGACCAGGCACATGTCACCCCTATGCCTGGGATACTCCAAGGAAAAAAAGCCCCAAAGGCTGAAGTCTCTGCTGATAACTCAGTCTATTTAGTTCACTAATATGCTTAGTTGCTCTCCTCTGCACTCGCTCCAGTGCTCTGATTTCAGTTTGTATCCTGGTGAGACCTCCAGTGATTATGGTATATGCCTCAGGGTGGTGGAAGTCCAGAACTACAGAGGACAGAAAAATCATGCACCATCTAAGGTTCTGTAAAATCCTTTTCAAAAGTTTAGTTAACATTTAGTTAAAGGAAATACTAATTTAATATACTGAAATGACAAAGAAAAAATTGAAATTCTCAAAAAACAAATTTGCATCAAGAACTTACAAATCATAAATATTCCTTTATTAACTCCAACAAATGTTATGTGAAGTTACACTATTAAACTATGCAGCAATTATGCTATAGGGGAGCTGAAGAAGGTTAGCAAGCTCTGAGCTATGAAAGTTGCAAAGAGCTGAAATAAATTAATAAATAATGTGTGCCTTGAGGAGCCAAAGTAGGCAACAGGAAAAAACAGCTACAGGACTGTGAAAGTGGTTTAAATATCTGTTACAGATAAAAACTATGTACTGACCACAATAGGAAAGTTACAGCAATTTAAATATCATGCTTTATAGTACTCATATTTCCTGATGTATCCTGGGAAACAGAACAAAGGAGGGAGTGAGTTCTACATTTTAAAGCTGCATTTGGTGAAACTCGAATTATTACTTTGACATTATTTTAAATCCAATCTATGTAGTCCACAAATACAACTATCCTTGAATTCACAAAGCAGATCTATAGCAGTATTGATAAATGTAATACATTTGGAAACATATTTCTCAATTAAAGTAAGGATTTGATACTCTGAACCAGTGTATACTTTCTAAAATGTTATTGAACATTGAACTATTAAACTCAATAATCAAATGTCCAAATTAATCTTTAACAGATAGACTAGTAAGTGCAGTCACCAATGGATCAGTGATGCAAGGACACAAGGGTGCCCCCCAAATATCTATCCTGGGTACCACTCTTTTCCTTGGCTATTGTATATTGAAGAGCTAGAGGAATCAAAAATTGCACAGAAGAAAATGTTACGTATTTGTTTTTTTATTTTATTTTAGTCTTTGGTAACCAGGTAAGGCCCACTAGGCACTAGTGCCTGTTTTCGGGGGCGACCTGGGAGTACTGAGAGGTTAAGTAATTTGCTCAGAAGCACACAGTATGCAAGTGAAGGCTGTGATAATCAACCTCAGGTCTGGTCTGCTGGATGCAACAAGCTCATTCACACCTCGTTCTTCTAACCTCTAGGCTATACTGCCAGCCCAATTTTAAGAAGTAGTCAGTTGTAGCTTTTATTTCTGAAGTATTTTTTGGTTTTTTCATTATAAAGCTTTCTGTTTGAGAGTATTGTGCTGGATGTGTGGAACAGCACTCTGCCTGGCAGCAGACATATCTAGTTCTATTCCCTCCACTACATCATCAGCACTGAGACCTCACCGACTGAGACATCAGAGGTGATTGACCAGGCAGCTACTGAGTGGCTCTTCCGGAGTAGCTGTGATGTCATAGACAGTGATCTCACAATGTTGATGATATATTGGGGGAATAGAACTTGATATGTCAGCTGCCAGGCAGAGTATTGTTCCACAGACCACACCTACTAACATCAGTTAAAAATTACTTTAATTGCCCAAAGAGAAAAGAAAAAGCACCTCAGATATCAAAGAAAATAGATGATTGCTTTTAAAACCTGTTATTCATTTTAGGCAGTACACTAACTCTTCAGTAACCTACCAAGTATCCATACCTCCTTTTAAAGTTTATTTGTATGCAGATGATACTATCCTGTTGCTGCATGTATGGATAAAGATCTAAAAAACATCGAAAAGAACCCAAGTCATGGCATGGAAAATGTTCATACTTGCCGTTTAAAAACTATGCACTGTAACTATAAATACTCATAAAACTGAAGCTCTGCTTATTGGGTCTAACCAATTAAACATTCATAAAACTGAAGATCTGCTTATTGGATTTAACCAACATCTGTCTAGAACTTGAACATTTAAGGTGTGTAATCATGGGGTGCTTTTTGAATTGCTGAACACTATTAAACACTTGAGAGTTTACCCCGATAAGTCTTTTACATTTAAAGCACAACTACTGTATCAAAACTTGTAAAATATCTGCACAGCTGTCTTGTGTAGAAGAATTAGGCATGACTTCTTACAGAAAAAAGCACATACTATCCACAGTGCCATAACTCTACTATACCACATTTTGATTACCCTGATCTAATGTGGGGACAGGGTTTAACCAAGGACTCCTAAATAGAATACAAGTTTTACAAAAGAGGTTAACCAGAATTATACTTGGCTGCAAAGTAAGAACTTGTAGGACATATATGTCAGCAGAAAGACACAAGGGAGTGTGAGTTGTTGTTTAATAAATGCTTGCCCCAAGTGCGAAGTGAGGCACCCGGAATGTACATTTATCAGACAATAACCCACACCACTGGGGTGCTTTATTACACTAATAAAATGGGCATGACATAAAAAAAATGCAAAACACAAAAGTAAAATACTTTGTGCTGTTTACTGTGTTTGTTGCTAAGTAGTCTTTATTGAGTTATAGCAGTGGTGAATCTCACCCAGGAGAGGACGCTTGGTGCTATGTAAGGGCTGCTCTTGTTTGCTTTCCTTTCTGACCCCCCCCCCCAACTTGGAAAATTGTGCAGGCACCAGGCATATGAATGTGGTAAGGATTGCTGAGGAACCAAAAGCTGGTAATGATGAGATGTGGAGCTTCATGTCACAGGGAAATGCTGAGCAGCTGAAAGCTGGTAAGGTCAAGGAGTGGACTTACAAGTCGGTACAGGCAAGGACTGGAACGCTGGCTCATTACAGTGGCTGGGCATGGGCTGCTGCATCACAGGTCCATTTTGTTTTGTCTGAGCTGCCAGCTCAGTACCATTGCTGTGCATCCATTGCTATATTGTGGGAATTCGAAAACAAAATGAACAAAAGTAATTAATACTAATGTAGAAGAACAGGTTTTGCTTGCTCTGGTTAACTTGAGACAGGCCATTTCTTTGGAAATGGTGTAGCCATGCTGTCAGGACCCTTGGGAGTTCAGATTGAGTAGGGTGGGCGAATGAGAGATGAACAATGTGGAAAGCATCAGCTGGCCTGAGGTAAGCAACTTAGTGGCTGAGGATTAAGCCTATAAAGCATACCTCTCAATCTCCCTCATCACAAATCAGGGACAAGGCTTAAAATAGTCATGAACAAATTACCAAAATCAGGGACACATCTGAAAAAATTGTAATATTAGTTCCAGAAGCTGTGTACAACATGCTCCTTAGTATGAATAGCATTTTCTTAATGAGAACTAGACTGCAATACCAATGGCCAGCAGTATTTTGTGATTCATATCCCTACTCTTCAGTGATAGAAATGCCAAACTTAGGACGGACAGAAGAAATTTCTGAAAATCAGGGACAGTTGAGAGGTATGCTATAAAGTGTTAAAAGCAAAATGAAAAAAAATGTTAGTTTTTGGTTTCAAATGTTTCTTATACCTGTTATATGTTAATTACCTGTGAGTGTGGCATGGGAATGGATATTTATTTAAATATGTCATAAAGGTAGTTAATTAGCACAAGTAATGGGTGTTCAGTGTGTCTGCTTTACAAACATGGAAGCCAGAATACTGTTTTCAGAAGTCTCTGGCAGGCATGGATATATGGGATGCAATGCATTCTCCTTGCATTAACATTACCAGCTGTAGGGTTGTTGCCCTACAAACATTGGGCAGGATTTATGAAAGCCTTAGATTGTCACAAGTCCAGGTGCACCTATGATACAGTGCATGGAGCTTGAAGTAATCTAATGGGATTTTCTATCCCGTGCACCAACTGCCTAAGTTAGATCGTTTCTGCTCTAACGCAATTCATCAGGGACGGTTTCTGACGGCTTGTGGCAGATGATTGGTGGAAGCCCTTAATTCATGGAAACTGTTGTGACTGCACCCAGGATTGTAAAATTGGGTGCAGTTGCAGCAAAGGGTTTGATGCACCATCAGAATCTAAGTGCCATGGCACAGGGCTGGACACAAGCCCTGCACCACACTTTGAAAACCCTGCCCAGAGACTTATGTAAATTCTAGTTCTGTACCTCTTATAAGATGTATGTAGCAATGCCATTGTAGCACATCAGCTCTGTAAATGGGGCCTCTAGCCATAAAAGTTATATCTCATGTAAAAATAAAGGTCTTTAGTACTACATGACTAGGGATGGCTATTGACTAATGAAAACACAGAATTTTCATTACCCCTTTATAAATACAGTATATTTACTCAACTAAGCTGACAACTACTAAAAACTAGAAAAAGAGTGCTGTACTCCTTTATGGAACACCACCAGTATCTGCTGATGACCCTCTGACTCCAAGTTTTCAAAAAAAATGACACTCATATTCTTAACAGTTCCAAAGTTAGCCCTTTCTAAAGACAATTTCTTCATAAGGAACTTTGCAACCAGAGGGGATAGAAACTTAATTTAATGGTTGTAGTTCAAGCAGTACTATAGAGGGCTCAGTAGTGCTTCTATAGTTAGGGTTACAAATACATTTCTAAATAAACCCCTATTTTTCATCTTAGTAACGTGTACATCTCAGGAAAGACTATCCTGAAATTCGACATGCGTGTTCTGGTGCCCAGGATCTCCAGGTCATGTAATTTTGGTAACAATCAATTCAGTTTAGTTTAAAGTTCTAGAAGGGTGAAATCATGGAAAACTAAGAAAATGATGACTTCCCTGCTAATTGGAAGCTCCAAAATGACTGATAGCTGACCTGAAACTTGCATAGGTTTGTTAGACCCAAGGAAGTGCCTTTAGGTTGCTTCAGTGGAAATTGTTGTGTTTTCAAATTATTATAGTTTAAAATCCCATTGTCATGCATAGGTATAATGCTTTCTTGGTGTTCTGGTGATAAGGTTGTTTATCGCAACTGGATCTAAAAGTGACAAACAAAAAAATAATTTTCTTGCCTTTTGCTTTTAGTTTTTAACATCTGGCCATAACTTGACCATTTGGTATATGAATGACTCCAAGTTGTCAGGGTTGTCATATCACCATGTCTCATCTTGCACACATATGTTTCATTTTATTAATGCATCCCAAAATGTATTTTGGGGTGCGAACTCCCCAAATACATTTTGGGGCACATTAAAAAAATGACACATTTATGTGTACATGAAGTTGGGTGATAATATGCCCAGTGTGAAAATGTGGGAAAATCAGATCCTGAGTAGCCAAGTTATTGCCAACAATTTAAAAACAAAGCATGGCCAAAGCAGCAGTTTTGGGGGTGGAGAGAAGGATTGGTTAAGTCTGCTTGCTGGCTGTGGAGAAGATTTCTCTTAAAGTGGAATTTAGCTTAAAGGTTTCTGTGGCTGGAGTGACTGTAAATATATCTGTGGTTGGAGTGACTGCACAGGGCATGCCCAGACTTGCCCATCCACATATCATTTAAATTCTGACTGAGCCATCAAATTGCAGGAGAGAAGGATTGGTTAAATCTGCTTGCTGGCTGTGAAGAAGATTTCTATAAATTTTGCTATTGTTTTTTAAACTACAGGAGAGAAGGATTAGTTAATTCTACTTGCTATTGAGGGAGTTAATGTATAGAGGATTTTTGTAAGTGTGGATATTCTTTTATTTTCTTTTTAATTGAGCTTAAAGTGGAATTTAGCTTAAAGGTTTCTGTGGCTGGAGTGACTGTAAAAGCCCTCCCACTCACCCCTTCTACAAGCCTTTCTTAAATACTGAAATACCACTGGGAGTTGGGTTTGAAGGCTGTGAGGGAGGAGTTTGTGGAACTGAAAACTGACCTGAGCCCTCAGAGCAGGTCATAAAGGAGGAAACAGGGAACAGCCATATGAACTAATTCTTAAAGTCATATAAATATATAAAACTTATAAGTAGATCTATAGTCCTTATGAGTAGGATTGTGGGCTCCAGTTAGTACTGTAGTTTTCTGTCTTATGCTGCATCCAAGGACATTTGGGATTACAATTTCTGTTACAGGCTGGGCTAGGATTAGTTAATTCTATTTGCTGTAGGGAGAGTTAGTATGGAGAAGCTGTATAGGTAATGTGGGCCATGAGTAGGATTGTAGGGTGCAATGGTTGTGGGGCAGCAATTCATATGAACATACTGTGGAGGATGGGAGGGTGTCCAATATGCCACAGGCTAAGGAAGCTTGAGAAAGAGGTTCAGTGGCTTGGCCAGGAGCTGGGGAGGTTAAGAGATGAGGGGAGGATTGCATCGGTAGGAGGGCTGACATCTGAGAGTATTCTGGGGGCACCACAGAGTAGGAACAGTGGGTCAAGGGAGGGGTCAGGGGAGGAGGCACAGTAGACAGGAAGCCAGCTGATGAAGGTTGGACTCTAGTAGGACCTAGAAAAAGAGGCACAGCTGTAGGCAGGAGGAAGGAGGAAACACACAGTAAGGCAAAGGGGATAGGGAACATGTTTGCTGTACTAGCAACACATGGGAAAGAGGACACAGGAGGAGATTGTACAAGGGATAGTGCTCACCAAGAGGAGGGAAAGAGGGGAATTACTAGTGGAGAGATTGAGCATGGCATGGCAGGGGGAGGGATAATACTCAGAGCGGTGAGGAGGGAGAAGGAGGGGAAGAAGGTTGGCAGGTGGTGAGAGCAAACCGAGAGGCACACCAGAGACATAGGAGGATGGGTAAGGAAGTGGAAAGGAAGGAGTATGCAAGATGGTCCAGGGAGGTGACCAGAAAAGTGAGAGAAGCTAAGGCCCAGAAGGAGCTGAGATTAGAGCAGGGAATTAATGGAGGGTAGAAATACTTTTTCAGATACATCAGGAAGAAAAGAAAGTGCAAGGAGACAATAGTGAGGATAAAAAGGGGTGGGGAGTGGATGGAAAAGGGGGAGGAGAAGGCAGAAGCACTGAATGAATATTGTTGCTCAGTGTTCATGGAAGAAAAGGGGGGACCGCTACCACCATGGGCTGGGAGGGTGGGGATGGGGAGAGGAGGCAACAGATGGAAGGATTGAGGCAAGTAAAGTCCTAGAGGGACTAAGGGCACTGAAGGTAGACTAGGCACCAGGGCCAGATGGTATCCACCCCAGGGTGCTGAGGGTGATGGTGGAGGTGGTAGCAGAGCTGCTGGCAGATCTGTACAGCACCTCACTGGAGTTGGGATGTGTGCCACTGGACTGGAAGAGGAGAAGGACCTAGGGGTAATGATAACAGGGACCATGAACAACACTGCCCAGTGCAGGAGAGTGGCTACAAAAGCAAACAAAATGCTGGGGTGCATAGCGAGGGTTTTTTCATCCAGGCAAAGAGAGGTGATTGTGCCCCTCTACAGGTCACTGGTAAGGCCACTCTTAAAGTATTGTGTGCAGTTTTGGAGGCCATACCTAAAGCATGATATCAGGCTACTGGAGGGGATGCAGAGGAGGGCAACAAAGATGATATGTTGAATGGAGGGGGAGAGACTATGACAGCAGGTTGGGAGACCTAAATATGTACACCCTGAAGGATAGAAGGAACAGGGGGACATGATAGAGATATTCAAATATCTGAGAGGAATCAATAAGGATGGGGTAGATGGTGTCTTTAAGTTAAGTAGGGAGAAGGTCACCAGGGGGCATGGGCTAAGAATAGAGGGGGAAGATTTAAGAGGGAAATGAGGAGACACTATTTCACAGTCAGAGTGGTAGCAAAATGGAACACACTACCAGAATGGGTGGTATCATGTAAATCTGTGAACAGCTTCAAAAGGGCATGGGACAGGGAACAGGGGAGAGTGAGCGTGAAGGAGGTGGGGTCAGCAGTGGGATGACAAAGGGGAAGGGAGGTGGGACAGCTATAAACTAGGGGTGCTAGCTGCACACTCAAGCAGACTTAGATAGACTGGGTGGTCTGTTTCTGCTGACACATTCGTATATTCGTATGTTCGTAGAACATGCATAGGTGCTGGGTTGCCCTAATCTGGGGGCCTTTAATCAACCTCCTCTTTTATTTGGCTACTGCGATGCCTAATCCCAGTGGCCATTACATATTCCCCATTTTCTTCATTTGGCCAGCAGGGTGATCAAGCCTGTTGGTCATTTCTTTTCTATATTGGGTCACCATGGTACCCAAGCCTGGTGACCATCCTTATAATTATTTTCACGATTGGGTTGCACAAGCCCAGTGGCCATCTCTAATGGATGTGATAATTAGGGTACCCAAACTGAGAAGCCATGTCCTTTTGTGTTAACCAACACCATCTCCCACCCTTGTAGCACCCATGCCACTCACCTTCCCTGCCCTACATCACTGTACCTGTAAAAAGGGAAACACTCCCAGGTAGTCATTTTAAATAAAGTAATAATCTGTAAAAAAAGATACTGATCAATCGTTAACCCTCAGTTACATATAATAATGAAAACAGTCCATCGTTGTGTCTACTCTTAACCCATTCCCACCCTGACACTGCCCCCTAGCACTCCACCACCCCTAACTCCCCCAATCACTAAAGATACAACAAAATTTTACTCTGTGGGTGAAAATGCGGTGAAGTTGCCAAATTCGCCTCCATGGAGCACTTTGTGTAATTTTGCCAAATTAACCAAAATTCATCATTTTTGACTTTGTCTTGCTTTTGGGATTTTCAAGTGCAAATTGCACTTAAACAACTCAAAGCAAGTAGAGGTCACAAATGGGGAATCCTCCAACACCACCCCACTCTATCCCTGGTGTCTAGTGGACCCCCCACCTCACTGATCGCTGGCTCCAATAATAAATAAATGAACAAAACTCCAGTGATCACTGGTGTCTAGTGGAACCCCCAACCCCCACCACATCAGGTAGTGCTTCCCCAACCACCATCTCCGAGCGGGTCCACTTGACATTAGGGGTCTGGACTAGAGCTTTGTTTATTTATTTATTATCTGGGCCAGTGATTGGAAGGGTGCATCATCTGTTAGACACCAGGAATCTGATCTGGAGTTTATTTTAGTTATTTATTACTGAGGCCAATGATTGGTGGGGTGGGGAGTCTACTAGATACCAGGGATCACTGGAGTTTTATTTATTTATTATTGGGGTCAGCAATTGGTGGGGTAGGGAGGGGTCCACAAGACACCAGGGATCTAGACTGGAGTTTTATTTATTTATTTATTATTGGGGCCGGCAATCAGTGAGTGGGCAAACAGCAGTTTTTGCTCAAAGTGTGGAATTTCACATGCAAAATTCCACACTTTCACTGTTGATCTGCACTCCACAAATTGGAAGATTTCATGAATTGTGCTTTGTGAACTGACCGTTATTTGGGAAATATTTTGCAGAGCGAATTTTGTTTTGTTTTCTGGTTATCCAGACATAAAAAATAAGAACCAGTAGTTAAATACACATTAGAAATAAAAGGCAAACATATGAAATTATTTTGGCACATACAGTATATAAGAATGAAGAGTTATCCTTATAAAGAAAAGAAATCAACTGAGCAATCTTATGCTTCATTCTTCCACCACATTACTGCCAGCTAAATCAAATTATTTTCTGTAAGGAGAGACTGGTACTGAGTATATTTCCGGAATCAGTTATTTAGGTGATTCTGTGTCAGCATATCTCTGTTGGGAGCATATCCAGCTCTTGGGTAGAAGGTCATGGGTTATAGTCCCACATCAGAATTTGTGCTTTATCCCCTTAAACATTGGTAACTGAGTACAGTACTGGGAGGGGAGGGGGTCCTGTACAGTTCAGGAGTGCCATCCTTCAGATGAGACATTAACTTGATGTCCCTTCTGCCCATCTTTGGTGCTGGCCATGGTGGAAGTAAAAGAATGCATAGCACTTTTTCTTAGAATAAGGGACATTACCCAACATCCTAGCTAACATTCCTTTTCCCGTAAAACAGATCCAGGCAATTGTCCATGATCGTGTGTTGGTGCTGATGAGTGAAATGGCTGCCTTCACACATTTACAGTCATTTCAGTTCTAGTGCCTCTCATTTCTTGTGAAGTCTTTTAGGAACCATTGTGTATGAAAAGCACTACGTAGAGAACATGTTTATTCTTCTTCTATTGCCTCTTCTAAATTCAGAGCTAGTTTAATCTTTTAGGTCATTAAATTTGCTTCTCTCATTTTCAACGCAAATACATTTTGTGTGCCAGTTATTGTAGGGGCTAACTGGTGTAACATATTTTTCCCATGATAATTTAAGCGCAGGTGCACTACTGAGTCACACTGATGTAATTTGGAAGCAACAAAACAACATAAAATACTGCAGAGATGATTTAAACAGGCCATTATAAATTCCCTCCTGAAATCCTGGCTACTTTTGCATTCAAATAAGACTGCAAGCTATTTGTTGAAATGGCTGGAAAGACAACAATTATGTTTAGTGATGCAAAAATATGTATTTACAGTACACTGATAGAGGGCCTCAAATACAAGTGCATAGCAGAAGATATTTTAATTTTCTCTTTGGTGTATATGGACTTGGCAGTCATAACTTTACCCACTTTGGTGTGACAGCCACAGAATGACTGTCATTAGGGTGACAGCACAATGCTGATGGCAATCGCAGTGCCAGCCATTGTGCCACCTGACCTAGAGTGGGTGAAATGCAGCGGGTCACATCAGTGGTCTTTACAGGGGATTGCACCTTCCCACACCCCATGAAAGTTTGAATGATCACCTTCACGGTGACGGTGTGTCGGGGAAGGGAGCACAACACCTGTGCGGCACTCTCACTACATGGCGCACCAACAACCAGTTCACACTATGACAGTCAAATTGGTTACATAACCCTCATTCCATCACCCTGATGCCATTGCTCCATCGACGGGATACCATGATCATCTCCCTGTTTTTTTGTTTTGTTTGTTCTTTGTGATATATTTTAGTGAGCAGGGATTATCTGGCCAGGACACTGGGGATATTTCTTTACTCTTTACAGGTCGTGCTGTCTGGCTATTTGTCAAGATGGCTGCTCTGGTGGAGAATGGAGGTATTGCTGAACGTATGGGGGAGCTGATCCCATCCCCCATTATCTATTCTTCAGAAGTTGAAAATAAAAATGAAAATGAGATTTCTTTACTTCAAGAAAATGAAAATATTGCTGAGAAAATAAAAGAGACTGGTGGAAGCAATGCAGCTAAAGAAAATGGAAAACAGGAAAAAAAACAAGGGTACATGATGACATTTGCACTGAAGAAGGAGAATGACTATAGATGGGTAGGAATTCCAGAAAAAAACCAATTGCTGTCATTATTAGCAGAGGAGGGAATGAAATATCACAAGGAGAGAGGGAAAGTATGGAGAAAAAATAGTAAAGCAGTTGCTTCAATGGAAAACATGGCCAATACTGGCAGTCAGGTAAGTTCTGTTCTGCCAGCTGACATATGATCATCAAAGGAGCTGCTGGCTGAGACGATACTTAAAGGGGCTGCAGTAAACACAGAATTTCAAAAACTCGGCTGTACTCCTGAAAAAAGTTTTATCAGGAAAAGAGGCAACCAAAACATCAGATGTAAGCCAGTGGTTGAATAGAAGCAGCAATGTCGACCTGCAAGCAGAGCCACAGATGGAGAGTTCCTGCTCCACTACTACTTTGAATCAGTAGTGCAGGCATCAGAATCAGACATGGGGGTTCCAAGCACATCTAAAAGTAAAGGGAAATATATTCTGTATAACAAATGCCATGGAACAAGCAAAACATTGGGTTTTAGACATGGTAGAAAAACTATAGCACAATTGCAAGCAGAGTACCCACCTAAAGACTGGTCACCTGAAAAAGCTCTACAATGGGCGGGCTGGCTGCAGAACTCTTCAGGCAAGAGTTGCAAAGGCAGGGCACAGCTCTCTCAAAGCTGTAGAATCTGATACAGTTTTACTTGATTCTTGAAAAACTCAGATAAACAAGTTAACGTTATCTAAAAAAAAATCATCAAAATGAGAGCACAATTAAGAATTTAACTATGCAGCAAAATAACAAAGAGGAAAGCACAAGACACGAATTAGCAGACTGTATTACTTGTCCTATTTCTTGTGCTGTTACTCTCCCCAGACAGATTTATTTATTTAGATTTTGGAAACTGGGTAAACACACTGAGATCTGAGGTCCCTTTTTCAGGGCGACCTGGAATTAGTTACAGAGAAAACATACATTGGCAACAATTTACAGTAGTTACAACAGATATATAAATATACATCAGCATCGATATTCAGTGGTTACAGCAGGTTCATATTCAGGATCATGCATTCAGTACAGAGATGTCAGGACACACACAGTTCCTAGGAATTGAGACAAGTATGTAGTACAGAGACAGCCTTGCTTAGGAGATTCTTGAGGGAAGAAGGCGGGGTTAAGGCAGTGGAGGTAGGTGAAAGACCCAGACTGGGGGGCTAGCGGTTACAGCCACAGAGGCTGAGTTCGAGGAGATA
Source organism: Neoceratodus forsteri (assembly GCA_016271365.2). NCBI lineage: Eukaryota > Metazoa > Chordata > Ceratodontiformes > Ceratodontidae > Neoceratodus > Neoceratodus forsteri. The sequence continues at coordinate 893,959,230 of CM028132.1, read as the reverse complement.
CGCTTTGAGGCCCGACTTAAACTGGGAAAGGGAAGGCTTGTCAATCAGGCTGGCTGGGAGGGAGTTCCATAGGTAGGAGGCAGCGTATTGAAAGGAGCGCTTGCCTTGGTTGGAGCAAATCCGAGGAATGTCTAGAGGGCGATTTGCAGAGGATCGCAGGGTTCGGCATTGGACTTTGGAAGTGAGGAGTCCTCGAAGATGGGGAGGAGGGCCGAGGGAGGAGAATTTGAAGGCTAGGCAGGCAGTCAGGTAGGCCAGTTTAGGTACGCAAGGGCCTCACAGTGGTGCCTCCTAGAGGAGGAGTTAGTTGCAAAGCGAGCAACTCGGTTATAGAGCATGGTGAGTTTGTTGAGTTCCATCTCCCGGAGGAACTGCAGTAGAGGGGCACCGTATAGGATGGAGGGGATTAGGTTGCTGTAGACAATGGCTCATCGTGCCTCACTGGAGAGGGAGTTTCCCAGGCGGTAGAGGAGGCCAAGTCTTTGATGGATGGCCCAAGTTATGGAGTCGATGTGAGGTTTATAGGTCAGCTCCTGGTCAAGGAGGACCCCGAGGTATTTGAACTTGTCATTGACCTCTACTCTCTTTCCTTGGGCTGAGTCGAGCTGGAGCAGCTCACTTCTGTCGGTGCCCAGGCGTCTTGTCCCAAACAGGACTGCCTTGGTTTTATCTTCGTTGAGCTTTAGGTAGTTGGAGGTGAACCAGGCCTCAAGAGTTAAGAGACTGGCCTGCAGTTTGGCGGAAATGATGTTGGGTTGTGGGTCACTGCAGTAGATGACAGCATCGTCCATATAGAGGATGAGGTTGCTGAGCATGCAATTGCCCTCAATATTGTTGAGGAAGAGTGAGAATAGCAGGGGGCCCCAGGATCAAGCCCTGGGGTACCCCGGAGACAACAGGTCTTGAGCCAGACTGGGTTCCTCTCCAGCAGACTTTTTGGGTACGGTTGATCAGGTAGCTCTCGAACCAGAAGAGTGAGTGGTCATCCAGTCCTAGGTGGTGAAGTTTGGAGAGAAGGAGTTTGTGGTTGACTAGGTCAAAGGCCTTGGATAGGTCAATGAATAGAGCGCCCATGGGGGAGCCTTGGTCCATAGTCCTAAGGATGTCAGATGTTAGCCAAATGAGAGCAGTGCCAGTACCATGGCCTTTCCTGAAGCCATGTTGTACATCAGCTAGGAGTAGGTGCTGCTATAGGTAGTCCTGAAGCTGGTTATATACTAGTTTCTCCTGTACTTTCCCTAGGGGTCTGACTAGGGAGATTGGTCTGTAATTTCCCATTTTGCCTCAGGGTCTATTTTTGTGGACAGGGACGATGGTTGATACCTTCCACTTTTTTGGGACTACTCCTTCAAGGAGGGACCTGTTGATGAGGAGGGTGACAGGGAGGGCGATAGCCGGGGTGGTGGCCCTCGGCAGCTGAGGTTCTAGCAGGTCATGTCCCGGGGAGGAGTTAGGGTTTATTTTGAGTAGGAGAGGAAGTACCACAGACTGTTTGACCAGTTTCAGGTGGAACTGGGGCCGTGGAGGCACCCAGTCAGCTCTGGAGTAAGGGGGGGGGTCCCTGGGAGGTCAGGGGGAGAGGGTCCATTTGGGTTTGAGAAGGAGGCACAGAAAGCTTCGGAAACTATGGAGGGGACATTGGTCAATGAATCCCCTACAAGGATGGAGTCTGCGTGAGTTGTTGTAGTACACTTGAGTAGGGAGTTTATATGGCCCCAGAATTTTGTAGAGTCACGTAGGTGACTTGTTTGGAGGTCTCTTAGGTACTGGGACTTAGCCTGTTTGGAGGTTTTTTACACTGATTCCTCAGTTCCCTGTATTTCTCCCAGTCAGATGTGTTGCCGGTGGATTTGTAGTTTCCCCATGCCCTGTCGCGGAGCAGCATGGAATGCTTAAGGCTTGGGCGCAGCCATTTATGGCACTTTCCCTATACCCTGAGCTTCTTTCTCAGGGCATGCAGATTAGCTGCAGACAGGAAGGAATGGGTGAAGTATTCAAGTGCCTCGTCAAGTGAGGGAAGGGAAACGGGGTCCCGGTCTATTTTCCTCAGGTCGGAGCAGAAGTCAGCTGGTACAAGCCTGCTGTAGTTCCTCTCTTCTATGACCTTAGCAGTAGTTTTTAGAGGCTTGTTGGACCAGGTGGAAACTTATATCAAAAATAACATCTCCAGGTGTATGTACTAAGGCATAGATTTTTTTGGAAGAGAAATGCATATAGTCCTTTAGAGGATGTCTCCTTATGCATATGCAGTGTGTGTGTGGGGGGGGGTTCTAATCCACCTCTATAAACCAGGCAAACAGCATTTTTCCTTAGAAGCTAATACAAAAAATTCAGAATCAGTGAATATTTCCAGTATCAATAATCAAACTTTAGACTTTGATTTGGAAACTGAACAAATAAAAGCTGAAAATGAAAATCAATTGGGGAATGAGAGAGGAATTTACAAGCTCTCAAGTTTCACAGCTAATGGATGCAAAAGTAGAGATCATTTCAGATATGGCTTTAAATATCTCAAATCTCCCTAATAATAACAATGTTTCACTTAACACACCAGCCAAAATAGATATTTCATCAGCCGATGAAGGCACTAGTACTGGTCAGAGTTGAAAGGACAGGGTGGAACTAGAAATCAATACCAACAACCATCTCATACAGACAACACAAGTTACACAAGAGTAACAAGAATCTGTGAGAAAATTGAAACATTTTAGGAGAACAGAAGTTTTTTTCAACTTCTGCCCCAGTACTAAGGAGAAATGCTGTTCGCCTGGTCTATAGAGGTGGATTAGAACCCTTCCCCCCAGACTGCATATGCATAAGGAGACACCTTCTAAAGGACTATATGCATTTTTCTTCCAAAAAAATATATGCCTTAGTACATACACCTAGAGATGTTATTTTTGATATAAGTTTCAAGACTGCTGCAGACCTGGATTGTTTCTGGGCACAGCATAATTCAATAAAAGATTCCCTGCTGTGGTCTCCTTTTCAAGCTATTTCCTTGACTAAACCAGCTATCAGAAAAGTAATAATCATCTTTAAAAATGAAAGCTTGAATGTTTATGACATTAAATTGTGGTTAGCACAGAGGTGTGACATTGTGGGAGAGCCAGTGTCTATCTTGGAAGATGGACAAATATGGATTGGGAATTGGAAATTTAAAGTTAAACTAAGGCATGGCCTTGTAGACTTGCAGCATCTACAGTACCAAGTGTCTTTTTATGTTGGCACGCTTGCACAGCCAACATCTTGCAGTAGTGCACATTTGGAGGCACGGTCACTGTTGGGCAAATGCAGGGCATGCATCAGTAGGTGCATCCCTCATTCCCCAATCAGCCTGCATGCCGGCACCACACCGTGCATACCTAATGTGGCATTGAGATCAAATGAAAGGTCCACTGCAATGCGAGCTAAGCTCGTCATACGCAGCGGACCTCCTGATGTGTTTTCCCTGGTGGTGAAAAAAGAGAATTAACATGGCGGCATACTGTTGACTTCGGGGGTGCCTAATCCCCCTGTCAGCATACCCTGGCCCAATGAATATGCTGATGGGGAAGTCCACTACCCGCCGGCATAATGCATCCCCCCCATTTGTTATGTGCCATGGGGGGTGCCCAATCCGCCTCGGCTCTTGCCCCCCCGCTTTCATTGTGTGCCGATGGGGGTGCCCATTTCCCCATTGGCTATAGCATCCCCCCCTCAGAAAACACTTGGGTGGCACACTGGGAGCCCACCCCAGTGTGCCAAAGCCTCTGCAAAAAAAATAAACAGTCCCCCGATGTTTATTTTTAAATTTTTTTTAACCTGTAAAAAAGGAAACTGTCCCTCACGGTCTCCCTGCCTGCCTCCCACAACCCACGCCCACCCACTACGGACCCTGCTTCCCCACACACACCCTCACTCCATACTTACCTCCGGAGTCTGGCTCGATGATCTTCAGTGGACCGGGAACACGTCTGCACTCTTCAAAGCCAACCATGAACTGAGAAAATGCCAGTAAGCTGTATAATGGCATAAATAGTTTTTTTTTCAACTTTGATGCATATCTCAGGCATATTTTGGAATTGTGGCAACAAATTTTCAGTATGGGGTTTTTGTGACCCCTTCTCATGAATTCTGGCACTGTCATGGCGTTAATCGTCCCTGAAAGGTGATTTCACGGTCACTGCATGGAATCACCTTTTGGGACTGATTAATGAAACGACAGTGCCCCTGTTCATGAGGGGGACTCTCAAAAAGCCTATGTTGCAAATTTGGTGGGAAAATCCCAAAAATGGCTCTTTTACAAGCATGCATTGCACTGTTTACACACACACTCGTAACTTCATGAATACGTAATATTTTCATTCCAGATTTTCAAAATTCGCATTTTTCCACACCTTCTGATGAATAGTACAGCTGTCATTTTACATATCCTGGCCAAAATGTGTTTTTGCATGCCCAGTGCAGAATAATGTGGTCACTGTGAGAAATCAACTTTTGGGACAGTTTGAGGAAATGATGGTGACACTGTTCGTGAGCAGAGGTCCTAAAATGCCTATGTTGAAAATTTGGTGCCGAAAGTCCATAAAATGACTGTGTTACAAGCGTGTGTTGTGCAGTTCCCACACACCCTTGTAACTTTGCAAATTTGCAATACTTCCATGCCAGATTTTCATCACTGGCATTTTTTCACACCTCCTGATGAACAGTACAGCTGTCATTTTTCACTTCCTGCCCAAAATGTGTTTCCGCACCTGTGGTGCACAATGGCATGGTCGCTTTGGGATATCAACTTTTGAGACAGAGTAACAAAATCGCAGTGCCACTGTTCATAAGGGGAGGTCCCAAAATGCCTATGTTACAAATGTGGCTAACAAACTCCCAAAAATAATTGGGCTATGGACGTGTGTTGCGCAGTTTGTATGCATGCTCATTGCTTCACCAATATTTCATATTGTCACTCCAGATTTTCAACGTTGCCAATTTTTTACACCTCCTCATGAACAATACAGTTGTCATTCTCCACATCCTGCCCAAAAATGTGTTTTCATCCCTCTGTCACCAAATGGCACAGCCACTGTGCAAAACCACCTTTCAGCTAACAATGTGACTATGCCACTTTTCATGATGTGGCCTGACTAGCAGCCCATGTTGAAAATATGGAGTGGAATTACCACCACACACCTATGGTGTTAGGGTTTCCAACTGTAGCACCCCACCTGGTATAGACTGACAGGCATCAGGGGTGTCACTTGGGATCATCAGATGTAATGCTCATGCCATTCCACCCCCCACCCTGCAGCTACTGACAGGCATTGTGGTGTGCCTTGCACTGTTAGGCCACAAAGTTCACCCCACACTCCTATACTGCACCCACATCAGTGTATTTCCTTATAGAATGGGGTAAGTATAAGACCCAAAGACCCCAAACCACACCCCGACACTTGTCAGTGTCTACAGGGTAAGGTGAGGTACAATGGCATGAGCATCATAGCTGACGACCCAAAGGCACACCCCAATGCCTGTCACTCTCTACAGGTTGGGGATGGGGTTGGCATCACTTCAATACTTCACTGCCATTCCTATTATGCTTCTCTAGCTCCGGCACTGCCAATGCCAATGCCAGCGCAACAATATTCGGCATTGACAAATGCTTGTTTCTAAGTAGAGATAGGGGGCAATGTTTTAATCCTAGCCAACTGAAATTTGCTTTAAATGTGGGTCAGACAGCCACCTCAGCAATGCCTGTAACAAAGTGCATTGCAACCTTTGCTTTAAATGTGCACATGTAAGCATGTATTTTTCTGAAGAGTTTCAGTGCAACTTATGTGAAGAAGTGGGTCATTCTTATCAGACTTGTAAATGGGCCACTCACTTCCAAGAAGACAGGATGCCATACTGACTACAGCCCAGAAAACTTCTATACAGAAAAGGCAACAAAAAGCTGAAGAAGGGATGCCACCCCCTAATATGACAGTTATTACTAGGAAAAGAACATTAGAAGGCATCAACCTAAATCAAAGTGTTGCACCCTACCCAAAATCTTTGCAGATACCTCTGACTCACAAATACAAAGTTTTGGGGGTCTGACAAGGGGGAATCAGGTGGTGGAATGGAATAAGAGGCCTCTTCAACTAGATCATCACACCATCCAGTGTCATTTGATACAGAAGATGAACCAATGCTGCAGGACTCTACTCAGAAACAGAAGCCTAAATCCAGCATGAAAACTAGGAGTAGCCAGAAGCAGGATAAGGTGTCCTAATATCTGATTTGTAATTTACTCCTATCCTCACCAAATGGCTGTGGTTTTACAATCAGCATCTCTAAATGTAAACTGTATAAAAAATATAAAACGGGGATGCCTAATCTTTTCTATTCTGAAAGACTTACCTTACAATATTTTCCTTGTTCAAGAGACTAGACTAAACACAACTGCAGATGTCACTCAAGGCAAAAAGAAGTGGTGTTAGGAGCCTTCCTTTTGATCCTTTGGTCAGGATAGGAGGGATGGGGTCAGGACATTACTGAAGGGCACTAGATTCTCAATAAATAAACTAGTAGATGTTGAGCCAGGCAGGGCAATGATGCTAGACATTACTTTTCAAGAAAAACTATTTTGAATTATTAACATATATGCTCCCCAGACAAAGAAAGAAAGAGCTGATTTGTTAAAACCAATCCAATCATTTATACTACTTCAAAAAAGTTTATTTTTGATGGGGATTTTAATTGTGAATTAGCAAATAGTGAGACAGGAGCTAAAAGCTCAAAATTGTTCTGTGATTCTAATTTTCTGAATAGTATGATATATGATGCTGGTTTAAGAGATGCATATCATATATTTTGGTTTTGACTGAATGTTCAGACATATTGGGATGCCTTACAGTTGCAATTGCAGGAACCTTTTAGCCCCTCTCATCAAAATACCTCATCTTTGATTTTCTGTTTAGATATGCCAGATGGGCATCATCAATCACAGACCCCAAAACTGCTATTGTGCTGTATATAACTTGCTAAAAAGGTTATTATGTAAATGTGGTTGAAGGAGGAATCTCCCTTAGTACAACTAATGATAGATATGAGTAGGACAGAGAAACTCACAGCAGGACTCAGACATAACATAGTGAAATTTGAATTACTTTGGTGCAGATGGGATATATATATATATATATATATATATATATATATATATATATATCAGCCATTAATGTAGATTTTTTCCAAAAATATGTTGTGTACTCTGTCAGCTTTCACCATAAGTATTTTTTTGTCATTACTATGTATCCAGTCAAATAATCTTTAGATATTCTATCCTTTATCAGATAACCTTGTAGTTTTTCTGTTGCCTGTTGTGTTTTATGAAAAAAGTAATAAACGTATATTATTAAGAGAAGCTTATAAAGAGAAACATGAATCAGGAGGTTTTACATATTATAAACATAAATTAGCCACAAGAACAGATTTTTTTATTTTTGTCCCCACAGAAATACAATAAATCACCTTGACTCCAATTGAAAATTCAGATCACTTTTTATTAGGAGGGCATTTTGGAGGCTCTAGCTCTATGAATGTAGGAAAGGGGCAGTGAAGGCAAAATTATTCCTTTCTGAGTCACATGACGCAGTTAACCGAGTGAGACACGCGCCAACTGTGCTCCATCCACCCAGCTCTTAAAACACATCATTTTGCCAATTTTGTTGCTTAAACTGCCACCAGATTGTCATACTGATTGTCATCAAACACCTTTCCATGTCTGTAAATATCTGGATAGGGATACTATACAGACATAAGCACTGCCTACCCCCCCAGGCCTTACATCTAGCGGTAATCAGCTTGGTCCTTTCATTGGTCGACTATGGTATGGTGATTTATGGCTCTGTGGACAAAACAGCACTACACGGCATTAGTCTAGCTCTCAACTAAGCTTGCCGTCTGGTCACAGGCTGTGCTAGACTAACCCACACGTGTGAGCTCTACAAACTTGCAAACTGGCTTACCTTCAAAGGTAGACTTAAGTACCATACTTGCCTTCAAGCCAAAAAAATACTCATGAATCTCACACCCAAGGGCCTCCACCCCCTCATCCAGCCAGCCACACTCAAAAGGGCCCCAGACACCCTACAAACACCTCCCTACTAATCCTCTGCTGTAGAATCTCTGTAGGACAAAGATCCTTCCATTATCGTGCCCCCCTTTGGCTTAACAACCTATCTCCCTCTATCTCCTGCACCACTCATCTTGGCCAATTCAAAACTAGTATCAAGAGCCTCCTTCTTGACTCAGAAGCCCGTGGCTGTCACCAACATTCCTCTTGACCATAGATACCAAGTGACTAGCTTATATCCTGGCAATTAACCCCAAGTCCCACAATCTAGCTGCACGTAAACCTCGACTCAGGGTTCTGTAAATAATCCCTCAAAGCTGTTTTGTCTCGCTACAATGACCCAGGGTTCTATAAGATCCTAGCGATAGTAACCAACTAATATTAATCCACTATATTGTGAGACCAATGTATAAAAGGTCTATTGTAATAACTGTGTGACCAATGTATGTATAAAATGTTTAATGTGTGTTCTTGTACTGACGAGGAACCTTTGCAAAGGAGTCTATGACTCAAAGGATTGTAATTCTGATTTTCATCAAATAAAATAAAATATATTGTGCTAGAGACTCGTGTGAACCCAAAAAGCAGCATCATGGAGGTGGAGATGTGACAGGTGGTGCCCAGACACACGCCACCTGTAATACCGGAGAAAGCACCGAAAAAGCCTAGGGCGCAGCCACCTAGTATAGGCCGCACTAAGACTTTAGGAACTTCCTTGCCTCCTACACCTGAATCATCTCCACTCACACTGGAGAGATTCTTGATGGCATTTCAGCCTTTTAAAGAAGAGGTTTGAGCTATTGCAACAGAGGTGAAAACTATTTCTGATGTGCTCGAGGAGGTTTCTAAACAAACCTCCGATAATGAAGTGAGAATCGTATCTATAGAAAAGCAGGCAGAGAAAGTGGAGTCTCTCATTACTGTCAATAAGCAACAAATTAAAAGCTAGAATCCAAGATAAAGGATCTTGAAGGGCGTAGTAGGAGGAGGAACAATGTTGTAGTGATCGGCCTCCCTGAGAAGGAGGAGGAGGAGGGGGCCAACACCATCCTATTTGTAAAATGGCTCCTAATGAAATTGTCCAGCCCTTCTCTATTTGGGGTGAATTATATTATTGAAAGAGCGCACAGAGCACTCTGACCTATGCCAGCACCAGATGCAGCCCCTAGACACCTCATATTTCATTTTTTCAACTTCCAAGAGAGACAACATGTTCTCAATAAACTGAGAGAAATACAAAAAGCGTTATGGGAGGGGAGAAAGATTTGGGTCATGCAAGAACTGCCGACTACAGTCAGACAACAAAGGGCCCTATTTCATCCGATCATGTTTAAGTGTATAGCATCAGGCATTAAGTTCTGGAAGGCTTATCCTGCAAGATTACAGGTCCTGATTGTTGGGACCTGGTCCACATTCGAGAAAGTTGACCCCACTCTGGAAATGTTAAAAAAGGTGAAACCAGCCCTTTTCACTGATCACTCAGGGAGCCTGGAAGAAGGCAGGTGTTTTCCTTCGGCGTGAGTATCATGCCAATGACTATATTTATGCAGAGATTCTCAACTATCTTGTTATTTGTGTCAGACTGATATACCTAAAAAGGGCATAAGCATGTCATGGTCTTTGTTTGCACTCTTGCTGGGGACAATCATCATTTGAGTGTGGAGTATGGCAGCTTGCATGACCGGCAGGAGGCCCTTGAATTCCACATGGCCTGAAGGTAGGCTGCTATTTCACTAAGCTGTACCGATTAAATGGCTACTGGAACATTGCACACACCAGGCTATGGGGATGATTTGGATATATTCCTGCTAGTGTCACCCCCATTTATATGGTTACTACTAGCAACATCACTATTTGATTTGGTGGGTCAAGATTAAGGCTGAGATGGATCAGCAGAGTGTGGCCCTTTTTTTTCTTGTCTTTATTTGTTTTCTCCACCATTCTGGATTGGAATAAGGTGACACAACAGAGGTCTGAATTGCCGCAAGGAACTTGGCTTTCTTGAATCTATCTGGGCCTTTTGGGTTTTTTATATCTAGATGGCCTGCATTAAAGGACTACTCCTATGTTTTGTTGCATAATGCACCATCTTCCACAATGCTAGCATCTAGTGCTCCCTCTGATTATGAAGAGAGAGGGTATACTTTGTTTTGCCAGAGGAGAATCAGGCTAGATTGGCACCCAGAACTATTGGGACTTTAACTATTGTTTTAAAATCTCTCCCTTTAAGTTCAGACAAGAATCTGTGCCCCTCTATAATTCTTGGGCTCAGAATGATTGTGTGCATTAATCTCTGGGGCATAGTAGTACAGCATCTTGATGGGGGGGTTGTGCTGTATGATTGGGGCTGTTTTGTTTTGTTATTACATAACTTTTGAACAATGACAATGTGGAATATTTCACAGCGACCACTGTACTTTCTGTTACTACCTTTTATTGGTATTAGGGGGAACGAGAAAGAAATGTTTAATAGCACCTGGGTCTGTAACAGGGAAGAGCAGTTTATTGTGCTTATAAGGGGGGGTCAGGTGGATGGAGGGAGGGTGGATGGCTGGTAAGCTGATCACCACGGACCATAGTGAGTGGGGCATGGGGACGGGGGGTACACCTGCAATTCCTATTCCTGGCTTGCTCATGGGTTCTGGAGTTAATTGCTCATCATTTTTTCAGGGATGTGTCTTGGGGTTTTGCTCTGGTTTGGGGAGGGAGGGGATGAGAGGGAGGGAGGGGGTATTAGGGTAGCTTAGAGTAGGGGTATGGGGAAAAGGTTATTGGGAACTTTTGGTGCCAAAACGGACTCATGAAGAGGTTTATAAAGGTGAATATAGAAAATCATTGGAGGAGCCAAGGACAAGCACATTTAACAATTAATCATGGCGTTGCCAATTAAACTTTACACTTGGAATGTAAAGGGGGTTTGACAACCACTTAAGAGTATGAAAATCCTCAAACATCTGGGGATCCTGCAGGGGAATGTAATAATTCTTCAAGAAACCCATTTACTGGAGCAAGAAGCTAACCTTCTGAGGAGATAGTATGTAGGGCAGGTCTTTGTGGCTGGGGAGAGCACGGCCAGTAGGAGTGTGGCAATTCTGGTGACACACTCCCCTCCTTTTTGTATGTGAGCAATGTATCAGGGACAAACAAGGGTGATATGTTTTGATAAGGGGCAGAATCCAAATGACTGAGTTGGTGCTGGGAAGTGTGTATGGGCCCAACTCTGATTCTCCCTCATTTTTCATGGACTTACTAAAGACGTTAATGCCCTTCTTGTCCCTACCAATTGTTCTATGGGAGAATTGAAATCTCTTTGCTTTGATCCCTCTTTTGACAAGTCGACGAGAGGGCACAGAATGGGCCTTTCACCAGCACAGACAGCCATTAGAGACTTGGTAGATCATATAGGTGTAAGTGACCCCTGGAGGGTACTTCATCCCTCGGTCAAGGAATTCATGTTTCACTTTTCTGTCCATGGGTCCGATTCTAGGATTGATTATTTTCTTGTGAGTAAACCTCTTCTGGGAGGGGCTTTGGACAGTAGAATGGAGCATAGAATCGGGTCAGACCATTCAATGGTGATTTGCCAAATTTTCTTGAGTGCCAACCAAGGGGGAGATAAAGTGTGGAGACTAAATAATCAGATTCTGAAGGATAAGAAAATTACTACACACATTGCAGGTTGTTTAGAACAATTTAAGACAGACAATTGGGGAATGGTACAGAATCTGTCTATGGAGCGGGGGGCCCTTAAATGCTATATCCAAGGAGAGTTCATTAAGATTTCAGCAGCTAAGAAAAAGAGAGAGGAGGCATAAGCCAAATCTTTACTAGAACAAATTAGGGAAAGAGAGAGATATCTTTCAAGGCAGACCAGTGATCTTGATAGGGAGACCCTTATCAAGCTTAAAGAAAAATACAGTGAGCTACTCTGGGAAAAGGCGGAATGGGCCATTTTAAAAACTAAAGCCAAATACTCAGAACAGGGGGAAAAGGCTGGTCATTTGCTAGCCCTCAGGTTACAGAAGCAGGAGTCCTCGAGGTTCATTACAGCTATGCAACCAGAGCCACATGGACCCCTGAAAGTCCTGGCTAGTGATATTTCTAAGGAATTTGAATCTTATTATAAGGGCTTATATAGTCAAATTCCTAATTGGCCTCAGCAAGACAGTGTAGACCATTGTCTGGCCCAGTTTCTCTTACTTTCACTCACTACTGCACAAGCAGAGAGGTTGGTAATTCCTTTCAAGGAAGAGGACATCATTAAAGTTATAAGGGATCTCCCACTAGACAATGCTCCAGGTCTTGATGGGTTTTCCCTGAACTTTTATAAGAAATTTGCCAAACAGCTTGCCCCTTGGCTTTTAGCAGTCTTCCAAAGCATGCTAGAAGTTGAACAGGTGGACCCCAGGTTGCTGGAAGCCATGATCATTGTGCTGCCAAAACCAGGGAGGGACCCAACCCGTGTATCTAGCCATAGACCCATTTCTCTCCTTAATTATGATGTCAAAATACTATTGAAACTGTTGGCCAAATGTATCAATGGAGTACTGGCATGTCTTATTGGACCTGAACAGGTGGGCTTCATGAGAGGGAGGTCCTCGGTACTGTAGATCACTTCCGTAGGTTGTCCCATGTTTTCTCTGCATCCTGGGATGCCCCCAAGCTACGGCTTTGGTCTCCCTTGATGCAGAGAAAGCCTTTGATAGTGTGGATTGGCAGTTTATGTTCATATCCCTGCATAGATTTGTTTTTCCACCTAGATTTGTGTCATGGATTCAATCCTTATATACTAACCCAAGAGCTCATATTTTCTGCAATGGAGTGCTCTCTCCCTGCTTTCCATTAGAAGCTGGCATTAGACAAGGGTGTTCTCTTTCTCCCTTATTATTTAACCTGTACTTAGAACCCCTTATAATCTCCATTAAGTTATCCCAGCTGGTAAGGGGTATCTCTCTTGATACTAGGGAGGAGAAAGTGGCGGCCTATGCAGACAATATTTTATTACATTTACATAAATTAAAGACTCAATATCTGGACTCCTGGGGGGCGTGGCAGCAGCCGACTGGAATGGACGCTTGAGCTCTGAGCTTCATTCAAAACCCCCAAAAAAATCCTCAATTATCCGAATCCTTTCACATGTGGTGTGACAGTAATACTCATTACTGGAAGTATAGATATTTGCCCATCTAGTGATCCGCGGCTCGAGTCTCGGTCTGCAAGTTAAACTAATAAATTTCAACTGCTACTCTAATGCAGATGCAAGGCCTAGTCAGTCCACTCACTCTTCATAATGGAGCCTGCTGCACTCCAAAATTATCTGGAGAGGAGCCTCACCGAAATCCGACAGATGTTTGCCGAAATCCTACAACGGATGAACAATCTCGATATGGCTACAAAGAAAAACACTTCTGATATCATAGACCTTTCCCAGAGAGCCTGCATTACCGAACACAGATTGGCTGAAATGGAGGATGGTTGGCAAAAAACTGGGGCTAGGCTCCAAGAGCAAGACAGGCTAATCAACATGCCTAGGTCCAGAGTGGAGGACCTTGAAAACTGAAGCTGTCAGAATAATCTCTGGCTTGTTGGGTTCCCTAAAGGGTGCAAGGGATCTGACACCATCCTGTTCTTGCAGAAAGAACTACCTCCCTTACTGAACTGGCGAGGCAGGGCCCTGCCTGAAATCGACAGGGCACACAGATCGCTTGCCCCTAGGCCTGCTCATGGGGCCCATCCGCATACGATCTTAGCCCAGTTTCTCCAATTCTAGGACAGGAGACCATCACCAAACTGGCCCGCAAGAAGAAAGAGCTCTCTTGGCAAGGCCACTGAATACAGATCTTCGCCGATTGTTCACAAGAGGTGACCACGAGATGGAAGGCCTTTACTTCAGCACGTAGAGCCTATGCAGAATTGGGGCTCGAGTATTCCCTCAGATACCAAGCCTCTCTCAGAGTTATATTTAATGGATCCCCATGGCTGTTTGATAACCCCACAGCAGCCGAGTCTTTTCTGGTGGCACAAGCTCCTAAATTGAATTGGGGCAGGCTTTGAGAGTTTAATAACCCAGGGACCATCTCACCCAGGCCAGCTCTGATGGAAACAAATCAGCAGGAGCGTGGCCCAGCAACTCCCAAACCCTCTACCATGCCTTCTTCAACTCGCACACCCTCCAAGAAAATCCCTGGCAGTAAGCGAAAAAATAGAAGAAAGGCAAGAATAGAAGGGGCCCATGTTGACAAAACCTTTGGCTCCACTCCAGAAACCGTAGTGAGAGCCCTGACTCGATTGTCTCGCTCAGTACACCGGACCTGAACAATAATCAGTTCGCTACCTTGATGGATCTATCAACCAATGACCCACTGCAAGAAATACCGAAGCCCCCCCAGGAATACACCACTAAAAACTGTAAACCCCAGCCAGCAAGAAGTCTTTCGTGGGCTGAATCAGCAAGTTCTATTCCTCCTGAGACCTCTGCATCCATGGACACAGTGTCCGCTAAGCCTCTTTCGGACAGCATCCCATGTGAGGCAAGCCATACCACAGACTCTGTGGGCTGATTTTAACTCTGCTTCCCTATGATTGTTGTTTCTTTTCTCTCCGATGAAGATTCCCCCTCTGGCTAATCCACATGCCGGTGAATTTATCCTGTTTCCAGCCAGTTCACCATTCTGCTTACCCCACCACACCTTGATCTGAGGTAGTAAGTTCATGGGGAGGTGAGCGTAATCGGATTATATGGGGATCTGATAGGTTATATGCATAAGCTCTTAATCCACACTCTAGGCTAGCAATATGTTTTCTTCCCTTTGAGTTTTGTGCCCACCGTATTTACCCAAATGAGGATTTGGTATACAGGTATCCCTGTTACTCCAGATTTACCCTTTTTTCTTCTGGGTGGGGCTGGGCACAGGGACATAAGTCCTACCTGCAGTTACTTGAGTTACCTCCCTGTGTAACAGCTTTATATGCCATACTTGATGGATGGCACACAATACTGGGTATGGGGGAGTGCAGGGAAATCTCAGTGCTCTGGGGGGGTTCCTTTTTTTTCCCTGATGTTTTTTAAAACTCTCCTACCTCCCAGTGACCTCCGCTGTTATCTGGGCTGTGTGTTAGTCGATACCCACAGCGGAAGCTGGTCTATTATAAGAATGTTTATGAGGGTTCTGGGGGGGGAGGGTTATGTCAAATGCTGTGTTATCAGTATTACATTGTTATTTCTAAATTACATGTTTAAGAAGTTTCTGTTATTTGGTGGCCAGTTTGAGCCACATAGTTATGTTTCTGCTTATGGCAATCTGTTAGAAGGGGGTTGGTTTTGTAATTGGTACAAAGGGGATGGATGCTGGCTAGGCTTGGATGCCTGCTATAGTGTCGTCCTACGGGGTTTGTTTCTTTTTTATGCTCCATTCTTTTCAACCATGGTATACCCCAGTGATGCTTGAAACTAAGTTGATATCCTGGAATGTCAGGGGTATCAATTCCCCAGTTAAAATTAAAAAAGTGTTGCTTCATCTTAAAAAATTAGGCTCTCTTATAGCTTTTTTACAAGAGATGAAACTTTCCTCTATAGAAGTGAGGAAACTCAAACAAGGGTGGGTGGGCGAAGAGATACATAGTGTGGCTACCTCCCACAAGCGAGGAGTTTCCATACTTTTACATAAAGCATTAGGTTGGAAACTGCTCCGACACACCCATGATAAGGAAGGAAGGTGGGTTATGGCGGAGATGGAAACCCCTGCGGGCCCACTGATCTTGGTCAATATTTATGCTCCGAATCAAGACTGCCCCTAATATTTCCATACTATTAACTAGGCTCTTTCTGACTTCAATTCAAAACAGGCTCCAGTACTAATGGGGGGGATTTTAATTTGACACTAGATCATATAAGAAATAGGAGTAACAAGACCCCTAACCACATCGCCAAACTAAACTAGCTGTCCAGAGATTAATAAATGAGCAGGTATTGATGGATGCTTGGAGGGCACAACACCCAGGTGACCATGATTTTACTTGCTTTTCCCCAGCTCACGGTTCCTCCAGTAGAATAGATCTCTGGCTCATCTCCTCTGGGCTATATGAAACAGTAGTACACTCTCATTATCATCCGATCATTATCTCAGATCATGCACCCTTAGAACTTCTGATTAGGCAGGGTTCAGTCACTCCCCCCCATCCTCTGCTTGGCACCTTGACCCTCTCCTGTTAGAAGATGTAGCCTCCCAGAAGTGGCTTGGCCCTGAAGTGGCGGACTACCAGAGAAACAATGATAATGCGAAGGTCTCTGACTAGACCCTCTGGGAGGCCTTTAAAGCAACTCTCTGAGGCAGAATAATTGCCTTTACCTCTGCCAGCAGGCATCAATGAGAAGTCGATCAACGAGCCTTAGAGAAACAACTATATCAATTAGAATCCCAATATAAGGCGCTCAACAATCAAATTACATCTCAAACCTTACTAGCCCATTTAATTAGTATTAGAATCTCCCTCAATGCCCACCTAACCCTCCAGGCTGAGCTAAATCTTAGAAAGCTGAGTCATGCATACTGGGAAGGGGGGGGGGGGAAGGCAGGCAAACTCCTTGCCCATAGGTTGAAGCATCAACAGGCCTCTCGCAATATACATGCCTTAATTGACAAACAGGGAGTTAAATGCTACTCCAAGAAAGGGATCAATGACATCAAGACAGAGTTTTTCGAACAACTATATGCATCTGCTCAACCTCCTGACCCGCTTAAAATCCAAGGCTTTCTAACTTCGTTACCTATCCCTCGAATTCCGGAGAGTGACTCCCAAGCTCTGGAATCCCCAATAACAGAGGAAAAGGTATCGAAGGCCATTAACTCTATGAATCTTCGCAAGGCCCTGGGTAGGGATGGGTTGCCTATAGACCTCTATAGAATCCCAGGTTTCAATCTGGCTCCATACCTGGTCAGAGCCTTCTGCCATTCCTTATCAAATGGTTGCCTTCCTCCTTTTTTGAGAGAAGTCACCATTATGGTTCTCTCGAAGAAGGGGAAAGACCCGCTCTCTCCGATCAGTTACCGCCCCATATCACTTATCAATGCAATGTCAAAATTCTGGCAAAAGTCCTGGCTACCAGGTTTGAGCATCTCCTCCCGGGCCTAATTCATCCCTCACAGGCCGGTTTCATCAAAGACCAGTTAGGATCAGACCACCATAGAACATTGGTCTCATTAATGCACCTTACCAAACAGTCTAAAACGCCCTCTGTATCAATGACCTTCGATTTCAAAAAGGCATTTGACTCAGTAGAATGGCCCTTTGTATTCCACACCCTTTCTGCAATGGGAATGGGACCAACCTTCACTTCTTGGATCAGGCTCTTATATTCCTCACCCATGGCCTCTGTTCTGACCAATGGTAGCCTTTCTTAATCCTTTCAGTTACAGAAAGGCATGAGGCAAGGCTGCCCCCTCTCCTCACTCCTATTCGTTCTAACTATAGAACCCCTAGCCATTGCTCTTTGGGAATCCTCCCTGATCCCTGGGTTATGAGGAGGGGACTCCATTTTCAAAACATTCTTCTATGCAGACGATCTCCTCATCACTACGGAGTATACTCCTCAAGTGATCAAGTATATCCTCAATATTCTGGTGGAATTTTCCAAAGTATCAGGGCTTAAGCTGAACCAGTCAAAAACAGAAGTTCTTTCTCTCAACTCAGTATCCTCAGGGGAAGTGTTCAATATTCTAGGGCTAAAATGGTCACCACATGGTATCAAATATTTGGGCATCATCCTCCACCCGAACCTGGACAAAATGCTCACCACTAATTTTACCAAGCTAGTAGACTCACTTCGACAGGATATGGAGAGATGGAAAGCCTTGCGGCTTTTGCTAGCCTGGAAAATTGACTCCATTAAGCTGATGTCTACCCCAAAGATACTATACATTCTGGCTCATTTACCAGTACCCAGCCTCCAGAAATGATTTTAAAAAATGGAGACCCTAATGGGAAACTTTCTATGGGAAGGGTCTCACCCTAGATTTAGCAAACTCAAACTGAGGCAATATTAGAGTAGAGGTGGGTGGGGACTCCCCTGGCTACAAGGGTACCACATGGCCTATATCTCAGCTCAAACTACCAGATGGTTCCATAAGATAGGTCAGACCTCTCCCCTCTGGCTCTGGTTGGAAGCATCTATGGTACATGCTCCCTCTGCAGCAGTATTGATATATGGGGAGAAATCTCCAACCTCTGGGCTCCCTCCCTCCATATTGATTTCAGTAAACTACTGGAAGAAAACCCTGTCCCTCCTAGGCCAAGACCCAATGCCTGGGGAATTTACTCCTCTCTGGAACAACCCTGTTATACAAATAGAGAACCATATGCTCCATTGGAAGTTGTGGGAAGCCCAAGGTCTTTCCTTGGTACACAACTTACTACTCCCCAGCACCCACTCTCTTGACTCCTTTAAAGCCCTGAAAACTCAATTTTGTCTCCCCAGGACCCACTTTTGGAGCTACCTCCAAATTAGGGATGCCATTACCCACCTTCCTAAGGCCCCACTCCACAAGGAGCTCTCCCAAGATTCTCGTCCTATTGGTGCTTGGGGTAAGCTCCTCAAAAATCGAGGGAGTGCAATCTATACTGCTCTCAGGGATGCCATGCAGGACCCTACCCGAGCAGCTAGAGTGCAGTGGGAGTCGGACTTACAGACCCCTATCTCTAATCATCAATGAGCTCATAGGTGGGCAAAGATACACGCTGCCTGCAGAGATGGACGTACCCACCTTATAATGAATAAAACCCTACATAGATGGTATCGAGACCCTGCTAAACTTAAGTGCATGGGTCTCAGTAAGGCCGATAACTGTTGGAGGTGTAGCAATCTAGGAGCTAATCTTTTTCACATTCTCTGGGCATACCCCTCTCTTCACTCCTTCTGGCTATCAGTCCAGAGTTTGTGTAAGCAAATATTTCCTATGGTCAACCCTGATCCCTCTCTCCTCTTACTGGGGTGTGGAGATCCATCCATGCCAAAACATTGCCCCAGGGCTAAATGGATCACTGGAATAGGGGCTATTGCCAAAAGACTAATCCTGATGAAATGAAGATCCCCTGATATTATGACCTTCCAGGAATTTCTTCTGGCAGCAGTCCAAGGTGTCATGTGGGAGAGACTCTCCTGCTTCACTGCAGGACTAACTTCTCAGTTTGAGTCATGCTGGCAGCCCTTCCTTAACTCAGAGTACTGCCATGGCATCCACTCATTGGCTGCCTTGCATGGCTCCCCACCTTGCTCTGGAAGAGGCTCTTTACCTTCCTCACCAGCAATTCTGTCTCCTTCTTGAAGTCATGAGATTTGTTAAATGACTGACTCCCCTTCTTTTTGATTGGATTTCCTTATTTGTGTACATAGTTGATATCAGTACAAACATAACTATTAGGTTGCACCACATCTAGTTCTATGTTGTGACCAAATGCCTTACTTTAAGCTACTTCTGGTTACTTTGGAATGTCAGTGTTTAGTACACCATGGTCTTTTATCTGAATGCTTATACAGAAACTAGTCATGGCATAATCAGTCAGTCTCATGCAGTAAGTTGTTTCTTTTTTCTCCCTTTGAACATGCTTATTAATTTACCCTGACTAACATTAACTAGCTAAGTCATTGCTTCTTATTTCAATGTATTTCTCTGGTGATCCAGACATACCAAATGCTGTGGTATGGTCTCAGATCATGTCTGTACTTATGCATATATGTGGTGCTTATTTCTATAAATCAATAAAATCTTTAACAACAACAAAAAATATCCGGACTCCTACAAATAATTGAGGATTACAGTACCCTTTCCAATCACAAACCTAATGCTGATAAAACATCTGTCTTTCCCCTTAATGCCAGAGTGCTAAAACAAAAAATAATTGATCTAGGGCTTAACTGCACTCCTAAAACTCTAAAATATTTGGGTATACAATTGGCCAGAAGTGAGGTTCAAATGCAGAAATTGAACTTAGATGCACTGCTCAAGGTAATCCAGCAGGATTTAAAGCTCTGGCAAGCTCTTCCACTAACCGTATTAGGCCAGGTGAACATCATCAAGATGAATGTCCTCCCATAGATTTTCTATCCTATTAACCTTCTGAATCTATGACTCCCCAAAGCATGGTTTAAAGTGGTTCATACATGCATCACTGAGTTTGTATGCAGGGGGAACTTCCAAGGAGGGCACTTCACAAACTGGCAGCTCCTAAAATACTGGGTGGGCTAAAGTTGCCCCATTTTGGTCTTTATCACTTGGCCTGTCAGGTCAGTAAATATCTAAAATGGGCCAGTCTGGTGGAAGTTGCAGAACCCTCCACCTATGTTCCTTTATGGCTCAGGGTTGAAAGGGAGTTGATAGAGAGTAATGGCATATCCCTGGATTCTCTGACCTATATTAGGGTTGGAATGCTACTAATAGGACTTCGCCAAACAGTGATTGGCTACTCAGTGCATACTCAATCTCAGTTATGTTCTTCCCTGAACTACATAAACACTAGAGATCCAACACAACCCATAGTAAAGAATCCCAATTTCAGACTAGATGGGAAAATGATCCCCCTTTAACTGGATTCCACAGCTGAATATGTGCAAAGTGGCAGACCTGATTAAAGATGATAATGACTGGTTATCTAGAGCAGAAATCATGAGTAAGTTTGGGATTGAACAGAGATGGATTTTTAGAATCTACCAAATTTG
Organism: Neoceratodus forsteri; assembly: GCA_016271365.2. Lineage (NCBI taxonomy): Eukaryota > Metazoa > Chordata > Ceratodontiformes > Ceratodontidae > Neoceratodus > Neoceratodus forsteri. Next base: position 893,938,429 of record CM028132.1, on the reverse strand, counting down.
ACATATGCCGGTTAAATATTATAAATAAAAAGAAGTGTCTTCAAATATGGGCAACTAAATTGGGAACTGCAGGGAGCTGGCAACTGCTTCACATGCTGTCTCCACCATTTATGCTAATTTGTATACCAAAGTGTTCCCCAGGGTAGATGGAATCCCTAGGTACTTGGCTGACCTATATCCCCAAATTGCACCCCGCTGGGGGAAATCTGGGAAGGCTGTCATAGGGTGCAGCTACAGATCCTCAATGATACGTATCTGACTCCATATAAATTGTATAAAATGGGAAGCTCAGATACGCCAATGTGTAATAGGTGCAATGAAGGCACTGGTACTCTGTTACATATGTTCTGGGAATGTAAGACAGTAACTCCTTTGTGGGAAACCATCAAAGACAGAACAGACCCTCTGTTAGGATTGCAAAATTACTTTACTCCAGAAGTGTGCCTGGTGGGGGACTTCAGCGGGTTTCCAGTAATGGACAGGAGATATCATATCACCATAATTGCCCTTTCAGTAAAGAAGTTGGTGCTCAGGCACTGGAGGGACTCCTCACACCTGTCTTATCTGGAGTGGGTTCAGGAGTTACTCTCTAACCTTCATATAGAAAAAATGATGGCAAGTTTATTTAATCGCATGGGGAAGTATAAAAAGATATGGGCAAAGCTTCTTATTCTTTATTCTCTGTAACATGCCTGAAGATGTAAGACAAGTGATTAGCTATTCTCTGATATATAGACACAGATTGTTTATTAATGGCACCATAGGGGGGAGGGGCATGGCGGTGAAGGTGAGGGGGGAGGGGGGATGAGGGGAAAAGGTGTATCATGTCATTGTTGGATCTGTTATTCTGTGTTGTATTTGAAAATCAATAACATTTTTTTAAAAGTAATTCCTTTTTCAAGAAATCCCTGGTAGATTCAAAAGTAAAGGATTTATTGTTAGCATGTCAATCTATTGCATTCATGTATGATAACCTTAGTATTTGGTGGGAAGAAATGAAATCAGATTTGTGTTGTTTATTCAAAAAAGAAGCTGGGAAAATAAAACAGAGTATAAAGACTATTTAGCCTTACTAGCACAGTTAGCAAAAATATTAACACTATTTCATACATGGAATGGTCAATATCAAAATCAGATAGCTCACACAAAAAATGGCAGAATTACAACACAACAGAGTGCGATCTCTTTTAATGTAACATCAGAGTGGTGCCCATGACAAACTGGATGAAGGTAACATTTGAATTTGTAAGGGCAGAGTTAAAAGTAAGAAATATCGCAAACTAAAAATGATGAAGGAGTAATGGTAAATACAAATAATGAGATTTTAAATGCTGTTAATCAATATTTAGTGTAAATGTTTAGGACATTGGGTTCTAACATTCCAGTAGCTGCTCATTTTGGAAAGTTAAATATTCCTTCTGTTCCTCATGAGGAGTTGGATAAATTAGTTGGCTCCATTACAATAGAGGAAATTAGCCTCTCGATTAAAAAAAAAAAAAAGAAGTAATACAGCTCCAGGGCCAGATGGTCTCACCTCTAACTTTTACAAGAAATAGAAACTTAAATTTGTAGAAATACTTCACATTATTTTAAACTATGTATTAGAAGAAAGAAATCCAGTAGCTTCTTTTGGGGATACCTTACAGATATTTTTGCATAAAAATGTGATCTGCAGGATTTAAGAAACTGGAGGCCAGTAAGCCTCATGATTTCAGATATTAAAATGTTTAATATCTAATGAAAATGTATGTACCAGATTGGCATCTGTAGCTAAACATCTTATTTTTAAGCATCAGACCTGTTCCGTTCCTGTCAGAAACATTTGTGACAATTTAATTCTCACTAGAATGATTGTAGAGTTAAGGAAATAGGGAAAACTAAGTGGCTATATACTGACACTAGACCAAGAAAAAGCTTTTGATAGGGTGACACATGACTATCTTTTCAGGTCCTTAAATATTATGGTGTTCCAATAGAATGTTGTAACTGGAAAAAAATGTTATACAACATAGCTAGTATTGTTCCAAACATTAATGGGCATTAAAGTCAGAAGATAAAGATTAGAAAAGGGGTATGATAGGGATGCCCTCTTAGTCCACTACTGTATGTTTTTTGCATAGATCCCATATTACGTACTATATCAGAACATCCTAAGATTAAGGGAGTATACAACATAGAAAGTATAGCTTCTCTTAAGGTATTGATACTGTATATGCAATGATATTATCTTTTATGTACAAGATGCTCAGTCAGAGCTTGTTGCTTTAGATGTTATTCAATCTTTCTCAGACATCTTGGTGGCAAAGATTAACATTAATAAATGCAGAGGGCATGTTTCAAATCCAAAAACTGAGCCAGCCCAGTGGCACGGAGGGCTGAGTCATCAAGCCTCGCTCGCTGCCACACTGGTGACCCGGGGGTCAGGAATAATCTCAGATTGTTGGGGGTTGGCTGGAGGAAGGAGGATTGAGCATCTGATGTACTGCTCTCCTCCTCTAGGGCAAGCATTGGGTAGTGCCTGATGTTTGCCTGTCTCCTGGCAGAAGCTGGAGAAAAAGCAGCTCAGGCCAGCAGATCATGGAGATGGAGCAGACATCAATGCACAATGCATGGGAGCACATGGCACATGCTTGGACGTCATTACACGCCACACCTCCCAGGGGACCAAAAAATGGAGAAACCGATGGTGACTGGATGACAGTGAGCACCCGCAGGTCCGGCTCCCTAACTAGCTGGGCAAGTCAGCCTGAACTGGATCCAGTCATCAGCAGGGGCTGAGATCCCCGCCTTGGCCCCAGCAGGGGGGCAAGCCCTGGGGGGAGATGGCTGGTGGTAGTAAGTCCCAGTGAACATCAGAGGAATGGGACTGGTGTGCCCTCCTGAATGAGGGCTGACCATGTGGAGGAGAAACAGAGACACAATACATAAATAAATAAATCCAGAAACTGAGTATGTTACAAGTATAGGGGGTATAGAGGTTTCAGATTCTCCTATTAAGGTTCTTGGTGTTATTTATGGAAAAGGAGACCAGGCTAAGCTAAATTGGGAAGAAAAACTGAAGATTTCTGAAAGAAAAGTGCAGTGATGGAAACACTGGCAGCAAACAAAGAAGGCAAAGGCAGCTATAATTAAAGCCTTTATACTGCCCATTTTTACTTATACCAACATAGTTTATCCACTACCAAAGGAACTAGAAGTAAAATTATTGAGTAATGTTTTTCAAATTATCTGGGACAGTAGACTGAACCTTATCAAAAGAAACATATAGTACCAGAAAACTATATATGGAGGACTAAATCTAATAAATCCAGTAGTTTTCTTTCATAGTTTATTAATTTACTGGAACTTCTCCTGGTACACAAGATCAGAACACAAAGTACTGAACTTCTAGGCACATAGTTGGATATCCCCTTTAATAAACAATTGGGAAAAAGATGTTAAGAAATTGAGAAAATTAAATACCACCCCTTGTTATGCCTACTCAACAACTGAAAAACTTATAGAGTTTGGAAACATAGAAACATAGACTTTGACGGCAGATAAGGACTGCTTGGCCCATCTAGTCTGCCCATTTCCCTACCTACAGGATAGGCCGCAGATCCTAGTTAACCAACAGCCTACTTCTTCCTACGCCCCCACAAGAATTGCCTTATGTCTGTCCCATGCATTCTTAAATTCTCCCACAGTTTTAGACCCCACAACCTCCTCAGGAAGGCTGTTCTATGCATCCACTACCCTCTCTGTGAAATAATACTTCCTCACATTGCCCCTGAACTTCCCCCCTCTATCTTTAAATTGTGTCCCCTTGTTCTTGCACGTCTCTTTTTCTGAAAGATGCTACCCTCTTGGACTTTGTTGATTCCACTGAGGTACTTAAGTTTCTATCATGTCCCCCCTCTCCCTTCTTTCCTCAAGGGTATACATATTAAGCTCCTTTAGTCTCTCCTCATACGGCTTCTCTTGCAGACCCTGCACCATTTTAGTTGCCCTCCTCTGGACTGCCTCTATCCTGTCTATGTCCTTTCGGAGATGGGGTCTCCAGAACTGCACACAGTACTCCAGATGGGGTCTTACCAACTATCTGTACAGAGGGATAACAACTTCCTGTTTTCTGCTGCTGATGCCTCTCCCTATGCATCCCAGTATACCCCCAGCCCTCCCTACTGCCTTCTCACATTGCTTGCTAACCTAAGGTCATCTGATATGATTACCCCCAGGTCCCTTTCCTTTTTTGTTGTTGTTACTACCCCACCCCCCATTGTGTATTCTTCCTCTGGGTTCTTGTTTCCCAGGTGCATTATTTTGCACTTCTTTGCATTGAATCCTAGCTGCCATGCTTCTGACCATTCCTCCAACCTTGCCAAGTCCCTTCTCATCCTTTTCATGCCTCCTTGTGTATCAACCCTGTTGCAGATCTTTGTGTCATCTGCAAAGAGGCATACTTTTCCTTCCAGTCCCTCAAAGTAGAATTTTCTCAGATAGAGAATAAAGAAAAAGAGAAGGTGTATGGTAGTACAATGGAGATGAATTTTCAAGAGGAGGTGAGTTACAAGGATATTCCTTCAATAGAAAATGAAAAAAGGAGAATACTTGGAAGACATAAGAACCACTCCCAAAATGTGGGATGTAGTCTGGCTTAGCTGCCATGGTTGACTGATTGTAAAAAAATAAATATACATAAAAGATATTGTCCCAGAGCTGAATGCATAACTACCTTTGAAACAATGGATGCCCATACGCATAGTCATTTTGGAACACAACAACACAGTTATGGAAGGACCATGCATGGTCAACTGTAACATATGCAAATGTGATTTTTGGAGAATTGGCGACTATATGAAAATACGATCCTAATACAGTAAGATTCATTTTTACCTGTATTAAGTATTATTTATGGCCAGCCAGGAGTACTTACAGTACAGTGAAAGAACCCGCTATTGGTGTTGACCTGGCAGGGAAGCCCTGTGGAGAGCAACATGTGATGAAATCTACACAGAGCTTAGAATGAACTGTTTTGGCAGTGTGAATAACACTGTCATCATACTGCAGTCTGTGTAACAGAAAGACAGGGTAGTGGAGTAAGACATTGACAAGGTGACCATCCTCAACAAATACTTCTTATTTGTGGAAGAAGACAATGGGGATGGTCCCCCATTAATAGAGAAGGGCAAACAGGGAGAAGGGGTGGACATTAGACCTTTTTCAGAGGACAGAGTAAAAAGAGCACTAGAACAGCTTAGGGTAGATAAAGCGATGGGGCCCAATGGAATACACCTGAGGATCCTAAAGGAGCTCTGGGGAAGAACTGGCTGAAGCTCTGGATAAGCTGTTCAGTGGATCACTAGAAACAGGAGTGGTTCCACAGGATTGGAGGAGGGCACAAGTGGTACCCCTGCACAAAAGTGGTAGCAAGAAGGGGGCAGAAAACTACTGCCCAGTCAGTTTGACCTCAGTAGTAGGTAAAATGATGGAAACCCTAATTAAAGAAAGGCTGGTGGACTACCTAGAGATAAGGGGGCTGCTGGACCCAAGGCAACATGAATTCACTGCAGGGAGATCATGCCAGACCAACTTGATTGATTTCTTCGAGTGGGTGAGAAAGGAAATAAACTAGGGCAGAGCAGTAGATGTAGCCTATCTGTACTTCAGGAAGGCCTTCGACACAGTTCCACACAGGAGACTATTCCACAAGCTGGCAAATCTGGGGGTGGGGACAGAGGTGGTAACATAGGTTAGAAACTGGTTGAGTAACACAACACGAAGAGTGGTGGTAAATGGGGTTAGCTCACAGGAGGGATGGGTAACAAGTGGCATATCCCAGGGATTTTTTCTAGTACCAGTGCTCTTCAATGTCTTCATAAGCAATATTGCAGAGGGTCAAGGAGGGAAGGTTAGCCTGCTTGCAGATGATACAAAACTGTGCAACAGGGTAGATAAACAAGAAGGTATAGAAAAATGAGGAGGGATCAAAAGAGGTTGAAAGGGTGGTGGAGAGATGGAACAGCCTCTCCCAGGAAGTGGTGGAGGTGGCCACGCTTCAGGGATTCAAGAATGCATGGGATAGGCACATAGGAATTATCAAGATAGGGTGAAAGGGGGGGCTTGTAGCATCTAGGGAACCTTAAGCATTAGAAAGAGGGATAGGGCAGAATGGATGGGCAATAAGGCCCTTATCTGCCATCAACATCTATGTATCTATGTATCTATGTATTTATGTATCAGCTGAGGTCAGTCTATTTAGATTTTCGGAATAAGTGTTCTGGCTGATCTTAAAAGCATGAACATGGTGTCTTGTGGTACCGGGTCAGTATATCGCTTTCCAAAATAGCACATTAAAAAATGCATGATCTATAGAGCAAAATGCATTACAGGGATATAATAGCAGTAGGACACTACCGCTACCCCTGTCACACTCTGCAAACTAGAAAAAGGTCTGAAGAGGACACAGGTGCTGTGCCCGGTCAAGCCACTCCCATGATGGAGTGGCTAAGGCACATACACCTGGTGTAGTTGTGTCCTGGGGAACGGGGTTTGATTCCCAGTCCTCCAAGATTTTTTTTTTTGTGTGTTCTACCAAAAAAACTAAGTGCCCCGCCTCAAGTATTCCTTTTCCCCCCTCAATCCACACCCCCCTCTGAGTTAGTTATATTAGTTTGGTGGGTGTGTGGGGTGAATGTTGGGGGGCATGGGAGCAGAGCACCCGTATAAATAAACATTCCTTATTGTTCCTGATGATGTGTGCATTCATAGTAAGGTCAGCATATTTACCAGACCATATTTTGCCACATGCTGTTTTCTGTGCAGCACTGTTGTAATGCATGCTTTTGACCATGTGACCCCATGCTGTGTCTTGATAACAGTTACTTTGATTCCTAATCCCCATTCTGGACACATGGGGCAGTGGTAGGGACAGTCAGACATGGGTGAGAGGAATGTTGTAAATCACCTTACTTCCATCTCACTATGTAACTGCTTTAAAGTATGATCATTATCAGCCTACTGTCATGTACCTGTCAAATTGATGTACTGTACTTAGTTTTGCTTTCCCAAGTCATGGCAGGAAAAGGGGACCTAGATATCAGTCCACCATATCCATTTACCAACAAATAAAATAAAAAAAATAGGATGCTGTAGTTTGTGGTAATGCAGACACTATTACAACCACAGCAGCTAACTAATGCATCCCCAGCTATTGACATTGCTTCAGAAGCACCATTCCAACTACCAGCAACAAAATAGACTACACTACCTGATTCATTACTGGTCACTGTAAACTGCCAAATACCTGAATTGATTTTGGTGAGCACCTATGGTGTAGGGATGGTGTGTCAACTGGCAGGTTAACCCTGAGCAATGAAACTATGTCTGTCCAATAGTTAAGGGGGCACTTGAGTTGTGGAATCTAAAGGAGACTCAAAACTCATAAGTAAACAGCATCATGATAATTCAGTTTTTCCAATTTTGCAAGTCTGAATGATATGAATGGCGTTGTCAATTAAAGTATTTCTTAAGCTCCAGTACAGGAACATAATGTGCTCAATTATGTGACCTAAAAGTTTGAAACAAGCAAAAATCAACAAATATCAGTTACCGCACCACCCTAGACAGCTATTAGCAATCACAACCCCGGCACGTCTGTAAACTGCCACAAAGTCATCGAACCTCCATCCAAATCACAGATCTGATTGTGGAGATAATGGCCCTTGATTATTAGCCATTCTTCATTGTGGAGGACTCTTGTCTTCAGAGAATGTTTCATGAATTGAAGACCAGCTACAACATTCCACCTGTTTCTTGTTTTCAGGCATGTTCTTCCTAGTATGTACAAATCAGTACTTATGCAGATGTTGACACTTCTGAAGAAGGGAGGGGCAGGTTGTGTGCATTTCACTAATGATATCTAAAGCATTAGTGTAAACCAAAGTTTCCTAAGTCTCACTGCCCATGGGGCTGTGTCCACATCAAGCAGCACCACTACCATACCAGCCCTACATCTGCATCACCAGCCACTGTAGAAGTTATATTGAAGCATATAGACCCATGAAGGCACACCAACAATGGAAAGGCATTACTTAATGTCAGTCAAGGAGGAAAGTACAGTGTGGGAAAAATTCTGCAGTTCATCCAATCACTGCCAATCACTGCTGGACATCTGAATATACAGTCATGATTTGAAGGTAGGAATGTTTGAAATGGACAGGGAGTGTAGCATGCTGAAAGCTATAAATGATGGGCAGTCATGCACCTTGTTTTGTATATGCACTGAATCTGGTAGTAAGTCACGTACTTGGCAGACATGCACAGTTAAAAGAAATACATGACACTGTATGGGACATCAGTAAATATTTCTATCTTTCCATCATTTCTTCAAATGCACTGAGATCCCCCGCCAGTATCAGCAAAAGCACAATGTTCCACAGTATTGCTTAATTAAAGACATGGTGACAAGGTGAAACCCCTTAGTAGAGAGAGACAGGTGGAACAGAAAGTTGTGTTTCGGGCTATGGAATTGAATGATGTGGCCTGTGGAGGAAATCTGTCCTCGGTGCAGTGGTGTATGCTGCAAAAACCTGTCCAGTTTCTGAGACCTCATGCACAGGCAACCAAAGATGTCAGTGCTGAATCAGCAATCCTTTGCATGGTCCTTCCCTTGGTGAATCTAATTCAGTGACATACACACCATTATTTTACATCTTCTACAGCAACCCAACAAAGCAAGACTAGTTGTAGTTGTTGCCACGGAGGTGGCACTGATGGTAGCGTTGAGAATGGAGCAATGATGATGGTGATGATAATAACATCACTTTTTCATCTGAATCATCTCAGAAGCAGCCCAAACAGGATCAGAAATTGCAGACCTATTTGAAAGCAATCAATCGGGCACACTGTTTGTCATGGAAACATTACTGGATCCTAGATATAAATATATGTGCATTTCCCCTGTATGCATCAAAGATATCAAGCAGAAACTGTTGCATACACTTCAAATGGAGCAGCATACACAACATGAAGTAAAAAACAGGAATCAACCACTTCCTGCTTGTACTGCTCCTTCTTCTTGGCTGATTTTGCATGCTTCAAGTGCCAGGCATCAGTGTGTTGACATGGACATGGAAGATGATTTGGATACTGTTGATCCAGAGACAACAAAGGGCATTTGGTAGTTTTTTTTGACACTGACTGCTGTCTCTGCATAGACAGTTTGGAGGAAGACACAGACACAGATAGAAACATACATAGAAGTTAACGGCAGATAAGGATCACTTGGCTCACCCAGTTTGTCCATTTTTTTCCCTTCCTACAGCGTCACCACACACCCTACTTAATCTCCATCTCTCTGTCTCCCCTTACTTTCCACTAGGATTCCCTTATGCCTATCCCACACATTCTTGAACCCCACCATTAGTTTCACCCTCACCACTTCTGCTGGAAGAATATTCCTGGCATCCACCACTCTTTCTGTGAAGAAGTACTTCCTCACATCTCTCCTGAATTTATCCCCTCTAGCTTCCTTGCATATCCTCCTGCTCTTGATCACTTTTTTATTGAAAAATACTTCTCTCCTGTACCTTATTTACCCTCTGTGATGAATTTAAAGATCTCTATCATATCCCTCTCCCTCTTCTCTTCCAGGATTTACATATTGAGGTCCTTTAGTCTCTCTTCATAGGGCTTCTTATGCAGACCCTGCACTATTTTAGTTGCTCTCATTTGGACAGCCTCCACTCTGTCAGTATCCTTCTAGAGATGTGGCCTCCAGAACTGGACTCAGTATGCTAGGTGGGGTCTCATTCATAATCTATACATCTGTAACATTACTCCCCTCCATTCAATGGTGATACCCTTCCCAATGTACCTCAGCATTCCACTTGCCATCCCCACTGCCTTGTCACACTGTCTGTCCTCCTTTTGGTTCTAAGATATGATTTTCTTTGGATCTCTTTACTGTTTGATGGTTGTCACGACCTCTTTTTCCATTTTGCAACTCACCTCTGGGTTACTGCGACCTTAGTGCATGATTTTGCACTTTTTCATATTGATACCCAGCTGCCATACCCTTGACCACGCATCGAGTTTTCTCTGTTCTCTGTGCATTCTTTCCATATACACAACCCCAGAGTGTCCATCCTTTTTCAGGTTTTAGTATTATCCATAAATAAAGAGGCAGACCTTCCCTTCCAGCTCATCTACAATGTCACTTATAAGACATTAAAGAGAAGTTCTCACAGTATTGAGCTCTGAGGAACCCTGCTGGTCACCCTCCCTTCTCCAAATTGAACTCTGTTTATCACCACCATCTGTTGCCTACACCTTAACCAATTTCTTACCCAGTTTACCACCTTTGGACCCACCCCTAAGCTGCCCAACTTCCTTACAAGTCTCCTATGTGGAAAGGTGTTGAAAGCCTTACTGAAATCTAGGTAGATCACATCCACCACTCCACCCTAATCTGTTTCCCTTGTCACCCAGTCAAAGAAATCCATCATATTTGTTTGACATGACCCCCCCACCCCCAGTATTCCATGCAGTCTCAGGTCTTGTAACCTGTCAGATTCAAGATACTCCATAGTCCTTTCCTTCATCAGTGTCTCTGTTAACTTCCCCACCATCAATGTCAGTCTGACTGGCCTGCATATCTTGGCAGAGTACATGATATAGCCATATCTAGCAAAGCCACTGTCTGGCCAAAGTAATGATATCACTAGATTCTGGAAAGAGAGGAATGTGATTAGGCCTACACTGGCTAAACTGATTTTTTATTTTCTCAGATACTTCCAAACATCAGTTGCTTCAGACAGATGTCAACTGTTGATAATTCCTCACCACATCACTCCAGGCTAGATCCTGAAAATATTGAATTGTTAGACTTTCTAAAACTCAACTTAGAAGAAATTAACTTCAGCTATCCAGTTGATTATTCCCATGTCCAACATGTGACACCTACAGCTATTCCTACTCCTATACCTTCTGCTGGTGAGTCTCCCTGAACTCCCACTGGAAATGGCAGCACCAAAGTCTGCTTCACTTCTCCCTGTAGTGCTGCCAATGTAAGGACTATGATATACACTCACCTCAATTCCTCCTGCAAAAATGGAATCCCTGGCCTTACTTAGGACTTGTGTGTGTTTCTGCAGGGAGAGGTGAATAGTCTGCAAGTAAAATTCTTCAGAAGTTTGAAATCCTGTATTGCATGATAAACAAACTTTCCATTTATTTAATGTGGGAAAAGACAGATGATTCTCAGGTGGGGATGGGCTTCTTTTTACTGAAAACAAAATAAAATTACTGTTTTTAATTTTTAAAAAGTGGGCAATCACCTTTAAATGTTATTAGTTTACCCATTTTATAAGTGCAACAGACACTTCATGGTGTGGGTTGTTATATAATAATCACATTTCCAGGTACTGAAGTCACTTTGTGTAAGTGCTCTATGCATCACAACATATCTGAAAATGTGTTTATCACATAACAACCCACACACTGTCATGTCTTTTTGCTTACACTAAGTTTGGCTGGAAGCAGGCAGCAGCTTTCTTAATTTTTACATCAGTTCAATCAACATAAACAACTTAAAACATAGCCACGTTCATTGATTCAGCAGTGGCTATGTCCAGGAGATCATTATCCAAAGCTGTTGATGATGAAGTTTGCTCTTTCCCAGTCTCCAGAGTTCTATATTCTGAGGTAAACTGGAAAATGATCAATATCAAAAAATATAAAAGCTTGCCAGCGTTTCTAAATGTATCTTTCAACAGACCAAGTAACTGGAAGAGGGCCCCTGTTTCTAATACATCTTAACAGTATATCAAGCATCTCCAACATTGCTGTTGTGTTTGAAATGCATAGTCTGGCTATATGCAATATCTATTATTTTTAAAACTCAGGACCCTCTTCAGCTTAGCCATGAATATCAACTCCCGATCTAAAACTTGAAAGCAACAGTTGGTAGGATCACTGATTTCCAAAACTGAACTGTAGAGCCAGTTCCTTTTTCATGTTATTTTCTCAGCACTCTGAAGGCCTTAATTAGAAGTGGAGGGTTGCTGGGGAAAAGATCAAAAGGTTTTTGCCAAGCCCTCTTTGATGAGCTCCCACAGTGATGAAAAGATAGCAATCAATGAACCTGAAAGCCCCACAATATGGATATTTCCATGCCATAGCTGCTTTTCTCAAAGTTGTATTTTCCTAGACACATCAAAGTTCTTGTGTATATCAGCTGCAGCTGTGGATTCTAAGTCTCTTATCTTATCCACCTTTTCTGTTAGTGCAGATGTTTGTTTTATCTGTTACTGTCATCGTCCTGTGTGTGTATCCATGGCACTCCAACACATTACTCACTGGGCTGTGTTTACCTGATTGTCTGCTAGATGCACATGTGCTCTAGGATCAGATTTTCATCCCCTGTAGCTCCTAACCTCATCAGTAACTCTGTGCATCTGAATGGGCTACAGCACTCACTGATCTGTTCTTCAGAGCATTTTCTATCACAGAGATTTCACCTAGTTTCAAGGTAAGAGTTCCTAAAGTATTCATCAAACCTCAGATAGCAGACATTGATTTGTCTTACTTTACTTAACATTTTTGTGGCTTTTTTTTACTAACTTTGGTTACTAACAGTGGCTGCATTCTAGCTGTCTATGGTGGTGTGCTCATAGGGCTAGGAGAACCTGCAAGGCTAAACTTTCAAAATTTCTCCTCCCACAAGTTAAGCTGTTCAAAAGTGTGAGCATGTGCTGATGAATTGTTCATTTTTGCCACCCAGACATATCCTGGCATAGGTATGCACTGCTGCCTCCTTCCTGAGTAGGAACAGACCCAGCATGTGAATTCCTATAGCCCCTGTTCAAGCAGCTGCAGTGGATATGTGCACAATCCCTGAATGTTGATTTCATGGGTGGCTGCCCCACTGTATCAGCAGGATATTCAGCTAAATGTAGGGCTGTGCATTTGGGAAGCTTGGCTCCAGCCCCTCACCGAGTGGCTGTAGCACACAAGTCTAACCCACAGGACACAAGAAGACAGCAGAAACAAGGAGTTTTGTCAATGTGGAACTAGTGCACAGATCCATTAAGTTAGCCTGAAACAGTCTGTTCATATATTTCTCCCATGCTCTATATCAGTGGGCTCAGCCATCACTCAGGTCAAAATAAAGTTGCAGTTTTAAAAGCAGCATGAACTCTGAAGGTGAATATGCGGAACTTGCTTGTAGTGGTTAGAAGGGATGACTGTGCTAGCTAGATCTATTATAGAATGCCATTGGTGCCATGCCATTGTAAAAGATGTGCTTGCCTACAGTAAATGCCATCAGCACCATTGTAGTATGGCTGTCACTCATGGACAAATGCAAAGTCTCCTCACTGTGCACCAGTCACTTTACATTGTCTGCCTGCCTCCCGCTAAGCTTTCCCCTGCATATTCATGCTGTGAGGATCCAGAGTGAAATATCTAGCCTGCAATGTGTGGAAGCAGTGTGAGAGACTGCACTACAGTGTGCTTCTGTGCTCCGAGACTGTGTTCATTTAATATTCCAGTGATCAGGGAGATTGGGAGAACAGACTGCTGACTTTACTGTTTGGGGAGGTGCTTCTGTGTTTAAATCTCTGCGCTGCTCACTAGCGGAGTTACTGAGCACCAGCCATTTTACATCACCTGCCTACCTCCCGCTAAGCTTTCCCCTGCATATTTGTGCTGTGAGGATCTGGAGCGAAACATCTAGCCTGCAATGTGTGGAAGCAGTGTGAGAGACTGCACTATAGTGTGCTCCTGTGCTCCGAGACTGTGTTTATTTAATATTCCAGTGAGCAGGGGGATTGGAAGAACAGACTGCTGACTTTACTGTTTGGGGAGAGGCTTCTGTGTTTAAATCTCCATGCCCCTCGCTAGCACGAGCAGTAGTGAGTGGCATGAGTGCCACTCCTCAGAGAAAAATCAGATTGTTGTTTGGCTATTAGTTTGCACAAGATGTTTCTAGGCAGTGCTTACTGGCTTAGTTATTAAAATGAGTTTTTAGTTTTATTATTCTCCCTTTATTAGGCTTATATAACTTAGAGCTTGCCACAGTATCTGTTTGCACCATAGTTTTATGGGTGAGTATTGGGTTATTAGCCTCGTATGGGGTTGACTTATGCTTTTGCCCTGGTATAACAACTGTGTCTGTTCATCTACCTTAAGATCATAGTTCGTTGATACTTAGGATTACAGTTTTAATTTGTTTTTGCTTTTTAACTTTATATAAGGAGTCCTTTTTTTAAGTTTAGTGATTATGTCTTGGTCATTTGTTTTGAGCTGTTTGACTATGCTGAATAATGGCAGTGTTAATACCCCAGTTAAGTTTAAAAGGGGGGTCAAATACTGAACTAGAGTTTTCTGATTTTAGTTGTTCCTTTTTCCATCTACCTAGAATGTTTCTGGAGGGCTTTTCCCCAGACAAATCTGAGTATAAAGTGGGTTCTCTCATAATGTTTACCCCCTACTGTTACTCTGTTACTTGAATGCTTTTATCTTCCGTAGTTATTTTAAATCTGTTGGGCATTCAACTAGAGGGGAGAGACATTTTGAGAATAAAATTGGGTTATGGAGGATGTTGGCTTTATTATTGTTGATTTCCAGTATTGTGCATCCCCATCCTGGCCCCGTTACCTTTGGAGTAACTGATATTGCAAAAAATGTTTCATCCCCATCTGATTCTACCTTAAAAATTGTTCATCTTAATGTTCAGAGCCTACCAGCAAAATGGACTCTGTTTGTTGCCTGGATTGAGCAACATGTTTTTGATAGTATCACTTTATCTGAAACATGGCTTAATGATAATGTTAAAGATACAGCTATTTCCCTAGAGGGCTATGAACATTATAGAAAAGACAGGGAAGGTAGACGTGGGGGTGAGACTATGATTTATGTTAAAAATAAATTTAAGTTTACTTGTTCGCATTCCCCATGTAATTCTGGTTGTGATTTAATTTCTATAGATTTGCTTTTGGGTCATAACAAACATCTCATTGTTAGTTCTATCTATGTACCCCCTGGAAGGATTGAGCTTGGATTGAACCTCATCTCAGAAGTTAAACATGCACTTCCAGTCCATAGAGAATGGATACTTCTTGGTGATTTTAACTGTAATTGGGCAGCAGAGTCCTGTGGTTCTGTTAAAGATCTTTTGGTTGATCTGGGTCTATTTCAGTTGGTAAATGAGGTTACTAGATTTAACTCCAAAACTGCTTTGAGAACTTTACTCAATTGGATTGTTGTTACCCATCCTGATCAGATCAATGCTTCTGGCGCATTGCCTGTTGTACGGATGAGGCATTAAACCGAGGTCCCATCTGCCTGGATTGGTGGTAGTTCAGGTGAATGTTAAAGTTCCCATGGCACTTATTGAAAAGAGTAGGGGAGTTTTTATTAATAAAAATAAATAATGTAAAACAATATAAACAATATAAACAAAAAAAACAGTTTCAGAAGAAAACATCAGTCAAACAAGCAGTACACAAAACAAATATAAATTATAAATGATCATAACAGATGAACAGCAGATAAAAGTAACCAAAGAATAAACTTTTACAACAAGCAAAACAGGTCCAATAAGTTCAAACTAAGAACTAAAGGCATTTAAGGAACAAATATACAAGAAAATACCTTGCTTATAAGTCATCATTCGTAGATTCACATCATTTAAACTTTATAAAGTGAAGAAAACCTTTCCACCATTTAAGAAGAGTCCTTGACTCTACTCGTGATGCATCTTGAGTATAAATTAGCATAAGTTCTTTAACAATCAAAAAACTAACACAGGAATAAGGCATTTTCTTTTGATAAAGAACCCATTGAACCCTAGCTTGCCATAAATAATATCATAAAGACCCCAAAAATAAGGAAAAAGTCCCAACGTGAAACCCAAAGAAATGAACTGGGTAACATCCTTCATTCATAAGACATACTAGACAGCCACTGAAAACCCCATAAATTTGCTAAAAAAGCCCATAAACCTTTAGCATATGTACAATGTAGAAAAAAATGTTCCATCGATTCTTCTACATTAATGCATTCCAAATATGGGCACAGTCTTTCCTGTAATGCTTTATACTTAGCATTGCCTCTAACATTTAATCGACCGTAAAAAATCAGCCACTGGGTTTCCCATTGTTTCTGAGGCATCCTATGGTTGTATAACTGAGCCAAAATAATAGAGTTCAGTGCAGAAGGACAGTTTTTAAAACCAGGCCCTGAGGGAAGTAATAGTGACATTAAATAGTGATAGAGCCCCTTCATACAGTGATTCAAAATTAATCCTTTCTGCATTTTCCATTTAAATAGTTTCTGTGCTGCAGGCCTGAAATACAATGGGATATACAAATGCTGATTTAATTTTGGGGCAAAATTATGCCAATTCTTAAAATATTTACCCATTGATTTTAAGGTTAAAGAGTCTTCTGCCTTCAACTCGGCTACTAATCCAGTCTTTATTGAATGTATAATGAATAAAGAGTGAGCAAAAACCTACTGGATCTATCATTCCCAAACCGCCCGAATTCCTCTGTAAATAAGTATAGCCTCGCTTTACCGGATTCAATCGGTTTCCCCAGAGCATCTGAAAAAACAAGCTATACATTCCAGTCTCCAAAGGAACCGGGAGGGGGAAAATCATTGCCACATACTGAACACAGGGGAGAAGAAACTGTTTAATCACCTGAACACATTTTAATTTTGATAGTTTCCACTTTTTCCACCTTTGCACCTTAATCTCAACTTTTTGGAGAACAGCTTCCCAATTTTCACTTGGCATATTCTGGGGGCCAAATCTAATCCCCAAAATGTTAAACGGATTCCTAGAAAAAAGAATACCTGCTTGCCACACCTCATCCAAGCCAGATGCACCAATGAATAATCCCTTGGTCTTACTTAAATTTAGTTGTGCGTTTGATACTTTAGCAAAGGCATCGAAAGCTGACAAGAAACCAGACACCGAAGTAATATCTTCCAAGTAGAGAACTAAATCATCTGCATAGGCTTGTATCATTAACTGAGAATCCATCTGTACAGTAACTGGGATACCCTGCCATTTCTGTAATAAAATCGCAGTTCGCAAAAAGGGGTCTAAGGCAAAGGTGTAGAGAAGCGGGCTAAGAGGACACCCCTGATGAACACCTGTAAATAAACAGAAACTTTCGGCCTTACAACCCTTCAAAAATGGGAACACCTCATAGTGATCATACAATTTTTCTATTATTGTCACCATTTGTTGTGGAACCTCATAATGTGCAAGAGTCAGAAAAAGAAAGGGTAGATACACTCTGTCAAAAGCTTTATCCAAATCTGCAGCAATCAAACACCGAGACGCTCCTATATCAGTAAGATGTTCAATAACATCTCTTATCAACATAAGGGCAGATTGCACCCATCTGTCTGGTAGGCCGCTAAATTGGTAAGGTGAAATAACCCCTCTGGCAATGTTTTTCAACCGATTGTTTAAAATACAAGTAAAGATTTTGTAGTCTGAATTTAATAGGGTAATTGGCCTCCAATTAGCAATATTCTGCTTATCCCCTGTTTTAAATATGTATGTTAATAACCCTTCTGAAAAAGAGGAAAAAATAACCATTTTATCTAAAAAAACTTAAATAATAAATACAAGCACAGACTTAATTCTTCAGAAAAACCTTTATACAAATTATTGGACAGACCATCTATGCCGGGTGAAATGTTCTTTTTCAATTTACCAATTATACTTAAAATTTCTACTTGTGAAATAGGGCCCCACAATTCTGCCTGATCTACTTGAGTGATAGGGACTACAATCTTATTTAAATAGGAGGTCATGTCCTTTGTAAAAATTGATACTAGGGGATCAAGAGACCGAAAATGCCCCACTATAACGTCACGAAGTTGTGCAACCGAAGTAGCCAAAGAACCATCTGATTTCTGTAGTGCATCCATCGTCATGGAGTCCCTTAGCTGCTTGCACATTTCAAAAGGATCTCAATAGGTGATTTTTTGTTTCATTGGTAAGGATGGCTTGCATAGTTTACCTCTGTCATATTGGAATTCTCTCATTTCTTTTTAAAATAGAGATTTGCTCAGAATAGTCAAAACTAGATGTAAGCTATGGACATAAGTCTTTGTAATTGCTGCGGAGACCTAAATAGTGCAGAAATTTAAAATTTTAGTTCTGACTCCTTGTGCTTTAAACCAGTTTAAGTAAATTAGCTTTTGTTTCTAACCACCAGTCCCTAGATCTGTATATAAAAAGGCTACCGATAATCTGGCTTTTAAAAGACATTTAACCCCAAATTGTATAAAAGGGAGAACCAAAGATGAGTTATTAAGTTTCCATCTAAGTTGTCTTTTTTCCAGAGAGACTGACGGAAAAAAAATACAGTGCAAAAAGGAATGATCCGAGAATTCACAAGGCAACATGTGAAAGGATTCTACTTGCATATTTGGTGATACCAACATATGGTCAAATAAGGTGAAACTTTTCCCTTTTTGAAAAGAAAAATTAGCCGCTGCGGAAAAAGAGGAGCTACAATTTAACAGACCAGCATCTTTGATAATTTTACCCAATGCATTAGAGTCACAATATGTTTTTTTTCTTTAGAGTGAGAGGAAGCCGGGATGGGACAATTAAAGTCTCCCCCCCATAATACTCTAACAGAAGTTAACAGAAAGGGCTGTATAGCTTTTAGGCAATTTACCCTACCTGCTTTTGTTTGAGGGTTATAAATGTTAATGAACTGAAAACATAAGCCTTGCCACTTCCCATCCACGATCAACACCCTTCCCGGAATTAGGTCAATCAAATTGTGCAACTGAAGTGCGTATGAATTAAACACTATACCTATGCCATCAGCTGAATCTTCACCAAATGACCAAAAAAAAGGGCCCCAAACCCAATCCCTTTTGAAAGCTGCAAGCTGCTCCATAGAAAACATCCATGTCACCTGTAAAAAACACACAGAGAAACGTTGATCATGGATATAAGAAAAAATAGCTTGTCTCTTTGCCAAATTTAAAAGGCTATGCGTGTTCAAAGAACCCCAAACCAACTGCATGTCTGATTAATGTCCTCACCATTATTTTTTCCTCTTTTTCTTTTTTTTTTCCTTATAGCTATCTACTGGCTGTGACCTAGTAGAAAAGGAGGATTTTTGTGAATCTGATTCCCCCATGTCCTGCTCAGTGTCACCCCATGGGGAAAAAAGGGCTGCATATGAATTACTAGTTTCTATGGACACCACCTGAGAGGGGGGATGTTTGGGGTACAAGTTCCTAGAGGACCTTCTTTAGGGAAAAATCGATAAAGGGCCAACTGCTGAGGAGTTAACACCTGCCCTCACTGTGACCTCTTCAGAATAACAAACCGGAGAAAACTGTAAAGGATCCGGGGGACCCATGCTCGCTTTGGGTACAGTAGCTACATCTGAGGCAGACCGTTCAACATACACTGAAATAGGTTTATTGTCAACCAAGATTATATCTTTTGACTGTCCTTCTGGTGCAATTTGTGTCCTAACAGGGGGAAGTTTTGTCTGTAAAGTAGCAGAAGGGAGAGGAAGACCAGCGGGAGGAAGGGGCGCCTGCACTATAGCTTCTTGTGCTTTCTGAATAAGTGTGTCAGAGTTAGAGTAGGAGGATTTATTCTTGACAGCCCAGGGGCATACTTTAAACACATGACCCTTGCCTTCACATAAATCACAACAAGATTGATTATTACAAAACATGGTCAAATGGCCCACCTCCCCTCAATTATCACAGCGAGGTTGGTCACAAATACTAGAAAGATGTGTCTTGGCTCCACATTTGTAGCACGCACGGGGTTGCCCACTATAAAAACATACACCCCTAACCCTACCCAGCAAAAAGGAGTTAGGGATGTGCTCTATCCCAGTCTCCGATTGCCAAAGCTTAATTTTATACTTCCAACCCCCTGTCCAAAACTGCTCAGAGTCCAAAATGGGATCAGCCTCGCTCAACATCTCACAATTTTTTTTAACCAAAAGGTGATGTCCTCTACCCTAACCCCTTCATTGCGAAACATGACAGTTCCGAATTTGATCAGAGGTTTGGAAAGGGGGATAACAAAAAAAGGGGTCCACACAGGAGAAAACTTCACCTGACCATACCTCACCCAGAATAGGTCTAAAGCATGTTGTGTACGAAAACTAATGTCAAAATTATCCTCCCATGAAATGTTTATAAAAGCATAAACATCATGCAGAGTAAAGTACAATGAATCTTTCAACAGGGTTTTCCCCACATTATATCTGTCATGCCTAACTTCCAACCCTCCTTTATACCTCAGCCGCATAGCATTACGCCTAGGAGCAGCTTCCCTATTGGAGTTAGAAAAAAGCTCAGACATCAATGGCTTGTGAGCTGGGAGGGCAAACTAGCTGTGTCATGACCCTCATGTAAGCTCTCCTGAGGTTTTTTATCCTGACTCAAGGATACTGTGGGATAATTGTCAGACCCTGGAATACCCAATGGGGGCTGCAGAATCTCTTTTCCAGCAGTTTGATGCTGCTGATAATTCTTCCCTCTAGGCTGCTGGCCAACAGGTTTCCACTCTGGAGAGTGTTGTGAAAGAGACAAATCCGAGTCCGATGTTGGGTCAGGCTTCCATATACCCGATTCTGCCTGCTTCCAGCCCGCCTCATGTAAAGCTTTCTGGGGAGACCAAGAGTCTTGGATGTCCTTGTCCTGTAATTGAGGGGGTTCAGTTACTTGAGAGTAACTGTCTGGAGACAGAGTTTGCTTAGGTGCTGATTTACTTGCAAAATAAAAGTCTGTAACCCCAAGCTGAGAATCCTGAGAAGATTGATAAGTCACTGGAGGTAGAGCTGACATATTGTCCTGTTTTTGGTGTTTCAAAACAAAACCAGTTACTTTATTCAGGGAAGCCACCTCATGCTGAACAAAAGTCCTGGAAGCAATATGTTGACTAGTAATAGTGACAGTGCTTTGATGAAGGTTTCCAGACATTAGGACAGGCTGTAGGCACTTGCTATCACCAACGATAAAACTGCCAGCCCGTAAATCAGTTAAAATACCAACAGACCTCCCCGGTGTAACAGTAGGGATATGAGCCTCCATATTCTGCCCCTCGGGACCAACCATACTCTTCTGGTCTACCAGGGAATTGACAATTAGCTCCCCACAGCTGTCACTAAAGCAAACACTCGGAGGCTCTGCACCAGACTGCAAAGCATCAGAACATGATGAAGCAGTCTGAGGTACTATCATTTGTGCAGTGTCACTTTTAGGCAAAGGCAAACCTCCTGTAGTAAAGTTTAAAGATTGTACAATACCTGCAAGCCCAACAGCCTCTGATTCAAAAGCTGCCGTCCTGCCGACCCTAATCTTCATCTCCATACCTGACATTCCACAGCCATTTGAGGAAGCCTGCATTTGTAAAACTTCATCGTACCCCTCAGAACCTCTTGAGGGGAGAAGCACTCTGTTATCTGGAAAAAAAAATGAAACTGCACTTTCGCAAGGCTTATGACCATTCTGCCATCTGGAATTCGCTTCTGTGGGCACCAAAGACGAGGCTATGCTAGCCGTTGCAGAATCCCTCTCAGGTAGTGCTGCATTCTTCAAATCAGGTAATCCTTTCACTGTCGAGGCTGTAGCAGGTAGCGAAAGCTCCCAATTCACTACGGCATCCTGGAACTCTGTATCGGAATCTATTTCAGCCACAACCTTAGCTGGAGCCTCTGTGAAATTCAGAGCGGGAGCTGAGGCTAGCTCTCCCACTCCACAGACATCCTTCTCCTTCGGTAGTCCACTGCAAGTGGCCATCTTGGCAATGGCCTGTTCCCCTACTGGCAGCAATGCAGAAACCGAGTAGGGGAATTTCCCCGGTGTCCTGGCCAAATTTCCCTCATTCACTAAAAATACCACCAACATCTTAATCTGGTTCAAGGTCAGTTGGCATTCATCTGTATCCCCTTCCCCGGGTCATGCCTGAAATTAGGCAGGATTTTTCTAGTGCACTTACCCGGTCAACAAAAACTAAATAAATAAATAAATTGCCCAGTCTTTTGTCATTGGTCGGTTAAGCTAGTAAATCAACCCCCTAAGTACATCAAATTTAGAAAAACTAGGTTCTTTACATCTGAGCTGGTAGACGCTGCTTGCTCTGATATTGGTTGGACTGGGTTTGAGTCCATTAAGGACCTTGATACTATGTTAGATGTTTTCATTCCCCGTTGTCTCGGGGTGATTAACAGGCTTGCACCACTGAAGAGAATGTGAATTAAGGCTATTAAACATAAATGGATTACACCTGATTTGTTACATCTCATGAGATCATGGGATAAATGTTGGAAATCATATAAACAAAGTCTGGATCCTTCTCTTTTGTTGAAATATAAATTTCTAAGGAATCAATGTAAATCTGCAATTCCTAAAGCTAAAACTGCATTTTTTCTTTCTGAACAAAACAAAACTTTTGGCAATCCCAAGAAAACCTGGGACATATTAAATAGTTTAATTGGGAGAGGTAAGAAAGCATCTGATATTTCTATTCTAACAGAGACCAGCTTAATTAGTAATACTTCATCTGTTTCTGAAGCTTTTAATAAGTTTTTTGGTAATTTAGATGGCTATAGGATCCTGTCCCAAGGAAAATCTTCCCATGGTAACTTTCCTAGTGCACCAAAGCTGGTAAATTAACCTATACCCTTTGAATTTCATTTTAATCTGGTATCTCCTGATTTAATTAAAGAATATGTGTTAAAAATGGATCCTCGGCCATACATTTTTTGTGATGGACTGGATTTTCAAATTATTAAATTGGGAATAAATTCCTTCTCTTATCCACTCTCAGTTTTATTTAATGTTTCTATGTCTACTGGGGGTTTTCCCAGACTCTGGAAGATGGCTATAGTCACCCCTATTTTGAAATCTGGTGATCCTACTCTATTGTCCAATTATCATCCAATGTCCCTGTTATCACCCTTATCTAAAATTTTGGAATGAGTTATCTTGGATCAAACTTTTGAGCATCTACAAAAACATAATTTGCTTTCTATTTGTCAACATGGCTTTAAGCTGTACCGTAATACTGAGATGGCCTTGGTGGGGTTCATGGGTGCCATTGAGGGTGCCCTTGATAAAGGGCAGACTGTTGCAGCACTTTTTGTTGACCTCACCAAGGCCTTCAATTTGGTTGAACATAGTTTATTAAATGGTATTCTTTCTCATTTTTATTTTTCTGATAATGTTATTTCTTGGTATCATGATTATCTTTCTAATAGATCCCATTGTACTCAAATAGGTGATAGTACTTCTTCTTCTAGTACTATTAAATGTGGGGTACCTCAAGGGTCAATTCTTGACCTGCTGATTTTTTTCATATTGCATGAATTCTGCCCCATTGGTGTGTTCTCACTCATCAGTGATACTTTATGCTGACGACACAGTAATTTATAGCATTGGTCCCACCTCTAAGGATGGTCTGGCTGAGGTTCAATCTGACTTCGATTCCTTTCAGAAATGGTTGCTCTTAAATTCTACGTTACTTAAGTCAGGTAAAACTAAAGTCATGCTGTTTTCAAATAAGGCCATTGAGCCTCATGGCTTATATCATATTGTTACATAGGATGGAACTGTGATTGAATTGGTAAATAGTTTTAAATATTTGGGGATAATTCTCAATTCTAAATTAATTTTTGAACCTCATTTGAATAAATTAAGGAAAACTCTTCATCAGAGATTAAGTTCACTCTATAGAGTTAAGCAGTTCTTGACCAGGGAATCTAGGTTTTTACTTACACGTAGTTTATTGATGAGTGCTCTGGATTATGGCATTATAATTCACTCTTCTTTCACTGGTCAATTATTCAACAAACTTATGGTAATTTATAACTCTATTTTACATAGAAACATAGAAACATAGAAGTTGACAGCAGACAAGGACCGCAAGGCCCATCCAGTCTGCCCATTTCTTTTTCTACCTTATGAATGTGTCATAGGCTTTTGCTCTATCAATGGCCTTTCTATTCATACTCATCTGCATTGCTCCCTTATGCATATCCCATGCCTGTTTGAAGCCCTGCACTGTATTCATATCCACCACTTCCTGAGGTAGGCCGTTCCATGCATTCACCACCCTTTCTGTGAAAAAGAACTTTCTCACATTACCCCTTAATTACTTTTCATGCTTGGTGTCCCTTTTCGAACACATAATAGTTTTTTATTAAAGCATACTCATAGCCTATCTCTTTAAAATAGGATTTTGCATAAAATGGGTATTGTGATGTTTAAGGTTAAAATGGCCTCATATCTCCTGTAGTTTCATTGTTATTTCATAGGTTTCTTAATTCTAGTGGTACTAGATCCCAGACCAAATTCACTTATGAAATTCCATTGTTTTGATCTGCTTTTGGTCAGAGATCTACTTTATACATTTTTTTTTTTTTAATTTAGCTTTTGCTGACCGGGTAAGTGCACTAGACAAATCCTGCCTATTTTCTGGCACGACCCGGGGGAGGGGGATACAGATGAATGCCAACTGACCTTGAACCAGATTAAGCTGTTGGTGGTATTTTTAGTGAATGAGGGAAATTTGGCCAGGACACTGGGGAAATTCCCCTACTCTTTTCGATAAGTGCCATGGGATCTTTAACATCCACCTGAACTACCACCAATCCAGGCAGATGGGACCTCGGTTTAACGTCTCATCCGAAGGCGGCACCTCAGAAGTGCAGCACCCCTCTCATGCTGCACTACAGTGTCAGTACTGGGATATTAACCCAAGTGCCAGATGTGGGAACTGAACCCACAGCCCTCTGATCTCCCAGCCTCAGAGGCGAGTGTGCTACCTACTGAGCCACTGACACAGCTATATATAGGGCCCCTTTGTTTTTTAATCCACTACCTGTTGATATTATAGAAAGTATGACAATGCGGTCTTTTAAAACCAGACTGAAACATTGGTTGATGGAAAATGACACCTGTTCATGTTAAATAATTCTTAATTGTTGTGTGTAATATTGTGTATGTCTAAGTATGTTTTGTAACTTGTCGCTGGTGAAAACGGGCAGTTTTGCTCATCCTGCTTACAAGTATAAAAATTAAAAAATGAAATGAAAAATTATTCATCTGTCCTATTCCATCTTGGTCCCATAGATGTGTCCACATGGTCTTCACATATGTTTGGCCTCATCAGAGCCATGGAAGGATGCATGATGCTTGTGCATGCATAGTCCCCCCATGGCCATCTTGGTAAGGGGCAGGCAGTGAGTCATGTATACATGACATGTTTTTCCAGTGATGGTCATAATGGAAGGGACCAGCCAGGCAAAATGGGCGAAGAACACATTAATGCAGGGATCTACATTTACCACTGCTATCTCTTGACTGCTAACAAAATGTTGAAAATTTACTAACTTAATAGGCTGTCACAAAGCCCAGTGACTGAAGTCCCAGAAGCACCATCCAGGCCACTTTCAGTATCTGTTTTGTGCCTCTTTGTGTCTCCATGGATATGAATAAGTAGTCTGGCAGGACGGCCATTTTGATCAAAGAGGAGGATTGTTGGCAATGGTGGCCATTTTGGGTATCTGCAAGCACAACCTGGAGATTGGCTCATATAAAGACAACCAGAAACATAATGATTCATGAAGAGTTCTGTAGTAATGGTACTACGTTTCCATGATCACCTCTGGCTTAGTGATGACAATGAGGAAGTTTGGATTATATTGTATACAGTATATATATTTTTTGCCAAACCTCAACATCTCTCTCTCCCCAGATGACAGCTCAATACCCACGCTGGCAGGGGAATACACTGAGGTTTTGCTTTAGTTCTACTCAGCCCAGTTTATGCACTGAATGGAAGATATACATATATATAAATATATGTATATGTATATATATATATATATACATATACAGTATATATATATATATATATATATATATATATATATATATATAGACAAATATACATACAGTACAAGTCACATTAACCTGTCCCTTCAATTCACTGCTTTAACATTTTTTGATGCATTGCTTAATGTGTGCATTTCTCACTGCAATGAATTCATAAGTTTCCTAATGCTTATTATCTAGCTACTATTCAGTTTCAATTGAGTTTGCAGCTCTCTGGAAACTTTTATCAAGCAGTGCATGTGCAGTGCACACATTAAAAGGACACTGCCAGTTTTCAGCAGTTATCACTGTACTTGTGTGACCACTGTGCCTGTAATAACATCTATTTGAAAATAAACTATTCATGTGCCTCAGTATGAGTAACATTAGGATTTGTTACCTAATTTTAAAAATATATACAGTACCTTAACTCAGACAGAGCACATTACCCTAGTGCTTGGCCAATCTTCAGCCGCCGGATGCCTCTTCTCAATGTGAACACGCATTGCACGTGTGCGAATGTCCTGAATAAGTGTAACTGATGGGGTTAAAAATACATGCTCTTCTGAGCAAGGGGATCTTTGTAAGAATAAAAAAGAGCATTTCAAGTCTTACTTTTACCACTTTGAAAAACAGGACCATGATCCTGAGCATGCATGCCGCGTACTTTGCAACGTCACACACATGCTCAGGATCCTGGTCTTGTTATTCAAAGTGGTAAAAGTAAGACTTGCAATGCTCTTTTTTATTCTTACAAAGATCCCCATGCTCAGAAGAGCATATACTTTTAGCCCCAACTATCACTTACACTTGTTCAGGAAATTCGCACACACGCAATGTGTGGTCACATTGAGAAGAGGCATCTGGCAGTGGAAGATTGTCCAAGCACTAAAGATAATGTGCTGGTTCAAGCTAAAGAATATATTTTAAAATTGTTGGTAACAAATCTTTCTGTTACTCATACTGGGGAACGTGAATAGTTTATTTCAGGAGCACAGCCAAACATGGATTCATTGGGGGAAGAGGGGAGGTAATGCCAGATGAATCTAATTGATTTCTTAGACTGGGTGACCAGGGAAATATGTCAGGGGAGGCCAGTGGGTGTGGCATATCTGAACTTTAGTAAGGAGACTGATTAAGAAATTAAGTTGCCTAGGGGTAGGATCCAAAGTTGTGAATTGGGTTGGAAACTGGTTAACGAATAGTCATCAGAGGGTTCTGGTTAATGGTACTCACTCTAGTGATGGAAGTGTGACCAGCGGGGTGCCACAGGACTAAATACTGGGACTGAGCCTCTTCTGTGTCTTCATAAGTGGAACTGTAACTAGAAGGGAAAGTATGCTTTTGTGCAGATTATACCAAAATCTGTAATAGGTTGGACACTCAGAAGGGAGTGAATATGTAGGAATTTGGGGAAACTTGAGGAGTAGTCAGGAGCATGAAAGTTGGGGTTCAATGCCAAGAAGGGCAACATCATGCACCTAGGGCATAGGAACCCAGGAGCTGAGTATACGATAAGTGATGTATTGACAACCGTTAAGCAGGAAAGGGACCTTGCAGTTATCAGAACTGAAGACCTCAAAGTGACAGGGCAGTATGACAAAGCAGTGGATATGACTAGTGGAATGCTGGCATGCACAGGTAGGGGTACCACCAGCAGGAGGGAGGCAATGTTGCCACTGTATTGCTCACTGGAGACACCCCACCTAGAGTATTGTGTTCAGTTCTGGAGGCTGCACCTCAGAAAGAACAGAGTGGAGGCAGTCCAGAAGAGGGAAAATAAAATGGTGCAGGGGTTGCACCAAAATCCCTATGAGGAGAAACAGAAGGATCTCAACATGTACACCCTCTAAGAGAGGAGAGCAAGAGGGGACATGATAGAGACATACAAGTACCTCACAGGGATGAGCAGGGTGCTGGAGGGGAGTCTCTTTCAAATTAAAAAGAGCACCAGGATTAGGGGACATGTGATGAACCTGGAGGTGAGAAACTTAAGAGGGATGTGAGTAAGTAATACTTCACTGAAAGTGTGTTAGATGTCTTGAAAAATTGTCAGCAGAAGTGGTGGAGGCAGAAATAGTGGGGGGCTTCATGCGTGAAAATGATAAGGGAATATTAGTAAACAGGTGGGGGGGGGGTTACTTGAGACCAGATATGGTCTGTGGAGACAGACTAGGCAGGGGACACCAGGGCACACTGGGTTGGCCATGCACTCCTTTTCTAATGACAAATACTGTTTATATGTTTCAAGCATCACTCCCAACTTGTGATATTGTCAGAATTTGTAGATTCTTTAATATTTAAGGATTTGTCCACATATTATCAGAGGAGATCAAAGAAGTCAACAAAGACTAGTAGCAACATATACTGCACAAAGATAACAACGGAAATGAGTAACTGTTAAGAACAACACACATATCTTGCAATTCACAGGTTATATTGAGGAAACATATCTGCACATCTCATTTAAAACTGATTATAAACAGTGTACCAACTTAAATAATTTAGCCCGGAGAGTTACAGGCCTGCATCTTCACAATTCAGAAAGTTTCTCTTCTGCACACTTGTTTTTCCAGATCACCCCCTGGGGTCTCAATTCAATCTTTGCAATTCCAAAAAAATGTTATCTTGTGTTCATTCAAATCTTTGTTTAGAACATGTTTCCCAATAGCAAGTTATTGGTCACGATTAATACATGCCCTTATGTGTTCTCCCACACCCTCCTTAAACTTTGCTGTACAGCCCACATAAAATGAGCCACAACTGCACAGAAGGATGTACAATATCTCTTCACTGTTACATGTGATGAACTGAAACTTGATGATGCTTCCTGGACCACTAGAGTTCAAGATTTAATTGTGTTGGATAACGCTACTACAGTATTTACAATTAATGCATCTCCTATTACCCTGAAGGATTGGAGGAAGACAAGTATAATTTGGGTTTATAGGTGCCTCAAGTAGTGACCTCACAAGCATATCCCTAATATTCCTTCCATTGTGATAGGTAGTTTGTGGTCTTTCATAGAGAATTCCACATACTCTGTTGTCTGTTTTAAGAATGTACCAATTGTTAATCGCATTCAAAACCTACAGAAATGCATCAATAAACCATGGCCCCTTATGCTGCTTTATTTTTATTCTGTTCTTTGAGATCTCATACAAAAGTGTGTTACAATCACTCTCGCTCACTGTATTCACAGCAGATTCTGTTAAAGAACAACTGCACCATCTCCACAAAAACAGTTCATTTTTTTCATTCTGCCTGGAACCAATAAGTTCATTTTAAGAACAACATCCCTTTATTCTGATCCGTTGCCCATTGGTATACCTCTTATTTTATGTTCTGAATGACAGCTTTGAGCAAGAAGAAGTAAATTATGATCAGTAGGTTTTACAAATAAATCAGAACAGGTGTTATAATCCTTCACCCAAAATACTCACACACCCTAAAAACTTAATTTCATTCCAACCAATTATTAGTTTACATTTCAGCACTGGGTTTCTTCCTTCCACATATCTGACAAACTCATAGAGTTCATTTTCTGTACCATGCCAGATGATGAGTACCATACCAGATGATGATTAGAGCTGCCCCTAAATTCATCCAAAACCACTTATTAAAATCTTTATACCTGCCCCCTCTACTCCCTGACTTGGCCAATACATACTGGTCCCCAATTAATACTGCCACCTCAATGGACAAAGTTCTTGACTATTTCAATTCCACATTTCACAGTATCTGGAACCACTATGCCCCCCTCAGATGGACCGGGGTCCATGGGTCCCACTTTCCGTGGATCACCTCTGACCTCCTGGATTGCTTATGGATTCATGACCAAGCATGGAAAGATAACAAATGCTTGTTCTCCGCTACTGCTTACCAAAGATATCAACAACTACAGAACTCATGCACTACACTAGTCAGACAAGCCAAAGCAGACTATTTCTCTAGCTCTTTCCAAGCCAACATAAACCACCTGTCTAAATTCTAGAAGGTGGTCCACATCCTTTTCGCCCACCCAAATAGTCCCCCTGCCCTGTCTTTAGGGTAGCTGACTCCACCCTTTCAGACACCCTCTCCATTGCCAGTGAGTTTAATTCTTTCTTTACATCTTGTGCTTCCACCCTCTTCTCCTCCCTTTCACCTTCACCACCCCCCCACTACTCTGCACACTGAACATTGAGATCCCCCCTTCTCTTTCTCCCCCATTTCCCCCACAACTGCTCTCATGGCTCTCCTTGCACTGAACCCTTCCAAAGGCAAAAACCCTGATGACCATGATGCTAAACTCCTCTATCTGTCTGCTCCTGTCATCTCAAATCCTTTAGGTACAATACTAAATCTGTTCTTTTCTCTTGCCTCAGTCCCAGTTGTCTGGAAGTGTGCTACTGCCACCCCCCTCCCCAAAGGTGGTAAATCCTCTATGGCTGGTAACTACCGACCTATCTCCCTCTTACAGATTCTCTCCAAGTTGCAGGAACACATCATACTCTCCCAGCTATCTCCTTACCTTGTCTCTACCTCCTTTTTCACCCCTTACCAATCTGGTTTCCATAAGAACCACTCCACAGCCACCTCCCTACTCAGGCTCACTGATTCCATCCACTCCTGCATGGATCAGGGCCTTATCACATCTGTCATCTTTGTCAACCTTGCCAAGGCTTTCAACACTGTCTCCCATTCCCTCCTACTTGTCAAACTCACAGCCGCTGGGCTGTCAACTACTGCCACCAGCTGATTCAAATCCTAACAGACAGACAGATCACAGTCAGTCAGAATTGAGGACTCACTCTCACCACCCCTTCCCATCCACACTGGGATATCCCAAGGCTCAGTCCTTGGTCTGATTCTTTTCTCCATTTTCATTAATGATCTCCCCTCAGTCTGTGCATCTGCATCCGTTAACATGTCTGTGGAGGACACTGTCCTATATGCATCCTGCCCTTCCTCTCCCATGGTGGCATGCATCATTCAGCAGGAATTTGATAACATCCAGCATAGGCTACGTTCTGACCAACTGTTTCTAAATGCCAAGAAGACAGGCTTCACGTCCTTGGCACAAGGCAGAGACTCACTCGGCTCCCCTTCCTCCTCTCCTTCCACACTCTAGATGGGATTATGATGGAAGACACTGCATCATTTAGGCACCTTGGTGTCTGGCTTAACAAACACTTCAACTTCTCTGGTCATGTGGATGCTATTCACAAGAAACTGCTCCCCAAACTGGGTGCCGTATACCAGAATTGTGAATGCATTCCCTTGCCAGCCCACAGAGAAATTCTACTGAGAATGATTCTTCCAACTTTTGACTACAGTGATGAAGTCTATATTGATGCCGTCAAAACCACCCTCACCAGATTGGACACCCTCTTTCACTCCTTCTGCCACTTCACCCTCAACTGCCCTCCCCTTACTCACCATTGCTCCTTATATCAATCCCTGGCTCTTCTCACCCTAAATGACCACCATCCGGCTCATTGTGCCAAATTTCTTGGTAAGGTCTGGTTCAGAGCACTCCTTCTTACCTACTGTCCTCCCCCCCCTTCCTCTTCTCACTCCGTTAGGAGTGGCAGTGCATGTACCCTCACAGTTTCCTTTAGATTCTTAACAGCTGACCAGGCTTCATTCTCCCACCACTTCCCCAAGCACTGGAACTCACTCCCCTCCAACATTTGAAATTCCCCTTTGCTCAGCACCCACACCTCACTTCTCTACTCCTTCACTTCCCCATCCTGCAACTGTAGCTAACGCACTCTATGTCTTCCTTACTACCCCCCACAAAAGTCCCACAACTATGCTCTCCCTCTCTGCCTGACCCATTGCAGGTTCCCATCCTCCCTGTTCTGCCCATCGAAGCCTGCTATGAACTGCTATGACCTGTAATCTACAATTGCTAGTTGACAACCTGATGCACTACTCATATCACTGCTGTCTTCTTAACTTACTGTACCCTTCCTTGGCCTTATACTCCATGCTCTCATACGCAGTTCCTACTAACTGCTAATTGTCATCAATATGGACATTGTATTCAAAGTGATGCTGTATTTACTGCTTGTGTGATTGTTTGATCTACTCACTGTATCATATGCTGCTTAGTTTGTATATTCTCTTTTGGTTTTTGCCTATTGAAACCTAGTATCCACTGCTGCACCTTCCCTTGCCCCTTACCCCTGATCTAATATATCATTTATTACTATTGTATGTGTTTAGATCTTGTTATCTTATATCCTGCTGTATCTATCTACTTCCCCTTCCCCAAGGATGCATCTGGAAATGAGAAGATTGCTCAGTATGTCTTCATGGTGAAACTCTTAATTAAATAAAATAAATAAATAAGTAAATAATGATACCACTAATTTAACTTTTCAAGGAATGGATTTGTGGTGTCATCATGTATAAACTCATCCTCTCACTTTGCTAAATAAAGACTGACAAAGCTGGGGGTGAAAGTTGTCTCCTTCATTGCATCTCAGACTTGAATGTAATACATGTTAAGAAACTTTCTGGACTAAGAAGATGCAGGCCTCAGATCCCAGGACTAAATGATTCAATTGAGTTGGTGCACTATTTAAAATCAATTTTAAATATTCATGTATTTGTTTAACCTACAACCTGCCGAGCCATACCACTGACCTGCCATAAGAACTACCCTACTCCAGCATTCAGTTACCAAGTCCTGTGTCCAGTAAGGGGGGGGGGTCCTACCTGGACCAGGTGTGCTGGGTAGGTGACATCAGAAAGGGTGGGCTGCATAAGCAGCAATTGCTCCATCATTTGAATCATTCACAGATTGCACATTAAAAACCGTTCTGCTTTGTTTCATCTACAGCCTGCTGAGCCATCCCACTGACCTGCCTTGAGAACTACCTCGCCCCAGCATTCAATCAGCAAGCCCTGTGTCCGATAAGCAGGGGGAGCTACTGGGGAGGCTTTATATCATTTTTTAGGAGAGTCTGCAGGCAATTTCATTTTAAAGTATTGTTTGGAACAGCTTTAGTTAACTGCTTGAAATAGTCATTCATAGCTGCATTTTCAGATGTAGCACTTTCAGCTTGCACCATGGTTAGATGGGGAGTATTGTGTGGTTTATCGTATATTGTGTTGTTTTTAATCTTAGACCACATTTGCTCAGAGGTGCCATTTTCTGATAAGGTAGGGGTACTTAGCCAAGATGAGGTCTTCCCCCTTACAAATAATGCACTTTTAAGATGGAGGGTTAATGTATTTTGAGTTTTAAAGAAAAAACATGTTTCAGATTTAGTTTTTTTTTTATATTGTAGAACCAATACTAGCATTGTACCTGGTTACCTAGGACTTTTAATACTGTGTGCAGGAGAGCTGGAAGGGAATCCTGTACCAACCAGCTTGAGCAATGATAACGATAGTCCCTGTGATTTTCTCACAAATTGGTTTAATAGTAGAGGTCTATGAATAGCCCATATGAACATTTGCAGCATTTTGACTGAAAAATGCAAGTTGGAAGCTTGGTTACTAACTAAAGCTTCTAACATCTGGAACTATGTGAAACTTGGGTAGCCCCAACATTTTATAATATATACTGTATGCTAATTGTAGTGATTACAGGGTCCTAAAAAAGATACAGTAACATTGGTAAAAGGGGATATTTTCTATGTGTAGGATGATCTTGAAGTTTATGTTTCAGATATTAATTTAAATTAATCAAGATGTGAAAGATTGTATATTGAATTACTTTTGTGGAGATTTAAAAAAAGTTCTGTTTGGATGTGTTTATAACCTGCCCAAAACAAAACATAAACTGTTAAAGGAACTTGTGGGAGTATTATGTAATTTTTACAGGAGAGAGAGATGGTCATTTTAGGTGATCTGAATCTGAATTAGATGGGGGTGGTGGTAAATCTAAATTTGTGGAGTTGCTGAGGAAAGTAAATCACTTGCACCTGATTGCAGAACCTATGAGGGTAAATTGGGGTACTACAGTAATGCTAAAACACTGACTGGATAATGATGAACAAGATGTCTAATATAGTGGGTTGTGGTATTTTGCCTGACACCTTGAGTGATCACACTCCCACTTATTGCATCATAAGTAATGAAAGATCTATTGGCCCACCTAGAGTAATTAGTTTTAGAAGATTTTCTGATGCTGCTGATGTTACTTTTAAGCAGAACTTAACAGTTGTGGATTGGTCTCAACTTTATCTGTTTAATGACATTAATCAGTTCTTGATTTTTTTCTAAAAGTGTACTTTACAGCTTTGAATACCTTTAAATAAAAACAAGATTTTAAATTCTAGTATTTTACAAAAATTAAGGCAAAGGTATTAAGCATGGCAAGCTTATGAAAAGACTAATGGTTTGTTTATTTATTTTATTTATTGTAATCTTGGATTAACACCTTTGAGAACAAGCTCATTACATAGGTTCCACATCAGAGTTAAGACAAAACAAATGCGTTACAGGAATTCAGTAGGCACCAATATACATTTACAGTATTTACATTCCAGTAGAAAATTGCATGAATGACTATAGTGGTCAGTGAATATTGACTTTTAAAACCAACAAGAACCGGGCTAACTATAGGAAAGTACTAGTAAGAGGAGGGTATTTCTGCCCAGTAGGCATCATCAGAGGATAACAAGGAGAGAGGGAAAGGCAAAGTCAGGGCAGTTTTGCGACAGGCATATGAAAGTGTCAGACCAGCCCAGGATATGGGGAAGCTGATAAAGAGAAATGGAGGGGGAGTTTGAAAGAGCGATCTGAGAGTCTGGGGAAAGAGACATAACATAACGGTAGAAGGTTATATTAGGTCCAAGTAAATATAATGGGAGAAGAGATTAAAGAAAGCAATCACAGCTAGATTTCTCAATAAGGTAATTTCTAAGCTTTCTTTTAAAGGGGCCTATTTTACCCCCGGTGGGGATGTCAGGAGGAAGAATGTTAAGCCATTTAGGAGCTCAGTGCACAAAATACCTTTGCCCAAGCATGGTGCAAGAGTAGGGAATGCTGAAAATCAGACTTTTGGAGCTTCTAGTCTGGTGATTAGACTCATAAGGGGTGAGTAGCTTCTGTACCCCAGGGGGCACAAGGCCTAGGCTTACCTTCTTAGCCATAATACAGGATTGGTAACTGAGTCTACCAATGAACTGCAGCCTGTTAGCCTGGGCATGAAGTTTGCAAGTGTGTGTGAGCCTAGCAGCTCCAGTTACAAGCTGACATGCTCTGTTTAAAGCCACTTTGAGGTGGTGGAGGGCTGTGTCGGTAGCAGAGCCATAGATCCCAAGACCATTGTCTGCAAGTGAAACCACAGAGCTCTGAATGGCCATACTAAGGGTCTCTGGGGTTAGGCAAGTTTTATGCCTATATAGAAGTACAATGCGCATGTTGACTTCCTTGGTTATAGAATCAGTGTGCTCAGAGTAGGACAAGGTGCTGTCAACAGTAACTCCAAAGTATTTAAAGTGCTGAACTAGTTCTAGAGGTGTACCCACTGAATTTAGGATAGAGAGTGGGTATGATTTGTAATTGCTTCTGGAGCTGGAGAACATCATTGATTTAGTTTTCTTGTAGTTCATGACAAGTTTATATTCACTGAACCATTTCTCTACCTCCATGAAATTCCTTTGTGAGTTGTGCTCCAATTTTGTAGTGTCAGGATGACTGGTAAATAGGACTGCATCATCTGCGTAATGCAGAATGTTTCCCTGGCAGGTGTAAGGTAGCTGGTTTAAGAATATCTTGAATAACAGAGGGCTGAGTATAGAACCTTGTGGAACTCCAGAGCGGACAGATCTGCTGTCCAAGAGAACATTATCAATCTTGACTCACTGAGAACAGGTGTGCAGGTAACTTTGGAACCATGCCACAGTATCAACTGAGAGGACTAAGGAGGCTAGTTGTTTGATTAGGAGGTAGTGGTTTACTGTATCAAATACTTTCATTAAGTCAACGAAAGCTGCTCCAACTAGGGTACCTTGGTCCAGAGCGTTGTGAATATATCCCATGAACTTGAGAAGCGCTCTTGTGGTACTATGCCCCTTGTGGAACCAATGTTGATGCGGGCATAGGAGTTGGTATTTTTCAAGATACTCACCTAACTGATCAGCTACTATTCTTTCAAGCACTTTAGAAAGAGGTGGGAGGATTGAGAGATTGAGATTGATTTATAGTTTCCAGTCAAGGTTCGATGCCTGCTCTTAAAAATAGGTGTCACTAAGGCAGCTTTCCATTTATCAGAGAATTGTCAGAACCTCAGAGAGGTATTGATAATATGTGTTAGAGGAGCAAGTACATCATCCAAGGAACTACTCCATGTTCTGGAAGGACAGGTGAGGGAGAAAAGGGAAGGGGTGGTTTTGTATGTGAAGGGTATAAATGACACTGAGATGCAAGGGCAACAGGGGGACAATGAGGATCTGGAGGTACTATGGGTCAGCCTACAGATAGGGACAGGGGCCATTATTTGCAAGGAGGTGGTGCATATGCCTCCAATACAGGGAGATGATTTTGACATAGCCCTGGGGGAAGCCATCAGCATGTTGTTTGAAGGATGAAGCAAGGGAAAGAGGTGGAAGAGGCTGCTATGGTGCTCTAAGGAGGTGGCAAAGGCTATGAAGGAGAAGAAAACAGTTTTAAGAAAATACAAGGAGACTCAGAATTATGAAAACAGGATGGCATATCTGGCAGAACAAAAGGAGGCATGAGGGCAGCTAAAGCACTAACAAAAAAGAAGATAGCTAAGGAGTTAAAAAAAGGGGACAATACCTTCTCCAGTTATGTGGGAGAAAAGAGGAAGAAAAGGGGAGAGATAGTTAGAATCAGCAAGGGAGGAGTGCGCAGAGGAGGATCAAGAGAAAGTGAAAATACTAAACTATTACTTCTGCCCAGTCTTCACAGTAGAGGATGGAGGGAATGGACCAGCATGCTGTAGTAACAACCAGGGAAGAGTGGGAGTGGACACAATTTTATTCTCAGTGGAGAGGGTCTGGAATTGATTGGAAACCATAAAGGAGAATAAGGTGATAAGACCAGATGGGATTCATCCAAGGGTCCTAAAGGAACTGAGGATGGTGCTGGCCACTCCTCTGGCAGCGTTTTTTAGCACCTCAGTTGAAATTTAGGAAACTCCAGAGGACTGGAGCAGAGCCGATGTGGTCTCTCTGCACAAAAGTGGCAGTAAGGAGCAAGCTAGCAACTACAGGCCAGTCAGTCTCACATCAGTGGTGGGGAAGTTAAAGGAAAATGTCCACCTAAAATCAGGCTCCACCTCAGTGTGAGGCAGAGCCTGATTAATATTTTCACAAAAAGTTGCTTTTTTTATTACTTACTGAGCCTTGTTTCATTTGGAATTTATTTGGTTGATCTTGCGTCCTTCTACAACAGCATTTTAAGTCCAAGCACCCCTAGCAGCATGCACACAACCTACCACAGCTGTCCTGAGAATGATGTATAATTATTGCTTGGGTATGTTTGCATTTAGCATCTTGCCTGGGTCATATCTGTAAAAGGGCCACGTGGCACAGTGTGCCTAAATGGTAATTATGTGCCTACCTGGTAACCAATTTAACATAAATAAATAAAATAAATATAATGTGTACATACAGTATGTTCCATGAATACAACCTGTGAATTGTGAGATATGTGTGATGTTCTTAACATTTATTCAGACCAAACTTCCAAACTGGGTATTAGGCAATGAAAAAAAAACGGCAAAAAAATCACTTTTTTCACTATACAGAACTCAAAATCCACATAAACGACTGGAATGAAACTTGGAACATCAAGAAACCTTGCCCCCAAGACCACGCATGTAAAGGTGTGTGCAAATCCATTAAATGGGGCAAAGCTATTAAAGTGCAAAGTTAGGGACTTAATATTAAACAGCCCAATCAACCCTAACTACAGTGGCACTACCACACTATTATAATACAGGTTTTCATTGTGTAGATATGTTTTTAACTTGCAGTTTTTTTAAAAGATAGTAACTCTGTGAAATCCACACTGTGACATGAAAAAACATTGGTTCCTGTCCATGGCACACTGCCTTTTTTCTTCTGTTCTGTTAGTCCATAGCCCCATTGTTCTTTGGGAGATACAATTTTTCCATAGAGTCCCATAAACTGCTACTCTTGGTGGAGTATCATGCCCTACTGTGGATTTTTGTTTGTTTTTAGTTCATTTTTTTGCATTTTGCATTCAAGTTCCCAGTTTTACCTGGTTATGTGCAGTACTTGCATTATTTATTTATTTATCTATGTACTGATTTTTGTTGACTAGTTAGGCCCACTGAGACAGATGTCCCTTTTTCAGGGGTGACCCAGAATTAATTACAATAATGTACAGACACTGACAGAAAGTAATTTCTATGTACAGCAGCAGTTGGAGATAATTCCTGGTTATTTACATAAAATTACAGTGATATAGAGGCAAAGAAAAAAGTGTGTGTATAGCAGCAGTTGGGGATAACACTTTGTAAAATACATATAACACTTAGGTACATAGAATCAGTGACACACTGTTTTGGATGGAAGCACCACATTTCGTCAACAGCACATCTGCCAACATTCTGCACAGTGACAGCACAATATCAACACTCAGTATTGTGCCATCACTAAACAAAGTGTTTTTTTTGTGGAGGGTGCCCCCCACATTTAAATATAATCAACTCCAGGTCTGAGTTGTTTCAGGGAAGGGACAAAATACTGGGAGAAGCAGGGTTGGTGAACCTCAGACCATTACAGTGACTATCAAGGCAATCATCATTTTTTGGCTGTCGCGGTGTTGGTGTCTCTGTACTGTGGGCCACAGGTTTTGGATTTAAACAAATGTGGCATATAAGTTATAAATTACAGCCTAAGGAAAGGCAGGTAAGTCATGCAGGTAGCCAAGAGAGGTGAGCAGATTACAGCAAATTACAGGAGGAAAGTCAAGTGCAGAGTAAGGACAAGAGACTACTAGTCGGGGGGGTAGTCAAACATGGTCAGCAATACAGTTGCATATACTACACTCTAGTAGGTAGGTCTTTAGGTCTTTTTTGTGCTACATATATTCTGTAGGCTTTTTAACCCATTTTACTCCCACCCTCACTTCTAGCATGCATACATGTGTGGAGGGACGCACACACCGTGTGTCGAGACGCCCTCCCTTTGTGCCGCCCCCTCTGGCTGCACAAACACTGGCACGTCCACCTGGTGGCTGAGGGACTATGAAGGGGTGACTACCTCCCCCAGGTAAGGAGAGCTGCTGTGAGGCTGCTCAATCCTGCTCCTCCCTCCCCCGTGCCAGCTCTCCAATGACCCAATGTCGTTCCCGAACCCGAATCACCAGCATAGTGTGAGGTAAGGTGTCCAGCACCTCAGCCCTCTGCACTTCTGGGCTGGCATCTTTAGGTCTTTTATGAATCCCTTGAGGGCAGAGGAGTTTTGGAGGGTGACAGGAAGGTTATTCCATAGAGATGGCACTATAGTGGCAAAGTATCTTTCTGCTGCATTGGACCTCACACGTGGGACTTCTAGTAATGTGTGGTTGGAGGACTGGAGAGGTCTTCTCTGGTGCTTGATGGATAGGCTATCTCTCAGGTTGAGTGGTGCAGGGTCTTTTATTAGTTTGAATGCTAGGCAGAGTAGGGAATAATCTAATCTGCCCTTCTAGTGTGGGTCAATTGAGTATTTTTAATACCTTACAATGGTGCTCCCTGTTGGAAGCCCTGCTGTAAAGTGAGCTACTATATGACAGAGGAAATGGAGTTTTGGTTTTCTGTTACCCTGGCTGCCCTATGTATTGGGGCACCATATAGCAGTGCAGGAAGTAGAGTGGAGCTCACAATAGCTAGTCTGGATTGTTTGGTTGTGTAGTCTTTGAGGTAATACAGTAGCCAACATTTTTGGTGCATAGTCTTGGTTAGATGCTCAACAAAGGATCTAAGTGTTGAGGCTTGGTCTAGGTGGATTGTTAGGTATTTTATGGATTCCACAACCTTATTGGGAGTACCATGGCTTGTATTACTGTTCAGTAGGTTCTTCAGGGCTGCCCCAGGGTACCTGCAGCCAAACAGGGTAGCTTTGGTCTTTTTTTAATTAAGGATTAATTTGTTGTTTGTGAACCAAAAGCTTCCAGTATGCTCAAGTCATTTGCGAGTTAAGCATTAAGACTTTTGGTGCTAATGGTACTATTATATAGGACAGCATCATCTGTACAGAGCAGAAGGTTTGCCCCTCCTCAGTTTTCTGGCATGTCATTTACGAAAAGGGAGAATAAAAGTGGGCCAAGGAGTGAGCCGTGTGGGACACTGTCCATAGCAGCACGCTGACCAGATTGGACACCTCTCCCTACTAGTTGCTATCTGCTGGCCAGGTAGTCAGTTAACTTCTGAAGAGGTAGTCCATACAGCCCTAATTGTGTCAGTTTGTTCAGCAGGAGATTGTGATTTACTAGGTCAAAGGTTTTGGTGAAGTCAATAAAAACTGAACCAATTTTATGCCCTGATCCATGGCTCAAGATATGTCTGTGACTAACCTGACCAGAGTCATATCTGTTCCAAGGTGTTTTCTGAACCCATGTTATTTATCAGTGAACAAACCTTGCCATTCCATATATTCCTGAATATGATTATAGACTAACATCTCTTGCATTTAGGCTTGTGCAAAGAGGAGCAATATCAGTCAGTAGTTTTCTACTAGTTTTTTAGGAGTATGCCTTGTGAATAGGCACAACCTGGGCTATCTTCCATTTAGCTGGAGTTTTCCTTTCTGGTAATCATCTATGGTAGAGCGTAACATGTGGGGCTGCTATAATAGTGGCAGCTAGCTTCAGGAGTTTAGGGTCCAGTTTATCATATCCCGCTGACCCTTCAGCTTTGAGCTTTCTTAGGAATTTGAGCACTTCTCGACTGGTAATTTATCTGAAGTGAAATTCTGGTCCTACATTAGTGGTGGGTAATTGCGACAGTAAGGGTCATTGAGATCCAGGTAAAAGATTCTTAAATTTTTCCAGTTCAGTGAAAAAGGTATTGAGTTAATTTGCCTAGTCAAGGGGGTGACTAAGACATTTACCATCTGCCCCAATGGGGCAGAACCACCATTTAGGAGGGCATTAATCTGACCCCAGAATTTATTGGGGTCAGTGAGGTCCATGTCTTGAAATGAGATGAGGTATTCCTTTTTTGACATTTTGAGGTTAGTTTTACAGGTGTTCCATAGCTCTCTGTATTTTTGCCAGGTGGCCTGAAGACCAGTGGATTTGAATTCCCCCCCCCCATAACTTATCTCTCAGCTTTATACATTTTTTTAGACCATTGTTCAACCATTTTGAGTATTGCCCTTTAACTCTGAATTGCCTGAGAAGGGCATGCCTATTGGCAGCTGAGAGTAGAATGTTAATAAGAAAGTCAAGTGCATCATCAGTGGTGGGTAGATCCTTGACCAGTTAGTTTCTGATAGGGTGGAAAGCAAGGAGGCTGTTGAGAATTTCGAGAAGTCATGGGCCCCAAAAATTCGGGGGGGGGGGTTAGAAATTATTTTTCCAAATACAGAAGATTAGAGTGTGGTCATTGAGGGAGTCTGCAAAAAACCCTGCAGCTTTGATCCTGTCAAGTCTAGAAGTTAGCATCAAGTCTAGTAGGGTATGATTTCCATTTCTGAGGTTATGCTGAGTGGGATATGTTATTATTTATGCAAGTTGAGCATCTGCTAATACTATCTTAACTGCCCCCCCTTGTCTTGAGCCCAATTAATGTTAAAGTCCCCAAGTATAATTAATTCTCCTATGGCTTGGTCAGAGAGTGTCTTTGGAAGGACCTTGATTGCTTGAGCAACAACTGTGGGAGGATTATGAATGCAGCCCATTCTGAGGGACTTAGCCCCACCCAGCAGCAAATGTATCAATATAGCCTCACATCTGGAGCCATCAAGATCAGGCATTGGTATCATAGAGGCTTGCAGGGTAGAGTTCATGTACACAAGAACACCTCCTCCCTTTAATCTAGGCCTGTTGTGTTTAAAAATATTAAATCCAGGGAGTTAAACTTTATGGGGGAGTACATGTGACTTGAGCCAGGTCTCATTTAGGGCAATTATGTCAGGGGTGCATAAGTTAATCCATGCCTCCAGTTCATGAAGTTTAGGTCTGAGACTATTTATGTTCAAGTGCATTATTTTGAGCCCCTTGGTTTTCATCCAACAGCTGTCAGTAAGGGAACACACTCTATAGTTAGAAATGGGTGGTGGGGGGCCTGGATTAATCTCAAAATCCCCCGACAGTATTAGCAGGAGGAACAGTAATAGTTTACAGATTTTCCAGAAGCATGGTGGAAAGGGTTAGTCTGTGTGGTCTGCCAGGAAGACAGACCACTTATATCAATTTCCATCATTACAGAGTCCTGGTAGTATGACTAGGGTGGGATCACATTGAGTTGTGTAACTTGGAGATAGTAGCAGAGGCCAATGATCCAGTTTATGGTCATCAGTGCTGTCAGGGAAGGTTTGATGTTGGTCAGTGCGTAGAATGAACATTATATAGGCAAAAGCAGCATGCCCCTGGGCCTCATTGCAGATGCACAAGGGCCTCACTGAGGTGGGGTGAGAAGAACAGGTATGTTAATTCAGGTATGTTATTCAGTCAGATTGTTATATTATGTAGATGAGTAAGGGCAGTTTCAGTATGTAAGCAAGCAGCAACTACATTACAATTTGTAGACACAGCACCTTGAGTAGAATTTGCAGTGAACACACACCACTAACAGCCCACAGTTCAGTAAACAGTGACTAGCACTGCTTAAGCTAGGTGATGAACAGATAAAAGTCAGCCCTGAAGCAGAGTTAAAGCTGCATTAAATAAAAAATTGAATAGTTAAGATACCCCTATTGCAAGAAACATAAACGTTAGTACTTTTGAGGGAGTATAAAGTGTAATGTGAGACTAGGTACAGCAGAAATAAAAACTATCACCTCTTCAATACCAGTAGTTTAATTAACTAGGTACAGCACTAGCCAAGCCAGAAAGGTGTATTTTACCTGCAGTGAAAAACATGTAACCCCTCAAACTGTAACTAAAAGTGGCAGCAGCACACATAAATCACCCCCTGCCTTCTTTTCTCTAAACTAATAGGCCCAAGGAGTCTAGACTATATTTATGATCTGACCTTTCAGTCCCATTATTAGCCATGTCACCCTATTCTAAGCTCCTAAAGTTCTTTTTACAACATGGTGCCAAATCTTGCAGTAATACTCCAAGTGGGAACACGCCAATGAATTGTACTGTATAGTGGTACTAATACTTTTCTTAAACAGCTGATGACATTTCTTCCAGTTAACCCCAGCATCTTATGGATTTATCTATTTATTTATGTATGTATTTATTTATTTCCTTGTGGTAACTGGGTAGGCCCACTGGAACAGGAAATCCCATTTTTAGATGTGACCCAAAATTGCAGTAAGAAGTGCATACAGTGGTATCAACTTTTGAGATACATACTGTAAACATTTAAAATACATAAAATAGAACAGGTTCCATAAGTACAAATTGTTGCAGAGTGCAAGTGACAAGACCTTCAAGAATTCCAAACCCAAACAAGTTGGTTACCAAACAAAGGAAATAAGGGGAGGAAGAATTATTCAGTAAATGGAGGGCTGGTTAAGGCAGTAGTAAATCAGCATTGTATTGCCATTGTCAACGTTTGCAATGTCTTTTAAAGGCTGATTGGCATGTAGCCTAGATGTCTTTATGTGGACAGAATTAGCAGGGCAAAGGCACTTTTAATGGTACGATAATAGTCATATTACCCAGTTGTTTCTTCTGATGTACTTCCTGCTTATTTGGATTAGCTTTCCCTGAATCTTTTTAAATCTGCTGATATGGGGTTTTAATAACTGTATTATTTTAATATGGATTAGTTATTTATATTTTCTGTTTGAATGTTTTATCTTGTACAAGTGCTTTGATGACAAGGAATTGTGCTTTTTATAAATAAAAATGATTTGATTTGATTTGAAGTGCCTGACCAAACAAATCTTCATGTAGGGATCTG
This sequence comes from Neoceratodus forsteri, assembly GCA_016271365.2. Classification (NCBI taxonomy): domain Eukaryota; kingdom Metazoa; phylum Chordata; order Ceratodontiformes; family Ceratodontidae; genus Neoceratodus; species Neoceratodus forsteri. The sequence continues at coordinate 893,894,550 of CM028132.1, read as the reverse complement.
AGAAGCAGAAACTCGCTGTACGTGTGGACTGTTAGAAACTATAGTCAGTTATGTTCAACTGTCTCCCTTTCTGCCATTGCCTATGGTGTCAAAAATATCCGGTCCCAGAGTGGAGGGGTGAAGTTGCAGCTTGGCAGATTTGGTTAAGCTCTAATTAGGAACCCTTACCTTAAGTTTACTGTAGCTTGGACACTTTGGCGCAATCCAATTAGGGTCCTTTGTATGGGAGTCTAACATGAAAAACATAGGGAAAAGTGACACCTCTCCACTGCCCCTCATTCATTCCAATCAGGACCACCCTCCTCTAGCCTCCCTCATTCTCAGTCAGTTTTTTATAATGACAGTCATGACTTAGTCGGTACTGTACCTGGCATAGTGCCAGAAACCAGTGTATTTTTTTTTATTAGTAAAAAAGTCTGTGGGTTGGGGAGTAGCATGGGAAGGAACTGTGGTGGGGGGACATGGCTAGGAGTTCTGGCAACCTACAGTACCACCCATCAAAATGAAGGACTCTGTAATTAGAAACCATGGTTATCTGCATGGCAAAGTGGAGTAATTAGTATTGGATTACATTAGTTTCTGCAGTATTCTTTGTATCACTGGCTGAATCTGTGCTACTTTGCTTCATCCTGAAGGGCAGCAATATAGGACATGCTGGACTGTGTTTCTTTAATTGGTTGAGGGTGGAAATGACCCAGAATTGCCCAAACATTCAACAGGGATGATTCAAAGGTGAAAGATTCAAACTATGGCACATTTGCCAAACACAAATTTGGCATCAGCTCATCCTTACTCAAGTGCTCAGAACCCTGGTGCTGAGCAACTTCAATGGAATAAACCCTCTAGGGCCTGGAGCTGCAGTGGCTGTTGACAAAAAAACAAAAACTTAGTTCCTGGGGGTTCTGATATCTGATATCTGCTCAGAATATCTACCCTGGAAGATACATATACTGGATAAACTGAGTGAACCTTAGGTATTTTTCTTCTATCACTGTCTATGTTTCTATGTTTCTGAGCCACAAGAACTGATGGAGAATTACAAAAGGAATAATATTAGATTGTAAGGGCAGCCTGAAAATAGTGAAAGTAAGCAAGCTTCCACTTTCAGACATTGCATTAAGAAATTCCTTGACTTACAACCAAAATTTATTAGTAAGATATCCCTATTTATGTTACACTACCCAAAATTCATTCCACATTTACAAGATTTCACATGTAGGAGTTTTAGAACAAGGAGAAAACAGAACATGTTTTGTTACATCATACACTGAGCAATAAAGTTTAATTTAGCTACATTCATTAAAGTGTTAGTGTACTGCTTGAAATTAATAGTAATTTTCAGAAGTAGTCACTTCCTATATCTGAAATATTTCATTTCATATTGTATCAGTTCTATTCCTCCCTCAACATCTTCAGTATTGTCACCTGACTGTTATATCACCAGTAACTAAGGAGAGGCAATTCCCTGCTGCTTGATTAGTAACTTGTGACAAATGTTATCCATCATATAGAAGGGTCTGTGATGAAACAATGAGTGAGGTCACATGCTAATGATGTAGTTGAAGGAGCAGAACTAGACATGTCTGTTTCCAGGTAAAGAACAGCTTTTCACATCACATCCATTCTTATTGAATAGAAAAGCATCTAATGAGCACATAGAAAAAGAAAAATGCTTCAGAAATAAAAAGTAATAAGGGACTAATTTTAAAAATAACTAAAATTTTCTGCTGCTATTTTTTTGCCACTCCTGGCTCATTAAACCAATACAAACAGAATAGATGCTATATAAGCAAATTAGCAAGTAATTATGCAAAGGTCTCTTTGAAATTCTGTACATTAGTGACAGGCTTTTGTCCTTCCCTTGAGGACTATAAAGCTGGATTCTTGGAACAGTCCCTTTGCTAATGACAAAACTCTAGGGTTTTACAATACCTTTTGCATTCAGCTGTGTTTCTGACATGCATGCTCCAGGCATACTCTAAAAAGAAAGGTTTGTGTAGTCACTACTACATCAGGGTGTTGACTTTTTAATTTCCTATGTACCTGATCATTTACTAAGGTCTTTTTCACTTAATAACAGGCTTTTGGAAATTTGGTGCTTTGTACCTTTGCAGGGATATATTTCAGTCCTGTTCATATTCACAAACCAACCGAAGGTGCATAGGTGTACAAGGAGACATGGATTCTGTACTTACAGGATTAATTCTATCTTTGCCTGATAAATGATTAGAATGGGGGCTGGCAAACACAATACCTTAATCTTGCTGCATCCTTGCTGAACCTGTCCTTGACTGTTTGGGGGGTGGCTGCCAATGCACTTAAAGTCGTTACCTTCCCAACTGTATTTCCAAGAAGCCACGTTTTTCCTTTTCCTTAGGTAATTGGCAAAAAAAAAATGTCTTTCAAGTGTTAGCCTTTGTACCTTTGGTATCCATACTATTACAAATGTTTCTTGTCAGAAATATACATTTCATTTATGGGGTTCCATCTGTACAAAGAGCTGCTGTATGTCCACTCCTCCTGTGTCTGAACTCCAGAGAGCAGCTTGCCAGATGGAGGGGACTACCTAATTGAGAGGAATGGGTTCCAGGTTCAAGCAATACAAATCAGCCCAAAATATGGCTTGAGGTACTTAACTCCAGACCACAGGTTCTGGTCTTGAAGGTCAGAACTTCATTGGAATCTGTATAAATTGTTAATAATGGAAGCATTTCAATATGTTTTTGCATACAAGAAAAAAATGTATATTTTGCACAGTACACAATTCACTAATATGAATTTGATAATACAATGCTGTCCTATTTTTGCATAAATATACATTAGAAACTATGAACATAATGTTAGGGACTGTTCTAACAATTAACATTGGTTGCTATAACTTGGAAAACCACATTCCTTTCCACATTCTTTCTTTAACAAAGTAAAGCAGCTTACAGTGCATCAAGGCCAAGCTTTTGGCACTTTTGTACTCTAGAGAACACAGACAGAAACAAAAAAAATGCACATTTTTAATCTAACAGCCTTGGTTATCAATGTATTATAGCAAGTCATATTTAATTTCCTGTTTCTCATATGAGTAAGGTTACCATATTGTGCATGGTAATTATGCCTACATTGGGTGCCATAATATGACTCAAGTTGGGAGTCAAATGTGTAAGGAATCTTCTATTTATGCTACACTAGCCCAAATTTGTGCCATGTTTATGAGACTATACATATGTTTCACACTTATGAGTTATTGGAAATAAACAAAAAAAAACCAAAAAACTGAAGAATCTTTGCTGCTCCACTATAAGTTTTTGGAAAACAAACCTGAAAAATCTTTACTATATCACATGCAGGAAAACAAAGTTGAATTCAGTTACATCTCTTAAATCAATACGGATCAACAAAAAAGGTGTTGCACAGGCAAATCAGCAAGCTGTTATGCAAAAATCTCTTTAAAATATGTTAGTGACAGTACAATCCTGTACCATAGAATATCACACTGTAAGGTTTGTATAGCCATTGCACCAGATACAGTTCTTATCAGATCATTCAATTCAGTGCCTTCTTGCTCTGTAAGTTCTGGCATCACTCTTGGCATTGACAAGGGCCTAGGAATTATGCCAGTGTGAAACCAGCAGTTTGATGGGTTGCTCTCGGGTTGTCTGCTGAAAACTTAACAATCAGGCTGTTCTGAGCCACAGTAAGAGCTAGATGTGATTGCTTTCCACTTGCCAGCTCCGCCATAATTTGTCACCGACTGACTTGTTCATTCGCCCCTAGCGTACTAAACATAAAACCCTGATTCCTGGATTTATATCTTACAGCTTGCCACAAAGCACTAATGCACTAATGAGTACATGGAGTAAATAGGAAATGTGGAATGATTCATTTTAAGCCATTTTAAATTGCCAGATGATATGTTTTTTGACTGAATAAACAATTATTAGACAATCAATTCCAGTGCTGTGCTGTCAGGCTAATTTATTCTTTCACTTTCATGTTGTAGTAGAGCTGATGGCGGACCAAAGTGAGTGGCTGTCAACAGCTGATCATAAAAAAAAAGGCTGTGAACTTTTGCACTGTGATGGCGGAAGAAGGAAGGCAATTACAATTAAAAATTTGGGTGACCGGGATGATTAATGAATGGCAGATGGCAGACAATGAGGAAGGCAGAAAATGGAGTGTGATAAAATGGGCTTGCATTCGGGACAGGAGGCAAGAATGATGATAACGGAGGGTGGCGGATAATCGAGGGGTGAATAAGTGAGGAAGCACTGTATCTACAAAATGAGTGGTGTTTCATTCATAGATAACTTTTAGTTTTTTCATAATTAGCAAAAAACAGCATAAAATTCAATTTTCTTTTCACTTTTTTGACAAACAAATGTGAATCACTTTAAAACTAAAAATGATAGCATGGTACTGTGAGCACAAAAAATGTTCAGCACAAAAATATCTAAAAATGAGTGATGTTTCATTAATAAATGCCTTTTAGTTTTTTTATAATTAGCAAAAAATAGCATAAAATTCCATTTTTGTTTCACTTTTTCATCAAACAAATGCAAATAACTTTAAAACAAAAAAGGTAGCATGATACTGTGACCATGACATTTGTTCAGCAGTAAGTTCTCTACAAAATGAGTGGTGTTTCATTTAATAGCAGCCACCCTGCTAGGCGGACATACACTAGGAAAGTTATCTGAAAGTCCCAGAAAGTCCCCAGAAATGATCATTTTAAAAAAAGAAGATAAACAGTCAAAACCAAATGTTCCTGCACTGATAAGAAGCATCCCTATTGCATAAATGAAATATACAATGGTGAGCTGTCAGATAAATGATTTATCTGCACTTGTGCTGTTTGACCTCGGACACCTCACTCATGGCTTACGCCACTCGTGAAGTTACCCGAGGTCAAACAGCACTTGTGTAGATAAATCATTTATCTGACATCTCACCATTGTATATCCCTTATATATATCTAGCGGTACAGTAGCACCACTATAGTTAGGGGTTGAGCAGGGTTTTCTACGTTAAACCTCATATTTTGCACTTTAATAACTTTGCAACTGTTCAACGCATTTGCATGAAATTTTGCATGCTTGATCTCCTGGGATAAATCTCCTGATGTGCCACATTTTGTTCTGGTCAGGTCAGATGTGTGCATTCTGAGATCTGATATTGCAAAAACCTTAAAATTTGCCACTTTCTGCAGTTTTTTTCTCATCATCCTGCGCACAGGTGGTGTTGAATTTTGGTCTTTGATTTTTATGGTAGAAAGAGCTTGGGCAACAGAACTGCCTCACATTTATTTGGTGAAAACGTATTGATCCATTCTAAAGTTATTGCATTTTAAGGCTCCATTATTTTCAATGGGACTTTTACTTTCCAGGATAGATGAATGGAATGAAAAAGGATTTTGTTCTGATGAACAAGGATCCTTTTTCTTGAGGAGCCAATCCTTGTTCACCAGAAAAAAATTCCTTTTTCATGCGCCGCCATCTTGATTTTTGGTTTTTGTCTGACAAAACTTTCATAACTGTGCCCAGGGAAGCCTGTTTCAGATATCTAAGTATGTATCTTGCCCATTGGGAGCTGATGAGCTGTTCTGTGTTTTTTCCTTCATTTGTATGACTGTATACTTTATTTTAACTATTTAATTACTTTTTCACCACTTGCTAACTTCCTTTTTCGCCAATCCTTTTTCATCATGGCAAAAAAGGAAATCGACTGGCATAAAAGAATTACTCCTTTTAATGACCAGATGGTCACACTGGTAATCCTTTTTCACCAGCCAAGTTCCTTTTTTTGCCATGATAAAAAAGGATGACTAAAGGAATTGCTCTGACAAGAAAGGATTACCAGCAAGGTCATCTGGTCATGAAAAGGGGAAATCCTTTTTCACCAGCCAATTTTCTTTTCTGCCATGACAGAAAAGGATGGTGAAAAAAGAAATAGGATGGCAAAAAAGGATTCTAGGCATGGCCATCTGGTTGAGAAAATGGTTCTGGGACCATCTGGTCCAGTAAAATACAATCATCTGGTTGTCTTCCTATTGTAAATATATCTGGTGTCAAGTAGGCCCCCTTACCCTCAATCCTCATATTCTTATTTTTTAAGTTTATATTTTATTGTGTTTATTTTTTCTTTATTTCTATATATTTTTATAACAATTATGGCTTTCTGCCACTATGGTTCCTTATCCCTGAAGTCTAGTGGTATCCCTCCCCACCCTCTGATTTTTCCCTGTTTCTTTGTTGGTGGTTAGTGGCATCCTCCCCCAGGTTTGCTTTCAGCTGAAAATGAGAAAATTGCCCTTATTGTCTTTTTCTTTACCTATAAAAAAAATGGTCCATCGCTGATCACTCCTGCACTCCCATCCGACCACCCACTGTGCACCCACCTCCCCACACCCCCATATCTATCTATCTATCTATCTATCTATCTATCTATCTATCCATCTACCTCCTACTGTGTGTGAAATAATTACTAGTATCTTGTGGCAGCTTTGTCTCTCTCAAGCTTGCTAGGTATATGGGATAGAAAAAAGAAGGAGATAACTCTGGTTAGGGATCTGGCATGAAGTTAGGGTAGCCCATGATAATGATATTGGGAAAAGAGCACCTACAATAATGGCGACTCCTTCCCAGTGCATTACAGGGATGGCCATGGTCTGGTAGGGTGAACAGATAAGGGGGTGGGTGAATATAGTGACAGGATGTCACTATACATACATGTGTGGGGGGAAGGGGCATGCACAGTGAAGGGGTGGGAAGGGATGTGAGGGGTGGTGCTGTGGTGGGTTGCTGAGCCGACCCTGTGGGTTGGTTGCTGGTGTCAGTGTGCAGGGTACAGGGTTCGGTCTGGGTGCCTGTGCCTTTTTTTGTACCCGACCAGACCTTTTATTTTAATGTTCCCTCCCCAAACATGCACCCCCTTGGAGCTGAGAATCCCTTTAGTAGGGGTGCAGGGGAGCAAAACCCCTGCATGGGGTGTAGAGGTGCAACACCCCCCTGAAAACGGTGAAAACTAAGCACCATTTTCCTCGTGCTGGGGTGTCACAGTGCAGAAAAAATGTATTGGCACTGTGACTTCGTGATAATGGTGATCGCCTTCAGGCTTTTGCCATTATTACATGGAACTGAAGTTAGCAGTGTGCATGCAGTCTGTCAGCCTGTTGACTTCACTTTGCTTAGTGGAAAACATGACAAAAAAGGGGCCTTAAAAAGAAAAATATAAAAGATTATGCAGGTAGAATGGTATTGTACAGCACCAATTGGGGAACTCACTCTCAGGGCAAATTTGTGCTGCTTGCTCCCCAGCCTGACACCTGAGAGAACAAAAAACACCAACTTCTACTCTAAAATATAATCTAGAAACATAGAAACATAGACTTTGATGGCAGATAAGGACTGCTTGGCCCACCTAGACTGCCTATTTCCATACCTATTGGATAAGCTGCAGTTAACCAACACCTTACTTCTTCTGACCCCTCACTAGAGTTGCCTTATGTCTGTCCCATGCATCATTGAATTCCTCCACTGTTTTTGACCCCACTACCACCTCAGAAAGGCCATTCCATGTGTCCACCACCCTCTCTGTGAAAAAATACTTCCTCACATTGACCCTGAGCCATCCCCCCTCTGTCTTCAAATTGTGGCCTCTTGTTCTTGCACATCTCTTTTTCTGAAAGATGCTGCCCTCTTTGACTTTGTTGATTCCCTTGAGGTACTTTAAAGTTTCTATCGTGTCCCCCTCTCCCTCCTTTCCTCTAGGTTATACATATTAAGCTCCTTTAGTCTGTCTTCATATGACTTCTGGTGCAAAACCTGCACCATTTTAGTTGCCCTCCTCTGGACTGCCTCCAACCTGTCTATGTACTTCCAGAGATGGGGTCTCCAGAACTGCATGCAGTACTCTAGATGGAGTCTCACTGACTGTCTGTACAGAGGGATAACAACTTTTTGTTTTCTACTGGTGATGCCTCTCCCTATGCATCCCAGTATCCCCCAGCCCTCCTTACTGCCTTCTCACATTGCTTGCCTACCTTAAGGTTGTCTGATATGACTACCCCCAGATCCCTTTCCATTTTTGTTGTTGTTAGTACCTCCCCAACCCCCATTGTGTACTCTTCCCCTTGGGTTTTGTTTCCCAGGTGCATTACTTTGCACTTCTTTGCCTTGAATCTAAGTTTCATACTTTTGACCATTCCTCCAAACTTGCCAAGTCCCTTCTCATCTTTTCTACCGCCCCCCATGTATCAACCCTGTTGCAGATCTTTGTGTCATCTGCAAAGAGGCATACTGTTCCTTCCAACCCCTCCATAATGTCACCTATAATTACATTAAAGAGGACCAGTCCCAGTACGGAACCCTGCGGTACCCCAGTAGTAACCCCCCTTTCTTCAGCATGTACTCTGTTTACTATTACCCTCTGCGTCCTGTTGTCCAGTGAATTTGTTACCCAGGCTACCACCCTGGGACCCACTCCCAGGCTGGCTAACTTGTTTAATGATCTTTTGTGTGGGACTGTGTCAAATGCCTTGCTAAAGTCTAGGTAGGCCATATCCACAGCCCCTTTCTGGTCTACTACTTTGGTCACCCAGTCAAAGAAATTCATTAGATTCATCTGACATGACCTTCCCACTGTGAATCCATGCTGCCTTGGGTCCTGTGCTCCACTGGCCTAGAGGTATTCAACAATTCTTTCTTTCAGAAGTGATTCCATCATTTTCCCTACCACTGAGGTCAAACTAACAGGTCTGTAGTTTCCTGCCTCTGCCTTGCTTCCACTTTTGTGAAGGGGAATCACATCCACCCTCCTCCAGTCCTAAGGTACCACACCATCCTCCCATGATTTGTTAAAAAGGGTAGTCAGTGGTGTCACTAGTTCTCCCCTTAGTTCTTTTAGAATTCTGGGTTAATCCTGTCAGGCCCCATTGCCTTGTCCACCTTGAGTTTTAGGAGTTCTTTCAGGACCCTTTCTTCTGTGAATGAACTGGTATTAACCCCCCTGTCCAGAGTGCTTCTATTGTTTGGTCTAGATACCACCCCCTCTTCTTCTTTTGTGAATACTGTGCAAAATAATTAATTCAGTATCTCTACCTTTTCACTGTTACCCTCTGCCCACATCCCCTCCCCTTTATTAAGCCTCACTATCCCTCCCTTGGTCTTTCTTCACTCCCTAATGTACAGTACCCATAAATGGTTTTATCTCCCTTCTTAACTGAGTTGGCTATCTTTTTCTTGGTTTGCACCTTTGCTATTCTGACTGCCCTCCCTGCTTCCTTCTGCTTTAACTGGTACAGTTGTCTTTCCTGCTCCTTCTGTGATTCCTTATACTTCCTGAATGCTATCTTTTTCTCCCTAACCTTCCCCACCACCTCTTTTGAGAACCATAGTGGTTGTTTTACTGAATTTTGTTTTATTTGCTTCACACAGAGGCTTGTTGCCTCTGTGATGGCAGTTTTGATTTTTTCCCATTGTTCTTCAACCCCACCTTCTTGCCCATTTGCTAGTGCTGCTCACTCCCCCGATCTAAATCACCTCTTAGAGTGTTTTGCTTTCTTTTTATGTATCTTTGCCAGGCAGCTGTGAAAGGAGAGGACAGAAGGTAGGAGGGGTAATATGAGCAGCATCAGTCAGGGCAAGGTGGACCAAAGTTTCTGACAACATGTGGTTTTGGCACTCTGGTAGTGTTTTGATTTCAGCAGTCATTATTTTTTCACTGACAGAACTTTGGTTTTTACATCATGTATGATGAATTATATCATTAAAGAAGACTGAGTTCTAGGTATTTGTGGGTGGGTTTCTGGAACAAGTGCAGGAATTGTCTCTAGTGTGCACTGATATGCTCTATCCACATTATATTCATGATCATTATATTTTTGCCTTATTTTTGATAAGCAAAAATAGCAAAAATAACAGTGGGACCTTCTTGACATCTGCAGCCACAGAAGGAGGCGTGTTGTCTGGTTATGTGCCAGCAGGAAGCTGGTGATGTCGCAACCTGTCTCTCTCTCTCTCTCTCTCTCTCTCTCTCCCTTTCTTTCTTGTATCTATCTATCTATCTATCTATCTATCTACCTATCTTCTACCATCTTTTCATTTAATTAGTGTTTTGGCCTGTAGCTGAAAATGTACATTTGTTTTTACCATTCCTCAGAAAGTAAAGGATTAATCATGTGGGGAACAGAAGCATGACATGGCTCTATATACTTACCTATGGAATTATATCTATAGGATTTTCCTGTCTCCTTCTTGGATAGAATATGATACACATTTCAGAATCTTCTGAGACAAAAAAGAAAAAGAAACTAGTTGTCCGAAGCTTACTCTTTTTGTTGTCTTTTTCAGTCTTCTGCACCAAATACTGTTATTGATCTTAAACACATTTCATTATCTTGCCTTATTACATTGCATTCAGAACTGCAAAATGCACTTCCTGATACATTTCCTTCAGAAAAACAGTGTGTCATTGTAGGTTGTTTCAAACACAATTGTGCGTAACCTCCTAGCATTATGTTTGACCATTCGTCAGTGCTACAATAGATGCATTGTGAAATTCTGTGCAAACAATGCATATTATAGTGGCTGCTTCATTTATAGTTTCAGTTAATTTACTCTGTTATTAGATGTTAAAGAAGAACTTGTACTTGAAGAGGATGAAAAGTTCTTCACTGTAGTGAATTTCAAAATGTTGTATCATCAGTGGACAAATTGAACTCCATAATAGGATCCAGGATCTCTCATACCATCCTTTTCAACTCTCTTCTGGAAAGAAAAAAGTGTTAAGACATCTTTAGCAAGTGCTTTACAAAGCCCTTTGTTAAGCACCCTCAGAAGCTACTAGTATTCCAGACTTCTTTACTGTACATCTTCCCTTTAAACTGGAATTATTTATTTATTTGAAAATTGGCAACCGGGAAAGGCACACTGACTGAGGCTCATTTCTAGGTGTTACCCATTATATAGATGTAATTAGAGAAACCTCCTGTCTGTTTCAGTCACAGCTGCACAATAAATGTCAAACAGAGCAAGTAAAACATAGATTGCCAAATGTGAGAGCTATAACTGCTGAAAAACATATCTATTTGCAATGGTCTGGTCTGACCTAGCACTACAGTCCAGGCCAACCCAGTCTTAACAATTGCATGGTCAGCAATTAACCTCTGATGTCATGGACATTAATATCTGGGTAACAGTGTTCTGTAAAGTGACAAAGATGTATATGCAGTACCTGTATAATAGATCGACAATTGAGTAGGATTCACAAATTACAAATCAGTGGCAGTCTGGGCATTGATGCTTCTTACTCCCTTCTTATTTCAACAGTTTTTTTAAATAAACAATAATTTGCTATAACATAATACACATTTGCAGTGAAAATAGCACAAAGCTAATTTTGTATTTCCACTGATCTTTACAAAAGGACTGTATATCAAAGACAAGAATTAACTATTTGTATTAATTCAAGATATATTTTTAGGGCAATAATAAGACATTCCAAGGTCATTTCGGTGTTGCAATATTATTACATATTCCCTTCAATGTGTGGTTCATCTCCTGTGTTGGAAGCATCCAGAATATGGGATGCACAATGACCAGACTCACAATATACCATTTATAATTATGTGTAAAGGAGCAAGACTACAACTCATGAGGGACAGGGTCATGACTGAGTTATGAAAGTCCTGTCCCCTCACAAGTGATGATAAATGTCATATTCTGAGTGAGGCCACTGTGCATCCAATTTATAGAATATATTTTAAATTGCAAAGCTTTCAGATTAGTTTTTTAATGAAGAAGAAACTGTTTCTGTTTGATTTCACTGCTCTGTTTTGAGTACAGCAGAGGTCACTGTGATGTTATCAGGCATTGTTCAAGCTGTTCTCCCATTGGCTAACAGCTTCTTTCTGACCAACCTCAAGCAATGAAAAATGGTGATGACCAACCTCTAGTGATGATAAATGAATTATCACCACTCCAGGTCTTACTGTAATGTAAATATTTAATTTATCTGTGCATTTTTGTCTTGCATGCATTGTATAAATTATGAATTATGCATTCCATTATTTTTTCAAGTTCTTATTAGCCAATATGTCTAATAATTTACAGGCTATATTTATGGGGGAACCAGTAGCAGCACCCAGAAAATGTTATTGCTCTTCAGGTTGCTGTTACTTCAATGTCTGGGAAGGCTAATCATGTTATTTTACAAAAGACAGATTGGTGTTTCTCCACTACTGGCAACCATACCCATGTGTATGCTGCATGAACCTGTAACATCTCCCTTTAGAGCAATAAAAGAATCAGTACAACAGACATCTGTAATTCATTCCAATCTTATGGCTCAATAACACAATAAAATGAGTTTGAGGTCTTAAAAATTGATTTCCTATTTGGACCTCTGCTGAGGAGCCACAGGACTGGGCTGATGAAATTCCCAGCTGCACAAACAAAAATAAAGTTCTAAATCAGGCAAACACAGAAGAATAACAATATGTAACCAAAAAGAAGCACTGGATGCCTACTCATCCTTCTCCCCCCCAACACACACCACCACCACCCCATGTAAAGTTAACAGATTGGCATTCAGATCTTGCAGTGGATATTGAGTGAACAGTGCCCTTAAAAGGTAGTACCAGAAAACTAAATAACTGAATCATATAGAAAACATGATTTGTATTGTTTTATATTGGATATCAATTTATACAGGGTCATAAGAACAAACTCTGATCAGAATCAATACAGCTGCAAGCAACGTGATGGTAGTGATGCAGCCATTGGGATGGAAGCTAGCTTGCTTGGCTTCCCAAGTACAGCAGAGCAACTTGGAATTGAACTTGGACTTCAGAGACTTCTGCGATAGCAGATGGACTTTAGTCATCTTTCACTATATGACCCTCACACAATACTGAACCTTAACATTTATCCTCAGTTCCAGTCTAACATTCAGATGGTCTGCACTATGTGCATTGGGCCACCTCCCTCCAGCCAGTCATTATTCCAAGGAAATCACCAGCTTCTAGGTTGTTATTGTGATTATAAGTCCAACTGCAATAGGAACTTTGAGTTTGTTTTTTTAAGTTTTATTTAGGTGTTTGCTGTGTGGCACGAGCCAAGCGTGCCACACAGCATCAGTATGCAGCTGGATCAATCATTTCTAAGATGTTAATGATGGCCAATCCAGTAGCCAATCAGGAGCCTCACTAAAGTCATGAATCATTAATGAGACTTATAATCCTAATTCTAAGGTGCTATTAATCAATTTGTGTCAGCATCCGTCTCAATCCAGGGGACCACAGGGGTCAAATGGAGTCAAATATAAGATTCAGTTTGATATCAGAAATATTATTAACTTGGGAATTTGTCAAAAATCTCAGTGTTTAAAGGACCCCAGTAACATTGTATCTGCAGGCTCTTTTGTGCATAATCTGGGAGTATTAACCCATTCCAAAAAACATTTGCCAATTACGTGTTCTCCTAGTGGTATTATAAAATGTATATGATCAGAAGAGTGCAGAAGTAAGAGCGAGGTAAAAACAGCAAAATAAAAAGAGTGTAAGAGAATACAGTGACAGGGGAATAATAGTGATAACTATTATAGTGCTTTCCTGTCAGTGTATGCACTTACACTGATTCATGTGGAGCACTACAAGTACAGAAGTGTGCAAGGAGTCAGCGTGCTGCTGCCGTGGCTCAGAGGATAGAACCACAGTCTGGGAAAGCAACACAGACAGCAGGATTAGGGGTTTGATTCTAATGCCTGTGCTGTTTGATTGTCTTTTATTTTTATTTTGACTTGCATATGACACAATAATTTTTCCCCCTTCCATGAGTTTGTTCTCTGTCCTCCAGTGTGGCCTCCCTCAGAGTTGATTATATATATGCTGGGTGGTACAGGGCAGAGCCCCCCATGTGGGAGATGCAGGGGGTGCAGCTGCATGGATTATAATCTTCTACATCCTGATGTTTTCAGCTGTTTAGCACCCCCACTATCTATTGTGTGCTGTGGTATTGGGGAGCAATGGGTATGCAAGGTGTTATCTTTTACCGGATGGTTTTGCTTGCACGTTGTTGAACTGTGCAGTAAAGATTTAGCAAGTATTGTCCTAAACCATTATAAAGGGGTGAGATTTTCATCACATGATTGATTTGCACATTCCAACCTCTTTTCTCCATATGATATATAACATATATATATATATATATATATATATATATATATATATATATATATATATATATATATATACACACACATATATATATATATATATATATACACATATATATATATATATATATATATATATATATATATTATAGTGGCATGGTAGTACCACTATACTTAGGGTTGAGGAGCCATTTACATGTCAAACCCAAAATTTTGCACCTTAATAATTTTGCAACCATTTAACAGATTTGCCTGAAATTTGGAATACATGATCAAGACCCATACACCTTGGGATCTGCCAAGTGTCATACCAGTTGCATATATGGCTGCAGAGGTATTAAGTGTGATCTGCATGCGCGTTTACACTTTTCTGGAATTTTACGGTCAGACGGTTTGTGCGACCAGTCTGAAATCTTCAGAGAACGTGTGGCCAGGGTCCCTGATGTGCCTTTTGAAGATTTCACGAAAAAATATTAAACGGTTCAAAAGGTATTCAAAAAATAAGTTCCCATTATAAGTCAATAGGAAAAGTTAACAAAAAATTTGACAGTGTCACAAATGCAGTTTTTACTTTCGCAAATGGCCCTGTTACTGTCACAAATCTGCCATTTTGTTTTCAGTTAGCGATCAGAAAAATGCTTGGCATTTAAAATTGGGACCCTCTAACAGCCTAATTCTTTTTGTATTCACCTAGTCGGACCATGAGGATGCTAGCCATGTCTTTATTTTGGGGTAAAACACCCCAGAAACATGTTTTTCACATTTGTGGAAAAAGTACTTTTGCAAAGTAGTGTCGAACATGCGACACTGTCAAATGAATTTGCGAAAGCTTTCGCAAAGTTCGACAGTACTTTTACAGGGTGTGTGAAAATAACAGCAATTCTTCGGGACTGTGCTGCAAAAGAATGGTTTGGTCTTTTGGGCTGAAATTTGGAGGGACACAGCCAAGATATCACAGATGTGTCTTTCACTGGTTTGATAAAAAAATATTACTCGACAGCCAAGTGACAGCACTCCAAAGTTGATGTTTTTTCCCATAGGATAACATTATGGCGTCCGTTGCATTACAGGAATTGTTTGGCACTGTGCTGTAAAATAAAGGTTTGGTCTTTTGGGCTGATATTTGGAGGGAAGAAAGCCAACATCCCAGAGATGTGCCTTTTAGCTGTTTGGTGACAAAATATTACAGAGAGCCAAAGTTATGCCACTTCAAACTTCTCTTTTTTTCCCATAGGATAACATTACAGTGTTCGCCGCGTCTTTCAGGGCCCGTATCTCGGAAACGGTGCAAGATACGGACTTTTCATCAGCAAAGTTCTTAGCCCCCTCTTAGGGGCTAAGTACAAAACTAGCCAGGAAAGTCTTAAATCATATGACTTTAAACAATTTTTTTCTATGTCGTACGATTCCTGAGATATAAGCAATTTAGTATTCCAACTCCTCACTTTGTGCTCTGAGAGACAGTATTATGCATACATTCTTTGTTCTCACTGTCTTTCTATATGCAGATTTTGGGAAAAAGTGTTGCGTGTTTTTGTGTAAGTGTTATCCTTAGTGCTTCTTTTTGTGGGTCTGTACCGGTTTCAGTAACTTTTTGTGTCTATGCCATCTTGTGTGTTGCCGTTTGCGTTTCCATTTGCACTTGTGTTTATGTAAATTTATGTATTTGTGTCTACAGTAGTGTTTATTTTTGTGTTGCAATTTGTGGTACCATGCGCATTAACATTTGTGTTTGCTGGCACTGTGTTACTATGTGTGAGGACATCATGTGGCGGGAGCACAGGGCCTGTAGGGCCCCACACTCCACTGCTGTATCACATTCTGTGTTTTACAGTACTGTTTATGTTTGTGTGGGTCCTGCACTCCTGTTACTGTAACATTCAGTATTTTTCAGTACTGTTTATGTTTGTGTTTTGTGTGGTGGGACTGTGGGGGCAGAAGGGCCCCGCACTCCTGCTGCTGTTTCACATTCAGTATTTTCCAGTACTGTTTATGTTTGTGTTTTGCGTGGCGCTCCCGTCACTGTATTACATTCAGTATTTTTCAGAATTGTTTATCTTTGTGTTTTGATTTGTGGTACCATGTGCATTAACATTTGTGGTTGCTGGCACTTTGTTAGTATGTGTGAAGACATCATGCAGTGGGAGTGTGGGGACCGAAGGGCCCCGCGCTCCCACTGCTGTAACACATTTAGTATATTTCAGTACTGTTTATGTTTGTGTTTTGTGTAATGGGAGCATGGGGCCCAAAGGGCCCTGCACTCCTTCTGCTGTATGACAGTCAGTATTTTTTAGTGCTGTTTATGTTTGTGTTTTGTGTAATGGGAGCATGGGGCCCAAAGGGCCCTGCGCTCCCATCACTAGCACATTTTGTATTTTACTGTACTGTTTGTGTTTGTGTTTATCCGTCACTGTATTACATTCAGTATTTTTCAGAATTGTTTATCTTTATGTTTTGATTTGTAGTATCATGTGCATTAACATTTGTAGTTGATGGCACTGTGCTACTATGTGTGAAGACATCACGTGGCCCCTATCCCCCGTGAGCAACACTGGCACACAGAGAGACAGACACACATGGGAGTAGGGGGGAGAACCAAGGTAACAGGAACAATTACAGACTTGGTGCATGTTAAGTGAAGAGCCACAGGCAAAGAAGGGTGCTGCAGATCAGTTGTACACCTCCCTGATTACAGATAAAGTGTAGTTAGTACAGTTGTCACTTGAATGGCCCCAGCCAGGGAATGCCTCTTCAAACTGCGACACCAGGTACTGGATCCTCAGTAGAGACCCACATCAGAACTGAGGGTATGGACATCAATGGTAGACATCAGTGGTTGCAGGGACACTCAAGTTAACACAGTTATTGTTTGTGTTGGCTCAAACAGGTAATACCCACCAAAAAATGTGTACTGCATCATGAGTACTGATGCACATCAAGACTGAGGCAATCAACATCAATGGTACACCTCTGTAATTGTTGATATACACAAGTTAGCACAGTTAGGATTTCTATGGCCTCACACAGGCAATTTCCCCATGCATACTATTTACTGATCCAGACTGTACAGCCACAACTGCATGTCTTTAGGCAGAATGTAACACAGCTCTCTACACCAGGTAGTGTACTCTGACTGTAGATTGACAGTAAATGTAAGCATGGTACATGCTAGTTAACTTAGTTAATAATTACAGGAGATCTGTAACTCAATGTCTGAACACCTAGCCCATGTATCGCACACTGAGTTGAGAGTACAGAACAAAAAAAACATGCAGGTGAACAGTGTGATGGGGGAACTGCACTTCCACAACACTTGATGCATCCTAAGTAAACAGCCACAGGAAAAGATAGGCAATGTACATCAGTTGTATAGCTCTCTGATTACAGGAATAGTCCAGTTAGCACAGTTGTCACTTGAATGGATTCAGGTAGGCAATGTGTCTCCAAACGTGACAGCAGGTACTACATTGTAAGTGGAGAAACACAACACAGGTGAGGGAATGAACATCTTAGTGGAGATACACAACACAGTTGAGGGTTTGTACATGAATGGTACACCTCACTGATTGTGGGGATACTGAAGTTACCTCAGTTAGGATTTTCATGGATTTAGGCAGCTAGAGATGCTGTGCCTTTGAAAATTTGTAGTGCATTATGACTGGTTATCTATAGGAACAATAGGGGACTGGAGATCAATGCCACACCTCTGTAATTGTAGGTATAGTGAAGTTACCACAGTTAGGAATTGTACGAGGTCAGCCAGGGAATTGCAGTAGACATAGCAGTTACTGCATCCTGAGTGTTTAGCCACAGCTGCATAGTGTTAGGTAGTGATGTCCGACACCTTGCTACTGTAATTACTGCATGCTGAGTGGAGAGACACAGCAAAAGTAAGTGTGTTGCAGACTTCTTAACACTCTTAAGAATTATGGGAAGTGTGATATGCAATGTGCCACATCGTAGCCTATGTTGTAGATACTGAGTGGACAGCATAGCAAAAAAAACAGTACATGGACATGTAGTTGTGGTACTATTTGTTGCAGTTGATTTGCATGCTTAATAGAAACAACAGTTATGTCCTAATGTCATTATGCTATGTTTCAGTAAAGATTCAACACAGGTGGTTATGTTTTAAAAAGATTTATTGCCAATTGGTGAAACTGAAAAAGGGCCAATTAAGATTGTATTTTTTTTTACAAAATCAGTCTCACAATGCAATCCTTGCATGTGTGTAATCATTGCTTGGAATATCTCTAAATGTGTCACATTTATAGCAACTATGTTATATGAATTGGAACAAGTATGTACATATTGTAATACAGCATAGAAAGAAGATAGCATAAGAAGGTAATTTGGTCTATTAAGTGTGATTGTGTTGCAGGGTTCACATCTTGAGGTAAAGTGTTGACTATCCATGCTGTGTTCTCCCATCTTCTGTTGGCATGTTTGTTATCTTCTTTCTATGGATATACCTGGTTCTTTAATAGATGGTCACTGTCTTTAATGAGGTGACCTGTTTTAGCCCAGAAGTTTAAGTGTTCACTAGTCTTTGTGGGGGAAAAAAGTGCTTTCCGACATTACTCCTGAACTTGTGACCCTGAAGCTGAAGCTGTGGCTCTTCATTATATATTTCCTACTGAGGTTGAAGAGATTTTGGTTAATAATGTTATTTATATGTATTAAGTAGTTGGATTTTCTAATTATATGTTGTCCATTAGTTGTGTCCTATATTAATAAAGGTATGTCAGGAGCTTCTAAGCAGTGATTACACACATGAAACAGTAATGTTTAGTTGTTATTGTGTGACTGATAATGTGTATGTTCCTGGGGTGGACGAAAAACCAGATGCTAAGTGTTCAAGTAATAGAATATAAAAAAAATCTGATTTCAGTGCCATTATATAACTGGTATGTTCAGTTAAACATTTAAAGATATGTCATTGACTAGGCGCATATGGAAAATTCCAACCAGATCTCCTCAATAGAGGCGATCATAAATATTGTCAGGAACAGGTATGAAGTGAGTTGTGATCAGTAACAGTGTCTGATTTACAATTGTCAGTCTTTTTACCATAGGTTACAGTTACTTGTATGATAAGTACAAAAAAATTTCATATTATTACAGGTACAATATACAGTACATTTCTTTCAATTGTTACATTGGTTTCTATGTTAGCTCTGAACTAGTAAGTACAAAAATATGTATGTTACGCTGTTTTTATCAAATATATGGTTCATTGAACTTAATCAGTATAGTATTGTATTATATGTCAAAAATTCATTTTTAGTTTACTCTTATAACAATACTTTTACTAGAACAATAAAAGTAGTTAGCAACTATGGTGCGATGGAATAAGAATGTAAATATTATTTTCATGTAATTACAAAGGTATGTCAAAGTCAGTGGATAATAAGATGCAATTGTTCAGTATTTACACTTGCTTCATTTAACTGGTTGCATTATGACTAACGAGTGTTATTTTTACATATGTACAGTTACAGTATAACAAATAAAGCAGGCATAGTTCAACACTGTTGCATTGTGAACGAATGATGCTGTTGTCTACATGTCAACAGCTAATAGACAAAAGAAACTGGTGATGGACAACTTGTGACAGACTGTATCCTTTGGTGAATGAGACATGTGTTGCACAGTTATTTAAGATGATAAGTGAGAAATTTTGCTTCTGTGCAGAGAGAAAAAGTTAGAAACTGGCAACAACTTCTTGTGATGGATGAGTATGATAAAGCTACAAGAAAAGATATGTACAGAAGAAGAGAGCCAGGAAGGCCTCTGTTTTGAGATGTACAATCTTTGATAGACGTAAGCATGGTTTCTCAAGTGACTGTGAATATTGTTGGCACTGATTGAAGCCACTACAACAATTTCCATGTTGTCACTGATCTACACAAGAGCTTAGATGTCATAGTGCATGAAATGTCTCTGCCAGTATAGTGTTTTGTTGATATGCTACGCTCTATTGAGAGTCGTAGATTGTAAACAATTGTGCTGACCTAGAACTGTTTCTGTCACAGAGTAGTCATTTAAAAAATGCAACATGTTATGTCCCATTCTTCTGAAACATGAAGGTTATCATAATTCTTCAATATTAGAAGATATGCATTTTTTAAGTGTTGTGGCAGTCTCTGTTTAAAGCTGTTTGTAGAGTCATCACACTCTACCCATCCACTTCTGTACCTTAGTAAACAGGTGTAATGGCCAGAATGCATGGATTGACCATGGTGATAGACTATACTGTGAGTGTCAGACACTGATTGGTTAAAAACTATTCTACCAGCTGTGTAATCTGTGATAGGAGTGTCAACTCTGAGCCTGATGGAGTCAAACCTGTGTGACATAAGCAACAGATATTGAGATGAACTCCTGAGATGTATGGACTGAGTGCATCTGCCTCCACACCTTTTACAGGAGTGACCACATTGAACATTGGTGAATAGCTATTGAAATTTGACACTTTTGGCTTCAGGGACAGAAAGAGTAATCCACAGCATGCCTTCTGTGGTTTCACGCTGTGAATGGCCACATGAAGCACACACATATTTGGTTACACATGACACTGTGAAGTAGTGGATCATTGGGGTGCCATCTTCATCCAAGTTGTATATGATAGCCATCATAAACTCACTAGTGTCTTGCTGTATGTCAGCAGCAAATGCACTACATCTGTCATATGTACATAACACCTGTCATAGTGGTGTTAGTGACTGTACATTGTTAGACTGGTCAGAAGTCATGTTGACAATCTGCTTCAAAGTGTTTGATAGGGGATTGCCTTGTGAAGCAGATATTGCCTGCACAAAGTGTGGCATGTGAAGAAAAACTTGCATAGCTGAGTTAGCATAGCAGTTCACTCTAGTGCTGTTGTCAAAGACTGGTACAGCAGCTACACCAAATGATTTCTGATGAATTGCTGGCTCTGAATGTGTAGTTGCAGTTGTGACCTTTGTTGAGCTCTTTTGAGTTGAATTACTTCTGGAAGCTTGTGGCTGTTTGGTGACAGCTGTAGATTTGAGTGAACGATGTGAGACAGCCAGATATGTAGGCAGTGGTATTAAAGACATTTGTGGCTGATGTAGAGTACGTAACCTGTTGTACTCAAGAATACATCGCTTGTCAGCTCGTATCTTCTGAGGTGTTAGAGTTATAATGTGCATCCCAGAAAGACTGCGGACACATGAAAGTGCCATGTAGCTCATGCCAACCTTGACAATGTCTGTACCTATGTCCACCATTGCTGAATACAAGCTCAAGCCCTGAGATTTTTGAATAGAAACAGTATATGCAACACATAATGGAAACTGTTTCCTGTTTACATAGATGTCCTTAAATACCTGGAATTTTACGCATGTGCATTCTATGTGTACAGGCTGTTCCATGCTGTCAAAGTGAACTACAAGTGTCTCAATGTATGTCTTCTGTACATTGTAGACAAAGTCAGTGATGTTTCCCATGGCCCATTTACCATGCCTCGTTCAACATCTAGATTATGTCGTAGCATGATACGTGCATTCCTACGAAGTGTAAGAATAGCTTCTAGACCAGCTGTGCGTGAAACATCTGACTTGAGTTCACTGAGTCATTCAGTCATCTTTGCTACTAGGTTATGACTAAGAATGATACCATCAACTGTAACAACAGCATGGAGAGTTAGAATGTCTTGGTTTTCTCTCTGCAGCATAACATTGTTGAACTCAGTGCATTTCTTTAATCATGGCATAAGGCACACTATGTGTTTTCCTTGAGAGTATACATCACTGAAAACATTACATGCTGTTTCTATGGATGCAGTATGTACTGTGATTCTCCGATCACTCAACATAGCAACATGTTCTGGTGATAGAGAACCTGTACAAGCTTCATCTAAAAGTGATTTGTAAGCCAGATCACCACTTTGGCGCATGTTCTTATACAACTCAACATAGGAAAATAACTCCCAAATGTTATAGCCTGCAATGCAGCCGAGAATATTCTTAGCTTGCTTGGCAGTTAGAGTTGTAAACACATGCTCTGCATTAACTGGTGCAAGCTGTAAAAGGGCTCCCAAAGCAATACTTTTGCCACCAAATGGTACTCCATCGTTAGTACCTAAGATCTCCTGCAGACGTAGATGATTACAGCAAGCATGACATTGGAGACCATGTTGATTTCATCAATGATGAGTAACTTCATCTTTGTGAACATGGAACGGAGCTGAGATGCAACCTCAAATGATAGTTTACAATATTCTCCAGTTTTGCCATATTCTACTAGCAACAGAAAGAGACAGTGTAATGTAACTCCACCAATGTTGTATGCAGCTAGTCCTGTTGGAGCACTAACAGCTACAGACATTGATGACCCTTTCAGGCTCCATATTTCAGCAGTGATGGCTTCAATAAGAAAACTCTTTCCTGTGCCAGCTGAACAGCTAACAAAGATTAGTAGTGGCTTATAGTCATGACAGTCACATTTTTTTGTTTCATGTAGTAGGCCATGTCGGACAGCGTCAACTACTTGAGAGTGAACTGCGTGCTGCTGCTGATTTAGTCTTTCTCTCAGGTCAATTGGGTTTACAGTGGAGTCTGTTCCATGTTCCATGGCTGTCTCAATTTCTGAGATTAACACTTGTGAGGCATTTAAAGGCAGAGGTTCACCTAGAACAGCTTGTCCTTCTGGATCAAGATTGTCTTGTGAACTAATAGGAGTGTCTTCCTGAAGCTGCTGCTCTGCCTTCTCAAGCTGTTCTTTCTCAGCCTCTAGTCTATGTATGTATGTGTCTGAGTATTCAGTTTTGAAAGTCTCATAACTGAGATTGAATTGTTCTTCGAATGTGTCACAGTCACCTTTAAATTCAGACTCAATCCTCCAGGGTCTAAATAGGATTAGGAGAGCAAAGTAGTAATGTTCTCTGCTCTCCGATGAGCCTAGATGCAATTTACAGTGGTCTATGAGCCATGGCTTGTGTCTCTTTATGAGACAGCTATCAACTCCATTCACCTTGTAAATCTGGTGTGTTGAGTCAGGTGATATATCTGCCTTGTAGTCATACCACTTAGCCACCTGAAAGAGACACATGTCATCCATGTCGTCATATCTACGGGGGAAGTATGTGTCTATCAGGTTATTCTTCAAGATACGTTTTGAAGAAGGTCTATTGGCAGCGAGTTCCTCAATTTCAGCATGGGGAATCAGTAAACGTTTGCGTTTCTCTTCGTAGTTCACACTGAGAAACTGGACAGCATCAGACTTCCCGTACAGATGTGTACCCATTAAACGGTCACTGGTTTCATAAGCTCCACATTCTCTGTGTGAAAGAGTCTTCAAGTCCAATGACCAGAGCTGAGATGTCAGGCTTCTGCTTGAACTGGCAATATCTTCCCAAACATCTTGCAAGCTAGTCTGCTCATGTTTGGTTATGTACGAAGTCATGTACCGTACCAAGGCCAATGAGTTATCAGCCACAAACTGAACATCTATGTTTGCTTGCCACATTAGAAGAGTTGGGTTGTAGTCATTGATGTACACCTCTTTCTCATCTCTGGGTAACTCATATACCATCTTGGTTGATTTTGCCTTCAAGTGGTGTCGCATTGCTGAGAAAAGCTCATTCATGGAACCATCCTGACAAACTTGTCAAGGAAATCTGAAGCGACATCGTGTGTACCAGTTAGATTTGTTCTTTACTACTCGCTGGCAGTATTTTGCACAAATATGTCACTGGAACTTTTGCACCAACTTCCATAGTGTAGGACTGTCATACTTGTCTGAAATGTGACAAGTGATATATTTCTTGATGAATGATAGCACTTGTGCTGCTTCATGCTCACCTATGCATGGTGCATCCTTGATCCACAACAACATATGGATGTGAGGGGCACCCCGTGCTTGATACTCCATCCTCCAATAGTAATGCTCCACAATACCAAGAGGTGGATTGTCCTTTGACAATAGAAAGTCAGAATGTCATGGAACTGCTTGTGAAAATGTCTTGTGACAGACACAGGATCAAGTGAACACATTTCTCCGACAGTCATTGATGAGATGGCGTCAACATCAGAATTTGCCCACTTCAACAGTTCAATGAGCTTGTCCCAGGCATATTCAGCACAACTAAGTGTGACAAACCATGTGGCTGCACCATGCTCTCGAAGCATTGTCATTACTTCAGAGTGTCTGTGATACCAATATTCTTTGGTGCCTCGAAGACTTGAAAGAATGGAAGACAGATTCACTTGCACATTTTCATCTTTCTGCTTTAATTTCTCTAGAAATTGAGCAGCTGTTATTCCATCTAGTGGAGTTGTGAGACAAATAGTATGTGCAATAGACACAGACAGAATGCTAAGTTCACTCTCCCAGAGGAGATGAAACAGGTACTGTATGTTACGTCTGAATTTGCTGTCTTTGCTGAGCACACATCTAGTGCAGTACTCAGCACCCTGTACATGCACTTCTCTTTCATCTAGACGTCCATCTGACCCTTTTGGGAATAAGTCTGGGAAGCAACGTGCTTCTAGTGTTGCCTCCCAACACCTTCCACCTGTTTCATTTGACAGAGATCAATGTTGTCTGCCATGTAATGGGTGAATTGTGTACTGTTCATACACATTGTCACTTGTCTGTCCACTGACCTTCTCAATCATTGGTTTACTTGTTTTTAAGAGATCATGTTGGACAGAGAGACTAGTCATGTGATCTATGTCAAGGTCTGTATAAAGGGGATTGTTACTCTTTAAATAAGTAAAAGCAAGCTTTACCCTTCTGTACATTGACAACATCTTGTCAGATGACCTTGGACTTTGTTGGAACACCATTTACAAGAATCACCAAACTGTTTTCTGTAGAGATTGCTTCCACATTTTCCTGTAGAGGAAGTGGGAGATACATCATGGAACCCTTTAGAGATCTAATAAGTTCTTTCTGTGGAATGTTTTGTGTCTTTGTGTTCCGATGTAGAATGGTTTGGAATGGTTTCATTGTCTGAATTAGAATGCGTTCAAACAAATTCAATGTTGAAATCTCACTTGGTGTAACATGTGCCTCCATATTATTCAGCAGTGACCTTGGTGGCAATATGTGAGACTTTAGTTTGGAGAAACAGTGTTTGCACAGCAAAATGGTGTTTTCTAACTGAAAGTCAGATTTCATCAGCAAAAATGCTGAGAGACGGAACCACATGTCATTGTATGGTGACAATGTTTCCAGGTTCACTGTGACTGTTTGTTTACTGTAGCACAAACGGTCACATGACACACATACAGAGTCAAACTTCTGAGACTTTATCAGCTCAAATTTTGCTATTTCTTTGCCATACTGTCTCAGTATGTCAGTTTCTAACACTGAAACAGATGTTTCAGCAGAACTTGCTGACTGATAAATAGTTGTGTCTGGTACAGAAGTTACATGTTGCAGTTGTTTGAGAAATGTGATGGCACCCTGCATGTTACCTGACTGCAATAAATCATTTAAACAAGTGTATTGATTCACAACTTGTCGTACTTCATATACTCTGTATACAAAGTTTCGCATGCCTGTTTGATGCACTCCAAGCATCCACATGTTGTGAAAGATATTGTCGCAGACACCACTATCGAGGCATGCTAGTGAGTGCCCCATAAGTCCAGTATGTGGATGGATTTCACAATGGTCAATCTTGTTAAACAGTTTATATCTATCTTTGCGATCTGTTATCACAAATAGGTTGACAAACTGTTCAACTTTTTCAAATGACGATTGCCTACGGTTGCAGATGTCATCACATGGCCATGACAGACAGTGCCATTTATGAAACACAGTGGTTGCATCACAGTCATCATCTGTGTCCATTGCTGTGTCATCAGAGACACTGAGGACATTGACCAGCCTACCGGACTCATCAATGTTGAACTTTCTTTCCTTTTTCTGTGAATAATAAGATTCTTCCCAGAAATATGCCTCTGAGTGCTGTGTGTGCATCCAGTGACCTGTGAATACATTACAGAAATTGTGCACAGTCAAAGAACGATACTGTTGTAGCCTTTTCTTGATGTCATACATAACTTTTCTGAATAGTTCAAGCACATGAGACTTCTTACGCCATAAACGTTGAAGAACAAACACTGCTCTGTCAACAAAAGTGTGTACTTTGAGACTCAATTTCATCAAAGACAAATGACTCTTTGTATTTTTGCGCTCATGTCTCATCACAGCAGCAATAAGCCTGTCGATCTTTGCTTTACTTGCTAGTGATCGAAAATACTTTTGCCTGCTCAGATGATAATCATCAGGTATGAGTTTACGGCATTGTTTAGAAGGTCTGTTGATGGCTGCTGTTGCAATAGTTGTGTTTCACCTGAGAGATCTACACAACTGTTGAAGAGGTAAGCATTTTTTACTTGCTCTTGAGCAAGTATGTGCTTTTGATGTGGAGTGAGTTGTTGTAGAGCTCACTGTTTCAGTATAACTCTGTTTTCTTTTATGTTCTGAACTCACATGAGTGTTTTCTTTATCACTCTTAAGCAACAGTGAAGTACTATGACACCTGTCTTGTCTCTCTATACATCTACATCTGTATTTAGTAGGCATCTTTTGATATGATAGTTCACAGTGGTAGTCAGCAATCTTACAGAAGTATCAGCCACCTATATAAAAGACAGAAAAAAGCCAATATTAATATATGCATGTGTTGATGTCTTCTAACACTGTACATTGAGACATATGATTTAGTACATCTATTTAAAAGAAATGTTTTAAATGTTTTAATAACACTAGTTGTTAAAATTGTAATAGTTTTATTTTCATTCATGTTACATTGTCTTGTATAGCATTATCGCTATAGCATATAGATTTTGTTTTGTATGATTTCACTGTTCGGTAATGAACAATTAGTATTCTGAATTGTGCTTTTTAGCTAATGCTGTCCCACTGCTGGTTACACAATTACTTTATTAACAATCTTTCTGTTAAAGAGTAACACATTATAAGTCAACTTTACATACTTAGCTTAAGTTAGTGCATTAGCAATATTTTCAAATTTCATTCTAACGTGGCATTTGCCTTCTTGTGAAGTACAGCATGTTTTCACACCTTGCTAAAATGTTTTTCTGCAGTTAAGGTGTCCAGTGTAACCCAGTGTGTGAAACCACTATTCAGATCACATTGTGATAATGACAGTGGCATTGTTCATGAGCAGAGGTATGTAAATGAGTACATATAAAATTTGGTGATGATACTCTGTTAATTGACTGTTTTACGACTGTGCGTACCAATTGCACAGCACAGACTCATAAGTTTGTGCATTTGCACTGTTTTCATGGCAGGTTGTGAACATTGGCAGTTCATGAAATCTTCTTGTGAACTGTAAAGCTGTCAATTTTCATATCCTGTCCGAAACGTATTTTCGCACTTTGGCGCAGAATGGTACAGTCGTTATGTGAAATCACTGTTCAGAGCAAATAACAAAAGTGACAGTGACACTATTTATGAACAGAGGTCATAAAAGTACTATGTTGAAATTTTGGTGTGAATAGTCCATAAAATACGTGTTTTCACAGTGTGTAGGGGGCACACAATGCACACATGTAAGTTGACGTATTCACTGTATTTTAATGCCAGGTTATCAACACTGACATTTTGCCACAGTTTGTTGTGAACTGTGCAGGTGTCATTTTTAATATACTGCCCGAAATGTATTTTTCACACTTTGGCACAGAATGGCGCAGTCGCTATGCAAAATAGTGTTTGGAGCAAATAACAAAAGTGACAGTAACACTGTTCATGAACAGAGGTTGTAAAAGTAGTATGTTAAAATTTTGGTGTGAAAAGTCCATAAAATGAGTGTTTTACGAGTGTGCGTAGGAACTGCGCAACGCACACTCGTAAGTTAGCGTATTCACAGTATTTTAATGCCAGGTTCTCAACATTGACATCTTGTCATAGTTTATTGTGAACTGTGGCAGGTGTCATTTTGCATATCTTGCCCAAAATGTGTTTTCGCAACTGCGGCGCAGTATGGTGCGGTTGCTCTGTGAAATCAGTCTTTGGAGCACATAACAAGAATAACAGTTTTACAGTTCTTGAGGAGAGGTCCTAAAATGACTGTGTTGGTGGTGACAATGCCATAAGATGACTGTTTTGAAGCGTGCTTAGCAACTGCCAAACAATGCATTCCCGCTAAGTCTGTTGCACAGTGATGTAGTCACTGAACAAAAAGCTTGCAATGAGGTACGTTAAAAGTCACAACACTATCGTCTCCACTTGTGACACTGCCAATGCAGTAATAATATTACGACATTGAAAAATTGCTTGTTTTTTCCATAGATCATAAAATTCTGTTGAAAAGTGAAATTATTGGAAAAGTACTGTCGTGTGCACGAAAGTGTCGCAAAAAGTAGTGCCGTGCATTCGACAGTGTTGCAAAAGTACTTCAACTTTCAACAGTGTAAAGTAATTAATAGATAGATCGACAGTGTACTTAAATTTTCAACTTGGGGTAGAAAGTGCATTCATTAACGAATCAGATCTGATTGTTATTTGGTGACAGCTCAGTTCTGCCAATGTTATGCTAGATTTGTCAGGCCATATGGGACAACCAATCAGAGATGGACAACACTGAAGAAGAAGTGAACAGCAACCATCTTAGTTTACACTGAGAGACAGCATATTGAAAACTGTAAGTACATTATATTTTATAAAGCATTTTTCTTGCGTAATAAAAAGTGTTAGTAACATGTAAATGCTAGTAATCAAAACATTTTTTTAGTGCTGTATTTGATTATGTTGCTTGTTATAACCTAAGATGCTGCATTCTTTAGGTAAAACTGTTTAAAGTCAGATAGTAGTTTAGTACTTACTTGTACAGATACAGCTGCAAATAGAGGGAGATAGGAAGCTGCACATGGACCCATAACAGAAGAGGGAACCAATCAGACATGTTTCTGCAGTTGTAATTGTTTAAAACTGCCTATGAAAAGGATGCATTTTTCCCACCTCTTAATGTTTGCACATTTTAGCTGTAGCAGAAGTGCAGTAATAGTCAGTGCATGGCCTACATTGGTTAATGAAGGCAGAGTACTAGCCAATGATTTTTTTTATTTGTGTGTTATGAATGAGCCCACTGAAGCTGGCTTGAAGTTAGGAAGGAAAATATCAGTTTTACTTTCACTGCTGCTTAGCCACTGCAGGGTGAACAGTGACTTTTTTGGTAGCTCTCTCTCCACTTCTAAGTTTAAAACCTGAGAATGGCAGAAAATAGCAAAAGGACTTTGTGGATATTTGGAAGCAGTATCATGAGACAAGTGTCTGAGTATGCTCAAAATAGTGATTTTGGGAGCTTCTGCAGCTCTAAATTGCTCCTGTAAAGTGGTTTGGTAGGAAGGTGGAATGAGGTGGGAGCACCTCGTGCAACCATGCACAGATGTTTGAGTACTCAGCCTCATCCAGACATATTGCTGATACATCTCGGAGGCAATGATATGGGCACCAAACGCTGGGTAGATTTAGTAACAGAAGCTAAATTGGACCTTGCTTCTATTATGAGTATTTTGCCTGCCTGTAAAATAATTTTCTTGGATATTACAGAGCGTAGGGTCTGGCAAGCAGAACACCATATGTACCTGATTGACAGAGCCCGAAGAAAAGTCAACATACAAATATCTGCATTTCTATGCATGTCTGGAATGTACACCATTCGTCACCCAGAAATTAAGTATTGTTATGATTGGCTATACCTACCAGACAGTGTACATTTCTCACATGCTGGCAATCGCCATTTCTGAGAGATCTTCGAGATGCAATTCTCAAAGTCCTCTAAGAATGTCAGACTGTTTGATCAAATATCAAAGTGCTAACAAAGGTTCTTTTCAGAACCAAAAAAATGTGGTCAAAAAATAGAACAGCTGCATACTTCACTAACACACATGTAACACATGGGTTGGGAATATTCAGACCATGACATGCTGTGTAAGAACACTGGTGAAAGAGCAATTGCAATGCAGCAGGTTGTTGTTACTACAATATTTAACACTGCTGTGGTGTTAGCATTGTGAAATATTTCAGTCTATAAGGTGCATTGTACATATTACTCTAGCACTGTACAAGTGTAAGTGGGCAGAGAGGAGTAGGAGGGTTACAGCACTGAAGTGCAGTGGTGGTAGGTTTAAGTATTACACTATTTAGTACTATACTTGCAAATGGAGCCATAATACATGCAAGGCATCAACACAGCTATTTTCATATTATCATGGTGTCATTAGTATGCAGGTGTCCTCTTTATGAGTAAGTTGTTGCTGGTATTGTCTGAGTTGGGACCTGTTGTCTAGTGATGCAACCCCCCCCAGTAGCTTGGTGGTGATGTATTTCAAAAGTAGACTTAGTTGTTTTGAAACAAAAATGGTGGTAGTACAGTGGAGTGCTGCCTTCCACGTTATAAAGGGTTACGTTTTCAAAAGTAATCCCCAGTGGCCTTGTTAGCTCTACTTTTCTGTTGAATTGAGGTGGAGTGGTAGCTGCAGTACAGCAAAATGGTTCGTTTTAAACAGAAAGTACACAATTGAGTGAGGGGGTGGGGTGCAGTGTATTACCATGGATATTTTTTCATAGCAAAATCATACTTGGTGAGGTACGGATGATGACAACACATGGTATGGTGGGCTTTGGCTGTCTTTTCAAAGCTGTTGACTGTATATTGTGGTGTGTAATACTGCAGTTATACTGTGGTTCTCATTACTAAAAATTGTTTTGGGGTTGGGAGCTTCAACAGTGTGCAGCAGAAGTACGGTTCATGGTTGGAGATACTCATGTCATTACAGGATCAATACCAGGATGTCTTAAGTGTGCATAGTAGTGATACTGTTCCACAAAACAAAGCATGTGAAAAGTAATTTCTGTGTAAAAGCTTTGGTAGGGTAGTGAAATATGTTCTTGTCATGTTCTAATTATAGAACTTCACTAATACATACAAATATATAGACTCTGAGACATAACAGTAATCAAATGTTTTTGTATGTTTCTGTTGCAGAACCGAAAGAGAAAAAATGAGGCAGTGGACCTTGCGAGAGGTGTGCTTGCTAGGAGACAGTCAAGCCAGGGAAGTGCCCGCATTTTAATGTGGAGCACAAACCGTAAGCTGGATTCAATGTGGAGGTGCATAAACAGTTTCCTTCATGTTATTCTGAAGGTTAAGAATAAAACTGTTTTACAACTCAAGAGGAAGTGGATGCTGTTGCACCAGTGCTTCTATGTCTTAAAGCAGCGGGAGGAGATACTGGACAGCGATAGGTGCTGGTACTACCTTGCCTATGAGTTGTGGGAGGCTGCAGGAAAGCCAGCTGCGGGGGAGCACCTGACTCATCGTAAGTTACTCAACAGAACTTTGTAGAATGCATGTGTCTAATATTGACTTAGATGAAAATTATGAAATAATGATATGACAGGTACTGGTACATTGCTGTTTTGCCATGCCTGGTGTGGTTTGGCTGTGAGAGTTCAGCTGAGTGAGTTAACAACACCACAAGTGGTAAACACACCTACATATGCAGTCCCTGTCATGGCATTTACTACAATACAATACTGAAGTTGTCTTGTTGTGTTTTATACTGATATGAAACTTTAATAGTGGGTATACTGGAGGATTTAGCACTGTTGTGTGATGTGTTCTTAACAATTAGGTTACTTCATTTTCATCACCCATTGTATTACATGTATTTTATGATGCTTTGAAATAATCAACAAATGATAGAGTTGTAGTTAGTATGGAGTATCCATTTAATCTAAACAAAATTGTACTTCATGTGAAGATTCTATATAAGTATTAAGTTTTGTGTACTAAGTGAGTTTATGATCTTTTATTTAATGAAATATTTATAATGTATGGCGAAAGTATTATTAACCACCATAATCAGCAGTCACACAACTTAGTGATGCACAGTTTTGGGTTTACAAGTTGTTAACGCAGTTTGCAACTTTCTAATACTGGCATAACAAAACAGAATGTGCCTGAGTTGCATTATTCTGACACATAGAATGCAAATAGTGTTTTTTTTACCATGCAGTATGAAAGATGATGTCTGGGTATCTGTTGTGAAATATGATACAATATCCTCTTGTGATTACTATGGTACAGTAAACCTCTGAAGTTGTAGTCCCAAGGTTGTCTATGTTACCCAAGCAACTACTCTAGGTGATTAAAACATTGCTGTCACCTGCTGTTCAAGCATTATCCTTGATATTTGCAGTACTTGTTATTTAATATGTCCCTGCCATGCTCTGGACTAGATGACAGGCAATACTAGGTGCCTGAAATATATGTATAATACTTACACTTAAAAGTACTGGCCTATAACCTTATAGAAATTTACATACAAGACTTAGTGGATCTATTTATTATCTTTATCAACAGACTAATGCAGGGCTTCCCGACCTGCAAGCGAGGTAGTACCAGCACAGTCTGAAGCTGTGGAGGCTGGTCACTCTGATACTGACAGTGTCATTCTTGTTGAGTCAGATGGTAAGATACTGATAGAAATAATAGTAATCTGTAATTGGGGTGGTACGAGGCTATCATGTAAGGTGTAACCTGCACTGCTTAACTCACTTCTGTTTAGGAAATACTATTTAGTAAGTTAGTATTACTTGAAGCACCTATGTAATATTTGAATTAATACAATGTAGAGCAATGAGATCTGTAGAATTCTGAGTTTAGATTGTGTACCTTGAGCGTTTTTAGTGTTGTAGGTAATACTGTGTACTTGTTGTGAAAGATGCCAGTCACTAGTCAGCCACATCAGGAACTCTGATGTAAATGCATATGTTAATTGCAAAAAGAGCACTGAAAAGCTAATGGATGTATGTCACAGAAATGAGAAGCAAGTTTAAACTAAATGGATGTATACAATAAATTTTTAGTGAAAAAATGATTTAACACTTGACTCAGATATTTGAAAGGCTTGTGCATGGTGCAACAGTGTTGCGGCATGCAAAACCCAGTGATGCGCCCTGGCATTATATTCAAGAGGGATTGCATGTGGCAAATCCATACACCAAACACAACAGCAATGTATACAGGCACAGGTAGGGGGTGTGCCCGCCATACTCTCACAACCAATATTATTCAGCCCAGGATGTGCTCAGACATGTATACTGCAACCCCTACTTGTGCTGCACAAAGTTGATCCCAAAAAAAAAAAAAAAAAAAAAAAAAGATAAAACGGCTGTCACACACAGGTGAACTGCTGAATTGCAGGGTGCAACATGGCAGATGCCATCTGTGGGTGGCCACCCGAGCTCTGGCTGAACCTCTGTGGTGGCGCCCACACCCCATGACCAATCATGGGTAAGTAAATAAATTAATTTGTCCTACATCCCTGATGGTACAGTGGACCACTGCCCACTCGACTGCAGGCTAAGTATATTACAATATTTGCCTTACACCCCTGGTGATCCAGTGGACTGCTGGCATCCCAATCGCATGCTACGTATATTTAAATATTTGTCCTATATCCTTGGTGTTGCAGTGGACTGCTGCCCCCTCTATCCTAGGCTAAGTAAATATATTTGGTTGTCCTACATCCCTGGAGGTCCAGTGGACTGCTGCCATCCTGATCGCGGGCTAAGTATATTAAAATAGCGACCCGTATCCCCGGTGGTCCAGTGGACTGCCGCTACGCCTGATCATAGGCTGAATTAAAATAAATAAACCACTATCCCTGGTGGTCAGTGAGCTATCTGACTGATTGTGGGCGGATGCCCCTTAAGGTAACCTGTGTATCTGGTGGTCCAGTTGACCTGTCTGCCCGATCGTGGGCTGAAGTACAAAAAACAGAAACCTGTTACCCCTGGTGTTCCAGTGGACTCTCATTCCTCACCTGCCGACTGATCCCCAGTGCCCCACTTTGCCCCCCCGGTCAGCAATGGGCGGCAGCATGACACCCACATGCCGCTCCACTGCCCGATGACTGACAATGCTGGACGGCTGTATGACCTTGTTCACGCGTGAGGCAATAGTCGTGCAGCTCGTACTACACATTACGAATCGCGAATCGATACATTCACATTTCTGGAATGTGTAATGTGCCACATGTGACATAGTTAAGTCTCTAAGCTGTACTTTGTAACTGAACTATAGCAGTCATGATACATCTTCAGTAAACAAACACCCTGTTGGAATATGTTGCTTGAGAATTAAAAAAGGCATGGCATCTCATTATATAAATGGTGATTCAAAAGGAACAGATATTATAGACAGATGTACATTGGTTGTACACATCTCAGTTTGGTTTAACTGACTATGATCCACAACTGGTCGTGACATTTGTTGACAAAAACAACATATTAAGTATTGTAGTGCTATGAATTTCTTTTCATTTGTTTAATAAGTCAATGCTGTTCATTCAGTGTAAGAAGATATTTGTGCAGATTTGAATTGTATTTTTGTGTCATGTCATCTTACAAATGAGTAATAGAGATAATCAGTCCAATATATCTGCTATCTAGATCTTGTGTGGTATATGAAAGTGTTATTACATATTGATATAGTACTGACTTATCTGGAGGCATACTGATGTCACTAGATATAATGTACACAGAGAAATTTTCTATTATGGACATAGTGATATGAGAAGGCAATAATAGCTATATTTGTTAATGAGGTTGGGATATGACCCATGTATATACTTGAATTATTATTTTGAGCCTGTTATGTCCTTGTAACATTGCAGAATCTGAAAATGACTGAATAGACAGTATTCTATGTCTATAAGTAACACTGGTGTACTAGCTGAAAATGGAGAGCATCATTGAACAGCTCAATGGCCATAATGCAGTACTATGCAGAGAGTTTCAAAATTACAGTGGAGTGTACAGTGATGATGTGCTCACAAGTTGTAGAATTTCTCTGTAACATTATTGTGACATTGCTGTTACTGTTCATGTAACTCACTTTCTTACTGTACAGATGAGAACAGTGATGTGTGTAGATGTCACTGTTGTTTAGTGACACAACATCATAAAACACAAATGCCATTGCAAAGAAAATGTGTTTACATGGTTTAATTACACAATTGGACAGGTATGAAACAATGGATCTCACAATAAAAGTATAATGCTAGATTAATATACTTGTGCTATATGTAATCATATTTTTTACTTGTCTGTTTTATAGAGCCCAGGAAGCTGTGGCTGTCACACCTGGAGGTGGAAGCAGGAGCCAGGCACCAGCTCTCCGTAAGTACCATCACAACAGATTTTCATACAAGATATAGTACCACAGTACTCTGAACCCAGAATGTCTGTTATGCACATTGTCTGCTTCGTAGCCTGTTGCGTACTTACTGACTTCATACAGTAGGAGTGTACAGCATTGTTTCATAGTCTAAACAATGGTTGTGAAGGCTGTATAGTACTACATTGTACAGAAATGTAAATGAATCCATTCATACATCTCTGTTGTGTAGTATGGTACAAGCTTTATGCTCATTGGCTTCTGTTGTGGCCCAATAGTGTACAGCCCTATTCCACAGAGTCAGTGATTGTGCATCAGGCGCAGGATTCAGCTTAATGGTGCCACCACTGACAGTAAGCGGTGGGTGGTGAGGTGTGGCTTAGTGGTTGAGAGAGGGTGTAGCACTAGTTAACCAAAGATGGATTGGTTTGAGATAATTTTGCAGGGATTCCTGCAATGAGCCTGTAGTGGTGCACTGGAACACCAGGGACATAGGGACCATTATTGCTATAGTAATATCCACAGTCAACATGAGAATTGTCAGAATAGAGGTGCTGCTGTAGCTTGGGTGGTCACTCAGAGCTGTCAGCTGTCATGTTACAAGGTGTGATAGGGTAGCTCAGCTGTAGTGGCAGCAGTTGACCATTTTAATGAGGATCTACTCTGTAGAAGTACAAGTAGTAGTTGTGACTGAATGTGTTACTACATCCTAGGCTGAATGTTAGGATGTATATAGCATCTGGAATGAGCATGAAACTGCTAATTGTGTGCGTACATTACTGTTATGTTTTCATTCCTTGGCGCATTTGTACCAGGCACATAGCACTTTTGAGATATCACACTGTCATGCCATCAAGTGTGATGTGCATAATGTCACTGTTGTGCCTCTTACAACACATCTGAATAAATCACCCACTCTTTATTTACATGATGTGCAAATAATGTATCATATAAAGTAGTCACCAAAGTAACTCAGGGCTTGATAGTAAATGTAAGATGATTTCAAGTATTATAAAAACAAGTAGTGACACACAGAGCTTTCTGATTTTTCTGTAAACATTCTAACGAGTTATGTGAATCTTTCACTAACATAAATGTAGAAATTGAACATATAGGTGAACAAGGTTTAAGACTGTTATTAAGTTGTTTATTATAATACAAATAAGGTACTCCCAGAATTGTGTCAGTGGTCAGTTAATCACCAGCTAAGAGACTGGTATTTGGTTACCTTTCTGCCACACTACAACCGATACAGGTGATCAGAGAACATTTCAATAACACTTGGTCATGCCTTGCTGTTTAATTAATGTTACAGCAGTAAAAGATGAATTGTATGAATGGAAATATGTAAACAGGTAAATAACTATTTTACATGTGTGTCTCTTTTTATGCAATTATTTAACGGTCCTTATGTAGAACATTAGATTATGAAATCATACTGTTGGTGTACAGGCAGTCTATTAATGTCATGCAGGTGTGAAGAAATAATATAGGCACAGATACTAAAGTTTAGTTGTTCATACACAATTGAAGAGCTAGTATCACTGTATATGAGACTGTGTTGTTTATTATGGTAAAACATTTAGGTATTGAGTGTTGCCATATAGTAAGTAAAATACAGCAATAGTGTAGAAAGTATACTCTTCTTATAAATCTTATTAGGTTGTCAACAAAGGACATAATATGGTAGAAAAAATATAATAACTAAACTGGCAAAACAGGACTTTTAATTTGTATCACAGTTCTAAATAGTGTTAATGTTGGCAACAAAATGTATTACAATTATTTAATTAGATATCAATATTGTAAGGTGAACGACAGGTAAATCACTCTTTTGAAGCTGATATATTGATTTATGTTTTTTGACCCTTTGCAGGACGCTGTCGTGTAAAATGCTGTACTGACCACTGTTGCTGTTATCATAGACTGGAGCGCAAGGTTGACAGTTTTATTAAAGATAATGTTGTGCTCCGTGAAGACAGCAGAGATTGCTGTCCTTCATGGAATCACAACAGCAGACTGTCAACCTTGTGCTCGAGCCTGTGGTGACAGCGGCAGGGGACACCTTGGCCAGTACCAGCACTTTACCTCCACCTCCAACTGTGGCATCCAGCTTCCCTGGGACGAAGTGACCAGTCTCCATACCTATCCGGTATCTCCTCTGGAGGGTGCAACAGCTTCCCCTTCTGTTGCACCTCCACACTGAGTCCAGCTTATGGGTAGAACTGCCTCAAGCAGCACATACCTCTCGCAAATAGTGGTTGCAAATAGTTTGAATCATTGTTCTACTAATTGTTGTGTATATTTTTTTAAATCATATTTTTGTAAGTTTTATAAAAAAAAATATATATTTTTATGTATTTATTTTTTATAAATCAGAAAAAAATCAATATGGTTTAACTTTTTTGTTACTTTTACAGTTTATTAGATTTAATGTTTTAACAATTTTTTTGTCAAGACTGACTTTTTTCATTTAAGATTTAAAAAAAATATTTTTTTTACTTTTATAAGAACATAGAATAATCATTTTTTGAATATAACATTTTGTGGTATTATTCAATTGTGGGGATGTTTGTCATCAATATTTATAACAAAGGGTTAGAGAAATGTAGTTTTCTCATTTCTTCAAACATTCTACCAGATTCATATAAAATTTTAATTAACAAACATGTGTAGGTTGATCATATGTTGAACAAGATTTTACACTATTTAAAATTACTTTAATAATTGTATCAATAAGGGACTTCCAGGGATTATGTTAATGGTCAGTTAATCAGCCTCTAAGTGCATCTGTTAGTCTGTATACGTTGTGTCACGCTACGCCAGTAGCAGGTCATTAACAGACCATTAACACAACTGTTGGTCATGCCTTATTGGTTAAATATTCTATAAGAAACCATTCGGCTTACCTAGTTTGGTAAAGAAGATTGTTATAGACAGCATTTAAGGTTTAAACAGATGACACATTAAATTCTTGTTGTGTTACGTATGTGAAGCTACCTCTGGCTGGAAGCTGCAACACTGGACTTAAGATTTGCAAGAAAGCGAGTTGTGCTCACGACAGAGGGAGGTGAACCTTACAATTTATAATTGTCTTTGGTTTGAAGCAGATTCCTTAGGAAAGTTAATATTCTTCAGGTGGAGGATACTTCTAACTGAAGGGTGGAATAAGGAACTTAGAATTATCAGAAAAGGCAGTCTTCAATCAACAGAGGAGGTGGACCTTGCTTAACTTTTTGTTACAATTGTTAAGATTTTCAGTGCAGAAAGAGTTTAAACCACTGGGAGTGAATACTGTTTACTGTGTCTGTCCTTGTGCACAGCTAGCGTGTTTGGGGCTGACTGCTTTCAGAGCACAAGTCACCATGCTGTTTTGGGGCTGGGGAGGTTTACCTGTGTCAGACTTGGATGTTTGGATTTTTCTGTTTGATTAGAGGAATTTTCTCTGTCAAATTGTCGTGCAGGGCATTTTACTGACAGGAAGGAACACTCATCGCAGCGTAAGTAGGTCAGAGCTTTTAGCTGATTGTTTCATGAGGGCACAGTTTAGGCCCAAACCCTTCACACCCTCACCCCACCCACCCTGAAATAGTTCCTTTATACCTGGGGTTCTGACATCATTTCCTCAAGAGGGCAAAGTGCATATCACTGTCATATCCTCTCTAGCACACTGCACTGACAATATAAGCATACAAATTATATAATACATATATTTCTATGTAACAGACTAATCACACACGCACACACAAAAAAAACTAAACAAGGTATACAGACATGTGGGGAGTAGTGCAATGTAATGGCTGTGGGGCAGCAGTCTTCTGGGAGTCTTTCTGGAGGCTGAGATGTTGCCCTGTTTGCAGACAACTATCTGCCCTGAGGGAGGAAGTTTCCCATCTTCAGGCCACACTGGACAGTAGTAAGGGAAACTCCCCCATCCAGGGAACACCAGAGCCACCACCACTACCTCAGAGGTTGTGAAGAAAGCACAGCAGTTGGACCACAGTGGGCTCAGGGAGGGTAAGGGTGGTGTAAAAGAGGCACACCCAGTCAGTTGTTCCACTCCACAATCCATACACCATTCTGGGGGAGCATAGTTCTCCTATGAATGCACCCTCAGAGGAGACTAAGGAGGTTGCAGACAACTGTCACAAGGGAGGCCCTCAGGAAGGAGGCAGAGGGCACCACAGGGCAAGGAAGTAGCTCCTGGTGGGGGACTCAATTATTAGGAGGATAGAACTGGGGGAAGCAGGGAAAACTGAAGTAAGGTGCCTGTCTGGTGCCATGACTTGGAGGGACAGGAAGCGCATCCTTAGGATCACAAGAACAGTTGCACGGGAGTCTGAGCTGGACATCATAGTCCACCTAGGGACAAATGACTTGGCTCATCATGAGATTAGAGCAATGCAGAAGGACTTTGTAGAGTTGTGAAGGGGCCTAAGACAAGTAGCACAATCTGTATCCTTCTCAGAGGTGCTGCCTGTCAGTGGCATGGGTGAGGCGAGGGTACTTTGCACCATGTCGTTTAATGAATGGTTGAAAAAATGGTGTGGAGCACAGGGGTTTGGCTTCATTGGGGACTGGGGTTCCCACCTGGAGGACACCAGCCTATACTCAGCAGAGTGGTCTGCATCTGTCCAGGAAGGAACAAGTCTTTGGGCAATCGGTTTCGATGCTTCATTGGCAAGCTTTATAAACTAGTCAAGGGAAGCACTGATAAGCAGCAGGAAAATCCCAGCCTCCCCCTACAAAACAGGGTACTAAATGAGAAAAATACCAAGGTAGAAAGGTCAGTGGGGGATGCTGCTACAGAAAGTAAAGCCATCAAAAAATGGAGAGCAATGAGTACCAATGCCCATAGTCTGGGTAACAAGCTTCCTGAATTAGTGGCCTTGATGGAGGAGGAACATCTGGATATTGTGGCAGTCACAGAAACATGGTACACACAAAACCATGACTGGGATGTAAACATACCAGGATACGCTATCTACAGGAGGGACATTGAGGGTAAAAGAGGAGGAAGAGTAGCTCTCTACATAAGGGAAGGAATCAAAGCAATAGAACAAAAGGGTAAACAGGGAAAAGAAACACTTTGAGTCAATTTGGAGGCAGGCAATGGCACCACAATCCGCACAGGGATTGTATACAGACCCCCTCTCAGGGGGAGGAAATGGACAAGGAAATGATAGGAAGTATACTTAGAATGGCAGATAAAAGGGAGATATTGCTAATGGGTGATCTGAATATGCCAGATGTTAACTGGAGTGCAGTTGCAGCAGTCACTTCTAAGAGTGGAGTTATTCTAGATGCCCTACAGGTATTGGACAACTGGTATTGGAACCCACTCGAGAGGGAGTAATCTTAGACCTGCTTGTCTCAAATGGAGATGGAGAGAGGATCACAGATGTAGAAGTGGGTAGCCATCTGGGAACTAGCAACCATCAAACAGTATGGTTCACAATAAACACAGCAATAGAGTCAAGCCATACAAAGGTAAAAGTACTGGACTTCAGGAGGGCTGACTTTGCCAAAATGGGTGAGTGCCTAAGGAATGCACTAGCAAATGGGCAGGAAGGAGGGGTGGAAGAACAATGGGGAATAATAAAAACTGCCATCACAGAGGTAACAAGCCTTTGTGTGAAGCAAATGAACAAAACAAAATGATGTAAAAAACCACTACGGTTCTCAAAGGAGGTGGCAGTGAAGATTCAAGAGAAAAAGAAAGCATTCAGAAAGTACAAGGAATCACAGAAAAAGCAGGACAGAGAATTGTATCAGTTAAAGCAAAAGGAAGCTGGGAAGACAGTCAGAACAGCAAAGGCCCAAACTGAGGCAAAGATAGCCAACTCAGTTAAGAAGGGGGATAAAACCTTTTTAGGTACATCAGGATCGAAGGAAGACTAAGGAGGATAGTGAGGCTTAATAAAGGGAGGAGGTGGGGCAGAGGGTGGCGGTGAAAAGGCAGAGATACTAAACAAATATTTTTGCTCAGTATTTACAAATGAAGAGGAGGTACCTAAAACAAACAATGAAACACTCTGGATACAGAAGTTGATACAGCCCATTAGAAGCAAGGGTTCTGAAAGAACTCTTAAAACTGAGATGGACAAGGCAATGGGCCTGATGGGATTCACCCCAGAATTCTAAAAAGAACTAAGTGTAGAACTAGTGACACCACTGACTACCCTCTTTAACAAATCATGGGAGGAAGGTGGTACCTGAGGACTGG
The DNA here is from genome assembly GCA_016271365.2 of Neoceratodus forsteri. Lineage (NCBI taxonomy): Eukaryota > Metazoa > Chordata > Ceratodontiformes > Ceratodontidae > Neoceratodus > Neoceratodus forsteri. Next base: position 893,852,965 of record CM028132.1, on the reverse strand, counting down.
AGGAGGGCAGATGTGATTCCTTTCACAAAAGTGGGAGCAGGAAGAAGCAGGAAACTACAGACCTGTTGGTTTAACCTCAGTGATAGAAAATAATGGAATCACTTCTGAAGGAAAGAAATTGTCGAGTACCTAGAGGCCAGAGGGCACGGACCCAAGGCAGCATGGACTCACAGCAGGAAGGTCATGCCAGATGAATTTAATAGATTTCTTTGACTGGGTGACCAAAGTAGTAGATCAGGGAGGGGCTGTGGATGTAGTCTACCTAGACTTTAGTAAGGCATTTGACTCAGTCCTACAAAAGATTAATATACAAGTTAGCCAGCCTGGGTGGGTCCCAAGATGATAGCCTGGGTAAAGAATTGGCTGGAGAATAGGACACAGAGGGTAATAGCAAATGGAGTCCACTCTGAAGAAAGGGGGTTACTAGTGGGGTACCGCAGGGTTCAGTATTAGGAACAGTCCTCTTCAATGTCTTTATAAGCGACATTGCAGAGGGACTGGAAGGAAAAGTATGTCTCTTTGCAGATGACACAAAGATCTGCAACAGAGTTGATGCACAAAGTGGGGTGGAAAGGATGAGAAGGGACTTGGCAATGTTAGAGGAATGGTCACATGTATGGCAGCTTAGATTCAATGCTAAAAAGTGCAAGGTAATGCACCTGGGAAATAAAAACCCAGGGGAAGAGTACATAATGGGGGATGAGAAACTAACAACAACAAAAATGGAAAGGGACCTGGGGGTAGTCATATCAGATGACTTAAAGGTGGGCAAGCAATGTGAGAGGGAAGTAAGGAGGGCTGGGGGGATAATGGGATGCATAGGGAGAGGCATCACCAGTAGAAAACAGGAAGTTGTTATCCCTCTGTACAGACAGCTGGTGAGACCCCATCTGGAGTACTGTGTACAGTTCTGGAACCAATCTCTGCAAGGACATAGACAGGATGGGAAGCTGTCAGAGGAGGGCAACTAAAATGGTGCAGGATCTGCACCTGAAGACATATGAAGAGACTAAAGGGCCATGTATACCAACACTTGTTGCAGGGTTTTCAGTCAAGTAAGACCTAGTGGTAGGCAGGAAGGCGGTTTGTGAAACTCCAGTTAAATGGGTTTCACACTGTCTCACTCTGTTCTCAGTCACAGCTGAGACTTGAGATGACATCACCCGTGGAACTGTCGCAGCTGCATAAGCCACATTGGAATCTGAAGCTCAGGGAGTGAGATAGAACCTTGGGAGTTTTCAAAGTCAGTCTCCTGTTTACTGTCAAGCAGGAAGGAAGTTGTCTGTTTACCTCCAAGCAGGAAGGAAGTGTTTTTCTGTTTACCTCCTTGGGAGAAAGTTAGAGTCCAGTTTAAAGTGGTGGAGACCACTGTCCAGGTCTCAGTGCCCCCTCCCTCCGGGGGGGTGGAAGAAAAGTCCCTCTGTGGATTCCAGGGGCAATCCCCTAATTTTTCACTACAGAAGGAAGCTGCCTGTTTACAGTTTCTGTTCTGGTATAACAGTGAAAAGTGGTACTTCACCTGTGGGGCACCTGCAATGAAAGGGTGAGTGTTGTGCTCTATTTGAGAGGGCAAACAATATATGTTTTCTTCAGTTTGGAAAATATGAAGAAAAAGCTGGGATGTGAACTACTATTTGGGAGGCCCTATTGTACTAGGACAAACAAATGGAGTAGTTTAAAGTTTAAAGTCTGAATGGATTTCAAGTACTGTTGTAGAGGGTGTTTCAGGTCATCCACCATTTAATCTACATTTCAAGTTTAAGTTTCTGTTTGTCCGAGAAATGGCCGGGTATGGGCTGTGGGAGCTGGAGGTGGGAACACCCCATCTTTAGTAACCAGGTCCACCTCTCAGTTTCTTCTGTGGTGCTACTTGCCTCATGCACCTGGCCAGTGATGAGGTAGGTGCCCAGACGTGGGTCGCAAATTGGAAAATCTCTCTGGAGTCGCAGATTCTAAGTGGTGGGGAGCCACAGGATGGAAAATATACTCCTTGTTTGATGGAGTCTCCTTGTTTGATGGGAGTCCGAAGGAGTAAGAATTAAATCTCTCTAAGAGTCACAGACTCTAAGTGGTGTGAAGAGCCACAGTTTGGGAAATCTCCTTGTTTGATGGGAGTCACTCCAAGTAAGAGTTAGGTTCATTCTTCAAATGGACCGTCAGTCAAATGTGGCAGGGGGTCGGGCCAGTCGGGCATGTGTCAAAAGCGCATGCAAGTCCAGGCTGAGTGCCTGGTGGGTCCAGAGCCAGACCACAGTAGAAATGGGTTCATTCTTCAAGTGGACCGCTTGTGAGTCTCTAATCTGCATATACAGTGGACGTAGCCTTTGGGGGATCATCTATGCTTTGTTATGTTCAGCTAGTTTATGAATAAAGTCACACTGAAAAATCCCAATCCTGGTTCTGGACATTACAGTTATTGCTTCCTGTAGTTGGATTTACTTGGGTGCCCCTGTGCAGAGTAGCCAAACCTAGGTCCCTTGTGCCAGGTAACCTCTTCCTCCCCAAACCCAGGTCCCCACCAGGTATTGCTGTCAATGCCAACAGCATGCCACCTGTCATTTTAGTAAAAAGGCAGGGGGTGAGAGGTTACAAAAATGGAGGCACTGCTTTGGATTTGTTCGGGAAGGAAGGTGCTTGGGCAAGTGGGCTAGCGTTTTGGCTATCTGGCAGTGGGTAGCCCAAAAAAGTTGAAGCAATTTCACTAGTGTGTTGCTGTGTGCTGTGAATCTTGTGCTGCTGTTTAAAAAATGCCAACTGTTTACCAAGGAGCTGTAAAGCCAAAGAGTGTGCCCTTGTCCTGCATCAAAAATTGTTTACAGCGTTTTTGTCAGCTTTTAAAATGAATTTCTGTGAGGAATAGTGTGGAAAACTAGGGGTAGCAACAGAGAAATTGTGCCCTGGACATTTAAAATGCTTTCAAAATGAATGTCTGTGAAAGAAAGTATGGAAAACTAGGGGTAGCAACAGAGAAATTATGCCCTGGACGTTGGAAATGCTTTCTGTGTAAAGAGACTGCAGAGTTAATGGCAAAGTTACATGGTTGAAATGGGCTCCCACCGTGGAGTCAGTTAAAACAAAAAAAGTGCATTCTACAGTTTAAATTTGCCTGCTCGACGATCGCCGTGAGGAGAGGAGCCCTCGCGAGGAAGAAGAGGCTCATTTGCATGGCATCGTGTGTTGGTCAGTTTGCCATTAGTCCCACCCCTCAGCCAGCTCTTCTGAGACTGCCTCAGCATTCGAGAGGCAGACAGAGAGTAGTGCGTGTACTGGCAGTGGAGGAGTGTCGCGAGGATTCAAAGTGCTGTGAAACAGTTCAAAAAGTGACTTTTTAGTTTAAAATTGGGCTCAACCCGCAAATCGATCATGGAGTTAGTGAATTTTGTGGTTAAAACGACGATTGCAGAGACTGCTCGCCCGTTTGCATTCCGAGGCCTTCGAAATCTGGCTGCAGACCATTTTACCCCATCGCAGCAAGTTGCTACAAATAACAGTGAGTAAACAATTCAAAAACTGCTCAATCAGTGATTTTCAGTAATGCCATATAAAATGTGTGTGCAGCAGTATAGTCGCTTTGCAAGTAGTGACTGTGTGATGTCCTGCCAGCAAGTGCAAGTCTGTAAAGCCATTGAATGTGTGCATGGAAGTGAAGATCGCCTCAGTTTAAAGTTTGCAGCCAGAGAGAGACTGTGGGTTGTAAAAAAGTGCAACACTAGTAGAAGCAGGCAATCCTGTGCTGAAACCTGAAGCTTTTAAGGGACTGTAAATAAAATGAATGTTACCAGCATGTGAAAAGTCAAAGGAAAATCCTGTAAATGTGTGTTTAAAGCCAGATCAGAGCAAGTTGTGCAGTTTGAGTAAAAGTTATCAGTAGCTGGTGTAAATCGGGTGCGCAGTGGCTTGACCCAGATTCTAAATGTTGATGCACAGGAGTGCTGCCGCCACCATTACAGGGTGGGGTAGTAAAGTAAACACAGCAGCAGAGGAGCCATTTTAAAGCTACAGAGTGTGTTCATTAAAGTAGGACTTTCAGTTACGTGAACTTTTGTTTATTTTTCTGCAGTTATGGCCTCAGGACCAGCTCGTTACCTGGATCATGCCTGGGTTGCAGTAACAGCAGCAGTAAATAGACTGAGAGATATTGAAAAGTGGTGTTATGGAGGGCAACTGCCTCCTGATGTGGCAATTCCTAATTATCCAGTCCGTGTATGCCATATATGCTTGAGTGCTGGAAAGGATGTCTTCATGATTCCTCACTGTGCTGGATGCCTTCAAAAATATGGCTTGTATAAAGCGCCTCCAATTCGTTTGGCTCCCACATGGACAAAAATTCAGGAATCTGCAGTTGACAGCACACAGCATCAGGCGGAGCCTGTGGAGGAAGGTCCCTCGGGGGAGTGTGGCACAAAGCTAGAGGGTGCAGAGTTAGAGACTGAACCTGAAGATGAAGCTTTGGATGCTGGATCTCAGAAAGAAAGTTCGGATAAAGCATCAATAGACCCCTGAGTGGGGGGGGCCTAGCCCAAGTCTCGCAGGTGAAGATGAGATGCAGGAGGTCTTTGACTGGGAGGTGTCGACCTCCACTCCTAGTGATGAATGGATAGTCTCAGGGGTGAGAACGACTGCTCACTCCTGGGCTCAGATCCTCAGTGAAGAGGAAGATGAGGGGGAACCTATGTGGCCTTGTGAGAAAGGAACGGGTACACAGCCTCAAGATCTTGCCTCAGAGGAATGTGTTGAAGAAGGTGGTGATGCCACTGCCCTGGCTTTACAAGAAGAAGAAGAAGTCAGGGATCCATTTTTAATTTCCTTGAGGATGCGAAGCTGGCAGAACCAGGACTGGCCACCCCCAAGCCAGGCCAGCGGTCTCAGATTGACCAAAGCAAGTAAAGAGGAGAGACTGGTTCGTAGAAAGGCCAATGAAATCTATGGTATGACCTTTCCTACCTTTCCTCGGAGAGTCTGGGAGGAGATTGAGGACTGCAGGAAATCCTGGATCTGGAATGAAGCAATGAAACATGTGTATCCTTGGGCCAACCAGCATGTAAAGAATAGACTGTTCCACGAAAAGTATACGCAGTGGAAGAGAGGCAGGACACTGTTTATGGACAGAGTGAGAATAGTGGACGGAGAGGGACGTGAAGTCTCCCACTGTGAGTTATGTTCACCCAGGCGGGTAATAATTCAAGCCCCTGACCCCCGGTACTATTAGACTCAGTGCAAGGACCTCCCAGTAATTAAGCCCGTGCCTACAAAATAGAGAGCCAAGCAGTGGTAGTCAATACTCCCACACCAGACTGTGAAGTGCCCTTATTGATCCACCAATATGAATAACCAAAGACTCAGGTGCTCCACGTTCATCAGTCTACAGTGTACTGTCCTGTTCAGCAACCATCTACTGGCCCACCAGATGACTTCAGATCCAGAGAGGACACTAGCTCAGCTGTTTCCTGTTCATCGCCTGGTAATCGGATGACGTCGGACCAGCTGTTTTTCTTTTTGTTCCTGTTCTAAGGTTCCTTCTCCATAGTTGACATCAGCCCAGCTGTTTCCAGATGTGCACTCCTGTGGTTCCCAGAAGATGTCCGCCCAGCTGTATCAGAAGAAATGCTGCCAGGGAGAGTCTTCGGCAGGGACAAGGTTGGTGCAGTTCGTATACTACAAATGACTGGTAAGTCCAAAAACACTTTTTCTATCTTTATGACATTGCAGTACACACCCTACACTACAGTCTTCAAAAATGTGTGAACTGTCCGCAAAGACTCTCCCCTTCGGGACTTTGGCCTTTTAGAACTGTGTTTCATGGGGCTCTGGCCCAGGAAAGACTCTTTATTGGAATAGTCTTCGGGCCTTGTGGTCACTAGTTGGGACTTTTAGGGCACTCCATCCCCTCAAATGTGTATTGTAAATAATGTCATTATTGTATTCTAATGTAAATACTGTTTTTTCTACCTTTTTCTAAAAAAAATCTTTTTTGGGACTGTTCAGTGTTTTTTGTATGGTAAGGGTTGTTGTTGTTTAGGTAGACTGTGTATGCAGATTAGGAGTGTGTTTTGTTTTTGTCTTTTTCTTACAGGTATTCCTGGGAAGACAGAAGAGAAGACAAGTAGAGGAGGAGGGGCTCATCGGAGTTCCTCGTCAGTGCTTTATTGTGTAGAATTTAAAGTACTGTGTTGTTATTGCTATGGTTGTTACTGTGTTAACCCTTTTCCTTCCACAGCTGTAGTTGTGGGAGTAGGGAGGAAGTAGTACTTGGTATTTTAATGGTGTAGTTGCAGGTTGCCCAAGGTCGGGGAGGTCCCCGGGTTTAATTTTTTGTTTTGGGATGTTATGTTAGAGGCAGATCGTTTTTCCCTAGAGGGTTAGGGGGGATGGACAGGCTGTGGCCCTGACCTGCAGTAGGGACCGCAGTGCTGATCTATCAGGGCTATGCTCTGGATGGTTCTACCAGAGCCACTAGGAGTCCATAGTAAGTGGATAGTGTAGAGGCTGACATGTCAGCTATAGGCCTCTAGGCCCTTAGTGTTGCCTGCCTGTGCTTGCACATGGTAGGAGGGGGCTGGATCACCCCTTCTGCAGGTAGCACATAGGGTGGGATGGCCTAAGGCCGGGTGCATAATAACTGGGGACAGTCATTTTCCTGGTCAAGGGTGAGTGTAACCCCCTTGTTACCCGGGGTTACTAGAATCCCAGTAAGACCTAGTGGTAGGCAGGGAAGGCAGTTTGTGAAACTCCAGTTAAATGGGTTTCACACTGTCTCACTCTGTTCTCAGTCACAGCTGAGACTTGAGAGATGACATCACCATAGAACTGTCGCAGCTGCATAAGCCACATTGGAATCTGCAGCTCAGGGAGTGAGATAGAACCTTGGGAGTTTTCAAAGTCAGTCTCCTGTTTACTGTCAAGCAGGAAGGAAGTTGTCTGTTTACCTCCAAGCAGGAAGGAAGTGTTTTTCTGTTTACCTCCTTGGGAGAAAGTTAGAGTCCAGTTTAAAGTGGTGGAGACCACCGTCCAGGTCTCAGTGTGCCCTCCCTCCGGGGGGGTGGAAGAAAAGTCCCTCTGTGGATTCCAGGGGCAATCCCCTAAATTTCCACTACAGAAGAAAGCTGCCTGTTTACAGTTTCTGTTCTGGTATAACAGTGAAAGAAGTGGTACTTCGCCTGTGGGGCACCTGCAACGAAAGGGTGAGTGTTGTGCTCTATTTGAGAGGGCAAACAATATGTTTTCTTCAGTTTGGAAAATATGAAGAAAAAGCTGGGATGTGAACTACTATTTGGGAGGCCTATTGTACTAGGACAAACAAATGGAGTAGTTTAAAGTTTAAAGTCTGAATGGATTTCAAGTACTGTTGTAGAGGGGGTGCTTCAGGTCATCCACCATTTAATCTACATTTCAAAGTTTAAGTTTCTGTTTGTCCAGAGAAATGGCCGGGTATGGGCTGTGGGAGCTGGAGGTGGGAACACCCCCCATCTTTAGTAACCAGGTCCACCTCTACGGATTTCTTCTGTGAATTGCTACTTGCCTCATGCGCCTGGCCAGTGATGAGGTAGGTACCCAGACCTCTGGTCGCAAATTGGAAAATCTCTCTAGGAGTCGCAGACTCTAAGTGGTGTGGGGAGCCACAGGATGGGAAAATATACTCCTTGTTTGATGGGAGTCTTCTTGTTTGATGGGAGTCCGAAGGAAGTAAGAAATTAAATCTCTCTAAGAGTCGCAGACTCTAAGTGGTGTGGGGAGCCACAGTTTGGGAAATATACTCCTTGTTTGATGGGAGTCACTCCAAGTAAAGTTGGGTTCATTCTTCAAATGGACCATCAGTCAAGTGGCCGGCAGGGGAGCCGGGCCAGTCGGGCTGTGTATCCAAAGCGCATGCAAGTCCGGGCTGAGTGCCTGGTGGGTCCAGAGCCAGACCACAGTAGAAATGGGTTCATTCTTCAAGTGGACCGCCTTGTAGTCTCTAATCTGCATATACAGTGGACGTAGCCCTTTGGGGGATCATCTATGCTTTGTTATGTTCAGCTAGTTTATGAATAAAGTCACACTGAAAAATCCCAGTCCTGGTTCTGGACATTACAGTTATTGCTTCCTGTAGTTGGATTTACTTGGGTGCCCCTGTGCATAGTAGCCAAACCTAGGTCCCTTGTGCCAGGTAACCTCTTCCTTCCCGAACCCAGGTCCCCACCAGGTAGTGCTGCTAATGCCAACATTATGCCACCTATCGTTTTAGTAAAAAGGCAGGGGTGAGGGGTTACATATAGCCTCAAGGAAAGGAGGGAGAGGGGGGACATGATAGAAACTTTCAAGTACTTCAATGGAATCAACAAAGTCCAAGAGGGTAGCATCTTTCAAAAAAAGAGGTGTACGAGAACAAGGGGGCACAATTTGAAGATAGAGGGGGGTGGCTCAGAGGTAATGTAAGGAAGTATTTTTTCACAGAGAGGGTTGTGGATGCATGGAACGGCCTTCTGGAAGAGGTTGTGGAGTCAAAAACAGTGGTTGAATTCAAGCATGCATGGGACAGTCATAAGGCAATTCTAGGGGGGGTAGAAAGAAGTATGCTGCTGGTTAACTAGGATCTGCAGCTTATCCATTAGGTAGGGAAATGGGCAGACTGGGTGGGCCAAGTGGTCCTTATCTGCCGTAAAATTCTATGTTTCTATGTTGCAGTGTTATGAGAACATTTTTGTAGCTACATTAGTAAGTATGACTTACATTCCAAATTTTTGTCTAGTAAAGGTACAGAAGAGGAAGATGTAAGATATCTGAATATTTAAAAGCGGTGCTTAGAAATAGACTACTACATTCTTTATGTCTCAGAAGAGTAGACTCATTTGCTGCAAAAAGATACTGAGTAAAACACTGCAACATAATAAATTAGTATTGACATAACAGTGGTAAGTGAAAGTAAATACATAAATATAAAGAGGTATATGGTTGAGATGGATGTTGTCTTACTCTTCATAACAGAAAATCCTGTTAGATGAGTTACTGTGTTCTTCATTTTGGTGCATTTGGCTATGTATGTGCAGTCCTGGTACAACAAAAAATTCATATACTATTGGTACTTATCATTCTCAAAAAGACAGGATATTCATGGCAAAAACTCTGTTTAATGCATCAGTTAGGGTTGTTCCACAGCGACAAAAGTGAGGAAATTCAGTGTTAGGGTTAAAAACCCTAACTCCGAATTCACCCCCCCCAGCACCACACACACACAGACACACACACACATATGCAAGTCGGGGTGAGGACCAAGGTAACACGACCAATGACAGACAACCAGCAGCAGGTGACAGAAATAAAAAACAATTGTCTAAATGTACTACAAGACATCCCCACCCACCTGACCAGGTACTGCATGCTCAGTGGAGATCAACAGCAAAACTGAGGCCATGTACACCAAACGTACACATCCCTGATTGCAGGTGCACACAACGTACCATACTTAGTAGTTGCATGGCCTTACCTAGTGATACCCCACACCCCACCACACCTGGTACTGCACCGTGACTGGACGTCAATGATGCAGGTGTCTGATTGCAGCTGTACAAAGGTTTTTACACTTATGAGTAAACAGAAATAAAGACAACAACATAAATTTACTACAAGACACAGCCATCATCAAGATACAAGAACTGTTGCATTTACTATGTAATTTATGTAGTACTAAATTTACTGCAGCTGTCCACTCAAGATACAGAGGCTGATGTTGAGGCATGGGAAAATTATTGCCTGTACAAGGATGTGCAACTCCTAATGTCAGTATCAGGTATACAGTTTCAGTGATGTAGGTGTACTGTTGCTGTACATATATGTACCTTCAGTGTGTTCGCATACTACAAATGCAGTAACTGTTCTGTCTAATAAAGAGTGTAATTACATGGCTGAGGCCAAGCAACTTCTAAATATCCTAACATTACTGTAGCTACAATGACGTAGGTGTATCACAGATGTCTATAGGCTCAATTTTTCTGTAGCTCTTTACTGAGAATGTACTACCTGGTAAAGACAATGGCACTACCTCTCTGATGCCTCACTTATTGAAATAGTGGTAAGTTTTGTATTGTTGTAATGAGTGATGTAAGTCTGTACTGAAGATGTACTAGCTGGTAAAGAAAATGGCATTGCCTCTGTGATGCCTCTGTTATTGAAATTGTGGTAAGTTGAGTATCATTGCAGTGAGTGATCTGTATCATTTATGCCCACAGTCTCACTTTTTTGTAATTGGTCTATACTCAGATTGTAGTATGTAGTCTTTGGGTTTGGCAGACCATTCTGTCATTGATGCCATCAAAGTGATAACTATGTAAATTGTAGTACAACAGGGATCAAGTGGGTATACTGTAGATATAAACAGAATTTCTTTTAGTATAGCTTTTAGTCACAATGGGATAAGTGTTGTAGGATGGGAGGGGGCATTCTCTATCACAAACTCTGTGAGTCATAATTGTATTAACCTTTGCATGGCTGCAATCATTGAGTTACAGTGTTGATCTTCATGGGTTAATTTTAACTGGGGTTGTCCAGTGACTACGAAGTACATGGTCTGAGTGGGTGGGGCACTGCCTTGCAAAGCTCCTCCAGTGCCTAGCAGTGGGAGATTGTGTATACATGAAATCAAGCACACATATTATACCTGTATAACTACTTAGTTTTTCTGTGCTCTATAGCTGAGGTGGACTACCAGGTGTGGTGGGGTGTGGGGCATAGCTGGGTAAGTCCATGCAACTACTAAGTGTGGTACATTGTGTGCACCTGCAATCAGGGATGTGTACGTTTGGTGTACATGGCCTCAGTTTTGCTGTTGATCTCCACTGAGCATGCAGTACCTGGTCAGGTGGGTGGGGATGTCTTGTAGTACATTTAGACAACTGTTTTTTATTTCTGTCACCTGCTCCTGGTTGTCTGTCATTGGTCGTGTTGCCTTGATCCTTCCTCCTACTTGCATATGTGTGTGTGTGTGTGTGTGTGTGTCTGTGAGTGTGTGGTGCTGGGGGTTGAATTCGGAGTTAGGGTTTTCAACCCTAACACCGAATTTCCTCGCTTTTGTCACTGTGGAACAACCCTAACTGATGCATTAAACTGAGTTTTTTGCCATGAATATATATATATATATATATATATGTTGTCCTTGCATCACAACCTCAGTCTATGTATTTATTCAGGGACTAATCTCCCCACTCATGTCACTAATCTTATTTGTTTACTGAACCATAATTTAATTGCATCAACAGTTACGAGCACATAAGCAATTGCAATGGACTAGACAGGTTGGCAGTGCATAAAATTAATCAAGTTTTACGTTCTCTTTTTACATGTATCACTCTCTGACATCCCTACCACTACAGCTTGTAAAACTGTGTGTTAATTTGAGCTGTATTATTCAAAACCTCACAGCCTCCTCACAGTGGGAGGTCATGGAGGTCAGAGGGAGACTGATACATTCATGTGTTTTAGAAAAAACTTTTCACTTGATAGAATTGTCATCATGGAATTTAAGCAACCCCAGTTACACTATACACTTTATATCTGTACTGATATTAACCAACAAATGAGATATTTACAAATGCAGCACAAGAAACAACTACTGCATATCACAAACCAATCTCCAAATGAATGCTGTGAGCTAATGGGAATAGAAAGGATGCTGGCAAAAAGGTTAGCTGACCCAAACAACACAGAAGTTCAGAATAGTGCCACAGCACTGAACTGCTGTATATCACACTTTTCCATTCCATGCCATGCATGTACACTTACCCCATAACAGAATGGTCTATAATTCTTTAGAAACTATTTTCTAAATCCATTTCAGTGAACTTCACTAAGGGGCAAGGTGACCACATTGGCTGACATAAACTAATATGAGCACAAATGTTTTCTTTTAAGAACTACACTAACAGGGTCCACAGAACCCAATACAAAAGGGGGGGATAATGCAATAGGGGCATGGAGTCAAATTATTAATATATTGGGTTCTGCAGTTTTGCAAAAATAGTTTAAAAAATAAGGTACTAAGTGGACAGTGACCCTGTTAGTGCAACTCCTAAAGGAAAATTTGGCACTATTTATTAGTTTATAGTAGCCAATGCGATCACCTTGCCCCTTAGCAAAGTTTACTGAAATGGATTTACAAAATAGTTTTCAAAGACTTATAGAACATTCTGTCATGGGGTGAGTGTACATGCATGGCGCAGAATAGAGATGTGTGATATAGTTGTTCCTTGTGTGACTTTTGTAAATATCTAATTTGATGGTTAATACCAGTACAGATATAAAGTGTATAGGGTAATTGGGGTTGCTTAAATTCCAGGATGGTAATTCTATCAAGTGAGAACTTTTTTTCTAAAACACATGAGCATATCGGTCCCCCTCCAGCTTCCATGACCTCCCAGTTTGATGATACTGTGAGATTATGAATTATGTAGCTCAAATTAACACACAGCACTACACGCTGTAGTGGTATGGATGCGAGAGAGTGATACATGTAAAAATAAAAAGCAAAACATGATTATATTCACTGCCCAACCTATCTAGTCCATTGCAATTACTTATGTGCTCATGATTGTTGATGTAATTATGTTGATGGAACATGTGCTGGGAATGACGGTGCACAGGGACAAACATCTGGTTTATTCTTTAGTAAGAAAACATGGGGTGCCCCACATTGTGGTACACATTGGCATCAATGATCTGGAGGAGAATAGTGTGAAGGAAGTGCAAGCTAGGTACAGGGAGTTGGCAAGAATATGTATGACAGAGGTGAGCATTGTCACATTCTTGGAAGTCCTGTCAGTGCCAAGGGGCACTTTAGTTAGAAAACAGAAAATGGGTGCATTTAATTGGTTGAGGGAATGGTGTCCAGCTATGGGGTTTGGACTGGTGGGTGAATGGGGATGTACATGGGATAATAAAGATCTATTAGCTTGGGACAGACTACACTTGAGTAAGGAGGGGAAGAATGCTCTAAAGAACAAACTGGGGATTATATAAGAGCTAGGTGGGATTTAAACTAGTTGAGGGGGGGAAGGCTTGATAGCAAAAGGTGAATAGTAGTGCACAGCACAGGAGGGCAAAGGCATCTCCCCCCATCAGGAGTAGTGGAGGAGAAGTCTGACCTGAACTGGGCCAGGGGTAAGGAGGTAGGGAGGACAAGGAAGGAGGGTTGGATGGGTTGGATGGCAGTCCTGATTAATGCAAGGAGTCTGAGGAACAAAATGCCAGAGCTGCAGGCATTATTGGTTGAGGGGGGAGTGGATGCGGCAGCAGTCAAAGACACTTCGGCTACACAGTACCATGAATGGAACATGATGATACCAGGGTACACCACATATAGGAGAGATAAGACAGCTGGCAAGGGAGGGGGTGGCATTGTTCATTAGAGAAGGAATTGTGTGCAGCAGGGAGGAGGATGAGGAAGGGAACAGGGAGGCAATTGAGTCCACCTTACGAGATATCAAGGGAAGGAGGGTCAATCTAGGGGTTTTCTACAGGCCTCCATCACAGCCAGAGGACCTTGTCAACAAACTGGTTGACAACATGAAGAAACACTGTAGCAGGGGTAGGGGCAGAAATGTGATACTGGGTGATTTTAACATGCCGGGAACAGACTGGAATACCATGGTGTCTACATCTGCTAGGAAGCAAAGAGTGCTTGATGCTCTCCAGGATATATTTCTGACTCAACTGGTGGGGGACCCAACAAGAGAGGGAAACATTTCTGGACTTGGTACTAACAGATGCTGACCAAGTTAAAAACTTAGTGGTGAAAGACCCTTTGGCAGGGAGAGACCACACTGTAGTATGATTCACGTTAGACCTGGAGATGCAGTGGAAGCAAACATATACCACAGTAGTGGACAGTAGGAGGGCAGACATCAGGGAGATGGTTACCATCCTCAGAGAAACGTTAGGGAAAATCAGACCTGGAATGTGCATGAAGAGGCAGTGGGAGATTCTGAAGCTGGGCATCCTGGAGGCCACAAAAACCTGTGCAAGATCCCAACATAAGAAGGCTAAGGCTAGGAAACCTTGTTGGTGGACAAGGAAGGTGCAGGAGGGAGTGAGAAACACAAGGATGACCTTTAGAAGGTACAAGTGTTCTCACAGAGAGGAAGACAGAGAGGAATATCACATGATCTCCAGGGAAGTCAGTAGGGTGGTAAGAACTGCCAAGGCTAAAGAGGAGTTTAGGTTATCACAAGCGATACAGGGGGGGAGAAAGAATTCTACTGATATGTTGGGGAGAGAAGGAAAGGTGGGGCAGATAAACAGGCTGAAGAAGGGGGGATGGTTAGAGGGGTGGTAGAGCAGGCTGAAGTGCTTAATGATTATTTCAGCTTAGTCTTTACTAGGGAAAGTGATGGGAAATTTCCACAGAGGGGGAGGAAGGTTAGGGGATGGGGGAGCTCTCACAGATGGAGTGATCCAGGTGGGGAGGGTAAAGGAGGCTTTCAAGTTCTTGAGATCCGATAAAGTCCCAGGCCAAGATGGCATCCACCCCAGGGTCCTGAAAGAACTGGTGGATGTTCTGGCTGCCCCAATGATGGATCTATTCAATTCATCCCCACAATTAGGCTGTGTTCCTCTTGACTGAAGGAAGGCACATGTTGTGTCACTCCACAAGAGCGGACCTCGGGATAAACCAGGGACCTACAGACTGGTCAACCTAATATCCATAGTGGGGAAGATGATGGCGGCCACCTTAAAGTAAATAATGGTAGATTTCCTGGAGACTAATGGTTTTCAAGATGAAAATCAACATGGGTTTGTCTGGGGGAAATTGTGTCAAACCAACCTAGTTGAATTCTTTGACTGGGTGACAAGATCCTTGTATGGTGGAAAGCCAGTTGATGTCCTGCACCTGGACTTCAGCAAGGCTTTCATTTCAGTCCCACATGGAAGGCTGATATAGAAATTGAGGAACCTAGGGGTGGGAGAGAAAATGGTGGGGTGGGTTGCAAACTGGATTTGCAATGGATAGCAGAGGGTGGTGGTGGGGGAGAGGCCTCATCTCACAGAAGGATCATCAGTGGGGTCCCACAAGGCTTGGTGTTGGGCCCTATCCTTTTTAATGCATTAATTGAGGAAATCGGTGAATGAGTCAGGAGTAGAATGAGCCTGTTCAATGATGATTCTGAATTGGAAACTGAGGTGGACACCATGGAAGGAAGGAGGGCACTCCAGGAAGACTTAGAGAGGCTTGAAAATTGGGCACACATGGCAGCTAGGGTTTGACGCCCATAAGTGTAGTGTTCTGTATCTGGGTGTTAGGAACCCAGAGTATAGTTACCATTTGGGGGGGGAGAAAGGCTGACTGTCTCCATGATGGAAAAAGATCTGGGGGTGATAATTGATGCCAAATTGAGCAACTCAAAGCAGTGCAGGAGAGCAGCTGCGAACGCAAATAAAATGCTTGGATGTCTCGCTAGGGGGATAACATCCAGGAGCAGGGAAGTAATACTCCCCCTCTACAATTTGCTGGTGAGGCCACACCTGGAATATTGTGTGCAGTTCTGGTGCCCTCGCTTAAAGAAGGATGTCACCCTGCTGGAAAGAGTCCAGAGAAGAGTGGCAAAGATGATCCATGGTCTAGGGGAAATGTCCTATTAGGACATACTTAAAGAGCTGGACTTGCACTCCCTGGTGGACAGAAGGGATAGGGGTACTATGATAGAGGCCTTCAAATATCTGAAGTGGAACAATAGGGTAAAAACAGAGGGTCTGCTCAAACTAAAGGGGGCGGTGGCTATGAAAGGCCATAGTCTAAAATTATTAGGGGAAGGTACAGAGGGGAAGTGAGGAGAAATCACTTCACAGAGAGGGTGGTGGCACCCTGGCATGTACTTCCAGAGGAGCTGATGAAAATGGAGACTGTAGGGGGATTCAAGAAAAGATGGGACAAATACAGGGGTATGGTACAAGTTGGAAGGAGAGTGAACAGCAGAGAAGTTCTGGGTGGTGGAGTTAGGAGTAAGGGTTTCAAAAAGGGATGTGAAGCAGCAATGGTAACTAAACAGTGAGCTGCATCTTGAGCAGATGAGATAGACTGTTATGTCTAATCTGCAGGCAACTTTGCATGTATGTATGTACAGTTCGGTAAAGAAATAAGATTATTGACATGAGTGGGGAAACCAGTCACTGAATAAATACATAGACTGTGGTTATGAGGGAAAAAAAATATATATAAAAAAAGGAAAAAAGAGGTTGGAGTGTGTACATAAATAACATGATGAAAATTTCATTCCTTTATAACTACCACTAGGAGAACACACAATTAATCCATTCCAAAAACGGTTTGCCAATTGTGTGTTCTCCTAGTGGTATTACAAAGGGATGAGATTTTCATCACATGAATCTGTGGCTTTTTCCATTCAAAAGATAATAAGTAAGCATATGGAAAACAAAACAGGCTGGAAAATGAAATGCTGTCTACATTCTGTAAAGACCCTTTTTCTGTCCTTTGAAACTGTTCAATAATAAAACAATGCATTTAAAATTTGTGATGAAGCCAAATCATTTACTGTATAAATGGTCTGTTTTTACTGGTTGGACTGTCTAGATGTGCAAATAGTGAGGGAGTGAGGAATTGAAAATGAGCATGGGTCGTACAGTATTTGCTAAAGCTGTAGCTGCTTACTAGGTGTTATGCACATTGCCATCACCCACAGCAAGCATCAGAATACATTATGTAATTCTGCATGTTTTGTTTTGTGTTTTTTTTTAACTAAAATGGTCTCTTTTCACTGGGTTTGTTGACTTGATAAGGATACTAAAAGTGAGGTGAGTCAGGGACTGGAAATGATCATGATGTGCAATATTTTGCTAATACACCATAGTAGTAGCTAGCTGCTTAGTAACTTTTTTTCACCATTTCCCATTGCTGTCTCACTGCAAAGTACATCAGAATGTGAGCTCTGTGTGTGTGTGTGTGTGTGTGTGTGTGTGTGTGTGTGTGTCTGTATGTCTGTGTGAAATTTACAACCTAGGAGGAGACAAAATAGCAGTGAGTGAGTGAGCACAGCATTCTTAACCCTTAGGCTGCAGACAGAAGCAGAATTTAAATGAATTCTAGACTGATATGTCAGTCCATGGCAAAGCAAAGGTTAAGCACAGTAGGGTGGGTGGGGGAGATCATAGTCTAAAAGGAGTAAAGATGATTCACTGTAGCCTGTATTCAAAGCAGTATGTAAGAGAGTTTGCCCAGAGTTTTATTCAACACATCATCTGTGTTCCACGTCTACTGCAGTGAGAGGTTGTTTCTCTGATGGTGCTGGTCTTGAGAAACAGTGGTGGAGGAGGCAGAAGGAGTAGCAACAGCAGCAGAGATGACAGCCCCACTGACTCTACCATCCTCCAGATTCTCACAAGCCTTTGGCTATGTGATGTGTGTGGCAGCAAACTCTGGCTCCTGCTGACATCAAAGTTACTCTCAGTGGTCAGATGAAAGCTACAGAGAGTATGGGTTGCCATAGGAAAAAAAAACACACAGATTAACAGAAAGGGATGTTTTTTCATATTATCAACCAGTGAGTGCCAGCAATGGTGTGAACCAGAAGTAGGCACACAGCAAAAAACAGTGTAGGCAGAGGGGAAGGGAACAGACAAAAGAACAGCATTGTGGTGAATGGAGAGGATCACATATGCTTGTGGTTCGATTCCACTGTGGAAGGGCACAGCCTAGGTATCCTTTCACCTGCTTCCAAAGCCCCTTCTTCTTTTATGTAATAGCAAAATGTTAGCATGGCTACGAACATGCAGCCGTAAAAATGGGTGCTCTACAATTGTTAATTTCTTTGTTGTTCTGCATAGTCCACTTTTCATGGATTATATATAACCTCACATCTGTAAGAAAAGGTCAACATGCATGTGTGCATATGTGTGTGTGTGTGTGTATGTACATGTGTATGTGTATTTGTGTTTTACTGGAGCCCACAGATATTATCCCTTTTTGTGACCATAACTATCCAAATAATAATAGGATCTACATGTCAAAACATTAAGTCATAGAAAATGGTGGCAAGGAGACATTTACAATTATTAGGCAAAGCATTTGCATCCCTGCAACTTGTATACCAGAAGTGAAAGAACAAACCAGTACACTACTGCCTTTGTTTTTTGATTTTTTGTACTCAGTCTGATACCCTCTTATAGGCAATTTGTGTGTTGCCAGGTGCTGGTATCAATGCGACATCATGGAACAGGGGAAAGCAGTCTTCCTTACCATACCTAGTTGCATCTATTTTAGTAAAATTTCTTCATTATATATATGTTAAATATGTAAAATAAGGGAGCCACATTTTGTCTAAAAGAGCTTTTCTGCCTTCCTTTATATAATAAATCCTTTCCAAGTTACCACAATCTGTCAAAAGGGTTAACCATTCCTTAAATGTAGGTGACTTTTCATCTCTCCAGTGTAAAAGGATATATTTTTTTCCAAAACCAGAGCTAAAGAAAGAAACATTTTCTCTTCCTTCATAAGACCTATGTCCAAAGGTAAATTGAAGAGGAGGATCCCTGGATCAAATGGAATGAATTTGTCAAGTATTTTTACAATTAATTATTTAATTTTGTTCCAATACATTGTTAGAACTGGACAGAGTACTACCATGGGGGTTACATTTCCCTTTTGTTTTCTGCAATGGTTATACAAGTCAGATTGAGTGGAATCAAATTTGCTAAGTTTACTTGGGGTATAGTATAGGTTGAGTATTTTGTTAAACTGAATTTGTCTCAACTTAGAGTTTTTAGAAGCTCCTTCAGGTGACGCTAAGACTCTAGACCAATTTATATTTTGTATTGGAATACTCAGTTCTTCTGACCATTTTTGCTGCCAATGATTAACATCCCATTTATTGGCATTTAGTAATAACATGTAGATTTTTGATCAGTTTTCCTTCATTCTGGGGGACACTCAGCAGGCTTTCTAAGGGTGAACGTTTTAATACTGTAATGTTATTTTTTAAATAAAAGTGTCTCAATTGTAGATAAGCTAAGTAACTGTCATTTGGCAAATTAAATTCAGATTTAAGTGCTTCGTATGTTTTTAAATTGGGATTTTGCAAGCATTGACCCAGATGATCTAGTCCAGTTCCTTGCCAAATGGCAAAACCTTTATTGAGCTGCATAAACCCGAGATTAGAGTTCATATATAAAGGCAAGAACCAAGAAAATGTAGCTTTAAATCCTAAATAGAAGTGGACCACTTTCCAGACCCTTGGAGTATTCTTTGTCATGCTTAATATCTTGTTTTTATATATTTTATTTTCACATCTTACATATAGTACTTGATATAAATATTGACATGGGGAGCGCGATAGTTCCAGAGGGACTGTTAATAGGTCAGTATCTACATTATGGTTTGGAAACCACGTCACTGTCTATTCCAATTGTGCAGCCCAATAGTATAGTTTAAGAATTGGGAGGCCAAGGCCCCCTTCTTCCAGAGAAGGATACAGCTTGCTAAAGCATGCCCTGGGCCCTTTATTTTTCCAGATAAACTGCCTAAAAAATTTATCTATTTTTGAAAAAAAAAGATTAACGCACTACTGCCTTTAACTACATTGGGCTGCAGAAGGAAACTTCAGGATGATTTTGCTTTCCGGCCTGTTTGAATGTGATTGATTGCTAGTTGACGAGGAGCATGGGTGCCTAAAATGAGCAGTGGTTGTGGTAGTTGGGGTGGTGCTGGAACTGAGCTGGTTGTTGCAGTGGGTTTTGGCTGTTTTTTCACAGAATCATGTTTGGATGGATCTAGTTAAGTTGTTAGGACTGCAGGCAGAGTGCCAAAAAAGCAAAGCAGAGAGCACTTCTCTAAATAAAGATTGGTCTTAAAAAGTCTGCACTAGTGACCCCACAAGTCTCATTACATTGATGCCACTAAACCACATTTTAGATATTCTAGAAAAAAGAAGGGGGGACTGACTTTTGAAAGTACCCAATGCTGAATCAGGACATTTCTAGATTTCAAAATGCTGATCATTTGAATCTAAACTGATGTCTGATCTCTTAGAAATGCTAGTTTGTACAATGAAGACTGAAGGGAATCCATGCATGGGTTATTTGCTATTTAAAGGATCTTGATGAGCACATTTCAACAAAAACAGATATGGGCCTTTTAAGCTGATGCTATCATGTATTGTGTGAAAATATGAAACATGAATTACTGAAGCCTGTTTCCACTGCATCCCCAGGTCTAAAGTGAAGCCTGCAGAATATATGACAGCCATGAAGTGTGCATGGGATACATCTTGAGAATAAAGGCATGTTATAATAATTATTTATTTTATTTATTCAATCTAGGATTACAAGTACCTTTGAACGCCAAGCAGTGCATTTACAAAGGTTCCAAGTCAATAGGGGAGATACAGATCCATAATGGAAAACAGACTGGTTTCACAAACAATTAAGCAATTTGTATTACAAAATACAGAATAAGAGAACAGCAAATAAATACATGTTAGTTTAGCACGTGATTCAAGGAAAGGAGTGAGAAGAGGAGGGAATTAGGAGGGGAGTCGGATCAAGGAAGGGGAGAGCAACCAGGCGGCATTATCAAGTAGCAGCGAGGATAGTAAGGGACGAAAAGCAAGGAAGACAGTGGGGTGGGGAAGAGGAGGGGATGGGAGGGTAGGAAGGGAGAGGAGAGTGAGAGGGCAAGACAAGTGGAGAGAACAGTGGAAGATTGGTGGGGGGGGGGTGAGGTCCCAGGAAGAGGGACAAGGATGTTAAGTGGTACAATCTCAGGAGTTTTCAGTTAGGATGTGCTGACAAAGTTTGAGTTTGAATTCACCAAGACTAGTAAGGTTAGCCAAACCATTGTGGAGGCCATTTAACCAGTATGGCACTTTGATACAAAAGGAGCGTTGGTATTGGGTGGTCCGGCACATCAGGACTAGTAGGAGTGCGGAAGACGAGGTGTGCGTATGTTGGGTCTAGGGGGATTTGTGAAGTAAGCATCCTAATCCTGAAGGCATGAGTCCAAGGAGAATCTTTTTGGCAAGTAAGCTGGTGTTATATTTAATTCTCCCATGCAAGTTGAGCCACCCAGCCTGTATATAGACATTGCAGGTGTGGTTGAGACGTGGTGCACCAATTAGGAGTCTACAGGCCTTGTTTAGTGCCACAGTGAGCCTTTTGAGTGCAGTGGTGAAAGCAGTTCTGTAAATGACAAGGCCATAGAGGATTAAGGAGAGCACCGAGCTGTGGACAGCAAGATTTAGGGCTTCAGGTGTTAGAGACTTTCTCAGTCAATAGAGGAGCCCAATCCTGGTATTGACGGCTCTGGCAACATTTTAGATGTGCAGTGAATAGGTGAGGTATCTATCAAGGGTAACCCCTAGGTACTTGAAGTGCTGTATTTGTTCAAGGGGATCACCTTGGGAATTTTGGATGGTAAGAGCATGCTCTTTATGATCCTGTGCTTGTGAGCTAAGTTTGTGGAGGAGCTTGGTGACCCAGCTTGATGGCCCAAGGCTGGGGGAATGCTGTCATGCAACATCACCCCCCCAGCCTGCGAAGGGTAGGTGCAGGATTGCCCACACAGACATAGGCAGACATAGGTGAGGGTGATTGGGTGAGAGGGAAGTTAGCGGTTGTGTATGTAGTGTGTGTGATTTAGGTTCAATTGTATTAGTGTATGAGTGGTGTGTGTGGGTTATTTATTTATTTAGTAAGTTTTCTGTTGTTTGAGGGCCTTAACTGGCTGGCATGAGTCTGAGGGTGTCTGGGGAGCAGGGGCAGGAAAGAATTGTGAATGGGGCATCCCAGCTCCATGACTTGTGGCCCTTCACTGATCTCCCAGTCTCTAACAACACAGCGCGTCACTGTCAGGAGGTCAGGATTAGGAGGAGCAGCAATGGTCAGAGTTTGGTGGGGTTGTCCCGTACACATCGGATGGGGGTAGGATAGAGGTGGTTAGGTGCAGAAGGCACCCTGGGTTTTGACAGAACCTAGAGAGAGGCCAGATGTGTTTGTTTACTGGCCCCAGGGTTCCCACAAGACTGAGTGGGCAGGCAACCAGAGGGGCTGCACTGTCCACCAATCCCCTGAGGGCAGTGCTGTACAATGTCAGATTGATTAGAAACAAGACCACAATTATTGCAGATCTGGATTTGTCAATTGATCTGGCATGTATTATGGAGACCTGGATAGGGGATGATGCTGGCCCGGTTTTAGAGACTGCTGTCCCCACCAAGGTACTCCGTTGAGCACTGCCCCAGAGTGGAACACAAGGGCAGGGTTGTGGTCATCTGCTTTAGATCTGAGCTGAGCTTCACCGTGCACCCAGTGAGAACACCGAGTTAATTTGAATGTGTGGCCATCCATGGTGGTCTGGGCGCAGGTTGCAGGATTTTCCTGATTTACCCCCCCCCCCCAGGGCAGCAGGAGAATTCCTGCAGGAAGTAGCTGATTTCATCATCAGTGAAACATTGGAGGTCTCCAGGTGTTTAGTTCTGAGGACTTTAATGTTTGGGCCAATGACAAATCATCTAGATTGGGTTATCACTTCCTCCAGATGATGGCATCTCTGGGCCTGTCGCAAGAGGTTTCAACCGTGACTCACCAGAATGGTCACATGTTGGACGTGGTCTTCTTGCTGGGGCTTGAGGTTGATAATCTTAAGACTAATCGGGTTATTTGGTCCAATCATTGCACAGTGGAGTTCTTGCTCAGGGACCCCTGTGAGCACTCCCACTGTAGAGATGGTAAGCTACCGCCCTTTGAGGGGTTTGACCCAAGGGTTTTCTGGCATTAGTTGACCTATCTAGTGTGGGCAGCGCATGCATAGGGGGTGTGGGTGAAGAAGTAGCTGCCTATGATGAGGCAATGTCTGGGGTACTTAACTCCCTTGCACTGGTCTGTGTATGACCCAGATCCTCTCACTTGAGGTCCCCATGGTTTGATGGGGAGCTCAAGGTGATGAAGATCAAGGGTTGGAGGTTGGAGCACTGCTGGCAGAGGACCAGACTGGAGATGGACAGGCTGGCCCTGTGTGTATACTATGTTGTGTACCAGGGGGCAATCAACCATAAGAAGGCAGTGTTCCTGTCCAGGGAGACTGTTGCTGGGAAGAGCCGACCAGCTATTCTTTTTCAGACTGTGGACAGGCTATTACATCCATCTTGTCTACAGCCAAAAAAAGTATTTTCTGATGCTTTATGCAATGAGTTTGCTTGGTTCTTCTCAGACAGAGTGTCTGCCATCAGACAAGGAATTCCACCAGTGAGCCACAGTGTGGCTGACAGTGGTCTCCTGGATTGTGCCAGGTTGTTCTGCCAACTCAGACCAGGCAGCTATTTACTCACTCACACTCACATACACACAATAACAATACAATAAGTACAGCAAGCCAAAGCTTTATTATAACAAAATATAATACAAAAGGTTATACATCACCGATTCAATAAAGCATCATCCAAGCCCTCTTCCAATGGCTGGGAAGCCCCCTTGTCAGCCTGGCTAGGAGTCTCTCGAACCGGGAACTGGCCCCACAGCGATGCGTCCACCCTGCAGGAGAGGCTTCCAACCAGGCGTCTGGAAAGTCCCATTTTATATGTTTTATCTGGTATTTAGAAATGCTAAACCATCATGTCCTAAGCACTGGCCAGGTGCCCAGAACATCACGAGTTCAGCATGACAAACACCACTTATTCTCATAATAAATAGTTGGCATTCGTTAGATCATCATGCCCTAAGCACTGGCCAGGTGTCCAGAACATCATGAGCCAAACAATGCCAGAGATTCTCACAACATCTTGTATGCGACCTTCAAGTCAGCAAAATACACTGTCTGAAGCAAAACATAATAATGAGGCTATCTAAAGAGCAAAACACCAATTAAATGAAGCAGCATGTAAAATGGAGTCACACAATACAAAATGGAGTATAAAATGACATACATTACATGAAATAGCATACAAAATGGAGTGACAATAATCAACATATTATACTATCACTACACAGGTGCACTCCGCCTGGTTGGGGAGAGTTTAAACCAGTGGAGGTTGCCAACGTCATTGAGGTTGTCTCGAGGCTGAAGCACACATATTGCAAACTGGACCTAGTGCCAACTCGTTTCTTAATGGGATGTGCTGACACTGTAGGCCCAATGTTCTCCTTGATTGTCCAGTGTTCTTTGTAAGAGGGGGGTCTTCCCAGATGCCTTGAAGGAGGCACTGGTGAGACCTCTGCTAAAGAAACCATCTTTAGACCCTGACGTCAAAGTGAGTTGCTGTCCTGTCTCCAACCTTCCATTTCTGGGAAAGGTTGTAGAGAAGATTGTGGCACAGAAGCTGGGAGAACACCTCGTGGCCTTTGATATCTATGAACCATTCCAGTCTGGGTTCCATGCCAGGCACTGTACAGAAACCACATTAGTTCAGGTGCATAATGATCTCCTCAGGGTGAGATCTTGGAGAGGGGACAATTCTCATTCTCCTTAGCTTTCGACATGGTGGACCATTGTGTGTTACCCAACCACCTGAGGGAATTTTGTGGACTCGCTGGCACTGTCATCCACTGGTTTGAGTCCTATCTCACAAATAGGAGGCAAAGGGTTGTGATGGGGAATTTCTCCTCTTACCCTAGTCTTCTGTCTTGTGGAGGTACCTCAGGGTTTGGTCCTATCACCAATGTTGTTTGCCATGTATATGCTGCCCCTGGGTGGGATCATTAGGAAGTACAGCTTGGAGTTTCATTGCTATGCCGATGGTACCCAGTTGTATCTATCCTTTGCCCCTGGGACATCTGATGTGGTGGATGTGCTGAACAACTGCTTGGCCAAGATTAATGACTGGATGACCTCTAGCTGGTTGTGACTGAACCCTGATAAGATGGAGGTACTGGTGGTGGAGTCAAACATGAGGCGTGGTAGGATGGCCTCTGGTGCAGAGACTGGATTGTTTCTGGGATCTGTGCCATTGAAGACCTCCTCTAGGGTGTGCGATCTTGGTGTTTCCACTGACAGTGGATTGACATTTGAATCTCAGGTGTCGTCCATTGTCCGGTCCAGTTTTTTCCATCTAAGGAATATTGCTAGGATCAAACACTTGGTTCTGCCCCTGGACCTCCCCACCTTGGTACATGCATTCCTGACATCTAGGCTTGACTACTATAATGCACTCTACCTCGGGGTCTCTGGAGGTACCCTCCATTGATTGCAGCTAGTGCAGAATGCAGCTACCAGGCTGTTGACAGGACAACCTAAATACTGTCACATCACCCTGGTGCTGTGTGAATTGCACTGGCTGCCTGTTCAGTGGAGGGTTCTCTTTAAGGTGGGCTTGCTCACCTTTAAGGCTGTACATGGACTGGGTCCTGGCTACCTGTTGGACCTTCTAACACCTGCTGCCCTGGTCTTCTCCCTCCACTCCTCCTCTAGGAAAGTTGAAAGTTGCAGTTCCCAGGATGAGGTTAACAACTGTCAGTGACAGAGCTTTTAGTGTTGCCAGCTCCATCCTGTGGAATTCACTTCCTCTATCAGTAAGGGAGGCCCCTTCAGTTGAGGCATTCCCGTCTCAAGACCTTTTTATTCAGCTGGGCATTCCTAGACACTGTCCTTTAGACAATATCTTGGAGACATTTGTATAATGGCACCTTAAAATTTCTGCTGACAATTTAGACCCTTATTTTAGTGTTTTGATTTTAAGTATTTATTGGAATGTTTATATTTTATTTATTGTGTTTTAATTGTTCTGATGTTTTTGATTGTACAGTGCCCAAAGCCTCTGGGATTGGGTGCCCAAAAAATTAAATTTGCCTTGCCTTGCCTAAGTACCATTAAGTGAAGAGAACTATTCTTTTGGCATAGGGCCCTGAACCTCTGCACCCATGGGTTACAGAGGGCCAAGTGGTTTGGCTGAGAGATGGATTCTTTGCCCTGTGCATCAGTGGCTGTGGCCACGTGAACACGCAGGACATAGAGGGACCCATACTTCCACAGTCCACCAGATAGCCACATGAATCATTGACATCCATTGCTGCACTTCTGTAGGTGGACAGAATCTTCCCTTGTGCCCTGCAATTCTGCATCTATTTATATAGGTCCTGAAGGGACCTGCTTGAATGTGGATATGATTCCACTATCTCAAAAAGAAAGGAAATTCTTTGGAAACAAAACCTGTGTTAATGCACCAGTTAGGGTTCACCATAAGGCCACAAAAGTAGAGAAATGTGGCATTAGGATTTCCAGCTCTAACTACCCACCCCCACCCCCAAGCAGCAAAAAAAAAAAAAAAATAGGGTTTGGGATCTCAAGAGTCTTGGTGGATCAGTGGTGGGGTCTTCCTTGGAGTTGTCAACCCTAACAACTACCCCCTTCCCTGAGCAAGCAAGGTCACAGGTAATCAGTTTTCTTCAGCCCCTGCATGAAGAAAGCAACAACAGATTCTGTTGCCAACATCTGGGGAGGTATACTTTTCTACATTTGAAGAGTGTATCACTGGGCACTGACATGGAACTATATCTTGTGCTTCAGACAGGAGGCAACAGGCTAGGAGGAGGGAGGAGCAATAGGGTTGACAGCCCCAAGGAAGATCCTTCCACTGATTTGCAAAGACTCCAGAGACCCAAAACCATATATATTTTTTTCCTTTTGCTGCTTGGGGAGTGGAGTGAGTAGTTATAGTTAGGACTGAAAACACTAATAGCACATTTCCCAACTTTTGCTGTGTTAAGCAGCATAACTGTACATTAACACAGATTTTTGCAAATAATATAGATATATAAGGGATATGCAATGGAGAGCTGTCAGATAAATGATTTATCTACATAACTGCTGTTTGACCTCGGGTGTGAGGCATGAGGCCATAGGTTGAGTGTCTTTCAACCACTCAAGGCATATGTATGTCAAAGCATGACCACACACCCTGTAAGGGATTATCTGTCTTATGAAAGGCATAGTTTTATTGGGGGGGGATAGTGCTTCTTTTGTACTAAATGTTGTGTTAAGACCAAAGCTTTATGTAGAAAATGTGTTGTTATTTTTGATGGCTTATGAGTTCTCAGGGAAAAAACTTTTCAAACAACATGAAGTCTTGCTGTATTCTGATATATTGCAGTGAGGTCCAACCTTCGAACTGCCCCAGAGATGAAAGAGTTAACTTTCCATGTCAGGCATGGAACGCTGAGCTTGAGCTCAGTTGAGACTCTGTCTGCTGCTGTTTGAAATTAAACAGTCAGATTCTTTACTCTGTCTCACTGAACAGTCGCTCCAGAGATTTCTCCTTTGCTCGGTTCAAGTTGTCGGTTAAAGTACCGCTTTTCTCGGTTTTAGACTGAATTTAATCGTTTACCTGTCAGTTCAGGCAGGCTGCTGCCTGTGATAAAGTTCAAAATGGTGACTCTGGGAATGATTCTACCCTCTCTAAGGCCAGGGGACTGGCTAGTCTCCCTGGACCTCAAGGATGCCTATTTCCATATTCTCATCAGAAGCTCCCACCAAAATACCTCAGGTTCGAGCTGCCCTCAGGCCATTACCAATTCAGAACAATGCCCTTCTGCCTAACCTCTGCTCCAAGGGTGTTCACAAAATGCCTGGCAGTAGTAGTTGCCTTCCTAAGAAGAAAAAGGATCTCCATATTTCCATACCTGGACGACTGGCTCATAGTAGGCCAGTCTCCAGACCAAGTCAAGTTACACCTACAGATAACTCAGCAACTGCTCACTTCTCTAGGATTCCTTCTGAATCTCTCAAAGTCAGTTCTAGAGCCTGTACAGCTTCTCACCTTCATAGGCGCAGAGCTAGATACAGTAAGGACAAGAGCCTTCCTTCCCTTAGACAGGGCAAGGACCCTTGTTTCACTGGCCTCCTCATTCAGCCTCCATGTGTCTCGACCAGCAAGGTATTTTCTGCAGCTCCTGGGGAACATGGCTGCTTCTACAGCAGTGGTGCAGGGAGCAAGATTTCAGATGAGGGACATTCAGTTCCACTTGAGAGCCTTTTGGTCTCAGAAAAAGGACCCTCTGACCAAACTGATTCCAGTGACTCGAACCCTGATCCAGGCATTACAGTGGTGGCAGGATCAGGACAATCTAAGACAGGGAGTTCCTTTTGTCACTCAGTCTCATTCTCTAATCCTTACTACAGATGCCTCCCTCTTGGGCTGGGGAGCCCACTTGGGGGACCTGACCACCCAAGGGTTGTGGTCTCCTCAGGAATCTCTGCTTCACATCAATCTATTAGAACTCATAGCAGTGTTTCTAGCACTTCAAATTTTTTGCAAGTCTATTCAGAACAAAGCAGTTCAGATCAGGACAGACAATACCACCACAATGTGGTATATCAACAAGCAAGGGGGCACTCAGTCTACGGCCTTATGCACAGAGGCAATGAAGTTATGGTCCCTGGCCTATTCCTTGAACACCTCTCTTACAGCAGTACACCTTCCAGGCAAGGACAATGTCCTGGCAGATGCTCTCAGCAGGATATCTCAAGGCCATCAAGAATGGTCCCTTGATCCCCTAGTTCTGAAGGTGATTTTATCCAGATGGGGCACTCCACGAATAGATCTTTTTGCAGCCCCAGACAATCACCAACTCCCTCTCTATTGCTGCAGGCCCCCAGTGTTGGTCTCAGTCCCCCTGGATGCCCTAGTTCTCAATTGGGAGGGGAAGTTCCTGTATGCCTTTCCCCCTTCCCTCTCCTGTTCAAGGTGTTAGTCAAAATCAGGTCTCAACCCTGCAAGGTGATTCTGATTGCTCCAGACTGGGCCAGATAGCCCTGGTACCCTCTCTTGTTGTCCTTAGCAGTCCACCTTCCCCTGTCTCTTCCCAGGAATTACAACCTGTTAACATGTGCTCAGGGGAGAGTTTGGTATCCGAATCTCAAATCTCTCAACCTCAAGGCCTGGCGCTTGAAGAATTAGAGTTTGCTGACTTACACCTCTCTCAAGGTGTACTGGATATCTTGAAGGCTTCTCGTAAACCTTCCACCAGAAACACTTACAGCTCTAAGTGGAAAAGATTTTCTATATGGTGCTCTGGCAAGCACATTTCTCCAGAGTCTGCTGGCTTTCCCACAGTCCTTGACTACATGGTTCATCTTAATAGCTTGGGACTCAGACCAGCTACACTAAAAGTGCATCTGGCAGCTGTCTCTGCCTTTCTTTCAGCAGGCAAACACTCTTCCCTTTCAGCTCATCCTGTATTTTCTAAATTTTTCAAGGGATTGCTTCATACCAATCCTCCCTTCAGGGACCCTGCCCCTGCTTGGGACCTTAATGTTTGCATTGTTCAGCTTATGCAACCCCCTTTTGAGCCTTTGTCCTCAGCAGAGCTTAAGTACTTGACTTGGAAAACTGCTTTCTTGGTGGCCATCACTTCTGCCAGATGCATAAGTGAGTTATAGGCCCTGTCAGTGGAGCCTGATTTTATCTCTTTTCATAGAGATAAGGTGGTCCTCAGGACTAATAGGAAGTTTTTGCCTAAGGTGGTTTCAGATTTCCACCTTAACCAGTCTATGTCCCTTCCTGTTTTCTTCACTGACCATGGCTCCTCTGGGGAGAGGAGGCTGCACAGTTTGGATGTGAAATGGGCCCTTAGCTACTACATAGAGTGCACCAAGGGTCACAGGTTTGACTCCCTCCAACTGTTCCTCACTTATGGTGAGGTTGGTAAGGGAAAACCTGCCACTAAGAGATCTATTGCCAGGTGGATTGTCTCTTGCATTCAATTTTGTTATGAAAAACTAGGTAGGATCCAACCCTCAGGCCTGAGGGCTCACTCTACCAGAGGTACAGCTGCTTCCCTGGCTGCGGCCAGGGATATTCCTATCTTAGAGATTTGTCAAGCAGCCACCTGGAAAACAGTACACACTTTTACCAAGCATTACTCCCAGGACATCCAGGCTAGGAGTGATGCTAGGTTTGGCACAGCAGTGTTTCAGAGCCTATTTCCTAAGTAGGTTCTGCCCCTCCTCCATGGAGGTACTGCTTGGTAGTCTGCAATATGTCAGAATACAGCAAGACTTCATGTTGTTTGAAGAAAAAATTACTCACCTTAGTAATGTTGTTTCTTCTAATGGAGTCTTGCTGTATTCTGACCTCCCCCCGCCTCCCCTCTCAGAACCTGGGTTTTTGGGATGTGGGTGGGCAGGTGCAGTGTTGACACCCTAGAGGTGTCCCCACCCTTCTTCTTATCCCTTTGGTTTGGGTGTGTAGGTGTTGTGTTTTTGTTTTATTTTTTGGGTTTCCTGACTTGAGTCTTTGCTTTGGGACCAAAAAATCTCTTTATTATATTTAGTAGCCAGTTGGCTAGTGTAAGTTTGCAGTTTCCACACAGGGCACCCAGTGAGTTTAGCTCATAAAGATCTGAGGGTTTAATTTCAAACAGCAGCAGACAGAGTATCAACCGAGCTAGAGCTCAGCGTTCCATGCCTGGCATGGAAAGTTAACTCTTTCATCTCCTGGGCAGTTCAAAGGTTGGACCTCATTGCAATATGTCAGAATACAGCAAGACTCCATTAGAAGAAAAAATATTACTAAGGTGAGTAATTTTTTTTTTCAGACGGTCAGGAGGGAGCCATGGCAACACATGCCTCACACCAGTATAAGAAACATGCCTGAAATAGAATGTGAAAAAACAATCACATATCATGATGACCACCAAACCCTGCTAAAATGGAACTTTCCACATAATGTTGGTTTATGTCTAAATAGGTGGCACATATTAATAAAAAAAACAAAATTCATTAAAAATTGTAGTTACATGTTTCTCTCACAAGTAGTAAAATAACATGTTTAAGATGATTTAAACTTTGACTGCTCACCATAGATTTCTCTTGCCAACTGGCTGGATTTTTCCCTTACAATGCTGCCAGAAAAGGGGATGCTACTCGACCGCTGATCACTAAACCACAGCTGTGTGGCTTGGTCGATCTGTGGCTAGTCTGCCAGTCCCAATTTTTTACTCTTCAAAGTGTCTGACTCTTCTGACTGTAGCACAAACTCCCATAAAGACTCCTTCTGTTTGTGCCAGGTACAAATGATGGACTTACTATAGCCAGTCTCAGAGGAGATTTTCACCAAACTCTCTCCTGCTTTTCGCCTGTCCAAAATTGTTAGCTTTGTTTGAACAGAGTATCCTGAGCATTTCATTGTGCTTGATCAAAAGGAACCCTACTATAGAAAACAAATGAATGAATGAGCATCCTTTATAGTGCCCACCCACAATCTAAAGATAGGGAGCCACAAGTGCCATTCGTTATAGCTGATATTCATTATAGCGGGATTCGCTATAGCAAGGGGCTATTGTGCTTAATAACTTACATTACACTAAAGTATTTGTTGATGCATAATATAAAACTTTCCCCAAGCACATAGGATTTCAAACTGAATATCTTCATGCAGCACGTGGATTTTGAAAACTGTCATACAGTTTAAAGATTTTGCAAACTGCCATATAACGCATAGATTTTCAAAATGTTTGCAAAGCACATAGATTTTCAACACCTTCACAAAGGATTTCTGTATGAGTATTATCAACCACTGTGCAGCAGGTGTATTTTGAAAACCTTTGAGAAGCATGCACATTTTCAAAATATTTGTGCAGAAGATAGATTTTCAAAACCTTCATAAACAATTTCTGTGCTAGTATTATAAACCATTGTGCAGCACATGTATTTTGGCTGCCTCTGAGCAGCACATAGACTTTCAAAACCATCTTTCAGCATGAACATTTTAACAAATTTTTTTTTTGTATAAATAAAAGATATGCAATGTGGGACAAGTTAAGTGATTTATGTGCACAAGAGCAGTTTGACCTTGGTAACCTCATGAGTGGCGTAAACCACGAGTGAGGTGTCCGAGGTCAAACTGCTCAAGTTCACATAAATCATTTTGTTAATGAGTTTTGCCATTACATATTCCATTTATGCAATAGGGAAGGAATTTACTAGGATGCTTTTTATTTATTTTCTGTGCATTTATTTGTTAAATAAACTTTGGAGGATTATTTTGTGTCATTCCTCTTATTTCTATGCATCAAGAGCAGGCTGTTGTGAGAAGGTGCCATGGTTGCTAGGGATGCCATGTCAGATGTTGGAAACACACATTTTAATTGGGTGTATTCTTTGTGTGGGAGGGTCAGCACATTTTGAAAAATATGGCGGTTGCCCCTCTCACTTAGCAAGGGACACAGCTGGCCACTGTAGTTTAAAGTATTGCAGTGGTCTGTTTGTATTATTTGAGATAAAGTAAGACTTTTATTTTTAATTTTCTCATTATTATCTGGTTGGTCCTGCCTTTTCTGTTTAATGTGTGTAAAGTGTGGAGGGGGCTTCTAGTTTTGGTCAAGGAACAAGGTAGGCCTGCCACATCAGAACAAGTAGTGGAGCTGTGTTTATTTCAAAAAAAAGAGTTGCTTTTTATGTTTGCAGGGTGGAGCTCTGCAGATGTTTTGCTAGGACAGTAGAACTAAGGAGCTCACCTAATGTCTAATGGACTTCTTTTTTATTGGTGTTTTATAGCAATCCCTCTGCTCAGCAGTCGGTTTACTGCACTACTTTTTCTCTGTTAGTGTTTTCCAGTGATGAATGAGGTTCAGATTTCTCAGATCAATACAGAATTAAGTGTTTTTACTACAGGAGATCAAGGCTGTCATCTGTAACTATGCTATTCTACAGTGGTTGGCATTTTTTGTTTCACTCTGACAGTGTGTTTAAGTTTTGATGGGAAATAATGTTCACAATAACAGTTCATGAATTTCATTCTTAATTTGTGTATAATTTTTAAGAGAGGTTTAAATAATCCAGAGAAAAAAACATTTAAAATGTGAGTGTGACAGATTAGCCATTAGTCAAGAAATACAACCAGAGAGTTGCAAACATCCCTGAGACTAGTAAATTAAAGATCACAGAATGGAATGCTATGAACTGACTACTCAGATGTTCTAAATCTCAGTGAAGCCAAAGAAAGTGTGTGTGTGTGAGTACGCGCGCGCGCGTGCTAAAACATATTAATCAGAAATATGTAAAACACATAACTCTGTGTGTTCATTTATCAATATTATTTGTGAATATTTAGACTCACACTGTTTAAACATGTTCAGTCTGCAATTAATGTTCATTAGTCAAACTGTAACCTGAAACAGGACTACCTTGTACACAGGGATCTGTTACTCTAATGATGTCAGTGTACTCTATATGTCTGTAGGAAACAAAAATCTTTGACTACTAAATTGCAGTTTTTCATATGTTTTTCAGATTTAATATACTTTATTGAATTTTCAAAACAGTAAAGCT
This sequence comes from Neoceratodus forsteri, assembly GCA_016271365.2. Classification (NCBI taxonomy): domain Eukaryota; kingdom Metazoa; phylum Chordata; order Ceratodontiformes; family Ceratodontidae; genus Neoceratodus; species Neoceratodus forsteri. The sequence goes on along the minus strand of CM028132.1, from coordinate 893,819,733 downwards.
AACATCAAAATGCAACAGCAATAATAACTATACAGAACATAAACCCTCCCCATCCTTCCCTCCCCCCAAAAAAGCTGCCCCAGTGATAGTAGATCAACATTATCAAAGTGCAGGGTGACATAATAGGTGTAATAAGTAAAACTGAAGATAACCAGAGCAAACAGACAAGACACCCTACTAATAAATAAGATAATAGAAACCCTGCAAGCACAAAAGCCCCACCCACCCCTCCCCAAGACCCACCCCCGCCACTAGGAGACCATCTAAAATGACACCACTTTCACACACCAGGGTATTGAATGAACAGAGAATTGTCCAGCTACAAAAAAGCAGTAGCCAAGGGCACCCAATGTCTATAATTTACCCAATCAGAAAAAGTCAATGTCACAAGGAGGCAAAAAGGGGAGATGGAAAACTTATAAAGTTAGCAGTGTATATAAGGGTTCCCAAACCTTCCAATAGGTGGAGAGTTTACAGGTAAGATTAGCAATGGTCAGTTTGGCCTGTAAAGCAAACAATATTTCCCTAAACCACTCAGTAGTGGAAGGGATATTTTGATCCAACCAGTGTCTAAAAATCACTTTTTTTGCACAGAGAGATATAAGCGACATGTGAAATCTTTGATTACCAACCAAGCTATCACAATAATCCCCCAACAGATGAACCTCTGGGAGGAAGGCCTCAGACAGACCAAGAAGATGATCCCGGTGGGCCTGAATCACGGACCAAAAAGGGGCAACCTTTTCACAAGTCCAAAGAACATGCAGCAAGGTACTGGGTTCTTCAGCACATCTGGAACAAAGATTTAAGGGCAGTTTACCAATTTTATGTAATTTGTTTGGGGTAAAGTAAAGATTGTGCAAGACCTGAAACTGAAGAAGGCGATAACTATCCCATTTAATAAACCTGTATAAATGCCACCAAATAAGTGTCCAATTAAGTGGGAGACTGGGGGAATGTAGCGCCTTATCCCAGTAATAAAACCTGGGCTTTCTGCCTGAGCAAGAAATTCTGAGAGCTGATGATAGTAAAATTAAATGACATGGGAACTAGAGGCCAAAGAGGCCATGGAGAAAACATAAGTCTGATACAAGTTATCCCACGACCCAGAACCAAAATGGGACACTAGCATATTGGAAAGTTGAAAATATTTGAAACAAGTAGAAGAGGGTAACTGAAACTGAAGTCTGACTTCTTAAAACATCAGAAGCTTCCAAGCAACCACCAAGTCTGATACCTTGTTCACCTAGCCGAAGGACAAGAAAGAAGTTGTAAGAGTATGGCCCCCAATCCAGAAATTCAAGTAGACAGCAAGAGGTTGCGAGATATTCTTGCAGGGTTTCAGCTTAAGGAGGGCACAAAGTTGTAAATGAGCATGCACAGACACCTCTATTGGAGAGCAATGTAAAGATTTAGAAAGTTTTTTAGGAAAAATGTAAAGAAGAGAATGACTGTCCAATCCATGTGAAGAGCAAAGAGTATGCTCTATCTCTAACCACAGAGGCTCATAGATAGAAGGGTCCCCTTCTGGGTGGTGTTGTATCCCACGAAAGAACCTGGAATAGTGACTAGAGAGATAGTAGAGGTAGAAGTTGGGTACCTGAAGCCCCGCACTCTTTAGGTTGCATCAGCTTAAAAAAGTGCCCTTCAGGGAGTCTTACCACTCCACAAAAAAGAGGAAATGATCTTATCCTGTTACAGGAATCAGGACTCTGGCAGAACATGGTTGTATATATAGAATGGGTAAAGAAGATGGTGGAAAACATTCATTTTAACAATACTGATGCTGCCCCAAAGGGAAAGAAGCAGAAGTTTCCATCATTGCAAGTCAGTACAGATAGTATGAACCACAGCATCAAGATTATATTGTTTCCATTTAGAAGGAATAGCACTAATGTGGATGCCCAAATATGTAAGTTTATCGTGGATCCAGACCAACCCTAAGTGCTCCACTTCAGATCTCAAGGTAATGCCGTTGAGCAGCATCACCTTCTTCTTGGACAAATTTAACTTATAATTGGAGAACACACTGAATTCCAAAATAATGTCCAGGGCAGCGGGTAAAGATGAAGCTGTGGAGGTAAGGTGGAAAGAATATCATCTGTGTAGACAGAAAGCTTATATTGGAGGGGCCCTACAAAAATATCCTTCACTTGAGGAGAAATCTTGATCTCCTGAAGCAGTGGTTCAAGAAAGAGATTGAATAGAAAAGGTGAGAGGGGGGGAACTCTGCCTGGTACCTTGACACAACTGGAAAGTGAGTGGACAATACACCATTACAGAGGATACAGGCAGAAGGATGAGAATGTAGCACCTGAACCCAATGAATAAACTTGAGTGGAATGTGAAACCTGGGTAACAAATGAAACAGGCAATCCCAAGCAACCCTGTCAAAGGCTTTCTCTGTGTTCAGGGAAACCAGCACTGATGGAACATCAGAATCCCTGGACACAGAGATAAGATGGGAAAGAGTATGAAGGTGATCTGCTAAGAACCAGCCCACCTCAAAGCTGACCTGTTCTCGACTGATAAGCAAGTGCCAGACCATATTTAACCTCCAGGCCAACACTTTCATGAGAATCTTGAAATCAACATTAATGAAGAATAATGACCGGTAGTTTGAAACCAGCAAAGGATCTCTCCTAGGTTTCGGTAACACCATGATGGTGACCACGGTAAGGAAAAAATCCAAAAGTCCCTCCTGAAAGACATAATTAAAATTGTCCAGGAGAACAGGGGCAAGATGACATTTGAAAACCTTAGAAAAGTTGGCAGTGTATCCGTCCAGTCTGGGGGCTTTGTCCAGTGAAAGAGAATTGATGGCAGACAAAATTTCAGAAAGAGACAGGGGAGCTTGCAGAATGTCTACTTGTGAGGGGGCCAGATGGGAAAGATCTATGCCCTGTAAGAATGCATCAAGGTGGGCAACTTTAAAGAGGGAAGATGATGGCTGATATAAAGCCCTATAATAATCACAAAAATGATCTACAATATCCTGGTGAGAAGTGAGAAGGTGATCTGAAGCAGTCCAGAGAGTAAAAACTATTTTGTCAGCTGCCTGATAATGAAGATGCAGGGCCAACAATTTACCAGCCTTCTCCCCCGATAAAAGTACAGAACCTTGGAATGTAGAATCAAATGTTCTGCTTTTTCCCCTAACAAGGTATGGTACTTAGAGCAGACAGCTTCTAGTTGACCCCAGTCAGACTGAGGAGAGGATGAGGAAAGCTTTCTTTCTATTCACTTAATCTGGTCTAAGAGAGAAGGTGTTACTCTCGAGGTGGCCTGCTTCCGAATTGGGGCCAGCTGAATGAGTTCACCATGAAGTGAACATTTAAGTGCTCCCCAAAGAAAGTCCAACTTGTGATAAAAAAGGAGAATTAAGTTCCAGAAAAGAAGAAATAAAGCCCTGAAGGTGCTAGATCAAAGACTCGGAATGAAGCAACTGGTTATTGAGCCACCAAACTTTATCACAAAGCAAGGAGGAGGACAAGCATAAATGGATTAAAGTAGGTTGGTGATCAGAGACAACTTTAGCAAGATAATGGCAGACAATCACTCTAGATAATTGTTCAGCCCACAACAGAAAATAATCAATCCATGAGAATGTATTATGGGGAAAGTGAATGAAACAAATATTTTCGCAGGTCCAGATTCAGCACCTGCCATGGATTCATAAGTCCAAGAGTATTCATAGGGTCCCAAAGAGCCATCTGCCCCGGTGACAAAGTTAAGGTATGGGGATCTGAACAATCCAAATGGTTTCTATATACCAGGGGTTCTCAAATGGGGAGGCCAGCCTCCCTGGGGAGGCCCCAACCTGTTCCAGGGGAGGCTCAAGCAAGTCTGAAAAAATACTGTATTTAAATTTTGAGTTTTATATATTTTGTTTGAAGAGATGATGCAAACTGAAAGAGGATAATGGTAGGTGAATTTAATGTATTTATTTACTAATAGGTGACAAGAGAAGGTGAATGAGCCAAGGCTCATTTCAGGTGTACCCAGGGAAGGGTAGGGAGTGAATACATTTCAAAAGGTAACTGCAAAACAATCAAGAAATACACAATGAACAATAGTGCAAACAAATATGAAAAATAAACTAATAATGAGTGGTGGTAATTGATCAATTTATAGCCTGATGACAGAACAGCCCAAATACAATGGTTGAGCATAGAAGTGCTAAGAGCAATAGCAGGAAGGAGCAAAGTAATCCCTGAGAAGTTGCTTAGGAGCAGGGAAGGATGGTGAGAGGCAAAGTATGTAGGAAGGTTATTTCATATAGAGAGGAAACAGAGAAAGTGAGTGTGACCATGAAGGTACTGCAACAAGTGGTAACAATGGTTCAAGAATGAAAATAGCAGAGAATGCAGAGGTTGGCCTGTGGGGGTTACAATAAGCTGAATAATAATATATGTTAATTTTATTTAGTTGTTATTCAGATAACACCTTTGAGCACAGGAGCTCTTTTCAAAGGTTCCACGTCGGTATAAGACAAAGAACTGAATGTGAGCCAAGTACTCAAAGGGGTTTCAATTTATTCATGGTGTACTGCGCAAAGTACAGTATGTTATTTTTCTTTGGGGAGGTCCAAGATTATTTCAATTTTTGGGGAGGCTCAAAATCTTTTCCATGGATTTGGGGAGGCTCACTGTGACAAAGTCTGAGAACTACTGCTATATACCATGTTCAATCACCCCCGAGCTACAAGGGAAAAGAGAATCAGGATGCCAGGTGAGTCATTAGAGAGGTAAAAAAGGCAGGGTCATCAGTCGTTGGGCCATATACTCCACATAAAATGACTTTCAGATGCCCCATAAGGGCATGCAGGATAAGAAACCTGCCTGGCAGGTCAGGAATTTCCTGGAGCAGGCAAAAGGGAACACATTTTGCTACCAGGATAGCCACTCCCGCCATTTACATGAATTAATCCCCACCCCAAAAGCCTGCCCTACCCTGAAGTACCTGAAAAGGAGAACCTGGGAAGGTGGCAAATGGGTTTCCTGTAAAAATGCCACATCTACATCAAGCTTACATAGATGCAATAGAATTTTAGCTCTTTTAGTGGGAGATTGGACACCCTTTATGTTCTACGAACAAAACTTAAATGCTATCACCATCGGAGCAGAAATAAAGAGTTAAGAGAGAAAGTGAGGAGAACCAGCCCTGTATGCCTTAGTCTCCATAGAATATAAGAGGTCTCCTGGTGGCATCACCCCCCACCTCCCCCAATCCCTCAGAACACTACAAAATACCCCCCCATCTAATAAAACACATACACAAAGAAACCTCCCCAACCAACCCAGTGAAAAAGCCAACAAGACAAACATGGAACCTGGATATCCTGTTGCTACCCAATAGTGAAAAAAAAGGTTGTATAGAATGGGCACTTCCTAAATCCATTAACCTGGACCTTTCCCCAAACCAAAAATAGAGTGGAATGGTAAACCAACTCCCCACCTTAAAAAGGGAAGTAGAGAAATACCATATCAGTGCCCAAAACTGAATACTATCCCAAAGTTTTAGGTAACCAATCCCCCCCCCAAGTCCTGGTGCCTGATACCTTCCAACATGAGCAGAATGCACCTCAATACCTCCTTGTTCCACCACACAAAAGAGAATAGGTGAAAAAAATATAGGTAATCCAAAACAGGCACGCTAACCATTAGCTCCCAACAAATAACAAGGTCAACCCCAGTATATTCTGGTTACAAACTACTGAGAAAGAAAAAAAAAGGAGGGAAAAGGAGGAGAGGAGGAAGAAGGGGGCATCCAACTTGGATTAGACAATAATGTATACTTCCCTCCTTCTACTCAAAGAACAAGGCATGTTACAAATATTGGCAGGAGAAACTACATAAGACCCTTATCTACCACTTTCACTAAGCATTGACCTGTACCATCCCCTGAAAAACAATGAAAACAACCATTCCATTGTCCAGGGAGGTAACAGGCACAACATTAGACCCTCTGAGCAGAAATATAATACCAAGGGAAAAAAGTATTATACATTAACTAAGAATATCAACGGACCTTTACTAAGCTACAAAACTCTACTACCTATGAAACCACCCGACTCAAAAAAAAAAGGGGGAGGGGACTGCTGGTACAAACAGTAAAAGAGGTCCACATACTGCATAATCCAGAGTACAGAAACTGAGGCGCATAACAGTCTTTGTCATAATAGAAGTCCTGGTCAATAAAGAAAGTCCAATGGTTATATAGTCCTGAATACCTGAGCAAGGTCAATAAAATTATCCCAAGAGAGAGAAGCTGGACTATAAATAATAACATAAACAGTAACAAAACCAAAATTACTCTACAGGTGAAGCCTCCCAAATTGGACAAAGGAAAAAAAAAAGACAGGCTTCTTCACTTCAATATAACACACAAATAATACCGAAAACCAGTTTGGGACAACTCCAATAAAGTAAAGGTCATGATTTGAATCATAGTTTTAGATCGATAAATAAAAAAAGGAGGAACATAAAATAGATGTCCATCATGCCCATGCCAGAACTCAATAAAGCAAACCAAAATAAACAAATTGTGTTTTACTCCTGATGAACTGACCATAAAGTCCAAATAATCCAGTCCACAAAACAATCTTCTTCTCGAAAGCAAAAAGAATACGTATAGTTAAACAAAAACGCCGAAGCTCCAGGAAATGCAGAATCCTGATATGAAGCAAAATCATTGATCAAGGAAAGAACACCGAGTCAATGCAATCTGTAATCCTGTGCCGAATATGAACAGTAGTCAAACTATGAGCAGGAACTCAAAATATGAAAAGGGACACAATAGTGAAAGGCATCCGAGAGAATGGTCCACCACAAAGCCACATTCAAAGGTCACCATGAATACTAATTGTGAACAGGAGACATTGGGGAGGTAGGTTCGATCTAGGATCATATATCGAACCTCCTTCTTGACCCAGTTCAGCAAACCTCTGTCAAATGGACCCAAATAGTCTAAAAGGTTCACAATCTATATGATGCACTTTATCTCCAGGTTATCTATAATAGAATATCACCATGACCTTGAAACATGTTCAGCACTTCAAAAAAGGAATGATCAGACACGTTTACTGAGCTCAGCAGGAGACAAAGAGATCAGGCAGCAAGTGAGTGAATTCAGACTTTGCCAATTCAGCATCCTCAAAAGAGTGCCAAGTAGAATTAATAAGCTCTTGTAGTCAGGCCAGATAGAGCATTTTAAATTTTATACCAGCAGCAATGATCTTAGTGATGATGGGGTGAAAGCTTGCTCGCTTCTGTCTGGTGGCAGCCAGCAACTCCTGAGCAATACAGATCCTGTTCCCCTTCCACAATATTTCTTTCGGATCTCTGACTTTAGAAAGAATATACTGTCTATCAAGATAGTTCAGCAGATGTAGAATAAGGGGTCTAGGAGGGGAACCAACAGGAGGTTTTACATGCAGTAAGTGGTGTGACCTCTTTACTATGTAGGCAGGATGGTTCAGGGAAGGACCCGCTATTTTTTCCAACAGCTTCTGCATGAATAAAATTGGTGAGAAGCCTTCAGGATCCTCTGGGAGCTCAAATATAATAATATTATTTCATCGGGACCTCCCCTCTAACTCCTCTAGCTTATTCTCGACCTTGGTTAGATGCTGCCAAAGGAGAACAACATCAGGCTCCATATTTTCCTTCCAATGCTCTAAAGATGTGGTGCGAGTTTCAATGTCTCCCACCCGACAAGTCAGGTAACCAAGGTCTGTCCGTAAATATTTAACTTCAGAAGTAAGTCCTTTGATAGGTTCCTTAAGGGGTTGAAATTCCTCTAACAATTTCTCCTTGGAGAGCGGTGCTGAAGCTTCAGATTGCATAGTAGAGTTAGGCCCAGGCACTCCCTGACATTTAGGCCACTTAGCTTGTTTATCTGGAGTTTGCGGTGGAGTATGGTGTGGAGGTGCCTGCTTCATTTAAACCTCCATCTTCTACAGAAAGCAGCTAGAAAAGCAATCAACAACCTGAAAAACAGTGTCCCAGGTATTTAGGAGACTATGCAAAGCTAAAAGCTAGTGGACAAAATGAATCTAATGGCAAATATTAATAACGAGGAGTATGAGCTGAGGTGCTATGTTACTACCCAGTGCAAGGCATTATGTGACTCCGTAGTTCTGCATATGTGAAAGAAAAGTGCAGGGAATCATCACCAACCAGTTAGAAACAAACCTCTGAACCCATATTTCAGGATCTTTTTTTTTTGTCTTCACAAAATTCATGAGCAAAGCCTGCTAGAGAGTACAATTACACTCAGTGCCCCTTTATTCTATTCATTTTTGTTAAGGCCCACTGGGCACAAGTGCCTGTTTTCAGGGGTGATGTGGGAGCACTGCAGTGGTTAAGTGACTTGCTCAGAGTCATGCAGTATGCAAGTGGAGGTTGTGGGAATCAAATCCAGGTCTGCTGGATGTACCAAGCTTATTTACAAATCATTATTCTAACCTCTAGACTATACTGCCAGCCTCTTGAAAACAGGATATCTGTCAGTCCAATTTCTGCACCAAACAGTGGAGAACTCCAGGATGTTTTGGTCACAGAGAGAGGAAAGCAGCATCACTCCATGTTTGTAGAGTGGTTAATTCAGTTCACAAATGGTTTAAACACTGGGTGCATTTTAGCCAGTGGCTAATTTTTAGGCCCTAGCATTTACTCAGCTGGCATGAAGCAACACTGGACCATTTGCTGGATGTGTAAAGGAAATATTTTGTACCCCTCCCCTCATCATATTCTTTTATACTTCAGAGTTGGACAATAGCAATTTTTATTAGTTCTTAGCTGGCCCAGTGATGCTGAGGGTTGATGTGCTAGCCATACATAGCTCGACAAAAATCAACATGGTTTTATGACAGGGAGGTCCTGCCAAACAAACCTGGTTGATTTTTTCAATTAGATCACCAAAACAGTGCATCAGAGTGGGGCAGTGGATGTGGTTTACCTGGACTTCAGCAAAGCCTTTGACTCTGTTCCACACAGGAGACTAGTCAAAAAAATTAGAGAACATGGGAGTTGGGCCCGAGGTAACTAACTGGGTCAGAAACTGGTTACATGGGAGAACTCAGACAGTATTAGTGAATGGCACTCTGTCTGTCGAGGGGAGAGTGACTAGTGGGGTCCCGCAAGACTTGGTTCTGGGGCTGATCCTCTTCAACATATTCATCAGAGACATTGCAGATGAACTGGATGGAAAGGTGTGCCTGTTTGCAGATGACACCAAAATCAGCAACAGGGTAGACACAACAGAGGACACCATAGCATGGAAGCTGATCTCCAAAAACTGGAGGAGTGGTCCAGGACCTGGCAATTAAAATTCAATGTCAAAAAATGCAAGGTCATGCACCTGGGAAAGCATAATCCAGGGAAACTGTACTCCATGGGAGGACAGCAGTTGGTGGCTACTAGGCAGGATTGAGACCTAGGGGTGATCATATCAGATGACCTCAAGGTCAGTAAACAATCCCCCACCCTTCACCTCCACCGCAGTATCTACCTCTCTCTTGTACCTCCTTTCTCCACCCCACTGCCGGCTATCCCCATCCCTCTGAACTACTGACAAGGCACATTGTGGCTGCTTATTCCCGCTTCTACCTTCATACAGTGTTTTCCTTGTTATTTTAACTTGTACCAATGTTTTGAGTTATTCTGTAAGTTCTGAATCCAAGCTGTATCATTCATTGTGATGTACTTTTGCTTTCTCCTATTGTACTTTGTTTTGCAATCTATGACATGGAACCTTTGTAAAAGAGCTTGCGTTAAAAGGTCTTTTCCGAATCACTAAATAAATAAAAAAAAAAAATGTGAAAAGGCAGCACTAAAGGCTAATGGTATCCTGGGATGCATAGAGATCTTATTCACAAGCAGAAGGCATGAAATAATCATGCCCCTGTATCAGTCCCTGGTCAGGCCTCACCTGGAGTACTGTGAATTCTAGAGGCCACACCTCAGGAAGGACATAGATAGGCTGGAGACAGTACAGAGAAGAGCAACAAAAATGGTGCAGGGCTTGCTTCAGAAACTATAAGAGGGAAGACTAGATGACCTCAAATTATACTCCCTAGAACAATGCAATAATCGTGGGGACATGATAGAAACATTCAGATATCTTAAAGGCAACAACAGGGTGCACATGCAGAATTTTTTTCAGCAGCACCAGAGGGCACAGCCTTTGACTTAAGGGAGGAAAATTCAGAAGCAATATGAGGAAATTCTTCTTCACAGAGCGCATTGTGGAACCATGGAATAGCCTGCCGGAGGGGGTGGAGGGAGTCAAGACAGTGGGGGAATTCAAGTGGGCATGGGACAGACAATGTGGGATACACAAGCATGTAGCTAAGTAATGGGGCATATGAAGTCAAGGGCAGGCTTGATGGATTGCACGGTCCCCATCTGCTGACAACTTTTATGTTTCTATGTTTCTATGCAGCATGAATACGTTAAAAACCTTTTTAAAATGTTTAGGCTATGCATAGATTGTACCAAAAGAAAAAAAAAATCATAAAGAATACCTGTGTGAATATTTTCAAAGTTTTTGAGTGATCATTTTTTTATTAAAACATTATATTGTTTGACTCAAAATAACCCTCCCTCACAAACATTAAATTGTGACCCTTATCTTTTAAGAAATTAAAAAGTTATCTTACCTTAAAGTTATTGCTTGTGTAGACATTTAACATGAAAAATGTCTACATTTTTTAGTTATTTTACTTGGAGATTGTTTTTAGCATGCATGCATGATCACTTAATTGCAATTATTTGCAATTACTCGAAGGAAGCAGCTTTTTAGTCAATTACAATATCATTGTTTTTCTTAGTCAGTGTTATATATGTATCTTATTATAATGCCCGTTGTATGTACAATATCTGTATTATGTATTGATTTTATGTAACATCATGACTGTGTTCTTATGGTCCCAGGTCACGCATGAAAAAGGGCCACTGGCTCATTGCGCTTACCCGGTAAACAAAAGTTTAAATAAAAATAAATAAATAAACTTCAAAAGTAATTATTTTACCAAAAACCCTAAAGGACATTTTTCCAGTGGATATCTACAAAACCCTTAAGTTTCAGACTGGAAATCTTTTTTTTTTGGCAATTCTTGCACAAAAATTTAGATATTTAAATCAAACAAAAATACATAATTGTGGCAGTTAATATCTCAAAAAACTGATTTTTATAACATTTTGGAAGAAAAGGGACTGTAGACTGAGAAAGTCTATGCCCCACTCCTAGGGTCTAAAACAGCAGAGATATCAGCCTTTGAAAATCATATTTTATACATGAATCCCAATGCAACTCTAATATGCAATAGATGCACTACTGTATACTACTGAACATTTTTATTTATTTATTTATTTATTAAATTTTGGTGACCAGGTAGGCCCACTGAGCCCAGAAGGTCCCTTTTTCAGGGGCGACCCGGGATAAAAAAACAAGTTATAAGAATGAACAAGGACATAAAGAACATTTGTGGCATTGTGAGTTACATCATGAGGTGGTTACAGTAAAGAAAAATAGTGGATACAGGCATGGTTACAGGCATGGTAAAAGAAAAGCAGTGGATACAGGCTTGGCTTACAGGCATGGTAAAAGAAAAGCAGTGGATGCAGGCATGGGTACAGGCATGGTTATCATCATAACATGTAAGCAATTGGTAGTACTTTGCATATAGTTTATTCAGGGGTTACACGTGGCCTCTGGCGAGCAGTCTGTATAAGGCAGGTAGCAGGAAGGTTAAGCTAGGAGACGGGAGTTGGAGAGGAAGGGAATACTTTATTATTACTAGATATAAATACATACATACTATAAATAAATAAATACTATATATAATGCACATATGAGTGAAGTCATCCACATCATTCTCACTAGCCATTTATTAATGTTCAAAGTTAATTTTATTGAGCAGCTAATTAACAGTTTCAGTGTATCAACATTAAAGATGGAGTCCAGCCAAAATGTCTAGCATCAATAAATTCAGAATCAGGATCAACACATCCTCAATCAGCCTCATGCCAAAAATAAGATCTATAAGTCACTTGACTTAATAGTTACATTCCCTTTCATAACCTTAATTTCACTACCTGTTCAAATCATAGAAAAAAAAAATACACCGTTGAATTTTTCAGCAGAAAAGCATCGCTTGCCCCTCCTGCCTAACCTGTCTCTACAGACCCTAACTGGTGTTCGGTTACCCTCCCTGCCAATTTACTAATATGCCCCCGTGTCTTTCCCACATGTGCTGTATCCTACCCCAAATTTTCACCTGAACCATTCCTGCTGGCAGTCTGTCCCAGTCATTTTCTGCCCTTTCAGTAAAGTCGTATTTCATAACTTTCTTTATCTCCCCTTCTTCCAGCTTCATGACATGTGACCTGGTCCTGGTGCTCTTTCTCAAAAAACTCCCCTCCAGCACACTGTTAACCCCTATAAAGTACTTGCAGGTCTCTATCTTGTCCTCTCTCCCTCTCCTCAGTCTCAGGGTGTACATGTTGAGATCCCACAGTCTCTCCTTGTAGAGCTTCTCATACAACATCTGCATCATTTTTGCTGCCCTCTTCTGAACTGTCTGCACCATGTCTATGTACAGTACTGCTGGTGGGGTCTCACCAGCAAGTGATACAGTGGCCACACCACCTCTCTCCCTCCCTCCTCCTGCTGTAAATAACCACCCTATGCACCATCGCATTCCACTAGCTGTACCCACTGTTTTTTCATACTGCCCTGACACTTGACATCATCAGATATCATAACCCTGAGGTCCATATCCTGCTTAGTGACTACCAGCACCTCCCCCACCCTGTACTCCACACCTGGGATCCTAAAGTCATTAAACCTGTACTCACTTGAGACAAGGAAGAAGGGAGGGGATGTGATTGAGATGTTCAAATTCATGAGAAGTATAAATGGAGTGCCCTATTATGAACTATTCAATAGGGTCGATCGCTCAATTACTAGAGGTCACAAATGGAAGTCGTGGGGAGGGATCTTCAGGAAGGAGCTAAGGAAACACTACTTTACTGAAAGGGTGGTGGGACCATGGAGTAGATTGCCTGTCGAGGTAGTGGGAGCTAAGTCAGTAGCAGCATTCAAACTTGGATGGGACAGAGCAAGGGAAAGAATTGTTACAGGGATGGACAATACCACTAGGTGGGCTATGTCCCTGGACCAGTAGAAGGTCTGGGAAAAACTCATGGGTAGACTAGATGGACCCAAGGTCTCCTTCTGCTGTCATATTCTATGTTTCTATGACCTAGGTGCTTGATTTTGCAGATTTTGGCATTGAACTCCAATTGACATGCTCATTACCACTCCTGTGCATTCTGTCTTCCCCCTTCTGAGTGTCCACCCTATTACAGATTTTAGTACCATCTACAAAAGGCATACCTTCCCTTCCAGTTCTTCTGCAATGTCACTTATGAAAACATTGAAAAGGACCACTCACAGTACAGACCCCTGCAGCATCCTGCTGGCCAAGCTGCCACCATTTTAGTGAGTGCTGTTCACCACCACCATCTGCTACTTATTGGTTAACCAATTTCTAACTTAATTCAACATTTAGGTTCCACCCCTAGGCTGCTCAATTTTTTATAAGTTCCTGTGTGGCACAGTGTCAAAGGCTTTGCTAAAGTCCACATGTGCCACATCCAGTGCCCTCCCCTAATCTTTTTCAGTGGTCATCAAGTCAAAGAAATCCATCAGATTTGCCTGGCATAACCTCCCTCCACTGTAAATCCATGCTGCCTGTGGTCTTGCAGCCCACTGAATTCGAGATACTCTACCAGCCTTTCCTTAATCAGGGTTTCCTTTGATTTTCCTAACCACTGAAGTGAGACTGACCAGCAATTAATTGTGGACATTCTCCCTCTTGCCACTCTTATGTAGAGGGAAAAGGGACTATGTCTGTTCTTCCAGAAATGCTTCTGGTTCCAGTGAACTGTTGAATTCAGTCATGGCTGGGGAAACTAGCACCTCCCCAAGTTCCTTTAGTACCCTTGTGTGCACCCCATTTGGTCCCATAGCCTCATCCACCTTCAGAGCTGCAAGTCCCTTCAGGTCTCTTTCTCCTAAAAATGAACTTGTATCCATCTTCCCCCTCCTTTGCTCAAGCTTCTCTGGAGCCCCCTCCCCACACACACAGTGAAGACTGAGCAGAAGTACAGTACCTGTTCAGGATGGCAGTTTTCGTTCTTGGTCCTCTTCTGCGCAGTGTTCCCCAGCCATCATACTAATCCTTACTATCCCACCTTGATTTCCTGCTCTCACTTAAGTATCTGAAGAAAGTCTTATCGCTTTTAGCTACCTCTGTGACTATCATTTCCTCTATCTGTGCCTTTGCTCTCTTCATCACCTTTTCTGCTTTTCTCTGTTTTACTTGGTATCCCCCCCCCCGTCCTCCTCCCCCTATGTTTACTTATAGTTCCTGAATGTCAGCTTTATTCCTTCACCACCTTGGCCACTTCCCTAGAGAACCATTGCCGCCTCTTTTTCCTGTTGCTCTTATGCACTTTCTTCACACAGAGACTTGCTACCTTTATTTTGCCATTCCTTAATACAAATTTAGTGAAGAGCTACTGATAATGTCATAATCAGAATTCACAGCCTAGTTCTCCCTTAAAGCAACCTTATAGGACATATTTTCTCCTCATCACAATAAAACTGCAGTTGTAGTGAACATATGAAAAAGGACACTGCATGAGTACAGGGTATGTATATTCAGAATGTGTATATGCAAGGCATTTTTTTGAATACTGCATTGAAGAGATTTCAGAATGATATTAGATTGTAATTTTGGACATTGTAATGACACAGTCTCAAGAAGTAGCTGGGTTACCTAATCTTGGAGTGGGAGCAGGGATGCTAACTTTTGGAATATTGTGGTGTCACAAATTTTCAGAATATGGCAGAGATATACAGTTTTGAAATGCGGGAGACACATAGTTGAATAATGTTTTGGAATGTATTGGTGATGCATAATTTCAGGATGTGGTGGTGATTCTCAATTTCAGATGGTGGCAACATGCAATGTCACAATGTGGTATGATCACAGAATCTCAGAATGTGGTAGGAACACAAAGTTTCAGAATATGTTGGTTACATGCATTTTCAGAATGCAGCAGTCATGCATATTTCTGAAATGTGGTGGATTGCCATAATTTTAGAGGATGGCAGGGAAATGCATATTTCTGAAATATGGTGGGTTGCCATCATTTTAGAGGATGGCAGGAAAATGCATTTTCAGAATGTGAAGGCGACAAACAATTTTGGAATGTGGCAGGGATGCATAATTTAAAAATGTGGGAAGGAGGCATAATTTAGGAATGTGTCTTGGACATGCAATTTCAGACTGCAGCAGGGACACTCATTTACAGAATGTAGTGGGGATGCACAATTTTGGAATATGGTGGGGATGCCCATTTTCAGAATGTAACAAGGAAGGGTAATTTTGGAATGTGGCAGTGATGCACAATTTCAGAATGTGCCTGGGCCACACAGTTTTAGAATGTGGTGGGGATGACCAGTTTTGGAATGTGGTTGAGAAACACAATTTCAAATTTGGTGGCAATGAATAACTTTAGAATGTGGTGTGGATGTGCATTTTGGGAATATGATAGCAATGCATAATTTTGGAATGTAGCAATGATACAGTTTCAGAATGTAGCAGAAAACACGCAATTTCATCATGTTACTGGGACATGCAATTTCAGAATGTGGTGCAGATGTATGATTTTAGAATGCATCGGAGACACACAATTTTGGAATTTATTTATTTATTCATTCATTCATTCTGAAAATACCTTTGATCACAAGTGCTCATTTACAAAGGTGCCATGTCAAGGGCACAAGGAGCAGCAACATATAACAGTAGAAAGTATGATTACATAAAACCACAGCTCCATATACAGCATATTGAGTGGCAAAAAGTAGTGTAAGCATTAGGTAAGAGATTGCAAACAATGTAAATTTCATTGACAATAAAGGACATACGGTGTGCGACAGGTGTTCATCTTAGCTGAAACATGAACATTTTCAACTTACAGTACCATGATTTCTTTTCTCAGTGCATACATAAAATGAACAATTTTAGGGAGGCTTAACAGGGATTCAGGTAATTCATTCAGCCACAGAGATGCCTTTATTATGAAGGACCACTTACCCAAGTCCGTTCTATAGAAAGGTGTTTTGAGGGCATTCCTAGCCATACTCCAGCTCGAATATTGGTTGCTAACTTGCCGAATAAAAGTTTTGGATAGCCAAGAGAGTAAGGTCCATTAGTTTATTTTTTTGTTTAGTTTTTTTTTGTGTGTGTGCAAGTGGGTAGGTCTGGTATTTTAGTCTCTCCTGGAGGGGAAGCCTGTCATTAAGGGTAAATAGGGAGCAGCTGTGGACAATCATGTCAGCCCCTAATGCATCCTTATTATACCCCAGCATAATTCTGTGAAGTTCAGAGTTACTTGTTTCTGCATAAATTGTGAGGCCATAATCAAAGAACAGCAGGATTGTACTGGACACTACAAGATGCCTGGCTTCAGCAGTGAGGTTTATACAGTTCCTGTACAGTTCTCCCAATTTTGTATTGGCAGTGTTGATAATATGATAAACATGAGGAAAGAAAGATAAAGTGACATCCAGGATGACACCTAAATACTTAAATGACTCAATCTGCTCTAGGTTGATCCCCTTGTCATTATTGATGACTAGAATGAAGGCCTTTTTCTTTCCTATGTGGGCCTGTGAACAACATGATCCTGATTTTTGTTGTTTTTGTTTTGTACTTTAGGACCAGTTTGTTGTGTGCAAACCATTTCTACAAGGCCTCAAAGTCATTTTGGAGCTCAGTACAGATTTCATCATGCTGTTCACTACTGGAGTATATGACAGTATTGTCGGCATACAGGAGCACCTTAGATGCCTAGCAAGCATCTGAGAGGCTGTTTGTGAAAGGCTGAAATAGGAAGGGGCAAGTTCTGAGCCTTGTGGCACACCCAGAGAGACACTCCTGACATGTGAGAGAGAGCCATCATTTTTTACCCACTGTGTACTGTCAGTGAGGTAGTTTCAAAATCAGCCTACTGTGTCCTGAGAGAGGCCAAGAGAGAGGAGTTTCCCAAGTAGCAACTTATGGTTGTCAAGGTAAAATGCTTTTGACAGGCCAATGTAGATGGCTCCCACCATGATTCCACCATCGAGGACATCATGCAGGTAGTTGGTGTACTTTATGAGGGCAGTGCTGGTGCTATGAAGCTTCCTAAATCCATGTTGTTATGCACTTTGTATTTTATATTTACACAAATAAGTGACAAGTTGGTCAGACATGATTAGTTGGAGGGCTTTGGACAGGGGAGAGAGAATAGATTAAGGCCTCTAATTTTAATTTGCAAGGTTGGAGTGGTTGGCACTTTTAAGGACCGGAGTGATCAGTACAGTTTACCAGACTGCAGGGAACAAAGAATACCGTGGGAAAAGTTGAATAGTTTAGTTATAGGTAGGGCGAGTTCCTTGAGGACATGGGCAAGTAGCTTCATATCTATCGTGTCACCCCCACCCTAGTTTTACCTAGGACACTTTTAACATACTGGACAGTTTCTTTAGATGAAACAGTCATAACACAGAATGTGGGGGTACCACCGATTATGGTCGTCACTGTCAGAGGTCTCTGGTGCAATACTGGTAGTACTGGGGGAGAGGACAGAGCTGAGGTCCATAAAGGCCAATCTGAATTTGTTGGTAATCTCTGCTGGGTACACAGTAACAGCCCCATCAACGTTGAGCATTTTTTGGAGGGTTTTTTTCACCCTTACCCATAAGTTCAGATATATTATCCCCAGCTTGTTTCTCATTGCTCCAAGTCCTAGTTTGATGTTCTTTACAATACATCAATTTTACCTGCCTTATCCTACTCCTGCATCTATTATGAGCTTCCCTGTACCTATGTAGATCAGCAGGTGAGCCTATTTCTCTCACCCTGCACCACAGATTATCCCTTTCACACATTTGGGCTAGGAGGTCTAGGTTAACCCACCCAGCAGCATTCTATCAAACCCTGCATTTTTTAAGTGGGGCAGATTTGTCACAAGCAGCATTTAATTCATTACAAAGTAATCAATGGTGGAGTCAATGTCAGGGGTGACCTTGAGGTAACTTCAGTCTAGCTGAGCCACATATGTCTGGAAGTCTATGATCTTGTTGTTGCTTAGGACCCTGCTATGGGTACATTTTGTGGGAGACTTAGTAGGCTTAGCAGTCCAAGTGTATTGTACTGGGGAGTGGTATGTAGCAAGGATGCACAATGTTGGAATGTGACTAGAACACACATCTTTAGAATGTGGTAGATATGCACAATTTTGCAACATTGTGGGACCCACAATGTCAGAATGTGGTGGGGACATACAATGATGGCATCTGGTGGGGATGTAACATTTTCGAATGTTGCAGGGATGCACAATTCCAAAATGTAATGGTGGCACACAGTTTCAGAATGTAGCATTGATGCCAAAATTTGGAACATGGTGGGGACATGCAATTTTGAAATGTGGCTGTAATGCACACTTTTGGAATGCCACAGGAATGCACTATGTAAGATTGTGGCAGGGATCCACAATGTTGGAAGGGGGGGGTTATGCAGTTTTTAAATGTGGTGGGTGCATACAATTCTGGAATGTTTCAAGAACAAGTACTTGCAGAATAAAATGGTAGATCCTGTCACATTCTAAGAGTGTAAATCACCATTATTTACTGAAATTTTCAGTCCCTGCCAAATTCCAAGATGCGTGTCCCTGTCACATTCTGAGATTGTGTGTCCCCACTAAGTTTGAGATTGCTCAACCCTAGCACATTCTGAGACTGCATATCCCCCTAACATCTTGAAATGGCACACAAACTTAATATTCCATCAATATGTCCAGTGCTGCTTTCCCAAACCACCTCCCTGCCACATGCTATAGTAAAGTACCATGCATCTGAATATTTGGGAAACACATGCACTGCATCCAACTCTGTCTTTTTTTCAAATGATTACTACAACTGCAGTTAAAATTTGGAGAAAAAATTCCTATAAGGTTCTGACAGGGAAGACTAGGGCATGAGTTCTGGTTATGATATCATCAGTAGCTCTTCACTGAAACTGCCAGTTTTTGAACGGGGAGGAAAATCAGGGCTACAAAATAGCTTGTAATTTTAAATGAAGTAGCTTAGTGATCTAATATTTGGTTAAGGGGCTTATTGGGGATATGCTGATTCTAATTCTACAATGTAGCATTTTTGACTGGACCTCACTTTAAAATAGTTTTCATGATACAAAATAATGCATTAATACACAGCAAAAATATTTTCCATCATTAGCATCCATGTTACATGAAGTATATTCTGTTTCATTACATTCAGTATTTATTTCCCCATGTAAATATATTAAAAGTTTCTATTAGGTAGTTTTCAGTTCAAAATTGTCCCTTTATCTTAATTGATGCCGTTAATTTTTCCATCATTTTGACCCTCGCATTCCAGACTAAATTCACACTTTTAAGAAAGGCAGCTACATCCACAGCTAACTGTGCTGAATAAGGGTTAATTGGTAAATTATAACTTTCTTCTAGGGAAAGATGCTGTTCTCAGAAACTCTTTGCTCTCCATTGTTCCCTAGAATTCCTGTACCAAGGGCAAACTAAGTTTTTGAGCAAATAATCCCACTGTCCCAACCTACATTCAGAAATCAGTACTTCCACAGGTACTTCAAGAGGAAAATTTTTGTTAGATATAGACTGGCATGTTATAAATTGAAAAGGATTTTGCCCCTGAATGAAAATAATGGCTCTGTTGAAGTTCCAGGGGACAAGTTAATTTGTGAGTGTGAGTTTGGGCAGTGGGATGATCATTACCAGAATCATCAACAGCAATACCAAATGCAGAGCATGGACCCCACCTCCAGGACATTTTGTGCTGTGGATAATTTTGGTAACCAGTGTATAAAATACACCTCTAACTTCAATTTTCCATTCAGGAGCTATCATACTAAACTGACAGCTGGTGAACTTGCAGCCCTCAGATCTCTGCAAAACCAAAACTACATTGTTATTAAACCAACTGATAAGGGAAGCTGTTGTTGTATGACATAAGGCACTGCAGTATATATCACTGAAGCCACACAGCAAATCTCTGACACTACTGTTTATTCTTCTCTACCACAGGATCCTACTGCCAACTATCAATCAGAGGTTATTACCACCATCACCTCTACTTTTGAAAACACTTAGCTCCCTGTCTCTGCTAAGAGACTCATAATTCAACATCCTCAGGCATTCAAGTTCTACCTTCTTTCCAAAAATCCACAAAACTGTAAACCCTGGGTGCCCATTTGTGTCTGCCTTTTCTTACCCCAGCATTTCTGGACAGAATCATGAAACCACTTGTTGAATCCCTGACCTACAATAAAGATGCCGCCCATGCTCTCCAGTTATTTGACAGGTTGAAATCCTAATGGCTCCCATCAGATCATCTTTACCATAGACAACAAATCTCTTTACACAATGATCCACCACAATGATGACCTGACAGCTCTCCAGCACCTTTTGGATAAGTGTGGAGTCCAGCAGCCACCCCCCCCACACACACATTAACCTGACTGGCTGAACTGGTTCTGAAACTTAATGAGTTATCTACCCATACTAGCTCTTTTTAAGCAGGTCAGTGAAGCTGCCATGGGTAGGTACCATGACGGGTCACCATTTTGCCAATATCTTTATTGGGTTGAGGAACAGTTTTTTTCTCTTCTTCACAGGGACTGTGCCTGACCACTAAAAATGCTACACAGATGATTGTGTAGGGACCACCTTTTGCTCCAGGGAAACCCTCCAAATATTCTTTTACAGGTTTACCATGTACCATAATACCCTACATGGTCAAAGTATCTTCCTGCCCACTACCTATCATAGATATCAAATTGTTGGTGTAGAACACTGGTCTGGAGACACTGGTTTATTACCACCCCAATGACTTAACTCATTATACCTTGGGTGGCCATTTTGTATCTGGCAACAATTAATAGTTTGGACTTCTGAAGAAGCTATTGGAGGTAATGAGTTACCACATTTTTCTACTTCACAGCTCCATCCATCACAAACATGTTAAGAATGGTTTGCAATATTCAGTTTCTTAAACTTCACAGGTTATACAGTAAAGATGATGATTTTGCTGAGCAGTATGAAAAAATGCACAATATTTATTAACAGTGGTTACACAGAAATTATAATGGAAAAAGCACTCTCCTAGGTCAGTTATGTTCCCCTGTCACTGAACTTCAAGGTCTCATAGGTGTTTATCACATCACCAAGGAGTTCTTGTGCATTTCCAGCAATATGATATATTGTATGCTTTGCAGGAAGTGTGCAGCTATCTACATAGAAACATAGAATTTGTCAGAAGATAAAGACCACTGGCCAGCTCACAGTGTGGAGGGCTAAGACACCTGTGCCTTATCTCCTGCCATGCCAGTGACCTGTGTTCATGGTGTGAGCAGGCCTCTGGGGGTTGGCTGGGGAGGGAGGGGGTAAAGCATCCGGAGGAATGCTCTCCTCTCCCAGGGAGAGAGGACTAGTGCTCCCACCAAATGACTGCCCAGGGTAGAAGCCCAAAGGTAATGCAGGTCAGATGGGCACCAGGGAAGGGATGGTACTGTGGTACATCCATGGATCTGTACGCACCTCCACGTATGCACATCTGGCATGTGCACCCCAACAATGGGGATGGGAACCAGGGGAAAAAATAGTGGAAAATACTACTCAGCTGTGGATGACAACTGACCCTCTGCAGGCTCTGCACTCAGTGACCGATTGAAGGCGACGAAGGTAAGTCCTGGTAATACCAGGGTGATGGGGCTGGGGGGGGTAGACTGAAAGGGCAGCTGGGGCAACAAGGAGTATAATATATATATATATATATATATATATATATTAGAGGCAAAATTCCGATTATCGTCAGTTAGCTGACACAAAGTGAATCAGTGTTGTTGAACCCCCTTACTCATCAGTTTTCTCTGTCCACCGGAGATTAAGTTAAATATCAGCCCCAACTCTCACCCCATCACATGTGTAAAGCAGCAGAAGTATAGCAGAATGGGGTGAGAGTTAGACCGATGACCCACGCGCACCCCAATGCCGGTTGGGGGTGGGCTGAGGGGGTCCAAGGGGTTTGCAACCCTAACACCGAATTTCCTCACTTTTGTCGCTGTGGAACAACCCTAACTAATGCATTAAACAGAGTTTTTTGCCTCTAATTTCCCTTCTTTTTGAGAATGACAATAAGAAATAGTGAATGTAATGCAGCAGCAGGAACGCGGGGCCCGCACTCCCTCCACCGAATGTCTTGTGGCATAGTAACATGAACAGCAATGCAAACAGAAGCACTAACAGTGGCACACATGGTAACGCAAGCGTGAATGAGAACAGAAAGGGTAACGCACATGGTGGCGTAGACGGGAACGGTCTGCCACATGATGTGTTGTCACATAGTAACATGGTGCTTGCAAACGGAAATGTCAATGGGCATGGTGACGCAAATTGAAAGAGAAAGAGAAACAGTACTGTAGACACAAATGGCAAAAAATAACAGAAACACAAGCGCAAATGAAAACGCAAAGGATAACGCACATGGTGGCGTAGACGTCAACGGTAAGTGAAATTGGTACGGAACCACAAGCAGAAAGGGCAACAGTAACAGTAATGTAAGCGCACAGGCTGGTCTTCCCCAAAATCTGCTTAGAGAAAGACAGTGAGTACAAAGAATGTATGCATAATAATGGGTATCGGAGCAGAAAATGAGGACTTGGAATACTAAATCGGTCATATCTCAGGAACCGTACAACGTAGAAAAAAATTTAAAAGTCATATGATTTACGACTGTCCTGGCTAGTTTTGTACTTAGCTCCCAGTAGGGGGCTAAGTATTTTTCTGATGAAATGTCCGTATCTCGCACCTTTTCCGAGATACGGGCCCTGAAAGGCGTGGCAAACGCCATAATGTTATCCTATGGGAAAAAAAGAGAAGTTCGGAGTGCCATAACTTTGCCCCCCTGTAATATTTTTTCACCAAACTACTGAAAGGCACATCTGTGGGCTGTTGCCTGTGTTCCCTCCAAATTTCACGAAAAAAGACCAAACCGTTATTTTGCAGCAGGGTGCCAAAGGATTCTTGTAATGCGTCAGGCGCCGTAATGTTATCCTATGGGAAAAACGGTCAACTTTGGAGTGCCATAACTTTGCTGCCATGTAATATTTTTTCAACACAATACTGGAAGGCACATCTGTGAGATGTCGGCTGCGTTACCTCCAAATTTCAGCCCAAAATTCCCAACCGTTCTTTTGCAGCACAGTGCCAAAGAATTGCTGGTATTTTCAGACACCCTGGAAAAGTACTGTCGAACTTTGCAAAAGCGTTCGTAAAAATTTGCGACACTTTCGTGAGTTCGACACTACTTTTGAAAGTACTTTTTCCAGAAATTTGAAAACATATATCTGGGGTGTTTACCTCAAATAAAGACATGGCTAGCATCCTCAGGCTCCGACTAGGTGAATACAAAAAGAATTAGGTTGCTAGAGGGTCCCAAATTTAAATGGCAAGCATTTTTCTGATCACTAACTGAAAACAAGATGGTGGATTTGCGAAAGTAAGAGAGCCATTTGCGAAAGTAAAAATGCATTTGCCACACTGTCGAACTTTTTGTTAACTATTCCCATTGACGTATAATGGGAAATTGTTTTTTGAATAACTTTCGAAACGTTCAATTTTTTCACGAAATCTTCAAAAGGCACATCGGGGACCCCGGCCGCACATTCCCTGAAGATTTCGGGCCAGTCGCACAAACCGTGACACCTGTAGGCGCAACCGTAGAATTCCAGAAAAAGGGTAAACGCACGCGCAGATCATGCTTAATAACTCCACAGCTGTATATCTGACCAGTACAAAACGTGGCAGATCCCAAGGCGTATGGGGCTTGATCGTGTATTACAAATTTCAGGCAAATCCGTCAAACAGTTGCAAAGTTATTAAGGTGCAAAATTTTGGGTTTAACATAGAAATGGCTCCTCAACCCCAACTATGGTAGCACTACCGTGCTACCATAATATATATATATACATATATATATTACAGTGGCATGGTCACGCCACTATAGTTAGGGTTCAGTGGTCAGTTGCACACTAAAGTCAAAAGTTTGGACGTTAATAACTTTGGACCCGTTCAACGGATTTGCCTGAAATTTGGAACACATGGTGGGGCATGGTAAATCCCTTGATTTGCCAAATTGTGTTTTGGTCAGACTTATGGTCTTTGTGTACGAAAGTGCTTAAAAATGCAAAATTATCTGTTTTTGGAGGTAGCTTTTGGGATTTTGGACGTGGCCTGCACGGCCATCATGTGGCATGCCACTCTGTGAGATGGCTCTTTGGAAAGAGCTTTGGTGGCCGAACATGCCGCTTTTAATTTGGTGAAACAATGAAAAAATATTAAGGCATTCAAAAGTTATGCCACTTTTAAGTTCCCATTATAAGTCAAAGGGAAAATTTATATGTATATTTTGTGAACAAAGAATGGGGTTCTGGGCATCTGGTCCCACCTGGCGGTCAAAGAATATGCAGCCTCACGGTTCAAGAATCTTTGTCCCTGAGGATTTTTCAGATTCTTTGATCACAAGGTCTGCCATCTTGTTTTCAGTTTTCCAATTGTACAAACACAAATATCTCGGCTCAGGGGTCACTTCTGAAATAAAACTTGGATGGGTTTTACTCAGGAGGCCCCAATCTATCGAGCCATGCCTTTGGTTCCATCCAAATCGGTAAAAAAATAGAGTTATTAGCTTTTAAAATGTTCTTTCATGGCTCGCTAACGATCTTTGATTGTGAGCCTACAAATTCTTTGATCGCAAGATTTTTTTATTGTGATCGTGCATCGCGAGCGAGGCATGAGATGGCCAGATTTAAAATTGTTGTTTCTGAGCCCAGGGGTGTCCTACAAATTGAAATGAGGGTGGGATTTGCTCAAGGGGCTTCATTCTGCCCCATCTGAATAATAATTATAATGTATTAACTATCCCTGGTAGTCTAATGCCCCCCCATCGTAATAAAATATATAGTTATTTGTTTTTACATCCATGGTAGTCTAGTGGCCTCCCGAGCTGTATAAAATAATTATTATTGCTCATATCCCTGGTAGTCTAGCTGCCCTCCCCAGCATTATGAAATAAATACTTATTTTGTATTTCCTGGTAGTGTAGTGGCCTCCCACCCAAGTGTGTCAGCTTACCCAGCTCACCCAGCACCCTCTCACGCCCCCAGCCAACTGGCAGTTTAGCTTCATTTCATGGCCAGCCGCCGATTGCTTGTAGTATGATTGGTACGTGCAAAGAGGAGCTCAGAAATATTTTCAGAGCACGCTTGCATTAGCGCTTGTAATGC
The DNA here is from genome assembly GCA_016271365.2 of Neoceratodus forsteri. Lineage (NCBI taxonomy): Eukaryota > Metazoa > Chordata > Ceratodontiformes > Ceratodontidae > Neoceratodus > Neoceratodus forsteri. The sequence goes on along the minus strand of CM028132.1, from coordinate 893,794,274 downwards.
ACACAGTCGGTGGCTGGCCATGGAGGTGAGAGGTCAGCTGTGCCAATCGCTGGCTGGGGAAGGTTGGGGGGTGCTGGGTGGTTTGACACGGCTGGGTGGAGGGGTGGGGCCACTAGACTACCAGGAACTATGGAATAGGTATTTATTTTATTATGCTGGGGGGTGCTAGACTACCAAGGATATCTACAAAGAATATTATTTAATACAGATTGGGGGGGCCACTAGACTACCAGGGATATGAGCAATTATAATTATCTTATACAGCTCGGGGGGCCACTAGAATACAGCTCGGAGAGGTGGGGGGCCACTAGACTACCAGGAAATACTACATCCTTATTTATTTTATTATGATGGAGGGGCCCTAGACTACCAGGGATATGTACAATTAATATTATTTAATACAGATTGGGGGCCAACTAGACTACCAGGGGTATTAGCAGTAATAATTTTATAGAGCTCGGGGGCCACTAGACTACCAGGGTTGTAAAACAGTACATATTGGGGGCGGCACTAGACTACTGGGGATACTTCATACATTCTTTTTGTTATTTAGATGGGGCAGAACGAAGTCTCCTGAGCAAAACTCAGCCTCATTTTACTTTGTAGGGCAACCCTGGGCTGAGAAACAACATTTTAAAATCTGCCCATCTCGTCCCTCGCTCTTTAATCATGAGCGTGCTATTTCTTTGATCGTGAGCCTGGAAATTCTTTGATCGTGAGATTCTTTGATTGCAGTCATGCATCGCAAGTGAGGGATAAGATGGCCCAATTTAAAAATCAATTTTCTCAGCCCAGGGGTGCCCTAGGAAGTCAAATGAGGGTGGGTTTTACTCAGGGGGATTCGTTCTGTCGAAACATGGCAGTGGTTTACTGCAATTCCTTACTTTTTTTTATTTATAAGGTTTTTAATTATTTGTTCATGAGGCTGCAAATTCTTTGATCGCGAGCCTGCAATTTCTTTGATCGTGAGATTCTTTGATCTCCATCTTTGATCACGACAGAGGGACAAGATGGCCAGATTTTTTATAATGAAATAGATAGGGAAATTTTAGTAATCTTTGATATTGAATATCTCGGAAACGGTTTCATCTTTTTACTTGACTTATGGAGGGAAGAAAGGCAACATCCCACAGATGTGCCTTATGTGGTTTGGTCAAAAAATATTACAGGGTGGCAAACTTACGGCACTATGAAATTGACACTTTTTCCTATAGGATAACATTACGGCGTCCGCCACATTACAGGAATTGTTTGCCGCCCTGCTGCAAAATAAGGGTTTGGTCTTTTGGGCTGACATTTGGAGGGAAGAAAGTCAATATCCCACAGATGTGCCATTTGGTAGTTTGCTGAAAAAATATTACAGGGCGGCTAAGTGACAGCACTCTGAAGTTGACGCTTTTTCCCATAGGATAACATTATGGCATCAGTCACACATTTCAGGGCCCATATCTCGGAAACGGTGCAAGATACCGACTTTTTGTCACAAAAATGCTTAACCCCCCCCAAATAGAGGCTGAGTACAAAACTAGCCAGGAAAGACATGATTCAGACAAAATTTTAATTTATTTTCTACGTCGCACGGTTCCTGAGATATAAGCAATTTAGTATTCCTAGTCCTAATTTTGTGCTCCGAGGTCCATTATTATGCATACATTCTTTGTTTTCACTGTGTTTTTCAATGCAGTTTTTGTGGACAAGAAGGGTGTGCCCTTTCGTGACTGTGTCAGTTTGCATTTCCACTTGCGCTTCCGTTACCGTTCGCATCACCGTTCCCGTCTATGCCACCATGTGCATTACGGTATGCGTTTTCGTTTGCGCTTGCATTTCCATTTCATTTGGTGTTACTTTTGCTGTTACTGTTACCATTTGCATTTGCAATTGAGGTACCGTGCGCGTGCGCATTACGGTTTGCATTTCCGTATGCGCTTGCATTTGTGTTTGCGTTTCTGTTTCCTTTGGCTTTATTGTTGCTGTTACCATTACCATTTGAATTTACAATTGCAGTACCATGACCGTGCACGTAACGGTTTGCATTTCTGTACGAGCTTGCATTTGCATTTACATTTCTTTCCTTTGGCTTTATTGTTGCTGTTACTGTTACCATTTGCTTTTACAATTGCACTTCCATGACCGTGCACTTTACGGTTTGTGTTTCTGTATGTGCTTGAGTTTACATTTACATTTCTGTTTCTCTTTCCTTTGGCATTATTCTTCCTGTTACTGTTACCATTTACATTTACAATTGTGGTACCGTGTTCCTGCACATTATGGTTTTCATTTCCGTACGTGCTTGCATTTGCGTTTCTGTCTCCTTTGGCGGTATTGTTGCTGTTACCATTAGCATTTGTGTTTCCAATTACGGTACTGTGAATATGCACATTACCAGTTGCGATCCATACACACTTCCGTTTGCATCTCCATTTCCGTCAGTGTTCGCTTTGGCGTCACTTTGCCCTTGCATTTCTATTTCAGTTTGTGTTACCATTTACATTTGCGTCACCATGTGCGTAACCATTTGCACTTGCGTTATTTTACACTTACTGTTACTATGTCACACAAAATCATGTGGTGGGAGCATGGGGCCCAAAGGTCTCTGCGTTCCCACCAACTTCATCAACAGGCATCGGGGTGTGTGTTGGGGTCATCGGCCCTAACTCTCACCCCATCCCATGTGTAAACAAGCTGAGGTGGTGCAGTGTAGAGAATGGGGTGAGAGTTAGGCTGATGACCTCAACACACACACCCGATGCCTGTTGGTGGGGCAGGCTGGGGATGGGGTGCAAGGGGTGGGAACCCCAAATAAAATTTCTCGCTTTTTTGCTGTAGAAGAACCCTAACTGATGCATTAATGAAGTTTTTGCATAGAATATATATATATATATATATATATATATATTCGGAGTTAGGTTGAAAACCCCTTGACCCCAGCCACCCCCAACCGGCATAGGAGTTGCGCATTGGATCGCCAGCCCTAACTCTCACCCCATCACATGTGTAAAGCAGCAGAAGTATAGGAGATTGGGTTGAAAGTTAGGACCGATGACCACAATGCGTACCCCAATGCCGGTTGGGGGGTGGGCTGGGGGGTCCAAGGGGGGTTTTCAACCCTAACACCGAATTTCCTCACTTTTGTCGCTGTGGAACAACCCTAACTAATGCATTAAATGGAGTTTTTTGCCTCTAATTTCCCATCTTTATGAGAATTATATTGAGAAATAGTGAATGTAATGCAGCGGTGGGAGAGCGGGGCCCTTTGGGCCCCGCGATCCCACCACGTGATGTCTTGTGGTATAGTAACAGGAACAGAAATGCAAACAGAAGCCTTAACAGTGGCACACATGGTAACGCAAGCGCGAATGAGAACAGAAAGGGTAACACACAAGGTGGCGTAGACTGGAACGGTCTGCCACATGATGTGTTGTCACATAGTAACATGGTGCCTGCAAACAGAAATGTCAATGGGCATGATGACGCAAAGTGAAACAGAAAGAGAAACAGTACTGTAGATACAAATGGCAAAAAATAACAGAAACGCAAGTGCAAATGAAAATGCAAAGGATAACGCACATGGTGGCGTAGACGTCAACGGTAACTGAAACGGGTACAGAACCGCAAGCGGAAAGGGCAACGACAACAGTAACGTAAGCACACAGGCTGGTTTTCCCCAAAAGCTGCATAGAGAAAGACAGTGAGTACAAAGAATGTATGCATAATAATGGGTCTCAGAGCAGAAAACGAGGACTTGGAATACTAAATAGGTTATATCTCAGGAACCGTATGACGTAGAAAAAAAATGTAAAAGTCATATGATTTGCAACTGTCCTGGCTGGTTTAAACTTAGCCCCAGTAGGGGCTAGGTATTTTCCAATGAAAAGTCTGTATCTCGCACCATTTCCGTGAGATATGGGCCCTGAAAGGCGCGCAAACGCCATAATGTTATCCTATGGGAAAAAGAGAAGTTCGGAGTGCCATAACTTTGTCTCCTGTAATATTTTTTCACCAAAACCACTGAAAGGCACATCTGTGGGCTGTTGCCTGTGTTCTTCCAAATTTCATGAAAAAGACCAAACCGTTATTTGCAGCAGGTGCCAAAGGATTCCTGTAATGCGTCGGACGCCGTAATGTTATCCTATGGGAAAAAACGTCAACTTTGGAGTGCTGTAACTTTGCTGCCATGTAATATTTTTTCAACACAATACTGAAAGGCACATCTGTGAGATGTCGGCTGTGTTCCCTCTAAATTTCAGCCCAAAACTCCCAACCGTTCTTTTGCAGCTGAGTGCCAAAGAATCACTGTTATTTTGGACATAGTGTCGCAAAGTAGTGTCGTGATTTGCGAAAGCTTTCGCAAAAATTTGCAACACTTTCATGAGTGCGACACTACTTTGCGAAAGTACTTTTTCCAGAAATCTGAAAAACATATTTCTGGGGTGTTTTACCCCAAAATAAAGACATGGCTAGCATCCTCAGGGCCAGACTAGGTGAATACCAAAAGAATTAGGTTGCTAGAGGGTCTCAATTTTAAATGCCAAGCATTTTTCTGATCACTAACTGAAAACAAAATGGTGGATTTGCGACAGTAAAAAGTGCATTTGCGACACTGTTGAACTTTTTGTTAACTTTTCCCATTGACTTATAATGGGAAATTGTTTTTTGAATAACTTTTGAACCGTTTAATATTTTTTCACGAAATCTTTGAAAGGCACATCGGGGACCCCGGCCGCACGTTCCCTGAAGATTTCGGGCCGGTCGCAACAACTGTGCGACCTGTAGGTGCGACAGTAGAATTTCAGAAAAAGCGTAAATGCATGCGCTGATCACGCTTAATAACTTCTCAGCCGTGTATCCGACCAGTACGAAACTTGGCAGATCCCAAGGCGTATGGATCTTGATCATGTATTCCAAATTTCAGGCAAATTCCTCAAACAGTTGCAAAGTTATTAAGGTGCAAAATTTTGGGTTTAACATAGAAATGGCTCCTCAACTCTAACTATGGTAGCACCAGTGCTACCATAATATATATATATATATATATATATATATATATATATATATATATATATATATGATAAGGACTGTTTGATGCATCTAGTCTGCCCTGTTCCCTTACCTACCATGCTACTGCAGACCCTTCTTGATCTCCAGCCTTACCTCCCCTTTTCCTACTGCTATGGTCCCTTTGTGTCTATCCCATGCATGCTTGAATCCTATTACCATTTTAGTGCCCACCACCTCCACAGGAATGCTGTTCCAGACACCTACCACCCTTTCTGTGAAGAAGTATTGCCTCACATCCCCTCTGAGACCCCCCCAGCTTCATATCATATTCCATTGTCCTTAAGCATCTCTTTCTATGGAAAATGCTATCCTCCTGTACCTTATTAATACCTTTAAGGTATTTGAACATTTCTCTCATGCCCCCTCCCTTTCCATCCTTTCCTCTGGAAGTACATATTTAAATTGTACTGGTGGAGAAACTGATGGGGTTAGGAGTAGGCCCTTTGATGGTCAGATGGATTGAAAACTGGATAGCTGGACGCACTCAGAGAGTAGTGGTCTGTGGGGAGCTCTCGAACCCTACAGAGGTTGGTAGTGGGGTACCACAGGGCTCGGTCCTGGGTCCAATCCTGTTTAATGCATACATATCAGACATCAGGGATGGTATAGGGTGTGAAATGAGTCTCTTCATGGATGACTCCAAGATGGGAGCAGTAGTTGAGGAGAAGAGGAGGTTGGCCCAGCAAAGGGACCTGGACACCCTGGAAAGCTGGGCTCACACATGGAAATTAAATTTCAATATCACCAAGTGCAAGGTGTTGCATCTTGGTCGGGGAAACCCTAAACACAGGTACACCCTGGGAGGGGAGGTGCTGGAAGCCTCAACAGGGGAAAAAGACCTAGGGGTCATGGTGGATACATGTATGAATAACTGAGCAGTGCAGGAGAGCAGCTAGCAAGGCAAACAGGATGTTGGGATGCATCGCAAGGGGGATCACCTCTAGGAGCAAGGAAGTGATTCTGCCGCTGTACAATGGACTGGTTAGACCACACCTTGAGTACTGTGTACAGTACTGGCGACCACACTTGAAGAGGGACATACAGCTCCTGGAGAGGGTACAGAGGAGGGCAACAAAGATGATACGAGGGTATGGGATTTGACTTACGAGGACAGACTTGAGGAGCTCTGCCTGTTTTCATTGGAGAGGAGACAGGGGACATGATTGAGGCCCTGAGTACCTCAAGGGAATAAATAGGGTAAACATGGAGGGATCTTAGACTAAAGCAGGGAGCATCACCAGAGGGCATGGTTTGAAGTTGGAAGGTGGAATGGTGAGGGGGAAAAGAGGAGGAGGTTTTCACTGAGAGGGTGGTGGACCCTTGGAATGCTCTGCCTGGTGAGCTGGTTCAGAGATCCACAGTGGAGAGCTTTAAGAGGATGGGACAGACACAGAAAGTGGATGTATCAGATGATGGCCTGTCCCGGGGGTGGGGATGGATGATAGGGGTTTCTGGAGCACAAGGGATGGGAGGGTCTCGGCACCCAACTAAGGATCTAGGTTCGAGCAGACTTGATAGACCATAAGGCCTAATCTGCTAGCAAATAGTATGTTAGTATGTAAATTCCTGAGTCTTTCCTTGTATGGCTTCTGATGGAGGCCATGCACCATTTTGCTTTCCCTCTTCTGTTTTGCCTCTACCCCATCTATGTCTTTCCTGAGATAGGGCCTCCAGTTCTGGACATAGTACTCTAGATGGAATCTCATCATCAATCTATACAGGGATAGCACTACCTCCCTCCCTCTTTCTGCTGGTGATACCCCTCCCTATGCACCAGAGCATTCTACTAGCTTTTCCCACTGCCTTATCACACTCATTTGCAACCTTCAGTTCATCAGATATGATGACCCCCAGTTCCCATTCCTGTTTTGTGGTTGTCAGTACCTTCCCCCACATTTGGTACTTTGCCGGTGAGTTCCTGTGCCAATGTGCATAATTTTACACTTTTTGGCATGGAAGCCCAATTATCAAACCCTTGACCAGTCTTCCAGCTTTTTCAGATCATCTCTTATTTTTTCTACACCCTCCCCCCCACCAGTGTGTCCACTCTGTTGCAGATTTTGGTGTCATCCATGAACAGGCATACTTTCCCTTCCATTTCTACCATAATGTCACTAATAAAGACATTGAAGAGGACCAGGACCAGTATGGCACCCCACTGGTTACCATGCCTTCTGAGTGCACCACCACCCTCTGATTCCAGTTGCCAACTTTGTACCCATTTAGTACCCATTTTACTACTTTTGGATCTATTCCTATTGGATCTATTCCCAGGCTGCCTAGCTTGTTTACTAGTCTTGTGTGTGGAACGATGTTGAAGGCCTTACTGAAATCCAAGTAGGCCACATCCGCCGCCCCTCCCTGATCCACTTCCCTTGTCACCCAGTTGAAGAACTCCATTAAGTTTGTTTGGCAAGATCTCCCCCCGTGAATGCATGCTGTCTCATATCCTGCAATCCATTGGTTATGAGGTATTCCCCAATCCTTTCTTTTAGCAATGCTTCCATTACTTCACCCACCACCAAAGTCATGCTGACAGGTCTGTAGTTTCCTGCCTCATCCCTATTCCTACTTTTGTGAAGTGAGACCACATCCACCTCCCTCCAGTCCCCCAAGACTTCCCCTGTATCTAGTGATAGGCTAAACAAGGCTGTCAGAGGTACAGGAAGATGCCTGGCTGACCAGTTCAGGGAGCATTACAATGCAGTTAGAAATGGAGACAGTGATAAACCATCTCTATGCCATTTTACCTTCAGGGACCATAATGTTAAAGGTAATTCTGTTTGTGTCCTTCAGTATAATTTCTTGGATGCTAATCAAAGGAACAACACAAAAACCAAGCTTGTCATATGCTTAGGCTTCCAGCTGGCAGACCTACAAGTCCTCTGGCTCCCCTTCTGACCTTACTATTTACGAGACCATTTGTAATGCATGTACTAAAGCTACTAGGCTTGTGAAGTCTGAACACTTTACATCCACACTCAAGAAGAATCTTAATCACACCACCTAAATTCTGGAGATAATTCATGCATGTTTCTCTCCTCTGACCTAGTCCCCTCTCACTGTTCTCAAGATGGGCACTTCTCTTATCTCTGACAGTGCTGCAGTTACCTCATCTTTCAACTCCTTCTTCACCTCCTGTGTCCATTTCTCTCTCCCTCTCTCTTCTTCTCTAACCTCTCATACTCCTCCTCCTCTACCAGTCCTACTGCCACCCACCTCTCTTTTTTCTTTCTCTCTCTCATATCCCCTGTTGCTGCTGCTCTTAAGACCCTCTTGGCTCTAAATTCTCAAAAGAATGGGAGCCCTGATAGTCTTGACCACAGACTCCTGCATTTCTCTGCTCATGCCATTGCCCTCCCTATTACCTATCTCCTCAATCCCTCTTTATCCTTATCATGTGTCCCTAGCTCTTGGAAGTTGGCTGCTGTCATTCTCCTTCCTAAAAGAGGTGACCTTTCTTCCCTTACAAACTTCCATCCTATCTCTCTCATCCCCTCACCCCACAGGAACACCTTGTTTTCTCTTAGCTATCCCCTTTTCTTGACTCACCTTCTTCACTCCTTTCCAGTGGGATTTTACAAAATCACACTCTACCTCCAGCTCTCTTATCCAGCTCACTGATACTATCCTCTCTGGCATGGATCATGACCTTATCATCTCCACCATCTTTGTGGACTTACTGCAGCCAAAGCTTTCGGCACAGTTACCCAGCCCATTCTCCTGGACAACTTTAAGGCAGCTGAACTCTCTGCCTCCTCAGCTGAGTGGTTCTGCCTCTATCTTGAGGGTGTGCTACAACGTGTCCCTTTTGAGGATTTCCTCCCCCCCCCCATTCCCCATCAGCTCAGACATTCCCCAAAGGTCTGTCCTGGGCCAATTCTTTTCTCCATTTTCCTAAATGACCTTCCTACTGTCTGCTTCTTTGTGTCCATTCATATGTATGCAGATGATACAGTGTTCTTTACATCTGGCTCCTCTGCCCTGACCTCATGAGCCAGCTTCAGCTGGAACAACATTCATTTCTGGTTCTGAGAAAATCAGTTATCCCTCAATGCTAAGAAAATGATCTCATAACTTTTGGCACCAGACAGAGGCTTAGTAGAGTGTCCCTCTTCCTTCCTTTCTAACCCTTGATAGAAACATAGAAACATAGACTTTGATGGCAGATAAGGACTGCTTGATCCACCTAGTCTGCCCATGTCCCTACCTACAGGATAAGCTGCAGATCCTAGTTGACCAACAACCAATTTCTTCCTACCCCCAACAAGAATTTCCTTATGTATGTCCCATGCATTTTTGAATTCTCCCACAGTTTTAGACCCCACAACCTCCTCAGCAAGGCTGTTCCATGCGTCCACCACCCTCTCTGTGAAAGAATACTTCCTTGCATTTCCCCTGAGCTGTGCCCCCATCTTCAAATTGTGTCCCCTTGTTCTTGCACATCTCTTTTTCTGAAAGATGCTACCCTCTTGAACTTTGTTGATTCCACTGAGGTACTTAAAAGTTTCTATCATGTCCCCCCATGCCTCCTTTCCTCAAGGGCATACATATTAAGCTCCTTTAGTCTCTCCTCATATGGTCTCTCTTGCAGACCCTGCACCATTTTAGTTGCCCTCCTCTGGACTGCCTCCATTCTGTCTATGTCCTTGTAGAGATGGGGTCTCCAGAACTGGACACAGTACTCCAGATTGGGTCTCACCAACTGTCTGTACAGAGGCATAACAACTTTTCTTGTTTTCTGCTGGAGATGCCTCTCCCTATACATACCAGTATCCCCCCAGCCCTCTCTTTGGCCTTCTCACATTGCTTGCTAACCTTAAGGTCATCTGATATGATTACCCCCAGGCCCTTTTCCATTTTTGTTGTTGTTACTACCTCCCCCATTGTGTAATCTTCCCCTGGGTTTTTGTTTCTCAGGTCCTTTATTTTGTACTTCTTTGTATTGAATCCAAGCTGCCATACTTCTGACCATTCCTCCAACCTTGCCAAGTTACTTCTCATCCTTTCCATGCCTCCTTGTGTATCCACCCTGTTGCAGATCTTTGTGTCATCTGCAGAGAGGCATACTTTTCCTTCTAGTCCCTCTGCAATGTCACTTATAAAGACATTAAAAAGGACTGGACCCAGTACTGAACCATGCGGTACCCTACTAGTAACCCCTCTTTCTTCAGAATGGACTCCAATTACAATTACCTTCTGTGTCCTGTTGTCCAACCAATGTTTTACCCAGGCTACCACCCTGGGACCCATTCCCAGGCTGGTTAATTTGATTATTAGTCTTTTCTGTGGGACTGTGTCAAATGCCTTGGTAAAGCCCAGGTAGGCCATGTCCACAGCCCCTCCCTGGTCTACTACTTTGGTCGCCCAGTCAAAGAAATCAATTAGATTCATCTGACATGACCTTCCCGCTGTGAACTCATGCTGCCTTGGGTCCTGTGCCCCACTTTCCTCTAGGTACTCCACAATTCTTTCCTTAAGAAGTGATTCCATCACTTTTCCTACCACAGAGGTCAAAGTGATAGGTCTGTAGTTTCCTGCCTCTGTCTTGCTCCCACTTGTGTGAAGGGGAATCACATCCACCTTCCTCCAGTCCTCAGGTACCACACCAGCCTCCCATAATTTGTTAAAAAGGGTAGTCAGTGGTGTCAATAGTTCTCCTCTTAATTCTTTTAGAATTCTGGGGTGAATTCCATCAGGCCCCATTGCTTTGTCCACCTTCAGTTTTAGGAGTTCTTTCAGAACCCTTTCTTCTGTGAAAGGATTGGGATCAACCCCCTTCCCCCATCCAGAGTGCTTCTGTTAACTGGATTAGGCACCTCCTTCTCCTTCTCCTTCTCTTTTGTGAATACTGAACAGAAGTATTCATTCAGTATCCCTGCTTTTTCACTGTCCCTCTCTGACCACCCACCATCCATTCTATTCAGCCTCACTATCCCTCCCTTTGTCTTTCAATGCTCCCTGATGTACCTATGAAAGGTTTTATCCCCCTTCTTAACCAAGTTGGCTATCTTTTCCTTAGTTTGGGCCTTTCCTATTCTGACTTCCCTCCTTGCTTCCTTCTGCCTTAACTGGTACAGTTCTCTGTCCTGTTCCTTCTGTGTTTCCTTATACTTCCTAAAAGCTATCTTTTTCTCTCTAACCTTCCCTGCCACCTCTTTTGAGAACCATAGTGGCTTTTTCTTTCATTTTGATTTATGTATTTGTTTCACAAAAAAGGCTTGTTGCTTCTGTGATGGCAGTTCTGATGTTTCCTCATTGTTGCTCCACCCCACCTTCTAGCCTGTTTGCTAGTGCTTTTCTAAGGCACTCTCCCATCTTGCCAAAGTCAGCGCTCCTGAAGTCTGGTACCGTCACTTTTGTTTGGCTTGACTCTGTAGCTGAGTTTAACATGAACCACATTGTTTGGTGGTCACTTGTTCCCAGATGGCTACCCACTTCTAGATCTGAGATCCTCTCGCTGTCCTCATTTGAGAGTACGAGGTCTAAGATTGCTCTCTCATGAGTGGATTCCAAAACTAGCTGTCTGAGGCATGCCGCCTATAGGGCATCGAGAATGGCCCTGCTCTTCGATGTGGCTGCAGCAAAGGTGCTCCTGTTAACATCTGCCGTATTCTGGTCCCCCAACAACAGTATCTCCCCTTTCTCTGCTATCCTAAGGATGCCTTCTATCATATCCTTGTCCATTCCTTCTCCCTGACATGGGTGTCTGTATACAACCCCATTGCAGATTGTGGTGCCATTTGATGGTGCAGCCATTGAAGATGTCTCCTCTCTCAGCTACCTCAGGGTCTGGCTGGATCACCACCTTGATTTTTCTCTTCATGTAGATGCTGTCCACAAGAAGTGCCACCAAGACTTGAAGCACTTTACAGAAATAAGAGAAGCATCCCACTTCCTGCATGCAGAGAAATCCTCACTAAGATGATTCTCCCAATTTTTGAATATAGAGACATTGTTTACAGTGCTGCTCTTTCATCCACTTTAGCTAGACTGGACACCCTTTTTCACTTCTTCTGTTGATTTGCCCATGACAAACCCCTGCATACTCACCACTGTTCTTTGTATACCTCCCTTTCCCTTTTCCTTCCTCTCTTGAAGCCAGGTGCCTTACCCATTGTGTCTCTTTTATGTCCACATTTTGGTATAACTCCCTTTCCTCATATATATTGCATCTCTCCTCTCCCTTCCCTGCTACCCCTTTCCCCATTTGCAATCCTTGCTTTCACTCTCTTGCTCTCCCAACTATGAAATTTACTGTTGGTTAAGCTGCCTTCTCATTCCACTTCCCTAAATTTTGGGGTTCTCTCCCACCTTCCATTCAGTTTGCTCCTTCCTTTCTTGTTCTAAAATCTCTCATTTGTGATTCTCTATTTACTCCTGTAGTTGCTTTAATATTGGGGTAGACTCCTGTCACCTGCCTTTCACCACACACTGTGTCTAGCACTACCCCCTCTCCAAGTTTTATCAGTTTTACTCCCTGCTACTCATTTTAGTTTTTTTTTGTTTTTGCTCACTGTTTAATTGTTCTTTTGCCAGTTCTGCATTTTACTGTATGATATTTTATGGTATGCAAATTTATTCTTAACCATTCTTGAAATTGTGTATTTTGTAATACTTATTTTCATATTGTATCATTTTTATGTTGGCTTGCATGCATGTGCAAGCAACATCTTGTGGTAGTAGTACATTTCAGAGGTGTGTCAGTGTCATGGCAAATGCAGGGGATGCTTTAGTGGGTGCGTCCCTCAGCCACCAACCAGTGAGCATGCTGCTGATGACAGCAGTTTCAGAGAGAGCCACAGAGCAGCAGATGACAAGCCTCCATTTCATGCCTTTCCTGGTGAAACATTTCAATAAATATGGTGGCTCCTGCCATCCACCACACAATCCCCAGAAAGCTGACAATGGGGTGCCCAATCCCCATGCCAGCATGTTCTCCTCAAACATTATGTGGCACACCATAACATGGCAGCTCCTGCCACCCACCACACACTCCCAAAAAGCCAACATCTGGGTGCCCAATCCCGGTGTCGGCTTCCACCCTCTCAATGTGTCTTTCCTCTTAGTGTGTCTTTCCTGGTTAAACAGTTTCCCCTTTCCTTTCCGACACTGGGATACCCACTCTCAGTGTTGGATGTGCACTCCCCCCCCTTGTCTATACACCTTGCCGACATCGGGGTGCCCAATCCCCATGTCGGCATCCACTCCAGAATTGTGGCACAATGGGAGCCCACCCCAGTGTGCCTATTTTTTTTGTGTGTGTAACCTGTAAATAAAGAAAACCTTCCCTCTCTGTCTTTTTTTTCCTGCAAACAAGAAAACGGTCCACCATTGTCTCCTTATCTCCTCCCCATCCCCACCCACCCTCTGTGCACCCACCTCCCCACACTCCTTACCTGTACTTACCTCCAGAGGTCAGGAGCCACGATCTTCTCTGAACTGGGACATGTCTGCATTCTTCAAAGCCAAACTGCCAACTGAAGAAGTGACGGTAAACTTTATAATGGGAGAAAATGGGGGTTTCAACTTAGGTTGATATCTCAGCCATTTTTTGGGAATTTTGGCCCTACATTTTCAACATGGGATTCTTGGAACCCCACCTTATGAATATGTCACTGACATTTAGTTATTCCGTCCAGAAAGGCGATTTCACGGTGGCTGCGTGGAATCACCTTTTTTGGTTAATGAAACAACAGTGCCACTGTTCATGAGGGGAGGTCCAAAAAAGCCCGTGTTGCAAATTTGGTGAAAAAATTCCCAAAAATGACTGCGTTATGAGTGTGCATTGGGCAGTTTCTATGCACGCTCATAACTTCACCAATTTTTTTATATTTTCTCTCCAGATTTTCAACATTGCCATTTTTTCACACTTTCTTATGAGCAGTATAGCTGTCATTTTTCACATTCTTCCTGAGTTGTGTTTTTACACCTGTGGCGCAGAATGGTGCAGTCGCTGTGGGAAATCAACTTTCAAGACAGATTAACAAAATCACAGTGTCACTGTTCATGAGGAGAGGTTCAAAAATGCCCATGTTGAAAATTTGGTAAAACAATTCCAAACAATTATTGCGTTACAGGCGAGTGTTGCGCAGTTTCTATGCAAGTTCGTAACCTCACCAATTTTTTCATATTTCCACTCCAGATTTTCAACATTGACATTTTTTCACACCACCTGATGAACAGTACAGCTGTAATTTTTCACATCCTGTCAGAAATGTGTTTTCTCACCAGTGGCACCAAATTGTGCAGCCACTGTGCAAAACCACCTTTCGCGATTGAGTAACAAAATGGTAGTGCCACTGTTCATGAGGCAGGGTCACAAAAAACTCATTTTGAAAATTTGGAGTGAAAATACCAACAAACGGCCAGGATGTTAGGTTTCCAACCATATCGCCCTACTCTGTAGAGACTGACAGGTGTCGGGGGTTGACTTTGGATCGTCGGCTGTAATGCTCACACCATTCCACCCCCACCCTGCAGCCAGTGACAGGCATCAAGGTGTGCCTTAGGGTCTTCAGCCCCAATGTTTAACCCATTCTCCTATACTGCACCCATCTCAGCATATTTCCTTATGGAATTGGGTGAGTATAAGGCCCGAAGACCCCAAGGCACACTGCGACACCTATCAGTGTCTGCAGGGTAGGGTGAGGTGAAATGGTGTGACAGCGTTATGGCCAATGACCCAAAGGCACACCCCCAAAGCCTGTCAGTTTCTGCAGGGCAGGGGTCAGGTTGGTGTTAGTTCAATACTTCACTGCCATTCCTATTATGCATCTCTCTAACTCCTGCACTACCAATGCCAATGCCAGCAAGCCAACATTCAGCATTGACAAATGCATGTTATACATTGTACTTGTATCTGTACTCTTTTCTTCTCCTTCCCCTTCCCCAGGATGCATCTGGAAATGAGATGATACCAGCCCAGTATGTCTTTCTTGGTAAAACATATGAAATAAATAAATAACATAAATAAATTAATTAAATAGGCTCCCAGAAGCCCTCTTGTTTAAATTATGGAGATATGTTTGTGTAACATTTTTCAGGCACATTATGGTTTACCACTGAAATCTGTCTTTATTACCCCAATGCCTTCATATCTTTGCTTTCATGTCTATATGGTACATTTGCATGTTTGGGTGTGCCTACAACAGTTCCATTCAGGACATGTGTGGGCATATTCAGATGGACATTCCTGCAACAGTACATGTGTACAGTATATCCATTTTTATTTTCTCCAGATGTCCCTGTCTTCTTCCCCTAACTCTGAATTTCAATAACCCCAAAAAATAAATATTCAGTATGTTAGTAACAGAATAAATCAACTATCCCTAAAGTTATAATTAAAAAAACTCATCCAAGCTGTTGGATGTTATCTAAAATCATCTATGGAAACATGTCCGTGTTCAAGTTCTTTATTTTGTGAGCAACATTTACTGTAAGCCATTGCACATTAAAATGACAGTGATAAAAAAATTACAAAGTCATATATAAAAATGCTACATCTTAAAAAGGGTTCAGTTTTATATTACTTGCAAGCATGGCTCTGTCTAACAATTTGATATTCTTTACAGCTCCAGTTTTTGAAAATAAAGTGTTTAGTACATCTTATGTTATTTCTAGTGTTTGTCATGTTTTCCATTAACCCAGGCTAGCCAACAATTTATATTTTCTTGACGAGTAAGTGCATAATAAGAAGCCTTAGTTAACATGGGATGATCCATGTGAAACAGGCAGTATATCCCCATCTGTGAATGGTTTGGCCCTGGATACCTACACCCCTTCTCTCAGAATAAATTCCATAATCTCTAATCCAATAAGAAAAAAATGATTCATATGTTTGGCCTAAACAGGCTGTATTAGTATGGGTTCACTCTTTCTGTGACTGATGAATGCCCAGATTATGGAAAAACATGGTACTTCCAGTATTTTGCATCTTCACAGCTTCCCATATTTCTTTACCAAAATCCAATTTACTGATTTCAAATAACCCATGATGTCATATGACAATGTTTTCGCTTCAATTTTAATTAGGCATTTCAGCTTTTTACTTTTTTCAAAGAAGCATCCTCCATATATAGGCTCAGGAACTTCTTTCTTAAGTCCATACATTTAGGGCAATACATAAGTATATGTTCTAGATTCTCTGGAGAACCCAATCTGCAGTCACAGTTTAAATCTAATTTGATACTGTTCTGATTTGAGTATCTGGATGCCAATATTTTTAAAGGATATAACTCCACCTGAAACCTAGCCATTGTTCTCCTTTTGCTACTATCTTTTAACAGCAACAAATATGGTTTGATTATATGTTCTTCATCATTATCGTGAAACCATGAACAGACCTTGGGGGGATTCACAAAACAGGATGAAGGCAAAAAAAAAATCTGCAAACACCCAAAATTACCACAGCTGAGGGAAAATGAGGAGTTGCACTGTGTGATACTAAACCCCACAGCTACGCAAAAATATCTGAGGGCTGTGGAAAACAGCTGCAGGAACCTGAGGGAGTTAAAAGCCATTGAAATGTATGCCCTAGTACCTCAAAGGCTATACTCAGTCATGGAATTTCTGCAGTTGCACAAAAAATGTTGCACAATTGCTACTCCACAGAGACTGAGGTGTAACACTTCCTGAGGAAAAAGCAGTGAATCAACAATTAAAGTGCAATTAAGCTGTGTCCCAGCAACAAGCAACAGCAAGCATGTGGGCTAAGATGATAGAAGGCCCTGTTCACAGAGCACACACAACCCACACTCAACTGAGTTGGAAGGCAAGGGAACACAACCAGGAGCAGGACAGCTCATAAAGAGGCCCGGTGGCAGCGCAGCCAGAGGCAGATGGTGTAACAGCCATCATTGTGTGACACAGGAGCAGGCCCAATAAAACACAAAACAAGTGACAAAATGCCACTGGGTGCGTGGTAGCAGAACATGTGGACAGGGGTGTAGCCAGGAATTTTAAACTTGTACTCAAAACTGATGCACTGTTGCCCCCCATTATGTAAACATAAACCAAAATATGCGCTGCCAAGTCACTCCGATAGGACGCCCTTCCCCATTTACTTGAACTCAGACATGGCAATCAGTTTCTTCCTGTAATCTTCCTTCCTTTGTTTTTCTGCCTGCCTGGTAAGTTGTTCTTATTTGTGCATTTGGATGGTGGCATCAGTGCCCCATAGTGTACAACAAAGGCAGAAGGGCTCAGGGTGACACAGATACAATGTGACTCACAATGTCTTTGCTTTCTTCTTTTTGTTGCCCCTGCCTGATTGGTTGCCCCTGCCTGATTTTTTTTACTGTACTCTGTTGAGTACAGTGCGTATGCCTGCCAACACCCCTGCATGTGGAGACAAAGGCACAGACAACAGCAAGGAGCAACACAGCCAACACATGCAGCAAGGCAAACACAAGACCGTGGTGTATAATGTAGGAGACCTGTCAGATGACAGTACCGTCACAGGCTGTCATACAAAGACCTTACAGAGGAGCAATACATAGCCAGATACAGCCTAAAGAAGGATGCCAAAGATGAGCTATACAACACATTGAGTGGGGAACTGGAACACCGAACACAAAGCAGCCATGCACTAACAGTGGAGGTGAAAGTCACAGCTGCCCTATGTGTGCTAGCTACTGGAACATTCCTGATGCCAACTGGGGATGCCACAGGCATGAGCCAAACAGCAGTGTCGAGATTCCTTGACAAATTCCTGCCTGCGATAATACTAAAAGCCCCTCAATAAATCAACTTCCCACTACAGGTACAGTAGCAGCAGGTGTTGAGGGAGAAAGTCTATGCCATGGCTGGATTCCCAAGGATCCTGGGTGCTATAGACTGCACACATGTAGCAATTTATTTATTTATTTTTGAAAGTTGGATTTACAACCTTTGAGTCAGGAACTAATTTACAAAAGCATCTCATTGCAGGGAGGGTAGACATGGTTACAGTGTGAGATACAACAGTGGTAACATACAGGTGCAATACAGATAACAAAAGAACACAATATAACAGTGGTTTACAGAATAAAGTTACATGCAGTAAATAGCAATTGTATAAAGTATAACAATAGTAGATGTCACAACCCTGGTCATACCAGGGAAATACCTATGTGGAAGCCTGGGGGAAGGGGAAACAGGGGTCAGGAAAAGAAAAAAAAAGGGGGGGAAGCAGTCCAACGGACATTGTCAATCAAGGCACCCAGTGAAAATGAGGCAGCATATGTGAATCGGTAGGGGTACCACTATATCAACGTACAGGTGGTGTGTGACAGCGAATGCCGGATACTTAACATGTGTACATAATTTCCTGGATCATGTCATGATTCATATATCATGAGGCAGTGTACATTGTGCAATCTCTTTGAACAGGGAGATAGAGTGCATGGATGGCTGCTTGGTAGGTACAGACCTGACTGAAAACAACCACAGTAACATAGCTCAGCCAAGGAACCAAAATCATAACATCCTGTGTAGTGGCTAGTGATGGACTGGAACAAAGTGAGCAGGTGTGTAAATGGCATTGCTGGACACATCCACAAACACAGTCATGGCTGTGACATGTCATGTGTCACAGCCTGCCACTGTGGAACTGATGTCGGCAGCCTGAGCAACCATAGTTACAGCACTGTGGATGGCAAACATTGAAGTGGTGAACATTGCCAGGATACACACACACAAGCCATGCACTTGTGCACACCCAGTCATGTGTGTGGGACACAGGCAACTCTCACTGGTAATAGTGACAGATGCCTCCAGTGTGCCAATACATCATCACTGATAGACAGATTCCCCAGGTACACAGTAGTAGACACAAATAGAACCAGTGCAACATCTGGTTGCCAATGGACTACAGGACCCAAGGCAGCATGGTTTCACCGGTTGGAGGTCATGCCAGACCAACCTCATTGAATTCTTTGACTAGATGACAAGAGAGGTGAATCAGAGGAGGGCAGTGGATGTGGCCTGTCTGGACTTCAGCAAGGCCTCTCATACTGTGCCACACAGAAGGTTATTAAACAACTGGGGAATATGGGAGTGGAGAGGAAAGTAGTGCAGTGGGTGGGTAATTGGCTGGGCAGCAGGACACAGAGGGTGGTGGTAAATGGCTGTCACTCCACAGAGGGAAGAGTGAGCAGTGGGGTACCACAGGAATCAGTGCTGGGACCGGTTCTATTCAACATCTTCATCCATGACATTGAGCAGGACCTAGAAGGCAGAATGTCCCAGTTTGCTGACAACACAAAGCCCTGTAATAGAGTGAACGTGCCAGAGCACGTACACAGAATGAGGAGGGACCTGCAGAAGCTTGATTAATGGTCAAGGGTTTGGCAGTTGAAATTATAAGCAAAGAAGTATAAGCTAATGCACATGGGGCACAAACACCATGCAACAACATATCATTTGGGGGGGTGAGGATATAGCATGCACCAAGCAGGAAAGGGACCTTGGGGTTATTATCGCTTATGACCTCAAGGTAGGGAAACAGTGAAACAAGGCAGCAGGTAAAGCAAATAGGATGCTGGGATGCATAGGCAGGGGCATCACCATCAGAAAAAGGGTGTTCATAACTCCACTATACAAGACACTATTGAGGCCCCACCCAGAGTACAGTGTACAATTCTGGAGACCTTACCTACGTAAGGACATAGACAAGGTAGAGAAAGTTCAGAGGATGGCATCAGAGATGGTACAGGGATTGCATCACAAGTCCTATGAGGACAGGCTGAAGGACTTGCATATGTACTGCCTGGAGGAGAGGAGGGAGAGAGGAGATTTGATAGTGACATACAAGTACGTTACAGGGAGGAACAGAGTTCAGGTATACACTGTTTTCCAGCAAGAAAAGATGTTCCAGTACTAGAGGGCATGGGATGAGGTTGAAGGGAGTGCAATTCACAGGAAATGTGAGGAAGCATTTCTTCACAGAGAGGGTGGTGGACAAGTGGAACACCCTGCTAGAGGAACTGGTGGGGGGCTGAAACAATCACGGGATTTCAGAATGCATGGGATAGACATAAGGGAATTCTGCAGGTTAGGGGCAAGGGGCAATAGACTTCTAGAAAAACATAAAGGGAACTTACAAGCTCAAATGGCAGACTGGGTGGCCCATAGGCCCTTATCTGCCTACAGTGTCCATGTATCCATGTATCTATGTATCAGTGTAGTGCACTACAGTGTGTATACATAGCACTGGGCAGTACAGAAGAAGAAGAATCAGCATTTATATAGTGCTTTTCATACACAGTGTATCCCAAAGTGCTTTACAAGCAATGCTAGACTGGTAGTGAAGTGACTGAATGTGTAGTGGCAGCCATATCGCACATCATCACCCACACACCTTGGATAATTGCATGAACTGGTTTATGGGAAGGGAAATGTTGGCCAGGACACTGGGAATGTCCTCTACTCTTTGCGAAGATTGCCCTGGGTTCTTTTACTTCCACTTGGACACCCACCAGGACAACACCAGGATGGGTAGAAGGGACCTCGGTTTAACATCTCATCCGAAGGACTGCGCACCCCAGCAGTACAGCACCCCCTAATACTGCACTCGGATACCAGCGATTTTTAGGTGCAAGCCCAATCCCGGTGTGGGACAAGATCCCACGACCTTCTGGTCCAGAGGCGGATGTGCTACCAACTGAGCCACGCTGACACCTACAGCACAACAGTGCATTTGTACAGAACACAAGTAACAGGCCACACCAGCAATGATGTAGCATCATTATATGACACAGATACATGTGCCACCCACCAAGACAGATGTACATGGTGTAGCAAAACCTAGTAGCTGTATGTGGTGGTAATGCCAATGTCATCCAGCTGTACAGTAAGCATGGTCCACAGTTCTTGCACACAGATGCATGCCTGACACAAGAGAATCAAATGCGTGTAATGGAACATGCCACCACAGGTCCACAGAGTGACGTAGCAGTACAACTGCAAGACAGTGGCATTGACCTGACATCAACACTGAAATGTCTGAAATGGGCTCCCGCCGTGGAGTCAGTTGAGAAAGAAAGAAAGTTGCATTCTACAGTTTAAATTTGCCTGCTCGACGATCTCCGTGAGGAGAAGAGCCCTCGCGAGGAAGAAGAGGCTCATTTGCATGACGTCGTGTGGTTGGTCAGGCTGCAATCAGTCCCACCCCTCAGCCAGCTCTACAGAGACTGCCCCAGCATTCGAGAGGGAGTGTGAGTGGAGTGCATGTACTGGCAGCGGAGGAGCGTCACGAGTGTTAAAATCGCTGTAAACCTTATAAAAATAGACTTTGCTGTTTAAAATCGGGCTCAACCTCCTAATCGATCGTCAGAATTGCTAAAGTGGTGGTCGAGAAGACGATCGGCAGGACTGCCCACCCGTTTCTGTTCTGTGGCCTCCAAGAACTGGCTGCAGGCTGTTTTTCCCCATCGCAGCAAGCTGCTACTGATAACAGTAAGTAACCACCTGTAAAACTGCTCAAACAGTGATTTTCAGCCCTATGCCATATAAATGTGTGTGCAGCAGTGTAGTCGCTTTGCAAGTAATGACTGTGTAAAGTCCTGCCAGCAAGTGCAAGTCTGTTAAGCCATTGACTGTGTGCATAGTAATGAATTTAGCCTCAGTTTAAAGTTTGAAGCCAGAGAGAGACTGTGGGTTGTAGCAAAGTGTAGCACTAGTAATACAGGCAATCCTGTGCTAAAAACCTGAAGCTTTAAGGGACAGTGAATCAAATGAATGCCAACTGACCTTGAACCAGATTAAGCTGTTAGTGGTGTTTTTAGTGAATGAGGGAAATTTGGCCAGGACACCGAGGAAATTCCCCTACTCTTTTCGATAAGTGCCATAGGATCTTTAACATCCACCTGAACTACCACCAATCCAGGAAAATGGGACCTCTGTTTAACATCTCATCTGAAAGACGGCACCTCAGAAGTGCAGCACCCCTCTCATGCTGCACTACAGTGTCAGTACTGGAATATTAACCCAAGTGCCAGGTGTGCAAACTGAACCCATGGCCCTCTGAGCTCCCGGCGAGTGTGCTACCTACTGAGCCACTGACACTGATGTATATATATTTGTATAAGGGGACTACATCTGCTGTCCTCCAGTCTTTGGGTACCTCCCCTGTTTCCAGTGATCGGCTAAACAGGATTGCCAGAAGTTCAGCCACCACCTCTCTTAGTTCTTTAAGGACCCTGGGGTGCACCCCATCTGGCCCCGTTGCTTTATAAACTTTAATTACTTCCAGTTCCTTCAGGACCCTTTCTCGTGTAAAGGGACTTGTGTCCACTTCTGCACCATTCCCACCCCTTGTACTCCCTTCAGGCCCATTACCCTCCTCTTCCTCAGTAAAGACTGAGCAGAAATACCTGTTCAATATGTCAGCTTTACTGTTGTCATTCTCCACGCGGCCCCCAACCTCCACCTTCAGTCTCATTATCCCTCCCTTTGACTTTCTTTTTTCACTTATGTACCTGTAAAAGGTTTTGTCCCCTCTACCCACTGATTTTGCAAAGTGCTCTTCTGTTTGAGCTTTGGCTTCCCTTACTGACCTCCCTGCCTCCCTTTGCTTCTCCTGGTACTTCTTCCTATCCCCTTCTGCCTGTGTTTTTTTGTATCACCTGAATGCAATCTTTTTGGCTTTCACTTTTTCCGCTACCTCCTTGGAAAACGATAATGGCCTCCTCTTCCCCTTGCTAACCTGCTTAATGCATAATTCTGTTGCTCTTGTAATCCCCATTTTAAATACTGCCCACTGTTCCTCAACCCCTGATTCCTGCCTCATTCCCCTTAATGCCTGTGTAACCCCCTTGTTACCCAGGGTTACTAGAATCCCAGTAAGACCTAGTGGTAGGCAGGGAAGGCAGCTTGTGAAACTCCAGTTAAATGGGTTTCACACTGTCTCACTCTGTTCTCAGTCTCAGCTGAGACTGAGGGATAACATCACCAATAGAACTTTCGCAGCTGCATAAGCCACATTGGAATCTGCAGCAAAGGGAGTTAGACAGAAAGTTGGGAGTTTTAAAGTGAGAGTCTGCAGTTTGGCTTGAAGGAGTGAAGTTTGTACTCAAGTGGTGGAGACCGCTGTTTTTGGGTCTCAGTTCCCCCTCCCTCCGGGGGGGGGGGGATGTAAAGATTCTCAGCAGATTCCTGGGGCAATCCCCTTAATTCTGCTACTGGAGGAAAAGCTGCCTGTTTAGTCCAGGATTTATTTTGGAAGATGGAAGATTCGTGAGTTGCCTGTGGGGCACCTGCAACTTAAGGGTGAGTGTCTGCTCTGGCTAAAAGGGCATATGTTTTCTTCATCCTGGGACTTGTGTGAAAATCTAGCAATTGAACTACATATTGGGAAGCCTAGAGAAATGGGCCAAGCAAGTAAAAGTAGTGTCAAATCCCAGAGTTTTGTGAGATGCAAATAATATGTAGAGGAGATGTGACAGATGTCTACCCCTAATCTACATTTGGAAGTTCAGCAAAGGAATTGTTCAGTTTTCCAGAGAAATGGACGGGTATGGGCTGTGGGAGCTGGAGGTGGGTGGCCTCCCATCTTTAGTGACCAGGTTCACCTCTACAGATTTCTTCTGTGGTTTTCTACTTTGCCTCAGGCACTTGGCCAGTGATGGGGGAAGTACCCAGATGTGGGGTTGTAAAGAAAATTCTCTCTAAGAGTCGCAGACTCTAGTGTGGTGTGGGGAGCCACGACAGGATAATTGGTTCATTTGTCCAATGGACCGTGGATCAAGTGACCGGCAGGGGAGCCGGGCAGTGGGGAAAACCCAAGTGTGTACAAGTCGGGCTGTGTACCCAAAGCTGCATGCAAGTCCGGGCTGTGTGCCTGGTGGGTTCAGAGCCTGAGGGCTGGAAATGGTGATAAAGTGTTCTGTAGTTTCTAATCTGCATTACCAGGAAATGTAGTCATGTGGGAGTCCATCTATACTTTGTTTGTTCAGCTAGTATGTGAATAAAAGCCACACTGAAGAATCCCATTCCTGGTTCTGGACATTACAGTTATTGCTTCCTGTGTTCGGATTTACTTGGGTGCTCCTGTGCAAAGTAGCCAAACCTAGGTCCCCCTGTGCCGAGTAACCTCATCCTCCCCGAACCCAGTCCCCACCAGGTACTGCTGTCAGCTTCAACAGCATGCCACCTGTCGTTTTGGCAAAAAGGCAGGGGTGAGGGGTTACACCTGTTTCAAGCATCTCCCCATTTTCCGAAAGTCTGTCCCCCTAAAATCCAGGATACGTGTTTTTGTGTGGTTTGGTTCTGCTCCTTCTGTGATTTCAAACCACAATGACTGGTGGTCACTGTTCCCCAGGTGCTCCCCCACTGTTACTCCCCATCACACTGTTCCTGTTTGTGAGAACAAGGTCCAGTATTGCCTTTTGCCGAGTTGGATCCATGACCAGTTGCTTGAGGAAGGCACCCTGAAGGGAGTCCAGGATAAATCTGCTCCTAACCTATAGGGACCCACAGAGCATGGCCAAAGTGGGACAGTAGTGAGGGTCATTACGCTCTGTGATGTGCTCACTGTGCACATGAAGCACTCCTGAAAGTGTAGTACATGCCATAAATTGATTGTGACAACAAGATCAGGATGGCTGCATACAGGGGTGACTCATGGGCATTTGAGATACATAGTCAGGGACACTAACTTCACCATGACAGCTGTGTAACTAGAAAACAGGGATGGCAGAACATTAACAACCATGTGGTTCTGCAATGTAATACACACAGCAGAGATGCAGTGGTTGGGATCACCATATCCTATCATGACAAGATGTCAAGGCAGTCCACATCTGACACACATTACAGGTTTGTGGGGTGCAAACCCCAACATATGGTGTCACAACTACACCACAGGTGCACATAACAGACAATGCAGGGTCTGTAGCCAACACAGCACACATAACAGTGCCATGGATGTCCCTCAACAACCACTGTAAAGGTAACTAATACAGACCTGTACACACTGGTGTATCATATATAGTAATGTGAGATATGCAACAAATATTCCACTGCACAACATGGAATGTCAAGGGTCATGTGACTCTGCCTTGATGGTCCTATTATGAGGGTATTATTTCCATGTTGTTTTGTGTAAGGGAGTGTGTCCAACCATGTCTGAGTGACAGAACCAATGACACAGGTGTGTACAGAAATGGCATACATGGTCCTGTATTCTCTGCATGTTACTGTCCCATTAATGGAATGTAAAGTTAAAATGATACTCACTGTGTTGTTTGGCAGCACTTGCAGCCTGACCACACTGGGCAGCTCTTGCAGCAGCCTGTCCTCTCTGGCTGGACCATGTCACCCTTCCACTGGACACACCTGTGGGTGGAATGCATAACAATTTTCACCATCTATCACCAATGTCATATGCAGAACATTACTCAACAGTGCAACAGTTACTGTGTTGTAGATATTTCCAAAATGTTTCCAATTTAAGGCATACCTTTCTAGGAATAGTGATGCCTGATGTAAACACTACACACATGTCTGTGTACAACACTGTTCTGTGCATAACCAACACTAAATGACCTACACAACCCAAGTATAGGCAGCACCAGCAACATATGATAACAGATTCATGCAATAATTACCATTGTGTACAATGGGCAGATTACTGTCTGATCATTGCATGACTGAAACAGTCATTTATTATGTGGACACATGTTACATACAGCAGTAATAAATGTATCAGTGGAACAGCGGATACTTGGGGCATGCATGTGACATGCATGCATTGTACTCTACTGACAGTGTAGTTCATTGCACAACACTGTGTTCCACACCTCAACATATCTTGGTGTAACTCAAAAGGGAACATGCCGTGCCAACCATGCCTTGCCACAGCTATGACACAACAGTATAGGCCCTGCTTCTCATGTGTTTGGTGCATGAACAATCAGAATGGATAAGACAGTGTCATGCTATGATAGTTGTCACACCATGCACTGTCAGGTCAGCTTCATCAATAGGAATGACCATGTGCCAGCTGGCCTGCTGGTACAGAGGCAAAGTGTCTGTCAGCAATGCTGATGACCCGTGTTTGGTAACTGACACAGAATGTTGTAGTGCCGGCTGATGGTTGTAGGATTCAGCATCCAAGAGACTGCTCCACTACTCCGGGGGGAGAGTGAAACGCACACACTGCTGACAACTGGCAAAGGCTGGGAGGGAACCACTGTGTCAGCTCCATTAGCTACTGTGGGGCTGGCTGGACACAGGATGTCAATGCACATCCCCACCCCAGGTACTGCCATACACCAGAGACATGGCTTGCACTTCCCCTGCCCATGACACAGTTCATGCGCCACCACACCCTTTGCCAACAGTGTTAGTCAGAGGAGGTTACAATCTCATGGCCCCACCCTGGATATCAAGCCACAATATCCTACATTGACCGTGAAGAGGTTGTTCCTGCCTGGGGGGCATGCCAAGGGGGGGGGTAAGCATGGACATGGTGTGTCGGCATCCAGGGCTGGGTCAGACTCTCCATTGACAGCATCCAGGGACCCAGATTGTTAACAGTATACTAAATATAATCAGAATATAAATACAATGTGCTAAACATGTGCTATGTTACTTTATATGTCTAATGTATACATAGAACTTAAATGCAAAAATGGAATGAGCACATGGCAACTGCATGTACTCACCTGGTGCTGTCCCGTGACTCTTGGCATTCGCTGTATACCAGCTGACAAAGGCATGGCTCCCTCCTCTCTACATCACTCCACTTGTGTTTTATCTGTGAAACACTGCAATGCACACCATTGTTGAGGTACAGGCTTCTGGAAATTGCTCGCCACACCCTGTCCCTTTTTTTTGGAGCATGTAAAGACCTCTCTGGTGACTGGAATATGTCCTTATGTTTTTTAATCAGCGCCGGCAGTAATGCAGTCTCAGCATCACTGAAATTGAGTGCTCTAATCCTATCTGCCATGCTAATTTGAAATATTGCAACTGTGAGGCTGAAAATGGCACTGCCTGACACACCCTTCTCCCTCAACAGCTGTCAAAGTACTCAGGTTGACAGTGTGAAGCACATGCACATGTTCCCACATGTGCGAGACACGTGGCTGAGGTTTTCATGCACATGCACAATATCTACAGCTGTTTCCATGCAGATGCGCTGAAAGTTTGGCCATTTTCACACACATGTGGAAAAATTTGGATATATCCGCACACGTGCTGTAATATCATATGTAAGCCTTTGTATTCCATGCAAGTGCGAGAAAATGCTGTGATGTGTAACAAATTGCTCACAGATGCCTTGCATGCACTCCCATGCCATCCACCCCCCATCAGCATTGTGGGCATACCTTCGTGAGGTGAATGCATGACACAACATAGACATGTGATCATGCATATGTGTACAAGGTGATGGGACAATCTGGGGGCTGATTGTCACATCTAATGAGCGACACTTCACCAGGTTTGCTAATGTTCCTCCATACCAGACATGTTTGCAGATTAATTCAAAATACTCCCATGCCCCCCCTCAGCAGGGTATGACATCATGTATGTGTACTGATGGCAATGAACCCATGAATTAATACAATGTACATAGGTGACACCTGTGGCACATGGAAATGCTTCTCAGTGGGCTGTGACCATCCAATATAATGTGTCATATACAGTTAAATGCTTCATAACATACCTGGGACCACACAACACAATAGCATAATTAGCAATAGTGGCATGTGATACAAACATGTCTGAGTGGTCTGGTATAATGATATTGCGACACATGGCATGAGGAAAATGTGGTCTGCTGACCTGGCATGTAGGAATATCATTGTTATGTACATGTTCATAGTGTTGTGATGCACAACAGTGAACATCCCATCAGTGTCACTGGGGTATTTGGGATGTACAAATGTTCTTGTTTGCTGTGTGTGCAGGTGAATTCATATCATCATAGATGTAATGTTATATGGGTTTAATATTTCAACAGGTGACAGTGGATACCCACTAAGGCCCTGGCTTATGACATCAGTGACAGCACTGCAGACACAGCAGGAGGAGAGGTACAATGCCCCACATGCCCACACAAGATCTGTGATTGAGGGTACATTTGGTGTACTCAAATTGCGATTTAGATGTTTGGATTGTTCAGGAGGATCACTGCAGTATAGTCCTGAAAAGGCATGCGAAATCTTTGTAGCCTGTTGCATACTCCCACAACATTGCCCTGTCACAGTGGATGCCCCTACCAGATGTACCACAACAACAACAGGATGACAATGATGATGACCATACACAACCAATGCCACATACACCATCACCACCAGCACCACCAAGAGGCCGTGGTGGTCCAGCAGCAGTGGCATGGCATGCCCATGAGCAGCTCATAAGAGACTGTTTTTAGCCTCAGAAACAACAGCATATGGTGACTATGTATCACCATTATGCACATTCAGAATATTTTGATGAATTGCCTATATGAGAGGTTTACAATACTTTAATGCACAATGTGTGTAATGTTGTAAATATAAAGTATGCTGATATGTCATGTGTCTTTGTTCCCTGGGGGAGGGGCCTGTCAGTGTGTACTACTATGTATTCTGTGATGTGGCAGTCATATACACCAATGGCCTAATACTAGGTAGTGAACATGTCAACTGGCCTAGGGCATGTCCTTCTGAATAAGGGCTAAGTATGCATCCAGTAAGTGATCGCCATTGTGTCATTGGTCACTATCATGTGCACTTGGGATATGTCTATGACACAGACAGGCATTCCATAAGATACCTCAGTACACCCTGTGAGTGGGCTAAACAGCCTGCTACAGTGTTCACAATAC
The DNA here is from genome assembly GCA_016271365.2 of Neoceratodus forsteri. Lineage (NCBI taxonomy): Eukaryota > Metazoa > Chordata > Ceratodontiformes > Ceratodontidae > Neoceratodus > Neoceratodus forsteri. The sequence goes on along the minus strand of CM028132.1, from coordinate 893,765,419 downwards.
ATGATACACCTTGGTAGGAATGCATGGTGCACATGACTGTATTAGAATGGATTGCATGGCTCTGCCTTGAAAAGTACCCAGGCCATGAAATTAAGTGGACTGCATCATGGATAGCCCATCAACCATCCTGAGGCATCTTGTGACAGCTAACAATTGCACACCATGTGGTGGTTCACAGGGAGAGTCACAGCATCTATGCTGCAGCACCATCATGTACAGTATGCAATATGTGCTGCCATGTCCCAAAGTACGATGGAGAGATGTGCACCATGCTGCCATCCAACTGCACAACACAATGACAATACTGCACAGTGACTAGTAATCTAAATGATCTTTATGTAAGGATATCCTTGCAGCAGATACATGAATATAAATGGGTGTGGCATGCATACAGGTTGTTTAGCATCATCATGACATCTACAAATACACATTTACATTTGTATGTTCAATTTACAAAGTCTTTGTACATGTCAATGTAATCCTGGGACACATGTCAGCTTAACAATAATAAGTATCAATTAAAATATTTACAATCAGAGGTAAGCTAGGAATGGCTGCATGACTGGAACACAAACAAATGATGTTGCAGGGCTGGGGATACATAATACTAGACACTATGCACAACATTGGCTTGGAGTCCCCTAGGCCTATGAGGCATGATGTCTATGCACCCAGCATTGCCACATGTGCAAATGGTGTGTGTCACTACTACATAGCAATTATGGCATGCACAACATGTGAGGGCCTTGCCATGACATTGCACCATTCTCATGGTGCTATATGGTGATATGGAGGCCAGTGTGAGCACCATCTATAATATTGCACACACCCTCCCAATCCATTGCATACAGCCCAGCCCTGTGTTGCTGGGTGTCCTTTGTTTTGGTGAGTTGTATTCCCTTGTTGATTCTGGTGCCGACACAAACAGAAGCCCTTTCACAGTCACTTACATCACAGAAAACCCCTTCCATCCACAGTTACGCAATATGCTTATTATGACACTCTGGTCAGTCACACATCCCTGAGACACTCTAGCTACAGTACAGGTCATGACTAGATGTGTCATAGCCATAGCACATGCTGGTCCTCCCCCTATGGGCAGGAAGCATCAGGATTCTCCATGTTCAACAATGTGAGGCCTGTGATATACCTTGCATGTCCCTGCACCACATTCCAAAGGCTGCTCCACCCCTTCACACACACACATTAACTGGACAGGAAGAGCTTTGTACCCCTGTACCGCATAGCACTACAGGTACACTAATGCCTCAATGTGGCTCAATGGTATTTGTGTCACCTTATGAGTGTTGGATGTGCCAATGTACAAAACCCTTGGTCTGTCACGTGTGTCCCCAGAACATCTCGTACCCTCAGCACAGATATAGTATGCCAGTATGTAATTCCAGCCCTGAATATGCATATGACAGTGTATTACAATGATAAATGGAGCCAGCATTGCTATGTGAGACATATGTTGCAGTGAATGCATTCCAGGACATGAGCAATATGCCCATCGTACTAGGATATTCAAAATGTTACTAACAGTCATTTTAAACAGTTTCTGCAATGTGTTGGTTTAGAATGGTTTTCCATCGTTAGCAATGCAGTGGCAACTCATCTTGTATAACATTTCAAAGCTTAAACACCTGAAGAGACAGTTTGTGATACATTTTGTCAGGAAATGTTGGAATACATTTGCAGTCCAGTCACAAGGCACTGCACAGTGGCATTGTGATTCTTCTGAAACATTTTATGCAGGGCTTTGTGCCAGATCCAGCAACAGTCATGCAAACACACAGCATTGATTAAGCAACCCAATGTAGGAAGAGTTAACATCACCTTGTACTGTACCCTATTTGAGTGCTGTTGCCAATGTGGTAGGGTGATTGGGATCTGTGCCATATGAGTCGGAATGTACCTGTTACATCAATAGGGGTTTGCAGTTACCAGGTGGATGAGACAGCTCAGGCATTGCTGAATTGAAACACCCATGGTTCAGGTATGTCTGCATGCAAGAGTGATAGGACAATGGCTATTCAATCAATGTAGGGCTATGGTAAGGGGATGGACAATGGGTCACTGCTCAGACTTTCAACGTGTACTATTGTACACTGTAAGCAAAGGGTGTCTTTGGCACCTTTTGTTTCTCATTGGTCACAGTCATGGGGGGACTACTCATCATTACAGTGGTGTATACACATATCATTGTCTGAGCCCATGGTGTACAGGACTATCTGACATGGCAAATGGGGCTGGCACCCAGGGTTACACAGGGTGACATGGTGCATACTGAACATGCCACATACATTCTTGTCAGGCTAGTACATGGTTATGATACATATCCTGGTGGCATGGGCCAGGCCAGTCATATGCACAATGCCACATATACACAGTATGTCATACTGGAGGTCAGGAAACCACAGCCATGCAGGCTGAGTCACATGTTGCTTACTGTACTGAGAGCCATTCTCATGCACAGAATATTTACAATATCACAAGTTGTGTGGATGACATGAATATTGGCAGCATGGATGTCTGGGGTATCCTCTATACATGGGCCATGGTGCAAGGAGCACTATCAACCTTTTCTTGCAAGATTTTATTTTATTTTGCTTAGTTTTTGTTGACCAGGTAAGTGCACTAGACAAATCCTGCCTATTTTCAGGCACGACCCAGGAGAGGGGATACAGATGAATGCCAACTGACCTTGAACCAGATTAAGCTGTCAGTGGTATTTTTAGTGAATGAGGGAAATTTGGCCAGGACACCGGGGAAATTCCCCTACTCTTGCAGTAGGGGGCCCCCTTGGGACGACTGGCCCAATCTCAGTATGTCCCAGACTTCTGAGAGTGAGGGCGTGATGGTGGAGCGTTCGCTGGTCCCTGCCTGTGTTGCTCCCGATGATACTGCTATTATGGATGTTGTGCCTGGAATGGATGTCTCCTTACCTGTTGAAGTTCCTGATTTGTTACCAGAAGCTGTAGGGCCCTTACCTGAGGCTGGTGCACCCATCTCTGTTGCGGTTAAGCTTGCGGAGGATGAGAAGAAAAGGAAGAACCCGGATTGCAGTCCACCGGCACCCCCTGGGATGGCGAAGAAGAGCAATGTTGATTCTCCGGAAGATTTATCAGTCAACCCTGCAGGTATGTCGGCTTCATTGTCGGAGGGCGAGTTCTTTCCTTTTTCTGCCCAGAATTCCTCCTGGTCCCCGGAGCAGGCTCTAGAGAAAGCAGGGTGGGTAAAACCCACACCAACTGAATCCCTGACCCACATGTTCCTTTGCCAGGCGAAGAGTCGCCTATGGGCCTGGAATCCTCTGCACTGCCTTGTCAGTGGGGGTTTCCTGCTTCCGAGCCGGACCGTGCTGTTGATCCACTTCCAGGTGTCCAAGAGAGCCCTTCACATCCTGCTCCTGCAGTCTCTGCTGCATGTCTGGGGTCTCACCCACTGGAGGCTAGTTTCGTTGCCTCTTCAGACTTAGTCGCGCCACAGGATGCACCGCGGACCTCCTGTATGCACTCTTTTCATCCTCCTGCAGGTCAGTCTTCTTCTACTTCAGGCAATGGCCCGGTTTTGGGTCCAGTTGGGGGTACGGTGCCACAAGGCCTACAGGATGTTCCACCTAAAAAAACAGTCAGCTATGCCTCGTTGTTTAAAAATTCGGACATGCCTGCCAGGAAGCGTTTTGTAGCTCGGATTTATTATAGAGGCAGCCTGGACCTCCCCCAGGACCATAATTATGTGGGTAAATGACTAATAATTGAATCTTTGAATATTAAGCCGACTGAAGTGTATGCTTTCATTCACTCCTCAGGGGACCATAACTTTGATATTTCATTTTGTTCGACAGCTTTATTGGATAAATTTTGGGCTGCATATTGTGCTGCCCACTCTGACCCTATTTGGAAGCTTTTTGTAGTCATCCCTATCACTAGGCCTACTGCTAAAGTGATTACTGTTCTATTTAGAAATGAAGGGGTGGATGTTTTAGATATCCTTTATTGGCTGGAGAAGCGATGTACTGTTAATGGGGTGCCTCATGCCCTGATTGATGATAATGGGTTTTGGACTGGAGGGTGGAAATTCAATGTGCAACTGAAAATGTCTGAGGACGGGATTCAGCATCTTCCTAACTGTTTCTACCTGGGGAGGGATCATAGTATTTTATTTTATCCAGGCCAGCCTTGCTTCTGTTATAGATGTGGGTCTTTGTCCCATCTGAGCTCTGACTGTGATCAGCTTAAGTGTGCAGCTTGTGGAGTTTTGGGTCACTCAGTACTGTCCTTTACTGTTCCTCCCACTTGTAACCTTTGTGGTGAGGATACTCATGTTTTTTCAGCCTGCCCATGGGCTGCCCATTATACCGCAGACTATGTGGACCACGATTTTTATATTGCTAAATCTGCCTCTTCCACGAAGTCATTCCCCCCCGGGTTCGGGTCCTGTTCCTGGTACTGTGAATGAGGACCATCCCTTTACTACCGTAAGAGGTGAACAAGCTGTTCCTCAAGGGCCAGCGGCCCCTGTAGACCCCCCTCCACCTGGGCCCCCTCCTCTACCTGTTTCCTCTGGTTTACTTTCGACGGATCCACCCCCTCCCTTCCGGCGGTGGTGGGTATGAGGTCTGAAGATGATTTAGGAGTTTGTATGCTACTCCGATCATACAAACTGGTGGAGGACAAACAACAGTTTTCAATTCAGGTGGATAACCCCTATGACCCTTTGCAGAGCTGGGGAGATATTATGGATGGGGATGATCTGGAAGGGTCGCTCCCTTCTTCTTTACAAACTGAAGCTCCTACGGTTCCTGTTCCATTATCAGACACCCCTGGGACTAGCTTAAAAAAGAGGTCCACCAGAACTCGAAAAAAGAAATGACTGTGACTCTTTTCTTGAGTTTCTTTCTCTTCTTTGCTACCTTTGTTGTCATGTCCCTAGTACCAACCTCTCTTGCCTTAGCCAGTTTAAATGTTAATAGTATTAGGTCAGTGTATAAAAGGAAAGCTACTTTTTTGACCTTACACTTCTTGCCTTATGATGTTTACTTTTTGCAGGATGTTCGGTTTTACGCTGCTATGGATGTTGATAGGGCTACTAAGGACTGGGCTGTTGGGCCTTCTTATTGGTCTATTGGTCATGACCTCTGTTCTGGTCTCGGGTTTTGTTTCTCTACCTCTGGGTTTATACTTCAGAAATTGGTGGATTTGGTGCCTGGGAGGGTGATGATTTTGGATATTTTGTGGCATGATTTGACCTATAGATTTATTAACGTTTATGCTCCTCAACAAAAAGCGGCTAGGGTGTAGGTCTTTAGGATGATTAAACCTTATTTGTTGACTAGCAGGATTGTTCTATGGGGTGGATATTTTAACTCTAACTTAGATATTAAGCCTAAGGAGAAGGTGTATTGTGATGTGCATGAATTGCAGGCTATTGTTGCAGAATTGGATCTTGTGGATGAGTTTGCTTGGAATCCATTGCATACTTTTTCTAAAGGCAGATTGACCTCCAGAATAGATTTTTGGCTTTGTTTGCAAAATATCAGGGAATTTGAGGGTGTTGTTTTGCCTATTGAAACCTCAGACCATAATTTATTATTACTACAGATTCATTTGGGATGTGTGACTGCTCATGGCCCTGGGGTGTGGAGGGTTAATACACAATTATTATTGAATCCGGAGTTTCATAAGGGATTTATGGAACTACTGTCTGATAGGAATTCTGTGCTTTTTCTTTATGATTCTGTAATTGATTAGTGGGTGGATACTAAGGTCTGCATGACAGTTTACTTTAAATTATATTCTAGAATTTTGGCTGACAGTCGGCACCAACAATCTCGATTCCTCAGGGCTGAATTGCATGAGCTGTTTTCAGTGGTTTATTTGTCACAGTCTGATTGTGGGGATCATATCTGATATGTTAAATCCGTTCTGACACCACTTCAGTATGATAGGCAAAAGTTCCTAGATTTTGAACAAAAATTTAGGATTTCAGGGAAACAGAGTCAGTTTAACCCTTATGACAATTGCAGGCAGAGGGTTTCTGATAAACAGATGTTTCACCTGACTCATCAGAATGGTCAAACTGTTAGAGGGAACTCAGATCTTTTGCAGTATGTTGGAGACTTTGTTAAACGCACCTTTGAAACCCCGATGTCAGACTCATGGGAAATGCATTTATTGTTACAGGCCTCGGATGTACCTACCTTGACTTTGGTACAGCAGCAGGCTGTTGTGGCCCCCTTTTCCCTTGAGGAAGTAAAAGCAGTTATAACCAATTTCAAGGATATGGTAGCACCCGGCTCGGATGGTCTTTCTTCTGAAATTTATAAATCGTTATGGGAAATTATGCCCACCCAGTTATTGGCTATCTTTAATGCGTTCTTATCTGAAGACCGACTTTCTGAACAAATGTATGAAGGTTTAATCCCTTTTTTGTTCAAAAAGGGTAATAGATCTGATTTAGGTAATTGGCACCCAATTACTTTGTTGAATACTGATTTTAAAATCTTTGCAAAGTTACTTGGTAATAGAATATCGAAATTATTACCTTCTTTACTTTCTCCGTCTCAGTATTGCTCTGTACCTGGTAGGTCCATCCGGGATGCCTTGATTCTGGTGAGGGAATTATTTTCTCAGGGGCACAGTAGGACTCTTGCTGGATATTTATTTAATTTTGACTTGACCAAAGCTTTTGATGGTGTATCCCAAGAATTTATTTGGTTTACTCTCCGGGCTTATGGTTTCCCTCAGACGTTTGTAAATTGGCTTAGCCTTTGTTATTCCTTGGCTTATGTCAGACCCTATGTGAATGGTTGGATTGGGGCCCCATGTTACATCCATCAGGGTGTCAGACAAGGATGTCCTTTAAGTCCTCTTTTGTTTGTTCTGGCATTAGATCCCATTATCCGACTCCTTCAGAGGTCTCCTGGACTTCCTGGTATATCTGGTTTAGGTCTGTATAACTTGAAAATTATCTGTTATGCTGATGATGTATGTGTTTTGGTACCGACGGTATCGGTTGGACATTTATTATGTCACATCCTCCCTGTTTTTTTACAGTATATTGGCTCCAAGCTGAATTTTCAGAAGAGTGTCTGTTTCAATTTAACGGGTTCTCCTAAGGAAGGTTCCCATCTTTGTGGTATTCGGCTGGTGGACTCTCCATACAAGATTTTGGGTCTATTTTTTGGTATACCTGACATGGCACAGTATAATTGGGAATTGCTCTTGAATGTTGGTAGGGAGAAGGTTTGCAAATGGAACAAATGGTCTATGGGGAAAAAGAAGAGGGTCTTTATGATTAAAACTTGTCTATTACCTTTGTTTTTACATGTTACTCACATATTTCCAGTACCCAAACAGTTTTTTGTGCCACTTCTGGGTATTTTTTTTTTCCTGTATTTGGGGCAGCTGGCTAAACCCTGTTAAGAGGAATATTTTATATGTGGATTACTGCCATGGTGGGGTAAATATGGTTCACCCGATTGTTTTCTCTTTTTCTGTTTTCGTTTCTACTAATTTGAAACCTCTGATTCACCGGATATCTAAACCTTGGGTTCCGCTGGTTAAGGCTTCCCTTCCGGATATTTTACAGGAATGAATTACTGATTGTTTTATACACAAAAATAGATGGAAATATGTTTTATCTTCTGATTGGATAGTTGTGTTTGACATGCTTAAAACATGGAGTGTTACAACGAAGATGGTAACTGAGCTCTCTAGAAAAAGTCTGTATAAGGTTATAGTGATTCCTGTTTTTCGGAGGAAGTTTCTCCAGATTTTACCATTCTAGAGAAAGACAAGATTGGAAATCATTTAACTGATGCCAGAATTCCTTTAGTTATGTGGGATATATCATGGCTGGGTGTGCGTGGCAAAATTAATATTTAGGGGAACCATAAACACAAACAGTTGTTAGATTGTTATTGTTTTAGAGATTATTGTGCAGAGACAACTGAGACTATGGTACATTTATATTTTGCATGTCCCTATATTGAACAGTTTTGGTTTATGTGGCAATGTAAATATTGGTGCCATGAATGGAAGAAATGGGACCCAAGATCTTTATTTTTTGGTTTATTTCCAGACTCATGGGATAGATATAATTCTAGTACATTAAATTTAATAGCTGTTGTTATGTTATATTGGGTTTGGCAAGTTCGGTGTTGCTTTTTGTTCCAACAATGGTGTGTCCCCTGTGGATCTTTAAGAAAATTGTACACAATATTGAACGCATTAAGGAAGGTGAAAGGAAACTTCTCAAACGAAACATTTGGGAATGATATTGGGGTTTTTGGTGACTTAGTTACTCACTGTTGTGGAATTTTCACATTTTCTGTTACTTGTTTCGGTTCTTACAGTTGGAGACCTTTTTACCTTTGTTCTGGAATTGTTTCACTTTTTGGATTTTTGTTTTATTTGGGGGGAAGGGGTTTCTTGGGGTTTTATTTTTCAGTTGTTCTGATGTTCTACTTTTCTGTATCAGTTCCTGATTTGTTTTCCTCTTTTTTGTATTGCTGATTTCCCTTTTGTGATTTTGTTATGGTTTTAATAAAAATGCCCCTACTCTTTTCAAGAAGTGCTATGGGTCTTTAATACCCACCTGAACTACCACCAATCCAGGCAGATGGGACCTCGGTTTAATGTCTCATCCGAAAGATGGCACCTCAGAAGTGAAGCACCCCTCTCATGCTGCACTACAGTGTCAGTACTGGGATATTAACCCAAGTGCCAGATGTGGGAACTGAACCCACAGCTCTCACCCCACATGTTGGCTTTTAATCTACATATCATGATTGCTTACATGCTGTGAAATTATTTTAGTTTGCTATTTGTATTCTCTGCCTACTTGCTTATACCACACAATATGCATGTTGATGCATAGCTATGCCTAGCTTTGTTTACCTGTAGATCTATGTACCACTGTCAGTGCACACTTCTTGAATGGTCACAACAATCTCTTACAGTGTACTCATATACATGATACAATAGTCTCCCCCCCCCACCCAGAGCATGATCAACATCAGGATTGTGTTGTGAGTGTTCATGTGTCCAGGAAACATGCACTCTGAGATGATAAGTAACTGTGAACACACCTGTTTTGGTGTGATATAAACAGTCTGGATCACACACAGTGTTCACCTTTTAAATGCCAGAAGAGGGAACTGAATCAAGGTTCTGGCACTACGACATGTCTCAATGGATCGTACACAGTCATATATGTTGCAAATATTAGGGTCACTTTGAGAGCTGGGGGGGCTGACAGTGTCCTTGTAATGTAATCATCTGTGGCCATTACATGAACTCTGGGTGATGCCCTGGATATGGACAGATGTGTTGCCCCTCAGGTCATTTTCATTGTGGGACATGTGCATCTAATGGTTTAGATTTCCTGTGCTGGGATGCTTGTGTGGTGGTAGGGGGCACCATCATCAAGATGGTGGTGTTGATGCCATGGTACAGGTCATTGTGGAGCCATCTCTTTCCAGATGTTTCACAGTCCTGTTGCACTGATCCCTATCGGTTTGTGGGCAGGCTGTAGTGTGGGCATGGAAAAGCAACAGATTTGTTGCAGAGCCTACAAAAGTGATCATATCAGAAGTGACTGGAAAACCTCAGTTATGTGTGACCTGGTGGACTGTAGTGACAGGGGTGATTTGATGGGTGCATAACATCATCTGACAGCCATATATCACATGCCTGTGGCTAGCATATGGCAGTCATGGTGATGTCCCAGACCATTGGGTATAACAAGATGATGGCCAGGGATTGACTTTGTTTTGGTGGCAGTGGGTTTACCTCCATGGGAAGGGTTGCAGATGCATTCAATAGACATCCATTGGAGGTGGCATGGGCATAGAGAGTGGGTTGGCCCAAGCAGTCATGGCACAAGCCTACAGGAACCCTGCAAATATGTGCAGGGATGTGACAATGAAAATTAACATTGGTCTGCTGCATGTACCATCGGGTAGGGACACAGGTGGCATACATGGGCCTGTTGGTCCTTCCCATCCAATGTCTCAAATGTGACTACCTGTCTCCAATTCATTGATAGGACACCATGTCAAATGTCATTTAACACTAGGACCGGTATTCATGGCATAGTGATAGTCCTCCTGTAAATGCCCTGTCAAATGCCGGGGATGTGTCTGCATATGACACATCACACATGCATGAGCCATATGGCCTCGCACTCCTGTGGTTAACATGCCTTTGCATGTTGTGTTACTCATGACACAGACTGTAGTTGTACATGCTATTAGGTGACACTGTGAGGGTCCACAGTCCTAACAATATACACATGCACCATGTGTGTTTGTCAAGCGGACATCACATCCAAACAAACCCTTCTGCAGATCCCGCACAACTGCCACATATTTTGTACAAGAGGATGGTGACAGACATGACCAAGCTGTCATGGCAATTACACAACTGTTGTCATTGTCAGTGCAGTCATGACCATGTCAACATATCCCCCACATTGAACCCCTGAATTCACCATACTACGCATGTTTGCCTATCCCATGCTTTCTTGTACACCACTACCCACTCAATACCGCAAGATTGACACACTGTACCATGACCCCATAACTACAGCACTCGGTGGCATACATGCATTACATCTAGCAGGCATCTGACATTGCCATCATGCATTTGTTTATCCCATTGTTCATGTCACATTCCACAGAGTGATCCCCCTTGAGATATTCCCCTGTGTAGTCTGTTATTGATATTCCCCTCTGTAGTCTGTTAGATTCCCAATTTGAGTCAGTCAATATACCTGTCATGGCCAATATCTCATACCCATGGCACGTACATTGTGACCTCTTTCAGATGTCTAGGTCTAGTCTTTTTTGTGGGCATCCTTTGCCAATATGTTTTGATGTCTGGTTTTGGTTTGTTCTTCCAGACACTGTCTGTGTTTGTGTTGTTCCAGACACAGTTTGTGTTTGTGTCCCTGTTCTTGTATGTTCACCTTCATTCACACCCTGTACATCCTGTGTGTCCTGTCCAGTGGCTACACATACAGCCTTTTCTGCCTGGTGTGCACTTGTTCATCTGGTTGGGTCCTGCTGTTCTGTAGCCTGTGTGTCCTCTCTGCCTGCTTGCACCTGGACAATGTTGTGCATCTTTCTTTCTCTCTTTTTCGGTGGACTGTCATTCCATGTCTGTTTTTGTCCCCTATGGGCACATTGCTCACCTGTGCTCACTCCTCCCTGTGTGCTACCACTGTCCCCTGCATGCTGTGTCTCTGGTATGGACACTATATGTGTGTTGGCACTGCCCCCTGTATGCTGCGTCTATGGTACGGACACTATAGGTTCCACTACAGTTGTGTGGTATGTGGTGTGGGCCTGCACTGTGCCTTCTAGGGTATTTCCACGTGTTGTTGGTTGGTAGGGAGACTGTGTAGTACATTCCTGTTGGTGTCATCACGTGCTGTTGTTTGGTGCATTTGAGCACTCACAATGTGTGACTGCACAGTGCCACCTGCTGTCTGTGGTTCTACATTTGAAGGGCCACATGCATACTGTGGGCTATGTAAGCCCACATCAGTTGCCACTTGCCCTCTGGTTGTGCTTGTGTCATGCGTTTGTGTGCGACTGTTCAGTGACAGCCATGCCCACACGAAGGCCACCCATGGCTGTGATGGCATTGGTAATCCTGTTCATTGCACTTGTGTGCCTGTCAAGTGCTGCCACATGTAGTGCATGTGATGCATGCAGTCCTGTCAACAACTGACAAATGTTCCTCATGACTAACATGTGTGTGACATGGATGCCACGCAGAATGTCAGTCTGCTGCTGCATGATTTCATTGGTTCTGACAGAGGCATCGGAGAGGCGCGTAGTGCACCCACTATGTCAGAGCTCAATTGGCACTGTGTTTGATCATTTGCATGTAGAGCTGTGGCTACAGACTGCGCAGCATCTGTCAATTGCTGTGTGTGCTCTGATCTACTCTTGTGGTGTTGTGTGAGTGTATCCTGCAGGTTACCAATGGCCACACTTGTTTGTCTCTCCACATTGAGTATGACATCACCATTGCGGCTATGGTCGCTGTGTGATGCACTACCATCACTCTCAGACTGTTGCTAGCTTTGCTGTGATGTGGTTGTGCCTATATCGAAGTCTCATAATGACACTCCTGAGATGTGTTCACTCTCAGAGGAATGTTCAGGGATGGATAGTACAAAGTCCTCTGCAATATTTCTATGGGAACATTGTCCCATTGCTCCTCTTCCTCCACCTGTCTATCTCCTTCCACATTACCTCTGTCGTCAGCCAGGTGTGACTGTGTTCCAGGACCTGCATCACTGTGTTGTGCAGTTGCTCCACTGTGCTGGGAGTCATCACACTGCTGGGACTGCATTTCAGCAGTTGCTGCTGACCCTTGTCGTGGCTATGGCATCACAATGTCTCCTGTGAATGTATAACAACCAACACATTAAATGTGATGTTCCTACTGTGCCTGTCCCTTAATTATGCATACACTTCATGCATTCTAACATTGTACAGTATCACTGGTAGCACAACAATATTATCATATCATTGAACTGTGGCACATGACACAGTAAGTACCATGATACAGCACAATGCAGTCACAGATGCTGTTGAGCATTCACATACACTCTCAAGTGCTGTATGTTACCTTATGGCCATTTATTTCTGTTGTATTGTGGTCACATGTGTCATGCTGTGCATGTGGCCACAGACATTTGGACCATTACAACCACATTTACTGACAGCCATACATCCATGCAGGAATGGTAGTGCTCATCCTGCCATCATGTCAACTCACATGGAGGATGTGTGGCTCAGTGAACTGCTCAGGGTGAGCAGTTTACATTAATTTGGTATGCTGCACGTTTGATACATATAGATCATTATGTATTTACACTGTGTGATGGTCATATACCGACAACCATGTTTCCACACCACAACCTGAATACTGTGCATCTCAGACCCATTGTTCTTCAGCATCATTATCATGTCTGTAGATGTTACCGATACTTACTCACAGCACGTTATTCCCCCTTTGTCCTGAATTGTTAACTGATCATTGCAGGCCTCGTGTCTTGGTGTCCACTGCAATTGGATTGTGGGTGTGGCTTTTCAGGACACAGATCAACTGACTTATGGACATGGGTTTTAATCCCACCAGGCATCACTTGTATATCTTGTGAGCATGGGCAGGTCACATAACATACATGTGCCCACAGATCACACCTTGACACCCGTGTTTGTTCCCATTAGTATGGATTACCAATTGCCTTCGCCCCTTCTGTATATACCTTGAGATGGCATACAACCATCCTTCATTGTAACATTGGTTTACTTGTACATGTTACCCAGAGCAACACAGCTGACCACTGTACACTGTTATCAGGTAATTGCAGAGTATCATTCACAGAGTACACAGTGATGTTGATATTGTTGTCATACATAAACAATAAGACACAATGGGATGTGCATTACAGTGTGATAGCCGCACTCCTAGGGGCGTAGTTAGGCACAAGGCCAAAGGCCGAGTGCTGGTCATCCCTAGGAGTGCGGTTATCACACCGTAATGCACAACCCCAGAGTGTCTTATTGTGCTTATTAAATTTCCCTTTATTTTTAGAAGCAGCTTTTTTATTTGTAAACACATTTTTAAATAAGTAAAAATGTAAGTGAATCTGTGCTTTTAACATAAAATGGTAATTCCGCCTACTGGTGCTAGATTAAAGTAGTGTTATACAGTGTGTGCCTCCCTGCCCACTTAAGCTTCATATTCTCCTGCCAGCCACAACAATTCACAAATGCTATTTTTCTCATTCTAAGTATGACACATAGCCCCAGATTTAATTTCATTCTCCTTACTCTGTAGACAAAACTAAAAGGAAGCCATAACAGAGGCTTCTCAGTTCCCCAGTGCTGCAAGCATGAGCGTGGTTCAAAACTGCCACACTCACCGACGGCATAATGAACTGCTTGCTCTGTCCTAAAAGATAAACAGCAGGGTGAGTCATTTACCACCTTTTCTCTTTGTTTATATAGTATTATTGCTTACTTTCTTCATTCTGTTTTTTCCTTCTATGTTTCCCCACATTCAAGAAATGGAATGTTTACCATGGAATACAGGGATTCAAAATTCTGCTCAGTTCTACTAGCAGAATGTTCTTCTACTAACATACTGTACACACAGACAACAGAGGCCTGTTTTAGAGCCAGAGACTCAATTATCTCACTTGTCAGGGAAAGCAGAAGAGTCAAGTTCCTTGATGAGCTGGTAAAGATAGAAGGGGATTTTTCACTGTTAGCGAACAAACAGTTGTAATGAAAACTATGGGCAATGCTTAATGTTTCTAATTTGTTTATGTATGTAAGGAAAGTGTGACAGTCTGGTAAACAACATTTAATTAATTTGTTTTATTTTATATTTAAGATCATTTTAATTTTAGGGCCCAGTTGAAGGTTTCTACAGTGTAAAGATGGCGGCCATGTTTGTGGTGGAAGATCAGTTCTGGTTGTAGGGAGACTGATGGAAGATAGTTCTGGTTGTAGGAGGACTGATCTGCTCATTGTGTAATGTAGTTTAGGACCAGGATGACCGTGCGTATACAGAGAATTAATGTACGGTCAGCTGATCTGTCTTAGCCAATGAGATTTCTAGATTTTTTCTTGCCATTTTATAATGTATGTTGGACTGCTGTTATGCATGTATTCCATGCCAGGAAACTGATTGTTTGGCTGCATTAGTGACATCATTTTTTTTGTGCTGATACAGTAGTGATGTCAGTACTACAGCAGAACAACTGGGAATGCTGCCACATACTTGATGTCCCTTATCCACTTAGGATGAGTTGTTTAGTTACTAACACTTATCTATGCAGATACAGCAGCACAATGTGTCATTTGCTGAGGTCTACCAGCGACTCTGAAGTTGCCCCCTAACCAACAGGGGTTCAGTGTCACACAGTGCATTGTCCAGCATGTGCTAGTCTGCCCATACGCAATCAATGTTTGTGTATTTGCAGGCCCCCCCCCTACACACACACACACACACATACACTGTTCAACCTGTATATTGGGCGACTGTGTGTTAACCAGTCCCCTTCCAGCTTTGCTCCAATGGGAACAGGGTAACAAGGACACCTGTAGCTACAGGATTCACCATGTTGTGTATGTTACTACACAATCCTGTGTATTAACACCTGTTGCAGGGGGATGTTTTGTATTCTGTGCTGCTGCGTGCTCTCACATTTCCTTCTAGTTGTCACAGTTTCTTCACAGCTACAGTCACAGCCAAAGACATCGCCAGATATTTCCTGACATTTCTGTGATATATCTAGAGAAATCTCCTGCTTTCTGCATTTCCACAGTGGGGCAGCAGAGAGACAGAGAGACACTCTTCTGACAATTTGTGACATATCTGATGACTCTGGCCATGTCTGTGACTACTACTGTACACACATCCCTATGTACGACTGCACTCCTTCCAAGAAATATTTGTCACATCCCATGCTCTCCACACTGTGGACAGGGATGATGTCTTGTCACTGTCTGACAGTCATTTGGACATGTGGAATTGCATTCATCCCAATGCATGGATAGTTCCCTCTACCATCCTAGCCATGCATATATATGTCCTGTGGTCTGTGTATACCACAGCAAAAGTTTTTGTATGTCATCATTGTGCTTGATGTTGCCTCCTTGCATGCCTGCTTGTTGTTTCTGCACTGTGTACAATATGTTTCCATGTGGAGTGGCTCAGATGTCATAACATGGCACATATTTGCATGTGTTGTGCTGTGTGTCTGTCATCACCACTTCTCTTTTGATCTGAAACTTGCACTTGTCCATGGCTCAGGGCACACAGTCACACATGTTGTACATATTCAGTTGAGGTACATCACCAAAGCATGGCTGTGCTGTCTTCCATTGATGCAGTGGTGTGCATGAAGAAGTGTGTGTTATTTGGCCTATATAGCAACAGAAAAACATGGACACATGGCACTTGCTGGCCATTGGGAGTGCTAGGTCCATGTAGTCAGCCCATCAGCCCTGTACCCACGTCCTCAGTAATGCTTCATTGGGACCCTCTTGTTGTCTTATCTGTGTTTTTTCCCTAGGCCTGTCCCATGCAAGTATACAGTGCAGTCCTCCAGGATGTAGCACAGTGCTGCAGACTTTCACAATGGAGTTAGTCCAGTAAACAATGCAATGCCAATGTGTGTTTCATCCCTTTTGTCGTTCAGTTCACATGTGACAGTGCGGTTCATCATGACGGACTTCACTGTACTTCGTACCACAGTGCTTTCTCTCACTACCCCCTGTGCCCGTGCACAACATGCATCCACGGTGTCTGTGATCGCACAGTTCATCACATTCCCTCATGACACACCCTGTCTCAATGTCATGTCATGCACCCTTGTTTGTGTGCACCTCCTGTACTGTTGTTTTTCTATGCTGTGCCCCTTGTAACTGCCCTTTAGATACAGTAATTGACTGTTTTACTGTTATTGCCACTCTCCTCCTGTGGGTACATTCTACAGTCCCCTGACCTTTCCTGATGCATTTTGTGTTGCAGGCCCTGTACCGTTGTAGTTGGTCAACTCTGGACCATATACATCCTGTTGCTGCACACAGTAATCCATGTGTGGCCTGACCATGGATTGCCATCACAACATCACTACCTTACACCTTCTGCTGGTGGTGATAACCCAGGCTGTGCACCTCATCATTCCACTGGCCTGCGCTGCTGCCTTTGTACAGTGCCCTGACATTTGCAGATCATCTTTTTTATATGCCCCCTGTCATTTTATTCCTTGGCGACTGACAGCAGCCCAGCTACAACATCCTATACTTGTTCACATGCATTATCTGGTTCAGGTGCGTGTTTCAGCATTTGTTAATACTTGGCCTTGGTTGCCATTCCTCATGCAATGTTTCCCACTTCTCAATGTCCTTCCTTATGTTGTACACCACTTTGGCAGTATCCATACCCACTGCACAGCTTGGTGTCATCTGTGAATAAGCCTATGTTTCTGTACAGCTCCACCACAATGTAGCTAATGCTGACAGTGCATGGGACAGACCCAGAGACTTCTCCCTGTTGTACCCTGCTGCTCACCTCCCTATCCTCAGGCTGTGGCCCATTCCCCTCCACTCCTTGCCCCTTCCCATTGGCAGGTTCCTAAACCAGTGCAACCATTTGTCTCCCAAGGCCAGGCTACACTTCTTGTTGACTGGTGTCTCATGTGGGACAGTGTTGCAGGCTTTTCTTGGCTCAGGTTTTGTCTTTACAATTTGCCATCCCCTAATTTCTGCATTTGTTACCCAGTCACCTTTTCCTGTCAGATCTTCCTGACACAGGGTAAACAGTGTGACAATGGTTGCCTAGGTTCTGGGGCAGAGTTATGTTCTACTTGTATATCTGTTATTTCTTTCTGCCTTGCCTCCATATGTTTCCCATTCCTGGGGTTAGATATGTTAGCTATGATTCACCCACACCTCTCTACTACCAGATTAGGGTGGGAGCAACACATGTGCCCTACTCATGTCAAATGGCAACACATCTGTGTTTCATGACTCTATAACAATGGCTGCTAGTGGTTCAGAAAGCAATGTTCAGATATTCTCTGGTGTCTGTTGTGTGGACACGTAACTTCAGACACCATCTTGGAAGTGTTCTCATGCAGGACTCTCAGCTGTGTTGCTGGGTCCCTCCCCCCACCTGTTTTTCTGCTGTGGCCCCTGTCCCTTTCCCATCTTATGTGTATTTCAATAGTTTTTATTTGTGGGCCGCCTTATCATTTTCACCCTCCATACATTTTCCAACTGGCCCTTTCAGCCCCCCTTTTTATGTATTGTGCTGCTGTACCTGTACAATGTCATTTCCAGTTCATTTGCTTTTTGTGCTGCTCCTTCCCGGGTACACACTGTGGCTCCCAATCCCACCCTTCCACATTCCTTTGTACCCATTCATGTACATATTCTTGGCCCCCTCACATTTATTCACCTTATATTATCTGTATGCCTTGCTTTTGTCCCTTGGCATGTCTTTGGCCTTTGTTGTGCACCTAGTGAAATTCTCATTCTCCTGGCAACATACTCTGTCCATGAACCCCTGTCGATTCCAAGTTTGCTTCTGCTTGTGGATGTGCACAGTGTACATGGATTGTACACATCCCCCCGTCCACAGCATAACTCACAGCATGACACATCCCACACACATGTGTGTGTCATAGTCCTTCTACAACTATGCATTTCAGCAGTGTGTTGCACATGTGTGTACTTACCCCCCTCCAGCATTTGTATCTGTAGGGTGTCCATCTGGCTGACACCACTGATGTTCACCTCCTGCAGGTGTGGCACTAACCTCTCTTCGATATTTGTTAGGCTGTGGACATCACGGGCTCCTCCGCCTGTAGAACAATACACATTTGTCATTCCATGTGGTGTATGTGTGCCACAGCTGCTTGTGATACTTCTGGCTTTAAGTATACATGTTTAGACCCAGAATGACACAATGGGGCCAGGCACATCTCCAGGTGCATTCCATGGAACCTGGTGAATATGGTCATACAATATCAACAATGCATAACTCATTGTGAGGGAATTTTGGTTAACACAGCTATCAGGTTACAGTCAGTGCATCATACATTTATGTAGTTGTTGCAACAGCACACAGATGTATTGTATGTGTACCATTAACCTGTCTTTCTGCATTCTACAGGATACTGACAATTCTCTTTACTGCCTTGTTTGTACTAGTGTTGCTGCAGTCCGTCATCTATGTTGTGTTGCTGTCACACATTGCCAGCTATTAGGCATGCAACAGGTGTCTAGTGCAGTACCACTGCTGAGATGCATGCATGTGCATAGTAATGTAATGTCTGCATGGTTTTGGCCATATCTGACCCTCCTATGGTTTATATTGACATGTGCAATGTACCAGCTATTACCCACTACATGTGTTGTACAGAATGTAACTTTGGGTGGCCTTGAGTCACATGCCTTTCATGGTGTTGGGATTCTAATGATGTGTTCTGCACTGCATTCTACAGCTGTGTTGTTATGCAAGTGTGGCTGGCTTGTTGTTCCCATTTTTGGGCAGCATAGACCAACCCATTACGTGCATATCATCCCCATGGTGGCATGGGCACATGTTCTGGGTTGTGATGTGTGGCTTGTCCGATATGCATCTTGGCACACATGACTTTGTGGCTGTTTCCACAGAGGGTGAATTTTCTGTTGCAGACAGTTCATGCTGATGCCACTGTGAGGGTGGTGCAGAAGCACTGCATATGGGACAGCTTCTGTCCTTTCAATACATACACAAGGTACAGGTGTACTGCATATGTCAGAGGTTACTCTGCACAGATTCAAGGAGCCATTCTCTGGGGGGGCCTAGTGTTTGGATCATGGGTACTGTTGGCATATTTTGATGCAATGACATGGTGGTGGGGCCATTTTCCAACGTCCCACTGACATGCCACAGCAAATGCATTACAGGTGTTGCTGTGTGCAGGGGGGGCCATGAGGGGGACCAATTGCTGGGCAGGGCATCTGTGATGCAGGTCATGTGGTATGTTGCCCTTCAGTGGTGCACGTGGACATGGGTAGGCTGTGTTCACTGTGTTGTCCATTTCTGCAACCTGTATCTTGCTATTGTGTATGTGACACATGTTCATAGATTCCACATCTGTTCCCACATCAGTGGTTCATATGGGGCTACTAGTACATTGCCATTGGAATGCATATAGTGAGGATGGGGTTCACTTACCTGTTTCTTGGTTTGCACTTCATATTTTGGTGAGCTTCTCCTTGGTCCTTCTTTTAATATCATCATGCTTCTCTTTTAGGGCCTTTGCATCCCTGTTTGTGGTCCCCACTGCATTCACCTTCCAGCAGATCATGTCCCAGAGTTCAGACTTGGCAGCTTTTGAAGTGGACCTGCCAATGAGTGCTGCATAGTTTGTATCCACTTCATGTACAGCACCTCCTCCTCTCGTGTTGTCCAGTTTGCTGTCCATGTGCTTCTGCTTACTCTACCCTTCACTGCTTTTGGTTCTTCCTGAATGCTGCTTGGGCCTGGCTGCTGGATCTGCTGCTGTTGTGCAGCCTGGTGTTGCTGTATGTTGTGTTGCTCATGTTGTCACTGCAGGGGCTACTGTGGCTTCCGTGGTTGGTTTGACAACTGGGGCAGGTACTACTGTAGTGGCTCCTGCTGTGCATACAGTGCTGCCTGTTGTGCATAAGCTGGCTGTTGCTGTGTCAATAAGTCATGCTGTGGGATGAGTTGCTGTTGGTATCGTGGCTGCAGTGTGGATTGCATGGTGTACGCACCTGTTTGTGGGTGGTCTGCATGACTGTACTGCTGCTGCCATATGTGTGCTCTGGCCTGGCCTATATTACCCATTCCTGAGTACTGTGCCATGTGCTGCTGCTGTGCAGGGACATGCAGGGTGGGTCTCTGCTGTTGCACACACTGCTGCTGGTATACATGCTGCTGCTCTTCTCCCACCTGTGTGGCATCCTGCTGGCCTCTCTGGGGATGCTTGTTTGGATTCTTGCTTGCCAGTATCTTCACAGAACTGTCCCCTCCTGCTCCACTTACTATGGCTCATTTTGTGGTTTTCCTGAGGGCCTTTTATATTGCTTCCGCAGCTGTAAATCCGCACGTGTGTATTTTCCTATGTACGGAATTCCGCAACTGCTGTTTTTTTACGGAATTCTACACACGTGCATTTTTCTTTCAGAATATCCCACACTTGCATTTCAGCAGTGCTGCAGGCCTTTTTTGCACAGCTGCGTGATTTTGGGCTGTCTTTGTGAATCCCCCCCCTTTAAGTTGTTTCATTCTTTGTAATTCCTTATATGCTCCCTTTGTCCTAAGTTTTTCTTTTATGAGGGGTATGTATCTTTCATTTGATTTAATATCCTTTCTAAAAAAGGGCCATAGATGTTTAAAATGTAATTCTTTCTGGTTTCTTTTCACAAACTTTATCTTCTTCTTTCAGGTTTATACATTTAATTCAATAGCCTAAAATGCTTCTTTTTATGCTAGTACTGCCATGGTCATTGAACCTAATTCTGTCCTTGATATTTTGTCTGGTAAGCATTTTGGGATGTGTAGAAGGCTTTTATAAAGTGTTGAGAATGATTGCTTAATTTTCTCAGAGTTTCCGGTCCTTCATATATTAGTCATATAAAGACCTACAGTATACTACCATTTTCATATCAGTGACTTCTATGGCAAGGTATAATATGAAGCCACCATACCTACTGTTAAACTTCAGAATGCCCCCTTTTATGTGACTAAATCTATTAAAGGTACTGTTGTTATTAGCAGCCCAGCTATTATTATTGGAGAACCTGAGACCCAAAATAACAGAATTCCGAACAACCTCCAGTACTTCACCTTCTATTGTCCATCTTGAATTGCTTTTCACTAAATCCAAGATTTTACTTTTCCTTCCGTTAATTTTTAATTTATATTATTGCAATAATCTTCCAAAATATTCACTTTTCTACTTAGACTAATTGATGACAATGAAAGGACCACCAGGTCATCTGTGTACATTAACACTGATATATTCTTGCCCAGTACATTAGGGGAAAGCCCATTATGTTTGTTCAGTTTTGGTGGTAAATCACTAACAAACAAACAAACAAAACAGGGCAAGCAAGCACCCTTGTTTTACCACAAGAATTGTTTTAGAAGGGTCTACCCCAAAGGTTATAATGAACACTGGACCAAGTTTCTGAATATAAATTCCTAAATATCTTTAACAATGTTATATTAATCTGTAAGTCCATTAATATTTCCCATTGAAACTTCTTTGATATAACACTGAATGTGGCTTTGAAGTCTATAAATGCAATATAGATATTCAGTTTCTGATAGAGATAAAACTTTTCTAGTAAATGTTGCAAAGTGAAACATAGATCTGTGAATGGGCAGGTCTATGTTAAATCTGACATTGTGTATTTTAATAACTTTGCAACTGTTTAGCCAATTCGCGTTAAAATTTGCATGCCCATCAGGAACCCAAGATCTCTTGATGTGGCAAGTTTCGTTCTGGTTGGATGCATGGGTGTGAAGTTACAGAGTGTACAAATGTGTGTAATTTTTATCATGTTTTGTGCAGTTTCTTTGTTACTATACAGCTATAAATGGTTTAAAATTTTGGTCTGAAATTTCCAGGGTAGAAAGGACTTGCATTTTGCTGGTTTGGTGAAAAAGTATTAATCCAGCCCAGAGTTAGAAGAATTTGAAAATTCAGGTTTTGAGCATGCTTAGTAGCACTCTCATTTACATGTGGCGCTCAAAAAAGAATTATTTTTTGCAAATGGGTAATAATTTTTCACAAATGGGTTATCCTCTGTTGTAAATTGGAAATCTGTTTTTGTGCTGAAGCCATTGGGTGAAACAAAATTAAATAACTGAAAAAGAAATGATGGGCCTGATTCTCAAAACTCAGTGCAAGCTGCGCCAAATGTGGCTAGTGCTGATTGTCCATGTGCCATGGACCTTGCACCCAATTCTCTGATGGGTAGGGTCCCGGTGACAAAGTCCCATGGCTTGTGGCAACCCTAGCACTGCCTCCCACTTCGGGTGCACCGGAACAGAGTGCCACAAGCCTGCAACAATATGCAGCAATGTACAGAAGCACCCCCCCATCCCTGATCATTGTGAAATAAATAAACAGTTGCCCCCATTTCCATGGTAGTCTAGTGGCACCCCCTCTCTGATCCATGATCACTGTAATATAATATATAACCCCTTTTTCCTGGTAGTCCAGCGGCTCCCCAACCCTCCCCAAACCCTGATCATTGTTAAAATAACAAATAAAAGTCCTTTTCCCTGGTAGTCTGGTGCCCCCCATTCTAATGACCCCTACATTACAGGAATAAGTACCACCTGGTGGTCTAGTGGGCCCCCACCCGGCAGTGCCTGACCACCTTGATCTCCCCAACCCATAAGGGAGCCAGTGACTGGCACAGCCCACCTCCCACCACCACCATGGCCAACCACCGACTGAGCTCTGAATGAGCCATGCACTGTACATATTGCATGCTCAGTGACTGACAGCTACTGTCAGTCACTGGGCGATACTATATACAGTATGCACTCATTCAGAGCTTAGTCAGTGGCTGGCCATGGTGGTGAGTGGTGGGCTGCACCAGTCACTGGCTCCCTTACAGTTTGGGGAGCGCAGGGTGGTTGGGCACTGTCACGTGGGGGCCCACTAGACCACCAGGTGGTACTTATTACTGTAATGATGGGATCACCAGAATGGGGGGAGCAGTAGACTATCAAGGAAATGGGTCCCTTTATCGTTTAATTTAAGAATGATTGGTGTTCAGGGAGGGGTTGGAGGCCACTAGACTACCAAAGAAAAGGGGGTTCAGGGAAGGGGGGCATGGCACGTTGACGATACCTGGTCAACTCCCCAGGTGGTGAAATTTCTAAGTACCCTTAGACCTGCCAGTGCTGGTGCTGGAAACCCTAACACCACATTTCCTTACTTCTGTTGCTTTAACCCTAACTAGTACTTTAACAAATTTTTGAATTTCCTTACTTTTTGAGATAGTATAATGGTATCCTTATTTGCCTGTGGGAGCAACTTTGGAAATCTGTTCAATATTTTGACCCCAGAGTTTCATCATAGCCTTCTTATTACCTCACCTCATATACACCACAGCTGTCATTTTTCAGATCCTGGCCAAAATGTGTTTTCTCACCTGTGGTGCAGAATGGCATTGCAGTTGTGCCGAATTATGTTCTAGAGATATAGAAGCATAGAAGTTGATGGCAGAAGGAGACCGCTAGGTCCATCTAGTCTGCCAATTTGTTTTAGGCCTATTTTGACACTTTTGTTGCCCTTTTCAGTCAGAGCCCCATGTGTCTATCCCATGCATTCTTGAATCCCCCCACAGTGTTGAACCCCACAGTCTCTTGGGGCAGGCTGTTCCAGGTGTCCACCACTCGTTCTGTGAAGAAAAAATTCCTGGTGTTGGTAGAGAACCTCTCTCCTTGCAGCTTGAGGTCATGTCACCTGGTCCTGGAGCCCTTCTTGAAGTGAAAAAGTTCTTGTGCCTGTACCTTGTTAATGCCTTTGATGTACTTGAATGTTTCAATCTTGTCCCCTCTCTCTCTTCTCTGCTCCAGGGAGTACATATTCAGTTCCCTAAGTCTTTCCTCATAGGACATGAACTGCAGACCCTGAATCATTTTTGTCACCTTTCTCTGTATTGTTTTCACCCAGTCAGTGTCCTTCCTGAGGTGAGGCCTCCAGAATGGGACTCTGTATTCCAGGTGAGGCCTGAGCAGCGATCTATATAGTGGTAGTACCACCTCTACCCTCCTGCTCGCGATTCCCCTCCCAATGCAGCCCAGCATTCTGTTGGCTTTCAATGTTGCCTTCTCACACTGCTTACTAACCTTTATGTTGTCTGAAATTATGATTCCCAGATCATGTTCTTGGTTTGAGGCTGCCAGTCTTTCACCTCCTAGGTAATACTCCTTTCCTGTATTTTTCTTTCCTATGTGGATGACCTTGCACTTTTTGCATGAAATCTCAGCTGCCACACTCCAGACCGTTCTTCTAGTTTCTTGAGGTCAGCTTCCATCTTGCTCATTCCTCCTGAGGTGTTCACCCTGTTACATATCTTGGTGTTGTCTGTGAACAAACATATTTTCCCTTCCAGTCCATCAGCGATGTCTGCTATAAAAACACTGAAGAGCAGATGCCCCAGTACTGAGCCCTGGGGTACCCTGCTGGTCACCCTGCCTTCCATTGATTGCATTCCATTAACCAGTACCCTCTGTGTTCTACCTTGTAACCAGTTTTGTACCCATCTGACTACTTCTGGACCAACCCCTGTGTGGTCAAGCTTCATTACCAGCCTTCTGTGTGGAACCGAGTCAAAGGCCTTACTAAAGTCTAGGTAGGCCACATCTACTGCCCCACCGTTGTCCTCTATTTTTGAAGCGTAGTCAAAAAACTCAAGCAGATTTGTCTGGCATGACCTACCTGCTCTGAAACCATGCTGTTTAGGGTCTTGTTGGCCACTAGTTTCGAGGAATGCTATAATCCTCTGCTGGAGATTTGAGAATTTTCTGTACCAGGTACATGCAGTGGGGTCATAAGAAGGTTATGTTGAAAATGTGGGGTCAAAATTATTAAAAATGCCACAGTTATGACTATTCATTGCAATTTCACTATGCACACTTGTAACTTTGGAAATTTTAAATATTTTGGCCCAAATTTTTCAACATAGCCTTCTTATTACATCACCTCATTTATCTCACAGCTATCATTTTTAAAGGATCCCAAAACAGACGTTTGTTCACATTATTTACAGTGACTTACCAGTGTCATTCATTTCCCCATGTATCTGTCTGCTGTAGGGATGTGTTTTCTAAGTTTTGACCCCATTCAATTAACCGATTTATTTATTTTTAAAAACAAGCGTTTTGTATTAATTTTCTTCTCTTTTTTGTCCAGTACTTGATTGCACGCATTCAAGGGTGATGTAATTGGAGCGAGTCAAGGTGATACTAAGCCCCTGAAGCTGTAAAGCAGAGCCTGTCCACAGTAACATTTGCATAAAGTTTTGTTTTGTCTGTAATAATAATTTGTTACTTCTGCTGCTATTTTACATTATGGACTTGTATGAATTACACTCCTTACAGCAAGAGAGTGTTTTTAACGTGATGTTTGCAATGATTGTGACTGCCTGGTCATTGCAGTTCGCTTCAGTGCCTGATTTGTTTTAATGTTTTTATATTGGGTCACATTTGTGGTCAGCATATTTACTACCTGCATATTGCATGGAATGGCAATGAATGCAAATAAAAAAAGCAGTTTGTCATTTTACTTTTGTTTTTATTCTTGAATCGTTCCCAGTTTCTGACTCTCCCAGTATTCCCAATCATATGAACAGCTGATTGATCTGTCAAAATAGTGGCTCCTTTGAAGATCGATGCTGTTATTTCACCTTGAATGCATGTCTATTAATGTACTGTTCCATGATTAATTTGTACAAATGCATAATATTTATTTGTGATCATTTGTGATCTGTATGTGTACAACAGTTTAAATAGTTGTATGAATAAAGATGTTTGCTTTATTGTTTTCCTCATTGCAGCTGCATTGTATCTACAGTTTGACTGAAACGTAGTATTACTGATGTTTTTCTTTGTTTCTGAATAATGTAGCCATAATTAAGATTTTTTCAGGGAACTATTTAGCATTGTCTCTTTTTATTTATTGTGTGTGTTTTTTAAATTGTATGTATGACATTTAGCCTTAGTCATTCTTCAGGTCATGTGACTATATGTTGTGGAGGGGAAAGCTCTCTGATCATCAAGGCTGTTTCTTAGTTATGTGCTTAGAATGTAACTGAACTTTCCTACATCTACATTATTAATGATGTTTTATATGGAATTGAACTGTTTATCAGTTCTACAGTCCAACTACTTAACTTTTATTTTATTTTTTACTTTTTTATTCAGTTTTATCTGTTCGCATAATGCCATATTGTGTGGTATTAGCTTGCAAGAATGAGAGTCGCAAACGTTGCAGCCTCCATATTTTCCAATTTTCACATGACAATGTGGTCTGCTAGACCTGGATTCATTTTTGCCAGCGGCAGAAATTTTTGCCTTCAAAGTATAGCAGAATCTGTTCTGCACATTTTGACATCAATGCATATGAGAGGCACCCTGCTAAAATGGCAGAATTTGGCTGGTTGAATGCCAAGGCAAAGTTGAAACCATCTGAAGTTTCCTCAATTTTCTCACCTACTGGATCAGTCATTGCAGCTCAGTCAACAACAAAGAAAGGTGCCTACCTGAAGAGACAATGGATGCAGGTAGGTTCATATTGTGTATTACTTTGCCATTGCCACTTACTGAATGCACTATGGATTTTACCCATTTGATAACTTCAGGTGTTCTGCATTGGACTGTTACTGTTGTTTGTAGTTGATAATCAGTGTGGCATTTTGTTTTTATTTTTGTTGTTAATGGTCCTATCCCTGAACCTGCATACATGCTACATATGTAATAGTGTGTCAGTTTTACTGTACAGTTGCCTAGTGTATTGCCTGAAAGCCTTGTCTGCATTGTCTGAAAGCCTCATCCATTCCAAGTCCTGTATTAATTTTTGCTATCCATAGTACCCCACATATCTCGAATCCCAGCATCCTGGTTTGTGCCTTTATACCTGGTGTTATAGGATCACTTGCCATGTCAACTCTCATGGTCACAAAAAGCTCTACTTGATGATTACTAACCTCCTCCCACTACCACCATACCAGCCTCAGCACTGCATAACAGGAACCATCAAGACCTGCATTATCATCATGGTTTAAGCCACGAGTACATATATAGGTTGGTTGTTACAGTACTACTCGAGAGTCCTCTGCTAACTATCTTGTGCTCAGGCACAGTGCTAGCACCCTACTACATGTTACTATGTTTCCCCCATTCCAACATAGCAGAGGCATGCTCCATGCCTGTACATATGGTGGGAGTTGAAGTAAATGTGAGTGTGGATGTTATGTATACCTTCTAAACAAACATTACCAGTCATACTAGTAAGAAGCCATCCAGTGGTAGGGTTTTAGGACCCTTGGGCACACCTTCAAAGCAGACCAATAGGAGTTAAAACCACTTTATCGTTATGCAAAAATGGTAAAAGAACGAAAAATGCACTATGCTCCTCAAATGATATAGCATAGAAAGTTAGAGTAAAAAAGTTACAGCAAGTACAAGTAGTCACAGACAAATGTGGATTGGGCAGCTTACCTATAAAACCAGACTGAGGCAGGCGAGGCTGGTATGAGTGATAAGGTGTAGTCAGATGTAGAGTTCATGAGACAATACAGAGGGGATGTGGGGGATTAATTTTATAGGATCATTAGCAGTACATGTATGTCCATGTGAGGTACTGTAGAACTAAGTGGAAGAAAGTGGTGTGCATCGTAGTGTAACTAGAAAAAGATCTAAGGGGGTGGTATAGGGATCACAGGCACTAGACTAAATGGGGTAAAAAGGTAAACACCAGTCCTTTTATAGACTAGTGACTCCGGTAGGTAATGAAGATATACAAATATATTTGAATACATGACATACATCCCAGCACATAAAATGTATGGACTGCATTATCTAGCAGGACATACTGCTGCCTAGTTTATGGAGTAGCTTTATGGCAGTGAGGTTCCAGTTGAGTGCAAATTTATAGTATTCCTTCTTCATATGATTAGTAACAGGTAGGATGCAGGAAACTACAGGATAGTTGGCACCACCTCATTTGTGTGACAGCTAATTGAAGTGATGCTTAATAAAAAAATATTGTTGTGGTAGACTTGGAAACCATGGCTGTGCAGGATCAAAGAAAACATGTTTTCAGGTCAGGCATTTAATGTCCAAACATTCTAGTACACTATTGTGATCAGTTGACAAAGGAGGTTGGTCAGGGAGCACTGGAGGATATTGCCTACATCCATGTCATCAAGACTTTTGTCATCGTGCATCATTTTGGGTTGCTGAACAAAACAAATGTTGAGCTTCATGATGGGGGGAGGGCTGAGGTTCGTTCCACTGATGTAAAGTATTTAGGAATAATCATCTCAAATAACCTGAGGTCAATTGCTGTAAGATGGTTGTATGGGGAGTCATAGCTGTATAGAAATATAGAACCATAGAAATTGTTGACAGATAAGGATTGCCAGGATCATCCAATCTGCCCCAAGCCCTACATTATTGTGTTTGCTATGACCCTAACTGGTCAATGACTTTTCACCCCACCGTCCCATCTCTAATGTAGCCTCGTCATGTCTGTCCCATGAATGTTTATGCCCATCCACTGTGCTTTCCCCCACTATGTCCTCTGGCATGTATTCCATGTGTCCATCACAATTTCTGTGAAGAAAAACTGCCTCACATTTCCCCTCTGCATTCCACATTCCAATTTCATATCATGCCTCCTCGTTTTTATATGTCTTTTGCAATGGATCATATCTCCCCCCCCCCCCGCACCTTGTTTAAGCCCTCAGGGTACTTGATTGTAAATATGAAATGAGTAAGTAAATCCCTGTGTCCTGATTTGCTGAGACTTGGTTCTAGCTGTGGCAGTAAGATAGTACAACCAATGGCTGAAAACAAGTCCCTGCCAAACAGGGCAACTCTCATAATCATGAGCCACTTAATTTCTAACTTCCACCACAAACATAGCTGCAGCCTTTACTTATATATAAAATCCTCAACTAGGCCCAAAAAATAAAAGTTCATTAAATTAAATAAAACTGGTAAATACTTGAATGTTATTTATAGTCATGCTCCTTCATTAGATACAAGAAAAAAATATTTTTTAAAAATCAAGTACTATTCAGAGTTTCCATGGCTGGTGTTTCTTTGATGCCCATGAAAAATTCCCCTCCTATCCATTCCACTTTGTCAGAGTACTCCCTGCTTCTTACCTTGCATCATATAAACTTGAGATCCTGACTCTACTTGTGGTCTGTGTGTGTGTCTTTGTGCGTATGTCAGTAGAACTCTAAAGAATTTTGAAATTGTGTATCCCATGTGACCATTCCATGTGTTTTTCTTGGGGTGGGGGGTGGAAGCATTCTACTACTGGAATAATGCAGAGCTTTGAATTCTTCCAGTCCATGGTAAAAAAAAAATCACACAATGGAGTTTGCCCTTTAAGGGACAGACCAAGTTGTCCTGGTGGACCCCTTCCCTTTACCTGAAGATGGTCTGTTCAGAGAGGGAGGGGGGAAGGTGAGGAGAGGGACAGGTGAAGACAGAACAATAGGCAGGCAACAGGAAGGGGTAGACCCTGGAGCCGCTGTCAGCCGTCAGAATCGTGGGCCGCAATTCAGGGCAGTTGCAATTTGCTGGAACTGCCCTGAGTTGTAGCCATAATGGAGTGCAGTCATATTTCTATAAGTTTCAACAGTGATGCTAGAACTACTAATACACCACTCTCCCTCCCAGCTCTGCTCGCCCTGACAGTCTCCCCTCCACCCCACCCCCTTTACCACCAGTGTCCATTGCCAACTCAGGCAAGTGTTTTTATTGGCTTAAATTTGAAGGCACAGGCTCAGGAAGCATCTGCATCCTGAATCTGCCAACCAAATTGTGGCCCTGGCTCTACGGAGCCAATAGAGTATGCGAGGGAGAGAAGCTAGGGAGTTGTGTGCACTGCACATGAGGCCGTGATGGGCAGCAGAGAAAAATGAAGCAGACAGTAATTCGAGTGGGATGGCAGTTAATTTGCACAATATGTGGGGTCGGGACTCAGGACTTCAGTTTCCTTAATCCACTTGTCTTGAGTTGACGCACTGGGACAGCAGGAGAAGCAAGAGGAAAGATTGAGAGAGAGGGAGAAAAGACGAAAGAACACACGAGGTCAGGGTGGACTGCAAAGCAGGGCCTAAGGAGTCGAGTGAGGGAGTGCCTGGAGCAGAAAATGACGCGGAGGTTGGCCACGAAGGTGAGGTGATTTCTCAGTTTTGGGAGTTGGGAAGGGTCAGTGGTACTGCCCTTGCAGGTGTATGAGGTTGTGTCGTGATCAGCAAAATTAGGAAAGGGAGTGGTAGGAGGAGGTGGAGAAAAAAAGAATAACCGCAACCCCCCCCAAACTGGGATGAATACAGAGAACTGAGGTGAGGAATTGGCATTTGAAATAAATGTGAGAATCGAACTGCCTTTAGCAGTCCCATAAAAATATATGCCAGCAATAAAGGTTTCTTAGAGTCTGTCAGGGCTGCTGGTGGGGGATAAATGTGCTGGTATATCATATGGAAAGCAGTGATGTGGTTCCAAGAGGTTTAATTGCACTTAAGAGTTGTACTGCAGATACCTGCAAGCTGGTAACAAAAAGTAGAAACATGTATGATTATATTAAAAGAGGTATATGTCAATATTTACTAACTGGGAGAAAATTCAGTCCTTCCTGTGAAAAACATGCATTCCCCTATGACTGACTGAGTGCTTGTCCTAAAATATTGTTTGGCAAGCTTGTCTGAAAACTTGTTATTTATTAGTTTTACCCTCTTGTCTCTGACATTGCCTTCCTCTGCTTAGCACTCTAGGACTCCAGTGCAGCTCCTGCAGCTTGGATGGACACCTTTTAGGGGATAAGTTGGGGTCCCCATCCAGTTGGTTGAGTGTATGAGCACCATGGCAAGTTGGGGTTGGTAGATCCCAAAGTAAGCTAGCATTATGCTGCTCACAATCCCAGGACTTTTCCTTCCTGTTTCTCCCCTTAGACGTGCCATGAGTTAATGGCACACACACATACAAAGTGACCACCCATCATGCCTGCTCCTTCTGTACCACCACCTGTAGTCCCCAAGGTAGCAGAGCCTGCAGCCTACCTTCACTGGAGCAGGAGCATCCTGTGGAGCACTCGGTCTTCCTCCCCACAGCTGGACCCTGATATCCAGGGCTCATTCCTGAACTTGGGCCACAAGCATCTTGAGCAGTAGCCCTATCACTGTGCTGATGAGCTAGCATTATACCAGTTCTTCACAATACTCTTAAATGCACTTCTGAATGTGTCTGCTTACACAGCTTGTCTTGGACTAGTGTTGCAGTACTCTGCAGATAGACTGATTTTCAGGTTGTCGGTCTTGGGGGAGCAGGGAGGAAGTCCCTCCAGAGGAGGACTTGTCTCGAGGAGGCCAGCCAGGGAGGGTATCAGTAGTCCTACTAGGTGTGACAGTGAGAATGCACATGGTGGCTGGTGTGAGTAGTGCCTAAGGCCTAGTTGCAGCTACTGTAGCAGAACCGGGTCGGAAGTCCTCTGTAGTTGTTCGTCGTGCTGTGGTGCTGGGCGCAGCCTGGGTCTGTGTCACTGATGGGTGGCAGTATCGGTGCGGCTTGCCTTGCCCATGCTTGGTGGGAGTCCGGTCGGAGCCTGGAGAAGCCATCCTAGGCTGTGGCACAGCATGCATCTCAGTTATCGTGGAGCGAGTGAGGAGTTCACTTCAGTCTGTCTGGTGGAAGGAAGTTAGGAGGGAGAATTGGTCTGGGTAAGGATTCTGAACTGGAAAAGTAAGTAAACCATAAAAGTGCTTCAGCTCATTTTTTTTTACACAGGTTAGAATGTCAGGCAGAGAAGAAGGAAAAACAAAGTTTGTTCTGTGCTGTGTAGT
The DNA here is from genome assembly GCA_016271365.2 of Neoceratodus forsteri. Lineage (NCBI taxonomy): Eukaryota > Metazoa > Chordata > Ceratodontiformes > Ceratodontidae > Neoceratodus > Neoceratodus forsteri. Next base: position 893,733,249 of record CM028132.1, on the reverse strand, counting down.
GTATAAGAGGAAGCTCAGGCAGCTCATCTGTGGCTGTGGCAAAAAATATGAAAACCTCAGTCTACCCCATCCCGTAGTTAGTCAAGACAGTGCATGAGCATTCCACCTTGAGTCTCCTAGTCCTATCCCTGACAGACTCCCATTTTTTCAGATTCCATAGAAATAAAATAAAAAGAGAGCTCCTTTACTGCTAACCCAGATTTATGTCAGTGGTAAAAACAGAATAGAACTGTTGTTATTGTGACTTGATTTTGAACACTCTTCTTGTAGTAAAAGTGCTTAAGATACATTGCACAAGTGCTGTTTTTCTTTTTCTATTGGTGTCTGAGACTCCCATCAGCCAATCCTGGTCTACTCCCTCTTCAGTCATGCTGTGTGGCACTCTATTAAAAAAAAAAAAGACATATACCCAGGCAGCAAACTGCAACAGATTTTCCCCTTTTGCACACACACTGAGTCTGTTCATATCCTGGATGGACTCTCACATTGAGTGCGGGGGGAGGTCAATCTTAACATAGTTTTACTAGCCAAAACCCTAGTACAAATTGAGCAGGGCTAGTGCAGTTACATAGAAACTGTTGGCAGATTAGGCCCGCTAGCCACTAGGCCCATCTCGTCTGCCTGTAGGCCCTATACATTGTATGTGGCCACTGATCCTATGTGTTCAATGTCTTCATCACTCCCTCCCTCTCAAGGTTCCCTTGTACCTGTCCTTGGCATGCTTAAACCCCTCCACTGTGCTTGCCCCCACGACCTCCTGTGGCAAACTATTCCAAGCGTCAACTACGCTTTCTGTGTAGAAACATTTTCTCATGTTACCTCACGTTACCTCTTAATCTACCCCTCTCCAGTTTTATATTGTGCCCCCTTGTTCTAGTAGTTTTTCTACATTGGAAAAGGTCCCTGACCTGCACCTTGTTAATGTCCTTGAGGTACTTGAAAGTTTCAGTCATGTACCCCTGCGCTCTCCTCTCCTCCAGTGAGTACATGTTGAGGTCCCTTAGTCTCTTCTCATATGTTTTGTGGTGCAAGCCCTGCACCATCTTTGTTGCCCTGTTCTGGATAGTCTCCACTTTGCTTATGTCCTTGTGCAGGTGTTGCCTCCAGAACTGCATGCAGTACTCCAGGTGAGGCCTTACCAATGTTTTATACAATTACATCACCACCTCCCGCCTCCTGCTAGTGATACCACTTCCTATGCATCCCAGCATGCCATTGGCCCTCCCCATTGCCTTTGTGCACTGTTTGATACCTCAAGGTTATCAGAGATGATAGCCCTTAGGTCTCTTTCCTTCTTGGTGATAGTCAGCTCCCCCCCTCAAATCTGTAGCTCTCCTCAGAGTTCCTTCTACCCAGGTGCATTAGTTTGCACTTTTTTGCATTGAATCTCAGTTAACTCTATGTGTCTGTCTTAACTAGTGCATGTTTTCATGGCTGTTAGCGAAGTTAGCAAAAGTCTCTATTTAGCAGGTTTTTGTCCTCATGCATGTCTGTCTGACAATTTGTCCCATATTAAGACCAGTGCCCCTCATTTCCCTACATTTTGAGTGTCTATATCCAACATTTCAGTGACAAAATGCCAAGTGGTATACAGGGTCTGCCCAGCAGGTGGTGGGTTTTATCACAGCCTCACCATAGCTTTCCCCAGTTTCCCATCCAAATCTCTTAACTCTGTTCTTTCCCTGGACACCGCTGCAGGTCAGACTCTAAAATGACCATCCACAGATCCATAGCTGCCAATGCTTGAAAGTGTAGGTGGGTCCACAGCTCTTCTAAATGGACCAAGCCAGCCAACACTGATGGTTGTGGATACCGTGGAGGGGTTCAAGAGGGGCTGAGACAGGATTAGGGGGAGGGTGCATCTAAATGGGATCAGCATTAGGGGGCCACCAAGGCTGGGGAAGAGGGTGGGACTTTGGGGAGGGGGCAGAAAATGGGGCCCTAAATGGGCACTGATCCCCAGGCAGACTCAATAGACCATAGGGCCTACTCTGCTGGCTTCTTAGTATGTAACACCATCCATACAGTCCCACCCTACATTCCCACCCTTATCCCTCCCAGCTAAATAAAGCTTTAGATCATATCTGGTCCCACCAAAAAACCTTAATAAAATACATAGTTTGATAGGTTAAAATCAACATTCCTGGGGTGCATAGATCATCCTTTATAGAAATTGATGCAGTATAGCATCATGCCTATGCACTGTTTCCCCTGGACAGAAAAAGAATGAAAGGACACTGTTAAAGAAACATTTATTTTTGTTGGGGCAGAGCACAGTAAAATCAATGCTTTTAAATATAAAAGTGCCATAGTTTTCTATATCTCAAACCCCTTAGGTTTGCAAAGCACCCATCCAAAGAAATCTTAGATGTGCTCTTGGCTCACTGTACAAAAACTTCCAGAAGTGCATGTGTCTCCAGTTGACTAGAGGGTGGGGGCTGAGCAGCATGTCTTTCTCTGCCAGGCTCTGTTCATTGCCCTGTAGAAGGTGATGAGAGTGTGGTGAGGTGCACGATGGTGTCAGCTGTTGTGTGTGCAGAGATATGTCTGCATGACTGAACATTTGCTGTTGTTATGTCCTCTGGTTTGGGGGGGGTTGGGAAGAAAGAGGAAGATAGAAGGCCGTTGTACAAAACAATGTGGGGTTCACTGTATGTGATGGCATTGCAGCCTTTTTTTTTTTTTGGCAGATGGGACAGAAAGGAATAGGGAAACATGATAAATGTGCAATAATCGGAGTATTTCGTGGCTTGAATGGTTTCCTGTATAAATGATCAAAATTTACCATTATAATTGTGGGCTACTGCAGCCATTTGTGGGCTACTGCAATTCTGAATCACCTTACCCTGCCGGCCAGTGCAAAAAAAAAAAAGATTAAGGTTGATCCCTGTGAGTGGTTGTGATGTGTGTACAGAATCGGATGTAAACCAAAGTGCCATTTATTAAGCAATGAGGCATGACTAGTGATTAGCTGTCTGTTAATTACCCCCAGTGGTGTAATGTGGCATGAGATATGATGATAAAAAAGTGACAAACTACTACATGATAAAATGCAGCGATGGTGAAAGTTGAAAAAATTGGTTGGATTTTCTTTAGTTAGTTGAAGTCATAAATTTCAAACTAGTTGGAAAAATCAGTCATAATGTGTGGTAAGTCAGTCATAATTGGTTTTTCAACTGACTCCGGGGTCTAGGAAGAGAAGGGGCTAAAGGAGGTACATAAGGAGCAGCACAGTGGTGGTTCAGCCACTTTTGTTGAAGTTTTGATCTATACTGAAACTACAGCACGTCAGATTGGCATATTGATTGGAGCAGAGGTTTGTGCACTAGGATAAAGCAGGTAAGAAAACAAACAGCTATGTTTAACCAGAGATGATGTTTTAAAAAAAAAACTTTGTTTGGGGGATCCTGTTTTAAGGAAACCTGTATGTGGATAGCTCAGGTGTTAGAAAAGGCTGAAAACATAGGGACAGGAGGTGAAGCTGGTAGAAAGTTTAAAAAAAAAGTTTGAGGGCTCATTGACATATTTGTGGTGATAGCGAGGCATGTATAGAAAGTTTTCATGTATAGAAACTGAATATGAAGCAGTATGCTGTGATGTTGGCCAGTGGTGGCCTAGTGAACAGACCTGGAAGAGTGTGGTTGGAGGGGAGAGCAAGCGACCATCTGGAAGGGAAACAGCAGCATGCAGTGGTATTTGGCCAGTGGTGGCCTAGTGAACTGAACTAGAAGAGCTTAGTTGGAGGGGAGAGCAAGCAACTGGGTGAAGAAGAAAAGGGCAAAGGTTTATGTCACGATGAGGAGCTGGCTGGTTACGGGGCAATAAGAGAAGCTCTCTGAAACACAGGTAAACTTGCTAGGAAGAAGCTGTGTCCATTTAGGGTGAATGAATTGAGAAGCCTTTAATCCTTGACCTAGTGCTGTTCTGGCTTGCCTTTGAGCATGGGGACAGGACGTTTTGTGTGGGAAGGCCTGACAAAAGGGCTAGCTTGGGGCCGACAGAGATGTCCATGTGGTGTGACATCACACACCACTTCCAGGGGGATGGAAAGTGAAAGAAGGATTTATTCAGGGGAGAATCTTGAGCTGGGCCATGCAGGTTTGCGTTTGAACGTGGGACAGGGTGTTGTGTTTGGAAGGCTGGTGGAAAAGACTAGTGGGGGGGTCGACTGAGACGGCCATGTGGCGTGATGTCACATGCCATGGGTAGGCCACGCGGTGAGCCGATCTGGGTGTGGGGTGGGCCTAGTAATGGCAGCAGAAGCTAAAGACATTGCACTAAGGTTCAGGGGGGAGAGACCCTGGGTACAAGTTATTGGCCGACAGGAGCTGCAAGGGAAGAAGTGAAGGTTATGGGCCTGGTCAGATGGGCTAGAGCCAATGAGGATAGGCCAGCCACATGGCGTGACATTACATGCCAGGAGGAGCATGCGGCAAAGAAGGTGCTCTGACAATGGGCATTCAAGGAATGGCATCCTGAGGACAGCAGGCCACAAGGAGCGGACAAGGTCACAGGTAATGTATTCGGGTGGTAGGAGAAAGCATAAAGAATATATAGGCCAAATTATTTTGGCTACTGAGACAGGGGGTTGGGCCAGATGGAGTCAGCACTGGCTGAGATTAGGTCAGCCAAAGCGGTGACAAAGGAGGGCGAGAAAGGGTTGGAGAATGTAGGAAAGAGAACGAAGGAGATAGGAACCCCAGGAATGAGAATAATGGAACACGTACCACTGGCCATGAAAGAGAAAATATGGAAAGGGGAGTACTTGGACATTTTTGTGTCAGTGAGCCAGGAAATGGCAGCATAACACAAGGAAATGGAGAACAATGGGAAGAGCGAAATGGCAGCAGCAGTAGTTTTGTTAGACAAGAAAGAGAAGGACAAATTTACTAAAGGAAAGACTTGGGATGGGTGGTTTGTAGGTTTTCACCACATACTCAGCTATAGTACTGGAGAAGAAACCAGAGTTGGGCATACCACTGATCACTTATGCCCTGATAATAAGATGGGTGAAGGTGAAAGCAGGAGTGGGGTGGATATACTACAATGAATTCTTCCGGTAAAGGATGGTGACTTATGGGGATATAAGATGGGACATGAAACAATTAGATATGTGGACAGACTATGTTACCGACCAGTCCATGCCAGAAGGGGATATGGGAAAAAGGGGCAGAGCACCCAAGAGGTGTTGCTGGGGTTACAATAGGGCATTTTGCTCCTGGCCCCAATGCCATTTTTGGCACACTTGCTCAAAATGTGGGAGAACACACCCAGCAAGTAGATGCAGAATGACATGGGCACAAGAGGCCCAAGGGACAGGGGGGCAAGGAACAGGTCAACAGTTTTTTCAGGAAGGGCAGGGGTATAGTGGACAGTCATGGAATAGATGTGGGAGAGGCAGAGGGCACTCAGGTAGAGGAAGCCAGACATACTAACTGCAAGGAACAAGAAAGGGGCAGGGAGGGGATGTAGTAGAAATGAAGGGAAGAGAGCAGGAGATCAATTCCAAGAAGAAAGAATGCCCATCTAGATAGAAGTGTGGGAAAAGTGGCTAGAAAGATACCCAGATAGGGAGGTGGTGGAGTCAATTAAGAAAGGGTTTAAGACCAGTTTCCTGTTACAGTGTAAAGGCCCGAGTTGAGCGAGAGAGGTGAACAATCTGGGCTCAGTTAAAGTGAAGGAGGACATTCTAAGATAAAAAATAGAGAAGGAAAAGGCAGCTGGTAGAGTAGAAGGGCCATACGCTACCCCCCCCCCATTGCAGAATATGAGAATTTCTCCTTTGGGTTTGGTCCCCAAAAAACAGCAGGGAGAATACAGAGTGATCCACCACCTGTCATTTCCAGAAGGGGACTCAGTGAATGATTTTTATAAGTGGGGAGCATAGTAAAGAGACCTACTCCACATTAGAAGAGGCGGTGCAGATTATATGAGCAACTACTGATGTGTGGATGGCCAATACGGATACAGAGTCCATTTTCCTGTTGCTTCCAGTTAGGAGGGAAGATTGGGACTTATTGGGCTTTAAGATAGGGGACCAGTACTATTTTGACAAAGCAATGCACATAGGGTGTTCCATAGCACATGCTACATTTGGGGCATTCAGCACCTGCTTACAGTGGATATTTCAGAAAAAAATGGATACAAGACTGTCATACACTACCTGGATGATTTCCTTTTAACAGGCAGTGGGAGGAGAGAGACAGAAAGATTGTTAGCCAGTTTTCAAGATTTGTGCAGAGAGTTAGGGGTGCCATTGTCACCGGAAAAAACAGAAGACCCCAGTAAGGTTTTAGAATTCCTGGGCATTGAAGTAGATGCCCTGGGAGAGGTCTTTAGGTTGCCAGACAACAAAGTGATGAAGCTGAAGGAGCTGATTCAAGTACAGTACATACAAGTAGTAGAAGAGTGCAATTAAAACAGGTGCAACAGGTCTTGGGACATCTGAACTTCGTGTACAGGGCCATTGGACCGGGGAAGGCTTTCACAAAAAGGCTAGCGAGGGCCACAGCAGGAGTAACCAAACCACACCACTGGGTAGCCATGACAAAGGGAGTTAAGGATGACTTCAGGGTGTGGGATGAGTCCCTCAGCACCTATAATGGCTGTTCATTTTGGCAGGAGGATTGGGTGTACAACACAGATCTCGAACTCTACATAGATGCAGCAGGGGGTTTAGGTATGGGGGGCTATTTGAGGGGAAAATGGTTCGTGGAACCATGGCCTACAAATTGGGTGAGGGATGGAAAAGTAAAAGACATCACACTGTTGGAGATCATGCCCATTTGGGCCTGCACCCTGGTGTGAGGAGAGGAGCTACGGAATCAGAAGGTTACATTTTGGTGTGATAACAAGGCAGTGGTAGACGTTTTAAACAACAGGGGAGCCAGGTCAGAAACAGCCATGTGGGTTTTGAGACAGTTGGTGTTAAGGGCCTTGCAATTGAATGTGTCATTCAGGGCCAAACACATAGAAAGGGTAAAAAATATCCTAGCTGATAGACTTTCCCATCTGCAGCCGGATCGTGTCTGGATGCTGGCATCAACAGCAGAGGATTGGAAAATGCCCATACCAACGAATATCTGGGACGTTGGCAAGAGGGATCAGAAATGCTGTTTCACAGCTCAAGGGCACCATGGACTTTGAGGGCCTATGAAGGGGCTTGGCCGGTGTTCCAAACATTCAGGGCAGCATACCACATGGAGGTAAGTAGGCCATTTATGAAGGAACAGTTAGGGAAGTTCACAGTAGATCAATGGCAGAGAGGAATGGCTCACACCACAATGGGGGTATATCTAGCAGAGATTAGTTTAGTTTTCAGCCTAAAGAAATGGAAGAACCCGACAAAGTCAATGTTGATAAGGAGAATGATGCAGAGATGGGGTAGGTTGAAACAGAGACCAACAGATAGTAGATGACCAATAGGGGAGCAGTGGCTTGCAAAACTAAAGGGGGTACTACTGGCAATTTGCAGATCTAAAGACGAGGCACAGTTATTTCACACAATTTATCTAGTGATGTTTGCAGGGGCCTTGAGAGTGAGTGAGGCTGTGGGACATGGCAGAAAGGATGGGGGGGTGGAATGGGAAGACATAAGCTGGGGGATGGAGGAGATACAAATCATAATTAAGAAGTCAAAAACGGATCAAGGGGGAAATGATAGTACTGTAACTCTGAAGGCTCATGTAGACGGCACAGTATGCCCAGTAAAGGCTTTGTGGGCTTACGCCACAGAGCGTGGGTTTAAGAAAGGGAGATTATTTGTACATGGAGATGGGAAGAAGGTTACAAGTTATCAGGTCATGGCCATGCTCAAGAAAGCCATGCAATTCCTGGGCAAGGATCCAGGCAATTACTCATCTCACTCCTTTCGAATAGGGGCTGCCTCGCAGTGGGCAGCAGCAGGGGAGATGGTGACTAATATGTTGGAGAAGGGGCTCTGACAGTCTGTATTAAGGAGGAAGAAATGGGGAAAGGTTCCGCAGGAAATGAACACTTCTTTTTCGTTATTTATGCTGCCACTACTGATGTGTTGTTAGTAGAAGATGATGATCCCTGTTCCAGAGCAAAAGATGGGGGGTGCTCAAAAAATATATCCGTAGACAGTCTTTCTCATTTCCAAATATCCTTTTTATTTTTTAATATGGAAATCCTCAACGTTTCACCTAATGTATAGGCTTTATCAAGAGATGCCCTTCTAAATAAATATATAAATATATACAATTAGATAACTGTCCACATCCACAAATAAAATCTAATACAAAATTTCAAACATAAAAAGACAAACAGACACTGATGCTACTTACTTCGTCTAAATTATATAACTCTAAAATTCCTTCATTCAATTAATGTATTAACTCATAATTCTGAAAAAATATAAAGTACAAGATTTTAAGCATAATATGTTTTTATAATTATTCTCATGTGAAAATTAAATCATAAAATAAAAGAGCCTGACACCAAACATCAAATCTTAGTGAACCAAACATCGAATGTTTAGGTAAATATTTGTTTATACCTGTATCTCCTGTTGTACTATAGATCTTAATTTTTACTTCTTGCAACCTTACTCATTATTGAGTTCGTTTTATAATTCATTCCAACCAATTCATGGCTAAAATCAAGCAAGGAGAACCATTTATGAACAATCTCATCCTTCACAGCTGTATATTTTCTCTACATTCTACTTTTTATGTAATCTGCCATCCCATTTTTCTCACTATTTCCTTCAAAATATCCAAAAAAAGCAAACTATCTGGAAACACCCAACATATCTGATATCTCTTTCCTGCTTTTTATATTTCACAAGTAGCTGTCAATTCGTCAAACAAACATTTCAAATACCATTTTAATATTAATTATATTCATTTCTCATGTTTATAAATTATTTAAAAGTTCTATTTCTTTCATATTTAGAGCTTTTTCTTTATCTATACCATATACATTTTCGAATAAAGCTAAGCACTTAAAAGTGTCATGATTCCCTTTGAAAAATGTTTTCAAAAGCTCAAAGGTGTAGTAATTGTTACATACACAGAACAAAATCTAGCAATTATGTATTAGCATCACGCACTTTAAAGGTCTCAATATCATAATTTTCTTCAAAAAATATATTTTCAGAAGGTTGGAGGTGAAACAGTTGTTATGTACACTTAAATAAGACCTTGCGCTTATATATTAGCACCATGCGCTTTAGAAGTTTCAGCATTCACTTCCAAAAATGTTTACAATGACTCGTAAAAGGACAGTTCTTATTTTCATATAACAGTACACAGCTAATTATTTTACTTCTATACCGTAAAAAACTCAGTCATTTTCTTTTACAAAGTACCATTAATCATGAAGGCATGTCCGATGTATTGACACCACGCACTTTAAAAGTTTCAATATTTACCTCAAAAAAGGTAAAAACGGTTAATAAAGCCACCGAAATGGCTACAGCCGTGTGTTTACTATTGTTTGCAATCACAAATTATAACGTTTTATCTATATTGACTTCTACTTTCAAGAATTACTATGCAATGTTCTCTCTCCTGTTTTCAAAAAATACAGTAATAAATGAAGAGAACGGAGAAGCTTTTATCAAAGTTCTAACCTTGTTGCTATAGTCCTTCTACCTACGTAAGACGTCGATATGAGTTCATCTGAGGTTTTTTGGGCCGTTGCTTTAGTGGGCCTTAAAAGCGCTCTGATCATGACATCATCCCTGTCTGTTCTTAAAGTTACAGAGCCAATATAGTGTAAAGGATTAAAACTGAACTCTATATTATGTTATTCATTACTGATAGATGCTGCTACTTGTATTAAGTTATTCATTACAGATGTTTCATCTTACTTTTCTTATTTGCCTCCTCTAAATTTACCATCCGTTTTGAAATGAACAACAACAGTTTCTGATATCTTAAACCTATGTATCTCAATAGCCACGATGTCCCTGACTGTTCACAATTGAAATATATTATGTTATTCATTACGGATAGATGCTGCTACTTGCATTATGTTATTCATTAGAAGTGTTTCATCTTACTTTTCTTGTTTGCCTCCTCTGAATTTACCATCCATTTTAAAATGGACAAAAACAGTTTCTGATATCTTAAACCTATGTATCTCAATAGCCACAATGTCCCTGATAATTCACATTTGAAATATTTCACCCTATATACATAAAGTCTCATTCCAGAAATTTTCACAAATCTAAGATTATTTACATTAAAATTACATACATCCTAGACTTATCGCATCTCATTTACAGTAGTGTCACTAATACCCATATCCCATTATAAAGATTAATAAACAACATCTATCCAATGTTTCTCATGAAAATATATCTAAAAATCATTTATTTTATCAAATCTAAGATTGTTTGCATTAAGATTACATACATCCTAGACTTACCACATCTCATTTACAATAGTGTCCCTAATGTCCATATCCCATTATAAAGACTAATAAGCTGCAGCTTCTATCCAATACCTCTCATGAAAATATATCTGAGAATCTTTTATAAATTTCTTTCTTTTTCTATCTACGACAACAATTCCAGTTGATATCCTTGTTCAGACCAATCCTCGGTTCCAGAGCTCTCATTTCAAATATCCATTTGGTCTTTGTTCTCTCTACTATTTTGTTAAAATCTCCTCCTCCTCTAACAGGTGGATTTATTGCTTCTATTCCCCAAAATCTCAGAGAAGCCCCTGTATGTCCTGCTTCTAAGAAATCGTCTACTACTGGTGTAGATTTTTTATTTCTAGTGTTTGATTTATGATCCTGAATGCGCTATTTAAGGGGTCTAATAGCCTTCCCTATGTAAAGTTTATCACACGGACACTGCAACACATATATTACCCCTGCAGTGTCACAAGTGATAAATTGTTTAATCTCATACTCCTTATTGGTGCATGGATGCTTATACTTCTATTTTTTGCTGGTATGTCCACAGACTGAGCATCTGCCACATGGCACCATGCCCGGTTGTAAGGGACCTAGTAATAGCTGTCTATTTTCAGTTACCTTCCCCTGTATATGATCTGTATGTACCAACCTATCTTTTAAAATAGGTACCTTTCTTTCCGCCATTCTTGGTGGTATTTGAAAGACATTATTTTCTATGGGATGATCTTTCAAAATAGACCAATGTTTATATATCACCTCTCTTATTTCTCTCATTTTGTGATTATGTTTAATACTGAATACTATCTGTCTATCTGTTTGCATTCTTCTGTTCCCACTTAATGCCTCTAACTGCATGATGTTTTGTACTCGTCCCCTTGCTTGATATAGATTTTTTCTACTATATCCACATTCTTTAAATCTATCAGATGCTGCTCTAATTTCATCTTTAAAATTCTATTCATCTCCACAGTTCCTGCGAATATGCAGAAACTGCGAGAAAGGAATGCTCTCAACCAGTCACTCTACGTGAAAACTATGTGCATGTAATATAGTGTTACGAGCAGTATCTTTTCGGTATAGTGTCGTGGTAAGGCCACTCTCCCCAGTCAGAACTCTAACATCTAGATAAGGTATTGAGACTGTACTAAAGTCCATCGTAAATTTCAAATTAATGTCACACATATTTATGTACCCCACAAAAGCCATGAGGTCATCATTTGAGCCCAACCACAGTATGAACAAATCATCTGTGTATCTCTTATAAATTTTGATATGTTGAAAAAAATGATTATTCTGTTCATCTAAAATAAAAGTATTTTTGAACTCAGACATATAGGCATTTGCATACCCAGGAGCCATAATGGCCCACATAGCTGTCCCTCTTATTTGTTTAAAGAAAGTTTCTTCAAACCTAAAATAACTATTTGTAAGAATGAATTCCATTAACATCTGTAATGTTCCTGTTTTGGGGTGTGCTTCCATCTCTCTATGATCTAATAGTTTTCCCATGGCCATTATTCCCTCCTGATGAGGTATTGAAGTGTATAAGTCTGAAACATCCAATGTAACTAAAACTGCAGATTTCCTTTCTTCCTGTGTTAAATTAACTTCTTTTAGAATATTTATAAAGTGAGAAGTATCTCTCACATAGGTAGGTATTTTTTCAACCAAAGATTGTAAGTGATAATTAACAAAATTAGAAAGAGGTTCAAATAAACTAGAAATTCCCGACACTATAGGATGTTCTGGAGGATCTATTTGATTCTTATGTATTTTAGGTAACGTATAAAAGACAGGAGTTCTGGGAAATTTTTGTATCAACATTTCTCCTTCCCAGTCTTTTAAAAAGTTACAGAGCACTAGTTCTTCCATCAATCAAAAAAGTTCCCTTTTTATGGTATCCAGAGGATCAAAATCCAATTCTAGATAGTTCATTGTATTTCCAAGAAGTCTAACACATATATTTCTGTAATGTTCATAATCTAAAATGACAATGCCACCCCCTTTATCCGCTGGTTTTATTATGATACTCTGATAATTTTTTAAGACATTCAAAACATGTCTTTCCATTTATGTCAAATTGTCATATATTGATTGCCTGTCTGCTTCTGTTTTAAATAATTCATGACTCTCTCATTGCACTATCTCTGCATAGGTTTCTACAGCAGAAAAACATCCAACTGGTGGATTGTATGCGGATTTTATCCCCAGGCCACCTTTTATAGTTTGTCTATAATCTTCTACTTGTAATTGATTACTGAACTGGGCTTTGAGATGTAAAGATCTAAATAATAATTGTAGATCACACTCCAGTTCAAACAGGTTCAAGGCTGTGGTTGGTGCAAACGAAAGACCCTTAGCTAATATTCCAGTCTCTATATCATTTAGATGTCTTTTGCTTAAATTGAAGATGGGGATTATCTGTGATAATATCTCTACTTGGGGTGGGTGTCACCCCATCCTCTGCCTATTCCTATTCCTCCTCCTGTACCTGTTCTTCCCTGCTCTGCACCCTCTTCTATTCCATTCCTGTTTCTCATAACATATCTTGGTTCTCTTTGTTCCTCCATCCTCAGTTGACCAGATGAATCTCTGTTCTCTATCTCCTGTGTAGAAAAATGTTCTTTTGTATGCATCTCTGAAATCTGTCCTGTGCCTATATCTGCTCTATATGCTGTTCTATTTGATGGTCTTTTTATTTCCTGCTGTGTTTTGGCAGTTGAATGTATATTATTACTTGCCCTACTATAACTACTGTCACTCTTAGATCCACTCTCCTCTTGTCTATTTTTGAAAGTCCAATTTGCTCTTAAATTATTTCTTGTGTGTGTATACACCCTATTTTATATATAGTCATTTGTGTCTCAATTGAACTTCTTTAATTTTTGTTGTCTAAGATTTCTCTCATAAATGTCTATCTTTTGTTTGATTTGTTCTATGGTCTTATTAAACTCTTCTAGTTGCAATTTAAGTTTTAAAGCTTCCTTATCCAGATTTATCTGCTCAGCAAATTTTCCCCTTTCCTCTGTTATGGCCTCAATTAATGCATAAATGAAATTAACTGAACATCTTGTCCTTATCCCATCCCATTTCATGTCTAATTTTGTTGATTTAATTCCTATATTATGTTCCACATATACTCTAAGACCTCTAGGTATTAAGTTATGAGCTAGATATTGCCCTAGCATAATAGCATGCCAATCTAGGCGACAATCTCTAAATTCCTGATTTTCAATTCTATGAACAGCTTGTTTTACATTATCAGATGTGTTCATAGAAAAATCTCTATCCCCTATAATTTGTCCTAATAATTTTTCTTTTTCTGCATCTGAAAAAGTTGCAAAATGATATTTGCCATTGGCTTCTGCCCCTATTTCATTAAAAATGTCCATCTTGGACACTTCAAAATAAAATTCTTTATATAAATTTCTGAACACAAACAAGCAGCACCAGTGAGTTTGTAACCAATTCAAGAAATGTAAATATTCTCAAATTTTATAAAATCATTTAGCCTATATGGGCTTTTCAATATACTTGTTCTTAACAGTTTTGAAAACAGTCCAACTTCTGCAGTTTAGATGCAGCACATCTCTGTCATCCAACAATAACTGTATCAAGGAGGAAGAAATGGGGAAAGGTTCCACAGGAAATGAACACTTCTTTTTTCGTTATTTATGCTGCCACTCCTGATGTGTCGTTAATAGAAGATGATGATCCTTGTTCCAGAGCAAAAGATGGGGGGGGGCTCAAAAAATATATCCATAGACAGTCTTTCTCATTTCCAAATATCCTTTTTAATTTTAATATGACAAGCCTCAACGTTTCACCTAATGTATAGGCTTTATCAAGAGATGCCCTTCTAAATAAATATATAAATATATACAATTAGATAACTGTCCACATCCACAAATAAAATCTAATACAAAATTTCAAACATAAAAAGACAAACAGACACTGATGCTACTTATACTATATTGGCTCTGTAACTTTAAGAACAGACAGGGATGATGTCATGATCAGAGTGCTTTTAAGGCCCACTAAAGCAACGGCCCAAAAAACCTAGGAGGAACTCATATCGGCATCTTACGCAGGTAGAAGGGCTACAGCAACAAGGTTAGAACTTTGATAAAAGCTTCTCCATTCTCTTCATTTATTACTATATTTTTTGAAAACAGGAGAGAGAACATTGCATAGTAATTCTTGAAAGTAGAAGTCAATATAGATAAAACATAATTTGTGATAGCAAACAATAGTAAACACACAGCTGTAGCCATTTTGATGGATTTATTAACCTTTTTTACCTTTTTTGAGGTAAATGTTGAAACTTTTAAAGTGCATGGTGTCAATACATTGGACATGCCTTCATGATTAATGGTACTTTGTAAAAGAAAATGACTGAGTTTTTTATGGTATAGAAGTAAAATAATTAGCTACGTACTGTTATATGAAAATAAGAACCGTCCTTTTACGAGTCATTGTAAACATTTTTGGAAGTGAATGCTGAAACTTCCAAAGTGCGTGGTACTAATATATAAGAGTATGGTCTTATTTCTGTGTATATAACAACTGTTTCACCTCCAACCTTCTGAAAATATATTTTTTGAAGAAAATTATGATATTGAGACCTTTAAAGTGCGTGATGCTAATACATAATTGCTAGGATTTTTTTCTGTGTATGTAATAATTACTACACCTTTGAGATTTTGAAAACATTTTTTGAAGAGAATCATGACACTTTTAAGCGCTTGGCTCTATTTGAAAATGTATATGGTACAGATAAAGAAAAAGCTTTAAATATGAAAGAAATAGAACTTTTAAATAAATTATAAACATGAAAAATGAATATAATTAATATTGAAATGGTATTTGAAATGTTTGTTTGACGAATTGACAGCTACTTGTGAAATATAAAAAGCAGGAAAGAGATATCAGATATGTTGGGTGTTTCCAGATAGTTTGCTTTTTATTGGATATTTTGAAGGAAATAGTGAGAAAAATGGGATGGAAGACTACATAAAAAGTAGAATGTAGAGAAAATATACAGCTGTGAAGGATGAGATAGTTCATAAATGGTTCTCCTTGCTTGATTGTAGCCATGAATTGGTTGGAATGAATTATAAAATGAACTCGATAATGAGTAAGGTTGCAAGAAGTAAAAATTAAGATCTATAATACAACAGGAGATACAGGTATGAACAAATATTTACCTAAACATTTGATGTTTGGTTCACTAAGATTTGATGTTTGGTGTCAGGCTCTTTTATTTTATGATTTAATTTTCACATGAGAATAATTATAAAAACATATTATGCTTAAAATCTTGTACTTTATATTTTTTTCAGAATTATGAGTTAATATATTAATTGAATGAAGGAATTTTAGAGTTATATAATTTAGACGAAGTAAGTAGCATCAGTGTCTGTCTTTTTATGTTTGAAATTTTGTATTAGATTTTATTTGTGGATGTGGACAGTTATCTAATTGTATATATTTATATATTTATTTAGAAGGGCATCTCTTGATAAAGCCTATACATTAGGTGAAACGTTGAGGCTTGCCATATTAAAAATAAAAAGGATATTTGGAAATGAGAAAGACTGTCTATGGATATATTTTTTGAGCACCCTTCCCCCCATCTTTTGCTCTGGAACAGGGATCATCATCTGCTCTGACAGTCTGCCAGTTACAAGAGGTACATTCAAGCACTGCAGTATGGAGACTAACATATCACCTGTGTTTTGTTTTTCAGGTATGGAACCACATGGGGAGGGGGAGGGGGAAGGGGCATAGAGATGGCTGCTATGGAAAAAGGAGCTAAGACCATGTTTAAGACATATATTTTGCTTAAATCCTATAGGAAGAGGGATGATCATGGAAGTATGGATCTGCGGTCACTCCTACATTTATCGAGCGGAAAAGAGAGCTGGGAAAAAGGCTAGGGGAAAACAGCTGTACCAGGATGTGAGAAAATGTAGGTTGGTTTGGCGTGGCATCCAAGAGATGAGATGGGCACAGCTGCTTCCTACCTGAAAGAGATGAAAGAGTGGCAACTCATTCCAGATTTAATCATTTTTCACCTGGGGGTAACGACATTGGGGGAAAGCCATGGATGGACACATGTATGCAGGTAAAAAGTGATTTAGAGAAAATACAGCAGTGGTGGCTTGGGGTAAGCCTTGCTTGGTTGGACATGATACCAAGGAGGGTATGGAGACATGAACACAGTCATGAAGCTTTAGATAGGGCCAGGAGGAAGATGAATAGAAGGGTGGGAACACTGTTAAGAAAGATGGGGGGGCAAGTAATACTGTGAGGTGTGGAGGAGTGGGTAGAGGATTTTTACAGGTCAAATGGAGTGCACCTGTCAGACCTAGCTATAGATATGTTTAATACAGAAGTGATGGTTTTATAGAAGCATGGAGACAAAGGTGAGGTACCCTTAGTGGGGGAGAAATGCCCTAAAATGGGGGGAAAGTCAGTCATCCAACGCAAGCTGAAGACTGGCTAATGGGGAAAAGGGGGGGAAGGAGTGGAGGGGGAAGGAAAAAGGAATATGATGAGAAGAAGAAGAAGCTGAAGGATAAAAAGCGGTCTCGGTTCTCACCGTTACCTACCAGGAAAAGAGAAGAAGGCACCCAGGTTTTCACCTGGGGGAGCGAGGAAGAGGAAGAAAGAGGGATGATCAGAGATTGATATATGGATGCAATAAAATGCAATTGTGAAAGAGACAATATTAAATGATGATGGGATTGTAAATGGAATTATGATATATAATAAATTAATTGCCAATCTGAGTACAACAACATACAAAAGGTTTTGTTTTTTTTGGTGGGTAAGGGGGGAATCTGGGACAATGGAGTTTGCCCTTTAAGGGTAGACCAAGTTGTCCTGGTGCACCCCTTCCCTTTACCTGAAGATGGTGTGCTCAGAGTGGGAGGGGGGAAGGTAAGGGGAGGGACAGGTGAAGGCAGAACAATAGGCAGACAACAGGAAGGGGAAGGGCTAAAGGAGGTACACAAGGAGCAGCACAGTGGTGGTTCAGTCACTTTTGCTGAAGTTTTTGATCCCTCTCACCCACCCATAAAAACTATTAGAGCATCAGGAAAAAAGACAAAGGGGGACTATGGTCTGTCAGAGGTGGATGACAGAATTTGTCCGGTAGGATGGGTAATGGTCTGCCAAAGGTGGATGGCAGAGATGAGGGGAAAAAAGGGGGGGAAGGAGGGGAAGGGGAAAGGAATATGATGAGAAGAAGAAGAAGCTGAAGGAGAAAAAGCGATCTTAGTTCTCACTGTTACCTACCTACCAGGAAAAGAGAAGAAGAAGGAACCCAGGGGGCCGGCCCACTGGTGCAGTGGTGGGATTTCAGCTTGCAACGTCAGCACCTGGGTTTGGGAATGGACCCAGATCATCGGAGGGCCAGCCGGGGGGAGTAGGATGGAGCATCCTATGGACTTCTCTCCTTCTCTTGGGGGAGGGTGGGGGAAGCGATCAGCGCACTGAGGACTCCTGGCGGAGGCTGGGAGATCTTAGGCGTCCGACGAGTACAGTTCTGGAAGGCGGGGCAGATGCTTGCATCATTGCACGTCCACACCTCCATAACAAAAACGGTGGAAAATGAAGGCAGGCAGGACCACCGTGCACATGAAGCCCTCCCTGGAGGACCTCACTACATCTCCGTCGCTGCGGGTCCCTGACCAGACATTAGTTCCGTAGTCACCGTAGAAGGTGGCCACGGCCCCGCCCTCTGGGGGGTAAGCCGGGGGTGACTGAGGGTCCTCGGTAGCCATAGATGGAGGTGGAGGTCTCCGGGAGCCATGACCAGGGCTGATGGAAAGACGGGGTCCTGCCGGGGGGGAAGATAAAATAAAAAAAAAAGAAGGCACCCAGGTTTTCACCTGGGGGGAGCAAGAAGAGGAAGAAAGAGGGATGATCAGAGATTGATATATGGATGCAATAAAATACAATTGTGAAAGAGACAATAATAAATGATGATGGGATTGTAAATGGAATTATGATATATAATAAATTAATTGCCAATCTGAGCACAACAACATACAAATGGTTTTGTCTTTTTTGGGGGAAAATGGGGGAATCCGGGACAATGTATTTAGTGTGAAATAAGATAGATGATTGACAGGTGAAAAACATCAGTGTAGGGACTATGTAAGCAATAAGATATGGATGGGTGTTTATAGTATTAAGATACCCGCACACCCATAGGCTAAAGTCACTCATCCTGCGACCTCTTGCCTAACTACACCTCTGGGTTTGTGGGTATCTCAGTGCTACCAACACCCAACCATATTTTATTGTTTACCTAGCATGTCCCCGGATCTCTCATCTCCTCCAGTGATTACATATTGAGGTCCTTTAGTCTCTTCTCATATATTTCCAGTGCAAGCCCTGTACCATTGCAGTCACTCACCTCTGGACCACCTCCACCCTGCCAATGTCCTTATGAAAGTGCAGCCTCCAGAAATGCACAGAGTACTCTACTCTAGTTGAAGCTTTACTAGCGTTTTGTGCAATTGCATCACTACCTCCAGCCTTCTGCTCATGAAATCTATGCCTATACACACCAGCATACCACTGGCCCTTCCTGCCACTTTTGTACTCTGCTTAGCCACATTTAGGTCATGTGAAATGATAACCCACAGGTCCATTTCTTCCTTGGTGATAGTCTGCAACTCCACCTCCCCACACATGTTGCTTTCACCAGGGTTCCATCTTCCAAGGTGCATTATTTTGCATTTCATGGAATTGAACCTCAATTTCCTCACAAAAGACAATTTTTCAAGCTTCTCCAGTTCCCAACTCTTTCTCTACACCCTGTCCTGAGTATCCACCCTGTTGTAGATCTTGGTGTCATCTGCAAACAAGCAGACCTTTCCCTCCAGTCCTGCCTCAATGACACTAATAAATACAGTACCCCTGAGTGACTCAATGATTGATCATTGAGGTACCCAGCATGTCAACCGCTGTCCCCTGCTTGGATCCCACTTAACACCACCTCTGTTTCCTGTCTGTTACTCAGTTCTTAACACAGTTTACCACCTTGTGTCCCATATCCAGACTGCTCATTTTGTTTTCTAGCCTTTCATGTGGGACAGTGTCAGAGGATTTGCTGAAATGGAGGTAGGCATGGTCTACTGCCCCCCACCTGAATTACTTCAGTTCTCACTCAGCTAAAAAATATATCAGATTCAACAGTCATGACCTTTCTGCTGTAAATCCATGTTTCTGGGGATTGAGGGCACCACTAGATTACAAGTGAGTCACTATTCCTTTTGTTATGCAGTGCCTCCATGACCTTACCCACTACTGAGGTGATGTTGACCAGCCTATTGTTCCCAGTCTCCTCCATACTACCATTTTTCTGTTGAGGTACTGCAGTACATGTGTCCTCTTCCAGTCCTCTGGAAGCACTCCTGTGTTGAATGTCTCCATCAACAATGTTGTCTGAGGTGCTGCTAGCTCTCTTTGCAACTCACTTACTATCCTCAAGTATATGCCATCTGTCCCCACTGCTTTGACCACCTTCAGTTTTGTGAGTTCCTCCAAGACTCTCTTCACTGTAAATGGACTGGTGTCAACCTCCCCTCCCCCCCTTCATGTCTGTCATCCAGCTGTGGTCTGCGACACTACCCCTCATTAGTTAATATTTAACATAGGAATGTCTTTTTTTAAAGGTTGACTTAGGGCCAAGTTCATATAAGCAATAAGGCACTGAGAGACCAACACTACCAGAGATGGAAGACACTCTTCCTGTGGCTTCATGCATCAGTAAACCTCTGGGTGTACTGCTATCTCAGTACTAACAACACCCAGCTATGTAATATAACTTACATATATGTCTGAATTTTTGTTGTAATGTCCATATATCATATTTGAAACATGCACCTTTTTATTTGTTATTATAGATAATAAATGAAGCTTTTGAGGTAATGCCTCTGATATTACCAGAACTGGTAATGGAACAACTGGAAAGTGTTGCAGCTGTGTGCACACATAAAATCATGCTGGTTGAAGAAATGATGGTGGAAGAAGAGGTACAAGATTTGTCTGTGTCTGTTCGAAATACGTCCTTCGAAGACAGTATTCATCAACTGCAGGTGTTCGGACCATCTACTCGTAGCATTATGTGCCAGGCAAACCTGAAGCCACCACAAAGAACACGAGGCATACAAACATGCATTAAGGAAAGTGTGACACCCATTAATGTGCAATCCATCGACATACAGTGTACTCTGATGGATGTTGTCAGCACAAATGATTCAAATCTGCCAAGTAAGTTTCATGGTGGCTCAGCTTCAATTATCCCTGAAGCAGCTGAAAATGTTCTTGATGAGTCTGATGACTCTGATCTTGAAGAGACTGATAGCTACACAGATTCCAAGAATGACCCAGATTATGAACCAGGAGGGGAGTATGTGCCTGTAAAAAAGGTCAATGTTCTAAAATTCCAAGGATGACCCAGATTATGAACCAGGAGGAGAGTATGTGCCTGTAAAAAAGGAAAGTTCTAATTACCAGAGAACATAAGCAGCTTCTTGACAGACTGGTTGCATCCAATGATGAGAAGTATTACCTGGTGTCTAAAAACCAATTAGCAAAGTTATTTGAAAAGTGTGATTTGTGTAAAAAATGTAGCAGTATCGTACATTTTAAGAACTGTCAGAACTATGATTGTTGTGTATTCCAAGTGTTCTGCTGGACATACTCACCTGTGGAACAGTCAAGTTATGTCAAAAACAATGCTGCTAGGTAACATTATGCTGTGTACAGCGATTTTTTGCAGTGGTCTAACACCTGCTAAGGCTTTGAGAATACTTTGCAATATGAATGTGCCTGTGGTGTCACAGGTCACATACCACAAAGTGCAAAAACGTTACTTTATACCAGCTGTTCAATCCATTTGAGAGTCACAACAGGAGCTGTTCCAGAATGTGGCTGGAAAAGAACTTGTTCTGGGAGGTAATGCATGTTGTGATTCTCCAGGACATTGTGCCAATTATGCTTTCATGGATTTGCAGTCCGGGAATGTTATCCATCTACAACTCATCCAGGTAAATGCATTAGTATTCAATATTTCATTATGAGCAGTGTATAGCCTTTTCACTAAACTATCTCCTTTTGTATTACCGGAAGATCACGTTTCAGGGAAATTTGTGAAAGCACTTATTTACATCAAGGGTGATAAGGCACAGAACAACCTCAGCTTAAGATTTGTTGGCCGCATGTAGGTGAGATACTGCCATGCTACATGTGCTGTATGTATGGTGACATTGATGTTGCACACCAGTGGTTGGAACAGTCATTCAAATATTGGTCTTTGCATTTTTCGTGGTTCTTGCAAAATGGCAGTCTGGATGTGCTTATTATTCTGCATCACCTCACAAGCAAAGAGTCACTGTTTCATATTTCAATTTTTCTTGGTAAGGTATATACTTGATTTTATTTTATTATAAGTCTCTTGTTTAAGTGGCCACACGATACAGAATGCCCTCACTTACAGGTTGGTGTAATCATGTGACAGACTGCCAGCAGAAGTTGTTTTAGAAAACTCACTGATATATTCGAAAAAAAGATGCTGAAACATATAGTGGGACCCTACCAATTCATACTAAGCTATATGAAGTATGTTCTGTTGTTAGTGTATGATATTTTTTTCATGGTAAACAAACATAGGAGACATAATTGTTCAGGGTAGTTATTTTGTTTATTGCAGTAATCAGAGGCGAAAAACTACCACTATGGAGTTGGAGGGTTTTAACTAAAGGACTTCGCTATATACAAGGACAAGGATATAAGGTGTCTCAATTAGTGACTGACTGCCATGTCCAGGTTAAGTCATATATGAAATGTGAGCATCCTGGTGTTACACACTGTTTTGATGTGTGGCATATATCAAAGGTTATGTTAATATTCTTCTACTCTCACAACACTGTACTGTATGTTTAAACAATTGCAGTCTAATTTACTTAGATGGATCTCTCTAAGACTGTTTTGTGAGTATTTCATTTAAATTAAAGGTGTGGGGAAGAAACTTGAAAAAATCACTGAAAAGAAAGACTACGGAGACATATATTTGTGGACAAAGTCGATTACTAACCACATGTTCTGGGTGGCAACAGGGAATAATGATGACAGTGAAGCAACAGTCCAAAAATGACTGAGTGTGCTAAACCACATATGCTATGTACACAATGGTCATGGTGAAAAATTACCTGAGTGTGCACATGGTGACCTCATGCATGATAAGTTGTGGTTCAAGGAATGTATGTTCCCAGTACAGTAATGGTATAACTACCGGTTGCTAGGGAAATCCATGCTCATGTGAAGATACAATTTTTTTTTCCAATTGTTTGATCAGGTGAGACACACTAAGCTGAAAGCTTGTTTACATGTGCAACCTGGGAGCACAAGGAAGTTAAGTGACTTGCTCAGGGTCACACAGTATGCAAGTGGAGGCTGTGGGATTCAAACCCAGGTCTCCAGATTTGTAGCTCAGAGTCTTAAACCACTGCACTATACTGCCTCCTAGATTGAACCTCCAATTGAGGTTATGGCTCTGCTTCTGTCCTCTGTGTATGAGTCTGTGTGTGTGTGTGGCAGACAAGCAATAATACCCTCCTGGGTTGGTGGCATTGGGTAATGGAAAGCAGTCTGGTTTATGTTTTCTGTAAGACACTGGAAGTGCAGTTGGTGACATGGTATTTGCGTGTGTCTGTCTGATTTTGTAGGAGAAGATTAGCTGAGGTGGCGGAAAGATGAAAAGCAAAACTGCAAAAAGCAGGCTCATTTGCTACATCTTGTGTTGTTTTGTGAAAATTGGTTGTTGATCAGTGATGGGTCAGGGCCGGGGAAGGGGGGTGGGGGGGTTTGAAAAGTATAACAGGCATCTATTGTGAGTTAATGTACCCTCCTGGAAAGAGTACCAGCCACTCACAAGCCAGGAAATAAAATGCTCATTTTCTAATGGTACTTGGAAGCATTTTGCATCAAAGTATTATATGTTACCAAACCTTGTGTGTATGTATTGGTTGGTGGGGGTTGGGGGTCCCAACTGGAAAGATGATGAGATGTGTGTGCAGTCATTCTTTTGAATACACATAAGTAAAGGGAAAAAAAGAAATAGTAAAATAACATCAATAGCATTATACATTCAGGTTTAGTACATTTACATTCTTTTTTTTTTTGCTTAAAAGGTGGTCCTGCACATAAGCTCATGACTGACATAATCACAAGTCCATATCCATTGAGATACCTGAAGCAAATTTCATCAACATACCAAACCTATGCATTGGAAGCTTTTCATGGGCTGGTGTGTCACTTTACACCCAGATTTTCTTTTATTTTTCCATCAATGTATGCAAGGTATGTATGTGTAGTGAAATGCAGTTGGAGTACTAATGTTATGCCCCTGTACATGTCACAGCCCTGCTTGAAATCTCCCACAGTTTCCATTCTTCTTATCTCATCTGGAAGCTTGTTCCAGGGTGCCACCACCCTCTCCGTGAAATAATGACCCCTCACCTCCACTCTGTACTGTTCCCCTACTAGTTTCAAACTATGTCCTCCTAGTATTCACCAACCATTTCAACTTGAGCATTCCCTCTGTTTTTACCTGATTGAGTCCCTTCAGATATCCACTGATCATCCTAGTTGCTATTCCCCAGACTCTATCTAGCAGTGTGGTGTCCTTCTTTAAGCGGGTACACCAGAACTGCACACAATATTCCAGGTGCGGACTCACCAGTAAACTGTTCAGTGGAGGTATAACCTCCCTGCCTGTGGACGTTATCCTCCGAGCTATACACCTGTGCATTGTATTCGATTTAGCAGCTGCTCTACTGCACTGCTCTGAGTTTTTTGAATTTGCCATCAGTCATCATTACCAGATCCTTTTCCATCATGTATACTGTCAGCCCTATGCCCCCCCAAATGGTTGCTATGTCTGTGGTTCCTAACACATAGGTGCTGAACACTACACTTACATGCGTTAAACCCTAACTGCCACGTGTGCCCACTTTTCCAGCCTCTCAAAATCTTCATGGAGTTCCCTCCTTCCCTCCTCGATGTCCACTACAGCCCCCAATTTAGAATTAGCAGCAAACAGGCTCATTTTACTTCTAACTCCCTCCACTATGTCTGTGATAAACACTTTGAAAAGGATAGGTCCCAGTGCTGAACCATGTTGGAACCTACTGATAACCCTTTGGTGAGTCGAGGCTTCTCACCCTATCACCCTCTGCTGTCTGTGGTTAAGCCAGGTTGCAACCCACCCGACTAATTTTTCTCCCAACTCTACGATCCTCAAGTTCCAAATCAGCCGTCTTTGCAGGACTAAACTGAAAGCCTTGCTGATATCCAGGTACAGAACATCAACAGGCTTTCCCTCATCTTGGATCTTGCCACCCAGTTGAAGAATTTGAATATTTTGGTTTGACAAGCTATCCTCTGGACAAACGCATCTTGGTTTTCATCTTGAAAACCAGTTTCCTCCAGGAACTCCACCATCCCTTCTTTAAAACAGATTTCCCCATACCCCCAACCGGGTGCACCTTCCTCAGTGGTGGTGGTGCGGCGTTTCTACTGCTGCTGCCCACCTCTGCCTGCAAGTCTCTCCTGCTGCTACAGCTACAGATTTGCTCATACCCCTGACCAGGTGCGCCTTCCTCCGTGGTGGTGTGGCATTTCTACTGCTGCCACCTGCCTCTGCCCGCAAGTCTCTCCTGCTGCTATAGCTACAGATTTCCCCATACCCCCCGACCAGGTGCGCTTTCCTCCATGGCAGTGTGGCATTTCTGCTGCTGCCGCCCACCTCTGCCTGCAAGTCTCTCCTGCTGCTACAGCTACAGGTACGATCCACATTCCTCATCTTGGCATCTTTTTCAAATGGTGGCGCCTCACTGCTGATACACTGGTCTCTTAGTGCTGCTGCAACAGGATCCTGATTGGTGACTGGCTGTACCTGGTGCCCCTCAAGTCAGTTCCGTGGCTTTGGATCCAGGGAGTTTCAGCCTAGCTGAGCGAGTTCAGGTGCCCGACTCTACCATAGCTTGTCTGTGGGCTTTTGCAACTTCCAGGCCCCCATCTCCCTTCAGATGGGGAGCAGAGTTTCAGCGGCAATTTTTTGTTCAGTATCTCCCCATGCTATTGCTATGTGTTAAGATTATATGTCAATTACACGTTAGTTTGTGGCCACTGCTTTTTTTTTTTTTACTTCAGCTTACCAGGTATTGTACTAATCTGACCACTATTTGGAATTTACTGGGCGGAATTTAATTGGTAATTAACCTGCAGCCGCTTGTTTAATATAGCTGTCTGTGTCCCCAGTGTATCTAATATGTTTGGCTATCTTAGACTGTGCTTTTACTTGCATTTCCATGTACTGTATTGTGACTGCTATATGTAATTTGCACCTGTTGCCAGTGGTTGCTCCTACTGAATTTACTAGTTTCAGCTGCACCTTACCAGTGACAGGGAATTTAGTTGTTGTGTGCAGTACTTATTTGTGACCTGTTACCCCTTTGTTCTGTTAGCCTAAAATTTCTTATGAATCTGTCTGCTTTGTCTCTGTATGCTTTTCCCTTCCTCTCTCTTTCTCCACCTTATGCACTAGTACTCTATAATTTTGTCTTTCCCCCCTTAACTTGCTAGCTCTGACTCCGCTTATTGTAGGCCACTGTGTTCGTCTACTGGCAACTTTAATCTTCTCCCCCTGCTACCTATCAGTCCTATAACGCCCTCTTTGAAAGCTTCTCTCCATCACCACCTCCCCGTGCTAATTTCTGCTCTTATCTCTCAGCTAATTGCTGCTCTTTAAGTCTCAATTCCCTTAACTACTATCCTTTGACTTGTTCTCACACTCCGATTTAGCCTGGTGCCAAACCCTACCCCCTACTGTTGCCCTTCTCTGTCTTCCTGTTAATTTTGTTCCAGCCCCTGTTCCAGCTATTTAACTGTACCTTTTTTGTCTCCCTTCCTGCATATTTCTCCATACCCCTGACTGGGTGTGACTTCCTCTGTGGCGGTGCGGCATTCCTACTGCTGCTGCCTGCCTCTGCCTGCAAGTCTTTCCTGCTGCTACAGCTACAGGTATGATCCATATTTCTCATCTTGGCACCTTTTTCAAACGGTGGCTTCTCACTGCTGATATGCTGGTCTCTTAGTGCTGCTGCAACAGGATCCTGATTGATGCTGCACCTGGTGCCCCTTCAATCAGCTCCGTGGCTTTGGATCCCGGGAGTTTCAGCCTAGCTGAGCGAGTTCAGGTGCCTGGCTCTACCGAAGCTTGTTGGTGGGCTGTCGCAACTTCCAGGCCCCCATCTTCCTTTGGATGGGAAGCAGAGTTTCGGCCCCCCCACCAACCTCCTCCTCCTCCCACCTTCATTAAATGCTCTCTGGCTCCACCCTTACCACACCTACCATCTCAGTATTGGCTGTTATTTGGTGCCATACCCTCATCTTGCAACTGGCTGATAGGTGCTATACCCTTATCTCGGTATTGGCTGGAAGATCATCACTTACTCATCTTGCTATTTTATTGCATGGTCCTCACACAGCTTGCTTTTGTGGCTTCTGTCCTACTTTCTTATCTAGCAGTCTACTCCCTGTAACACTCGGTTTCATTTTGTATGGTGATTAACTCCTTTCTGTGACCTTTCCAGGCAGCCCTCTGTACTTCTCTGACTTTATTCTCCTTTTTTGGTCCCTGCACCTCATCCCATCAGCATGGGTTGCTCTGGATGGGTATTAACTCTTATTTGCCTCTCCATCCTATGCCTTGATGACCAGTTTACGGCAATAGCCTAAGGTCACTCTCCCATGGGCTCTACCTCTCCACCCCTGTCCCCAGTTCTGCCCAGGAATCAACTTGTCTGCCTACTTTTACTGTGTCTTCCCAGATCTGACACTGTGCTCCTGGGGTCCTGGCATAGCAGATGCTTGCATGTTCCCCTCTGCCCAGTAGTCCCAGCCACACTGCTTTCATGTGCTTCTGCAACTCTTCATGTTTCTACTCTTCTCCTGTTACTCGAAGGGGACATCGAACTCAACCCTGGGCCCTCCTGTCCCTCCCCAGCTTCTCACCATGGTGCACCTGCTCTACCCTCTTTGAAGGGCCTAAGAATTGCTCACATGAATGTTAGAAGTATCCAACTCAAGATGGCTGAACTTGAGGATTGGGTTACTCTGAAATCTCCTGGCATCCTCTATATTTCTGAGTTGTGGCTCAAGCCTGCTATCAAGACACATGAGGTGGCACTACCTGGGTATACATGCTTCAGGAAGGACCAGTTGGGAAAAAGGGCTGGTGGTGTTATGATATACACCAGAGATGACCTGGTTGTAGCTGAACTGCCTGTACCTGCAATGGAATCCACTTTGGTGGAAGCCCTGTTCCTCTCCCTAACTCTTGGCAATGTCAAGAAGCTAATTACTGATTGTGCCTATCTTCCCCCCAGTACTTCCTCCTCTAGCCTTCCTCCTTTTATCTCCACCCTTGTCAACCTCCCCCAGCCTGACCTTATACTGTGTGGTGATTTTAACTATGATTGGCTTAACCCTGTTGCTGATAAAATTCATGGTACCCTAGCTGACTCGAACCTAGTACAACTCATTCAAGACCCAACGTGCTTCAATAAGTCTGGCAAGGACACCCTATTTGACTGGGTCATTACCAACTGTTCGCTGAGGGTCAGTCATGCTGGTGTACTCTCAGACAGTATAAGTGATCAGTCTCCCACTATGTGTGTCTGGAGAAATAACTACCCCAACCTCCCTCCTAAAATTACTCTTGTCCGGGATATGTCTCAGTTCGAAGTAAACAGCTTTATTGCCTCCATCCCTAGCACTAACTGGAGCCCCATTTTGGCTCTCCCTGAAATCAACCAAGCCCTGGACTTTATAACTACCTTTACCCATATTGTTGACACCCATGCTCCCCTATAAAAATGCAGAACCAAGGGTATTAAAGCTCTTTGTCTCAACAAGGAGTTAAGGATGCTCATGTCCTCTCGTGACCGGACTTGGTGGTCCTTTAAGTAAAGTGGCCAACCCTCAGACTGGATTCATTATAAGCAGCTTAGAAATCAGTACAAGAATTCTCTTCACAAAGCCAAATGCCATCACTTTAAATCTTTGCAAACTGAACAAGGCTTCTCCCTCATGGAGCCCCTCTCTATGGCCACCAGATTTAATAAATTTGTTACCGATTTATTTAAATATACCACTCTGTTCCCACAGTCTCCTGACCCTTCCTCAGCACCAGCTTCTGAAGTCTTCATGGGATTTCACCCTGCCTTCCATCTGAAACTAGCCACTTGCAAAGAGGTCCAGATGCTCCTCGCTAACCTCAAGGCTGAGAGTTTCCCTGGTCACGAGTAACTGGAACCCAAATTCCTAAAAGTTGGTGCTCTTGCACTTGCTCACCCTGTGCATGATTTATTCAATTGTTCTTTTCTGTCCAGCACTGTGCCAGACAAGTGGAAAATTGCAGTAGTTGTACCAGTGCAAAAAGGCGAGCCTAATACTGTTGTTGAGAACTTCCTACTGATCTCGATTCTCTGTCCTCTTGCCAAGATCCAGGAGCACATCGTCTACCATCACCTACAGGAGAACCTAGAATATTATAACCTGCTATCTCCATATCAGCATGGATTTAAGAAAAGACACAGCACCCTCACAGCCCTGTTGAAAGTAACTTCAGATATCTATCATGCCATGGATCAAGGGTCTGCCACTGGTGCCATCTTTGTTGAACTGAGAAAAACGTTCTACCATGTGAATCATGATCTACTGCTACTACAGCTGCAGTCAATTGGTTTGGATCCCACTGCCCTACTCTGGGTCCACAGCTATCTCTCCTGCCATTTTCAAGGTGTCAGATGGGCTGGTGCTCTATCTGATTTCAAACATATTACACATGGTGTCCCACAAGGCTCTATTTTGGGCCTGCTGTTGTTCTCTCTATTTATAAATGATCTTCCTAGGCACTGTGGAGGGGCCTCTGTGCATCTCTATGCAGACAATGACATTATTTATCATTCCGGATGTCTCCTTGATTAACAAGGAACTTGCCTCTGACTTCAAGGACCTTGAAGACTGGTTCTGGTGTAACCAACGTGTCCTCAACACTAAAAAAACTAAATGTATGCTCTTTTCTCACCATCCTCCCAACTCTTTGCCCCTCTCACCTCTAAGTATCTTCTCCCATGATGGTGACATTCTTGAGTCTGTACTCACATTTAAGTATTTGGGTGTCACCCTAGACACCTCTTTATCCCTTTCTGCCCATGTTTCTACCCCTGGTCAAAACACTGAATCAGTAGTTGGGACTCCTTTACCGTATCCATCCCTGCCTCACCTCTGCCTCTTGCATCAAGATTGCCTCTGCATCTCTTCCTCCTCTACTTACTAACAGTGCACCATTATTGCTGTCATCCAGCATGTCTAACATGTCACTGCTTGCCCTGGCTTACCATGGGTGGGTAGGTTTGCACTTGGGGTCAATAGCCGCCAACACCACTGTGACGTCCTCTCTCTCTCTCCATGGCTGGCTCCCTTATGAATCGAAACTAAGGTACTCAACCGTGAGCTTTGTGTATAAGCTCATTCACAAATTTATACCTCCCTGCCTCAGAGAGAGATTATTCACCTTCGGATACCGGCACGTGCTCTCCGTTCCTCTGCTCTACCTCTCCTCGAATGGCCTAATCTGAGCCTTGCAGTCACCCGTAAATCCTTCTTCTTTGCATCAATATCTGATTGGAACTCCCTGCCTCCTCCCATCCTTTCCTGCACATCCCTGTCCAAGTTCCAAGCCACTTTACTTGCCTTCCTTTCCTCCTCTGCTAACTGCACCAGTTTCCAGTGATTTTCTCGCTCCTCATTCCCTTCATCTTTACTCTATCCCCTAGTCCTCTTCCCCCTCTACCCTCCTGTCTATCTCCCTTCTTTGGTCTGTACACCCATCTCTTCTCTGTCCATTGTCTTTCCTGGTTCTACTCCTCCCTACCTCTATCCTCCCTCATGTCCACTCCCTACATTCACTCTGTCTCTACAGACATCAGTCCACACTTGTGTTCCCCCACTCCTTCTCCCAGAATCATTTCTGGGTTTTGACCCTGATACCATGGTACCTTATGAATTAACCTGATTGTATTTACCCATTTTACTTATTTTATTTTATGTCTATGTATACAAGCATTACTTCCCACCAGAAGGCATAATAATCTCTGTTTAATTATGTATATAATCAATGTACTATATTGTGTTTACTCATATCGTATTGTATATTTTTTTTTGAAATCTCTTTTATGTTTTGCACTCTATTCTACATGTGTTTCAGTCCTATGTACTCATCTGTTTTACAAGATTGTTCTTAGATAATGGCTCTTCGAGCATTGGCTATTACTGTATCCTCTGGTGAATTGTCATGCTCTAAGTAGACTCCTAGTTGCTGTCAATTCCCAAGTGCATGCTGTTGTCTTTTGTATCTCATAAGGTGTCTCTGTATTGTTCTTTTTATTGCTGTTCTCTCCTGAGTCACCCATGAAAAGGGGACTGTAATTGTCTCAGTGGACTTGCCAGGTTACCAAAATTTTCAAATAAATAAATAAAATAAATAACTTAGCTTCCATCATTTTCCCGATAATGGGTGTCAGGATGACTGGTCTATAGTACCCCGGATCATCCAGAGGACTATAATCAACAGTGTATGGCATTCCATGCGCAACTCTGCCACTCTTACACCATGTGTTTTCCATGCCATCGGGGACATCTTGAGCTTTGCTTTCCATGTCATCTGCCATCATATAATTACACGGTGGAAGAATAGTCGTGTTGTGTAAGTCACACCATATACTGGCCTATACGTTAACTATCAATTATTTTGTATTATATAGGACAGCCAAGTACATCACATGCAGAGAATTCACATGTGTACTGCTTATTACTCTGTCAGGCATGTAACCACTTTCTATTTCATGTTGATAGGCATTGATTTACAGCAATGCATTTCGATGAAAATGCAGAACAGGCACAGGCAAACATAGAAACTTAGAAACATAGAAGTTGACAGCAGATAAGGACCACAAGGCCCATCCAGTCTGCCCATTTCTTTTTCTACCTTATAAATGTGCCATTGGCCTTTGCTCTGTCAATGGCCTATCTATTCATACTAATCTGTATTGCTCCCTTATGCTTATCCCATGCCCGTTTAAGCCCTGCACTGTATTCATATCCATCACTTCCTGAGGTAGGCCGTTCCATACATCCACCACCCTTTATGTGAAAAAGAACTTCCTCACATTACTCCTTAATCGGCCTTCCTCTAATCTCATGCTGTGTCCTTTCATTCTGCTATTTTTCTTATATTGAAACATGTTAGACTCTTTCACCTTGTTAATGCCCTTAAGGTGTTTGAATGTTTCAATCATATCACCTCTCTCCGTTCTTTGCTCTAGGGTATACATATTGAGCTCCGTTAATCTATCCTCATATGTTTTCTGATGCAGTCCCTGCTCAATTTTGGTTGCCCTTCTCTGGACTGCCTCAATTTGGTTAATATCCCTGTGAAGGTGTGGCCTCGAGAACTGCATGCAGTACTCCAGATGGGGCCTACCCAGTGTCTTGTAAAAAGGGATTATTACCTCCCTCTTCCGACTTGTGATACCCCTACTAATACACCCTAACATCCCCCTAGCCTTACCTACTGCTTTAGTGGTCTGCTTGGATGATTTCATTTAATCGGTGATGATGATGACCCAGTCTCTTTCTTCCCTTTTGACTGCAAGCAACTCCCCTCCCAGCCTATAGGTGGCTTCAGGGTTTCTCTTCCCTATGTGCATGATCTTGAACTTCTTTGCATTAAACCCCAGTTGCCACTCTTCTGACCATTTTGCTAGTTTATCCAGATCTCTTCTCATTCTGCCCACCCCATCTGGATCATCTACTCTGTTGCAGATCTTGGTGTTATCTGCAAACAGACAAACCTTACCCTCCAGTCCATCTGCAATGTCACTGATGAAGATATCGAAGAGGACTGGACCCAGGACTGATCCCTGAGGTACCCCACTTGTGACTTGCATCTCTTCTGATTGTATACTGTTTACCACCACTCTCTGTCTTCTGCCCACCAACCAGTTTGCCACCCAGTTGACCAACTTCTGACCCACCCCAAGCCTACCCAGCTTATTAATCAATATTCTATGTGGAACAGTATTGAAAGCTTTGCTGAAGTCAAGGTAGGTGACATCAACTGCTCCCCCTTGGTCCACCACTCTGGTTACCCAGTCAAAGAAATCTATGAGATTAGTTTGACAGGACCTTCATTTTGTAAACCAATGCTGTCTTGGATCCTGTGCTCCTATGGATTCCAGGTGTTGCACTATCCTTCCCTTAAGGAGTGCCTCCATAATCTTGCCCACTACTGAGGTAAGACTGACTGTTCTGTAGTTCTCTGCCTCCTCCCTGCTACCACTCTTGTGGAGTGGGATCACATGAGCCCTTCTCCAGTCTTCTGGGACCTCTCCTGTGCTCAGAGACTCACTAAACAGTTCTGATAATGTCTCTGCTAGTTCCACCCTTAGCTCTTTTAGTACCCTGGGATGTATGCCATCAGGTCCCATTGCCTTGTCCACCCTAAGGTTATCGAGCTCTTGTAGGACCCTTTCTTTTGTGAAGTGAGTAGTGCTCACTTCTCTCCCCCCTGTGTCCTTGGTGCTGAGCTGTGGGTCCTGCCTTACCTTCTCTTCAGTAAATACTGAGCAGAAGTATCTATTTAGGATAGATGCTTTAACATGGTCTTCCTCCTCACACGCCCCCTTATCTGCTTTGATCTTAGCAATACCCCCTATGGACTTTCTCCTTTCACTAATGTATCTATAGAAAGTCTTGTTACCTTCTTTTACTGTTTGTGCTAGTGTTTCCTCAGTTTGGGCCTTTGCCTGCCTTACTGCCTTCCCTGCTTCTCTTAGGGAAGTTTGGTATGCCTCCCTATCTTCATCCCGCTGTGTTCCCTTATATATTCTGAAGGCTGCCTTTTGGTTCTGACCTTTTCTGCTACTGTTTTTGAGAACCAAAGTGGTTTCCTTCTTCTTTTGCACTTCCTTTTCTCTCTAACACAATGGGATGTTGCTTCAAGTATTGCATCCTTAATGCTTGCCCACTTTGCCTGTACCCCCTCACCTGTATTTCTTTTTGCCAGGGCTAGCTTAGCTCAGTTGGCAACTACAAAGCATGGTGAGCTGAAATTTAAAATTACAAATCCAAAATCAAAGAAGGGCAAGAAAGCTGTGGCAAAACCAGTGCGAACTGAGAGCACATATGGTACATTTATTTTTGTAGCTTGTAGTTCATGTACTAGTAGGTTGCCGCTAGACTTTGCTGGGTATCAGCAGTTCTGAGAAACCAGCACTCAAATGTACTTGGTGAGGAATGCTGCAACATGCATAATGTAGTCTACATTTGGTAGTGTATTTGTATCTGTGATAACTGAAACAAAAGGTAATGCACATTGATACACCCAAAAATAATTAAAGTATCAGTGGGGTTGAAGTATACAAAATTAGCCCATACCATGGAACTTGTTATTGCAATTAAAACATGTGTTATACCAAGGAGGATTTTTTCCTATTATTTGTTTATCCATTTCCCCCATTTTCACCCACCCTCCTGTCCTTGGCATGAGTGCACACATGTGGAGGTACATGCGCGTTGTGCACTGCAGGATGCCCCACCCTACCGGTCACCCATTACCCACCTGTGCCACCACTAGACCTCCACCAGGAATTGCAGGAGGGCAACCCCTCTCCCCGGAAGAGTACAGTCACCGTTAAGCAGCTCGATCCTGCTCCCACCATCCCCCCCCCCAGGCTAGCTCCCCAATGACCCAAGTCTGTTCCAGAATCTGGGTCACCAGCATGGTGTGACATATGGCGTTCAGCACCTCAGCCATCTGTGCCACTGGGCTGGCTATCAAGGAGGATTTTTTTCAATACAAACGTTAATGCATGCCTCCACAGTTCAATATATTCAATTACATGTTTTGGAGATGGTTAAAAAGCACACTCTATTACCTGTGTCTAGCTCCATATCCCTGGCATCTGATGATCTGAACAGCATTTTCAGATGGTGCTCTCTATAACTGTCTTTCTCACTCTGTGGGTTGCATGTATAAACACAGCATGGATGCCCTTAGTCTGCATGCATCTAAGTTGTAAAACACTTTTCTTTCCCTGAGCATCTGCACCTCAAGCTCTCTGGTGCTCTCACTCATTTACATCCAAACTCTCCCCTTCACCACCCACCACCACCAATGGGTGAAGACCTATGGTAGGGAGGCAGTATAGCACAGTGGTTTAAGGCTCTGAGCTGAAAATCTGGAAACCTGGGTTTGAATCCCACAGTCCCCACTTGCATACTGTGTGACCCCGAGCAAGTCACAACTTCCCTGTGCTCCCAGTTTGCACCTGTAAACAAGCTTTCAGCTTAGTTTGTCTCACCTTGTTAAACAATTGGGAAAAAGACATGCAATGTGTTGCAGTTTCACCATTACCGAATGATGTCCTTTACTGAAATCCACAAACTTGTTTTAGCGCTTCTGAGCATGGTGACTCTTGTCACATGGAGATCATGTCTCGTCTTCATGGATTTATACAGCAAAATAACAGTATGGTAACCACATGTTGTAGTAATGATTATTTGGGAAAGAAGCAGCAACTTTCACGTTCCTTTTAACTTTTATGTATAAATGACACATTCTTGCATTGAATCTGTAATTGCATTTTATTACTGTCCTATGCTGTGAGCTTTTGAATTCTGAGAGTAACAGTACTCAATGTACATATTCTGTGCCCCCCTTCCCCAATACACCATGTTAGCATTGTAGTATGCCAGATCCATATACCATTTTATTATTTTTTTTACACAGACTTCTGCATCTGTAACAACCCATGGAGAGTGAGATAAGATCGAGTTGCTTTCAGCAGAGACAGCTCAATGTCAATTTATGCACTGGTGTGCTTAGTGTATGTACCTTGAACATTTGAAAGCAGTAATGCCTCCCTACCCGTTCCATACTTATGCCATCCATGTCTTTCTGTAGTGAAGCATCTGTCAGTCTCACCAGTCAGAAAACCATTACTGTGCCTCTGTTCCACATATCCTCGACAAGACCGTTGTACCGTGGAATGCCAAATAGAAAATCTGTTATTACATAAATCAAATAAGGTGCTTAGATGTACTATATGTGATATATGCACTGTAGATGGGATGCTGCAGAGATGAGGGATGGAGATGCAGTAAGGGAGCATCACTCAGTGAAACTGAAAGGCATTTCACTACAGAAAGTCATGGAAGGCGAAAGTATGGCATAGATAATGAGTCATTACTGCATTTGAATGTATAGTGTACATATACTAATCATACTGATGCATAAATTGACAATTAGCTGTATCGGCTGTTAGCAACTGTTTCCAAGGCAGACGTCAGTCTTACACAGCATTGTGTGATGAAGGCAGTGACTAGAATGGGTGATGGGAGAAGGGATACCCCTCGTGGGTGAGACCATCAGCCCGACACAGTCCTGCATGGCCCACAGTGGTTGGATGGGTCGCCAGCTGGGTGGCCATCAGAAGCACGATTCCTTGTCATGGCAAGAGTGACATGGGCAGCAGGGATGTGCATGCTCCAGGCACATTTGGGTGACTGGCACCTGTGGGTGACTGGAGGAAGGGCAACTGGGAGGTGGGTGACTGGAAGAAGAGTGAAGGAGGAAAAAAGCAAGCACCACAATTGGCGAAGACATGGATGTGCATGCACACACACAGGAAGCACACTGTGGAGCAGTGGAGGACCCACCCGAACCCCATGGGTAGACCTCTGTGGCAGCCTCCCCCACAACACGCCACCCTACATGCCTCCGCTGCTACAGAAGCAGCTGGCTGGCCCTCCCTCCATCTAATCCCCAGGTGCACAGGGACCAATGCATGCCACAGCAGGATGTGGACAACAGTCAGGTCTTCTGACTGTTGTCCACTTCCTGCTGTGGTGTGCATCGATCCCTGTGGGTGGGTGCTGCCTCCACGCTGCCACAGTGCTGCAGGTGTTGTGCACCCCACTCCAATTCAGGGAGTGTGCTCTGAGCTGTGGGATCAAAACCCACAGCAGCCCACAGCCTAGAACTTTCAGCAAGAATTAGACAGGTTACCAGTAGGCAGCACAGCAGAACACCTACCTTAGCATAGCCAGAATGTACAGGATGCCTCTACGCCACTGTCCATCAACCCATAGCTGCCAGGGTACACCGCTGACATTAGACACTGCAACAACAGGGCCACATAGTGTAACTGATGCCCACACACAATGTTTTTATGCCACCTGACCATGGGTCATGCTGGCACACGTACACTGGTGCATGCACTGGTGGACAGCCCCCTGGATTGCCCACGTCCATAAAAGGGGACACCGCGGAAGTGAAGGCCACCCAACTAGGAAACGACTGCATGATGACTGAGTGCAGTTTTCTAATGAGCTAGAAAGGCAAACCCGTCCTGTCCCACAGCAGATATCTCTACTGCTGGAACAAGGAGGTAAAGCATAAGACCTATTGGCGGTGCATTCAGGACCACCACCACAGTTGCCCTGCCAGGGTGCACACCAAGGCGGATGCAGTGGTGTACACTGGGTTGCCCCACAACCATGCCCCCGATGCAGGGGAGGAGGTCATCCAGGAGGTGCTCAGCAACGTGCATGACCAAGTGTGCAACAGCATGAAGAGTACTGCACAGGTGGTGGCACAGTGCACCACAGGGGTGCTTGACATGATTACAGGGTGGCTGCCCACACTGTTGCACCTGAAGCGCATGGTGCAGCATGTCTGGCAGGACCACAGGGGAGGTCCTCCAACATCAACCTCACTGCACGACCTGGCAGTGCCTACAGAATATGCCATCACACTGGGTAAGGACCTGTTCCTACAGCATGGCAGTGGCCCAGGGGATGACTGTGTGCTGCTGTTTGCCACTCAGAGGGCCCTGCATTACCTTGGCAGTTGCAGTGACTGGTTTATGGATGGCACATTCTGCTGTGCACAGCCACTATTCATGCAGATCTACACCATCCATGGACTGCAGATAGGCATCGTGCTGCCGGCAGTCTATGTCTTGATGCCATCCTGGATGGAGTGCATGTATGCATCCGTATTTGGTGAGCTGTGGTGGCTAAGTGGCGACACATGCCCTGCAACAGCAATGCTTGACTTTGAGTGCGCCACCTAGCAGGCATTCACGGCCACATTTGGGGGCATTGCAGTGCGCGGATACTACTTCCACTACTACCAGGCTTTGTGGCACAGGGTACAGCAGATATGCAACCTGTGTGCCTGGTATGCTAGTGATGCAGAGTTTGCCCTGAACCTCCGCATGGTCCTCGCACTGGCATACATGCCCGTGGACACTGTGGAGGGTGCCAAGGCATACTTCTGGAGCAGCCCTTCTACCAGGCCAATGTGGAGCTGCTCTGGCCCCTCCTGGGGTACATGGAGCACACCTGACTGGGCAAGGCAGTGGACATGTCCACTTGCAGGCATCGCCTTTTCCCTGTTCAGCAGTGGAACATATATCAGCCCACCCTGGATAGCCTTGCCCATACTAACAATGCAATGGAGGGCTGGCACCATGCCTTCTGCACCAAGTTGGGTGCCAGCAGCCATGTCTGTTGTGCTTCCTCTAGTGTTTACAGGAGGAGGAGCATCTCACTGCCATCTATACAGAGCAGTTGCTCTCAGGCACGGGTGCAGTTGCAAAGAAGAGGTAGTACCGGGACCTCACCCACCAGATCGAGGCAGTCATGGGGGACCATGGCAACTGGAGCACACTCGACTGCCTGTGTGGGCTCGCATACAACTTTACAATG
This sequence comes from Neoceratodus forsteri, assembly GCA_016271365.2. Lineage (NCBI taxonomy): Eukaryota > Metazoa > Chordata > Ceratodontiformes > Ceratodontidae > Neoceratodus > Neoceratodus forsteri. The sequence goes on along the minus strand of CM028132.1, from coordinate 893,694,933 downwards.
CAGGTGTAGTCGGGTGTACCTGTGGTGGCATGCCATCACCACCCACCGGTGAGCTCTCTGCCTGTTTGTCTCCATACTGTGGGGCTGCTGTGGCACTCAGTGGATCACCTCCCACAGACACAACATTCAGCAGCTGTGTGCATGCCATCTCTGCACAGTCACTGTACCATTTCCCTCTGTCACTGCTGTTCCCTCCCTCCCCCCCATGGTGCCTCCCCTCATGCCATCAGCCTGGATCCCAATGTCAGCGTGTCCTGCACTGGTTTACCTGTCCTGTCCGCCCCTCGCCAACCCCCCCATCCAGTTGCATTCCCTAGTAATGGTAGCATTTTTTTTCCACCATGCAGTCACCATTTTGATGGTCATGGTTCTCCACCCATGCTGTCCTGGATCTCCCCCGTGTGCTGTTGCCCACCTCAGTGTGCTACCTCTCACCCTTGTGCCATTCGGTGTCTGCCTCCTTTGCCCTTCGCGCCATATCTGCTGGGCTCTTTCATTGTTCATGAGTGAAAAGTCACCCTTATCACATAGAACCATTTTACACAGAAACTTACTGTCAAGGTGTATGAATTGTGGCATAAGGCATTGCTAACATGGTGTACTGGTGAAGGGGAACCCCTAGTATGTACACTTACTAATGTAGTTTTCCATTACAAAAGTGCTGCAGTATGGTAATGTGAGCAGTACAGCCCTGGACCATCATGAAAGGTGCTCTTTAATGTTGAGATAAAATGTCAGATACTGTGACATGAAATTTCAACTTGTAGTTTAGTGGTTTAAAAATGCATTTCTTCATACTGTGGGTAACATTGCAACAATCCTTGGCATAAAGAAGTGTTAATAATTTTATTTTCTGTATTACAACAGGATATATTGCCAATATCCAAAAGAAGGTTATCGAACTATGTGATCAGTTCTCATCTTACAGACTGGCCCAAGAATTGCACAGTTCTTCAGTCCTACCACTTCCTCTCACCAGCAAATTTAATTACAAAGACATTTCTCTTGACTTCAAAGTCACACACTGAATGAGCAGACAGAACTGTGAATAGACATCCATAACACATGATGTATTAATATCAGAATGCATAATGTAGCAATGCATGACCCTGGTGTAAACTGACATTTTTTTTATAGTATTCTACCTTGCCACTTATATACGGATATGTATATGATAACTTGCTTATCAGAAATTCAACCTGCTTTAGACTATGTATTTTATGTGTGTAAAATATGAAAGTGCCAAACCTCTTAAAAATGCTAATACCAGCTGTCCAGCAGTATTCTCAACTGCTTTCAGTCCATAAGTTGTATAAATATCAGTTCTGTTCCTTCAGAAATGACGATACATGCAGCATGTAGTGCTCCATTGCCTTATCGAAAAATATCTTTAAAAAAAACTGCAGAAAATATTGTGGAAGGCATACTATGAGCCAAATTAAAATGTCATGTCTTTTTATTATTACAATTTGGACAAAAAATATAATAAAGCTAAATTAATTTTATCAAAAGTAAAGTACCATGCACATAAACAGACAAGCACAAAACTGAAATAGCATAAGTAAGTACAGATCAAGATTGCTGTCTGATTCATGAAATGTAGCTATAATGGGATTTTGCATTTACCTAGGTAGGATGTACAATACCCGGTACACTGTTAGATATTTGCCATCCAGACAACAGCTGATGATACAATTCAAAGATCAACTAATCTTCTCATGCTGTCAACAGATGCAGTGTGAGTGTTCTTCAAAAACACAATATGTGTACAGAACACACTAACTACTAAATGGATAACCCACATGCCTTGACTCCAGTATTGACCTATGTTATATGATACAATGTAGGATGACTGTTTAGAACAGATTAAAAAAAAGATTACATGCTAACAAAAGAGAAGTATTTTAGATATAAAAATCTTTATTGATTTCATCAATTCAGACAGTACATGCAAATAGTTATGTATACTATTGACCGAAGAGTTCTGACTTTGTATGCATTTTGAGTATTGATGTGATTCTATTACTCAAACATGCGGTCATTTAATAACTGGAATGTGAACAATATATGCTAAAATCTAATTCCTTATAACTGGTTTTACTTATAGTAAACTTACTACCTTTTTTGGTTTGACTTTCTACATAAACAAAACATTTTTATTACACTTGATGATTACATAGGCTTACAATTCATTTAATTTCATAAAAAATGTGGATTTTGTCCACCAGTTTAATTCAAATGACTATTTTAGAGATAATGAATAAAAAAATGAGGTTTTATTGTAAAATTCTTACAGGAAAGATTAATCAATAGTATTTTTGTACTCTCCAATTGTTTGTTAATTACACTAAATCATTACAATCGAATGTTCTTTCATAATGAAAAGGGCATACAACTACTGTTTTGGATGCAACAGGTATTTTACACAGTTACAGCAATTACTAATTCTTCATCATTGTGATGCTGGTTCAACACTGCGCTACATCATTTATAATAAATTGTGCCTCTGTTTACATACCTATGTTCAAAATGGAACAAAGACGCTGTTTATAGTGTCTCAGTCAGGATGTGTACAGGTTTGAGTCCCACTGGCAGTGATGATAATGGGAGTGGGAGGAGGATTAGTGGTTACTGTAAGCTGATATGCATTTTCATGTGTAAAACACTTTTACTAATTATAGTATGTATTGAGTTTCTTAATGGCTACCTAAAAACTTTACACTGTGAAGAATGTAATTCAATTAATGCAAAGAATGATGAGTACCTCTGTGTTGATCAAGCACAAATGTAATGTTGCTTCAATCATAAAACATTTACACGTCCGAAAAAGTATAAATATCAGCTTTACATAGTAAAATTTGTTTTTATGTTTTGGTTCAAGATACATAACATTTATCAGATTCTTCTACCTTCAAAGTAGCAAATTAACCACATTATATTGCCACACAGAAAACAATGTGCACTATCGTAATACTCTAAACTGATCAATGGAAAGCAGACTTGGATACAGAGACACTGAAAATAAGTAGTGAATCCAAAGGTAAATTATGATAAACTGACTTGTAATCTTACTGGGGCTGGTTTACTATCCACCAGTCCCCATCAAGGTCATCCAACACTGTGATTGTTCATATGATCTCAAACTCAAGAATCCAGATCCATAACTGAGGAAAACAGTTTTTGGCTGACATCTGCCCAAGCTGTGACTCCCGGAAGCCTAGTCCTCTACTCCAGACTCTCAGCAGCAGCTACCATCTTTATTCTACAACTGATAGACATACTCCTTCCACACTGCAATGGTTAGTCCTCAATGCAGAGTTTATGTTACTGTTGGACAAAATGCGGTAGTTGCACAGATAGCATTAACTACATGATACCTGATGGGCCTCACACGGCATACACCAGCAGCAGCGTGATAAACTTCTTTCAGTCTGCTGGACAGCTAACTGAAGTATTACTCCTCTATGCATATTCCTTTATATTGCGGATGTTAGAACATAGTTCTAACCAGAAATTCATTTGTCTCAAAATGTGGTTCTACTGCAATAGCGATGTCCTTAATGCATGAGAATGACAGTTCATTCTGCCTCAGTATGGGCGTCACACTGTGTTGTCCAGGAAAGCTACAGTTTACTTGGTAACAAGGCACAACATACTCCCTTACCACTGGAGAAGACAGGGCAGTCATCTTTCTGTGTGATATCTTTAGAGAACCCCCCCTTCATACTGATACAACACATAATACTAGCAGGATACGCTTTTTACATGTGTCGCCATGACTCCTTGTGTATAGATCACATTATTTGGCATCGGGGCAGCAGCAGTGATGACTGGATGTGAGTCACACCCTCAATACAACTAAAACTGAGAAATAATAATACAAAACATGTAACAAACACAGCAGAACACATCAGGCGTAACCCCTGAGCACCTCCGATGTGTGAGTTCAGATCTTTGATGGTCACGCTTTTGAATATGAAGCTTATGTTGTACCTTTGAGATAGATGGTTCACGGGGGGGGGGGGGGGGCCCATAAAAATAAATGATATAAATCAGTCACAAGTTCACTTGGATCTACCCTTCATGATCTCTGGTGTGTAGGTTACAAATCATGGTGATTATTTCCTAGATCAGATGAGAAGTGTGAGAGGATTGCAGGTATAGAGAAAGAAGAATCAGCATTTTCAGCATTTGTATAGCACTTTTCATACATCCAAAGTGCTTTACAAGCAATGCTAGACTGGTAGTGAAGTGACTGAATGTGTGGTGGTGGCCATATCGCACATCATCACCCACACACAGCCTGGATAATTGCATGAACCAGTTTATGGGAAGGGGAATGTTGGCCAGGACACCGGGAATGTTCCCTACTCTTTGCAAAGAGTGCCCTGGGTTCTTTTACTTCCACCTGGACACCCACCAGGACAACACCAGGATGGGCAGAAAGGACCTCGGTTTAACATCTCATCTGAAGGACGGCACAGCCCAGCAGTACAGCACCCCCCAATACTGCACTCAGATGCCAGCAATTTTTAGGTGCAAGTCCAATCCCGGTGTGGGATGAGAACCCACGACCTTCTGGTCCAGAGGTGGATGTGCTACCAACTGAGCCACTGAGAGAGAGAGAGAGAACTGTACCCTTTCTGCCACCTGCTTTCAAAGAAGTTAGGCTGGTAGTTACATTTTTAGGGTGCTGCTTGAATGGCGTACTGTTCATAACAAGGCTGGTCTTTACACGGGTGGTAACTATGATGACTGCTGACCTCAACATCAAAGCTCAAGAGGTGTTGCAGTACTCATAATAACCACGAGTATAAAGATTAGCATAGTTGTGAGTGTTAAGCCATACACTAAAATATATGCGTAAGTTACAGTAACAGTTTTGAGGGTACATATAAACTTCCACACTAATCATTTTTTTTTGTGTGCATAAGGCACATCAGGCATCACACAGAGATTACCATGGACTGTAACAGCATCAAGAGCAGTTTGTTTGACAGTCACAGAAACTATACGGTGTGTATTAACAGTGGTGATGGAGAGTAAGTGCAACAAACAGATGGAGAATAGAGACAGAAGACACTGTATGTAGTCTGGATGAGAGTAAGCTTTCTCAAGAAGCAAATACGTGGGCGATGTTCAGGCAGAAAGTTGTGTTCCATGATCATGCACTTAACACATTAGGGTGAGGTAAGATAAAACCTGCTAAATCAATAACTAATGTGAAACTGTAAATTTTATTTTTTTGCAAGGTGACATTCAGCTTAATCTGGTTCAAGGTCAGTTGGCATTCATCTATATCCCCCTCCCCCGGGTAGTGCCTGAAAATAGACAGGATTTGTCTAGTGCATTTACCCGGTCAACAAAAGCTAAATAAATAAATAAATAAATAATTCAGACTTCCGAGGTGTGCAAATAAAGGAAACTCAGTTAAACACATTCAAAAGACACTATCAAACTGTAACAGGTTAGAAAAAAACATAATTAACTGCTAAAGTGTCCATAAAGTTAATTATCTTTCTATCAATGATCTGTCTGGGAAACATCTTGAGGAGGTAGCTTAAACCCCATATATTCATCAGATGGAAATGCGTTGTGTATTGCTGTTACAAAGCATAAAGGTAGAATCCAGCAGCTCCATCGTACCAAGCTTTGCCATATCCACATAACGAATCACCTATAAGCCACATAGCAGAATGTACTGTAGAGAAAATAATTGTATGCTTTGTGATGTGTAAACAAACATTAACAAACTAAATGCTCTAGTTGGTGTGATAATTCATCTTTGTTGATACAACCTCATTGCTCCACATAATTTTCTCAGTTGTGCAAAGATGTATCATTGTTGTATGATACTGCTCACAAACACAGGATATGACTGTTTTGTGCATCCAATGTGTTTTTTGAGATTTTCAACCTAGTTTCTGGTAGCTATCTGATTACATAACATCATGAACATATTTTAACTGTTAATATTTTATTATTAATAGCAATAAATGATTCTGGAACTAAATGATGATGTCCAGAATGACTTCACTATGTTGCTTTCTATACCCTGAAGACACCTTACTATGAAAACCACAATTTTATTTTTTTTCAATTCGCCACCACTTTGCATGTATTTTTGAAGTCAAGTTCCTTAGACTACCAATCTGTCAGCAGTGGGTAACAACAAAATCATCCCATGAACTATGCATAGATATCACATTACAAAACATTCAAATGTGTGCATAACTATTCCAGTACTTCGTTTTTTATCAAAAATTATATGGCTCTATATGTACCTGATTTGTTTGGAGATAACTAAATAAGATGCAATAATTTATAGTTACTAAAAGTTCAAGCTCTCAGGACATACACATCATAATGAAAATTAAATATCTTGATGACTCGCAGTGTTGTTTAGGCTTGCTCGAAAATTATATTCCGCCTGTGGATTTTATGCAAATGTCGAATTTTCCCTTCCATGGAATGCCACAAATAACTTACTGTTTTTTTTTTTGTAATGCCACCATTCTGAAGTACTGATTGTTTTTACAAATGGCATATTTGTAATGCAGAATGATTGGTTCTGTGGAATATATATTCTGAAATTTACATACACTGATCAATAAGTGATCCAAATCACGGAACTGAGTTACCTGGGAATGTGTTGCTTCCATTCTACATTGAATGTGCCAAACTGCAGTTTATTTTTCCATGGTTCACATCTCTGTGCCATATAATTCAGTTGCCTTGAGTTGTGTATCTAGAATTCTGCCATTTACAGAGAACGGCAAATTCTTCTGTGAATTGCAGATTATAAAATCACGGTTTATGCCATATGTAAGTTGCCATTCTGAAATCGCAGTTTGGAGCATCAGATTACATTTTGCAGTTTGATAGTATCTGTCATTGACTGTATACAGTTAACTTGCTGGCAACCTTGTGGCTGTAGTGTTTTGTAGTGACTAAAATGTCATCACTAGGAAGAGGGGAGGATCTGGCCGGACATGGTGTTAATGATCAGCAGCAGTCCTAGCAGGAACAGTTGGAGCAAGTTCCTGAGCAGGGTTTTGAACAGCAGGACATGCCACAGCAGGCTTCACAGCAGCCAGTGAAAGAGATGGAGGTGGAGGAGCAGTGTGACAGCAGCCCCAGATGCAAGCTGGCTCCCCTTTCCATAGCAAGGATGTCACCCTCCTAGTTAAGGAGGTGACAAAACATGCCAAGGAATTGTTTGATCCTGATTGACTTCCCTTCAAACAATGGGAAGAACTGTGGGGTCAAATAAAGGGTGTGATGAATGGACAAGGGGAAGCATCCCATGTACTATCAAACAATTTAAGCATAAATGGGATGACCTCCAGCGATGGGAACCTGAAGTTATAGAGCTGCTAGGTGGAGCATGTACCACAAGTGAGGGATCATCAAGGAAGAAGAAGGGAGAGGAGGGTTGCAGCACCAGTGAGTATTGGTATTTCATTGTTTTTGAATTTTAATAGTTAGTCATATAAATGTTACAAATTTAGGATCTACATACAATGACCTTTGTTCAAACATGACATTATTGCCATAAGTGAGTTGACAGTAGACATAAATGATTGACTTATGAAATTCTCACCTCCTCACAAATGAAAGAAATTATATCTTTATGACATGTATTTTGTAATAATGTTGTGTAATAGCAGTACTCCAGAAGGCACTCCCAGATGTCACAGTAACAGTCAGTTAATGTAACCCCTGTTTATGTGTCATTGCCTTGGTTAACTAGTGCCGTATTTGATCATAGACCATTGCATCTTCAATGTGTATTACAGACTTGTCTATGTTCTGTGTGACAAGTGAGAGTGTATTCATTGTGTGATCTGCTGAATGGGCTGTCACTCAGTCTTGTTCATTTTGATTTTTTTATGTATTCTAGTGAGAAATAAATAGTGTTATTTATCAGCAAATGAGTTGAATAACATTAGTTATCTGTCACTTTTTTCATAGTCTATACAAAATAATAAATGCATTTAAGTAGTGTACTGTGATATCTACAGAGATCCCTACATAGGAGACAGTATAGAGTTATTGTTTTGTGCAGTGCCAATCAAAAGTTGTGACCTTTGTTTGAATGCCACAGCATCCACCTCCATAATGTGTAACCCTGAGCAAGTCATGTAACTGTGTGGTGCACCCTGATGGAACCAGTGCAAAACATTATGGTTCTTGTGCCTTTGATCCTTGAGAAATATCCCCGCCAAATACATTGCATACAATGAATTGTCTTGAACTCTACCTGCCATGCCCTCATCTGTGATATGATGTAGTAATTACATCTGAGCATTAAACTGAATAACATTAGGTGACATACAAGTTGGCGTGTGGTACTGCTAAAGTACAGCATGACTGCAGTGTGGTGTACTGTATGATATATAGTTGAGTTCCATGCAAGCATCTGTGAAGTTTGGTACTGTAAGGCAGTAATACACAAACTGTAGTGCATCACCGTGCTGAGTAAAAAAAGACTAAAGTTTAATTGTCGCCCTGGGCTATTTGATATTAATGCATAGTTTGTAACAATCAGATTGACTGTGTCAAGCAAGTCGACTTTGTGTTTGTATCCAATTTTGGGTGATAGTACCAGACTGCATCTCTGTATGCTTCCCCACTGTCATGAGTTAAGTCATGCATGAGGTGAGGCAACCTTCTGCGTCAAGAAGTTCTTCCTTACCTCCTTTCTAAACCTCCCTCCACTTCATGTAAAAATGCATTTTTTTTTGCATTATGCAAACTTTGTTTGCTTGATTGAAATGCCCTGTTTTTTGTCACCGCCATAATATGTCTATAAAAAGTTTGTTTACATCACTTTATGAGTTAACGTACGTGATTATCCTCAGTTACGACTCTCACATTGCTTGTTTTCCTGCATTGTAGTATTACTTTAGTTGACGTGCTGATTACTCTGGTATTCATTGTTGTTTTTGTGTTCTAAATGTTATTAATGTTATTAATGACCAACAGGTCTGGAGAGAACACAAACTGACAGTGCCTCAAGTGCAGATGTACCAGAATCACCAGAGTCAGCCAGTAGCACAACTGCAGAGGGCAGTGTGTTTTCTGTGTTGGGTAAGTACTTCATTATAATATGTAATTATATGAATATATAAACATAGACCATGACTTTAGTGGAATGTCATACATCCATCCCATATAGCATGTGTACTAAATCTAATTATCCACATTATAACATCATATCCTTTCCTGGTCTTGACCCCTAGTTGACAAGAAGTCTCTTCACCACATCACATGCATGCTGTACTCCCCTGAATGTCTTTTTTTAGTCATGTACCTGATGCGAATGAGTGTTCCAGTGTCACACCACCCTTTTTTTCAAAGACACACGTTCTCTACTGCCTCCTGAAACTCACTCTTCCTGTTAATTTCCCTACTCTTTGGCAATGTGCTCACATTTGTTATTCAATGTAATGTATTCAACACTATTTATTTTGTTAATTCTACTAAGAAACAAGTCTATCATTTGTCACCTACCCCTTCTGGTTTAGATAGACGTCATATGTATTACTGTTAGATGCTCCTCATAGTAACTGTCATATTTTTCATGCATAATTATTCATATATGTGTGATACAATTTCCAAGTTACCCTAACATTTTCTGATGCATGGGGACATGAATGGAAAACAGTACTCCAGGTGAATCCTCACCCTGTGCCCATAGGTGAAAGTATTACCTCTGTTGCTCTGTGGATGAAGACATGGTGGACAGACTGGTAGCATAGGGTAGTCATAATGGGAAAACTCTCAATCGCAACAGCTTTAACCAGTGGAGTACTACAGGGGTCGTTCTTGGGTCCAGTGTTGTTTTGCATATTCATTGCCTAAACCTCACATGGGATCAAGAATATAGGATAAACCCTTGGAGGAAAGACTGACATAGCTGAACATATACTACCTGGAGCAATGGAGGGATAGAGGAGCATGATAGAGACCTTCAAATATATGAAGGGCATAAATAAATAAGTAAAGATGTTACAGAGTGAATTTTTATATTAAAGTGAGTGATGGATACTATGGAGTACAGTATAAAATGGGAGGGTGGTAGATTCTAAAGGGAAATGAGATGGCACTGTTTCACAGAGGGAGAGTGATGACACAGTTGAACTCACTGCCAGAAGAGGTGGTATCTGTGAAGTTGCTGGGCAGTTTAAAGAGGGGATGGGACAACTCCACTGGGTCTTTCTTGCTGTCCTGTGTCCTCAGTAATTATAATTACAGCACACCATGTCATGTATTTTCTTACTTCTTACATAAATATCTGATTTTAAAAAAAGTACTAGTACTTTAGTTTTTGATTGCTCTCATTAGTAAGAGGTAGATCCATTCTATTAAATACATTATGAAACAAATGTAAATAATGCTTAATTGTGATTGACTGACCATTGCTTTAAGCTGTGCCATCATTCCAGAACAGTGCAGCTAGAAGTCATATGTTTAAAAATTCATAGCACTTAAAAGGATCAATTTCATAATCCCAATAAGGCACAACAGTGGGTGTTTTATGGTGGACTAATGGCCCTTCTGGGTTGTGGAAACACTTGGCTATGCCTCCTTCAACCAATCTGATGTTGGCCATTATCCCAACATAGAAATTATTTTTCCTGTTCGATGATTGTCTGGTACACCTGTGATGGGGGTACATTAACTTTCAGTTGACAAACATGAACTAAAAAGTGAGTTGCAGCCCAGCTTCCCTTTCCCTGATGGAAGTATTCTGGTTCCCATATTCCTTGCCCATTGGCTATAAGCCCCACATTCAATCTAAAAATGCCACCATTGTTTTTCTCTTGCTTACAAAGAGATAGTGCCCTCGCAGCACCCCCAGCTTCCAGACAAAATTCATGGCAAGCCTTACTGGGCTCACTTCTCTGCCATTGTTACGAATGAATGAGCGAGGAAGGCACAATACCTCATACTGGGAACTGTCACCTCATCCACAACCTTGATAGCCAAAATGTTTTTTTTTTCTAAATGTTGTTCAAATAAAGTGAATGTTTTCAAAGCACAGCACAGTGCAATACATGGGCATAGTTAGTCACAGCTCCTGTTCTGTCAAAGGCCGGCTGTATTAGTACTGTGATCAAGCCATCAATGAATGTGCACATCTCAGCAGTGAAATTAAAGAAACGTCCACTCTCCTCTCACAGCAAGTGGCAGTCCCCACACTTTTCTTACACCCCATGTGGCAAGTGGCAACACAGATCACCCCCACAACTCGCAGCATTGAATGTTGTGTTACTCATCAAATTACTTTTTTTTTCTCAGTACTGGAATAACTGTCTTGATTTGGCCTGCACATCAGGTAAAGAACTGTCTCCAAGACTTATCCCACATAACCACAACAGCTGGCAGTGATACTGTTAAAACAAATGACTTAAAAAATGTGTTCTGTAAATGTGCTCTCTTGCCTACTGGACTAGACTCACAGTCTTGCGCTCCTGTCCCATCAAGAAACTACATCTATTGACACAGTGGGGTGGGGTGGAGGGTGCCGCATAAGGGGGTGTGGTCCAATCCAGAAACACAACAGAGAAGTACAGGGTGCTATAGCCTGTTCCTGCATTTAAGCAGCTTACACTACAGAGTGTCCAACATAACAATACTCCTTATGAAAAAAAAATCCTGATGCTTTAACTAATTTTATGCAAAGCTTATAATAAAATAATTCTCTAATAACAATTTTTCATTTACTTTTATTTCCAAAAAGTGTCATATTATAATATCAGAAATACCCTCCAGGGTGGGTGGTATTGGGGAATACCAGACCTTCCAAGTACTATAATGCCCTCTGCCTACTTCGTCATGCCTCAGTATGGCCCTGGGCAGTCCGTTACTACCCAATAAGTTTTAACACCCTCCCTAGAGGGTATTATTGCTTACATAACACAAACCCCTGCAGTGTCTTATTGCTTAATTAGCTCTTGTATAGTGACAACAAGGGTGTATTTCAAAAATATATTACAAAATGTGTAAATATATTCTTAAGAAAACATTTTTTGTTTCTGTATCGGCTGAAGTCAGAGTCATACACCAACCAGTGGCATTGAAAAGTGGCAGTCTAGGCATGTGCAGAACTGTATAGCACGTCTTCAAAAGGAGATGCTTAAACTGGCACAGAAAGAGCCTGACCAGACTCAGGAGGGACGTCAGACTGATACTGGCAGTGTGAGTGGCCACAGTGGAACATCTCCACCACAACCAGCAAGGGCGGGAAAAGTGATTTTAAAGGCCAGAGCACCAACCTCTCAGAGACTTAATGACAAAGGAGGACTTTAGGGTACTGATGGCTGAAATACAATCCATAAAGGAAGCCCTAGCCAGTGTAAAAGCTGACATAAGAGAAATAAAATCACTAAAGGAAGGTCCAGCCAGTGTCAAAGCTGGCATAATAGAACTTAAAAGCTGCGTATGCAACCTGACAGCCATTGTCAAGAAACAGCGGGGGATGCAGAGTGTTCAAAAGGGTGCTGCCACTACCACCAAAGGCAAGCTGAAGACCCATGAGCACAAGCCAATAACATCTGCACAACAGTGACTGAAATTTGGCATGTGTTTATGTTAGTACTTTGCACTCTTTTGTCCTCCAGTATTGTTTCTTTTTTGTTATTGTTTGAAAGGATCGCCTTCATTGCTAATATTTTTGTGGTAGATGTAAATATTGTTAATATGTTAAATGGTTACTTCTTTGTTTGTTGTGGATGTTTCTGTTGTCCTGAAGTTTCACATTTTATGATCATTGTCATATAAAGACTTGTTCTGAAACACTTTCAAATGTATTGTTTGTTATTTTCAAACTGTATAGTACAACATAAAGTTGAATATGTAGCCATGGCTGTTGTTTTCTATGTATCTCTTGACATAAATATCTCCAATTTCTACATCAAGCAGGCTAGTCTAGGAGACTGATGTTCCATCATGACTAAGCAATAACATAACACAAGACAGGATATGTGGTTCTAGAGATTTAATGAACACCTTTTGAGCATTGTGAGGCATGATACAAAGTCTATTTCCCTCACATCACACAAGGTATGCATTAAATCCCAGAAACCACATACCTTGCCATTGGTTATATCAGTAATAAACTATGTCAGGGTGTGGGTTATGCTGGGATTTACCCATGCCTCATGTGTTACAGTAACTAGTCCACAGGACAAGTGAGTAAACAACACCAGAAGTGGGTAAATTACAGCATAACCCCCACCCTGTTGTGGTTTATTGCGACTACATTTGGTTCCCCATTTGGGTTAAAAAACAGAAAGATTGACTTTAGAAAATATGGTGGTTGTAGACATGGCTACCTAGCATTTTTTCCAGTTTGTAATGACACTATTTACAAGGTGTAAATTGTGCCAGCCAGCCAATCATGTTTCAGTTTTTTTTTTAAACCCAATGTATAATGAAGTTATAACAGGAGTCTTCTGTAAAAAAAAAAAATCAAACCTTTTTTTTTATTTTGAACCTTGGATAGGAAAATCGGATTTTATCGTGCCCAGTTTCTAAGTAATCATCACAACTCATGTCTCTCACTTCTGTCTCTCTCTATGACTCTTTCTCAATCTCACCCTCCCTTAACCTAGAAAAAAAATCACATTTAGGTAACATTGTAAAGAATGAATTGACAATAGGGCTGGGAGAACTCTGTGAAGTTCTGACCCTTATAACTAAGAACCAGAACACAGTGAAGTTCTGATTTGTTCTGATTAGTTCTGATTTATTGACAAATATTTTAAAACATTTGAAAAAATGCATTACAGTGGCCAAAGTCATTTACATTTGACAGAGAGGTCCAAAGGAAATAATTTAATGGATTATTTGTACAACAATTAATGTGAAACTGCTTAAAAAAAGCAATCTCTCACTACTAGCCACTTGATTGCGGGCCTGTAATGGTGGAATATCCTGCTTGTTCCATGACTTGAGTGTTCTGGGAGAGACAGAAGGAGATGGAGAGAGAGACAGAAAGACAGGTAGAAATACTTATACCATAGCACCACCAAGCACTGCAGGCATTGCCAGGCAGCTGAGACTGTGTTTTTTATTAATGGGGCTGTGTGTGTGTATGATTTTGATGGATGTTCGATTCAGAGCCACATAGACCAGACAAATGGATATGAATGATCACATCAGCAGCACTAAATTTCTCAAGACCCCCCCCCCAAAACACACACACACACAAAATCTCTTTCTCGCTTTCTCTTCTCTGGATGGCACAAGTCAAATATTTATTTTGCCAACCTGCCTTTGCCCTGTACACACAACTACACTGAAGCTTGGGAAAAAAAAGAAACATTTGTTTGATATTTCTGGGACTATTAAATTTCTTGTGGTTCCCCCTACAATCTCTCTCTTCTGGATGGCACAAGTCACAGATTTATTTTGACAGCCTGCCCTTGCCATATACATACAGCCACACTGAAGTCACGAAACAAAAATAAAATTTTATTTTGGATTTCTGGGACTGTTACAATTCTCATGGGCCCCCCTGAAGTCTCTCTCTCTCTCTCTCTCTCTCTCTCTCTCTCTCTCTCTCTCTCCTCTGGATGGCACAAGTCAAAGATTTATTTTTCCAGCCTGCTGCCTATGCCCTGTTGACACAGCCACACTGAAGCCAGTAAAAAAATTTATTTGGGATTTCTGAAACTGTCAAATTTCTCGTGGTCCCCAAGTAGTCTCTCCCTTGCTCTCTGGATCTGGAATGGCACAAGTCAAATATTCTGTCATCCTGCCCTTGCTCATGTACACAGCTACATTGTCTGAGGTCAAGAAAAGAAAAAAAAAACTTTCATTTGGGATTTTCTGTAATTGTAAAATGTATATTGGGCCCCCAGTGCTCTTTCCCTCTCCCTCTCCCCTCTGGATCTTCTGCAATGGCACAAGTCAAAGATTTTGCCAGCCAGCCCTTGCTCATGTATAAAGTCACACTGCCACACTGCTAGCCTTTTGCCTCCCACCCCCCAGCAGCCATCAGGCCAACACTATCTCACCAGTCCCTCCAGATTCCTCCATTCTCCAGTCTCAACCCATCACCCTCCCCAATGATAAGTTTCTTTCCCCCCTCACCCCAGTAAGTCTCCTTTCTCTCTCCCTCCCAATTTCACTCCCCTCCAAAAATGTATACATGTATGTATGTATATTTTTTTTCTTTTTGGCAGCTTCTACTGATGGCTGTCTGCTGCAGTGTGTGAGCAAGGTGCTCCTCTGACCATCCTCTTCTCATTTGTGCCACATTGCGGTCTCAGCATGGTTATATACTGTGAGAGCATCATGTAACTGTTGCCTGATTGGATGCTGTCAGCCATCTGTATGTGGAGTGAGCATGCCACCAGCATCCCCATGGCAACAATACACAAAATGGCACAAATGGCATTTCCATGGACCCGGAATCAGACTTCTGTGGTGAAGTCCATATTTATCTGGGTCTGTGGATTGTGAGTTCGATCTGGGGGTCCGTATCTCTCGCAGAACAGTTCGCTCAACCCTAATCTACAACATTTTAGTTTCTGTCTGTCATAAAAAATAACTTTGAATCCCACAATTTTGCACTGATGGCCCTTACAAGGCTTTTAAGCAGCTTGCTAAGGGAACTCTTACTTTACCTTTTTTATTGACTCAATCACAGACAGTTATGGGCCTAGTAGTTCACCTGTATGGTGTTCCTTATTTGGGCATTGTCACCAGTTGTGGTGGTTTCAGGCAGTGAAGGTACAGCAGCAGTGGTGGTCAGCAGCAACAGGACCAGTGGCATCAGTATGAGGCATATCAGTTATTATTTCTAATATCATTTGGTACGGCTTAATGATCAGAGGTAGGGAACACATGATTGTTAACGTCACAGCAGCAGCAGCACCATATGAGCAGGAGCATTTTATTGGTGGACCTGAAAGATAAAAGAGGCACAGAGCTGCAGAGAAAGGCACAACAAGTTACACTGGTTTAGATTCAGAAATGCTTATTGGTTGAGCAGCTTCAACAATAACAATCCTAGGCAAATTGTAACTTGCCTTCACATAATAAGCACAGCACTGGTCTGAGGCTACAGCACATAGATTCTCTACACCCCCAACACTTGACACTTTCCTCCCAGCTGACCTCTCCATATATAAAGGATGTGCATACAATGTACATCAAGCTATGTGACTTACTTATTATGCTGTATGTTGAAAGAGAAGAGAAGGTCACAACATAACAAACACTAATACTTACCTTACCAATAAGTGAAAAGCACTGCAGGTAGCCAGAGTCCTGGCACAGAAAGTTGATTCCAGACAGCAGGAGCAGTGGCACATCAGCAGAAGTATTTTATCTACGGACCTGAGAAACAAATCATGAACGGAGTTGCAGAGAAAGACACAACAAGTTACATTGATTTTGATTAGGAAATGCTGATTGGTTGAGCAGTTTCAACAACAATAATCTTTGCCTATCTCTAACATTACTTCACATAATAAAAACAGCACTGGTGTGCGACTACATCACATACTCCCCACCCCAACCCCATGCATTCCCCACGGACAAACTCTATCTGCATAGAGATTGGGCATACAATGTAAACCTCTGCATGTATGATATAACACCTTGGTAAAAAAAATGCCAACTAGTGACCATTAAAACATACTCACCACTGATACTGTAAGGACATTGGCCTAAACAGTTGTGCTACTATATTCGCAGGACAGGATATAACATATGACAGAATTGAGTATGACTGTATAGAGATAAATTAAATTAAATATTAGCAAAGCAAAATTTTACATGAAAAACAATGATGCACATGTTATGAACAACATTCAAAAGTTTGTCTCTTTAAATTGGACTACATTACATTGCAACATTAACAGTCACATTTAAAACTGTATTGCTTTTAGTAGATTTCATATACAGATATCTGATACATTGACAACCTGTCATCAACTTATTTTTCAATGGCTGGTGTGTTCTAAACATGCCACTAATAAATCATAGCAAATATTTCAGTAGAAATCCCTTTTCAGTCATGTACTTAACCGCAGTAACTTGATAAAACATTGCAATTTTTAAATTGTATAATTAAATTACAGATACAGTGCATCAGTGTGACGTGGATGTATGTCTGCCCATTCTTATTATAATTTACACTCAATTATTCAAAAGGTATGGAATTATGTGCTATGCTTATGACTCTATACAGTGTGAGTCTGCCTCACTACTGTTTTCAAATCTAAAGGAGTACAATTAAGCTCAGGGTGAAATGTCTGACACCACTTTTGGGAAGGGAACATTGTTTAACCAGGAGTAGCACACTAAGCTAAAGCTTGTTTCCAGATGTGACCTGGGAGCACAAGGAAGTTAAGTGACTTGCTCAGGATCACACAGTATGCACCTAGGCAGCTGTGGGATTCAAACCCAGGTCTCCAGATCTGCAGCTCGGGGCCTTAACCCACTGCACTATACTGCCTCCAGTATTAACAGCTGTTTAAGTGCATCAGTAGTCACTTCTATTATGCACAACATTGCTACTCAGACAGCAGACTATGGTTCTTCACCTTATATAACAATAATACTTTGAAAGTGGCTGCAAGTACAGTACTGATGCAAACCTTGTTCAAGCAAAATTAAAATGTTACAGCCCTCTCATTCATCCAGATGTGACAAAATATAACACAGAAAAAGCATGATGTACAAAGAGGGGAATTAATAAAATAGATAAATAAGAGGCTATGAAGATTAAAATAGTAAAGGTCAGTTCAAAGGTTTCACTCACCACATTGAAACAGTAGTGTGTTAATTTTTTGATACAAAATTCTAATTCCCAATTATTGAGTTATATGCATTGTCACTGGCTGTTAAAATACAAGACCACTTGCCTTAATTAAGCCATATGTCAGTAGTATGGGTTGAAGTAACAGGATATAAATCATCATGTAGGGGTGTGATGTGGCAAGAGTCATGGAGGAGTGCCATATTTCCACCATGTGGTGATTACCTGAAGGTTCAGGTAGTTCATGGGGGTACATTATTGCTATTATTAAATGTTTTTCAAAAAGAAAATTTTTTGGAGTAGCCAATTGTAATGTTTTAAAAAAATGTGATGGTTCTGTTACTTTACATAACAGTAGTTCTCACCAAAGTTTATGAATGCAGGTTTACAACCACATTGCTTCATTCAAGTCATTCGGTACTGAGAGAGGATGGAAATTATGAAATACAGAAAGGAGTATTTCTTCAATATGAACTTCTATTCAGGAGGATGTATACATGACAGTGTAACAGAGATTACTTTAATGTGGTTGAAATAATAACAGCCTATCTCATGATTCCAGATACTGCATTTCTGAGATCCTTTTATTATACTTGTTACCCTGCCATGCACATAAAAATCATAATGTCACATGGAGATACTTCCGTTTAGCATTCCAAAATAAAACCTTTTGTGGTGCAGACTGAATTGAATTACGTTACCTTACATTTTGATACTGTACTGTATGTGAAAGCGATTATATACATTCAAAATAGTTACCGCGCTGAATCATAAGGGCATTGCATTAGGCAACATGCACATGAAGCCATCGTTTCAGGTCCAGAAGGTAACACAACATTGTGGTTTAGACGACAGCTACAAACACTGACATATAACTGAAAAAGAAAAGTATTTAGGAATGTCATAAATTTGAGAAAATCCATCTGTAATTTGATATCACATTAACATGCACAGCTAAAGTAGCAGCCTAAATAATATTTTGTGTAAAAAACATTGCTAGTATCTAACAATAATTTCTGGAATAAATAACAATAAAATGGAAATCATATGATGCTAATTTCATTATTATATGTATTTAATTCATTGCTATCAAATGGCAACACTTTCACTGGCAAATGGACCTGAAGCAAAAAAATACAAGAAATTACAAAAATAAATTATAAAGCCTTACTTACCTGATAGATTGCTATGTAAAGTCTGTTGTCATCCAGGCTACAACTCAATCATAAATCTTGAATTGTCCTCATCATCCTTTTCTTCTGTAGTGTAGCTGTGTATTTCTGCCTCTTCATGAAGTTCAGTAGTGCGGACATCAAATAAGTAGTGAAGAATGCTGGTGTGGACAACATGCACAATCAGCAGCACCAGTGCGGGGCCTAGCAGTTCATCTTTATGTTGTTTGTTGTCGTAGCTATTTCAGCAGTAGTGGACTAGGCCAGTGTAGATGGCATTTACAGCAGCAAACACAGTAGCTATGACAGGTGGTGGCTGACATGTAAGCAATAAGGCACAAAGGGGTGTGTGTAAACCAGGGGTCAATCTTAGCATTGTTTTACTAGCCCAAACACTAGTGCAAATTGACCAGGGCTAGTGCAGATAACTCTCTACTTGCACGGCTTGACTAGTGCAGATTTTCACGGCTGTTAATGAAGTTAAAAAAAAATCTCTACTTTAGCATTCTCTAGTCCTCATGCTAATCTCTCTCAAGGTTCCAGATGGCCAGGTGTGATTAACAGCTCATTAAGAGCTGCAATTATCTGGCAGTTCAAGAGAGGGATCCCACAAATGACTCAATGTGAGTCATTATCACTCCACTGTTAAGACTTTCAGCTTTTCAGCTAGTGTCCAGGGGGTGATCAAGGGTAGAGTGCTGTTAAGTCACTAGGTTCCAGTTTTCTGAATGTGCCTATGTCTAACAATTTGTCCAATATTATTAAGACCAGTGCCCCTCATTTCTCTACATTTTGAGTGTTTGTATCCAAAATTTCAGTGACAAAATGCAAAGAGGTATACAGGATCGGCCCTGTAGGTGGTGGGTTTTATCCCAGCCTCACCATAATGTCCCTCTCCCAAATCTCTTAACTCTGTTCTTTCCCTGGACACCACTGCAGACCAGACTCAGAAGTGACCATCCATAGATCCATAGCTTCC